>CATIUR010000007.1:13933750-18840000 GCA_949592205.1 Helichrysum umbraculigerum | reverse complement strand
TCCTGAACAGATTCTGCAGTTTCAGTAGAAAAATCGTATAAAATCGTAAGAGTAAAATAAATGCATGAAACCACTTGGGAAATATTTGTATTTCTGTTAGGAACAACTTTCGTGTAGAACATATTTCCTGAAAATACACTGATTTTTAGATATTAACAGATTTGTAGACGAAAGTCATGAAAAACGAGTTTTTGAAATCACCTCGGTTCACGATTTTATTTAGCAAATTATAGACCTCTAAAAATCATGAAAAAAAATACTGGAAGTATTTAACATATGGTAGAACACTGTGTAAAAATTTCAGAATTATTCGATAAGTTTTGACTCACGATAACGAGCTCGAAAGTAGGTGAAAACACAAAAACCAACTATACCCAATTGGGTGAGATTGCATACCCGATTAAGTAAAGACCAAAAATGATAATACATGACCGGGTGAAGTTTTATACGCGATTGGGTGAAGTGTTATACCCAATTGGGTGAACTTTTACACCCGATTGGGTGAATTTACATACGCGATTGTGTGAAACTATATACGCGATCGGGTGAATTTATATACGCGTGTTTTCCAAATGAATAAACAATACGCGATCGCGTAGTTGTACCCGACCGCGTATTTTAGTTCAAATTCGTCACAGAGGTACAACTCAATGTATACTAAAATGATTTCAAATGTTAACTGTTAGTAGCTAAATAAATAGAGTAAATGGATGCGAGTAAAACAAAATTTTGCGAATAGTATTTTTGTATACATAACACTTAACTTTATATATATATATATATATATATATATATATATATATATATATATATACACACACACACACACACAACGACAAATTATACATGTATTTATATATACACTCGGATAAATATATCCACAACGAAACTATATACGATATAACTTGTATAATTTATATATATATATATATATATATATATATATATACTTTATGAAAGTATACAACGACACGAGTATAACGATAATATCCTTTTGAATTATTATTACGAAATCATCATCAACGGAACGTACGAATTATTAAACGATAATGATCTTTCAACGAGTGAACGATTAACAATAGTTTGACATTTAGTCAACTACTTATATTACTATCTCTTGCGTTTAGGACGTTAGAGACTTTATTTGGGCATACGCTTTGCTAGCACTCAAGTACTTAGCTCACGATGTGAGTTCACAGCCCCTATTTTTACTGTTTTACTGCTTTCAAACTAGGGGTGGAAAACATAGCAACTATTTTACTACTATATGCGATAACTTTATATATAAATGCTTTCATGCTTTTATACAAACTGTAAATGAATGCGTTCATATTATTATGCAAACTGTTACTCATGAAATGATTTTCATACTTTACTCGCAAACTACTTACTTACGTAACGACTTACCTACTGTACTTGAAACTACTTATTTATGAAATAATTTTCATACTATTTTTTGGGAACATGACCACGAATCTTGGTACGGACCTAGTTGTACAACTTTGTAGTGCATAGAGACCTCATGGCTACAAACTATAACCATTAGCTAGGTGACGCTAGACACGGAATATACGTATAGTACTATCGGGGTGACATCCCTTCAACTAAGAGCGGAGCGTATATTCACATAGTCCTAGAGGCAACAACGTAACGAAGTCATGTATTGGTTATAGAATTAGGTAGTACTTTAACTCGTAAGATCTAGCTAATCTTCGAGGGATTCCCGTCTATGTTTGCCAACGATTAACTATATTGAACTGTTTACTATACTATTTATTCACTGGAATGTTTTCCACACGAATACTATTTATACCCTGGAACGATTTTCCACATGTATACAAAGGGATGTGTCTACATCACGATAACGAAATTTACTTTGGAATACCTGCGAGTCTTCTACGATTTACTAATTTGAAATACATTTTCAACAACTTACAATGGATGAGGTCCAACGATTTGAACAACCGACTTATAAGCAAGTTTACCAACTGTTTTAACAACTACTTAGTCACGGTTTGACTACTATTTTAACAACTATTATTTGAACAACGAAACTTATTTTTTACTTTTAAGAGTTTTCTTAACGAAACTATAACGATTTGATCTCCTACGGGATTTCTACGAAACTTATTTTGGAAATGCGCTTCCAACGAAACTTTTGGACGAATTTCAACGAATACGAAAATTATATTTAATCAGTTGTTTGATTACTTTTCGACTTGTATGTCAACAAATACGAAAACTATATTTAATCATTTGTTTGATTACTTTCTAACTTGTACGTCAACGATTTACAAAAATGAGCTTGATTTTAAAACGATATAAATCCTGTGAATTCACTAAACAATTTTTGTTGACCTTTTTACTATGTTTTTCAGGGAATTAGCGCATAAGTGAGACTGCATGCATATGGAACTAGGCGACCCCCGACGAATTAGGATGCCACATTTTAGGACGATCAGGATTTCCTTCGTATGACTAATATACATTAGTCATATTTATGAAATCTTCTCTTGAATTATGTTTTCACAACTAGCTGTATTTTACAATACTATTTCTACGACTTTGACGAGTCGTAGCTTTTTGTAACAAACTATTTACTTAAATGTCATCTTAATTTATTTGTTCTGCAATAATCATATGCTTTGAGGCATGAATGTCCAATGTTAATGTCAGCACCCCCGCTTACTTTAATGCTTCCGCTAAACACTTGCTAACTGCGAATTACCGTTTTGGGGGTGTGACATAAGGTTTAGCTCACCTTTTGAGGGATCACCGTCCATGTCCTCCCAACGAACTTGTAGGAAATGTTTTCCCACAGACAACAACGAAACTATATTTTTGGGTAACATCCCAACGAACTGTACTTTTGGGTAACATCCCAACGAACTGTATTTTTGGGTAACATCCCAACAAAACTATACTTTTGGATAATTCCAACAAAACGAAAATTATTTGACTTTTATGTCAACGAACTTACGAAAGAACTTGGTATAACAAACCATACTTATAAAACCTGTGAATTCACTCAACAATCTTTGTTGACTTTTTACTATGTTTTTTCAGGGAATTAGCGACACAAGTAAGACATGCATGCATTGGAACTAAGCTACCCACGACGAATTAGGATGCCACTTTTTGTGACAACTGAGATTTCTTTTGTATAACTAATACACTTTAGTCATACTTACGAAATCTCCTTTTGAATCATGTATTCACTAAACAATTGTACTTTACAATACTATTTCTACGACCTTGACAAGTCGTAGCTTTTGTAACTATTACTTATTTATGGCATCTTAATTTACTTGTTCTGCAATAATCATATGCTCTGAATGCGTGAATGTCCAATGTTAATGTCATGACCCCCACTTTACACACAAATGCTTCCGCTGACCAACGTTGACCGTTTTTAAGGGTGTGACATATTTAATACATAAGTAATCACGAAAACAATTATTAATGCAACCATAAATAATAGTTCTAATTAATTAATTGATTAATCTTTACTCCTTTATAATGCATACACCCCCTCCTCATTTTAAGAGTTTCAGTTTCAACCAATATTTGATCCTAGCCGTTCGTTTCAGTCAAGCTAATCTCAACCGTCTATCCTAAATTCACAAAAATATGGGGACATATATAAACACCCGTAACCCTAAATTAACACACACTCTAACACCACAAAACACATACTACTGCCTCTCTCTCCCGCTCCCTCAAAACTCTCCATTCTACATATCTATATTTTCTCCCTCAAAAAACAGCAGCTCCAAAAAAACGCCTGCAACCTAATTTCAGCCATCAACATCATAAGTCACCATCTCTTTTTTCGTCGAAAATCACTGCACCACACGGTAACTTTCGGTCTTTCTTTGCGTCCAAATTGATCGACCAAGAACATGGGTTTCCACCTTTCGGTGTTGAGACCCAGCGAGTTTTTTCGATACTCATCGTTTTAAGCCGATTTATGTCGGTAGTTCTTTAGATCCGTGGGTTTCTACCGTTTGGTGGTGAGACCCAACGGGATCTGTCGAGATTCATCATTTTTAAGGCCATTTATGTCGGTAATTCTTTAGATCCGTGGGTTTTCACCATTTGGTGTTGAGACCCGACGGGATCTAGCGAGATGCATGATTTTTAAGGCCATTTATGTCGGTCTTTGTTTACATCTGTCTTGAATTTTCGAAATCCATGTGTTTTAGTGTGAAATTTATAGTTATTTTAGTGGTTTGTGTTAAATTGGTGCGTAAATGGAGTTGGTCGTGATTTTAGATATTTAGTTTTGAGTTTGTGGTTTTCAGGTACGTCATGTGTCTGGTTTTTGCTTCATGATATTAGCAAAATGATCAAACCCTAAAATATTCAACATAATAAATGACATAATTTGAGAGACTTTGGCATTTGTTTTGATACGTTTAGCGTCGGTGTTTAATGTGGGGTTCATATGTTCCAATCTGTTTTTTATAATGGCTGAGTTCAACTGCAGATTTGCAAGGCTACCGGGTTCACATACCAAAAGCTTATGATAAAAATAAAATGGTTTGGGACTATATAATTTTTTTATTATTATTTATATTTCGGTCCAACATCTGAAGATTAAAAAATGCAAGAGTCTCCTTAAAAAAATTTAAATTTGGTTTTTAATTTGTAAGTTTAAAAATACAAGACAAATTACTAAGAAGTTCATTTTACGGAGTATCTTTTTCACTTGAATATATGAGTAGTAGCAATTAACGTTGCATACTTGCATATGGTACAAAGATATATTTAGTGAAAATTAAAAGTTCTGCCCTTTTAATTTAGTATGTTTTTTTTTTTTTTTTTTTTTTTTTATGTTTCTGTACTACGTAGTAGTATATACTAATTTTAAATCATAAGCTCTTGCAATAAGCTTTTGTATTTGGAAAAAATATCCAACTCCATTCTTTGTTATTTGCTGTGATATTAGTAGTCATGTGAAAGTAATAGTGATAGTGTGCAAGTGACTTGGTTGTAAGAGCGTAACTTGCCCTTTATGATATGTGTTGCCTTAACATCGCAAAGTTATGAAAATTATAGTATAATAGAATGGTTACAAGACTAATAGCAAATTCTGGATGATGTAAAACAAACCCCAACCTTTATGAGATAAATTACCAATAGTTAAGAAAAACATTTTAACAGTTTCATATTTAGCTGACAATAAAGAAAATCAACAATCGATTATAGTAATTTAGTATAGAATCCTGTTAATAGTGTTTAACATATACGGAGTAGTTTGTTTGATTTGCTTGATTATATGTAATATATATGATTCAAATGTCCGACTGAAATCAAACATATACTAATCGGACCCAAAAAAAAAAAAAACCTTTTCCTTCACAGCTAAGTAAAAAACCACGTATGGATTGACAAAAGCCGCAACTACCGAACACCTACAAATTTCCTGGATCAATCGATGTTTTTTGAACTAAAGCGGATGATAAAATCAAATTTTCCAGTCAAATATCCTTTTTGTATATCTCTTATTTTAAGATATACTATAATATAATACTATATATTTTCTGTTTTCAATCTTCTCTATTTTTCAAGGTATGCATCCTTTGCAAATCACTTGACAAATTTCTCTTGAATACTATTTTTAAAATTATATAAAGGATTCATAGGGTATGGAAATTCATATCGATTGCTGTCTGAGCAATTCTATGCATGCAAACAAATGCATACAAATATTTACAAAATGATTTGGCAAAATCACATAGGTTCATTCCTTCTCTTTCTTATTTCTCTTTCTTCATTTTAATGGTGCCACGTCATTTTATAGGGTGTGCACGGTTCGATTTGGGGCGGTTATGGATACTAACCGTAACCGAATATGGCTGTTAATTGAAATTAGTAACCGTTGGGTTCGATTAATTGGCGGATCGGTTAAACGGTTAATTTTGACGGTTCCGTTAATCTTTTCGGTTAAAGCGGTTAACCAAATGTTAGTTTTGAAAATTAAAGGTATGTAAAATAAAGTAGGAGTTTACTTTTTATATTCAAAAGGGCAAAAGACATATGAATGTGTTGAATAGCAGGCTGGGATATAAACAAATTGTTGGTGCAGTGTGTAATAGTATTAAATTTGGGATGTATTTAAATTTAGGGGATGCACTAAAATGTGAATAGATATAAGTGAAAAGAATGAATGTATGTATATGTAATCTGGAGCTGAACTGGGATCATGTATGTGGGTACGGACTACGGAGTAGTATTTATAAACCTTTTTGATCCATTACAAAAGTCCAAAACAAAACAATAAAAGTCCAAAATCAATAATACAAACATTAAACTGTATATATTTCTTAATTTTTGGCACTGATCTATATAGGAATAAGAATAAGAATGAGAATAATATATATTAATATATTTATTTAATCTAATAAAAAAATAATTTAAATATTTGAGACGGGACGGTTAATGGTGGATCGGTTATGGACATTAACCGTAACAGAACCATCACAGGCGGTTAATTTTATTTTACATAACCGAATCATCGGTTTGTGTGGTTAAGCGGTTAAAACGGATCGGTTTAGCGGTTAATTTGGTTACGGTTTGGTTAAATGGTTTTTGTGCTCGCCCCTAACATTTTAGATTCAAAATTTTGTAAAACTTTTGTAACCAAAACATTTCTCTTGCTATAACTCCACCAATGATACCGACACATGTACATCCTCTAATAACCAACACAATATGAATAAACAGGACCATGCATGTTCACATGACATTAGTGATCGCAAGAAACTACCGATAACCGTTAAAAACCATCATAGCCAACCAAAAAACTTGCAAAATTGACATAAACTATTGGCCGCCCGCCGCTTTGCGCGGGTACAAGGCTAGTTCAAAATAGTATGTCTAGTAGCCTAACAATACAACATCTCAAATTATTAAGCACGGATTCATCAAAACAACTCGTCGAGTAATTATCAGATACTCATCGAGTTTCTTAACAGCTTATTAAAATAAATAATCAATCGAATATTAATTTAAATCCAAACATATATGATTTAACAAGTTATTAAATATTCATAATTCCATAAATCATATTAAAATCTATAACATAAATAACAATTAACATGCAATTTATATATTAAATGAATCATAAACAATTAATCATAATAAAATACTCAAATCAATATCAAAATATAATCAATCAATCATATTAATAATTAAAATAACTCATCGATTATTAGGTTCATCTCATCTAAATGAATAAAAGATTGTTTAATTTAGCCCTCAATTATTTTAGTTACTACATTTACCAAAGTAAATGTTAATAGGTTAGGAATAGTATTTTTTTTATATTTTTTATTTTGTTTAAGTAATAAAAACCTTTCAAATTTTTATTTTGTATTTTCTTCTATATAAAGTAAATACTTATTTTGTTTTACCAATCATAGATTTACAATCTTTTATATTTTTTCCAAAATAAAGTAAATACATCGTGTGTGTGTACTAGCATTTTACCCACGCTATGCAGCGGTATAAAAAAATTTACTTATGTTTTTTTTTCCAATTATATGTTGTCATTTAGTGAAAATTGAAAAACACAAACAAAACATAGTGATATATCTTTTTCTACTTTATTGTATACATTGATAGAGTTGAATTTTCAGTTCATCGTTCTACAAAAAATCCATCAACCATTTTTGTTTTTCGGTCGGATTTGAGTTATAATTTGTGTTAATGGGTTCATCGATCAAGCATAAAAATAATAATATTTTTTAAATAAAATGATCTAACTCATTAACTTGTTTCCCCCGTTTCTACATGAGTTCTGCAACTTGTTTTGAGTTGAATACTTAATTTTGACTCATCAACCCATTTATAAAACCAGTTCGAGTTTAAGTTTTGAACTTAGTACCTCAAATTTCAAACTCACCAACTTGACCCAGCTTGCATTATAACCCCATATTATAAAAATTTTATCATTCTAAATATTGAATTATGAACTTTTACTCTTGTCTATTAACTTTGATAGTTAAATAAATTATCTTTACAAAAAGAAAATAAAAATCATTGCTTCAAATGTTTATATTATTTGCATTAGATGTTGTAGTAACTAAGACGGTATAATAGTAACATATATTTTTTAAGACCACCAAACGCCCAGATTATTTTATAGCATTAATAGATTAGCTTTTATGATTACTTTAAGGGAACATTTTCTAAAATTTAAACGAAGTATCGGCTAATTTTAGATGTGACAACTGACAAATTAGGTCAACTTTTACCTTGAACTAAAGCGTCATTACGTGTATTTAGTACGTACTTAGGCTAAATACTTGACACAGTTTATATATATACGTAATTATTCGTAATTGCGCAAAAATAATCGGATGGAGTCCGACAAAAATACGGACGTTGGTGATACATTTTTAACGCGAAGCTATTTGGTAATAAATAGTAGTTATTCATATTATATTGTTATGTTATAATAATATACATAACGTTACGAAAGATACAATTAACATTTACAGGTTTTAAATTAAACGTAACAAGCGCAACGAGAGTTCACGAATTGAACTTAACAACCAAAAGAAACGTAACGGACAATATGGAAATACAAAATTAAGTATTTGGAATAATACTTCACTTATAGTTAACGTTTAATTACCGTTAACTAAACTAAACTAATCAATTAAACACTAAACGCGATTAACCGACTAACCACTAAAATATCTAACAAATCATGGGGACAAATTTGTTGCAACCCATACTTCCCCTTTTGACTTGGAAATCGACCAACACACAAGCAACCACCCCATACCCTCTACTTCTTTGGTTACTTGAACACACTAATCACAAACACACACAACTCACTCTCCACCAACTCTTCCTCTCCTCTCGTAAACGGCAGCCACACCACCACCATCTCCCACCACAATCCACCAACAACCACCAACAATAATCATCATGATCATCATCTTCATCTCTACACAAAAGTTTGAAAGTGAAGCTAGGAAACAAGATTCAAGCATCATCATCCTTTTCTTCTTCTTGCGATCATCTAACTCTTTGTAAGAAATCTTTTCTTGAACTTTCTCTCATGTATTTGTATGTAAAATCATATTAGTAAGTTCACTCACTAAGATCTTTGCTAAAAACATGTGAAAAACTTGTGTCAAAACGTTTAAAAACAACCAAACACACTCTAATGTATGATACACTCACTGGACAGAAATTATGTCTGATTTCAACTCATGATAACGTGCTCAAAACAAAACTAAAAATGTCAAATCTGTAGTCTAAAAATAATTTTAAGACGTTATCTTTCAAAACCAAGTGGTTTCGTAATTTTTGAACAAGGTTTAATACCTCAAAATGATTTTTGAAGATGAGATGTCAAAACAGTCTCTGGAAAACAGATTTTTGGCCCAACTTTGGAAGGCCACAACTTCTCGTGCGCAGATCCAAATGACGTGAGACTTTTTCCTAAAAGTCACAAATTTTGTTAGCTTTCAAACTTGTATGATCTCATTTCGTGAAGTTATGTATAACTTAGTCAATAATTATATCTTTGGACATGTATCTGAAATTGTAGCTGTTGGACCACAGGTGACAAATAAATATTTTTGGACCATTTAGACATGTCCAAAAATTGTGTAATTTACCTTTTTGGAAAGCTAACACATGTGGGAATAAGTGGTAAAAATTTCGTAATTTAACTCGAACGTTTGACTAGTCAAAACGACATCCCAAAAGAGGGTAATTTTGAGACAAATCTGTCAAGGACTATTTCCGGTCCTCGTGTTTAAATACGGACACTTTTCGAGTTTTCTAAAAATCACCAAAAATTACTTTTCATGGGAACTAAAACATTTGTAATTGTTAGGTAAAAATTTCATGACAAAACACTCGGGTTTGACTAAGTCAACACAACATAAGCGATACGACAAAACTTTAGACCAAAACTATTTAGGACAAAGATTTAGTCTAAAAGAGTTTTAAGTACTTAATTATCAAAACTCGAACGAAAACCATATATATCTCTCTATAATATTATTAGAGACGCTGATTAGGAAATCAATTATTGTTTAAGCTTTGACAACTTATTACTAATTATGATGGTAATTACTATATTACCCCCAAATAATTAATTACTTTTATTTTACTATGACTATCTCATCGTTCCTTAAAAAAAAAACACGGCATTCCCAACTTAAAAACCAAGCCCTAATATTCCCGATCACTTTCAAAACGAAATTTGAATTTGAAAATTTTCAAACCTTATTTTCGACAGATTGATTAGTTATTGACGGTAAGAATTAAATTTTGGCATTAGTTTCCTTCAATTTTGCAGTTCTGATCGGAAGTTCTTGTGCAGTGGCGGCGATGGCAAAGCTAAGTATGGCGACGATGCTGGTAGCTTAGTATTGTGTTATTGTAATTTATTCCCGCTCCTAATTTTCGCAAATTGCCTGGAAACTTAGCTATCTGAAATTTTCAATAGGAGATTTATAGCAAGAAATTTGAAATAGATACCAGGAGAGATGAAAAGTTACGAAGCACGAACAACATGTTGATTCACTGGAGAAACAAGTCAATGAGCTTCATAGCTTAGTACAGGAGAAGGAATAGATTGTTTTGGAAATTAAGGGAAGAGAGAAACAACTGGAGGATCAAAACTCAGAGTATTTTTTTCCCACGTTTGGCTACCATGAATTTTAATTTATTCATCATCAACATCAGGTATTCCAATTTTCGTTTATTTTGGTTTAATTCAAAATTAGGGTTTTAGGATCAATTATGTAAATTCGCTTTTTGATTTTGCACACAATAATGTTGTTGCTTTTGATTTTCATTTATTCATTTTTGTATAGATGTGGAATTCAATGAGGTTGTTTATCATATTCTCTTTGTTGTTATGTCATGATATTGATGTAGTCGTCTTATTGATGGTATAATCAGTTTTGGTGTTGAGATTCCAGTGGTGTTAGCTGGTGTACTACCTGGTGGGGTGGGTCACCTTCATGGCAGTCTCATTCATTTTGTCTCAGGTGTTCGGAAAGATTAGTAAGCTATGGTACGTGATCGCGATGCTCTCATATTATCTTCATTTGGTAATATATTTGACATTTGATGCTTAATATTTCAGCAAGTTAAACAAAATTCTTAGGAAATACAGTTTAGGATCTCTGCTTTGGAGTAAGATGTCATGACCACTTATCCATGTTTTGAAGGTTAATATTCGATCTGTTCTATCATAATCTTTCTTTTGGCCTACGAATCGGTACATGATGATGTACATGGAGAGTGTTGGTTGTTGTGGCACAGGTTGTTATAATTACTCTTGAGATCCAGAATCATTTATTGGATAGGAATTGGGCTTTAATTGGTAAAAAGTTTGCATCACAATCTTTTAGTGCAGTTGTATGACAATAAGATTATCAAGAGTAATGCTTAATTTTGGTTGTTACGAGTTAAGTTATTGGTTTTTAACTTTTGAAGTCAAAGATATTGTAGATTTTGCGCTCTGCTGGATATTAGGTGCTTTTTTTATTGTTGCTAGCATTTGTTGTTTGGTCCCATGTTTAGGAGTTATCAGTTTGTAGTTACTAATCTAATTCTTCTTGGTGGCTTGTGGCATGCTATTTATGGGTGAGGATATAGTGCGAAATTCTATTTAGTGCTTAGGAATCTCAAGTTACGTCTGCTAATAATCAGTTGAATACTTATTTGCTGTTCAAGAAACTAAGTCTAATGTGCATTTTGTAACAGGTGCATTCAGCAACTGAGAGAAATTGTGCACAATTTTGTTTCTACGTTCATTAAACTTCAACATACAGAACCTGTTGATCACAAGTAGAAATCTTGAGATGGGTATCAACTTTGTTGACTATTTGTTTGGAAAGCCGTAGGTATGTGCCTACTATTCGACACAATTTTTATTTTGTTTTTTATTGTTTATTCATCTAGGTTGAATTATTTATTGAGCTGAGATTATAATTTTTTCTCAGTTAGTTCATGTAAATTGACTTTGAGTTGTTGAGATCAGGTTTAGCTTGAACACGAATTTAAAATGGTCGAATAAGATAATCTCAAATGCTGAAATGAAGAGAAAATGGGTCAATTGATGATTCTGTCATACTTAATATCGAGAAAATGGGTCAATTGATTCTTTTTCATAGTTAATATTGTAATTTATCTATAAAGAAATATGTCAAGGGTGAGGTAGGCTGATAATCAATCCAATAAAACCAGTTGGATGGTTATGGGTCTAATTGATCAGCTATAAAAATTATGTTTGCAGTTAAGCGTTTTGATTTTTTATGGTTGTTGCATGCATGCATGCAGTGCTGGTTAAATGGGTGGAACATGTTAAACATAACCCAAAGTTGCTTTTAGAAGTATGCAACTTCGAAATAAATTATAGTGTTTTGGTTTTTTATCTGTAAAACATGAGACTCCTACTCAGTTTGCCACCTCAAGATATACTCACCATTGTTCGTCACTAAAAAGTCAAGACCCACATATTTATGCTTGAACTAAAATGTGGTTTTGGAGATATTGTGAGTAGTCTATATGCCAAAGGAAGACACTCATGAAGTAGTCTTACATAAAATAAGGTGATATGAAGAGATTATTATTCACTGGTTATAACTTGTGTAAATCTCAATTGCCTAGACTGATTGATGACTCTAATACTATTTACAGGTGGATATTAGGTGCTTTTATTTATTGTTGCTAGCATTTGTTGTTTGGTCCCATGTTTAGGAGTTATCAGTTTGTAGTTACTAATCTAATTCTTCTTGGTGGCTTGTGGCATGCTATTTATGGGTGAGGATATAGTGCGAAATTCTATTTAGTGCTTAGGAATCTGAAGTTACGTCTACTAATAATCAGTTGAATACCTGATTTATGACTCTAATACTATTTATAGGTTTTGGTGCTAAAGATATGCTACTTTATTTAAAATATTTATTTATACTTGCTGGAGCAATTAAATACGAAGACTATTGCATAAACGGATTGTCCAAAAAACACGGCATTCCCAACTTAAAAAACACGCCCTAATATTCCCGATCACTTTCAAAACGAAATTTGAATTTGAAAATTTTCGAACCTTATTTTGTACAGATTGATTAGTTATTGATGGTAAGAATTAAATTTGCAATTGGTTTCCTTCAATTTTGCCGTTCTGATCGGAAGTTCTTGTGCAGTGGCGGCGATGGCAAAGTTTAGTATGGCGACGATGCTGGTAGCTTAGTATTGTGTTATTGTAATTTATTCCATCTCCTAATTTTCGCAGATTGATTGGTATCTCTCTTATGCCCTTTCTAACCCGTTCCTAATTTTTCTCGCACAAAATAAGACCAGCTGTTAATTGTTTGGCAGGCCAGGTTCACTCACTTAGGCTGTGAAAAAATGCCCAATAATACCTAAGAGTTAGGGAATTTGTATGTTTTGCCCCCTCCACTGCAACGGTTAAATCGACTCTAGCCACCGCAACCATGGTCGGAAACAACCCATGTTACAACAAAAGTCTGAAGAGGAAACCTGCTAACAACTCAGACAAAGAGAATTATCCGGTCAACAAAGCATTTTGTGCTAATACAGATACTAATTGTAGTCCTTCTTCAACTTGTAAGTGTTCTGTGAAGCTCTATGTTAAATCACCGTTATTCCAGTTACCAGATAAATACAGATTAAACATTAAATGGATAACAATCAGTATCATATTTCCCTTGCAGCTTTTCACTCTCCAACATCCAATCGGATCAACAATAATACACAAAGAACACCTCTATCTTCTATAACTGATAATGGTAAGTGAATACATAGGTTATATGACATTACATTGTTTACATCTATATATTTACACCTTCAGTAAATGTAATATAATATCTGTTCAAATGTCAAACAAATATGGTGACAACATCACATAGGTCAATGGTTGAAGAGTCACCAAACTCCGTCATTCAGTCATTCTAGCAGTGCTCATTTAATGCCAGACATCTTGTATTCAAATCGGACTTCACCAGGTTGTGCATCAGGTTAGTATATTTCAACTCCATATACATATGGTCAATATTTTGAATAAGTGGCTGTTTTAGTCAACGACTCCACTATGATTTCCATATGCCATTAACTGTTTCAATTAGTGTTTATATTCATATTGAGACAATTGTCATTCTCATAGCTCGCATGCTGTTATTTTTTGTATTCGTGTATTACTATTTTCATTCCATAGCTGATGTATATGTAAAGCTTCATCTTCATTTAAGGCCCAGTTTCACAAACGAATCAACCTAATGGCGTGCACTTAAATGGATGGTATCAGTAGTTTCATCATATGTTTTACATGATAGCATATGTACGATAATTTAACAGTGTCACATAAAGGAACGTTAACGAACAATTCGGTTGCTGGGAAACAACAGCCTGCGAGCTCACAAGTTTTAGATGACAACACAACATACGGGATTTGGACTTCAGCTGCTGAAAGATGCGTTATGTGGGTTGGTTGTTTTCGTCCTTCTGAAATAATCAAGGTAAGTGTTTTTACCTTTTATTTTCATAACATTTAAACTTCATACTCAGGTCAGTCAGACTTAACAACTGTCTCTTAAATTTCATATTAATTCAATTAACAATAACGTCATGTATGTTACACACCATCCTTGTGATTGTTTACTTTCCCTATGATACTATTTGTTCGTCTCTTAAATGCAGCTGATTGAGAATCAGGTTGAACTTTCTGAGCACGAATTAAATACGGCTAGGGAACTTCATAATACATCTATAACTAAAGAACAACTTATATCTAAGGCTTTTGAAGATTTGCAGAAAAATTTCGTTGATTCTTTGATCAGTCGATCTATGACCGCATCGTCTGAAAAATCCGACTATACTAAGTACATTAATCAAATGTCTATTGCGGTTGGAAAGTTGGGTGCAGTTGTAGATTATATAATACATGTATACTTCAAATTAAGTTGAACTATTAAATTTTCGGTCATGCAATTCGACGACTCTTTTGTTTAATAGATTACAAAATTTTATCCTTTAGCATGATTTGATTATCTCAACTTTGAAAATTTCAGGCGGACCAAATTCGTGAAACTATGTTAAAGCAGCTTCATGAAAAACTTACAACAAGGCAATCCGCACTCGCCTTCATTGCAGTAAGTGACTACTTTCTTCGCCTTCAAATAATGACTTCGCTTTGGATTGCACGACCTCAACAATAAATTGAAGCATTCTCCCTTTGCAGTTACATAACAATTATTCATACTATAGATCTATAGTTTACTTTTTTAAATCTTAATCCTTTAATGTAACATAGCGTGGATAAGATTCTTATTAAATTTTGTATCCTTTGATACAATGTTTTATTATATATATTATTTCCATGCCCAATACACGTCTGCTTTGTTAGGATTACCTTTTGAACACACTGTATGCTATAGTGTCTTGCTAACTACATAATCAGGGACGGTTGATGCACATAAGTACTAGAATTTGCTTTCGTTTTCTCCTACTTATATCATTCTAGACTCTAACATATCTACATTATTTAACAAACGTCTACAACGATTATACTGCTATGCTAATTTTCCCTTTATAAGCCACATATTTTTATATAACAAATTTATTCAGCCCGCAAAATTGCGGGTTATGATCTATATAAGACTTATATATACATAATTAGTCAAACGAATAAACTATACATATATATAACAAACAAACTATATATATATATATATATATATATATATATATATATATATATATATAACGAGCAAACTATATATATATTAATAAATAAATAAACTACATATATATATATATATATATATATATATATATATATATATTGTTTGTAAATAGTTTATTTATAAATGGTCTTTTATATATATATATATATATATATATATATATACTATTTACGATGAAACAACTATATTAATATTTTGAGAGAAATATTATGTATAAATACGAAACGAAACGAGAATAATAATATTTCAAGAAATATTATTCAAAAACATCACTAACGGGTCGTACATATTTTGAAAACAATATACACATAAACATACTAGTTGAGTGAACAACTAGCATAGATGGACTTTTAGCCATCTACTTATTCTAATAACCTTATGTGTTTAGGGCACTAGGAGGTTACATTTGGAAACACACATTGCTTTTAGAACGCTAGCACTCACGACTCAAGTGAGTCTCATAGCCCCTTTTTACTTGTTTTATTGGGGTGAGAATACATGCATATCTTTTTATGAACACAAGTACATGAAAAACACATACTTATTACATGAGTAGCAGAACTAATCCATTTAGACCTCGAATCATGGTTCATTAGTTATCGACTTAAACGCGAATATTTGAATAGATCTATTTGGGATCGACACCCCCGTCTGGGTTAGTCGCACTAACCGGTGAAACGGACGCATAATTATTTGTTCAACTAAGTGTGCCGGATTAGACACTTACATGAGGCACTAACATAAACCGTTAAGTTTCGAATACATGAGCACATGGCAATAGTATACTTTAGTTTGCATTTATGCAAACTATATAAATCTCGAGTTTCGGATTATTATTTTTAACTATATAAACCGGTAGCTCACCAACTTTATGTTGACCTATTTAACATGTATCTCTCAGGTCTTTAAGCAGCTTATTTCAAGGATAGCTTTTGGAGTGTCATACTAGAGTCACATGTTTTGCAAACTAAATTTTACAGGAGATTTCACTGCATTACTATTTTGTATATGATTTATGTATTAGAATCTCTCGATCTAGATGTAACATCCACTCCTCGGGTCTAGTTGTATTTTAATATTTTCTGACTTTTAATATTTAATTCGGGTGTCAGAAAATAGTTCTGTGTTATTATTTGAAAATAATTGGTTAAAGAGTCACATAATTTATTGTGACTAGTAAATTGTTAACTGTTTTAATTTAATTCAGTTGACGGTAGAATAAAATAGTGTTTCCCCGCAAATGATTTTTAAGTTCCAGACAATGATAAGTACGGGGGACAAAACTAATACACAAAGTAACTAATATATGTGTAAAATACGGATTAACTCCACCAATATTCCACAAACTTTGACTTCCTGCGAGATTCAAATTCAGGAACCAAGAACCAAACCCTAATCTATCATCTAACATCAAAATCTTGCGAATTCACTTCCTGTTTCTCCTGTTCTTGCTCTGGCCGAACCCAAGGCATCCACAGGGACGATTTTAAGATTTCAAAACAAGTTGTGAGACTAAATTGAAGCCATGGAACTTCAATTCAAGCTTCAAAAACGTGATTAAATCATCCCTTGATCATTCTAAACATGTTGTAAGTGTTAATTCTTGATTTATATATAAACCTAGAAATGGGTTTTTGAGTATTTGATGAAATTAGTTTGATTAACTTGAAATTGAAGCTTGTAAGGCTTGTATAGTTGTTAATTAATGTTCATTCCATGATTATAAGTGAAACCCTAAGCTAGAAATGTTATAGTTGAATTATGATCATGAATTAAGTTATGGTTTAGTTGATAATTCATGAAGTGAAGCTTGTAGTTATGCTAGAAGTGCTAGTTGATAGCTAATTCATGATTGGTAACTAAACCCTAACTTAGAATTGAGAAAAATAATGTATGATCATAATAAAAGTTCATGGGTCTAGTTGATTATGCTAGAATTAAAGTTTTTATGCTTATGTTGTTATTAGTGTACAACTTGATGACTTGTTGATGGTAGAGGTTAATAACCTTAGTAATGGTTTAACCATATTGATTAGTGATAATTGAAATGGATTAATGTGATAAGATGGTTATTCATAACCTTGGTGTGATTGGTGTTAAAGTAATATAAGTTAATAATCATGTATATGATTGAATTGGAAAGTGATTATTATGATCATTGATCATGACTAAGTGATAAGTTATTTGATGTAATTACAATTGTATAGATTTGAGACAAGTTACTTGTAACATCCTCTCTTCTGGTCCGGTAATTTCTAATTTTAAATTGATATATTTAATTGTATTAGAAATTATTTGATATTATTTGTTTTATTGCGAAACTTATATAAATAAGTCTCAGAACTTATTGTGAATAGTAAATTGTTGATTGTTGTAATTTACTATAGTTGACGGTAGAATAAAATAAGTTTCTCGCAAATGGTTTTTAGGTTCCAGGCTATAGATTGAAAGGGGACTAGTCTTAAGTGGATATGGGTCGGTGTTAAATGATTTGGCCGACTTATAACTTTCCCTAAATGGAAAGTTCTTCCATTTCTTTGAAAACCTAAAACTAAACACCTAAAGAACTAGAAACCTAAATCAAAAAAAGAAAAACTAAGATTGAGCTTGGATTGTGAAGCTGAGTTTATTTCATCATCATCATCTTTGTGAAATCTTCAATTAGTAAGTTTCATAATCATGTTAAATTTCAACTTGTTAAGTGATAGAAATCATATGATTAAATGATGATTAGATGGTATATGATAGTATATGATGCTAGAAGTAGTTACTATTAGTGATTACAATGGTTAATGCCAAAGAAACTGATTTTGGTGAATTTTGGGATTCATTTTCGGACCTGGGTTTTATGTTGAACGAAGGTTGCTGGTGCAGGGTATGAACCCGGCGGGTTGCACCCGTACCCGGCGGGTAATGTGTCTAAACCAGGAATCCGGCGGGTAGAACCCGTACCCGGCGGCTCCTATAGCCTTTAAAACATAAATGTGTTCTGTTACCACCAAATGTAATTCACCCGGTGGCTTGATCATGTTAGCCGGCGGGTAGTGGGTGGAAGCCGGCGGGTCTGGACCCTCAGCCGGCGGCTTGTTTGGCAGTCCTGCATTGTATCCTTACTTGAATTATATCAATATTGATTAATTGTTATATGTTATAACATTGATGAATCAGTAGTAGTACACGATAATAGCTATGTTGTGATTCATAATATGTAACTAGGGACTTGTGATTGTAATGTTAATTGTATTAAGTTCCTAATGTTATGGATTGATGATTTTGAATTCTAATTTATATTTGATTGTTGATTCTTAGATCAGCAGAGGACTCAGCGAGATAAGACAGCTGAGTAAGTGAATCGAGACAATCAGGTGAGTGGATTTGAAACTCACAGTTTTGTTTGGTTGTGTCAGTTTGATTTCAATCAGGTATTATCGGATTACTATTGATAGAATGTTAACTTTGAAATGATTTACCATTTGATTGGTGGTTTGATTAGCCTGTGAGCTTGATTGTAAAATATAGAGGTCAACTAGATTGTCAGTTGGACTTGATCGCTAATGTTGGTCAACACAGGGTTGCGTACATGTGTTAATGGAGATTAGCATTAAGTTAGCGGTTAATCACTGTTTTGGCCTACAGTTGATTTAAGTGTTCTGAAGGG
Source organism: Helichrysum umbraculigerum (assembly GCA_949592205.1). NCBI lineage: Eukaryota > Viridiplantae > Streptophyta > Magnoliopsida > Asterales > Asteraceae > Helichrysum > Helichrysum umbraculigerum. Next base: position 18,820,593 of record CATIUR010000007.1, on the reverse strand, counting down.
GCCACCCGGCACAGGGTCCTCAGGAACCACCGTTCCTCTTGACGATATTTGTTACATTATTAGTTGTGAACAAATTGCTAGCTAAATTGAATTGTGGTTGATTATTCATTCACTTAGCTTCGTGCTAATCCCTCAAATTACTTCCTGCAGGTTATGTTTACTTTGTGGGTAGTCAGGAAGGATGTTTTGATGCTGGGAATGTTTGAAACTTGCAACTCTGATCCAGTTTGTTATAAACAATGTTTTGTAGTATATAATGCCCCGGTTTGTAAACAAGTTAACGGTGTTTGGTTTAGTAGTAAACAGGTTGTATAATGTTTGCGAAAATTTCAATGCTATGTCATAATGAAATAAGTATTATAAGTATACGCTTCCGTGAAACTTAATATAATATTGTGATATAAAATGAGGGGTGTTATAAGTTGGTATCAGAGCAATAGTTTGGGTGAATTGAACATAATAGGATGTTCAATCCTAAACTTTTGTTAAACATTCTTGGGAATGGGATTATGTACTGAATGTGAATCGGTTAGTAGGATAGGTGCTAACGATTAACGATTTGTGAGCTGTTATTATGTTTACAGACATGGCGGATAACGAGCAACCACCTGTTAACCCTAATAATGCCTCAAGACCTGAAGTTCATGCTGAGATCCACGATGATCAGACTAGGCATGCTGGTACTTCTTTCCATGCTAGAGATGCTGATGACACGCAAAAAGTCAAGTTTTTATGTGTCATTATCTCACCTTTTTAGCCCAAATCATGATGAATATATCTAAAATCAATACTTTATCATTAAAACTCATCACTCGGGCTAAAATATAGACAACATTTCAAAAGTCATCTAAAATGGTCGAAAAACACGATAAATATAACGAAAACGATCATAAGCATTCTCGTTCACGCTTTTAAGCACTTTTTTAAATCCACTAAGAATTATGACCTCTAACTTATGTCATTTTCTTCGTCAGGAGAATACGATCGCGTGGATATAAAGAACGCTGAAAACGGACACCCGAGTCAAAAGTTATGGCCGAACGAAGAATCCAAGGAACCGGAGAAGACCAATACGGGCAAACCAAGCCGGATACGGGCGGAACAAGCCGTATACGGCCATGCACTGACCTTATACGGCCTGGCATGACCGTATACGGCCTTGTCCAGCCGTATACGGCTGGTGTTCCCCCGTATACGGCCTCGTTTTCCCGTATTCAGTCTATGTTCGCCCGTATCGTGCCATTTCCACCCGAAATACGGGAGGTCCCCTCGTATCGTCCTCCTCCCCCGTACGAGATGCGATTTTGATACGGCTGAGCGATACGGTTGAGCATTTGGAGGTAGGAATACGGCTGGACGATACGGTTGAGCGACTACTATATATATGGGATCATTTCACCTCATTTCAACACACTTCACACTTCATCATTCTTTCACCATTCAACTTCACTTTCTCTCTCTACTCTCTCTCTAGAAATAATTAGATTAGGTTAGTATAATTAAGCTAGTAGATTAGCTTCTAGCTTGGTTGTAACGGAGGTGTTCTGAGACTGCGATTGCGCAAGATTTGTAATTACGCTTTGTCAGGTTTTATTATAATCTCTATCTTGTTATTTTAAATATGTTGTGCTGCTGTCATAATTATTTAGAATTGCTTGCTAGAATTATTGCCATGCTTAGCTAAACAAATATGTGTTTGCTATGATAGTCGTTATGCTAGGGTAGTTATACTTTAATATGCAATTGGGATGCACCAATATGAAACAACGGAGGTAACGTTATACGGCTTTCATTTGTATAGCGCCGGAACCATCACGAAGGTGTGTAGTACAGAACGTGGAAGCTATGAAAGTCGTGGGCACAATCCGTTGTGGAAATAATGATTCCAATTGTAACACGCCGTTACTCTGTCCGTATGCTGTTAATATATATTTGAATCTATGAAATAAGTCTCCAATGTTTATTTATCCAACTTATGTTGTGGTTTGTAACTTACTGCTGGTACATAACTAGTGGTACGCCGCTTATTATTTTGTGTCTGATGATCGTTGAACTCGACATGGCCGGTGTTCTCCTGGTTGAAATACACCGGAGGGAGACACGGAGCGTAGGATTAGAGATAGGTTAGATTCATTTCATATAACAAATATTTTAGAGAGAACTTTCGGAATATTTGTGACTTAACCAACTATCCAGTTACTCTGCACGTATAAACTGATCCTTGTATGCTGCTCTGCTGCATGTTCTTGTTTGATTGTTGCTTTAGGGTTTGCATGCTAGTATCACCTGTGCTGTTGGATATATGATTAGGTTTTTGAATATAAATTGATTGCATACACCAGTTTAATATGCGTAAAATAGTTATGACGATTTATATAAAATAATGATGAACAATTTAATCAGCCGTTAGACCAGATCATCCCAACTTGTTCCGGTGGGAAACCCCTGTTCATGTTTTTGTTTATTCAACAATTCATGCCATGATTCAGATATCTCGGATGTCCGAGATTGGGGAACAGGATTCGAGGATGGTTGTTGGTTAAATTGGTTGCTACATTTGGGAGAACTTCCGGTGTAGTTTACATTCCATAACTGCTATCTTCGTGACATGTTATTTATCTGATTGCGGACAACTCTACGTTAGATAGATAATAGGCTAGTAATTATGGCTCATTAGGATATATAACTCAAGATAGATAACAAGGACCTTTTAATGTTGCAACGGAAATACCGTAAAACAGCTGAATACTGGTATAAGCGTTGAATACAAATACGTGGGAGCTAAGGAAAGGCTGCAGGTAGAATACTTTGATGTCATTGATTGTTCCTAGTACGTCTGTTAAGTCCTGACTTCGTCATCATAACTAGTACCTTAACTAAAATAACTACCCCTAAAATAGCATATAAGATTGTCATAGCAAGCACTCGCGTTAATCTGTAGTTCTCGTAGCCACCTCACCTCCCTTATCTTTAGTTTTAGTTTTTAGATTAGTTAGTTAAGAACAGGAAAGTAACAAAAACCCCTATCAAACTCTTGATAAACCAGCTAAATTACGAAGGATAATCAAAAGACCTAGATCCTATGCCCGTTGTAGTTTGAAGAACGACTCTATGTCATACTTACTACTGTACTCCCATAGTTTTAAGTATACTTAGGCCCATCAAAACATAAATTTTAAAACCTACTGATCGGCGCGCCAGGAGGAAGGCCCGCAACGACGCGAGTCAAATCGCAACCGACCTCTCGCGCCCATCAAGTTTTTGGCGCCGCTGCCGGGGACTACAACGACCGATTTAGGAATTTAGTTATCTTAGTTATTTAGCGATCCTTTCGGAAGATCAAAATCATTCGAAAGTTACCTTTCCGTTCTTTCCTTTTCAGTACCCTTTCCTTTCCAAAACTCTATTTTCTACCAAAACCCCAAATTCTTCAGCCATGACGACTAGTCAACATGTCTGGAAATTTGGAACAACTGTCCAAAGCCCTGAACCAAACTTTCAATCCACATCTTCTGTTCAGTGGCAAATCAAAACCCCTCTTGCTCAATCTCTGTCTACTCTACCGTCCAATTCCTCCTTCAACTCTCAACAACACTATAACGAAACTTTGATTAACTTCATGGTTGAACAAAATAACGTAAATAGACAAGTAATAGCTTTTCAAGATAAAATTGATGCTTTACTTAGAATTTCCGAAGATTTAATCAAAAACATAGAAGTAAATTTTAAACAATTATTTTCAAAAGTTGAGGAGAGTCAAAGGAAAATCGCGATCAGTAACGCTGTCTATCTCTCATCCTATGAGCACGATGACATCTTAGTTGTTATGAGAGGAGGTAAAGAAACCAGAATTGAACAAACCTCAGATAAATCTTCAAACAAACCTTCCACTTCTACTGATCCAGTGCCAAGTGACACCCCTGTCTCTGCACCTGATCCAGTACCTTCTCAAGTTCCAGAAATCATTCCACGTACTCGAATTCCCTTTCCTGGTAGGCTTAAGAAGGAGAAGCAAGAAGCGCAGTTTGGGAAATATCTTGAGATGTTTAAAAGCCTGCACTTAAACGTTAGATTATTAGATGCTTTAGTAGAAATGCCTAGTTGTGCAAAATTCTTCAAAGAACTTCTTTCAAATAAAGAAAAATTAAGGTAATTAGTTAATATACCCTTAGATGCTGAATGCTCTGCAATCATGTTACATGGCCTTCCACCAAAACTAGGAGATACTGGCCGTTTCACTATTCCTTGTTACCTTCAAAATATCCAAGTTAGTAATGTCTTAGCTGACCTAGGTGCTAGTGTCAACCTTATGCCTTACTCACTATATAAGAAACTAGGATTAGGAGAACTGCTACCCACTCGTATGACCATCCAATTAGCTAATAGATCAGTTAAACTCCCTCGGGGGATTGCTGAAGATATTATGGTCCGAGTAGGTAAATTTATCTTCCCAGTTGACTTTGTCATTATGGATATAGAGGAAGACGCCCACGTTCCCCTCATCCTTGGCAGACCTTTCCTAAACACTGCCAAGGCTGTTATTGACGTAAACAAAAAATCTTTAAAATTGAGGGTTGGAGCGGAGGAAGTCACCTTTAATATCGATAAATTAATGAAACAACCTGTGGGAGAAGATCTTGGTCTTGTGGATTCCATGCAGAAAATATATGACGAGCATATGGAAGAGATTCTAGCAGTTAGCAATCCCGACACTCTTCCCAACACAGTCATCACTACAAGAAGACTATGCCAGGACGATGTTAGACTCTGCTCAGCTATCTCTGACAAACCAGCACACTCTAAAGAGCTGCTATTTCCTTTATCTGAAATAAAATATCCTCTTGCACCGCCTGTCAGCACTCCCACGAACAACTCTTTTGCTGCTGTTCCCTTAGGCGAAGGCATTCCTCTACCAATCTTACAAAGGGGTCAAACTGATTCATCTCCTTCAGTAGCTGAAATTCTCAAATCTTTTAAGGAGATGGAATCAGAAATCTCAGCTAAGCCGCAACTATCTGAAGGTTGTGCGCCACAAAATCCAGAAATCACCATAAGTACATCTTCAACAGCTCAATTTCAGAAGTTTGCATTTACCGACAACAACGATATCATCTTTACTAAAGATAGTGCAACTTCCTCATCATCTACAAGAAAATACGAGCTGAAGAAGAATGCACTTCCTAATAAGACAAAGTTAGTAGAAATAGCATCAGCCACTGCAGCAGACTCATCTCCAAATGAACCAGAGTTCCAGACGGAGTATGATTTGTTACGAAGAGACGAGATCGCTCGAATGAAACCTTCTATTGAAGAACCGCCAGAATTGGAACTAAAGGAACTACCCTCTCATCTGGAGTATGCTTTTCTTGAAGGAACCTCGCATTTACCTGTCATAATTGCAAAAGGTCTTACACCCAAAGAGAAAGGAAGACTCATTCAAGTGTTGAAGTCACATAAGAAGGCGATTGCATGGAAAATCTCTGACATCCAAGGGATTAGTCCAAACTATTGCACTCACAAGATACTAATGGAGAACGACTTCAAACCATCCATACAAAGACAGAGGAGAGTCAACCCGAAGATTCAAGACGTGGTCAAGAAGGAGGTTATCAAATTATTGGATGCTGGCTTGATCTATCCTATTTCAGATTCCCCATGGGTCAGCCCTGTTCAGGTTGTCCCCAAGAAAGGAGGAATGACGGTTATCACAAACGAAGATAATGAACTTATTCCAACACGGACCGTCACCGGTTGGAGGGTATGCATCGACTATCGGAAGCTAAACGAAGCCACTCGAAAAGATCATTTCCCTCTGCCGTTCATCGATCAAATGTTGGAGAGATTATCTGGGAATGAGTTCTACTATTTTCTTGATGGTTTCTCTGGCTATTTTCAGATTCCTCTCGATCCTAAGTGTAACACCCGCCAATTTAGGACTTTAATTAGTGCCTAAACTACTTGTAATTACGTGTATTTAGTTTTGTAATATTCTAAGTATATGTAACGTTTTGGTGTAATTACACACACGCTTACGCAATTTATTGAATCGTACACTTACAAACCAGACGAGTTCCGACGCTAATTAATATGGACGTTGGTGACAAAACTTTTAAATAATGTGGAATTATCCAAACAAACATATGACACTAATATATTTGGTAAAATATATTACACGAAATTCATATCGTCTAGAACACTCTGTACATGGTGAAAACGCGCTAAACGCGCCCGGCAGACAAGATAAATACAAGTTATAATATTATAACTTAAAATGTGTCGTTCTGATTAAAACTTTCATTTAAAAATGTCGTATCTTAAAACGTTAATGAAACGCATTATGTTAAACATTTAACGCGAAACAACATTTAAGCGCGATTTTACTGACTACGACTCGTGATACAAAATTCGGAAACACAAACCCGCGAGCCGAGACCCAAACGGGTCGACCCAGCCCCGCGGATCCAACCCGCGACCCATGACCCGCCCCTTTATAACCCCATTTTCCCCATTTCATCTCTCATTTCACCAACAACCTTTTACCAAATTCTCTCTCTCTTTTTCCTCTTAAAAATCGCAGCCCAAAAACACCCAAAATCATCACCAAAAACGCAGCAATTCACGGAATTGATTCAAGAAGAACGATCACCAACTCGAGCTCTCCATCTTCATCTTTTTCGTTTTCAATTTCGAGGTATAAAACGTTAAAACCCTTTTAAATTACTTGTAACACTTTTATTTACATGCTAGAACGTTTCCTCAACGAGTTTATGTCCAAAAACCGACCTAAAAGTCCGATTTTTAAAGTTTATATGCGAACAGCCCGTTTCGCGAGCCGAGATCTGTTCGTCCAACGAGTCGAACCGAGATCTCGACTCGCGAAGCCATCCTGCGAATCGGAATCACCAACGAACCGAACTGACCCGCGAGTTGACTTGCGAGTCGAGTTGCCCTGTGAACCGAACTGACCCGCGAGTCGAGCTGACCTGCGAGTCGAGTTGACCTGCGAGTCGAGTTCTTCCAGCTCGGTTCGCAGCCCATTTTGTCTTTCGAACCCAAATTCGGTAATAAAAGCACTAATATGAACTAAGATTTATCACTTGATTTTACACCGAATTTAGATTTCTAATGCGTTTTCGATAAAGCAATATAGTAGAAATAAAAAATTTCCAAGCTGACCTGGCAGCTCGACCCCAGCCAGGGGCTCTGCCCCTTGGACCCCGCCAGGGGCTGCCGCCTCTTGGACCCCGCTACCAGGGGCGCTGCCCCCGGACCCCCGTCATTAGATGTTGTAAATACTTTTCGCACTAAGTGTCAAACACTTACAAATAACGAAACCTGATTCAACGATACATATAATAATAACACTTTTGGATTATTATTACAAACCGTCACCAACGGGCCATACTTGTTTTCAAACTGCAAACGAATTACTAAACAAACACTTGGATATTTTCTAGTTGAGTGGATAACTAGCATGGGTGGTCTTTTAAGACACCAACTTATTTACTTGCTTACTTACAACCTTGTGCGTTTCGGACGCCAGAAGGTTTCAGGGTTCTGAGAACCGACATACGGACTTACATCCGCCTTACTTGGTTGATTTCACATATGCACTTACTAGACTCAGGTGAGTCTTACGGCCCCACTTTTACTATTTTTATACTTTGGGGGAGATACTTAGCAACTGTTTTACATATGAACACAATGTACTAAACTGATTACTCTACTTTTTACACATGTTGCATGAGTTACTTTTATCCACTGAAAGCCTCCTATCATAAGTTGTTAGTTATTGACTTAAGCGCGATTACTAGTAAATGGATCCATTTGGGATTGACAATCCCTGCCTGGGGTAGTAGCGCTACCACGGATTTCACCGTAGAAACAGGCATATTAGTTTTTGTTACTTTTGAGTGTTCGGATAGCACTCACGGGGGGTACGTGATGCTGTACTTGACTGTACCATTCACACTACACTGTTAAGCTTCAACTTGTGGGCTCATGGCACTTGTGATGATTTACTGATTTACTTAATTTGCTTGATAGCAATACGGGTACATACTTGTGGTTCATAAACGATTACTTTACTACTAAACCTGTGAGATTCACCAACCTTTTTGGTTGACACTTTGTAGCTTTGTATCTCAGGTACACAGACGGAGTAGGATTTCCCCTGGACACTAGCTAGAGTCGCATGATTTCTACATTGCATCTAACGGAGATTCTTAGCATTATCTTTTGTATATTATGATTATGTAATAGAATCTCCCGCTATACGCGTGGGCTCTAGGGAACTACATTTTTGTAACTGAAAACACTATGTTTTCAAACATTTATTATATGAAAATGTAACTATTTTACGAACGTTGCATATAGATGTCGTTTGCTTTACTTTTGTGCTGTGATATTTGATTAGTAGCACCCCAAAACTTGCTTCCGCTAAATAGTGAATTTGGGGGTGTTACATATTGGTATCAGAGCCTAAGGTTATAGCGAACTAGGTTGCATTTAGTGGGCCTAGACTATGACCGTTAGGCAGTATGTCCTTATTAGGTATGACTGGTTCAGGAACTGCATCATACAACTTTAATTTAACATAGCCTGATCAACTATGTACAATTAAGGAAAGATGATGTGAGGTCTGAAATGGTTATGTTGAACAGGAATACACTAGTTGACTCTGACCACGAGAGAAACCGGGACTTATACTTGTTTGTGCTAGACACACTAGGCTATATTATATGTTATATATATATATATATATATATATATATATATATATATATATATATATATATATAGGCCTCACTCCTACTAACGCTTTGTCTCAGAAATGGCAAACACACCACCCAATTCATCGCGCTATCAATCCGGGTTACTGAACCCGAGGGTAGCTAGGAGGAACGCCAGGTTGCCTCGAGCTGGCCCGTATCCCACTCACCTCACTCTACCGGACTTAGCCGTTACGGTGCACCATCACGACCAACAACTCCACAGAATGGACATCGAACTGCAAGAAATTCGCGAAAATTAGAGACTCACAGTAATGGAGCGAATTGAGCAAGTCTCCGAAGATCACGATCACACTGTCAACACCATGAACACTCTTCAGAATCAGGTGGGAGAAACAGTCGGAACCATAGAGGTTGTCCACAACCAAGTGATTGGCAACCGAAATGAAATCTCTGTCCTACAATCAAGGCTGCACCAGTGCGAGACACGTCTAAGGGAAACCGAGGATGCCCTCCGTACAGCTAACAGACTTGCAGAGTCTGTGGATCATCTCAACGCACTGCTGCCACAACTCAATCTACGCCGGAATTAACTTAGGCTGAGTCTGTAATCTACTTTTATTATTGTAGGACCTATGTAAAATACGACCGGATGTAACAATTCCCGGAACATTTTGTAGAACACCTAATGCTGTAACCTTTGAAACTCCTAACTAAGAATTGTCTGTAATCGTTTCACTATGTAATATCAACTGACAATTTCTCGAATTATTATATATTGTGATTACATTGAGATGTTGTATATAACCGCTTTTAGAAATATACATCTGACGTAATTACACTTCTGGTACGCATTCTCATATACTTCTTGTTTCTTTCTTGAAGAATCATGCCGCCAAAGAAGAAAAGTTACAGTGATGCTGAAATCAATGCCATTGTCTCCCGAGCCGTGGCCGATGCTCTGGCTGCTCGGAGCTCTCAACGAAACAGTGATCAAACTATTGATGCCACTCCTGTCATCAAGCCTTGTTCTTACAAGGATTTTCTTAGCTGCAAGCCACTATACTTCAAGGGCACGGAAGGTGCCATCGGTCTGATCCGTTGGATCGAACGTATGGAATCCGTCTTCAACCTCTGCAACTGCACTAAAGACAACAAAGTCAAGTTCGCTGCATACACCTTTCAGGAAGGTGCACTCACGTGGTGGAATACCCACGCCAACTCCGTAGGTCCTGAGATAGCAAATCAGCTACCTTGGGCCGAGCTGAAGAAGAAGTTGAGAGAGAAGTACTGTCCCGAGGAAGAATTGCACCGATTAGAGGAAGAGTTCTGGCACCTGACTGTGCAGGGAACTGATATTGACGGATATACCACCAAGTTTCAACAATATGCGTTGTTATGTCCGAGTCTGGTGGAACCTGAGGTAAAAGGGATCAAGAGATACATTCGCGGCCTCCCAGAAAGTATTCAGGGGAATGTCGCCTCGTCCAAGCCAACCACTACTGAAAGTGCTATCCGGCTAGCACACGAACTCATGGCACTGGTGGTCAGCCGTGAGACATCCAACAACTCCTCCTCCAACAACAAGCGCAAATCCTCAGAACACCACAACAACCACCAAAACAAGAAACCCAACGCCATCCAAGTTTATACCTCCAACTCTGAACCCAAACGCTCCTACATTGGGAACAAACCCTACTGTTCTAAATGCAATCTTCACCATGATGGTTATTGCCCCTGTAGCAATTGTAAGAAATTCGGACACTTGGCTAGGGATTGCCGATCGAACACCTCTGGCACCAACACCTCTGCACCGAAGACCTGTTACGAGTGCAACGGTACTGGGCATTTCCGAAAAGATTGCCCGAAGTTGAAGAACAACAACAACAACAAGAACAACAACAATGCTCGAGGAAGAGCTTTTGTGCTGAAATCTGGGGAAGCCCGTCAAGACCCGAATGTGGTCACGGGTACGTTTCTTCTCAACAACTTGACTGCTTCTGTATTATTTGATACTGGTGCTGATAAGAGCTATATTTCTGATGAGTTTTATCCACTACTTGACACTACACCTATTGCCTTAGATTCTAAGTACACAGTAGAATTGGCAAACGGAAAACTTATCGAGGCCGACAGTGTGATACCTAATTGCATTTTAAACTTAGGTAATGAATTCTTTTCCATTGACTTGATACCCGTCGAAATCGGCAGCTTTGACATCATAGTCGGTATGGATTGGTTATCCAAGCACCGAGCCGAGATCGTTTGTTTCGAGAAACTCGTCCGCATTCCTCTCGTCACCGGTGGAACTTTAGTCATACAAGGGGAGACCGGTGGGACGAGCCTAAACATCATTTCTTGCATGAAAACCCGAAAATACTTGAGAAAAGGGTACCAGGCAATCCTCGCTCATGTCATGGAGAAAAAGTCGGAGGAGAAGCGACTTGAGGATGTGCCTATTGTTCGAGATTTCCCAGAAGTGTTTCCTGAAGACTTGCCTAGCCTTCCGCCACCTAGACAAGTCGAATTTTCTATTGATCTTGTGCCCGGTGCAGCACCTGTGGCACGAGCACCTTACCGACTAGCCCCATCCGAACTTCAGGAGTTGTCTACTCAGTTACAGGAACTCCTGGACAAGGGATTTATTCGACCAAGTTCCTCACCTTGGGGAGCTCCGGTCCTGTTTGTGAAAAAGAAAGACGGTTCTTTCCGCATGTGCATTGACTACCGTGAACTCAACAAATTAACTGTCAAGAACCGTTACCCACTTCCTCGCATTGATGACCTGTTCGACCAACTTCAGGGGTCGAGTTTTTATTCCAAGATCGATCTACGGTCAGGTTATCACCAACTCCGAGTTCGTGACGATGACATTCCTAAAACTGCTTTCCGAACTCGCTACGGGCATTATGAATTTCAAGTGATGCCATTCGGCTTGACCAACGCACCGGCGGTATTCATGGACCTTATGAATCGGGTGTGTAAGCCTTACCTTAACAAGTTTGTCATTGTCTTTATTGATGACATTTTGATTTACTCGTGCAATGAACAAGAACACGCGCAACATCTGAGAACCATTCTGGAACTACTCAAGCAAGAAGAGTTATACGCCAAATTCTCTAAGTGTGAGTTCTGGATGCAAACCGTTCAATTCCTTTGACATGTGATTGACAATCAAGGAATTCATGTCGATCCTTCAAAAATCGAGGCTATCAAGTGCTGGTAAGCACCCACTACACCCACAGAAGTACGTCAATTCTTAGGACTCGCCGGATACTACAGGCGGTTCATTGAGAATTTTTCGAAAATAGCCCTACCTCTCACTGCACTGACTCAAAAAGAAAAGAAGTTTGACTGGACTGACAAACATGAGTCATCTTTTCAGCTGCTAAAACAGAAACTCTGCAGTGCACCTATCTTATCCTTACCCGAAGGCAACGATGACTTCGTGGTATACTGTGATGCTTCACACCAGGGTCTCGGTTACGTGTTGATGCAACGAGACAAAGTCATTGCTTACGCCTCTCGACAACTCAAGGTTCACGAAAAGAATTACACAACTCATGACCTAGAGTTGGGGGCTGTTGTATTAGCTCTAAAAATCTGGAGACACTACTTATACGGTACCAAGTGTAAATCTTTACTGACCACAAAAGTCTCCAACATATCTTCGATCAAAAGGATCTCAACATGAGGCAACGTCGATGGGTCGAGTTGCTTACTGATTACGATTGCGAGATTCGCTATCATCCGGGAAAGGCAAATGTTGTTGCCGATGCCTTAAGCCGAAAAGAACGAGTGAAACCACTCCGAGTTCGAGCTCTCAGTATGACCATTCACAACGACCTCATCAATCAAACTCTCACCGCTCAACTCGAAGCACTCAAACCCGAAAACTTGACAAACGAGGCCTTGCGAGGCATGGATAAGCAATTTGAAACCAAACCAAACGGGGCCAAATACTTCTCGAACCGAATCTGGTTACCAAGTTTTGGGAACCTGCGAGACTTGGTGATGGATGAAGCTCACAAGTCCAAATACTCTATACACCCCGGTGCGGACAAAATGTATCATGGCATCAAGGAAATGTATTGGTGGCCCAACATGAAAGTTGACATTGCAACCTATGTTAGCAAGTGTCTTACTTGTTCCAAAGTGAAAGCTAAACACCAGAAACCTTCCGGTTTGCTACAACAACCCGAAATACCACAATGGAAATGGGAACAGATCACCATGGATTTCATTACTAAACTCCCGAAAAAATCTAGCGGTTACGATACCATTTGGGTGATTGTCGATCGACTCACTAAATCTGCTCATTTCCTGCCTATCAAAGAAACTGACAAGATGGAACGCTTGACACGGATCTACTTGAAAGAGGTTGTGTCAAGACACGGCGTGCCCATCTCAATCATCTTTGATAGAGATGCTCGATTTACTTCTCACTTCTGGCAATCCTTACAAAAATCTCTCGGTACTCGTCTGGATATGAGTACTGCTTACCACCCACAAACTGACGGCCAGAGCGAACGAACTATACAAACACTGGAGGATATGCTACGAGCCTGCGTAGTTGACTTCGGTAAAAACTGGGAAAACCACTTACCATTGTGCGAATTCTCGTACAACAACAGCTACCACACCAGCATTAAGGCTGCACCCTTCGAGGCACTTTACGGTCGTAAGTGCCGGTCACCTATCTGTTGGACTGAGGTGGGGGATACACAACTCACCGGTCCATAAATCATTCACGAAACCACTGAAAAGATCGTCGGCATACAAAACCGACTGAAAGCTGCGCGTGATCGTCAAAAAAGTTATGCTGACGTGAGACGCAAACACCTCGAGTTCCAAGTTGGGGATCGAGTACTTCTGAAAGTATCGCCTTGGAAAGGCGTCATCCGTTTTGGCAAACGTGGGAAACTGAATCCCAGGTACATTGGACCATTCGAAATCCTTGAAAGGATTGGTCCAGTGGCATACCGACTGCAGCTACCTCCCGAACTCAGTAGCGTGCACCCTATCTTCCACATTTCTAACTTGAAGAAATGTATGTCTGATGAGACACTGATTATACCCATCGATGAAATACACATTGACGACAAACTACACTTTATCGAGGAACCCGCGGAAATACTAGACCGTGAGGTCAAACATTTAAAACAGAGTCGTATTTCCATTGTTAAGGTTCGGTGGAATTCGAGACGTGGTCCTGAATTCACTTGGGAACGGGAAGACCAAATGCGACTGAAACATCCACACTTGTTCACAGGCTCTACTCACACCGCAACTTCGAGCTAATTTCGGGAGGAAATTCTCCTAACAAGGGGAGAATGTAACACCCGCCAATTTAGGACTTTAATTAGTGCCTAAACTACTTGTAATTACGTGTATTTAGTTTTGTAATATTCTAAGTATATGTAACGTTTTGGTGTAATTACATACACGCTTACGCGATTTATTGAATCGTACACTTACAAACCGGACGAGTTCCGACGCTAATTAATATGGACGTTGGTGACAAAACTTTTAAATAATGTGGAATTATCCAAACAAACATTATTGACACTAATATATTTGGTAAAATATATTACACGAAATTCATATCGTCTAGAACACTCTGTACATGGTGAAAACGTGCTAAACGCGCCCGGCAGACAAGATAAATACAAGTTATAATATTATAACTTAAAATGTGTCGTTCTGATTAAAACTTTCATTTAAAAATGTCGTATCTTAAAACGTTAATGAAACGCATTATGTTAAACATTTAACGCGAAACAACATTTAAGCGCGATTTTACTGACTACGACTCGTGATACAAAATTCGGAAACACAAACCCGCGAGCCGAGACCCAAACGGGTCGACCCAGCCCCGCGGATCCAACCCGCGACCCATGACCCGCCCCTTTATAACCCCATTTTCCCCATTTCATCTCTCATTTCACCAACAACCTTTTACCAAATTCTCTCTTTCTTTTTCCTCTTAAAAATCGCAGCCCAAAAACACCCAAAATCATCACCAAAAACGCAGCAATTCACGGAATTGATTCAAGAAGAACGATCACCAACTCGAGCTCTCCATCTTCATCTTTTTCGTTTTCAATTTCGAGGTATAAAACGTTAAAACCCTTTTAAATTACTTGTAACACTTTTATTTACATGCTAGAACGTTTCCTCAACGAGTTTATGTCCAAAAACCGACCTAAAAGTCCGATTTTTAAAGTTTATATGCGAACAGCCCGTTTCGCGAGCCGAGATCTGTTCGTCCAACGAGTCGAACCGAGATCTCGACTCGCGAAGCCATCCTGCGAATCGGAATCACCAACAAACCGAACTGACCCGCGAGTTGACTTGCGAGTCGAGTTGCCCTGTGAACCGAACTGACCCGCGAGTCGAGCTGACCTGCGAGTCGAGTTGACCTGCGAGTCGAGTTCTTCCAGCTCGGTTCGCAGCCCATTTTGTCTTTCGAACCCAAATTCGGTAATAAAAGCACTAATATGAACTAAGATTTATCACTTGATTTTACACCGAATTTAGATTTCTAATGCGTTTTCGATAAAGCAATATAGTAGAAATAAAAAATTTCCAAGCTGACCTGGCAGCTCGACCCCAGCCAGGGGCTCTGCCCCTTGGACCCCGCCAGGGGCTGCCGCCTCTTGGACCCCGCTACCAGGGGCGCTGCCCCCGGACCCCCGTCATTAGATGTTGTAAATACTTTTCGCACTAAGTGTCAAACACTTACAAATAACGAAACCTGATTCAACGATACATATAATAATAACACTTTTGGATTATTATTACAAACCGTCACCAACGGGCCATACTTGTTTTCAAACTGCAAACGAATTACTAAACAAACACTTGGATATTTTCTAGTTGAGTGGATAACTAGCATGGGTGGTCTTTTAAGACACCAACTTATTTACTTGCTTACTTACAACCTTGTGCGTTTCGGACGCCAGAAGGTTTCAGGGTTCTGAGAACCGACATACGGACTTACATCCGCCTTACTTGGTTGATTTCACATACGCACTTACTAGACTCAGGTGAGTCTTACGGCCCCACTTTTACTATTTTTATACTTTGGGGGAGATACTTAGCAACTGTTTTACATATGAACACAATGTACTAAATTGATTACTCTACTTTTTACACATGTTGCATGAGTTACTTTTATCCACTGAAAGCCTCCTATCATAAGTTGTTAGTTATTGACTTAAGCGCGATTACTAGTAAATGGATCCATTTGGGATTGACAATCCCTGCCTGGGGTAGTAGCGCTACCACGGATTTCACCGTAGAAACAGGCATATTAGTTTTTGTTACTTTTGAGTGTTCGGATAGCACTCACGGGGGGTACGTGATGCTGTACTTGACTGTACCATTCACACTACACTGTTAAGCTTCAACTTGTGGGCTCATGGCACTTGTGATGATTTACTGATTTACTTACTTTGCTTGATAGCAATACGGGTACATACTTGTGGTTCATAAACGATTACTTTACTACTAAACCTGTGAGATTCACCAACCTTTTTGGTTGACACTTTGTAGCTTTGTATCTCAGGTACACAGACGGAGTAGGATTTCCCCTGGACACTAGCTAGAGTCGCATGATTTCTACATTGCATCTAACGGAGATTCTTAGCATTATCTTTTGTATATTATGATTATGTAATAGAATCTCCCGCTATACGCGTGGGCTCTAGGGAACTACATTTTTGTAACTGAAAACACTATGTTTTCAAACATTTATTATATGAAAATGTAACTATTTTACGAACGTTGCATATAGATGTCGTTTGCTTTACTTTTGTGCTGTGATATTTGATTAGTAGCACCCCAAAACTTGCTTCCGCTAAACAGTGAATTTGGGGGTGTTACACTAAGGACCAGGAAAAGATGACCTTCACATATCCGTACGGAACATTCGCTTACCGACACATGCCTTTCGGGCTATGCAACGCACCTGCCACATTCCAGAGGTGTATGGTGGCGATATTCCACGATATGATCTAACAGTGCATGGAAGTATTCATGGACGACTTCTCAGTCTTTGGAGACTCCTTCACCTCTTGTCTTTTCAACCTCGAACGAATGTTAGCCCGATGCGAAGAATCAAACCTTGTCTTGAACTGGGAGAAGTGCCACTTTATGGTGAAGGAAGGAATAGTTCTAGGACACCGGATATCAAAGTCTGGAATTGAAGTTGACAAAGCTAAAGTTGAGACCATTGCCAAACTTCCGCCACCTACTTCTGTTAAAGCCATTCGCAGTTTTCTAGGTCACGCCGGATTCTACCGTCGCTTCATTAAGGATTTCTCCAAGATTTCTCGACCTATGACACACCTTCTCGAGAAGGACACTCCGTTTGTCTTTTCAGATGACTGCCTGAAAGCTTTCAACATTCTGAAGGATCAGCTCACGCATGCACCAATCATGGTTGCTCCTGACTGGAATCTTCCATTTGAAATCATGTGCGATGCCAGTGACTTTGCTGTTGGAGCTGTCTTAGGGCAAAGGAAAGATAAGCATTTTCAACCAATATACTAGCCAGCAAGACACTCACCGACGCTCAAGAGAATTACACTACTACAGAAAAGGAGCTGCTTGCGGTAGTATTTGCTTTTGATAAATTTCGTTCTTACTTAATATTGTCCAAAACTATTGTCTATACAGATCACTCAGCCTTGAAGTATCTTTTCAAAAAGCAAGACGCTAAACCAAGACTACTTCAATGGATTCTACTTCTCCAAGAATTTGATATTGAAATCAAGGATAAAAAGGGAGCAGAAAATGTCGCAGCAGATCATCTCAGTCGATTGGAAAATCCATCGATGGAAAAGCTTAATGAAAAAGAAATTCAAGATCAGTTTCCTGAAGAACAACTCATGAATGTCGGAGACCACCAAAAGGGTTCACAATCCAACTATGACCCTTGGTACGCAGACTACACTAATTATCTGGTTGGGGGAATTGTGCCAAAAGGAATGCCTACCTCTAGAAAACGCAAATTCTTCAGAGACGTAAAAAACTACTATTGGGACGATCCATACTTGTTCAAAGTATGTCCGGACCAAATCATAAGAAGATGCGTTGACGAGAGGGAAGCAAGGAACATTCTCCACCAGAGCCATCACGGACCAACTGGAGGACATCATGGAGCAAACATGACTGCAAGGAAGGTATACGATTCCGGCTTCTATTGGCCGACCATTTTCAGAGATGCTCACGACTTGGTAAAACGTTGTGATGCTTGCCAAAGGTTTGGAAGTATCTCACGGAGGAGTGAAATGCCACTTACTAACATCCAGGCCTGCGAGATCTTTGACATATGGGGTTTGGATTTCATGGGACCATTCCCAAAATCCTTCGGAAAAGAATACATTCTGGTAGCTGTCAACTATGTCTCTAGATGGGCCGAGGCACAAGCATTTCCTACAAATGACTCACGAGTAGTGACCAAGTTCCTCAAGCAACTCTTTTCTCGTTTCGGAACTCCTAAGGCGATCATCAGTGATCGGGGCACGCACTTCTGTAATGCTCAGTTTATGAGGACATTACAATATTATGGTGTCACCCATAAGACCTCTACGGCCTATCACCCGCAGACGAATGGGCAAGCCGAAGTGACGAACAGAGCACTCAAAATGATCTTAGAACGAACAGTGATGAATCATAGGGAAAGATGGGCCGATAAATTAGACGATGCTCTGTGGGCGTTCAGAACTGCATATAAGTCACCATTAGGGACCACGCCTTACAGACTAGTCTATGGGAAAGCATGTCATCTACCGATAGAGTTGGAATACAAGGCTTACTGGGCGCTGAGAGATTGCAATCTAGACCCTTCCACAACAGGATTACATCGCAAGATGCAGCTGAATGAACTAGCCGAATTGAGAGACCAAGCTTATGATAGTTCTTTACATTTCAAGGAGCGAACCAAGACTATTCACGATGCTAAAATTAAGTATTCTAAGTTCAAACCTGGAGATAAAGTTCTTCTCTTCAATTCGCGCTTCAAGAAATTCTCAGGCAAATTCAGATCGAGGTGGAGCGGACCATTCGTGATATCAAAAGTATTTACCTTCGGAGCAGTCGAACTAGAAGCACCGGACGGTAATTTTAAAGTCAATGGCCACCGCTTAAAACACTACATCGAAGACTTTCCTTCCAGTAAGGAGGTCTACATCTTTGAACCACCTTGAGCCGATAAAGTAGGTAAAAGAGTCAAGCTAGTGACACGTTAAACAAGCGCTCTTGGGAGGCTCCCTATTGCTTATTTTTATAATAGCTTTAATTTTATTTCTCAATTTATTTTTGCTTAGTATTATCATCCCTGAACTAATAAATGCAGGATAAGCTAGATACCCGACAGCACCGCACTCTTACATTTACATCGGAGATAAGTTTTATTTGACTTATGCGAATGCAAGCATTCAGATGATTTAAACTTTTAAAATGAAAATCTTTCACAAAAGTCATCTGACTCTGTTGCATTTGTATAAACTTATAAACCTTAAGCATTACCTGTTTTTCTTTATGTTTCAGGATGGACGCTTCAGCTGAGACCTCAGGACACACTGCTCAGACTCCACAGCAGAAGAAGAAGAAGAGACACCGCAGAGGAAAGAAGAAGCTGACCATTGTTCCAGAGGAGCGTGCTACAGATGTGACGAGCCCTCCAGTCTTCGACTACGGGATTACCAAGACTTCCAGACCAGTCCTTCAGACTTGGTCAGGGTCCCAGACCACCTCTTCCACCATGGTCATTTTTCCCAGCTGCACCTACTACAGAGCCCACTCTTCCTGCTGATGCTGAGATATCCTCTGATCTCCCTGTTGCCTCCATGATGCCTGGTTCCACTGTTGCCACGTCACCTACTTCAGTTCCAGATTGTGACGCTCTTGCAGCATTTGACCCAGACATGGATGATTTGCTAGACGACCTTTAGTTTATTTTATTGTTTTATGTTTTATTTATGTTAAACTTTTAAGATGTTGAAATGTTGAACTGGTGATTGTGACTATGTTTATGGTATTGCAGAACTTAGCCTCGTAAGGAATGGATGAGCTTTAAACAGAGTCTGGTCCACAAATCCAGCAGATCACTAGCACCACTCCTTCACGAATCTGGTCCTGATTCCAGTGCTCACCAACCGTAGGGAAGTACCTCTCCTAAAACTTTTCTAGTTTCTGCGTAACTTAGATATGCTTATGCCCACTTAAATCTCTAAGTGTGGGATCCTCCATACTTAAAACTTTTAAATTCACATTTTTCCTAAAGACAAAACCCTAAGTGTGGGATTCCCCCAACTTAGTGCAGAAACATTGGGGACAATGTTTATTTTTATGTGTGGGATAGCAGTATATCTCTCGTCTAATATCCGTAATGATGATTTAGAAATATACAAGTCCTCAAAATGATTTTCAATCCTTATTTTTGCCAAAATTTTCAAAAATTTAAACTTTTTAGAGTCACAATTGTAAGAAAGAGTACATAATTTGTTTTACAAGTATTCAAAAGTTGGTAAAAAAGGTCGAATCATGTCGGACTCCAAACAATGTAAGATGAGGATCTAAGGGGCATCACACGACTGGACACATATAACCTATTTTTGCGGTGAGGAATTTTGAGCCTTATAAGCATTCATTTTAAATGCTTCACTGTTCGTTTGTTGTGTGTGACCGGTGCATGCATTTCTGAATTAGAACTTGCCCCGGGTATGCGTGTCGAGATCACATTGATGAGTGTCATACGTGACATAGGTACAATTAGAGGACCTTGACATTCCCTAGGATTAAACCCCATTTCAACATATCTCTTTCAAGCCCAAAACCCTTCCAACACTCATTTTCAGTGTTGATGATCCACCTAGAAAACCCTGTTGAGCCTTAACCTTTTCATTTCTTTCAAACCAAATTTTTAAACCCACTCATCCCCATACCTATCCAAAGCTTATCTTAGAATTTTTAAAATCTTTTTGAAAATGCTAATTAGGTATGCTTTTTGTTTCTACCCCAAAGTCACAAATATAGTGTTTACTTAAAGCTACTCATGTGCATTTACATGATCAATATTTAAAAAGAATTCGAGAGCCTTATGGTGTGAAAAATTGACACCAAGTAAAATTCAAAAGTGAAAAAAGGGTCAGAAAAGCAAAAAAAAAAAAAAATAAATAAATAAATAAATGAAAGAAAGAAAGGATGTCTGCAGGGCAAAAGAAAAAGAAAATAAAAAGAAAAAAATCCCTTAGAAGATCCCTGGCCAAGAAATTCTAAACCAAAAATAGAATAAAGCTAAGTGCTTAAATCTCTCGAAAACTCCGAATCTTTAAAAGCGTAAAATCTGCGTGTGTTTTCAAAAAGATAAAAGACAAAATAGCTATCTTCTTCCCTTATAGTTATCCGTTTCCGTTTTCATTAAAAAGTATGTCTAAGTAGATTTTTTCATAAGTTTTAAAGGTCCTGAGATAAGTAAAACCCTTAAACCATTTTTACCCTTATCCATACCCTTTAAACCCTCACCATACATCAAAACCCATTTGAATGTCCTGGGATAATTAGTACCGTCCCCGTCTAAGTGGTGGAGATACGATCCTTGGGCAAGCCTATGACGACGAATGCTGCACGACTGGTATTTGAGCAATTTTTCATTTGGCTTAGGATAATAGGAAACCCGATACACTTGAGTGAATTGAGTGACCACCAGTGAGATCGCCCAGTCGTGTATATTCCACATCCCGAGAATTGAAAGTTTGCCTAAGTGAACCATCTTAAAAATCTTTGGATACTTCATGTGAACATCTTTTCTTTGTCTAACTAGCGTAATACTTGTTTTCATTCTGTATAACTTCTTCGTTATGGCTTTAATAAAAATCTTAAACAGGAAATTTCGGCAGGTAAGATTGAAGTTTGCTTGAGGACAAGCAAATGTCTAAGTGTGGGATATTTGATGACACGCAAAAAGTCAAGTTTTTATGTGTCATTATCTCACCTTTTTAGCCCAAATCATGATGAATATATCTAAAATCAATACTTTATCATTAAAACTCATCACTCGGGCTAAAATATAGACAACATTTCAAAAGTCATCTAAAATGGTCGAAAAACACGATAAATGTAACGAAAACGATCATAAGCATTCTCGTTCACGCTTTTAAGCACTTCTTATGATTCACTAAGAATTATGACCTCTAACTTATGTCATTTTCTTCGTCAGGAGAATACGATCGCGTGGATATAAAGAACGCTGAAAACGGACACCCGAGTCAAAAGTTATGGCCGAACGAAGAATCTAAGGAACCGGAGAAGACCAATACGGGCAAACCAAGCCGGATACGGGCGGAACAAGCCGTATACGGCCATGCACTGACCGTATATGGCCTGGCATGACCGTATACGGCCTTGTCCAGCCGTATACGGCTGGTGTTCCCCCGTATACGGCCTCGTTCTCCCGTATTCAGCCCATGTTCGCCCGTATCGTGCCATTTCCACCCGAAATACGGGAGGTCCCCTCGTATCGTCCTCCTCCCCCATACAAGATGCGATTTTGATATGGCTGAGCGATACGGTTGAGCATTTGGAGGTAGGAATACGGCTGGACGATACGGTTGGGCGACTACTATATATATGGGATCATTTCACCTCATTTCAACACACTTCACACTTCATCATTCTTTCACCATTCAACTTCACTTTCTCTCTCTACTCTCTCTCTAGAAATAATTAGATTAGGTTAGTCTAATTAAGCTAGTAGATTAGCTTCTAGCTTGGTTGTAACGGAGGTGCTCCGAGACTGCGATTGCGCAAGATTTGTAATTACGCTTTGTCAGGTTTTATTATAATCTCTATCTTGTTATTTTAAATATGTTGTGTTGCTGTCATAATTATTTAGAATTGCTTGCTAGAATTATTGCCATGCTTAGCTAAACAAATCTGTGTTTGCTATGATAGTCGTTATGCTAGGGTAGTTATACTTTAATATGCAATTGGGATGCACCATTATGAAACAACGGAGGTAACGTTATACGGCTTTCATTTGTATAGCGCTGGAACCATCACGAATGTGTGTAGTACGAAACGTGGAAGCTATGAAAGTCGTGGGCACAATCCGTTGTGGAAATAATGATTCCAATTGTAACACGCCGTTACTCTGTCCGTATGCTGTTAATATATATTTGAATCTATGAAATAAGTCTCCAATGTTTATCTATCCAACTTATGCTGCGGTTTGTAACTTATTGCTGGTACATAACTAGTGGTACGCCGCTTATTATTCTGTGTCTGATGATCATTGAACTCGACATGGCTGGTGTTCTCCTGGTTGAAATACACCGGAGGGAGACACGGAGCGTAGGATTAGAGATAGGTTAGATTCATTTCATATAACAAATATTTTAGAGAGAACTTTCGGAATATTTGTGACTTAACCAACTATCCAGCTACTCTGCACGTATAAACTGATCCTTGTATGCTGCTCTGCTGCATGTTCTTGTTTGATTGTTGCTTTAGGGTTTGCATGCTAGTATCACCTGTGCTGCTGGATATATGATTAGGTTTTTGAATATAAATTGATTGCATACACCAGTTTAACATGCGTAAAATAGTTATGACGATTTATATAAAATAATGATGAACAATTTAATCATCCGTTAGACCAGATCATCCCAACTTGTTCCGGTGGGAAACCCCTGTTCATGTTTTTGTTTATTCAACAATTCATGCCATGATTCAGATATCTCGGATGTCCGAGATTGGGGAACAGGATTCGAGGATGGTTGTTGGTTAAATTGGTTGCTACATTTGGGAGAACTTCCGGTGTAGTTTACATTCCATAACTGCTATCTTCGTGACATGTTATTTATCTGATTGCGGACAACTCTACGTTAGATAGATAATAGGCTAGTAATTATGGCTCATTAGGATATATAACTCAGGATAGATAACAAGGACCTTTTAATGTTGCAACGGAAATACCGTAAAACAGCTGAATACTGGTATAAGCGTTGAATACAAATACGTGGGAGCTAAGGAAAGGCTGCAGGTAGAATACTTTGCTGTCATTGATTGTTCCTAGTACGTCTGTTAAGTCCTGACTTCGTCATCATAACTAGTACCTTAACTAAAATAACTACCCCTAAAATAGCATATAAGATTGTCATAGCAAGCACTCGCGTTAATCTGTAGTTCTCATAGCCACCTCACCTCCCCTATCTTTAGTTTTAGTTTTTAGATTAGTTAGTTAAGAACAGGAAAGTAACAAAAACCCCTATCAAACTCTTGATAAACCAGCTAAATTACGAAGGATAATCAAAAGACCTAGATCCTATGCCCGTTGTAGTTTGAAGAACGACCCTAGGTCATAATTACTACTGTACTCCCATAGTTTTAAGTATACTTAGGCCCAGCAAAACATAAATTTTAAAACCCACTGATCGGTGCGCCAGGAGGAAGGCCCGCAACGACGCGAGTCAAATCGCAACCGACCTCTCGGCGCCCATCAGATGCATTAGACAGAGATGAGTATCTACTTCATTTGGAAGAGGAAAATCAAGCACTCAGAATGTATAAACAACAAAAAGAGGCTGAATCATCTAATCCTGTGTTTAGTATGATTTCACCGCCAAAACAAAAGGTGTGTTCTTTTAAAACCTTTACGAGCAGTAATCCGTCTGTGTATTCGGGTAGTACAAATCCTTCTGTAACTCAAGATTGGTTGAGAGATGTTGAAAAGAAATTTGAAGTCTGTCAATGTGAGGAAGAATTAAAAGTTCCTTATGCAACACAACTTTTAAAAGGAGCAGCTATGAATTGGTGGGGTTCGATTACTTCTGTGTTATCTCCTTTTCAGAAAGCATCTATCTGATGGTCTGATTTTCGTAATGAAGTTTGTAAGCAGTATTGTTCAAACTTTGATATAGCTCGAATTAGAAAGGAGTTTATGGATTTGTAATTAACTGATAATATGTCAATGGATGATTTGATAAATCAATTTACCGAGAAACTCCGGTTTGTTCAGTAGTGGGTTCCTGATGAGAGAACTCAAATAGAACAGTTTGTGGGTACTTTACCTAATCATTATCGAACTTCAGTGAGATTAGCGGGTTCTCTTTCTCAAGCTTTTATGTTAGCCCGATCAGTTGACAATGATTTGAGACCTCAACAAGTACTAAGTAAAGAAATGACTTCTCAGAAATCTAGGAGTGAACCTTCGGGTAAAGGTAAGCAACGGTGGCAAGGAAATCAACAGGGTAAGAAACAAGAAAGTCGTGGTGGTACTTATGATCGTCCCAATTGGTGCATTAAATGTAGAGCTAGACATTTTAGGCCGTGTACTGTGCAAACCACTAGATGTGTGAAATGTGGTGTGATTGGTCATGAAGCCAAAGATTGTGTTTTTCTTACTTATGTGTGTTGGAATTGTCATAAAGAGGGTCATCGTGCAAATCAGTGTTCTGAGGCTAAGAGACAGGGTTCTGGGTCGGTTGTTAGTTCGTCATCTTCCGGTCAGAAGCGGAAGAATCCGCCATCTGCAGTTAGTAGGGCCTTTCAGATGACAGTTGATGAAGCTGTCCATACAGATGATGTTATCACGGGTACTTTTCTTGTAAATTCTGTACCAGCTCGTGTTTTGTTTGATTCTGGTGCAAATTGTTCTTTTGTATCTATGTGTTTCTGTGATAAGTTGAAAATGAGGCCTACTTTGATTACAAACCCAGTTGAAGTAGAAATAGCTAGTGGCAAATCAGTTCCTGTTACCACCTCGGTAATTGGAGCTAGAATTATGATAGATGGCCAGACTTTCCCAATTTCCTTTCTGTTGATGCCGATTGCTAGTTTTTATGTGATTATTGGCATGGATTGGTTAAGTAAGTGTAAAGCAAGTATAGATTGCCACAATAAGCTGATTAGAATCTCAATTTCTGATGAGTCATATGTTATGGCTCGAGGAGAAAGGGATAGTGGGTGTCTACCTTTGATTAGCATGATGAAAGCTAGGAATTCTTTGTCCAAAGGCTGTGAATCGTACCTAGCTTATGTGATTGATACTAAGGTAGAAAAGAAATCTCTTTCTGATGTCCCGGTTGTTTCTGAATATCCGGAAGTGTTCCCTGATGAATTACCTGGATTACCACCAGTTAGGGAAGTTGAATATCAGATTGATCTTGTTCCTGGCTCGTCACCTGTAGCCAAAGCTCCCTATAGATTAGCTCCGTCTGAAATGCGTGAAATGATGAATCAGATACAGGAGTTGTTAGATAAAGGATTCATTAGACCTAGTTCTTCTCCTTGGGGTGCACCAGTTTTGTTTGTGAAAAAGAAGGATGGGTCTTTTCGAATGTGTATTGATTATAGGGAATTGAATAAACGAACCGTGAAAAATAAATATCCTCTGCCTCGAATAGATGATTTGTTTGATCAGTTGCAGGGATCTTCATTTTATTCTAAAATTGATTTAAGGTCTGGTTATCATCAAGTTCGTGTTTGTGAACGGGATATTCCAAAAACTGCATTTCGTACCAGGTATGGTCATTTTGAATTCCTGGTTATGCCTTTTGGTTTAACAAATGCTCCAGTGGTTTTTATGGATTTGATGAACCATGTATGTTGACCTTTTCTTGATAAATTTGTGATTGTATTTATCGATGATATCTTGGTATATTCTAAATCCGAATCAGAACATGGAATGCATTTGAGGTTAGTGTTGGAAACCTTGAAAAGAGAACAATTGTATGCAAAGTTTTCTAAATGTGAGTTTTGGATTCGAAAAGTGCAATTTCTGGGTCATATTATTTGTAAGGATGGTGTTAAAGTTGATCCTTCGAAAATTGAAGCTGTAATGAATTGGAAAGCTCCAAAGTCTGCTTCAGAAATAAAAAGTTTTCTTGGTTTGGCGAGTTATTACCGGAAATTTATTAAAGACTTTTCTAAAATTGCCGGTTCATTGACTAAATTAACCCGTAAAGATGAGAAATTTGTATGGACTGAACAACAGGAAACAGCTTTTCAGACTTTGAAACAGTTGTTGTGTCAGGCT
Source organism: Helichrysum umbraculigerum (assembly GCA_949592205.1). NCBI lineage: Eukaryota > Viridiplantae > Streptophyta > Magnoliopsida > Asterales > Asteraceae > Helichrysum > Helichrysum umbraculigerum. The sequence continues at coordinate 18,793,815 of CATIUR010000007.1, read as the reverse complement.
CCTGTGTTAGCATTGCCAGATGGGTCCGATGATTTTGTAGTATATTGCGATGCATCGATTGCTGGTTTGGGTTGTGTTTTGATGCAGCGAGATCGTGTTATTGCTTATGCTTCTCGTCAGCTCAAACCTCATTAAAGAAATTATCCTACCCATGATTTAGAGCTTGCAGGTGTGGTATTTGCTTTGAAAATCTGGAGGCATTACTTGTATGGTACCAAATGTGTTATTTGTACAGATCACAAGAGTCTTCAGTATATGTTTTCACAGAAAGAATTGAATATGCGTCAGAGGCGATGGTTAGAATTAATCAAAGATTATGATTGTGAAATTAAATACCATCCAGGGAAAGCCAATGTGGTTGCTGATGCTTTAAGTCACAAGGTAACTTCTGATCGAGTTTGTTTTATGCGTTTAGAAGTTTCTTCTGATTTGGTGGGTCAGATAAAAGCTGCACAGTTAGAGGCTTTGTTAGAACATAATTTGAAATCTGAGATTATGTTGAATCGAAAAGAATTGATATTAGATGATTCGAGAGGATTAAAAACCTTTCAGTCTCGTGTTTGGATTCCTTTGTTTGGTGGTCTTCGGGATGTTATTCTGAATGAAGCCCATAAATCCAGATTGTCTGTACATCCTGGAAGTACGAAAATGTATAATGACTTGAAACCTTTGTATTGGTGGCTTACAATGAAAATGGATGTAGCAAGGTTTGTTAGTTCTTGTCATATTTGTTCTCAAGTCAAAGCTGAACACCAGAAGCCGTATGGGTCGTTGAAACAGCTTGAGATTCCAGAATGGAAGTGGGAACATTTGACTATGGATTTTATAACCAAATTACCTCGAACTGCCCGAGGAAATGATATGGTCTGGGTCATTGTAGACCGATTGACTAAAAGTGCACATTTTCTAGCTACCAGTGAGACTGCAACTTTGAGTAAGCTTGCACAGTTATATGTAAATGAGATTGTCTCACGGCATGGTATTCCATTATCGATTGTATCTGATAGAGATTCGAGGTTTGTATCTCATTTTTGGCAAAGCTTACAGCATGAGTTGGGCACCAAAGTGAATCTTAGTACAGCTTATCATCCTCAAACAGATGGTCAGTCAGAACGTACGATTCAGACATTGGAGGATATGTTGAGAGCTTGTATTTTGGAATATGGTGGTTCTTGGGATTCTCATTTGCCATTGGTTGAATTTGCTTATAATAATTCATATCATTCTAGTATTGTCATGCCTCCTTACGAGATGTTGTATGGACGCCGTTGTAGAACGCCTACATGTTGGCTAGAGGTAGGTGAGAAACAGTTTGCAGGTCCAGATATTGTTCAGATGACAGCTGATAAGGTGGCAGTGGCTCGAGAAAAGTTGAAAGCTGCACGTGATAGACAGAAACAATATGCTTATCCTAAACGTCAACCTGTTACTTTTGTTGAAGGTGAACTTATTTATCTGAAAGTTTCGCCTTGGAAGGGGGTAATTCGGTTTGGGAAACGTGGCAAATTGGCTCCTCGATATATTGGACCGTTTAGAATTCGTCAGATTGTTAATGATCAATCGGTTACACTTGAGCTTCCTCCAGAACTTGCTGGTATTCATGACACGTTTAACATTTGTTATTTGAGGAAATGTAACGTTGAGGACCAGTCTCAGATTCTTCCTTTGAAAGATTTGAAAGTTGATCAGAGTCAGAAGTTAGTTGAAGAACCAGTTGAACTTCTTGACAGAAAAGTTACCAAACTTAGGAATAAACATATTCCCATGGTGTTAGTGAAATGGAAACATAGTTTAGGTTCAAATCTAACCTGGGAAACTGAGGATAGTATGAGATCCAGATATCCTGGATTGTTTGATCATGATGAGATTTCGGGGACGAAATCTTCTTAAGGGGGGGAGAATTGTAACATCCTCTCTTCTGGTCCGGTAATTTCTAATTTTAAATTGATAAATTTAATTGTATTAGAAATTATTTGATATTATTTGTTTTATTGCGAAACTTATATAAATAAGTCTCAGAACTTATTGTAAATAGTAAATTGTTGATTGTTGTAATTTGCTATAGTTGACGGTAGAATAAAATAAGTTTCTTGCAAATGGTTTTTAGGTTCCAGGCTATAGATTGAAAGGGGACTAGTTTTAAGTGGATACGGGTCGGTGTTAAATGATTTGGCCGACTTATAACTTTCCCTAAATGGAAAGTTCTTCCATTTCTTTGAAAACCTAAAACTAAACACCTAAAGAACTAGAAACCTAAATCAAAAAAAGAAAAACTAAGATTGAGCTTGGATTGTGAAGCTGAGTTTATTTCATCATCATCATCTTTGTGAAATCTTCAATTAGTAAGTTTCATAATCATGTTAAATTTCAACTTGTTAAGTGATAGAAATCATATGAGTAAATGATGATTAGATGGTATATGATAGTATATGATGCTAGAAGTAGTTGCTATTAGTGATTACAATGGTTAATGCCAAAGAAACTGATTTTGGTGAATTTTGGGATTCATTTTCGGACCTGGGTTTTATGTTGAACGAAGGTTGCTGGTGCAGGGTATGAACCCGGCGGGTTGCACCCGTACCCGGCGGGTAATGTGTCTAAACCAGGAATCCGGCGGGTAGAACCCGTACCCGGCGGCTCCTATAGCCTTTAAAACGTAAATGTGTTCTGTTACCACCAAATGTAATTCACCCGGTGGCTTGATCATGTTAGCCGGCGGGTAGTGGGTGGAAGCCGGCGGGTCTGGACCCTCAGCCGGCAGCTTGTTTGGCAGTCCTGCATTGTATCCTTACTTGAATTATATCAATATTGATTAATTGTTATATGTTATAACATTGATGAATCAGTAGTAGTACACGATAATAGCTATGTTGTGATTCATAATATGTAACTAGGAACTTGTGATTGTAATGTTAATTGTATTAAGTTCCTAATGTTATGGATTGATGATTCTGAATTCTAATTTATATTTGATTGTTGATTCTCAGATCAGCAGAGGACTCAGCGAGATAAGACAGCTGAGTAAGTGAATCGAGACAATCAGGTGAGTGGATTTGAAACTCACAGTTTTGTTTGGTTGTGTCAGTTTGATTTCAATCAGGTATTATCGGATTACTATTAATAGAATGTTAACTTTGAAATGATTTACCATTTGATTGGTGGTTTGATTAGCCTGTGAGCTTGATTGTAAAATACAGAGGTCAACTAGATTGTCAGTTGGACTTGATTGCTAATGTTGGTCAACACAGGGTTGCGTACATGTGTTGATGGAGATTAACATTAAGTTAGCGGTTAATCACTGTTTTAGTTGATTTAAGTGTTCTGAAGGGGCCACCCGGCACAGGGTCCTCAGGAACCACCGTTCCTCTTGACGATATTTGTTACATTATTGGTTGTGAACAAATTGCTAGCTAAATTGAATTATGGTTGATTATTCATTCACTTAGCTTCATGCTAATCCCTCAAATTACTTCCTGCAGGTTATGTTTACTTTGTGGGTAGTCAGAAAGGATGTTTTGATGCTGGGAATGTTTGAAACTTGCAACTCTGATCCAGTTTGTTATAAACAATGTTTTGTAGTATATAATGCCCTGGTTTGTAAACAAGTTAACAGTGTTTGGTTTAGTAGTAAACAGGTTGTATAATGTTTGCGAAAATTTCAATGCTATGTCATAATGAAATAAGTATTGTAAGTATACGCTTCCGTGAAACTTAATATAATATTGTGATATAAAATGAGGGGTGTTATATTACTAACTTGTGTTATTCTGATGTAATTCCAGATAAACAGAAGACTCAGTGACATTAGACTACTGAGTGGATAACTGAGGTGTTGGTGAGTGGATCTATAACCTCAGTGTGATTTAGTTGTAACAGGTTTGGTTACAACGAGTAACGTATTATTACTATTTTTGTTTTCCATTATGATTATGGCTAGTAGTAATAATACTGTTGATAGACTGTTTAGTCTGATATGTTGACCTGATTGAATATGTGATCACTTGTTATTTGGCCTTCGGGCATTATGGTATTGAGGTCAACGCGATAGTTGGGTTTAGTTACTATTGTAATACGACAGGAATTTCCTTGTACTTCTCGTTAATAGGAAATTAGGTCGTATGAGATTAGTACCAAACTATCGGTCTATTCTGTATTGGCCATACAGTGTGACAGTAAGTGTTACTGGAGAATCCCCGAGTATTATGATATCTCTGGAGCCACCGATCCTCATTGACATGTTATTGTATTGAGATGTTATCTCATTGAAATAGAATTGTATGTTCTTGGCTGAAGGTTTCCCCAAGAACTCTAGATACTCTGTGATATTGTGTATTTACGATGCTTTGATGTAAACAGAGTTGTTATGCTAAGTTGGACTGTTGATTATTATTCACTCACTTAGCTTTGAGCTAATCCCCCACATTAACCCTTCTTGCAGGTTATAGATTGGATATTAGTTGGGCAAGAAGTTGGGCTGGATGGAAAGTTTGACAACTGAGCGTGTACTCTGATATATGATTGGTTAAATAAGAAATGTTTTGTGAAATCATATAACACCTAAGTTGATAAACTATAGTTTGAAATAGTTTAAACTTTTATGTTGGTTAAATAATGTGAAATTTAATGTATATATGAACTTTCGCTTCCGATGTATTATAATAAAATGATTGTAAAATGAAGGGTGTTATAAGTTGGTATCAGAGCATAGGTTTGGGTGAATTGGACATTGGTAATGTTCAATCCCAAATCTATCGTTGTGTTAAGTCAAACATTCCAATGAGTGTGGGATTAGTTGTGGTATGAGAATTAGTTAGTGTGATATGTACTAACGCTTAACAACTTGTGAGATTGTTGTTTTGAATACAGAGACGGTAACACATGAGTACTAACTGGTACTCTCGGCAATTCGGCTATATCAGGTAATCCTCGATAAGCTTACTTGGATTTACCTTAATTTGAATTGCTTGCTTTACAATGATGATTAGTAGTAAAGTGATTGAGTCAGAATGATATGATTCCCCGGTTATGAGTTAGTGGTGATTGCTAAATGTTGATGCAATGATAGAAGTATTAAATGAAACATTTAGTGATATGAGTAGTTCTGACTGAACTTTGAATTGCAGATTATGTGTTAAACTGTGTAGACACATTGTTAACTAAGATATAACAGTGATGCTGTTTGAATTTGAGTTTGTCTACTATAGAAAAATAAAGTATAAATCATTATGTGATTATGATTTGCTAAAGGCAAGGTGATTATAAATCCTTGTTAATGCATTATGTGATAGTTGTTTGAAGTATAGTTGCTCCTTCGGGAGAATACTTGAAAATGTGGCTAAATGTTTATGTGTTGTGCCTTGATCATGATTGTGGTTGAATTATGATCTAGGTATTAAAAGTGGTAAAGTAGAAAGTCAAAGTGGTCAACGAGTCTTTATAAGTGTTGACAAGTTTTGGAAAAGTCATTATTGAAGAATTGTTGTAATTGGTCTAAACATGATGATTTTAAGGTGAAAATTGGTGTTTCAAAGCTATAATGTGACACCAATAGTGAAAATGATTTTGTTTGATTTGGAATAGTCAAAGAAGTGTAAATTGAGTGTTAGAATAGTAATCATATGTGTGAAAATCCAAATGGGTCGATAAAGTACCTAAATGGGTCACTTATTTGTTAAATGGTTAAAATGAGTAGTGACTCGAGTATAACGAATGTTAAAGTGACTATATGTCCTAAATATAATGGTAAAGTGTAGTGAAAGAGCTAGTGTAGTCATTTTGGTTAAATTTGATAAAAATGCCCATTTGGACCCTTAATCGGGTCGACTAGTTAAAACATGATAGAATGGGTATATGAGGGTGATAAATATGCCCACACGTCACAAATGTATATAGGAACATATTGGCAAAGGGTTGGAGTCAGAAACCATGCCATTTGAAATTTGACATGTCCCTAAAATGAGCTAAAATTGTCAAAAATGAGTCGTACATCCGTTTTCTCGATAAACGTGAATTTTGAAAAAGTGTGAAAAGGGAAAGTTTCATTTTGATCATATGAAAGTGCCTGCAAAATTTCAGATCTTAATTCTTAACAGTTTAAGAGATATGTGCGTTTGAATTTCGGAAAATTGCATTAAAGTTGCAGGTCTGAAAAATGCATAGGAACGCGATCCTGGCATGGGATCTGTATCGCGTTAGCATGTTGATTTCGGTTACAGAATACTTTTGGCCTAATGAACGCGATCCCAGCCAAGTTTCCCGGATCGCGTTTGCATGTGTATTTCGTGATCAGAAGATTTTGTTCTTGGGAACGCGATCCCGCTCAGTTCTCCGGATCGCGTTTGTATGACTAATTTGGTAATAGAAAGATTTTAACTAGGGAACGCGATCCTGAACCTATTCCCCGGATCGCGTTAGTAAGTAAAAAAAAAAAAATTTCGACGTTTGACGTAGAATTTCCGCTAGGAAATTTCGGTGTCAGATTAAGACGAAATTTTACATGTCCACTCAAAAACGGCCCAAGGGTCAAAGCTCATCGCTTTGCCATGAGCCCTGTCAGTTTTTGACACTTCGGGGTTGTTTGGGGCCCGAAAATGGCATTTTATTATTTTTCGGACCTTATTTCGGACTTTTGACTTATGTTTTGTATTGGGCTTTTGTTTCTTAGAGCCCAGAGATCATTCCTGTGTATATGTGCAATGCTAAAACATGTTTTAAGAGGTCCACATATGTTATTGGGTATGAGTTGTTCTCAGGCGGTTTATTTAACTGCACAAAATACCAGTAAATGGTATTGTTGATTATTGCTAACTAGGGTTAGTAAACATTGATTATGGGATTATGTGGATTATATTATGTTAATTAGTTGAACATGATGAAGTATTTAAATCATGTAGAATATTAGAAAGTGTTGAATTGAGCATTTTAAGAAATTGCAAGATAAGTACATGAGCTTATATTAGGTGATAATTGAACATGAAATGCTCAATTGTAATTCAACTAAAGTTGTCTAGATTGATGAATATGTGTTGAGTATTACACATAGTATTGACAACAGTGTGTGGTACTAAATGTACTATAAATATTAAATGATGTAACTAGTAATTGACATTGAATCAGGTAATAAAGAGGTTGATTGCTGTAATTGTGTTGGATATTACATCTGTGTTAATGAAATAGCGAAAAGAATTATATCTACCTGATTAGTGATTAGTTGTTCATTCAAAGTGATAAATGAAATTGGTAGCAAGTTAATAAGTGGTCATATAACTGCTACAAAGTATTATTATACGTGTGATAATTATTGATATCACTTTGGGAGATATATAAGAGTAAAAGTTAACCACTTTGGAGATTGATGGTATGAAATGACCTGAAAATGAAGTGTACCTGACATAATATGACGACGTCTGGCCAACGTATTTGTATTATGCCATTTTACATGGAACTATTGAGGTTACCAAGTACCAGAAAAATTAAAGTGATTTTGAAATAACAGGTAAGATATATTGACCTGTAGTGGAGAAATAGTCAATGATTGACTGAAATGAAAGAGTAATAAACCACTAATCTGTTGTTTTACGTGGTACCTATGGTACAAGAAATGTGTATGTGGTTAATTGCAACTAGTATAAATTAAAATAAGACCTAAGCGTAGTAGAGGTCAGATGATTGCAAATAACATTGTGTTGATATTGTTGAATAAGTGACTAAAGACAGCACCTTATGTTGTTGAAAGATTTATGCTAATGCAGCATGGTATCAACTGGTGCTGATTTAGCATCCAACTGGATATGGTAGGATGCTAATTGATTAAGTGATAATAGTTTTACCTATTGAATTTGACCTCTACATATTGCTTATTCTTATGTGTTTATGGTTATATGACTTCGAATTTCTTTCAGATAAAGAATTTCATATAACCTAGTGGTTGTATATAAATACAAGTTGTAAATTAATAAAGAACTAGTTGCGAAAGTAAAGATTCTAGCAATGTGTTAGCTAAAGAAATACATAGTTATTAGCTAAATTACTAGTTGTGAATTGAATATAACTTTTATTGTTAATGTGTATATTGTGGTATTCATTACCACTAGAGTTATTGATATAACAATAGAATGTTCATGTGATTATGTGTTTCACTTATGTCAAGTGATTGTGTGTTTTAAATTGTATACATGACTAGTTATGAAGGGTCATGTAAGTGGTTATTTAAACTAATTAGAGACATGATATATGCATAATACCTATGCAGGGAAAAGATAGAAACATGTACATTCGGGTATGTGCATGTGGAAAGAATTAAAAATATGTATTTATATATATAAGTTGCTCAAAGAAGTAACGTCTGATACGTGTATATTGTGATAAAATAGTTGATTATGCTACACTTTATGCTAGATATTGCATTGGTGATAGCTATTGGAATAGAGTATAAAGTATGTACCATTTGTTTTTGCAGGGATAAAGATATGCATAATGATAATATGCATAAACGATTTAAAATGTTACACACATTTTATGTACATATATTAAATAAGCGAATATGTGATTCTATTAAATAAATTGGATAAATGTGATCAGATTTCGAGGACGAAATCTCTTTAAGGGGGAGAGATTTGTAACATCCACTCCTCGGGTCTAGTTGTATTTTAATATTTTATTGACTTTTAATATTTAATTCGGGTGTCAGAAAATAGTTCTGTGTTATTATTTGAAAATAATTGGTTAAAGAGTCACATAATTTATTGTGACTAGTAAATTGTTAACTGTTTTAATTTAATTCAGTTGACGGTAGAATAAAATAGTGCTTCCCCGCAAATAATTTTTAAGTTCCAGACAATGATAAGTACGGGGGACAAAACTAGTACACAAAGTAACTAATATATGTGTAAAATACGGATTAACTCCACCAATATTCCACAAACTTCGACTTCCTGCGAGATTCAAATTCAGGAACCAAGAACCAAACCCTAATCTATCATCTAACATCAAAATCTTGCGAATTCACTTCCTGTTTCTCTTGTTCTTGCTCTGGCCGAACCCAAGGCATCCACAGGGACGATTTTAAGATTTCAAAACAAGTTGTGAGACTAAATTGAAGCCCTGGAACTTCGATTCAAGCTTCAAAAACGTGATTAAATCATCCCTTGATCCTTCTAAACATGTTGTAAGTGTTAATTCTTGATTTATATATAAACCTAGAAATGGGTTTTTGAGTATTTGATGAAATTAGTTTGATTAACTTGAAATTGAAGCTTGTAAGGCTTGTATAGTTGTTAATTAATGTTCATTCCATGATTATAAGTGAAATCCTAAGCTAGAAATGTTATAATTGAATTACGATCATGAATTAAGTTATGGTTTAGTTGATAATTCATGAAGTGAAGCTTGTAGTTATGCTAGAAGTGCTAGTTGATAGCTAATTCATGATTGGTAACTAAACCCTAACTTAGAATTGAGAAAAATAATGTATGATCATAATAAAAGTTCATGGGTCTAGTTGATTATGCTAGAATTAAAGTTGTTATGCTTATGTTGTTATTAGTGTACAACTTGATGACTTGTTGATGGTAGAGGTTAATAACCTTAGTAATGGTTTAACCATATTGATTAGTGATAATTGAAATGGATTAATGTGATAAGATGGTTATTCATAACCTTGGTGTGATTGGTGTTAAAGTAATATAAGTTAATAATCATGTTTATTTTTTGAATTGGAAAGTGATTATTATGATCATTGATCATGACTAAGTGATAAGTTATTTGATATAATTACAATTGTATAGATTTGAGATAAGTTACTAACTTGTGTTATTCTGATGTAATTCCAGATAAACAGAAGACTCAGTGACATTAGACTACCTGAGTGGACAACTGAGGTGTTGGTGAGTGGATCTATAACCTCGGTGTGATTTAGTTGTAACAGGTTTGGTTACAACAAGTAACGTATTATTACTGTTTTTGTTTTCCATTATGATTATGGCTAGTAGTAATAATACTGTTGATAGACTGTTTAGTCTGATATGTTGACCTGATTGAATATGTGATCACTTGTTATTTGGCCTTCGGGCATTATGGTATTGAGGTCAACGCTATAGTTGGGTTTGGTTACTATTGTAATACGACAGGAATTTCCTTGTACTTCTCGTTAATAGGAAATTAGGTCGTATGAGATTAGTACCAAACTATCGGTCTATTCTGTATTGGCCATACAGTGTGACGGTAAGTGTTACTGGAGAATCCCCGGGTATTATGATATCTCCGGAGCCACCGATCCTTATTGACATGTTATTGTATTGAGATGTTATCTCATTGAGATAGAATTGTATGTTCTTGGCTGAAGGTTTCCCCAAGAACTCTAGATACTCTGTGATATTGTGTATTTACGATGCTTTGATGTAAACAGAGTTGTTATGCTAAGTTGGACTGTTGATTATTATTCACTCACTTAGCTTTGAGCTAATCCCCCACATTAACCCTTCTTGCAGGTTATAGATTGGATATTAGTTGGGCAAGAAGTTGGGCTGGATGGAAAGTTTGACAACTGAGCGTGTACTCTGATATATGATTGGTTAAATCAGAAATGTTTTGTGAAATCATATAACACCTAAGTTGATAAACTATAGTTTGAAATAGTTTAAACTTTTATGTTGGTTAAATAATGTGAAATTTAATGTATATATGGACTTTCGCTTCCGATGTATTATAATAAAATGATTGTAAAATGAAGGGTGTTATACTAGACGTGAATTCTAGGGTGTAATATTGGGTTGTACAAATTATGTCTAAACAATGTATTTTCGGAAATGTATTTATTTAAAAACGACTCATATAGAGGTCATTCGATGTAACCTTGTTGTGATGATTTGGATTAGTCGCGTCCCGCTGTGATTCCGCCACGTCGGGGTGTGACATTAGATTATGGAAATGAACTATTAAAAGTATCAATAATAGAAAGCAACTATCAATTATATCATAATTCTACCAGTACGGTACATTACACATCATCAATTTTTTTAAATTTCGAGATAACATATTGCTAAAGATATTTATGAAAATGACAGTCGGTTTCTATTATTGATAATACTAATATAAGTTTTCAACTTTTTATATATTAGTATAAAGATAGTTATAATCTGCAAGAAATAATATACCCGTATTATATTTTTATGTACATATACATATATGTATCAAAACAATTGTAAGCGACATCTTAATATACATTAATATGTTATTATGTTAGCTACATTAGTTATGATTTTAAATTACATATTTTCGAAATTGAAAATTATTAATTATAGTTTATTAATGTTTATAACTAATTGCATTGATTTATGTATTTAATGTATATTGATTGTAGACTTATCAATAAGGTAGAGGGTAAAATAGTAAATTACTATTTCTCCTTTAAGACAATGTCTCAATTTTTTTTTTTATATAATAGTATAGATGTGTGTGAATTTCATTTTATTACTAATAATAATTTATAAATAGCTAACTCACAAATAATTAAATGCATCAAGAGACATCAATGGATCATTTAATGAAAGTATGTAATGGTGCATAATCAATCACAGTTTTCCACGTGTTTTTCCTTTTAATTTAAAGAGTAAATAATCAACTATAAAAATGTAAGTTTCATTTTTCATATGCTTACTCTCTATTATGTCTTCATAAAACCAAAGTAGGTATATAATATTAAATATCATTTTTTAAAATTAAATAGTGAATCACTAACACTAGATATATGTCTAATACATATTGTTTAAATGCATAAATAGTTAATAGACTTAAATCGATCACTTAATGAAGGTATGTAACGTTTTCCACATGTAACTTGATTATCATTAAAAAGTTGTGATGCGATTGTCGAATGAGATTTTTTTTTTTTGAAATGTGATATTCGAAATATATAGTTTATAAACTCTACGTATTATAAATATAATGCCCATATATATTAGTCGAAAACTAAAAATATAAAGTTATAAATGATAAGTAGTTTTATTTGTATTTTTCAATACCCGGCCGCAATGCGCAGGTAGAAAAAACTCATGACTAACGAATATAATAATAATAAAAGGAAACATATTGTAAATAGTAATTGCAAACCGAAGATTGGTAGAGGCTTCACGTTCTTCAAATATGGTTATGACCGCCAAAAAACTCGTCGAGTTCAGTTGGAACTCTTCGAGTTCTTATAGCGAGAGAAAAGTTGGATTGCGAGAGATATTTCGTTGGAGTTGAAGGGTGTGTTGATTATGAGTGTTTAGGGGGTGTTTATAAGGATGGAAACGACTGAAATTCGGAGATAGCTATTGGGATTCGATCTTATCTCTGTCACAAAGTTTGTTACATTGGATCTTATCTGTTGAACTGACGATTTACGTCGAACTTGCCGAGTTCAGGGTTAGTGCTCTCCGATTTTTTTCTCCAATTAATCTGAATTTATGATATGTTGTAGCCCTCTGAGTCTAGAGAATTCTTCAACTTGAATCAAGTCAATCAGAGTCCGGATGAGAAAGTTATGATTAAAACCGTGAATTCTCGCAAATAATTCAACTTTTTAACTTCTTTTCTATCTAGGTTCTTTGAATTTTTCGTCATAATCGGTTAATCTTCTCTATGTCTTCCGTTTTGGATAAGTTTTAGTTTGTCTTCATATCTTATTATGAATTCAAATATTTCTCATTAAGATATTTTGCACTTTAGTCCTTACTCGGCGAGTAATGTCTAGGCTCAACGAGTTTCTTGCACAAAAATCTTTAATTTTGCATTTTAATCCCTGAAGTTCTTCTTTTTCCTCGGTGTTTTATAAGAGCCTTTACACGCTTATTTTTGTCACGTTTTGCTCCAAAATTTTACACGGTTATTTCCTCCAAAGTTTTTGCCAACTAATTATTATTCTTATCAATTAGAAACTTTGATTTATTAATATTCTAAATTATAATAATAAATTCCTGGGACATGTAAAAAAAATATTCCTCCAAAATATTTCCAACTAATTCTTATTCTTATCAATTAATTGAAATTAAAAAATCATCCATAGGTAAATCATCTAAATTCTTTCACACACAACTAATTTTTATCCATATATTACTTTGAATCTCTTCTAATCCCAAATCTATATTATATATATATATATATATATATATATATATATATATATAGACACATCAATTGAGCATAGTTCAAGTGACACTATCACTGCGAACGCCCAAACCTCACATGTGTGACCGACATGTCAGGGGTTCGAATTCGTGCCTGTGCACATGTGATTTACCCCGCGCTGATGCTCATTACAGGTGGGACAGACACATACCATTGAAATATGTTACGGGTTAGTGGTAACCTCCAAATTACCCCATTTATTATTATATATATCAAACAAGTAATCTCTTCTATTTTGAAAAAATGCATCGCGTAACCCATCAAAATTGTAAAAACTTCTTATACTTAAATCATTATAATAACTTAAACTCTCTCAATTTATATTAAAACCGAAAAATTAAAAAGTAAAGAAATAGTTTGCTAGTTACGAAAGCAATAACATATTTACAACTTTAATATAATACAAATACAAATACTTATTACAATAAAGTGTCAAATTAATATCCTTCAATATGAAAATATATGTCAAAATTGATGTACTTATTAAATCATACATTTAACACAACAAATCGATAACTCTTTTAACTTTGATTTATTTATTGAATCGTACATTTAACACAACAAATAGATAACTATTTTAACTTAATAAAATTTTGAAGCTGACGTTGTTGATAGTCTTTCACCTAATTTTTTTAAATCGAAGACAATAATTATTAATTAATATTAATATTTTTAATTATTACAGTAATCAATTAATAATCTCTGTGTAAAAAGGTTTTTAAAACATCTGGGTATTAGGGCCTTTCTGTTTGGTAAACCAGTCCATAAAAATATCAACCCAATTGGCCTTAGGCCCATTTATACATTCAATTCGTGTATCTTTTTCAATTAAACTAAAACCCTAGCTGTATTTCATCGCTTCACCTCATTTCAGCTGCAATCCATTTTCGCCGTTACCAGGTTTCAACTGCATTCTTTCTCTCATTTAAACTATCATAATCTCTGTATCTATATCTATCTATCATATATATATATATATATATATATATATATATATATATATATATGAATATGAATGAATGTATATATAGATATACTAGCATTTATAAACTAGGGTTTCAATTTGCCGTTTTCATCGATTAATCCGTCGATTGATATTATTTGTCTACCGTAAGCATCAAATCTGTAGAACACTGTAGCTCTATGATTTATTGATGATGATTACGTGTTTTTTGTTTATTTTCTATTTAAGTGTTTATTAGGTTATATATAAAAGTAGAAATTGCTTTTAAATTGCAAACCAAATTCGTAGTGCTATTAAAATTGCTAGATTTATGTTGCAGTATGATTGATCTATAGTATAGATTAATGTTGGAGTATATTGTTTTAATACAATATTTTACTTTATTTATTCATTAGCAGGAGGAAGCGGCAACTTATTTGTGCATTGACGGCAGGCAACAATGGTGCACGTTTCGTTTTATCGCAACTGTAAGTCTTTTATTGCGTTCTTTTATACATAGATATGCATAATTGACATTCACACATGGGTATAGACTATAGAGGTAGATGTATAATGTTTTAGCTGTAAGCTTATTGGTTTTTAGGTCATATTTCTGTGTAGGTCAATATAATTCGGTTTCTTGGATTGCAGTTATTCTAATACATTTTTCATCCAACTTGTTTCAGCAACTGTATAAAGAGTTTATAATATGGTTCGGTTTTTGGTGAATTTGACAATCTTACAGTTGTTTTTAGGAATATTGTTAAGTTTATCTTTTAGACTTGTTATATAGTGCTGATAATTTAGGTGTGTGTTGTGCATTCCAGTTTTTATGATTTTGTCGGAAAGATGTGTATGTATTTCTATATCAGAGAGTCTTTGTTTATCTTTATAAAAGTTTTAGCGTTTTCTTCATGAAGAGTTGATAAACATTGACATAGTTATAGGGTGTATTGAAGATCTGTTCAATCAAAGCTTTGTCAGTTTAATATAAAAGTACATTTCTGATTATAATGAATCTGACACAATGTGACTTCTACATCAACTATCTAATATAGGAAAGAATACTTGATAAATTACATATTATGAAATGTGATGTCATTGTAAGTTATAAATAATTTGAAGTTAAAATGAGATCATAACAGGGTTCCATGTGTTTCAGATGGAAAAACTTTCAAGAAGCCCCGGCGTCCATATGAGAAGGAACGATTGGATGCTGAGCTAAAGCTTGTTGGAGAATATGGTCTACGATGCAAAAGGGAACTCTGGAGGGTGCAATATGCTTTAAGCCGCATTCGTAATGCTGCTAGAATGCTTTTGACGCTTGAAGAGAAGGACCCACGTAGGATTTTTGAGGGTGAAGCACTCATGAGGAGGATGAACAGGTATGGGCTATTGGATGAGAGCCAGAACAAGCTTGATTACGTCCTTGCCCTTACTGTGGAGAACTTTCTAGAACGCCGTCTTCAGACTCTTGTTTTCAAAACTGGTATGGCCAAGTCCATCCATCATGCTAGAGTCCTCATCAAGCAGAGGCACATCAGGTATGATTATTTTTAAGTAGGATCATTTCGTTTGTTTTTACTTGCATGGTCACTACTTTCATGTTTTTCTCACTGAAGTTACTTTTGTGGGTTGATGTTAATATGGGGGTGTATATTATTATATGTGTTCTAAAGTAGCAAATTAGTCCTCAACTGGATAACACCTGTCCTGGTTTGTTCGGCAGAAAGCCAGAAACACATAAACTGGACCATTTGGGCAAAAAACTGAAATAAACTGGAGAATTTATATGTTGGGTTGGGTTGACCCGCTAATGTTTACTTGGCTCCTTTTATAAACTTTGTAATTTTTCTTAAATATGAATGTATGATTACAATAACTATTGACCTGTGGCATTGCCATTATTATTAGCGAAAGAAGATAAAAGAAATAGCCAGATGCCCAGATCATTCTTGACCTAAATTTGATATTTTATCCAACTTCTGTAATTTTCAGTACTTTGTCCCTTGTAGTAATTATAAAAAATCTGATCTGTTGTCTTGTAAATATAATATAATGCTATTATCATTTTTAACCGTTGTTGATTTTTATTGTAATTTTAACTATGTGTTTCTTAAATAATATGTCAAATCTCTCGCATTATTCAAGTATTTGCAGTTGTTTCCAGCAACAATATGATGTTGTTTTAACTTAATTGTGGTTTTGCTTACAGGGTTGGAAGGCAAGTGGTGAATGTGCCATCATTCATGGTTAGAGTTGATTCCCAGAAGCACATTGACTTCTCCCTTACAAGTCCATTCGGAGGTGGTCGACCTGGCAGAGTGAAGCGAAAGAACCAGAAGGCCGCTGCAAAGAAGGCAGCCGGTGGGGATGCTGAAGACGACGATGAAGAATGAGCTCTCAGCCCATCTTTTATGAAAGGTTTCTAGCAGACGTCTTTTATTTCCATCTATTTCAGAACCTGTTTTGTTAGGAAGTTTTGGGTACTTCATCTCTCGTGTTGTTAAGAATTTGTTAAATGGTTGCGTTAATGTCTTTAAGTGCTCAGACGACTAAACTTATATCTTTTGGTTTCATTAGTGATAAGGGTATTGCTTTTTGGGATCCTTGAATCTTACCTTATTTATTGTTTTGCTAAAATGTTCAAACATGACCGTATTCTCATTTAACTGCGTAGGGGGTGTTTGGGATTGTTTATTTGTAAGCACTTTTATATTTAAAAAATAAGCAAGTGACTCCATACTTAATTTTTAAGTGTTAAGAAATAAGCAGATAAACATTTTTCTTAAGAGTGTTTTTGTTTATCTACAGTAAAAATAAGCACTAAGCAGACAAAATAAGCAATCCTAAACATCCCGTAACGCTTTTTCAAAACTGTTTTTTTTCTTTGTGAAAATGTTGTCATTTCTCTTTTGAAATTTTCTTTTGATTATCCAAGTTCTAGAAATACTATAATCAGATAATATTCAAACCGTAATTTCAAACACTCTCTTACTAAGTTACATTTTTGCAAGGTCGACAAATGAATTACAGAATCTCTGTTCGATATATAAAGAACAAGTCCTAAGAGAAAAATAAAGTCAAACATAAACAACAAAATGCATTAATGTTACAAAATTGTCTTAAATATATTTAACATATACAAATATAACAGTCATTATTTAAAACGACGAACAGAGTAACTATTTTTATTCCTCATTATAAAGTATCAGACCAAAGTAATTACTCTTATCTCATTAAAAAGTATCTTTCTTTGAGAAATCTTCCAAAGCGAAATTATAACCATTTTTTTAAATAGATTGTTCTCGATTTCTCTTTAGTCTCTCTTGTGACACTATGAATCACAAATACGACATTGTGGATCAAGAATACGATTTCAACAACTATAAGTGTTGAGTAACTTTTCGGTAGTTGCTACATTTACAACATTGATGAAAACTCGTCACCAAAATAAGTGCATTTTTTTATCATTAAATTTTAAGGTACAGCACTCGTTTTTTATTTTTCCAATATCATATATTCATAAAATTTAGAGGCCTTAAAAATCAACGTCCATATACTGACACATAATGCACTGACACATAATGCACTTGTCAGTATCATCTGTCTCATGTTTGAACATGATTGAAGTCATACATATCCGCATTCGTTAAATGTTAAAAATAAAAAAGTTGTGTTATAACCCAATTTGTTAGGGTGGTGATATTTCTACCATTCTATTTGATAAATCCACCAAAATCATGCATTGAGAACATGTACCGTACAAACTGTAATGCACTGTTTTGGTGGATTTATCAAATAGAATGGTGGAAATATCATCACCCAATTTGTAGACAAGGAGTGCTATCCAAATGCCCTACTTTCATATTACAACTTTAAATTTATGGTCACAACTTTTACAAACTGTCGACAGACATACAAATACAACTGATGCTACATTACAAAGTCTATCTCGTACGTATAATAACAATAATGAAAAAAAAAAAAACGCGGGGAGTTAGTATGAAAATGCATGTCAAACTGCATTGCCAGCCAGGTGCAGATCTATACTAACGAAATTGATTTGTATTGTTGAACAGTTCCTTTTATTGCTTGTTCAACAGGAAGTCTTTCCAAACTTGATGCGCCATAGAATCCATGAACTCCGTTAGTGTTCTTCAGTATAAATTCTGCTTCTGTTGGACCAGATATAGGACCTGCAAACCACATTTTAGTGTACGTGTGAATGGTAACAATTAAAGAAAATACTGTTCTTCAACCAATATGATCAGGTAGAATAACATAAGACCCTCCTTCCCAAGTTATTTGTCCACCAGAGAAGATGCCAACAGTTTAGAAATTTACTATTATTACACTTTTAGATAAGTCAAATGTCCATTTTACCCTTATAAAGAACAAACTCTGAGGAATGCACGTTTTGTAAAAATACGTAAGGGTAAAATGGAAAATTTGCTACGTCGTTGTAACATGGACAACATCTTTGTGACAAATTAAAACAGATAGGTGGACAATTAATTTGAGACCAGATGGAGTATGTATTATGTTAGAAAGGCGTACCTCCATGGCAAAGCACAATTGCTTCAGGATTGATTTTGTGAGCAGCATCAGCAATAGCTTGTACCCTGATTACGCTTTCTTCCAATGTAACGGCTGTCTTGGCCCCAATTGAACCAGAGGTTGTGAGCCCCATATGGGCTACAATGATATCAGCACCAGCTTTTGTCATTTCAATGGCCTCATCTTCATTGAAAGCATATGGTGTAGTTAACAACCCCATTTTATGAGCTTTGCTGATCATCTCAACCTCTAAGCTGAAAAAAATAAACAAAAACAAAGGAGGCAATCAGGTACTGATAGTAGAGTTAGTGGGTCGGTTTGGTTTTTGCTTTATACAAACAAGTCAAATAAAAACATTTAGCTAAAAGCAGCTTCGGTTGAAAGTCACACCGACTCTATCTTTAACTAATGCGTACAACCACCAACATTTTCATTCATAATTATCATATCATTGAGTCCAACTCACCCATATCCCATAATTATCATATCGTTAGAGGATAAAACCATCTCTAATTGATAGAAAATCACGTAAGAGGAAAAGTAGTTCAGAATAGTTACCCATATCCCATTCCGGTTTCTTCAAGATTTTGTCTGAAATTACCATCGAAAAGCCCAACAGTTGGAAAGTTTTGTACTCCACAAAATCCAATCGACTCCAATTGTCTTAAAAAGTGATCCATTCTGCGAAAAGGATCAGTCCCACATACTCCAGCAAGGACAGCTACTTTCACTACCTAAACATTCCGCGTCAAAATGCCAACAAAATTCCAACAGTCCAATTAATTATAAAAAAAATTATAACTTTACTTACTGGCAGTACTTCATTAGCCATATCAACCACAATAGCATTAGCATCAGCAAATGGTAACAATCCTGCTAAGGAACCTCTCCCTGCCATCCGAAACCGGCCCGAGTTGTACAGTACAATCAGGTCTACACCACCTGCCTCTTCAAATTTGGCTGATATCCCAGTCCCTGCACCTGCCCCTATAACGGGTTTTCCTTGCCTAATTTGGTCTCTCAACATCTCTAGCACAGCCTGAGTTCTTTGCAATGTCTCTGTTATATTATATATATATATATAAAATACCAATTAACAAAGTAAACGGAGGAGGTTTTCCATGACCAGGTTACCCGGGGAGAATAAGACTTTATTTATTTTTATTATTATATATGTATATATTTTTTACTAAGATGTACGCGGCCTAACCAGGATATATGGGACAAAATTAAAGAAGCCAAGAAAAATGCTTACCTGGCTTTGCATCAGGGAAGTTGGTTAAGTTATAAGAAACAGTTGTGTAGCTTTTCGAGCGTATGCTTCCAGCATTATCAGATTCAGTAACCTTTTGTTTCTGACTAGAAACGTTAGGCTTCTTATGCATCTCCAAGAACGAGTCAACCAAGGCTTTCGCAAACTCAGTGTCGTTGATGTGATATTGGTACAGCTTCACCTATTAATTATTTAAATGATTTTAATAATACTAAAGTAAGATTTTCACAGACAATACTATAGTACTTAACAACCAAACTAACCTTCCTCTCATCTGTAGGCTCGATAAGTCTCTTTAATTCCTCGATAAGAGCACCAGTAGCATTCGTATCGTAGAAAGGCTTTCCAGGTGCATCCAGCGCGGAAATACCTATTTCTGGTAGGCAAACACATAACTTTGATGACGATTTGTTCAACTTTCGAGCAATAAATGCAGCAAATTTCTTGTTCTCTTCCTCTGTGGTCCGCATCAATGAGACCTGTAGATTATTACCAAGGTATCTATCTATGTTAGAAATTAACAATTGATTGATAAAAATATAATCGTAGAGGTGTAAGTATTAACTTGTTCATTATGCTCAAATATTTTCCTCTGCTGAAAATTCTTAGGAATTGTATCCTTGGCACCAAAGTTCACCATATCTAAGGCTCCCACACTTAGGACAAAAGGAATTTTCTTTTCTATTATTGCATCAAACCGGGATTCATCACAAGCCATAACACCTCCAACTACGTGATCTGCAACCTCTGTTGTTGTAATGTCCATAACACCCTTGCAAAAGTAGATGCATACAACATTGACCTTTTAGAATACACTTTAGAGCTAGAATTAGATTCAAGAATGCATGCAAAATAATTTTCAATTATTACCTGTATAAATCCACCTCTAACAAGTTCCTCCATAGCTCTACCTCCAACTCCAGTTGCATGAAATATCAAAGTCTCATAACCTTCTTTATTCAATCTTTCTTTGACGGCATTAACACACGGAGTTGTAACCCCAAACATGGTTAGACCAACCGTAAACTTATCATTACTAGAAGATTCTTTTGATCCCACGATCCGTCCAGAAACCATTCCAGCAAAAGCAGCACCGGCATTAGACAAGATAACCCTACTCACATTATTGATCCCACAAATATCCACCACTGATGGAAACAAAATCAAATCGGATGTCCCAACATACGGTTCAGTCTGACCACTTGCTACAGTCGACACAATGATTTTCGGTACTCCAAGTGGCAAAGTCCTGAAAGCAGATGATAAGAGTGAAGTTCCACCACTGCCACCAACCCCAATAACGCCGGCAAGCACACCACGTTGGTGAGCTTTTTTTAGGTGAAAAGTAAGTGCTTTATTCATGATTGCAATGGCTTCACCTCTAACATCTGGAATTTGAATTCCTGGTTTACTTTCGGATTCAAAGAAGCTAGAAAGTAGTTCCTTTCTCGACACAAACTTAAAATCCTTGAAACAGTTTATCTCCTTTGGTCCAACTGACACATCTATAATAACAACTTGTACCTACATATATCAATACAACACCTGAATAAAGATTCACTCCAAAATCATCCCATCATTGAAAAACTCATCTTCACTTTAAAATAATACCTGATTCCATATCAAGTATTTATTTATTTATATATTTTTCTCTTAAACCTAAATCATGTTGCAATTTTTCATAAAATGTCATATAGCGGTAACGCTGATGGGTCCACACGACTTGTACAACATATTATGTGTAATGACTCAACTACCCACTAAAAAAGTTACAATTTTTGATGCAAGAAAGCTTACAAAGTATAAAACCAGTTATCATATATACTTTTTTCTTCATGTCAAACCCTAATTTCGTTTGAGTTGCAAAGTCAAAGTGTACTAAATTTGAATCTTAGACTAAAAAAGCACAATTAAGCTCAATCTGTATACCAATTCAAAGAGTATTGTCAAAAAAATCTAATGAAGCACTATGTTAATTTGATTAATAAATACATTAATTAATTAATCACTTGAACATTGAGTTGAATAAAAAATGTACCTTTGATAAAGAATTAGTTGAAAAGCTATTGAGATTGAATCGTACGGATTCAGAAAGAAATAACAGTTCTTCAAGCTTTGTATCAGCCGTTCCAATGCAGAACACTTGTATTAAATCCTTCAAATTTCCCATAATTTTGATCAATTAATTTCAAGTTAGAAGTTTTTAAATCGGAGATTTTGGATTACGAATGTTATGATACACTGCACTTTTATAAATAGTTTGTATTGGAATTTAATAAGCTAATAATGGTTGTAGGTGGGATTTTAAGATTCAGAGCAGATCACTAGAGCTAGAAAGCCGCCGACTTTGTAGTTTGTAATTTTGTACCGGACGTTGTAAAAATGTTATAATAATGGTGAATTCAAATAGATCAAGAGGTGTTTACTTTTTTTTTTTTTTTTTTTTTTTCCAAATATGTCTGTTTATAACAAGTGCTGTTTATGTAAATGTAATGTTTTGACCAAAATGATGAACTTAAATGATATAAAGTTTGAATAAAAAATGACGTGCTCAAATTCTATTGGAGAAAAAATGTTGAAAAAATGTATATTTATCATTAAGTGCCTCTTTTTGGTAAGAGCTTCATTTTTCCTCCTATTTCAGAAACAGACATTCCTTTCAGATCAAGTGAAAAAGAAACAACAATTTATCTGTCTGGATTAAGAAGTGTCTGGAAACAGACCATTAAGTGAAAAGTAAACGGGCCCTAAATCTTACTGCTCGGTCGAGTATGATCGATGAAAACTTTTCCAAAGCTTTTACATAGTTTTTTTCTTAAAAAAACTTTAAAAATTTTTGTTGAAATGAGTATAATTATGTCGATCTTACTTTAGGAGTTGATATACATAACACAAAAATTGATGTTTAAATAATAAAGTACAAGTATATCATAGCACAATATATATTGGTGTGTATGTTTTGTATTTCATTGATTGTGTAGGTATATAATAGAAGAATGAAGACTTTGAGGTCTAAAGTATAAATATGCAAATAATACAAGGGTGCAGACTAGAAGATTTTATATTTAAGTTTTATATAATGTATTTGTTATTTTAGTTTTACAGTAAGGTTCAAATGAGTATAGCAACTTCTTGTGAGAATGAGGTAACTAATAGAAAATGTGTCACGTGTCACTAAACTCTCATTCCCTCACGTTTTCAAAAATTAAATATCTTCCAAACGGTAAGTCGAAAAATCACAAAAATCGCACCATAAAAATCAGCGTTTTATTCTCTTCGATTAGAGATGTGACAATGTATACTTTCGATGAACTTTTTTTTTCCGTTTTTTGGTGGGTTTTGAAAACCACTAACACATGTGTTACCAGTGAGTAACACATGTGTTACCAGCTACTAATTTTGTACAATTTGTAAAATCCCCCAAAAAAGTTATCGAAAGTATACCTTGTGAAGATAGCAAATCGAAAAGAAAAAAATGCTGATTTTTATGATGTAATTTTTATAATTTTTTGACTTACCGTTTGTGGGATATTTGATTTTTAAAAACGTGGGGGAAAATGAGTTTTATGACACGTGACGCATTCTTATTGGTTCCTCCATTCTCATCAACTTTTCCATTCTCATTTGAACCTCACTCTTTAGTTTTATTATTATTGTAGTGTTTAGATCGGATCTCTCACTCACTCTCTCTCTCTCTCTCTCTCTCTCTCGTTCATAACAATTAACCCTAATTTTGTTCTATTGATCATCTTGATCATAAGTTCCGGTCTTTCGAGTGAATGATCATTACTAGTTGGTAGTGAATCATTGAGTATTTTTATTGTTAAGTGAGGATATTTTTTGGTCTTGTTTTCGGTCCTTTTTGCCGGTAATGATTAATAAAGAGTGCAGTTATTCATTGATTCTTGTGTGTTACAATATCATCTCTTGATAATTTTTAGATGGTATCAGAGCTATGAGGGACGTAGATCGGGTTATTTTAGTATTATATGACCGATTGCGGCTAGGGTTTCTGGTTGTTCGCGATTTAGGGTTTCTGGTGATCTCTAGTCTGATTGGGTTCGATACGGACTTGTTTTGGTTATTACTGTTGTTCGAGTGTAGTTTCATCGTGAATCTACAGATTTCTGATTGAAAACCCTAATTTGAAAAATTAGGGTTCCAGATCTGGTGCTCATCTTCTGCTACTTTGTTCTTGGCTGTTCCAGAACAGATTTCTGTCTTCCGCTGTGATCGTTTGTTATTTTCTTCTAGCTATTTTCACGGAAGACTCTGTGAGGAGTTTCTTACTCACTTATTCTTTGTCTGTATATCTGGGTTTACTTGTTTCTATCTGAATCTTATTTGATAAGTGATTATTTGCTTATTATTTAGAGAAAATTGCTTGGATCATCCTCGTGTTTGTCCAAAAAATCACGTTTCATCCCTTATTTTAAGAAATACACTAGACATCCATATATTTGTTATTTTGCTTCACCAGTCATCCATTAGCCTAACAACGTTATCTTTTCCGTTAAATGAAGGCATGTACAACTGAGGGTATATTCGTCTTTTCCCTTTATTCCCACCCACATCTCCTTTAATTCCCACAATTTATTTTTATGTTGACCAAATTCACAAACAACCTGCAACTCCGATTATGTTGACACACAAATGAAAAGTGACTCCACTAATTCTAAATCGTATAGAAAAAACGAAAATCCACCTGATTTTTCTAAACTAAACTATAAACCTTATTTGAACCCCATATTTTTCCAAATCTTGTTCATAAATAATGAAAACCCACTTAATTGTTCACAGATTTATGTTGACACATTAGGAGGTTCCTTCAACATTCTAAATAAACTCCGACGAAACAAAATCTAACAACCGGCCGGATCTTACTCAACCATAGATGAAACAAAACAAAATCAACGACGACCTTCTTTGATTACTTACTCAACCATCGCCCGACCAGATTTTTTGAATAGATCTAAGAGAAATTGAGATAACAACCAGCCAGATCTATTGAGCAGAAGACGATGGCGGAATCCCGCCGAATTAACGTGGAATTACATCGAAATCGGCTAGCAAAGTCAGAGATTTCAGATCATGCAATTATTTATCGTGGCACCGTTGTACCAGTAAGCAAGGAATATTTCGTCTGTATAAATTTAGCCTAATCGGAGTCGAAAACGATGATTGAAATTGCAGGTTACGATGAGCGTGCTTTCCAACAAGCCAGATTTTTTCATTTAAATCTTGATTTCCGAATGATTGTTATTTGTACATGTGTTTTGCATGATTTGAATACACTTTTATTGCTTTTATTCGAGTATTTAATTTGAGTTGGATTAATATTTTTGTAATATTTCGATGTGTAATTGTTGCATAATATTCTATTTAAGTGTTCAATATAAGATTATTAACATTAATGGAGTTAGTTCTGTTTCTATAAAATCATGCATGGCATTCAAGTTTGATTTTGTTTTCCTTTAATTGATCGATGGTGTTATATACTACGTATGGAATCTATTTGTTAGAAGTTTGTGAGTGAGTTGTTAAGGATGGAAATTCTTCGTAAGAAATTCTTGTATATAAAAAGCAGTTTATGTATTAACGGATGTCAATGTCCAGTTAGTTTACTAACGGAAAAATGTAACGTGCGAGGCATGCTCCGAGTGAAAGCTTAGTCAGGGTATTAAATTTATCAATTTTCCAAGTTTAGGGTACTATGTTATACCCTTAATAGTTCAGAGTACTAAGAAACCTAGGCATCCAAGTTCAGGGTACTAATATATATTTTGGCCTATTACTTTTCTTATTGTACAAAATTACAAATTATCATTCTTTATGTGTTTTCAAAAAGGGTTTAATGCAGGGGAATGCATCCAACTTGTGTACGAAGTCTATTGTATGTACCCAACTTTTTTTTAGTCTATTGTGTGTATCAATCTTCAACTTTTGTCTATTGTGTGTATCGGGCTGACGTGGTACCCGTTTTTGATGATGTGTCAACGACGTGTCAAATGACGTGGCAAATTATACGTTTGACACGTTATCAAATTAGTCATTGGATACACACAATAGACCAAAGTTGAAGATTGATATATACAATAGACCAAAAAAAAGTTAAGTACATACAATAGACTTCGTGCACAAGTTGAATGCATTTCCCTGCACTAATCCCTTTCAAAAAAGGGTCAAATCTTTTATTGAAACAAGAATACAAGAAAAACAAAAGGGGTTATGAAAAAACTGAAAAAGAACAGTTACTAAAGATAGATATTAAAAACACAACAGCACATGGTCTCTGAAATGGATCAACCATTGTATATTCAAATTATTAAAGAAAGAAAGATCTAAAAAGGGTTTTCTTGTTAACCACATTAAGAAACATTAATTGAAACAAGACATGACAATAGTATACATGACCGACTAAACTCAAAGATACTAACTAAAAAGAAACTAGTTTTAGTTAACTTAAGGGAGAATTTACATATATCCATTTCCTAAACAATCTAATCTAAATATAATGTATATCCAAAATTCACTAATTTAATCATATTTGAAACTCTTAAATCATTTGAAATTATCACTAAATCTGTAAATGACTATAATTCCCTTAATGTTATATAAAAATCTCAGTTCACCCAACATCTCTAACCACCGTCAATTCATCATATTCACACACCATTAAAATATTATATGCATTTCTAAATTTAAAGTTAATATTGTTAACTATTACCATCTTGATTATTATATAATAAGAATTTATATCATCTTTCACTTCTCTTTTGGTAGGTTCATCTAGTATGGAACTTAATACGATCTGATGCATTTTCAAACCTCAAATTAATATTGTCAATACCTCTTTTGTATCATTCTTCAATTCAATTTTTGTTCAAATATGTGATATACAAATGAACTGGAGTAACATTTAATTCCATTCGTGACTAAATACTTAAAGACTAAACGTTCCAAGAGCAATTAACGACTAAGTAGTTGAGTCTTCGGGCTCCTTCCATCGTTTCCCTACGTGCGGGTACCAACCCAAATCTACTCTCAAGGCTGCTGGCCGAGGTAGTCGGGCTAATTAAGATTTCGTTCCCACACGGCATCTTCGAGCTTCCTATGACTGTTAGCATTGGATTAGTGGTCGGTTTCCTTGTCTTCCTCGAGTTCGATTGATGACGAAATGTAGATAACGATCTTACGATTTGTCTCACTCGCTTGCGTGGTGTTTGTCTCATCCGTACTCCCACTCCATCATATCGATATGTCCTCACCTTAAACTTAGGCTTCTCTCTTACATATTCAGGTGTCGGTATATGAGTTAGTGAAGTATCCTTAGGTATAGCATCGGAAGATGATGAAGGAATATTTATAACTTCCTTCTTATTTTGACATGACTAAGATGAATGATCGATATTAGCTATAGCTAGTTTCACATAGACGTATGCACACATAGTTTCCTAGTATATAATCTATATACGGGTTCCTAGGTTATTGTGACACCCGACGATTTAGGGTTACTGATTAACCTGTTAGAAACCTTAATTACGTGTCTTTAGTTTAGTATTAGGCTAAATACTTGTAATTACTTGTAACTATTTATATATTTATGTGAATATACACTTCCGTAATTATTTTGTATTACGCTTACGCAATTTGGTGAAATTGTGCGAAACAACCGGACGGAGTCCGACAGAATATACGACGTTGGTGAAAACCTTTTTATAAATAACTTTAATCCATTCTTAGAAGTTACTTATCACTTATTATTATTTTGTTAAAATAATACACGAAAAACCTAGACGTTTTGGTTAAAACGTCTCAAACGCAACAGAAACGCGCGGAACGCACCTGACAATCGAACGAAAGTCAAAATATATTTTAATAATTTAAAATATATTATTTTGTATGAAATTATTATCGAAAACATCGTATAATAGTTGTCAAAGAAAAACATCTATTTAAAACGCTACGCGATTAAACCTCCGTAAAACGTGCACGCAAATCGAGGCCGACAACTTAACGAAACATTTTTATAAATGTTTTTCAAGTATTTAGAATAAGTTCTTCAAGTGAAAATGACGAAATTTAAATCGTTACTTAAAAACGCGTATTAAAAGTTTAACGTAAATATAAACGTCTAAACAATCGGGTAAACGAACGTAAAACGCAACAAATTAAGCTAGGAATGAAAAATGACCATAATGCCCTTGGTGGGGCCCATGAGAACGACCAGTCACCCCCTCCCCCACTTAGATTTCATGCAAAAATCAATTATTGCTTTTACTTACAACCTCCATACATTAGTCATGCAAGTCCCATTTCCATTTTGACACTCAAACACTTTCACTCAAAGATTTCTCCACCTTCTCTCTACCTTTTCTCTCTCACTTAAATCTCTGGAAATCTCAGCCCATTATCCACCTTCACACCACCATAAACTACCATGAACCACCACTAACAACCACCACCATTTGCTAGGGTTTTTCAAGCTCAAGAACATCATCTTCTTCATCATCACTTGTTCTTCATCACTTCCTTGTAAGGATTCTCAAGAACTTTCATTAATTTTACTTTCATGTTAGTGATTATGATGTTATTAAGCTCCATCAAAAAGATTATGTCCAAATTCCTTACCAAAATACGTTTTTATAATTTATTCCTAAAAGATGTATAATCTGTCAACAAAACCACAGTCTAGTAAAATGACCATATCCGGAGTTCTAGGAGGAGTTAGAAGATGCATTTTTTTAAAAATTTGCGTATTGAAAAGATCTACAACTTTTGTGTTTTACACTTTTTCCAGTAATGTATACGATTTTCCCTACGAGTCGATTTATAGGACTGATCTGGAAGTTTTCGATAAAATTGTACGGTTCTTGCGCGGAATTAATTAAAAGTGTAAATGGACATTATAGAAGCTGAAATTTCTATGTTAGGATCTAGACTAGTAGAAGAACATCTGGTAAAAATTGTGAAGTTTGATTTGGACCAGAAGTAGGTGAAATCATGTGGCGTAACAAACCGACAAAAACTGAAACATTGAATCTTGAAGTTTTAAGATGCGTATTTAAAACCGACACCTCGAAATAACTCCGACACAAACCGACAAGTTTTATAAACTTAATTAACTGAATTATATGGTTGGGTAAAAGTTTCGGGTCAAACCGAGTCGGTTTGACCAAGTCAACAAAAACGGATCGGTGGCTAAAAACGACAAAACTTACTATTTTTAGAAAGTGGTAACAAAAATGGTTTTGGGTGACTTAGTTAGTAACTTGGACCAAAAACTAAACTTAGAAAGCTTCCCGAATTAGAAACCGACATATAAGTTGGAAGTGTCTCCATAAGTGACTCATAAAATCAGAAGTGACTCTATAAGTGACTCATAAAATCAGAAGCGACTCTATAAGTGACACATAAAATCAGAAGTGACTCTATAAGTGACTCATAAAATCAGAAGTGACTCTATAAGTGACTCATAAATTGAGAAGTGACTCATAGTTTGACCAACCTTGACCAGTTTGACCAGTTGACCAGGTTTGACCAGGTTTGTCCAGTTTGACCAGGTTTGACCAGTTGACCAGGTTTGACCAGTTTGACCAGGTTTGACCAGGTTTGACCAACGAGTTGACCAACTTCGACCTATGGTTTAAGGCTTATACAAACTAAAATAATCTATTTGCAACACACGATTTGTACTACTGAATAGTATACAACAAAACAAACTTGATAATAATGTCTAAATGAACTATTATTACAAACTTTCACCAACGGGTCATACACGTTTTTGATAAACAAACTTGAATAACTTATTTGGACATACTAGTTGATGAACTAGCTCTAGGTGGACATTAACCCTCCACCTACACGATTGGCTTAAGTGGACATTGACCCCCACTTATACAATCACTATAGATGGTCTTATGAGACATCTACTTACACAACCTTATACGTTTAGGACGTTAGAGGGTTGCACACCGGCTTACTTGCTTATTTGATATTTGCTTGCTACCTGCTAAACACTGGTGAGTTTCATATCCCCCTTTTTACTAGCTTTTGAACTGTTTTGGGGTGAGAATACATACACATGCTTTTACAGATTTTTACTTAAACAGAAGCAGAAACTTTTACAGATTTTTACTTATGATTGCTAGAAATAGAAACAGAAACAGAACATATACTTATTGCATGAGTAGCAGAACTAATCCACTAATAAGTCCTCAATTTCATGGTTCGTTAATTTTTAAGCGCGAATAATTGTGAATAGTACTATTGGGATTGACAATCCCGTCCGAGCTGGTCGCTCCAGCTAACCCACGGGCGCATAATTATTTGAATCAGGATGTGTCCCGGATTAGACACATAGAGGCAGCAGAATTTGTTAAAGCTTCGAATACATGAGCTCATGGCAATACTAAACAGGACTATAGTATACAATACTATAGTATACAGAATCTTTATTATACAGAAACTTTGTTTTACAGAACTTTGATATGCAGAACTTGATTTCACACAGAAACTGTTTTTACAGAACTTTATTATGCAGAACTTGACTTAACACAGAAACTCTGTTTTACAAAACTCTTTTTTACAAACAGAAAACCTTGTGTTCACATGATTCCTTTACAGATTAAACCTATGAACTCACCAACTTTATGTTGACCCTTTTAGTATGTATTCTTAGGTTTACAGACGCAGTAGGACTACCCACAGGAAACAGGACAGTAGGATGCTTTTGGAAAGCATAGCTCGAGTCGCATATTTTCAAACAGGAGATTTAAATTGCATTATGACATCTTGTATCAACGATTATGTATAATAAATCTCTAGACTATGTTTGCGAACTTTAGAATCTTATGTAAACTTTTATTTATGGAATGTAACGTTTTCAAACGTCTCATATAGAGGTCGTTTGCTTTAATCTTTGTGTTGTGATATTTGATTTGGTCGGCGCCCCCGTGACACCTCATGTTTCCGCTGCCACGTGTATTGGGGTTGCGACAGATTGGTATCAGAGTCTAAGGTTATAGCGAACTAGGATTGCATTAGTGACCTAGACTATGACCGTTAAGTTAGTATTCCTTGTTTAGTATGAATGGTTCAGCGATTGCATCAATTAAATTTAATTTAACATAGCCTAATTAACTATGTACAATTAAACGAGATTCGATGCAAGACCTGAAATGGTTATAGTAAACGAGAATACAGTAGCAGACGTAGACCGAGGATAGAACGGGACCAACCTTTGTACGTGCTTATGTGCTAGGTTTTTATATGTGTATATATATATATATAACCTTAAGTTACAAACTTATCCGCCACCTTTCATGACAACCACTCCCACTGCTACGTCATCCGACACAGAAAACTAGACTCAAAACTTACCTAATACTATGGAGACTTCCACGGAAACCTACTCGCCTAACCGTATCGGGCAACGACATAATCGAATAGGGCTCACTTGAGAAGAATCCACCTGAGGATTCTCCACCCAAACAAGTGACACCTACCTCACCCTCTCCCTTCCGCTCTCATCCAAATCATTCGGCAACACGTATGGAATTAGAACCTCGCAAGAATTCGTCACCTAGGCGCGTTACATTTACTTCGTTTACTTCGCACACTCCCTCTCAATTTTATCGTAAACCTATGAATCGCGTGTGTTACACCCGACTAGAAGGACCAATAGACCACCTCAAATTAGACCTTATCCTATCTATACTACTACTACTACTACTACTACTACTACTACTACTACTGATACTTCAACCTTAAGAACCGTCTTCCCACAGATGTCCGCTAATGAAATTGGCTAACCACAGCCACCAACTCTAATGCACCAAGAGCTTGTTTCGAGTGTGGGGACACAGGGCATTTCATTAGAGATTGTCCGCAATGGAAAAACAGAAATAACAACCAAAACAACAACACGTGATAGAACCCATAACGTTGTTACGGGTACGTTACCACTCAATAACTTGTCTATTTTCAATCTTATTCGTTACTAAATTACACAATCACGCCCCACAGACTTAGAAGCTAAGAATAACGCATAAATAACAGATTGATTTTAGCCGTGAAATCATAATTCAGAACCTCATTTCGAACTTAGCAGACAAAACTTTTCTCCATAGACATAATAAACCATCAGAATTTCCATTCTCTTTCCTTTCTCGATGCCATCTAAAATCCCATCCGAATCGTTGCCATGAGAAACCTATTGTATTCTTACTGTTACTAGTAGAACATTGATCTAACGTGGGGTGAAAAGTTAAACAAGAATTGTTTCATTAAGAAACCTACAGAAACCTTACAACAGAAAACCAAGAACTTAGACCCTGATGGCTTACCCATCATCAAGGCCCGGTGAATCTCAAGACGAGGTCTGAATTCACTAGAACCACCCACTTACTCTCTCACTGACCCCACACAGACCGTGACTGAAAACAAATTTCGGGACGAAATTCTCCTAACAGGGGGAGAATGTGACACCCGACGATTTAGGGTTACTGATTAACCTGTTAGAAACCTTAATTACGTGTGTTTAGTTTAGTATTAGGCTAAATACTTTTAATTACTTGTAACTATTTGTATATTTATGTGAATATACACTTTCGTAATTATTTTGTATTACGCTTACGCAATTTGGTAAAATTGTGCGAAACAACCGGACGGAGTCCGACAGAATATACGACGTTGGTGAAAACCTTTTTATAAATAACTTTAATCCATTCTTAGAAGTTATTTATCACTTATTATTATTTTGTTAAAATAATACACGAAAAACCTAGACGTTTTGGTTAAAACGTCTCAAACGCAACAGAAACGCGCGGAACGCGCCTGACAATCGAACGAAAATCAAAATATATTTTAATAATTTAAAATATATTATTTTGTATGAAATTATTATCGAAAAATCGTATAATAGTTGTCAAAGAAAAACATCTATTTAAAAAGCTACGCGATTAAACCTCCGTAAAACGCGCACGCAAATCGAGGCCGACAACTTAACGAAACATTTTTATAAATGTTTTTCAAGTATTTAGAATAAGTTCTTCAAGTGAAAATGACGAAATTTAAATCGTTACTTAAAAACGCGTATTAAAAGTTTAACGTAAATATAAACGTCTAAACAATCGGGTAAACGAACGTAAAACGCAACAAATTAAGCTAGGAATGAAAAATGACCATAATGCCCTTGGTGGGGCCCATGAGAACGACCAGCCACCCCCTCCCCCACTTAGATTTCATGCAAAAATCAATTATTGCTTTTACTTACAACCTCCATACATTAGTCATGCAAGTCCCATTTCCATTTTGACACTCAAACACTTTCACTCAAAGATTTCTCCACCTTCTCTCTACCTTTTCTCTCTCACTTAAATCTCTGGAAATCTCATCCCATTATCCACCTTCACACCACCATGAACCACCATGAACCACCACTAACAACCACCACCATTTGCTAGGGTTTTTCAAGCTCAAGAACATCATCTTCTTCATCATCACTTGTTCTTCATCACTTCCTTGTAAGGATTCTCAAGAACTTTCATTAATTTTACTTTCATGTTAGTGATTATGATGTTATTAAGCTCCATCAAAAAGATTATGTCCAAATTTCTTACCAAAATACGTTTTTATAATTTATTCCTAAAAGATGTATAATCTGTCAACAAAACCACAGTCTAGTAAAATGACCATATCCGGAGTTCTAGGAGGAGTTAGAAGATGCATTTTTTTTTAAAATTTGCGTATTGAAAAGATCTACAACTTTCGTGCTTTACAATTTTTCCAGTAATGTACACGATTTTCCCTACGAGTCGATTTATAGGACTGATCTGGAAGTTTTCGATAAAATTGTACGGTTCTTGCGCGGAATTAATTAAAAATGTAAATGGACATTATAGAAGCTGAAATTTCTATGTTAGGATCTAGACTAGTAGAAAAACATCTGGTAAAAATTGTGAAGTTTGATTTGGACCAGAAGTAGGTGAAATCATGTGGCGTAACAAACCGACAAAAACCGAAACATTGAATCTTGAAGTTTTAAGATGCGTATTTAAAACCGACACCTCGAAATAACTCCGACACAAACCGAAAAGTTTTATAAACTTAATTAACTGAATTATATGGTTGGGTAAAAGTTTCGGGTCAAACCGAGTCGGTTTGACCAACTCAACAAAAACGGCTGGGTGGCTAAAAACGACAAAACTTACTATTTTTGGAAAGTGGTAACAAAGATGGTTTTGGGTGACTTAGTTAGTAACTTGGACCAAAAACTAAACCTAGAAAGCTTCCCGAATTAGAAACCGACATATAAATTGGAAGTGTCTCAATAAGTGACTCATAAAATCAGAAGTGACTCTATAAGTGACTCATAAAATCAGAAGTGACTCTATAAGTGACTCATAAAATCAGAAGTGACACTATAAGTGACTCATTAATTGAGAAGTGACTCATAAATCAGAAGTGACTCTATAAGTGACTCATAAATTGAGAAATGACTCATAGTTTGACCAACCTTAACTAGTTTGACCAGGTTTGACCAGTTAACCAGGTTTGACCAGGTTTGTCCAGTTTGACCAGGTTTGACCAGTTGACCAGGTTTGACCAGTTTGACCAGGTTTGACCAACGAGTTGACCAACTTTGACCTACGGTTTAAGGCTTATACAAACTAAAATAATCTATTTGCAACACACGATTTGTACTACTGAATAGTATACAACAAAACAAACTTGATAATAATGTCTAAATGAACTATTATTACAAACTTTCACCAACGGGTCATACACGTTTTTGATAAACAAACTTGAATAACTTATTTGGACATACTAGTTGATGAACTAGCTCTAGGTGGACATTAACCCTCCACCTACACGATTGGCTTAAGTGGACATTGACCCCCACTTATACAATCACTATAGATGGTCTTATGAGACATCTACTTACACAACCTTATACGTTTAGGACGTAAGAGGGTTGCACACCGGCTTACTTGCTTATTTGATATTTGCTTGCTACCTGCTAAACACTGGTGAGTTTCATAGCCCCCTTTTTACTAGCTTTTGAACTATTTTTGGGTGAGAATACATACACATGCTTTTACAGATTTTTACTTAAACAGAAGCAGAAACTTTTACAGATTTTTACTTATGATTGCTAGAAACAGAAATAGAAACAGAAACAGAAACAGAACATATACTTATTGCATGAGTAGCAGAACTAATCCACTAATAAGTCCTCAATTTCATGGTTCGTTAATTTTTAAGCGCGAATAATTGTGAATAGTACTATTGGGATTGACAATCCTGTCCGAGCTGGTCGCTCCAGCTAACCCACGGGCGCATAATTATTTGAATCAGGATGTGTCCCGGATTAGACACATAGAGGCAGCAGAATTTGTTAAAGCTTCGAATACATGAGCTCATGGTAATACTAAACAGGACTATAGTATACAATACTATAGTATACAAAATCTTTATTATACAGAAACTTTGTTTTACAGAACTTTGATATGCAGAACTTGATTTCACACAGAAACTGTTTTTACAGAACTTTATTACGCAGAACTTGACTTAACACAGAAACTCTGTTTTACAAAACTCTATTTTACAAACAGAAAACCTTGTGTTTACATGATTCGTTTACAGATTAAACCGATGAACTCACCAACTTTATGTTGACTCTTTTAGTATGTATTCTTAGGTTTACAGACGCAGTAGGACTACCCACAGGAAACAGGACAGTAGGATGCTTTTGGAAAGCATAGCTCGAGTCGCATATTTTCAAACTGGAGATTTAAATTGCATTATGACATCTTGTATCAACGATTATGTATTATAAATCTCTAGACTATGTTTGCGAACTTTAGAATCTTATGTAAACTTTTATTTATGGAATGTAACGTTTTCAAACGTCTCATATAGAGGTTGTTTACTTTAATCTTTGTGTTGTGATATTTGATTTGGTCGGCGCCCCCGTGACACCTCATGTTTCCGCTGCCACGTTTTTTGGGGGTGCGGCAGTTATAGTCTAGGTCAATCCACCGAATTCTCTATAACCTGGCTCTGATACCAATCTGTCACACCCCGTCTAAAGCGGAAACAGTGAGGCGTGATGAATGACTAGATCACAACACATTGAATAATAGAATTTGCTAAATGAAAACAAACCAAGTGTTTTGACATCACTCGACACAAAGGCGACTTGTGCCGTGGACAAATACATCCACATAGGATAAAGTCATACAGTAATATACACGTTTACATTATGTGGAATATGTCAAGGCAAAACAGGCCCTTCAATAAATAGCATCGTAGCAACTAGTTTATAATCTCAAATAATCCAACTCATTGCAACCTAGCGGTCCACTAAGTCCTCTAGCCTCAACTCTTGTTGTGCTAACATAACATGAAAAGAAATGCTCGAAAAGGTCAACACAATGGTTGGTGAGCTTCACAGGTTTACACATTGACACACATAAAAACGGTTGCTGTGTAAAGTATGTATGATAGTAGTAGTAGTAGGACAAATGAAATGATATGCACACATAAGTGAATTTAGTGTAATTGAATTCCTCGTACATTGTTTGATCACCTTCACCATTGATTGATTGTATGTTGTCACTTGCCTCAGCAGTGGAACTCATTCCCACATGTGCAATGACAATTGTATGATTGTTTGATTTATCTTACCTTAACGGTGGAACAAAATTCGCACATGTGCAAGTGTAACACTCGCCAATTTAGGACTTTAATTAGTGCCTAAACTACTTGAAGAAATGTCTGTCTGATGAGACACTGATCATACCCCTTGATGAAATACATATTGACGACAAACTACACTTTGTCGAGGAACCCGCGGAAATACTGGACCGACAGGTCAAACGTTTAAAACAGAGTCGTATTCCCATTGTTAAGGTCCGGTGGAATTCGAGGCGTGGTCCTGAATTCACTTGGGAACGGGAAGACCAAATGCGACTAAAGTACCCACACTTGTTCACAGACTCTACTCACACCGCAACTTCGAGCTAATTTCGGGACGAAATTCTCCTAACAAGGGGAGAATGTAACACCCGCCAATTTAGGACTTTAATTAGTGCCCAAACTACTTGTAATTATATGTGTTTAGTTTTGTAATATTCTAAATATATGTAGCATTTTGGGTGTAATTACATACATGCTTACGCGATTTGATTAAATCGTGCACTTATGTACCGGACGAGGTCCGACTTTATTTAATATGGACGTTGGTGACAAAATTTATAAATAATGTGAAATTATCCAAACAAACATTGTTACGATAATATATTACGCAATTTCATATTGTTTAAGACATATCCTAAGCGATGAAACCGCGCGAAACACACCTCAACGAGCGATTAATAACAAGAATTATATTTTTGTAATTTTATAACTTGAGATAAAGTATTTTGTTAAAATACTTCGGCTAAAATATTTCGGATATACTTTAACGCATTTATAAATCTTAAAAATGTTACGCAACTTATATGATCGGGCAAACGAAAACGGGAACATGCGAGCCCGAGACCCAAATGGGTCGGCCAAGACCCGCGGACCCAACCCACCGACCCATGACCCATCCCCTTTTTAACCTCATTTTTCCCTTTTCATTTCATTTATGCACACACACCACCAACCCAAAACTCTCTCATCTTTCCCCTTCAAATCGCAGCCATAAACCACACAAAAACGCCATCAAAAACACACCGATTCACGAAGTTGATTCAAGAAGAAACGATCACCAACTCGAGCTCTTCATCTTCATCTTCATCTTCTTCGTTTTCATTTTCGTGGTATGAGACTTCTAAACTCTTTTAAATTACTTGTAAAGCTTTTATTTACATGCTAGAACATTTACTCAACGAGATTATGTCCAAAAATCCCGCCGAAAATGCTTTAAAAATCGAAACCCACTTGAAAAACGCTGACTATTCGTCCTACGAGTTGAGATCCCAGATCTCGGTCGTCCTGCGAATCGAACCGAGATCTCAACTCGCGAAGCCAATTAACGAACCGAAACTGACTGCGGATCGAGCTGACTTGCGAGTTGACTCGCGAGTTGACTTGTGAGTCGAACTTTGATCGCGAACCCACTATGTTGTACGAGCCCAAACTCATTTCGCACCGTGAACTCAATTTGCAACACCATTTCAATCCGCGACCAACCTTAGTCGATTTTTCCGAATTTAAATTCCAGATGCGATTTTTAATAAAGCAATGTAGTAGAAATAAAAATTTTCCAAGCTGACCTGGCAGCTCAACCCCAGCCAGGGGCTCTGCCCCTTGGACCCCGCTACCAGGGGCGCTGCCCCCGGACCCCCGTCATCCAGGAACTTGAAAATACTTTTTACACTAAGTGTCGAATACTCACATACGACGATACGTATAACAATAACACTTTTGGATTTTTATTACAAAACCGTCACCAACGGGCCATACTTGTTTTCAAACTACAAACGAAATACTAAACAAACACTTGGACATACCCTAGTTGAGTGGACAACTAGTATGGGTGGTCTTTTAAGACACCAACTTATTTAGTTGCTTACTTACAACCTTGTGCGTTTCGGACGCCAGAAGGTCGCAGTGTTCTGAGAACCGATATACGGACTTACATCCGACACGCCTACGGACTTACATCTGCTTTAGTTACTTGATTTCACCTACATACTTGCTAGACTCGGGTGAGTCTTACAGCCTCACTTTTACTGTTTTTATACTTTGGGGTGAGATACTTAGCAACTGTTTTGCATATGAACACAATGTACTGAACTGATTACTCTACGTTTACACACATTGCATGAGTTACTCTTATCCACCGAAAGCCTCCTGTCATAAGTTGTTAGTTATGGACTTAAGCGCGATTACTAGTAGATGGATCCATTTGGGACTGACAATCCCTGCCTGGGGTAGTAGCGCTACCACGGATTTCACCGTAGAAACAGGCATATTAGTATTTGTCACATATGAGTGTTCGGATAGCACTCACGGGTGTACGTGATACGGTACTTGATTGTACCATTCACACTACACTGTTAAGCTTCAACTTGTAAGCTCATGGCACTTGTGATGATTTACTGATTTACTTACTTGGCTTGTTAGCTACACGGGTACATATTTGTGGTTCATACTGATACTTTTACTACTAAATCTGTAAGATTCACCAACCTTTTTGGTTGACACTTGTTAGCTTTGTATCTCAGGTACACAGACGGAGTAGGATTACCCTGGACACTAGCTAGAGTCGCATGATTTTTCTACATTGCATTTAACGGAGATTCTTAGCATTATCTTTTGTATATTATGATTATGTAATAGAATCTCCCGCTACAAGCGTGGACTCTTGGGAACTACATTTTTGTAACTGAAAACACTATGTTTTCAAACATTATATATATGGAAATGTAACTATTTTTAACGTCTCATTTAGAGGTCGTTTACTTTATACTTTAGGGCTTTGATTCTTGATTAGTAGCACCCCAAAGCTTGCTTCCGCTAAACAGTGAATTTGGGGGTGTTACAGATTGGTATCAGAGACTAATGTTATAGTGAACTAGGTTGCATTTAGTGGGCCTAGACTATGACCGTTAGGCAGTATTTCCTCATTAGATATGACTGGTTCAGGAATTACATCATACGACTTTAATTTAACATAGCCTGATCAACTATGTACAATTTAGGAAAGATGATGTGAGGTCTGAAATGTTTATGTTGAACAGGAATACACTAGTTGACTCTGACCACGAGAGAAACGGGACCCATAATTGTTTATGCTAGACACGCTAGGCTATCATATGATATATGCATATATGTATATGATAGGCCTCACTCATTAAAAACGTTCTTGCCACAGAAATGACAGACTCCTCATCTAGAAAAACTACACGTACTCCATCATCTGACTAGACGCACTGGTAGCTCGCGCCGAGCTATTCCGTATGCCAATCCTGCCACTACTGGTAACACATCTACTTTAGCTCGCAATCAAGCAATTGCTCGTCAATGGAGCTGGTTACCTGCGGCTATGGCCACCTGGAGGATTGAAGAACACATTGAGATCCCCGACGATGTCAGAGAATATTCAGCTATGGATCTCTCTCCGTACACTCAAGAACCAACACACCTCACTGTTCCGGTGTTAGCTGCTCGAGTGCATCGTCATGAGAGCAGGCTACACGACATGGAAATCGAACTTCAAGAAACTCGAGAAAACTGGATGCTAACGGCTCAGGGCTCCATTGCCCAAATCTACTCGGATTAGGAAGATCTATCTGTGACCGTTAACCGTACCCACAATCAAATGGAAAACACGGCTGAAACCGTGGAGATCATTCATAATCAAGTTATCAGTAACTAAAATAAGATCTCCATTCTGCAATCAAAGTTGCACCAATGCGAAACACGTCTAAGGGAAACCGCAGGACGCCCTTCGAATGGTTAACAGACTTGCTGAATCTGTGGACCATCTCTCCACACTACTTCTACGACTCAATCTACATCAAGATTAGTGTAGCATCTATATTTTAATATGACTAGTTATCTATGTAAACTCTTGTAATTCGACCGGATGTAATATTCCCGGTATCTTTTGCAAACTCTAGATTCTGTAATCTTTTGGAACTCGTGTATTGTACGGAATCCAATCTTATTATATAATGAATTATGGTTATCGCTTCGTGCTGTTGTATATTACCTCCTTATATATACATACGCATGTGATGTATCATAATCTAGTGCAAACATCTTACCTATCTCTTTCCTTGATTTTTCAACACGATGCCTCCACGACGACACACATTCAGCGAAATTGAGATCGTTCAATTGATTGCTCAGAGCATGGCACAGGCCTTAGCTGCTCGGCCAACCTCGGGCAGCGAAGACACAGCTGCGAATGCCCCTGCCATAAGGCCCTGCTCTTACAAGGACTTCTTGAACTACAAACCCTTGAACTTTAAGGGTACTGAAGGGGCCATAGGATTAATTCGATGGGCCGAGAAAATGGAATCAGTCTTCCGGATTTGCAACTGTCCCGAGGACTGCAAGGTTAAGTACGCCACCTGCACTTTCCTTGAAGGTGCTCTGACTTGGTGGAACACGTATACTCAGGCTGTAGGCATTGACATTGCATACCAAATTCCTTGGGAGGAATTGAAGAAGAAACTCACCGATGATTACTGTCCAAACGAAGAACTCCAGCGATTGGAAGAGGAGTTTTGGCATTTGTCTGTTCAGGGAACCGATATCACCAGCTATACCACCAGATTTCAACAACTTGCGCTCCTCTATCCTTCTATGGTTGATCCTGAGCGCAAGCGTATTCAGAGGTACATTTGCGGACTCCCGAAAAACATCCAGGAGAACGTTGCCTCATCCAAACCAACAGACATTCAGAGTGCCATCCGTACGGCACATGAACTCATGGCTATGATTGTTCGCCGTGAGACACCAGCCCCATCTTCTAGTGACAACAACAAATGGAAATGGACTGGGAACAACAACCAGAACCAGCAACACAACAAAAGGCCTATGACTGTCAAGGCCTATGCTACCGGTTCTGAGGAAAGGAAGGAATATAAGGGAAACAAGCCCTATTGCTCCAAGTGCCAAAGACACCATGATGGTTCTTGCCCCTGTAGCAAGTGTAAGAGATTTGAACACTTGGCTAGGGATTGCAGATCAAACACCACCGGCACCAATACTTCTGCACCAAAGACCTGCTTTGAGTGCAACGGTACTGGGCATTTCAGAAAAGATTGCCTGAAGCTGAAGAACAACAACAACGCTCGAGGAAGAGCTTTTGTGCTGAAATCTGGGGAAGCCCGTCAAGACCCGAATGTGGTCACGGGTACGTTTCTTCTCAACAACTTGACTGCTTCTGTATTATTTGATACTGGTGCTGATAAGAGCTTTATTTCTGATGAGTTTTATCCACTACTTGACACTACACCTATTGCCTTAGATTCTAAGTACACAGTAGAATTGGCAAACAGAAAACTTATTGAGGCCGATAGTGTGATACCTAATTGCACTTTAAACTTACCTAATGAGCTCTTTTCCATTGATTTGATACCCGTCGAGATCGGCAGCTTTGACATCATCGTCGGTATGGATTGGTTATCCAAGCACCGAGCCGAAATCGTTTGTTTTGAGAAAATCGTACGCATTCCTCTCGTCACCGATGGAACTTTGATCATACAAGGGGAGACTTGTGGAACGAGACTAAACATTATTTCTTGTATGAAAACCCGTAAATATCTTAGAAAAGGGTACCAGGCGATCCTCGCACACATTATGGAGAAAAAGTCAGAGGAGAAGCGACTTGAGGATGTGCCCATTGTTCGAGACTTCCCAGAAGTCTTTCCTGAAGACTTGCCTGGCCTTCCGCCACCAAGACAAGTCGAATTTTCTATTGATCTTGTGCCCGGCGCAGCACCCGTGGCACGAGCCCCTTACTGACTAGCCCCATCCGAACTTCAGGAGTTGTCTACTCAGTTACAGGAACTCCTGGACAAGGGATTCATTCGACCGAGTTCCTCACCCTGGGGAGCCCCGGTACTGTTTGTGAAAAAGAAGGATGGTTCTTTCCGTATGTGCATCGATTATCACGAACTCAACAAATTAACTGTCAAGAACCGTTACCCACTTCCTCGCATTGATGACCTATTCGACCAACTTCAGGGGTCTAGTTTTTATTCAAAGATCGATCTATGGTCAGGTTATCACCAACTACGAGTTCGTGATGATGACATTCCTAAAACTGCTTTCCGAACTCGCTACGGGCATTACGAATTCCAAGTGATGCTGTTCGGCTTAACCAACGCACCGGCTGTATTCATGGACCTCATGAATTGGGTGTGCAAACCTTACCTTGACAAGTACGTTATCGTTTTCATCGATGATATTCTGATTTACTCGCGCAATGAACAAGAACACGCTAAACATCTGAAAACCATCCTAGAACTACTCAAACACGAGGAGTTATACGTCAAATTCTCTAAGTGTGAGTTCTGGATGCAAACCGATTCAATTCCTTGGACACGTCATTGACAGTCAAGGAATTCATGTCGATCCTTCAAAAATCGAGGCTATCAAGTGCTGGCAAGTACCCACTACACCCACAGAAGTACGTCAATTCTTAGGACTCGCTGGATACTACAGGCGGTTCATTGAGAATTTTTCGAAAATAGCCCAACCTCTCACTGCACTGACTCAAAAAGAAAAGAAGTTCGATTGGACTGACAAACATGAGTCAGCTTTTCAGCTGCTAAAACAGAAACTCTGCAGTGCACCTATCTTATCTTTACCCGAAGGCAATGATGACTTCGTGGTATACTGTGATGCTTCACACCAAGGTCTCGGTTGCGTGCTGATGCAACGAGACAAAGTCATTGCTTACGCCTCTCGACAACTCAAGGTCCACGAAAAGAATTACACAACTCATGACCTAGAGTTGGGGGCTGTTTTATTCGCCCTCAAAATTTGGAGACACTACTTATACGGTACCAAGTGTACACTTTTTACTGACCACAAAAGTCTCCAACACATCTTCGATCAAAAGGATCTCAACATGAGGCAACGTCAATGGGTCGAGTTGCTTACCGATTACGATTGCGAGATTCGCTATCACCCGGGCAAGGCAAACGTTGTTGCCGATGCCCTCAGCCGAAAAGAACGAGTGAAACCACTTCGAGTTCGAGTCCTCGGTATGACCATTCACAACAACCTCACCACTCAAATCCTCACCGCTCAACTCGAAGCACTTAATGACGAAAACGTGAAAAATGAGGCCTTACGGGGCATGGACAAACAATTTGAAACACAAACTAACGGGGCTAAATACTTCTCCAACCGAATCTGGCTGCCTAGTTTTGGAAACCTACGGGACTTGGTGATGGATGAAACTCACAAGTCCAAATACTCTATACACCCGGGTGCGGACAAAATGTATCATGGCATCAAGGAAATGTATTGGTGGCCCAACATGAAAGCTAACATTGCAACTGTAGGTTCCATATGATACAGAACAAATCGAGTAGTTCAACTAGTTTGTTAAAGCGGAAATCAAACAAACTAATATAAGCTAGATTAACATGATAAATAACCACAACACAAAGTGCGTATGTATATATATATGAAACACTAACAACAATACATACACTTGGACACAAACACACAAAGATCAAATAACACTTGGAGAGTAATCTGTGATAATGAGAGTGTTATGTGTGTGTAAAATGTGGTACCAAAACAGAAGCTGGCGAGCTTCTATTTATAGCCTGATCCAAACTTTATGCGACACAAGCCTTGTGTCGCATAGACTCTTTTGCGACACAATGCTTGTGTCGCATGGAATGTTTCTGCGACACAATTCTTGTGTCGCATAGAATGCTTCTGCGACACAATGCTTGTGTCGCATGGATACAAAAATTGTAATTAAACTAAAGCTAAAACTATACAAAACGTAATTACAATTTCGACACGATTACAGACTGAGACCAACTGACAGACACACATAGATGTACCAACAAACTCCCCCGTGTCTTCAGCTTGGTCTTCAAAAATTCTTCAATTTTCTTCAGTCTTCAGATATCTGGTCTTCAAACCCATCCAGGTGGAAAGTTTCCA
This sequence comes from Helichrysum umbraculigerum, assembly GCA_949592205.1. NCBI lineage: Eukaryota > Viridiplantae > Streptophyta > Magnoliopsida > Asterales > Asteraceae > Helichrysum > Helichrysum umbraculigerum. The sequence goes on along the minus strand of CATIUR010000007.1, from coordinate 18,749,227 downwards.
CCAGCGTGTATGCCGTAGGTGAAGCATATATCAACAATTTTCTGGAATCGTTTCGCTAAAATAGAGTTGAACTCGTTTCCTGGATTGTAGCAAATCCGATTGTCGAATAGCTTCTTCATGTCACTTCTGGACAGATTAATCAAGCTCATTGGGTTAAATATTCTGAAGTTGGCTTTTCGTAGACCCCACAAAGATCCTGTCTGAGGCTCTGAATCTGGTACAAAAACTAAGACGGCTTCGCCAGTGTGAGCATCCAGTTCCCAGTAATGAAAGCGTTTCAGTAGATTGAATGGGACTGTTTCCAGAGCGATTTTAGTCAGACATTCAGCAGGCGGATAGTGAACCCTTACAATTGGCTGCTTTGTCTTGGGATCGAGAATCTTCTTGAACGTGTACCTTGTACCCAGTACTGGTTTAACATAATGATATTTCTTTCGTTTAATTTCCTCACGCATGACCTTTTGAATAACATCAGCTACTCCGTCATCGTAAGGATTTATCAACTGAAGTTGAGAGAGACGAACGATGTCATGCTTTGGCAATGTACTCAATATCCTCAGTGATCGACGAAAGTACTGGATACCGTCGAGTCTTTTAATCATAAACCTTCCTTTGCTCACCTTCCAGCTTTTTATCAGGCCAGAATAATCACCACCAACCTGATATTTCTTGCATGTAACTGGAGCAGGTTCTGGATTTTTACCTTTTGGAAACCAGTTATCCCTTTCTCTGATGGGCATTTCCTTGTCAAAAGATACACATTCGGATGTATCGAGAGGAAAAATGTCATTGTAATTTGTTGATTCTCGAACAGGGACTGGTTGTGCTTGTGAAGAACTGGATGGTACAGACGATTCTTGAGCAGGATCAGGTTGAGAAGTAGATCCTGGTACGTAATTGAACGCTGGCCCTGACTCATCATCTGAAGAATCAGATAATACAACACCTTCTTGAGGATAAGCTGGACACTCAGAATATTCTTCATCAGGATTAAGCTCTTCTCGTTCAACATCAACATCATCGTCATTATCAGCGGAGTTGAAGTCAAAAGGTTCTTCAGGCGCACGACCGTCATCATCAACCGCAGATTGAAAGTAAGTCAGATTACAATACGTGTAATCTACAGCTAACGGTTTTGGTTGCCCTGGTTGCTCAATAATGTAATCCAAAATAAGAGTTGTTTCATTAATACCAGAATTTGTTACATCATCAGGAATTACATTTTCTTCGCCCTCGGCGGAAACCCTAGGTGTTGATTCTATAGCAGGTTGGGCTGTCTCCCCTGAAGCAATAGCTCGGGTTTCCAGATGCAGAATCTTTGACTTCAGTTCTTCGTTCTCTTTTTCAATGCGAGAGATTCTGGCATCCTGAGCTTCAAAAACTGATGCTTGAGCTTCCATAGACTGCTGCATCTTTTCAATCTTTGCCAGGAGCTCCTGAATGACGGCTGGATGAGGAGTGATCGGAGTTTCAGTCGCCGGGAGCTCAGAAGATGTAGACGTGGAAGTACGGGAACGTCTGACCAAAGGATTCGGATCAGCAACGTCCGAAGTGTCTCGAGGCCTTTTTCCTCGGTTAGAAGATTCAGGGCGTGGAGAAGGTGGTCGATAAGCATCGATCTCACGATCGAGATCCACCAACTCCGGATCCTCGACAGGTTGCTGAACTGGCGGTTGTTGAGCTGGAGGTAGTTGAACTGGAGGCTGCTGCACTGGAGGCTGAGGGATAGGTTGTTCCGATGCTGGATCATTGAATTGCTCACCAGGAGGAGCAACATAATCAGGATCCACAATGTGACCAAAAAGAGCAACCTCACGTTCTGGTGGTTGACCCTGCTTCGCAAAAGTAGTAAAAGTAATGTAGATCCTTGTATTCATCGGTGTCTGCTTGAAAGTGAAAGATGCGACCACCGGAAGATCTGGATGAAGATGATTGAGCAGCAACTGAGTGAACCTAGGATACAGAGCCCATTTATCTTTAGTATCCAAGGCATTGTTCACAAAACCCCTGAAGATATAACCGGAGAATTTGAAGGGTTTGTTGTATATCAGGGCAAGAATAGCAGAGGCAGTCGAAAATTTCATCCCTTCGAGACCTGCCTTGCGACTGGATAAGCAGACAATGACGATGTGAGCCAGATACCTCCAAACCTTTGTCATGTAGGTTTTCTTGTACTGATCAACTGGAATGTCTTGATAACCAATCGATCGCATGCCCTGAGCAATAGCAGCTGAAGAAAACTGGGTGATCATGTCAGAATTATCACCGAATTCGAAGAAATCTCGAATAAGTTGCTCAGAAAAGATGACTTGGCGGCCACTGACAGAAGAGATGATGCGAGTATCTGCTTCATCATAATTGACCACCGCATTGTCCCAAAACTCGGTAATGTGATTTGTCAGGATCCGAGTATCTGTAGTGATAGCTTTGTGAATACGCGAGCGTCGAAGAAAGGCTATCATTGGGCGGTACGGGCTGGAAGTCTCGACCGTTGTATTCATGAACGCCACAATGTTGTGACGTGGCTCCCAGAAGTATTTAGAGATATCGATCTCTGGGAGTGCTGGAGCAGCTGGAGCAGCTTGAGCAGGTTGTTCAGCAATTTCTACAAAAATAACAGTAATACAGCCAAAACTCGAAATGCGTTAGCGTTAGTACCAAAAATAATTTGCGTTTTATTTTTACAAATGTTCTGCGACACAACAGTTGTGTCGCACGAGAACCATACGACATAAGGACTATGTCGTATAAGTACAATACGACACAAGCCTTGTGTCGTATGACACGTGTCACGTGGACAGCATTTCCCCTGCATTTAGCATTATTTGAGAAATTAATCTCGAATGCGAAATAGGCACTGTGTCGTATGGTTGTGTCGTATAACATAGATACGACATAACATTTGTGTCATATAAAGATACGACATAAGCACCTGTGATCAATACGACATAAAAACCACGAATCTATACGACACAACGACTGTGTCGTATGTTATGTCGTAAAGATGAACATCAAAGAAACCCAGATTCGATCGATGAAACATTTTGGGGTTTTCGAAATCTAGTCATACCCTAGGGTTCGTACACAACAGGGGATCAATAATATGCAATTATCTAACCCTAGAAACCCCTAAACCCTAATTAATTTGGGGAAAAACCGTAACCCCAAACCCTTAAAACTGGACGATTCAATCGAAGGCATAATATTAGATAAAAACATGAAATAATTATACCTACGGATGCGCAAAGTGATGAGGAAGAAGAATCTAGCAATGAAATCCGGTGAAAAGCCTTCAAAAACACGAATCCGATCGAAAAACGCTTATGTCGCAAAATCGCACTTATGTCGTATATTTAGTGTCGTGAAAGTTTTGAAAACGTAAATGATTATGTCGTATGATGTGAATAGTTAACCCCTGACCCGCATACGACATAACATACGACACAAAGTAACGGACGAATACGACACAAACACAACTGACGAATACGACACAGTCATTGTGTCGTATAACAGTAGTACGACACAGTGATTGTGTCGCACAGAACACAAAGCAAAATTTTGAAGATTAAAAATTTGATTTCGATGCTGATTCGGATTTTGATTTTAGAAGTTTCGCAATAAAGATGATTTGTGACTTAAAAAAAAAAGAGATAAAACTAAATATAAACATAAAAGATAAGAAACAAATACAACTAAAGGCGAGAAATTTATAAAATCGTTTAGGTGACGGAGTTGAGATTCTGATTAGGGATCATACCGAAATAACATGCAATTATTAGGAATAGAAAGTGTTATTTCGATTATCAGTATATTTGTCCACTTTAAATTTACGTGGCACATTTAAAACACCTTTTATAAAATTTATTTCAAGACGATTACCGATATTGTTTGTCCACTTAAGCATGTTACAACCGAGTCTGTGGAGTTAACTTTTTATTGTTAGAATGAATAGTTCTCTATGGACCCCACCAATGATATACCCCTATAACCCAGACAATAACATAGTTTCCATATTTAGAAAGAATAAAGAAAGATCATTTTTAAGAATCAGGCTAGAGTTGACAGGTCAGTACGAAAGTACAGCAAAGCAACCTAACATGATTCAAGTGTAATCAACACCAATCGCAGTCAAACTGAAGTTGGAGTTTTCCCAAACAGCGACCTTGTTTAGTGTGATTTAGGATTAAGCAAAACCGATCGCAGTCAAACTGAATTTGGAGTTTCCCAAACAGCGACCTTGTTCAGTATAGTCAAGATTTGCAAATGCGTTGACCTGTATTTGCTTAACCCCAAGTTTATACTAACTGTTACCAGTTCTGTACTTTTGTACAACAGAGGCAACAACCAGCATAAACTCCCAAATGATTTCAGATAAAAGTTCCAAAGATAGAAATATGTTAAGCTATGCTAAGGAATTAAGACATTGAGTCGTACATCACACGGAGTTTACCACAAGATAGTAGACACGTATTTAAATGACTTCTTAATAACCCATAGACCGTTGTGTATCATGCCTACCAGTACATCGCATGATGAAGACAATTTTCATAAAAACAGTTTTAAGTGTGTCAGATAAACCTACTGACACATCAAAGATAAACCTTAAAATTCCATTTTGTGCATGTCACTCGATGTACTATCATATCCCAAGTTGTTTACAGACTCAACTTCAACGTCTATTTTAAAAATGTAGCAACCATTGCATTTGTTTGATACTAACGAGTATAAAGAGTGGCGGTTGCCCCCTTTTTTTTTTTTTTTTTTTTTTTTTTTTTTTTTAACCAAAAACAATAAAGCAAATAAACTGTACAGAAATTAAGTCACAAATCATTTCTTGAGATCAAGAGAAATCATCCCTATCATATCCACAAGTTCGTCGAAACGAGCACGCGAAAATGCTTTAGTGAACAAGTCGGCTTTTTGCCTAAGGGTATCAATGTGAATGAGGTCAATTAAATGTTTCTCATAGCAATCTCGTATGAAGTGAAACCTAATCTCTATGTGCTTGGTCTTAGAGTGTTGAACGGGATTGCGAATAATAGATATAGCAGCAGTATTATCAATATGAATAGGAGTCAAAGTAAGAAGTAACCCATAGTCACGCAATTGATGTTGAATCCACAAAATCTGTGAACAACAGCTTGCAGTAGCAATGTATTCAGCTTCCGCTGTTGAGGTGGAAACTGTGGTTTGCTTCTGACACTGCCAAGACACCAATCGAGAACCGAGATATTGACATCCTCCTGTAGTTGACTTTTTATCCGAATTGCAGCCGCCATAATCAGAATCAGAATAGGCAGTGAGAGCGAAATTTTTCTCATTTGAGTACCATAGACCAAGTGATGGTCTATATTTGAGGTAACCAAAAATTCGCTTCACAGCCTTCATGTGAGAAACCTTGGGCTTTGATTGATATCTGGAACAGATAGACACAGCAAACACAATATCTGGTCTGGATGCAGTGAGATACATCAGAGATCCTATCATAGAACGATAGTCCCGCTCCTTGCAATCTTCTTCGTGTTCAGCGGGTCCGAGTTTGTGATCAGTTTCAATGGGAGTACCATATGGCTTACAGTCATGGAGTTCATACCGAGTCAACATGTCATTGACATATTTGGACTGATGAATGTAGAAACCCTTGTCAGACTGCTCAACTTGTATACCTAGAAAGAACTTAAGTTCTCCCATGGCACTCATTTCAAACTCGGACTTCATAATCTTCTCGAAGTCTCTGCACAAAGAATCATTTGTTGAACCAAATATGATGTCGTCCACGTAAACCTGCACAAGTAACAAATCTTTTCCAACCCTTTTTATGAAGAGAGTGCTATCAATTTGGCCTCGTGAGAAGCCATTTCTCGTGAGATGATTTGCCAACCTCGCATACCAAGCTCTTGGAGCTTGATGAAGACCATATAATGCCTTGCCTAACTTGCACACATAATCAGGATGGTTTGGATCTTCAAAACCAGGAGGTTGCAAGACATACACATCCTTCAAAACCTCTCCATACAGAAAAGCGCTCTTGACATCGAGTTGATAAACCCGAAAACCTTTAAATGTCGCATAAGCCAGAAAAATGCGAATGGACTCCAATCTTGCAACTGGAGCAAACACATCATCATAGTCCAAACCCTCAATCTGAGTAAAACCTTGAACAACTAGCCGAGCCTTATTCCGAATAACTACGCCTCTGTCATCTTTCTTCACGCGATAAACCCAGCGAGTTCCAATTGGATCGACATCTTTCGGTAAAGGAACCAACTCCCAGACATCAAGCTTTTTGAATTGATTCAATTCTTCCTGCATAGCCTCAACCCAGTATGGATCTTTCAAAGCTTCAGCAATTTTCTTTGGTTCATTCTGAGACAAGAAGCATTCTTCCAATTCTTCTTCAACACAGGCAAAAGTGGCAGATAAAGATTCTTCACGGACTTCATTAGCAGCAGTTTGATGCCTAGTTAAAACACCTTGTTGAAGCTCACCAATGATATTTTCAGTGGGGTGAGTAGAATGAATTCTAAGCTGAGGAATCGGATCAGGCACAATGATCGAATCCAAATTTGACTGATCACCTCCTTGACTTTCAATTTCAACTGAGTTATCAGTGGCAGTACCCTCATTGTCAATTGGTATGACAATATCAGTTTCAGTTTGAGGATTAGAGTCAGAAGCCAGTTGATCAACATCGGATGGATCGTCATCATTGACAATATTCTCAGGAGGTACTACTCTAGAATTGGAGATTGAGTCGTCAGAAGTAAGATCCAATCCATGAAGTAGAGACACCACCTGTTCTTCTTCACTAAATTTGGGAAGATTGAAAGAGTCCACCAACTTATCATACTCAAACAAGGACTCAGGTCCCTTGCCTTTTGGAGAATCAGTATATTTCATAAACCTTACTTCAAAATGTTCCTCTATTCTCCCAGTAGACTTGTTGAACACTCTTTTATTTGGCGAGTTCACAGAATATCCCAAAAATAACCCATCGACTGCTTTTTCATCAAATTTGCCTACCGAGTCCTTAGTGATTAAGATTGTGCAAGGACACCCGAAAGGCTCAAGAAACTTCAAATTTGGTTTGCGATTATTCAGCAATTCGTAACATGTTTTCTTTCGCCTTTTAACAATCGAAACCCTATTTAACACATAGCAGGCAGTGTTAACAGCTTCTGCCCAAAAAGTGGTTGGCAGATGCGCATCAGACAACATGGTTCTTGCTGCCTCAATGATTGTCCTATTCTTTCTTTCAGCTACTCCATTTTGCTGAGGAGTCCGAGCAGCACTAAACTGATGAAAGATTCCCTTTCGAAGACAATACATTTCCAATGTTCTGTTCTTGAATTCGGTTCCATTATCACTGCGCAGTTTCTTGATTTTCAGATTACACAGATTTTCCAGTCTGTCGAACAAGTAAGTTAAAGTATCAGCCGTTTCATCCTTTCCAGCCAAGAAATACACCCAAGAAAACCTTGAGTAATCATCAATAACAACCAGACAGTATGATTTTCCTCCAATACTTTTCTTATTCACAGGACCAAACAAATCCATGTGAAGCAGCTCCAATGGAGATTCAATAGAGTTCACCTGCTTAGACTTATGGAACTTCTTGTGTTGTTTCCCTTTGAGACAGGAAACGCATTCATCATCTGTTACAAATGACTTTTTAGGCACACCTAACACCAGATCATTATTAACAAGATAATTCATTCTGCGAAAATGAATATGTCCCATTCGTCTGTGCCAAAGCAGTGAATCTTTAGAAGATGCTTTTGATAGCAAACAAGTATGCTCCTTGGTAACCACAGTTTGCATATCCAAAATGTACGAGTTGCGTACACGGGGTGCTCTCAGTAACAACCATTCCTCGGGAATAACAAATCCCGGTTTCAAAATTAAACATTCAACATCTGTAAATGCGGTAGTGAACTTCTTGTCGCAGACTTGAGAAACACTGATCAGATTGTGTTGCAGATCCTCGACATAGTTTACTTTATCAAAACTCACTTGCCCATTTGAAAGAGTACCCTGACCCGTTATGTTACCACCTGTATCTCCCGCAAAAGCAACATGTCCTCCGCGATATGGTTTCACATCAGACAGAAGAGACATGTCACCAGTCATGTGCCGTGAGCAGCCACTATCCACATACCACTTGCTTCTTTGTATATGATCTGACTGCTACAGCACAACATAGAGAGAGTTAGTTAGAAATGGAGACCCAGGCCTTTACAGACTTGGGTACTCCAGAGACCTCATCAATAATAACTACATCAGTTAAAACTTTGTTTTTCAATAAATCAGGTGTAATTCCTGATGCAGTATTACTTGATGATGAGTCATTTAAAGACTCTTTTGGTCTCCAAATTTTTACAGGAACAATAGTGGGTTGCTTGTTAACATTGTCAGGCTGTTTAACCAGAGGTTTACTAGGCCTAGCAGCATTAACTTTCGGGATAGAAGTATGAGAAAGTGAACCCTTCTTTGAAAAAGATTTAACAGATGAATTTTTGTAAACAGAATTTCTGGGAACACCTTTTGAAAACTTCTTTCTCAAAAGCAACGGGCATTGATTAATCAAATGACCTTGTTTCTTGCAGTAGAAACATGATCGTCTTTCCTTAAAGGTTCGGTCGTTACTGCCTAAAAATTGAGGTGAGACAGGTAACTTATGTGAGCATGTTGAAGTGGATGCTCCAGAATGTGAAACAGAAAGTTTAACAGAATTCTTAATTGATTTGTCATTAATATTCTGTAAATCTTTCCTTTTATGTTCAGCCTTAACCTTAGTATTCATTGGAAAAGTTTCATCATCTATTTCAGTAGTGAGAATGTGATGTTCAGGCTTAATGTTTTTCTTTTCACATTGAGGCACAAACTTACAGGGAACATCCTCGACCTCGACCTCTTCTTCAATAGTTTTTAAGGGAGCAGGCGAAAAACTACCAAAGGGGGTAAACTTGACGGTTCCTGAGGGGGTAAACCTAACAGGTTCAAAAGGCTTCACAGGTTCAGCCTTAATTGTCTTAGGTTTCTTCTTATCATGGTTTACTTCTATGTTGGCTTTATATAATTCAGGCAACTTAAAAGGATTCAAACTAACAGGTTCACATACAGGCATAACTACTTTCTTAACAACAGGCTCATTAACTGATATTTTAATGGGCTTTGCATCTACTAACGCAGTAGGCACAAAATCTTTAATTTCATCCTTAGACGGTCTACACAAATTCACATCTAAAGACAGAGGCGGTTGATGATGATAACCATAACCGGACTTATCTTTAGAACTAGTTCTACCCGTCTGCAGGATATCAGTAAAGACCAAGGCTGAAGTGTTGATATTCTTGAGTTTTCGTTGCAAATCAACAGCTTTGGCTTGAGAGTCAGCCAATTCTTTTTTTAAATGAGCAATCATTTTTAAGTAACTGTCAATTTCATCTTGATTACTGAAAATTAGAGCTTTCAGCTCCTTTTTATCTTCAATAAGTTGATTAATGTTACTTTCAAAATGTTTCTCATTATTTTTTAAAACTTTGTTTGCTTCCATCAAATTCAAGATATCTGACTTCAAGTTGTCATTATGTTCCATAAGCCCATTTACTTTACCAGTTAAACTAATACATGAATCACAAGTAAATTTAGCAAATGGTACCTCATTGTTGATAGCCATGAAGCATTGCTCTTGAGTTTCATGAGCAGAAAAATCATAAGCATCTCCATCCTCAATTAACAATGCAGCCTTAGCAGTAGTATGCTCAATCTGTTTTGGAGCAGCAGATGGTTTAGTGAAACCCGAAGCAGGCCATCGTCCTTTCTCACATTCGCGGGCAAAGTGTCCAAGATTCTGACACTTATAACACTTGATTTTGCTTTTATCGAATCCCGTTGGTGTTCGGTCAGCTGTATCTTCAAGAGATCTCTTTCCAGTTCGTCTTAGATAGTTTTTGGCTCTACGAGTGAGCATAGCCATATTCCATCTAATGTCGATCCTTTCTAACTCATCGGGATCAACCTGATTGAAGTCTTCATCAGTCAGTTCCAATGTACTGACTCTTTTAGAAAGAAAGTCTTCATATGATGACAAGAAAGCAGTAAACATGGCTGCATGTTCATCGGTGGTTGCTGAAGTAGGAACAGATGATGATGAACATGTACTGCTTGAAGAAGCATTATAAGTTGGCAGGGCTGAAAATGTTCCTACAGTAGGATTACTGTAAGAAGAGAATCTCTGAGAATTTGACTCAGCTGAGATGAAAGCTGTTCCACCATGACTTGATTCTGATGCACGAGCAGTAGATCTTGTTTCCTTCTTTTCAATATCCAATGCCCCAGCTTCAAGTTTTCCAATGAGATCATCCAGAGACAATTGCTTTGTCTTTGGATCGCTTTCTAATAACAAAACTCGTGTTTCCCAACTTGATGGCAGAGCAGCTAAAGCCTTTTTGTTAATCTCAGAATTTTTGAGATTATATCCGCCAGCTTGCAGTTCATTTACTGTGCGAGTAAATCTGCAAAGCATGTCTCTGACAGTTTCATTCTTCTGGATATAGAAATAATCAAACTGAGTTTTGACTAATTCCAATTTGCTTTCGATGTACTCAGTGTTGCCACAAAATCTCTTCTCAATTGCAGTCCAAAGATCATAAGAAATAGTTTGTGGAAACATATCCAAAACGTCAGTTGGAAGCAACATAGTAATAGCAGAATGAGTCTTCCGCTCAATTTCCCATGCTTTACGTTCTTCAGGAGTGTATGAGCGAATGGGTTTGGGTGGAGGAACACCCATGTGTTCTCCAAGAGCAACAGGTGGAACATATCGTTCAAGAAGGGCCAACTCCATATCAGGATCGGTGAATAAAACAAACGACATGAACCGTTGTTTCCATGCTCGAAATGGTAAACCCGGTGCAAAATAAGGAGGTTTATTTGCACTACCAATCGTAGCATTATGTTGTAAAACTGCATCAACGCTTTGAAGAGACATGATGAAAATCTGCAAAACAAATCAGAAAAATACACACAAAACAAACTGATTTTTGTCTAAGTCTGGAATTATGCGACACAGTGTTGTGTCGCAAAGTATCAATACGACACAGTCTTTGTGTCGCAGAGAAGCAATACGACACAGATGTTGTGTCGCTGAAGTAAATCAGACAGAAGACAAAAATGCGACACAACCGTTATGTCGTAGGTTATGTCGCAACTTGTGTCGCAGACCAGTCAAGGTCAAAATAAGTTGTGTCGTAGGCTTATGTCGCACGTTATGTCGCAGACAATTTAATGTCGTATGGTTGTGTCGTATGAACAGTGGATACGACACAAATATTGTGTCGCAAAAGTGCACGTGCAGACAGATTTTGAGCCCACAAAAATTTCAATTTTCAACACAAATCATAACCTACTACACCATGCTTCATCAGACAGAAAGGTGAAACTTTTAAACAAAATGATTACCACTTTTTACCAAACAAATCAACAACACCAAACTTTGAAGATTAATAACCACAATATACTCAAAAACAAACTTTTTGAACCAAGAACATCAAGAACACCAAGAACATAAAATGTGAAAATTATATTTTTAGACCAAAATCTAGCAAAAACTAACTCGAAACCGCAACTCAAGAGTATGCGGCTCTGATACCAATTGTAGGTTCCATATGATACGGACCAAATCGAGTAGTTCAACTAGTTTGTTAAAGCGGAAATCAAACAAACTAATATAAGCTAGATTAACACGATAAATAACCACAACACAAAGTGCGTATGTATATATATATGAAACACTAACAACAATACATACACTTGGACACAAACACACAAAGATCAAATAACACTTGGAGAGTAATCTGTGATAATGAGAGTGTTATGTGTGTGTAAAATGTGGTACCAAAACAGAAGCTGGCGAGCTTCTATTTATAGCCTGATCCAAACTTTATGCGACACAAGCCTTGTGTCGCATAGACTCTTTTGCGACACAATGCTTGTGTCGCATGGAATGTTTCTGCGACACAATTCTTGTGTCGCATAGAATGCTTCTGCGACACAATGCTTGTGTCGCATGGATACAAAAATTGTAATTAAACTAAAGCTAAAACTATACAAAACGTAATTACAATTTCGACACGATTACAGACTGAGACCAACTGACAGACACACATAGATGTACCAACAGCAACCTATGTTAGCAAGTGTCTTACTTGTTCCAAAGTTAAAGCTGAACACCAGAAACCTTCCGGCTTGCTACAACAACCCGAAATACCACAGTGGAAATGGGAGCAAATCACCATGGATTTTATTACCAAACTCCCGAAAACATCTAGCGGTTGCGATACCATTTGGGTGATCGTAGACCGACTTACTAAATCTGCTCATTTCCTGGCTATCAAGGAAACTGACAAGATGGAACATTTGACACGAATCTACCTGAAAGAGATTGTGTCAAGACACGGCATGCCCATCTCAATTATCTCGGATAGAGATAGCCGATTTACTTCTCATTTCTGGCAATCTTTGCAAAAATCCCTCGGTACTTGTTTGGATATGAGTACTGCATACCACCCCCAAACTGACGGCCAGAGCGAACGAACTATACAAACACTGGAGGATATGCTACGAGCCTGCGTAGTTGACTTCGGCAAAAACTGGGAAAATCACTTACCATTGTGCAAATTATCATACAACAACAGCTACCACACTAGTATCAAGGCTGCACCCTTCGGCAAACGTTTAAAACAGAGTCGTATTCCCATTGTTAAGGTCTGGTGGAATTCGAGGCGTGGTCCTGAATTCACTTGGGAACGGGAATACCAAATGCGACTGAAGTACCCACACTTGTTCACAGACTCTACTCACACCGCAACTTCGAGCTAATTTCGGGACGAAATTCTCCTAACAAGGGGAGAATGTAACACCCGCCAATTTAGGACTTTAATTAGTGCCCAAACTACTTGTAATTATATGTGTTTAGTTTTGTAATATTCTAAATATATGTAACATTTTAGGTGTAATTACATACACGCTTACGCGATTTGATTAAATCGTGCACTTATGTACCGGACGAGGTCCGACTTTATTTAATATGGACGTTGGTGACAAAATTTATAAATAATGTGAAATTATCCAAACAAACATTGTTACGATAATATATTATACAATTTCATATTGTTTAAGACATATCCTAAGCGATGAAACCGCACGAAACACACCTCAACGAGCGATTAATAACAAGAATTATATTTTTGTAATTTTATAACTTGAGATAAAGTATTTTGTTAAAATACTTCGGCTAAAATATTTCGGATATACTTTAACGCATTTATAAATCTTAAAAATGTTACGCAACTTATATGATCGGGCAAACGAAAATGGGAACATGCGAGCCCGAGACCCAAATGGGTCGGCCAAGACCCGCGGACCCAACCCACCGACCCATGACCCATCCCCTTTTTAACCTCATTTTTCCCTTTTCATTTCATTTATGCACACACACCACCAACCCAAAACTCTCTCATCTTTCCCCTTCAAATCGCAGCCATAAACCACACAAAAACGCCATCAAAAACACACCGATTCATGAAGTTGATTCAAGAAGAAACGATCACCAACTCGAGCTCTTCATCTTCATCTTCATCTTCTTCGTTTTCATTTTCGTGGTATGAGACTTCTAAACTCTTTTAAATTACTTGTAAAATTTTTATTTACATGCTAGAACATTTACTCAACGAGATTATGTCCAAAAATCCCGCCGAAAATGCTTTAAAAATCGAAACCCACTTGAAAAACGTTGACTGTTCATCCTGCGAGTTGAGATCCCAGATCTCGGTTGTCCTGCGAATCGAACCGAGATCTCGACTCGCGAAGCCAATTAACGAACCGAAACTGACTGCGGATCGAGCTGACTTGCGAGTTGAGTCGCGAGTTGACTTGCGAGTTGAACTTTGATCGCGAACCCACTATGTTGTACGAGCCCAAACTCATTTCGCACCGCGAACTCAATTTGCAACACCATTTCAGTCCGCGACCAACCTTAGTCGATTTTTCCGAATTTAAATTCCAGATGCGATTTTTAATAAAGCAATGTAGTAGAAATAAAAATTTTCCAAGCTGACCTGGCAGCTCAACCCCAGCCAGGGGCTCTGCCCCTTGGACCCCGCTACCAGGGGCGCTGTGTGACACCCGGTCAAAAACGACCCAAATTTCGGTCCAAATTTGAACTTTTATTACAAAGTATTATATACTCAACTTGCTGAAATATACAAGCATTATATATATAAATATATATAATAACGTTAAAAGGTTATTTAATAATCGTGCATATTCAATTTGAAAGTACTCAGAAACTTAGAAATAAAAGTTAATACATAACATCTCCAACTGAAATATTATTGTTAGAAATAATAATTCTTTACTCAGAAAATTATTCAAAACATTTTTGGACACAGAAAACTATCTGTATATTTTAAGTAAAACAAAGATATATTTTTATATCTAGTTAAAAGTATTTTTATGAAATACTTCGATTAAGAACATATACGATTACATAACTAGAGATTTATCATTTAAGAATATTATACTACATAACGATCGGGTACCCAAACACGGGTATATTGTACTGTGTTTGGAGACAAACTACTCAACTTTTCCTAAAAATTTGGATCTGGTTTCTTTTGCCCACTGCCCACGTGAAATCACAGACCAATAATACACCCTTTTTGTTTCATTTTTGTTCTTCTTCTTCATCACTCTACCTCTCAAATTCTTCTCAATCTATCTCTATAATCTACAATAACAATAACAATATTAACAAGGATTGATAGGAAATAGCAACAACAAAAATTATATCATCATCATCATCATCAATTGGTCACCATCTCTTTCTCACTCTCGGACACCACCACCGAACACCACCCTCAATCTCGGTGCACCATTACCACCGAGGCCATCACCATCATCTTCATTATTTTCGGAGGAAAAGGGAGCAAGGGAGAAGGAGCAAAACAACACCATCATCATTGTGAACCACCATCACGACACCGCCACCACCACCGTCGGACACCACCACCTTCGGCTTTCATCACCCACCGTGAGCAACCACCCTTATTCGTTTAATATATTTGTGAGTTATATATACTGTTAATGTCGAGTTTAAGAGTTAAAAGCTGATGTTGTTGCCATGTCGATTTACTACTATGTTGTGGGTGATGAACTATGTTGTTGCCATGTCTTAGATGACCATTTTACAAAAAAAATTACAAACAGATAAATATACACATTTGGTAAGTCATAAACAAATGTAATCACTAGCTAACGGGTAAGGTTTGGAAGGCTGAATCGAGTGGTCATGGGTTCGAACCCCGTGACCTGTTTTGAGTTATTTTCTTTTTCTGACTTACGGGTTACACACATATATAAATGTAGTTGGTGTTATAATAACAAAAGCAGGCGATAGCCTGTTGTTAAGGTGGTGTGTCGAGAGGCGAGAGGTCACGGGTTCAAGCCCTGTGACCCTCTTTTTAATTTCATTTTTAATTTTGACTAACTATTGCTAATACATATATACATAAACCTAATAATTTATAAAACAAAAATAACACACAACAAGGTGGGTAGGACTTGGGTTATGAAGCGAAAGGTCAAGGGTTCAATCCCTGTAACTTATTATATTTTTTTTTATGTATATTCACTTTTTATTATTTATTATTTTTTTAACACATAAATATATATAAAAAAAAGGGTATATATATATACAATAATAAATATTATGTTATAAAATCGAAGAACATTCATTTAAGGTGAAACATTACTTTGTATATATATATATATATATATATATATATATATATATATATATATATATATATATATATATATATATATTATATACACAACGATAATATAATACGAGTATATACATATATTTTCGGTTAGATATGCTTTTGCAACAAATGAAACGGACGTATTTATATGCTACTTACTAAATTGTATATATGTAGATATATACCTATTTATACGATGACTTTTCTATACATATATACGATATAACTTATACGTTTTATATATATATATACTCTTTCCAAGTGTATACCGAAACAGACATAATAATAATTTCTTTTTGGGAATTATTATTACAAGATTGTTACCAACAAATCGTGTATATTTCAACTCAAACGATAGATCAAACAATTAAATAATTTGCGTGTTTTAACAAACCGTCAAATACTCTTATTAATACATCTCTTACATTTAGGACGTTAGAGGATTACATATCAGATATTACTTGCAAATAGGAACGCTAGCACCCACAGGTGAGTCTCACGGCCCCTTTTTACTGTTTTACTATTTTTGGGGAGATGCATTGCTTGTTTTACTCGAACACATGAACTTACTTACTTGATTTACTTACTTGATTTACTTACTGATTTACTGGTATATCGATTGCATGGGTTTTACTTAATACAATGAAGTCCCTTTAATCATAGTTGTTAGTTATGGACTTAAGCGCGAGTTTTAGTATATGGATCCATATGGGACTGACAATCCCCACCTGGGGTGGTAGCGCCACCACGAACAGTACTCGTATAAACAGGTGTTTTCTACTCGTTTCATATGAATGTTTTTGGATTATCATTCACGAGGGCAATTACTTACTTACTGTTAAGCTTCAACTATGGTGCTCATGGCAATGTATATCGAAACTATTGCATACGTGCAATCATTACTTACTTTTACTACTTGATGTGTTCAAAACTGTTACTTACTATAAACCTGTGAGATTCACCAACCTTTTGGTTGACCTTTTTAGTGATGCATTCTCAGGTACGCAGCAAGATTAGGATGGCCCTGCAGGATCTACTTACATGCTAAGCTAGTACGAGTCGCATGCATATACATTAACGAAGATTTTACCGGCATTATCTTTTGTACTAGGATTATGTATTTAAAATCTTTGAAATCAATTTGCGAACTCGTTAATGATGTACTTTTATGACTTAACACTTTTGAAAACTTATGTATTGTACTGTATTTCAAACTTTCTAAAACGTCTCATTTAGAGTGCTTTGGTTATTGATTAGTCATGCCCCGACCCGATTCGCTTCCGCAACCCGAATTAGGGGGTGTGACAGATTGGTATCAGAGCCTAAGGTTATAGTGAACTAGGTTGCATTTAGTGGGCCTAGACTATGACCGTTAGGCAGTATTCCTCACTAGATATAAGTGGTTCAGGGATTTCATCATACAAGTTTAATTTAACATAGCCTGATCAACTATGTACAATTAAATGAAGATGATGTGAACTCTGAAAGGGGTTATGTTGAACATGAATGTATTAGTTGACTCTGACCACGAGAGAACCGTGACTTGTACTTGTTTTGCGTTAGACACGACTAGGTGGATAATACGTATGTATTGGTTATACATATATGGTTCGGCCTATTAATATCCCCCGATACTTGGTAACGAACTTATTGTTCATATACGCCTTAGAACTCGCCAACGGTAAGTTGATCGAGTCAGGAAAATAGTACCGAGATGTGCCCTGGTTTCGAGGGTCATCTCTTCGAAATAGGCTTATCCTTGTAGAGTTAAGAACTCCGACATTCTATTCGATATGAACCGATTAACAATAGGGATCGACATGCACCTAAAGACAAATCTTTTCTCACTTTCCTAATCACGTTTGTATAACAATCAACACTTGTCCGGATGTAATATCCCTTTCACTTTTGTAAACCTTAATCCTCGTAATCATTTGAACTCGCAAGTTAGATGATTACAACCACTGTTATTCTACATTATTGATTGTCACTTGTGTTGTGGTATATTACCGTTATATATACAACTACGATGATCATATTCTTATACGAAACTCTGACATGTACCTATTACTTGATACTTCATTCCGTAGCTTAGATCCTATGAGTGAGATAGGATTTAGAGGACAACAATCTAGTTTCTAAATGGTGTATACACATATGATTAGGCTATTATGTGATATAGGTATATAATATATATATATAGGCCTCGATTGCATACTACTCCATAGGCTATTATATACTGAAGGTATAGGAATAGGCCTTATCCGATGGTACTTTTGTTACTACCTACACTACCGAAAATGACAAATATAGCTACTTTAACGTCCTTTGATATGAGGATCGGGACTTTGTATTTGCTTACTACCACCTACCTAATTATACGTCTAAAATATTTTTGAAACTCACTCCACTGTACCGTTAGGTGTTCCCTAGGAAAATTGTTTCAACAAAATTTCAACAGGCCTTTACCCTGAAATTTACATAACTCCTGTTTATTAACATATTTTGCTAAACAAAATTTTCAAAACATGGTTGCTGACAATGGTTTCAACTAAACTACTTATCGACTCAAATTTTCACCGGATTTCAAATTTCAACAGACTTTTACCATCATAATTTCTAACAAATATAATTCTGATAAAACCCTACGAAAATTTCTCACGAAGTGTTTTATAAAATTTTCAAAATTTTATAAACTTGTAAACTTACTTATAGTGCACAACTTTAAACAAATTTTGAATTCGGAAAGGTCCGTAAAAATTTCACAGTATACAATGGCACCCTTGCTTCTATAAGAAAAGCCTACCTAGTACCAGGACCCGAATAAAGACGGGGGTATGGTCACTCACTAATGATCCGACTGCCCGTATACTATTTTCTTTGATCGATCTTACTTGCTGTTTGAATACTTCTATGTTTTCCCTAGATTCTAAGTGTACGATAGGGTTAGGGAAAAACGACAATTTAGATTCTATAGTTTCTATTGGAGACGAGGTTTAGCTTACATATGTATAGGAATAACATATCCTCGGATGTTTTATACCGGAAAACATACCGGTTATACCAGAAGACATTCCGGTTAAATTTTATACAATGAATAACATCCCACATAAAACTAATGTAGGCTAAACCATTTAGTTTCTATAGGAGACTGATAGAGTCAAATTTACGCTACGATACTACTGTCCGTTACAAACTGTATGAACACAGTGGAAGATACTACTTTACTTTAGGCTGCTAGTACACATTGTAGCTACCCGCTAGTGATCGACTGGCCTGGTCATGCAGACATAATGGTCAACACATCCCAAAAATTTCTTTTCGAATTCCTTAGTCGCCGGTAGGGCACTAGTCCAACAAGGGGAGGAAGACAACGCTAGATGAGTGCTGTCCGACTTCTGTAGATAACGCGCAGACTATAACTTAAATACATCGACAAATATTACGAACGAATTTCGGGACGAAATTCTCCTAACAAGGGGAGAATGTGACACCCGGTCAAAAACGACCCAAATTTCGGTCCAAATTTGAACTTTTATTACAAAGTATTATATACTCAACTTGCTGAAATATACAAGCATTATATATATAAATATATATAATAACGTTAAAAGGTTATTTAATAATCGTGCATATTCAATTTGAAAGTACTCAGAAACTTAGAAATAAAAGTTAATACATAACATCTCCAACTGAAATATTATTGTTAGAAATAATAATTCTTTACTCAGAAAATTATTCAAAACATTTTTAGACACAGAAAACTATCTGTATATTTTAAGTAAAACAAAGATATATTTTTATATCTAGTTAAAAGTATTTTTATGAAATACTTCGATTAAGAACATATACGATTACATAACTAGAGATTTATCATTTAAGAATATTATACTACATAACGATCGGGTACCCAAACACGGGTATATTGTACTGTGTTTGGAGACAAACTACTCAACTTTTCCTAAAAATTTGGATCTGGTTTCTTTTGCCCACTGCCCACGTGAAATCATAGACCAATAATACACCCTTTTTGTTTCATTTTTGTTCTTCTTCTTCATCACTCTACCTCTCAAATTCTTCTCAATCTATCTCTATAATCTACAATAACAATAACAATATTAACAAGGATTGATAGGAAACAGCAACAACAAAAATTATATCATCATCATCATCAATTGGTCACCGTCTCTTTCTCACTCTCGGACACCACCACCGTCGAACACCACCCTCAATCTCGGTGCACCATTACCACCGAGACCATCACCATCATCTTCATTATTTTCGGAGGAAAAGGGAGCAAGGGAGAAGGAGCAAAACAACACCATCATCATTGTGAACCACCATCACGACACCGCCACCACCACCGTCGGACACCACCACCTTCGGCTTTCATCACCCACCGTGAGCAACCACCCTTATTCGTTTAATATATTTGTGAGTTATATATACTGTTAATGTCGAGTTTAGGAGTTAAAAGCTGATGTTGTTGCCATGTCGATTTACTACTATGTTGTGGGTGATGAACTATGTTGTTGCCATGTCTTAGATGACCATTTTACAAAAAAAATTACAAACAGATAAATATACACATTTGGTAAGTCATAAACAAATGTAATCACTAGCTAACTGGTAAGGTTTGGAAGGCTGAATCGAGTGGTCATGGGTTCGAACCCCGTGACCTGTTTTGAGTTATTTTCTTTTTCTGACTTACGGGTTACACACATATATAAATGTAGTTGGTGTTATAATAACAAAAGCAGGCGATAGCCTGTTGTTAAGGTGGTGTGTCGAGAGGCGAGAGGTCACGGGTTCAAGCCCTGTGACCCTCTTTTTAATTTCATTTTTAATTTTGACTAACTATTGCTAATACATATATACATAAACCTAATAATTTATAAAACAAAAATAACACACAACAAGGTGGGTAGGACTTGGGTTATGAAGCGAAAGGTCAAGGGTTCAATTCCTGTAACTTATTATATTTTTTTTTTATGTATATTCACTTTTTATTATTTATTATTTTTTTTTACACATAAATATATATAAAAAAAAGGGTATATATATATACAATAATAAATATTATGTTATAAAATCGAAGAACATTCATTTAAGGTGAAACATTACTTTGTATATATATATATATATATATATATATATATATATATATATATATATATATATATATATTATATACACAACGATAATATAATACGAGTATATACATATATTTTCGGTTAGATATGCTTTTGCAACAAATGAAACGGACGTATTTATATGCTACTTACTAAATTGTATATATGTATATATATACCTATTTATACGATGACTTTTCTATACATATATACGATATAACTTATACGTTTTATATATATATATATACTCTTTCCAAGTGTATACCGAAACAGACATAATAATAATTTCTTTTTGGGAATTATTATTACAAGATTGTTACCAACAAATCGTGTATATTTCAACTCAAACGATAGATCAAACAATTAAATAATTTGCGTGTTTTAACAAACCGTCAAATACTCATATTAATACATCTCTTACATTTAGGACGTTAGAGGATTACATATCAGATATTACTTGCAAATAGGAACGCTAGCACCCACAGGTGAGTCTCACGGCCCCTTTTTACTGTTTTACTATTTTTGGGGAGATGCATTGCTTGTTTTACTCGAACACATGAACTTACTTACTTGATTTACTTACTTGATTTACTTACTGATTTACTGGTATATCGATTGCATGGGTTTTACTTAATCCAATGAAGTCCCTTTAATCATAGTTGTTAGTTATGGACTTAAGCGCGAGTTTTAGTATATGGATCCATATAGGACTGACAATCCCCACCTGGGGTGGTAGCGCCACCACGAACAGTACTCGTATAAACAGGTGTTTTCTACTCGTTTCATATGAATGTTTTTGGATTATCATTCACGAGGGCAATTACTTACTTACTGTTAAGCTTCAACTATGGTGCTCATGTCAATGTATATCGAAACTATTGCATACGTGCAATCATTACTTACTTTTACTACTTGATGTGTTCAAAACTGTTACTTACTATAAACCTGTGAGATTCACCAACCTTTTGGTTGACCTTTTTAGTGATGCATTCTCAGGTACGCAGCAAGATTAGGATGGCCCTGCAGGATCTACTTACATGCTAAGCTAGTACGAGTCGCATGCATATACATTAACGAAGATTTTACCGGCATTATCTTTTGTACTAGGATTATGTATTTAAAATCTTTGAAATCAATTTGCGAACTCGTTAATGATGTACTTTTATGACTTAACACTTTTGAAAACTTATGTATTGTACTGTATTTCAATGTACTTTCTAAAACGTCTCATTTAGAGTGCTTTGGTTATTGATTAGTCATGCCCCGACCCGATTCGCTTCCGCAAACCGAATTAGGGGGTGTGACACGCTGCCCCCGGACCCCCGTCATCCAGGAACTTGAAAATACTTTTTACACTAAGTGTCGAATACTCACATACGACGATACGTATAACAATAACACTTTTGGATTTTTATTACAAAACCGTCACCAACGGGCCATACTTGTTTTCAAACTACAAACGAAATACTAAACAAACACTTGGACATACCCTAGTTGAGTGGACAACTAGTATGGGTGGTCTTTTAAGACACCAACTTATTTAGTTGCTTACTTACAACCTTGTGCGTTTCGGACGCCAGAAGGTCGCAGTGTTCTGAGAACCGATATACAGACTTACATCCGACACGCCTACGGACTTACATCTGCTTTAGTTACTTGATTTCACCTACATACTTGCTAGACTCGGGTGAGTCTTACAGCCTCACTTTTACTGTTTTTATACTTTGGGGTGAGATACTTAGCAACTGTTTTGCATATGAACACAATGTACTGAACTGATTACTCTACGTTTACACACATTGCATGAGTTACTCTTATCCACCGAAAGCCTCCTGTCATAAGTTGTTAGTTATGGACTTAAGTGCGATTACTAGTAGATGGATCCATTTGGGACTGACAATCCCTGCCTGGGGTAGTAGCGCTACCACGGATTTCACCGTAGAAACAGGCATATTAGTATTTGTCACATATGAGTGTTCGGATAGCACTCACGGGTGTACGTGATACGGTACTTGATTGTACCATTCACACTACACTGTTAAGCTTCAACTTGTAAGCTCATGGCACTTGTGATGATTTACTGATTTACTTACTTGGCTTGTTAGCTACACGGGTACATATTTGTGGTTCATACTGATACTTTTACTACTAAATCTGTAAGATTCACCAACCTTTTTGGTTGACACTTGTTAGCTTTGTATCTCAGGTACACAGACGGAGTAGGATTACCCTGGACACTAGCTAGAGTCGCATGATTTTTCTACATTGCATTTAACGGAGATTCTTAGCATTATCTTTTGTATATTATGATTATGTAATAGAATCTCCCGCTACAAGCGTGGACTCTTGGGAACTACATTTTTGTAACTGAAAACACTATGTTTTCAAACATTATATATATGGAAATGTAACTATTTTTAACGCCTCATTTAGAGGTCGTTTACTGTATACTTTGGGGCTTTGATTCTTGATTAGTAGCACCCCAAAGCTTGCTTCCGCTAAATAGTGAATTTGGGGGTGTTACAGCAAGACACTAGTTTGATTGATTGACTTAGCTCA
This sequence comes from Helichrysum umbraculigerum, assembly GCA_949592205.1. Lineage (NCBI taxonomy): Eukaryota > Viridiplantae > Streptophyta > Magnoliopsida > Asterales > Asteraceae > Helichrysum > Helichrysum umbraculigerum. Next base: position 18,725,709 of record CATIUR010000007.1, on the reverse strand, counting down.
CAACAGATAAATACCACATATATAACACATAATTCACAGTGTCAACAAATCATTCATCATGTCCAACAAGAAAGTTGTTAAATACACAGCATGAAAACAATTTGAAATCAGTTGAGCATACTTTTCCCCCAAGTAAAATGTAAGAAGATGGGGCCATGAAACTCACCTTGAAAGCAAAAGCAAAGCATGTAAGCGTTCCCGAATTAGTCCGTTCAATAATCTACAAACACATATGCATAGGTTACAATCTAAACAAAGCCTTTAGCTTTTCCATTGTATCCTATTTTGATGAATGTCTTTTGATTGACTTTCCTCCTATGTTATCTCAAATCCCAACCAAATACGATGTGTCTTATAAGTCTCTTATGTTTGTGTTGTCATATAATCAATAGTTAACAAATGTATCAACATTTGTTTATCTAAGACCTTCTATCAATTTTCTAGTTACCTATACGGTTCAAATTACAAATGTATCAACATTAGTAGTTCTAAGACGTTCTCACAATTTTCTAGTTACTTATACGATTCAAATTACATTGCTGATGGCGCACTACAAAGTTAATTTTATTTGAAAATCCAAACGAACTCATTTGACTATGACCCTTACTTTTCTGAAATGCTAACATCATAAAGTTTATCAAAAAATAAATTTCATTTAAAAATTCGTAAAATTGAATGATATATTTATAACCAAAGTTGACCTGAAAGTCTGTTACCGAAATCAGTTTTGACCTTTTGAATTGTAATAAACATTATGCTGACTAAAACTCGTCATTTTGACATGAAACTAATTGCATCTGAAAGTAGACATCTTAAACTTAATTTTAGACTCAAGAAACGTCCCAAAACATTAAGTATTGACAGAGTTATGACTCCCCGAAAATCAACCATAGAATCTGTCCAGATTCACAATTTCTGTCCAATAATTTATTCGACCCAAAAAACATTTTTCCACATAGATTAAACACACTTACGATCAAAAACTTAGTACACCATCAGTTTAATACATTCCCAAACCTGATTACCAATTGTGTTCATCAAGCTTCAGATCCAATAAATAGATAATCCTAAATATGATACGAAACGTTTATAAACCGAGAGATTGAGTTAGAAATCTACGAACTCATGACAAAACTCCTTCTAGAATCTGTAGAAAATAAGTTTATAAGAACCCTAATCACGTTTTTGAAAGAAACCGTAGAGAAATCGAGTATAGAACGTTGATAACTTACCACCGATTCGCGAATAATAAAGCTTTCGATTGATATGATCGATCAAGGGGTTAAAACCCTTGAGTTATGTATGATTTGGGGTCAAAATCGACTGAGAATGAAGGTATAATCGGCTGGAAATTGTCTAGTAAAGCAAAAAAGTCGTTTAGGGTTTACAATTACTTAATATGTATATATCAGGGGTCCAACCGATGGCTAAAATAGTCCAACCGGCAGCTGAGCCCACTCTACCACGAATGCGTTTACGTTTTGCTTCGTATCTTCTTCGTTACACGTCCAATTGCGATGATTCTTTTTGCGTTGGATTCGATTTTTGAAAATGAAGACTTTGATGTAAAGAAATCTCTAAGATGAGTCTTAACACAAAAAATGATTTTTCAACGTTTAAGCTACAATTACGGTTTAGTGACGGTTGTCACAATCTCCCTCAGTTGAGAGAATTTCATCCCGAAATTCAGTCGGAGCTATACTGCCAACACGATCACAGAATAAATGTGGATATTTAAGCGTTATTTTTTTACCCCGAACCCCTACCCCTACCCCATGATTTGTTTCTTAAACCTGGGAAAACAATGAGCTTCATCATGAACAATTATCAACCACCACCAACATCACCACCACTACATGGAGGTTCTCTAGCTCTCACCCCTTTTGGTGGAGGTGATTAACAAATACACTCTATTACTAGCTGATATGTCTCCCTTGATGAGCATGCATGTGGTGAATTACGCATTTGTCATCGGATTAATCATCTACAAAGATTCAAGAAGCCTAACAACACTCACATCTCACACATAGTTGTGTTGATTCATTCTTCTTGAAACATTTAATAGAGTGTCAAATGATAAGGTAATGTATATTTAGTGAGTAGAAGAGTTTGTCTCATCATTTCTATTGAATCACTAAATGAGTGACTTGAGTTGTAAGGGACGAGTGACCCAACAAATATCTCGTCTTTAATTCTTGATTCGATGGTTGTGAGTACTATCTTATCATTGTGTATTAGATCAATAGTAGTGGGAAGAGTGAGGGCTCGGGGTTGGGCTTTCACGTAGGCGGGATTGTGTGGGGTTGGGCTGCAAAAGATGTGGGGTTGAGATAAAAAATGTATAAATTTTGTTGGAATGATGAGATCTTTTGGAGGTTTATTCTTTCTGTTTTTTTCCTTTCAAATCTTATGCACAAATTTAAGATGAAAGAGGGGGGAAGGGGGGGGGGGGGGGGGGGGGGGGAAGGGGGGGGGGGGTTGAAAAGAAGTTCTATTGAGGTGAAATTGGAGTTGAAAGTGATTAAAGTCAAAAGTCAGTGAAAAGTTCATTTGGGCTAATATGTCAAATTAAGTTGAGTGGGGTTCAATTTACCATTGCGGATGCTCTTAAAAGCTAAGTGTATTTATGACACTTCATGTGATAAAGGTGGAAATCTTTCTTATATTGCATTTGACTCATTCCACCTCATATATACGTTACATTCATCGCAAAAACCCACCACTACAGTAAACTTTGTCATCGACACCATTGCAATTGATGTCGTGTAAACGGGGTTATAGTTTTAAAATAGAAATTACCTTACTTGCTAATACACAACTCAGGCAAGAATACCCGATCACATAATAGTATAGTATGGTAAGTCTGTATCGAACACGAGGAACGGATGTCAATTCGAATAAAATGAAAATTGTTTCAAATAATAAAAATAGAACAAAGGGGCGTTTTAGTTCCGAACGAACAATTGACTCAATTATGAAATATGAATAAAACTTTAACTTAAATAAATAAAAAGAAATAATTTATAAAACAGTTAATCAAATAATAATACTTGATTCAAATGATAGAAGAAATGTATTCACTTAGACTACCTTCCTTAGAATCCGGTTATCACTTTATTGATTTGCTCAAACAATGGATTTTATTGCGACATAACTAATAAGATAACCCCCTTTCCGAGGTAAGGTAAACTAACACAATTAAGAAAGACACAAGGTTGTTTTCAACACGCTAATTGTTCAACTAACATTGCCCAACGAATTGTGTTCTAAATTAAACCTACGTCGTTTATATGATTTACTTTTGAGACTTGAGTCAACAAAGTCTATAGCTAGTAATAGCTATCTTGTTCGTTAATGGTTATTACTGATTATTTACCCCAACCTATCAAACTCAATATATTTAGCAATAATTATCAACCGAAATCAACAATCATCAATAATTTACTACTCAAAAGGAACTCAATCTCAATTGATTAGTAAACCACGTTAGGTAATCACTAATAATCAATTAATAAACAAGGATCATCAAATAAACACACAAACATTCATAAAATCCAATATCTTTCACAAATCAATAATCAAACCATCATCTAAGTATCATCATCTAAGCAAATACATAAAAGATTTAGCCACTCATGACTTTGCAAAAAATCAGAATTGAAAAGATAATCAACATCATAATCAAATGAAAATGAATAACGTATTCAAACCGAGAAATCGAAAGAATGAATAAGCAATCGAAAACCTTCGATCCTTCTTGCTTCTTCCCTTCCAAAATGCTCCAGAAATGGTGCTTGAATGTATGAAAATCGGCTGAGAGAGATTGTGGGGTTCCCTAAAAAATGAGATTAAATAAGGTTTTAACCTAATCTGCCATTTTGATCCATCCGTCGGATGGATGTAAAATTCCAACTGGCTCGGTCCATGTATTCTGTCAGCCTAAATACTCGATCCATCCGCCGGATGGAATGTTTATCCGCCAGATGGAATTAAAAACTCATTTTCTTCAATTTACCCAACTCTCTTTTTCCAAGCTTCAAATCTTTAGCTTCTTTCCTTCAATATTAGCTCGCTTTCTGTTTCTTTTCGATCCAAGCTCCAATTAAACTCATAAATGCAAATATTAATGAAATAAGTATCTTATTCACATAAAATGCATACGAATTCAATCAAACAAAGGGGTAATTAGTACTATAATCTAGTACATTTTGGCGTTCATTAGCAATCACCATCCATATATGAATCAACGTAGCTTCTACAATCAACTTTTAAGATCTAATTACAGTTTCCTCGTAAATTTCGATGATTAGGGAATTAGTATTATGTTACTTGTTTTGGTTAATTATTTGTATTTCATTACTATTTGTAGAGTATAACAAATATATCTAATACAAATACCCAAAAATGTTAAATCCAATAAAAAATAAAAGACATATATATATATATATATATATTCGGACATTATAAAAAGCCTAATTTCAACTTTACAAATATATATATATATATATATATATATATATATATATATATATATATATATATATATATATATAAAGTTCTAAAAGTTTCTATCACGACAAAGTTATTGAAAAGAATGTTTATATGCACAATAAAAAAGTTTAATATTAGCATTACATTAGAAAGATGGGTAATAGGAAGAGAAAAATTACACTGTGTTCTCGAGTTAAGTTGATGGTGGAAAAGAAAGGAAGTGAAAGGATTGAAAACCAAAATGGTGTTCTTGAGTTTTTTTATACAAGGAAAGGAAAGGAAGGAGAAGGAAGAGGGGAAAGGCTCAAGTGTATTTTTGTTCCAAGTCTTTCCTCCCATTTTTTGGATGATTAGAAAGGACAACTTTCCTTCCCTTCTCTTTCCTTCAACTTAAGAACACAACTCACTAACTTATCTTCCTTCCTCTTTTTTTCTTTTGTTTTCTTCTTAGTTCATTTCCCTTCTTTTCCACCTAGATTTAAACTCAAGAACACAGTGTTAAAGTCAAGTCACTCAGTGACTCCGTCACATTCGGTCTTATGTATTCTCATACGTATAGGTGTACTTTTCAAATACAATTGTGTGACTGCAAACCACAATTTTCAAAATAATATTATTTGTATTTATTTTATTTTTATTTTTTTGGTTGGTTTTAGTACCCTTGTCAACTCATACTCTATCCTTGCTGAAACATCTCTTATCATCTTCACATATGAAAAACTTCAAATATTATTTATATAATTATTATTAATGCTATAATAAAACAAAAAGAAACCTTTTCTTTCATCTCTCACTCTTTTCTCTACACTTCCTCTTTCATCTCTCTCCTTTCCACTACTCACTCTCTATGACCGAAAGCCTAAAACTCGCCGAAAAATTATTCCGGTCATCACTTTAGACGTTAAAAGTGACTAAAATCCGACCATATTCCGGGATAAACGCAACTCTATTCGTTTCTTGCCCCGAACCCTTACCCCATGATTTGTTTCTTAAACCTGGGAAAACAATGAACTTTATCATGAATTATTATCAACCACCACTAACTCCACCACCACTACATAGAGGTTCTCTAGCACTCATCCCTTTTGGTGGAGGTGATGAACAACTACAGTCCATTACTGGCTGATATGTCTCCCTTGATGAGCATGCATGCGGTGAATTACGCATTTGTCATCAGATTAATCATCTACACAGATTCAAGAAGCCTAAAAGGTACTATAGAGTTTTTTTTTTATATTTTGTTAAACTTTTCAAAATAAAACTTGTTTAAATTAACAGTGTAGAGCAAGTTTGTGCACTTGGGAATTATGCTGAGCATATGTACATGGATTGGAATAAGAAGGTGTCACGTTTTCTTGCAGGTAAATTAACAAAAAATACTCCTATCTCTCTCTCTATATCTTCATCGCTTTTCTGCCCAGACTAATCTACCTGCAGTTTGTGAATATAAAATTACTATTAATTTCAACTATCCTTTTTCTGAGTTTTTGGACAAAATTATAAATTTCACTGGGGAAGATGAAGAAGGTCTCACTTCATCTCTCTCTCTCTCCTCTCCACTACCCTTTTCTGAGTTTTTGCCCAAAATTACTCAAACATAAAAAAATAAAAAACCCTAGCTTTCTACTTTCGGGCATCCATTCCTCTTCGTCAAACAGTACGTTGACTATTAGGACTCAGTTAACTCCATTAAATGTTCAATATAAGATTATCAACATTAATGGAGTTACTTCTGTTTCTATAAAATCGTGCATGGCATTCAAGTTTGATTTTGTTTGTGACATCCGTCACCAAAAATGTAATTCGAAAATCGCACTTCAAAATCATTTCTTATTTGTATTCAAGTTCGTTAATGATAACTTATATATTCGCTTTGGGCATGAAAACATTTCCTTAATAATTTATGGAAGTTATACGATTAGATAAATATACACGAATACGAACATAATTAAATTGTGAGTATTAAATCTTAAAACATCACGGGCCAACTTAGTTCATGATTTGTCAATTTTGGCCCAAAGAAAATGATCCAACTCCCAAAAGCCAAACCCAACTCAACCCAACACCCCTTGGACCCTAGACCTATAAATATAACCCTAAACCTAACCCTAAAACTTTTTTTTTTATCACAAAAACATACAAATTCTGTCCCAAAAATTCCAGTCACGAACAGAGGCCGATTTGACCCATTTACGTTTATTTTCAGGCTTCGGTCAAAACTAGAAAGTTGTAGATCTTGAAGTTTTATTAAAAATTGAGAGGTTTCGGCATCTGAAACACTCTATATTATTTTATAAAAATTATTTCGTAAACTGCTGCTGTTGGTGACGAATTTTCAGAAACTTTGATAAGTTTTCGATCCTATAACTCTTGTATACGTTTGATCAATCTACGAAAATGAATTATAAGAGTGTATATCCTCATTATTCACAGATTATAAGGGATTCCTATCGTACGGGTTCTCGTTGTCGGTATATATTCTTTCCGAATCATTCAATTAAACATATTCGATTGTTTCATATTATCGGTTTTGTTTCGGTTCGATTCCATTGTATCCTAGTGGATGAAATCATTAGGATAATATTAAGATCTGTTTATAAGTTGGTAGAATTGAGAAATATGGTTATGTTTGCGGTTTGGATTAGTTATACATGTGATTATGGTTAATTATTTATAAACCCTAATCTGATCAGATTTATATTTCGGTTTGGGAAGCTTGTAACTTGGTCATTTCATGAAGATTTTCGATGAAACCGGAGTCTAAACTTAAGTATTTTGAGTCTACTTTCAAATGGCGTTTGTTTTATGTCTAAATGTTGAGTATAAATCGGTCAAAACGATTTTACAAGATCGGGTGTCATTTCTGAGTTTTTCGGTTCCTGATTTCGGTTAACTTGTTGATTTTTGAAATGTAGGTTGAACTAATAATTAGGATTTGAAATTTTTACTGAAGTGTTTTCAAGGTTTTAAATATTTTCTGTAAAAATATTATAATCATAGTAAGTATTAAATTATTTTTAATAAATTATGACTTTTTGGTACTCAGAAATCATTGTGGGTTCGGAGCAGATTGTTTGGTGAATTTTTAAAAATAGTAAACTAAAGTTTTTCATTTTGGAGAAATTACAAGATCTTCTAAACACATTGAAATGTCACTGGTTAAAATTGTAGAGTCAAATAATTCCTATAAGTAATATTTAAAAATTCATAAAGTGGAACCAAACTTCCGGTCAGAATCTGATTTTTACTCGATAGGTTGATTCAAGTTAATATACGGGAGTTGAGTGGTGAGAGAACATAGTGGAAATGTTTAGACTTGGGATACAATGGAATGACCTAGTTATGTCTAGGTTGTAACCCATATGCATTATGATATTGTAGATTGCGAGTGGTTTACTGGATTACACTTAAGGGTGACACTTACTTTAATATTTAAGGTGAGTTTTCGTGGCCCCGTTTTCATTTAATTATTTTCAAATTGGGGGAAAAGTATGCTCATGTCTTACCAACTGTTTTATGCTGTGAACGTATTCATTTCTATTTTTGGACATATGCTTGAAATGTGTGACACTATGTGACTTACATGCATTGATACTTGTTGCTTACATTCGTGCATTATTTCCTTGTGGAGTATTTGCTGTACATTGAGATTTGTTGTTTACATTTGTGCTTTACCTCCTTGTGGAGTATTTGCCGTACATTGGGATTGTTGCTTACATTCGTGCTTTACTTCCTTGTGAGGTCATTGCCGTACATTGAGATATATTGGCTGCATTATTTCACATTTGTGTACATTTCTATTGCATTGTCCTAACTTATTATTATCACAGCAAAATGTTTATTTTTCTGGTGTCTGGTTTCAAACCTACGAAACTCACCAACATTCGTGTTGACGTTTTTGAGCATATCTTTTCAGGTTATACTAGTGGACTTAAAGCAGAGGACAAGAGAACTTAGTGGACCTTTAGGGTTGCATTAAGAGTTATTCAAGACTTGTGTTACATCATGGTTGTTTGTGAAGGCATGTTTTGCCTTAACATTGTAGTGTACGTTTGTTTGTAAGATTTTGAGTTCATTGTTGAAATGTATGCACGACATGAACCGTTATTCATGTTAATGGCATCATGACACATTGGATATTGTATTTCATATAGAATTCTTTATAATGATGTGTTATGATCCTATCACCGTTATACCCCGTTGTTTCCACTTTAGACGGGGTGTGACATTGTTTTCCTTTGAACGATCGATGGTGTTATGTACTACGTATGGAATCAATTTGTTAGAAGTTTGTGAATGGGTTGTTAGGGATGGAAATTCTTCGTAAGAAATTCTTGTAAATAAAAGGCAGTTTATGTATTAACGGATGTCAATGTCCGATTAGTTTACTAATGTAAAAACGTCATGTGAGAGGCATGCTCCGAGTGAAAACTGAGTCAGAGTATTAAATTTATCAATTTTCAAAGTTCAGGGTACTATGATACACCCTTTTTAGTTCAGGGTACTAAGAAACCTATGCATTCAAGTTCAAGCTACAAATATATATTTTGGCCTATTACTTTTCATATTGTACAAAATTACAAATTGTTATTCTTTATTTGATTTAAAAAAAGGACCAAATCTTCTATTGAAACAAGAATACAAGAAATGCAAAAAGGGTTATGAAAAAACTGAAAAAGAACAGTTACTAAAGATAGATATTAAAAACACAACATCACATGGTCTCTGAAATGGATCAACCATTGTATATTCAAATTATTAAACAAAGACAAATCTAAAAAGGGTTTTCTTGTTAACCACATTAAGAAACATTAATTAAGACAAGACATGACAATAGTATACATGACACACTAAATTCCAAAATACTAACTAATAAGAAACTAGTTTTAGTTAACTCAAGGGAGAATTTACATATATTCATTTCCTAAACAATATAATCTAAATATCATATATATCCAAAATTCACTAATTTAATCATATTTGAAACTCTAAAATCATTTGAAATTATCACTAAATTCACTAATTTAATCATATTTGAAACTCTAAAATCATTTAAAATTATCACTAAATCTGTAAATGACTATAATTCCCTTATTGTTATATAAATAAAAATCTCAGTTCTCCCAACAACTCCTAACCACGGTCAATTCATCATATTCACACACCATTAAAATATTATACGCATTTCTAAATTTAAAGTAAATATTGTTAACTATTACCGATTTGATTATTATATAATAAGAATTTATATCATCTTTCACTTCTCTTTTGGTAGGTTCATCTAGTATGGAACTTAATACGATATGATGCATTTTCAAACCTCAAATTAATAATGTCACTACCTCTTTTGTATCATTCTTCAATTCAATTGTCGTTCAAATATGTGATATGCAAATGAACTAGAGTAACATTCAATTCAATTCGTGACTAAATACTTAAAGACTAAACGTTCCAAGAGCAAATAACGACTAAGTAGTTGAGTCTTCGGGCTCCTTCCATCGTTTCCCTACGTGCGGGTACCGACCCAAATCTACTCTCAAGGCAGCTCGCCGAGGTAGTTGGGCTAAGATTTCGTTCCCACATGGCATCTTCGAGCGTCCTATGACTCTCAGCATCGGATTAGTGGTCGGTTTCCTTGTCTTCCTCGAGTTCGGTTGATGACGAAATGTAGATAACGATCTTATGACTTGTCTCACTCGCTTGTGTGGTGTTTGTCTCATCCGTACTCCCATTCCATCATATCGATATGTCCTCACCTTAAACTTAGGCTTCTCTCTTACAGATTCAGGTGTCGGTATATGAGTTAGTGAAGTATCCTTAGGTATAGCATCGGAAGATGATGAAGGAACATTTATAACTTCCTTCTTATTCTGACATGACTAAGATGAATATTCGGTATTAGCTATAGCTAGTTTCACGTAGACGTATGCACACATAGTTTCCTAGTATATCATCTATAAATAGGTTCCTAGGTTATAGTCTAGGTCAATCCACCTAATTCTCTATAACCTGGCTCTGATACTAATCTGTCACACCCCGTCTAAAGCGGAAACACCAAGGCGCGATGAATGACTAGATCACAACACATTGAATAATAGAATTTACTAAATGAAAACAAACCAAGTGTTGTGACATCACTCGACACAAAGGCGACTTGTGCCGTGGACAAACACATCCACATAGGACAAAGTCATACAATAATATACGCGTTTACATTATGTGGAATATGTCAAGGCAAAACACGCCCTTCCATATATAGCATCGTTGCAACTAGTTTATAATCTCAAACAATCCAACTCAATGCAACCTAGCGGTCCACTAAGTCCTCTAGCCTCAACTCTTGTTGTGCTAACATAACTTGAAAAGAAATGCTCGAAAAGGTCAACACAATGGTTTGTAAGCTTCACAGGTGTACACATTGACACACATAAAATCGGTTTGCTATGTAAAGTATGTATGATAGTAGTAGTAGTAGGACAAGTGAAATAATATGCACACATAAGTGAATTTAGTGTAATTGAATTCCTGGTACATTGTTTGATCACCTTCACCATTGATTGATTGTATGTTGTCATTTGCCTCAGTGGTTAAACTCATTCCCACATGTGCAATGACAATTGTATGATTGTTTGATTTATCTTACCTCAGCGGTGGAACAAAATTCCCACATGTGCAAGACACTTGTATGATTGATTGACTTAGCTCACAATAGATAAATACTACAAAGATTACACATAATTCACAGTGTCAACAAATCATTCATCATGTCCAACAAGTAAGTAGTTAAATACACAGCATGAAAACAATTTGAAATCAGTTGAGTATACTTTTCCCCCAAGTAAAATGTAAGAAAACAGGGCCATGAAACTCTCCTTGAAAGAAAAGCAAGTAAGCATTCCCGAATTAGTCCGTTCAGTAATCTACAAACACATATGCATAGGTTACAATCTAAACAAAGCCATTAGCTTTTCCATTGTATCCTATTTTGATGAATGTCTTATTATTGACTTTCCTCCTATGTTATCTCAAATCCTAACCAAATACGATGTGTCTTATAAGTCTCTTATGTTTGTGTTGTCACTTAATCAATAGTTAACAAATCTACGTTTGTTACTTCCTAAGTGACTTGTAATATGATTCACTACTCCAACTAAATATTCTCAAGACTAAAACTCATCCCTTAGTGATCTCACATTACGAATGTATCAACATTTGTAGTTCTAAGACGTTCTCACAATTTTCTATTAACTTATACGGTTCAAATTACGTTGCTGATGGCGCACTACAAAGTTTAATTTTATTTGAAGATTCAAACGAACTCATTTGACTATGACCCTTACTTTTATGAAAAGCTAACATCCTGAAGTTTATGACAAAACAAATTTCATTTAAAAACTCGTAAAATTGAATGAGATATTTATAACCAAAAATTGACCTAAAAATCTTTTACCGAAATCAGTTTTGACCTTTTGACTTGTAATAAATATTTGACTGATCAAAACTCTTCATTTAGACATGAAACCAATTGCATCTGAAAGTAGACATCTTAAACTTAATTTTAGACTCAAGAAACGTCTCAAAACATTAAGTATTGATAGAGTTATGACTCCCCGAAAATTGACCATTGAATATGTCTAGATTCACAATTTCTGTCCAATAATTTATTCGACACTAAAAACGTTTTTCCACAAAGATTTAACACACTTATGATCAAAACCTTAGTACACCATCAGTTTAATACATTCCCAAACCTGATTACCAATTGTATTCATCAAGATTCGGATCCAATGGATAGATAATCCTAAATACGATACGAAACGTTTATAAACTGAGAGATTGAGTTAGAAATCTACCAACTCATGTGCGTATGACAAAACTCCTTCCTAGAATATGTAGAAAATAAGTTTATAAGAACCCTAATCACGTTTTTGAAAGAAACCGTAGAAAAATCGAGTATAGAACGTTGATAACGTACCACCGATTCATGAATTATAAAGCTTTCGATTGATATGATCGATCAAGGGGTTAAAACCCTTAAGTTTCGTATGATTTTGGGTGAAAATTGACTGAGAATGAAGGTATAATCGGCTGGAAATCGTCTAGTAAAGTAGAAAAGTCATTTAGGGTTTACAATTACTTAATATATATATCAGGGGTCCAACCGGCGGCTGAAATAGTCCAACCGGCAGCTGAAATGGTCTAACCGGCGGCCGAGGATGTTCAACCGGCGGTTGAGCCTAGTCTGCCCCGAATGCGTTTACGTTTTGCTTTGTATCTTCTTCGTTACACGTCCGATTGCGATGATTCTTTTTGCATTGGATTTGATTTTTGAAAACGAAGAATATGATATAAAGAAATCTCTAAGATGAGTCTTAACACAAAAAATGATTTTTCTACTTTTAAGCTACAATTACAGTTTAGTTACTGTTGTCACAGTATCCCCCAGTTGAGAGAATTTCGTCCCGAAATTCAGTCTGAGCTATACTACCAACACGATCACAGAATAAGTGCGGATATTTAAGCGTCATTTGAACTTCACATTTCCAAGTAAATCTCGGGTCCTCGCTTAACGTTCCATCGGACCTTGACAATTTGAAAAGTTTCTCCGCTTCAACTTCTTGACTTCTCTATCCATGACTTCTACCGTTTCTTCCATGAAATGTAGTTTTGATCCACTTGGATCTCCTCTAAAAGTACGTGCAAGGCTTCGTCGGCCAAACTCTTTCGAAGATTTGATATGTGAAAAATATCGTGAACTCAAATCAATTCTTGCGGTAACTTCATTCGATAGGCTACTGGACCAACGCGTTCAATAATTTTGAACGGTCCAACAAACCTTGGTGCTAGTTTTCCCTTTCTTCCCAAGACGTACAACACCTCTCCAAAGTGATACTTTAAGCAGTACGTGATCTCCTACACAAACTCTATCGATTTTCACCGTCTATCTGCGTAGCTCTTCTGCCTATCCCGTGCTGTCTTAAATCCCTCCTTGATTTAAACGATCTTTTTCGTAGTATCTTGGACTATCTCGGGTCCAATCTACTAACTTTTTCCAACTTCAGCCCACATTATGGGTGGACGACGCTTATGCCCGTAAAGTGCTTAAAATGGTGCACACGGAATACTAGAATGATTGCTGTTGTTTTACGAGAATTTGACTAGTGGTAAGTGAGTATCCCAATTTCCAGCGAAGTCTATGACACATGCTTTGAGCATATCCTCCAATGTTTGAATAGTACGCTCACTCTATCCGTCAGTTTGAGGATGGTAAGCCGTACTCATGTCCAAACGTGTCCCAAAAGCTTTCTATAGTATTTGCCAAAATTGTGAAGTAAAATAACCATCATGATAAGATATAATTGATATAGGCACTCCATGCCTTGCTACTACCTCATTGATATACAATCTCGCCAACTTCTCCATTTATTATCCTCGCGGATAGCTAAGAAATGAGCAGACTTAGTCATTCTATCCACGATTACCCAAATTAAATCATGTCCACTACTAGTTCTAGGCAACTTCGTGATGAAATCCTTGATTATGTTTTCCCACCCCCACTTGGGAATCTATGGTTGCTGTAGCAGACCTGAGGTCTTTGGTGTTCAGCCTCACCCTTCAAACAGGTCATCCATTGACTAATGTAATCAGCAATGTCCTTCTTCATTCCAGGCCACCAATATAGATCTTTGATGTCGTGATACATCTCATCAGCTCTCGAATGAATAGAATACCTTGACTTATGTACTTCATCCATCACTAGTGTCCTTAGACCACCTAGCAAAGGAATCCATAATCTTCCCACAAAGTATATCAACCGGTCTTCCTTGCGTTCCAAATGTTTCTCCAATACGCACAACATTTCATTTTGTAAATGAGTATCCCTTAACGCTTCACCTTGAGCTTTGAGCATCTTATCCTTGACGTCAGAGTGAATCATCATACTCATTACTCGTACTCGCCTTGGCTTAACTCTTTCTTTTCTACTCAAAGCATCCGCCACAACATTCGTGTTCCCCGGATGGTATCGAATTTTGCAATCGAAATCGCTAAATAAATCGATCCACCTCCTTTGTTTCATGTTCAACTCTTTTTGAACAAAGATGTGCTGAAGGCTCCTATGATCAGTATAGATAACGCTTTTCATCCAATACAAATAGTGTCTCCAACATTTAAGCGCGAACACCACCGCTCCAAGTTCCAAATCATGGGTAGTGTAGTTCTTCTCGTGAACCTTGATTTGTCGAGAGGTGTATGCAATCGCCTTTCCCCTTTGCATTAACACACAACCTAGACCTTGGTTTGATGCATCGCAGTACACGAAGAAATCATCTGATACATCGGGTAGAGTTAAGATTGGTGCATTACACAAGGCATCCTTTAGTGCTTGAAAAGCTTCTTCTTGTTCTCACCCCAAACAAACTTCTAATCTTTTTGTATTAGGACTGTGTGTGGTTGAGCGATCTTAGAGGAATTCTCAATAAAACGTTAATAATAGCATGCTAATCCCAAGAATTGACGAATCTCCGATGGTGATTGTGGGGCCTTCCATCCATTTACTGCTTCTATCTTGCTAGGATCCACGTGAGTACCTTCTTTGTTCACAACGTGTCCAAGAAAGTGAACCTCTTGTAGCCAAAATTCACACTTCGAATATTTTGCATAGAGCTTTTCCTTCAAGAGTAGCTCTAGAATTAGTCTTAAATGAACTTCTTGTTCCTCTTTAGATTTGGAGTAGATTAGGATATCGTCGATGAAGACTATGATGAATTTGTCTAGATAGGGTTTAGACACGCGATTCACTAAGTCCATGACACCGCAGGCGCATTCGTAGACTGAAAGGCATAACGAGAAATTCGAAATAATCATAATGAGTCCTAAAAGCCATCTTTGGTATGTCTTGCTCATGAATTCTCAATTGATGATAACCTGACCGAATATCTATTTTTGAAAACATTTGAGAACCTTGGAGTTAATCGAATAAATCGTCGATCCTAAGGAGAGGATAACGATTCTTGAGCGTTAACTTGTTAAGTTCATGATAATCGATGCACATACGAAATGAGCCATCTTTCTTCTTGACAAATAAGACAGGTGCTCCCCAAGGTGAATGACTAGGGCGTATGAAACCCTTGTCTTGGAGCATCTTGGAGTTGATTGAATAGTTCTTGCATTTCAGATGGTGCTAAGTGATATGGAGTTTTTGCAACTGGGGTTGCTCCAGGAAAAAATCGATATGAAACTCTACGAGTCGAGGAGAAGGAAATCCTGCTAAGTCTTCCAAAAAGATCTCAGGGAAAATACTTGACGATCAGAATATCTTTGAGTTTTTGCTCTTCAACCTTCATAATCATAAGTTCCTTTCGTTCTTCTGCAGGTTGTTCTACGTGAACCTTGAGTATCTTGCTGCCTTGAAGTGGTATGCGAGCTACCTTCTCAAAACATACAATCTTCGCCTTGAATTTCGTCAACCAATCCATTCCCACAACTTCATTAAAACTTTCATTTCCGAAGAGTAACAAGTCAATTATGAAAGAGTAACCTTATAGCACTAATGTATGCCCCCATATAATCTTACTAATCTCTACGTGTTTCCCGTTTTCGAAAGTGTTCCAGACTCCCACACTCAAAATAAGCCCTCGGGTTTCCTACCACATTGATTGGCGCCACTTGGCGAGCTGTCAACCGACATTCATTTGTGTGATGACCTACTCGATTGCAGTTTGTACAAATACGACATGGTGCAGATGGTATATCAATGTATATAATCTGTGTTTCATTTTACTCACAGATCAGCCTCTCAATCCGTCAAGAAACGAGGAGAGAATGGTTTGTCTAGAGTATCAAATATAACTTCAAAATGTTATATCAATTCAACATCATCGGTGTTTCTATTTTTTTACATTGCTTCACATTTTGGTTTTTGTTTCATGGTTGATAACCAATTCATTAATAGATTATACAAATCTACAACAAGCATGGATCCGATTGAGGTAATATGGTTTCTATAACACTACATTTTTGTTGTTTGTATATAAACCTTTCGTAATTGTTTTTAGCATGGTCTTTTTCTTCAAAATGATAGACAAATGGAAGTCGCATTATGTGCAGTACATGCCGGTTAGATCAATTAAATTACAATAGAAAATCTGATGGGTGGAAGAATATTCGGAGAGGATTTATAATTAATCCAGACTTGAACTTCTTTTATGTAGGCTTCTAACAATGTTAATGATCATATGATTTGTTTTGCATACCCGTTAGAATCTCTTTTTTAAATGGCCTAAATCATTATTGTACATAATTGAAAAATGACATTTGACTTCTTTTACCATTACAAGTGTAATCTACACGAAAATTATATGAGCATAATGAAGGATAATTGCACCAATTTCACTTGGCTCTTCTTCATCAACAACTTTGTTGCATAACTTATATGAGCATAATCAAGTTTGTTTAATTTATCTATGTGCTACTGGTATTCTTTTTTCCATCCCATACAATATCAAAGTTAGGTAGTTTTTGCTACAATGTTATTATCGTACATTTTGGCATTCTTCAAATATTATTATCTAACATTACAAGTGACCATTTATTACCCATATTATGTGCAGAACTGGAGTATAGCCTCATTCGTGAGCAAATTGCATGACCTTGCTCATAGAAGTAAGTTTAATTTCTTATACTAAGTAAGTTCCTGTTTATTATTTTTGTCATTAAGGATATTATTTTAGATGCATGTGTTGTTCCATAGTTGAAGTTGCCAACGAAATATATGCACGCTAGACTACAATAACCAATTACTTCAAATTCCAGGATCAAAGCTACTTTGGGGTGGTGAAGAGTTTATGTGTAAATATCTTCCCTGTCAACGTCAGGTACGTTCAAACCACCACCATTGCTTTTAATTTCTCGAGTTATTTATTCAAACGGTAAGTGGTCATCATCAAATTAATTATATTATTGTGTTCACTAACAAGCTTATATTCTTTGATTTTCTTATCTTTCGGGATTGAGTGACAACCATCGTGCCTGCCTTTGAGCTCTATCATATATAATGAAGAATACTATATTAAGGTTATAGTTCTATAACTTTCGTAAGTAAGATCAATCTAAAAAGGCAGAACCAGTGTAATTGTGTTCTGTCGTCACCCCTATCGGTTGGTCGGATTTGACTCCGGTCGTTGTTCCAACAGCAACAGAAGCGGCGGACAGTGAGTTTTAAATTTATATGAGCTAGGGCTCAAACTATAAGTACTACCTACCTTGGGAGCAAGCAGTAAGTATAACTCGAGGTCGTTCTTAAATCGGAGCGAATTGAAATAAAGCGGGTCACCAAAGATTATGGTCGCAATTAGGATGGGGGTAGGTAGATAGATCTTGGATTGATTTGGTTTTCTAATTATCCTAAATGCAGAAAAGTAAATAACGAGAAATGAAATTAGGGTTTAAGCAGACAGGTAGAGATGTGATTGCTGAAACTTGGATATTAGGGTTTCGGGATGATGTTCATTATAAAATTGATTGGAGATTCACCAAATAAAGAGTAGACATACTTTCGGTGTAAACACTAGGACCCTACGTTCAGGTGAAACCCTAGAAAGATATGTCACTGGAATCCTAGGTTATCATGATTCTGATCAGATCAGGCTATTTTCAAACCCTCC
This sequence comes from Helichrysum umbraculigerum, assembly GCA_949592205.1. Taxonomy (NCBI): domain Eukaryota; kingdom Viridiplantae; phylum Streptophyta; class Magnoliopsida; order Asterales; family Asteraceae; genus Helichrysum; species Helichrysum umbraculigerum. The sequence goes on along the minus strand of CATIUR010000007.1, from coordinate 18,707,554 downwards.
TGAGCCTTTGCTTAACTAAGACAAAGTCACCCTAAATGTTCTAGGGATCAGGCATAAGGCAACAGACCGTAATTGTATTTACTGACCTTTCTTAACACCTAATCGTCTATTTACTTTCATTATAGCAAATACTGATTGTATCCTGTGTATGTTAAACTATTGGTGTGATTAGGGTTTTGCATGTCTAGGTATATGATTGACACTACCCTGTATTGTTTCTATTGAAGCACATACTTAACCATCATAAATATAGACCCTCCTTTACAGTCAGGCATTCATCCCTAGGAATAATCACGGTGTACAGGGCAATTAGGCATTTCCACAGTGTTCCAAACCCTAGATGTACTGACGGTGTACTGGGCACTCACAGCACCACCTTCCTTCTTTCCAAATATAGAACATGCTAACAACTTGTGAAGGATGTGATGAACCGGCTTGATGAAAGTGGATGACTTAACACAGCTCCTAAAGTTTGATCCTACTAAATCCATCCAAATATCCTTATGGTTCCTGTTTGGTAGGCTGGAGATGTCTTGAACACTGTTTCTGAACCATGCAGAGTTGACCTGAGACTCTGTATATAAACCAAGATACACTCCTAAGTCGGCAACTGAGATATGATGAATCTGTTCCTGAAACCTGAATGAAATCTTTCTTTTGTCGGATACGCTCATCTTTGGGTTCAGCTGGTAAGTCATCATGAACTCTGTCACTACTTCTCGGTATGCATACTCATCTATATCGAAGAGACGGAGAAAGGCATTGTTCACTTGACCCTCGGTCTCATACATCAACAAACTCTTCAACTCATCCCTGATCCCTAGCTTAATCATGTCTTTCCATACCACATATCGATTACTGCCTATCGGTCGCTGCAACCACTGGCGAATGAGTGACCTATGCTTTGAAGATTTGGCCAAGTAGCTGAGTGAAGGTGGGCAATTTTCCATCTGTGATAAAAGACAAGAAAAGATTAGGCCATAATAGTGATATATTAATGGATATGCTAAAGTACTTCCAAATTTTCAGAAAAAATTGGAAATGTAGGCTTTAGAAATGGGCATATCCAGAAATTTTAAAATTGCTAAACCTAACCGCAACCAATCACAAATCCAAAAACTTTTATCAGCTTATGTCTAAATAAGGGTAAGTGGCACAAAGCTTCAAGTTCCTAGCATAATTAAAGCAAGTCAACAGGGTACCTAACTTAATTATCCCAAGCACTAAAAACTTAAATACTTCATGTTTATGGTTAATCAATCTAAATGAGATTAAGTCCAAGGTCATATAGTTACCTCAAGTAAATCAATTAATCATAAAAGGGCATATTACCAATTAAATATGCAATCCAATATTCCGTAATTTCCAAAAGACATAAAGCTTTATTTACATGATTTCAAGCAAATGACGGAAGTAAACTTATTTGACAAGATGGTAGTTTTTAGAAAATGGCGTTTTTGTGGGTTTCATTTCAAAGTCATACACTTTATTAATTAAAGTGATAAACTTAAAAAATGATTAAATGAACCGAAGCTTGCTTTGATAATCTTGTAAGCTTTTTAAGTTTAGAAAAGTCATAAACATGGTTTTAAAATAAAAGTTTTAAGTAAAAATAATGTTTATGATGATTTTATTAAAAATGAGCTTACTTTAATTACCAAAAACTAGCTTAACCCTTTTCTAATCGCAAATGATCAATCAAAACATGTTAACCTATCATATTTAAGCATAACTCAATCAACAAAAGTCAACATAAACAATTAATCAACCAAAAAGTCAAACTAGCCATAGTTCATCAAAAAGTCAACACTTTAATTCCCAATCTTGCAATCAAGCCAACAAATCACTAGATTAAGCTTGTAATCATGTTAAGCATCAAGATAAGCATGAAATAACACTAAAGATTGCAACTTTTAACCATGAAATCTATGAAAATGAGTTACAAGCCCTAATTTTTAAAGTTTCATGAAAATCACAAAAGTAGGTCAAAAATTACCTTAAACTTGATGTAATGATGTTGTGGATGCAAGAAAGATCATAAAATGATGAATTTTGAGCTTGGAATCATGCAAAATGGTTGAGTAATGAAGGTTTGGTGGTGATGGGGTGTAGGCCGACGGTTTTGGGGTAGGGAGGAGGAAGAAGATGAAGTTTTTAATGTTTTGTCTTATGTGTGTGGCCAAAAGTCCTTTTTATACCCTTTTAAACGTACGCGATTTAAAATTTGCGAAAGATACGAAACATACAAGTAAAATTTCAAAGTTTAAAAATTTTTAATAAAACAATTTTAAAAAGTATGTTCGTAATTTTCTGAATCTTTACGCGCAGTCTGAAAAGATATTGCGAATCGTATGCGAAATCGTATATGTTTTTATTTAAAACAAGACAATCTTTTTGTGTTCTTTAAAATTCAAGACAAATTCAGAATAAATTTTTCAAAATTTAAAAATAAACTTTTTTCGAACTTTCTGAAAATGTCTGAAATTCGTTACTGTGTTGTGCGAATTTGAATTTTAAAAGAACGTTTTCTTGTATTTTTAAATGCAAGCTTTTAAATTTAAAAATAAACCACTAATATTACTTAGCCTAAATACTTAAAATAAAAACTAAATTAACTAAAGCTTGGGTTGCCTCCCAAAAAGCGCTTGGTTAAAGTCGGTAGCTAGACTTTTGGACAAATTTATTGAATATTGCCCAAGAGCAATTGTTTAAGTGAATTTGGTGCTCTTGGTTGAGGGAAAGTGTAGCGAGGAATAAAGTCACAAGTGAGAATCTTAATGACAGAATCAACTAGGTCTGCGGGATGTAACGAGAATCGTTCGTGTTCAGTGAGAAACATACGTTCCTTTTTGCCTAAATCTAGAAGATTGTCAATAAACTTGTTAAATTCCTTTCTAACTTTCTTAGGGTTTGAAATTCCGTTTCGTGATCCGTCATCTATATGGTTTAAGTCATGAAGAAGCATTCCTAGGGCTTGTTGAAATTTCCATTCTTCTCTTGAATCGGGATCTCCGGTGGTAGTGTGAACCGACTCCGTGATTTCTTCGATTAAAGATGTTTGTGAAATGGTGAAAGGGAATTTTGACTGAGCAAATAACAAAGTGAGTGAGACGTTAATATCCTTCCTTCCAGCAAAGAAAGTAGCTTCCATGTTATCGTCAGTGGCTCCAGGGAATATTTCTAACAACTTGTCGATCATATAAGTAGCGGGGTCAACGAAAAATGGAATTTTATCAGAAATGACGAGAGATATAGCGGGATCTTTGCTGATCCAGAACTCAAGCTCATAAATCATAGCTGCAACATGACGATTAATTAGGGTTTGGGAAACCGGTTGATAATCGGTGCAGGCGAATAGATCCATTAGTAGGTCTATTTCTGATTCAAGCTTTAGTTCTTGCTCTCGATAATGTGTGAAGATACCTTCCTCCTTTTGATTTGGAAGATGGTGGAGAATACCAACCTGTTTCTTTATCCTACGAGCGACTTCTCTTTGTTCAACTGTAAAAGGAAAGTCAGACGTTTTGAGTTGTCTGGCAAATGCCCGACAAACATCTAATCTCCTATCAGGATCAAAAGAGTTACCTACGTAGCGGATATTTTCTTCAAGTTTGATTGGTAAAGTCCTATCAACAACACGATAGATGGTGTACTCAGGTTCGGGTACGAGGTTCAAAAAGATAGGTGATTTTGGAGGGTATTCGTAAACTTCTTCGTCCCATGGTGGAAGACATTCTTCAATGGGTGGAAAACGAAAGGGTTGAAGATGTTCAGAGTTACTCTCGACAAAACCAGATGAGGTAGGGAATTGAAAGAAGTTTTCTAAGGAATATGAAATCTCAGGAGCAGGCATAACCTGATAGCTTAGAATGCTAGATGCAGAAGTTGAGATCTTCTGATGAGAATCATGGTTTCCTAAGTCAAGATCTAAGAATTGCCCTATGGTTCTAGATTCATCGTCTGAATTAGCGGAGATAACTTCGAAAGAGGATAAAGATGAAGAGTAGACGTCAGATTCCAACTCTTGTTCTAAGCAGGCGAAGAACTCAGCGTCATCCATGGCCATCATTTCTTCGGACGTCTTGAGGGCGAGTGGAGAAATGGGGCTAGACGGAAATGAATCATAGAAAGATGTTTTTGTATTTTTCATTTTTAATTAAACTATCTAAATTATTCTAAGGAAAGCAAATAACTACCAACTAAGTTTGGGAAAACCTAATTGGAAAGGATCTCCTAAAAGCTATAATATCTAAGGCGGCTTCAAATCGTAACGCTCTACGATCCCCGGCAGCGGCGCCAAAAACTTGTCGTCACCCCTATCGGTTAGTCGGATTTGACTCCAGTCGTTGTTCCAACAGCAACAGAAGCGGCGGACAGTGAGTTTTAAATTTATATGAGCTGGGGCTCAAACTATAAGTACTACCTACCTTGGGAGCAAGCAGTAAGTATAACTCGAGGTCGTTCTTAAATCGGAGCGAATTGAAATAAAGCGGGTCACCAAAGATTATGGTCGCAATTAGGATGGGGGTAGGTAGATAGATCTTGGATTGATTTGGTTTTCTAATTATCCTAAATGCAGAAAAGTAAATAACGAGAAATGAAATTAGGGTTTAAGCAGACAGGTAGAGATGTGATTGCTGAAACTTGGATATTAGGGTTTCGGGATGATGTTCATTATAAAATTGATTGGAGATTCACCAAATAAAGAGTAGACATACTTTCAGTGTAAACACTAGGACCCTACGTTCAGGTGAAACCCTAGAAACATATGTCACTGGAATCCTAGGTTATCATGATTCTGATCAGATCAGGCTGTTTTCAAACCCTCCTGAGCCTTTGCTTAACTAAGACAAAGTCACCCTAAATGTTCTAGGGATCAGGCATAAGGCAACAGACCGCAATTGTATTTACTGACCTTTCTTAACACCTAATCGTCTATTTACTTTCATTATAGCAAATACTGATTGTATCCTGTGTATGTTAAACTATTGGTGTGATTAGGGTTTTGCATGTCTAGGTATATGATTGACACTACCCTGTATTGTTTCTATTGAAGCACATACTTAACCATCATAAATATAGACCCTCCTTTACAGTCAGGCGTTCATCCCTAGGAATAATCACGGTGTACAGGGCAATTAGGCATTTCCACAGTGTTCCAAACCCTAGATGTACTGACGGTGTACTGGGCATTTAAGCATTTCCACAATGTTCCAGATCTTAGGTGTACTAACGGTGTACAGTGCAACAAGCATTTCCACAGCTTTGATTCCTAGACCACAGTTCTAGAAGGATCACTTCTAGGTAATTCACGATGAAACAGTCCATGGCATTTCCTTAGCTTCCACGTATTTGTACTCCACACGAGGTGTTTCCAACGCTATACGAAGTACCGTGCCTTTTTAAAGGAAAGTTCATAGTTTCATACTGTAACTGGAGATAACTGCATATTCATAGTATTAGGGTTGATCAGATCCTATCCTAGGGCAACAGTCACGTGAAAGTCTGGAAAGGGTGATGAGAGACTAGATCTATATTCAGGATAAGCTTAACCAGATACACAGCATAACAATTTCCAATCGTATAAATGAAACATTAATTTAACATCATCCCTACTCCTAATATCTACATTTCAACAATCACAATATTAAACTACTCTATAAACATGGCAATATGCAGAATACAAACTGAAATAACATAAAGCACAAGCATTATAACAGTAAGTAAAGTTTAGATATCACCGGGAATACAACAGTGTAATACTGAGGATTACAAATAGTCTGAACTTGAAAAACTCGTTACAACAAGATTACCAAGCTAAAACTTCCTCTAGACTCGAACCGTAAGCTCAACCCTAACCTTTCTCCTCTAACTCCTAAGAGTAGTGCTAGAGAGAGAAAGTTAGAGAGAGAAAGTGAAAGAAAAGAGAGAAATAAGAAAAGTGAGAGAATGAGAAATGTGTGAATGTGTTGAGGTGTGTAAAATGAGGAGGAGTGATCCCCTATTTATAGGCAAAGCTCAAAAATCAACCGTACAACTCGCGAAACAGCACGTACAAGCAAACGAAGCAGCATACGGGGGCAAGGGGGCCGTATACGGCCTTGGTAGGGCCGTATACGGTGTATACAAGGCCGTATACAGTCTGTATAGGGCCGTATATGGTTCCCAGGGCCGTATACGGTGTCTGTCTAATTTCGTTCGTTGCTTAAAACGCGCGTATCTCCTTCGTTATGCGTCCGTTTGACCCGATTCTTTCGCCTGTGGTTTCGTAATTCCATTACGCTTCTAATGATGCCAAATTCACTGAAATTGGATGTGTATAGCTCAAGCATAGCTGAAATGACTTTATAGGGTCTGATACTGCTCAGTCTTCTCCGTTCTTTATCCGATTTGCATGATTCTTGATTTTCCCGTCTCGATTTTACCTGTTTTATCATATGATGAAGTTAGAATGTGATCTATATAAGGTAAATGAGGCCGGATGATTTTGTGCACGTTTATTCGTCCTGATTTGCTTGTTATTTGGACGTTTTAGGTGATTTTTGCAGCAACGCCTATATTTAGACCACTTTAGTGAATTTTAGTAAATAATGATCATTTTGGAATGTTTTCACTAAAGATACGTCCAAAAAGTGCGGAATATTGCCCTTAAAAACATGACTATTTGAGTCACATCATGTTCCAGCGTTACTACTATCTCATTTTTGTAATGGATTTGTATTATATTAAATTATGTATGTGATTGATGAAATGAGATATGAAGTATTTATCTAGAAAAGATCCCTTAGATTACTAAGTAAGCACATATTGGGATTTTAATGGTTCATCTTTAGATTGATAAATAAAATGCAGGGGAAGACTTTATTTAATATTATGCTAAACAAGATTCTTTGGGGTTGTTCTTAAATTTGCAATATTGGTTTCTAATATGATTTTCATATAGAACAACCGATGACAAATAATGGTGAGACGGTTGAGATGTACTCAATCCCAAAGAAACAAATGAGCTGGTGATTTATATGATCAAATACACGGACCTAAACTTATTGCTCCATTAGAAATTGTATACTCATTTGACCTTTACATATAACGAGTAGTTTTATAGCTGCGCGTTGAGGCGGAATATAAGAAAGTTACATTTTTAATAGATAATGTTAACTATATAAAAGTTGTTATTATCATTTCAAACACGCAACACAATAATTGATCGTTTATATGCATTATAATGTAATTAGACATGTCGTTCTCATACATGAAAAGAAATTAATAAATTAAAATCTACAAAAATCTTATGCATCAAATACATGTATGAAAATTATTTATCTAATTAAAATCTACAAAAATCTTATGCTTCATACCATGTATTTGATGGTCCAACTATCAACACTCGGGTATTTAAAAGTTTATGTAAGGTAAGGTATATACAATTTACAGAAGATAAAATTTGAAAATTATAAAAAGTTATAGTAATACGTGTTTTAAACCCATGGGCTTGTGGATAGCCCACCATTTACCTCATAGTTTATTAGGGTTTTAGTCTTTCCATTTACCCTATATATAGTGCCTCCATGTAACACTTATGATGATGATACAATAATATTTCTCTCTTCCTCTCTATCTCTCATTCTTGTTCTTCAATTTCACAACACGTTATCAGCACGAGTTTGGCTTTAAAGAAAAATATTTAGGAATTTTTTCAATTTTAGTTTCTTGTTGATCTAATAAACTCTTTTGTAATTTACAAGAACAAACAATGTACTATTGTGATTACACAAAGAAAATTATAATAACATAACCTCATGTTATGATTTAAATCATTCTACAATGATCTCTTAACGAGAATCAAATCATATAACATCATGGTATTGTCATACCATTTTTATTTTTCTTAGATCATCATGATCCATATATTATGATCTCTTCAAGGGGATTAAAAGTAAACGTAACATCATGTTATTGTTTAAAGATCATCAAGATCTACTATTATCTTTACAAGATAATTAAAAAATAACATAACCTCAAGTTATTGTTATATATCTGTCGCACCCCCAAATTTAAGATGCGGAAGCGGTTCGGGTCGGGGCACGACTAATCAATAATCACAGCACATAAGATATATAATGAATGATTCTATATGAGACGTTTAAAAATACATTACATAAAGTAATAAGTTTTACAAAACAACTGGAGTTCGCAAAAATGATTCTAGAGATTTCAATACATAACTAATATTACAAAAATAATGTAAAGAAATCTCCGAATAAGTGTATGCATGCGACTCGAGCTAGGATCCTGATGGGCCGATCCTACTATAGCGGTGTACCTGAGAATGTACACTAAAATGGTCAGCTATAAGCTGGTGAGTTCACAGGTTTTATCAGAAAACAGTAATATGAGTGATAAATCATTTCATGAAGTATAAAATCTATACTTTATTAAAATCAGTGGTTGAATCTATGAAATCTTGTTTAAAAGTATAAACCAAAATGTTTTCTTGAAAACTTAACTCCTATTCTTGTTTATCTAGCTTCTAGTTTCTTGAATGTCTTAAGTCTAAGCTTCTTGGAAAGTTCTTGAATAAAAATATAAATTAAATAATTTTTTTGATAATCTAGTTCTAATTCTTGAAATTTCCTAAGTTCTTGCACATTCTTGATTTTTTTTAGCACATAGGGTTCTTGACATTTCTTGATTTTCTTGTATTCTTACAGTCTTAGTGTATAGTAATATAGAGTTCTTGAAATCCTATAAGGGTATTCTCAGTATTTCTTATTCACACAAAAATCAAACACAATGAGAAGTTAAAACAACACATATGTTGTACACATAAGAGATTCACACATTGGAGAGCTAAAACAAATACACATCACATAAGAGTTACCGAAATATAACCCTAGTGTACAAGTAGTAAACAGTTAAAGTGATAACAATGATAGTTTTTAATAAACCCAAAGTTTATAAAAACAGTGTGGATGCATTCTCACCCTGAAAACAGTAAAACAGTTGAAAGAGTGGGGCTATGAACTCACCTGTGGGTGCTAGCGATCCTAGGATACGCGTGTTGTCCCAATAGTAACCTCATAGTATCCTAAACACGTGAGGTTATATAAGTAAGAGACTAATCAGTCTGGTTAAGCTAGTTGTGCGAGTATTCACCTGTTGTTTAAGTTTAGAAATTATATACGGCCCGTTGGTGTCGGTTTGTAATAATAATCTCCAAAAACATTATTATTTTACTCGTTTCATTGTGTTTCATAAAGTATAAAATTGTGTACGGGGGTCCGGGGGCAGCGCCCCTGGTAGCGGGGTCCAAGGGGCAGAGCCCCTGGCTGGGTAAAAACGCATTTGAACTTCGAATTCGGAGTAAAATCAGGTGGCAAAATCTTAGTGTCGACACTTAATTTTTTTTTTTGCCCGTTTGAAGTTAACACACGGTCGGGTAACTGAGTGATACGCGATCGGGTATGGGGTGATACGTGATCGGGTATGATGATTCACCCAATCGGGTATAGGAACTCACCCAGTCGGGTGCAGACTTTTTCGTGCAAGTTTCGGTGTAACAAGTTTTTGCCAAGTTTTTCGGACATAACCTCATTGGTAGAACACTAATACATGATATTTTAAGTATTCTAAACATGAAAAATCAAAGAAAAGTGAGGTTGCTTACGGATGAAAATGGTGATCGATGATGATGACGATGGAAAAGATGATGATGCACGATGATGATGATGATGCTCTTCTTGCTGCTGTTGTGTGTCGATTTGTTATTGTTGTTGATGATGATTCGGTTGAAGAAGGAGACCGAGAGAGAGATAGATAGAAGAGTGTATGTGTTTGTGTAAACCGGGCAAAATAATGGAGTGAGAGTGGGGATATTTTGAAGTCAAAAAGGCCACAGACCATATCCACGAAATGGGGGAGGTTGGGCCGGCTTATTTTCAAAAGTGGGTACGGGTTGTCTCCAAATTGTAGTGTCAAAGCCCGTGTTTGTTTACCCGATTGTTTAATAGTTTAATAGTTTTTTAAATTATAAATTTGGTAATGCGTATTCGAATATATTTTTAGTCAAAGTATTTTACCAAAATACTTTATTTGAGTTATAAAATATAACTTCGTTTTGAATTAGTTTGTCGGATATGTTTCGCGTGGTTTCGTTGCGTAGAGTACGTTTTAAATAAAACGAAATATGTTTTTAAATGAAATAATATTATCCAAGTAAATAATGTTTATTTTTAATAATAATACATTATTTAGAAAGTTTTGTCACCAACGTCCATGTTTGTACTTTCGGGTTCTTTCCGATTTGTTTACGTGTGATTCTAAATACTTGCTTATGTTTATATATATAATTATATATATATGATTTTTGAATACTTTAGCATTAATGTGTAACTAATTACGAGTAATTGAGATTTAAATGAGGCACAAAAATTGCCCTATTTTGTCGGGTGTCACATATATATTTATAAGAACATCAAGATCTGCAATGATCTCTCAAAGAGATTCAATAACTAACATAATGCCTTGTGATTGTTATATGTTCTTTATGATCTACTGTAATCTCCTCAAGAGAATTAGAAAAATACAATAACCTCAAATTATCATCGATTTTTCTATTATGATTCCTTAAAAATCATCAAATAACATAACCTCGTGTTATTGTTACACATATACTTTTTATCACGATCCTCAAGATCTATGAAAAACACAAAAATAAAATAACCTTATGTAATTATTATAATCAAGATCTACTATGATCTTCTCAATATAACTTCATGTTATTGTTTTATTTTTTTAATATAACTTCATGTTATTGTTATGTTTTTTATAAAAGAACCTCAAGTTCAATTATCATCATTTTCATAAAATATTTTATTTACGCTTTGTGTATATTAATTTGCTGGCACTTTTTTCCTTCTCATAATAATATCATATTATGAGAAACATGTTAATCCATTAATTATATTTTTTTGTCGTTTATTTGATACCCATATATATATATATATATATATATATATATATATATATATATATATATATATATATATATATATATATATATATGAATGGGATCCTGTGAAAACAAGGAGATAAAAAAAATAGTGAAAACACATCCCCACCCTCCATCTAATCTAACTTATATATATATATATATATAATGGGTGGAGATTAAAAAAAAACCGGTGAAAACACTTTTCTTTCACAATTTTTTTAAGGTGTGAACTTTTTTTTTTTTTTTTTTTTTTGAAGTAAACCATAAAAAATTAAGGTTCACACAAAAAAAAATATTTTTTTGTGTGAAAAAAAATAAATAAAGTCAAATCCAAAAATTAAATAAAAAAAATTAAGGTTCACAATTGAAAAACTTAAAAACTTTCTGTGAACCCAAAACAAAAAAATAAGGTTCACAATTGAAAAAGTTAAAAACTTGCTGTGAACCAAAAAAAAAAAAATAAAGTTCACAGTTGAAAAAAAAAGGTTCACAATTAAAAAAGTGAAAAAATTTCCGTAAACCAAAAAAAATTAAGATTCGCAATTGAAAAAGTAAAAAACTTTCCGTGAACTCAAAAAACATTAAGGTTCACAGTTGAAAAAAAAAGATTCACAATTGAAAAATTTTAAAACTTTCTGTGAACCTAAAAAAATTAAGATTCACAGTTGAAAAAAAAGGTTCAGAATTGAAAAAGTTAAAAACTTTCCGTGAACTCAGAAAAAAAAATTAAGGTTCACAGTTGAAAAAGTTAAAAACTTTTCGTGAACCCAAAAAAAATTAAAGTTCACAATAATAAAACTTAAAAAAATTTCGTGAAAAAATTTACAAAAAAAATTATGTGAAAAAAAATAAGGTTCACAATTAAAAAAGTTAAAAACTTTGTGTGAAACAAAAAAAAAAGATTCATGACGAAAATTTTATGTGAAAAAAATATATATATAAGGGTTCACAAAAAAATTCATATGTGAAGCAAAAAAAATGAAAGTTCACAACTTAAAAAAATTGTGAATCAAAAAGTGTTTTCACCGTTTTTTTATCCCCACCCCTTTTATATATATATATATATATATATATATATATATATATATATATATATATATATATATATAATAAAAGTTCAAATCCATGTTTATACGGAGTGTATGTTAGTTGTACATACTAAAGATACTTTTTCTTTCAATAATATGATTCAAAGATCATTTCTAATTTTCTTTACTCACACCAAATCTTTACTATTGTGGAGTATAATTATTTGTTTATTATATTTACTATACTATTTAGCCTCTAAAAAAAAAGTTTAAATATGAGCTTTATAATCTCCATTAGAATTATGTTTAGTCATTTTTTCTTACATCTTATTTTTAATTACAATGTCAAATTGACATTATTAGCTTTTGACATTTATATTGATAAATGTCATCGTCTTATATATGGACTTTTGATGTTGTGATTCATTTCACTTCAAACAATCTTCGAAGAATCAATCTATATTGACAATAAGGTCTATTATATGACCATGCGAAATCAACGATATTCCTTATCATAATGAGGACTTAAAAGAGAATACTTAACGGTAAAATATCCGAAAGGTTTGACCATCAAAAGCAATCAATGCTTTCATAAACTCGCTTTATTAAGATGCACCTCATGTTGCAATATACTAAAAATATCAGCGAGTGCAATTCTGTAATGATCAATATCATCTCAACTATCTTTGATAGTGTAAGTATACTGAAAGCTCTTGAAGAGCTAATACCCATGAAAAATAAAAATTAAAGAGGTGTTACTCTACCTCCGTGGCTTGTATTAGAAATGAATGTGCAATTGAAGCACATATGGTCATAAACTTGACGTTTAATGAACCATGATTATTACATTAATTAGCATGACCGGTGAGACCATCCCGAGGCAATCATGATGCGAAATGTATAATGGAACCTTAAGTTTCCCCGACATAATAATTTTTCATGTATTGCTCTCACGAAAATTTTATACGTACTACAGTTGGGACTCATTCCCTTAACATTATGAAATCAACACATGGATATTTTATATATCCACATAATGGACCATTTAGAGTTTTAAATCGATGCATCGTCTTAATAGTCATGAAAATCGCAACCTAAAATTTGTGTGACTAAGTAACTCAGCAAATGAGATTACGAGCACATATTTCAGAAAATCAAATTTTGTTTTGATAATGTCGATGACCGTATATATTGTTTAAATATATCAATGTTTTCAGTTGATTACAATAAGTGTTGAACATATATATCAGTTCATACGTAAATTGCTTTTGTTAAAAGGCTTAATTGAATGCAAATCAACATCTATTGTGAGAGCAACAAAGCTACTTATGCTATGGGGTCATGTTAATATACATGCAATAATGTGAGTTCGCATAGTGCCAATGGAAATAAGATCTCTCCCCCTATAATTGATTTTTGGTCCTGAAAAAGATATATCATAGATATTTTTATTTGTTTGTGCGATATATGCTCAATCATAACGCACAACTATGAGACCAAAAGTGGAGGTCTTAAAACAGTTTAAACTGATAATGAATTATCAATATATAATTGATCCTCATACTATCAAGTATGAACTCGAAGTTCAAAATTCATTTTTGCTAATTGCGAGACATATTTGTTTAAATGATAAGTTGACAAATTGTTAATGCTCCTATTAATAAGCCTATGGCACCTGAAACGTGATAAACAAAAAGTCTGAAAAACAGATGCTCGGGATCTATACACGATTCGGCAATCAATGAACTTGCGGAATAAACAATCGAAATGAACAAGTAAACGATCAAATATATGATTGTATGTAACTGTCATGTGTATCACAGATTATACAAGTAAGTATGAATGAACTAGATGTAAACAAATGATGAACGTATGTAGCAAAGATTAGAAGAAAACTTTTGTAATATTAGCTTGAAGATACAAAGCTCTCGATCTCTCTCTCTCAAAATGATATTACAGTCAAAGTGTATTACTAACTCACTCTCAAAACTAACTCTCAACTCACACACAAAAGTCTTTATATATACTAGTTCCACCGAATCACTTTTACATTCACACACAATAACTTGTTATACTTGTTATTTAAACATCCGAAAGTTATATTCTAAATTCCGAAACTTGCACCATGCGAGACTACAATCCAAAACTTGCAATCTTTAGAACGTGTGAGACTTCCATCCGAAAGTGTGTAGTTGAGAAAGTCAAACAGTCAATCTAGCTAAACGATTTATCCAAACAATTGTCACAAAATGTTAGAACGTTATGTTCTAACAAACTCCCCCTTGACAATAGCTTGGATAAACCTTCGAGTCTTCAAAATTTAGCTTGATTGATGAATCATAGAGAGAGAGAGAGAATAATCTTCGAGCATCCAAACCTTCACAAAATCTAATTGTTCCCTATTCTGATAGAATCAGAATATATCATAAAACCCCTGAACAGTAGATTTTATCATCCTTGGTTTTGTATCAATCAAGTAGCAACAACTTTAGGAACCTACCTGAGCATAGTTCCAACAGGTTTAGATAGCCCTGACAACCATCGATAAGTTGTGTCTACATAATCCAAGGATATCGAATTCCATCTAGAAAAGAAACGTGGTGTTTCAGATCTAAATTGTTGACGTGGAATCGATCGTGAAGGAGTTCGCCTTTGGGAGAAAGGAACAAAATCTGGAGGTTGCTTTAACACCATACGATGACATCGTGAAGGTGCTAATGCAAAGATCTGTGCCCTTGTGTATGCACAAGATTTTGTTTGTTTTGATTTTGAAGAAGGTCGTATCGGTGCTGAAGAAGCTTTTTTTATCTTCTTTTGATGTCCTGAAACCGATTTATTGACATACTTGACCTTTACAGAATCCTGAACATCAACCTTTTGATGAATGAATGTTCTGGTTGATTGTGATTTCTTAGAATACTTCTTATTCTTTTGCAAAGAATAATTAATAAACTGAGAAATATTTTTCACACAAGAAGATTAACTTTTGTAAATCTTTTTCACAACCTTTGCAGGTTGTTTTGTGGAGTGAGAGTCTTGAGAGAGTTGTCGTTGAAGATCTTGAATAGTTTGCAAAGCAAGACTATGATCTTCTTGTAGCTTGATTAACCCGATTTGTTGATTCTTAAGTTCAAGAATCTGTTCTTTCATTTGAACAATCTTTGAACGCATTTCGTCACGTTCATTCTCCATAATGAGTACTTGAGAGTGAAGAACTTTGATTTCATCTTCTTTCTTTAACAATTCCTCCTTAACCTCTTTATCAGAACCTTTTGATTTATTATTTCCTTTCCAAGCTTGTGCAAGAGCATCCCACAAATCAAATGATGTTTCCAGATTTTTGTAGCACTGAACTTCTGCAGTTGGTAAACAAGCCAAAATTAATTCAAACAATTTCTTCTCCATATAATAACTCTTGTATTCTTCAGCTGACATTTTACTTGCAACTTTATTTCCATCATAAGGCTTAGTAATAAAAACCCATGAATTTGGATTTTTCAAGAAAACCAAATCTTCAAATATTCGCTGCCATCGATCAAAATCTTGATAAAATAACGCTTGCATACTCCTAGTTAAAAACTCCATTATTAATTCGTTACTTTCCATTTAAAAATTTGTCCTGGTACAGTTGCTGAAGCACAAAATACAACCCTTCAATGCACAAGTCAATTAAAAACTCATTTTTTAACTCTCTCCTTTGAACTATTTCTTGCTAATCAGTTCACTTTGAACCTATTGAACTTTGTACAAACCTCACAACTCAGTGTACAAGCAATACAAAAAACACCTTTTAACTTGACCCGTCACTCTTGACCTAGTTATCTTTATAATTTGTTGACCCTTGTACAACTTTCCTAGGACAAGTTTCAACCAAGAAAAAACACCTTTAATTCTTTTGACCTTCTTCAAATTAAACCTACAACAATCTCCTGCAACCTTTCTTCAATTCTTGTTTCTTTTTAGACAAACAGCCACCAAGGTATCACTTTTCCGAGTTTCGGACTGTTGGGTTTTTTAATGGGTTTCTAAATAATGAGGAAACAAATAAAAGCCCAATAAATTAGGCCTAATACAAGGGAGTATAAATACCCTTGTATCTTAGGGTTTTATAGATGTGAGAAAAAACTTTGTACACAAGAAAGAGGGAGCAAAGAGAGGAAATTCGGAATTCCCATTTTTGAATACGTAGCAGCACTAAAAATTTGATTCCCGGAGATTCAACCGTCGGATCGACTTTATTTTTAGACAGCGTGTTCCTGACATCTGGGCCAACGTTTTTGACCGTCGGATCTTCGTTTTGAGTTCTGAAAGTCGTGATTTTGGGGGCTGGACAGTAGCAGTTTTTTTGGGTATTGTTTTCTCATCTTTGTCTTTAGTTTGATTCCATACTTCTTGATGTTATTGTTCAAGAGTATGATGGTTATTGTATGCCTCTAGTTTGTATATAGAGAACACTTTGTATTGCTCTTTCTTGGTGGTAGTGGATTTTAAGTGGCCTACGGGTCCCGTGGTTTTTACTCTCGCCTTGAGAGGTTTTCCACGCAAAAAGGTTTTGTGTTTTTTGTGTGTTCTTGCTTATTATTTATCTCTGTTGATTGAGGGCTGATTTAAATTGAATTTGGTGTGCCCTAATTGTTTGTATCCTCATTGGTTCATACGGGTCAGGAAATGTAACACCTCGCAAATTTAAACACGATTAATTAAGTTAATCACTTGCATTATTAGACTAATTCCCTACTTGAGTGAATTCACAACACATTCTAGAGGTAAGTCTAGCATAGCCCAACTAGATAATACGCGTAGTATTACGTATTCGTAATTAGTTGTAATTACGTACTGAACAATTTGAAAACAAACGCGATAAAAACATAAGACTGTTGGTGAACAAAATTATTTAATAAAACGAAATTATTAAATAACGTAGTAACGAATAAATATTTTGTCAAAAATATTTACAAATCATTCTATAACGCAAAATGTTTAATTCGTACAATTTAAATAAAACAAAGTTCGAGATTTATAAAATTTATTAATTGGGTTTCATAAAAGATCCTAATTAAAAATAATGAAAATGTAATTAAAAACATAATAGTTAAAATAAAATAACATTTAACGATCGGGTAAACGAACACGGAACGCAAACACGGAGGCAGAAAGTGGAATAAAACCACCTCCCACCTCCATTTTCTTTCATTTTCTATCTATCTCATTCTCTCTCTTCCTTCTCTTTTCTCTTCCTTCTCTCTAAACTCTCTCAAAAATCACACAAAAACCTCAAATACTACCACAAAAACGCGCCGAATCACCATACATCTTTGGAATAAAACGAACACGGCACCCCGATCTACACTTCTACCTTTTCGGATTTCAAATCCGGCACTCGTAAGTTTCCGACAAATCCCGTAAATCTTTAGATTTCGAAGTTATAATTAATATTTCATGTTTAATATACTTAGATTACCATGTTTTAGTGTTTTATACAACCGATCATGTCCAAAACCGACCCGAAACTCGTTATTTTCAATCTGTTCGTTGAACAGGCGACTACGTCGCTTTTGGCCCAAAAACAGTAGTGCGACGTAGGCCTTTACGTCGCATTACCTTTCCCTACGTCGCACATAGCGACGCAACCCACTACGTCGCATTAAATTGCGAACGTCGCCTATGCGACGCAACCCATGACGTCGCAAAAACCTGAATGCGACGTAGACCCGTACGTCGCACCCTACGTCGCATAACAACCCAGCGTCGCACCTTACGTCGCTAAAAACAGGAAGTTTAAAAACTTGTTTTCACTAAGTGTCGAACTAACCGGAAATGCATATCTTTAAACGATACGATTCACGAGCTTTACAAACAATACAAACACTCTTATTTTACCGAAATTAGGATTTCAAACTATCACCAACGAGTCGTATACATTTTCACAAACAACAAAATACAACGTAAACGGTTAATACTTGGGACATAACTTGGTTGTACGAACACTAGCATGGATGATCAGTTTAGACATCCACATACTTATTAATCTCGTACGTTTAGGACGTTAGGAGATTCCAGACTGTACTTGGGCTTAGGTTTGCTAGCACTCGCACAACTACTTAACTCAACAGGTGAGTTCACAGCCCCTACTTTTACTGTTTGTAACTACTTTTGGGGTGAAAAACATAGTCAACTGCTTTACTGATTACTGATTGCCATAACTGCTTTTACTATATGATTATTTATCATACTACTTACTCGAACAATTAGAGTACTTGAACTGTTAAACTGCTATACAAACTATCACATAACTGCCTTTGGCACACTCATACAAACAACTTATAACTGTGGACAACTACTACAACTGTCCGTACGACATGGCATTCCAAACAAAAACTATTATCACTATGTGAAACTAAATTGGTATCTTACCGGAGAACGACCGGTACATATTGGTAACTTGTCGGAGAACGACCGACACTAACATGGTATCTTACCGGAGAACGACCGGTACTAACAGTGTATCTTACTGGAGAACGACCAGTACTAACAATGTATCTCACCGGAGAACGACCGGTGCTAACTTGGTATCTTACCGGAGAACGACCGGTACATTTGGTAACTAGTCGGAGAACGACCGACTCAAACTTTAAAACTACTGGAGAACGACCAGCAACACGTTTTCAAACATATATTTTGGGTAACGTCCCACACAACTATTTATGGGCAACATCCCACATAAACTTAACCCTTTGGGCGAACAACCCACTAAACTTATACTTTGGATGACGTTCCACTAAACATTACTCGACTATTATGGCAATTACTATTTACGAACGTATTTGGTCCAACAAATGTGACTACAAAACTTGAAACAACAATATACAACATAAAACCTGTGAATTCACTCAACCTAGTTGTTGACTTTTACTATGTTTTTCAGGGAATTAGCTGCGCATATAAGATCGCCAACACACATGGAGAATTAGGCGACCCTTGAAGCTTAGGATGCCAACTTTTGGAAACATATGGATTTCTTTAGTATAACTGAAATGTTTTAGTCATATTTTAGAAATCTACTTTTGTAAACTTACTACTTTTAACTTATACGATTCGATGAATCGTAAACTTTGTAATCAACTCTTTTGGCATCTTAATATTTATTGTTCTGTTGTAATCATAAGCTCTGATACGTATGCATGCTTCATTATTGTGACACCCCAGTACTTAAACCAAACGCTTCCGCTAAACAAATTTGGGGGTGTTACAGGAAAGTATTGTCAAACGAGGGTTTAATTCCGCATTTGTGTTTATCATTGTGACTTATTTCCCATCATATTGGTATCAGAGCTTTGTTTATTGGATTTGACTTGTGTGAACGATGGAAGCTAATACAACTAGGATGATTAATTTAAATGGTTCTAATTATCATGTTTGGAAAGGCATGATGGAGGATCTTCTTTATGTGAAGGATTACTATTTGCCTGTTTTTGCTACCGATAAACCTGAGGATAAATCGGATGCAGAGTGGACTATTTTGCATAGACAGGTCTGTGGGTATATTCGGAAGTGGGTAGATGATAATGTTTTAAACCATATTAGTGGGGAGACTCATGCTCGTACTTTGTGGAACAAGCTTGAACAGTTATATGCTCGAAAGACCGGTAACAACAAGTTGTTCTTGATTAAGCAGATGATGGGTTTAAAGTACACTGATGGGACTCCTATTTCAGATCACCTAAATGCGTTTCAGGGTATTATAAATCAGCTTGCTGGAATGGGTATCAGGTTTGAGGATGAGATTCAAGGTTTATGGCTACTTGGTACATTACCGGATTCTTGGGAGACTTTTAGGACATCTTTGTCCAACTCCGCACCGGATGGTATTATCACCATGGAATTGGCTAAGGGAAGTATTTTGAATGAAGAGATGAGAAGAAAGTCACAGGGTTCCTCTTCACAGTCAGATGTCTTGGTCACATAAACGCGGGGGAGAAGTCAAAGTAGAGGTCCAAGTAATAGAGGTAATCACCGTAGTAGTTCCAGCAAAGGTAAATTTGCTGATGTTGAGTGTTTTCATTGCGGTGAAAAAGGGCACACAAAATGGTACTGCAGACAGTTGAAGAAAGAAAAAAGAAAGGCCAATCAGAAGAACAAACAGAAGAAAAATGATGGTGGTAATGATTAGGTTGAAGTTAACGCTATCACTGATGAGTTCTTTGTTTGTTTTGATTATGATATGATTAATATTGCCCACGATGACACGAGTTGGATTGTTGATAGTGGTGCTACATGTCATGTTGCAACACGTAGAGATTTCTACTCATCTTACACTCCAGGTAGTTATGGATATGTTAGGATGGGTAATGCCAGGTTATCAAAGGTCGTTTGTATTGGAGTGGTCTGTTTGAAGTTTGATACCGGGATGGAGCTGGTTTTGCATAATGTAAAACATGTCCCGGATATGAGACTTAATGTTATTTTTGCAGGCATTCTTAATGATGATGGTTACCATAGCGGTTTTGGTAATGGTATGTGGAAACTAACTCTTGGTTCTATGATCGTGTGAAGAGGTAAGAAAGACTCAAGATTATACATCACACATCCGAAGATCTTCAAGAACATTGTTAATGTGGTGGACAATGCTGACACGACTCATTTGTGGCATAAGAGACTTGGCCACATGAGTGAAAAGGGGATGTCTATCTTGTTGAAGAAGAATGTGTTATCCGGTATGCGTGATATTAATTTGAGTAAGGGTTCTCACTGTCTGGCAGGGAAGCAAACGAGAGTTGTCTTTAAGTGTCATTCTCCTTTTCGAATGGAGAATATACTTGATCTTGTGCATTCCGATGTTTGTGGTCCTATGAAGACTAGGACACTTGGTGGGTGTTCCTATTTTGTTACATTCATCGATGATCATTCCAGAAAGGTGTGGGTTTATACCTTGAAGTGAAAGGATCAATTATTTGATGTGTTTAAGCAGTTTCATGTCTTAGTTGAGAGACAAACTAGGAAGAAGCTCAAGTGTGTCCGGACTGATAATGGCGGTGAATACATTGGGAAATTTGATGCTTACTGTAAAGAGAAAGGTATTCGGCACCAAAAGACTCCACCAAAGACACCGCAGTTGAATGGCTTAGCAGAGCGGATGAACAGAACCTTGGTTGAGAGATTCAGATGTTTGCTTTCACATGCAGGGTTGCCGGGTTCCTTTTGGGGCGAGGCTTTGAATACGGCGGTACATATTATTAATCTAACCCCTTATGTTCCTTTGCAATTTGATGTTCCTGACAGGGTTTGGAGCGGCAAAGATGTTTCTTACCGTCACTTACGAGTCTTTGGATGTAAGGCTTTTGTGCATGTTCCCAAAGATGAGAGGTCAAAGCTTGATATGAAGACTAAGCCATGTGTGTTCCTCGGTTATGGCCAAGATGAGTTTAGGTACATGTTGTATGATCCAGTTCAGAAGAAACTTGTACGAAGCCAAGATGTTGTGTTTGTAGAAGATCAGACTTTGAAAGATGTTGAGAAGAAAGAGACATAGACAATTCCTCAACATAATGATGATCTTACTGATTTGGATCCAGTTCCTCCACAACATGTTGATTCACAGTTTGGAGATGATGTTCAGAATGATGAACAGGGTACTGACGAAGTTGATGCTCATGAGCAACCAGAGATAGATGAAGACGTTCATCCAGAGTTACCGGTACCAGATGTGCCACCATTTGTTCCACTTAGGCGGTCTACTCGAGATCGTCATCCTTCTACTAAATATTCTGCTAATGAGTATGTTTTACTCACTGATGGGGGAGAGCCCGAGTGTTATGCAGAAGCTATGGAAGATGAACATAAGAAAGAGTGGGTTGAAGCCATGCAAGATGAGATGAATTCCTTGCATGAGAACAATACTTATGAATAGGTGAAGTTGCCTAAAGGAAAAAGAGCTTTGAAGAACAAGTGGGTTTATAAGGTGAAGACAGAAGAGCATACTTCTCTACCCAGGTACAAAGCTAGATTAGTTGTTAAAGGATTCAGTCAGAAAAAGGGTATTGATTTTGATGAGATTTTCTCTCCAGTCGTGAAGATGGGATCTATTCGAGTGGTTCTTGGTTTGGCTGCTAGCCTTGATCTTGAGGTTGAGCAGATGGATGTCAAGACAGCTTTCCTTCATGGTAATTTGGATAAGGAAATCTACATGGAGCAACCTGAAGGTTTTCGGGTTAAGGGTAAAGAAGATTATGTGTGTAGACTTCAGAAAAGTCTATATGGGTTGAAGAAAGCACCAAGACAGTGGTATAAGAAGTTTGAGTCGGTTATGGGAAAGCAAGGCTACCGAAAGACGACTTCAGATCATTGTGTTTTCTTTCAGAGGTTTGGTGATGATGTGTAACACCCGCCAAATTAGGACTAGTAATTAGTGCCTAATCATATGTTAATACATGTAATTAGTTCTGTATTAGGCTAATTAATGTATCAAATTATATATATTGTTGAATATATACGAAAATGCGATTTGATTAAATCGTACGCAATTTAAATCGAATGTATTTCGAATCAATTAAATACGGACATTGGTGACCAATTTTATTAAATAACGTGACATTATATAGTAACATTATGTCAAAAATATTATTCTAATAATATTCTAATTACAATTCGTATCGTACAAAATAACTTACATTTTATAACTCAAATATAAATTGATTAGTAAAATATTTAAATAAAATATCGCGTAATAAATTTGTATTTTAAAACTTACCATTTAATATGTAAAATAATTATTGAAACGTTAAAAGACGGAGAAAACGAACACCGCACGGAGCATGGAGACGGAGGCTGAAAAGTGGGCTTCCACCTACAACCTCCATCTCTCTCTTTCTCTTTCTCTCATTTTCTCTTTTTCTCTCTCTCTCTCCTCTCTTCTTTTTTTTCTCTCAAATCACAAACCCCCACCACCTATTAAAATCGCAAAATAACAACATAAAACGCATGCGAAACATACTACTCCTTTGGAAAAGAACGACCACGGCATCCCGATCTATCATCCTATCTTTTCGGATTTTTGATCCGACACTTTGTAAGTTTCCGACAATTCTCGAAACTCTTCGATTTCCATTATTTTCGACTTGTGGTTGTTTGTATACACTTAAAATGTCCATTTATGGGTTGGGTAAAAGATTTGGACCGAACGGAAGCCTCTCGACCAATTTTCCGGCCACCGGAATCTGAACAGACTCCGACGTCGCATCTGGGTTGGCCCAATTGCGACGTCAATTGCAACGTCGCAATACCATTCACCACGTCGCATATAGCGACATCGTCATTAACGTCGCATTAAGTTGCCGACGTCACGTATAGCGACGCAAGCCCTTACGTCGCAGAAATTAACAACGTCGCATATAGCGACGCCACGCACAACGTCGCATTAAATTGCGAAAGTCGCACATAGCGACGCCATGATCAATGTCGCAGTCAGGACCTGCGACGTCGCACCCAATGTCGCACCCAACGTCGCAAAAACCAGAAAACACAGATTTTTACTAAGTGTCGAGACCTAAAATTTTAACACCTGATTTTACCCAAATTCGGTTCCAGATGCGTTTTTCGTCAAAGCAATATAGTAGAAATAAAAATTTTCCAAGCTGACCTGGCAGCTCGACCCCAGCCAGGGGCTCTGCCCCTTGGACCCCGCCAGGGGCTGCCGCCCCTTGGACCCCGCTACCAGGGGCGCTGCCCCCGGACCCCCGTACTTAGATTCCGTAACGGCTTCGAAAACACAATCAAAACACATTTTTTCATGAAATCAAAATAATAATAGTTGAGATTATTATTACAAATCCGTCACCAACGTGCCATACATATTTTCAAACATTCGAATCAATCAACCAAATCGTAGTAATTTGGACATATATAGTTGTGAAACAACTACAAGGGTGATCTTTTGAGATACCCAATCATGTTTATAACCATCGCGTGTCGTGGACACCCTCAGGTTACAAGTCTTTGGACTTCATTACTCGGCTAATCAATCAAAGTTTATTAAGTTAAACTCGCTAGACTCAGGTGAGTCTCATAGCCCCTCTTTTACTGTTTTACTCAGGGGTGTGATATATTGCTCAACTTTTAACATGTGAACGCAAGTACAAACATTTCATATACTACATGAGTTTTTCGAAACTAATCATTTTAAAGTCCTCCGTCAGCATAGTTGTTAATACGTTGTAGCGTGAATATTAGTATATGGTACCATATAGGATTGACCCTCCTCGTTCGGGTTAGCAAGCACTAACCGGGTAAACGGACGTACTAATATTTGGGAAGACGAATGTTGATTAGGCATTCGTGGAGGCACCTCGCCCGGAATTCTCTATAGGGGACCCGGCCCTCGAGTTAAGCTCAACTATGTGCTCATGGCTGTATACACGATTACTATCATTAAATTGCTGGATGCAATTCATTATTTAAATCTTGCGGTTCATACTATATTAACTGATTTCAAACCTGTGAGCTCACCAGCTTTTAGCTGACCTTTTAGCATGTATCGCAGGTACCAACCAGTAGGATGTTTCTGCTTCAGGACTTTAGCTCGAGTCAGCATACAGACGATTGAGATTTTCTTGCATTAGTATATTTTGTACAAGTACTCATGTACTGAAATCTCTTTTTATTTAAACTCGAGCTATGTAAAGCTTTAAATGTTGTAAACATTTCAATTATCAATATATTTTGTTAAAACGACGCATATAGAGTCGTTTACTATATATCTTTGTGCTTTGTTATTGATTAGTAACACCCAAATCAAGCTTCCGCAAATCACTAAATTTGGGGGTGTTACATGATGATTTCATTATATTGTTGCTATATGCTGATGATATGCTGATTGTTGGCAGGAATATTGATAGAATTAAGCAGTTGAAGCGAGAATTGAGCAAGTCTTTTGCTATGAAAGACTTAGGGCCAGCAAAACAGATCCTTGGCATTCGGATTTCTAGAGATAGAGGTGCCAAGATGTTACATATGTCACAAGAGCAATACATTGAAAAGGTGCTTAGCAGATTTAACATGGATAAAGCTAAAGTGGTTAGTTCCCCTCTTACTACCAACTTTAAGCTAACGGATAGAGATTGCCCTTCTTCGGAGAAGGATGTTGAAGAGATGGATAGAGTTCCATATGCCTCAGCAGTTGGAAGCTTGATGTATGCTACGATTTGTACAAGGCCAGATATAGCTCATGCAGTAGGTGCTGTTAGTCGGTTTATGTCAAATCCGGGTAAGAAGCATTGGGAAGCAGTTAAGTGGATCTTGAGATACTTACGAGGTACTTCCAAATTGGGTATCACATTTGGAAATGGGAAGCCGATGCTTGTTGGTTATACAGACTCTGATATGGCAGGAAACAAAGATAACATGAAATCCACTTCTGGATATTTGATGACCTTTGCAGGGGGAGCAGTTTCATGGCAATCAAGATTGCAAAAATGTGTTGCCTTGTCTACAACCGAGGCTGAGTATATGGCAGCAACAGAAGCGTGTAAAGAACTATTGTGGCTGAAAAGGTTTCTACAAGAGCTTGGTTTCAAGCAAGAGCGCTACGTGGTACTTTGTGATAATGAAAGTGCAATTCATCTTGCTAAGAATACTATGTATCACAAGAGAACAAAACATATTGATGTGCGGTATCATTGGATTAGAGACGGTCTTGAAGATGGTTTATTTGAGCTTGGTAAAGTTCATACTGATGATAATGGTTCCGATATTTTAACGAAGGCCGTGGCAAGAGAAAAGCTCAAGGTGTGTTGCTCGATCGCCGGGATGGCGAACTCTTTTCCTCATAATTTGAAAGGGGGAGATTTGTTGGGTTTTTTAATGGGTTTCTAAGTAATGAGGAAACAAATAAAAGCCCAATAAATTAGGCCTAATACAAGGGAGTATAAATACCCTTGTATCTTAGGGTTTTATAGATGTGAGAAAAAACTTTGTACACAAGAAAGAGGGAGCAAAGAGAGGAAATTCGGAATTCCCGTTTTTGAATACATAGCAGCACTAAAAATTTGATTCCTGGAGATTCAACCGTCGGATCGACTTGATTTTTGGATAGCGTGTTCCTGACATCTGGGCCAACGTTTTTGACCGTCAGGTCTTCGTTTTGAGTTCTAGAAGTCGTGATTTTGGGGGCTGGACAGTAGCAGTTTTTTTTGGTATTGTTTTCTCATCTTTGTCTTTAGTTTGATTCCATACTTCTTGATGTTATTGTTCAAGAGTATGATGGTTATTGTATGCCTCTAGTTTGTATCTAGAGAAGACTTTGTATTGCTCTTTCTTGGTGGTAGTGGATTTTAAGTGGCCTACGGGTCCCGTGGTTTTTACTCTCGCCTTGAGAGGTTTTCCACGCAAAAAGGTTTTGTGTTCTTTGTGTGTTCTTGCTTATTATTTATCTCTGTTGATTGAGGGCTGATTTAAATTGAATTTGGTGTGCCCTAATTGTTCGCATCCTCATTGGTTCATACCGGTCAGGAAAGTATTGTCAAACGAGGGTTTAATTCCGCATTTGTGTTTACCATTGTTACTTATTTCCCATCACGGACTACTATTTCTGAGTCAATCAGAAACATTACATCCGAAAGTCAAAGTCTTGCATCCGAAAGTCAAAGTTTCACTTAAAAATGCAACAGTGTAAGATCAAGTCTTGCAAGAACTATAAAACTTTTGAAAAACTCATGCAAACGAGAAAGTTCTAATCCGAAAATATTCACTGTTTATCCGAAGGTCTTGTTAATCCGAAGATCACTTTTCCGAAAGTCAAAATATGAAAAATGACATTCGAAAGTTTGAAGTTTCGGACTTAACCTTTGCATGAATAGTCAACGCACACATAAGGGTCAAACATTCGGACAAAGAGTTTCGGAGATGAGGCGGTTATTATTTGAAGCTTTGGAGAAAAAGTTTCGGATCACTGTAGATCACGAAAAATAAGGAACTTCTGAAACTTGATCGGAAAGCTATGAATTCCGATGAATAATCAAGGTTGAACTCGATATGAAATGATTCAGAACCAGAAAACCGACCTTAATGAGGTATTAATTTTGAAGAACGATTGCAAACAAGAACATCCGTACAACGTCCGTACGCTTTGTAACACAATCGAAATGTCGAAAAAGTTTCGATGCTTATTTCTTCGCAGATCGTTGATCAAAATTGCTCTAAAACCATCGTATACTTTAAAACGATCCAAATCCAGTTGAAAACATTAATCAAACAACTCGAATTAAACCGTAACTTTCCAAAGTTTTTCGAAGCAAATTCTTGCATAAAACTTGAACAAAAAAACTTGTTGAAGTAATTCGAAGCAAATTCCACATAGAAATCAATCGAAAACTGATTGTACGTCCAACCGCACAAGTGCTCCGAGCTCTCGTTTCCAGCTAAAAACTTCCGACTAGCTGAATCCTACAGCAAATACGCAGACACTAAATCACCGTGGAGCATAGGGAAATCCCCTGTAAACCACCTCCGGTGTGAGAATGAGTTTCTACAGCTTTAATGGTGAGTTTATAAGTGAAGATTAGGGTTTTTTGGAGAGAATGAACAGTACCTTAAAATGAAGAATGAGTGCTCCTTTTATAGTTGTTGTTTCTTGGCCCCTACTCATGTATTGGCCAATCATATTTGAGCACTAACAAATGATTCCCTATGATTTAATCTGAGCCGTTTAGAGAGATCTCCTGAATATTTTGGATCGGTCCCCACTCTACATTCTGTTAGTCTTGTGAAAGCGACGTGTAGACCTCTGGGTGGAAGTCGGAAGAACAGATAATTTGGTGGCGATTCCCTAGACGGTAAAGGACGCCTAACGGGTGTCAACTGTTACGCCACAAGATCAATTGACGATCTCCTTCCATGTGGAAGCAAGTGTATTATTCTGTTATTAAATATGGAGACCTCTAGGTGGAGGTCCGCAGTCTGTGGGTGTAATATTGGTTACACCATTAAGTCCCCCCAGTCTAGTAGGAGGTAGTCAAAAGTAGATCCTGCTAGACTTGATAAGATTTTTCTTTCTGTGTCTCTTTGTTTCCTTCTGCCTGCAAAGTCGCAATCATCAGGCTGATTTGACGGTTTTTCGGCTTCCTAATTAATAGCTGTCATTTTTCTGACTCCTCGTTCTTGACCCGTACACATGTCTCCACTTCTGCAAGATCGTGGCCGTGCGTTGTTTTCCCTCTCAATATTAATTCTTTTATTTTTCTTCTTTCAAAATCAAAAAATCTTAAAATTAATTTCTTCCTTCTCTCTCTCTCAGGAAACCCTAACTTTTTCCCCCTTTTTCCTTCCTCCGGCGATCGTTCTAACTACTTCAAAACAGGTTAGCCTTCTTATTTCTTCCTTCATATCAGTCTTGTTACTATGTCGTCTGTCAATACTATTCACACTGTTTCGAGCATTCTTAGGGAGAACCATTTCAATTATATTTGTAAGAAATACGGAATTTCCGGCGATGCCGGTCCGTCTATGGCTCGGTTTGATGATGTTATTTCGAAACCGCCCGCCGGTAAATTTGGTGTGTATACAAAGTTGTTTTCCGTGTCCAACCTTCGAATCCCTTTGTCAACGTTTTATTTGTCCGATTTGAAGTACTATCAACTGCACATTTCCCAGATGTCTCCGATGGGTGCTATAAAAATCTTGGGTTTTGAAATAGGCTGTCGTGTTCATAAAAAAGTCCCGAATGTGAACGTTTTTAGGTATTTTTTCTGTTTGGGTCCCCCTGATCAAGGGTATTATACGATAAAGAGGAGGGTCAATACACCTAAGATCCTTTTAGGCATAAGGGAGTCTTTGAAAGATTGGAAAGATAATTTCTTTTGGTTAAGTGAGGATTTAATTCCTATTGGGTTTAGAGAAGTGTTGTTGTGGAAGAACGACGAAGTGCTTTTAAATGATGTTCCCCGTCTTTCTACCCAGGATGATGAACTTCGAGTCTTTCTTGAAACTAACTGTCACGTTTTTATTGACGCCTTCGCCGAGGAGGTTTTAGTTCTGTTGGGTATGAGTAGTCATTGGCCCAACGATGGCTCTGTGCCTGTTATTTATAAGGATGGGGAGGGTAAGCTTATTTTCTTTGTGTTTTTGATTTTGCCTTGGTGTTGTTTTTCTTATGGTTGTTTTTGTTTTGCAGAAATGATGATTGGCGAGTTATTAAATTCTGATAGTAAGAAGGGTTTGAAGTTTGGTGCAAAATCTGAAGAGGGTGTTGCTACCACCCCGAAGGCTGCTAGTTCTCGAGTTACTCCTACCGCTTCTTCATCTCAAGTCGCTTCTCGTACTAGGGCAAGCACTAAGAGTTTGACTGTTCGCGATTCAGCTCAGGAACAAGTTGGTTCTTTTTCCGAATCATACGAGGTGGAGGAGGTTGTTGAGAAAAGAAGGGGGAAGAGGGCTGCTACGGGTGGTAAGGGTAAGAAAGGAAAAAGAATGAAGGACAATGATTCTTTACCTCTTGTCAATGTGTCTGATACGGAGACAGATCATAGTGATAATTCCAAATCTGGAGACGGTGTTCATGATTCTATATCACCTCGGACTTTTACTGGTGCTTTTGTTCCTGCTCATCTGACTAGAAGCAAGTCTTCTACTCTTCCACCACGTAGTTGCGTTTCTCCTTCCACCGTGGGGAAATCATTTTCTGATCAAGACGCCGGTAAAGGTACTTATGATTCTGCTATTTTTGACATTGCATTCGTTGATACGAGTAGTCCCTATCTTATAAAAAGTGGTGTAAGGGACAAATCTTTTGGGAATTTTTTTACTGATATTGATAATGTGACTTGTTTTGTTGATGAAGATGTTGTTGGTGACTCTAGAAGTGGAGTTAAGGGGGTATATGTTCCCAAATGAGGGGTGGAATGTGATGATACCCTGGATAATGTGAAATCCAGGAGGGACTTTATCACACATTCACTCCCTCTAGCATTACAAGCTCGTGGTATTGATGTTAGTTTGTCTGAGGTGGTTGAGAATCTGGATAAGTTGGCTGTTGATACACTTTTCTATCATGAGATTGCTGTGGAGTATTTGAAACAGGTTTCCTCAGGGTTGAAGGTTGGTGATCTTACCAGGAAGGTTGAGAGTTTATCTGCGGAGCTTGAGAAGCAGAAGATTGATGCTGTAGCTAATGAGGCAGTTATTCAAGAGAAAGATGAGAAGATAGCTAATCTGAATCATGAGGTCCTTGCTCTAGGAGGTAAGTTACAGGCTTCGGAGGATAAAGTTGCTGACTTGGAGTGTAAGGTTGGGAAGTTTGAAGAGAAGATGGGTGTTGTAGAGATGAAGCTTTCTTCAGCTGAGGGTAGATTGGAGGCTGCTAGAGAGAAGCATGCTGAATGTGTCAAGAAGGTGTTGCGTCATTATTCTGGCCATCTCTTAAGAAGTTATGAGTTTTCTGCACCTGTGGCTAGGCTGGTTAGCTGTGCAGAAGCTAATGCTGGTCAGAAGATGTTGGAGCATATCTACTCGAAGGAGGAGAATAATGGGACTGCTGTTGAAACCCTAGCTGAATACAATCCTTCTGCCCAAGAAGATTACAACAAGGTTGTAGCTGCTTGTGGAGACTTGAAGTTTCCTTTTACCCAGAAGATTATTGACGCAGCTCATTTGCCTTTGGATGAAATTTTAATGATCACTCCTGACGCTGCTCCTGTGCCTTCTCCAGATTCTTAATCTCTTTTATGCTGCACTTTTATTGTCCTTTGAACAATACTTGCTTTTGTTGTGTGTTGGATATTTGTTGGTTTGTAAGCTCTTTGTTGAGCAAACAATGGTTGGTGCCAATTTTTGGCTTTTGAACTTTTATTTTATATGCGTGGTTGGTTATATTTTTGTTATAACACTTTTTGTTTGCATATTTTGCAGTTCATACTTGGTTGCTATAATTTAAGCAACTTGCCTTTTATATGTAAGGCATAAATCTTGGTCACGAGTTTACTCTAGAATACGCTTTTGATAAAATATATTACTTTTTCCTGGAAACCTCCTCCCTGAAGTGTGGGAAGTGATCACCTATGTCCGGACTTATACATCAAAAGTGTGATGTATTTTTGGATTGAACTATACATCAATCCCCTACTATGGGTTGCTATCCCACTTGTAGTGCTTAGGGCCCCAAAAGTGTGGGTTACCCTGTAATACCCCTTGAATATTCATGAATCAAGGTTTTCAAATCTTAGAAACGTAAGATTTGGGTAGTTATAATAAACAAATTTTGTCTCCAAAATTTTCGTGTCTCTCATTAGTGTAAGCTATCAAAATTCTTAATTACAAGCAAAACACGTGCCATGTAAGTAATCTAATTAAGAGATTTAATTTAAAGATAGCATTTCTTCAGGTTGGTAGCTTGCCACGTTCGATCTATCACTTTTCCTTGCAAATCTTCCAGTCGATATGAACCCTTCATGTCAGCCTCTACTACCTTGTAGGGGCCTTCCCATGTTTGACCGAGTTTTCCAACTGGGGTTGACTTGCTTGCTTCATTGCTTCTCATGACATACTCCCCTACTCTGAAGGATTCTTTCCTCACCTTCTTGTTATAGTATTTCTCCAACTCTTTTTTGTACTTGGCCTCACGCATGGCTGCTAATTCTCTTCTTTCCTCTAGGAGGTCCAGGTTTTCCCTCAGGTCAGCTTTATTTTTGCTTTCTTCTGTGTGGAGGTATCTATATGAAGGTACACTGATTTCTGCTGGTAGTAGAGCTTTTGAGCCGTAAGCCAATCTAAAAGGTGTCTCGCCGTTACTTCGCTTAGGTGTGGTTCTAATGGCCCATAGTACGTTTGGCAACTCATCCACCCAACCGCTCTTGCTCTTTCCAAGTCTAGCTTTGATACCTCTGACTACATCTCTGGTTGTTACTTCCACTTGGCCGTTAGCTTGCGGGTGGTATACCGAGGTGAACGTCTACTGTATTTCTAGACCTTCGCACCAATCTTTAAATTTTCCTTCAGCTAATTGTTTTCCATTGTCGCTTACTATCACCTTGGGTACTCCGAACCTGCAAATGATGTTGTCCCACACAAAATTCACCACATTCTGTCCTGAGATTTTTTTAAGTGGTTTGGCCTCTACCCACTTTGTGAAATAATCCACTGCCACTAGCAGGAATTTTACTCCTCCAGGGGCTTCGGGGAAGGGCCCAACGATGTCGATTCCCCATTTGAAGAACGGCCAGGCTGAGGTTACCGGAATCAGATCGTGTTTTGGCTGTCTTCGCATGGGTGAGTGGATTTGGCAGGATTCACAACTTTGAAGCTCCTCCTTCGTGTCATTATACATGGTTGGCCAGTAGTATCCTAAGGTTTTGATTTTCGCTACCACTGTCCTCGGACTGGAATGTAACCCACAAGAATCTTCATGTACTTCTCGAATGATCTTTTTGGATTCTCTGGTATCCACACATCTCAACCAAGGTTGTAGGTAAGATCTCCTATATAACACCCCTTCATAAAACGCGTAATGCGGTGCTCTGGCTTGAACTTTTCTTGCTTCTTGCTTATTTTGTGGTAAACTTCCATGAGTTAGGTAGCTAATAATATCCGTCATCCAAGGATCCTTTTCTTCCCCTATGCTCATAACATCTTGTCCCTCTTCAATAGAACTCTGGGGCAGTACTTCCACGAGGACCTCCTTTGTAAGGTGCGCGAATTGCATTGATGCGAGCTTGCTTAATGCATCGGCTTTCTTGTTTTGGTTCCTTCTGACATGCTCGATTTCGAACCTTTTGAAGGTTTTTACCTTGTCTCTTACTTTTTCCAGATATCTCCTCATTTTGATATCTTTCGCCTCGAATTCCCCTTGTACCTGCTTTGCTACCAACTGTGAATCTACAAATGCTTTCAAACATTTAACCTTCATCTGAATTGCAATGTTGATTCCTGCTAGTAAGCACTACGCCAAAAATGGGCTTTGGTCACACATGCTCGAAATCAAATCGTCACACCTTAAAAAATTTATGTGACTAAAGATGCCAAAATAAAATTCACATCATTATTTGGTCACACATACACTCCAATCGTGTGACCATTCTGAAATGTATTTGCCACACCTTCATACATTTATGTGGCTAAAGGGAACTGATGTATTTTTGCTGATTATTTAGTCACACATGATTTGGAACGCGTGACCAATGAAGAGTAAGTTTGAAGCATTAGTCACGTTAGACACATAAAGTGTGACAAAAACCGCGCCACACACTTGAACAGTGTGACCAAATGCCACTATATGGTCACATGAATTAATTGTTTATGTGACTAAATCATGAAGTCGAGTTTGTCACACATAATTTCAGTGTAGCCAAAAACAAGTACATATGGTCACTATATGGTCATACACTTGCACACTGTGACCAAATGCCACTATATGGTCACACACTTGAACAGTGTGACCAAATGCCACTATATGGTCACATGAAGTAATTGTTTATGTGACTAGATCATGAAGTCGAGTTTGTCACACATAATTTCAGTGTAGCCAAAAACAGGTACACGTGGTCACTATATGGTCACACATTTGAACAGTGTGACCAAATGCCACTATATGGTCATATGAAGTGATTGTTTATGTGACTAAACCATCTAGTCGAGTTTGTCACACATAATTTTAGTGTAGCCAAAAACAGGTACATATGGTCACTATATGGTCACACACTTGAACACTGTGACCAAATGCCACTATTTGGTCACACACTTGAACAGTGTGACCAAATGCCACCATATGGTCACATGAGGTAATTGTTTATGTGACTAAATCATGAAGTCAAGTTTGTCACACATAATTTCAGTGTAGCCAAAAACAAGTACATATGGTCACACACGTTCACACTGTGACCAAATGCCACTATATGGTCACACACTTGAACAGTGTGACCAAATGCTACTATATGGTCACATGAAGTAATTGTTTATGTGACTAAATCATGAAGTCGAGTTTGTCACACATAATTTCAGTGTAGCCAAAAATAGGTACAAGTTGTCACTATATGGTCACACATTTGAACAGTGTGACCAAATGCCACTATATGGTCACATGAAGTAATTGTTTATGTGACTAAACCATGTAGTCGAGTTTGTCACACATAATTTCAGTGTAGACAAAAACAGGTACGTATCGTCACATAACTTATTATGTGTGTCTAAAGTTTAGTGTGTGTTAGAATGTCAAAAGGTAATGTGTATAGTCACATTAATTTGTAGCACGATCATGTGACTATATGGCTTTATAATAGCCACACCATTTCACAAATGTGTAGCTAAATGGTGTTTATGGCCACATTTTAGGTGATTATATGTGACGAATATATTCACAACAGTCACGTTGTGAAATATTCATGTGGCTATTCTTTAGAGCCAAAATGGGCAACAACGATTATCATTAAGTTTTATATTAGTCACATTGAGTGTTAGTTTGTGTGTCTAAATCATATGCCACTATATGGTCACATGAAGTAATTGTTTATGTGACTAAATCATGTAGTCGAGTTTGTCACATATTATTTCAGTGTAGCCAAAATCAAGTACATATGATCAAATAACTTATTATGTGTGTCTAAAATGTAGGGTGTGTTAAAATGTCAAAAGCTAAAGCAACACTTTTGTCAGAATATGCAACACTTTTTAAACGTGTTGCCCATGTTAGAAAATGTAACACTTTTAAAATGCAACACTTTTGTTAGCTAAAGCAACACCTTCTCATTTACTTATACGAAGCTATGGCAACATTTTTGCTTATCAAATGCAACACTTTTTTTTGCTTACAAGCAAATGATTGCAACACTTTCCCTCATCTATTGCAACACCTCCTTCAGCATTCAGTTGCATTACATCACGTACATTTTTGTATCAGATTTACACTTTTAACAAATAGTTCTTGATCTATTAAAACTAGATACTTTAATTAAATTGCATATCATCATTCTATTGAAAGTAATATTAAAAACGCATTTCTACAACATCATCTATCAGACTACATAAAGATAATAAGAAGACTTCCACTTGGCACCTCACTTTAGCTGCATTTAGGGAATCTTACCTATTACAATGAAATGAAATAGAAACATTACAATCTTAACTGGAAATATATACAGAAAGCAATA
Organism: Helichrysum umbraculigerum; assembly: GCA_949592205.1. Lineage (NCBI taxonomy): Eukaryota > Viridiplantae > Streptophyta > Magnoliopsida > Asterales > Asteraceae > Helichrysum > Helichrysum umbraculigerum. Next base: position 18,672,410 of record CATIUR010000007.1, on the reverse strand, counting down.
CGACCTGCAAAAAAGTTTAAAATCTATACTTGGAGCCCTTAAGCTAACCCAAAGGCCAATAAATTGTGATCATACCTTGGTCATGGCAAAGTAGCAACTTCAATTCTAAGTATCAACAAAGGCTGTATTTTTTGACATATTTACAAATTTTCTTTAAGTAACCTGCAATTAACATACAATTTACTAATACATAGTTTCTAACATAAACCACGTTTTTCAGAATTTTAATTGTTTTGGAGACATAAACTAGCTTGAGTCTTACCTGAACTTCATAACCTACATATATAGAAGTGCAACTAAAGCATGTGGATCAATAAAAAGAGCTACAAAAAATTAAATGGATAAACTAACATTAGACTGAGGTCTTCCGTAACAAAGTATAGAGCAACAGTAAATTATATAACAGTAGAGTTTGTAAGTATCACAACAACCTGCATGTATAAAAGCTCGGTGGTTCTACCGTAGAAAGTAAGTACCAAGTTGACCATGTCCACCGACCCACAATGCATCAATCAAAGCCTACGAGGGGTGATCCTTGAGGATTTCAGTAACCTATTGACACAAAACAAATCAAGTTTTCATTAGTAAAAAAAAGGTCGTAGCCTCGTAACCTTGTGTTATCATACATGGTGCGAGCATTATAAATTAATTCATCTGGTATGCGGAGGAGGCAGCAGGCTATACCAAAAAAATATATAAAAGTTTAGTGGCATGTAAATGAAATAAAAAGGCAATAATCAGTATTCTTTAAAACATATAAATAAAAGAATAACTATGTTTCTTAACTAAACGAGACTTGCTCCATCATAAATATATGAAATAAAGAAAGAAAAAAAAACTTTTACAAACAATACATCTACATCTATGGCAGTAAAAACTCCCTGAAATAAAAATTAGTAGCAGAATTGAAAGCAAAATTAGAAAAATCATATGGATAGAAAGTACGAGCCAATGCCTGAAACAGATCACATGACGAAAAAGAATAATTAAAAACCCTGGTTTAACACAATGGATGCATAAATAACGTATATTTTGCAAATTCTTGTAATACTACAAGTGCTTAAGAGGTCTCCATGGATTTTCAAAATTGCAAAATATTAACACAAAGTGCAGGAAGAAAGAAATCATATATTTTTATTGTACTCATATATTGAAACACAAATACTGATCTAATTATAGAAGGCATAACAGTCAATAATTAGTGAATAACTCTATTGCTAATGTATTTTGAGTAAAACCTATTAGAGGGCGCGGTTAGTTGGCCGAAACCCAATTACTTAGACTTGCCCATATAGGAGTGTTTTCTAATCAAGAGTCCTTTTTAGTCATATAAAAAAATGAAAAGTGGGTCTAGTAGGCTGCTCATATAGTCGGTCCATTAAATAACGTACGGTATAACTAAACTTTCATCGGCAATTTAACAAACCCGAGTTTAACCAACTTGACTGGAATGTGACTCAACCCCAGTCGCCCATTTTACCACCCATACAATTACCTTAACCAAAGTATACATATCCTCTTTTTTGGGCATGGGAACCTTTCTTTTGTCAGAATACTCTATTCCAGCATGTGAATCCATTCTCACAAATGTCCCTAGGTATTGCACAAGTTCATTTCCTTCATCACCAACCGGTTTGCATCCTTGTTAAATGTCACAGCAATTCTTCGAGTAGTCTTCATGTTCCATGTTACACTCTTTTGAGTTGGACCTCTTAACTTTTTTATAGTAGTACCTGAAAATATTTTTAAAACATATATGCATCAGCTAGAACTCATGTTCATTAATAAAATAGTACGACACTATAAAGTTACATAACCTACTTAATTGGATGACAATTGAGAAACTAAGAACCAACGGTTAGTAACATACTTTGTTCGGAACATTGTTCATTAGTAGAGAGCTCATGTTCAGAAGATTGGGGGTCAACAGAATGATCTTCTCCTTCTGGATCACCTAGACTTTCAGTAGGTTGATGCACTTGAGTCCTGATATCGTCTTCATCATCACTGGTAGAGATGATACAGAGTCTATTTCGTTTACCCATTCTATGTGTATAAAAAGAGTCAAGTAAACAATATATTTCTGTCAATAAATCATGAGATGGCACACATTGTAATCTTGGAATTTAAACAAGTCTAAATGTCTATGAGAGTGAGTGCTACCTAAACAAGAGACAATAAACAATGAAAATGTTAGTCACAACATGAATAGCCAAAATCTATACGAAACATGTCTAAATGTGAACGTAGCTGGTGAAAAATGTTAAGTACTGTCAGCAATTAAATCTAAATAGCAATTAACCATCCATGACTCCATGAGCACTTAACATATTAACCCATTTAACCACATTCCAATATCATCAACAAATCCAATACTCTTTGAAAATAACGGATTTTGGTACCTGAATTGTTAGCAAATACTATAAATGTTCCAATCAATTACATACAACACGTAAACATACAAAGCATCAAATTGGACACAGATAACCAAAGTCATGAATTTGCCAAAATGACACAAAATAGTAAGAGCTATTAATAATATATACACAACATTTAACATACAGATCTTACACGAACTCTTTGCGGATAAACCCTTACTTATAACAAAATGTAATTTAGATTTTAGCTTACCTTAACTTGTAGTTCGATGGATGGAGCACAAGCGGGACGGGTTCTAACTGAGATTGGGGAGAAATTTTGTGTCTGAGATTGGGAAGTAGTGGATGTATCCAAGATTGGGGGCGGGATGAATTCGAAAGAGGGGAAATTTGAGGGAGGGAAAAATTGGGAGATAAAAATTTTTGGGGGGCGGGATAGGGAAAGTTTAGGATATATATAATATTATCGTTATCAATATCACATATCATTGCTATTAAACTTATGATAAAATAAATTTATCGTTTTGAAATATATGATATTATTCTAAGTTTAATAATGCAATATATAATATATGACATTAACAATATCACATATGCCACTAACAAATTTAGGATAAAATTAATTCATCATTTTTGAATATATGACATTATCCTAAGTTTAATACTGGAATATGTGATATTGACATTACCAATATCACATATGTCACTATTAAACTTAGAATAAAATTAATTCATCATTTGAACTATATGATATTATCCTAAGTTTAATTATGAAATATATGATATATGACATTGCCAATATCACATTTGCCACTGTTAAACTTAAGATAAAATTAATTCATCATTTGGCATATATGACATTATCATAAGTTTAATAAAGAAATATATGATATATGACATTACGAATATCACATGTGCTATTATCGAACTTAGGATAAAAATAATTCACCATTTGAGCATATATGACATTATCCTAAGTTTAATAATGGAATATATGATATATGACATTACTAATATCACATATACCATTATTAAACTTAGGATAAAATTAATTCATAATTTTGGAATATATGACGTTATCCTAAATTTAATCATGAAATATATTACTAATATCACATATGCCACTATTAAACTTAGGGTAAAATTGATTCATCATCTGGGCATATATGTCATTGTCCTAAGTTTAATAACTGAATATATGATATATGAGATTAACAATATCACATATGCCACTACTAAACTTAGGATAAAATTAATTCATCATCTTTAAATATATGACGTTATCATAGGTTTAATAATGTAATATATGATATATGACATTACCATATCACATATGCCACTATTAAACTTAGGATAAAATTAATTCATCATTTTGGAATATATGACATTATCATAAGTTTAATAATAGAATATATGATATATGACATTACCAATTTTACATATGCCACTATAAAATTTAGGATAAAATTAATTAATCATTTGGGAATATATGACATTGTCCTAAGTTTAATACTCCCTCCGTCCCAGAATAAGTGTCCTGTTTTGACTTTTTGAGTCTTTCTTTTTCAACTTTAACCTTAAATATTTTTGTTTGTGTTGTATAATACTTGATGCGAAATATATGAATAGATTGTGTTTGAAATGTATTTCCATTGGTATAAGTTTCATAAAGTACTATATAACACAAACAATAATATTTAAGGTCAAAGTTGACAAAGAAAGACATTAAAATCTGAAACAAGACACTTATTTTGGGACAGAGGGAGTATTACAATATGTGATATATGACATTACCAATATCACATATGTCACTATAAAACTTAGGATAAAATTAATTCATCATTTAGGGATATATGACCTTGCCCTAAGTTTAACAATGAAATATGTGATATATAACATTACCAATATCACATATACCACTATGAAACTTATGATAAAATTAATTCATCATTTGGGAATATATGACATTGTGTCACACCCCGCTAAAGCGGAAACACGAGGTGTAACAGTACCGGGTAACAATGCACAAGATATAGAAGTAACACCATACATAATTTAGCGAAAGTATTGAAAGTTACTACAAGTTCAACCCGTAGTTTCAAAAGAGATTACATCAAGTTCATAAAAGTTTCTAAAAGATAGTCATAGTTCAAAATAAAGCAAACGTATGTGAGAATGCATATCCATGCAAAGGTACTCCTAGAATGCACCTTACTGTCGTTCACCTGAAAAGCATGATAAAACAAAAGGGTCAACTATGGTCATAGTTGGTGAGTTCACAGGTTTAATGTTACAAATAAATGAACTAAAAGCTTTTTTCATAAATGACGTGAATAAAAATGATTAGTTGTAATAGTTGCGAATATGAAAGGTAGTATACGTAAGTGTTAATGCAATTGAGGCCACTACTAAACCGATTACCGACCGAATGCCCCAAATGATGTCCTCACAGGGACATGAGTTACCTTCCGTCCAATCGGGGACAAGGTAAATTCTACACATCCAATCGGGGATGTGAGCGAGTGATAACATGCACACACATAGCCATGTGAGTGAGGATTGGTCTACCCTAAATAACGTTATTCATGATTATCAAAGACGGCTCGTTTGGCTCTAGGACGAGTTAATGAGTAGTGTAACAGAATACCGGGGACTTAGTGCTCAATGATGTCCTCACAGGGACATGAGTACTCAATTCACATAAGCAGTATACACCAATTTGCATAAGTAGCATAGCAAAAGTTCAATAAGTTCATAAAAGTATAACCAATTTAGTTAAAGTTTAGAATCATGCTCGTCACCCCAAAATAGTAAACAAGTAAAAATGGGCTGTGAAAACTCACCTGAGTTTAGCAATAAGCAAGCAAGTAAGCGTGTTTCCAAGTGCAATCTTCTAACGCCCTAAACGTATAAGGTCGTGTGTAAGTGGAGGTTAATATTTACTTATGCTAGTTGTTCACTCAACTAGTATGTCCAAAAGTGTTTCGTTTTCAAAAACATATACGACCCGTTGGTGAAGGTTTTGTAATAATAATTCTCAAAGATATTACTATTAAGTTTGTTTCGTTGTATACTTATAAAAGTATTTGTCGAGTGTTTTTGAGTTGATCTCGTATGTAGCTATTTGTGGTTATGCGAGTTAGGTACTTAGTAAAATTAGAATTTCAATCTTTGGTCCAAAAGTTCTAAGTGTCATTTTTCGTCCGGGTTTTGTTTACAAGTCTCGTTTTGGTCCTAGTCACATAAGAAGTTTCACAAGTCCGTTTAGTCCACAATTTTAGTCCGAATAGTTTGGTCAACGTTTTTAGTACCGAGCTCCACTTTTGTTGACTTGGTCAAACCAACTTGTTTTGACCCGAAACTTTTACCGAAACCTTAAATATGTTTATAAGTAAAAAAAAAGTAAGTTTCATCACTTATGTTATGTTCGAAAAGTGTCGGTTTCATTTTTATACCCAAAACAGTCCCACTTTGAAATTTCCAGAAAATACATCCCCTTGCCGAATTTTTATAAAAAATCTATATTCCAAAATCAAATATGTAAAAAATCACAGGTGTTCCTCAATATGTTAGCTATTTTCTGTAATTTGTCCAAGATTTATAGAGGAGTATAACTATTTTTAATAATTACTCTTATCTTATGTGGTCAGATTTGGACACATGCATAAAGTTATAGTTTCTGGGCAAAATCCATAGATTTTCAGAAAAAGTGGTCAATATAACAATTGTAGCCAATGAAATTTGTGAAATTTTGGCGTTGGTTTCAAGTCATTTGGAGCAGTGTAGCTCTAGATATAGCCAAAATACTAAGAGTAAAGTTTCTGACTTTATAGGACAGATTACCTATGTATTTTCACAAAAAATATTAAAAATAGTAAACGAACTCAGAAAAATATGAGGTTTGCGGGGTTGGAAAGCCTATTTCCTGAACTTGATTTTAGACTATAAAAACGTCCAATTTCATTAAGAAATGAGTGAGTTATGGTTTGGTACATTTCGTGTAAAATTATGGACAGGAGCTGATACATATATTTTTATGAACTTAAAGTTTAGAAAAACGATTTTTTAAACCAAATTTTGTTATAATACTTGTGAGTGAACTTTTGATTATGATTATAAGCATAAAGATGAAGAGAAAAGAGTCCTCACAATGGTGGTAATAGAGATGCTAGGACAGATTTGAGATGAGGAGGACTTGTTGTGTAGAAATCTTGAAATCCTTTTGCAAAAAGATGAATATTTGTGTGGTGGTTGTTGGTGGCTTAATGGTGGTTTAGGGTGGTGGAGTGGTGGTGTATGGTGGTGGTTTTCTCCAGATTTTAGAGAGAGAGTGAGGGATAGAGAGAAGCTAGAGGAAATCTAGGTGAGTGGAGATGTAAAAATGAAGCCTTGCATGTTGAATGAATGGTTTAGGGAGAAGAAAATAATCATTTGAAAATGCATGTATTTTTAGTGGGTGTGGTGGAGGTGGCTGACCCCTTGTGGGCCCCCACTTGGTGGTTTGTGATTTAATTCAATTTCCAGACTGTTGTTACGTATTTTGATCGTTTACCCGTTAATTGTGTTAAATCGTTAAATCGCCTAATGTTTATTTGTGTAGTTTTTGTTATCGATATATTTGGAATATTTTTCCATTGAAGTGTTATTAAAATACTTTATTTTGAGTTGTCAAAATATTATATGGGCTTCGTTTGGTTGTCGAGTTCAGTTTTGCGCGTTTTTACCGTGTTTGTTGCGTTTTAAACAAAACGTCTAGGTTTTTCGTGCATTATTTAACAAAATAATAATATATGATAAATAACTTCTAAAAATAGATTTAAGTTATTTATAGAATTGTTTTGACCAACGTTCATGTTTAGTCGGATACCATCCGATTGAATTCACTTGTCGAGTCACTGAAATTTCGGTTTTTGCGATTCGATAAGGATTTTGTGAGGACATAAAGAGGTAGATATTTCTTTGATTTATTTGGCACTTATTAACCTAATTTAACATGTCTAAGGGAATTCAAAGTTCACCAAGCAGTCTCTAAGACATTTTGCGGCTTTGGTAAGCCTACGGAGTCATAACCTAAAATTTTCACTAGGATTTAAGGATTGCTGTAAGCGTAATTTAAGATTCGAGTGCGGTAATGAACTGAGATTTTGACGGTTGTCACATTATCCCACCGTTGAAATGAATTTTGTCCCGAAATTCAATTCGTCCCATTGGGTGACGAAGCACTCGAGAATAGGTGCGGGGACTTTCGTGTTATTAAATATTCATGTTCCTATGTGAACTCAGGTCCATGTTTAGAATTCCGATGAGCTTTAACTACGGGAATCTGTCACGTCTCAATTGTTTGGTACCTCTATTAAGGACTTCTATTGGTGCTTCACTAAAAGAAAGTAATCGATCTTCGATTCGAAACTCTTCTAAGGGCAAGGTCTGAGAGTTGTCAACTGGACACTTCTTAAGGTTTGAAACATGAAATATGTCATGAACGCCACCCCACTCTTTGGGCAATTCTACTTTGTAAGCCACCGGGCCTATTTGTTGCAAGATTTTGTGTGGTCCAATATAGCGTGGGCTTAGCTTGCCTTTCTTGCCAAAGCGTACAAGTCCTTTCCAAGGTGATACTCTAAGGGACACTCTATCACCGGATTGGAATTCTAGTGGCTTTCGGCAATTGTCAACGTAGCTTTTCTGTATACTTTGGGTTGCCTTCAGTTGTTCCCTTATTGTCGTGATTTTGTCCACAGTTTCTGAATGATGTATGGACTTGTCAAGTACTTCTCACCGAGTTCGTGCCAACATATCTGTGATCGGCATTTCTGTCCATACAATGCCTCAAATGGTGCACACTTGTTGCTAGTGTGATAACTACTGTTGTAAGAGAACTCTATCAGGGGTAAGTGTACATCCCAACTTCCTCCGAAGTCTAGTACACAGACTCGTTGCATATCCTCTAAGGTTTGAATTGTTCGCTCACTCTGCTCGTCTGTTTGAGGGTGATATGTTGTACTCAGGTTTAGTTGGGTTTCCAACATCTTCTGCATTGATAGCCAAAACCTTGATGTAAAATGACAATTTATATGGTAGATCATTGAAATGGGCACTCCGTGACGCGACACAATTTCTTCAATATAGCTTTGACCAAGTCTCTCCATTATGTAATCCTATCGGATAGGTAGAAAACGTACGGATCTTGTCAGTTGGTCGACGATAACTCAAATGGAGTCGTGACCTTAAGGAAATTCGAGGTGACTTAGTGACGAAGTCCATTGCTATCAGTTCCGATTTCCATTGGGGTATTTCGGGTTGTTGTAATGACTCTGACGGCTTTTGGTACATAATTTCGCAATCATAATCGTTAAGTAACTCCATCCACCTTCTTTGCCTCATGTAGAGCATCTTCTGTTCGAGTATGTCCTGGAGACTCTTATGATCGGTAAACACAGTACATCTGGAACCGTATAGGTAATGTATCCAGATCTTAAGTGAAAAGACCACTGCTTCTAGTTCCAAGTTATGCGTAGTACAGTTCACCTCATTTTTTTTGAGCTGCCAGGAAGCATTCGTAATTACTTTATTCTTCTTCATCAGAACGCAGCCCAATCCCAAGTGTGACGCATCACTATATACCACAATCTGTTCCTTCGGGCAATGATAGGATTGGCGCAATTGCACAGTTTCTCCTTCAGCGTTTGAGATGCCTTCTCCTGTTCAATATCCCAAACTTATTCCTTCATCTTTTGGGTCAGTTCTGTCAAGGGCTTGGCGATCTTTGAGAAATTTTCTATGGACCTTCTATAGTATCCAGCCAATCCTAGAAATTGACGGATCTCCGTAGGGGTCTCCGGGACTTCCCATTTCTCAATCGCCTCGATTTTAGCTGGATCCACATGGATCCCTTCCATGTTCAATATATGACCGAGGAAGTGTACTTCTCTGTTCCAAAACTCACACTTAGAGAATTTGGAGTACAACTTCTCTTCCTTGAGTGGTTGCAACACTTGCCTTAAATGTTGCTCGTGATCCTCCTTACTACGCGAATAGACTAGTATGTCATCGAGAAAAAAAAAATCACAAACTTATCCCAATATGCCGCAGGAGCATTAGTGAGGCCTAAGGGCATAAGCATAGACTCATAATGCCCATATCATGTTTGGAACGCCGTTTTAGGTATATCTTCTTTGTGAATTTGTAATTGGCGATAAACTGACCGCAGGTAGAGTTTGGAGAAGTAGGGGGCGCCTTGCAGCTGATTGAATAGATTGTCGATTCAAGGGAGCGGTTACCTATCCTTAATTAAAAGTACCGATGCGTAGTGGTCATTTTGGGGAAATGTACCTGTGACCACATTGGGGTTCTGACGTGCCTTCCTAAAATGCTCGATGTTTCCACACTCGTAATAAGCTCTTGATGCATAAGGGTTTAGTCTCTAAAGATATATAAATTTCTAGTATACGAAAGGATTTTTTTTTTTTTTTTAGTTATATCCAGTTTAAACACAAAACTGCTGGTACTATTTCTGGTTAAATTGGCGTCGTTTCCCTATCACTAACGTCATCGTAATTTTGGTAGCTTTGTTAATAATCTATGGATTTGAATACTTTACAAAACATTTTGTTGAAGATTTGTCGTAAAATCTATTGAAAAATTTTTATGTTGAAAATTTGTTTGATAACTTAGAGTTCTTTAAAAATTTGAGTCAATCAAATTACGTTGAAAACTCTTATCACTGACAAAACGTTTGAAAATTCCGTTTAACGAAATCCATTCAAAAAGATTGAAGTTGTGAAAATTTTTGGTTAAATGTCCGATGAAAATCCGTTAAAGGCTTGAGTCGATAAAATACGTTGAAAGCTCTGATCATTGAATGGTGTTGAAAGTTATGTTTTATCAAAATGTGTTTGAAGATTTATGTTTGTGAAAAATCCATGGAAAATGTCGGATGAAAATTTGGTTGAAACCGTTTCCCACACACAGTATGTGATTAGTGGATTTTCTACTAGTCTTAAGTGAGTTCTAGTTTGCACACTAATCTTAATCACAAGGCAGCGACTTCGTCTCTGGTCTCCATCACCTATAGATGGGTAGTTTCTATGATTTCGTTAAGATTTTGCCGATCCTCATAGATCTTGTGCAACTTGGCCCTGTGGCAGGTGCATCTATCTAAATGGGTTGCATATTGTTCTAACTCTATAGCGTCTATTCTATTCTCGTGGCGGCGTAGCCTATCAGCTAGTACCTGAATAGTATGGTGAGCGGGTTCCTGTGCGTATGGGGAGGTGTGCATGTCGAAAACTTCTTCGTCCTTTGTAGGAATCTGTATTCATCCTTCAGTTTCCCTAGTCTCAAGAGTTGCGGGTAACCAATTCCATTAGCGGACATCTGTCCGACGACTAGTCCTAGTAGGTAGAGTATCAGTAGTAGTATAGATAGTGTAAGGTCTAGTTCGAGAAGGTTTGTCAGTCCTTCTAGTTGTGTATAACACATGCGATTCATAGGTCTTCGATAAGAGTGGGAGGAATCGTGTGAAGTAGAAGAAGTAGATGTAACACGCCTAGGTGATGAGTTCTCGTGTTGGTCCAGTTTTATTGGTTTATCTTCAGGCAGAACCTCCTCAAGTGGACCCCCCCCTTTTTTTGATAGATTCTCCTCCTCGGTACAGGTTGGGTTGTCGCGAGGGCGACCGGTGACGTTACCATAATCGTCGGTTGATATGGCAACGTGGGATGAGGGTTGCGATAAGGTAAGACTACAAATAGAAGACTAGCTAGTACCTAGGACAACTAGTGACGTGTCCTGACGCATCTGCCGAGTAAGCAGTACGGGATAATGATGTGTAGTTCCCAATCTACTGATCTTTAGGTTCGGATCACAACTTAAAAGTGCAGAATATTGTTTAACGAGTTTATGTATGCAAAATTTAAATGCAATATAATCTAAGCGAGAGAAAGTAAAACTATTGCTTTATTATCAATTAGGAACGATTACTATATCACCGAGTCTTGGTCGAACATAGACAGAACGAATTGTCGCAAATCAAGACACAACCACTGTATGTATACATGTGACAACTGTCAATTTAGGACTATAATTTAGTGCCTAATCAAGTGTAATACATGTAATTAGTTCTGTGTTAGGCTAATTAATGTATCAACTATTATATATTGTTGAATATATATCTACAATTATGCGATTTGTTTAAATCGTATGAGTTTCAAATCGAATGAATTTCGATACAATAAATACGGACGTTGGTGAACAATTGATTTAAGTAATACAAGGATTTTTAATAACGTTTTTGTACTTAAAAATATTATGTCAATAATATTTTGTATCCAAGTTTTATCACACAATTTATATAAACGCGAATAAAATGTAATTGCGCAAACAAAACGAGACAATTCACCATTTATAATGTAATTATTAAATGTTTAGTCAAATGCTTTAACAAAAATACTGAGTAATTATTCCTATTTTAAAACGTATATTAAAACATAGAAAATAAATATTTAACGTTTAAACGACGGAGTAAACGAACACCGCACGGAGCGCGGGGGTTCAGGCTAAGAGTGGAACTCCCAACCAAAACCCCCTCCCTTTTTCATTTTCTTTCATTTCTCATCTTCTATCTCTCTCTCCTCTCTTACTTTTCTCTCAACTAAACCACAAACCAAAATCAACGAAAATCGCAAAATAAACATACTAAACGACCTCGGATCTTCAAGCCCCTTTGGAAATAAACGACCACCTCGCGACGATCTACATTTCTACCTTTTCGGATTTTCATTTCGGCAAATTGTAAGTTTCCGACAAAATCCCAAAATCTCTCGATTCTTAGTATTTCTCACTTGTGATTGTTTATATAACATATATATGTCCCTTACTAAGTATATAACACGATTTCATAGCTTAAAAACGAGTTTAAAACGGATTTTTGGTCGGAATTATCGTGACAGCCGGATTTCTGGGCTGGTGTTCATCCATGCGACACAAGCCTTGTGTCGCATGTTGTGTCGTATTTCGGCCTTTGTGTCGCATAAACTCCCTTGTGTCGTATTTTGTGTCGTACCCGAGAATTAGTGTCGCAAGTCCTGCGACACAACCACTATGTCGCATACCCCATACGACACAATCACTATGTCGCTGTTGAATCAGCATCTCGCATCTATGCGACACAACCATTGTGTCGCATAGACATTGTGTCGCATTCCTATGCGACACAACCCTTGTGTCGCATAAACACTTTTGTGTCGCATATTGTGTCGCAAAACACAGAAAACTCATATTTTTACTAAGTGTCGAGACTCGAAAATTATCACTCGATTTTACCCGAATTCAGATCCCAGATGCGTTTTTCGTCAAAGCAATATAGTAGGAATAAAAATTTTCCAAGCTGACCTGGCAGCTCGACCCCAGCCAGGGGCTCTGCCCCTTGGACCCCGCTACCAGGGGCGCTGCCCCCGGACCCCCGTAATTAGATTCCGTAAGCACATTTTTCACCAAGTGTCAAACTTGTACAACTTCAAAACACTTATACGATACAACTTTTCAAACATAATGGAATTTGTTTTTTCAAGTATAACGCTTCTAAATCAATGTGGTAACATCAAGACTATTGTTACAATTAATCACCAACGGGCCGTACATGTTTTCAAACATATTTCAGAATCAAACAAGTCGTTGTAACTTGTATCAATTCAATCAAACAAGTCGTTGTAACTTGTATCAATTCAATCAACCAAATCGTAGTAATTTGGACATATATATAAAGTTGTATAACAACTACAAAGGTAGTCTTTCGAGATACCGGTACAATTAATAACAATCAAGTGTCGTGAACACATTCAGGTTTCAAGTCTTTGGACATCAATTCACCGCTAATTACTTCAAGTTTATTAAATTAAACACTTCAAGACTCAGGTGAGTTTCATGGCCCCATTTTCACTACTTTTACTAGGGGTGTGATATTACTACTTCATTTTGTTTTACAAGTAGAACGCAAGTGCCAAACTTCAAATACTACATGAGTTTCAAGCTAATCAATTTAAAGTCCTCCATAGCATAGTCTCTAGTATTTATAGCGTGAATGTTAGTATATGATATCATATGGGATTGACAATCCTCATCCGGGTTAGCACGCACTAACCGGTCAAACGGATGTATTAGCATTTGGGAAGACGAGTGTGGATTAGACACTCGTAGGAGGCATTTCAAGTTAGGTTTCCTTAATTGGGCCTGACAAATCAAGTTAAGCTCAGACTATGTGCTCATGGACAGTATAACTTTTATTTTGCTTAATTGCATTTTAAATTCAATATAAATCTTGCGGTTCTTACAACTATACATTGACATACAAACCTGTGAGCTCACCAGCGTTTTCGCTGACCCATTTTAGTATTTATCACAGGTACCCAGCAGTAGGTTGGCTGCACAAGCAGGAACTATTAGCTCGAGTCAGCATTCATACAACTAGAGATTGGATTGCATTATTATATTTTGTAAAAGTAATTATGCTATGTAATCTCTCAATTTCAGGAATCGAGCTAATGTAACAATATTTTGATGTAAACATTTACTTTATCTATACAAGTTTAAAACGACGCATATAGTGGTCGTTCATTATATCTTATGTGCTTTGTATATTGATTAGTGACACCCAAATCGAGCTTCCGCAAATCAATCAAATTTGGGGGTGTCACAATACAGTAGCTAATGCAACATCCAAAGTATTGCTATCATGTACTTAGTGTCGCTTACAAAGATCACAAGATTTGACTGACACCTTAAACAAGCTACTTTGACATGATGCACTAACATGTTAACCTCGAAATGATAAGACTAAAATGGAGGTATACTTAGCTACTAACAGTGCTAATATGGATGCCTACGATATGCAATGCACACAAGCAAAATTTGCTTTTCAAAGATTTGAGTAGAAAAGGAAATTGAACATAATCGTAGTATACCTACTCCGTATCTCACATAATCTTACCTAAATTAAACATAGGTGATCAGGCTATGTGTTATTGAGGTCTAATAATGCAACACACAGGTTAGCGATACTAGGAATATGTTCAATTTAGTTGAACTGGTAATATTTTGGTGTTTCAAGAAAATATTATTTAAAAGTGTTGGTTATAGTTGGGGTTTTTATTTGAAAAACCGGCATTCTCTATAACCTGGCTCTGATACCAAACCTGTCACACCCCGCTAAAGCGGAAACACGAGGTGTAACAGTACCGGGTAACAATGCACAAGATATAGAAGTAACACCATACATAATTTAGCGAAAGTATTGAAAGTTACTACAAGTTCAACCCGTAGTTTCAAAAGAGATTACATCAAGTTCATAAAAGTTTCTAAAAGATAGTCATAGTTCAAAATAAAGCAAACGTATGTGAGAATGCATATCCATGCAAAGGTACTCCTAGAATGCACCTTACTGTCGTTCACCTGAAAAGCATGATAAAACAAAAGGGTCAACTATGGTCATAGTTGGTGAGTTCACAGGTTTAATGTTACAAATAAATGAACTAAAAGCTTTGTTCATAAATGACGTGAATAAAAATGATTAGTTGTAATAGTTGCGAATATGAAAGGTAGTATACGTAAGTGTTAATGCAATTGAGGCCACTACTAAACCGATTACCGACCGAATGCCCCAAATGATGTCCTCACAGGGACATGAGTTACCTTCCGTCCAATCGGGGACAAGGTAAATTCTACACATCCAATCGGGGATGTGAGCGAGTGATAACATGCACACACATAGCCATGTGAGTGAGGATTGGTCTACCCTAAATAACGTTATTCATGATTATCAAAGACGGCTCGTCTGGCTCCCGCCCCTTGGACCCCGCTACCAGGGGCGCTGCCCCCGGACCCCCGTACTTAGATTCCGTAACGGCTTCTAAAACACAATCAAAACACATTTTTCAAGTAAAACGACACGAAATCAAAATAATAATAGTTGAGATTATTATTACAAATCCGTCACCAACGGGCCGTACACTTTTCAAGTACTTAAACTTATCAACCAAATAGTGGAAATTTGGACATTATAGTTGAACGAACAACTACAAGGGTGATCTGTTGAGATACCCAATCATGATTATAACCATCGCGTGTCGTGGACACCCTCAGGTTACAAGTCTTTGGACTTCATACTCGGCTAATCAACTTACGTTTGTTTAAACGCACTCAGACTCAGGTGAGTCTCATAGCCCCTCTTTTTACTGTTTTACTCAGGGGTGTGATATATTGCTCAATTTTAACATGTGAACGCAAGTACAAACATTTCATATACTACATGAGTTTTTCGAAACTAATCATTTAAAGTCCTCCGTCAGCATAGTTGTTAATACATTGTAGCGTGAATATTAGTATATGGTACCATATACATTGTAGTGTGACCGAAGCCTTGGCTACCCGAACACCACCCGGTAGCGAGGACACAGCAACCAATACTCCACCACCTAAACCTTGCTCCTATAAGGACTTTCTTAGCTGTAAACCGCTATACTTCAAGGGCACGGAAGGTGCCATTGGCTTGATCCGTTGGATTGAGCGTATGGAATCTGTTTTCAGTCTCTGCGACTGCACTGAGAACAACAAGGTCAAATTCGCTGCTTACACCTTTCAAGAAGGTGCACTCATGTGGTGGAAAACCCACGCAAACTCCGTAGGCCTTGAGGTTGCAAACCGACTTCCTTGGGCCGAACTGAAGAAGAAGCTGACGGAAAAATATTGTCCTGAAGAAGAGTTGCACAGGCTGGAGGAAGAATTCTGGAACCTGGCAGTGCAGGGAAATGATGTTGCTGAATATACCACCAAATTTCAGCAGTTTGCTTTATTATGCCCGAGTTTGGTCGAACCAGAAAGTAAGGGCATTAAGAGATACATTCGTGGACTCCCCGAGAACATCCAGGGAAACGTCGCCTCATCCAAACCAACCACCACTGAGAGTGCCATTCGATTGGCCCACGAACTCATGGCCCTAGTTGTCAGCCGTGAGACCTCCAACACCTCATCCTCCAACAACAACAAACGCAAATCCACTGAACACCACCACCACTCAAACAAGAAAAACAACGCCATCCAAGTCTACACCACCAACTCTGAATCCAACCGCAGCTACACCGGGGACAGGCCTTATTGTCCCAAGTGTAACTATCACCACTTTGGTCAGTGCAATACCCCTTGCAACAACTGCAGGAGGTACGGGCATTCGACTAAGGATTGCCGAGCCCCCAGATCCAACAACAACTCCTCGGACAAAAATGCCCGACAACCTAAGTCCTGCTATGAATGTGGAAATCCAGGACACTTTAGGGATACGTGCCCGAAATTGAAGAATAAGGGCAACAACAACAACAACAACAACAACAACAACAACAACAACAACAGTCGCAACAACAACAACGTCAAAAGTAGCGCCTTCGTGATCAACTCAGGGGACGCCCGTCAGGACCCGAATGTGGTCACGGGTATGTTCCTCCTCAACAATTTAACTGCTTCTATTCTGTTTGATACTGGTGCCGATAGAAGTTTTATTTCCGATGAATTTTGCCCTCTACTTGACATTACACCTGTTGCTTTAGACGTTAAGTACACCGTAGAGCTAGCAAATGGCAAATTGATAGAAACCAATAGTGTGATACCTAATTGCACTTTAAATCTAGCCGACGAAATCTTCTCCATAGATCTTATGCCTGTTGAGATAGGAAGTTTCGATGTCATCGTGGGCATGGACTGGTTATCCAAACATCGCGCCGAAATCATTTGCTACGATAAAATTGTTCGCATACCTCTCGCCGTCGGTAAAACCCTGATCATACAGGGGGAGACCGGTGGGACGAGGCTTAACATCATCTCTTGTCTTAAAACCCGGAAATTTCTGAGAAAGGGTTACCCAGCAATCCTCGCGCACATCATGGAGAAAAAGTCGGAGGCGAAGCGACTTGAGGATGTTCCAATTCTTCGAGACTTTCCAGAAGTCTTTCCTGAAGAACTACCTGGTCTACCACCACCAAGACAGGTTGAGTTCTCAATCGATCTTGTACCAGGTGCTGCGCCGGTGGCCCGAGCGCCATACCGCTTAGCTCCATCCGAACTTCAGGAGCTGTCCACCCTGTTACAGGAACTCCTGGAACGAGGGTTTATCAGGCCGAGTTCTTCACCTTGGGGAGCTCCGGTCCTATTTGTTAAGAAGAAAGATGGTTCTTTTCGAATGTGTATCGACTATCGAGAGTTGAACAAGTTAACTGTCAAGAACCGGTATCCACTTCCTCGAATCGATGATTTGTTCGACCAACTTCAAGGGTCGAGTTGTTATTCAAAGATAGATCTCCGATCCGGTTATCACCAACTGCGTGTCCGCGATGCCGATATTCCAAAAACCGCTTTCAGAACCCGTTACGGGCATTACGAATTTCAAGTGATGCCATTCGGCCTAACCAATGCACCGGCTGTATTCATGGACCTTATGAATCGGGTGTGTAAACCTTATCTTGACAAGTTTGTCATTGTCTTTATCGATGACATACTCATTTATTCGCGCAACGAGCAAGAACATGCGCAACACCTCAAAACCATCCTTGAACTACTTAAACACGAGGAGCTATATGCAAAATTCTCTAAGTGTGAGTTCTGGATCCAAACAGTCCAATTCCTTGGTCACGTGATTGACAGTCAGGGGATTCACGTTGACCCATCAAAAATCGAGGCCATCAAAGACTGGCAAGCACCCACCACTCCGACCGAAGTACGCCAATTTTTGGGTCTTGCCGGGTATTACCGACGATTCATTGAAAATTTCTCCAAGATAGCCTTACCACTCACGACTCTGACCCAGAAAGACAAAAAGTTTGACTGGACTGATAAACAAGAGTCGGCATTCCAACTATTAAAACAAAAGCTTTGCAGTGCTCCTATTCTATCATTACCCGAGGGCACCGATGACTTCGTGGTATACTGCGATGCTTCTCATCAAGGTCTCGGTTGCGTGCTTATGCAACGAGACAAAGTCATAGCTTATGCTTCACGACAGCTCAAGATTCATGAAAAGAATTACACTACCCACGACCTCGAATTAGGAGCCGTCGTTTTCGCCCTCAAAATTTGGAGACATTACCTCTACGGCACTAGGTGCACAATCTTTACAGACCACAAAAGTCTCCAACACATATTCGATCAGAAGGATCTCAACATGAGGCAACGTCGATGGGTCGAGTTGCTTACCTATTACGACTGCGAACTCAAATATCATCCAGGCAAAGCAAATGTCGTTGCTGATGCCCTCAGTCGGAAAGAGCGAGTGAAACCACTTCGGGTTCGAGCCCTCAGTATGACCATTCACAACAATTTAAACATTCAAATTCTCACTGCTCAACTCGAAGCCTTGAAACACGAAAACGTCAAAGATGAAGCCTTGCGGGGCATGGATAAACAATTCGAAGTCAAACCTAACGGGATTAGGTATTTCTCACACCGAATCTGGTTGCCTAAATTCGGGAATCTACTAGACTTGGTGATGGATGAAGCTCACAAGTCCAAATATTCTATCCATCCGGGATCCGACAAGATGTACCACGGTATCAAGGACTTCTACTGGTGGCCGAACATGAAAGCTGAAATCGCCACCTATGTCAGCAAGTGCCTTACTTGCTCCAAAGTCAAAATCGAATATCAAAAACCTTCTGGTTTACTTCAACAACCCAGTCTTCCTGAATGGAAATGGGAACAAATTGCCATGGACTTCATAACCAAACTACCCAAATCCTCGAACGGTTACGATTCCATTTGGGTAATCGTGGATCGTCTCACCAAATCTGCTCACTTCCTGGCAATCAAGGAATCCGACAAAATGGAACGCCTCACCAACATTTATCTGAAGGAAATCGTGACCAAACACGGTGTTCCAATCTCAATTATCTCCGATAGAGATAGTCGTTTCACTTCACAATTTTGGCAATCACTTCAAAAATCCCTGGGTACTCGACTTGATATGAGTACCGCATACCATCCTCAAACAGACGGTCAAAGTGAACGAACCATTCAAACACTTGAAGACATGCTAAGGGCCTGCGTAGTAGACTTCGGTGTAAACTGGGAAAAACATCTACCATTGTGCGAGTTCTCGTACAACAACAGTTATCATACCAGCATCAAAGCTGCACCCTTCGAGGCACTATACGGTCGTAAGTGCCGGTCACCTATCTGTTGGACCGAAGTTGGGGATAGCCAACTCACAGGTCCAGAAATCATTCACGAGACGACCGAGAGAATCGTTGAAATTCAAAACAAGCTTAAGGCCGCGCGTGATCGTCAGAAAAGTTATGCTGACGTGAGACGCAAACCACTCGAGTTCCAAGTTGAGGATCGAGTTCTACTCAAAGTATCGCCTTGGAAAGGCGTAATCCGATTTGGCAAACGAGGGAAGTTAAATCCCAGATACATTGGACCATTCGAGATCCTCGAAAGGATTGGTCCAGTGGCTTATCGATTGCAGCTGCCATCTGAACTCAGCAGCGTGCATCCCACATTTCATGTTTCAAATCTGAAGAAGTGTCTGTCTGATGAGACACTTATCATTCCACTCGATGAAATTCGAGTTGACGAAAAACTTCACTTTGTTGAGGAACCCGCTGAAATCATGGACCGTGAGGTCAAACAACTTAAACAAAGTCGTATTCCTATCGTCAAGGTTAGGTGGAATTCGCGGCGCGGTCCGGAATTCACCTGGGGACGGGAGGATCAAATGCGACTCAAGTATCCTCAACTCTTCACTGATTCAACGTCAAACACGACTTCAACATAAATTTCGGGACGAAATTCTTCTAACAGGGGGAGAATGTGACAAGCGTCAATTTAGGACTATAATTTAGTGCCTAATCAAGTGTAATACATGTAATTAGTTATGTGCTAGGCTAATTAATGTATCAACTATTATATATATTGTTGAATATATATCTACAATTATGCGATTTGTTTAAATCGTACGAGTTTCAAATCGAATGAATTTCGATACAATAAATACGGACGTTGGTGAACAATTGATTTAAGTAATACAAGGATTTTTAATAACGTTTTTGTACTTAAAAATATTATGTCAATAATATTTTGTATCCAAGTTTTATCACACAATTTATATAAACGCGAATAAAATGTAATTGCGCAAACAAAACGAGACAATTCACCATTTATAATGTAATTATTAAATGTTTAGTCAAATGCTTTAACAAAAATAATGAGTAATTATTCGTATTTTAAAACGTATATTAAAACATAGAAAATAAATATTTAACGTTTAAACGACGGAGTAAACGAACACCGCACGGAGCGCGGGGGTTCAGGCTAAGAGTGGAACTCCCAACCAAAACCCCCTCCCTTTTTCATTTTCTTTCATTTCTCATCTTCTATCTCTCTCTCCTCTCTTACTTTTCTCTCAACTAAACCACAAACCAAAATCAACGAAAATCGCAAAATAAACATACTAAACGACCTCGGATCTTCAAGCCCCTTTGGAAATAAACGACCACCTCGCGACGATCTACATTTCTACCTTTTCGGATTTTCATTTCGGCAAATTGTAAGTTTCCGACAAAATCCCAAAATCTCTCGATTCTTAGTATTTCTCACTTGTGATTGTTTATATAACATATATATGTCCCTTACTAAGTATATAACACGATTTCATAGCTTAAAAACGAGTTTAAAACGGATTTTTGGTCGGAATTATCGTGACAGCCGGATTTCTGGGCTGGTGTTCATCCATGCGACACAAGCCTTGTGTCGCATGTTGTGTCGTATTTCGGCCTTTGTGTCGCATAAACTCCCTTGTGTCGTATTTTGTGTCGTACCCGAGAATTAGTGTCGCAAGTCCTGCGACACAACCACTATGTCGCATACCCCATACGACACAATCACTATGTCGCTGTTGAATCAGCATCTCGCATCTATGCGACACAACCATTGTGTCGCATAGACATTGTGTCGCATTCCTATGCGACACAACCCTTGTGTCGCATAAACACTTTTGTGTCGCATATTGTGTCGCAAAACACAGAAAACTCATATTTTTACTAAGTGTCGAGACTCGAAAATTATCACTCGATTTTACCCGAATTCAGATCCCAGATGCGTTTTTCGTCAAAGCAATATAGTAGGAATAAAAATTTTCCAAGCTGACCTGGCAGCTCGACCCCAGCCAGGGGCTCTGCCCCTTGGACCCCGCTACCAGGGGCGCTGCCCCCGGACCCCCGTAATTAGATTCCGTAAGCACATTTTTCACCAAGTGTCAAACTTGTACAACTTCAAAACACTTATACGATACAACTTTTCAAACATAATGGAATTTGTTTTTTCAAGTATAACGCTTCTAAATCAATGTGGTAACATCAAGACTATTGTTACAATTAATCACCAACGGGCCGTACATGTTTTCAAACATATTTCAGAATCAAACAAGTCGTTGTAACTTGTATCAATTCAATCAAACAAGTCGTTGTAACTTGTATCAATTCAATCAACCAAATCGTAGTAATTTGGACATATATATAAAGTTGTATAACAACTACAAAGGTAGTCTTTCGAGATACCGGTACAATTAATAACAATCAAGTGTCGTGAACACATTCAGGTTTCAAGTCTTTGGACATCAATTCACCGCTAATTACTTCAAGTTTATTAAATTAAACACTTCAAGACTCAGGTGAGTTTCATGGCCCCATTTTCACTACTTTTACTAGGGGTGTGATATTACTACTTCATTTTGTTTTACAAGTAGAACGCAAGTGCCAAACTTCAAATACTACATGAGTTTCAAGCTAATCAATTTAAAGTCCTCCATAGCATAGTCTCTAGTATTTATAGCGTGAATGTTAGTATATGATATCATATGGGATTGACAATCCTCATCCGGGTTAGCACGCACTAACCGGTCAAACGGATGTATTAGCATTTGGGAAGACGAGTGTGGATTAGACACTCGTAGGAGGCATTTCAAGTTAGGTTTCCTTAATTGGGCCTGACAAATCAAGTTAAGCTCAGACTATGTGCTCATGGACAGTATAACTTTTATTTTGCTTAATTGCATTTTAAATTCAATATAAATCTTGCGGTTCTTACAACTATACATTGACATACAAACCTGTGAGCTCACCAGCGTTTTCGCTGACCCATTTTAGTATTTATCACAGGTACCCAGCAGTAGGTTGGCTGCACAAGCAGGAACTATTAGCTCGAGTCAGCATTCATACAACTAGAGATTGGATTGCATTATTATATTTTGTAAAAGTAATTATGCTATGTAATCTCTCAATTTCAGGAATCGAGCTAATGTAACAATATTTTGATGTAAACATTTACTTTATCTATACAAGTTTAAAACGACGCATATAGTGGTCGTTCATTATATCTTATGTGCTTTGTATATTGATTAGTGACACCCAAATCGAGCTTCCGCAAATCAATCAAATTTGGGGGTGTCACAATACAGTAGCTAATGCAACATCCAAAGTATTGCTATCATGTACTTAGTGTCGCTTACAAAGATCACAAGATTTGACTGACACCTTAAACAAGCTACTTTGACATGATGCACTAACATGTTAACCTCGAAATGATAAGACTAAAATGGAGGTATACTTAGCTACTAACAGTGCTAATATGGATGCCTACGATATGCAATGCACACAAGCAAAATTTGCTTTTCAAAGATTTGAGTAGAAAAGGAAATTGAACATAATCGTAGTATACCTACTCCGTATCTCACATAATCTTACCTAAATTAAACATAGGTGATCAGGCTATGTGTTATTGAGGTCTAATAATGCAACACACAGGTTAGCGATACTAGGAATATGTTCAATTTAGTTGAACTGGTAATATTTTGGTGTTTCAAGAAAATATTATTTAAAAGTGTTGGTTATAGTTGGGGTTTTTATTTGAAAAACCGGCATTCTCTATAACCTGGCTCTGATACCAAACCTGTCACACCCCGCTAAAGCGGAAACACGAGGTGTAACAGTACCGGGTAACAATGCACAAGATATAGAAGTAACACCATACATAATTTAGCGAAAGTATTGAAAGTTACTACAAGTTCAACCCGTAGTTTCAAAAGAGATTACATCAAGTTCATAAAAGTTTCTAAAAGATAGTCATAGTTCAAAATAAAGCAAACGTATGTGAGAATGCATATCCATGCAAAGGTACTCCTAGAATGCACCTTACTGTCGTTCACCTGAAAAGCATGATAAAACAAAAGGGTCAACTATGGTCATAGTTGGTGAGTTCACAGGTTTAATGTTACAAATAAATGAACTAAAAGCTTTGTTCATAAATGACGTGAATAAAAATGATTAGTTGTAATAGTTGCGAATATGAAAGGTAGTATACGTAAGTGTTAATGCAATTGAGGCCACTACTAAACCGATTACCGACCGAATGCCCCAAATGATGTCCTCACAGGGACATGAGTTACCTTCCGTCCAATCGGGGACAAGGTAAATTCTACACATCCAATCGGGGATGTGAGCGAGTGATAACATGCACACACATAGCCATGTGAGTGAGGATTGGTCTACCCTAAATAACGTTATTCATGATTATCAAAGACGGCTCGTCTGGCTCTAGGACGAGTTAATGAGTAGTGTAACAGAATACCGGGGACTTAGTGCTCAATGATGTCCTCACAGGGACATGAGTACTCAATTCACATAGATAGTATACACCAATTTGCATAAGTAGCATAGCAAAAGTTCAATAAGTTCATAAAAGTATAACCAATTTAGTTAAAGTTTAGAATCATGCTCGTCACCCCAAAATAGTAAACAAGTAAAAAGGGGCTGTGAAAACTCACCTGAGTTTAGCAATAAGCAAGCAAGTAAGCGTGTTTCCAAGTGCAATCTTCTAACGCCCTAAACGTATAAGGTCGTGTGTAAGTGGAGGTTAATATTTACTTATGCTAGTTGTTCACTCAACTAGTATGTCCAAAAGTGTTTCGTTTTCAAAAACATATACGACCCGTTGGTGAAGGTTTTGTAATAATAATTCTCAAAGATATTACTATTAAGTTTGTTTCGTTGTATACTTATAAAAGTATTTGTCGAGTGTTTTTGAGTTGATCTCGTATGTAGCTATTTGTGGTTATGCGAGTTAGGTACTTAGTGAAATTAGAATTTCAATCTTTGGTCCAAAAGTTCTAAGTGTCATTTTTCGTCCGGGTTTTGTTTACAAGTCTCGTTTTGGTCCTAGTCACATAAGAAGTTTCACAAGTCCGTTTAGTCCACAATTTTAGTCCGAATAGTTTGGTCAACGTTTTTAGTACCGAGCTCCACTTTTGTTGACTTGGTCAAACCAACTTGGTTTGACCCGAAACTTTTACCGAAACCTTAAATATGTTTATAAGTAAAAAAAAAGTAAGTTTCATCACTTATGTTATGTTCGAAAAGTGTCGGTTTCATTTTTATACCCAAAACAGTCCCACTTTGAAATTTCCAGAAAATACATCCCCTTGCCGAATTTTTATAAAAATGTATATTCCAAAATCAAATATGGAAAAAATCACAGGTGTTCCTCAATATGTTA
Source organism: Helichrysum umbraculigerum (assembly GCA_949592205.1). Classification (NCBI taxonomy): domain Eukaryota; kingdom Viridiplantae; phylum Streptophyta; class Magnoliopsida; order Asterales; family Asteraceae; genus Helichrysum; species Helichrysum umbraculigerum. The sequence goes on along the minus strand of CATIUR010000007.1, from coordinate 18,647,448 downwards.
GCTATTTTCTGTAATTTGTCCAAGATTTATAGAGGAGTATAACTATTTTTAATAATTACTCTTATCTTATGTGGTCAGATTTGGACACATGCATAAATTTATAGTTTCTGGGCAAAATCCATAGATTTTCAGAAAAAGTGGTCAATATAACAATTGTAGCCAATGAAATTTGTGAAATTTTGGCGTTGGTTTCAAGTCATTTGGAGCAGTGTAGCTCTAGATATAGCCAAAATACTAAGAGTAAAGTTTCTGACTTTATAGGACAGATTACCTATGTATTTTCACAAAAAATATTAAAAATAGTAAACGAACTCAGAAAAATATGAGGTTTGCGGGGTTGGAAAGCCTATTTCCTGAACTTGATTTTAGACTATAAAAACGTCCAATTTCATTAAGAAATGAGTGAGTTATGGTTTGGTACATTTCGTGTAAAATTATGGACAGGAGCTGATACATATATTTTTATGAACTTAAAGTTTAGAAAAACGATTTTTTAAACCAAATTTTGTTATAATACTTGTGAGTGAACTTTTGATTATGATTATAAGCATAAAGATGAAGAGAAAAGAGTCCTCACAATGGTGGTAATAGAGATGCTAGGACAGATTTGAGATGAGGAGGACTTGTTGTGTAGAAATCTTGAAATCCTTTTGCAAAAAGATGAATATTTGTGTGGTGGTTGTTGGTGGCTTAATGGTGGTTTAGGGTGGTGGAGTGGTGGTGTATGGTGGTGGTTTTCTCCAGATTTTAGAGAGAGAGTGAGGGATAGAGAGAAGCTAGAGGAAATCTAGGTGAGTGGAGATGTAAAAATGAAGCCTTGCATGTTGAATGAATGGTTTAGGGAGAAGAAAATAATCATTTGAAAATGCATGTATTTTTAGTGGGTGTGGTGGAGGTGGCTGACCCCTTGTGGGCCCTCACTTGGTGGTTTGTGATTTAATTCAATTTCCAGACTATTGTTACGTATTTTGGTCGTTTACCCGTTAATTGTGTTAAATCGTTAAATTGCCTAATGTTTATTTGTGTAGTTTTTGTTATCGATATATTTGGAATATTTTTCCATTGAAGTGTTATTAAAATACTTTATTTTGAGTTGTCAAAATATTATATGGGCTTCGTTTGGTTGTCGAGTTCAGTTTTGCGCGTTTTTACCGTGTTTGTTGCGTTTTAAACAAAACGTCTAGGTTTTTCGTGCATTATTTAACAAAATAATAATATATGATAAATAACTTCTAAAAATAGATTTAAGTTATTTATAGAATTGTTTTGACCAACGTTCATGTTTAGTCGGATACCATCCGATTGAATTCACTTGTCGAGTCACTGAAATTTCGGTTTTTGCGATTCGATAAGGATTTTGTGAGGACATAAAGAGGTAGATTTTTCTTTGATTTATTTGGCACTTATTAACCTAATTTAACATGTCTAAGGGAATTCAAAGTTCACCAAGCAGTCTCTAAGACATTTTGCGGCTTTGGTAAGCCTACGGAGTCATAACTTAAAATTTTCACTAGGATTTAAGGATTGCGGTAAGCGTAATTTAAGATTCGAGTGCGGTAATGACCTGAGATTTTGACGGTTGTCACACATTGTCCTAAGTTTAATAATGAAATATGTGATATATGACATTACCAATATCACATATGCCACTATAAAACTTAGGATAAAATTAATGCATAATTTTGAATATATGACATTGTCCTAAGTTTAATAATGACATATGTGATATATGATATTAATAATATCACATATGCCACTATTAAACTTAGGATAAAATTAATGCATAATTTTGAATATATGACATTATGCTTTGATATATGACATTACCAGTATCACATATGCTATTATTAAACTTAGGATAAAATTAATTCACCATTTGTTCATATATGACATTATAAGTTTAATAATGAAATATATGACATTACCAGTATCACATATGTCAATATTAAAAAGTTAGCCTCTTTGTACCAATTTTAATTCAAATACTCTAAATTATAATTATCTTTAACTATTGTAACACAAAAAAATAAAGATTGCAATTACTTTTAAAGCTAAATTTAATCGCAGGCGCCAAACCAAAAAATGAAAACTCAAAAATTCCCACCCATCAGGCCTTATGTAAACCTAGTGCCGCCATTCACCCTTGATTTATTATTTTATCCCCAAAATGAAATTTGAATATTCATCTCGATTGAAATGCTTTTACAAATCCTTTGATCCAATCCAGGTACCTTTCTTTGCAATTTTAAGATTAAACAATAGCTATTCATATTTCGCTATTAGGGCTTTTTTGTTTTGTTTTTATGCTAACTTTTTTTCAGTTTATATCTTGTAAGCAAAAAGAACAATCGAGTGGCAGAGCTGCTAAGATTCCTTAAGATTTCATATTATAAGATGTGTGCGTACTTGATGTTTTTCATGTTATAAGTAGGTAATGCAATATTACTATTATATATACACTTGATTTTTATGAATTAATAGAGTTAAAGAAGAATTTATAATTGTTGGTATTTGGGTTTAAATTACTTAGGTTTTCTATAATTGAAGACCAAAAGAGGGACACTTGTGACCGCTTATTGCACTATTCACTTTTACATCAACCGGTGGTGGCTGTTCCATTGGTGAAATGTCATAGATCGTACTACTGAAGCCTTATTTGGTATGGCTAAAACTTCTCAGGGAATTTAATTAGACTTTTCATTTATGATTTTGTTGTTAGTACTGTAACTCGTTTATGTGTGGTTTGTAGTAGCCTCAACTGTTTTATATACATTGAGATAAAAATCAACCAGTGAGTGCTCTAAAAAGCTATAGTTTAAATTTTTCTTGTTATATTATAATAGAGATTAAATTGCTTATAAAGTTGTTAATATAAGCACTCATGTTACCAAAAAAAAGTTTAGTATTAGATCCTATACGTTTTTTGTCTGCTTTGTTTAGTAGATGTCAATGCAATGGACATAATTTATCTTTAGTTCTAGGATCACAAGATACAAAAAACTACCTTATATTTTTTTTCGTTTCTATCAAGGGCTTTGTGATAATTACCATCTTAGATTTTTGCTCATTACTGTTACTACGATCTTTGAATCACCATTGACATGTCTTTCATTTGACTCGTATAAATTTAACTTGCAAAAAATCTGGTAACAATTTCGTATTCTCAGTCAACATCGCTAAGCTACTCTGCATCGATTTAAGAGTTGCATCATGTGAATCTATTCTGCGACTTAACTCCTCTTGTTTCTCCATTACTTGAGCGTTAGTAATTCGAACCATACAATTTCAGGTGCCAGAACACCCAAACTATTAAATCGACCAGGTATATTTTGAGATTTCTTATATCTATGTTTGATTGTTTGTTACATCAATAAATCAGTAAATCATTTGCAAGTTTGAACGATTATGAGTTATTACATTTTATTGTTGGTTTGTTTATGTAATTGACTTGTTATACTTTCTTTTTCTCATAAGATCTGTTTCATAAATCATTAAATCATATGCTAGTTTGATTGATTGTGAGTTACTAGGTTTTATTGTTGGTTGGTTTGTTTAAATCATAAGTTGTACTGTCAACCTTAACTATTGACCTTATCCATTATCTCCAATTTTAACTCAACCTTCTAACAGGTCAAATGGGTCCAAGAAATGTATGTTCCTGGTTTTGTGTGTACCCTCTGGAACCATCAGGTTTGGCCTCTTCACTTACATTTTAGTATTATTGCTCCGTTACGTTGTCAGCGAAGATTAATTTCATAACAGGTCCAATAGGCACAGCGAAGATGAATTAATTTCTCATGGAAACGATGAGTCTAACGATCGACAGTCTCATCACGATGAGGTGCCTACAAATGAACAGCATCGTAAACAAGGTTTGTATTTCTAATACTTCAGTATTGCTACTTATTCGAGATTAATTCTTGTGACATGAATAGCTTACCGCCTTTTGTAATAGGATTGTTTTATCGTTATGAAGAATGAGAAATATCATTGTTATGTAGCTATAAATTATTATATATTAATAATAATACACTTAAGTTCTTTTGTAATAGGTTGTATGATGACATGACATGTTTCAGCCGCTCAAAAAGTGAGTTTCTTTAAGTTGTGTGAGGTCAGTATATGCTTGTCTTAAGTCCAACAAAATACAGTTGGCTTATTTAGAGTTAAATGCTTTGTATTATAGTTGGGATTATTTACTGCTCCTATACTATAATAAAAACCAGACAAGCATTAAATGGCCCGTGTGTATACACGAGTTTGAAATCTAGTTATATTTAGTATAGTAAAGACTTATGTTTCTGAATTTTGGTTCATTATCAGTTATAAATTTATGGCATGTTTTTGGGTGGTGGAATGAGGCAGGTGGTAATCTTATGTGTTGCTGCTCTTGTTGCTTTACAAGACAATGTACATAAGCTGGAAATTGATCATGAGAATGCCAAGACTTTAACTGGTAAGTATACTTCTTTACATGATTATAACTCTTGTTCTTATATTATGATTCGTTCAGTTTTCATATTCAGTGTGAATTTTGATTTTACAGTAAGGCTAAATAAAATCAAGGGTCTTGGTGTGGATGTAGCATCTCTGGAGACAAGTATTCTATGCAATCCAGTTTCTCAAACCTTAAGAACTATTCTATGCAATCCAGTTTCTCAAACCTTAAGAACTCTTGTTCTATGAGTGTTGTTTTGCAAGTGTTTAGTGGAAACATTTGAAATAGTTGATTAGTTAGTCTTTGTAACCGTTTCATTAGATATAGAATTCATATTGTTGTATTCATTTGATCTATAAAATGGTTAATGCAATTGTTACACAAATTATTGATTTGTTATATGTGACTAAAATATGTAGTCACATAATATGGTCACACATTGTGGCCACTGTTTGATTAATTATGTGTGACTAAATAATGCAAAACGCCACAAAAACATACAATTTAAGTGGCCATTGGGTGAACAATGGTCACACTTTTTATCACATACGGCCACTTTTTGCTTAATTTTATGTGATCAAATCCCAGGATAAATCACTCTTTGAGTGACTAAATGATAGAAAAAGCCACACAAACATAAAAATAAAGTGGCCATTGGATGGCAATAGTCACACAAAATATAAGTTTACTTGTCATTAAAATACATATGGTCACACTTTTTATCACCTACGGCCACTTTTGCTCTAATTTTACGTGACCAAATCCAAGAATAAATCACTATTTGTGTGACTAAATGATACAAAACGCCACACAAACATAAAAATAAAGTGGCCATTGGTTGGCAATAGTCACACAAAATAAAAGTTTACTTGACATTACAAAGCATATGGTCACACTTATTATCACCTACGATCACTTTTGATCTAATTTTATGTGACCGAATCCCAGATTAAATCACTCTTTGAGTGACTAAATGATACAAAACGCCACACAAACATAAAAATAAAGTGGCCATTGAATGGCAATAGTCACACAAAATACTAGTTTACTTGACATTGCAGCCCATATGGTCACACTTTTTATCACCTACGGCCACTTTTGGCTTAATTTTGTGTGACCGAATCCCAGATTAAATCACTCTTTGAGTGACTAAATGATACAAAACACCACACAAACATAAAAATAAAGTAGCCATTGAATGGCAATGGTCACACAAAATACTAGTTTACTTGACATTGCAGCCCATATGGTCACACTTTTTATCACATACGGCCACTTTTGGCTTAATTTTGTGTGACCAAATCCCAAAATAAATCACTCTTTGAGTGACTAAATGATACAAAACGCCACACAAACATAAAAATAAAGCGGCCATTGGATGGCAATAGTCACACGAAATACAAGTTTACTTGTTATTGCAGCCCATATGGTCACACTTTTTATCACCTACGGCCACTTTTGTTCTAATTTTACGTGACCAAATCCAAGAATAAATCACTATTTGTGTGACTAAATGATACAAAACGCCACACAAACATAAAAATAAAGTGGCCATTGGTTGGCAATAGTCACACAAAATAAAAGTTTACTTGACATTACAAAGCATATGGTCACACAAAATACACGTTTAGCTTACTTTAAAGAGCATACGGTCACACTTATTAACACTTTTGGTCACTCTTGGCTTAAATTTATGTAACCAAATCCCAAAAATAAAACACTCGTTGTGTGACTAAATGTTACAAATAGCCACACGAACCTACAATTCAAGTGGCCATTGTCCTGACTATAGTCACACAAAATACACTTTCACTTGATTTTAAAGAGCATACGGTCACACATTTTATGGTTTTCGTCACACTTTTTAGATGGATACGGCCATTAACCATGTAATGTGACCGTATGGACCCCTTTGGTCATGGCACCTTTAGTCACACACACGCTGAAAAAACGAGTGTGACCATATGGTTTTCGTCACACTTTTTCAGTGTGACCAAAGCCAAAATCTGTACTAGTGAAGGCCTCGTATTCCGCTTCATTGTTAGAGGTATTAAATTCAAACCTCAAGGCGTATGTAAACTCCTTCTTGTCTGGGTTTGTCAAGATTAGACCTGCCCCGACGCCCTCCGAGCTGGAGGCACCATCAGTATAGAGGGACCAGGACTTACTGGTTGGAGGTTTTCCTGCCGTCTTTCCTTCTAACTTGATCTCCTGGTCAGAGTCTTTCGCGGTTATTTCGGCCATGAAGTCTGCTAGAACTTGTCCTTTCACTGAGACTCTTGGTTTGAATTCGATGTCGTGTTCTCCCAACTCGATTGCCCATTTGGCCAACCTTCCTGACTTTTCTGGTTTAGACAGCACTTGCCTAAGTGGCTGGTCAGTGATTACCATCACAGGGTGTCCTTGAAAGTATCTTTTCAACCTCCTAGCAGCGTGAACTAAAGCCAGCACTATCTTTTCCATGGAAGGATAATTTATTTCTGGCCCTTGTAATGCTCTGCTCACAAAATAAATAGGTACCTGCACCTTCTTCCTTTCTGCCAGTAAGACAGCGCTTACTGCTTCTGTTGTGGCGGATAAGTACATAAACAGTGTTTCTCCAGCTATGGGTGTTGTAAGCGTGGGTAATTTGCCCAACAAATCTTTCATTTGCTGGAATGCCTCTTCAGCCTCTGTGGTCCATGAAAAGCTCTTCTTGCTCGTGCAATTCTTTAGAGTTTTGAAGAATGGTAGTGATCTTTCCGCTGCTTTGGATAAGAATCGGCTTAAAGCTGCTAATCTTCCATTCAGAGTTTGGACCTCTTTCAAGGTCTTAGGGGATCTCATGTCGTGCACCGCTTGTATCTTTTCTGGGTTAGCCTTTATCCCTTCGTTTGTTATCAGGTGTCCCAAGAATTGACCTTCTTCCACCCCGAAGGTGCATTTTTTTGGGTTTAATTTCATGTTAATTTTTCTCAAGGTAGAGAAAGTTTCTAAGATATCATTCAGCATATCTTCTTCATCACGACTTTTGATCACCATGTCATCAACGTATGCTTCCAAGTTCCTGCCTACTTGATTTTCAAAGGCCTTGTCTACTAGCCGTTGGTAGGTTGCGCCTGCATTCTTCAACCCGAAGGGCATTTTCTTGTAGCAAAAAATTCCAATGTCTGTGTGAAACGCTGTCTTGTCTTCATCTTTCTCCGCCATTTGAATCTGATGGTATCCTTTGTAGGCATCTAAATAACATTTCAGCCGGAAACCTCCTAAGGATTCAACCTTCCAATCTATTGCTGGTAGAGGATAGCAATCTTTAGGACAGGCCTTATTCAAGTCCGTAAAATCCACACACATTCGCCAACCTCCATCCCCTTTTTTTTTTACCATAACAGGGTTAGCAATCCAGGTTTGGTACTTTACCTCTCGTTGGATCCCTGCTGCCACTAAGTCCCTTACTTGATCACATGCTTCCTTGCTTCTTTCTAGTGCTAGATGCCTCTTCTTTTGTTGGACTGGTGTTTTGTTTGGATGTACATTCAGGTGGTGCTCCGTTACAAACTCTTTGCTTTCTCCATTTAGTTCTTTTAACATAATCTTTCTGGGCACTCCTGTCATGTCATCTGGGCCCCAGGCAAATATGTCCACATTTCTCCTTAATAATTGCACCAGCTTCTTTTTGGTTTCTTCTGTCAGTTGCTTTCCTATAGCAACTGTTTGCTCAGGGCATGCTTCATTAACTATTTCTCGTTGTTCTGCCTCTTCGCATGAGTATATGGTCTGCTTTACTACTTCGTGGCTCTCGTTCCGGGACAACACCTTTTTTTCAACCTTCCGGGTGGAATGAGCTGTTGCCATACCGTTTGGGGTCGGAAACTTCATGATCCCGTGTACAGTTGACACTACTGCCCCAAGTAAACACATAGATGGTCGCCCTAGAATCATATTGTACGGGGAATCTGATCTCACAATCATGAAGTCCAGGACTTCAGTTCTTACCCTGGGATATACGCCGATTGTTGTTCTCAAACTTATCACTCCAAGTGGCCATGACGTTTCTCCGGTCAAGCCGATTAATGGCCTTGTTACATCCCGCCGTAGTGCTTGTATTCCACGTGGTAGTTGCCTGAAACAACTCTCATATATAACATCAGAGGAGCTTCCTCCATCTAGATATACCCTATGAACGTTCCGGTTGGCTATTTCTACAGTTATTAACATTGGATCTTCCGACGGTATGATACTTTGTATTGACGGAAATGATATTTCTTCTTCTTCCCATTGTTCCATTACCTTTGCTCTTCTTTTCATTCCAATCACTGGGGACCGTATCATCATAATATCTTCCTCCATGTGCCTTGCTCCATCATCTTTCTTTTGCCAGGCAAATTGCTTCTTCCGTCCTGAAGAATTCTTCTTATCCTGAGGCTCCAGGTTTTTCCCCTCCTTTACTAGATGGGCCAATTTGCCTATTTTCACTGCTCTTCTTACCTCCGCCTGTAATTCCCTACAAAAATTAGTGTCATGCCCATACTCTTCATGAAATTCACAGTATCTTCCCCCCTCTTTTTTCTCTTTTTCCGGAAGCTTTGGTGGAATTTTGAAGTCGACGGCAGCCTTCTCGGTCATCAAAATTTCTCTAGGAGTTTTACTCAAATCTGGCCACAGGCTTTTGCCAGAATCCTTCCTGTAGTAGGGGGTGTTCCTGTTTCTCCTCTCGTATCTGTTATTATTCCTTCCTCTTCCATCATGCTGGGGCCTGAAACTCTTGTTGTTTTGGTAACCTTTTTCTACTCCTTTCAAGGCTGAAGGTTCATCTTTGAAAATTCCACTGTCTCCATATACGCTTTTCATTGCTGTTTCCTTTCCCCTTACATAAGCATATACTTCATCTTGAAGTTCCTGGTATGATTCTGGTAGTATTCTTCCCAACTCTGCTACCAGAACCTTATTTCTGACCCCGTGTATGAATCCTGATACTCGCTGATCTTCTCCCAGCCCTTCAATCTGTTGCGTTTCCATGGTGTAACGATCCATGAACGCTTTAAACCCCTCGGTTTCACCCTGGTAAATATTGTGGGCCTCTAAATGGGTTTTCGTATACCTCTTTTGTTTAATAAAGTGGTATAGAAACTTGACTTCCAATTCATCAAAACTATTAATACTTCCGGGTGGAAGTTTATCATACCATGACCTAGCAGCTCCTATCAAGGTCATGGAGAACATGTGACAGGAGACTGGCATGGCCCACTTTCTTATTTTCTTAGCTCCTCTAAATACCCTTAGGTGATCTTCTGGGTCCGTTTTCCCATTGTACTCTTTGACGTTTGATGGCAACTCCAACCCGTCGGGCATCCCATAAAACTCAATCCATGGAGCCAACGGAGATTGCTTCTTTCTAATAAACGAACTGACCCTCGACCTTGTAGTTCTCGGATTCTCATTTTGATCAACTGCCATCTGTGGGTACGCTGGATTATAACTTCCAAGAGGGAAGTTAATCCAAGCTCCGTGTTGGGGTGAATAATACGACTGACCTCCATGTAGAAGGTAGTTCGGCCCTGGCATCATCCCTCCACCCTGTAATTGCTGATTTATTGTGAAAGGGGGTGTTTGCTCATTTTGGAAATTCTGTTGACTGTTTTGGTTCGCCCATACTTGGGTGCTCTGGGTGGTGGAATTTGTGACTGTTGAGTTGGTAGTAACTGCAGGTATGGTGGATGTGATGGTGTTAGTGACATATTGATGTAGCAGTGGTGGAAGTGTGGTGGAAGGGTTTACTCCGGTTTGAATTCCATATCCAGGATATATCATCCAAGGGTTTGCACCTGTTTGTTGGTAACTATTCTGAGTGGCGACCGGCACGGGTTGGCTTTGGTTTAAATTGCTATTAGGTGTGTTGTGTGTTTGTGGAGCGTTTTGAGTGACGACTTGAGATTGATTTGGGGTGTTAAAAGTGACGGTGGGCTTATTTACCGTCCGCCGTGTTCCGGCGTTTGGTCCCTCTACAAAAATTTCTTCATCAACATCCTCTTCATCGTCCATATTCAATCTCGACCTCAACTCCTCCAAACTCATCATTCTAATTTGTTTAGTAATCATCGGTTCTATATATTTTCTTAACATATCATCGCTTATCCCTGGAATTACCACACCAGAGTTTGAAGGCTCTGGGTTACTTTCCGAGACAACAAAGTTTGCTATAGGCGTTTCCGTTTGCGAAATTGACGAAAAGCCCGGTGGTGGTGATGGTTGTTCACCACCGTTAACCATTGTGAACAATTATTTTGAAATAAAATATCGGAAATGGAAGATATTACGCTAGAAACTAAGAATTTTGTGATAATCAACGTAAAATAAGGAATGAGTGTCCGAAATACTCAGATATAATCGCGTCCCACTGGGCGTGCCATTTGATTGTACGTCCAACTGCACAAGTGCTCCGAGCTCTCGTTTCCAGCTAAAAACTTCCGACTAGCTGAATCCTACAGCAAATACGCAGACACTAAATCACCGTGGAGCACAGGGAAATCCCCTGTAAACCACCTCCGGTGTGAGAATGAGTTTCTACAGCTTTAATGGTGAGTTTATGAGTGAAGATTAGGGTTTTTTGGAGAGAATGAACAGTACCTTAAAATGAAGAATGAGTGCTCCTTTTATAGTTGTTGTTTCTTGGCCCCTACTCATGTATTGGCCAATCATATTTGAGCACTAACAAATGATTCCCTATGATTTAATCTGAGCCGTTTAGAGAGATCTCCTGAATATTTTGGATCGGTCCCCACTCTACATTCTGTTAGTCTTGTGAAAGCGACGTGTAGACCTCTGGGTGGAAGTCGGAAGAATAGATAATTTGGTGGCGATTCCCTAGAAGGTAAAGGACACCTAACGGGTGTCAACTGTTACGCCACAAGATCAATTGACGATCTCCTTCCATGTGGAAGCAAGTGTATTATTCTGTTATTAAATATGGAGACCTCTAGGTGGAGGTCCGCAGTCTGTGGGTGTAATATTGGTTACACCATTAAAAACTTATGTAATACTCATCCGAATCGTGTTAACCGGCTCTGATACCAATTGAAAAACCGATGCTCAGGATCTATACACGATTCGGCAATCAATGAACTTGCGGAATAAACAATCGAAATGAACAAGTAAACGATCAAATATATGATTGTATGTAACTGTCATGTGTATCACAGATTATACAAGTAAGTATGAATGAACTAGATGTAAACAAATGATGATCGTATGTAGCAAAGATTGGAAGAAAACTTTTGTAATATTAGCTTGAAGATACAAAGCTCTCGATCTCTCTCTCTCTCAAAATGATATTACAGTCAAAGTGTATTACTAACTCACTCTCAAATTAACTCTCAACTCACACACAAAAGTCTTTATATATACTAGTTCCACCGACTCACTTTTACATTCACACACAATAACTTATTATACAAGTTATTTAAACATCCAAAATTTATATTCTAAATCCTGAAACTTGCACCATGCGAGACTACAATCCAAAACTTGCAATCTTTAAAACGTGTGAAACTTCCATCCGAAAGTGTGTAGTTGAGAAAGTCAAACAGTCAATCTAGCTAAACGATTTATCCAAACAATTGTCACAAAATGTTAGAACGTTATGTTCTAACAAAGTCGATTCCAAATTATATCCTCGAAAAAAGGAGAAATTATTTAGATGGTCAAATCGAGGAACTAAAGACCCCATTTCAATCTAACGAAACTAGACATGAAGGTTCTATCAGAACCTCTGGTACCCGAAAAATAAGGAAATCTCAATAAATGATATCATTTCTAGAACAAAGTGGAATCGATATAAATGAAATCGATGTCGATAATATTATTTTTATAATATAGCGCAAGCTATTGTGATTGAGGATCATGAAATTATTTTTGCAAAGAATTGCAAATATTATTTGGCCAATATAAAAAGATGCAATTAATATATGAAATCTCTTCATACGAGAATTTTGGACTATTAGTCCATTTCATTAAGGTGTAAAACCTATTGTATAGCCGGTCTTTATTCAAAAGCGCAATGAGTATGATACTACGAGATATAAGGCAAGAGTGTTAATACTAAGTGTCGCACCCCCAAATTTATGATTAGCGGAAGCATACTTTGGGTGCGACTAATCAAGGTAATCAAGCACACAAGGTATACAATGAACGACTCTATATGCATCGTTTTAACAAAATACATTGATTTGATAAAAGTTTACATCAGTTGTACCAATTACATTAGCTCGCTTTCTGAATATGAGAGATTTCTACGCATAAATACTTATACAAAATATATTAATGCAATAAAATCTCCGATGTTTGCATGCTGACTCGAGCTAAGCTAAATCCTGAGTGCAAGCCTACAGCTGCTGGGTACCTGAGAATACATGCTAAAAGGTCAGCTAAAAAGCTGGTGAGCTCACAGGTGTAAAGATGTAATAATAATGTATGAACCACAAGATTTAATAATGTATGAAATCAATCATAAAAATGTGTATATTACTGCCATGAACTCATAGTTTGAGCTTAACTGAGGTGTCGGGATCACAATCAAGTGCCCGATCGAGGTTGCCTCCTACGAGTGCCTAATCTACACTCGTTATGAACAAATGCTAATGTGTCCGTTTGACCAGCAGTCGTGGTAGCGCGACTACCCCGGACAGGGACTGTCAATCCCAAATGGTACCACTCACTAACATTCACGCTAAATCCATACTAACAAACTATGATGTGGAGGGCTTCATGATTAGGTAAAACAACTCATGCAGTCAATATATCGAGTTTAGTACTTGTGTTCAAATGTAAATGAAAACTGAGCATGTATTCTCACCCCTCGGTTAAAAACAGTAAAATGAGGGGCTATGAGACTCACCTGAGTCTAGTGTGTTTGCAAAGCAAGCAAGTACGATGTTGTATCAATTGAGTGTCCGCAGACTGTAACCTGCCGGGCGTTCAAAACGCGCAAGGTTGTATGAGTGAGTAGACGTCTCAACAGACCATCTATGCTAGTTGTCCATCAACTAGTTATGTCCAAATGTTTTATTGTTTTGTTTGAGTTTTGAAGACATGTACGGCCCGTTGGTGATGACTTGTAATAATAATCTTAAAACATTATTATTATCATGTGTTGTTCAATGTATACTATTAAAGTATATGTTTGGTGTGTTGTATCGTATACAAGTATTGAAGTTGTGAGAGTTCGACACTTAGTGTGAAAACTAGTTTTGGAGTTTCTGTTTTATGCGTCACTCATAGCGTCACTTGTTGGCTATTAGCGACACTCAGGTATGTGTCGCAGAAAATTGTAATCTGTGAGTTATTGGCGTCACTTGTTAAGTGTCGCATATAAGGCGTCACTAGGCATGGCGTCACTAAGGTAAGTGTCGCTAACAATTGAATTTAGGCATACAGGCGTCACTTAATGGAGTGTCGCATAAACCACTTGGTTCATGCGTCACTCGGGTCTGGTCAGATTTTGGCTAAGTAAAAAACATGGTCAACGATGACGGTTTGACCCGAAACTTTTACCCAAGTCATTTTTCAGTTCATAGAGTTTATAAAATGTGTCGGTTCGTGTCGGAGTCATTCGAGATGTCGGTTTTAATACGCATGTTAAAACTTAAAGATTTTCATGTTTTCGGTTTTTGTCGGTTTATTTCGCCACTCGATTTCACTAACTTCTGGTCCAAAGTAATGTTCACGATTTTTACTAACTGATCATGTGTGTGTCTAGTTTATAACCTGATTTTTCCAAGATCTATAATGTCCATTTAGATAGATAATAAATTTTACGAAAGAACCGTACTCGGTTTTCGACAACCATCAGACCAGTCGCAAATATCGGATTATTCACAAAAATACGTACGGATCTGGGAAAAGTGTAAAACACAAAAGTTGTATCTCTTTTCAATACGCAACTTTTAAAAAAAAAATAGTTGTATAACTCTTAATATAACTCAAGTTATCATCGTTTTTGTACACTGATTTTTCAAAGACAGAAACTGTCACTTGTTGCATGTTTATATATAATGTATAAAAACGATTTTTAAATCAAACTTTGGACATTTTGTAGTTGATAGAGCTATATAACATATAAATAACCAACATGCAAGAAGATTAAGTGAGTGAGGATGGGTTTTCTTACAAAGAAATTGATGGAGAAAGATGAAGATGATGATGCTCTTGTTCCAAGCCTTCTTCCTAGCTTTCTTTTCTTCTATTTTAATGGTGGTTGTGTTGAAGATTTTTGGTGGTTAGATGGTGGTGGTGGCTGCTGAAAATGGAGAAGGGAGGGAGAAGGGAAATGGTTGAAATGATGAAGTGAAGAGAAATGATGAAATGAAGGGTAATGGAAGAGTGTGGTGGTGGTTTATGTGTGTAAGTGATCAAAGATCACTTGGGATGTGGGGGGGCAGCATGGGGCCGGCCAGGGGGGCCCACAGGGCTGGCTTTTTGTTCCAAATTTCGTTCCCTAAATTCGCGCTCCGTGCGGTGTTCGTTTCCTCGTTCGTTTCGACGTTTATTTAGACATTAAACGTTTTATACACGTGTTTTAGATAACGATTCAATTCTCGATATTTTTGATTGAAGTATTCATTAAAATACTTAAAAACATTATTAAGAATGTTCCGTTTATTTATTGACCTCGATTTGCGTGATCGTTTTACGAGGGTTTAATCGCGTGACGTTTAAACTAGACGTTTTCGATATCGATTCAAGATACGATATTTTTAACGAAAGTTTTACTCAAAATGATATATTTTAAACTTATAAAATATATTTTGGTTTTCGTTCGATTGTCGGGCGCGTTTTGCTCATTTTCGTCGCGTTTGTGATACTTTATACGATACGTTTTACAAGTTAAATATTATCGACATAATATTTAGAGATTTTTGAGTTTATTAAATAATTTCACATTATTTAAAATTGTGTTCACCAACGTCCGTATTTATGATGTCGGAATCCATCCGAATATGTAAATGCACGATTTAACCAAATCGCATGCGTGTGTATATACAATAAATATATCAATACACATAATGATACACATAATTAATCCTAATTACATGTATTAACAAAATGATTAGGCACTAATAACTAGCCCTAATTGGTTGGGTGTCACATTCTCCCCTTGTTAAGAGAATTTCGTCCCGAAATTTAGCTCAAGTCGTGTTTTGAGTGGAGTCTGTGAAAAGCTGTGGGTATTTGAGTCGCATTTGGTCTTCCCGTTCCCAAGTGAATTCCGGACCATGCCGCGAATTCCACCGGACTTTAACGATGAGAATACGACTTTGTTTCAACTGTTTGACCTCACGGTCCATGATTTCTGCTGGTGTCTCGACAAAATGGAGTTTATCATCGATGTGGATTTCGTCGAGAGGAATAATGAGTGTCTCATCAGACAGGCATTTCTTAAGGTTAGAAATGTGAAAAGTGGGATACACGCTGTTGAGCTCGGGTGGCAGCTGCAATCGATATGCCACTGGACCAATCCTTTCAAGGATCTCAAAAGGTCCAATGTACCTGGGATTCAATTTCCCGAGTTTGCCGAAGCGGATGACACCTCTCCAAGGTGATACTTTAAGAAGGACTCGATCCCCAACTTGGAACTCGAGATGTTTGCGTCTCACGTCAGCATAACTCTTCTAACGATCACGTGCGGCTTTCAGCCGGTTTTGGATACTAACGATTTTCTCGGTATTTTCATGAATGTTTTCAGGACCAGTGAGTTGGCTGTCTCCCACTTCGGTCCAACAAATAGGTGATCGGCACTTACGACCGTACAGTGCCTCGAATGGTGCAGCTCCAATACTGGTACGGTAGCTGTTGTTGTACGAAAATTCGCATAACGGTAAATGAGTTTCCCAATTTGCACCGAAGTCAACTACGCAGGCTCGTAGCATATCCTCCAGTGTTTGAATAGTTCGTTCACTTTGGCCATCGGTTTGTGGGTGATATGCAGTACTCATATCCAGACGAGTACCCAATGATTTCTGAAGTGATTGCCAAAAATGAGATGTGAAACGACTATCTCTATCAGAGATAATTGAGATTGGAACACCGTGTCGCGATACGATTTCTTTAAAATAGATTCGTGTGAGGCGTTCCAGTTTATCGGTTTCTTTGATTGCAAGGAAATGAGCAGATTTGGTGAGACGATCGACGATCACCCAAATGGTGTCGCAACCGCTTGATGTTCTCGGGAGTTTTGTGATGAAGTCCATAGTGATCTGCTCCCATTTCCATTGTGGGATCTCTGGTTGTTGTAACAAACCGGAGGGTTTCTGATATTCGGCTTTGACCTTTGAGCAAGTAAGGCACTTGCTGACGTATAATGCGATTTCAGCTTTCATGTTTGGCCACCAATATAACTCTTTGATGCCGTGATACATCTTGTCGGATCCAGGATGTATAGAGTATTTGGACTTGTGAGCTTCATGCATCACCAAGTCGCGCAGGTTCCCGAAACAGGGTAACCAGATTCGGTTTGAGAAGTATTTAACTCCGTTAGGTTTGGTTTCGAATTGTTTCTCCATGTTGCGCAAGGCTTCATTTTTGATGTTTTATGGTTTCAATGCTTCGAGTTGAGCGGTAAGAATTTGAATGGTAAGATCATTGTGAATTGTAATACTGAGTACTGGGACTCGAAGAGGTTTAGCGCGTTCTTTTCGACTGAGGGCATCGGCAACAACGTTTGCTTTGCCCGGATGGTATTTGATTTCGCAGTCATAATCGGTAAGCAACTCGACCCAGCGACGTTGCCTCATGTTTAGATCCTTTTGATCGAAGATATGCTGGAGACTTTTATGATCGGTAAAGATGGTGCACTTAGTGCCATAGAGATAGTGTCTCCAGATTTTGAGTGCAAAGACGACCGCTCCAAGTTCAAGGTCATGAGTGGTGTAGTTCTTTTCGTGGATTTTGAGCTGTCGAGAGGCGTAGGCAATGACCTTGTCTCGTTGCATCAACACGCAACCGAGACCTTGGTGTGAAGCATCGCAGTATACCACGAAGTCGTCGGTGCCTTCGGGTAAGGATAGGATAGGTGCACTGCAAAGCTTTTGTTTGAGTAGTTGGAAAGCTGACTCTTGTTTATCAGTCCAATCGAACTTCTTGTCTTTCTGAGTCAGTGTCGTGAGTGGTTGGGCTATTTTTGAGAAATTTTCAATGAATCGCCGATAGTATCCAGCCAGTCCTAGAAATTGGCGTACTTCGGTTGGAGTTGTGGGTGCTTGCCAGCACTTGATAGCCTCGATTTTAGATGGATCAACATGAATTCCTTGACTGTCAATCACGTGTCCAAGGAATTGAACGGTTTGCATCCAGAACTCACACTTGGAGAATTTGGCGTATAACTCCTCGTGTCTAAGCAGTTCTAGGATGGTTTTGAGGTGTTGCGCATGTTCTTGTTCGTTGCGCAAGTAGATAAGGATGTCGTCTATAAAGACGATGACAAACTTGTCGAGATATGGTTTACACACTCGGTTCATGAGGTCCATGAATACGGCCGGTGCGTTCGTTAAACCGAATGGCATCACTTTAAACTCATAGTGCCCATAGCGAGTTCGGAAAGCTGTTTTTGGAATATCGGTGTCGATAACTCGTAACTGATGATAACCTGACCGTAGATCGATCTTTGAATAAAAACTCGACCCTTGAAGTTGGTCAAACAGGTCATCAATGCGGGGAAGTGGATAACGATTCTTGACGGTTAGTTTGTTCAACTCTCGGTAGTCGATGCACATTCTAAATGAACCGTATTTCTTTTTGACAAACAGGACCGGAGCTCCCCAAGATGAAGAACTCGGTCGGATGAATCCTTTGTCCAGGAGTTCCTGTAACTGGGTAGACAACTCCTGAAGTTCGGATGGGGCTAAACGGTAAGGTGCTCGTGCCACGGGTGCTGCTCCGGGCACAAGATCGATGGAGAACTCTACCTGTCTAGGCGGTGGAAGGCCAGGTAGTTCCTCGGGAAAGACTTCTGGAAAGTCTCGAACGATAGGCACATCTTCAAGTCGCTTCTCCTCCGACTTTTTCTCCATAACGTGTGCGAGGATTGCTTGATAACCTTTTCTCAGATATCTGCGGGTTTTCATACAGGATATGATATTCAATCTCGTCCCACCGGTCTCCCCTTGTATGATTAGAGTACCACCGGTGACGAGAGGAATACAAATGATTTTATCGAAGCAGATGATTTCGGCTCGGTGTTTGGACAACCAGTCCATGCCAACAATGATGTCGAAGCTACCGATCTCAACAGGTATGAGGTCAATGGGAAAGAGTTCATCGGCTAGGTTTAAAGTGCAATTAGGTATTACACTATCGGTTTCAATGAGTTTGCCGTTAGCTAATTCTACAATATACTTAGCATCTAAGGCAATAGGTGTGATGTTGAGTAATGGGTAAAATTCATCAGATATGAAACTTCTATCGGCACCAGTATCAAATAGAACAGAAGCAGTTAAATTGTTGAGGAGGAACGTACCCGAGACCACATTCGGGTCTTGGCGGGCATCCCCAGAGTTAAGGACAAATGCTCTACCTCGAGAGTTGTTGTTGTTGTTGTTGCCTTTGTTCTTGAGTTTTGGGCAGTCATTTCTGAAATGCCCAGTGTTGCCACACTCGTAGCAGGATTTTGGTTGGTTGGCGTTGGTGCTGGTGTTGGTATTGTTGTTGGTTTTGGTGGCTCTGCAGTCCTTGGCGTTATGCCCATAACGTTGGCAATTGTTGCAAGGCGTACCACAAGAACCATCATGATGACGACGGCATTTGGAACAGAAGGGCTTACTTCCAGTGTAACCCTTTTTCGAATCAGAGCCAGATGAGTAGGCCTTAACAGTGTCAGACCCCTTTGATGATGATTGAGTTTGGTTGGAGTTTCCAGACCACTTTTGCTTGTGATCTCCAGATTGATTCCCAGTGTTTTTGGCAACAGGTGTCCCCTGACGGACAATCTGAGCCATGAGATTGTGCGCCATGCGCACAGTTGCTTGAAATGTGGAGGAATTTGATGCAGTAACCATTCCTTGAATTTGTGGGGGAAGTCCCCAGAGATAACGTTCAATCCGTTTGTATTCCGGATCAACCATGGTGGGGCACAGGTGTGCCAATTGATTGAATCGAGCAGTGTAACCGGTAATATCATTGCCTTGAGTGGTGAGGTTCCAGAACTCAGCTTCCAGCTGTTGAATTTCATCTCTAGGACAATATTCGTCCTTCAGCATCTTCTTCAACTCTTCCCAGGGAGTTTGGTAAGCGGTGTCAATACCTACGGTTTGAATATGAATATTCCACCATGTCAGCGCACTGTCAAGGAAAGTGCAAGTGGAGTATTTGACTTTATGGTCTTCAGGACAATTGCAGATACGGAAAACAGATTCTGCCTTCTCAATCCACCGTAACAAACCAATAGCACCCTCGGTGCCCTTGAAATTTAGAGGTTTGCAATTTAGGAAGTCCTTGTATGAGCAGGGCTTGGCTGTAGAGGTGTTAGTTGGCGTTTCGCCACTATCAGTGCGTTGTTGTCGGGCAACAAGTTCAGCAGCTACCCCTTGGGCAACAAGCCGGTCAACATCAGCTTGGCTAAACGACCGCTTCGGAGGCATAATGCTTTTGAATAAACAAAGAGGAAAAGATATGTGAGATGTTTGTATAAAGTTATGATATATCACACATGTATATATATAGGAGGGTAATATACAGCAACACAAGTGATAATCATAATTCATTTAGATGATAACATTGGATACAAGGTACGAGTTTCAAAAGATTACAGAACACAAGGACTACAAAAGATGCCGGGAATTGTTACATCCGGTCGAATTACATGAGTTCTATGTAGATAATTAAAGATTACAGGATAAAGATCACACTAGTCTTAACGCAAGTTTATTCGTTCTCAAAGTGACAAGTCGGTCCACGGTTCCTGCAAGTCTGCTGGATTGTCTGGCGCTATCTTCAACCAAGGTTAGTCGTTGTTCCAAGACTCGGGTATACTCCTCAGCTTCTCGCGAACGTTGTTCACATTCTTCCAACCTTGCTTGGAGAAGGTCGGTCGCGCCTCTGTCGTCAATGACGTGTTGGTGCATCATTTCTAGAGTACTTGTCATGTTTTCTTGGTCTTGAAATAGTTGTGTAATGCGGTCATGTGATTGGCGCAGCCAGTACATTTGGACAATGTATTGTTCCCGTTCCAAGCTTTCAAGCCTTGCCTCATGACGATGGAGTCGGGTAGTTAGCACTGGAACAGTATGGTGGATAGGTTCTTGTGTGTATGGGGAGATGTCCATGGGGTCAGCAGGAATTTGTATGGCTTCCTCAAACCTCCAGGTGTTTAGCATTGTGGGTAGCCAGTCCCATTGGCGGGCGTATGCCGGACGGCGAGTACTCGTTGTGGTGTTAGAGATGGGGTTTGAGTAAGGGTTTGCTCGAGACGAACCGGTACCCCTTCGGCGAGTACGTATCACTCGGGCTTCACCAATGAGGTAGTAAAGTCGTTCAGGAGAGTTTGATGTTGGAGACATAGTAATGATAACCTCAGTAGTGGGTAGTGTTTGAGTTTGGTTGTTCGTGCCAGGTGATGCTACGTTAGAGGAGTCCGCCATTTCTGTGGCAAGAGCATTGAGTGAGTATCGTGAGGCCTATATATATAAACATATCATATAGCCTAGTGTGTCTAGCACAAACAAGTAATAGTCCCGTTTCTCTCGTGGTCAGAGTCAACTAGTGCATTCCTGTTCGATATAACCCCTTTCAGACATCACATCATATTTATTTAATTGTACATAGTTAGCTACGCTATGTTAAATTAAACTCGTATGATGTAATTCCTGAACCAGTTATACCTAATGAGGAATACTGCCTAACGGTCATAGTCTAGGCCCACTAAATGCAACCTAGTTCACTATAACCTTAGGCTCTGATACCAATCTGTCGCACCCCCAAATTTATGATTAGCGGAAGCATACTTTGGGTGCGACTAATCAAGGTAATCAAGCACACAAGGTATACAATGAACGACTCTATATGCATCGTTTTAACAAAATACATTGATTTAATAAAAGTTTACATCAGTTGTACCAATTACATTAGCTCGCTTTCTGAATATGAGAGATTTCTACGCATAAATACTTATACAAAATATATTAATGCAATAAAATCTCCGATGTTTGCATGCTGACTCGAGCTAAGCTAAATCCTGAGTGCAAGCCTACAGCTGCTGGGTACCTGAGAATACATGCTAAAAGGTCAGCTAAAAAGCTGGTGAGCTCACAGGTGTAAAGATGTAATAATAATGTATGAACCACAAGATTTAATAATGTATGAAATCAATCATAAAAATGTGTATATTACTGCCATGAACTCATAGTTTGAGCTTAACTGAGGTGTCGGGATCACAATCAAGTGCCCGATCGAGGTTGCCTCCTACGAGTGCCTAATCTACACTCGTTATGAACAAATGCTAATGTGTCCGTTTGACCAGCAGTCGTGGTAGCGCGACTACCCCGGACAGGGACTGTCAATCCCAAATGGTACCACTCACTAACATTCACGCTAAATCCATACTAACAAACTATGATGTGGAGGGCTTCATGATTAGGTAAAACAACTCATGCAGTCAATATATCGAGTTTAGTACTTGTGTTCAAATGTAAATGAAAACTGAGCATGTATTCTCACCCCTCGGTTAAAAACAGTAAAATGAGGGGCTATGAGACTCACCTGAGTCTAGTGTGTTTGCAAAGCAAGCAAGTACGATGTTGTATCAATTGAGTGTCCGCAGACTGTAACCTGCCGGGCGTTCAAAACGCGCAAGGTTGTATGAGTGAGTAGACGTCTCAACAGACCATCTATGCTAGTTGTCCATCAACTAGTTATGTCCAAATGTTTTATTGTTTTGTTTGAGTTTTGAAGACATGTACGGCCCGTTGGTGATGACTTGTAATAATAATCTTAAAACATTATTATTATCATGTGTTGTTCAATGTATACTATTAAAGTATATGTTTGGTGTGTTGTATCGTATACAAGTATTGAAGTTGTGAGAGTTCGACACTTAGTGTGAAAACTAGTTTTGGAGTTTCTGTTTTATGCGTCACTCATAGCGTCACTTGTTGGCTATTAGCGACACTCAGGTATGTGTCGCAGAAAATTGTAATCTGTGAGTTATTGGCGTCACTTGTTAAGTGTCGCATATAAGGCGTCACTAGGCATGGCGTCACTAAGGTAAGTGTCGCTAACAATTGAATTTAGGCATACAGGCGTCACTTAATGGAGTGTCGCATAAACCACTTGGTTCATGCGTCACTCGGGTCTGGTCAGATTTTGGCTAAGTAAAAAACATGGTCAACGATGACGGTTTGACCCGAAACTTTTACCCAAGTCATTTTTCAGTTCATAGAGTTTATAAAATGTGTCGGTTCGTGTCGGAGTCATTCGAGATGTCGGTTTTAATACGCATGTTAAAACTTAAAGATTTTCATGTTTTCGGTTTTTGTCGGTTTATTTCGCCACTCGATTTCACTAACTTCTGGTCCAAAGTAATGTTCACGATTTTTACTAACTGATCATGTGTGTGTCTAGTTTATAACCTGATTTTTTCCAAGATCTATAATGTCCATTTAGATAGATAATAAATTTTACGAAAGAACCGTACTCGGTTTTCGACAACCATCAGACCAGTCGCAAATATCGGATTATTCACAAAAATACGTACGGATCTGGGAAAAGTGTAAAACACAAAAGTTGTATCTCTTTTCAATACGCAACTTTTAAAAAAAAATTAGTTGTCTAACTCTTAATATAACTCAAGTTATCATCGTTTTTGTACACTGATTTTTCAAAGACAGAAACTGTCACTTGTTGCATGTTTATATATAATGTATAAAAACGATTTTTAAATCAAACTTTGGACATTTTGTAGTTGATAGAGCTATATAACATATAAATAACCAACATGCAAGAAGATTAAGTGAGTGAGGATGGGTTTTCTTACAAAGAAATTGATGGAGAAAGATGAAGATGATGATGCTCTTGTTCCAAGCCTTCTTCCTAGCTTTCTTTTCTTCTATTTTAATGGTGGTTGTGTTGAAGATTTTTGGTGGTTAGATGGTGGTGGTGGCTGCTGAAAATGGAGAAGGGAGGGAGAAGGGAAATGGTTGAAATGATGAAGTGAAGAGAAATGATGAAATGAAGGGTAATGGAAGAGTGTGGTGGTGGTTTATGTGTGTAAGTGATCAAAGATCACTTGGGATGTGGGGGGGCAGCATGGGGCCGGCCAGGGGGGCCCACAGGGCTGGCTTTTTGTTCCAAATTTCGTTCCCTAAATTCGCGCTCCGTGCGGTGTTCGTTTCCTCGTTCGTTTCGACGTTTATTTAGACATTAAACGTTTTATACACTTGTTTTAGATAACGATTCAATTCTCGATATTTTTGATTGAAGTATTCATTAAAATACTTAAAAACATTATTAAGAATGTTCCGTTTATTTATTGACCTCGATTTGCGTGATCGTTTTACGAGGGTTTAATCGCGTGACGTTTAAACTAGACGTTTTCGATATCGATTCAAGATACGATATTTTTAACGAAAGTTTTACTCAAAATGATATATTTTAAACTTATAAAATATATTTTGGTTTTCGTTCGATTGTCGGGCGCGTTTTGCTCATTTTCGTCGCGTTTGTGATACTTTATACGATACGTTTTACAAGTTAAATATTATCGACATAATATTTAGAGATTTTTGAGTTTATTAAATAATTTCACATTATTTAAAATTGTGTTCACCAACGTCCGTATTTATGATGTCGGAATCCATTCGAATATGTAAATGCACGATTTAACCAAATCGCATGCGTGTGTATATACAATAAATATATCAATACACATAATGATACACATAATTAATCCTAATTACATGTATTAACAAAATGATTAGGCACTAATAACTAGCCCTAATTGGTTGGGTGTCACACTAAGACTCTTTGCTATCTGATAACTTACAAGTCTGGCGACATAAGAATACTTGAATCGCGTCTATTTGATAATTAGAGCTCATTTGCTATTTTGATCCCTCAAGGATATAATGATTAAATATGCTTCCACTTTCACTACTACAAAAGTGAGCATTTATGGCGCTACAAAAAGACGCTCCTAGAAGGAAACCCGCTGCTCGACTAAAATTGTGGGGTCAAAATGGGTTATATGGCGGGTTTCGATATCATAATAAAGCGGGTTTTTTTAACCCGCCTTACACTCACTAAAAAGGTAGCGGCTAAGCTTACCCCGCCTTAATTACTTTAGGCGGTGCTTTTATCACCGCCGTAAGTGTGTATTTTATAGGCGGTTTTATCAAAACGATGTATTCTTTTAATTTTTTGCATTTTCGAAACAAAAAACAATTGATATACTGTTTGAAAATATAATAAGTAAATAGATTATTAAGTGATTGAAATATAGTACAGCACATAAAAGTACCATATATAATAAAGATTAAGATAACATAATATTAATTAATATTAATATTAATTATTATAACAGAATTTGTAGCATTAACATAATAACATTTACTCTACTACATTTATATCAATTAATAAAACATTTGAAATATGTAAACGGTTTGAAGGTTTGGATGGAAAATGGTCTTCCGTTATCTTTTCCTCACAATCTGCGATCTTCTTGTTTTTTTTTTATCATCTATGCGTTCAACATGAAATCGTATGCAATCTTCATCCCGCTTAACGCTTTTTTAGCATTCTTGACTAGTGATTCACACTTTTCTAAAATATATATCTCTGTCCCAAATCTTCATTCATTACACTCTCTGTCCCGTTATCTTTTCCTCACAGTCCGCGATCTTCTTGTTTGATGATGTTGGCGGGCCTGTACTTCATGCTCTCTTGGATGAGGAAGATGATGAAATGAGAATATTAAGGAGGAAGAGGATGACATGAGAATTTTCATGCTCGGACATAACTTTTCATGCTCTTTCTCTAACAAAGCCAGGAGTATCATCGCTTAAACAAAAGAGCAGAAGCACAAAAAGAGCGAATTGATAAATGCAACAATAATACTGTACAACGGTTAAGGCATACTCGACAAGTATGCATAAGCATAATTTTGGTGTATGGAACAATCTTGGTGTTGTATTTATCAGCACCCCAAAAAGAGAGCTGAAATTGAAGCTTCCAAAACCAAAAGCCGAGAAATTTTAAAAGAATGACCTTTTCAAAACTCCTACGGCCAGGCTCTTTGCTTCAATGATACTGAACAACTAGCAGGGACGAGGGAAAGAAATTAAGTTTATAAATTTCTCTTGCGCGGAACACTTTAATAAACAAGCTTTCTTTCAAACGTTCTGACTGTTGGTCAACATCTTTGGAGGAGTACCAGAACTGAGAAATTGCAATTGTGAAGAGTATTAAGTGTTATTTTTTTTTTGTTGAAAAGATGAGCATGAAAATGGAAATGCTTCATAATGTAACGTTTTCGAGTAAAGAAAAGAAAAACTCAGAGCTTCACATTGTAAGTTTTGACTACTTCACCTCATTAAATAGACTACGTGTTGACAAAATATGGAGGTTTTTTTATAAACCGCTTATGTAACAAAAAGTGAATAGTAGGTATTGATAACATCAAATAAGCTATATTTATATATTAATAATTCTTACATTTGAATGACTTTTATTGCATTTCTATTAGATTTAGATACTTAATGTGTTTATATTTGCAATATAGGTATAAAGGTAATTAAATGAAGAAAAGAACGAGAAGAGAACTTTAAATGATGAAAATAAAGAAAAGACTGAAGATTGAAGATGTTTGGACTTGAATTGAAGACTAAACCCAAAGATAAAGTAAATTGGGCTTAAAGAATAAAGAAAAACGGATTATGAAGATTAAAAGCCCAAAAAGAGGAGCCTGGCCCGTGCTTGGAATATTCTGGAATGAAGACTCAACCGGCGGTTGGAATGACCAGCCGGCGGTTGAATATTTATATTAAAAGTCGGTGAAGATCGCAGATTTAGACTTGGACTCCAAGTAATCCAACCGGCGGTTGGGAATTCCAACCGGTGGTTGGACTGGCGGTTCAGAAAAACTATAAATAGAGCCTTTGGCCAGACGATACCATATACGAATTTGGAGAGCAAAAGTTGATTGTAAGGGTTAAGGAACGACTCTAGGTCGAATTTGGAGGCTAGGAGGCTAGGGATTGAGGACTTGCAACCCTAACGAAGAATAATTCGTTTTCTTGTTTCGATTCTAGATCTTTTACTTATGTTTATATTTAGATCTTGTTTTCTTATTATTGGATATTGATTGTTCTTTAACATATTTGTTTAGAGGAATGATGTTTATATGATTATTTGATTATATGTTTATGTTGATTGATTTTATGAATGTTATTAAGGTTATATCTATATCTATATTGATTATATTATTATGAGATTCATACTATAGTGAGTACTTGTATGCGTTGATTAATAATTTAGGTTTATGTTTTGATTGTAACTTAAATACCCTGACTGCGTGATAAGTTATAATTATTACTGGATTAAACTATAATTGATTAGATAATAATATTCGAGACCCCGAAGTTAGTTAACCTTAATATACGTTGAAGAGCTTCATAAAGGATACTTAAACCCGACCATAGGAGGCTATCCAGGATACTTAAACCCGACCAAGGAGGATATCCACTTTTATATTTCAACATAAAGTCAATTAGCTAACAAAAGTAAACATATAAGAGAATTTGAATATAACATAGCTAGTCTAGATAAAATATATCTCCGATCTACCTAATTTACCTTAGTTGTCTCTTATTTAATTCAATTACTTTAGTTATCTTAATTATGTATCAAAATAAATATATGTTCGAACGAAACTAAAACGTCCCCCTTTTATCTGTAATATTAATTGTAATTAATTGTGAATATTGTAAACATTAGTTTAGGGATTAATTAAAGATTCCACTTTCACTGTGTAAGATACCTAGACTTACTTATAAAGCTACATTATACGAACGGGTTATTCTTGCCTGTATTGTGTGATAGTATTATTTAGTATTTCCTTTATTTAAAACTTGTTATTTTAATCGACTATACTTAGCACACATCAAGTTTTTGGCGCCGCTGCCGGGGACACTTAACTGGTTGGACTTTTGTTCTGCCAGGGAAGCGGTAATTTTCAATTTTTCCCCTTGTAAAAATATAAATTTTTGTACATTAATAGTCAACCAAAGTTGAGACTATTGCCAAACTTCCGCCACCTACTTCTGTTTGAAAAATCGGCTCACCCATTGGAATTACTAACAAAAACAAAGGTATAAGGAGGGTCGCTCTGCTTCCCGAAAGGGATAGGTTTATAATAAGTTTTGCGCTGACCTATTTCTCCGCTTTTGTGTATGACCATTGGAGCTACCGAGGAGTTTTGACTTACATTAACTAATTATTGTAATTTTTAATCTAATCTAATTAATTGTGTGACACCCGTCAAATTAGGACTAGTAATTAGCGCTTAATCAATTGTAATACATGTAATTAGTTCTGTGTTAGGATAATTTATGTATCGAAATATATATTGTTGAATATATACAATTATGCGATTTGTTTAAATCGTACGCATTTCAAATCAAATGGATTGCGGTTCAAGTAATATTGATGTTGGTGAACAATTTTATTAAATAATAAAACATTATTTAACAACACTATTATATCCAAAATATTATTTTGATGATATTTCGTATTTACTTCGTATCGTACAATTAACAATTACGCGGTTAAAATTATTAAACGCGCGAACAATTTAAACCAATTCAAGTTATATTTTATAACTCAAATATAAAGTATTTAATGAAATACTTAAACCAAGATACCGAGTAATTTTTCGTATTTTAAAATGTATATTTAAACGCGTATTAAATTAATTAAACGTTTAAACGATCGGGAAAACGAACGTTGTACGGAGCGCGAATACACGGGAACAAAATGGGAACCAACCACACTTGGGTGGGACCCAAGTGGGCCGGCCCCCATATCACCAACATCACCATCATCTTTTTCATTCATCATCATCTACTTCTCTCTCTCTTCTTCTTTTTCTCTCAAACAAACACACACCCACAACCTCCTTTAATCACAAAATAACATCACAAAACGACCTCAAATCCTCACGCTTGTCTGGAAGAAAAGATTAACCGCGTCACGATCTATGTTTCTACCTTTTCGAATTTCTCCGGCGTTATGTAACACCCCCAAATTTACTGTTGAGCGGAAACACGATTTGGGTGTTACTAATCAATATACAAAGCACATAAGATATAATGAACGACCACTATATGCGTCATTTTACATTGTATTGATAAAACAAAAGTTTACATCAAAATATTGTTTAACGTTAGCTCGGTTTGAAGTTGAGAGATTTAAGTACATAATTAATCTATACAAAATATAATAATGCAGCTAAATCTCTGATTGTGTGAATGCTGACTCAAGCTAATGATTCCTGCTTGGGCAGTCCAACCTACTGCTGTGTACCTGTGATACATGCTAAAATGGGTCAGCGAAACGCTGGTGAGCTCACAGGTTGTATGTCAACACATATTTATATGAACCGCAAGATTTATAATTGAATTTAAAATGCAATTAAGCAAAATAAAAGTTATACAGCCATGAGCACATAGTCTGAGCTTAACTTGAGTTGTCAGGTCCAATTAAGGAAACCTAACTTGAATGCCTCCTACGAGTGCCTATTCTACACTCGTCTTCCCAAATGCTAATACATCCGTTTGACCAGTTAGTGCGTGCTAACCCGGATGAGGATTGTCAATCCTATATGATATCATATATTAACATTCACGCTACTACGTATTACCAGACTATGCTATGGAGGGCTTTAAATTGATTAGCTTGAAACTCATGTAGTATTTGATTTGATTTGTACTTGCGTTCAACTTGTAAAACAAAACGAGCAATAATATCACACCCCTGATTGAAAAGCAGTAAAATAGGGGCCATGAGACTCACCTGAGCCTTGAGTGTTTATCTAAATAAACTTGAATTGATTAGCCTTGAATTGATGTCCGAAGACTTGCAACCTGAAGGTGTCCATGACACGCGATGGTTATTAATTGATTAGGTATCTCGAAAGACTACCTTTGTAGTTGTTTGTCCAAATTACCCCGATTTGGTTGATTGACTTGTCCAAATTACTAAGATTTGGTTTATTGAATTGAGTATTTGAAAACGTGTACGGCCCGTTGGTGATTAGTTGTAATAATAACATTGATGTTATCACATTGATTGCGAAGTATTATACTTGAAAAGTATATTCCATTTTGTTTGCAAAGTCGTGTCGTATAAGCGTTTGAAGTTGTACAAGTTTGACACTTGGTGTGAAATATGCTTACGGAATCTAAGTACGGGGGTCCGGGGGGCAGCGCCCCTGGTAGCGGGGTCCAAGCGGTGGCAGCCCCTGGCGGGGTCCAAGGGGCAGAGCCCCTGGTTGGGGTCGAGCTGCCAAGTCAGCTTGGAAAATTTTTATTTCTACTATATTGCTTTGGTGAAAAACGCATCTGGAATTTAAATTAGGTGAAATCAAGTGATAAAATTTAGGGTCTCGACACTTAGTGAAAATCTGTGTTTTTTGGTTTGTGCGACGTTTGGTGCGACGTCGCAGGTCCTGACTGCGACGTTGAGCATGGCGTCGCTATGTGCGACTTTCGCAATTTAATGCTACGTTGTGCGTGGCGTCGCTATATGCGACGTTGTTGATTTCTGCGACGTAAGGGCTTGCGTCGCTAAGTGCGACGTCGGTCAATTAGGGCGACGTAGTGGCTGATGTCGCTATGTGCGACGTCGTGATGTGTTTTGCGACGTCGCAGCTGACGTCGCACAAAGTCTGGGCCAAATGCGACGTTGCGGTCTGATGACCGGACTTTGTGTCGAAAACGAGTTTTCCGGCGACCATTCGGTCCAAAACTTTTACCCAACCCATATTTGGACATTATCAACCCAAATAACCCATAAATATGTAAAAGTAAGCGAAAACGGAGGGTTTCGGGTTTTCTCGGAAAACTTACAAAGTGTCGGATCGAAAATCCGAAAAGATGAGGTTGTAGATCGTTGCGTGGTGATCGTTTTTCTCCAAAGAGGTGGTATGATCCGTCGTCGTTTAGTGGTAGTATTTGAGGGATTTAAGTGGATGGGGGGTTTTGTTGTTTGAAAGAAAAAGAAGAAGAAGAGAGAGATGGTGATGTGAGAATGAGGAAAAAGGGGTGGGTTCCCCACCCTTTTTGGCTGATTTCGGTGGGGGCCCACCGAAGTGTGGGTCTCCACTGCTTAATTCCGTGTTCGCGCTCCGTGCGGTGTTCGTTTTCCCGATTATTTAATCGTTAAATAATTATTTTGTACGTTTGAGTATACATTTTAAAATACGAATAGTTACCCAATATTTTGTTGAAGTGTTTTTCCAAATACTTAATAATTGCGTTATAAAATGTACCCTTAACTTGTTTTGTTTTGTTGGCGCGTTACGATACGAAATAAATACGAATATTATCAACATAATATTTTGGATATAATAATAGTGTTATTAACTAATATTGTATTATTCAATAAAATTGTTCACCAACGTCCGTATTTAATTGAATCGAAATGCATTCGATTTGAAACCCGTACGATTTAATCAAATCGTATACTTGTATACATTCAACAATATATATTACTTGATACATTAATTAGCCTAACACAGAACTAATTACATGTATTAAACTTGGTTAGACACTAATCACTAGTCCTAATTTGACGGGTGTCACATTCTCCCCCTGTTAGAAGAATTTCGTCCCGAAATTCAAGTTGAGGTTGTGTTTGATGTTGAATCAGTGAAGAGTTGAGGATACTTGAGTCGCATTTGGTCCTCCCGTTTCCACGTAAATTCCGGACCACGCCGCGAATTCCACCTGACCTTGACAATGGGAATGCGACTTTGTTTGAGTTGTTTGACCTCACGGTCCATGATTTCGGCGGGTTCCTCAACGAAGTGAAGCTTGTCGTCAACCCGAATTTCATCGAGTGGAATGATAAGTGTCTCATCAGACAGACACTTCTTTAAATTTGAGATATGAAATGTGGGATGCACGCTGCTGAGTTCGGATGGTAGCTGCAATCGATATGCCACTGGGCCAATCCACTCGAGGATCTCGAATGGTCCAATGTATCTGGGATTTAACTTCCCTCGTTTGCCAAATCGGATTATGCCTTTCCAAGGCGATACTTTGAGTAGTACTCGATCCCCAACTTGGAACTCGAGTGGTTTGCGTCTCACGTCAGCATAACTTTTCTGACGATCACGTGCGGCTTTGAGCTTGTTTTGAATCTCGAAGATTTTATCGGTGGTTTCTTGAATGATTTCCGGACCAGTGAGTTGACTATCCCCCACTTCGGTCCAACAGATAGGTGACCGGCACTTACGACCGTACAGTGCCTCGAATGGTGCAGCCTTAATGCTGGAGTGATAACTGTTGTTGTACGAGAACTCGCACAATGGTAAATGTTGTTCCCAGTTTACACCGAAGTCAACTACGCAAGCTCGTAGCATGTCTTCCAGTGTTTGAATCGTTCGTTCACTTTGGCCGTCGGTTTGAGGATGGTATGCGGTACTCATATCAAGACGGGTACCCAATGACTTTTGAAGTGATTGCCAAAAGTGAGATGTGAAGCGACTATCCCTATCAGAGATAATCGAGATTGGAACATCGTGTCGGGTTACGATTTCTTTCAGATAGATTCGTGTGAGGCGTTCCATTTTATCGGTTTCCTTGATCGCCAGGAAGTGAGCAGATTTCGTGAGACGATCGACGATCACCCATATGGTATCGCAACCGCTCGATGACTTTGGTAGTTTGGTTATGAAATCCATGGCGATTTGTTCCCATTTCCATTCAGGAATGTCGGGTTGTTGAAGTAAGCCAGAAGGCTTTTGATATTCAGCTTTGACTTTTGAGCAAGTAAGGCACTTGCTAACGTAGGTGGCGATTTCGGCTTTCATGTTCGGCCACCAATAGAAGTTCTTGATACCGTGATACATTTTATCGGATCCCGGATGGATAGAATATTTTGACTTGTGAGCTTCATCCATCACCAAGTCTCGCAGATTCCCGAAACTAGGCAACCAGATTCGGTTTGAGAAATACCTAATTCCGTTAGATTTGATTTCGAATTGTTTATCCATGCCTCGCAAGGCCTCGTTTTTGATGTTTCAGGTTTGAGAGCTTCGAGTTGAGCAGCGAGAATATGAAGGTTTAGATCATTGTGAATAGTCATACTGAGGGCTCGGACTCGAAGTGGTTTCGACCTTTCTTTTCGACTGAGGGCATCGGCAACAACATTCTCCTTGCCTGGATGATATTTGATTTCACAATCGTAATCGGTAAGCAACTCGAACCATCGACGTTGCCTCATGTTGAGATCTTTTTGATCGAATATGTGTTGGAGACTTTTGTGGTCGGTGAAGATTGTGCACTTAGTGCCGTAAAGATAATGTCTCCAGATTTTGAGAGCAAAGACAACAGCTCCAAGTTCGAGGTCATGAGTTGTGTAGTTCTTTTCGTGAATTTTGAGTTGTCGCGAGGCGTAAGCAATGACCTTGTCTCGTTGCATCAGTACGCAACCGAGACCTTGATGAGAAGCGTCGCAGTATACCACGAAGTCATCGGTTCCTTCGGGTAATGATAAGATTGGAGCACTGCAAAGCTTTTGTTTCAGGAGTTGAAATGCTGACTCTTGTTTATTAGTCCAATCGAACTTTTTATCTTTCTGAGTCAGTGTCGTGAGTGGTAAGGCTATTTTTGAACAGTCCTCGATGAATCGTCGATAGCAACCGGCCAGTCCTAAAAATTGCCGTACTTCTGTTGGAGTTGTCGGCGATTGCCAATTTTTGATAGCCTCAATTTTTGAAGGATCTACATGAATTCCCTGACTATCGATGACGTGTCCAAGAAATTGAACGGTTTGTATCTAGAACTCACACTTGGAGAATTTGGCGTAAAGCTCCTCGTGCCTAAGCAGCTCCAGGATGGTTTTGAGATGATGCGCGTGTTCCTGTTCGTTGCGCGAGTATATGAGTATGTCATCGATGAAGACAATGACAAACTTGTCGAGGTAAGGCTTGCACACCCGATTCATAAGGTCCATGAATACAGCCGGTGCGTTGGTCAGGCCGAATGGCATCACTTGAAATTCGTAATGCCCGTAACGGGTTCTGAATGCAGTTTTTGGGATGTCGGTATCACAAACACGTAATTGATGATAACCCGATCGAAGATCGATCTTTGAATAAAAACTCGACCCTTGAAGTTGGTCAAACAGGTCATCGATGCGCGGAAGTGGATATCGGTTCTTGACGGTTAACTTGTTCAACTCTCGATAGTCAATAAACATTCGGAATGAACCGTCCTTCTTTTTAACAAACAGGACCGGAGCTCCCCAAGGTGAAGAACTCGGTCGGATGAATCCTCTTTCCAGGAGCTCCTGTAATTGGTTGGACAACTCCTGAAGTTCGGATGGGGCTAAACGGTATGGTGCTCGGGCCACAGGTGTAGCACCCGGCACAAGATCGATTGAGAACTCAACCTGTCTTGGTGGTGGTAGACCAGGCAGTTCTTCGGGAAAGACTTCTGGAAAGTCTCGGACGATCGACACATCCTCAAGTCGCTTCTCCTCCGACTTTTTCTCCATGATGTGTGCGAGGATTGCTGGATAACCCTTCCTTAGAAATTTCTGGGTTTTCAAACAAGATATGATATTGAGTCTTGTCCCGCCGGTCTCCCCCTGTATGATTAAAGTTCCACCGGCGGCGAGGGGTATGCGAACGACTTTGTCATAACAGATAATTTCAGCCCGATGCTTGGACAACCAGTCCATACCAATGATAACATCGAAACTTCCTATTACAATGGGCATCAGGTCAATGGAGAAGATTTCGTCGGCTAGGTTTAAAGTGCAATTAGGTATCACACTATCGGTTTCTATGAGTTTACCATTTGCAAGTTCTATGGTGTACTTAACATCTAGGGCAACGGGGGTGATGTCAAGTAGTGGACAAAACTCATCAGAAATAAAGCTTCTATCTGCACCAGTATCAAATAGAACAGAAGCAGTTAAGTTGTTGAGGAGGAACATACCCGTGACCACATTCGGGTCTTGACGGGTGATATCGCGTAAAAAGTCACGTTTTTACTACCGATATCTCTCTCATTCTGGAACGATTCTTGGCATTTTAATTCAAATATAGCAAAAATCAGTAACATTATGCCAAGATGGTCAAAACGAGGTTGCACGATAAAAATCAAACAAAACGGATGTGAAACGAAGATTCCACACACGTTTGAAGATTCAAGGCATAAAAACGAGATTTCAAGACCAAAGTGCCCTTCACCAACATCCATTATTTCCAAGATGTTCGTTTTCAAAATTCGGATCCAACAGAAGAAGAATCAACTGAAACGGGTAAAAAATGAAGATTTCGCGCCCGCCGGAAGATCCAAATGATCCGTACGCAATATCTGGAGCTAGGGACCTCATCTCAGGGCCTATCCTATGTCAAAATCTCCGTTTTTGAATTACGAATCCAACAAAAAAAGAATCAACTCAAACGGACGTATAACGAAGAAAACACGCACGAATCGAGAAACGAAGCAACAAACGACGCAACGGGGCGGGGGTGGGCCCACCGCCGCCGGCCTCACCACCACCGCCGCCGGCCACACTGGTGGCACCGCCGGCTGGCCTGTACCCGCCTCGGTTTCCGTTTTTGGTAACTTTTGGTACCTGGTGCGCCTACTTTTTGTGTTGTACGGTACCCGGTGCGCCTAGTTTTCGTGTTGTACGGTACCCGGTGCACCCTTTTGGCTACCTTTTGCTAACATGCACCTCAAGATGCTAATGTTAGCCAAAGCTCACCTATAAATAGGATGCTTTAGGCTTCATTTCAAAATGTCCCATATGCAATAGTCATATTACTTTCTTACTTTCTCATTCTACCTTCTTACTTTAAATTTAGCATTAGAATAGTTTAGCACTTTGTTTAGAGTAGAACGAAAGCTAGGAACGTTTTGTAATCTTTGGTGTACGCTTGGAGTTACGCTCATTAATTCAAGTCTATTCCTTCTCGCATATTAGTCTCGGTTATTTCTATCCTTATCTATCTTAATTAAATATGTTTGCTTTAATTATGCTAGATATCGTTTATGCCATGATTAGCGAGTAGATTACTATTGTATTTGTTGTGATGTAGTTAGTATATATAATTGTGGGATGACTTTAAATATGTCTTGAAATAATACGATGGCCCCGATTCGACTGATTACTCGGTATAGTATTGGAAATGCTTTTGAACATAGTACAAATATATGGAAGCCGGTAACGACCGAAGGTAGTTGTATTATGGATCGACGTTATAAAATTGGAAACTTTGTGAACAGACTTATCTTGTGATTTTAAACCTAAAACTTACATTCGCCTTTCGATTAACAAACGTGATTGTAACCTTGTAAAGAGGAGTCGCGAACCTCAATACTCGGTCAATAGTTATCTGTGTAAAAACTATGTTTTTAATTGTAACGTCATGCAAGCATTATAAAATGCAATGTGATTACGTGGACTTGCCATGAGTATTGTACACTTCCAATCACAATGTACTTATCATGTAAACATCACAAAGCAATTAAACTCACAACGGAAACATTGGTAAACAATTAAATACGTTGTGAGCTACCATAGTATTTTCCGACATGGTCTGGGTTTGACTTTACGTAAAAAGCCGTAAGCATTTTAATTAGTTGTTTTACTTTAAATTAGACTAGATTAGGTAGGCTATAGGCTAAATGACCATTTACGAAAACCTAGGTAGGCAAGAAAGGCAAGTTTAAAATCCAACTTAAACCGATACTCTTTATTAAAACCATGAAACCTAAAGTACGGTACGCAAGAAACCAAAATGCTTTCCCTCGTTTATCACGCTTAAGTTTCATTGGTAGAAATTGATTAAATAAGTCCAGACACAAGTTCTAAGTTAGTTGTTTAATGGATTCATAATCATTGTGGTATTAAGAACGGCTAGACATGTTATGGACTTGCTACTCTATTCCTTCGCCCACGAGCGAATACGTTCAATAATATGGGCCACCGACTCCCTTACAGGAGAGTGTGGAGAGTTGAGTATTGTCTGTCTGGTCAGAATCATGATACCTTAGTTCCTCGTGACATATTAGTTGATAACCGACTAATAAGGAATCTATTGGTTATACCATAAGTTAATGAATCTCATAAGCAACCCAATTTAGTTAATCGTTTTCCCGTAAGAGTCATCATCCCATAATTATTAACTAACGAACTCACAACAAATACTACTTTGCATTATCTGACATCTCATTACATTTTATTCCCTTTATTTAGTTTACTTAATTAACTGAACCAAAACCCCCAACGCACTCTTTTAAAACATTTACTAGAAAAGAAAGATTGATTGGATCACCTCCGTTTCAATTCAGTTTCTCTTTAAGAACGACTCTAGGTCCAACTTACCACCTACTAACCTTTTGGTTCAGTACTAGTAAGTCACACTTAGACCCCAGCAATTAAAAATTTAAAACAACCCGTTGATATCAACGTCAACAACGGGCATCCCCGGAGTTGATCACGAACGCTCTTCCCTTAGCGTTGTTGCTATTGTTGCTCCTTCGTTTAGGACACTCACTCTTGAAATGTCCAGCTTCTCCACATCCATAACAGGATTTGGGTTGTTGGGTGTTATTGTTGGATTTAGGAGCTCGGCAATCCTTAGATGAATGCCCGTGCTTCCTGCAGTTGTTGCAGGGAGATTTGCAGGGACCGTGGTGGTGGTAGTTGCATTTGGAACAGTATGGTCTGTCCCCAGTGTAGGTGCGTTTAGGTTCAGAATTGGTGTTGTACACTTGAATGGTATTGTGCTTTTTGTTTTGGTTGTTGTAGGGTTTAGCTGATTTGCGTTTGTTGTTGTTGGAAGAGGAAGTGTTGGATGTTTCACGGTTGACAACCAGTGCCATGAGTTCGTGTGCCAGTCGAATAGCACTTTCAGTAGTGGTTGGCTTGGATGAAGCGACATTCCCCTGAATGCTCTCAGGAAGGCCGCGGATGTACCTTTTGATGCCTTTCGTCTCCGGTTCAACCAATCCCGGGCATAGTAAGGCGAACTGTTGGAACTTGGTGGTATAACCCTCAATATCGGTACCCTGCACCGCCAAGTGCCAAAACTCTTCCTCCAGACGGTGTAGGGCTTCTTCGGGACTGTACTTCTCCGTCAGCTTCTTCTTCAATTCAGCCCAAGGGAGCTGGTTTGCTATTTCGATGCCCACAGAGTTGGCGTGGGTGTTCCACCACGTAAGAGCACCTTCCTGAAAGGTGTAAGCAGCGAATTTAACTTTGTTATCCTCCGCACAGTTGCAGAGGTTGAAACAGATTCCATCCGTTCTATCCAACGGATCAGTCCAATGGCACCTTCCGTGCCCTTGAAGTAGTGTGGTTTGCAGCTGAGAAAATCCTTGTAAGAACAAGGCTTGATGATAGGGGTATTACTGGGAGCTTCACCAGTATTTCGGGAGTTTCGAGGCGAGTCCCGAGCAGCCAAGGCATCGACCACAGCTCGAGAAACGATAGCATTGATTTCCGCATCACTGTAACTTTTCTTCTTGGGCGGCATGATTCTTCAAGAAAGAAAGAAACAAAAGGTACATAAGAAATTGTACCAGAATGAAAATTACAATAGATGCATATATGTAAAAGCGGTAACATACGACATCACTATATAAAATTAATAATGTAGAGTAATCGAGGAGAATTGTCAATTGATGTTACAAGTTCAAAAGAATATAGACTATTCCGAGTTACTAATTCCAAAAGTTACAGGATTAGATGTTTTACAAAAGTACCGGGAATTGTTACATCCGGTCGAATTACATAGGTCCTACGAAAGCATATTAGGGTACAGATCCAGCCTAAGCTAATTTTGACGTAAGTTGAGTTGTGGCAGCAGTGCGTTGAGATGGGCCACAGATTCTGCGAGTCTGTTGGCCGTTCGGAGGGCGTCCTCGGTTTCCCTTAGACGTGTCTCGCACTGATGCAGCCTTGATTGTAGGACAGAGATTTCATTTCGGTTGCCAATCACTTGGTTGTGGACAACCTCCATGGTTTCGACTGTTTCTCCCACTTGATTTTGAAAAGAGTTCATGGTGCTAACAGTGTGCTCGTGATCTTCGGAGACTTGCTCGATTCGTTCCATTGATGTGAGTCTCCAGTTTTCGTGAGTTTCTTGTAATTCGATATCCATTTCGTGGAGTAGTTGATCGTGATGGTGTACTCTAGCGGCTAAGTCCGTTAGAGTGAGGTGAGTGGGATATGGGCTAGCTCGAGGCAACCTGGTGTCCCTCCTAGCTACCCTTGAGTTTCGTGATCCATGTGGATAAGTGCGTGATGAACTTGGTGGTGTGTTTGCCATTCTGAGACAAAGCTTTAGAAAGAATGAGGCCTATATCCATATAATAACTTATATAATATAGCCTATGATTGTAACGAGGCCTATCTATGTATACTTAGTATCACATAATAGCCTATTGGGTGTCTAGCACAGACTTGTTTGAGTCTCGGTTCTCTCGAGGTCAGAGTCAACTAGTGTATTCCTGTTCAACATGATCGTTTCAGACCTTACATCATCTTTTCCTTAATTGTACATAGTTGATCAGGCTATGTTAAATTAAAGTCGTATGTTGTAATTCCTGAACCAGTCATGCATAATGAAGAAATACTGCCTAACGGTCATAGTCTAGGCCCACTAAATGCAACCTAGTTCACTATAACCTTAGGCTCTGATACCAATCTGTAACACCCCCAAATTTACTGTTGAGCGGAAGCACGATTTGGGTGTTACTAATCAATATACAAAGCACATAAGATATAATGAACGACCACTATATGCGTCATTTTACATTGTATTGATAAAACAAAAGTTTACATCAAAATATTTTTTAACGTTAGCTCGGTTTGAAGTTGAGAGATTTAAGTACATAATTAATATATACAAAATATAATAATGCAGCTAAATCTCTGATTGTGTGAATGCTAACTCGAGCTAATGATTCCTGCTTGGGCAGTCCAACCTACTGCTGTGTACCTGTGATACATGCTAAAATGGGTCAGCGAAACGCTGGTGAGCTCACAGGTTGTATGTCAACACATATTTATATGAACCGCAAGATTTATAATTGAATTTAAAATGCAATTAAGCAAAATAAAAGTTATACAGCCATGAGCACATAGTCTGAGCTTAACTTGAGTTGTCAGGTCCAATTAAGGAAACCTAACTTGAATGCCTCCTACGAGTGCCTATTCTACACTCGTCTTCCCAAATGCTAATACATCCGTTTGACCAGTTAGTGCGTGCTAACCCGGATGAGGATTGTCAATCCTATATGATATCATATATTAACATTCACGCTACTACGTATTACCAGACTATGCTATGGAGGGCTTTAAATTGATTAGCTTGAAACTCATGTAGTATTTGATTTGATTTGTACTTGCGTTCAACTTGTAAAACAAAACGAGCAATAATATCACA
Source organism: Helichrysum umbraculigerum (assembly GCA_949592205.1). NCBI lineage: Eukaryota > Viridiplantae > Streptophyta > Magnoliopsida > Asterales > Asteraceae > Helichrysum > Helichrysum umbraculigerum. The sequence goes on along the minus strand of CATIUR010000007.1, from coordinate 18,607,357 downwards.
CCCCTGATTGAAAAGCAGTAAAATAGGGGCCATGAGACTCACCTGAGCCTTGAGTGTTTATCTAAATAAACTTGAATTGATTAGCCTTGAATTGATGTCCGAAGACTTGCAACCTGAAGGTGTCCATGACACGCGATGGTTATTAATTGATTAGGTATCTCGAAAGACTACCTTTGTAGTTGTTTGTCCAAATTACCCCGATTTGGTTGATTGACTTGTCCAAATTACTAAGATTTGGTTTATTGAATTGAGTATTTGAAAACGTGTACGGCCCGTTGGTGATTAGTTGTAATAATAACATTGATGTTATCACATTGATTGCGAAGTATTATACTTGAAAAGTATATTCCATTTTGTTTGCAAAGTCGTGTCGTATAAGCGTTTGAAGTTGTACAAGTTTGACACTTGGTGTGAAATATGCTTACGGAATCTAAGTACGGGGGTCCGGGGGGCAGCGCCCCTGGTAGCGGGGTCCAAGCGGTGGCAGCCCCTGGCGGGGTCCAAGGGGCAGAGCCCCTGGTTGGGGTCGAGCTGCCAAGTCAGCTTGGAAAATTTTTATTTCTACTATATTGCTTTGGTGAAAAACGCATCTGGAATTTAAATTAGGTGAAATCAAGTGATAAAATTTAGGGTCTCGACACTTAGTGAAAATCTGTGTTTTTTGGTTTGTGCGACGTTTGGTGCGACGTCGCAGGTCCTGACTGCGACGTTGAGCATGGCGTCGCTATGTGCGACTTTCGCAATTTAATGCTACGTTGTGCGTGGCGTCGCTATATGCGACGTTGTTGATTTCTGCGACGTAAGGGCTTGCGTCGCTAAGTGCGACGTCGGTCAATTAGGGCGACGTAGTGGCTGATGTCGCTATGTGCGACGTCGTGATGTGGTTTGCGACGTCGCAGCTGACGTCGCACAAAGTCTGGGCCAAATGCGACGTTGCGGTCTGATGACCGGACATTGTGTCGAAAACTAGTTTTCCGGCGACCATTCGGTCCAAAACTTTTACCCAACCCATATTTGGACATTATCAACCCAAATAACCCATAAATATGTAAAAGTAAGCGAAAACGGAGGGTTTCGGGTTTTGTCGGAAAACTTACAAAGTGTCGGATCGAAAATCCGAAAAGATGAGGTTGTAGATCGTTGCGTGGTGATCGTTTTTCTCCAAAGAGGTGGTATGATCCGTCGTCGTTTAGTGGTAGTATTTGAGGGATTTAAGTGGATGGGGGGTTTTGTTGTTTGAAAGAAAAAGAAGAAGAAGAGAGAGATGGTGATGTGAGAATGAGGAAAAAGGGGTGGGTTCCCCACCCTTTTTGGCTGATTTCGGTGGGGGCCCACCGAAGTGTGGGTCACGACTGCTTAATTCCGTGTTCGCACTCCGTGCGGTGTTCGTTTTCCCGATTGTTTAATCGTTAAATAATTATTTTGTACGTTTGAGTATACATTTTAAAATACGAATAGTTACCCAATATTTTGTTGAAGTGTTTTTCCGAATACTTAATAATTGCGTTATAAAATGTACCCTTAACTTGTTTTGTTTTGTTGGCGCGTTACGATACGAAATAAATACGAATATTATCAACATAATATTTTGGATATAATAATAGTGTTATTAACTAATATTGTATTATTCAATAAAATTGTTCACCAACGTCCGTATTTAATTGAATCGAAATGCATTCGATTTGAAACCCGTACGATTTAATCAAATCGTATACTTGTATACATTCAACAATATATATTACTTGATACATTAATTAGCCTAACACAGAACTAATTACATGTATTAAACTTGGTTAGACACTAATCACTAGTCCTAATTTGACGGGTGTCACACGTTAACTCGTAAGTTTCCGACAAAACTCAAAAACACTCCGATTTCGTTTATTTTTACTCAAATGTTGTGTCTATAAACTTAAAATGTCCAAATATGGGTTGGGTGAAAGATTTGGACCAAACGGAAACCAGAAAACACGTTTTCGAAAAAATTTCCGGCCATCAAACGTAAGTGTCACATAGACCCGTGCAGCGTAGCGTCACTTAATGCGTCACTTAAGTGACGCACTAAGTGTCGCTAAAAGCCCTAAATTTGCGTCACTTGCATAAGTGCTGCATAAGACCTTTTTTTCCGACACTGCCTATGTGTCGCAAATTCAATATCCGTCACTCCAGACCGACACTTCTAGCGTCACTTGTCTAAGTGACGCATATAATCGAAACCCGATTTCATACGACACTAGCCCTTAGTGACTCATGACCCTTATACCGACACTTACACCCGACACTTCCTTAAGAGCCGCCCTCTATGCATCACTTCCACAAGTGACGCCATTAAATCAGAAATTGCTATTTTATGCGACACTTCCTGAGTGTCGCATAAATCCTAATTGTCGCTATAAGTGACGCTAAAAACAGAAAGTTGACAAACTATTTTTATACTAAGTGTCGAACTTGTACAACCTCAAATACTTATACGATATGACTTCTAAAACACTTTGGGATATACTTTTAAGTATAACACTTCAAAAACATAATGATAATAATGAGATTATTATTACAAACAATCAACAACGGGCCGTACACGTTTTCTAAACTCAAGTTAATCAACCAAATCATAGTAATTTGGACATTCTAGTTGTATGAACAACTACAAAGGTAGTCTTTATAGATACCTACTCACGTTATAACCATAGCGTGTCGTGGACACCCTCAGGTTACAAGTCTTCGGACCACAATACTCGGCAAATCACATCAAGTTTATTAAGTTAAACACTTCAAGACTCTGGTGAGTTTCATTGCCCCTATTTTACGGTTTTACATAGGGGTGTGATATCAATGCTCGTTTTATTTACAATTGAACGCAAGTACAAATCAAAATCAAATACTGCATAAGTTGTTTTCACTAATCAATCTAAAGTCCTCCACAACATAGTTTGGTATTACATAGTTGCAGTGTTCTTTTGGTTGCATCTGCCGGTCTTTGTCTTCTTTGGTGCTTCTTTGATCAAGTCTTCTTGTGATTGGTCTCGTGAGTGTGAACACGTCGGATATACTATTCTTCGATTGCTGATGCTTCCTTGCAGGCTGGAGCATTCTTTGTATGATCCGAGTGTGAAAGATAGTCGGAGATTTCATCACTTCTTGGAAAGTAAAATTGCAAAAATGTAAAAACACGGGTTGCCTCCCGAGAAGCGCTCTTTTAAAATCGAGAGCTCGACTTAGTCCTTTTCTTCTTCAGATGATGCTTGATGCATCCGCAGTGGTGGCGTGGTCACTGTGGTTTCTTGGTAGAGAGTATCGTGGTGGATAGTATTGCAGGAATTGCTCTATCATGTCAGCAATGAGAGTTGGTGGGTTGTTGGATAGCATCCTGATGCTTTTGAAGTGATCGGTGGCGAGTCGGTCGAGAATTGCCATTCCATAGCAGATGTATCGAACTGCCCTTGTGACTGGTCCGTTAGGGTCAATTCGAGTGCAGGTGTAAGTTCGAACTATTTCACGCTGTGGGTGGTTTCTTCCTATCGAGGCGATTAAAGCCATGAATTCGGTTTTCACTTCTTCAAAATCATTAGCCCAAGGGTCTCCTCCGAAGGATCTGGTTGCTTGGCACACTTGTCTGATTAGTTGATGCTACTCGCGGTTGAAGGAAAAATCCGAGTCGGTGAAGATGCAAATTAACTTGCTGAATATCTCGCGATATCCATTTCGATAGACGTCGAGTTCTACGTCTTCTTCTTGGTACATTTCGCGCAGTCGGGTGGTCACATAAGTGGCTAAATTGATTTGCGACATGTGCGGGATGAATCTCGGTACCTCACGAGTTTCCTCTTCATAGGCTGGCTCGTTCAGCTCATCAATTATTAGTTCAATGTGGTGCCCAATGGTGGATTGAATGACGATCCTACAGTTCTCTGATGCTGTGAGGTGCTCTCCAGTTTCGATGAGATCTAGAAGAGATCTAAGATCTCCCACCATTCTGATGTTGGCATAACTTCTTGGGTTCCCTGTGGCTCTTTCCAGATTGGTTCTCATTGATGCAAGAATAGCTTTCTGACTTGATGAGTACGGAAAGGCTGACCCGGCTAAGGCACAATATACTTTTTGGTATATTCTCCTTTGGTTTCCGTAGAATTCGATTTCTCCCATTGGGTAGTTGGGTCTTTCTCGCTGTCGAGATTCTCTGGTAAGTTGTTCTTGAAGCAGGTCAGAGAATGCTGGAATATTTCTCCGAAGAGTGCTAGGCTCTAGTTCTCCATAATTAGCGAGGTATGAATCGTAATCTCGTATGATTGCCCTTATCATGTGTCTCTGGGCGGTGTTGTAGTCATTAGTTGACTCTTTGATAGCTTCTACGATGATTCGGACATCGTCGTATTCGTCAATCATCTCGATCATGTCTTGATGACTATCTATCAGAGGAATTTCTAGTCTCTCAGTTGTGACGGCAGGGGAATTTGGTGGAGCAAGAGGAGGTTGTGGAATAGAGCGTTCATCAAGAGTGATGTTGACGTAGTCGTCATCACATTCACTGTTGCAGTCGGAGTCCTTATCACGTGAATCGGGAAATTGGTGGAGTTCTTCGTCTGAGGACGCGTTGTTGAAGGGTCGAGAACTATCGATTTCGATGGTTCGGACTTCGGTTGTTATGTCATGAATGTTCTCTTCGGCAAAGCTTCCTGGTTGACGTGCCTTATATGCCGAAATTCTCTGTAGTAGTTTGGCATACTGGTCTAGGTGTGGTGATGATCGGAGTCCTTCTTCAAAGATTTCTATGTCTCGGAGTCGGGTTCTGGTGAAGGGTTTTGATGGGTCGAGTTAGGAATTTAGGATGTTTCCCATTCTTTTAAGATGAGAGGATCTAAGCTCTTGGCGGATGACTCTGTAATCAACTGATTCTTCTGATGAAGAGCAGTCATCACAGTTTTGTATCCTTTTAACTTCGGCCATTTATGGCGAATCGGTGTGATCTTCATCTTCTTCCATTTCTTCCTCTTCCTCTTCTTCTTCCTCTTCAGGGTCAGATTCAATTTCTTCATCTGCTTCCTCGTATTCTTCCTCTTCTGGGTCATATTCGGTGTCAGAAATGAGAACTGATGATCGGGTGAATTGTGGTTCCTCCTCTGGTTCTGATTCATCATCGGAACAGACTTTTCCTGTGGATATAGCACAACATTCTTCCTCTTCTGGGGTGCATTCCGGTTGGTCGATCTTGTAAGTGATGCTTTCACCATGCGATCGTAAAATAATCGTGTGGTTATACACATCAATCACTACTCTAGCTGTGTTCATGAATGGTCTTCCAAGGATAATTGGGATGTTTATGTCTTCGTGGATATCCATTACCACGAAATCCGTTGGAAAGAAAAATTTGTCAACTTGAACAAGGACATTCTCAGCTATTCCCTTGGGGTATCTAACAGATTGGTCGGCTAGCTGGACGGTCATCTTAGTGGGTTTCAAGTTTTCAAGTTCTAGCCTCTTAAACAGGGAGTAGGGCATAAGGTTAATGCTGGCTCCTAAGTCGGCTAAAGCGCTCATATTTCCGGAATTGTAGATAGAACAAGGGAGTGTAAATCTACCAGTATCTCCTAGTTTTTTGGGGAAGGCTATTTTTAAGTAGGGCTGAGGTTTCAGAACTAAGGGGAATGTTGTTCACTTCAGGCAATTTAACCTTAGTGGATAGTAATTTCCTAATATACTTATTACGACCAGGAACTCTAGACATGGTATCAAGGAATTTTCCATCTAGTTTAAAGGATGATAGTTTCTTGGGTTGAACTTTAAGTCTAGCAGGGTAAGGGATTCTAACCTCTTTATTCATGGTTTGAGTGGTTTCCACATCTGGTATCTTGACCTTTGGTTCTTCCTTTACTGGAACAGCATCAGGTGGAGTGGTGGCTGCTTCCTTGGGTGTTGTAAGTTGCTTTGCTTCCTCAACATGCGGATTTTGAACCGTGTTGCTGGGCAAACTTCCTCGGGGTCTATTCTCAAGACGTTGTGCCAATTGTCCAATTTGAGCTTCCAAATTCTTTAGCACAGCCAATTGATTTCTCATGAAGAGGTCGGCTTGATCTTGTCTAGCGGACGTCTTTTGGTTGAGCAGGTGTTGACCTTGCATGAATTGGGTGAAGGCGTCCTCTGAACTTGAAGCTGGGGCATTTGTCTTGGTGGTTTGTTCTGTGGTTTGGTTTGTGACGGAAGTGGGTGCAGGAAGTGCAAGGGGTTGATTATAAGAAAGTTGTGGCTGTTGTTGGTAAGGTGGATATCTAGGTGGGTATCGGGGTTGGTATGGTTGTTGGTTGTTTCTCGGCGGAAAGGGAGGTCCTCTAGGTTGGTTGTTGTTTTGGTTGAAACCGGGTGGTCGAGCTGGAAACTGAGCATAGTAGACGGTGCCATCTGCTTCTTCGTATTCAACTTGGTATTCTCCAGATGGTTGCGGGTTGGTGCAGTGTTGACAAACTTGCACTTGGTGTACTTGGTGCTGTTGTTTCTTAAGTTCTCCAAACTGTTTGACGAGCGAGTCCATTTTCTCTGTTAGTGCCTTAATTGCTTCGACTGGAATCGGGTTTGCAGCAGCGATAGGTGTGGAGGATGTTGAATTATCTCCAGAATTCCAATCGTGGTGATGCATAGTCATGTTTTCTATAAGGTTCCATCCTTCTTCGTCGGTCTTTTCCATGAAGCTTCCTTGTGCAGCAGCATCGAGAGTAGTCCGATGGTTAGGATCTAAAACATTGTAGAAGGTACACAATTGTGCAGACTTATCGAGTCGGTGATTAGGGCATTTCTTCAAGGCCCCTTTGAATCGTTCCCACGCGGTATATAATGACTCATCGAAGGCTTGTCGAAAGTTCATGATGTCATTTCGGAGTTTGGTTTGTTTAGAAGGCGGAAAGTACTTGGTCAGAAACTTTGTCGCCATCGCAGTCCATGAATGGATAGAGCCGGTCTCTAGACCTTCAAACCATGTTTGCGCATGATGGGTGAGCGAATAAGGGAAAATGTATAAACGGATTGTGTCTTGGCCAATTCCGTTTTGCTTGTAGGAGTTTGAGAGAGAGATGAACTTGTCGAGGTGAGAGTTTGGGTCATCACTGGGCAATCCATGGAATTGACAGTGGTTTTTGATTAGTTGGATGATGTGGTGTTTAAGCTCGAAAGATTGACCAGGGGTTTCAGGGTAGAGAATTGGTCCTCCTCTTCCTTCGATAGAGGGTTTGCTATTGTCAGCGAGAGTGATGCGTTCAGCCATTGCTTGCTTAAGTGCAGATTGCTTCTTTTCTCGTCGAATAGTGCGTATTATAAGTTCTGGATCGGGAAAGTTAAACAGTGGTGCAGATCTAGGGGAACAGGTCATAAACTAAAAAGAAAGACAATAAAAGAAAATAGACAATAAAGGAAATGTTTTTGTGTTTTGTTTTGTTTTTTTAGAAGGTTTTATCCTAAGGGTTTACTAGAATCGGGATTGGTTGGGCCTCTGGATCGGACAGTTAGTCTCCCCGGCAGCGGCGCCAAAAACTTGTTGAGGTTGTCAACGGGTGTTTAAAATTTATAATTGCTGGGGTCTAAGTGTGACTTACAAGTACTGAACCAAAGGGTTAGTAGGTGGTAAGTTGGACCTAGAGTCGTTCTTAAAGAGAAACTGAATTGAAACGGAGGTGATCCAATCAATCTTTCTTTTCTAGTAAATGCTTTAAAAGAGTGTGTTGGGGGTTTTGGTTCAGTTAATTAGGTAAACTAAATAAAGTGAATGAAATGTAATAAGATGTCAGATAATGCAAAGTAGTATTTGTTGTGAATTCGTTAGTTAATATTTATGGGATGATGACTCTTACGGGAAAACGATTAACTAATTTGGGTTGCTTATTAGATTCATTAACTTATGGTATAACCAATAAATTCCTTATTAGTCGGTTATCAACTAATATGTCACGAGGAACTAAGGTATCATGATTCTGACCAGACAGACGATGCTCAACTCTCCACACTCTCCTGTGAGGGAGTCAGTGGCCCATATTATTGAACGTATTCGCTCGTGGGCGAAGGAATAGAGTAGCAAGTCCATAACATGTCTAGCCATTCTTAATACCACAATGATTATGAATCCATTAAACAACTAACTTAGAACGTCCGGACTTATTTTATCAATTTCTACCAATGAAACTTGAGCGTGATAAACGAGGGAAAGCATTTAGGTTTCTTGCATTCCGTACTTTAGGTTCCATGGTTTTCAGGAAAAAGTATTGGTTTAAGTTGGATTTCAAACTTGCCTTTCTCAATACAATTAACAAATCCCTAGGTTTTCGTAAATGGTCATTTAGCCTTTAGCCTACCTAATCTAATCTAATTTAAACTAAAACAACTAATTAAAATGCTGACGGCTTTTTACAGAAAGTTAAACCCAGACCATGTCGGAAAATGCTATGGTGGCTCACAACGTATTTAATTGTTTACCAATGTTTCCCTTGTGAGTTTAATTGCTTCGCGATGTTTACATGATAAGTACATTGTGATTGGAGGTGTACAATACTCATGGCAAGTCCACGTAATCACATTGCATTTTATAATGCTTGCATGACGTTACAATTAAAAACATAGTTTTTACACAGATAACTATTGACCGAGTATTGAGGTTCGCGACTCCTCTTTACAAGGTTACAATCATGTTTGTTAATCGAAAGGCGAATATAAGTTTTAGGTTTAAAATCACAAGATAAGTCCGTTCACAAAGTTTCCAATTTTATAACGTCGATCCATAATACAACTACCTTCGGTCGTTACCGGCTTCCATATATTTGTACTATGCTCAAAAGCATTTCCAATACTATACCGAGTAATCAGTCGAATCGGGGTCATCGTATTATTTCACGACGCATTTAAAGTCATCCCACAATTATATATACTAACTACATCACAACAAATACAATAGTAATCTACTCGCTAATCATGGTAATAACGATCACAAACGTAATTAAAGCAAACATGTTTAATTAAGATAGATAAGGATAGAGATAACCGAGATTAATATGCGAGAAGGAATAGACTTGAGTTAATGAGCGTAACTCCAAGCGTACACCAAAGATTACAAAACGTTCCTAGCTTCCTTTCTACTCTAAACAAAGTGCTAAACTAATCTAATGCTAAATTTAAAGTAAGAAAGTAGAATGAGAAAGTAAGAAAGTAATATGACTAGTGCATATGGGACATTTTGAAATGAAGCCTAAAGCCTCCTATTTATAGGTGAGCTTTGGCTCACATTAGCATCTTGAGGTGCATGTTAGCAAAAGGTAGCCAAAAGGGTGCACCGGGTACCGTACAACACGAAAAGTAGGCGCACCGGGTACCGTACAACACGAAAAGTAGGCGCACCAGGTACCAAAAGTTACCAAAAACGGAAACCGAGGCGGGTACAGGCCAGCCGGCGGCGCCACCTGTGTGGCCGGCGGTGGTGGTGGTGAGGCCGGCGGCGGTGGGCCCACCCCCGCCCCGTTGCGTCGTTTGTTGCTTCGTTTCTCGATTCGTGCGTGTTTTCTTCGTTATACGTCCGTTTGAGTTGATTCTTTTTTTTGTTGGATTCATAATTCAAAAACGAAGATTTTGACATAAGATAAGCCCTGAAATGAGGTCCCTAGCTCCAGATATTGCATACGGATCATTTGGATCTTCCGGAGGGCGCGAAATCTTCATTTTTTACCAGTTTTGGTTGATTCTTCTTATGTTGGATTCGAATTTTGAAAACGAACATCTTAGAAATAATGGATGTTGGTGAAGGGCAATTTAGTCTTGAAATCTCGTTTTTATGCCTTGAATCTTCAAACGTGTGTGGAATCTTCGTTTCACATCCGTTTTACCTGATTTTTATCGTGCAACCTCGTTTTGACCATCTTGGCATAATGTTACTGATTTGTGCTATATTTGAATTAAAATGCCAAGAATCGTCCAGAATGAGAGAGATATCGGTAGTAAAAACATGACTTTTTACGCGATATCAATTCCCTTCTTGATTTTCTTATGTAATTAGATCTTAATTCATATTTTATGATTCTATAGGAAAATACAAGACTGGAGGTGAAAGAATCTGAAGAAACGGACGAAGAACGGAGAAGATGTGCAGTCTGGAAGCCCACCGATCGTCATCCGGAACACGCAAAAGTCAAACACTTCCAAATTTGGCAAACTTAGTGTCATTAGAAGCGTAACAGAAAAAAGAAGATAACGGCGCAAGAATCAAGCAAAACGGACTCCAAACGAAGAAGATACGGACATACCAAGCAACCGAGAAGTCAACGGAGGCAAAATGGAGCACCAACTCCCCCTGGCACTAGGTACCGTATACGGTACCCTAGGTGCCGTATATGGCCCTTAGGGTTCCGTATCCGGGGGGTGTTTGCCTTTTGAGGTGCCGTTTGACCCCCCCCCCCCCCCCCCCCCCCCCCCCCGGTCCGCTTGCCCCGTATGATGCTTTGGTGCTTGTTCTTGATGCTTAAAGACTTGTACCTCAAGCCCTAACCTTCTCCTATAAATACCCCATCCATTTGTCATTTCAAAACACACCTCTCATTCACAAATTCCCTCTCTCTCTCTAGAATTCTATCTCTCTAGGTTTTCTTTAGTAGTTTCTCTCTCTAGGTTGTCTCTCTAGTCTTTCTCTCTAGTTTCTTGCTAAGGTTTTAAACCCTTGGACTAGTGAGATGATTCGGGAGGGAAACCTTTCCTTTTCTAGTAGATTAGTTATGTAGTTAATTAGTAGAGGCTAGCTTATGTAATGCTTGGATATTAATGAAGAAATACAAGTGTTATTCTGCTCACAATTCCTATCGGTATTTTCTATCCTTTCTATTATTAATTTGTCATATTGTTCTTGTTTGATGTATGTGATTTATTAATATTAGAAATGTTTATTTCTATGCATTGTGAGTAGTGTGCTTGTATGTTTGCCATGATTTAGATAGTAGTGATGATGTTACTTTAAATATATGATTGGGATAATATCATTATGAAACAACGGAGGTAACGTTATACGGCTTTCATTTGTATAGCGCCGGAAACATCACTAATGTGTGGAGTACGGAACGTGGAAGCTATGAAAGTCGTGGGCACAATCCGTTGTGGAATAATGTTCCTAATTATTATATATTACGATTGAAAACTTGTGGTGCTGTTTAACTATACATTTATGATTTTAAACTAAACTATCACCTTTCCACCAATAAACGTGGTTAGAACCTTTATGACAAAGGAGTCATGAACCATTGATCAAACGGTCACTACCTATCTATGTTTTCCAAAATAAACATGGTCTGATTCTGAAGCTGTGGAAATACTGCCTAAATTTATCGTATAGTACACTGTGAATTAATCAGGGATTTATTGGGCTGGGATTTATAAAGTGAACGGGTTGTTTAGCTATCATAGATGGTTTACTGTAATACAAACTTAGATATATTGAGTTTAGATAGCCGTAAAGTATGTAATCCAGGATAAAGCCCTAAAACGTCCGAGTATCCAGTAAGCCGTGGAAAGGCCGTAGGCTGAACACTGTATTACATCCTGGTGTAGTCTGTGATCCAGGAAAGACTGTAAAATGGGTGAATATCCGGTATAACGTTGGAAACACCTCAGGTGGAGTACAAATACGTGGAAGCTGTGGAAAACATGTAAGTCGAAGACTGTGTCACAGCCGAATAACGCTGAACTCAATCACAACCATTAATGTATAAGTTAACAGTCACCAATTGTCTTAATCTTAAATGCCTTGCCCAGCTTAGATACCTCTGTAGTGTTAAAGAAAGGTCAGTGCACAAATTGTGGACTGCCGGCTTATTCCTGCACCCCATCTGGAGGGTCACTTGATCTCGTCACAAGAGATGGTGAGGGAGGTTTCAAGGCAGCCCGATCTGACCATACTCTCGATAGCCTAGTACTCAGTGACATACTGATCGGTTAACCCGATCAGTAGGGTGGTAGTGTTTACATTACAAGGCTTCTACATGAAAGCAAGACATAAATCTTTAAAAGACGTTTTCAAACTAAAATATCATAACAGCTATTCTAAGTCATGGTGAACCACGTCCTCGTTTTCCTTAAGTGTTATATATGCTAGTCTCCCCTTTAGTTTTATACTTTATTAGTTTTAGTAGTTTAGTTTAATTAAATATAAAAACCAAAACAAAACCCTTCCAACTTATTAAAACCCTAGCTTAATTACTGATTAATCGGAACTAGCTCTGTTTTAATTCTGCCGTTGTGAGGAACGACCCTGGATCATCCTTACCGCTTACTCGTATCAGGTATTCATACCAGTTCCAGTAGGTAGTACGGAGGATTAGGCTCCCCCCGACTATTACAAATTTAAAACTACCACACCGGTGTTGCTGCCAGCGAAAGGTCCAACGACAGGACGCAATTCCTAAACCTACCTCTGGTGGCACATCAAGTTTTTGGCGCCGCTGCCGGGGACGGTAGTACGATTCGGAGCCTGTTTAGATAAATTAGTGTTTAAGCGATCCTTTTGACTTGGATTCACCATCCCGGTCAAAAGTTATTTGTTTCGTAGATTAGCGTAGTTAGATTAGATTACCTTAGCTTAGCGTAGTTTAGGTTAATTTCCCTTCTCAACCCAACTTTAATTCTTAAACCTTCTTCGTGTGCTGTCTTTTTCTGAAAACTTGGGCAAATGGCAACTCAACAGCAACTAATAGATCAAATTGAAAGTCTTGCTAAATCAATCCAGGATAGATGTAGGGGTAATGCCCATGTAGATAATGAATGTCAAAGGAATAGTATGATTTATTCGGATAACATAGGGTACTCAAATCCTCAATTACAATATCATTATAACCCTTATGCTTTCCAAACACATCAATACCAGCCTTACTATCCTGAACCATTCAGAGTCTACCCACAACCATCTTACCCTGTATACGAACCATAACCATACGGGAGTTCTAACTTGAGAGATATCCCCATAGCTTATCTCAGCAGCAATGCTACTCTTTCTCCCTCTTACAACCCACTTGAACAATTATTAAAAGAAATGGATGATATGTTTAAAAGAAGCATTGATAGGCTACAAACACCAGTCCAAGTGAGTAGTAATGGAATTAGGGATCAAGTGACAAAAGACAATTGGCTACAGGAAGATGATAGGCACTCACACACCACATCTACTACAACACTTGACACAGACTTTCATTCTCATGAGCCTGGTTGCAAAACTCCTTCAAACCCTTTACCTACCCAATCTTCTAAATCCTCACTTCCACCCATTCTCAACCTATCTACGTCCGAGACCGATGAGGAGTTCATTTTAGAGGAGCTTTCCGAGTCATTGCAACTTGAAACTCTTGGCCGGAGTAATGAGGATGACGAGGTAGACGAAGAGATAGAGATAGATAGCCCAGAGATGGAGATTTACATAGAAGACCCAGCTTCAGAAGGACCAGAGGAATACGCACCAACTCTGAAAAGTGATCTCATTCCAATTCAAACCGAGGTGGTTGACAACATTCCGCAACAAGTTGTGGTTGACACTGTCCCACTTATCTTTCCGAATGAATCACCCCCTGATCTAGTTGAACATTCAAATGCCATAGAACCTGTCACCCAAGTAGTCGATGAGAATGTTGCTACAAGATTGGAGACAAAAACGGATACTGTGTCACCTCCATGCCCAGAGTACAACACTATCATTGACCAAAAGACCATAGGAAGCAAGGTGGGTTCTGCGTCATGGTTTCCCTTCAAACCATCTCTCCACCATATAATGTCTTATACACCATTGAGAGATGAGGATTCCTTCGACCAACCCATTCTGACAATCCAACCCAAGGAGGTGCTAGAAGTTGAGAGATTTGCGATACCTCCACTAGAACAACTCCCTCACTTCGAACCATATCCTTATATTGGACATACCCTGGCCTTAATCTGCTTTAACCTTTTAGGTATGTACCAATATTACCACTTGTGTCTACTGATAGATGCAAGGAAACCCCTAGGTTTGCCTAAGAAATAATGCTAGAGTCAAGCTACAGACTCGAACAAAAACAAGCGCTTCTCGGGAGGCAACCCGTGTCTAACATAGTTTCGGTAATAGTAGTTAATTAGTATGCTAACCAAATAAGTAGAAAATGATCCCTAAAATGAATGTTCCAAGTTTTCTATTTTATGAACAAAATGGATGGTTTGCAAATATTACTTCATTAAAAGTCAAATTTTTGTCAAACCTTAATACTTCCTACTCCCAATCGTTTGAACTTTATTACAACATCCATTTTTCGCCATTTTCTAAAGTTCTTAATATCCCTCTCACTCACAAACATGGAAACCTACTAGGAATTAGGAGCCTTAGTCATTTTAAACACCCACTGACATGTTTCGAGCATTTGAGGTACTTACATATATTATTGTGAACATACATGAGATACTAATGCTTAATTTGATAACATGATTTGTATGTCAATATGTGTATAATGCTCGAACTCGTTTAAAAATATGTGCTTTGGATATCTCTATACTTGGATACCTGATTCAACTGATAATACTAGTATTTCCATATCTGCTATTTGTGCTACGGTGAATTTATAGGCTACTAACACTTTTAGTGTGAGATTAGACTCTAAGTCATACACTGGTTTGTTTCATCTACAAAACACTTACTTTGATAGGTTCTTATAAATAAACCAGTGAATCTATGATTTGGGGAATAATCACTTGTTTGTTAGATCACGTTTGTTTGTTCTATTTGTATAAATGCCAAACAGACAGGGACTGATGCCTATGTATAAAGAATCTTTAAGGATAATGGAAAGACGACAAGAAGGGCTTACAGTTCATTGAGTATGGAAATCTTTGGAGCATTGCTTTGTAGGGGATAAGAGATGACACTTCTAGACACGAAGATGATTTCTAGTTGTCTATGACTAGTTCATTAAGTTAATCAGCTTAATACTCATCATATGCGCCCACAAATTCCAAATCCTATAGCTAAACCTTACCACATAATGGAACCCGAAACCATCACTACCATCCACATCACCATACCCACCCCACATTCACCCATCCATCCACCCTTTCGCATGTACAACCATTACCATCAGGGACCATTCATATGAAGGAATAGATACGGGATTAAATTGGAAACTGAAGATCTCAGCCGATAAAAGAACAACATTAGATTCATTACATCAGTTTGTCGGTGAAAATCTTGGGTTATCAAACATTTGGTGCTTCTTGGCTGATCCTGCTTGTGTCGGAGGGCGGCATCACTTCACATTATTTTCTACAATCTATCCTTTTCGTCTTAGTTATTTTCGAGAGAAGTTGGTGATTTGAGTGGATGTTGAATGACAAATAGGATCCAAGAGATGACAAGCATTCAAGGAAGAAACCATGGAGTCAAAGGCAGACAAACAAGCTCATACACCTGCGGACCATGGAACTTACATACATCTCTGAAGGAAGGAGCGTGGTCTATCTTCTCTCGAAAATCGCATGTGCCAATGATCTTCAAAGACTTAAGTGTGGGATTTCATCCCACATTACATACACTTAGCAAGAATCGTTTCCAGATATTAAACACTAAAGTGTGTGTTGGGTCAAAACTGTTTCAGGTTTGAATTGAAGTTGTCGATGGTATAAGTGATTAAAACTGTTTGTTTTGAAGGTTAAAACTGTCTTTACGAAGTTACAACTGATAGAAGAAAACCGATGAGAAGACTAGTGTTACAACTGATTGAAGATAGATTACAACTGATAGTTATGTGTCTGTAAGTAGTTAAAACTGCTTATGTATTTTTAACTGTTAGTTATATATGAAACAGTTAACACTGATTATATATTTGTACTTAGTCTTATATTACAATTGAAGCAGTTACCTCTGAATGTGTAACAGTTACAACTGTTTACTTCAGAATGGTAGTTTCAACTGTTTATGATTTTGTGATAAGTTTGAGTCGGTTATGGAAGTTATTATATTCCATATATGTAGGAGATTGTATAGGACTCTATGTGATATAAATAGAGATCCTTTAGACCTAGATAGGTTAATGATAATTGCGCAGCTTCAAGGTTTTCTGTAACCCTAATATATCAAGTGTATTCGTCTTATATCATTAATAAGATTGAAGCTTTCGGTATATTATTGTGTTCATCATATTAATTAATATTCGTTGATCTTCTTAATATTATTGAGTGTGATTCCGCAACTTCTTGATAATATATTCAAGGCTTATTACGTAAGATTGTTTATTAAGTTAAACAGGGACTAACAAAGTGGTATCAGAGCTTGTGAAGCTTTGAAGATAGGAAGATCTGGGATTATTAGTATTAGTATTTGAGTTTTAGTTCAGATATTAAGTTTTGATTTCAATGGCGACTGAAGGTAATGAAGGAATTCAAGCTACAAAGATTCCAATGCTTAAACCTGATGAGTTTGACCTATGGAAGGTCAGAATCAGGCAATATATGCTTCTCACGGATTATCAGATGTGGGAAGTTGTTGTTAATGGTATTCCAGTAACGCTTGATGGTGATGGAGTAAAGCAACCAAGAGCACCACCAACATCTGAAGCAGAGAGGAAAATCAGATCTACTGAGTACAAGGAACTTAGTACTCTGTTGCTATCCATTCTGAATGAGCATCAGAGCAGATTTGATAATTGTGAAGATCCCAAGGTACTAATGGAGGCGATTGAGAAGAGGTTTGGTGGTAATGATAACACCAAAAAGAATAAAAGATCTCTGTTAAAGCAACAATTTGAAAATTTTAGCCATGTGAAAACTGAAACTCTAACTCAAACCTTTGATAGGTTTACTAAACTAGTTGGAGAATTGGAAAATCACAAGGTTAAGATTGACAAAGAAGATCTTAACAGAAAGTTCTTAAGATCATTAGGTGATGAATGGACAATCTATACTTGTAACACCCCCAAATTTAACAGTTTGCGGAAGCGATGTTTTGGGTGTTACTAATTAATAATCACAAGCACAAAGGATACAGTGAACGACTCTAAATGAGACGTTCGAAAAGTTATTACATTAATACATAAGTAGTTTCAAAATACAAGCTCGAGTTCAGTAATATCCTAGAGATTCTAATACATAACAACTAGTACAAAAGTAATGTAATAAAATCTCCAAGCTTGTAATGCATGCGACTCGAGCTAAGTAAGCTTATCCTGCTGGGCATCCCTACTGATGCTGTGTACCTGAGAAGCATTACTAAAACGGTCAACCAAAAGGTTGGTGAATCTCACAGGTTTGTAAATAAGTAAACAGTTTGAACACACAAGTAGTATTTGTAAATCATAGCCAGCCAGTAAGTTTTAATAAGTGGGTGGTTGCAGTTTATGCAAACCGTTTGATACAATCGCCATGAGCCACCATAGTTGAAGCTTAACGTACAGTAAATATCGGTACCCCCTCATGAATGTAATCCAAAACATTCATACGGAACGAGTAAGAAACGCCCGTTTCTACAGGAACGGTTCGTGGTAGTGCTTGCTACCCCGGGCGGGGATTGTCAGTCCCATATGGATCCATATACTAAAACTCGCGCTTATCACATAACTAACAACTATGGTTCAGGAGGATTTCATTGGATTAGTCGTAAACCCATGCAATTGGCGTATCGTTAATCTCGTACAGTAAGTAAATCATGGCAGCAAGTAAGTTTTGTGTGTTCATGTAAAACAGTAATGCATCTCACCCCTGAGTATAAAACAGTAAAGTAGGGGCTGTAAGACTCACCTGAGTCTGGCAGACGATGTAATAAGTAAGCAAGTAGTAATCCCAAACTAGCAACCCTTAGCGTCCTAATACGCATAAGGTTTAGTAAGTAAATGGAATACTTGTAAAGTATCCATGCTAGTTGTTCCCAAACTAGTTAATGTCCATTAGTTTGTTTGTAAGTTTGTAATCGTTTGTAAATCGTAGTTTGTATAAAAGTTGTACGGTTCGTTTGTTATCATTGTATAATAATAATTCCATCCATTATTATTATGTATTCATAGTAGTTGTACAGTTGTAAAGTATACCCGTATGATCGTTTGTTTTTATTACAACCTGAATCGTTTATGTACGTTCCAATGGGCTTAGTCCCCAAAGGGTACGAGTGAAACCTCGTAAGTATTCGTATGTAAGTTCGTATTAGTTAACGTGTAATCCAGCACGTAACTAGTGGGTGAACCTGTAAGTTCGTATCGGGTGCAATCCCGTGTAGTGTACAAGATTAAATCCGTTGGAGTGTAATCTCCTAAGTATTTCGAGTGTAAACTCGTACGTGTGTGTGAGTGAAATCTCACGTTTAGTTTAGTATAGTCTTGTACGTATTCAAGTATCGTTGTATACTTTCAAAAGTATAGTATTTTCATGCATAAGTAACGCCGGGTAAAGTACGTTTGTGTTTTAAGTATATTCAATACTTATGTAAAAATGTGAAATGTTAACAGCCTGTTATAGCGTCACTTGTATGCGTCACTTATGTGTATCATGCGACACTAAGGTAGTGTCGTGTTATGTTATCTGTTTCAGTATGTATGCGACACTTAAGTAGTGTCGGTATTCGGATAGTGCGTCACTTAGTAAGTGACGTTAGAAAGTATCACATTTCATCAGTGCGTCACTATGTTAGTGACGGTATTAAGTGTCGTGTACAAACAGGGCGTCACTTATGGAGTGACGGTATAAGTGAGTAAATCAATTCATGGGGCGACACTCGACAAGTGTCGGTATATACATGTATGCGTCACTAATAAAGTGACGGTTTGAGGGTCGGTGACGTCATCAGTAGTAGCTAGGTGTTTTTCGTTTCTACTGAAAGTTATAAGTTTATACTGAAAATAGCGACACTAATGAAGTGTCGGTATAAATGTTCTAGCGTCACTATGTAAGTGTCGTGTGGTTTCTGCTGAACGTTATATGATAGCGACACTTATGTAGTGTCGTGTTGTTTCTGCCGATAGTGTTAAGACTGCGTCACTTGTGAAGTGACGGTATAGTGTGTTAGCGGCACTAACGAAGTGTCGCGTATAGACGGTTCGTGACATATGCGTCACTCAGACGTAGTGTCGCATAACTGGCGTGAGCCATGCGACACTAGCGTCTGGCTAGTTTTTGGTTTGTGTCGAAAACGAGTTTAACGAGTTCCGTTCAAGTTGAAACTTTTACCCAAGTTTTATTATGTTATGTTGAGTTCATAAAAATTGTTGGATGTCGTTTTTAACGTTTGTAGTGTCGTTTTATTTAAAATGACCAAAACCGACATTTTCGTAAACGTGTTCGAAAACATGTTTTAGTTACATATTTGGACATCACTAATCTAGGGGAACATTTATCTAGCAAAATAAAAGTAATCGGAAAAGTTTCGGGTCGCCGGAAAACTTACAAAGTTGTCGAAACGAAAATCCGAAAAGATGAGATTGTAGCCCTCGTTCTCGCGATTGCTTTTCTTCAAACGGGTATAGACCTCCGAGGTGTTTTAGTGGTGCTTTTGTGGTGTTTTGAGGGTGGTTTTAGAGAGAGAGAGTGAGAGAGCCGGTTGGGGAGAGAGAGAGGGAGAGAAATGATGGGGTGTGGTGTGTTTTGTGTGTGTAAGTGGAGAAAGAGGTGAGGCTTGAAGCCCCTCACCTTGGGCCGGTTGGGTGGGGTCCACCAAGTGTGGATCTCACCAAATTTCGTTCCTCCGTGTTTGCGCTCCGTGCGGTGTTCGTTTCCCCGGTCGTTTAAACGTTAAAATAGTTTTATACGCGATTTAATATACGTTTGAAAATACGAAATAATATCCGATGATTAATTTGTAGTATTATACCAAAATACTAGTTTTTTAAGTTATAAAAATATAACTTTGTTTGTTTTGTCGGTTGGTCGAGTTTTCGGAGAGTTCGGTGACGTTTTGGTTAAAACGTACGTTTTTGTTATATTATAACCATAATATATGTAATAATCAAAGTAATTAAATAATTTCACATTATTTAATAATTGTTTTATCAGTGTACACAAGTTTGTACGATTGTAGTTTTATACGATATTGAACGAATCGTATACGCGTATATATACATATATTCCATCCATATATATATATATAGTAAGTAGATAATGTATATAATCCTATTTCATATTATATACAAGTAATAATCACGTAATTAGGAAAATTTTAAATTGGTCCTAATTTTGGGGTTGTTACATTCTCCCCTTGTTATGAAAATTTCGTCCCGAAATTTGTTCGAAGTAGTTATCAGTAGTAGGGTAGGTCCTACAATGTTTGTAATCAAGAAATCGTTAGGTGGTAACGTACCCTAATGTTTGTTGTCTGAAGGTAGTGGGCATTGGGCCTTGAGATGGCCAGCACTCCCACAGTTGAAGGAGAGTTTCACCTTAGGAGGGTTCGTACTTTTAGGGTAGGATTTGCATCGACCAGTGGGTATGGTACACGGTCCTTCATGATGCCGAGTACATCGGGAACAGAAAGGTTTCTTTCCCAAGTAATTTCCTGAAGAGTTGGTCGGAGTGATTTTCGCCCTTTTTGCTGGAGGTGGTGTAAAATCAGCGTCGGTACCCTTTTCAGTAGGATTACTTTGTGAAGTTGGTGGTGGAGTAGGGTTTTCTAAAGCTATCAAACGTAGCTCGTACTCGCGCATATGTATGTCATTTTGGAAGACAATTCGTCGTAGGTCATCAATATCTTCCTGTGCTTCAGTCAGTTGTTTGTGCAGCGAATCAATAGTTTGATTGAGGTGGCTGACTGCTTCAGCAGTCAAAGTTACATTAACTGGTGCTTTTGCAGCAATTGGAGCAGCAGTAACAGCAGGTGCCATTTCTGATTCAGCGGAGTGTTCTGTATCACACTCGAGTTCGAGAAGGTAAGGAAACATAGTTGGTTCCTCACTGAGCAGTTCATCATCCAAAGTAGGGTTGTTGACGGAGTGAGTTGTCATTTCCTACGAAATAAGTGTTCTATTTAAGAATTTACCTCAAGTAAGTGAAGTTATATTAGTTTATCTGTTTAAAGTAACGATTAGCAAGTGAGTCCCCGGTCTCAACCAGTGTGAGATAATTGGGAATGGAGTTTGGTTACTTTATATAGAGTGTCAGGCAATTTATGTTGTCGGAATTCTAAGTAATTGGTCGTTTCCTAATCCTATTGTGTACTTAGAATCATAGAAAACACACGGAATGAAACACAGTTATACACGAATCATTAAGCGAGAGATTTAACAGATTTGGGTAGTCAAAAACTGAACGTACCCGGGTTAAGTAAATCACAAAGTCTCGGGTTCGGGTCCTCCTCCCTGGCGTTAATCACATACGCTCTACTCTTTGTGTAGTTGTTTCGGGGTTTCAGCTTCGGGCAGTCCTTCCTGAAGTGCCCAGTACCGTTGCACTCATAGCAAGTCTTGGGTGCGCTGGTGTTGATACCAGTAGTGTTGGTTTGGCAGTCTTGGGCCAAGTGCCCGAATTTCTTGCATTTAGTGCAAGGACAGGAGCCGTTATGATGGCGGTTACATTTGGAGCAGTAAGGCTTGCTCCCCTTGTAAGCCTTTGAGTCACTAGCATTGGCAGTTGCAGGCTTTTTGTCAGAAGTCGGGTTGGATGAGTGGGGAGTTACTTCCCATTTGCGTTTGTTATTTGCAGACGGGGTTGAAGTCGAGCCACGGCGGACAGAATTGGCCGTTAACTCATGTGCCATGCGAATGGCGCTCTGAATGGTTCCTGGTTTGGACGAAGTAACTAAGTCCTGTAGTCGCTCGGGAAGTCCATCAACATACTTTTCGATCCTTTTGTATTCAGGATCAACCATGGATTGGCACAGAAGTGCCAGCTGGTGAAAGCGGTTGGTGTAACCGGTGATATCGTCACCCTGCATCTTATGATTCCAGAATTCTAATTCCAACTGTTTCAGCTCGTCTCTTGGGCAGTACTCGCCCCTCAGCATAAGTTTCAGTTCATCCCACTGTATTTTGTAAGCCTCAGCAACGCTCACCGTCTGCGCATATGTGTTCCACCAAGTAAGGGCGATGTCTGAAAAGGTACTGGTGGCGAACTTAACTTTATCCTCTTCCTTGCAGTTGCAGATGAGGAACACTGACTCGATTTTCTCGGTCCAACGAATCAGACCAATTGCTCCTTCAGTTCCTGCAAAGTTCAGCGGTTTGCAGTTATGGAAGTCTTTGTAGGTGCAGGTTTTGGGTTGTGGTCCATTGTTGGCAGTATCTTCGCTACCAGGAGCTGATGTTCGGGTAGCTAGAGCTTGAGCCACACTACGGGCAATAATACCCGCAACTTCGGCTTCAGTAAGGTTGAGTTGTCGTCGAGGAGGCATGTTCCTTGAAACAATAATAAAGAACATGTGAGGATTCGGATAAGAATTCTGAAGATAATGATTTGGTAAGTTAAAAGAATTTCGTCTAAGGTTGAAATTTGTTCAAAGTCTGCGAGTTATAAATAAGTTTATATGATTTCGAAATTTTTGAAAACTTTATAAAAAGTTCTGTAAGAAATTTTGTAACATGTTTGATAAAAATATATTTGTTATAAATTTTTGGTAGTAAAAGTCGGTTGTATAATTTGAAGTCTATCGAAACATTGAGTTGAAAATGGTTTTATTAAGTTACCCCTAACGGTACAGTGAGGTACGTAAATTTGGTAGAATTAGCGAATAAAACAAGGTCTCGGTTTTCATATCGAAGGACGTTCGAGAAACTATGGTTGTCGGATACAATAGTGTGGAGATCTTCAGACGTATGTCGGTAGCGTGTATGGTTTTCGTGGATTCATAAAAGTTAAATAAGGACAGAATGACGAGAATCAAGTTGTCGTTTGTTCGATGAAATCTGAAAGCAATTTCGTATTAGTCGAGAGAGTATCGTATCGGGGAAAGAGGCCTATGTATATATATATATATATCACATAACCGCCTAGTTCGTGTCTAGCACAATCAAGTAAAAGTCCCGGTTCTCTCGAGGTCAGAGTCAGCTAATGCATTCCGGTTCAACATAACCCCTTTCAGAACTTACATCATCTTCATTTAATTGTACATAGTTGATCAGGCTATGTTAAATTAAACTTGTAAGCTGTAATTCCTGAACCAGTTATACCTAATGAGGAATACTGCCTAACGGTCATAGTCTAGGCCCACTAAATGCAACCTAGTTCACTATAACCTTAGGCTCTGATACCAATCTGTAACACCCCCAAATTTAACAGTTTGCGGAAGCGATGTTTTGGGTGTTACTAATTAATAATCACAAGCACAAAGGATACAGTGAACGACTCTAAATGAGACGTTCGAAAAGTTATTACATTAATACATAAGTAGTTTCAAAATACAAGCTCGAGTTCAGTAATATCCTAGAGATTCTAATACATAACAACTAGTACAAAAGTAATGTAATAAAATCTCCAAGCTTGTAATGCATGCGACTCGAGCTAAGTAAGCTTATCCTGCTGGGCATCCCTACTGATGCTGTGTACCTGAGAAGCATTACTAAAACGGTCAACCAAAAGGTTGGTGAATCTCACAGGTTTGTAAATAAGTAAACAGTTTGAACACACAAGTAGTATTTGTAAATCATAGCCAGCCAGTAAGTTTTAATAAGTGGGTGGTTGCAGTTTATGCAAACCGTTTGATACAATCGCCATGAGCCACCATAGTTGAAGCTTAACGTACAGTAAATATCGGTACCCCCTCATGAATGTAATCCAAAACATTCATACGGAACGAGTAAGAAACGCCCGTTTCTACAGGAACGGTTCGTGGTAGTGCTTGCTACCCCGGGCGGGGATTGTCAGTCCCATATGGATCCATATACTAAAACTCGCGCTTATCACATAACTAACAACTATGGTTCAGGAGGATTTCATTGGATTAGTCGTAAACCCATGCAATTGGCGTATCGTTAATCTCGTACAGTAAGTAAATCATGGCAGCAAGTAAGTTTTGTGTGTTCATGTAAAACAGTAATGCATCTCACCCCTGAGTATAAAACAGTAAAGTAGGGGCTGTAAGACTCACCTGAGTCTGGCAGACGATGTAATAAGTAAGCAAGTAGTAATCCCAAACTAGCAACCCTTAGCGTCCTAATACGCATAAGGTTTAGTAAGTAAATGGAATACTTGTAAAGTATCCATGCTAGTTGTTCCCAAACTAGTTAATGTCCATTAGTTTGTTTGTAAGTTTGTAATCGTTTGTAAATCGTAGTTTGTATAAAAGTTGTACGGTTCGTTTGTTATCATTGTATAATAATAATTCCATCCATTATTATTATGTATTCATAGTAGTTGTACAGTTGTAAAGTATACCCGTATGATCGTTTGTTTTTATTACAACCTGAATCGTTTATGTACGTTCCAATGGGCTTAGTCCCCAAAGGGTACGAGTGAAACCTCGTAAGTATTCGTATGTAAGTTCGTATTAGTTAACGTGTAATCCAGCACGTAACTAGTGGGTGAACCTGTAAGTTCGTATCGGGTGCAATCCCGTGTAGTGTACAAGATTAAATCCGTTGGAGTGTAATCTCCTAAGTATTTCGAGTGTAAACTCGTACGTGTGTGTGAGTGAAATCTCACGTTTAGTTTAGTATAGTCTTGTACGTATTCAAGTATCGTTGTATACTTTCAAAAGTATAGTATTTTCATGCATAAGTAACGCCGGGTAAAGTACGTTTGTGTTTTAAGTATATTCAATACTTATGTAAAAATGTGAAATGTTAACAGCCTGTTATAGCGTCACTTGTATGCGTCACTTATGTGTATCATGCGACACTAAGGTAGTGTCGTGTTATGTTATCTGTTTCAGTATGTATGCGACACTTAAGTAGTGTCGGTATTCGGATAGTGCGTCACTTAGTAAGTGACGTTAGAAAGTATCACATTTCATCAGTGCGTCACTATGTTAGTGACGGTATTAAGTGTCGTGTACAAACAGGGCGTCACTTATGGAGTGACGGTATAAGTGAGTAAATCAATTCATGGGGCGACACTCGACAAGTGTCGGTATATACATGTATGCGTCACTAATAAAGTGACGGTTTGAGGGTCGGTGACGTCATCAGTAGTAGCTAGGTGTTATTCGTTTCTACTGAAAGTTATAAGTTTATACTGAAAATAGCGACACTAATGAAGTGTCGGTATAAATGTTCTAGCGTCACTATGTAAGTGTCGTGTGGTTTCTGCTGAACGTTATATGATAGCGACACTTATGTAGTGTCGTGTTGTTTCTGCCGATAGTGTTAAGACTGCGTCACTTGTGAAGTGACGGTATAGTGTGTTAGCGGCACTAACGAAGTGTCGCGTATAGACGGTTCGTGACATATGCGTCACTCAGACGTAGTGTCGCATAACTGGCGTGAGCCATGCGACACTAGCGTCTGGCTAGTTTTTGGTTTGTGTCGAAAACGAGTTTAACGAGTTCCGTTCAAGTTGAAACTTTTACCCAAGTTTTATTATGTTATGTTGAGTTCATAAAAATTGTTGGATGTCGTTTTTAACGTTTGTAGTGTCGTTTTATTTAAAATGACCAAAACCGACATTTTCGTAAACGTGTTCGAAAACATGTTTTAGTTACATATTTGGACATCACTAATCTAGGGGAACATTTATCTAGCAAAATAAAAGTAATCGGAAAAGTTTCGGGTCGCCGGAAAACTTACAAAGTTGTCGAAACGAAAATCCGAAAAGATGAGATTGTAGCCCTCGTTCTCGCGATTGCTTTTCTTCAAACGGGTATAGACCTCCGAGGTGTTTTAGTGGTGCTTTTGTGGTGTTTTGAGGGTGGTTTTAGAGAGAGAGAGTGAGAGAGCCGGTTGGGGAGAGAGAGAGGGAGAGAAATGATGGGGTGTGGTGTGTTTTGTGTGTGTAAGTGGAGAAAGAGGTGAGGCTTGAAGCCCCTCACCTTGGGCCGGTTGGGTGGGGTCCACCAAGTGTGGATCTCACCAAATTTCGTTCCTCCGTGTTTGCGCTCCGTGCGGTGTTCGTTTCCCCGGTCGTTTAAACGTTAAAATAGTTTTATACGCGATTTAATATACGTTTGAAAATACGAAATAATATCCGATGATTAATTTGTAGTATTATACCAAAATACTAGTTTTTTAAGTTATAAAAATATAACTTTGTTTGTTTTGTCGGTTGGTCGAGTTTTCGGAGAGTTCGGTGACGTTTTGGTTAAAACGTACGTTTTTGTTATATTATAACCATAATATATGTAATAATCAAAGTAATTAAATAATTTCACATTATTTAATAATTGTTTTATCAGTGTACACAAGTTTGTACGATTGTAGTTTTATACGATATTGAACGAATCGTATACGCGTATATATACATATATTCCATCCATATATATATATATATATAGTAAGTAGATAATGTATATAATCCTATTTCATATTATATACAAGTAATAATCACGTAATTAGGAAAATTTTAAATTGGTCCTAATTTTGGGGTTGTTACAATACTGTTGGATTGAGGCAGAGTTCAGACATTGAAGTTAAGGAACTAGAAGATATATACAA
Source organism: Helichrysum umbraculigerum (assembly GCA_949592205.1). Classification (NCBI taxonomy): domain Eukaryota; kingdom Viridiplantae; phylum Streptophyta; class Magnoliopsida; order Asterales; family Asteraceae; genus Helichrysum; species Helichrysum umbraculigerum. The sequence continues at coordinate 18,580,850 of CATIUR010000007.1, read as the reverse complement.
TGATCTGAGGAACTTTGAGTCTGAGGTGGAAAGTAAGAAGCAAGCAACTGGATATAGTCATAATGCTGTTTTTATGTCTATGGCTGGAACAAAGATAGAATCAAGTCAAATGGGTTCTACTTATGTTTCAGGGGGAGCAGGATCATCATCAAATAGTTCTAATGATCAGATATTAGAATCTTTCTTTGCAAGTAATGTGAATTCTTCACTTACTAATGAAGATCTGGAACAATTTGATGGTGATGATCTAGAGGAGATGGACATCAAGTGGCAAATTGCATTAATTACTCAGAGAGCAAAAAGGTTCATGCAGAGGACTGGTAGGAATAACTTTGCATACAAGAGGAATGATGCTAATTGGTTTGATAAGAGCAAGATTGAGTGTTTCAACTGTCACAAGATGGGACATTTTGCCAGAGAATGCAGAAACCCTAGGCAAGAGCAGAATAGTAATGGTCAGAGATCTGGAAGCACTGGAACACATACAAGAAACATTCCAATTCAGGGGGCTTCAGCAAATGCTTTGGTGTCTATGGATGGATGTGGATGGGACTGGAGTGATCAAGAAGAGCATGTTGTGAAGAATCAATGTCTCATGGCCATTGCAGAATCTGACAAAAAGTCAGAAGTTCCTTCTGAGGTACAAAATAAATTATGTTCTGCTGTTTGTAAACAAACTGTTAAACACTACATAGATCATAATATAAAAGTGTGTGCGGAACTAAAACAATGGGAAATCAAAAGTAAACACACCATAGCAGTCATTGAAAATCTGGAAAATCAAATAAAGGCATATGAAGTCAATGCAACACAGTTTAAATATGACATTGAATATGCTAGGTAGGAGAGAGACACTTTTAAAGATAAAGTTGAGTTGTTATCTAAGAAACTTACTGAGGTCACATGTGAAAGAGATAGTATAAGGCTTGATGTAAGTAAATTAGAACATGCTTCAAAGAGTGTAAATAAACTTATTAATTCACAGATTCATGATAAACTTAAGACTGGATTAGGGTACAATAATGTACCTCCACCTTATAATCACACCTACTTTCCTCCTAAAAGTGAAATTGATATCAATTCACTTAAAAGAGGAATGGTAGATGAGGTTAAAAAGGCTGATCCAATTAAAAGTTTATCTGATGATGAACTGTTTGTAGAAGGTGAAGTTAGTGACTGGACTGAAGAAGATGATCAGAGTGATAGGACATCTGATAGTGAGAAGAGTGTGAAATCTGAATCATCTAAGTCTGAATCAACATGTGAGAATGTGAGGAGAGTAATTACTGATCTAGTTTCTAATCTTAAAACTGATAAACTAGAAGAGGGTAAGAAAATGTTTAAGGAAAAGGTTAAACTGGACTTAGAGAAGGTGAGCTTGAATACTAACAAATCTAAACATGGGTTAGGATATGTTAGTAATACAGTTAATTCAGTTACTAAACCTGTTGTTAAATCTGTTGTGAATAACTGTGTTAATTGTACATGTAAAGCAAGTACTTATTCTTCACAGAATTTTCAAAATCAAAAACCCAGAGGTAATCAAAGAAATTGGAATCAAATGGTTTCACAAAAACTGGGTAATAAAGTTACCGTGATTAAAGAAATGTCTTGCTTTATATGTGGAAAAATGGGTCATCTTCAATATGACTGCTATCATAATCCTGAGAATATTCAAAGGATTAGAAAACAGTCATGGACAAAAGCAAATATGAGTAACAAACAAAATTTTCAATCAAAAGTTAATCATACTGCCAGAGTTCAGAAGATAAACTCAAAGGCTACCATGTTAAACAATGTTACAGGTAAATCTACTGCAGCAGTAATAACAAATTTAGCCAAAAGTTTAAAGACTAAAACAGTGGTAACCAAATACAAAAACAGTGTTAACAAAATTAACACCGACTCTTCGTTTGGTAAAACAGTTAAAACTGTTAAGCCAAAGAACACTGTTAAGTCTAAAATAAGTTGGATTTGGACACCTATTAAGTCTGACAAATTAACAGTTCCAAATACCAACAGTGCTTCACAATCAATAATCTTCAAGAAAGTTGAATATGTGAATGCACATGGGAAACCCAAAGCCAAATTGGTTTGGGTTCCCAAGAGAAATTAATTCTCTTTTTGACTGTTTGTGCAGGGCAAGCCAAAGAGCTTATGGCATATTGATAGTGGATGCTCAAGGCATATGACTGGAGACAAAGAAAAGCTGCAGGATTTCAAATCTTTTGATGGTGGATATGTAGCTTTTGGAAGTAATCCAAAAGGAGGAAGGATCACAGGGAAAGGAACAGTTCAGAGTGAAAAGCTAAGTTTTGATAATGTTTATTTTGTGGAACAACTGGGGTATAATTTACTAAGTGTGAGTCAAATCACAGATAAAAAGAACCCAGTTCTTTTTACTGACACTGAATGCCTTATCTTGTCCAAGGAATTCAAAATACCAGAAAACATGATTTTGATGAGAATTCCAAGGCAAGATAATGTATATAAGTGTGACTTAGTAAATATGACACCTCAACCTGATTTAAACTGTCTTATTTCTAGAGCAAGTGTGAATGAATCTGAACTGTGGCATAGGAGGATGTGTCACATGAATTTCAAAACCATTAATAAACTTGTCAAAAACAAGCTTGTTAGAGGTTTGCCTGAAAAGGTCTATTCATGTGATGATCATTGTGTTTCTTATCAAAAGGGAAAGCAACACAAATCCTCATTTAAGTCCAAATCTGTGAACACAAATAGCACACCCTTACACTTATTGCATATGGACTTATTTGGACCAACCAGTATAAGTAGTATGGGGAAAAAGTCTTACTGTCTTGTGATTATTGATGATTATACTAGATTTACATGGGTTTTCTTTCTTAGGACAAAGGATGAGACAGGTGAAATACTTAGATCATTTATAACTAAGATGGAAAATCAATTGGATAAAAGAGTAAAGATCATCAGAAGTGATAATGGAACAGAATTTAAAAATCATGAGATGGATAAATTCTGTGAAGTTAAAGGTATTAAGAGAGAATTTAGTGCACCTAGAACTCCTCAACAAAATGGAGTAGCTGAAAGGAGGAATAGGACACTGATTGAGGCTGCTAGAACCATGCTATCTGATGCAAAGCTACCTATGTCTTTTTGGGCAGAGGCAGTTAGCACAGCTTGCTATGTTCAGAATAGAGTATTAGTTGTTAAGCCTCATAACAAGACACCATATGAATTGTTATTTAAGAGAAAGCCTTTGGTTAGTTTCTTAAAATCTTTTGGGTGTCCTTGTACAATCTTAAATACCAAAGATCACTTAGGTAAGTTTCAGAGTAAGGCTGATGAGGGGATATTTGTTGGTTATTCTATTCAAAGTAAATCTTATAGGGTATTCAATCAAAGGACCAGAATCATAGAAGAATCAATGCACATCACTTTTAATGAAAACACTGTTAATCCTGAGGGAAAAGGTCCTGAATCACTGTTTGATATTGATGCACTTAATACTGCTTTTAGATATACAAATGTGGATACTAGTGCAGGTACAAGTGCAGGTACAAATACAGGAACATGTGATGGAGAAGGTAGGTCAGACTCAGGAATATTAGCTGGAATGAAGAAGGATTCATTGGAATATATATTATTTCCAATTTGGTCTCCTGATCCCCCAGAAGTGTTTGATACTGATCAACCAAAGACATCACAGGATGTGGAAACAGGAAAATCAGATGAAACATCATTTTCTCATGTTGATGATTCTGATAGACCTGTTATTGAAGACAGTATAGAAGACAGTGATATGAGTTCAGTACAGAAGTATACAAAGGCAAGTGTGAATGTTGATCAGACACCAACAAAGCATCTTGACAAGGAGCAGGAACAATTGAATTATCTACATTTGATGAGCTCTACTCCTGTGTCAAAGAGAATTGCAATAGAAGTGTCAAGTAGTGAGTCTGGACAAGAAGGGAATTTTACCAACTTTGAGGAGAGGATTCAAGAAACAGCAGCATCTAAATACATTACTCATAAAGATCATCCACTTGAGAATGTAATAGGAGATATTGAATCTGCTGTTAAAACAAGAAATCAAAGTCAGGTGTTTGAAGCTTCAGCAAATGAGGAAGAAGTAAATCTTGATACAGAAGCTGTTAATACTTCTTTGTTTGCTTGTTTTCTGTCTCAAACAGAACCAAAGAAGGTTACTGAAGCTTTGAGAGATCCTAGTTGGATTGAAGCTATGCAAGAGGAGTTGCTTCAGTTTAAGATTCAAGAAGTCTGGACATTGGTTGATTTGCCTAAAGGGAAGAGGGCATTTGGTACTAAATGGATTTTCAAAAACAAGAAGGATGAAAGAGGTATAGTGATCAAAAACAAGGCTAGATTGGTTGCACAGGGGTATTCACAAGAAGAGGGGATTGATTATGATGAGGTTTTTGCACCTGTTGCAAGAATAGAGGCTATTAGATTGTTTTTGGCTTATGCTTCATTCAAGGGATTCATTGTGTATCAAATGGATGTAAAGAGTGCTTTTCTGTATGGCACTATACAAGAAGAGGTCTATGTATGTCAACCACCAGGGTTTGAAGATTCTAAGTTTCCTGATAAAGTTTTCAAATTGGATAAAGCTCTTTATGGATTACATCAAGCACCTAGAGCCTGGTATGATACTTTTTCAGATTATCTGTTGCAGAATGGATTCAAAAGGGGTGCAATAGATAAAACTTTGTTTACTAAAAGAATTAAGAATGATATACTATTGGTTCAAGTCTATGTAGATGATATCATTTTTGGTTCAACAAAGGATAGTCTTTGCAAGGAGTTTGAATCATTGATGCATGAAAAGTTCAAGATGAGCTCCATGGGGGAATTAACATTTTTCTTGGGGCTGCAAGTAAAGCAACAGAACGAAGGAATCTTTATTCATCAAAGTAAGTATGTTAATGATATACTGGATCGGTTTGGGTACAAAGATGCTAAAGTAGCAAGCACACCAGTGGAGACAAACAAGAAATTACATGCAGATCTTGAGGGGGAGAGTGTGGATGAACATCTTTACAGATCAATGATCGGGTCTCTTATGTATCTTACTTCATCAAGGCCTGACATCATGTTTGCAGTGTGCTTATGTGCTAGATTTCAAGCTAATCCAAAGTTGACACATCTTCTTGCAGTCAAAAGAATATTTAGATATTTAAAGGGTCAACCAAAATTGGGCCTTTGGTATCCAAAGTTTACTTCCTTTGATCTGATAGCTTACACAGATAGTGATTATGGAGGAGCTAATCTGGACAGGAAATCTACATCAGGAGGTTGTCAATTTTTGGGAGAAAGATTGGTTTCATGGCAATGCAAGAAACAAACCACTGTATCTACATCTACAGCAGAGGCAGAATATGTAGCAGCTGCAAGTTGCTGTGCTCAAGTGCTATGGATTCAGAATCAGATGCTAGATTATGGTTTTACCTTTCTTAATACTCCTATTTTTATTGATAATAGCTCTGCAATCAGTATTATTAATAACCCAGTTAAACATTCTAAAACAAAGCACATTGAAATCAGATATCATTTCATTAGAGATTGTAATGAGAAAAGACTTATTCAAATTTTGAAAGTTCATACTGATAATCAGTTTGCTGATCTGTTTACAAAAGCTTTTGTTGTAGGCAGATTCACATTCTTGGTTACTAGTATTGGAATGATTAATTTGTCATAAGTTATTTTTCTTATCACTGCTTTCTGTGAATAATATCTACTGTGATTTCAATATTGGGTTAATACTGATTTGTTAATTAAACACTGATTGTGTGTATTGTGTTTTGTTATCACTGTTTCCTACTTTTAGTATAAACAGTGGTAATAATCACTTCACCACTGTTGGTGTATAGTTAACACTGTATACTTGTATTATTGTTTGGAATTATCACTGCAGGTTATATTGCTATGTCTTGGAGTCTAACTTATGCAGGTGTTTATGAAGTTTTACTGCTTGTGGAGTTTAATTTTCGGTAAAAAAAAAAAAAAACCACTGCTTTGTTTATATGATTTTGCTAGAACTGAAGTACTACTTGTATTAAGTTAGCACTGCCTTGGTCGGTTGGTACTGCTTGTACAAGTTAGCACTGCTAGCTTTATTATGTAAATGATGCATTTGAGAAACCAAGTGTTGATTACCACTGATGGTTATTTTCACAATTATCACTGAACGTGTTATTTTACTTAATTAACACTGTTTTAGTTATAATTGGGGATCTGATCAAATTAGGGCTTACAACTGATTTAATTTCAGTACTTAACTCTCAACACTTAGGGTTTCTCATTACGCTTTCAAAATTACACATACAAACAACTGCGCTAAGTCTTATCGATTCTCAATTCTGTAAAATCATCTTCGATTCTTCTCGATTACTTGATTTCTTATCATGGCATCGACTTCGTCTACTGTTCAACTACCGATTGGAAAAGATCACAATATGATTGCATTCTTAATGAAACCTGCAGAGGCAAACGAGTATGTGGAAATCATTGATTTCCTTCGTGCTTCACATATTCGTCATGCTCTCACTGTAGCACCCAGGATATCTCACGATCATATCAACAATTTCTGGGTAAATGCATCAATAGAAGAGGAACAGGGGATTAAAAGAATCGTTTCAGAAGTTATGGATACACGTGTTGTAGTTACAGAAGCTACTGTTAGAGCTTCATTACAACTAGATGATGAGGCAGGTATAACTTCTTTAGATGATACTGTTATGTATAATACTTTACGATTGATGGGTTATGAGGGTTCTTTTGAAGTTTTTACTTTTCAGAAAACCTTATTTTCTCATCAGTGGAGGTTTTTAATACATACGATTTTACACTGCTTATCATCTAAGAGATCATCTTTTGAGCAGTTTGGAAGCAACATTGCTTATGCAATTGCTTGTCTTGCAAATGGTCAAAGGTTTAATTTTTCAAATCTGATATTTTGTGGTATGCTTAGAAACATTGAGCAGCCAAAGATTAAATTTTTGATGTATCCACGTTTTGTGCAGTTGTTCTTAAATGAACAAATTTCTAACTTAACTGCACTTGAGAAAGTTATTGGTATTGTCTCTTTTAAACCAAAAGTTTTTGTAAATATGAAGAGACATACTAAATTTTCTGGGAAGGTTACAACATTATTTTCTACAATGCTTCCTGCACCTTCCACCACAGCATCAGTACCACCAACTGATGCTGAACCAACTACTGAGAGAATGGTTCCACCCACCACTTCTCAACCCACAGTAGTTGGGGGTAATAAAAGAAAACAAGGGACCAAAACAGCTAAATCTACTAAAGCCAAAAAGGCTAGAACACAGGCATCTGAGGCTGCTGCTGCTCAGGTGTCTCAGTCAAATGATTCATCACAGCAGATGATCAATGAGGAGGAGGATGATCATTCTGAGAGGGCTGCTTCTACTGCCTCTAGCCTACTGGCAGAGCAGGACAGAAGTAACATTAATAAGACCCCATCAGAGGCAACACATGGACATGATTCTACACCTGTAGATGATCCTAGTGGTCCCAGTACCAAGAACCAAGGGGACTTTGATGATCATGCTAGGCATGAGTCAGAGTTTGATGATGTCAATGATTTACCAAAGGATTCACATCCTGAAGGTGTTGAGGCTAGAACTAACTTGGAATTGACGAAAATGGTTGATTATGTATGGGCTGAGTTTGTAAAGGAGAGGAAGAAGAATAAGGCTAAGGATGATATTATCACTCAGTTGCAGAGGAGAGTGCAGCAGTTGGAGAAGATTGTTATTAAATGTTTGAAGAAAGGAAGGAAATATGTGGTTCATGATACTTCTGAACCTGAGGATGCTTACCAGTTTTCACAAAATGCTTTCAAAAAGGGGGAGAAGGTCTGGACAAATTTGGGTGATAAGATGAATAAGGAGGATAAGGTTGTGTCTGATGATGACAAAGTTGATGAAGAGATTGAAATGGAACAACCAGTGGATGATGAATTTGTGCATACACCTCCAACACCACCTACAGAGCCAGAGGTTAATGAGTCAGTATATGAGACAGTGGAAACAGAGATGAATGACCCAGTGGCAGATGAAAATAATTCTGAACATACTGAGGTTGTTGGGTCAGTGGAGCAGACTGTAGAGGTTAATTTGGATGAAAAGACTGAGGAGTTAAAAATTGATGGTGATGATGGTGATGAGGTGAGTAAACCAGAGATAGCAGTGGAAAAAGAAGAAGTAAAAACTGATGCTCAACAAGTTGAAAAGACTAGGAAGAAGAGCATTCCAGTTAAGACTGTTAAGATGACTGGAACAGGAAAGAAGGTTGAAACTCCAAAGAAGAAATCTACACAACAACCATCTTTGCCTGGATTTCAGATTAGAGAACCTGCTGCTGCTCCTGTTAAACAGAAAGAATTGCCAAAGATTGATCCAAAAGATAAGGGCAAGGGAAAACTGGTAGAAGAACCAAAGAAGAAAAAGCAAAAACCAGTGCCACCAGAAGTAACTGCTCATGATACTGAATATGCTCAAAGGTTACAGGCTGAGCTAAATGCAGAGGGATTGATTGATGTTGAGATTGAGGAAGGAAAGTTTGTGAAAATGACAAAAGAGCAAGTGGCAGAATGGGATGAATATTTGCTGAAAGAACAGAGACAGGATGATATTGAATATCTTGTTGATCAGGTTAAGAAAAAGAAAGCAGAAGAAGCAAGAAAGAAAAAGGCTGCAAAACCACCAACAAAAGCTCAAATGAAGAAGAATTTAATTGCAAAGCTGAAAGGTGGGTATATTCCTTTGAATGCATTGAAACAGATGAGTTTAGAGAGATTGCAGGAGTTATGGGATAAGGATGATTTGAATCCTGATGTGATTGAAAAGAAAGAAAGAGAAAAGATAGAAGCTGAAAAGGAAAGAAAAAAGGCTGAAAAAGAAAGGAAATTGAAAGAAAAGGAAATTGAAAGAAAAGGAAGAAAAGGAAAAAAGAGAAAAGATAGAAGCTGAGAAGAGGAAGAAAGATGAACTTGAAAGAAAGAAGAGAGAGTTAGATGAAATTCCTGATAGAGAAAGGAATATTGATGAATTGAAGGAGTTTATTCTGTTACAGCCTATGGAATCTGAGGTAATTAATGTTGAATTACCTGGTATCATTGATTGGTCTATTGAGCAATTTGTCAATCCTGTTAAGATTCACAAGATTAAAGTTGAAAGAGCAGATGGAAATGTATCTTGGTGGAGATCTTTTAGGGATTTGATAAAGAGGATCAGTAGGACTGATTTGGTGAGAATGTATGAGATTGGGATGGAAAAGAATTTAGATTTGAAAAGGTTTGATAATCTGGTTGAAAAAGTTACATGGCATTGGATTAAGGCTATGTTTGAGCCAGAAGAGTTTCCATTTCAGTTTGCTACTTTTAGCAAGGTCAGAAATTGGATTTATCATGCCAAACCTGGAGTACATCAGATTGTTATGGAGGATGCAGTGTTTATGTGGTTATTGACAGATAGATTTTATGATATAAATCTGAGATTTTTGATGGGCTTGAGAAATGCAAGATTACAAGCTGCAGTTTTAGATGATGTAGCTCTGGAATTGGTATATATGGTGTTAAATCAGATTCATAAGAAGGAGGAGATTGATAGGAGAAAGAGAAGAAAAGACTAACAGTTTTGAATGAATTTTGTGAAGCTTATAATGGAGGATTAGAAGAAACTTAATGCTGTGAAGGACATATTAAGTTTAGGGGGAGATTGTTGGGTCAAAACTATTTCAGGTCTGAATTGAAGTTGTCGATGGTATAAGTGATTAAAACTGTTTGTTTTGAAGGTTAAAACTATCTTTACGAAGTTAAAACTGATAGAAGAAAACCGATGAGAAGACTAGTGTTACAACTGATTGAAGATAGATTACAACCAATAGTTATGTGTCTGTAAGTAGTTAAAACTGCTTATGTATTTTTAACTGTTAGTTATATATGAAACAGTTAACACTGATTATATATTTGTACTTAGTCTTATATTACAATTGAAGCAGTTTCCACTGAATGAGTAACAGTTACAACTGTTTACTTCAGAATGGTAGTTTCAACTGTTTATGATTTTGTGATAAGTTTGAGTCGGTTATGGAAGTTATTATATTCCATATATGTAGGAGATTGTATAGGACTCTATGTGATATAAATAGAGATCCTTTAGACCTAGATAGGTTAATGATAATTGCGCAGCTTCAAGGTTTTCTGTAACCCTAATACATCAAGTGTATTCGTCTTATATCATTAATAAGATTGAAGCTTTCGGTATATTATTGTGTTCATCATATTAATTAGTATTCGTTGATCTTCTTAATATTATTAAGTGTGATTCCGCAACTTCTTGATAATATATTCAAGGCTTATTACGTAAGATTGTTTATTAAGTTAAACAGGGACTAACAGTGTGGGATTCATTAATGAGAATCTCCACTTACATTATAGGACGATACATTGCTAAATTTGGACTCTTGGTACCAACTGCCAGATCAACGCATTTGAAGCTGAGCCGTTCTTCATGCAAGTAGTGGAGAAAGAAACACATCGACTCTTCTCTTCTCAATTTCCGATCTCAGCTTCATAACGTTAATCGTTATCTGGGGAGTTTCCTAAACCTTCACTCCGTTTCTTAATTTAAATTTTGCTTTGTTAGCCTGTTAATCTAAGAAGTAATCTATACTATATCCTAAAGCTTATCACTAAGTGTGGGATTCCAGCCCATTACATACACTTGAGTAACATTTTCTATATGTTCAAACTCTAAGTGTGGGATTATACTTTACAGTACAATCTCAACTCAAGAGAACATTAGGGACAATGTTCCTCTAAGTGTGAGATAGCAGGTATAGAATACCTTGGATTGGATGTTTACAAATTTTTATATCCGAATAGCTCAACTCAGAAAATGTTCCTTAAAATTTTCATAATTTTTAACAAAACTAATAAAGTACGGGCCAAATCGTTCGATTAGCTCTGCTATTTTTGAGTTATAATATCTTTCAAGAGGAACCATTTCTAATATGAGTCAGTTATTCAGGAATATTAGGGAAATTAAGGTAGAAATTTCTTAAATAAGTAGTGATAATCTAAAAGGAGCATGGCTAGGTACATACAAACCATATTTGTAGTGAGGTTTTGAGCCTTGTTCATTTCTTGTGTGTGCCGATGCTAGTATCTCTTACTTAGAACTTGTTCCTGACATACGTTTCGAGACCACATTGGTGAGTTCCGTACGCGGTATAGGTGCAATTAGATGATCTCGACATTCCTTAGGATTTAACCCATTTTTACATATCTTTTCAAGCCCAAAACCCTTCTGATACTCATTTTTAGTATCGATGATCCGCCTAGAAAACCCCGTTGAGCCTAAACCTTTCGTTTCTTCAAAACCCTACAATTTTAACCCACTTATCCAAAACTTCCCAACAACTTATCTTGGAATTTCTGAGGATTATGAAAAACATCTTGAAGAATCTTCTTCTGAATTGATCTACTCCTTCGTGTTCACCAAAATTGAAGAAAATCAAAGGTGCGAAAAATTGGCACCAAAGAAAAGACTCGAAGAAGTCCGTGATAAGAAAGAAAAGATTTCCGAAAGAAAAGAAAAATATCCTTGGAAATTCTCTGGTAAAGAAGTTATGAAGAAAGAAAAAGAAAATAAAAAGCAGAAAAAGAAAGAAAAGAAAATAAAAAAATAAATAAAAATAAAGCTAAGTGCTTCAAAGTATCAATCGTTCAAAGAAAGATCCGATGAAATATGAGTAGCTATCTCCTCCGTTCTATAATAAGTTTTTCATGATTCTTAGGATGCCTAAGATAAGCAACCCTTTCAACCAAAAATCACTACTGTCCATACCCCTTAATCCTCACAAACATTACAACCCACTTGAATGTCTTGGGATAATTAGCGCCGTCCTCTTCCTAAGTGGTGGAGATCCGATTCTCGACCAAGCTTATGATGATGAGTGATGCATGACTGGCTATTTGAGTGATTTCAATTGTGCTAGAATGATAGGAAACCCGATACACTATGAGTGAATTGAGTGACCACCTTTAGTGAGATCGCCTAGTCATGTATACTCCAACATCACGAGATTTGGAAAGTATGTCTGGGAAAGTCAGTTCTTACTTCTGAAAAGATCATCTTAACTATCCATGTGTTCTCTAAATAATTTTCCCATATGACAAAGTGGTGACTTCTTGAAAATGTTTTAACTCACCCAACTATTATAAAAATGTTTTCACTGGACATAACTGAGTTGTTGCTTGAGGACAAGCAACTTCTAAGTGTGGGATACTAGATGTGACCTAAAAAGTCATATTTTTAAGTACATATTTTCGCACTTTTTTGACTATTATTTGGTGAAAACATTTCCAAACCATCATTATTTACTAAGAATCACCAAGGTAGTCTAAATATAGACGTTGCTGCAAAAATTGGTTAAAACGTCCAAATAACACGCAAACCGAGGCAAAACTATCACCTTAAATATTCCCTTCTTGATTTTCTTATGTAATTAGATCTTAATTCATATTTTATGATTCCATAGGAAAATACAATACCGAAGGTGAAAGAATCAGAAGAAACGGACGAAGAACGGAGAAGATGTGCAGTCTGGAAGCCCGCCGATCGTCATCCAGAACACGCAAAAGTAAAACACTTCCAAATTTGGCAAACTTAGTGTCATTAGAAGCGTAACGGAAAAACGAAGCCAACGGCGCAAGAATCAAGCAAAACGGACTCCAAACGAAGAAGATACGGACAAACCAAGCAACCGAGAAGTCAACGGAGGCCAAATGGAGCACCAACCCCCCCCCCCCCCCCTTGGCACTAGGTACCGTATACGGTACCCTAGGTGCCGTATACAGCCCTTAGGGTGCTGTATACGGGGGGTGTTTTCCTTGTGAGGTGCCGTTTGACCCCCTGGTCCGCTTGCCCCGTATGATGCTTTGGTGCTTGTTCTTGATGCTTAAAGACTTGTACCTCAAGCCCTAACCTTCTCCTATAAACACCCCATCCATTTCTCATTTCAAAACACACCTCTCATTCACAAATTCTCTCTCTCTCTCTAGAATTCTCTCTCTTTAGGTTTTCTTTAGTAGTTTCTCTCTCTAGGTTCTCTCTCTAGTCTTTCTCTCTAGTTTCTTGCTAGGGTTTTAAACCCTTAGACTAGTGAGATGATTAGGGAGGGAAACCTTTCCTTTTCTAGTAGATTAGTTATGTAGTTAATTAATAGAGGCTAGCTTATGTAATGTTTGGATATTAATGAAGAAATACAAGTGTTATTCTGCTCGCAATTCCTATCGGTATTTTGTATCCTTTCTATTATTAATTTGTCATATTGTTCTTGTTTGATGTATGTGATTTATTAATATTAGAAATGTTTATTTCTATGCATTGTGAGTAGTGTGCTTGTATGTTTGCCATGATTTAGATAGTAGTGATGATGTTACTTTAAATATATGATTGGGATAGTATCATTATGAAACAACGGAGGTAACGTTATACGGCTTTCATTTGTATAGCGCCGGAAACATCACTAATGTGTGGAGTACGGAACGTGGAAGCTATGAAAGTCGTGGGCACAATCCGTTGTGGAATAATGTTCCCAATTTTTATATATTACGATTGAAAACTTGTGGTGCTGTTTAACTATACATTTATGATTTTAAACTAAACTATCACCTTTCCTCCAATAAACGTGGTTAGAACCTTTATGACAAAGGAGTCATGAACCATTGATCAAACGGTCACTACCTATCTATGTTTTCCAAAATAAACATGGTCTGATTCTGAAGTTGTGGAAATACTGCCTAAATTTATCGTATAGTACACCGTGAATTAATCAGGGATTTATTGGGCTGGGATTTATAAAGTGAACGGGTTGTTTAGCTATCATAGATGGTTTTACTGTAATACAAACTTAGATATATTGAGTTTAGATAGCCGTAAAGTATGTAATCCAGGATAAAGCCCTAAAACGTCCGAGTATCCGGTAAGCCGTGGAAAGGCCGTAGGCTGAACACTGTATTACATCCTGGTGTAGTCTGTGATCCAAGAAAGACTGTAAAATGGGTGAATATCCGGTATAACATTGGAAACACCTCAGGTGGAGTACAAATACGTGGAAGCTGTGGAAAACATGTAAGTCGAAGACTGTGTCACAGCCGAATAACGCTGAACTCAATCACAACCATTAATGTATAAGTTAACAGTCACCAATTGTCTTAATCTTAAATGCCTTGCCCAGCTTAGATACCTTTGTAGTGTTAAAGAAAGGTCAGTGCACAAATTGTGGACTGCCGGCTTATTCCTGCACCCCATCTGGAGGGTCACTTGATCTTGTCACAAGAGATGGTGAGGGAGGTTTCAAGGCAGCCCGATCTGACCATACTCTCGATAGCCTAGTACTCAGTGACATACTGATCGGTTAACCCGATCAGTAGGGTGGTAGTGTTTACATTACAAGGCTTCTACATGAAAGCAAGACACAAATCTTTAAAAGACGTTTTCAAACTAAAATATCATAACACCTATTGTAAGTCATGGTGAACCACGTCCTCGTTTTCCTTAAGTGTTATATATGCTAGTCTCCCCTTTAGTTTTATACTTTATTAGTTTTAGTAGTTTAGTTTAATTAAATATAAAAACCAAAACAAAACCCTTCCAACTTATTAAAACCCTAGCTTAATTACTGATTAATCGGAACTAGCTCTGTTTTTTTTCTGCCGTCGTGAGGAACGACCCTAGATCATCCTTACCGCTTACTCGTATCAGGTATTCATACCAGTTCCAGTAGGTAGTACGGAGGATTAGGCTCCCCCCCCCCCCCCCCCCCCCCGACTATTACAAATTTAAAACTACCACACCGGTGTTGCTGCCAGCGGAAGGGCCAACGACAGGATGCAATTCCTAAACCGACCTTTGGTGGTACATCAGATACCTACTCACGTTATAACCATCGCGTTTCGTGGACACCCTCAGGTTACAAGTCTTCGGACAACAATACTCGGAAAATCACATCAAGTTTACTAAGTTAAACACTTCAAGACTCAGGTGAGTCTCATGGCCCCTATTTTACGGTTTTACTCAGGGGTGTGATATCAATGCTCGTTTTATTTACAATTGAACGCAAGTACAAATCAAAATCAAATACTGCATGAGTTGTTTTCACTAATCAATCTAAAGTCCTCCACAACATAGTTTGGTAATGCGTAGTAGCGTGAATGTTAGTGTATGGTAACATATAGGATTGACAATCCTCGTCCGGGTTAGCAAGCACTAACTGGTCAAACGGACGCATTAGCATTTGTGTAGACGAGTGTGGATTAGGCACTCATAGGAGGCACCTCGATCGGAATTCCTTCATTGGACCCGACCCTCAAGTTAAGCTCAGACTATGTGCTCTAGACTGTATAGTTACTTTTATTTTGCTTTATTGCAATTTAAATTCAATTAAATCTTGCGGTTCATTCAATATGTTTTGACATACAAACCTGTGAGCTCACCAGCGTTTCGCTGACCCATTTTAGCTTGTATCACAGGTACTCAGTAGTAGTTTGGACTGCCCAACAGGATATTTAGCTCGTATCGTCATGCAAACCATCAGAGATTTAGCTGCATTATTATATTTTGTATAAACTAATTATGTATTTAAATCTTTCAATTTCAATTCGAGCTACTGTAAACTATATTTTGATGAAAACTTTTGTTTAATCAATACAAATGTAAAATGACGCATATAGTGGTCGTTTATTATATATATTTGTTCTGTGAATATTGATTAGTCGCTCCCCGACCCGATTTGCTTCCACAATCCAAAATTGGGGGTGCGACAAATTGTATATGTAATAATTATCTAACTTGCATTACTACTAATTAATATATGGTTTGTGGTTTTTGGGTTGGGTATTTCTTATCCAGTATTCAATTTTGAATGTGTTTTATTATTGAATTATGTTATTAGTATGCAACAACCTAATCATGAACTGTATTTGCATTTACTAACACATGTTTAACCTTTTAGTTTAATTTTAATTCTACTAGTACTACTGAATTTTGTTTTTGTTCGCAGATGATTGTATGACCCGGACACTCCATCCGGATCCATTCAGTCCATTCGACGAACCAGAACGAGAATTTCATTCAAGAAGACGTTTATCTTACGCACCACCTAATTCACCATACAAGGAGTATCATCTGACGAAGATAACGAGTTGTTTCATAACACACTCGTCAACACGACAGAATACGGGTATTACTCCGGGTCGGAGTTGGGTGAGGATAAACTACCTTCTAGAGCACCTACTGTATACCCAAGTGATTCAGAACAAGAAGTAGTTATACCAGAAACAATTATGGCAGACATAGCTAACATGACACTTGAGGATTACACGATTCAAACTCGTGGAGATCCTCGACTGGGAGTGGTTCGTCCTGCCATAGCTAGAGAAGTGGAATTCGAATTCAAGGGACAATTTCTTAAGGAACTCAGAGAAAATATTTTCAGAGGAGAGGATAAGGAAGACGCTAATGAACATGTTGAGAAAATTATGGAAATTGCTGATATGTTCAATATCCCTAATGTTACCCGATCAGGTTATGCTAAGAGTATTTCCGTTAACATTGAAAGATGAAACTAAAAGATGGATTAACAATGAACCAGCCGGATCAATTACTACGTGGGAGGATCTGAGAACTAAATTTTGAAAAATGTATTGCACTCCTTCAAAGACATCAAAAATGATTGATGAAATTAGAAACTTCAAACAGAAGTCTGATGAATCTTTATATCAAGCTTGGGAAAGATATAAAGAAATGTTGCACAAATGTCCACAACATGATCTGAATGTACAACAGGAAATTACTGTTTTCTATGAAGGAGTTGATCGTGCAACACGTCAACAATTGGATGCACAAGGACCAGTACCTAAAAAGACTCCTGCTGCAGCACGAGCTGGAATAGAAGAATTAGCAAAGCACTCACAACTGTGGGATGATGGCTCAATAGGAAGGAAGAAATCTTTGGAAGATAGTGAAGGACTTGCAGCTACAACAGCTAAATTGGAAAGCTTGGGAAGAGATATCAAGAAAGTTAATGAGCAAGTTCATGCTATCAGAATTGGATGTGAAATCTGTGGAGGAAATCATTTGAAAACTGAATGTCCAAATAATGATGTTGAGTTAGTCACTGAAGAGGTAATGTATGGAGATTACTAAGGAAATCCAAACTATAGACAGGTAACGAATTTCAGAAGAAATAATCAAGGTACAACTCAGCAATACCAACAAGGAGGACCAGGATATTACGTCAAAACAGGACAAAATCCATCTATGGGTGATAGATTAGGATCTTTGGAAAATACTATAGTAAAATTGTTTGAAGATAGTAAAAAGAGGATGGATGATTCTGATGCAAAAATGCGTAACTAGGAAGCATCAATGAAACAAATTGAGGGGTCTGTTAATCAAATTGCTAAAGTTCTGCAAGAAAGATTTCCAGGAACTTTACCAAGATTTACAGAGACAAATCTGAGAGAACATGCAAAGGCAGTAGTCACTAGAAGCGGTAAAAATTCTAACTTTCCTATTATTCCTGATAAAATTGTTGAATCTGAGCAGGTTGATAAAGCAAGAGAAGAAGTGGAGGAAAATAATATTCAGGTTGAAAAACCAAAGGAAACTACTACATTCAAAGATTGTACACCCCCACCACCATATCCTGCTGCTTTGAGAAAAGGGAGAGATGAAGAACAATACCATAAATTTTTAGAGAATCTGAAGCAGCTACATATCAACATACAATTTGTGGAAGCTATTCAACAAATGCCAAAATATGCTAAATATCTTAAGGAGCTGTTAACCAACAAAAGCGAACTGGATAACGTGACAAAAGTGACGATGAATGCAAGATGTTCAACACTGATGCAGAACAAACTACCAGTGCCTTAATTGATGTTTTTAATACTAGGAAGGCCATTTTTAGCAACAACCCATGCCTTAATTGATGTTTTTAATAGATAAATTACTATGCGGGCTGGGAATGATAAAGTTGTATTCAACGTTAATGATTCTATGAAATTTCTTGATTACGTTGACGATACATGTTATTACTTAAATTCTTTCGAATATGTTGATAATATAGTTTTGCAGAATTTCTTAGAAAATGATCATTCAGAAACAGGTATTTTAGAAGGGAGTACCGGAAAATTAGAGAAAATTACAGCTATCGAAGAATTTGATACAATGATCCAGGAAGAAGATGAGATGTTTCAGTCAGAAGATGTTACAGCAATAATTTTTCAACAAAAGCAAGCAGAAACGGAACTGGTTCAACCAGTGGCTGAAATTATAAACAGGGAACTTCTTCCATTCTCTATACATGGAATCCCTTGTTTACAATCAGAAGTATTTGAAATTAAGACATCTAATGAAGAACCACCTCAATTGGAGTTAAAAGAATTACCATCTCATTTAGAGTATGCATTCTTACAAGGAACGTCTGAACTACCAGTTATTATATCCTCCAAATTATCACCAGAAGAAAAGAAGAGTTTAATACAAGTTTTGAAACAGCATAAGAGAGCTATTGCTTGGAAGATCACAGATATCAGAGGAATTAGTCCGTCTTATTGAACTCACAAGATATTAATGGAATCAGATTTCAAACATGTGGTGCAACCGCTGCGAAGACTGAATCCAAAGGTAAAAGATGTCGTGAGGAAAGAGATAATTAAGCTTTTGGACTCAGGACTAATCTATCCTATATCAGATAGTCCATGGGTAAGTCCTATTCATGTAGTACCTAAGAAGGGAGGAATGACAGTTGTGGCCAATGTGAAAAACGAGTTGATTCCTACAAGAACAGTTGTAGGATGGAGAGTTTGTATTGACTACCGAAAATTGAATGATGCTACTAGGAAATATCATTTTCCTTTACCATTCATTGATCAAATGATAGAACGATTAGTGGGTAAGGAATTTTATTGCTTTCTAGATGGATTTTCAGGATATTTCCAAATTCTGATTACGGCAGAAGACCAAGATAAAACAACGTTTACTTGTTCGTTTGGGACTTTCGCTTACAGAAGAATGCCATTTGGGTTATATAATGCGCCAGCAACATTTCAACGTTGTATGATGGCAATTTTCCATGATATGTTAGAAGATTTTATGGAAATATTCATGGATGATTTTTCGGTATTATTTGGTGATTCATTTGAAGTATGCCTGGTAAATCTAAAGAAGATGTTGGAAAGATGTGAAGTATCGAATCTAGTACTGAATTGGGAAAAATGTCATTTTATGGTTCGAGAAGGAATAGTTTTAGGACATAAAATTTCTAAAGTGGGAATCGAGGTTGATCAAGCAAAGATAGAAGCTATTTCAAAATTACCTCCTCCTACAAACGTCAAAGGTGTCAGAAGTTTCCTAGGTCAAGCTGGATTTTATAGGCGATTTATTAAAGATTTTTCCAAAATTGCAAGACCAATGAATCAGCTATTGGAGAAGGATGCGAAGTTTGTTTTTAACAACGCCTGCTTAAAAGCGTTTGAAATCTTGAAAGAAAAATTGGTCTCTGCTCCAATCATGACTGGACCAAATTGGAATCTACCTTTTGAATTAATGTGTGATGCTAGTGACTATGCAGTCGGAGCTGTTTTAGGACAAAGGATAGAGAAAAAGTTTAAACTAATATATTATGCCAGCAAAACTTTAACCGATGCTCAAGAAAACTACACAACTACAGAGAAGGAACTTTTAGCAGTAGTTTTTGCATTTGATAAATTTCACTCCTATCTAGTATTATCTAAAACTGTTGTTTTTACTGACCATTTTGCTTTAAAGTATTTGTTCAATAAACAGGATGCGCGCCCTCGTTTGTTACGATAGATTCTTTTATTGCAGGAATTTGATATAGAAATAAGAGATAAGAAAGGAGCTAAAAATTTAGTAGCAGATCATTTATCAAGATTAGAAAATCCGAAGTTAGAAGCATTGGATGAATCATAAATTCAAGATACGTTTCCGGATGAAAAGTTGATGGCTGTTGAAGAAATCTCTGAAATACCATGGTTTGCCGATTATGCTAATTATCTAGTAACTAAGATTTTACCTTCAGGAATGGATTATCAGAAAAAGAAGAGATTCTTTGCTGATTTAAAACATTACTTTTGGGAAGATCTGTTTTTATTTAAATCATGTGCAGATGGTATTATTAGAAGATGTGTTTATGGAAAGGAAAGTCATGAAATTTTGGCTCAGTGTCATGAAGGGGCAGTTGGAGGACATCACGGAGCGAATTATACAGCTAAAAAGATTTATGATGCAGGTTTTTATTGGCCTACGATTTTTAAAGATGCTCAAGAACTTGTCAAGAATTATGATGCTTGTCAAAGATCAGGGAATATTTCTAAACGAGATGAAATGCCGCAGCACTATATCCAAGTCTATGAAATTTTTGATATATGGGGCATTGATTTTATGGGGCCATTTCCGTCAAGTAAAGGAAATAAGTATATTTTAGTAGCAGTTGATTACGTTTCTAAATGGGCAGAAGCAAAGGCTTTACCTACGAATGATGCCAGGGTTGTTGTTAAGTTTTTAAAGTAGTTATTCTCAAGATTTGGAACACCTAAAACATTAATTAGTGATCGTGGAACTCATTTTTTCAATACTCAACTCGATAGAGTGTTATCAAGATATGAAGTATGTCATCGGTTTGCTACACCTTATCATCCGCAAACGAGTGGACAAATTGAAAATACTAATCGAGCTTTAAAACGTATTTTGGAACGTTCTGTTGGAGCTAATCGGAAGGATTGGGCTGATAAATTAGATGATGCTTTATGGGCATTCAGAACGGCATACAAGACTCCACTCGGTTGTACTCCTTTTCGTTTAATTTATGGAAAAGCTTGTAATTTGCCAATTGAGATTGAACATCGAGCTTATTGGGCTTTAAAGAATATCAATATGGATTTAGAGGAGGCAGGAAATCATAGGTTTTTGTAACTACATGAGTTAGATGAGTTGAGATGGAATGCATATGAAAATTCACGATTAAGTCTAATAAAATTTTTTCTGAAGGAGACAAAGTGCTTTTATATCATTCACGGTTACGATTGTTTCCAGGAAAATTAAAGACTAGATGGACAAGACCATTTATAGTTAACAAGATATTTCCATACGGAACGGTTGAGTTGTTACATTCTAATGGAACTACTTTTAAGGTTAATGGTCATCGAGTTAAACGTTATTAAGAGACTGAGATATGGGATTCAAGTCAGGGATCCTTCGATAAATCTTTTTGATTAAATATACTGCAGTCGAGCTTAACGACTCGATACTAAAAAGCGCTTCTCGGGAGACAACCCGTGTTTTATTTGTTTTATATGTTATCTTTCATTTTTGTTTTTGCAGCATTATGAACTTTGTAGGTATGTTCACTGGAAACCCTCATGAGACTATAACTCGTCCACTCGGGACACCGAGGGGTTTAAAGGCTTATTGCATATGCTAAATGCAATCGTGATTAACTACGAAAGTGTGGATGTTGTATATTATTTATAAGGATCCAAGAAGACGACCAAATTACAGTTTAGACCTAGCCGATGATGAATTCTACAAAATTCAGTCAGGGGAGTTTTTCGTTCTAATTTTTTTCTTCCTTTTACTCACTTTTTTATTTTTTATTGATTATATACAATGAGGACATTGTATAATTTAAGTGTGGGGATGTGGTCGTAAGAAAATAAAATTCCTTAAATTATTCATTTAAGTTTTTACTTGTCTTATATATATAAATTTTAGAGATTTTAATCAAATTTAAAATTTTTGAGTTAATAACTAAGTATTTATTAGTTAGAATATTTTTGTTAAAGGTTTTGTTTTATATTTAAAATTTTAGACTTTAGTATGGATTAACTGTTTTGTACATATAATGTAAGCTACATAATAATAAGTAATATATAATTACATGATATGATGTACTAATAGGCAATCTATATAAGGATTTCTGAATTTTAAGAAATTAAATAATAATTTGTATATTATTTTATGATACATATTATGATGTATGACATAAAAGTCTTAATTCTTAAATTTATTATGCGATAATTTTAGATCATTATACTTATGTGAAAACATTTGGGGTTTACTAACGGTTTCCTCTGTTGTACTAAGTACAAACCTGGTTTCTAATTAGTATTCTTAAAAATAAAGCAAAAGAAAGAAAAATCTTTCAAAAATTAAATTAAATTAATCAAACTATGTCGCTTTGTTATACTAAGGTATAGACCTGTCACCGCTGGTTTGATTAAAAAATTGCTTTACCTGAATCAAGTTATGTCGCTTTATTGCATGGAAATGCAGACCTGTCACCAATGTCTTGATTCTTAAAAATGGATTTCATATATTTATTTGGAATATAAAAGAAAATTGCATGATTAATGTTTAAGAGTATATCATATATGGAAATCATAATTAATATACATACGAATAATAAAGATGTATTCAGGAATATTAGTATAGATTGTTTAAAGTGGATAAATATATTAGTAATCATTCATGAATTATATGTTGCACAAATAATAATAATTTTTATTTGTACTTAATAGTTATCCATGTTAATTAAATTGTTTAAAGTTTTATTTTATGAAACAGATTTTTAATTTAAGTATTTTGATTATTAAATATTATTTTGATGCTTATCAATTTTAGTTTATGAATGTATTCTACTTGAGGACAAGCAGAACTTAAGTGTGAGGATATTTGATAACATCAAATAATGCTATATTTATATATTAATAATTCTTACATTTGTATACTTTTATTGCATTTCTATTAGATTTAGATACTTAATGTGTTTATATTTGCAATATAGGTATAAAGGTAATTAAATGAAGAAAAGAACGAGAAGAGGGCTTTAAATGATGAAAATAAAGAAAAGACTGAAGATTGAAGATGTTTGGACTTGAATTGAAGACTAAACCCAAAGATAAAGTAAATTGGCCTTAAAGAATAAAGAAAAACGGATTAAGAAGATTAAAAGCTCAAAAAGAGGAGCCTGGCCCGTACTTGGAATATTCTGGAATGAAGACTCAACCGGCGGTTGGAATGACCAGCCGACGGTTGAATATTTATATTAAAAGTCTGTGAAGATCGCAGAGTTGGACTTGGACTCCAAGTAATCCAACCTGCGATTGGGAATTCCAACCGGCGGTTGGACAGGTGGTTCAGAAAAACTATAAATAGAGCCTTTTGCCAGACGATACCATATACGAATTTGGAGAGAAAAAGTCGATTGTAAGGGTTAAGGAACGACTCTAGGTCGAATTTGGAGGCTAGGAGGCTAGGGATTGAGGACTTGCAACCCTAACGAAGAATAATTCGGTTTTCTTGGTTCGATTCTTGATCTTTTACTTATGTTTGTATTTAGATCTTGTTTTCTTATTATTGGATATTGATTGTTCTTTAACATATTTGTTTGGAGGAATGATGTTTATATGATTATTTGATTATATGTTTATGTTGATTGATTTTATGAATGTTATTAAGGTTATATCTATATTGATTATATGATTATGAGGTTCATATTATAGTGAGTACTTGTATGCGTTGATTAATAATTTAGGTTTATGTTTTGATTATAACTTAAATACCCTGACTGCGTGATAAGTTATAATTATTACTGGATTAAACTATAATTGATTAGATAGTAACATTCGAGACCCCGAAGTTAGTTAACCTTAATATACGTTGAAGAGCTTCATAAAGGATACTTAAACCCGACCATAGGAGGCTATCCAGGATACTTAAACCTGACCAAGGAGGATATCCACTTTTATATTTCAACATAAAGTCAATTAGCTAACAAAAGTAAACATATAAGAGAATTTGAATATAACATAGCTAGTCTAGATAAAATATATCACTGGTCTACCTAATTTACCTTAGTTGTCTCTTGTTTACTTCAATTACTTTAGTTATCTTAATTCTGTATCAAAATAAATATATGTTCGAACGGAACTAAAACGTCCCCCTTTTATCTGTAATATTAATTGTAATTAATTGTGAATATTGTAAACATTAGTTTAGGGATTAATTAAAGATTCCACTTTCCCTGTGTTCGATACCTAGGCTTACTTATAAAGCTATATTATACGAACGGGTTATTTTTGCCTGTATTGTGTGATAGTATTATTTAGTATTTCCTTTATTTAAAACTTGTTATTTTAATCGACTATACTTAGCACACATCATGTATATATATTAATGGAAAATTATGTGTTTTAAAGCGGTTCGCCAAACCACCGCCATAAATTTATAATATAATAGACTAATAGTTTGCTTTGATCATTTTCATTTTGATTTGTGCAATATTTTATTGTATTGAAAAGGCATTCTCAAAAAGGCGGTTCGCCAAACCACCGCCATAAGTTTATAATATAATAAATTAATAGTTTGCTTTGATCATTTTCATTTTTATATGTGCAATATTTTATTGTATTGAAAAGACATTGTCAAAGACGATAAAATAATAAATTAGGTATATTTTAACAAAATGGTATTAATAACAAAAAAAAAAATAGAAGCAATTGAACAATAAAACTTATTCGGATCATATTTTCATTTATTTTGTGTATATACTATACATGTTCCTTTCAATGTAAATACATAAAGGCAATATGTCAATACAGAGCATTAAAAAAACTTTACAATTTTTTTAATATAACCGATTGACTTATGGAATTAATAGCAATAAAAATCACAATTTTTTTAATAGCACAAAGTATAATAAATCTAGTAGTTAACCGATCAACTTATGGAATTAAAAACAATATTAAACATTACAATTTTTTTTGATAATGCAGAATAAAAAATCTATTAGTTAACCGATCGACTTCATTAATCTTCGAATCAATTTTCGGCCTCGATTTTGTGAGAATATCCTTAAGCCGGTTTTCCTTAAAGCTGAGAGAAACACGTCGCAACACAATAACGATTGTAGAATCTTTTTATTGTTACCAAAAAAAAATTTAATTTAGTAACAACATAAAAGAAAATAAGGAAAATCGGGATGAAAATATAAGGTAAAACCAAACAAAGATGCAAACAGATGGCATTTGGTCACAATACGTCTCCTTGCATCCATATATCATATCGGAATGCAAAGGACTTTGTGAATTGTGTAGCCAATTCTTTGGAATCAAATAACGATCTTTGGTATTTTCTCGATGATTTGTGTTAGAGGTCCTTTCGCACCCATCCGGACCACAAACGAACATCTTAAATGTGTGACTATCAAAGAATATATATAGAGAAAAATTCCCAAAAGAAATGGCTGCAAAATAATATACAAATAATCAAAGTTAATAAAAAAACTAAGAAATAAATGAGTGAACTTTTAATTATATGCTTACCAAGTACAGAGGAGATGTCTGTTTTAGCAAAATGAAAGAAAATTTAGGAGCCATATAAGAGAAGTAATTTGCATGCGAAAGATTATTACAATAATGAATGAATGAGTAAGAACTAAGAACTTATGGATTTATATAGAAGAAAAAAAACTTACTGTAGTATTCATACAAAGACGATTTTTATTTACACCGCCCTCAAATATATTCCATAAATGCCAAAATAATATAACTATAAGCGGTTACTATAAAAACCGCCATACAATATAAATCAATTCGGTCGAATCATCATTGTGGCGGTTAGATTTCAAACTGCCTTTATTATTTTTAGAATGTAATTGTAACAAGATTTAATTAATGTTTTTCCCGATAAAAAACAACAAAACTTCAATGTTCAGAAACTAAATTGAACGTTCAGATATTCTATTCAACTTTTAATTATACATGTTAATGAAAATTAAAAATATATATATAGAAATGATTTGGAGGAATGAAAAATCCCTTGATTCATTTTATCGATCACCTCTCAATGTAAATCCCTTGATTCTCAAAATATAGAACTCATTTGGAGCAGCGAATCGCTTAGCGACAACTCCCAGGTAACACTGAAGCCGGTATTTAGGTCCATGTTGGGACGCTCCTTTTCGTGCTTCTCTAAAAAAGCCAGTGGCATCCAAACATAAGGATTCTTTTATTGACTCCATCAGCGAAGCCATATATTGTCTAAAGAGACAGATGTTTAAACAGAGAAATCACGGTCGGAAAGAACCCTAATATAATAAAGAAATAAATGATGATGAAAAAGTTATCTAAGCAAAAAATGAGGAAAAAGAAACAGCTGCTTCATATTCATTTGATGAATTTTGGTCGATCATCACCCTATTTATAATACTCCATATAAAGCGAAAACGTGTGCAATCAATTTTTATTTAATGCAATTTCAACATCAAACGACACAGAGTAATAAATTAAAGTGGTTGGTTATCATGCATGTATGTATGTATGTATGTATGTATGTATGTATGTATGTATGTATGTATATATGCATGTATGTATGTACGTATATATGTATGTCTCTATATACATGTATGTATGTCTACATGTATGTATGCATGTATGTATGTATGTATGTATGTATGTATGTATGTATGTATGTATGTATGTATGTATGTATGTATGTATGTATGTATGTATGTATATGTGTGTATACATGTATGTATGTATATATGTATATATGTCGATATATATGTACGCATGTATGTATGTATATATGTATGTATGTCTACATGTATGTATGTCTCTATATGTACGCATGTATGTATGTATATGTATGTGTGGATACATGTATGTATGTATATATCTATGTATATATATATGTACGCATGTATGTATGTATATATATATGTATATATATATATATATATATATATATATATATGTATGTATGTCTACATGTATGTACACATCTATGTATGTACGCATGTATATATGTATGTATAGATGCATGAATGTATGTATGCATGCATCGTATATATGTCTCTCTCTCTCTCTCTATATATATATATATATATATATATATATATATATATATATGTATGTCTATGATATCGCGTAAAAAGTCACGTTTTTACTACCGATATCTCTCTCATTCTGGAACAATACTTGGCATTTGGACTCAAACAATGCACAAATTAGTGATAATATGCCAAGTAGGTCAAAACAAGGTTGCACGAGCAAAATCAAGCAAATTGGACGTAAAACGAAGATTCTACGCACAGTTGAAGATTCAAGACATCAAAACAAGATTTAGAGACAAAGTGCCCACCACTGAGATTTCTCTTATCCAAGATGTTCGTTTTCAAAATAGGAATCCAACAGAAGAAGAATCGGCAAAAACGGACGAAGAATGAAGATTCTACGTACGCCTGAAAATTCAAACGATTCGTACGACACATCTAAAGTTCAGAGACATATTTTTGGGATTTCTTTTCATCAAAGTCTTTGTTTTTGAAAAACGAATCCAACAAAAAAAGAATCAACTAAAACGGACGCATAACGAAGAAGATACGCGCGAATCAAGTAACGAAGCAAAAGAAAGCGAACCGGGGCGGCAGCACGGCGTACTAGGCCGGCCACCACCCTCCAACATCCGGCCACCAGGCCCCAGGCGCCGGCCACCTGCCCCCGTCCCATTTTCGCTTTTTGGTCCTTGCGTGTACTTGGTGCACCACCTTTACATGCTTTTTGGTACCCGGTGCACCACCTTTACGCTCTTTTTGGTACCCGGTGCACCACCTTTTCTACCTTTTTCTAATGTGAGCCTCTAGTTGCTAACTTGAGCCAAAATTCAAGTATAAATAGGTGCCTTGGGTTCACATTTTAGACACACCCCTTATCTTTCTTTCTACACACCTTTCTACATTCTCTAAAATCATTAATTATGTAATAGTTAGTAGTAGCTAGCTTAGCAATGTAACATTTTGGAATATTCGGAAGTAATATAAGCATCATTTCGCTCGCAATAATTATGGGTAATATCTATCCTTTTCTTTTATTAATTATTTGTAATGTTCTTGTTTGATGTTTATGAGTTATTAATATTAGAAATGTTTATTGCCATGATCTGCAAGTAGTTGCTTATATGTTTGCCATGATTTAGATAGTTATAATAGGATGATATTAAATATTGTGAAGTAATGTGACGGTCCCTATTCGACTATTCCCGGATATAGTGCTGGAAACGCTTTATGCGAAGTACAAACGTACGGAAGTCTGGGACGACCGAAGGTAGTTGCATTACGAAGCAATACTATGAATGTGCTAAATGAATTTCTGTTTATAGCTTAATTATAATATTATGAATGAATGATGGCATGTTTGGCCAACCGCTTATGACTAGACTGCCCCAACTTATTCCGGTAGGGTAAAACCTGTTTATGCGACCATTTATTATGTGACACCCGGTCAAAAAGGGCCAATTTTCGCGCCAAATTTAAACTTTTATTCCGCGTATTTTATACGCGCAATAACCAAAGTATACAAGTATTATATATATATATATATATATATATATATATATATATATATATATATATATATATATATATATAACATGAAAAGATTATTCAATAATCTTGTATATACGAATTTGACAGAACGCGTAAACTAAAATACGAACGTGATGTAAAACAATTCCAAACAAAATATTATTGTCGAGAATAATATTTAATTACTCCGTTAGAAATTTAAATACATTTTATGTACTAAAAACTATCCGTATATTCAAAGTGAAACAATGATATAAATTTATATCTCGTTAAAAGTATTTTTATAAAATACTTGGATTGAAAATATATACAATTTTACATTTAGAAATTTAGTAATTAAAAATATTATTTATTTTGCGATCGGGTACGAAAATACAGGTAATTTATACTGCGAGTGGGAGCCAAATAGGTAGAACCGACTAGCCTCCATGTTCTATGGATCTGGTCTTTGCATTTTGTTGACTAAAAGCAACTAACCACTCTTTTGTACCATTTTATGTTCTTCCTTCTTTTTATCTTTCTTTTGCTCGGTTCCTCATACAAGTCAAGATAACAAAAACAATAACTACAACAAACAGCAGCTAGTAGATCAAGTCAAGATAACAAAAACAATAACTACAACAAACAGCAGCTAGTAGATCGAGAAGCAACAGAACAGCAACACCATATCATTCTTCTTCTTCATCGATTGACATCATCATCTCTATCCATCTATCTCGTTCTCTTCCCTCTCGACTCAAGCACAACCCGAACCACAACCACCACCGATCGCCACCATCATCATCTTTCGAAATCGTCGTCGAGTTACAACAACAACAACATAGATCATCATCACCATTTAATTTCATCATCATCCACTCCCATCTCTCTCGGCACCACCGACCATCACCATCGAACACGACAACACCACCTTCGGTAGCAGCAACAGGTCATAATCAACACCATCGTTATCATTATCATCTCGACATCATCATCTTCGGTCATCGTTTTCATCCGTGAGCAACAGCTCCTTTTTCTTTTAATTTTGAAATTGTGAATCTTGTGTAATCATGTACTAGTGTTTAATCGGTTATTATGATCGAAATCTAGGATTAGAATCTGTTTTTGTGAGTTGATTGTGAAATTTTGGCCGGAAAACACAAAGGAACCGGCGGGTCGGGTTCCGGACCCGGCGGGTCCACCCGGCAAACAAGTCAACCGGTCTAAATTAGGAGTGTCGCTAATCCTTTCAGCGACACTTCATCAAGTGTCACTAACTGTCCAGTGACGCCTAAAATGAGCCATCTGCGACACTTCCTTAAGTGTCGCTAAAAACTGAAAATACCTAAAAGCGAGTGTCACTAAAAATGCTGAATTTTCATATTTTTCGAATATAAGTATAGTGTCGCGACCTAAACAAAATGATGCTTTGAGTGTCGCCAAAAATGAACATTTTTATAAATACTTTTTGATAAAGTATCTAAAATCATCCGGACTCGAATAATTAATACGATACGAAAACAAACGATGTTATTTTTATACGAAAAGGAATTAGATATATTTATACGAGTATATTTATACGAAACGAACAAAAAATATAGAATTGAAATATAATTTCAATTCGCCACCAACGGGCCGTATATTTTTATAAACTTCGAAAACAAATACAAACCGGATACTTTGGGCATAATTAAATTGGATGAACACTTATCGAATACTTGGATATAATTAACCAGATAAACACTTATGGATAGCTTATTTAAACGTCCACTTACAAATAGATAATCTCGCGTATTTAGGACGTCAAGGGATCTCAATTTGGATCATACGCTTACTTTAGGATCGCTAGCTCCTCAGGTGAGTCTCACGGCCCCATTTTACCATTTTTACTATTTTGGGGGAGATGCATTACTCGTTTACTGAAATTACTCGTTTACTGAAATTACTTGTTTACTGAAATTACCTGTTTACTGAAATTACTTGTTTACTGAAATTCGTGTACAAACTTACTGTCTTACTGACTTATCTACTTATCGTTTTAACGACTTTACATTCTACTTTACAAATTTGCTACTGCGTATACATACCATTTCACCGACTATTAAACTTACTGTTTTACCGACATACTTAGTTACTGTTTGACCGATTCATAAACTTACTTTGTTACCGACCTACAAACTCACTGTTTTACAAACTTACCGACTTACTATTTTACAAACTTACAGACTTACTATTTTATAAACTTACAGACTTACTATTTTACAAACTTACCGACTTACTATTTTACAAACTTACCAACTTACTATTTTACAAACTCATACTTTCAGACTGTACAACCACACTACTTTACAGAATTAATTACCTTACGGACTTACTACTTTATAGATTTACAGTCTTACAGACTTATCGTCTTACGGACTTAAAATATTACATTCATACTACTTGACCGACTTACAGACTACAAACTTACAGACTTCTCGATATACTGAACTGCTTGAGTTACGTTTAATTCAATGAAGGCCTCTGAATCATAGTTGTTAGTTATGGGATAAGCGCGAGTTTTAGTATATGGATCCATATGGGACTGACAATCCCCGCCCGGGGTGGTAGCGCCACCACGAACCGTACTTGTATAAACGGGCATTTTCTACTCGTTACGTATGAGTATATTTTTGGATTAGTACTCACGGGGGCAAATTACAGACTTGTTAAGCTTCGACTATGATGCTCATAGCAATGTATATCAACTACCCTATTGCATTGTTGCAATTATTGATTACTGACTACTACCTGCTTACTACCATGGGTTACTACCCGATTGCGCTGATGCAATGATTGATTTCTGACTGATTACATACGTACAATCACCCTTACTGCTTTACTTAAATTGTACAAATACATTTATTACTCTACTGCTTTTGTGAAACTGTTGTACTAATATTGTGTTCAATTGATTTACTTACTACAAACCTGTGAGATTCACCAACCTTTTGGTTTACCCTTTTAGTAATGCATTCTCAGGTACACAACTTCAATAGGATTGGTCTTCAGGATCCTAGCTTGATGTGCTCACTATACCTTGTGCGATGATTACCGGATTAGTAACACCCAAAACTCGTTTCCGCAAATTATTAAATTTGGGGGTGTTACATATTCAATAGACCATGCCATGATACAGACATCTCTGACGACCGAGATTGGGGAATATGATTCGAGGGTAGTCGTTGGCCGATGTGTTCAGTACATTTGGGAGAACTTCCGGTGTATTGTAATTGTTTGTGTTAACTATCCATGTGACATATCTTCTATCTGATTGCGGACAACTCTACGTTAGTTAGTTGATAGGATCGTAAAAACAACTCATTCCAACATAGTTTAAATTTATAAAGAGAAACTTATATGCATGGGAATTATTATACTTTGAAATTGTTTAAATATATGACACCAGACCTAATTTATGGAGTACCCTTTCCAGTTATCCACGTGACTACAACTTAGATATTAGGGAGTCATGAACCTTAATTGTGGTAAGTAGTTATCTGTGCCCATGACATGCAATAAGTAAGACACAGTGAAACCACTCGTTGTACATATTAGGTTTATGTTTCTGCACTGCTTTACATTTAGTTAGTTTAGAGTGTCATTTTCACTGTCAATTACTCTTGACCGCATGTTGGATGTAAGAAGCCGTGGAACTACCATGTAAAGTACACTGTCTAATTACTGAAAGGCATGGTCTGCATATGAAACACGTTTTAACAAACTGCGAATAATCCAGGGATGTATAACTGTTTGAAAAGGAGAGATCTAAGTCGTAAATCAAAGTAATTAGAGTTTAAGAAAGGTATTAACAAGATCTAGGAGAGTAAAGTCCAAGTGACCTAGGATATGTAAACCCCCTTTGATCTTACATATTTGATTGTTTAAACATAACAAGTTAATAATTAGTTACACAATTAGAAGAACGAGAGATAAGCTTAGGTGTTAAGAACGGTCGGATCCATGAGACGATACGCTACTTTATTCATGTACCTAGGTGTCTAACCAAGATAGGTTGCTTATCTTTCAACTAGTTAAGTATTGGAAATCTAGCATATTGCTCCGATCAGAATCATGATAACCTAGCTCCTAGTGACATGCCAACGGGAAATTAGTTGGTAGGGTTCTAGTGTTTACACCAAGTTCTATCAATCTATTAATCTGAAAGTGTCCCCATCATAAACACCTTCTCGACATTATATTATCTCAAGTCATGGTAAACCACGTCTTCCTTATCCTTAGTTGTTCCTTATATGCTAGCTTGCTCATTTTAGTTTTATTGCTTTAATAGTTTAAATCAGATAAAAATCCAAACAAAACCAACTATCTGAACCCTATCTTGAAGACTGAATTATCCAAACGAGCTCCGTTTCAAATTCGACAGTCTGGAGAGACGACCCTGATCATCCTTACCAAGTACTAATATCAGGTACTTGTACCTAGTACCAGTAGGTAGTTTGGAGGTTTAGGCCCCGAGCAAAATAAATTTTAAAACACCCTGATCGCACCCTCAGTCGTTACAACAACACCAACGACACTGACGGCTGGGGGTGCATCAAGTTTTTGGCGCCGCTGCCGGGGACGGTAGTACGTTTCGGAGCCTGTTTAGATAAGTTCGTTTTTAATAGATCCTTTTGACCAGGACTTACCATCCTTGTCAAAAGTTACATTTTGCACGTAGTTTAGCGTAGTTAGGATTACCTTAGGTTAGATTAGTTCCCTTATCACCCACAACGTTAATTCTGAAACCTTCTCCCTATGCCATCTATTATGAACCCTTGGGACATGTTAAATCAATGGGAACGATTAGATCAAATGCAAAGTCTTGTTAATTCAATCCAAAATAGGTGTAGCATGTGCGGTAATACCCATGTAGATGGAGAATGCCAAAGCCATAGTATGATGTATTCGGATAACCTAGGGCACTTAGATCCTCAACCACTATATCAAAATGACCCCAGGACTTTCCAACCACATCCATGCCAACCTTTTCATCCCCAACTGTAACACCCGCCAAATTAGGACTATAGATTAGTGCCTAATCTTGTGTTGATACATGTAATTAGTACAATTTTAGGCTAATAAATGTATCAGATTATATATTGTGGAATATATACGATAATGCGATTTGATTAAATCGTACGCAACTTAAATCGAATGTAAATCGATCCAATAACTGCGGACGTTGGTGAAACATTTTAATCTAAATTATAAAACATTTTCGACTAAGCTTTAATTTATAATTCTTAGTCGTTTCGCATTACACGATTCAAAAATGATAAATACGCAAATTAGCATAAGATACATTATATAAATGACACCTACCAAAGATTTAATAAAGTAAATTAAGTAAAACATTCAAATAAATATTCGTATTTAAAA
This sequence comes from Helichrysum umbraculigerum, assembly GCA_949592205.1. NCBI lineage: Eukaryota > Viridiplantae > Streptophyta > Magnoliopsida > Asterales > Asteraceae > Helichrysum > Helichrysum umbraculigerum. The sequence continues at coordinate 18,546,962 of CATIUR010000007.1, read as the reverse complement.
TGGGGAAATAAACGCGTAAAATATATATTAAACAATTTAACGAACGAGAAAACGAACACTGCACGGAACGCGATTGCACGGAGTTAAAAAGTGGAGACCCACACCCGGTGGGCCCCCACCGAAAATCAGCCAAGGTGAGGGCCATCACCTCCCTCACCCTCACTTTCTCACTTTCTCATCTCACCTCTCTCTCTTTCTCTCCATTTTCTTTCAAAATAAACAAAACCCACCACTTCACTAAATCACAAAATAACACATCGAAATGACCTCGGATTTCAAGACTCATTTAGGGAAAAACGTCCACCACTTCGCGATCTACAACTCTATCTTTCCGGAATTTCATTTCGGCACTTTGTAAGTTTCCGACAAAACCCGAAACTCTCCGTCTTTACTCATTTTTACTTGTTTGTTGTTTATACATGCTCAAAATGTCCAAAAATGAGTTGGGTAAAAGATTTGGACCAAACGGAAGCCTCACGACCAACTTTCCGACCACCGGAATCCGAACAGACTCCGACGTCGCATCTGGCTTGGCCCAATTGCGACGTCAGTTGCAACGTCGCAATATCAATCACCACGTCGCACATAGCGACTCCACCCACAGCGTCACATTAAATTGCGAAAGTCGCACATAGCGACGTCATACTCAACGTCGCAGTCAGGGCTTGCGACGTCGCACCCAACGTCGTACCTTACGTTGCATGCCACGTCGCATGCTACGTCGCATAAAACAGAACCTGAAAAACCAGAATTTTTAAGAGATTTTCACTAAAACAAGGTGGTAAATATGAATTTTTCCCTCCGAGCTGACTCGGCAGCTCAACCCCGACCAGGGGCTCTGCCTCTTGGACCCCGCCAAGGGGTTGCCACCCCTTGGAACCCCGCAACCAGGGGCGCTGCCCCCGGACCGCCGTCATAATGAGTTTGTAAATACATTTCATACTAAGTGTCAAACTTAAACAACACTTCGAAATCAAAATAATAATATTAAGATTATTATTTTAACCATTCACCAACGGGCCGTACAAAATTTCGAAACTCGTACAATCGAAACAAATTATGGGAAATTGGACATTCTTGTTGGACGAACAACTTCAAGGTATTCTTGGTAGATACCGACTCATATTTAACCAACGCGTGTCGTGGACACCCTCAGGTTACAAGTCTTTGGACTTCATTACTCGGCTAATCAACTTCAGTTTATTAAGTTAAACTCGCTAGACTCAGGTGAGTCTCATAGCCCCTCTTTTTACTGTTTTACTCAGGGTGTGATACAATGCTCATTTTTAACATGTGAACTCAAGTACAACTTTTTTTTCATATACTACATGAGTTACTCACGACTAATCACTTAAAGTCCTCCGTCAGCATAGTTGTTAATACGTTGTAGCGTGAATATTAGTATATGGTACCATATAGGATTGACCCTCCTCGTCCGGGTTAGCAAGCACTAACCGGGTAAACGGACGTACTAATATTTGGGAAGACGAGTGTGGATTAGGCACTCGTGGAGGCAAAAACGCTCAGGCTGTGACCCTGACCCACGAGTTAAGCTCAACTATGTGCTCATGGCTGTATACACTTACATTATCAATTGCTTGATGCAATTCAATTACTTAAATCTTGCGGTTCATGCAATATTATTTGATACTCAAACCTGTGAGCTCACCAGCTTTTAGATGACCCATTTTAGCATGTATCACAGGTACCCAGCAGTAGATTGGACTGCCTCAGGATTTCTATAGCTCGAGTCAGCATGCAGACATTAGAGATTTTCTTGCATTAGTATATTTTGTACAAGTACTTATGTACTGAAATCTCTCATTTTATCGAACACGAGTTATGTACAGCTTCAAATGTTGTAAACATTTCTTATATTAATATATTTTGTTAAAACGATGCATATAGAGTCGTTTACTATATATCTTTGTGCTTTAATTGCTGATTAGTAACACCCAAATCGTGCTTCCGCAACTCATTAAATTTGGGGGTGTTACACTAACCATTCGAAATCTGCCCACACTCACCTCACCCTGTAAGTATACCACAACCCTATGAGAATCCTGACTTGAGAGATATGCCCTTAGCCTGTCTAAGTAGTAACGTTGCTTTCTCACCTCCTTCCGAATCACTTGAAGAAATGATTAAAGAACAAGAAAACATACTTGGAAGATTTACTTATAATGTGTCTAAAATCTTTACTGAACTACCAACGCAAGCCCAAGAGAGTAGTGAGGAGAGTAGGAATCGAGCTGGAGCCAACTCTAGGATACAGAAAGTTGAGAGACGCACACATACCACATCTATTACACCCGACACAGACTTACATTCTCATAAGTTCGGTTGCAATATCCCTTCAATTCCCACACCAACCCAATCTTCTAAACCTTCAATTTCACCTATTCCTGACCTATCAACGTCAAAGACCGACGGAGAGTTTGTTCTAGAAGAACTTTCCGAACCACTACAACTCAAAACTTCCGGCCGGAGTGACGAGGATGACGAAGTAGACGAAGAGATCGAGATGGAAATCCTGAATCTGGAGATTTACATAGAAGACTCAACTTCACATGAACTGAAGGAATACATACCGACTCTGAGTAGTGAACTTATTCAAACTGAGGTTGAACATGTCCCACAACCAGTTGTGGTTAAATGTATCACCAAAATCCCTTTGATTGATTCACTTCCTGATCTAACAGACTTTACTAGTACCTTAGAGGAGACAGACACCCAAGTATTTGATGATAATGTTGCTACAAGATTGGAGACACTAATGGAAATTATCCCACCTCCATTCCCAGAGTACAACATTATCATCCAACCAAAGGCTTTAGGAAGCAAGGTGGGTTTTGCGTCAAGATCACCTTACAAACCATCTCTCCACTACATAATGATGTACACATCATGGAGTGATAAGGACCTCTTTGACCAACCCAAACAACCCAAAATTCAAGAGGTAGAAAAAGTCGAGAGCTTTGTTTTACCTCAAATAAAACAAATCACTCACTTTACCATGCCTCTTCCACTGATTGGACATACCCTGACCATAGTCCACTTTAATCACTTAGGTATGTACCAATATTTCCGCTTGTATCTACTGATGGATGCAAGGGAGCCCCCTAGATCTCCCAAGAAATAGGTTTGGAGTCAAGCTAGAGACTCGAACAAACAAGCGCTTCTCGGGAGGCAACCCTTGTTTAACATAGTTATGGTAATATTAGCTAACCCAATAAGTAGAAATGAAACCCTAAAATGAATGTTCCAAGTTTTCTATCTTTATGAACAAAAATGGATGGTTTGCAAAATTACTTCGTTAAAAGTCAAATTTTTTTTCAAACCTTAATACTTCCTACTCCCAGTCGTTTGGAATTTATTGCAACATTTATTTTTCACCATTTTCTAAAGTTCTTGTTATCCCTTTCACTCACAAAAATGAAAACCTACTAGGAGTTAGGAGCCTTAGTCATTCTAAACACCCACTGACATGTTTCGAGCATTTGAGGTACTTACATATATTATTGTGAACATACATGAGATACTAATGCTTAATCAGATAACATGATTTGTATGTCAATATGTGTATTATGCTCGAACTCGTTTAAAAATATGTTCTTTGGATATCTTTATACTTGGCTGCCTGATTCAACTGATAATACTAGTATTTCCATGTCTGCTATTTGTGCTGCGGTGAAATTATAGGCAACTAACACTTTCTGTGTAAGATTAAACTCAAAGTCATACACTGGTTTGTTTCATCTACAAAGCACTCACTTTGATAGGTTCTTCGCAAATCAGTGAATCTATGATTTGGAGAATAATCACTTGTTTGTTAGATCATGTTTGTTTGATCTACTTGTAACAGACAGGGACTGACACCTATGGATAAAGAATCCTTAAGGATAATGGAAAGACGACAAGAGGAGCTTACAGTTCATTGAGTATGGGAATCTTTGGAGCATTGCTTTGCAGGGGACAAGAGATGACACTTCTAGATACAAAGATGATTTCTAGTTGTCTATAACTAGTTCATCAAGTTGACCAGCTCAATACTCATCATATATGCCCACAAATTCCAAGTCCTATAGCCAATCCTTGTCACATAATGGAACCCTAAACCATCATCACCATATCCACCCACATTCACCCATCCATCCACCACTTCACACATACAACCATCACCCTCAGGAACTATTCAGACAAAGGAATAGATACGGGAACAATTTGGAAACTGGAGATCTTAGTCAATAAAAGAACAAAATCAGATTCATTACATCAGTTGTCGGTAAAAGATCTCAGGTAATAAAGATTCATGGTCATTGATTTCAACACTTTCAGATCATTAGGAGCAGTTGAGTTACAATAGCGGCTCTTGAAGATTAGGATCTTTGTCCATTAAACTCTATCCAACATTTGGTGTTTATTGGTTAATTATGCTTGTGTCTGGAGGGCGACATCAATTCGTTTTCTGCAATCTATCCTTTAGTTCTTAGTTATTTTCGTGAGGAAACTGGTTGAGGTATTGAAGAAAGGTTATACTGCTGGAGCTCGAGTTCAATACATGAAGGTTGATGCCAACGAAGTTCAACAAACATTGGAGATGACAAAGTCGACCACTCAGATCCTCAGCTCACAGTCGAATATACGATAGGGGAGTTCGGCGTCCCTTTCTCTAGTTTGTTTATCCTTTTTTGCAAGATTATATCGACCTATATCCCATTCCAAACACTAAGTGTAGGATCCTTGGAATCCACAAAATACTAAGAGATATTTTCCATAATTAGTAGAAATTTTAAGTGTGGGATACTTCGACAAGAGATGTTCAATACATAGATTCGAACATTAGGGACAATGTTCCTCTAAGTGTGGGATATACGGTCTGCAACCGCAAGCTTAACCTCTTGTCTGTAAAATAAACAATATTTTCATTAAAAGGCTAAAAATGGAGAAGTTTTCAAAATTTTCGATTCAAAAGCAACATTCTTTAGAACCTCTATTTTCCGAAAATATAAATTAATGCAAGAATTGAGTTTTAACAAAGAAACAAAATGGTTTTCTTAGAATAAGATACGGACGAAAAAGGCAACACATGACTAGGCACACAATGACCAAAATATTCGATTCGTGAGGCTTGAGCCCATATTGAGCATTCATCCTAAAATGCTTCACTTTTCGTTTCATGTGTGTGCCGATGCATGTATTTGAATCAGAACTTGCTCTTGTAATACATTTCGAGATCACACCGATGAGTGCCATACATGGTACAGGTACAATCTATCTTGATATTTTCTAAGGAATCCCCGACTCCCTCGACCATCAAACATCCACTCACTCTTCACACCCACTATCCAACAAAACCTCCCTTTTATACCTTCATCCCGAAACCACGGAAGTCATGTCTTCCAAACTTTTCATAGACACTCTCAATTTCCCAAATTTCCACAAGAAAAGCCAACACAATTTCGCAACCCAATGACAAAAGAAACCCTTCGGACCAGAAAAATATTCATTGGTAAAGCCGGCATTATATATATATAAATAAAAAAAGAGAGAAAAAGAAAAAGTAGAAAATGCCGGCACTACTCAAGAAAGTCTAGAAAAGGAAAAATTAAGACCCAAAAAGGATTGCTACAATAAGTCTTTTCAAATTTGAGAAATTCAAAAATAGACTTTCTCGGAAAAATACCCCAGTTTCAAGAAGATACAAGAAAAGAAAACCCAAAAATACTCTCCTTCTTACTCACCATACACCTTCTTCATCTCTCCAAACCAAAAAACCCGATTCCTTTTTAAGATGTCTTGAAAGATTAGTACCGTTCTCTTCCAAAGTGATGGAGATTTAATTCTTGATCAAGCCTATGACGAGAATGCGCATGACTGGCTATCTGAGTGATTGACACTAGCAAGTAGGAAACCCTAAACACCTGAGTGATTTGAGTGACCCACTGCAAGGATTGCCTAGTCATGATTACCATCTAAGTTGCTTGAAGAAAGTATCAAATTTATAAACCCTTAGTTTCTCATAAGAATTCTTTCATAACTGGAGCTTTATATTCTTTGGAAATAGTATTTCTAAATGATATGTGTATCTAGAATCTTTCTAAAGGACTTTTATGAATGAGTTTGCTTGAGGACAAGCAACGTTCTAAGTGTGGGATACTTGATATCGCGTAAAAAGTCACGTTTTTACTACCGATATCTCTCTCATTCTGGAACAATACTTGGCATTTGGACTCAAACAATGCAAAAATTAGTGATAATATGCCAAGTAGGTCAAAACAAGGTTGCTTGAGCAAAATCAAGCAAATCGGACGTAAAATGAAGATTCTACGCACAGTTGAAGATTCAAGACATCAAAACAAGATTTAGAGACAAAGTTCCCACCACTGAGATTTCTCTTATCCAAGATGTTCGTTTTCAAAATACGAATCCAACATAAGAAGAATCGGCAAAAACGGACGAAGAATGAAGATTCTAAGTATGCCGGAAGATTCAAACGATTCGTATGACACATCTAAAGTTCAGAGACATATTTTTGGGATTTCTTTTCATCAAACTCTTTGTTTTTGAAAAGATAATCCAACAAAAAAAGAATCAACTAAAACGGACGCATAACGAAGAAGATAAGCGCGAATCAAGCAACGAAGCAAAAGAAAGCGAACTGGGGCGGCAGCACGGCGTACTAGGCCGGCCACCACCCTCCAGCCGCCGGCCACCTGCCCCCCGTCCCATTTTCACTTTTTGGTCCTTGCGTGTACCTGGTGCACCACCTTTACATGCTTTTTGGTACCCGGTGCACCACCTTTACGTGCTTTTGGTACCCGGTGCACCACCTTTTCCACCTTTTTCTAATGTGAGCCTCTAGTTGCTAACTTGAGCCAAAATTTAAGTATAAATAGGTGCCTTGGGTTCACATTTTAGACACACCCCTTATCTTTCTTTCTACACACCTTCCTACATTCTCTAAAATCATTAATTATGTAATAGTTAGTAGTAGCTAGCTTAGCAATGTAACACTTTGGAATATTCGGAAGTAATATAAGCATCGTTTCGCTCGAAATAATTATGGGTAATATCTATCCTTTTCTTTTATTAATTATGTGTAATGTTCTTGTTTGATCTTTATGAGTTATTAATATTAGAAATGTTTATTGCCATGATCTGCGAGTAGTTGCTTATATGTTTGCCATGATTTAGATAGTTATAACGAGATGATATTAAATATTGTGAAGTAATGTGACGGCCCCTATTCGACTGTTCCCGGATATAGTGCTGGAAATGCTTTATGCGAAGTATAAACGTACGGAAGTCTGGGACGACCGAAGGTAGTTGCATTACAAAGCAGTACTATGAATGTGCAAAATGAATTTCTGTTTATAGTTTAATTATAATATTATGAATGAATGATGGCATGTTTGGCCAACCGCTTATGACCAGACTGCCCCAACTTATTCCGGTAGGGTAAAACCTGTTTATGCGACCATTTATTCAATAGACCATGCCATGATACGGACATCTCTGACGATCGAGATTGGGGAATAGGATTCGAGGGTAGTCGTTGGCCGATGTGTTCAGTACATTTGGGAGAACTTCCGGTGTATTGTAATTGTTTGTGTTTACTATCCATGTGACATATCTTCTATCTGATTGCAGACAACTCTACGTTAGTTAGTTGATAGGATCGTAAAAACAACTCATTCCAACATAGTTTAAATTTACAAAGAGAAACTTATATGCATGGGAATTATTATACTTTGTTATTGTTTAAATATATGACACCAGACCTAATTTATGGAGTACCCTTTCCAGTTATCCACGTGACTACAACTTAGATATTAGGGAGTCATGAACCTTAATTGTGGTAAGTAGTTATCTGTGCCCATGACATGCAATAAGTAAGACACAGTGAAACCACTCGTTGTACATATTAGGTTTACATTTCTGCACTGTTTTACATTTAGTTAGTTTAGAGTGTCACTTTGACTGTCAATTACTCTTGACCGCATGTTGGATGTAAGAAGCCGTGGAACTACCATGTAAAGTACACTGTCTAATTACTAAAAGGTATGGTCTGCATATGAAACACGTTTTAACAAACTGCGAATAATCCAGGGATGTATAACTATTTGAAAAGGAGAGGTCTAATTCATAAATCAAAGTAATTAGAGTTTAAGAAAGGTATTAACAAGATCTAGGAGAGTAAAGTCCAAGTGACCTAGGATACGTAAACCCCCTTTGATCTTACATATTTGATTATTTAAACATAACAAGTTAATAATTAATTACACAATTAGAAGAACGAGAGATAAGCTTAGGTGGTAAGAACGGTCGGATCCATGAGACGATACGTTACTTTATTCATGTACCTCGATGTCTAACCAAGATAGGTTGCTTATCTTTCAACTAGTTAAGTATTGGAAGTCTAGCGTATTGCTCCGATCAGAATCATGATAACCTAGCTCCTAGTGACATGCCAACGGGAAATTAGTTGGTAGGGTTCTAGTGTTTACACCAAGTTCTATCAATCTATTAATCTGAAAGTGTCCCCATCATAAACACCTTCCCGACATTATATTATCTCAAGTCATGGTAAACCACGTCTTCCTTATCCTTAGTTGTTCCTTATATGCTAGCTAGCTCATTTTAGTTTTATTGCTTTAGTAGTTTAAATCAGATAAAAACCCAAACAAAACCAACTATCTGAACCCTATCTTGAAGACTGAATTATCCAATCGAGCTCCGTTTCAAATTCGACCATCTGGAGAGACGACCCTGATCATCCTTACCACGTACTAATATCAGGTACTTGTACCTAGTACCAGTAGGTAGTTTGGAGGTTTAGGCCCCGAGCAAAATAAATTTTAAAACACCCTGATCGCACCCTCAGTCGTTACAACAACACCAATGACACTGACGGCTGGGGGCGCATCAGTCTACATGTAGGTACGCATGTATGTATGTATGTATATATGGGTGTATACATGTATGTATGTATATATGTATGTATATCTTCATCTTCATTACATATAATGCATCTCCATCATATCTTAATTTTGGTACTCGATCAACACATGGAAAAATTAATATTACACTTGACTTATTTACTACTTTTTCTCCACTAACTACATTTCCATTAATACCCATATCCCTATAACAGCCCGCATTACCACGACACAATATTGTCCGCTTTGCCCGCAGGCGTCCGGCTTTTTCTTGGCGACCACACTACTACTACTTCCCAGGAGGTCACCCATCCTGGAACAATCCCCGCTCGAGCATGCTTAACTACAGTGTTTTCACGGGATCTACTACACTTGTGGTCCCAAAACGTGTTGTGTCATTTAATGAGGATATTACCCTTATAAGCCCCAGATTCCTCATGTCCACGGCCGATGTGGAATTCGCCTAAGATGTTACAATCCCATTATCTATTATATATTATCTATTATTTATTACTACTTATTCTCCACTAACTACACTTTTCATCCATCAAATATTATATCTCCCCACTAAAATCTTTTTTATTGGTTAAATATCAAAGTAGACAGTTATAATGGGACACAAAATAGTAATATAGACATTTTAAATGGGATGAACAGAGTACAATATATTTTTATTTTAAAACATTCACTCGCACCTCCATCTACCATCATCACTTTCACTGCTGCATTGCCCGGTAACGTGTTAGTATGATGTATGTATGTATGCATGTATGTACGCATATATGTATGTCTATATATATATGTATATATATATATGTATATATATATATATGTATATATATATATATGTACATATATATATATATATACATATATATATATATACATATATATATATATACATATATATATATATATATATATATATATATACATATATATATATATATATACCTTCATCTATATCTATACAACTATATATAAACCATCTCCACTATTATCTTAAAATGGTACTCAACACAAGTAAATGACTATATTACCCTTGACTTATTTATTGGATTTCCATTAATACCCTTATCCCTTCTCTATTATCTGTTAATACTCATTCTCCACTAAATACACTTCCATTAATACCCTATTCCATTATCTATTATCTTTAATTACTACTTACTCTCCACTAACTATACTTTTCATCCATCAAATATTAAATCTACCCACTAAAGTCTTTTTTATTGGTTAAATTTCAAAGTGGACACTTATAATGGGACATCCCAAAATAATAATGTGGACATTTTAAATGGGACGGATGTTTATATTTTAAAATATTCACTCGCATCTTCATCCATCATTACCACTTTCAATTCACCGCTGCATTGCGCGGGTATTGTGCTAGTATAATGCATCTCCACCATATCTTAATTTGGTACTCAACACATAAAAAAGACAATATTATCCTTGACTTATTTATAATATTTCCATGTAAGTACGCACATATGTATGTACGCATGTATGTATGTATATATGCATGTATCATATATATGTCTCTATATATATGTATGTATGTCTACATGTATATATGTACGCACGTATGTATATATGTATGTATGTATGTATGTATGTATGTACGCATGACATGTATGTATATATGTATATAAATAATACATACCCTTATTATAAATAAAAATACATCTATATCTATATTAATTTAAATATTATATTAAGTAATTTTGACTTTTTCATATCCTGCTAAAATGAAAATATTTGAGCCTTTAACTTTTTTGCAAAATTCAAAGTCAAGCGGTTCTGACTAGAACCGCCGTATTATTGTTTTTTCTTCTTACTTTTAGAGTTTTAGCCAGTTTTTCATTATCGATTACTATATCATACTTTCATCTCCACATTACACACAGTTGACGACTTTGGCGATAAGCAACGACACCTAAAATTACGGTTAAATGTCCGACCGATTGAGCAATCGTTTGAGGTATTATCTTTCACTGCTAGATTTGTATACTTAAATATATACTTAAACAAACCCACCGACACTAATAAAGTCCGACTGATTGAATAATCCTTTAGGTATTATTCTTTACTACTTTATTTGCATACTTAAATTATGCACATCTACATTTATGAGAAGTATTGAAGGAAACAAGAAGTTCAAGGTTGAGTCTTTTTACACATCCACAATCGAAGAACAACAATGCCATATACAGGCAGCTGACGCAGCTATGGACCGAGGTGGTGGAGAGCCGGATGGGTCTGATGATTACGAGGTAAATTCCATTGAAAACTTCTAACTTGTAATTAGGGATATGGCAAAAAGACCCGAACCCGATGGGGATCCCCGCACCCCAAACTTTTCTGGTCGGGTTGGGGATGACTTATCGGGGTTTGGGCGGGTTTTGTACGGTTTACTATATAAATTCGAATAGTTCGTTTACTACGAATGGCGGACACTCAGACTATAGTTTGTTACATTTTACGCGCACCAGACTAGAGTGCTGATGCTACTGCTATGCTGGTCTTCTGGTTGGTCATGTTAGTACTTGTACTCTATTTCCTTTCTAATGGTAATTGTCTGCTTTTGATAAAAAAAATGTATATAGCTATCCGTACCATGTCAACTTATGAAGCCGTATGGGGAATACCTCGTTAGATGGGCGAGACGGATGACACACCCTAGTGAGAAGGAAGGACTACAGCCTGAATATGTCCGTGTACAAGTAGATACCGTTGAGGATAGTTGTGATGGATTACCGATCCCAATTGAAAGATACGACATAAAATATTTAAGAGATGCAAGAAGGGAAGTTATTCAGTGTGTGTGATAAAGGCAAGTAAAATTTAATCTGGATCAACGTGTGTGTGATTTAAATGTCATATTATTTTTAGTTAACTTTTTTCTTGCTTGGTGATGACATGTCGCCACTCAACTCTATCACTTAGGCATTAGGTAATGGGTTTATCAGTGTTCTGTTAATGTAGGTTGTACCCCCAACTTTACCACAACCGGAGCCATCTAACGAGTGTTGATACATAGGTTGTGACAACAGATCTAGCTTGAAATAGGACTGGAGTAATTATTATCATGTTTGTATATTGGTTTAGATTTGTAAATGAATATTTGTTTTGTTAGTAATATTCGTTAAATATATTATTGTGTTAAAGTTAGACGAATGTTAAATACGAAATAAATATACGTTTGTTGCGAGTCGAGTTCTCAAGTCGCTGCGAGTTGAGCCGCGAGGTGAGACCTGAACTCGCAAGGATGAAAAGGATCATAATCATCTTGGCGAGCTGAGTCCGTAAGCAGACTTGGGCTGCAAGTTGGGCTGGACTCGCAGGCCCATGCGAGCCGAGACGAATTTAATATAAATGATTTTCGGTTTAGAAAATTATTAAAGAACTTTTGCGAATAACATCAGACCTGTGATTTTCAGTTTTACCAGAGAAAAACCTAACGACTAACGGCTAGGCTTTGATAGTCTGAAGATTAAAGCAAAGCAAATTAGTTATTAATCCTATAAACGCGAACTTATTCGTTATTAGTAAGATAACATCGTATTTAGGGATTCCGCACCTTAATACTACAGATAATGAAGTTATCGATACTAAGAACTAGGGACTTACATCTGGTATCAGAGCTTTCGGGCTAAATACGAGTAAAGTTTGAAGTTTTAGGGATAATCGCGTTTGATTCGGATTGTTTTTGCATGCATAAGTACATATTAACGATCAAAATCATTCTCAGGACGCTTTAAGGTTTGTTTTCGGTCGAAATTACCTGTTTCAATCGTAAAAATACCTTAAATTTTCGTTTTCGGATTTTTCAGCCGTTTCGCGAGTCGAGATTAGGGTTTCAGCGTAGTCTGCGAACCGAGTTGAACTTGCGAGTCGAACTGTAACTTGCGAGTCGAACCGAGATCTCTTGCGAATCAAGATCACTTACGAACCGACATCACTGCAATCCGAACTGAGACTTGCGAACCGAGATTCTGCGAGTCGAGCCAAGGTTACGAGTTGAGCTGAGTCTTGCGAATCGAGATTTTCTGAATTCGCGAAACAGTTTAACTTTACGTTTTTAAGATGTCTGATTTAAGTAAAATGATCGAGATGGAACACGAGGTGGGAAAATCAAACGTTCCACCTAAGTTGTTGAAGATCGAAGATTACTATAACTGGAAGGACAGATTTGAATCTTACGGTAGATTCCATGATCTGTCGATCTGGATGTGTATCAAGAATGGATACACGGCACCTACTCAAACAGTTAATAATGTAACTGTAACTCTATCTTATGCCCGGATGAGTGATCAACAAAAAGAGGAATATAAATTGGAGAATAAATCTCATTCTGCAATCAAGATGAGTTTACCAAAGGAGATAAACCATCAACTCAAGTCTTTTCAAACTGCTAGAACGCTCTGGGAAGCGTTAGAGAAAAGATGTGAGGGAAGTCCTCAAGTGAAGGTAAGCAGGAAGAATCTTCTCAAGAAACAGTTTACTGTTATAAAAGCTTTAAAGGGAGAAGATCTTGATGCTTATATCACTAGATTCTACCACTTGTTAAGTGAGCTTGACAACCATGAGATTGTTACTACTGAGACTGAAAGAACCAACAAATTTATTGAGGGTATAACGTCTAAGTGGGAAATGTATGGTGTAATGCTCAAGGACAACGATGAAAGGTATGCAACCATGACCTTAGAGCAGGTCATTGACAAGCTAAAAGGTTATGATTTCACTAAGAAATCGAGAGAAACCGATTCTGATCAGGTTCAGAATCCTGAACTATATCATGGGAAAACAAATCTCTCAACTTCTTCATCTAGTTCGACCACTGCACTCTTAGTTGGTAATACTGATGAAAATGGTGAAATGATAACAGATGACTTGTGCCTTCTTACCTCATCAGGTAATGAAACTAAAGGTACACCTGCTGAGAAGTCAACTCAAGGACATCAAAAGATGCCAATGAGTGTGAAATCTGCTGAGCAACAGTTATCTGTCCTTGCATCCTTTGTTGCTTCCTATGAAAACTACATTCAGGGTAAAATCAATGATCCAATTATGTTTGATGAAGACTATGATCAGATAGACCCTGATTATCTTGAGAAAATAGATCTCCAGGATCAACTTGCAATGTTATCTAGGAGAATTAAAAATTTCTTAAAGAGAACTGGTAGAAAAGTGGTGGGAAATCGATCAGGGTTTGATAAAACCAAGATCAAGTGTTTTAACTGTCAAGGTTATGGACACTTTGCTCATGAGTGTCAAAGGCCTAAGGTTGAAACTGGCAATAGCAAACAAGGTTCGGGAAGTACTCTAGCTTCCAAAGCCTTAGTTGTGAAACAGTTGGATGGATCTTATGATTGGCAAGCTCAGTCTGAGGAAGCTCTCATGGCTGAGATTGAAGATCAAGAGATAGCTGCTGAGTCCAAAAGCTATATGCCTATTGATGTTGAAGTAAAGGTGCCAGAGATTCAAGAGAAAGCAAGTGATGATGACGTGCTGTATATGGATTCAACTGCTGATATGAGTCCAGATGACTTTGTGGCACGCATGGCTGAAGTACAAACTGACAAGAAAAGGGTATGTATGGATATTCTTACTCTTGCTGATGTTTGTCACCTAGTTACTGATTTACAATCTCAATTAAGTGTCTTAACTGTGTCTAATCAGAATTTGTCATCTCAAGTTAGGACTTTTAATAATTCTAATAAGACTATAATATCTGAACTTGAACAAGCTAAAAGTGATGTTCTTAGGTTAAGTACAAATAAGATAGATCTTAAGAATAAGATTAAGTCTGATAGTTTTGATAAAATTGCACTTAGAGATACCATAAATGAAAAGGCAATAATCATAGATGGTCTCTATATGAACATTGATGACTTAAATCAAACAATAGCTGATAGGGATAGAGAGCAAGCTGAGCTTAAGCATAAGTTAGTTGAGAAAAATCGTAAGATTGAGTCTTATAGAACTTTAGAAATGGATAAAATGCTAGATGCTCAACGTAGTGTAAAGGACAAGACTGGGATAGGATACAATGATGTACCTCATCCTTTTAATGCCAATTACACTAGTATTCCTGAAGATTCTGAAATGACAGATGCTAATCCTGAGAAAGAAGTAACTAATAAACCTGAACAGTGAGAGGCACAGAAGGTTTCTGTTAAGAATCTATCATATGATAGTAGTAAGATATCACATCACACCAAAATACAGTTCATATCGGGTGGAGTGATTAATGATACTAAGACTGATGATAAGGTTAATAAGGAGAAAACATCTGATCCTTTAGTGCCTAAGACTCCAAATGAGAAAGCAAAAGTTAGTAAATCACGTAAACAGATGTCTTGCTTCAAATGTCACCAAAAGGGACATGTAGCTTCGTGTTGTCCAAACAAAAAGCCGGAAGCATCATATAAGTTAGTGATTAATGACCAGACACAGACCAATTCTAGTTTAGTTATGGACAGGTTAGGTACCAAACATGGATTAGGTAGTAAACCTATAAATATTCTGAAAAGAAATGGTAATCATAGTGTCTCTCCACCTAAACCTAAACGGCCTTATTCTCAATCTGAAAATGTTTTAAATAAATCTAGAGATAAGACACCGTCGAGATTTAAGACCCGTAGTAGAAACCACACTCAGTTTGAGAGTGGTTCTACTTCACGTGCACAAGGACAAAGTTATGTGCCTAGGAGGTTTTCTACTCACTCTCCTCATAGGCAAAAGACTTCTGATCATCAACAGCCTCAAACTCCTGTGAAAGTAACCAAGACTCCTGATGAGAATAGTTATGGTTATTTCAAGGAAGTTCAGATTGTTGATGATAAGGGACAAACCAAGACCGTAATGGCTTGGGTCCATCTTGAAAACTAATTGTGTACAACTTGTTATGTGCAGGAGCAGACTGTGAACAAGGACAGCTGGTGGTTTGTAGATAGTGGATGCTCAAGACACATGACAGGAAAACGAAGTCTATTGATAGACTTCAAAGAGAGTCTCAAGCAAAAAGTCAATTTTGCAAGAGATAAAGGAGGAGTAATTACGGGAAAAGGAAAAGTTTCAAATGGAACTTTGACTCTTGAGGATGTGAACTATGTTGAAGAATTAGCTCACAACCTAGTGAGTGTTTCCCAAGTATGTGATAAAGGTCATCCAGTTTACTTTAATGAAAAGGAGGCCTTAGTACTGAAGCCATGAATTATAATTCCTGATGAATGGATATTGATGAGGGCATCAAGAAAGAAGGACATCTATGCAGTCAACATGGGTGTTCCTAGTTCTTCAATGGTGTCTACATGCTTATTATCCAAGGCTTCTGAAGCAGATACATTATTATGGCATAGGAGAATGGCACACCTGAACTGGAGAAAGATGAATTACATAACCAACAATGGTTTGGTTCTAGGTGTACCACAAAAACGTTTCGAGTCTGAAGATAAGTGTGTTCCTTGCATGAAAGGAAAGCAGCACAAGAAACCACACAGATCTAAGACTGAAAACTCTATCTCCTCACCATTTGAGTTGCTACACATGGACCTCTTCGGCCCTATAAGCAAGAGAAGTCTAGGTGGAAAATGGTACTGTTTGGTTGTCACAGATGATTATTCTAGATTCTCATGGGTATTCTTTTTGGGATCTAAGGATGAAACTCCAGGAATTGTAATTGAGTTCTTTGATCTGGTAAAGAATGTCTATAAAAGAGAGTGAAGCGTATTCGTAGTGACAACGGAACAGAATTCAAAAATTTAACGTTGAATATCTATTGCTTAAGCAAAGGGATAATTCATCAATTCAGTGCACCTTATGAACCTCAACAGAATGGTGTAGCTGAAAGGAAGAATAGAACGTTGATTGAAGCTGCAAGAACAATGCTTGCTGATTCAAAGCTTCCAGTCATCTTTTGGGCAGAAGCAGTGAATACAACATGTTATGTTCTCAATAGAGTTCTTACGGTTAAAAGACATAACAAGACTTGTTATGAGCTTTTGAACAATAAGAAACCTAACTTAAAAGGGTTTGAACCCTTTGGAGTTTCATGCACAATATTAAAGACCGGACATCAAGCTAAATTTGGTGAGAAGGCTGACGAAGGATTTTTCCTAGGTTATATGCCCAATTCTCCAAATAAGAGAGTCTTTAATAAAGTCACAGGACGTTTGGAGGTAGTTTATAATATTGAAGTTACGAGCTACTCACCTGATGTTCATAAGGGCTTAGATTGGCAATTTGATTATTCTGATCTTTTTGCATCATTTAAAGTTCCTATTAGTGACTATGTCAGTGATTCAAAGATAGCTGAACATTTAGTGTCTGAAGATGTGGATACTGGCCATACTTCAACATCGAGTGTTCCGAATTCTGGAATCAAGACAAATGTTGATCCAAATCAACCATCTACTAGTGGATCTCAAAAATCCAAAGTAGATACACCTCTAAATGAAGAAGAGCTGACTGACAAATTAGTGGATGAAATCATCACACCAATGAGAGAGTTAAGAATATCTATGGGTATTGATAACTCACAGCTATCTAGAGAGGGTGTACCAGATTTGGAAGACATTCCTGAACAACATAGTGTTCTTGAGGAAATCGGTACTAACTTAGGAGATGAGATTCCAGTTGAGCCTGTTGCTTCAACTAGAACGAGTAAGAATCATCCCGTTGAAAATATCATCGGTGATATTAATACTCCTGTTCAAACAAGGACTCAATCAAAAGTTAGTACGTCTGAAAATTTAGAATACCAAAGCTTGTATACTGCATTGAAAGAGACAGGGATTCCTAATCAATGTCTACATTCATGCTTTATCTCACAAGTCGAGCCGAAAAATGTTCAAATGGCTTTAAAAGAAAGCTCGTGGGTAGAAGCAATGCAAGAAGAACTATCTCAGTTCTCTAAATTACAAGTATGGGAGTTGGTTGACCTACCAAAGGGAGAATATCCAATTGGAACTAGATGGGTATTTAAGTGCAAGAGAGATGATAAGGGAATCGTTACTCGCAATAAAGCTCGTCTAGTGGTTCAAGGTTTTAATCAACAAGAAGGTATAGATTACAATGAAGTGTTTGCACCAGTTGCTAGGCTAGAAGCAATTAGAGTGTTCTTAGCATTCGCATCATATTATGGTATAAAGGTTTATCAGTTGGATGTTAAGAGTGCCTTTTTGTATGGCAAAGTGGAAGAATTGGTGTATGTTTCACAACCACCAGGGATCGCTGATCCTGAGTATCCAGATAGAGTATATCGTTTGAATAAGGCTCTATATGGATTACATCAAGCACCAAGGATGTGGTATGGAACACTATCAACGTATCTACTTGAGAATGGATTTACAAGAGGATCGATTGATAGTACACTGTTTGTAAAATGGAAGAAGAAAGACTTTCTTCTCGTACAAGTTTATGTTGATCACATTATCTTTGGATCGTCTGATGAAAAGATGTGTCAAGAATTCGAGAAAGTCATGAGAAAACGGTTTGAAATGTCTGCAATAGGAGAGTTGAATTTCTTCTTAGGATTACAAGTTGATCAAAAGAAGGATGAATTCTTTATTCATCAATCTAAATATACATATGAGCTATTAGAATGCTTTAAAATGGATGAAAGTAAGGTCTACAATACTCCAATTCCAGTCAATCATGGACTAGGTCCAGATACATCGAGTGATAGCGATGTGGATCTGATGTGACGCAAAAAGTCATATTTTCAAGGCCATTATTCCACACTTTTTGGGCACATATTTAGTGAAAACATTCCAAAACAATCATTATTTACTAAAATTCACTAAAGTGCTCAAAATATAGACGTTGCTGCAAAAGTCAGTAAAAACATCCGAATAACGAGCAAAAAGGAGCAAATAAGCAGCAACCAATTCTCGCACCCTCATTTATCCTATGATAAGCATATTCTAACCTTATGATATGATGTAATAGGTAAAATCGAGATGAGAAAATCAAGAATCATGCAAATTAGACAAAGGACGGAGAAGACTGGACGGTTACAAACTCCTATAAAGTGATTTCGGCTATGCTAAAGTTGTACACATCCAATTTCAGTGACATTGGCACCATTAGAAGCGTAACGGAATTACAAAGACACAGGTGAAAGAATCAGGTCAAACGGACTCATAACGAAGGAGATACGGACGATTTAAGCAACGAACGAAATCAGACAGAAGCCGTATACGGCCTTGCACACCGTATACGGCCCTTCATAGACCATATACGGCCCTCTACACACCGTATACGGCCCTATGAAGTCCGTATACGGCCCCCTGCACCTCATATGCTGCCCGTTTGTGCTTCGTTTGCTTGTACGTGTGTGCTTCGCGAGTTGTACGACTGATTTCAAGCTTTGCCTATAAATAGGAGGTCACCCCTCCAACCTTCAACACACTTCAACATTCCATTCATTTCTCCATTTCCACTTTCTCTCTCACACACTCTCTCTCTCTAAACTCTCTTTCTTTCTTTCTTTCTCTAGAAATTAGGGTTAGGTCTAGTTAGTTCTCAGTTAATATTTAACTGAAACTAACGGAGGGGCTACTTTTGTAATAGCGCAGGGAATAGTCCAGGGGCTTTTATTGTAATATTTTCAAGGATATTGCGGAAGTTCTACTTGTACTCTCTCTCTAAACGCTTATTCAATCTACGCTTTATTAACGGTTACTTCTTTCCTTATCTGTTATAATGATAATTGCTATTGTTATTATGCTAGATTTAGGATCTGTTATTATGCGTAGTGAGTAGTTTCCTTGTGTGTTTGTTATGATGTAGTTAGTTTATATATGTGTGAGGTGATGCTGCTTTAAACATATAATTGGATAACATTATGAAATAACGGAGGTAACGTTATACGGCTTTCATTTGTATATCGCCGGAATCATCACTTATGTGTGTAGTATGGAACGTGGAAGCTATGAAAGTAGTGGGCACAATCCGTTGTGGAAATAATGTTTCCAGTTAAATTATATAAATGAAAACCGGTGATCTATTAATCTTGTATTTATGAATTTTTAAACCTAATCGCCTTTCCTCCTATTAAACGTGGTTAGAACCTTTATGACAAGGAGTCGCGAACCTTATTCAAACGGTCACTACCTATCTGTGTTTTCTAAAAAAATAAACATGGTCTGAATTGCGTAGCTGTGGAAATACTGTTTAAAACCTTTCGTATAGTACACCGTGAATCAATCAGGGATTTATTGGGAAATAGTGAGGGCTGGTTTATATCATAGATGGTTGGGCTTTAATACAAACTTAGTTTAAAATAGTCTAGAGTGACCATAAAGTATGTGACCCCGGAAAGACCATGGTAAATGGCACTGTACTTCGTGTAACGTTGGAAACACCTTTGGTGGAGTACAAATACGTAGGAGCTAAGGAAATGTCGGTGGTTGAAGACTGTGTCACATCCTGGTTTGACTTCAAAGCTGTGGAAATGCTTGACGCACTATACACCGTTAGTACGCCTAAAGATCAGGAACATTGTGGAAATGCTTTGATGTACTGTACACCGTTAGTACATCTTAGGTCTGGAAAACTGTGGAAATGCATAGTCGCACTGTACACCGTGATGAAAGCTCTGGGCTAGAATAAAACCATTAATATAAAGTTAATAGTCACCAAAACCAAGTCTTAATCTTAAATGCCTTGTTTGACTTCGTTGTCCCCGTAGTGTTAAGAAAGGTCGGAACCTTAGTGGGTATGTTACTCTATCTCATGCACCCAGGAATTAATATTCCAAGAAGGGTCGTTACTCCGTCACTGGATAACGTTGAAGAGTTGAGCATCCTCCTCCGATCAGACTCAATTTGGCCTAGTACTCAGTGACATACTGATTGGTCTCCCCAATCAGTAGGGTACTAGTGTTTACATTACGAACAATTAAGCTCAGATAAGACACAAACCTTTAAAAGACGTTTTCATACTAAAACCCTAGCATCACCCCCGCATAAGCTAACGAAGTAATAACAAACACATATCCTCCATACTGATTTCATCCCTATTTATGTTTTCCATTTATTTACTTTTATTTAATTGCTTTAATTTACGGACCTAAGTAACAAAAACCCACTCAAACTCTGTTTTAAAAATCCCATCACTAAAATAAACAACTTGTCTTGATACTCCCATTTCACAATATGATTAGCTTGAAGAACGACCCTAGGTCATACTGCTGCTATACAACCGTAGTAAAACTTAGGTCCCCAGCTTTACAAATTTAAAACACTCCACTGCCGTGTCCTCCTTCCGTTGCGTTGACGACCGTGTCGGATTGGGTCCACGACAAGTTTTTGGCGCCGCTGCCGGGGAGTTAATCGTAAGACTCTGAAGCATCCAGACGAGTTTTCTATTTAGTGATACTTCTTTCCCATTCTTATTTTCTTTTCCTTGTTCCAACCGACAATATCTTCCCATATCCCACAACGATACTCGACCAGATCATCCGGATCTGAATCTCTCATTTTCGTACCCGATCCTGAGTCGATTATCCGTACCATCCGCAAAGAAAGACGTATCCGTTTTCCACAAATGGCCACTCGTGTTACTCTCACCGACAACACCAAACCATCCATCGAAGGACGAGGAGGACCGATTAGCTATCCAGTGATTGACGGAGCTTCTTTTGAGCTTAAACACCACATCGTACAACTCATAAAAGATAACTGCCAATTCCACAGTCTACCCCGTGATGATCCCAACGCTCATATCGACAAATTCATTCAGGTTTCAAACTCCTATAAGCAGAATGGGGTTGAGCAGGATATCATCCGCTTATACTTGTTCCCCTATTCTCTCGCTTTACATGCTTCTGGTTTGAGGGACTTGAGACCGGCTCAATCACCTCATGGACCGACATGGGTAATAAGTTTCTCGCTAGATACTTTCCCCCGTCCAAACAAACTCAGGCAAAGAATGACATCGCAAACTTCCAACAAGCCCACGATGAATCTATCTACACAGCATGGGAGCGATTCAAGAGTTTACTGAGGAAATGTCCAAATCACCAAATGACAAAGACTAACAAGGTGTGCACCTTCTACCGAGGTCTAGATCCTAACCATCGCATTAATCTTGACGCAGCAGCTCAAGGAAACTTCATGAAACTTACTGATGATGAAGCATGGAGATTGATTGAGGATATGACGATGCACCACCACGATTGGAAGTCTGATGAGCAATCCTCATCATTACTCCTCTCCGCAAATAACACCCGCCAAACTGAAGCCATTAAGTCTCTAAGCGAACAAATTGAGACTCTGACAAAACAGATAGCAGATCTGAAGAAACAACCACAGCAGATCCACCAAGTTCAGGCTTGCCAGAACTATACCAACCATCCCACTGAAGAATACGAGGTTAAGTACGAAGATCCTACTAACGGTTCAGTCTACTATGCCCAGTTTCCTATCAGACCTCAAAATCCGCCTGGTTTCGCTAGAACTTCACCACCCAGAACTCGAGGAAACCAATATCCTCCACGGAACAACCAACCCCCTTTCCAGCCCAGGTTTCAGCCACGATATCCAACGTACCCGCAACAACCACAACTCCCATACAATCAACCACTTCCATTAACCGCCACTGAGGATACCCAGCCTGCTGAGCCTGCGAAGACCATCATTCCAGTCACGAGTACTGATGACAACCTCAACAAATTCATCCAAGGTCAGACCGCTTTCAACCAAAAGACTACGGCTCGACAAGACCAAACGGATCTATTCCTTCGAAACCAACTCTCGGTCCTGAAATGCCTTGAGAACCAGATCGGTCAGTTAGCCCAACGTCTCGATACCCGACCGCAAGGGACCTTACCAAGCAATACTATTCAAAACCCCCACGTTGAGGAAGCCAAGACCTTAAACTCTGATAAACCTACTCCTTCTATGACTGCTTCTCCAAGGGAACATTCTCCTGTCCCGCCGACAGTTGAGACCAAATCAATGCCCACTCCGAATCGTGAGGTTGAGATTCCTTTCCCTAACCGCCTGCACAAGAAGTACAATGTCAAGTCATTCAAACTTGATGATCTTAGACACCGTGTCTATAATCCCTTCTAGTACGAAATACATCCGACGAATGCTGGCAACTAAGGACAAGATTCCTTCCACTCCCAAAGTTTCCCTGAACACTGAGTGTTCAGCCGTCATCCAGAATGCCTTACCAGAAAAGCTAGGAGACACGGGTCGATTCACCTTGCCCTGTTCCATCTATCACTCAAGCACAATACGCTCCTTGGCCGATCTTGGAGCTAGTATCAATCTGATGCCTTACTCGCTCTACTCCAGATTAGAATTAGGACCTCTCCAGCCCACTAAGATGAGCGTCCAGCTTGCCGATCAATCAGTCCGATACCCGAATGGCATTGCTGAGAACGTCATGGTAAAAGTTGACAGGTTCTATTTCCCCACTGACTTTGTAGTGATGGATATACAGGAAGACATTAACATACCCATTATCCTAGGTAGGCCATTCATGAATACTGCAAGTGCTATTATTGATGTATATTCTCAGGTTATCAGTCTACGAGCACATGGACAAACAATATCATACAAGATTGATCAGACCGACTGTTCAATAATAGAGCATGCAGAGATATATGCAATATCCATGAGCAGAGTTACTTCAGATGATGACACTTCTGATTCAGAGCCAGAACCATACAGGCCATACGAGCATACTTGTCTTATCTCAGCTACTGAAGAGTCAGAATCAGAAGACGAGGAAATGGAAGAATCTGAACCAGAGGAATAAATAGAAGAGGATGAAGATTCAGAGCAGGATGAAGAAAAAGAGGAACAACCTGAAACAGAACCAGAGGAAGAGGAGATGGAAGAAACGGAACCAGAAGATATGGAAGAATCCGAGGAAGAGCATGAAGAATCAGAGCCCGAGGAAGTATATCAGTCCACACCACCTCATCAATACCTTCCTGACTCATATTTACCGACAGCAGAGATTATGCAAATCGAAAATCTGGAGAACTTCATCCCTCTGTCACAAGATGAATCAGATGAAGATCCACGGACAAATTACTCTCATGATGCAGAATTTGGTCTTACCATGGAGAAACTCATTGCATCACCTATTGATCCCACCAAACCTCTTGTGTCTCCCCGACTTGACGCTCTGCTGAATATTGAGAAGACTATAGCCTTATCCGCACAGCACCCAGAGCTTCGAGACAAACTCTTGAGAAAGATTGCAGCATATAAAGCATCCCGACTTCCCCAAAGGATTCAAACCTTTGACACATCTGCACCTCGAAGTCAGTTCGAGAAGGGAAGTACTTCCGGATCTAGCCGTAATTCTGATTCTCAGGAGGAAAAAGACATCTAGATGGATTCCTCTCAGCCGATATCTCAGATTACTGATGACTCCCTTCCACCATCCGATACTGTTGAGTTCCCTGATTTCCAGGCTAGGGATACTCCAGCTGAGGAGAGTGATGATGATGACATCATCTATACTGATGTTCCAATAGATATTCGGTCTGTCCGACTTCTTGCATCTTCGACTGTTCCCGCTTCTCCCCAAATTCCGACTATCTCCAACCATGAGGAAATGATAAGTGCTATTGAAGAATTCGAAAATAACATACCTATAATGACAAGCATTATCATTAACTCCACCAATGATTACGCTCCACACCAAAGGAACCTGATTGAGGAAATCTTAGCCGAATCTGAGGTCAACCAAGCCGAGAATTCCCAAGATTACAGATTCTTCCACAACCGCCTAAATGCCTTTGCCGAAGACCTTACTGCTCAGTTGCTACGAGAGCACCACACTACTGGACCAACACCTGAGGAGCTAGAGTTCTTTGAAGACCAAAGACGCATGTACAGGAAGATCTATGACACGCTATTCAGATCCGCATTTCCATATTCTGCTGAGCAACACGAGTTCTTAAATTCTTATCGCAGCAATATGTACAATGCTACTGGGAATCCCGACACAGACATAGACATCCGGTTGATGAATGATCTTAGGGGACTTCTAGATTCTATGGCTAGGAATGATCATATCGACGAGACTTCTCCTCATAGGTTCTACATTGACTGCACCATCGAGTACCACGCTCACAAGATTGCCGAAGATCTCGAGTACGTGAGTTCTGACGAGAGGACGCGTGTCATCCCTTCTTCTATACCTGAAGGTTCGATGGTTAACATGGCGAACTTCCTCACTGATTCTTCGCTGAAGTACCTGATGAAGAGCATAGTCAAATATTCAACTACGGATTACGTGAGGTTTACGACATGATAAACAATACATTTAAGAACTCCGACCTCACGTTTTCCCACTACCAGACCAGTCTCATCCAGGGTATTCATGAATCTATCCGAGAACTTGGAGTAAACTCCAGTATTGCAGATCACGAGACTTTACACCTGCAGTTCTTTGGATTTATGGACTCACTCAGACAACACCATCCTGAACGAGAGATGATTGAAGCTGATGGATTCTCTTTTGTAAATTCCCGCGGAATTATCTCCAGCACAGTAAAGGAGATTACTTGGGACCTGCTGCACATAAAAAAGATTACAGAGCAGCATCTGCAGAGCTTCCCCATATTTTCATCTGAGATTCCAAACATCATCGACATCATCGCTCGCCATTTTCTGAGAATATACCCACGCAACCCCAGGATTCCACTACTGAGCACTTCCAATCCTGGTGGTTCCAGCACCAACTAATCTGAAGGAAGGCAAAGTCGAGCTCTCGACCCTAAAAGTAGCGCTTCTCGGGAGGCAACCCGTGCAATAAGACGTGTAGAGAGAACAGTGTAAATAAGTGAAGATATATCTCTGACTATCCTTCACACTTGGTCGTCATCAGAACACTTTTTTGATATTACAACTCATTTGCAAATAAACCACTCGTCTCAGAAATAAAGAAATCAATTTCAAAAATGATAATTCATGTGTTTCGAGCATTTGAGGTACTTGCATACTACTTTTATGCATTATGCTCGAACTCGTTTAAAAACACATGTTTTATAAAAATGATTTGTAGTAGAAAATATCTTTTCAAGTTCTGAGACGATGATTTATCTTTTCATTTGCAAATACTTTGAGTTTGTAAACTGGTACGACCAACGTGTTCACACTTACGAGATTGATTCACAAAGGGAATAATGGATGGAGAAGAAAACCAAATAGCAAGACGCTTGAAGCTGTGCCGCTCTTCATGAATGCAGAAAAAGATCTTGGCAACATCTCTTTTCAGCAAATTCAGATTCTCAGCTTCTTTGCTGCTCGCTATCTGGGGAGTGTCTTAACCTTTACTCTCTTTTGTTTATGATTCTGTATATTATTTGCTTTGTTAGTTTGTTAAAGTAGTCTATATTCTATCCTAAGCTTATCACTAAGTGTGGGATTCCAGCCCAAAACAAACACTTGAGAAACATTTTCTTACATGTTCAAACTCTAAGTGTGGGATTTTACTTCCAGTAAATCTCAACTCAAGAGAACATTAGGGACAATGTTCCTCTAAGTGTGGGATAGCAGGTATAGAATACCTTGGTTAGTTTTCTTTGATTTTTAATGTCCGAAATAGTAAACTCTAAAAAAAGTTCCTCAAATTTTTCAAAATATTTCAAAGAAAATTGAAAGTATGAGCTAAATCTATTGATTAACTCTGCTAATTTTGAGCCAAAATATCTTTTGAGATGAGCTATTTTCAGATGTGAGTAATATATTTCGGAGTCTAGGGAAAATAAGGTAGAAATTGCTTAAACAAGAAATAGTAATCTGATGGAAGCATGACGAAGCACATACAACCCTATTTGCAGTGAGGTATCTTGAGCCTAATAGCATTCATCTTTAATGCTTCACTAATCATTTCTTGTGTGTGCCGATGCATGCATCTCTGAATTAGAACTTGCTCTTGACATTCGCTTCGAGACCACGTTGGTGTGTACCGTACGCGGTATAGGTGCAATTAGATGACCTTGACATTCCCTAGGATTTAAACCCCTTTTCACATATCTCTTCAAGCCCAAAACCCTTCCGATACTCATTTTTAGTATCGATGATCCGCCTAGTAAACCCTGTTGAGCCTAAACCTTTCGTTTCATAAAACCCTACTTCCCAAAATACCCCCAAACTTATCTTAGAATTTCTGAGGTTATGAAGAACATCTTTTAGAATCCTTGGTGTGCAAAATTGACACCGCGAAAAGACTCGAAATGTTCAAGATAAGGGATTTCTGAAAGAATTCAAAGAAGAAAAATATCCTTTGAAATTCTCTGGCAAAGAAATTCTGAAGAAAAAAAGAAAATAGAAAAGTATAAAAGCAGAAAAAGAAAATAAAAAGAAGAAAAAGAAGAAAAGAAAGAAAAATAGTTCCGTAAGAATAAAGCTTAAAGTCCTTTGAAGTATCATCCTCAAGAAGATCCTGATAGAAGACCAAAAGCTCCCTCTCTCTCTCCGTTCTGAAATAAAGTTGTTCATAATCTCAGTTGTTTTAAGATAAGCAACCCTTACAACCCAAAAATACCACTATCCATACCCTTTACCCCTCATCAAACACTACAACCCTCATGAATGTCTTGGGATAATTAGCACCGTCCTCACCTAAGTGGTGGAGATCCGATTCTCGACCAAGCCTATGACGATGAGTGCTGCATGACTGGCTATTTGAGCGATTTCGTTTGTTCTAGATTGATAGGAAACCCGATACACTTTGAGTGAATTGAGTGACCACCTTTAGTGAGATCGCCTAGTCATGTGTACTCCAAGATCATGAGATTTGGATGTATGCATAAGAGAATCTTTTCTTGTTTAAGGAAGGATCATCTTATCTTTCCCTATATTCCTGTAACTATCTTATTTGCATTTGACAGTGGTAACTCTTAAAAATGCTGAAGCTCGCTCTAAAAAATGTTTTAAAATGTTTTCAAAAACTGAGTGTTGCTTGAGGACAAGCAACGTCTAAGTGTGGGATAACTTGATGTGACGCAAAAAGTCATGTTTTCAAGGCCATTATTCCACACTTTTTGGGCACATCTTTAGTGAAAACATTCCAAAACAATCATTATTTACTAAAATTCACTAAAGTGCTCAAAATATAGACGTTGCGGTAAAAGTCTGTAAAAACATCCGAATAACGAGCAAAACGGAGCAAATAAGCAGCAACCAATTCTCGCACCCTCATTTATCCTATGATAAGCATATTCTAACCTTATGATATGATGTAATAGGTAAAATCGAGACGAGAAAATCAAGAATCATGCAAATCAGACAAAGGACGGAGAAGACTGGACGATTACAAACTCCTATAAAGTGATTTTGGCTATGCTAAAGTTGTACACATCCAATTTCAGTGAGATTGGCACCATTAGAAGCGTAATGGAATTATGAAGACACAGGCGAAAGAATCAGGTCAAACGGGGTCATAACGAAGGAGATACGGACGATTTAAGCAACGAACGAAATCAGACAGAAGCCGTATACGGCCTTGCACACCATATACGGCCCTTCATAGACCATATACGGCCCTCTACACACCGTATACAGCCCTATGAAGTCCGTATACGGCCCCCTGCACCCCATATGCTGCCCGTTTGTGCTTCGTTTGCTTGTACATGCGTGCTTCGCGAGTTGTACGACTGATTTCAAGCTTTGCCTATAAATAGGAGGTCACCCCTCCAACCTTCAACACACTTCAACATTCCATTCATTTCTCCATTCCCACTTTCTCTCTCACACACTCTCTCTCTCTCTAAACTCTCTTTCTTTCTTTCTCTCTCTAGAAATTAGGGTTAGGTCTAGTTAGTTCTCAGTTAATATTTAACTGAAACTAACGGAGGGGCTACTTTTGTAATAGCGTAGGGAATAGTCCAGGGGCTTTTATTGTAATATTTTCAAGGATATTGCGGAAGTTCTGCTTGTACTCTCTCTCTAAACGCTTATTCAATCTACGCTTTATTAACGGTTACTTCTTTCCTTATCTGTTATAATGATAATTGCTATTGTTATTATGCTAGATTTAGGATCTGTTATTATGCGTAGTGAGTAGTTTCCTTGTGTGTTTGTTATGATGTAGTTAGTTTATATATGTGTGAGGTGATGCTGCTTTAAACATATAATTGGATAACATTATGAAATAACGGAGGTAACGTTATACGGCTTTCATTTGTATAGCGCCAGAATCATCACTTATGTGTGTAGTACGGAACGTGGAAGCTATGAAAGTCGTGGGCACAATCCGTTGTGGAAATAATGTTTCTAGTTATATTATATAAATGTAAACCGGTGATCTATTAATCTTGTATTTATGAATTTCTAAACCTAATCGCCTTTCCTCCAATTAAACGTGGTTAGAACCTTTATGACAAGGAGTCGCGAACCTTGTTCAAACGGTCACTACCTATCTGTGTTTTCTAAAACTATAAACATGGTCTGAATTACGTAGCTGTGGAAATACTGTTTAAAACCTTCCGTATAGTACACCGTGAATCAATCAGGGATTTATTGGAAAATAGTAAGGGCTGGTTTATATCATTGATGGTTGGGCTTTAATACAAACTTAGTTTAAAATAGTCTAGAGTGACCATAAAGTATGTGACCCCGGAAAGACCACGGTAAACGGCACTGTACTTCGTGTAACGTTGGAAACACCTTTGGTGGAGTACAAATACGTAGGAGCTAAGGAAATGTCGGTGGTTGAAGACTGTGTCACATCCTGGTTTGACTTCAAAGCTGTGGAAATGCTTGATCGCACTGTACACCGTTAGTACGCCTAAAGATCAGGAACACTGTGGAAATGCTTAGATGCACTATACACCGTTATTACATCTTGGGTCTACAAAACTGTGGAAATGTATAGTCGCACTGTACACCGTGATGAAAGCTCTGGGCTAGAATAAAACAATTAATATAAAGTTAAAAGTCACCAAAACCAAGTCTTAATCTTAAATGCCTTGTTTGACTTCGTTGTCCCCGTAGTGTTAAGAAAGGTCGGAACCTTAGTGGGTATGTTACTCTATCTCATGCACCCAGGAATTAATATTCCAAGAAGGGTCGTTACTCCGTCACTGGATAACGTTGAAGAGTTGAGCATCCTCCTCCGATCAGACTCAATTTGGCCTAGTACTCAGTGACATACTGATTGGTCTCCCCAATCAGTAGGGTACTAGTGTTTACATTACGAACAATTAAGCTCAGATAAGACACAAACCTTTAAAAGACGTTTTCATACTAAAACCCTAGCATCACCCCCGCATAAGCTAAAGAAGTCATAACAAACACATATCCTCCATACTGATTTCATCCCTATTTATGTTTTCCATTTATTTACTTTTATTTAATTGCTTTAATTTACGGACCTAAGTAACAAAAACCCACTCAAACTCTGTTTTAAAAATCCCATCACTAAAATAAACAACTTGTCTTGATACTCCCGTTTCACAATACGATTAGCTTGAAGAACGACCCTAGGTCATACTGCTGCTATACAGCCGTAGTAAAACTTAGGTCCCCAGCTTTACAAATTTAAAACACTCCACTGCCGTGTCCTCCTTCCGTTGCTTTGACGACCGTGTCGGATTGGGTCCACGACAGGATCCAACTCTTTATAGAGCCATGATCGGATCACTAATGTATTTAACAGCCTCTAGGACTGACATAATGTTTGCTGTTTGTTTATGCACAAGATATCAGGCTAATCCGAAAGAGTCACACATGCAAGCTGTTAAACGAATCTTTCGTTACCTCAAAGGGAAAGCTAAGCTGGGTCTTTGGTATCCGACTGATGGAGACTTAGATCTCGTAGCTTATACTGATTCGGATTATGGAGGATGCAATCAGAATAGGAAATCTACGACCGGAGGATGTCAATTCCTAGGAGGTAGATTAGTATCCTGGCAGTGCAAGAAGCAAACCTCGATAGCCATTTCTACATGTGAAGCTGAGTATGTTGCAGCTGGCAGCTGTTGCTCTCAAGTTCTATGGATTCAACAGCAACTGCGGGATTACGGGTTAAATATAACCAATACTCCTATGATGATTGATAATGAATCAATGATGTCGATCACCAACAATCCGGTGAAGCACAGTAAAACTAAGCATATTGATATTCGACATCATTTTATTAGAGATTGTGCTGAAAAGAAGTTAATAAAGTTAGTTAAGGTTCCATCATTGGATAACTTAGCAGACTTATACACAAAGGCGTTTGACAGAGCAAGATTTGAGATGTTGGTTCAATTGAACGGAATGAGAAATCCAGAGTGATTCGTCTTCCAAGGGTATCTTTGTAATAGTTAGTATTTTTAAGTATTATTATTTAAAAAAAAAGGCGTATGGCATTCATTTGCTTGTTACCTAAGGGGAATCGCCTTCATTAAAGAATATAAACATAATATTCTTTAAATTTTTAGTTTTTATCTGCAAAAACTAAGGGAAATGATAGTACATTAGGAGAATAAGCTTCACAATAATAAGTTTAAGTCCTAAGGATGATATGGTAGTAGGTTCAAATAAAGTTACTTTAGAACTACAGCGGTTCTATCAGGTATGTGTTTATATTTATTTGATTATACACCTATATCCACAAGTTATAATTTGTCTATTTTATTTAAAAGATTAGATGGCTTCATCATATGATGTACTGGTAGGCAAATTATACGACATTTTCTAAGCCTAAAGAAGTTAATTAACAACTTTGTTATTATCTTGTGTTACTATTCTATGATGTATGACATTAGTCTTAATTGTTGAATGATGGTATTGCCATACACTGTTATCATGCATTTTTAATTTCAATTGACAAATAGTAGCAATATGAGTATTAACTTAATTACTGGTAACTTTGTTGTACTGAGTACAGATCTGAAGCCTTTAATTAAATTAATATTCTCAAATATATTTTGAATTATGCTAGAAGGGATCCTCTGTTGTACTAAGTACAGACTTGGATAACATAGCATACTCAAGGTATGTCTGATATTTGTCTAACCTTAAAATTCAAGTGTATGTTATATGTTTCGAAAAGATACATCATTTAGTAACCGCTACCTTGAAATTTAAACGATACAGTGTTATGAGTTTTACTTGAAATTCTTCAGTATGTCATATAATAGGAAGCACTTGATAATATTCATCCTAACAATAAAGTGTTTGCTTAGAAAGTCAAGTATAATTTGTTTATGTGGATCATAATACCGGTAATCGTTTTGAACTGTCTATAATTAAAATATTCACTTTATGTGAGTAATGCATATATTAATTATGCTATGTGGATAAAGGTACCTAAGATATAGTTTTATAAATATAAATGTATAAATGATAAACTTAGTTGTAATTTTATGGTAATTTATTTAAATTTCATGAGGTATGTATACTACCAATCTACTTAGACTTTTTAATAAATACTTAATTGTTTATTCTTTCTAATATGATCCCTAAGCAGATAAATTCTTATTCATTTTGTTTATGTATTTTGTTTTGCTCAAGTGATTAATAAAATGGTACTTGATACCAATGTTTATATAATTGTGTTTTTATCTTATTTTATTTTATTTTTTATCTTTATGTTTAAGTAAAGTTTTTGTGTTTATTAGATTTTACCCTTTGGAATTAAATTATACTGAATATTTTCTATTTTAAGTTGAACAATCGTAACAAATACAAGTGAAAAATAATTTTATTTTAGACTTGTACTAATGATGGGTTTTTAATTTATACTTAGCATTTAATTCGCGTTTTTATTTCATTCTGCGAGTTTGACTAGTCAAACCTGCGGATCCACTTGAAATCTCGTGAATCGAGTGAATAGTATAAAAGGGTGGTCAACCGAGTCCATAGTCACCGAGCCCACTTCATATTCGCGAGTTCACTTATACTTTGCGGATCCACTTCACGGCGAAACGAGGCGAAAACTTTATTTTCGTTTGATTTCGATCTTATACACACGGGAACGAGTTTTTGAAACCGTAGGTTTTATACACCACTTCATTGCGAACATTTTGAGGTATATATCAATGAGTTTCACCGTGTAATTAACTGGAAATCGAAGTTTTAAATAAATTAGGGTTTCGGTTTAATGTTTGATCGATTCACGTAGAATAAAGGACTGTTAGAACACGAATCCTTGTGGTTAATGTTAAACGAACATTAGTAAAAGTGAATGTATCGATTGATCGTGTTAAATCTAAAAAAATCATCGATTTTAAGTTTAAACTCGCGACGGACGTTCATCAAACGAGTTGAGTTTACAATTGAACTCGCAGTGAGTTGACTAGCGGATCGACTGGCGAGTTGATCTGCGGATCGACTTGATTTGCGAGTTGAATAGGCTGCGAATTCAATTGCGAGTTGACTGGCGAATCGAGTAATACTCAATTCGCATGTTATTCTGCGAGTCCAGTATTTCGAATATTTTTTTTAAAAAAAAAATTAATATATATATGTTAAGACTTTTTAAGTAATAACTTGTATATATTGGACTCCTATTTCAATGTATATAATTATATCGAAAGTCTACCGATTCAAAATGTAATCGAGTGGCGTGTCCTAATTTTATGTTAGCGGTATAATATATATATTACTTTTATAAAACGTTAAAGACTTGAGAATTTCCTATTAACAAGTAATTAACGGAAATTACATTTTGGACTTACGACTTATGAGTTATAAGTTATATATGTTACATATTTATGTATACGACTTGAGATAATTATGTAACAAGTTATATATATAATTTAAAACTGTTAGTCCCTGTTTAACTTAATAAACAATCTTACTTAATAAGCCTTGAATATATTATTGAGAAGTTGCGGAATCACACTCAATAATATTAAGAAGATCAATGAATATTAATTAATTTAATGAACACACAATATACTGAAAGCTTCAATCTTATTAATGATATAAGACGAATACACTTGATGTATTAGGGTTACAGAAAACCTTGAAGCTGCGCAAAAAATCATTAACCTATCTAGGTCTAAAGGATCTCTATTTATAACATATAGAGTCCTATACAATCTCCTACAAATATGGAATAAAATAACTTCCATAACCGACTCATACTTATCACAAAATCATAAACAGTTTTAACTACCATTCTGATGTAAACAGTTGTAACTGTTACACATTCAGTGGTAACTGCTTCAATTGTAATATGCGACCAAGTACAAATACATAATCAGTGTTAACTGTTTCATATATAACTAACAGTTACTAATACATAAGCAGTTTTAACTACTTACAAACACATAACTATCAGTTGTAATCTATCTTCAAACAGTTGTAACACTTGTCTTCTCTTCAGTTTTCTTCTATCAGTTGTAACTTCATAATGACAGTTTTAACCTTCAAAGCAAACAGTTTTAATCACTTATATTCTTATCAGAACTTCAACTCAGACCTGAAACAGTTTAGACCCAACAATCTCCCCCTAAACTTAATCTGTCCTTCACAGCATTAAGTTTCTTCTAATCCTCCATTATAAGCTTCACAAAATTCTTTCAAAACTGTTAGTCATTTCTTCTCTTCTTCCTATCAATCTCCTCCTTCTTATGAATCTGATTCAGCACCATATATACCAATTCCAGAGCTACATCATCTAAAACTGCAGCTTGTAGCCTTGCATTTCTCAAGCCCATCAAAAATCTCAGATTTATATCATAAAATCTATCTGTCAATAACCACATAAACACTGCATCCTCCATAACAATCTGATGTACTCCAGGTTTGGCATGATAAATCCAATTTCTGACCTTGCTAAAAGTAGCAAACTGAAATGGAAACTCTTCTGGCTCAAACATAGCTTTAATCCAATGCCATGTAACTTTTTCAACCAGATTATCAAACCTTTTCAAATCTAAATTCTTTTCCATCCCAATCTCATACATTCTCACCAAATCAGTCCTACTAATTCTCTTTATCAAATCCCTAAAAGATCTCCACCAAGATATATTTCCATCTGCTCTTTCAACTTTAATCTTGTGAATCTTAACAGGATTGACAAATTGCTCTATAGACCAATCAATGATACCAGGTAATTCAACATTAATTACCTCAGATTCCATAGGCTGTAACAAAATAAACTCTTTCAATTCATCAATATTCCTTTCTCTATCAGGAATTTCATCTAACTCTCTCTTCTTTTGCTCAAGTTCATCTTTCCTCCTCTTCTCAGCTTCTATCTTTTCTCTTTTTTCTTTTTCTTCCTTTTCCTTCAATTTTCTTTCTTTTTCAGCCTTTTTCCTTTCCTTTTCAACTTCCTGCTTTTTCTTCTCAGCTTCTTTCTTTTCTGTTTCTTTCTTTTCAATCACATCAGGATTCAACTCATCTTTATCACATAACTCCTGCAATCTCTCTAAACTCATCTGTTTCAAAGCATTCAAAGGAATATACCCACCTTTCAACTTTGCAATTAAGTTCTTCTTCATTTGAGCTTTTGTTGGTGGTTTTGCAGCTTTTTTCTTTCTTGCTTCCTCTGCTTTCTTTTTCTTAACCTGCTCTACAAGATATTCAATATCATCCTGTCTCTGTTCTTTCAGTAAATATTCATCCCACTCTGCCACTTGCTCTTTTGTCATTTTCACAAACTTTCCTTCCTCAATCTCAACATCAATCAATCCCTCTGCATTTAGCTCAGCCTGTAACCTTTGAGCATACTCAATATCATGAGCAGTTACTTCTGGTGGCACTGGTTTTTGCTTTTTCTTCTTTGGTTCTTCCACCAATTTTCCCTTGCCTTTATCTTTTGGATCAATCTTTGGCAATTCTTTCTGTTGAACAGGAGCAGCAGCAGGTTCTCTAATTTGAAATCCAGGCAAAGATGGTTGTTGTGAAGATTTCTTCTTTGGAGTTTCAACCTTCTTTCCTGTACCAGTCATTT
The DNA here is from genome assembly GCA_949592205.1 of Helichrysum umbraculigerum. Classification (NCBI taxonomy): domain Eukaryota; kingdom Viridiplantae; phylum Streptophyta; class Magnoliopsida; order Asterales; family Asteraceae; genus Helichrysum; species Helichrysum umbraculigerum. The sequence continues at coordinate 18,511,137 of CATIUR010000007.1, read as the reverse complement.
TAGCAGTTTTAACTGGAATGCTCTTCTTTCTAGTCTTTTCAACTTGTTGAGCATCAGTTTTAACATCAGTCTTTAGTTCTTCTTTTTCAACTGCTATCTCAGGTTTACTCACCTCTTCACCATCATCCTCATCAATCTTTAACTCCTCAGTCTTATCATCCAAATTCACCTCTTCAGTTTGCTTCACTGACCCAATAACCTCAGTATGATCAGACTTATCTTCATCTGCCACTGATTCCTTCATTTCTGTTTCCACTGTCTCATATACTGATTCATTTATTTCTAGCTCTGGCTCTGTAGGTGGTGTTGGAGGTGTATGCACAAAATCATCATCCACTGGTTGTTCCATTTCAATCTCTTCATCAACTTTTTCATCATCAGACACAACCTTATCATTCTCACTCCTCTTATCACCCAAATTTGTCCAGACCTTCTCCCCCTTTTTGAAAGCATTTTGTCTAAAGTTATAAGTCTCCTCAGGTTCTGAAGTATCATGAACCACATATTTCCTCCCTTTCTTCAAACATTTAATAACAATCCTCTCTAACTGCTTCACTTTCCTCTGCAACTTAGTAATAACTTCATCCTTAGCCTTATTCTTCTTCCTCTCTTGTACAAACTCAGCCCATACATAATCAACCATTTTCGTCAATTCCAAGTTAGTTCTAGCCTCAACACCTTCAGGATGTGAATCCTTTGGTGAATCATTGACATCATCAAACTCTGACTCATGCCTAGCATGATCATCAAAGTCCCCTTGGTTCTTGGTACTGGGACCACTAGGATCATCTACTGGTGTAGAATCATGTCCATGTGTTGCCTCTGATTGGGTCTTATTAATGTTACTTCTGTCCTGCTCTGCCAGTGGGCTAGAAGCAGTAGAAGCAGCCCTCTCAGAATGATCATCCTCCTCCTCATTGATCATCTGCTGTGATGAATCATTTGTCTGAGGCACCTGAGCAGCAGCAGCCTCAGATGCCTGTTTTTTAGCCTTTTTGGCTTTAGTAGGTTTAGCTGTTGTGGTCCCTTGTTTTCTCTTAGTACCCCCAACTACTGTGGGTTGAGAAGTGGTGGGTGGAACCATTCTCTCAGTAGTTGGTTCAGCTTCAGTTGGTAATACTGATGCTGTGGTGGAAGGTGCAGGAAGCATTGTAGAAAATAATGCTGTAACCTTCCCAGAAAATTTAGTATCTCTCTTCATATTTACAAAAACTTTTGGTTTAAAAGAGACAATACCAATAATCTTTTCAAGTGCAGTTATATTAGGAATTTGTTCATTTAAGAACAACTGCACAAAATGTGGATACATCAAAAACTTAATCTTTGGCTGCTCAATGTTTCTAAGCATACCAGAAAATATCAGATTTGAAAAATTAAACCTTTGACCAGTTGCAAGACAAGCAATTGCATAAGAAATGTTGCTTCCAAACTGCTCAAAAGATGATCTCTTAGATGATAAGCAGTGTAAAATTGTATGTATTAAAAACCTCCACTGATGAGAAAATAAGGTTTTCTGAAAAGTAAAAATTTCAAAAGAACCCTCATAACCCATTAATCGTAAAGTATCATACATAACAGTATCCTCTAAAGAAGATATACCTGCCTCATCATCTAGTTGTAATGAAGCTCTAACAGTAGCTTCTGTGATTACAACACGTGTATCCATAACTTCTGAAACGATTCTTTTAATCCCCTGTTCCTCTTCTATTGATGCATTCACCCAGAAATTGTTGATATGATCGTGAGATATTCTGGGTGCTACAGTGAGAGCATGACGAATATGTGAAGCACGAAGGAAATCAATGATTTCCACATACTCGTTTGCCTCTGCAGGTTTCATTAAGAATGCAATCATATTGTGATCTTTTCCAATCGGTAGTTGAACAGTAGACGAAGTCGATGCCATGATAAGAAATCAAGTAATCGAGAAGAATCGAAGATATTTTACAGAATCGAAAATCAATGAGACTTAGCGCAGTTGTTTGTATGTGAAATTTTGAAAGCGTAATGAGAAACCCTAAGTGTTGAGAGTTAAGTACTGAAATTAAATCAGTTGTAAGCCCTAATTTGATCAGATCCCCAATTATAACTAAAACAGTGTTAATTAAATAAAATAACACGTTCAGTGATAACTGTGAAAATAACCATCAGTGGTAATCAACACTTGGTTTCTCAAATGCATCATTTACATAATTAAGCTAGCAGTGCTAACTTGTACAAGCAGTACTAACCGACCAAGGCAGTGCTAACTTAATACAAGTAGTACTTCAGTTCTAGCAGAATCATATAAACAAAGCAGTGGTAATTTTTTTTTTTTTTTTTTTTTTTTTTTTTTTTTTTTTTTTACCGAAAGCAAACTCCACAAGCAGTAAAAACTTCATAAACACCTGCATAAGTTAGACTCCAAAACATAGCAATATAACCTGCAGTGGTAATTTCAAACAATAATACAAGTATACAGTGTTAACGATACACCAACAGTGGTGAAGTGATTATTACCACTGTTTATAATACAATTAAGAAACAGTGATAACGATACACATTACACACAATCAGAGTTTAATTAACAAATCAGTATTAACCCAAATTGAAATCACAGTAGATATTATTCACAGAAAGCAGTAACAAGAGAAATAACTTATGACAAATTGATCATTCCAATACTAGTAACCAAGAATGTGAATCTGCCTACATCAAAAGCTTTTGTAAACAGATCAGCAAATTGATTATCAGTATGAACTTTCAAAATTTGAATAAGTCTTTTCTCATTACAATCTCTAATGAAATGATATCTGATTTCAATATGCTTTGTTTTAGAATGTTTAACTGGGTTATTAATAATACTGATTGCAGAGCTATTATCAATAAAAATAGGAGTATTAAGAAAGGTAAAACCATAATCTAGCATCTGATTCTGAATCCATAGCACTTGAGCACAGCAACTTGCAGCTGCTACATATTCTGCCTCTGCTGTAGATGTAGATACAGTGGTTTGTTTCTTGCATTGTCATGAAACCAATCTTTCTCCCAAAAATTGACAACCTCCTGATGTAGATTTCCTGTCCAAATTAGCTCCTCCATAATCACTATCTGTGTAAGCTATCAGATCAAAAGAATTAAACTTTGGATACCAAAGGCCCAATTTTGATTGACCCTTCAAATATCTAAATATTCTTTTGACTGCTAGAAGATGTGATAGCTTTGGATTAGCTTGAAATCTTGCACATAAACACACTGCAAACATGATGTCAGGCCTTGATGAAGTGAGATACATAAGAGACCCAATCATTGATCTGTAAAGATGTTCATCCACACTCTCCCCCTCAAGATCTGCATGCAATTTCTTGTTTGTCTCAACTGGTGTGCTTGCAACTTTAGCATCTTTGTATCCAAACCGATCCAATATATCATTCACATACTTACTTTGATGAATAAAGATTCCTTCTTTCTGTTGCTTTACTTGCAGCCCCAAGAAAAATGTTAATTCCCCCATGGAGCTCATCTTGAACTTTTCATGCATCAATGATTCAAACTCCTTGCAAAGACTGTCCTTTGTTGAACCAAAAATGATATCATCTACATAAACTTGAACCAGTAGTATATCATTCTTAATTCTTTTAGTAAACAAAGTTTTATCTATTGCACCCCTTTTGAATCCATTCTGCAACAGATAATCTGAAAAAGTATCATACCAGGCTCTAGGTGCTTGATGTAAGCCATAAAGAGCTTTATCCAATTTGAAAACTTTATCAGGAAATTTAGAATCTTCAAACCCTGGTGGTTGACATACATAGACCTCTTCCTGTATAGTGCCATACAGAAAAGCACTCTTAACATCCATCTGATACACAATGAATCCCTTGAATGAAGCATAAGCCAAAAACAATCTAATTGCCTCTATCCTTGCAACAGGTGCAAAAACCTCATCATAATCAATCCCCTCTTCTTGTGAATACCCCTGTGCAACCAATCTAGCCTTGTTTTTGATCACTATACCTCTTTCATCCTTCTTGTTCTTGAAAATCCATTTAGTACCAATTGCCCTCTTCTCTTTAGGCAAATCAACCAATGTCCAAACTTCTTGAATCTTAAACTGAAGCAACTCCTCTTGCATAGCTTCAATCCAACTAGGATCTCTCAAAGCTTCAGTAACCTTCTTTGGTTCTGTTTGAGACAGAAAACAGGCAAACAAAGAAGTATTAACAGCTTCTGTATCAAGATTTACTTCTTCCTCATTTGCTGAAGCTTCAAACACCTGACTTTGATTTCTTGTTTTAACAGCTGATTCAATATCTCCTATTACATTCTCAAGTGGATGATCTTTATGAGAAATGTATTTAGATGCTGCTGTTTCTTGAATACTCTCCTCTAAGTTGGTAAAATTTCCTTCTTGCCCAGACTCACTACTTGACACTTCTCTTGCAATTCTCTTTGACAAAGGAGTAGAACTCATCAAATGTAGATAATTCAATTGTTCCTGCTCTGTGTCAAGATGCTTTGTAGGTGTCTGATCAACATTCACACCTGCCTTTGTAGACTTCTGTACTGGACTCATATCACTGTCTTCTGTACTGTCTTCAATAACAGGTCTATCAGAATCATTAACATGAGAAAATGATGTTTCATCTGATTTTCCTGTTTCCACATCCTGTGATGTCGTTGGTTGATCAGTATCAAACACTTCTGGAGGATCAGGAGACCAAATTGGAAATAATATATATTCCAATGAATCATTCTTCTTTCCAACTGATATTCCTGATTTTGCTCTACCTTCTTCATCACCTGTTCCTGCATTTGTACCTGCACTAGTATCCACATTTGTATATCTAAAAGCAGTATTAAGTGCATCAATATCAAACAGTGATTCAGGACCTTTTCCCTCAGGATTAACAGTGTTTTCATTAAAAGTAATGTGCACTGTTTCTTCTATGATTCTGGTCCTTTGATTGAATACCCTATAAGATTTACTTTGAATAGAATAACCAACAAATATCCCCTCATCAGCCTTACTCTGAAACTTACCTAAGTGATCTTTGGTATTTAAGATTGTACAAGGACACCCAAAAGATTTTAAGAAACTAACCAAAGGCTTTCTCTTAAACAACAGTTCATATGGTGTCTTGTTATGAGGCTTAACAACTAATACTCTATTCTGAACATAACAAGTTGTGCTAACTGCCTCTGCCCAAAAAGACATAGGTAGCTTTGCATCAGATAGCATGGTTCTAGCAGCCTCAATCAGTGTCCTATTCCTCCTTTCAGCTACTCCATTTTGTTGAGGAGTTCTAGGTGCACTAAATTCTCTCTTAATACCTTTAACTTCACAGAATTTATCCATCTCATGATTTTTAAATTCTGTTCCATTATCACTTCTGATGATCTTTACTCTTTTATCCAATTGATTCTCCATCTTAGTTATAAATGATCTAAGTATTTCACCTGTCTCATCCTTTGTCCTAAGAAAGAAAACCCATGTAAATCTAGTATAATCATCAATAATCACAAGACAGTAAGACTTTTTCCCCATACTACTTATACTGGTAGGTCCAAATAAGTCCATATGCAATAAGTGTAAGGGTGTGATATTTGTGTTCACAGATTTGGACTTAAATGAGGATTTGTGTTGCTTTCCCTTTTGACAAGAAACACAATGATCATCACATGAATAGACCTTTTCAGGCAAACCTCTAACAAGCTTGTTTTTGACAAGTTTATTAATGGTTTTGAAATTCATGTGACACATCCTCCTATGCCACAGTTCAGATTCATTCACACTTGCTTTAGAAATAAGACAGTTTAAATCAGGTTGAGGTGTCATATTTACTAAGTCACACTTATATACATTATCTTGTCTTGGAATTCTCATCAAAATCATGTTTTCTGGTATTTTGAATTCTTTGGACAAGATAAGGCATTCAGTGTCAGTAAAAAGAACTGGGTTCTTTTTATCTGTGATTTGACTTACACTTAGTAAATTATACCTCAGTTGTTCCACAAAATAAACATTATCAAAACTTAGCTTTTCACTCTGAACTGTTCCTTTCCCTGTGATCCTTCCTCCTTTTGGATTGCTTCCAAAAGCTACATATCCTCCATCAAAAGATTTAAAGTCCTGCAGCTTTTCTTTGTCTCCAGTCATGTGCCGTGAGCATCCACTATCAATATGCCATAAGCTCTTAGGCTTGCCCTGCACAAATAGTCAAAAAAAAAGAGAATTAATTTCTCTTGGGAACCCAAACCAATTTGGCTTTGGGTTTCCCATGTGCATTCACATAATCAACTTTCTTAAAGATTATTGATTGTGAAGCACTGTTGGTATTTGGATCTGTTAATTTATCAGACTTAATAGGTGTCCAAATCCAACTAATTTTAGACTTAACAGTGTTCTTTGGCTTAACAGTTTTAACTGTTTTACCAATTAAAGAGTCAGTGTTAATTTTGTTAACACTGTTTTTGAAATCAGTTACCACTGTTTTAGTCTTTGAGCTTTTGGCTAATTTTGTTATTACTGCTGCAGTAGATTTACCTGTAACAGTGTTTAACATGGTAGCCTTTGAGTTTATCTTCTGAACTCTGGCAGTATGATCAACTTTTGATTGAAAATTTTGTTTGTTAATCATATTAGCTTTTGTCCATGACTGTTTTCTAATCCTTTGAACCTTCTCAGGATTATGATAGCAGTCATAGTGAAGATGACCCATTTTTCCACATATAAAGCAAGACATTTCTTTAATCACAGTAACATTATTACCCAGTTTTTGTGAAATCATTTGATTCCAATTTCTTTGATTACCTCTGGGTTTTTTATTTTGAAAACCCTGTGAAGAAGAAGCACTTGCTTTACATTTACAATTCAAACAGTTATTCACAACAGATTCAACAACAGGTTTAGTAACTGAGTTAACTGTATTACTAACATATCCTAACCCATGTTTAGATTTGTTAGTATTCAAGCTCACCTTCTCTAAGTGCAGTTTAACCTTCTCCTTAAACATTTTCTTACCCTCTTCTAGTTTATCAGTTTTAAGATTAACAACTAGATCAGTAATTACTCTCTTCACATCCTCACATGTTGACTCAGACTTAGATGATTCAGATTTCACACTCTTCTCACTATCAGATGTCCTATCACTCTGATCATCTTCTTCAGTCCAGTCACTAACTTCACCTTCTACAAACAGATCATCATCAGATAAACTTTTAATTGGATCAGCCTTTTTAACCTCATCTACCATTTCTCTTTTAAGTGAATTGATATCAATTTCACTTTTGGGAGGAAAGTAGGTGTGATTATAAGGTGGAGGTACATTATTGTATCCTAATCCAGTCTTAAGTTTATCATGAATCTGTGAATTAATAAGTTTATTTACACTCTTTGAAGCATGTTCTAATTTACTTACATCAAGCCTTATACTATCTCTTTCACATGTGACCTCAGTAAGTTTCTTAGATAACAACTCGACTTTATCTTTGAAAGTGTCTCTCTCCCACCTAGCATATTCAATGTCATACTTAAACTGTGTTGCATTGACTTCATATGCCTTTATTTGATTTTCCAGATTTTCAATGACTGCTATGGTGTGTTTACTTTTGATTTCCCATTGTTTTAGTTCCTCACACACTTTTATATTATGATCTCTGTAGTGTTTAACAGTTTGTTTACAAACAGCAGAACATAATTTATTTTGTACCTCTGTAGGAACTTCTGACTTTTTGTCAGATTCTGCAATGGCCATGAGACATTGATTCTTCACAACATGCTCTTCTTGATCACTCCAATCCCATCCACAGCCATCCATAGACACCAAAGCATTTGCTGAAGCCCCTTGAATTGGAATGTTTCTTGTCTGTGTTCCAGTGCTTCCAGATCTCTGACCATTACCATTCTGCTCTTGCCTAGGGTTTCTGCATTCTCTGGCAAAGTGTCCCATCTTGTGACAGTTGAAACACTCAATCTTGCTCTTATCAAACCAATTTGCATCATTCCTCTTGTATGCAAAGTTATTTCTACCAGTCCTCTGCATGAACCTTTTTGCTCTCTGAGTAATCAATGCAATTTGCCACTTGATGTCCATCTCCTCTAGATCATCACCATCAAATTGTTCCAGATCTTCATTAGTAAGTGAAGAATTCACATTACTTGCAAAGAAAGATTCTAATATTTGATCATTAGAACTATTTGATGATGATCCTGCTCCTCCTGAAACATGAGTAGAACCCATTTGACTTGATTCTGCTTTTGTTCCAGCCATAGACATAAAAGCAGCATTATGACTGTATCCAGTTGCTTGCTTCTTACTTTCCACCTCAGACTCAAAGTTCCTCAGATCATTGTATATATCTTCTAGTTCCTTAACTTCAATGTCTGAACTCTGCCTTAATCCAACAGTATAGATTGTCCATTCATCACCTAATGATCTCAAGAACTTTCTGTTAAGATCTTCTTTGTCAATCTTAACCTTGTGATTTTCCAATTCTCCAACTAATTTAGTAAACCTATCAAAGGTTTGAGTTAGAGTTTCAGATTTCACATGGCTAAAATTTTCAAATTGTTGTTTTAACAGAGATCTTTTATTCTTTTTGGTGTTATCATTACCACCAAACCTCTTCTCAATTGCCTCCATCAGTACCTTGGGATCTTCACAATTATCAAATCTGCTCTGATGCTCATTAGGAATGGAAAGCAACAGAGTACTAAGTGCTTTGTACTCAGTAGATCTGATTTTCCTCTCTGCTTCAGATGTTGGTGGTGCTCTTGGTTGCTTTACTCCATCACCATCAAGCGTTACTGGTATACCATTAACAACAACTTCCCACATCTGATAATCCGTGAGAAGCATATATTGCCTGATTCTGACCTTCCATAGGTCAAACTCATCAGGTTTAAGCATCGGTATCTTTGTTGCTTGAATTCCTTCATTGCCTTCAGTCGCCATTGAAATCAAAACTTAATATCTGAACTAAACTCAAATACTAATACTAATAATCCCAGATCTTCCTGTCTTCAAAGCTTCACAAGCTCTGATACCACTTTGTTAGTCCCTGTTTAACTTAATAAACAATCTTACTTAATAAGCCTTGAATATATTATTGAGAAGTTGCGGAATCACATTCAATAATATTAAGAAGATCAATGAATATTAATTAATTTAATGAACACACAATATACTGAAAGCTTCAATCTTATTAATGATATAAGACGAATACACTTGATGTATTAGGGTTACAGAAAACCTTGAAGCTGCGCAAAAAATCATTAACCTATCTAGGTCTAAAGGATCTCTATTTATAACATATAGAGTCCTATACAATCTCCTACAAATATGGAATAAAATAACTTCCATAACCGACTCATACTTATCACAAAATCATAAACAGTTTTAACTACCATTCTGATGTAAACAGTTGTAACTGTTACACATTCAGTGGTAACTGCTTCAATTGTAATATGCGACCAAGTACAAATACATAATCAGTGTTAACTGTTTCATATATAACTAACAGTTACTAATACATAAGCAGTTTTAACTACTTACAAACACATAACTATCAGTTGTAATCTATCTTCAAACAGTTGTAACACTTGTCTTCTCTTCAGTTTTCTTCTATCAGTTGTAACTTCATAATGACAGTTTTAACCTTCAAAGCAAACAGTTTTAATCACTTATATTCTCATCAGAACTTCAACTCAGACCTGAAACAGTTTTGACCCAACAAAAACTAAGATGTTTGATGATTATTTTCTCATAATATGTTATAGTTTAAAATATGTTAACGTGCTTTAAATTGTTGTTGTCATTTGTGTTTTTATAGATATGGCTCGACAATTTGATAAAGGTCACAACATTCTTGTTGATCTTGATGTACGCGCAAAGGGAGCTAACAGAGTAGCTCAAGTGCATACTTTTTTGGCACGTTCACGTATTCGGTATGCTGTTACGGCATCTCCACCTATTTCTCAGGCGATTCTGACTGATTTCTGGACGGATATTCAGTATGACCAATCGGTCAATCCACCAGAGATTAGAACAACGGTCAATAATCAACCGATTGTTTTTACGGCTGGTAATATTCGGTAGATTTTACAGCTTGGTACGGAAGAGCAAGAGAATGGGGATTTGGAGTATCCCATGGATTTTACCGAGGGAGCTATCAGTCGTATGGGATACACGGGTGATAGACGAGGACGTCAATTCCAGAAGCCTCTGGTTATTGGACAATGGAGGTTTCTATGGCACGTGATTGTCACGGTTTTTGCACCGAAGAAGGGAGGTTTCGATGAGTTAAGCCCTGCCCTTGTATCAGTTGTACTATCACTGGTTTATAACAAACCATACAATTTTTGTGATTACATTTTTCGAGAACTGGTTAGACAGATTTCGGGGTCTGTCAGATCAAGGTTTCTAGTTTACCCGCATTTTTGTATGCTGATCATTAGAGCTCTTCTGCCAGAGCTTGTTATCCCTGAGCCGCTCTTACGTGTTGATACTATTGGGCTCAGAGGGTACAATGCTATGTTTTTGCAGACTGTGAGGAAGGAAGGGGTAGTCAAGCCTGAGGAGAGAAATCTTTTTGGGTATATTGTCGATCCTGCCTATGTGACTCCGCCAAATCATGGTTGGCTAGATGTTGCTGCTCCTGCTACTGTTCCAGATCCTTTAGCTGATGTGGGTCATGCTGAAGGTCCACAGAAGCTTCTAGAGGATGTTTTGGAACAACCTGGACATGCTGGGGAACAGGTGAACCCAGATGTTGCTGCACAGGTGGTGCAGGAGGTGCTAGGTCATAATGACGAGGCACAAGATCCCGAGATGAGGGAAATTGATCTGTTCTTTGAGATTGCACCGGAACAGGTATTATTTCCATTATATAATAGTATAGATACTTAGTTGATCGATTACTTTTATTAATCATGTAGTATAATATTATTATATATTATATATCTATACTGATATTAGATATTTAGTTAATTGGATAATATTTCTGATTATAAAATATAAATATCATTATATGAACAGGAAGCTGAGGCTGTGAACCCAGAGGTTGCAATACCTGAGGGGGAGCAGAGACAACAAGATAGATCAGTTGTTGTACCGGTTAAGGTATTATATCTGATTAATCTTAAAATATATAGAACTTGTATGATAGAGCTTTACGCTAATCATAAATGTTTAATATATTCAACATTTAGGATCCTGTTGGATCATCTGGAGGTCGTGATGGTAAGACGGCTTCAGATGAGGATTCTGAGAATACACCTTCTCCTCCTCCGTCTATTTCTGAAAAGAAGAGGAAGGGCAAGAGTATTCTGGAGGAAGGTCCGGAGGAAATTGAAATTCCTCTGATGAAACGGTCAAGAAATTTGACCATAAGAGAAGGTTAGTATTATACAAAATTAGATAATCTTAACTTGTTGTTTATCAGGATTTGAACTGAGACAGTTAATTCTGTGACAGTTGCTCAAGATACACCGCAGGTCGAGACGGTGATATCGGTAGAGTCTGGACCGATGTCTGTACCTTCTAAGGTATGAGATATAAGTTTAGTACTACAAGTATTACAAACTTACTTAGAGATTGAGACAGAGTAATCTGTAACAATTACTTATTTAATTTTTGTCTAATGTTTTTAGGAGATTGTTGACTTAGTACGTTCGGAGCCGATTCCGACTACTACAGCATGCACATTTACAGCTGATCTTCTGACGACAGCTTTGACTCAGCCACTTCCACCGCGTACATTTGAGTCACATGTTGCTTCGCTGACACCACCTGGACCGACGATCATTCCTATCACTCCTGTGACTGATGCTGAAAGGATTACATCCTTAGAGTCGAAAGTGAAGGAGTTAGAGAAGGTTGTTGCGAGGGTTCCAGAGTTGGTTGTGAACAATCTTACTCTTGGCCAGCAAGTGCTTCAGCAGAGTCAAGCTTATAACACACTGCTGCAGACTCACAATACGCTACTTGATGATTTTACTGCCCAGCGACTGAAGCTTGATAACTTACAACGTTTGGTGTTGAGAGTTAATTCAGGACAGTCTGCTCAGGGGGAGGTATTGATATATTTGGAGTCGTGCAAGCAGGATGAGCTGAGAAGGAAAAGAGACTCTGACAGAGACGATGATCCCAATGCACCGAGTGGTGAGCAGACCAGTCCTTCAAAGACTGGTGAGCAAGCTACAACTCAGGGGGAGTCTGGTGCTGAAGCTAGTGGTGCTGGAGTAGGAACAAGTACAGATAAGACCGTACCGGGTGATACTGAAGCTGGTAAGATAGCTTAGTATTAGCATAGTAATGTAATATTTGTAATAATTTGTATTGAACAAATGTAAACTTAATATTATTTTGTAAATATATTTGGCTTAAGATTAATATTATTTTAAGTAAAATATGTTTTATGTAATTTAAGTTTATATAATTTGATTTGATATATGTTAAGATAAAATAGTGATCGAAAGACTTCCGACTCATTGAGTAGTCGAGCGGCGTGTTCCGATTAATATCGGCGGTCAAAATTTTTATATATAACATATGCAATTTAGACTTGAGAGTTTGTATAACTGACAAGTTAAAAAATATGATAACTAGGTAAATGATATATAATTTAAAGATATAATTGAAAGTTAAGGTTTTGGAAAATATAACAGTTCAATTAAGTCTTGAAAATTATATAAGTTAATTAATGGTAAACTTGAATGTTTGGTGATAGTTCACAAGACATTAGAGTTTAAATTTAATTAAATATTTACTAAGTGTTTGATATAAGACTTTAGAAATCTTAGTTTGATTCAGGGTAATCAATAAAAGATTTAAAAGGTTATATAGAATGCGTTTATATTATTAAGTTTAATAATATAAAAGGATTAATAAAGAAATTCTTAGATTGGTTCAGGGAAATCAATGAAGAATTTGAATTATTGATATATTTGTATTTATGTTTTTCTCTAGGATTGGAAATACTTGATTTATCAGATTCAGAAGATGATCTTTTGGATGAGATAGATGAAGATATAGATTATGATATTGAAGAGGGAGAGTTTAAACTTCCAGAAGATTGGGCTGCGGTATTTGAATCTGTGATAGATGAATGTGTTGATCTGGATGCAAATGTAGATGAACATGTTGTGAATCCATCAACGACTGAATTTGTTTTTGTAAATGAACAAGGAGAATCAGTTATTGATTTAGAAGCCTTTGAGAATGCTTCTGAAGATTCAGATACTGAAGTTGAAGAAATAGAGGACAAATACAAACATTTGGTTGGTAATCCAATGTTTATCCAAGAAATGCTTAAGAAGAAAAAGGAAAAGAAGCCACGCATATTGAAAGAAGTTGATATTACTGGAAAGCGTGTACTTAAATCTAGCATTATTGGATGGTATTATGACTCTGACCTGAAGCTCTTCGCGATCAAAAGGTTTGACGGGGTTCAATATTTTGAGAAGAAGCTTGCAGTGTTTAGTTCGTTGCCTCGATATGAGATTCGAGACTTGGCTAGATTAGATATGATCAATCCGAGTAATGATGATTATGCTAAGTATGTTGAGCGTATCATTAAGACTGAGGGATTATCTATGAAGTTTTCAAAGATTAAGCCAAGGAAAAGAAAAACGATAAAGCTGAATGAACTCAGTCAGAGGACAGGAAGAAGAAGAAGGAAGAAGGTTTATCTAGCGGTCAAATGCATTAAGCAAATACCTATGAAGACTATGCCTCAGAATATTTTGGGAAAATTGAAATATTGGGGGGTAGATGCTGGAATAGGAGAAGCTTTTATGATTGAAGCTGATGATGATTATCCTGATGGAGAAAAAGAGATTCTTCGTGTTTACAATCACCGACATCTTATGAATTTGTCAAAGGAAGATCTGATTATGTTATACAAGAACAAGATCATATCTACTATTGCTTGGGGTGATTTAGCACGAGATTATCACAGGATGGTTAAAACATGCATCAAGCTTAAGATTTTTGCAGGTAGTAGGATTTACACTTGAAAATCAAGGACAAGCGTGAAGATAAAGACACTAGAGCTATTGTCAAGGGGGAGTCTGTTGATACATAGGTTGTGACAACAGATCTAGCTTGAAATAGGACTGGTGTAATTATTATCATGTTTGTATATTGGTTTAGATTTGTAAATGAATATTTGTTTTGTTAGTAATATTCGTTAAATATATTATTGTGTTAAAGTTAGATGAATGTTAAATACGAAATAAATATACGTTTGTTGTGAGTCGAGTTCTCAAGTCGCTGCGAGTTGAGCCGCGAGGTGAGACCAGAACTCGCAAGGATCATAATGGTCTTGGCGAGCCGAGTCCATAAGCGGACTTGGGCTGCGAGTTGGGCTGGACTCGCAGGCCCATGCGAGCCGAGACGAATTTAATATAAATGATTTTCGGTTTAGAAAATTATTAAAGAACTTTTCCGAATAACATCATACCTGCGATTTTCAGTTTTACTAGAGAAAAACCTAACGACTAACGGCTAGGCTTTGATTGTCTGAAGATTAAAGCAAAGCAAATTAGTTATTAATCCTATAAACGCGAACTTATTCGTTGTTAGTAAGATAACATCGTATTAAGGGATTCCGCACCTTAATACTACAGATAACGAAGTTATCGATCCTAAGAACTAGGGACTTACAACGAGTTTACACGTTTGGAGGATAAGCTAATGACTGGACCTCTAAGAATTAGAGAGCTGGGTGTCCGTTTCACCAACCACTTTGTAGACAAGGATGGTCTGAACAAAATTATATCGCCATTGGGGATGTATCCGGGTTTTGTTGGTCCGTGTGTAGAATGGATTCATTACTATGCCGTGCTAGGATGGCTGACAAATGATTTTATTGATATCTCCATTATGTCTGGATGGCAATGTAAGTTCTATAATAATAGTTTGTAAAAACTAAAAAGTGTAATCTATATATTATTATATTCATGTGATTTCTTACCTCTACTATTTTATCATAATTTTAATTTTAGGGACTTATGGGTCAATAGAGAGGGGCAGTCACTTCCAAACAGATGTGCATTCCTACATCATGCTATGTGCCAATCATTGTATTGCGAACAGGATCCTCGTGACATGAGTGTTCTTACCGATCACATCAGATCTCAGTTTCTCCACCACACTGACAAACAGTTCTTCATGGCTCCTTATAATCACAGGTGGTAGGTTTTATACCAATGTGTGTATATATATGGCTATATGCTTTATGATTTTAACTATAACTACTTAATTTATTTACAATAATATATATCTAAAATTTTCTTTGATTAGGATTACTTGGTGGATCCTCTTCATTCTCGACAATGTCAAGCGTACGGGCTACATCTTAGATTCAATGATGGGTTCAAGAACTAAGAATGATTATCCATTTGTTGTTCGGTTGGAAGAGTAAGAGTTTCTCAGTATGTATATTATTTTAAGATAAAATGTAGTTAATAATATTTTATTGTGAACTCTCCACAACAATGTTCAAGTTGAGAATCTGGTTACTACGTTATGAAGAATATGTTCATCATGATGATGACTAACCAAGCAAGCTGCCCAACTGAAGTAAGTGTTCACAATCACAAATTTGATCAATTGTAATAAATTTTCTTGTTGTATGTTACTAAGTTATTTAGCTTGTTAATTGAATTTGGTTTATAGATATGGAGAGACACAGAGAGTTACACCTACATGGACATAGAGGATACAGTGTGTCACAGCATTAGAAGGTTTTCTGATGTTTACCTGTAACACCCGCGAAATTAGGACTAGTAATTAGTGCCTAATCATATGTTAATACATGTAATTAGTTCCTAGTTAGGCTAATTAATGTATCGAATTATATATATTGTTGAATATATACGAAAATGCGATTTGGTTAAATCGTACGCAATTTAAATCGAATGTATTTCGATTCAATTTAATACGGACGTTGGTGACCAATTTTATTAAATAACGTTGTTATGTCAAAAAAAATATTATTATAATAATATTTCGTATTTATTCGTATCGTACAATCAGAAAGTTACACAATTTAAAATGTAAAACGCGCAAACTAAATAAACCAACTTACATTTATAACTCAAACGTAAACTTATTTGTAAAATAATTAAATAAAATATCGCGAAATAATTTGTATTTAAAATCTACCATTTAATATGAAAAATAATTATTTAACGTTTAAACGACGGAGCAAACGAACACCGCACGGAGCGGGAACGCGGGGCGAAAAATGGGAGGATAACCTCCCATTTCCCACTCTTTTCTCTCACTTTTTCATTCTCTTTCTCTTTCTCCTTTTCTTTTCTCTCTAATCCACCAACCAACCAAATACCCCCAACTTCACAAAATCGACAAATAAACATACTAAACGCACTTGGATCATACTACTCTTTTGGAAGAAAACGACCACCGCTTCACGATCTATCATCCTATCTTTTCGGATTTCTCATCCGACACTTTGTAAGTTTCCGACAAATCCCGAAATCTCTCGTTTTTAAATGTTTTCACTTATTAGTAGTTTGTAACAACTTATAATGTCCCTATAAGGGTTGGGTAAAAGTTTTGGACCGAACGGAAACCGAAAAACTCGTTTTCGACACATTTTCCGGCCAACAGACCGCTACGTCGCAGTTGGCCCAGAAATTATGCGACGTCAGCTTCTACGTCGCAAAACCCCTCGTGACGTCGCATAGTATGTTAGTACATGTTTAGTGTCTGTCAGTTGGTCTAGCTCGTAGTTTGTAATTAGAAATAGTGTTTCTGACTCCTGCGACGTAGCGCACAACGTCGCAGGTGCGACGTCAGGTTTTGGGCCTGCGACGTAGCAGACGTCGCATGGGCTTGGGCCTGCGACGTAGCGTGCTACGTCGCAGGTGCTAGTTTTGTATTTAAACGTTTTGTGTTTTCTGTTTTAGGGTTGACGAAACCCTAAACAAAATTTGTCGAAATTCTCTGTAATCTGATCGACTATAAGCAATAATATTACGTTCGTTTGATATTGATTGCGTATTGATTGTTCGTGTGATTATTCGTGATCTAATTGTTATTTCCGCTAGCAATTAGAGTGACTCGGTTCGTTCTAGATCCAAAGTAAGGGACAAACAACTGGTATCAAAGCAGTGAGGATCGTTTTTGGCGATTCGGATCGAGTTTGGGTTTTAAAAGGACGTGATATTCGTGAGTTTTCGTGTTTATTACGTTTGTTTTGTGTTTTTACAGGTTTTCGATCAGTATTATTGGGATTCTTGAAGGTTTCAGTCGTTCGACATTCGTGGTTTTGATTTTAGGGTTAAAAATTCGTTTTTAGGGTTTTTGGCCGCTGCTCAGCGCGTTTTGCGACGTAGCATAGCGACGTAAGCTGCGACGTCGCGTGCGACGTAGTGTTTTTGAACTTTAATTAGTTCGTGCGACGTACCGTTGCGACGTACCTCTCTACATCGCTATTTTGACTTTAATTAGTCTTCTGCGACGCTGCGTTGCGACGTAGCCTGATTCTGCGACGTCCTCTGCGACGTCATATGCGACGTACCTTTCAACGTCGCACTTTCTGATTCTTAATTGAATCCTTTGCTTTTTGCGACGTACCCATCTACGTCGCATATTCTTTGTGCGACGTACCCGTCTACGTCGCTAAGATCAGAAGTTTGATTTTTTTTCGTTTAAGTAATTAAAATGGCAGCTGATAAAGAGGATATTAGAGGACTTCGGGAGATGATTAAACAAAGCAATGACATAGGTTCAAGTAATAAACCTCCACTTTTTACTGCGGACATGGATTACGTGTACTGGAGAGACCGAGTTGAGCAATATATTGATTTCCATTGTCCAGAATTATGGGGACCATTACGTGAGCGTTATGTAGCTCCATTAGCTGAAGGAGAATACCGGGGTATTCGTCCTGCTAAGCCCTATAAAGCCATGTCTCCCGAGGAGAAGAAAGATTTTGATACTGAAAGAAAATCTTTTTCAATGATTAAAATGTGTTTAACCAAGGATGTGCTATGGCTTTTCCGAACTCATGAAACAGCCTTTGATTTGTGGAAGGCTATTGAAACTCGTTGTGGAGGGAATGATAAGTACAAGGAAGCAAAGCTCGAACTGATTAAGAAACAGTACGATATCTTTGACATCCTTCCTGATGAAGACACGACTTCTTTATTTACTAGGTACTCACGGTTAGTTGGTGAGTTGTTTGAAGGGGGTTATACTTTTCCTTCAATTGAAGTAAATAAGAAGCTACTGGATGTGTTGCCGAGTTCTTGGGATATTAAAGTTCAATTTTTAAAGGAAAATGAAGAACTTTCAAACATGTCTTTGGATGCGTTGATAGGGGATCTTCAAGCTCATGCGATGGAGATTAAGAAGAAAGAAACTAGGTCTGGTTCTGCTGTTCAGAATCCTAGTGTGTATGGTGTTAAGATTAACTCTGGAAAGACTTATGGATCAGGAGTTGCCTTTGTAACAAATACAAATGCTTCATCGACTTCTTCGTCTTCTGATGGGATTCATTCTGTTTTCATGACTGGACCTTCTTCAAATCAACAACAGGTTCAAGTCTCACCTGCTATTCAGGAGCAAGCTGCCATCTACACAGCTTTCTTAAGCTCTTACAAGGATTTGGTTACTCAACCAAATCTAACTTTGGAGTTGACTAAGGAGGACTATGCTCAGCTTGATGAAGACGATCTGGAGCAAATGGATTTAACTTGGAATGTGGCAATGATCACCCGCAGAATTCAAAAGTTCTTGCAGAGGACAGGGCGTAAAAGCTTAGAGGGTGATGGAAAGACTGGCTTTGGATTTGACAAGAGTAAAGTCCGTTGTTATAATTGTCAAAATTTGGGTCACTTCGCCAGGGAGTGCGAGAAACCCAAAATGCCAGCTTCGGGATTCACAACACCATCTACTCCTCCAAAGGCCAAAGAAACGGAAGTTACTAAGAAAGGGATTGCTGATAATGCCCTGATTGCTTTTGAGCCTACAAGTCAAGATTGGACGCCTGTCTCCCAGCATTACCAACAGTGTCTGATGGCTCACATTGTGAATGAGGTACATGATGAACCGTTAAATTGTATTTCATGTATTAAGTTAACTGAATCTCTAAAGGCATATCAGACAGAGACCGCTGAGTTGAGGAAAAAGAATGAAAAACTAACCGACTCAAATAATTTTTTAAAAGCTAATGAGAAACTTTATGAAAAACATCTTGAGGCTCATCGGTTAGATACTCAAAAATATAAGTCTAAAGTCTTTAGTCAAGAAGATGCGATTAAAAGTTATCTGATTGAAATTGAACTTTTAAATAAAGAACTTACAGATTTAAAAGCTGAGTATGAAAATTATAAGAGTAAAATCTTAGGTTCAAATTCCTCAACGGTTGTCTTTAATGAAATTCTTAGCAAGCACGGTACTAAAGGGAAGAAGAATGAGGGATTGGGATACAACTCAGTTCCTCCTCCTACTACTCACTGTCCCCTGCCTGTTAAGGAAGGCTTTGAAGAGATTCCAGTTGACTGGTCCAAGCTTTATGGTTTAAAAGCTATAGATGCTAAAGAGACCAAACATAACAAACCGGCAAAGGAGAAAACCAAGCGGCCAGAGTACCCCTTGCCAAAGTTTGTTAAGTCTGTGCATGAATCTCCTGTTAGTGTTACGGAGAATGTTGAGGTAAAGAATGAATCTCCTGTTAGTGTTAAGGAGAGTGTTAAAGTAAAGAATGATTCTCCTGTCAGTTTTGAGGAGATTGTTGAGATTGAGGACATTACGGATCAGGAGTATCCGGAGGTTAAGAAGGTTGCATTTAAACCTGAAAAAGTGATTTCAAAGGTTGAACCTGAAATTAAGGTTCAACCAAATAAGGGAAAAGCTAAGGTTTTAAACTCGAAACAACAAACTTTACAGTCACCTGTAAAGATTTTGCAAAGAAAATTAGTAAATGAAAATGTTTCGTATGATAAACCATCAACTTCAACCTCTCAACCAAGACAAACATTTTCTAAGACGTGTACTCAATGTTCATGTTCTAGAAATGTTTCTCCACCTCCTGTGGTAATTCCTCAGCCTCAACCGTTTGTTGAGACTCGTTCTTGTTTCTACTGCAAGAAACAAGGACATTTAATCCGTGAATGTCCAAAGCTGTCAAATCAGCGATATGGGAGAGAGATGCCTAGGACATCTGTTTATAGAAACTCTTTTTCTAAATCTCCACCTAGGCGTCACTCAAACTCTCCCAAGCCTGTTTCGAAACCAAGTAATGTTGAGCAAAAACCTTTGCCAATTCAAAAGCCCAACATTACTTCTATTACCATTTCCGAATCTTCAAAAGTTTGGAAACGTAAAGAGTCTGATGTTGACTCTTCGGTTGTCAACAATAACACATCAGATAAAAATTCTAATTTGTTTAAAGATAAAATCCTATCTGACGTGATTATTGTTGATGACCACGGTCGACCTAAGTCTGTAAAGGCTTGGGTCACCGTTTCTCACTAATCTCCTTCATTTGTGTGTTGCAGCAGTCAGAACGCGTTAAAGATAGTGAATGGTATTTGGACAGTGGCTGCTCGCGACATATGACAGGCGATGTATCCTTACTTGTGGATATTAAACCACATGCAGGAGGTTATGTTGCCTTTGCTGGAGATTCTGGGGGAACTATTTCTGGAAGAGGAACGTTAACTAACGGCAATGTTAGTTTCGAAAATGTGAACTACGTGGAACAGCTTACGCACAACTTGCTAAGTGTTTCACAGGTCTGTGATAAGGATTATACAACTGCGTTCACAAAGACAGAGTGTGTGATATTGAAGCCTGGTTATGTCATTCCGGAAGAATGGGTGTTACTGAGAGCACCAAGAAAGGATGACACATACATTTTGAATATGAGAACTGTTGAGACATCGAACGAGTATACGTGTCTCTTGTCTAAGGCTTCTGAAAAGGAATCACTGCTTTGGCACAGACGAATGGGACATATTCATTTCCGAAAAATGAATTTCTTGACCAAAAATGACCTAGTGCTAGGAGTTCCGAAACAGTCATTTGCTTTAATGGATGACTGTATCTCCTGCCAAAAAGGAAAGCTACGTAAGAAGTCCCATAAGTCTAAGCAGGTGAATTCCATAAATGCTCCATTGGAACTACTGCATATGGATCTTTTCGGTCCAGTTTCTACAAAGAGCATTGGTGGTCGGTCTTACTGCTTGGTAGTTACTGATGACTACTCAAGGTTTTCGTGGGTTTATTTTTTGACCACAAAAGGGGAAACTCCTGAGATTCTGGTGTATTTGTTGGACAAGTTGGCAAATCTGTGCAACTTGAAGGTGAAAAGGATAAGAAGCGACAATGGAACTGAATTCAAGAACTCAACTCTCGAATTGTTTTGTGCTACAAGAGGTATTGAGCATCAATTTAGTGCTCCGAGGACTCCACAACAGAATGGAGTTGCAGAAAGGAAGAACAGGACAATAATCGAGACAGCTCGGACTATGTTAGCTGACTCCAAGTTACCAATCATATTCTGGGCTGAGGCAGTTAATACTGCCTGTTATGTTCTCAACAGAGTACTCACGGTTAAGAAAAGGAACAAAACGTGTTATGAACTTTTTAATAACCGTAAGCCAAATCTACAGTTTCTAGAACCATTTGGGTGTCCATGTCTGATCATGATAACGAAAGATAAGGTTTCTAAGTTTGGTGATAAACCTGTTGAAGGGATTTTTCTTGGATATGCAGTCAACTCTCCGAACAAAAGAGTCTTTAACAAATCAACGAATCAGATCGAGGAGCATTTTGAAGTGAAATGTTTAAGGTATACGGAACCTCCTCAAGGAACGGGTCCGGACTGGTTTTTCAACTATGGAAACCTCTTCAATTCTTTCAATATTCCGGAAGAAGATGAAACGGAAGAATTGGTTTCTATACTTCATGAGCTTGATCTTAATCAAGATACACCTGTTACTAATAAACCATCCGACCCATCTCCCAATGCAACACCCGCACCTCCACCAACTAATCCTACACCTCCACAACCTACACCTACACCCACACAACCACCCACACAACCACAAACAACTACCAAATCACCACCATCAACACCATCTCCTACTCCATCATCTTCGGCTGCTCCTTCTAAAACAGTTTATACCTACACAAAGGAGCTTCCATATGATCCGAATATGCCTCCTTTAGAGGACCTCAAGAAGAAGATGAAATGGAGGAAACAATGGCCTACTCTCACTTATTTTCTACTGAAGATGAAGAACAAGAAGAAGAGATAGCCATTCCTGAGTCTGCTGCTACTCCTGAAACTGAGGGAGATTTGAACAATCTGGGTGTGAATCTTGTGCCAGGCGCCATACCAGAAACTCGTATACATAAGGATCACCCCATTGATAATATCATTGGTGATCCTCATGCATCTGTTCAAACACGACAGCAAGCAAAGCAGACTTCAGCTCAGCAACTTTTGGGACTTATTGCACATATCGATTCATGTCATTTGTCTCAAATTGAACCTAAAAAGGTTGATCAAGCCTTAAAGGATCCATCTTGGGTCGAGGCTATGCAGGAGGAACTACAGCAAATAAACAAGATGAATGTTTGGGAAATTGTTCCTCTACCCAAGGGTGCTCACTTGACGGGTACTCGTTGGGTTTTCCGTAACAAAATGGATGATCGTGGGGCTGTTATTCGAAACAAAGCCCGTCTGGTAGTTCAAGGATATAGTCAATTAGAGGGTATTGACTATGATGAAGTTTTCGCTCCTGTTGCTCGTTTGGAATCAATTCGGATTTTTCAAGCTTATGCTTCTTTTAAAGGATTCCGCGTGTATCAACTTGACGTGAAGTGTGCCTTTCTTTATGGAGATGTCGACGCAGTGATTTATGTGTGTCAACCTCCAGGTTTTGAAGACCCAAAGCATCCTAATCATGTTTGCAAACTGAAGAAAGCTTTGTATGGTCTTCATCAATCTCCTCGACTTTGGTATGAGCGACTTGCCAAGTATTTGCTAAAGAATGGTTTTGACAGAGGACAGATTGATAGCACGCTTTTCATCAAAAGGGAAGGAGCGGATTTGTTACTTGTGCAGGTCTATGTGGACGACATTATTTTTGGATCAACTAATGATCAGTTGTGCAAAGATTTTGAAGGACTGATGAAATCTGAGTTTGAAATGAGTCCTATGGGGAAACTCACGTTCTTTCTGGGGCTACAGGTTGAGCAATCTGATAATGGAATATATATTCACCAGTCAAAATATGTCACTGACATGTTAAAGCGATATGAATTGCTCAACTGTAAACACTACGGCACTCCAATTGAAGCAAGACACAATCTTGGACCTAATGAGGACGATGAAGATTGCAAGGAGAAAGACTATCGCTCAATGATAGGCTCTCTCATGTACCTGACTGCCTCAAGACCAGATATAGTGTTTGCTGTTTCTCTCTGCTCACGATTTCAAGCAAATCCAAAGGTGTCTCATATGAAGGCAGTAAAACGCATTTTTGGATATCTCGCTTTTAGGCCATCTCTGGGTCTATGGTATTCCAACGAGAAAAACTTCGAGTTAACTGCCTATTCGGATTCGGATCTTGGTGGCTGCAAGATAGATATGAAGTCAACTACTGGAGGATGTCAGTTCCTTGGATCGCGCTTAGTTTCTTGGCAGTGCAAAAAGCAGACTGCGGTTGCTATTTCCACAGCTGAAGCCGAGTATGTTGCTGCTGCAAGTTGCTGTTCTCAAGTTCTCTGGATTCAGCATCAGCTGCGTGATTACGGGTTCAATCTCTCTATGACTCCTATTTATATAGATAATACAGCTGCTATATCTATAACTCACAATCCCGTACAGCACTCTAAGACCAAACATATTGAACTTAGGTTCCACTTTATACGGGATTGCTTTGAGAAACACCTTATAGATGTCGTACATATAGAGACCCTTAAGCAGTGTGCGGACCTTTTCACAAAAGCCTTTTTGCGATCACGTTTTATTGAACTGGTCAATCTGATAGGTTTAAGGTTCTTTCAGTCAAAGAAATGATTTGTGACTTGGATTTTTTAGTTTTTAAATTCAGTTTAAAAAAAAAAAAAAAAAAAAAAAAAAAAAAAAAAAAATCGCAACAGCCACTCTTTATACTCTTTAGTATTAAAGAAAATGCAAGGTTGCTACATTTTTAAAATAGACGTTGAAGTTGTGTCTGTAAACAACTTGGGATATGATAGTACATCGGGTGACATGCACAAAATGGAATTTTAAGGTTTATCTTGGATGTGTTAGTAGGTTTATCTGACACACTTAAAACAGTTTTTATCTAAATTATCTTCATCATACGATGTATTGGTAGGCATGCTACACACCGGTTTGTGAGTGAGTAAGAAGTAATGATAAAACTTGTCTATTACTTTGTGAAAAATGTTATATGATGTATGACATAAGTCTTAATTGATAAATGGAAGTACTATCATACACTGTCATAATTATGTAAATGTAAAATGGGCATATAGTGATAATATGATTATTCGCCTAACTAATGGTGACTATTGTTGTACTAACGTACAGACCTGAATCCATTAGTTATGCAAATACTCTCAAACTCGTTATGTTCATACTAAGGGACCCTCTGTTGTACTAAGTACAGATCTGGGGCCACTAGTATCTTCATAATCAGTTTGATGTATGCCTACATATAAATATCAAGTGTATATTACGAGAAAACCGAGATAAACTTGGTCTTGTAATCTCTACCTTGTGTGAATATGCAGTGTTTGTTTTACTAAAGTTTATCAGTATATCATATAAT
This sequence comes from Helichrysum umbraculigerum, assembly GCA_949592205.1. Lineage (NCBI taxonomy): Eukaryota > Viridiplantae > Streptophyta > Magnoliopsida > Asterales > Asteraceae > Helichrysum > Helichrysum umbraculigerum. The sequence goes on along the minus strand of CATIUR010000007.1, from coordinate 18,486,329 downwards.
AGGTTTCACAAAATTAATATTCATTCTAACAATAAAGGTTAGCTCACAAATACGGATGTAACTTGTTTAGGTGGACAAACAATACCAATAATTGTCTTGAAATAATTTTTATAAAAGGTGTTTTAAATGTGCCACGTAAATTTAAAGTGGACAAATATACTGATGATCGAAATAACACTTACTATTCCTAATAAATGCATGTTATTCCGATATGATCCCTAATCAGACAACGCAACTCCGTCACCAAAAATAGAGTGTTAGTAATTTTTATTTTTTGTAAAATTTAAGAAAATACCAAAAAGATTTTTTTAGTTTTATGTTTTATTTTTATTCTAATTTATTTTTCCCGAGTCACGAGTTATTTGATTTTATTTGCTAAAATAACGAGTAAACGGTTTAAAAATTCAAATTTGGATCATAACTGTTTTATGCGACGTCCGGCTCTACGTCGCCTGCGACGTCCCAGCCTACGTCGCACATAGGGTTAGACTTTAAATAGTATCCACTGCGACGTAACTCGTCACACTATTCACTATTCACGTGCGACGTAGCCTGCGACGTACGAGAGGCGATTTGCGACGTAGCATTTTTACGAGCATATTTGTGATTTGTTGCTGTTTTCTTTCCGATCTATTCACGTAGTTTTGATCTACTCGTTATTCCGCACACTTAGGTACCGATTTTACCCATTTTCACCGTGTATATTGTGTTTAATTGCTATGTATATATTACGGGTTAAAGGGGTTTCGGTTTTGGGATAAATTTGATGGTATATCGTGTAAATCACTGGTTATAAATTATGTTTTCGTGATCACCATCGTTAGCCGCACGTTGTAGTGCCTTTGATTTTGAAAACCCCTAAATTAGAGGGTTAGGGTTTCTGGGTTGGGGATGAATGTTCGTCAGTGCGACATACGATGCGACGTAGTGGCCTACGTCGCTTTTATTATTTATTGTTCATTTCCTACGTCGCCCTTCCCTATGTCGTTTTTTTTTGCGACGTCCGATGCGACGTACCACGCTACGTCGCTCTTTTAATTAAAGTGATTAAATTCACAATAAATTGCAAAATGCGACGTCCCCCTTGACGTCGCTCGAATTTTATGCGACGTCAGGCCTTACGTCGCTTTTCAATTTATTTTGAATTTTAGCGACGTACAGTTCTACGTCGCTCTGTGTTCATGCGACGTACGTGGCTACGTCGCTAGTTCCAGGGAATTTGAAAGGTTTTGTTTAAAAAAATATAACATTTTTTCTAACCTTTTTCGAGTTGCAATCTGTTTCTGTTTGTGCAGATATGGCTTTGATTTTTGAAGCTCGTCACAATACGGCTGCTTTCCTTACTGACACTTCTGACAAAGCTGCACCGTATCGTCAGATGATCGCGTTTTTGAGACGCTCAAGGGTATTTCACGCCATTTCTGATAACACTATGGCGTTTGGGAATCTGATCAACCCTTTTTGGAGAAACGCAACTGTCATTACTGAAAACGACGTTACACGATTGGTCTCTACCGTTCTGGGTACGGAGATCACTATTACAGAATAGAGCATTCGGGAACTTTTACAGCTGAATGATCAACCGGATATGCCTGTTGGTTTTGATCATATTTTTGTTACCGGAGCTATGCAACGGATAGGATATCCCGGGATTCCCTCTGATCAGTATAGAAAAGCGAATCTCACACGCGTCTGGCGTTATTTGATGCATGTGATCATTGTTTGCTTGGGGAATAGGAAAGGTGGAACGGATGGGATGAGCCGAAGTCTGGCTTCTGCTATGTTAGCGTTGGTTTACAACAAGCCGTTCAACTTCTCGGGATTTATCTTCAGGGCTATGGTTGATAATGCGAATGCTGGGGATCAGAAATTTATTTTATATCCAAGATTTGTACAGTTGCACATCAATCGTCATCATCCGGACCTTCAGGCACAGGGTGATATCGATCATCCGCTAAAGATTTCACCGATGATGAGTCGGATTTTTACTATCTGTGCAGGGTTTGAGAAAGGGGTCGAGGCACCAAGGGATGTTCCTTTATTCGGTGCTATTATTGATGAAAATTATGTTCCGCCCCCAGATCCTCAGTATATGGATGTTCCAGCACCTCAGCAACCGCAGCAACCGTTTGTGAACATTCCAGTTCAAGCTGCGGGGGAGAACATTCCTGCTCAAGCTGCGGGGGAGAACGTGGATGCTCTTTTGGAGAACATTGAGCAGTTCGGGCATGTGGATTCGGACAATCCAGCATCGCATGATACGGTTGAGAATTCCGATTCTGAAGATACTGCGAATGTAGGACCTCAGGATGGGGGTCCGATGCCTGAGCATTCTGATGGTACTGTTCCGCATCCCTCTGAGATGGAACGTATCAGGCTTTCCCATTCATTCAGATATCTGAGGATTAAGCGTCGAATCAGACAAGGACGCAAGTATGTACCTCCAAGGGATACTGGAAAACGTACACGCGACAGTGATGATCCTGCTGATGAGACTTATCGACCGCCTCGTCGTGTTCGTCGCTCTTCGTCAACACGAGCTCCAGTCAATCCACAGCAACAGGATGTTTTTGAGATTCAACCGACTCCAGCTTTCATGCAAAAGATCATGGAAGATATGCAGCAGATGAAGCAAAAGCTGGAGGCTCAGGATGAGAAGATTGCTGAACAAGCTGCTTTGATCGAGGTTCAATCTAAAGAGCTTGAGGAAACGAAGAATAGGGTTAACGTTTTGGAAGGCAGGTTACTTGCCTCGGGGGAGTATGGGTCTGGGATACCCACTTTAGAGTCAAGTGAACCTGAGTCTGTAAATCCCAACCCTGTAATTGAAAATATTAATGAAAATATTTCTCTTTTGGATTATTTCTCTGTTGATGATATTCCAGGGCAACCAAGACCACTGGCAGTTGATTACTCATTCGCTGACTTATCATTTATTCAAAGGATGGCCAGTGGAGTTGGCTCTGAGGAAGAAACAGAGAATGTGTTTGAGATGAATGAGGATGTCTCGATTGAAGAGGAACAGTTGAATGCAGATGAAACGTATGATGATGCACAATCTGGGGAAGCTTATGATGATGCACCAATTATTGAATCTGATTCAAGTGAAGACGAGAGTCCTGATAAAGCTCAACATGGAGAATCAAGTTCTGCTGCAACTCCAGCTTCAGAGACACAGGCACCGGACTCAGCAGCAAAGAAGTTATCTGCTGAAGAAAAGAGAGAGAGAAACAAGAAATGGTGGCCTAAGGGACGAAATCCAGTTCCTATTCCAGTGAAATGTCAAGTGTACCGGGTTAGTCGGAATTATACCGGTGTTATTAAAAGCTGGAAGTGTCAAAGGAATCTGTTTATGATAAAGAGAGAAGATGGAGTTCAGTATTTTAGAATGCGTTTTGATAGATTGAGCACGTTGCCAAAAGGAGAGATTAATCGATTAGCTCAGCTTAAATTGATTAATCCTTTCGAGAATGATTATGCTGAGTTCATTCAGAGAAGTCTACGTCGGGAAGTATTATCGAAGACTTATTCGAAATTGAAGCCGACGTTGGGAACTCGGTATACATGGAAGAAAAAGATTGATCCAGTCACCAGGAAGCCTTTGGTTAAAGTTCACTATTCGCCGGCTAAATGTTTGACTGAGATACCTCTGGAATCAGTTCCTTATTATTTTCTGAAAAGACTTGTAAAATGGGAACTTGATCCACAGACTGGCGAAGCGGTTATTACTTTCGTTCCAGATTCTGAACCGTGGCCAGAAGTTGGAGGTATATGGAATATGAAGCAAGCAACGTTTAGACTATATGATCCGATGAGTTTGATTAATTTTCATGAAAAAGATTTAAGAAAACTCTATGATAATCGGATTCGGGTTGGTCAGAAGAATGAATTCAATAGACGTTTAGCACAACAGTTTTACAATGTTGTTACTGTTTGTGTAGCTAATGGAATTCATGCCGACGGCCAGTTTCCTGCGGGCTGGGTTTAATGAAGATTTTTTTGAAGACCAAGCTGAAGACACGGGGGAGTTTGTTAGTACATGTTTAGTGTCTGTCAGTTGGTCTAGCTCGTAGTTTGTAATTAGAAATAGTGTTTCTGACTCCTGCGACGTAGCGCACAACGTCGCAGGTGCGACGTCAGGTTTTGGGCCTGCGACGTAGCAGACGTCGCATGGGCTTGGGCCTGCGACGTAGCGTGCTACGTCGCAGGTGCTAGTTTTGTATTTAAACGTTTTGTGTTTTCTGTTTTAGGGTTGACGAAACCCTAAACAAAATTTGTCGAAATTCTCTGTAATCTGATCGACTATAAGCAATAATATTACGTTCGTTTGATATTGATTGCGTATTGATTGTTCGTGTGATTATTCGTGATCTAATTGTTATTTCCGCTAGCAATTAGAGTGACTCGGTTCGTTCTAGATCCAAAGTAAGGGACAAACATAGTGCGACGTCAGTCACAACGTCGCATTAAATTGCGACGTCGCATATAGCGACGTCAGCCTTAACGTCGCCAATACCTCGCCACGTCGCACTTAGCGACGCAAGCCCCTACGTCGCAGAAATCACCTACGTCGCATTAGCGACGCAGCACCCTACGTCGCATTAAATTGCGAAACGTCGCCTTTAGCGACGTCATGCTTAACGTCGCAATCCTACCTGCGACGTCGCACCCAACGTCGCACAAACCAGAACCTCAAAAACACAGATTTTTACTAAGTGTCGAGACTCGAAATTTATCACTCGATTTTACCCAAATTCGGTTCCAGATGCGTTTTTCCTTAAAGCAATATAGTAGAAATAAAAATTTTCCAAGCTGACCTGGCAGCTCGACCCCAGCCAGGGGCTCTGCCCCTTGGACCCCGCCAGGGGCTGCCGCCCCTTGGACCCCGCTACCAGGGGCGCTGCCCCCGGACCCCCGTACTTAGATTTCGTAACGGCTTCTAAAACACAATCAAAACACATTTTTCAAGTAAAACGCCACGAAATCAAAATAGTAATAATTGAGATTATTATTACAAATCCGTCACCAACGGGCCGTACACTTATCAAACACTTAAACGTATCAACCAAATAGTGGAGATTTGGACATTATAGTTGGACGAACAACTACAAGGTAGTCTTATTAGATACCTTCGCATATTATAACCATCGCGTGTCGTGGACACCCTCAGGTTACAAGTCTTTGGACTTCGATTCTCGGCTAATCATTCTCAGTTTATTTTCATAAACTCAACGACTCAGGTGAGTCTCATAGCCCCTCTTTTTACTGTTTTGCTCAGGGGTGTGATATACTGCTCAAACTTTTAACATGTGAACGCAAGTACAAACATTTCATATACTACATGAGTTTTTCGAAACTAATCATTTAAAAGTCCTCCGTCAGCATAGTTGTTAATACGTTGTAGCGTGAATATTAGTATATGGTACCATATAGGATTGACCCTCCTCGTTCGGGTTAGCAAGCACTAACCGGGTAAACGAACGTACTAATATTTGGGAAGACGAGTGTTGATTAGGCACTCGTGGAGGCACCTCGCCCGGAATTCTCTATAGGGGACCCGGCCCTCGAGTTAAGCTCAACTATGTGCTCATGGCTGTATACACGATGATTATCATTTAATTGCTGGATGCAATTCATTATTTAATTGCTGGATGCAATTCATTATTTAAATCTTGCGGTTCATACGATATTACTTGATTTCAAACCTGTGAGCTCACCAGCTTTATAGCTGACCTTTTAGCATATATCGCAGGTACCCATCAGTAGGATGTTTCTGCTTCAGGATTTAGCTCGAGTCAGCATACAGACGATTGAGATTTTCTTGCATTAGTATATTTTGTATAAGTACTTATGTACTGAAATCTCATTTTATTTAACTCGAGCTATGTAAAGCTTAAATGTTGTAAACAATTCTATTATCAATATATTTTGTTAAAACGACGCATATAGAGTCGTTTACTATATATCTTTGTGTTTTGTTATTGATTAGTAACACCCAAATCAAGCTTCCGCAAATCATCAAATTTGGGGGTGTTACAGATTGGTATCAGAGCCTAAGGTTATAGTGAACTAGGTTGCATTTAGTGAGCCTAGACTATGACCATTAGGCCGTATTCCTTATTAAGTATGACTGGTTCAGAGATTACAGCATACGAGTTTAATTTAACATAGCCTGATCAACTATGTACAATTAAGCAAAGATGATGTAAGATCTGAAAGTAGTTATGGCTGAACAGGATACAATAGAAGACTCTGACCTCGAGAGAACCGAGACTTAAACATGTTTATGCTAGACACTCAATAGGCTATATTATATAGGAACTATATGAATATAGGCCTCAATCTTACTAACGCTTTGTCTCAGAAATGGCAAACACACCATCAAATTCATCTCGTTCTCAATCCGGGTCGCAGAACCCAAGGGTAGCAAGGAGGAACTCCAGGTTGCCTCGAGCTGGCCCGTACTCCACTCACTCCACCTTGCCGGCTCTAGCCGCTAGGGTGAATCAACACGAGCAACGACTTCGCACCATGGATGTCGTGTTGCAGGAAACAAACGAAAACTGGAGACTTACATCCCTCGAACGCATAGAACAAGTCTCCGACGATCTTGAAACCACTAACAACAACATGGATATCCTTCGTAATCAAATAATAGAAATAAGGGTGGAAAATGCCCTTCTGCAACAAAGGATGGATGAATGTGTGCAACGCTCACTTGAGGCAGAAGAATATGCGCGTGGACTAACACAACGACTTGCACTAGCAGAAGACAACGCCCGACAAGCTAGCAGGCTTGCAAACACTGTGGACCGTCTTGTCACGATGATGGAACAAATTAATCTACGTTAAGACTAGTGTAGTCTTTGTCTTGTAATCTACCCTGTAATCTAGTAACTATCTACGCGCTATTCTATAATTCGGTCGGATGTAACAATTCCCGACATCTTTTGTAATACATTTGTAGGATGTAACCTTTGAACTCGTATCATCTATCAAGTATTCTTGATGTTTTCGACTCATATTAATTGCCATTATTCCTGTTGATGTTATGTATTACTGCTTTTATACATGTACATCTGAGATAAATACAACTTTCTTGCAAAATCTCATGTATCTTCATTTCTTTTATTGAAGAATCATGCCGCCAAAAACCAGACCTTACACTGATGCTCAGATTACGTCACTCATAACCCAGGCTGTTACTGAAGCCTTAGCTCGGAATACCCCACCAAACTCCACAAGAAACAGCGATACCGCTGGAACCTCTACCACCAAACCTTGTTCTTACAAGGACTTTCAAAGCTGCAAACCCTCGAGTTTCAAGGGTTCTGAAGGAGCCATCGGACTAATCAGATGGTTCGAGAAAATGGAAACTGTTTTCCGTGTCAGCAAATGCGCGGAGAACGACAAAGTAAACTTCGCCACCTACTCTCCTGAAGATGATGCCCACTCTTGGTGGAACTCATATACCCAATCAGTGGGTGCTGACATTGCCTACCAAATCACTTGGGAGGAATTGAAAGCCAAACTCACTGCCAAGTACTGCTCTATCGCCAAACTCCAAAAGCTGGATGAGGAGTTCTGGAACTTAAAGGTTCAGGGTGGTGACATCGATGGTTATACCACCAGGTTTCAACAACTAGCTGCTCTCCGCCTAGCTATGGTAAGCACTGAACCTGATTAAATCAGGAAGTACGCCCTTGGTCTCCCTGATTTTGTTCGGGGACACGTCATCTCTTCCAAACCAACCACCATTGACGGTGCAATCTCATTGGCCCAAGACCTGATGTCTATGAGCCAAGATTCTGAACCACCCACTTCATCCTCCCAAAACAACAAACGCAAGTGGTCTGACTACCACAACAACCACTCCAACCAACAAAACAAGAAACCCGACACCATCAAGGCTTACAACACCACCACTGACATCATCCGGGGTTACACGGGGAGCAAACCATATTGTCCCAAGTGCAGCCGTCACCATGAGGGTTCCTGTGGTCCCTTTTGTAACAACTGCAAGAGGTACGGCCACCTCACCAAAGACTGCCGCTCACCCACCAACAACAATTCCAATAACAACACCAGACCACCCAAAGTATGCTTTGAGTGTGGGAAACCTGGGCATTTCAAGGACTAGTGCCCAAAACTGAAGAACAACAACAACAACCGCAACAACAGCAACAACAACAACAACACCCGAAGCAGAGCTTTCGTCATCAAATCTGGGGACGCCCGCCAAGACCCGAATGTGGTCTCGGGTATGTTCCTCCTCAACAACTTAAATGCTTCTGTTCTATTTGATACTGGTGCTGATAGAAGCTTTATCTCTGATGACTTTTGCCCACTACTTGACATCAATCCTGTTGCCTTAGATGTTAAGTACACTGTTGAACTAGCAAATGGCGAACTTATAGAAACCGATAGTGTGATACCTAATTGCACTTTAAACCTAGCTGACGAAACCTTCCCAATCGATCTTGTACCCGTTGAAATCGGAAGTTTCGACGTCATCATTGGAATGGACTGGTTGTCCAAAAACCGAGCTAAAATCGTTTGTTACGATAAGATCGTCCGCATTCCACTCGCTGCCGGTGGAACCTTGATCATACAGGGGGAGACCGGTGGGACGGGACTCAATATCATCTCGTGCTTAAAAACCCGAAAATTTCTGAGAAAGGGTTACCCTGCCATACTCGCACACATCATGGAGAAGAAGTCGGAGGAGAAGCGACTTGAGGATGTGCCAATTGTTAGAGACTTTCCCGAAGTCTTTCCGGAAGAATTACCTGGTCTACCTCCGCCTAGACAGGTTGAGTTCTCGATTGATCTTGTGCCGGGTGCCGCACCGGTGGCCCGCGCACCGTACCGTTTAGCCCCATCCGAACTTCAGGAGTTGTCCTCTCAGTTACAGGAACTTCTGGATCGAGGATTCATTAGACCGAGTTCTTCACCTTGGGGAGCTCCGGTCCTATTTGTTAAAAAGAAGGACGGTTCATTTCGAATGTGCATCGACTACCGAGAGTTGAACAAATTGACCGTCAAGAACCGTTATCCACTTCCTCGCATTGATGATTTATTCGACCAACTTCAGGGTTCAAGTTTCTACTCAAAAATCGACCTGCGATCAGGCTATCATCAGTTACGAGTTCGCGACACCGATATTCCGAAAACTGCTTTCAGAACTCGTTACGGGCACTACGAATTCCAAGTGATGCCCTTCGGTCTAACCAACGCACCGGCTGTATTCATGGACCTCATGAACCGGGTGTGCAAACCTTACCTCGATAAGTTTGTCATTGTCTTTATCGATGACATACTCATTTACTCGCGCAACGAGCAAGAACATGCGCAACATCTTAAGACCATCCTTGAACTACTTAGACACGAGGAGCTTTATGCAAAATTTTCTAAGTGTGAGTTTTGGATTCAAACTGTTCAATTTCTTGGTCACGTGATCGACAGTCAGGGAATTCACGTGGACCCATCAAAGATCGAGGCTATCAAAGACTGGCAAGCACCCACCTCTGCGACAGAAGTACAACAATTCTTGGGTCTTGCTGGGTACTATCGGCGATTTATCGAAAATTTCTCCAAAATAGCTCAATCACTCACGGTACTGACACAGAAGGACAAAAGGTTCGATTGGACTGAGAAACAAGAGTCAGCGTTCCAACTTCTGAAACAAAAGCTTTGCAGTGCTCCAATTCTATCACTACCCGAAGGCACCGATGACTTCGTGGTATACTGCGATGCTTCTCACCAAGGTCTCGGTTGCGTGTTGATGCAACGAGACAAGGTCATTGCTTATGCCTCACGACAGCTAAAAATTCACGAAAAGAACTACACCACTCATGATCTCGAACTTGGAGCTGTCGTTTTTGCTCTCAAAATCTGGAGACATTATCTCTACGGCACTAAGTGCACCATCTTTACCGACCACAAAAGTCTCCAACATATATTCGATCAGAAGGATCTCAATATGATGCAACGTCGATGGGTCGAGTTGCTTACCGATTACGATTGCGAGATCAAGTACCATCCAGGGAAGGCTAATGTTGTAGCCGATGCCCTCAGCCGAAAGGAATGACCAAAACCACTTCGAGTCCGAGCCCTCAGTATGACCATCCATAACGATCTTACTATTCAAATTCATACCGCTCAGATCGAAGCCCTGAAATCTGAGCACATCAAAAATGAAGCCTTACGGGGTATTGACAAACGATTCGAAATCAGACCTAATGGGATTAGGTGCTTCTCAAACCGAATCTGGTTGCCTAGTTTTGGGAACCTCCGAGACTTGGTGATGGACGAGGCTCACAAGTCTAAATATTCTATTCATCCGGGATCCGATAAGATGTACCACGGCATCAAGGAATTTTACTGGTGGCCGAACATGAAAGCCGAAATCGCCACTTATGTCAGCAAGTGTCTTACTTGCTCGAAGGTCAAAACCGAACATCAGAAACCTCCTGGTTTACTCCAACAACCTGAAATCCCTGAATGGAAATGGGAACCAATTGCCATGGATTTCATAACCAAATTACCCAAGTCGTCGAGCGGTTGCGATACCATTTGGGTGATCGTCGATCGTCTCACCAAATCTGCTCATTTTCTGGCAATCAAGGAAAACGATAAAATGGAACGCCTTACACAAATCTACATCAAGGAAATCGTTTCTCATCACGGTGTTCCAATCTCGATCATCTCTGACAGGGATGCCCGTTTCACTTCTCACTTTTGGCAATCACTTCAGAAAGCTATGGGTACCCGTCTCGATATGAGTACCGCGTATCATCCTCAAACCGATGGCCAAAGTGAACGAACCATTCAAACACTGGAAGACATGCTACGAGCCTGCGTAGTTGATTTCGGTACAAACTGGGAAAGACATCTACCGTTGTGCGAATTTTCGTACAATAACAGTTATCACGCCAGCATTAAGGCTGCACCTTTTGAGGCACTGTACGGTCGTAAGTGCCGATCACCGATCTGTTGGACTGAGGTGGGAGATAGTCAACTCACTGGTCCTGAACTCATTCACGCCACCACTGAGAAAATTGTGGAAATCCAAAACAGACTCAAAGCCGCACGTGATCGTCAGAAAAGTTATGCTGACGTGAGACGCAAACCACTCGAGTTCCAAGTTGGGGACCGAGTACTCTTAAAAGTATCGCCTTGGAAAGGCGTCATCCGTTTTGGCAAACGCGGGAAGTTGAATCCCAGGTACATCGGGCCTTTTGAGATCCTCGAACGGATTGGCCCCGTAGCTTATCGATTGCAGCTGCCATCCGAACTCAGCAGCGTGCACCCCACTTTTCACATTTCAAATCTGAAGAAGTGTCTGTTTGATGAGACACTTATTATTCCACTAGATGAAATTCGTGTTGACGATAAACTTCACTTCGTTGAGGAACCCGCTGAAATTATGGACCGTGAGGTCAAACAACTGAAACAAAGTCGTATTCCCATCGTCAAGGTCAGATGGAATTCGCGGCGTGGTCCGGAATTCACCTGGGAACGGGAAGACCAAATGCGACTCAAATATCCTCAACTCTTTACTGATTCCACATCAAACACGACTTTGAGCTAAATTTCGGGACGAAATTCTTCTAACAGGGGGAGAATGTAACACCCGCGAAATTAGGACTAGTAATTAGTGCCTAATCATATGTTAATACATGTAATTAGTTCCTAGTTAGGCTAATTAATGTATCGAATTATATATATTGTTGAATATATACGAAAATGCGATTTGGTTAAATCGTACGCAATTTAAATCGAATGTATTTCGATTCAATTTAATACGGACGTTGGTGACCAATTTTATTAAATAACGTTGTTATGTCAAAAAAAAATATTATTATAATAATATTTCGTATTTATTCGTATCGTACAATCAGAAAGTTACACAATTTAAAATGTAAAACGCGCAAACTAAATAAACCAACTTACATTTATAACTCAAACGTAAACTTATTTGTAAAATAATTAAATAAAATATCGCGTAATAATTTGTATTTAAAATCTACCATTTAATATGAAAAATAATTATTTAACGTTTAAACGACGGAGCAAACGAACACCGCACGGAGCGGGAACGCGGGGCGAAAAATGGGAGGATAACCTCCCATTTCCCACTCTTTTCTCTCACTTTTTCATTCTCTTTCTCTTTCTCCTTTTCTTTTCTCTCTAATCCACCAACCAACCAAATACCCCCAACTTCACAAAATCGACAAATAAACATACTAAACGCACTTGGATCATACTACTCTTTTGGAAGAAAACGACCACCGCTTCACGATCTATCATCCTATCTTTTCGGATTTCTCATCCGACACTTTGTAAGTTTCCGACAAATCCCGAAATCTCTCGTTTTTAAATGTTTTCACTTATTAGTAGTTTGTAACAACTTATAATGTCCCTATAAGGGTTGGGTAAAAGTTTTGGACCGAACGGAAACCGAAAAACTCGTTTTCGACACATTTTCCGGCCAACAGACCGCTACGTCGCAGTTGGCCCAGAAATTATGCGACGTCAGCTTCTACGTCGCAAAACCCCTCGTGACGTCGCATAGTGTGTTAGTACATATTTAGTGTCTGTCAGTTGGTCTAGCTCGTAGTTTGTAATTAGAAATAGTGTTTCTGACTCCTGCGACGTAGCGCACAACGTCGCAGGTGCGACGTCAGGTTTTGGGCCTGCGACGTAGCAGACGTCGCATGGGCTTGGGCCTGCGACGTAGCGTGCTACGTCGCAGGTGCTAGTTTTGTATTTAAACGTTTTGTGTTTTCTGTTTTAGGGTTGACGAAACCCTAAACAAAATTTGTCGAAATTCTCTGTAATCTGATCGACTATAAGCAATAATATTACGTTCGTTTGATATTGATTGCGTATTGATTGTTCGTGTGATTATTCGTGATCTAATTGTTATTTCCGCTAGCAATTAGAGTGACTCGGTTCGTTCTAGATCCAAAGTAAGGGACAAACAACTGGTATCAAAGCAGTGAGGATCGTTTTTGGCGATTCGGATCGAGTTTGGGTTTTAAAAGGACGTGATATTCGTGAGTTTTCGTGTTTATTACGTTTGTTTTGTGTTTTTACAGGTTTTCGATCAGTATTATTGGGATTCTTGAAGGTTTCAGTCGTTCGACATTCGTGGTTTTGATTTTAGGGTTAAAAATTCGTTTTTAGGGTTTTTGGCCGCTGCTCAGCGCGTTTTGCGACGTAGCATAGCGACGTAAGCTGCGACGTCGCGTGCGACGTAGTGTTTTTGAACTTTAATTAGTTCGTGCGACGTACCGTTGCGACGTACCTCTCTACATCGCTATTTTGACTTTAATTAGTCTTCTGCGACGCTGCGTTGCGACGTAGCCTGATTCTGCGACGTCCTCTGCGACGTCATATGCGACGTACCTTTCAACGTCGCACTTTCTGATTCTTAATTGAATCCTTTGCTTTTTGCGACGTACCCATCTACGTCGCATATTCTTTGTGCGACGTACCCGTCTACGTCGCTAAGATCAGAAGTTTGATTTTTTTCGTTTAAGTAATTAAAATGGCAGCTGATAAAGAGGATATTAGAGGACTTCGGGAGATGATTAAACAAAGCAATGACATAGGTTCAAGTAATAAACCTCCACTTTTTACTGCGGACATGGATTACGTGTACTGGAGAGACCGAGTTGAGCAATATATTGATTTCCATTGTCCAGAATTATGGGGACCATTACGTGAGCGTTATGTAGCTCCATTAGCTGAAGGAGAATACCGGGGTATTCGTCCTGCTAAGCCCTATAAAGCCATGTCTCCCGAGGAGAAGAAAGATTTTGATACTGAAAGAAAATCTTTTTCAATGATTAAAATGTGTTTAACCAAGGATGTGCTATGGCTTTTCCGAACTCATGAAACAGCCTTTGATTTGTGGAAGGCTATTGAAACTCGTTGTGGAGGGAATGATAAGTACAAGGAAGCAAAGCTCGAACTGATTAAGAAACAGTACGATATCTTTGACATCCTTCCTGATGAAGACACGACTTCTTTATTTACTAGGTACTCACGGTTAGTTGGTGAGTTGTTTGAAGGGGGTTATACTTTTCCTTCAATTGAAGTAAATAAGAAGCTACTGGATGTGTTGCCGAGTTCTTGGGATATTAAAGTTCAATTTTTAAAGGAAAATGAAGAACTTGCAAACATGTCTTTGGATGCGTTGATAGGGGATCTTCAAGCTCATGCGATGGAGATTAAGAAGAAAGAAACTAGGTCTGGTTCTGCTGTTCAGAATCCTAGTGTGTATGGTGTTAAGATTAACTCTGGAAAGACTTATGGATCAGGAGTTGCCTTTGTAACAAATACAAATGCTTCATCGACTTCTTCGTCTTCTGATGGGATTCATTCTGTTTTCATGACTGGACCTTCTTCAAATCAACAACAGGTTCAAGTCTCACCTGCTATTCAGGAGCAAGCTGCCATCTACACAGCTTTCTTAAGCTCTTACAAGGATTTGGTTACTCAACCAAATCTAACTTTGGAGTTGACTAAGGAGGACTATGCTCAGCTTGATGAAGACGATCTGGAGCAAATGGATTTAACTTGGAATGTGGCAATGATCACCCGCAGAATTCAAAAGTTCTTGCAGAGGACAGGGCGTAAAAGCTTAGAGGGTGATGGAAAGACTGGCTTTGGATTTGACAAGAGTAAAGTCCGTTGTTATAATTGTCAAAATTTGGGTCACTTCGCCAGGGAGTGCGAGAAACCCAAAATGCCAGCTTCGGGATTCACAACACCATCTACTCCTCCAAAGGCCAAAGAAACGGAAGTTACTAAGAAAGGGATTGCTGATAATGCCCTGATTGCTTTTGAGCCTACAAGTCAAGATTGGACGCCTGTCTCCCAGCATTACCAACAGTGTCTGATGGCTCACATTGTGAATGAGGTACATGATGAACCGTTAAATTGTATTTCATGTATTAAGTTAACTGAATCTCTAAAGGCATATCAGACAGAGACCGCTGAGTTGAGGAAAAAGAATGAAAAACTAACCGACTCAAATAATTTTTTAAAAGCTAATGAGAAACTTTATGAAAAACATCTTGAGGCTCATCGGTTAGATACTCAAAAATATAAGTCTAAAGTCTTTAGTCAAGAAGATGCGATTAAAAGTTATCTGATTGAAATTGAACTTTTAAATAAAGAACTTACAGATTTAAAAGCTGAGTATGAAAATTATAAGAGTAAAATCTTAGGTTCAAATTCCTCAACGGTTGTCTTTAATGAAATTCTTAGCAAGCACGGTACTAAAGGGAAGAAGAATGAGGGATTGGGATACAACTCAGTTCCTCCTCCTACTACTCACTGTCCCCTGCCTGTTAAGGAAGGCTTTGAAGAGATTCCAGTTGACTGGTCCAAGCTTTATGGTTTAAAAGCTATAGATGCTAAAGAGACCAAACATAACAAACCGGCAAAGGAGAAAACCAAGCGGCCAGAGTACCCCTTGCCAAAGTTTGTTAAGTCTGTGCATGAATCTCCTGTTAGTGTTACGGAGAATGTTGAGGTAAAGAATGAATCTCCTGTTAGTGTTAAGGAGAGTGTTAAAGTAAAGAATGATTCTCCTGTCAGTTTTGAGGAGATTGTTGAGATTGAGGACATTACGGATCAGGAGTATCCGGAGGTTAAGAAGGTTGCATTTAAACCTGAAAAAGTGATTTCAAAGGTTGAACCTGAAATTAAGGTTCAACCAAATAAGGGAAAAGCTAAGGTTTTAAACTCGAAACAACAAACTTTACAGTCACCTGTAAAGATTTTGCAAAGAAAATTAGTAAATGAAAATGTTTCGTATGATAAACCATCAACTTCAACCTCTCAACCAAGACAAACATTTTCTAAGACGTGTACTCAATGTTCATGTTCTAGAAATGTTTCTCCACCTCCTGTGGTAATTCCTCAGCCTCAACCGTTTGTTGAGACTCGTTCTTGTTTCTACTGCAAGAAACAAGGACATTTAATCCGTGAATGTCCAAAGCTGTCAAATCAGCGATATGGGAGAGAGATGCCTAGGACATCTGTTTATAGAAACTCTTTTTCTAAATCTCCACCTAGGCGTCACTCAAACTCTCCCAAGCCTGTTTCGAAACCAAGTAATGTTGAGCAAAAACCTTTGCCAATTCAAAAGCCCAACATTACTTCTATTACCATTTCCGAATCTTCAAAAGTTTGGAAACGTAAAGAGTCTGATGTTGACTCTTCGGTTGTCAACAATAACACATCAGATAAAAATTCTAATTTGTTTAAAGATAAAATCCTATCTGACGTGATTATTGTTGATGACCACGGTCGACCTAAGTCTGTAAAGGCTTGGGTCACCGTTTCTCACTAATCTCCTTCATTTGTGTGTTGCAGCAGTCAGAACGCTGTAAAGATAGTGAATGGTATTTGGACAGTGGCTGCTCGCGACATATGACAGGCGATGTATCCTTACTTGTGGATATTAAACCACATGCAGGAGGTTATGTTGCCTTTGCTGGAGATTCTGGGGGAACTATTTCTGGAAGAGGAATGTTAACTAACGGCAATGTTAGTTTCGAAAATGTGAACTACGTGGAACAGCTTACGCACAACTTGCTAAGTGTTTCACAGGTCTGTGATAAGGATTATACAACTGCGTTCACAAAGACAGAGTGTGTGATATTGAAGCCTGGTTATGTCATTCCGGAAGAATGGGTGTTACTGAGAGCACCAAGAAAGGATGACACATACATTTTGAAT
The DNA here is from genome assembly GCA_949592205.1 of Helichrysum umbraculigerum. Lineage (NCBI taxonomy): Eukaryota > Viridiplantae > Streptophyta > Magnoliopsida > Asterales > Asteraceae > Helichrysum > Helichrysum umbraculigerum. Next base: position 18,469,568 of record CATIUR010000007.1, on the reverse strand, counting down.
ATGAGAACTGTTGAGACATCGAACGAGTATACGTGTCTCTTGTCTAAGGCTTCTGAAAAGGAATCACTGCTTTGGCACAGACGAATGGGACATATTCATTTCCGAAAAATGAATTTCTTGACCAAAAATGACCTAGTGCTAGGAGTTCCGAAACAGTCATTTGCTTTAATGGATGACTGTATCTCCTGCCAAAAAGGAAAGCTACGTAAGAAGTCCCATAAGTCTAAGCAGGTGAATTCCATAAATGCTCCATTGGAACTACTGCATATGGATCTTTTCGGTCCAGTTTCTACAAAGAGCATTGGTGGTCGGTCTTACTGCTTGGTAGTTACTGATGACTACTCAAGGTTTTCGTGGGTTTATTTTTTGACCACAAAAGGGGAAACTCCTGAGATTCTGGTGTATTTGTTGGACAAGTTGGCAAATCTGTGCAACTTGAAGGTGAAAAGGATAAGAAGCGACAATGGAACTGAATTCAAGAACTCAACTCTCGAATTGTTTTGTGCTACAAGAGGTATTGAGCATCAATTTAGTGCTCCGAGGACTCCACAACAGAATGGAGTTGCAGAAAGGAAGAACAGGACAATAATCGAGACAGCTCGGACTATGTTAGCTGACTCCAAGTTACCAATCATATTCTGGGCTGAGGCAGTTAATACTGCCTGTTATGTTCTCAACAGAGTACTCACGGTTAAGAAAAGGAACAAAACGTGTTATGAACTTTTTAATAACCGTAAGCCAAATCTACAGTTTCTAGAACCATTTGGGTGTCCATGTCTGATCATGATAACGAAAGATAAGGTTTCTAAGTTTGGTGATAAAGCTGTTGAAGGGATTTTTCTTGGATATGCAGTCAACTCTCCGAACAAAAGAGTCTTTAACAAATCAACGAATCAGATCGAGGAGCATTTTGAAGTGAAATGTTTAAGGTATACGGAACCTCCTCAAGGAACGGGTCCGGACTGGTTTTTCAACTATGGAAACCTCTTCAATTCTTTCAATATTCCGGAAGAAGATGAAACGGAAGAATTGGTTTCTATACTTCATGAGCTTGATCTTAATCAAGATACACCTGTTACTAATAAACCATCCGACCCATCTCCCAATGCAACACCCGCACCTCCACCAACTAATCCTACACCTCCACAACCTACACCTACACCCACACAACCACCCACACAACCACAAACAACTACCAAATCACCACCATCAACACCATCTCCTACTCCATCATCTTCGGCTGCTCCTTCTAAAACAGTTTATACCTACACAAAGGAGCTTCCATATGATCCGAATATGCCTCCTTTAGAGGAACCTCAAGAAGAAGATGAAATGGAGGAAACAATGGCCTACTCTCACTTATTTTCTACTGAAGATGAAGAACAAGAAGAAGAGATAGCCATTCCTGAGTCTGCTGCTACTCCTGAAACTGAGGGAGATTTGAACAATCTGGGTGTGAATCTTGTGCCAGGCGCCATACCAGAAACTCGTATACATAAGGATCACCCCATTGATAATATCATTGGTGATCCTCATGCATCTGTTCAAACACGACAGCAAGCAAAGCAGACTTCAGCTCAGCAACTTTTGGGACTTATTGCACATATCGATTCATGTCATTTGTCTCAAATTGAACCTAAAAAGGTTGATCAAGCCTTAAAGGATCCATCTTGGGTCGAGGCTATGCAGGAGGAACTACAGCAAATAAACAAGATGAATGTTTGGGAAATTGTTCCTCTACCCAAGGGTGCTCACTTGACGGGTACTCGTTGGGTTTTCCGTAACAAAATGGATGATCGTGGGGCTGTTATTCGAAACAAAGCCCGTCTGGTAGTTCAAGGATATAGTCAATTAGAGGGTATTGACTATGATGAAGTTTTCGCTCCTGTTGCTCGTTTGGAATCAATTCGGATTTTTCTAGCTTATGCTTCTTTTAAAGGATTCCGCGTGTATCAACTTGACGTGAAGTGTGCCTTTCTTTATGGAGATGTCGACGCAGTGATTTATGTGTGTCAACCTCCAGGTTTTGAAGACCCAAAGCATCCTAATCATGTTTGCAAACTGAAGAAAGCTTTGTATGGTCTTCATCAATCTCCTCGACTTTGGTATGAGCGACTTGCCAAGTATTTGCTAAAGAATGGTTTTGACAGAGGACAGATTGATAGCACGCTTTTCATCAAAAGGGAAGGAGCGGATTTGTTACTTGTGCAGGTCTATGTGGACGACATTATTTTTGGATCAACTAATGATCAGTTGTGCAAAGATTTTGAAGGACTGATGAAATCTGAGTTTGAAATGAGTGCTATGGGGAAACTCACGTTCTTTCTGGGGCTACAGGTTGAGCAATCTGATAATGGAATATATATTCACCAGTCAAAATATGTCACTGACATGTTAAAGCGATATGAATTGCTCAACTGTAAACACTACGGCACTCCAATTGAAGCAAGACACAATCTTGGACCTAATGAGGACGATGAAGATTGCAAGGAGAAAGACTATCGCTCAATGATAGGCTCTCTCATGTACCTGACTGCCTCAAGACCAGATATAGTGTTTGCTGTTTCTCTCTGCTCACGATTTCAAGCAAATCCGAAGGTGTCTCATATTAAGGCAGTAAAACGCATTTTTGGATATCTCGCTTTTAGGCCATCTCTGGGTCTATGGTATTCCAACGAGAAAAACTTCGAGTTAACTGCCTATTCGGATTCGGATCTTGGTGGCTGCAAGATAGATATGAAGTCAACTACTGGAGGATGTCAGTTCCTTGGATCGCGCTTAGTTTCTTGGCAGTGCAAAAAGCAGACTGCGGTTGCTATTTCCACAGCTGAAGCCGAGTATGTTGCTGCTGCAAGTTGCTGTTCTCAAGTTCTCTGGATTCAGCATCAGCTGCGTGATTACGGGTTCAATCTCTCTATGACTCCTATTTATATAGATAATACAGCTGCTATATCTATAACTCACAATCCCGTACAGCACTCTAAGACCAAACATATTGAACTTAGGTTCCACTTTATACGGGATTGCTTTGAGAAACACATTATAGATGTCGTACATATAGAGACCCTTAAGCAGTGTGCGGACCTTTTCACAAAAGCCTTTTTGCGATCACGTTTTATTGAACTGGTCAATCTGATAGGTTTAAGGTTCTTTCAGTCAAAGAAATGATTTGTGACTTGGATTTTTAAGTTTTTAAATTCAGTTTTAAAAAAAAAAAAAAAAAAAATAAAATAAAATAAAATAAAAAAATCGCAACAGCCACTCTTTATACTCTTTAGTATTAAAGAAAACGCAAGGTTGCTACATTTTTAAAATAGACGTTGAAGTTGTGTCTGTAAACAACTTGGGATATGATAGTACATCGGGTGACATGCACAAAATGGAATTTTAAGGTTTATCTTGGATGTGTCAGTAGGTTTATCTGACACACTTAAAACAGTTTTTATCTAAATTATCTTCATCATACGATGTATTGGTAGGCATGCTACACACCGGTTTGTGAGTGAGTAAGAAGTAATGATAAAACTTGTCTATTACTTTGTGAAAAATGTTATATGATGTATGACATAAGTCTTAATTGATAAATGGAAGTACTATCATACACTGTCATAATTATGTAAATGTAAAATGGGCATATAGTGATAATATGATTATTCGCCTAACTAATGGTGACTATTGTTGTACTAACGTACAGACCTGAATCCATTAGTTATGCAAATACTCTCAAACTCGTTATGTTCATACTAAGGGACCCTCTGTTGTACTAAGTACAGATCTGGGGCCACTAGTATCTTCATAATCAGTTTGATGTATGCCTACATATAAATATCAAGTGTATATTACGAGAAAACCGAGATAAACTTGGTCTTGTAATCTCTACCTTGTGTGAATATGCAGTGTTTGTTTTACTAAAGTTTATCAGTATATCATATAATAGGTTTCACAAAATTAATATTCATTCTAACAATAAAGGTTAGCTCACAAATACGGATGTAACTTGTTTAGGTGGACAAACAATACCAATAATTGTCTTGAAATAATTTTTATAAAAGGTGTTTTAAATGTGCCACGTAAATTTAAAGTGGACAAATATACTGATGATCGAAATAACACTTACTATTCCTAATAAATGCATGTTATTCCGATATGATCCCTAATCAGACAACGCAACTCCGTCACCAAAAATAGAGTGTTAGTAATTTTTATTTTTTGTAAAATTTAAGAAAATACCAAAAAGAATTTTTTAGTTTTATGTTTTATTTTTATTCTAATTTATTTTTCCCGAGTCACGAGTTATTTGATTTTATTTGCTAAAATAACGAGTAAACGGTTTAAAAATTCAAATTTGGATCATAACTGTTTTATGCGACGTCCGGCTCTACGTCGCCTGCGACGTCCCAGCCTACGTCGCACATAGGGTTAGACTTTAAATAGTATCCACTGCGACGTAACTCGTCACACTATTCACTATTCACGTGCGACGTAGCCTGCGACGTACGAGAGGCGATTTGCGACGTAGCATTTTTACGAGCATATTTGTGATTTGTTGCTGTTTTCTTTCCGATCTATTCACGTAGTTTTGATCTACTCGTTATTCCGCACACTTAGGTACCGATTTTACCCATTTTCACCGTGTATATTGTGTTTAATTGCTATGTATATATTACGGGTTAAAGGGGTTTCGGTTTTGGGATAAATTTGATGGTATATCGTGTAAATCACTGGTTATAAATTATGTTTTCGTGATCACCATCGTTAGCCGCACGTTGTAGTGCCTTTGATTTTGAAAACCCCTAAATTCGAGGGTTAGGGTTTCTGGGTTGGGGATGAATGTTCGTCAGTGCGACGTACGATGCGACGTAGTGGCCTACGTCGCTTTTATTATTTATTGTTCATTTCCTACGTCGCCCTTCCCTACGTCGTTTTTTTTTGCGACGTCCGATGCGACGTACCACGCTACGTCGCTCTTCTAATTAAAGTGATTAAATTCACAATAAATTGCAAAATGCGACGTCCCCCTTGACGTCGCTCGAATTTTATGCGACGTCAGGCCTTACGTCGCTTTTCAATTTATTTTGAATTTTAGCGACGTACAGTTCTACGTCGCTCTGTGTTCATGCGACGTACGTGGCTACGTCGCTAGTTCCAGGGAATTTGAAAGGTTTTGTTTAAAAAAATATAACATTTTTTCTAACCTTTTTCGAGTTGCAATCTGTTTCTGTTTGTGCAGATATGGCTTTAATTTTTGAAGCTCGTCACAATACGGCTGCTTTCCTTACTGACACTTCTGACAAAGCTGCACCGTATCGTCAGATGATCGCGTTTTTGAGACGCTCAAGGGTATTTCACGCCATTTCTGATAACACTATGGCGTTTGGGAATCTGATCAACCCTTTTTGGAGAAACGCAACTGTCATTACTGAAAACGACGTTACACGATTGGTCTCTACCGTTCTGGGTACGGAGATCACTATTACAGAACAGAGCATTCGGGAACTTTTACAGCTGAATGATCAACCGGATATGCCTGTTGGTTTTGATCATATTTTTGTTACCGGAGCTATGCAACGGATAGGATATCCCGGGATTCCCTCTGATCAGTATAGAAAAGCGAATCTCACACGCGTCTGGCGTTATTTGATGCATGTGATCATTGTTTGCTTGGGGAATAGGAAAGGTGGAACGGATGGGATGAGCCGAAGTCTGGCTTCTGCTATGTTAGCGTTGGTTTACAACAAGCCGTTCAACTTCTCGGGATTTATCTTCAGGGCTATGGTTGATAATGCGAATGCTGGGGATCAGAAATGGATTTTATATCCAAGATTTGTACAGTTGCACATCAATCGTCATCATCCGGACCTTCAGGCACAGGGTGATATCGATCATCCGCTAAAGATTTCACCGATGATGAGTCGGATTTTTACTATCTGTGCAGGGTTTGAGAAAGGGGTCGAGGCACCAAGGGATGTTCCTTTATTCGGTGCTATTATTGATGAAAATTATGTTCCGCCCCCAGATCCTCAGTATATGGATGTTCCAGCACCTCAGCAACCGCAGCAACCGTTTGTGAACATTCCAGTTCAAGCTGCGGGGGAGAACATTCCTGCTCAAGCTGCGGGGGAGAACGTGGATGCTCTTTTGGAGAACATTGAGCAGTTCGGGCATGTGGATTCGGACAATCCAGCATCGCATGATACGGTTGAGAATTCCGATTCTGAAGATACTGCGAATGTAGGACCTCAGGATGGGGGTCCGACGCCTGAGCATTCTGATGGTACTGTTCCGCATCCCTCTGAGATGGAACGTATCAGGCTTTCCGATTCATTCAGATATCTGAGGATTAAGCGTCGAATCAGACAAGGACGCAAGTATGTACCTCCAAGGGATACTGGAAAACGTACACGCGACAGTGATGATCCTGCTGATGAGACTTATCGACCGCCTCGTCGTGTTCGTCGCTCTTCGTCAACACGAGCTCCAGTCAATCCACAGCAACAGGATGTTTTTGAGATTCAACCGACTCCAGCTTTCATGCAAAAGATCATGGAAGATATGCAGCAGATGAAGCAAAAGCTGGAGGCTCAGGATGAGAAGATTGCTGAACAAGCTGCTTTGATCGAGGTTCAATCTAAAGAGCTTGAGGAAACGAAGAATAGGGTTAACATTTTGGAAGGCAGGTTACTTGCCTCGGGGGAGTATGGGTCTGGGATACCCACTTTAGAGTCAAGTGAACCTGAGTCTGTAAATCCCAACCCTGTAATTGAAAATATTAATGAAAATATTTCTCTTTTGGATTATTTCTCTGTTGATGATATTCCAGGGCAACCAAGACCGCTGGCAGTTGATTACTCATTCGCTGACTTATCATTTATTCAAAGGATGGCCAGTGGAGTTGGCTCTGAGGAAGAAACAGAGAATGTGTTTGAGATGAATGAGGATGTCTCGATTGAAGAGGAACAGTTGAATGCAGATGAAACGTATGATGATGCACAATCTGGGGAAGCTTATGATGATGCACCAATTATTGAATCTGATTCAAGTGAAGACGAGAGTCCTGATAAAGCTCAACATGGAGAATCAAGTTCTGCTGCAACTCCAGCTTCAGAGACACAGGCACCGGACTCAGCAGCAAAGAAGTTATCTGCTGAAGAAAAGAGAGAGAGAAACAAGAAATGGTGGCCTAAGGGACGAAATCCAGTTCCTATTCCAGTGAAATGTCAAGTGTACCGGGTTAGTCGGAATTATACCGGTGTTATTAAAAGCTGGAAGTGTCAAAGGAATCTGTTTATGATAAAGAGAGAAGATGGAGTTCAGTATTTTAGAATGCGTTTTGATAGATTGAGCACGTTGCCAAAAGGAGAGATTAATCGATTAGCTCAGCTTAAATTGATTAATCCTTTCGAGAATGATTATGCTGAGTTCATTCAGAGAAGTCTACGTCGGGAAGTATTATCGAAGACTTATTCGAAATTGAAGCCGACGTTGGGAACTCGGTATACATGGAAGAAAAAGATTGATCCAGTCACCAGGAAGCCTTTGGTTAAAGTTCACTATTCGCCGGCTAAATGTTTGACTGAGATACCTCTGGAATCAGTTCCTTATTATTTTCTGAAAAGACTTGTAAAATGGGAACTTGATCCACAGACTGGCGAAGCGGTTATTACTTTCGTTCCAGATTCTGAACCGTGGCCAGAAGTTGGAGGTATATGGAATTTGAAGCAAGCAACGTTTAGACTATATGATCCGATGAGTTTGATTAATTTTCATGAAAAAGATTTAAGAAAACTCTATGATAATCGGATTCGGGTTGGTCAGAAGAATGAATTCAACAGACGTTTAGCACAACAGTTTTACAATGTTGTTACTGTTTGTGTAGCTAATGGAATTCATGCCGACGGCCAGTTTCCTGCGGGCTGGGTTTAATGAAGATTTTTTTGAAGACCAAGCTGAAGACACGGGGGAGTTTGTTAGTACATGTTTAGTGTCTGTCAGTTGGTCTAGCTCGTAGTTTGTAATTAGAAATAGTGTTTCTGACTCCTGCGACGTAGCGCACAACGTCGCAGGTGCGACGTCAGGTTTTGGGCCTGCGACGTAGCAGACGTCGCATGGGCTTGGGCCTGCGACGTAGCGTGCTACGTCGCAGGTGCTAGTTTTGTATTTAAACGTTTTGTGTTTTCTGTTTTAGGGTTGACGAAACCCTAAACAAAATTTGTCGAAATTCTCTGTAATCTGATCGACTATAAGCAATAATATTACGTTCGTTTGATATTGATTGCGTATTGATTGTTCGTGTGATTATTCGTGATCTAATTGTTATTTCCGCTAGCAATTAGAGTGACTCGGTTCGTTCTAGATCCAAAGTAAGGGACAAACATAGTGCGACGTCAGTCACAACGTCGCATTAAATTGCGACGTCGCATATAGCGACGTCAGCCTTAACGTCGCCAATACCTTGCCACGTCGCACTTAGCGACGCAAGCCCCTACGTCGCAGAAATCACCTACGTCGCATTAGCGACGCAGCACCCTACGTCGCATTAAATTGCGAAACGTCGCCTTTAGCGACGTCATGCTTAACGTCGCAATCCTACCTGCGACGTCGCACCCAACGTCGCACAAACCAGAACCTCAAAAACACAGATTTTTACTAAGTGTCGAGACTCGAAATTTATCACTCGATTTTACCCAAATTCGGTTCCAGATGCGTTTTTCCTTAAAGCAATATAGTAGAAATAAAAATTTTCCAAGCTGACCTGGCAGCTCGACCCCAGCCAGGGGCTCTGCCCCTTGGACCCCGCCAGGGGCTGCCGCCCCTTGGACCCCGCTACCAGGGGCGCTGCCCCCGGACCCCCGTACTTAGATTTCGTAACGGCTTCTAAAACACAATCAAAACACATTTTTCAAGTAAAACGCCACGAAATCAAAATAGTAATAATTGAGATTATTATTACAAATCCGTCACCAACGGGCCGTACACTTATCAAACACTTAAACGTATCAACCAAATAGTGGAGATTTGGACATTATAGTTGGACGAACAACTACAAGGTAGTCTTATTAGATACCTTCGCATATTATAACCATCGCGTGTCGTGGACACCCTCAGGTTACAAGTCTTTGGACTTCGATTCTCGGCTAATCATTCTCAGTTTATTTTCATAAACTCAATGACTCAGGTGAGTCTCATAGCCCCTCTTTTTACTGTTTTGCTCAGGGGTGTGATATACTGCTCAAACTTTTAACATGTGAACGCAAGTACAAACATTTCATATACTACATTAGTTTTTCGAAACTAATCATTTAAAAGTCCTCCGTCAGCATAGTTGTTAATACGTTGTAGCGTGAATATTAGTATATGGTACCATATAGGATTGACCCTCCTCGTTCGGGTTAGCAAGCACTAACCGGGTAAACGAACGTACTAATATTTGGGAAGACGAGTGTTGATTAGGCACTCGTGGAGGCACCTCGCCCGGAATTCTCTATAGGGGACCCGGCCCTCGAGTTAAGCTCAACTATGTGCTCATGGCTGTATACACGATGATTATCATTTAATTGCTGGATGCAATTCATTATTTAATTGCTGGATGCAATTCATTATTTAAATCTTGCGGTTCATACGATATTACTTGATTTCAAACCTGTGAGCTCACCAGCTTTATAGCTGACCTTTTAGCATATATCGCAGGTACCCATCAGTAGGATGTTTCTGCTTCAGAATTTAGCTCGAGTCAGCATACAGACGATTGAGATTTTCTTGCATTAGTATATTTTGTATAAGTACTTATGTACTGAAATCTCATTTTATTTAACTCGAGCTATGTAAAGCTTAAATGTTGTAAACAATTCTATTATCAATATATTTTGTTAAAACGACGCATATAGAGTCGTTTACTATATATCTTTGTGTTTTGTTATTGATTAGTAACACCCAAATCAAGCTTCCGCAAATCATCAAATTTGGGGGTGTTACATTACCTGTCAAGAACTCGAATTCATGATCGTTTGGATAGTTAGATGAACTTGATATTGCATTTATATATATATATATATATATATATATATATATATATATATATATATATATGTTGTTGATCATTTGCTTTGCTTGAAATCAATATCAATATGGTCATTATTTGGCTTGTGAAATTTGGTAATTGCACGAAATTAATTCGATATAAAGCTACTGGAGTATTTTATATATTATATATATTACTATATTCAGGGACTTTAAGCGGTTATCGGTCCCCGTCAAAATAAACTAAAAAATATATTCCATTTTAAAAAATTTAGTAAATAGTCCGATTTTTTTAATACTAAAAGCGGTTCTCATATACCGCCTTATCAATTAAGTAAAATAACTAATATTTATAAATAAATCAAAAATATCACCGCCATGAACTACAACATGAACCGCCTAACTGTACATTTAAAATCTGGCCCAAACCTTGCAAAACGCACCGCCTTTGATTAGATAACTACCCGCCATTAAATGACATTTAATAAGACAAACATAAACCGCCGTAAAACAATATTATTAAAGGCGGTGTTTTCACCGCTTCTAAATAAGTTTTTATTCTAAGCATCGCTCGCATTGATGGTGGGCGGTTCACCGCCCGTAACCCCCCCCCCCCCCCCCCCCCCCCCCCCCCCCCCCCCCCCCGTAATGTGCATTTTTGTAGTAGTGTTTAAAAAGCCTCAATCTTTTTAGAAAGGTTCTTGAGAACACCATTTATTCAATTTGAATAATTTCTTATATCAAATGATATAAGTTAGGAATATATGATAAAGGCATGTCTCACTATTTAGAAAGCCTCAAGCTTTCATAAAGGGCTCTTGAGGACACTGTCGAATCAAATTAAATAAGTCCTATATCAATTTGGGCACAATAAATTCCCTATTAAATGGTCATTTTAGCCCATATTCTAACATATTTGCCACAAGTTTTTTGAAATTCATACATCCTTTGAACTTTTTACAAGGTTCCAAAGGCGAATGAATATTCATGACTGATTATGAAAGAAATGTCTTGTAAAGATAAACTTTTATCGTGGATAAAGAGTCATACATATTATTTTAATGTTGACAATCATTCCCACCCCCGAAGGATGACAAATATCATTAGACGTTGATATTTCTCACTAGTCATAAAAGAGTTGAAAATCATTTACTTCACATTTGTTGGCGAGATAACTTATTATCTATGAGAGGACACTCATCGTCTTACATGAATAAAAAACATTTTTCAACTTAAGGATGGATACATCAACGATGATGGATCCATGACTTATCTCATAAAAGTCGGTTTTTGTTTTTTAATTTCGATGAGATGATATTATGTCAACAAATTCACAAGTGATGTGATTATTGGGGGGAGAAAATAAATGTTGCACTCTATTTTCCTTGACCATGGTTTTGTCCCACCGGGTTTTCCTGACAAGGTTTTTAATGAGGCAACTTCTCCAAACATATTAAAAGAATTATGTACTCTTTTTCCTAAACTAGACTTTTGTCCCATCGGGTTTTATCTAGTAAGGTTTTAACGAGGGTTAATCATTTAAACAATGGACATCCAAGGGAGAGTAATGTGCATTAATATGAAATAGATGTCCATATCTTCAATATACTATCCAGTTTTGTTTCTAGATCTCTTCCACACCAAAGAAAATGATAAATAAATCATTATAATATATAAGTCCATTTGGGGCTTTAATACATATTGCTTACAATACACATTTATACATTGCAATCAATCTCATATTGTGTAATCTTTGTGGTGCCCGTGATATGGGATTATTTTACTCAAAGAAAAAGCTAAATTTGGATACGCCGATGCTGGGTATTTGTCTGATCCACATAAGGTCACAAACATGATATGTTTTCACCTGTGGAGACACCACAATTTCTTGGAGGTCGTCAAATAATGCTAAATTTATTAAGTTATATAAATCCGATCGAGAAGTGTCTACTCAAGATCGACGATTCAACACATGTAAGAAGAATGCGGTCCCAAGACAATCAAAGGAAATCCAACATTGTATATGAAGACAATGTGAAGTGTACAGCTTAAATCAAGGAAGGGTATATCAAAGGAGACAGAACTAAACACATTCCACCGAAGTTCTTCTCAACATATGATCTACAAAAGGATAGAACCATTGATGTTTGTCAAGTCCGATCAGGCAAAAATTTGGCCGACTTATTCACAAAATCATTGCTGACAAAAGTTTTTGAGCAGCTAGTTCGGAAGATCGGTATTCGACGCTTGAAGGATATACACTAAACTCAGGGGGAGTATTATACACACTGCACTCTTTTTCCCTTCATCAAGTTTTTATCCCATTGGGTTTTTCTTGATAAGGTTTTTAACGAGACAGTCTATAGTGTATAATAAACGGTGACTAACCAAGGGGGAGTGTTGTAAACCCATGGGCTTGTGGATAGCCCACCATTTACCTCATAGTTTATTAAGGTTTTAGTATTTCCCTTTACCCTATATACAGTGACTCCATGTAACACTTATGATAATGATACAATAACATTTCTCTCTTCTTCTCTATCTCTCATTCTTGTTCTTCCATTTCACAACAATATGTAATTTTTATTTTTAAATGGTATTAAAAAACACCCAAAAATAACTAAAATATTTTTATCTGTATGGATTTTATTCATAAATAAGTTATTATATTTAGTCATTTAAATAATTAATATATCCAATTTAATAATTAAAAGTAAAGAAAATATTTATTACTATTATTCATTCAATAGTATACTCCTCATTTAGCTCCTTCTAAATGTAGGAGGTTTCAATGTCAGTATACTATTGGGCATTTATTAGAACGTTGTTTGCGCCCGAATAGGTCGGTGTCGTTAACGATAACTATCCGGTTATGACAGTGGGTTTTAAATTTATAAGGCTGGGGCCTAGGGTTACTATTATTGCTAATCTAAGGGCTAGCAAAGGATAAGTATGACCTAAAATCGTTCTTAAAAGCACGACGAATTGAAAATAGGGGAATTTAGAGACTGTTATGAATTCAGCTAGGGAGAAAAAGGGTTGGTTTAGGTTTTGGGTTTTCTATTCTAAGATTAAACTAAATTGAATCAGAAATGGAGGTTACTTCGGGCGTACAACAGTTAAAGCGATTGTCTACTATGAAGTGGTTTAGGTGATATTAAAGCGTGAAGAGTTCTAATGAGGATAACTTCATAAGTTAATGTGAGTTATTGCTACAATCCTACTATCGGGCTAACGCGGAGATGTCCACAATCAGGCAAATAGAATGTCACGTGGGTTGCAGAATATATTAAAGCATACACCGAAAGTTCTCTTAAATGCATGTCCATATTATCTAATAGTTAATCTCGAATCCTATTCCCCAATCTCGGTCATCATAGACGTCCGAATCATGGCACAGTTTGTTGAATAAACAATCTTGTAAACGGGTTTTACCCTCGCCGGAGTAAGTTGGAAAAACTGGTCTAAGCGGTCAGATAAAATGTCATCACTTATTCGTATCAATTATCAACATTACTCAAGTATGCAACAAGACAGGGATGATTTTCATTACATATAGAAACTTAAGTAATACATGTGTTAATCGATTCATAACACAACTACCTTCGGTCGTTCTTGACTTCCATACGTTTGTACTTTGCCATAAGCGTTTCCAGTACTATATCGAAGAACAGTCGAATAGGGGCCGTCATGTTATTTCACGATAATTAGGGCTAGGTGTATTTCACTAGTATGATAATCCTAAGACAACAATCAAACAAGAACATGCAATAAGACAATCAGGATAATAGTTACACCTAAGCACACAAATGTATTAATTAAATCAAGGATATTCCGAAAGTTGTCTCAAAAATATCGTCTGTCTGAATTAAATCTTAATCTACCTCTATTCCCATATTCCGTGTCTCTTGGATCCTAATTTGGTCTAGAGAACACCGGCCATGCCGAGCTCAACGATTCAATCAAACATAGTATAACTAAGTGACCTTTACCCTATGAGTTAGCTACGTTCATTTTTGGATAAGGTTTTAGTCACAACATGAGTTGGGCAGATAAACAATAAAGATTCAATTCCTACATCTATTCATGATACAAAACACTCGCAATCTCATAACATACCACATAATCACATATCTAAATCTTTTCTAAACGACTATCATAGCATACAATTGAGTTATTTAGCTAATCATGGTAATTCTAGCATGCATATTTAAATTTATTAAAGAAAGAACAAACATAATTAAATATGGAAAATAGATAAAAACTGATAAAGAAATACAATAACTCGTAGCTACAAATGCGTCCCAGAGCACCTCCGTACAAATCTTCCTTGACTAGTTAATTAGCTAGTCTAATTAACTAAGGAAGTATTACAATAAAGAAAGAAAATAGAGTTGGTGTGTGGTGTGTAAAAAAAAGGTGTATATGGAGATATCTAGAGGTCTCTCTCAAATGAACCCCAAATCCCTCTATTTATAGGTGAGTTTTGACTCACATTAGCATCAAGGGGTGCATGTTAGCGTAACATGGGTAAAAAGGTGCACCGGGTACCGTACAACGAGGAAAGTAGGTGCACCGGGTACTGTACATCGCGGACAAAAGGCGCACCAGGTACGAAAATTAGCCAAAAAAGGAAACCGGGGCAGGGGGTGGCTGGCCGGCGGTGGCCGGTTGCCACCCGCCCCGTTTCACCGTCTTTTGCTTCGTATCTTGATTCTTGCGCATTTTCTTCGTTATGCATCCGTTTGAGTCGATTCTTTTTTTTTTTTTGGATTCATAATTCAAAAACGAAGATTTTGACATAAGATAGACCCTGGGATGAGGTCCCTAACTCCAGATATTGTGTACGAATCATTTGGATCTTCCGGCGGGCGTAGAATCTTCATTCTTTATCCGTTTTAGTTGATTCTTCTTCTGTTGGATTTGTATTTTAAAAATGAACATCTTGGATAAAATGGATGTTGATGAAGGGCACTTTAGTCTTGAAATCTCATTTTAATGCCTTGAATCTTCAAACGTGTGTGAAATCTTCGTTCCTCGGCCGTTTTGCTTGATTTTTGTCGTGCAACCTTCGTTTTGGTCTTCTTAACATATTATCATTGATTTGTGCGTTGTTTGATTCCAAATGCCAAGTATTGCTCCAGAATGAGTGAGATATCGGTGGTAAAAACATGACTTTTTACACGATATCAAGTATCCCACACTTAGAGTTTTGCTTGTCCTCAAGCAAACTTTCAGCAAGTTTGTGAAAGGCTGGAAGGGTGTCTTCGTATTCCGGAGAACTTTGATCCCTGCAGGTTTTGGTAAAAAGATTTCGGACGAGGTTCCATCCTTTGATGTTTCTCCAAACTTTTGGTTCTAACAAGCTTTCTTTTCAATCTTCATAATGTAAGATATACATGACTGGGGCCCTCACAGGTGGTCACTCAATTCACTCAAGTGTATCAGGTTTCCTAACTTCTAATTCACTTAGGGGCCAGTCATGTAGCTCCTCCGTTGTCATAAGCTTGATCGAGAGTCAAATCTATAATACCTAAATGAGGACGATGCTAATTATCCCTAGACATTCGCAAGAGGGTGAAGATGGTGTATGGAACAAGGGTTTTGGCAGGTGATTTAATTGGGGGTTTAGTATAGCCTAAGAGTGATGACTTACCTTTGATGTTTTAGATGATACCTCTTTTTGGATTTCTCTCTTTGAGAGCCTTCTTTTCGTGACTTTTTCTTCTTTGAAGAACCTTTCCTCGGTTTTAAATGATCCTTGGGTCTTTTAGCTCTTCAATTTCTTTGGCAGCTTTGTTTGTGCTTTCTCTGGAGTCCTTTTGTGGATGATATTCTTTTTCCTTTGGGGATTCCTTCTAGAGGTATGTTTCTTGCAGTGATGTTGCTGATATAACAGAAACTTAGGCTATGGCCAAGAGATGTAAAGAAAGGATTGGTTCTTGAAGTGAGTATCCGAAACGAAAAGGCTAAGGCTCAACAGGTTTTCTAAATGATCTTCAATGCCGAAAATGGACATTGGTAGGGTTAGGCTTGAAAACGGGAGTTTTACGAGAGGGTTTTGTCCTAGGGAATGTCAAGATCCTCTAATTGCACCTTCGTCACGTATGACGCTCATTTTTGGTAATTTTGAAATGCATTCTTCGAACAAGTTCTAACTTGAGAAGGCATACAATGGCACACTCACAAACGAAAAAGTGAAGCATTAAAGGTGAATGCTTTTATATGGCTCAAGATTCCTCACTCATTTTTGGTGGGTTTTTTTTTATGCCTAGTCATGCGATTGCTTGTTTAAAACATAGTTTGAAAGTTATCAAAGAGTTTTGCTCGTCGTGGTCAATTTGCCAAGCCTTTTGAATTTTTGTTGACCGAAAATACCCTTTTTAGGCTTCCCATGATTAAAAATTTTGAAAATTTTGCTAAAAATATGAGTTTTGTTAAAAAGCTTGATCAAAAGTTTACGTTGCAATACAGTAGTAAATACTACTGCTATCCCACACTTAAAAGAACATTGTCCCTAATGTTCTCTATCTCTAAGTTAGGTTAATCCCACACTTAGATTTTGAATACGGGTCAATATTTTCAAAGTTATTCTCTATTTGTGAGTAATAATCCCACACTTAGAGTTTTTCTTAAAATTTTTGTGTGGTTCAAGCAAAGTAAGGTTAGAAGAGACACTTCCTTGAGCTGCGTGTGATGCCACTGGATTTAATGGACCAGGTTCAAGTGTGTGAATTCGCTGGAAATGGACCAGGCTCATTAAAAATGAACTTGTTCCATAAATTCTACTTCGAATTCTGCATAGTACACATCCTTCAAAAAACACAAATGTTAACACAAGTTAATACTAAACATAAATAATAATAACTAAAAGTAGCTAATCCGTGTCAGCATAGAGCGCCTCCCAGTCGGTGAAGTCATCATCCATAAAGATCGTGTTTTCCACGATCGAAGTAGGAGATGCTGACTCCTCGATGGTATAGACAGGAGATGCAACACCATCCTCTGGATCCTGGATCCAAGCGTCCAGTGCAGCAGCCTCCTCCTCTAGTGGGGCCATAAAAGTGGGGTGGTCCTGCGCAGTCAAGCTCCAAGATGGGAATAAATCCCATGGTGGAATGTGCGGAGCGGGATCAGGTCCCATCTGAAAGGGGCACACAGGTGTAGAGGTAAGGCCCAAAGCAGTGTGGATCTCAGAGATGGCGGTGTGCTGGACCTCAAGGGCTCTCAGTATAGACCAAGTGACAGCAGGGTCCGCATTAGTAACCCCATGCTCAAAGATGGGTACTCTGGAGGTCCCTACGGTCTGTCCCGCTGGTTGGTGAGATGAAGGTAACCTGGCCTGGGTGGGACGTAACAGGAATGACTCCTGAACGTGCACCTCCACCAAGTCTGCCAAGATCTCATCCAAACTAGGAGGTGGTGACTGGGATCCTCTGACAGTCCTCATGCTACTACCCGGTGATGAACTCCGGGAGTGGTGCATGGTATGCGAGCGTCTCTGTCTGGGGGCTCGTGCTCTGTCTGACTGCGAACTCATCCTGCAAAATATAAAAGGTTAATGGTCTAAGATCATCAGTCCTTCATAAGGTCAGGTACTGCATAGAAAATTGGATTAGCTTAAACACAATAGTAAAAGAAAATTAATGCTAAAAACATAAGATAGGCTTGGGATGCCTCCCAAGAGCGCTTTGTTTATCGAGTCTCGTAGCTTGACTCTTAAATAACCACTACTCTATTAGGATGATTCGTAGTTGTAGACTTCCTCAGTTGAGGGAAAGTCTTCAACGTAGTGTTTTAAACGGTGACCGTTTACTTTGAAATTTCCGTCTGGGGCCTCGAGTTCGATGGCACCATAGGGGAATACTTTAGAGATTGTAAAAGGACCGCTCCATCGAGTATTGAACTTACCAGAAAACTTTTTAGATCGGGAGTTAAAGAGTAGAACTTTATCACCTGGACTGAAGCGTGTGGGGCGGAGCTTGGAATCGTGGAGCAATTTGGTTCTTTCCTTAAATTTGTAGGAACTTTCATAAGCTTGATCCCTTAACTCTGCTAGTTCGTTCAGTTGCATTTTCCGGTGCATTCCCGTTATCGTAGGATCTAAACTACAGTTCTTCAGTGCCCAGTAAGCTTTGTATTCGAGTTCAATTGGTAGATGACATGCCTTTCCATATACGATCCTATAGGGAGTTGTTCCTAATGGAGTTTTATAAGCTGTCCGAAAGGCCCATAAAGCATCGTCTAGCTTATCTACCCATCTTTCCTTGTGTTGACCAACTGTTCGTTCCAAGATCCTTTTTAGTGCTCGGTTTGTAATCTCTGCTTGCCCATTCGTCTGCGGATGGTAGGCCGTAGAGGTCTTGTGGGTAACACCATATTGTTGCAATAGTTTCATAAACTGAGTATTGCAAAAGTGCGTGCCTCGATCACTGA
The DNA here is from genome assembly GCA_949592205.1 of Helichrysum umbraculigerum. Lineage (NCBI taxonomy): Eukaryota > Viridiplantae > Streptophyta > Magnoliopsida > Asterales > Asteraceae > Helichrysum > Helichrysum umbraculigerum. The sequence goes on along the minus strand of CATIUR010000007.1, from coordinate 18,451,115 downwards.
TGATCGCTCGAGGTGTTCCAAACCGACAGAACAGCTGTTTTAAGAACTTGGTTACGACTCTTGAGTCATTTGTAGGAAAGGCTTGGGCTTCGGCCCATCTTGATACGTAATCGACAGCTACTAGAATGTATTCTTTTCCGTAAGATTTCGGAAATGGTCCCATGAAGTCTAATCCCCATATGTCAAATATTTCACATGCTTGGATATTCGTCAACGGCATTTCGTTACGCGTTGTGATATTTCCAAACCTTTGGCAAATATCGCAGCGTTTCACCAAGTCTTGTGCGTCTCTGAAAATGGTGGGCCAATAGAATCCTGAGTCGTAGACTTTCTTTGCTGTTAGATTAGCGGCATGATGTCCTCCGGTAGGTCCGTGATGGCTTTGGTGGAGTATGTGTTCGGCTTCTTTCCCATCGACACATCTCCTCACTATTTGGTCGGGACAGACTTTGAACAAGTATGGATCATCCCAAAAGTAATGCTTGACGTCAAGGAAGAACTTTTGTCTTCGCGATGAAATTATACCTTTCCTTGTGATCTCTCCAACTATGAAATTGGTAATGTCTGCAAACCAAGGATCGTCAGTGAATTGAGAGCCTTGTATTTGTTCTCCTAAACTCATTAACTGCTCTTCTGGAAATCGATCCTTAATATCTCTTTCTGCAAGTTGTTCCATTGATGGATTTTCAAGCCGACTTAAATGATCTGCGGCGACATTCTCTGCTCCTTTCTTATCTTTTATCTGGATGTCGAATTCTTGTAGGAGTAGGATCCATCGTAACAATCTAGGCTTTGCATCTTGCTTCTTGAAGAGGTATTTCAGAGCTGAGTGATCCGTGTACACTATTGTCTTTGACAATATCAGGTAGGATCGAAATTTATCAAAGGCGAATACTACGGCTAGCAGCTCCTTCTCTGTAGTTGTGTAGTTTTCTTGAGCATATGTAAGCGTTTTACTAGCGTAATAGATTGGTCGAAAGTGATTATTCTTCCTTTGACCTAGAACTGCCCCAACTGCGAAATCGCTAGCATCGCACATGATCTCAAATGGTAAACCCCAATCCGGAGCGACCATGATTAGTGCATTTGTTAGCTCCGTTTTCAGGTAGTTGAAAGCCTTCATGCAGTTCTCGTCAAACACAAACTTGGTGTCTTTTCCTAGAAGGTGGGTGATAGGTCGAGAAATCTTGGAGAAGTCCTTGATAAAACGGCGGTAGAACCCAGCGTATCCTAGAAAACTTCTAATGGCTTTGACGTTGGTTGGTGGTGGAAGTTTGGCAATGGTTTCGACTTTTGCTTTGTCTACTCCGATTCCTTACTTTGATATTCGATGTCCTAAAACTATTCCTTCCTTCACCATAAAGTTACATTTTTCCCAATTCAAGACGAGATTCGACTCTTCACACTTGGCGAGCATCCTATCGAGGTTGGATAAACATGATTCGAAAGAGTCTCCGAAGACCGAGAAGTCATCCATGAAGACTTCCAAGCATTGTTCAATCATGTCGTGGAAGATTGCAACCATGCATCTCTGAAATGTTGCAGGTGCGTTGCATAATCCAAACGCTATTCGTCGGTATGCAAATGTTCCATAAGGACACGTGAACGTTGTCTTCTCTTGGTCCTTCGGATCGAGTGGGATTTGGAAATACCTGGAGAAACCATCAAGGAAACAGTAGAATTCGTTCCCCGATAGCCTTTCGAGCATTTGGTCAATAAACGGAAGCGGGAAGTGATCTTTGCGAGTTGCTTCGTTTAATTTCCGGTAATCGATGCAAACCCTCCAACCAGTAACTGTCCGAGTTGGTATAAGCTCATTTTCTTCGTTTGTAATGACCGTCATTCCTCCTTTCTTCGGTACGACTTGAACAGGGCTAACCCACGGTGAGTCGGATATTGGGTAGATCAATCCGGCATCTAAGAGTTTGATAACTTCTTGCTTAACCACGTCCTGAATCTTAGGATTTACTTGTCTCTGCCATTGAACGGATGGTTTGAAATCGTTCTCCATTAGGATCTTATGTGTGCAATAGTTAGGACTAAATCCTTGTATGTCAGAAATTTTCCATGCGATTGCCTTCTTGTGTGATTTCAACACATCAACTAGCTGAGCTTTCTCTTTTGGTTTCAACTCTTTTGAGATTATCACCGGGAGTTGGGAGGTTCCTTGGAGGTAAGCGTATTCAAGGTGAGGTGGTAATTCCTTTAATTCCAAGTTTGGTGGTTCCTCAATAGACGGCTTCATTCTAGCTATCTAGTCTCTATTTAACTTTTCATATTCAGCTTGGAATGGTGCTTCATCTGTCTCGGGTTCAGATGTGGAGATTGATTCTATTTCAACCCACTCGGTTCTGTTTGAGAATTCGTCCGTCTTTAGCTCGTACTTGTTAACTGAGGATGAGGAGACTTCGTCATTTCTGGTGATGATGATCTCTCCGTCGTCAGTGAATTGGAATTCTTGAAATTGAGCAGATGAAGATTGGTGTATGGTGTTTCAGGGTTTGGAAATGGTAGTGGTTCGGGTTGGCTGCCTAATTGTAGTTCAAACGATGGTGGCTCAACACTCATTCCTTTGAATGAATCAAGGATCTCTCTAATTGATGGAAACGGGTTTGGTTCATTTGATATGAGTTTATCTCTTTTTAGCCAAGGTATCGGTGTACCGCATCCCAATGGGACGGCTATTGTTTTGCCATTGGTGCAAGATGGCTTCTTTTCAAACAAGGGAAATAGTAGTTCTTCAGACTTTACTGGCGAAGTGATTGCGGACTGCAGCCCAGGATCCTCGTTATATAATCTTTGAACGGTGACTACCGTGTTAGGTATCGGGTTCTGGCTGGATAATGCCAACACTTCGTGGAGATGTTCATCAAAAATGTCCTGCATAGTATCGCACAAACCAAGGTCCTCTTCCAGTGGTTGCTTCATTAATCGATCGACATTAAAGGTGACCTCCTATTTCCCAACTCTTAGTTTTAAAGATTTTTCTTTTACGTCGATTACGGTCTTGGCAGTATTTAAGAAAGGTCTGCCAAGGATGAGTGGGATGTGGGTGTCTTCCTCTATATCCATGATAATGAAGTCCACTGGAAAGACGAACTTATCGACCTTGACCATGACATCTTCAGCAATTCCTCGAGGGAGTTTAACTGATCTATCTGCTAATTCGATGGTCATACGAGTAGGCACTAGGTTATCTAATCCTAATTTCTTATAGAGGGAATAAGGCATAAGATTAACACTAGCACCTAGGTCAGCTAAGGCATTACTAATTTGGATACCTTGGAGAAAACAATGTATTGTAAAACGTCCGGTGTCTCCTAACTTAGGTGGAAGACCATGTTGTACAATTAAAGAGCATTCAGCATCTAAAGGTAAACTAACTATTTGCCTAAGTTTCTCTTTGTTTGAAAGAAGTTCTTTAAAGAATTTGGTACATGTGGGCATTTCTACTAAAGCATCTAATAGTCTAACATTTAAGTGTAGGCTTTTAAACATGTCCAGATATTTACCGAATTGGGCTTCTTGCTTTTCCTTTTTAAATCTACCGGGATAAGGTATTCTTGTGCGAGGTACATTATCCGGAGTTTTGGTTGGTGATGGGTCAGGTGTTGTGACAGGGATGTCAAAGGACACATGCTCACTCGGTGTAGGTGTAGGCGAAGAAGTGCTTTCGGGGGTGTTATCTGGTGGTGGTGGATCAACTTTGGATATTTTTCCTCCCCTAGTGACGATTAACACGTCATCACTCGGTGAATGGGTAGTGTCATTAGTGATTACCGACGTACTTTCCTCAATAAAACTTAAGTTTTTCAAAATAGATTCCATGTTAGAAGTTAATTTTTCTGAAATCTTTATCATGGCGTCAATGTTGTCTTGAACTTCAGCATTTCTTTTGTTTACAAGGTTTTGTTCAAGCATGAAAAGTGGTAAAAGTTGTTTTGAGAAAGGTAAGTGGTTCGTAGGTGAAGGAACGGCCAAAAGTTGGGTCCAATCAGGATAGGGTGTTGACATAATTGGTTAAAAGCGGTTAACTAAACTAATCCTAAGGGCAAAAAGGTAACTTTTGATCGATGTTAATCTTTCAAAAGGATCGCTAAATACTAAAGTTACTAAACTTCCTAAAATCGGTCACCGACGCTCCCCGGCAGCGGCACCAAAAACTTGTTTGCGCCCGAATAGGTCAGTGTCGTTAACGATAACTATCCGGTTACAACAGTGGGTTTTAAATTTATAAGGCTGGGGCCTAGGGTTACTATTATTGCTAATCTAAGGGCTAGCAAAGGATAAGTAGGACCTAGAATCGTTCTTAAAAGCGCGACGAATTGAAAATAAGGGAATTTAGAGACTTTTATGAATTCAGCTAGGGAGAAAAAGGGTTGGTTTAGGTTTCGGGTTTTCTATTCTAAGATTAAACTAAATTGAATCAGAAATGGAGGTTACTTCGGGCGTACAGCAGTTAAAGCGATTGTCTACTATGAAGTGGTTTAGGTGATATTAAAGCGTGAAGAGTTCTAATGAGGATAAGTTCATAAGTTAATGTGAGTTATTGCTACAATCCTACTATCGGGCTAACGCGGAGGTGTCCACAATCAGGCAAATAGAATGTCACGTGGGTTGCAGAATATATTAAAGCATACACCGAAAGTTCTCTCAAACGCATGTCCATATTATCTAACAGTTAATCTCGAATCCTATTCCCCAATCTCGGTCATCATAGATGTAACACCCCCCAAATTTAATGATTTGCGGAAGCACGATTTGGGTGTTACTAATCAATAACAAAGCACAAAGATATATAGTAAACGACTCTATATGCGTCGTTTTAACAAAAATATATTGACATTGAAATGTTTACAACATTCATAGCTTTACATAGCTCGAGTTTAAATAAAAGGAGATTTCAGTACATAAGTACTTGTACAAAATATACTAATGCAAGAAAATCTCAAACGTCTGTATGCTGACTCGAGCTAAAAGTCCTGAAGCCGAAATAACCTACTGCTTGGTACCTGCGATACATGCTAAATTGGGTCAGCTAAAGCTGGTGAGCTCACAGGTTTGAAATCAAGTAATATAGTATGAACCGCAAGATTTAATAATGATTTGCATCCAGCAAATGAAATGATAGTAATCGTGTATACAGCCATGAGCACATAGTTGAGCTTAACTCGAGGGCCGGGTCCCCTATAGAGAATTCCGGGCGAGGTGCCTCCACGAATGCCTAATCAACATTCGTCTTCCCAAATATTAGTACGTCCGTTTACCCGGTTAGTGCTTGCTAACCCGAACGAGGAGGGTCAATCCTATATGGTACCATATACTAATATTCACGCTACAACGTATTAACAACTATGTTGACGGAGGACTTTAAATGATTAGTTGTGAAAAACTCATGTAGTATATGAAATGTTTGTACTTGCGTTCACATGTTAAAAATGAGCAATATATCACACCCCTGAGTAAAATAGTAAAAAGAGGGGCTATGAGACTCACCTGAGTCTTGTGAGTTTAACTTAATAAACTTGAGTTGATTAGCCGAGTATGAAGTCCAAAGACTTGTAACCTGAGGGTGTCCACGACACGCGATGGTTATAAACATGATTGGGTATCTCAAAAGATCACCCTTGTAGTTGTTACACAACTATATATATGTCCAAATTACTACGATTTGGTTGATTTGTTAAGTGTTTGAAAACGTGTACGGCCCATTGGTGATTAATTGTAATAATAGTCCTGATGTTATCACATTGATTTCGAAGTGTTATACTTGAAAAGTATATTCCATTATGTTTGAAAAGTTGTATCATATAAGCGTTTTGAAGTCATACAAGTTTGACACTTGGTGAGAAATGTGCTTACGGAATCTAAGTACGGGGGTCCGGGGGCAGCGCCCCTGGCGGGGTCCAAGGGGCTGGCCTCTGGCTGGGGTCGAGATGCCAGGTCAGCTCGAAAAATTTTTATTTCTACTATATTGCTTTAGTGAAAAACGCATCTGGGATCTGAATTCGGGTAAAATCGAGTGATAAATTTCGAGTCTCGACACTTAGTAAAAATCTGAGTTTTCTGTGTTTTGCGACACAATATGCGACACAAAAGTTTGTCATGCGACACAAGGGTTGTGTCGCATAGGAATGCGACACAAGAGCTTAGCGACGCAAGGGTTGTGTCGCATAAGCGTTCGATGCTAAATCAATAGCGACATAAGGGTTGTGTCGTATTTGGTTTACGACACACGGTGCGACATAATGGTACGACACAAAATACGACACAATATGATTTATGCGACACAACATGCGACACAAGCGTTGTGTCGCAAAGATGAACACAAGCCCAGAAAGTTTCGGCTGTCGAGATTTTTCGACCCAAAACGCAAATCTAACTCATTTTTAGGTTATAAAATCGTGTTTTCTTCATATATTTGGACATATAGATGTTATATAAACATTCAAACATCAAAATAATACATCAAAATGTGTAAATCTAAGTTTTTAGAAATTTTCTTACAATTGCAAATCGGGAGAGATGTAGTCCGAAAATGATGCTAGTGCTTTTGTTAATCTTGTTCCCCTTGTAATGGTGATTCCGAAAATGTGAGTTTTGTTGTCGGTTTTGCGAGATCCGAAAATTTGGAAGATTTGGTTGAGAGAGTTTGTGTGTGTGTGGGTTTTTGTTGAAATGGAAATGAAAGAGAGAAATGGGGAGGAGGTGAGGTGTAGGTGAAAGCCTCACCTTTCAGTCCCCGCTCCGTGTTCCGCGCGGTGTTCGTTTTTCCGATTATTTAAACGTTAAATAATTATTTTATACGTTAAAATATACGTTTTTAAAATACGAATAATGAAATCAATATTTTCGTTGAAGTATTAAATTAAATGCTTGTCAATCGAGTTATATAATATAATTTAAGCCTGTTTCGTTTTGTTTGCGCGTTTTATGTTTTAAATCGCATGGACATTGTTTGTATGGTACGAGATGAATGTGAAATATTCTCAGAATAATATTATTGAGATATAATAGTTTCATTAAATAATCTTTATGTTATTTAATTAAATTGTTCACCAACGTCCGTATTTAATTGAACCGAATTACATTCGATTTAAATTGCGTACGATCTAATCAAATCGCTTTTTCGTATATATTCAACAATATATATTTCGATACATAAATTAGCCAAATACATAACTAATTACATGTATTAACAGTGAATTAGGCACTAATTGCTGGTCCTAATTTGGCGGGTGTTACAATAGACGTCCGAATCATGGCACAGTTTGTTGCGCCGGAGTAAGTTGGAAAAACTGGTCTAAGCGGTCAGATAAAATGTCATCACTTATTCGTATCAATTATCAACATTACTCAAGTATGCAACAAGACAGGGATGATTTGCATTACATATAGAAACTTAAGTAATACATGTGTTAATCGATTCATAACACAACTACCTTCGGTCGTTCTTGACTTCCATACGTTTGTACTTCGCCATAAGCGTTTCCAGTACTATATCGAAGAACAGTCGAATAGGGGCTAGGTGTATTTCCAGTCATGTTATTTCCAGTCATGTTATTCCAGCCATAAGCGTTTCCAGTCATGTTATTTCACGATAATTAGGGCTAGGTGTATTTCACTAGTATGATAATCCTAAGGCAACAATCAAACAAGAACATGCAATAAGACAATCAGGATAATAGTTAAACCTAAGCACACAAATGTATTAATTAAATCGAGGATATTCCGAAAGTTGTCTCAAAAATATCGTTTGTCCGAATTAAATCTTTGTTGGTGCATTTTGTGTGTCAGTCAGTTGGTCAAACAATTGTAATTGTCAAAGTCAATTAGTCTACGAATGTATAGAGTTTAGAGTGTGTATTCGAGTCTGTAAATGAAATATACATAGAATGGTGACATTGTAATTGGGCCTGCGACGTTGGGTCAGACTTCGCAAGGGTCTGGGCCTGCGACGTTGGGCTTAACGTCGCAGGGTCCAGTGGGTCGAGTATAAATAGAGAGTTAAACCTCAGAATTAGGGTAGGACTTAGTGAGAGTGCATGTGAGCCGTTTTGGTGTGAGAGAAAGTAGAGAAACGAGTTGGTGAAAAACGAGTTTGTGAAAGTCTGTAATCGATATATTATCAATTGTGAATATATACAAGATTATAGAGAATTGCGTGTTTTGATTCAATTAATACGTTCATATATCTGATTGCTTGTTATTCCGCACTAGCAATTGAGCGATCCGATCAGATTCGAAGTGAACGGGACTATCAACTGGTATCAGAGCCGTAGAATCAAGGATTCGTCGGTTTCGGATCGTGCTTTAGAACGTTTTCGGTTTGATTCGCGAAGGTTTTATTGATTAATCTTCGTTTCTGGGTTAGGTTACTTGAAGATTTCGTTTTCTGAAGAGTTTTTCTGGGTTTGTTCGTCGTTCGGTTTTCGAAATTCGTTAGGGTTTCGAAAATTTTCGATTTTAGGGTTTTGGAGCTGCTCAGTCGCGGTTTTGCGACGTTAGCTGCGATGTCGCTAAGTTCTGCGACGTTACCAGCGACGTTAATTGCGACGTTGTGTGCGACGTCTCACTTTTGACCTTAATTGGTCACTGCGACCTTAGCCGCGACGTCAGGTGCGACGTCGCTTGATTTTGCGACGTCACCTGCGATGTAGCATGCGACGTTATTAATTTTGACCTTGACTGGTCTTTGCGACGTAGTTAGCGACGTCGTTATTTTGACCTTAAGTGGTTATTGCGACGTAGGCTGCGACGTCGCTAGCCTCTGCGACGTTGGATTGCGACGTTATACACTACGTCGCATTTTCGATTCTTAATTGAGTCATCGGACTTCTGCGACGTTGCTAATTTTTTCTGCCACATTACCCTCGCTCTATATTCGTAAAAAAAAAAAAAAAAGTTTCAATTTTGGAGGGAAACTCCGAAAATTTTTTGCGTTTTCAAAATTTTTCCATAGGCTTAAAACTGTTCAATTTTAGTCTGGAAAAAGTTTCATTTTACCCGGCCTGTTTTTGACGTTTTCGGACGGAATTTTGGCGGGAAAAAACGCGAAAAATTTTGCAATTTCAAATTTTGTTTTTAGGCTTAGAATAGCTTCATTTTAGTGTCGGAAAAGTTTTGCTATACTCGGGTAGTCATCAAAATTATTCGAATTTAGTTTTGGAGGGAAAAGTCGCAAGAGGCCGTATCGACTTCTGATTGGAAAATGTCTTCTAAAGCTCTTATGCGTTACAATAGTGGAGCTGTTAATGAGATTGAACCCCCCATGCTTACATTTGATACAGATTATGCTACATGGAGATTTGAGTTCGAAGCATTCATAGTGTTAAAAAATCCAGATATGTGGAACTCATTGGTTGAAAGATATGAAAAACCACACAGAGGTATGACTCTCGATGAGAGAAAAGCTTGGGATATTGAAAAGAAAACCCATGCTGCAATATTAAAATGTTTATCAAATGAAGTTAAACAATTGTTCAAACATTATGATATTGCATATGACCTCTGGCATGCTATTGAGAAACGATGTGGTGGATATGAAAAATATAGGAGATATAGAGTGGAACTTGTCAAGAAACAGTTTGACACATTTGATTTACTATCAAATGAATCTTTAGAAGAACTCTTCAAAAGATATTCCCAACTAGTAGATGAAGTGGCTGATGGAGGAATGATACTTAATAATGGAGAAGTAAACAGGAAGTTATTAGGTGCATTACCTAAGGATTGGGATGCAACGGTATCAACTATGGAAAAAGATCTAGAAATTTAAGTCATGGATTTGGAAGAACTCATCGGAAAGTTACAGGCTGCTGCTCTTGACATGAAGAAGAAAGAAAAGAAGTCAGAGGCAAATATTCAAATTCCTAGTCTACATGATACTTCCAGATCTACTTCCAACTCAGCTGCATCTACTTCTACTGGCACTTCCTATACTTCTCATACCGCTTCTTCAAAGTCTACTGAGGAACATGCTAAAATCTTTACAGCTTTCCTCAATTCTTATGAGAATTTTCTTTCCAAGAAGGCTAGTACTCTACAGCTTACTGAAGAAGACTTTGAACAGGTCGATTCTGACGATCTCGAGCAGATGGACATCAAATGGAGCATGGCCATGATAACCCAAAGAACCAAGAAGTTTCTTCAGAGAACGGGTAGAAAAGACCTGGATGATGATGGTGATACATGTCTTGGTTTTAATAAAAGCAAGGTGAAATGCAAAATCTGTCAGATTCATGGGCACTTTGCTAAGGAGTGTCAGAAAGAAAAATATCCTTCATCTGGATTCACTACTCCTACAGCTCCAACGACTCCAGAGAAAAACACAACATCACAGGCTATGACGGTGTATTCTCAGGGAGTGTTTGATTTTAGTGCACTTCAAGGAGAGGTTCAACACAGTGCGCTTTTGGCAAAGATACATGCGGTACATGATGAACCTGAGGTACCCATAAAATGTGTTTCCTGTTTTACATTGACTGAATCTCTTGAGAATTATCAATATGACAATTTAAAGTTGCGAGAAAAGGTTGTCAAACTTACTGAATCAAACAATTTTCTTAAAGCTAATGAGAAACTTTATGATAACAAAATTGAGGCATATAAGTTAGACACACAAACTTATAAAGCAAAAGTCTTTAGTCAACAAGATGCAATTAATAGTTATCTTGTTGAAATTGAATTGTTGAATAAAGAGCTTTTTGATTTAAAAAGTGAGTACGATAACCATAAAAGCAAAATTTTAAGTTCTTCATCCGCAACTTTTTTCTTTAATGAAATCGTTAATAAGCAAGGGACAGGCGGTAAAAAGAAGGCAGGACTTGGTTATAATCAAGTACCACTACCTTCCCACGCCGAATACTGTCCTACGCCTGTTAAGGAAGGTCTTGAAGAGATTCCAGTTGATTATATGAAGCTTTATGGTATTAAAGCTAAAGAAGCTAAGCAAAACAAACAGGCAAAGGAGAAAACCATAAGGACAGAGTATCCTTTACCTAAGTTTGTTAAGTCTGATAGTGCACCTCCAGTTCGTGTTGAGGAGGTCTTTGAGGTAGAAGATATACCTGAAGAGTCTACCATTAAGGTTGAGAAAATAAATGTCAAACCTGAAAATTTCATCATTACAACTGAAAATGATGATTATTTTAAATGCAAAGGCAAAGCTAAGGTTGACAATGAATCCTCAAAAGTTGTAGTTGATAAATCTGAAAAGAATAAACCTTCAAAATCAACTAACTCAACCTCAGGAACATCTACTTCAACATGTCCACCTAAGAGTGCATGTTCAACAAATGTTCCTGGTCATAGACCTTCTGTGTATTGTCCTCCACCGAAACGATTTGAGGGAACTCATTGGAATAAATCTTATGTTGAGAGACGTTCTTGTTTTCGTTGTGGTCAACAGGGCCATATTATTAGGGATTGTCGGTTGTTATCCCTAGATAGGTTTGGTAGAGAGATGCCAAGAACTTCCTCTTTCAGGAATTCTTTTTCAAAATCTTTTTCAAGGCGTCGTTCGTATTCGCCTGTATCTAGTTGTGCATCAAACTCTCCAAAACCTATGGCAAGAGTAAACAAAGTTGTGCCCATTAGACCTCAAGTTCAACAGCACAACATTGTTGAAAACAAATCATCTGAACCTAAACAGGTTTGGAAACCCAAATCCACAAACAACATATCAATGAAATCTTCTGAGTTTTTAAAATATCATAAGCTCATTGATGTGATGATTATGGATGACCATGGACAACCCAAGTCAATTAAGGCTTGGGTGTCCCATAAGTACTAACGTTTAATTGTTTGTGGTGGTGCAGTCAGGTTTTTATTAGCTAACATTTTTAGTGACTGCAAGGATGTTGATATTGTTGGAAGATTGTTTTTCAAGGTGGTTATAACTTGTGGATGGATGAGATTATCGAAGTTTCGTGGTGGTAAAAGTGATAACAGGCATTTGATTTGACTTGATATATGATTTTGATAATTTTCTATTTTTTATTTGTTAGAAGTGCAACAGCCATTCTTTATACTTTTTAGTATTAAAGAAATGCAATGTTGCGAAATTTATTCAATTAAAAAATACAAAAATATGTTTAATGTTTAAGGGGAGTATTTTTGGATTGGATATAAGAATTTGCTGTTCAGGGGGAGTAATTCTGAATATTAAAAATTCTGATTATCTAATTCAGAAATGTGAACAGCAAGATTCTTAATTCTTGAAAAGATGATGGGTTGTGTCTGTAAAACAACTTGGGATATGATAGTACATCGGGGAACATGCACAAAATGGAAGTTTTAAGGTTTATCCTTGATGTATCAGTAGGTTTATCTAGCATACTTAATACAGTTTTTATGAAAATTATTTTCATCATATGATGTATTGGTAGGCATGATACATACCGGTCTATGGGTTATTAAGAAGTAATTCAAATATGTGTCTATGATCTTGTGGTAAACACCTTGTGATGTACGACTCTAAGTCTTAATTCCTTAGCGTAGCTTGGCATACTTCTAATTTTTGGATCGTATATCTGAGATCTTTTGGGGGAGTTTGCTGATTGTTTCCTCTGTTGTACGTAAGTGCAGACCTGGTCTCAATTCAGCTTACTCTCAAAACTAAGCAAACGTGAGTCAATGTACTTGCAAAGTCTTATATTTAAGGTACTGGTCAAGGTCGCCAATTGAATAAATCAAGTTTGGTTTGACTGCGATCGGTTTTGCTTAAACCTGAATCAAGTGTATGTCGCTCTGTTGTACACAAGTACAGACCTGTCACCGCTGGCTTGATTCTTAAAATTGATTCTCTTATATTCTTTCTAAATTTGGAAACTATGTTCTTGTCTGGGCTAAAGGGGTATGTCTATGGTGGGGATCACAGTGAAATATTCATACTAATAATAAAAGGTTAGCTCGCAGACACGGATGTAACATGTTTAAGTGGAAAAATAATACCAGTAATCGTCTTGAAATAATTTTTATACTAGGTGTATTAAATGTGCTAAGTAAATTTAAAGTGGACAAATATACTGGTAATCGAAATAACACTTACTATTTCCTAATAATTGCATGTTGGCCTGATATGATCCCTATGCAGATCTAAAACAATTCTATCCTCAATTTATGTTAATCTTTGTTCTTTGTTTTTCATTTATAAAGAAAAATACAAAAAGATTTTATTTCTATGTTATTTTCTTCAATATCACATATCTTGTTAAAGTCAAATATTGAAGATGCAAAGGATGTCAGCTATTCTCCATAGTTTGTGAAGATAATTCTATCGAAGAATATGCTGATGATTGAGAGATGGTCACATAGTTTGAAGATCTTATTGTATGATAAATTTGTGTCAGTCACATGAATTTGGACATCAAGATTTCTTGAAAGACCATGCTATCTCAAAGGGGGAGTTTCTGATTGTCAAAGACATGAAAGAGTTTGTTGATGAAGACTAATTGAAGACTTATTTGACCAAGCTGCTGACAAGGGGGAGTTTGTTGGTGCATTTTGTGTGTCAGTCAGTTGGTCAAACAATTGTAATTGTCAAAGTCAATTAGTCTACGAATGTATAGAGTTTAGAGTGTGTATTCGAGTCTGTAAATGAAATATACATAGAATGGTGACATTGTAATTGGGCCTGCGACGTTGGGTCACCTGCGACGTTGGGCTTAACGTCGCAGGGTCCAGTGGGTCGAGTATAAATAGAGAGTTAAACCTCAGAATTAGGGTTGGACTTAGTGAGAGTGCATGTGAGCCGTTTTGGTGTGAGAGAAAGTAGAGAAACGAGTTGGTGAAAAACGAGTTTGTGAAAGTCTGTAATCGATATATTATCAATTGTGAATATATACAAGATTATAGAGAATTGCGTGTTTTGATTCAATTAATACGTTCATATATCTGATTGCTTGTTATTCCGCACTAGCAATTGAGCGATCCGATCAGATTCGAAGTGAACGGGACTATCAATCTTAATCTACCTCTATTCCCATATTCCGTGTCTCTTGGATCCTAATTTGGTCTAGAGAACACCGGCCATGCCGAGCTCAACGATTCAATCAAACATAGTATAACTAAGTGACCTATACCCTATGAGTTAGCTACGTTCATTTTTGGATAAGGTTTTAGTCACAACATGAGTTGGGCAGATAAACAATAAAGATTCAATTCCTACATCTATTCATGATACAAAACACTCGCAATCTCATAACATACCACATAATCACATATCTAAATCTTTCCTAAACGACTATCATAGCATACAATTGAGTTATTTAGCTAATCATGGCAATTCTAGCATGCATATTTAAATTTATTAAAGAAAGAACAAACATAATTAAATATGGAAAATAGATTAAAACCTGATAAAGAAATACAATAACTCGTAGCTACAAATGCGTCCCGGAGCACCTCCGTACAAATCTTCCTTGACTAGTTAATTAGCTAGTCTAATTAACTAAGGAAGTATTACAATAAAGAAAGAAAATAGAGTTGGTGTGTGGTGTGTAAAAAAAGGTGTATATGGAGATATCTAGAGGTCTCTCTCAAATGAACCCCAAAGCCCTCTATTTATAGGTGAGTTTTGACTCACATTAGCATCAAAGGGTGCATGTTAGCGTAACGTGGGTAAAAAGGTGCACCGGGTACCGTACAACGCGGAAAGTAGGTGCACCGGGTATGTACATCGCGGACAAAAGGCGCACCAGGTACGAAAATTAGCCAAAAAAGGAAACCGGGGCAGGGGGTGGCTGGCCGGCGGCGCCATGGTGGTGGCCGGCGGCGGCCCTGTGGTGGCCGTCGGTGGCCGGTTGCCACCCACCCCGTTTCACCGTCTTTTGCTTCGTATCTTGATTCTTGCGTATTTTCTTCGTTATGCATCCGTTTGAGTCGATTCTTTTTTTTTTTGGATTCATAATTCAAAAACGAAGATTTTGACATAAGATAGACCCTGGGATGAGGTCCCTAACTCCAGATATTGCGTACGAATCATTTGGATCTTCCGGCGGGCGTAGAATCTTCATTCTTTATCCGTTTTAGTTGATTCTTCTTCTGTTGGATTCGTATTTTAAAAACGAACATCTTGGATCAAATGGATGTTGGTGAAGGGCACTTTAGTCTTGAAATCTCATTTTAATGCCTTGAATCTTCAAACGTGTGTGAAATCTTCGTTCCTCGGCCGTTTTGCTTGATTTTTGTCGTGCAACCTTCGTTTTGGTCTTCTTAACATATTATCATTGATTTGTGCATTGTTTGTGTCCAAATGCCAAGTATTGCTCCAGAATGAGTGAGATATCGGTGGTAAAAACGTGACTTTTTACACGATATCAAACGTTAATGTATACACTTTATACTTCGCAAATTAAACTAAAACATGATAATCTATATCAACTTTCAACAATTGTATATTATTAAAAATATGATTTATTCAATCTAAAACATAATTATTATGAAAGGTAGTACAAAAAAGTGTTATTCACCAGTTTTGACCTACAAATTCAAATTTAATTAGTCAAATACTCAACTAATACCTTGAAATATTAGTGCTATTGCCTATTGGCATGTCGCAGTTGGTCATTTTTCAACAATTATCTTTTAGTAGTCTCTTTGGTGGAGTACTATTTTTAATGTTATAAATCTTTTTAATAATTTATCTCTAAAGTTACTATCATTAGATAATCTCCTTCAATTCAAAACATTTCTACAATGTCATCCGAAAAAATATGTCGACTCAAACTTTATAGTCTAATAATTATGTACTAGCCCACAAATTTTGTAGGTTATAATCTAGTAAAATGGTTAAAAGTTATAGAAAATCAGAAAATATGTTAGTTAGGGATATATCTTTTAAAAGACATGGGTTGTATAAATATGTTTCAGAGATGCATGAGTCTAGGCAATTTGCTTCATCCCTTAATAAAAATGACAATGAAGATCCGTAGGATCTACAGCTGATCGAATCTTTGTAATTGAGCAGAAATCAATCACAAATATAAACGTGAATCAATAATGAAATCGTAATCGAAATGCAAAAGCTAAATAAAAGTTGATAACTTTTATTTCTTGATCATGAATTATACACAATCAGCTTGAATTCTCTCTCTCAAGCTCTCTCTAACTCTCTCTGAATTTTACAATGAAAGGATTACAATTGAAAGAGTTTACACAAATGAATTACAACACTCCTATTTATACTAAAAGTATAAAATCTGAAATTAAGCAATCCGAAACTAGCTAGTCCGAAAGTAGCACTTTCGGACCTTCTGTACATTCGGATCTTGCTACATTCGGAATCTTCAAAGTGTTGTAATTCATAAACAATCTAAGCTAAAAGTATATACAAACTATTGTCACAAAATGTTAGAACTTCATGTTCTAACAAACTCCCCCTTGACAATAGCTTGGATAGATCTTTGAATTTTCTTCGAATCTTCAACTTTAGCCTGATTGATGATAAGCTTGTTGAGAGAGAGAATTATCTTCAAGCATCCAAACCTTCACAAAATCTAACTGTTCCATATTCTGATAGCATCAGAATATATCATAACTCCCCCTGAACAGTAGATTTTATCTTCCTTGGTCTTGTATCAATCAAGTAGCAACAACTTTAGGAACCCACCCGAGCATAGTTCCAACAGGCTTAGATAGCCCTGACAGCCATCGATAAGTTGTGTCTACATAATCCAAGGTCGTATCGGTGCTGAAGAAGCTCTTTTTGTCTTCTTTTGATGTCCTGAAACCGATTTGTTAACATACTTGACCTTTACAGAATCCTGAACATCAACCTTTTGATGAACGAATGTTCTGGTTGATTGTGATTTCTGAGAATACTTCTTGTTCTTTTGCAAAGAATAATTAGTAAACTGAGAAATCTTTTTCTCACACGAAGATTTACTTTTGTAAATCTTTTTCACAACCTTTGCAGGTTGTACAACCTTTGCCGGTTGTTTTGTGGAGTGAGAGTCTTGAGAAAATTGTTCACTAAGATCTTGAATAGTTCTCAAAGCAAGACTATTAAGATCTTGAATAGTTCTCAAAGCAAGACTATGATTTTCTTGAAGCTGGAGTAGTCCTGTTTGTTGATTTTCTAGCTCAAGAATTCTTTCTTCCATTTTCTGAATCTTTGAATGCATTTCTTCATGTTCAGTTTGCATGATTAGGACTTGAGATTGCAATGCTTTAAGCTCATTTTCTGTCTTTATGGATTCTTCTTTAATTCCATCATCAGCTTTTGACAATTTCAACAAATTTTCTCCCCCAAACCTTGTTGACAAAGCAGCCCATAAGTCATAAGAAGTTTCGGCTTTTGTAAAAGCACGAAACACATCTTCCGGTAAACAACTTTTAATTATTTCAAAGGCTTTCTTATCTCTGTCAAACTCCTTGCGTTCTTGTTCATCAATTAGTTTCACCGATTTAAACGGAATAACACCAAAGTATGTTCCCTTTGCTTTCGGCCTCTTGTACCGAATAGTAATGGGAATCCACAACTCAGGATTACTGAACGCAATCAATTCTTCAAATCTAATCTTCCAACTAGTGTAATCATTATTACAGAAGAATCTTGGAGGTTGGAGGTTTCCATAGTAGTCAAGCTCAAACTTTGAAGATGCCATTCTTTACCTTTCTTGAATTTTCCCACCAAATTGTCGTTCAAAAATATCCAAAATTTCTCGGATACAATGAAACTTTTTCCAAGCTAAAAATGAACTGTTTTAAGCCTAGAAACAAAATTTGGTAACAAGAAAATTTTCACAATTTTCCCTCCAAAATCACGTTCGAAATCGTCCAAAAACGCTCAAAAACGCCCAAGTAAAATGAAACTTTTTCAAAGCCAAAATTTGACACTTTTAAGACTAAGAAAAAATTTTGGAAATACAAAATTTTTCAGACGTTTCCCACCAAATAACTCTTTTTTTTTTTTTCAAACACTTGATCCGAAAATGCTAAACTCCGAATATTGATATACATTATTCATCCGAAACTGAAGTGTGTACTGTTTATCCGAAAGTCAGCAAGTCTGAATCTGACACTATCCGAAAGTAGGCTTAACACTGTTTGTCCGAAAGTAAGCCTGGTCCGAAAGTAAATCTTGTCCGAATTAAAGAATTTCGGACTACTGTTTATCCGAAATTAAGACTTTCGGAAAAAACGGTTATTTTGGAAGTTTCGGAGTACTGTAACACGAAGTTCAGAATTCACTGTAGCAGCAGATCGTGAATTCTTCCAAAATCACTCAAAACTTGTTCGATTCCGATGAAACCAACTGCAAACTGATCGGAATCAATGCAGTAATGTTTTTCCGGTCTAAAACAAGAAGAATTCTGAAAAACACTTGAATACGCGCGAATACGTAAAAACCGAACCAAGAACTCACGAATTCTTCAAATTAATCTGTGAAAATGATGAAATAATTGCTGCCTAATGTTCCAGGAACATACACTGATCAATTCGACAAGCTAATTTAACTTAAAATGCAATCCGTAACTCACGAACAAGAAACCGAAGGTAAATGCTTCAAATTTGATCTCGAAACACGTTTCTTATCAATCGAAAAGCCGTTCAGGCTCTGATACCAATTAAAGATCCGTAGGATCTACAGCTGATCGAATCTTTGTAATTGAGCGGAAATCAATCACAAATATAAATGTGAATCAATAATGAAATCGGAATCGAAATGCAAAAGCTAAATAAAAGTTGATAACTTTTATTTCTTGATCATGAATCATACACAATCAGCTTGAATTCTCTCTCTCAAGCTCTCTCTAACTCTCTCTGAATTTTACAATGAAAGGATTACAATTGAAAGAGTTTACACAAATGAATTACAACACTCCTATTTATACTAAAAGTATAAAATCCGAAACTAAGCAATCCGAAACTAGCTAGTCCGAAAGTAACACTTTCGGACCTTCTGTACATTCGGATCTTGCTACATTCGAAATCTTCAAAGTGTTGTAATTCATAAACAATCTAAGTTAAAAGTCTATACAAAATATTGTCACAAAATGTTAGAACTTAATGTTCTAACAGACAATTTGCTTTTTAATGGTCCAGAAGTAATTGCGTGCCAAAATTTAATGGGCCCAAAAGTGCTAAAAGTTCATATACGTAGGTTTTCTTAAAATTAGGGTTATTTCATACTGAGGTGGTTCAATAAAGAATGATATATGATTGAAGAATGAAAGAACTAATAGGAAGCCTCCATTTCAATCAAGTAGGGAGGGATACAGTTGTCATTTAACTAAAAAACCCACTTCTACCAACGTTTTTTAAATTTAAATATCTCTAAAACGGCTGATCAAAAATTATAAAAATCGCACCATTAAATTCAGCATCTGTTTCTCTTCGATTTAAGATTTCACATGATATACTTCGACAAACTTATTCTATCTCATTTTGTTGTGGGTCTTAAAACTGCACACAATAAACCACATGTGATTTAACATTGAATTTACAAACAATTTGATATAAATAGATGTGGCACAAATTAGATTAGGAGAGAGAAATGAGAGTGAGAAAAACCGAATCATTATGTGTCATCTAATATATATTACTTAACTCGACACAAAATTTGACAGTTCACTACCTACATCAGTAAAAAAAAATGGTTCGTCACTTAACTCAGTACAAAAATGAAAATTCGTTAAGTTACCTATCTACAGCTTTTACCCTAAAAAAAATGGTTCGTCATTTAACTCGACACAAAATTTAAAAGTTCACTATCTACAGCTTTTACCCTAATAATTTTTGTAAAATTATTTTGTAACCATAGCATTGCTCTATTAGTAAATATGTTAGTCAACAATAAACATTAACTTTTGATTTTAAAAAACTACATACACCTACGATGATTTTAATTTCTTCAATTTCTCAAATAAACAATAATAAAAATGATAACAGTTAGTCAACAATAAATAGAGAAACATATTGATGTTTGATATAATTATAAGTTAGCTAATCTTCATTATTTTTGATTTATTAAAAAGAAAAAGAAAATAAGGGTGTGAAGAAAAATAAATGTCTAATGGAGAAGAGATTGTGATACCTTGAAGTTTTTAACATCTTACTCCATAAAACTTATCTTCATGACTTTAACCCATACTCCTAATGCGTATGAATTGTTACTTATATACTAAAGTATAAAAAAATCAACATACGGAAAAGATTAAATTCAAAATTAATAAGTTGATATAGAGATGTGTATGTACATAAACTTGGCAACACAAAAGTAAATGGACGATGTGAAGGAAATGAATAAATTACGAATGGATGAATGATACACTAATATATAAAAGTCATTCATACTAATGGGATGTCAAAAAGAAAATATATATTCAGATCCTAAAATAAACGAATTTATTGGTTTGACCTTTTAAAAATAATAAATTGTCATTAAGTAAATGAATATCATACTAATATGTAGATGCTTTTACTATATACATTTTTTTTACTATTATTTACGTTTTTATTTTTCATTTAGTGCTATCAATATATATATTTCCTAAACACATGATGATAATATATTTCCTAAACACATGATGATAATAATGTTGTACGTTTGCATAATATGTGTTTCTTATTATAGTTCAAAATATGTTTGTTTAATATGTGTTTCCTATGAGAATTGATCTCTACACCACCTATTTTTATCCATCCACCACTAAATATGCTTTGTAACCTTGTACTGTACAATACTGTAAAGCATAAAAAGTGGTGTATGGATAAAAATAGGTGGTGTAAGGATCACCCCCTGTTTCCTATCTTCTTTATATATAATGCATCTCCACCATTATCTTAATTTGGTACTCAACACATGGAAAAGACAATATTACCCTTGACTTATTTATAACATTTCCATTAATACCCCTATCCCATTATCTATTATTTTTAATTATTACTACTTATTCTCCACTAACTACACTTTTCATCCATCACATATTATATCTACTTACTAAAGTCTTTTTTGATTGGTTAAATATCAAAATGGACATTTTTAATGGGACGGACGGACTACAATATGTTTTTATTTTAAAACATTCACTCGCACCTCCATCCACCGTCACCAATTCCACCGCTGCATTGCGCGGGTATTGTACTAGTATATACATGAAATGTGATGTATGTGAGCAAAATTACTTTTTAAATGATTGTCCAACTAAAATTACTGATTTGACATTAATGAAAAATGATTAACCTTCTAAATATATGGTTTCTATGATGTGACACATGATTATGACATTTGATGAAATGACGACACGTAGAACAAAACTTTATGTATCGAATGGAGAAGCTTGTCACATAGGCAAGGGTTTCTCAATTAGTATATATACATATATAGAGATTGAGTAGCATCTTGAAAATAAAATTACCTGATTATTTATTTTATTCGTAAGTAACACAATACTAAATCATAAATTTTTGCAAATTATAATTCGATAAATGATATACATAAAACTTATCTGGATGTATAAATTTCATCTTATATAACACGTGTGTATATACGGGTTTCAACGTTAGTTAAAAATTAATAAAATATTAGACGGCACAATCTTTGAAATATAAAGAATATTTCCAAAATATTAAACACAAAACAATAATGTTCCAAAGTTCACACGTTCTTACTGAAAATAAAAGCAATTCAAGATGGTTAACATATAAATTGCTTTCCTTATTGTACGTACGTGGATGAAAAAACCATAACAAAATCATCATTTTCGAGTTAGTGAAACAGTGACATTCACAAGCTTGGCATTCTCTTTTGACATACTATTCTTGATAATATTTGTGTACCTAGCGAACACTTCCTCAATAATCGACTCGCCAAAATGAC
Organism: Helichrysum umbraculigerum; assembly: GCA_949592205.1. Classification (NCBI taxonomy): domain Eukaryota; kingdom Viridiplantae; phylum Streptophyta; class Magnoliopsida; order Asterales; family Asteraceae; genus Helichrysum; species Helichrysum umbraculigerum. The sequence goes on along the minus strand of CATIUR010000007.1, from coordinate 18,429,289 downwards.
TCCTGATCAAAGGTTCGGCCACGGCTCTCATACATTTTCCCATATTGTATCCTTGTGAATCATTTTCATTAAAATCGAAATCGTGATCTGTGCATGCATCCCAATTCACTTCGGAAACCTTAAGGCAATTGATCATGAATGACCCTTCTTTCTCGACTTCATCACTAACTTCTTTAGCACATGGAGTATACTGCGGAATGTTGAATGAATCCAATTTCTCTTCGTCAATAAGCCCCTATTTACAAATATGTTTTCAACGACCGGCTAACGGTTAGCAATGTTAAGCTCATTAATCACATATTTTTTACATCTACTTGATGCGAAATATAGAATGAAAAAGTATATGATAATGAGAACGAGTAAGTTACACCTCAAAAACCATATCATTTAGAGCATTGGCCAAGAGGTCCCAAACGTAACAACATTCTTTGCTACAAGGGTCGTCACTTCGTCTCCCTAGTGTCGTCAAAACCATACGCCCTCCGCTCACCACCTCCTCCGCACGATACTTGAGAAATGTATTGAAATCTCTTTGGAATTGCTCGCGGTATTCTCTTATCACACTTGGAGGACTTGTTTTTGACATATATATGTTCCCTTTGTTTGTCTTTATCATTTCAGGAACCTATTCAATAAGCATGTACGTATATTGATGAGTTTAATATTCTAATAATTAAGTGTTTGATATTTTATCTAACGTTGTATCATTATTTTGAGTCAAATTAAATAAAGTCGATGCAGTTTTTGAAAGTGTTCATGCTAAGTTAATAAAGAAATAGGTTACAAAAGTACAATAAAAAAAAATTAACAAATAAATAACTAATCGTCAACATTTTTAAAAAAATACATTATACTTCTGCTAACTTTAACCTTAGTTTCGACATTTTAAAATATAACAAAAAATCCTTTTTATTATTAACACACATTAGTAAAGATTTATGTTTATGCACTGGCACACTCCAAACATCACAAATTAAGATCCACGGAGATAGAATTAACCTGCGAGAGCCACATGAGACTGTATGAAGAATGAACAAAATGAACACTTTTCGGAAGAAATAGCCTCGTGTAAAATGATCCAGGGACACCAGAAAAGTAACAATGTGGTAAAGATGAGTCGGGTCTTGTTAGGTTGTTTTGAAACTCGGAGACTAAAAGGAAAATGTTATTGAAATCATTATGTGGAAGATCATTCAAGTATATTTGAATTTCGGGGGACTCATTTTGCCCTAATTTGAGCCTGACGTCGTTGATAGACTTAACAAGTTGTGATGCAACAAACAACGTGTTTGGTCCTGATGAGCATCCAAGATCAGCCATGACTAGGGCCTTCGGAAAGTTCATTGCGCAATACAAATTTGTTAAAGCATCTTCAAGTATCGGTTTTGTCATCAATATCACCATTTTCTGTTATAAATCATTTGTAAACATGAATTAATTACTACGTATCTCTCAGTTAAGTTGATCGATTATATAACAGTAATTAAGTACTTATAAGAAAACATGGATGAAAAAAAAAACATACAAACAATATAAGTTTCTTTTAATAGCCACTAGTAGCTTGCTTATACGATATGATTTCTCTGATGTGAAAGATCGAAGGGGTCATAGCTAGCATATATAAAGGGTTTAATGTTTTCTTCGTTCATTAAAATTTACACTTTTTTATTAAATGTATCAAAATTCGAATTATGTATTGGATGACTGACTTTAGTGGTTGTCGTTACTTCAATATTTTGAATACATACAATAGCAGAAAGATGTGAGTTTGATACATACAATAGCAAAAAATTATAGTTAATTAAATACATATAATAATAGTCAAAACGTGGGTAATGTTCTGTTTACTCGTCACTAAATACATGTATTAGACATATTATTATAATTTTCATGCACATAATTGAACTTTAAAAAAAAACTAAATACATACCATTACAAAAAATGTCGTAATTTTACTAGATTTTTAAGGGGTTTTGTTAACGGAAGCCCTTAGGGCTTTTGTTAAGACTTTTAGACATGCATAAAGGATTTGTACCTTTACCAGAATTCAGGGGTCAAAATAAAGTCAAAGTTAGACATAGAGTTGGTTGTGGTTATAGTACAAGTTTTAATGCATGTCTGAAAGTCTTAACGAAAGCCCTAAGGGCTTCCGTTAACAACTATATAAAAGAATAAAACATTACGTTGGACAATAACTTTTGTAGCAACTATATATAAGCTTGTAAATCTGATGGGTGTTCATGCGAGTCAAGAATGTGGCAAACTGGGGTACGGTGGTTTCCTGTAAGGAGTCGAAATAGATATGGGTATGAAGAATAGAAGATTCTTGAGATGATTTTGTACGATTTTGTTATCAAAAGATTTAAATAATAAGTAGATGTTTGGTGACTCCTTTTTATTATGGAAAGGCGTGGATGTAATTGTTGTTACATTGTGGACATAAGTTTATATCAAATTATTAATGTATATATATAAACTATTTATGTATTTTTTTTGTAGTTTATTTAGTTTTAATTTGCAAAATCAAATTACTAGAAATATAGCAGTGATGACTTTTGTGGCTGCTGGCAATCAAAGGTGAGTGACGGCTTTTTTCCATCAGTGCAGTCAAAGGTGAGTGACGACTTCTTTCTGTCCCTATTTCATCAAATTAGTGACGACTTTCTTCGATTAGTGACGTAGTTCTGTGACGATAAATATCATCACAGAATAGTGACGAATTTAGTTTCGTGACTAATTAGTGATGAATATCAGTAATTCGTGACTAACTAAAATTTGTGACGGACCTTTAGTGACAAAAAGTGACGACATGAAATTCGTCACTAAAATACCTCAGTGACGATTTTTATACCGTTAGTGACGAAATTTGACACGTCACTATAACCATTTTTTCTTGTAGTGTAGTCTACATTTATTTCACCTCTTTTCTTATTATAAATAACATAATTCATCAATTTATTTATTAAATCCGTGCATCACGGATATAACACTAGATCTATAAGGTAAAATTTATCTTCTAGTTTAGACAACTTGTGGAATTACTGCAATAAACTCACAAGTTTGTATAAAAGTACTAACGCAGAATATGTCTTGAATTAAAGAGATCGAGTACATAATTCCAAACAATAAACAACTGACAAACAGATATGTCGTACCTGTGAGCATATATAGCCACAAAATTTAAGTTAATGATACAGGTGACACATGTATACGTAAGTAGCATACGTAAATATGCATGTATGTGTATATGTACGTATATGTATATGTCCTTATACATGTAATGAATGGGTGTACAGGTAGTAATGATCATATATTTTTAAAATAATTATACGTATATCATGACCATATCTAAAAAGTTAAAAGTGCTAGGGGTGGTTCGTTTAGAGCACAAGGTGTGGTACCGGTGTTCTGGGACAGTGTTCTGGAGAATGTTAAAGGTGAGGATTTTGTGGTGGGGTAAAATTGAATTCTCAGTGTTCTTGACAGTGTTCTGGAGTTTTTTATTATTTGTTTTATTTGATTTTTTAATAAAAAAAATAATATTAATTAATATAAAAAAACAAACAAAAAAAACATCTGATGACATCTGCATTCAAACTAAGAAGGAATCTTTGCAAGATGAACAAAAAAACAAACCAAAAAGAAAACTTTTGAGAAAATTTTTGCATTAAAAAAAACAAAACTAGAAAGAAAACAAAAACCATTCATGTGTTTTCTTTGCAAAAAGAATAAAAAAAACAAGAAACTAACAAGAACGTTGGACCACCTCACCGTCTGTAGACGAACGTCGAAGGGAAAATTTTGGGAGAACGCCGGCGAGAACGCCGGCCCGGTATGGTAGAACGCCGGCGCACGGCGTTCTCGCCCCCTGAACGATGTGCCAAGTCATTGCACACCTAGTGCTCTTAGGGGAAAATGAAAAGGATTATACATCATATATATTGTAACTGTCGTCTATTCAGGTTAAGAAGGGGTGTGTAGTGGTCCCGTTTCTTAAACAAATAGACCATGGTTCCATTGGATTCAGTGGCGGATCTAGATATTTAGAATTGGGTATGCACAATATGAAGTAATACACCCTAGCTATAAGGCTAAAACTATTTAGTTGTCCGGTTTTCCGGGTTTTCGGGTTCGGGTCATTTCAATTCGAATTGTAGATTTGTTTTTTGGTTAACGATGTGTATCGATTTAATGGTGCCAATTTATCCACATATGGGGTTTTTTTTAATACAAAGAGCTTGCATGTTTACCTAAATTGCATAAAACTGAGCCAAAATTATTTAACAAAGCGAATATACATATATGAACACAACCCAACCCAACCCAACTCTCTAGTTCTTTATAACTTTTATTTTAAGATGAATTTCACACATAAAACATACTCCGTATAAATCTACAATAAGCATCATATATATTGTATATATAGAATATATTGAAAATAGAGGTCAAAGCTCAATAAAAACAACTAAATAAGAGAAACGCATAATACAAATATAATGTATTGACAAAAAAATATGGTGTTAAAAATATATGTACGTATATTGGCTAAACAGTAAACATACGTCAACTAAATATAAAGAGTAATTTTTTCAAGTATGTCTAAGTCAGTTTATGAAGTTATCGCTACAAATAAATGTCTAGCTAGTTAATTCATTAGTCGTTATCCCCAACGAAACGATTTACTAAGTTAATTGTTTAATGCAAATAGGTAAGAGTTAGCATTTAATTCAATTTAATTACTCACCTATTTTCGAGAGAAAATTCGGCTATTCATTTTCCAATAGAGCAAGAAAGAGTAATTATTTCTTTGATACGGTTTAACCGTTCATCAGTCACCTGGCCCAAAGTTGATGTTTGCAATTGTTATTTTGTGCGTATAATCAAATTTTATCTCACAAAATTTATATGTTCTTTGAGAGTAGGGTATACACAACTTTTGCTTAAGGTATGCACTTTCCTACAATGGTCATTAAAAAGTTGGAAAAATCACATTTTAACACTGTTGTTATTCTTCTTAGGGTATGCAAGTGCATGCCCTATACAGTGAACAAATCCGCCCCTGATTGGATTTACCCAAGCCAAGCCTGGTCTATCTCATCGATTAAAACGAATATGATTGGTAAGTTGGATAGTAAAGATTAAGTGAATTACTCTCCCTTCTTGAATATGATTTCGCGAAAAGGCATGTCAAGTGCGGTGGGTGTTTTGATGTGATAATCCAAACCATTCTATATGGGTTCTATAGAGATACAGGAATGGCCAGTGTTTCCTAAACCTCAAAAAACCGAGAAAATACACTCTTTTTGATGGTGTGAAACTCTTATCTTTCATCTGGATTTCGTAGTGGATGTGCAATTCAAACTTATATGTAATTTTTTATGGGGTTAATGCACACCGAGGGGATTAAAGTATCCCAAAATGTTCGCTTGGGGTACTAAAGTTTATGATTTGACAAAACTATGAGTTAACTATACGTATTGTGTTTAGGGGTTACTAAAGTTTATTAATATATTTACAAGGATAACTAAAGTATATTAAAATGTTTACAAGGATAATCAAAGTTTATAAAATTGTTCAAATTGATGAATCTGTATCAGCTCATTTTCCACTTGGGGGAGGTTTTAAAAGTTGGGTTATAGTTTTGTCAAATCATAAACTTTAGTACCCCAAGCGAACATTTTTGGGATACTTTAATCCTCTCCATGTGTATTAACCCTTTTTTATGGCCTAAAGCAAATTGCTAATGGCTTCTTAATCTGTTCAAAACTATCTATAATGTTAATCATAATTTGTTCTATAATCATCGTATTATTTTAATGATTATATATAAGATGAATCATACAAGCAGACTTTGTTTATTATTTCGATACATCAAGTTGAAGTTGACGTACATTTGATAATGATAAACTTGAGTTTTGTTGATGATAAAACGTAAAATTATTAACAAGATTAATTATATGTCATATGCGAAGAAAACACTTTGATAATACAAACCACATGAAATTAACTAGTCCCTACGTCTCAAATTAGGTATCCATTATCGTTTGCACAAAGTTAAAAAAGTTGTTGACCATCACACTGTGAACTATATAAACTTTCATGTTGAACATTGAAAAACATTTGGATTGGTTAAAAGTTTAACACTAATATTTATTCTGAAACAAACCAAAATTGAAATGTAAATACTAAATTTGGGACTGGTGGAGTATATACTCATTCTTCACTGGGTTTATAATTTGAAAGTGTTTCAAACTTATACGCATTTAATTTACTATTGTGTTCATCCAATATCAAAACATCCAATTGTATATATGTATCCAATTTGTAAAATCGTCTAATATATGCATTTACCTTACTAAAGTATATATCCAACTTACAAGAAAATATCAAGTAGTCAAAAAACATAATGATTTTAAAATTTTAATACATACTGTAAAAAGGTTTCAGAGTATAAACCCTTCCATTTTACATATAAGATATACATAGATAGATTCAATAATATGTCAGCTGTATTCAATTTTTATAACACATATGTATACCTGTAGAAGAGAATTGTTAGAATAGCTATAATCTCCATCACCACCATTCATTCGAAGCACTTGAGTCACGTCCATCTCTCTCTCTCTCTCTCTCTCTCTCTCTCTCTCTCTCTCTCTCTCTCTCTCTCTCTCTCTCTCTCTCTCTCTCTTCACACAAATAGAAGTTGATATGGCTGTTGAGTTAGGAAACCTCGTATGTATCACTATTTATAGATGAAGATGATGAGCTCAATTTCATTTTTCTAGTCAGGTTCTAGCATGTTTAATCGTCTCTTGTATTCTACTAAAATATATTCTTAATATTAATAGGGGTTAATACATACAGAGGGCATTAGAATATCTGAAAATGTTCATTTGGAATATTAAAGTTCACGAATTGACAAAATGATAATTGTATCATTATACGATTCTTACTTTTGGATAAATTATGTTTAGTTATTTGTTCATTTAAATTATTTCGGTAACTTGTTACTTGTTGACAACCGGTTTGACATTCCGTGTAGAATCCACGTAAGCGCCAAGTCAATCCCATGTCAACGCCACGTTGTCCAAATTGCCCACATCATCATCATCCCACTACAATATGAATGTACAGGTTTCTATGTAGAATGTACAAGTTTCACGAAACACTATCATTACCACATTACTATGCAGAACTACAAAATTTGATAAGCAAACTCGTAGAAATTCATTCAAACCAGGAAATCGCAGATGTGTACATAAATATTCAAAATCACTTTTTCTAGAACCAACACTACAAAAAATATATTATTTTACCACACTTTTTTCTCCACACTTTTAGAAAGTGTGTAAAAATTATTGAAAATGATATGATTTTCCACACTTATATATGTAAGAAAGAAAAGCTCACATTTAAAAGTGTGGAGAAATTAAAACTTGTCAACACTTAAAAGTGTGGCAAAAAATTTGTAACACATGAATTTCCCACACAAGAGAAAGTGTGGATAAATTGGGTGTTACAAATGGTTTTTCACACGTTTAAGTATTGACAAGTTGTAAATTCTCCACACTTAATTAAGTGCTAACTTTTTTTTCTCACACTTATATGTGTGAAGATTGTGATGATTTCCATACTTATTGATGTAACAATTTTCTTCACATTTTTAAGTGTGAATAATTTAACAAAATTCCACACATTTTTAAAAAGTGTGAAGAAAAAAAGTGTGAATAAATAATATATTTGTTGTAATGCAACCATTATAAACCAAAACTAAAATAAACTATGTTCACACCAAATTAAATAATTATAGTGGGGTCGTAATAAAAGCATCCTTAATAAAAGAAAGTACAAGTATGTAAAACGCCATCACATCACATCACCATTTTTCTTTTTTGTTTCTTTCTTTTTACGTTTTCTTTCAAAATAATATATGTTTAATAAAAATTAGTGTAATACGTTAAGTCGTTAATAATAAGGGTTTATGGACCAGATCGCCAACGTACTTTACTTTTTTTCCTAATGCCACCAATGAACCGGTTTTATTACCAAGTTCGACACCAAACTTTTTACTTTTGTCTCAATGTCACCAACGAACTAATTTTATTACCAATGTCGACAACGAACTTGTTAAATATGTTTTGAGGTTACCAAAATACTTTTTTAATGAGCTACGTTTTGAATTTGTTGATGTGGTGTTGCCATGCATTTCATTTATGTGACCAGACTTCCATGTAAGCTAAACGTGTACACGTATGGTTAACTTCATCTTCTCCGACCGACTAACATGTAATTTTGGGTTACGTTTTTGATATAAAAAAAAAGTAGTAATTGCATTTAGATTCACTGGAAAAGTGGTGATTATCGTAAAGCAATCAAAAATTACATGTTATTCGATAGGAGAAGAAGAATTAACCATACATGTACAAGTTTAGCTTACGTGGAAGCCTTGTCACATAAATGAAATGCATGGCAACACCACATCAACAAATTCAAAACGTAGCTCGTTATAAAAAAGGTATTTTGGTGACCTCAAAACATATTTAACAAGTTCGTTGTCGATATTGGTAATAAAATTAGTTCGTTGGTGACATTGAAACAAAAGTAAAAAGTTTGATGTCGACCTTGGTAATAAAACCGGTTCATTGGTGAAATTGAAACAAAAATTAAAGTACATTAGCGATCTGGTCCATAAACCCTTATAATAAAAGGTAAAATCATTTGGTATGTAAAACGTTCATCACATCACATCACCATTTTTCTTTTTTGTTTCTTTCTTTTTACCTTTTCTTTCAAAATAATATATGTTTAATAAAAATTAGTGTAATACGTTAAGTCGTTAATAATAAAAGGTAAAATCATTTGGTATGTAAAACGTCCATCACATCACATCACCATTTTTTCTTTTTTGCTTCTTTCTTTTTACCTTTTCTTTCAAAATAATATATGTTTAATAAAAATTAGTGTAATACGTTAAGTCGTTAACAATAAAAGGTAAAATCATTTGATGTAGCTAAATCAAAAGTTAAAATTATATTATACGACTAAAGTGAAAAAAAAAATTCCTATATAAATGAACCTATATCGAATAATGTTTTCATAACATTCAAACCTTATATCGATTCATAACCTTAAAAACAATCTCATACGAGTCACAACAACATTACGTATGTGCAATTGGATATGTACATGGTAACCACTTTGTAAAAGTAGATTTACAAGAATATTATACAGCACCTCAAACGCATCCATCAATGACTGTATTATAATCTTACTCAAAATAAGAACATCCGTATAAGAATCAACAAGATTTGTATAATGAGCCTAGGCATTCTAGTTATAAATCTGAATGTGCAAATCTTAACGGTTAAAAAATTAATATGAAGTCATTTATTACTGTTAATCGTTTGTTTATACTAATAATTATGTAAATTTATTTATTTATTGGAAAATGAAGAAAAAAAATACTCCGTACCCCCTAAAAAAAGTTAATAAAATATACTCTCTCCGTCCCAAAATGATTGTCACCAGACAAGAAACACACAGTTTAAAAAAAATGTATTTATTACTGTTGACTACCAATAGAATTTCAACTTTACAATTTTCAAGCATTTTGATTGGTTGATTTTGGAAGTGGACAATAATTTTGGGACAAACATAAATAGTAAGGTAGACAAACAATTTGGAACGGAGGGAGTAACAGGAAAAAACTATGGGAGAATATCATATATCCCCTATTTAAACACCCTAATTACATATTTACCCAACTAAACACCCTAATTACATATATCCCCAATCTAAACCATGAATCTCTCATATTTACCCACTTCTTTAAATTGACCATAATTAATGCTTTTAATTATTTTAAATTGATGCTTAATGACCTAATTACCGTATTATTCTCAGTCAAAAACACCATGTTGAAACTTTTCTTACTTTCCTCTCCAACTTTTTACATCCAGGTTTCCTCCGCAATATGTATTACTAGTATATCTGACTAACTTAGAGTGTCCGGATTTGATCTAATTCGATTATCATCAAGACAGTACAAATATTGCTATCTTTTTTAAAATTACACCAAAACCTAAAGGCCTTAATAACATTAAGTTCGAAGGAGCGGTACAATGCTATACATAATCATTAGATATGTAAAACAAAATTATGATATAACTTATTGACAATAAAATACCATTATATAGTTGTAATAGTGTCACAACCACAATGATGGCGCCAAGTTCTTTCTACCGTCACACATAGCATGACCAATTGACATAGCGTTAAGTTAATATGTCACATGAAATGAAAATTCAAACCTTGCACTTTATATGGTACAAAAGAAAGTTTATTGGTTTGGATAATTAGGCCTGAGATATAGTGCGACTAGTATTTTATTTGGTTAAACCATGTGAGAAGAAGTTCTTTATTTGTCAGCTATGTATTATTAGTTAAAATTGAGAAGGGTATAATGGTCATCATATTTTAGTTTACGAGTTTTGAAGTATTAATTATGATTAAAAAAAATTTGGGTAAATATGAGAGATTCATAGCTTAGATTAAAGATATATGTAATTAGGGTCGAGTTTTGAAGTATTAATTATGATTAAGAAAAATTGGGTAAATATGAGAGATTCATAGCTTAGATTAAAGATATATGTAATTAGGGTGTTTAGGTGGGTAAATATGCAATTAGGGTGTTTAGATAGGGGATATAAGGAGAAGACAAAATAACATGGACCCTCTGCCAATCTTTAACGACTTTGTTGCTTAATAATTAAATACTGCCAAACTTCTGACGATGCATTCCACAAGCACACCTTTTATTTAAATGAGAAGTGAGAGAGAAGTGTATAAACTTCGATGCTCTCTTTGATGAAAATAAACACGCTTAAATAGGCAAATTCGAATGACATATGCCATAGGATATTCGCCAATAATACTGATTTTTACAAGATGTCAAAATAGTTGGCCTACAAACTTTAATACATGGCCGACATAGATTGACAATTATTCGCACACTTAAGAAACACTTAAGGAGAAGACAAAATAACATGGACCCTCTGCCAATCTTTAACGACTTTGTTGCTTAATAATTAAATACTGCCAAACTTCTGACGATGCATTCCACCACGCTTTCGATGAATTATAAGCAAGCTTTTCGATAAATATTATCAGGTGGGGGCCATTCTTTGTCCACTAACCATAATGCGTCATTCCATACGTCATCTCTTAATAATTTACCATCTCTGTTGCTGTTGGGCTTAGATGTTGATGCGGCCCAACTCGTTGCATAGGGTTTCAATCTCAGTGAGTAATCTTCGGGCTTCTTGGTTATGCCTTTTAACTTCGGGCCAGTGATCACCCCAGTGGTTATCTCTTGTTGCTTTTGAAACACAGACTTGGGCTTTGAAATCCAGAACTGCTTGGAGGTTTCGCATTGCTGTGACTGTTTCTTTAGTTGCTCCTCGTTCCAATTGTTGTGCCACTCCAGTGAATATGTTTGCTTCGCTGGCGGAGATTGGTGTTGTGTTTGCTTTGATCTGATATTGTCTGTAGAGAACTCCTGGTTCCTGGGATGTGAATGTTCCTTGATAAATTCTTGGCAATGGTCTGAAATCTGGATTATTTGCTCGTAACCATTCTTCTCGTTCCTTGACTGCACAGCTTCTAACAATCCTTCTGCTACTGCTAGACCCTTCATCAGCACTTCTGTTTCCAGTTCTGTACATCCTGCAAAACAAAGGTTAACCAATCGTGATAGAGCATCAGCAAGAATATTTTGCTTTCCATCAATATGTTCGATATTGATCTTGACTCCTGTTCCGGTTATGACGTCAGCAAATTTGAGCCATCGAACCCGAGATGCTTTGTTACTATTAGTTTTATTGTAAAAACTAATAATAGCTTGGCAATCTGTCCTTAATGTAATCTCCCTTTTGTCAAGATAGTATATCTTCAGCTTTTCCAAAGAATTAATGCAAGCATTAATCTCTGCGTCAATTGTTGATTGTACAACTTTGAACTTTCCACTGGCGTATGCACAAATCTTTTCTTCCTTCTTGGGGTCATTTTTCTTTTTCTTCCACTTGCAAATTCCACCCCATCCTTCCATACATCCATCTGTTTCAATGATTATGTATGATTCTTCCGGTGGTATTTGTAAATCTGGTAACGCTTGGACCTGCTCCTTGATCTTTCTAACTATAGCATAGTCAGATGGTTTCATTCTTTTGTCTCCATGAGAGTTGGTTTTCTCATAAAGGGGCCCCAGTAATAAACTAAGCTTTGGAATGTAATTCCTAGCATAATTTAATATTCCCAAGAATGACCTTAAGCCTGCCTTTGTTTTGAGCTTTTCTTCATCAAAATCACATATTCTTTTGATAATATGTGACTGCAGTTTGATTTTATTGTCTCCAATTATTGCCCCGAGAAATTCCACTTCAGTAACAGCTATCTTCATTTTTGTGGGAGAAAGAATTAACCCTTTTTCTTGGCAAATCCCTAGCATCACTTTTAGATGTTTTTCATGATCTGCTTCATTCTTTGAAAACACTAGGATATCATCGATGTATACTGCGATAAATTCTTCAGTCCCTCTGAAGCATTTATCCATTTTCCTTTGAAACACTGCAGGCGCGTTCTTTAATCCGAATGGCATTACCATCCATTCATAAAGTCCTCCTGGTACCAGGAACGCTGTCTAGGGTATTGATTCTTCAGCCATGGCCACTTGATGAAATCCTGACTTGAGATCAAATTTTGAAAATACCTTGGCATTCCCTATCTTTTTCAGGAGTGTATTGATTCCAGGGAGTGAGTACTGGTCCTTGTAGGTGTTATCATTCAAAGTTTTGTAATTAAACACCATTCTTTCCTTTCCTTTTGTTTCTTTACCAGTAGCTGGATCAATTGCTGTTCCTGAATTGACAATCATGGCCATTGTTCGATGTCTGCTTTTGCTTGGCCGGATTACTCCCAGTTTAAGTAGCGCATCTATGTGTTTTTGAAAAGATGCCGCCAATGCTGGAGTAACATGTTTTAATGGTTTATCTTGTATTGTGATATCAGGGTTTATGATATCAAGTTTGCAAGCTTCACCATTTTTCTTCCAATGCTTCAAGGGTTCTTCTCCAATATACCCTTGTTCTTCAAGATTCCTGAGGATAGGTTTAAACCTTCCTTTTATCTTTGCTTCATCTTCTTTTGAAAAGAACACCGTTTCTTGTAATTCTTGATAGAATTCTTCATCAATTTCCAATTCTTCTAATGCTGTTGCAGCTACCTCTGTTATCGGTGTTGTCTTTATCCTGGTAACCTTTTTGTACAGTGTTACCTCATCTCCTTCAATCCTTATTCCTCCATTCATGGATCTTGTGAAGTTTGTTCCAATCAACATGTCAATACCATCTCCTGTTCTCATTTCCAGGACGTATATTAATGGTATTCGGAACTTATTTCCTTCTATCCTGAAGTTTCCTGCTTTTATCTTCAGATTTGATGTTTGTCTTGAGTTCAGACCATTAAAGTAAATGATCCTGTTCATTTCTTCATATGCTTCTTTTGGAACTGATATTTTGTTGATGCAGCATGATGTTGCTCCAGTATCAATAATAGCTTTCACTTTGAATAACCTGATGCCAGGTATATCAAATTCTACCTCAACGTTGTAAAGCTGATTGTTGATCTTCTTTATTTTCTGCTGCTCAGCACCCCCTTCTATTTTCATGGTAGTATGGACTTCATCTTCAATTAAAGCCTTCCCATGTTGGTTTCTTATTGGAGGAAATTCTTCGTCAAAATCAAACTTCTGTTTTTCTTTTAGCTCTTCATTTTCTTGCTGTAGCTTTTTGATTTGAATTTCCATGTTTACCTTTTGGGCTTCCCATTGGTCTTCAACTGACTTTTTCCATTCTGATTGCTCCATGGTTTGGTGCTGGATTTGGGTTTTCATGGACTCAGTGACTTTTAGCATTTCACTTAAGTCGTCCATCAGTATTTTCCTTTCTTTGGCCCAGTCTTCCTTTTCCATTTGGGCCTTTCGCCTTTCTTTTTCCAATAGGCTCTTTAATTCTTGTTCTCTAATTCTCCATTTTGCCGCTTCTTTTGCTGAGCCCATTATTGCTTGTTTCCACTCTTCGTCCTTTTGGATGAGCATTTTCCACATGGGATCTAGCTGACTTTCCTTCTGTATGTTTTCTGGTCCTTTATTTCTTTTTACTGACACCGTTTTCTTCAGGTAATATGGAGCACAAAGTGCACATGAAGTCAGCTTACACTTTGGGCAGTGTAACCTGGACATATCCGTGGTAGAAATTCCACAGAAATGGCAAAAAGTGTAATTTGTCATTTCATTTTCCTGCCACATATGATCACAATTCTTGCTTTGTTCTGGAAGTTCTTTATCTGGTCTCCATGAACCTGCTTCTTGAACCCTTCTGTGAATATCTTCTTGACTTTCTGGATGAAACATGAAACAATACTCCTCTTGTTCTTCCTGTGTTAGGATAAATATGTTTTCTTCCAGAGGGGATTCTTCTATCATCGCACTGATATTCATTAGAGTTGCACCTCCTTCTCCTTCAGAGATACTATAAATAGTATCCTGATCACTAACATCAGCTGAAACTATATCCCAATCTTCTTTGAGATCAAGATTATCAATTACAGCTCGCCTTGCCATATTTCCAGTTTGACTCTTACAATCCCTAGCAAAATGTCCTTCTCTTCCGCAAATATAACACTTACATTTGCCAACTCTTCCTCGGTCATCTTTGTACTTTCTTTTGAATACTTTGACGTGTGATTTATGAGGTTTTCCTTTATAGCTCTTTGATTTTCGCACACCATACTTCTTTCCTGATTTGTAGTAGCCAGGAATTGGTATGGCAGAACAAAGGGATAAGTCCCTTAATTCCTTTTGTAGAGCTGCTTCAGTACACATCTCCGTGATATAAGTATGCGTGAACTTAATTGCAGGTAGTATTCCTACAGTTAATCCAGGATACTTATTTTTAAATGCTTCTTCAATCTTTTTGGAAAGCACTGGTGGTAGCTTTGTGAAAAACTTTTCAGTTGTTACCGGAAAGAATAGTCTCCCTGATTTGCATGCCAAGATTCTGAATTCATTTAGAAATTTCCAGAGATCTCTTGTGTTTTCACACGTAAGTCTTTCCAGATCTCTATAAGCTCTATCCTGCTCTTCAGTTGAACCTCTATATGGGTCTTCCATGAGAATTATTTGCCTTATTTGAGAGGTTACATTCTGAGGATCATCAGCCATAGCTTCCAACGAGGCGTATGCTTCTGGATAAGTTGTTCTCCACTGCTGCCACATCTTATTTTCATTTTCTCCGAGAAGGTTTTCAACGAAAGTTAGCTTCGCCTGGTTATCTGTCCAAGTGGTATCATTTAACCTATTGATGGTTATTGATTCCCATCTTGAGATTACATCCGGCCATAAGCCTGGGTCTGATGGTAGTACAAGCATTGCTCCAGTACTTAACATTGCTGGAGGTAGCGTCCATTGGGAATTGTAGTGTCTTCCATATTCTCCTTTGAAGTGGTTACCTCCATTTCCAAATTGATAACTTGGAGTGTATACATTTTGTGCCGATCCTCTTGCGGGAGGATATACTGAGGGACCCATTATTGGCTCTGGTGGTGTGTTGTAAACACCACTTGTTGCATCAGATGTTGAGGGGAACGCTTGATGTTCATGTTCTTGTTCAATTTTTCGAATGAACTCTTTAAATTCTCTGACCTTTGGGTAGTCCAGATTGCTTCCGTCATCTTCTTCTGTTGTATGGAAAATCTGGTGGTGTACCTGTTCCTCCTGTTTTTCGGGAAATGATACAAGTTGTAACATTTCCAACTTTTCTTGCATCTCGTCTTCTTCCGATAACTCCACATCTTCTTCTTTGATAATAACCTTCCCTTGCTTAAGGTTATCTTTCCATAAATCATCTTCACAATCATCCCATCCCATGGCAACAATTTGGTCGATTGGTGTAGTTTCTTCAGGCGCATCATAACTAACGTAATAGTCCCATTTGCCTGAATATTCACCCAAAGTTGACCATTTTCCCCGTTTTTGTCGCTGCTTTTTCTTTGGTTTGTTTCCTTTTTTGATGTTGTTTAAAGGTTCTTCTTCTAATTTCTGTGCTTCTTCTAGGCATTCTGTGCAGAAGCATACATCAAAAGGGGTATGAGTTACTTCTTCTTGTCTGCATATGCCAACAAATTGTTCCTCATCTTCTGTTAAATTTCCATTATCATGGATTTCCCTGTCTAGCGTATCGACAGAAAATCTTGGTGGTTGAGGATTGTTGTGATATGATCTGAACCTGAGGCTGGTAGTTCTGTCCAGTCTTTGGTTAACTTCTACTCTTGTTGGGATTCTAACAGTTGTGATTGATGCTGGTCTGAGGTTCCAACTTCTTCCTTCCAAATCTTCAATGTTTCTTCTTTCTCCAGGAATTGCTGTTATTCCGTTTGTTGCAAGATGATCTACAACATTTTCTACACTGTATTCAAAACCAGTGTAACTTGTATTTGAGATTCTTCCAACTAAGCTGACTGTTATCAGAAGGTTACTTTCTCCTCCTTGCCATTCATCATAACCATGAGTTTGTATTGCTACCTGAATATGATTATGAAAATCATCTATACTTAGTACCATATCGGGTACCATGTATATGAGTTGGGTTCCTGCTGACAGATCAACTTCCATGGTTCCAATGATCTGACGATCATCTCCCCATCGTGTATCTCTTAGAACTACCAAAGCAGTTGTTCCTGCTCCTCTTCTGTGTAGTGCATGAAGCCTTATCATGAACATTCCAAGGTGGACATGTTGCATGCCTGTTTCTCTAAGCCGCTGATGGCTTTGAGTGTTGCAGAGTCTTAAGTCTATCTGTGTTTCATTTACACAGAGTATTCTTTGTTCTGAGTAATGTTGATAGACTTGATGTCTGACTGTTTGCCTATTGCTTCCATACAGGATTTCTGCTGGTACCAATTCTGCTCTCCTTTGCCTTGAAATTTCCAATTGCCTTTCAGGACTAAGGACAGATTCAAGACTTTGATTATAACTTCTTCCAAATGTTTTTCTTAGACTTCTATTGAAATTGTAATGATTTCTGGCCATTTGTCTGTACCCACGAATTTGGTCTTCTTGGGTAGGGAGGTCTGTCTGGGTTTGAGTAGTAGATGACCTACTCAGGACACTTCGCCCCTGCCTTGAACTCATTTCTTCTTTTGAGTTTCTTTCTCGTATTCTTCTTTGAATATTTTTGCTGGGTCTTTGAATACGTAGATTGGTCCTTGCTTTGCTTTTGCTGGAGTTTTTCCGTTAATTGATAAGCTGTCTAACCTTTTTGTAAGACTTCCGATTGAATCTTCTAGGTTAGATGGTTCTGCAGTTCGTTTTCCCAAAGCCTCTATTCCTTGCCTTAATCTTTCAAACTTTTCCTCAAATTCTCCAAACTTTTGAGCTTGTTTAGTTAGGAGATATATGAGTGTGTTGTTCTGTTTTATAATTGCAGAATTCTGAAGAGTAACTGGGGATTTGTAATCTGATGGTTTTACAAACCCAAGTGCTGGTGATTCGATTTCCTCTGTCGCCTTTACCGCTTCCTGGTATTCTGAGCTAGCTTTCTGATTAGCTAGGCTCATCAACCAATTAGGGATTTTACTTCTTGTAAAAGATGTTCTACCTTCTGAATCTTATGGTTAAGATCCTCAGATAGTTTTAACGCTTGTTCTTCAACTAACTTTGGTTGTTGTGAGATTTCTCTTACAAGGTTAAGGACTTGTTTCTTGGTGAGGGGTTTAATTTCTTGGATTTCGGTTGAGATTTGTTTGAAGCTTTTTGTGATTTCAATCTGGGTTTTTCTCTGGTTTTCTTCGCACTTCTCAAGTCGGTGACTCAAATTTTCAAGATTTTGACTTATTTGATGAAAACTTTTAATAGAAATTTTTGCAAATAAAAACAATTTATCGTAAATACAAGAGATGTTGTTGTGAATATCAGAAAGTACAGGTTTTTGATTTTCAGATAGATTTAAAAATTCAAGGTTATCGGTACGGGAATAATCATACCAATCCTTTATTGCTTGCTCAAAACGATCAGACATAAGAAAACTTCTTCCTATTTCTTTTCATAAAACTAATTTACCAACCCCTTACCACTCCCATTAATTGATACCAATCCCTTAATACCAATCCCTTTCTCAGCTTTCCCTTCACACCCTTCTTAGGCTTCTTAATCGGTACTTGACCTTTTGAAAGGGGATATAAGGGGATATTTTTCACGGGGATAAGGGAATAAATTTGCTTAAAAAAAATAAATAAGTGGTTGTTTTAAAATGCTTAATTATATTTAAACAAGCAATATTAAACTAGCATAATTATAACCCTTCCGTTAACCCTGAGTAGGAGGCTTAGCCTTCCATAGAGCTAAATAAAACTTTGTTTATAAGCTCTGATACCAAAAGGATTTGCCCCAAATTAATTTGGATCAAATGACTTCTGTATCAGTACAAAGTAAAAACTGAAATACAGAAATAAAGCGGAATATATTTAAAGACAATAAGACTTATAAACAAGTACACCTTTTATTTAAATGAGAAGTGAGAGAGAAGTGTATAAACTTCGATGCTCTCTTTGATGAAAATAAACACGCTTAAATAGGCAAATTCGAATGGCATACGCCATAGGATATTCGCCAATAATACTGATTTTTACAAGATGTCAAAATAGTTGGCCTACAAACTTTAATACATGGCCGACATAGATTGACAATTATTCGCACACTTAAGAAACACTTAAGGAGAAGACAAAATAACATGGACCCTCTGCCAATCTTTAACGACTTTGTTGCTTAATAATTAAATACTGCCAAACTTCTGACGATATATGATATAACACCCCTCGTTTCATTATAAACAATTAATATAATAATGGCGACTCGGAAGCGTATATTTAAAACATATTGTCACTGTACTCAAAATGTCAATAAACTTTTTCAAACTAAATACATGACATTTCAACAAACTCGGTGTTATATAATTCAAAACGTCTCTTTAGTTATCAAAATAACATCAGAGTAAAAGCCTGTCAAACATTCCTTCAGTTCCAAACTACTTCCTGCCCTGCCCAATATGTCCCATCTATTTAACCTGCAGGAAGAACTGTGGTGGGGTTAGCATAAAGCTAAGTGAATGAAACTATAAGCAACAGTACAGCTTAGCATAACAATCTGTTTACATCAAATTAACAATAAACAGAAAATCAATCAATCACTAATTCACACAACTTCTAATCAAGCATTATCAACCGTCATGAGGACCGGTGGCTCCTGAGACACCCTAATACCGGTTTGGTACTCAAGGAACTCTTATCAATCATCTGTATTGGCCTATACAGAATTACCGGTAACCAGTTGTTAATTACACACGACCTAGATCTATAAACCAACATTTCAAGTTTCAAGATCTCCTGTCGTCTACAATAACAACCAAGTCCAACTGTCAAGTCAAGTTAACCTCAGAATCTTACATACTAGCTCAAACAGCCAAGTAAGCAAACCACCACACTAACATGGCAAGATATCTCAACAGATTCATCATATCAAAGTAATACTATAAATTACTTGTTGTAAATCAAATCATTACAACTAAATCACACTGAGGTTACAGATCCACTCACCGACACCTCAGCAGCGAGCTCAGAAGTCTAATATTACTAAGCCTTCTCCACATCTGAGAATACAATCAATAAAACAATAAGTTAGTAACTTGTCTCAACTGATAATACTTAGGTAATTAATATCGTTACACAATCATAACATAATTACATGAATCCAATGATCTCTAAGATCACAGCAAACAAAAGTTCAATTCGGAACAAAATCAAAAAGTCCCGAAATAAGGTCCAAAAACTGTAAAATGCCATTTTCGACCCCTAAACGACCCCGAATGTCCAAAAAAACTGACTAGGCTATAGTATATAGCTTTGATCAGTGGGCCGTTTTCGAGTGACCATGTAAATTTCAGCCCAATCGCAGTTTAAAGACAATTTGTCAATTTTCCGTGGCAAAAATCACTACTAAACACTTATGCACTTTTGAAATTTTACAAAAAGTACTGACAAACGCGATCCAGAAAACAATGGTGGGATCGCGTTCCTCTTTGCAAAATAATTCTGTGACAAATTATAACTAAGCAACGCGATCCGGACAAATTCTTGGGATCGCGTTCCCAAGAACAAAACTCGTCCGATTCCTTTTATAACTAACGAACGCGATCCTGGCTAGGGTTCTGGGATCGCGTTTGAGCCTTTTTCAGCTCATCTTCATCCCTGATCAAACCCTAACCTACGGGTTTAATACCCAAATCACCAAAAACACGTTTTTAAACGGTTATAAACCACTAATAACATTGTATAATCAATATATAACCTTTATAACATGTTTCTAACATCCAATTCTCTCAAATCATCAATTTACCCAAATTTCAATCAAAATCAAATTCTTAAATACTCAAGAATACTTACTGATTGAAGAATCTAACATTGGTAATCTGATGATTATGAAGTTTCACGAGAATCACAACTTCCTGATTTGATTTCTAGATTGATTTGAAAGTTTTCTGAGAGTTTCTGTGAGTTTTGAAGTTTTATAATGAACTTTCCTAAAGAGGAAATGATATATATATAAGTCGGCCTCATTAAACCGCCTTCAATATACGGGTATAATTTAATACCCCATCTCAATCTATTGTCTGGAACCCGAAAACCATTTGCGAGTCCAAACATTTTATTGTACCGTCAACTATATTAATTTACAACAATTAATAATTCACTTATCACATTGGAATATTCGACTCCTATTCCAATTATTTCTACTAATTCAAACAATATTGTTTCCAAACACATTTAAATACTAATTTAAATCAAGAAATAATATAACACAACTAGGTCCATTTCGAGGATGTTACAACTCTCCTCCCCTTAAAGAGATTTCGTCCCCGAAATCTAACCTCAATCAATCTAACTAATGTGATATAATCACATATATCTTAACATACATTTGTCCTCAATAGCAACTTATAACTATACTTAGACTGTTTGAATTCTTTCCACATGCACATATCCAAATGTACATGCTTCTATCTTTTCCTATGCACACATACAGTGCATCTAATCAATATCATCAATCAGATATATCTTATAGACAACCACTTACTTTAACAAGTGAAACCTACAATCACTTAATCAACAAATAAAACTTAACATTACTTAATAGGTTTATGCAACCCGAAATTAGCAACATGCTAAAATCTTTAACCTATTCTCACTGTTCATCACTGTTAACAATAAAACAGCAGCAACAATATCCCAACAATAGTGTTTATTAAACCCCAATGTACCTAGCAACATTGAAATATAATTTAGCTCACGACCAACAATCAGTCTAATATACAGATCACAATCTTAAGTCTTTACCATCAAAGATCTGAAATTCAAATCTAGGTCAGCTTTTCATCCAAAAGTTTCATACCTATGCTCTTTTGTACAACCTATAATGTTCACATATCATTTCAATCATATGAAATTCTTTACTTAAAAGTAATCCAGATTCATATCACCTTAATAAGCAAAGCAGAGGTCACACTCAGTAGGTAAAACTACAATCAACAAATACTTTGCTCAATCAACAAAAGTACTACAATCAATCTTACCTACAATCAACCAACCTCTACATTGACTTATTTCCACTTGTAATTCCTTTCATTACTACCTATCAATTGTCAACAACATCAAAGTCGACAACAACTACTGCTCAAACAATAATCACAACACTAGTGATTATACATTCCAGTACACCTATCAGTACTTTAATATTTGTCTTCAAACTCTAACTAACCATCAAGTTAGAATTTATATACTATTAAACTGGTAAGACATCAAAATCTATTCTTAGCAACCAGTTATTTCAACTCAACCTTACAATCATAAACTACTAATCACAAGCCATTAGAAAATTATACAACTTTAACCACCCAATCATTCAACACTAGATCCCGTCAATCTAGCAACTAAGTCAATCTTAATCCACATATTATGATACTACAGGTCAAGCATCACAATATCACATTATCAAAATGTGCTACTTTCCAACACATTTCCAACAAAATCTACATCAAGTTAATCACAATTAACTAACCTCCACATATCTTATGGCATATTTTAATTCATTCTATTAAAACTTATCATGCCATTTATTATCATGTATACCACACATACATACCTACACAATTTCAAGGTTTCTCTTACTCTCTAACACATACAATTTCTTAAAATATGAACAATCATTCAATTCATATTTCCTCAATTTATCAAACAAAGATCAACTAAATCTTTAACACCATCCAATTCCAGATATATTTTCATATCATACCTTATTTGGATCTAATCCCAGTTTTTCCACTTTATCACTTACTTTACTTGTATACTATCAACAAATAACTAAAGAACTCATTTAATTCTTTCAATACTTAAATAATTCCTTATGAGGTACAAATCAACCTATGCAACTATTAATAATAACTTTCAATTATTTCTTATCTCACCTTCTTACCCAATCAAAGCTATCATCACAAGCTTCACACACTGGTAAGATTTTCTTATCACAATTCTAATCAATGTGATTTAACTTACTCTTAACACATCTTAGCAATTTATAACTGTCATATCAAACAATGACTTCATATCTGTATAATTCTTCAACACATATTCAGTTCAAATATCAAATATTACTCAACTGAGTACTCAATTACACTTAACAATATTTCAATTACTTAATACTAGCTTTAAGTAATGATCAAGTTTCACAAACTTAAACAACTCATCTATCTCTTTCGGATCTTAAATGACCCATTTCAACATGTTTTAACTAATCAAGGAATTCAATCATATTCCACAAAATCATAACATCACAATCTATGTTAGACTATTTCAACACACACAGTTGACTACATGTCAACTTTGATTTCAATCAACCAATCAATAAAATTCTCTAACTGCTTTTCTCAAGTTTGACCTATCCTCAAACCAATCACAAGCAATTAATTTTATACACAGTTCTCTATTCATGGTTTGACTTTCAAAGTTAACATACCATCAATATTAACTCACAACAAACCATTTCATCTTATATGTTCACCTTCAAACATATATTTTAAATTATTACTTTTAATAATCTTATCAATCTTTTACAAGGACAAGGTCAACCTACATCAATCTTGGCTCCATACAAGCCATTTCATATTGTATGTTTACTTTTAAACATATACTTCAAATTATTACATTCAATAATACTAGAAATTCCTCAAGCAAGACAATATCAACCTATTTCAACTTTGGCTTCATACAAGCCAAATACAAAATAGTGACTCATTTAAACACTATCAAATTCGCCTACATGTAATCTATCACAATCAATCACAATTACATATTCAACACAATCAAATTAGTCACTTAGGTTTATCATCAAAGCCTCTATCAATGACAACTATCATTTACACTCTCACCTTTACAGTCTAAAGGTCACAGTTCTATCAACTGATTGTTTTCTTATCAAAACAACTATTAAACAACTTAGTATACTATCATGCTCCATTTCCAAAATCACATTACATTTCTTTTATACCAAGTAGCCTCAACAAGTTCATGTGACACAACATAATATAACAACGGTGATCAGGCGTTGCAAGATTATGTTCACAATCCATTCTCAGGCTACTCTACATTATAATTATCAATGTGATCTATTTTCATCTCATATGATTTCAAATCAATCAAAATTCATTTAATAGTTTCTAACAGCTGATACATACTCAAAATCAGCTTACTACTTACATATTCAACCTTACATATGCAAGCTATCTCACATAATTTATTTTCAACAACTGAATTACTCAGTATATCTACTGGTCTGAAACCTCAAACATATGATAACCTATCATCATAATTTCAATACTTAACACAATTCAATGTCCCTACTTACTACAAAATTCAGGACACATCTTAATTAATTATCATTACTTTGACATATGCTTTACTATCAAGCATCACTGTCACCACAAGTCTACTCAGTCATGTTACTGTAAAACATGTCATCTATTTAATCACAATTGACCAGAAAGATCTATCACTTTCCAAATCAATTTCACCTTATCATACTCTACATTTCTCATAAACCTATTCATCTCGGTTTAAGTCAAGTGTTTAACTATAGTTAACACATATCATATAGTCACATAAATACATATTTTCTCAAATAGCAGTCATTATCAATTCAAATGACACAACCTTCCTTAACAAGGATTTAGATCACACCTTGTGATCAATCCATTAACATAATACTATCAATTATTTTGTCTCACTAATAAAGACACTCCTTAGGTTCCAACATTAATCCTGTTAAAACCTTAATCTACTCTTTTCTGCTTACTAAATCATATTTCTGCATTCTCAATTCAATCAGAAATACTAACAACAATGAGCAACAACAAGCATCTTATTTAACACTTATCTCCTCATGTCAACCTATAACAATCAGTAGTTGACTCAAAACTGGGGAATCATATCAGTCTGACTCAATTAACTTCACTATAAAGCTTACTCAACATAACAGAGTAAACAATTCAAGTTAATGTAAATTAACATAGGCTTATCGAAGATTACCTGGCAATCTTAAGCCCACAAGTGTTGAGGAAACATGAAATATACCAATCAGATAATCATGTTCCTCCGTCTCTGCAATTAAACAACAACTTCACAACTTGTTAAGGGTTAGTACATATTCAACTAACTACCTTCTCATACATCAACTAATCAACTAAACCCACACCTTCTGGAATGTTTGACTCAACTCAATCAAAGTTTAGGATTGAACATTCTATCAAGTCCAATTCACCCAAACTATTGCTCTGATACCAACTTATAACACCCCTCGTTTCATTATAAACAATTAATATAATAATGGCGACTCGGAAGCATATATTTAAAACATACTGTCACTGTACTCAAAATGTCAATAAACTTTTTCAAACTAAATACATGACATGTCAACAAACTCGGTGTTATATAATTCAAAACGTCTCTTTAGTTATCAAAATAACATCAGAGTAAAAGCCTGTCAAACATTCCTTCAGTTCCAAACTACTTCCTGCCCTGCCCAATATGTCCCATCTATTTAACCTGCAGGAAGAACTGTGGTGGGGTTAGCATAAAGCTAAGTGAATGAAACTATAAGCAACAGTACAGCTTAGCATAACAATCTGTTTACATCAAATTAACAATAAACAGAAAATCAATCAATCACTAATTCACACAACTTCTAATCAAGCATTATCAACCGTCATGAGGACCGGTGGCTCCTGAGACACCCTAATACCGGTTTGGTACTCAAGGAACTCTTATCAATCATCTGTATTGGCCTATACAGAATTACCGGTAACCAGTTGTTAATTACACACGACCTAGATCTATAAACCAACATTTCAAGTTTCAAGATCTCCTGTCGTCTACAATAACAACCAAGTCCAACTGTCAAGTCAAGTTAACCTCAGAATCTTACATACTAGCTCAAACAGCCAAGTAAGCAAACCACCACACTAACATGGCAAGATATCTCAACAGATTCATCATATCAAAGTAATACTATAAATTACTTGTTGTAAATCAAATCATTACAACTAAATCACACTGAGGTTACAGATCCACTCACCGACACCTCAGCAGCGAGCTCAGAAGTCTAATATTACTAAGCCTTCTCCACATCTGAGAATACAATCAATAAAACAATAAGTTAGTAACTTGTCTCAACTGATAATACTTAGGTAATTAATATCGTTACACAATCATAACATAATTACATGAATCCAATGATCTCTAAGATCACAGCAAACAAAAGTTCAATTCGGAACAAAATCAAAAAGTCCCGAAATAAGGTCCAAAAACTGTAAAATGCCATTTTCGACCCCTAAACGACCCCGAATGTCCAAAAAAACTGACTAGGCTATAGTATATAGCTTTGATCAGTGGGCCGTTTTCGAGTGACCATGTAAATTTCAGCCCAATCGAAGTTTAAAGACAATTTGTCAATTTTTCCGTGGCAAAAATCACTACTAAACACTTATGCACTTTTGAAATTTTACAAAAAGTACTGACAAACGCGATCCAGAAAACAATGGTGGGATCGCGTTCCTCTTTGCAAAATAATTCTGTGACAAATTATAACTAAGCAACGCGATCCGGACAAATTCTTGGGATCGCGTTCCCAAGAACAAAACTCGTCCGATTCCTTTTATAACTAACGAACGCGATCCTGGCTAGGGTTCTGGGATCGCGTTTGAGCCTTTTGCAGCTCATCTTCATCCCTGATCAAACCCTAACCTACGGGTTTAATACCCAAATCACCAAAAACACGTTTTTAAATGGTTATAAACCACTAATAACATTGTATAATCAATATATAACCTTTATAACATGTTTCTAACATCCAATTCTCTCAAATCATCAATTTACCCAAATTTCAATCAAAATCAAATTCTTAAATACTCAAGAATACTTACTGATTGAAGAATCTAACTTTGGTAATCTGATGATTATGAAGTTTCACGAGAATCACAACTTTCTGATTTGATTTATAGATTGATTTGAAAGTTTTCTGAGAGTTTCTGTGAGTTTTGAAGTTTTATAATGAACTTTCCTAAAGAGGAAATGATATATATATAAGTCGGCCTCATTAAACCGCCTTCAATATACGGGTATAATTTAATACCCCATCTCAATCTATTGTCTGGAACCCGAAAACCATTTGCGAGTCCAAACATTTTATTGTACCGTCAACTATATTAATTTACAACAATTAATAATTCACTTATCACATTGGAATATTCGACTCCTATTCCAATTATTTCTACTAATTCAAACAATATTGTTTCCAAACACATTTAAATACTAATTTAAATCAAGAAATAATATAACACAACTAGGTCCATTTCGAGGATGTTACATATGATATTCTCCCAACTATTATCATAAACCTTTTGAGCTTGAATAGCAACGATTAAACTTCATTAACAAACAAATAACATCGTTTCCAAACCTAATAATACTATCACTGTTAATTTTATATATTTGTTCGGTTTTCTTCTGCGATTCACGATGTTTTTACCTTAGTTAATCATATAAAGTTGAATTAATAGTGAAAATGACCCTCATAAAACTTGGACAATTACTCTTTCCATGTGTTTTGATTGATTTAACTTTTTAGCCAAAACAACTATATAATATAATATAATGATAAATAATTGAGGTGGATTTAGCCATGCAAATGTTTTCGTACACGTCAGAGTCCACTTCGTCGTAAAGGCGGAACTTACTTAGGGCCAGCAGGGGTGCCCGCCCTCCTAAAATTCGAGTTATTACTAGTATATATATAACGATTTTCATGCCAGCAGATGATGTTTTTAGAAAAAAATGGTTGAATAAAGCTTAAACTTTTGCTTTAATGGATGTATTTTGAGTCAGGTGTGAAATGGGGAAGATGACCCCACCATATCATGGTCCTTTTGTTACCTTTTATCTTTAATACCCCTATCATTATTAATATGTTAAGTTCAACCCTTCTATTTTGTAGGTTATCAATTTACCATTCATTATAGATGTATAGAGTTTAACCTTTTTATTTTTATTTTCTTCTGTTAAGTTGAAAAACAACCTCAATATTTTACTAGTTTTATGATTTTGATGCTAAAGTATTGTTAAAAATTATTATCTACCTTTTGAATGAAAAATAAGCATATTTACTATAAATATGTTTTAAAAAGATGCTACATATTCTGTTAGTTAGTGATAATTCATATTTCTTTTTTATTGTTTTGAAATTTATAGATATTACATACTGGTTAGTATTTTATCCATATATGAATTTTAATGCCAAATGGATCAAATTGATATTAATACTTGTAAATAATTAAAGAGCATGCCTATGTTCTTATTGATAAACAATTAAAGAAAGATTAAAAACTTAATTATTTACTTGTTTAGCATAATAAAACCAAGGTTCGATATTCTTGATGTCATATGATTTTCGCCCCCCCCCCCCCCCCCCCCCAAACATTATGTTCAAGTTCCGCCCCTGCTTCGTCGTGTTACACGAATCCATTTAGTCACCCTCCAAGTCTCCAACTACATGTGTTTCATACTTTCACGGTTGAACAAATTAACGTAGAAGTGCTTTTTTAGAACAAATGTGAAAGTGACCATCTTTGAAAAGAATTCTCTTTTTCACACAATGAATTTGACTATACGTTAAAGACTATATGTGTTAGAAAAAGCGCGCGTAATCTCAGAATGCATTTTGATCGTATCATACTTACATAATATGGTGGATAGATTGAATTACAGGGTGTAAGGTTATTAATTTTTTTATAACCATCATCATATCAATTTAATTCTCTCTTTTGTTATCAACGAGTTTTATCCATTTTTGAGATCAACCAAGTTTTCAAACCACACACTTTCAGGTCGAGACATTTTACAAACACAATTCTATCACCATTTTGACTCTAACGACAATGACCCATCGTGACCAACTACACTTCAACTCATTTTAGCATATAGACTCATTAGTGACCCGTTTTGACACCCATTAGACCTATTAACAAAATCAACAACATATTCATCATTTGACATCAGATTTCAACTTTCTTTTGACAACTAAATATGATCAATGTTAACTTCAAACACATTTGACCATACTTTTACCAAATTACTCCCTAACCACAAAACTTCTTAAAAATCACTAAAACATGATAATTTACATAATTGTCATTATCATTAACTTTCACATACAAAAACAACAACAATGCAACGTGGCCACTTTCTGTGACACCCGACAAATTTGGACAATTATTAGTGCCTAATCACGATGTCAATTACGTGTATTTAGTATGGAATAGAACTAAATACTGTGACTTTGTATATTTATATATATATATATATACATCTACGCGATTGACTTAAATCATGCGTTAACCACTCGAACAGAACCCGAGACTCGGACGTAGGTGACAAACTTTCAAAATAATGTGAATGTATTCAAACAAACATTATTCACTTGAATATATTACGGAAATATATTACACAGATCTCGTTTAGTTAAAACACAACCGAACACAACATAAACACGAGAAACCGAGACCCAAAAGGGGTCGGCCCGAGCTCAGTTCACTGACCCGAACCAACCCACCTGATTTCCCTTTCTTTTCATTTCTTTCTTCCTTCTCCATTTTACACACACACATACACCCACATTCTCTCCTCTCTCTCTCTCTCTCTCTCTCTCTCTCTCTCTCTCTCTCTCTCTTTAAATCTCGATCTCTCCCTCCCTATACAACGTCACAGCAGCTGCTGCTGCTACCACCACCACCGTCGAACATCGTCATCATCAACAGCAAGATCAAGCTCGAGAACCTATTGCAATCCATCTCATTTTCTTCATCAAGACCCACTTGTAAGAAAACTTAATTTTCCTTGCAAAATACTTGTATTTACATATTATTGAGTCCACCCAACAAGAACGTATCCAAGAAACCTATTGAAAACGTTTTAAACTCGAAATTCATCTCAAGAATTCGCAGCAGTTCGTTTTGCGAACTGAGACGAACTCAGTTCGCAGCTATATCCGGAGAAGATAAGGTTTGCCAGCCGAACCGACTTGCGAAGTGAAATTGCGAATCGAACTGCGAGTCGAGACTTAATAACCGACCTACTTGCGAACTGTGACACCCGTCAATTTAGGACTAGAATTTAGTGCCTAATCAAGTTTTAATACATGTAATTAGTTCTGTGTTAGGCTAATTAATGTATCAATTATTATATATATTGTTGAATATATATCTATACAATGATGCGGTTTGTTTAAATCGTACGAGTTTCAAATCGAATATAATTCGATTCAATTAATACGGACGTTGGTGAACAATATTTTATTAAGTAATACAAGGATTATTAATAACGTTATCATACTTAAAAAATATTATGTCAACAATATTTCGTATCCAAGTCTTATTACACAATTAATATAAACGCGAATCAAATGTAACTTTGCAAACAAAATGAGACAAATCACCTTTTATAATATAATTATTAAATGTTTGGTAAAATACTTCAACAAAAATACTGAATAATTATTCGTATTTTAAAACGTATATTAAAACATATAAAATAAATATTTAGCGTTTAAACGATCGGGGAAACGAACACCGCACGGGACACTTCGCGGAGACTGAAAAATGGAGGAGATCCCTTAATCACCTCCCCATTTCTTTTCTTTTCTCATTTCTCTTATCTCTTCTCTCTCTTTCTTCTCCTTTTTCTCTCAAACTTCAAACACCACCATCAATAAAAATCATCAAATAAGCATACAAAACGACATCAAATCATCAAAATAATTACGGAAAAGGAATCACCTCGACGCGATCTACATTTCTATATTTCTGGAATTTCATTTCGGCACCGCGTAAGTTTCCGACAAAAACCCGAAACTCTCCGTTTTCGATTATTTTTACATGTTTATGGTTTATAATTGTCCAAAATGTCCATATAAGGGTTGGGTAAAAGTTTTGGAACCAGTGGTCGCCGGAAAACACGTTTTCGGCTCAAAATCCGGCGAACAGTTGGAAGTGTCGCTAGTGTGCCAAAAACAGTAGTAGCGACACTATCCAAGTGTCGCTATGTCTAAGTGTCGCCCCTATAGCGACACTACTTAAGTGTCGCTGAATTACTTAACCAGATTTAACTTAGCGACACTCCCTTAGTGACGCCAAAATTCATAAGTGTCGCCTTAGCGATACTACTCAAGTGTCGCCCAACTATTAAAAATCAGAAATATAGCGACACTTACTAAGTGTCGCCTAAGCCCGTAGCGACACTAGATTAGTGTCGCCAAAAACAGAAAATTTACAACTCATTTTTACTAAGTGTCGAGACCAGAATTTTATCACTTGATTTCACCCAATTTCAAGTCCAGATGCGTTTTTCCTTAAAGCAATATAGTAGAAATAAAAATTTTCCAAGCTGACCTGGCAGCTCGACCCCAGCCAGGGGCTCTACCCCTTGGACCCCGCCAGGGGCTGCCGCCCCTTGGACCCCGCTACCAGGGGGGCTGCCCCCGGACCCCCGTACTTAGATTCCGTAAGCACATTTCTCACCAAGTGTCAAACTTGTACAACTTCAAAACGCTTACACGATACAACTTTTCAAACGTAATGAAATTTGCCTTTCAAGTGTAACGCTTCGAAATCAATGTGATAACATCAAGACTATTGTTACAATTAATCACCAACGGGCCGTACGCGTTTTCAAAACATACTTCAAAGATCAAACAAGTCGTTGTAACTTGTATCAATTTACTCAAACAAGTCGAAGTAACTTGTAACAATACAATCAACTAAATCGGGGTAATTTGGACATCAAGTTAAACAAACAATTTAAATGGTAGTCTTTCGAGATACCGGTACAATTAATAACAATTCAAGTGTCGTGGACACATTCAGGTTTCAAGTCTTTGGACATCAATTCACCGCTAATTACTTCAAGTTTATTAAATTAAACACTTCAAGACTCAGGTGAGTTTCATGGCCCCATTTTCACTATTTTACAACTAGGGGTGTGATATTACTGCTCTGTTTTGTTTTACAAGTAGAACGCAAGTGCCAACTTTTAAATACTACATGAGTTTCAAGCTAATCAATTTAAAGTCCTCTATAGCATAGTCTCTAATATTTTAGCGTGAATGTTAGTATATGATATCATATGGGATTGACAATCCTCATCCGGGTTAGCACGCACTAACCGGTCAAACGGATGTATTAGCATTTGGGAAGACGAGTGTGGATTAGACACTCGTAGGAGGCATTTCAAGTTAGGTTTCCTTAATTGGGCTTGACAAATCAAGTTAAGCTCAGACTATGTGCTCATGGATTGTATAACTTTTATTTTGCTTAATTGCATTTTAAATTCAATATAAATCTTGCGGTTCTGACAACTATACATTAACATACAAACCTGTGAGCTCACCAGCGTTTTCGCTGACCCATTTTAGTATTTATCACAGGTACCCAGCAGTAGGTTGGCTGCACAAGCAGGGATTATTAGCTCGAGTCAGCATACATACAACTAGAGATTTGATTGCATTATTATATTTTGTAAAAGTAATTATGCCATGTAATCTCTAAACTTCAGGAACCGAGCTATTGTAACATTATTTTGATGTAAACGTTTACTTTATTAATACAAGTTTAAAACGACGCATATAGTGGTCGTTCATTATATCTTATGTGCTTTGTATATTGATTAGTGACACCCAAATCGAGCTTCCGCAAATCAATCAAATTTGGGGGTGTCACACGAACTGAGTTGCGAAGCAACTCGACCCGCAAACTGAGTCGAGCTGCGAGACGAGACTTGCGAGTCGAGTATGTCTTGCGAGCTGACCTTGCGAACTGACCTGCGAGTTAGATCCGCGTAACGAAAACAAATCTCCGAATTTGAAATTCCGCCAGGGTTGCCACCCCTTGGACCCCGTTACCAGGGGCGCTACCCTTGGACCCCATTACACGAATTCTAAACTTAAACAACAAATGAATATTTGAACAACTAGCTTAGACCGACTGATTAGTCGCTTACTTATATAACCTCGCGTGTTTAGGATGCTAGGAGGTTACTGTTTAGGACAACACCCGTGCGTTGGGAACGCTAGCACCACAGGTGAGTTCATAGCCCCACTTTTAAACTGTTTTACTGTTTTTCGGGTGAGAACGCATGCACTAATTTCATGGTTTTCCTGAACGCAAATTGTTTAACTGATGTTTATAATAAACATGTTAGATTTAAATCATCAATGAGTTTCTCAAATATACTTTTGGATGAGTTAAGTATACAAGAACTGGAAAACACTTAGACTTCTTACAGTTATAACTTTTAGGAACTAAATGCCTCTGCATCGTCATTCCATAATTACTAGGGTTAGACTAGTACTTGAGTAAACATCCACTAGAGGCATCATTACCTGTTAAACTCGGAACTACAAACACCTGGTAATATTATACATTGTTTGAGTAAATGGTACTACTCCCGACAACCTTGTGGTCACCTTATATACTATTTAGACACATTGTGCTACCTTTGAGCGATACGTGACAACTGTTTGTACTATCTGGACATTTGTGCCACTCTTGATTTACACATGCATACATGACAACCATATGGACACATGGTGCTACTTCTGACACACACATGAAAACTTGATAAACATGATAATTACATGAGCACGAAGTGCTACTTCTGATATGCTCATGCCTACTTGATGTACAGTAAACTACTTGAGCATGTTGTGCCACTCCCAATACAAAATGATATCACGGTTAAGTGATACAAAACGATAACACGGTTAAGTGATACAACACGATATTGCAGTAAAGCAATACAAAACGATATCACGGTTAAGTGATACAAAACGATATCACGGTTGAGTGATACAACACGATATTGCGATAAAGCAATACAAAGCGATATCACGGTTAAGTGATACAAAACGATATCACAGTTGAGTGATACAACACGATATTGCGGTAAAGCAATACAAAGCGATATCACGGTTAAGTGATACAAAACGATATCACGGTTGAGTGATACAACACGATATTGCGGTCAAGCAATACAAAACGATATCACAGTTAAGTGATACAAAACGATATCACGGTTAAGTGATACAAAACGATGTCACGGTTAAGTGACACAAGACGATATTGCGGTAAAGCAATACAAAATAACTATTGCAGTATAGCAATACAAACAATTAAATCTTGTGATTTACACTTGCTTTAGTACCGGTAGGGTAGCATAACTATTTGAAAATATATAAATTACTTATACTATATTGCAATGGAGCAATACCCTATGCCTTGAGACATACTAGTACCTCACTGCTGGTAGAGCAGTATTACTTTTTAGAAACCATATGACTTAAGTACACAATATTGCGGTGGAGCAGTACACAACATCTTGAGTTAACGATATTGTGGTAAAGCAGTACAACAACGATATTGCGGAAAGCAATACAACAACCTTATTGTGTTAGGGCAATACAAACACGATAAGTGTAGTAATAAAATACAAACATTCTAGTCATGTGACTCACCTTTATATATTGCGGTAGGAATATACAACAGTACAACACTCATAACTTACACTTGTTGGTGCATTTTGTGTGTCAGTCAGTTGGTCAAACGTTTGTAATTGTCAAAGTCAATAAGTCTGCGTATGTATAATGTTTAGTGTGTATATGCGAGTCTGTAAATGAATAGTGGAATAGAAAATATACACAAATTAGTGTTTAGGCAACACTAAGCTAGTGTCGCATAAGGCGACACTTGGCTAGTGTCGCAATAGGGTTTGGACAGCCTATAAATAGGCGTGTTAGATTCAGTTTTAGGGTTGGACTTTGGAGAGACATTAGTGAGGCGTTTTTGGAGAGTCAAGAGGAGAGAACGAGAATCCAAGCATACGGGACTTTCAACTGGTATCAGAGCCAAGAATCAAGGATTCGTCGGTTTCAGATCGTTATTTTGAGCGTTTTTGATTGATTCGCGAAGGTATTAATCGGTTATAATTAGTTTCTGGGTTATCTGTGTTGATTATATCATTTTTTGGGTTGATTTTTGAGCCCTGTTCATCGTTCGTTCGTCAATTTTCGTTAGGGTTTCGAAAAGTTTCGTTTTTAGGGTTTTTGGAGCTGACAGCCGCGATTTAGCGTCACTTACCAGCGACACTTAGCCTATAGCGTCACTTACCAGCGTCACTTACTAGCGACACTTACTAGCGACACTTACTAGCGACACTTATTAGCGTCACTTATCAGAGACACTTACCAGCGTCACTTCCCTTCAGCGACACTTCCTAGCGACACTACCTTAGTATCGCTCTAGATTCGAAGAAGAAAAAAAAAAGAGTTTTTTGGTGGGAAACTCCGAAAATTTTTTAAATTTTCAAATTTTTTCCATAGGCTTACAAGTGTTCAATTTTAGCCTAAAAAAGTTTCATTTTACCCGGCTATTTTTAAATGTTTTCGGACGAAATTTTGGCGGGAAAAACGCGAAATTTTTTAAAATTCAAATATTGTTTTTATGCTTAAAAGAACTTAATTTTAGTGTCGGAAAAGTTTCGCTATACTCGTCCAGTTTTTGAAATTTTCGTATTCCATTTTGGAGGGAAAAATCGCAAATGGCTTTTGGTACGAAAATGTCTCCTTCTACATCTTTGTTCTATAGTGATTTTGCTAATTGGAAGATTAAGCTATGAAATTTCATTGAATACGAAGATCCAAAGTTGTGGAATTGGTTTAATACTATTGATCGATATGAGAAACCAAGACTCGAAGGGGTGTTTAAGTCAAGAGTACGAATGTCAGTCAAGGAACGGGAAGAGTTTGACAAAGAAAAGAAAGCATATGAGATGATTACCATGTGCTTGCCAGAAGTTGTGATTAATAAGTTTAAAAATCAAGCAACTTCTACAGATTTATAGGACGCTCTTATAGAGGCTTACGATCAAAAGGAAATGTTGGTCAAAACAAGATGGTCAAAACAAGGTTGCACGATGAAAATCAAGCAAAACGAATAGAAAACGAAGATTCCACGCACGTTTGAAGATTCAAGACATCAAACCGAGATTTCAAGACAAAATTGCCCATTACTAACATCCGTCTCATCCAAGATGTTCGTTTTCAAATTACGAATCCAACAGAAGAAGAATCAACAAAAACGGACGAAGAATGAAGATTCTACGTATGCCGGAATATCCAAATGATTCGTACGACGCATCTAAAGTTCATAGACATATTTTTGGGATTTCTTTTCATCAAAAGCTTGGTTTTTGAATTACGAATCCAACGCAAAAAGAATCGACGCAAACGGAGGCGTAACAAAGAAAACACGCACGAATCAAGAAACGAGGCAACAGGCGACGAACCGGGGCGGGTGGCAGCCAGCCGCCGCTGGCCACCACACAGCCACCGCCTGCCACCACCAGGCCACCGCCGGCCTCCACTCCCCCATCTCGTTTCCGCTTTTTGGTCCTTGCGTGTACCCGGTGCTAGACCTTTACATGCTTTTTCTTACCCGGTGCACCACCTTTACGCCCTTTTTCGTACCCGGTGCACCACCTTTTCCACCTTTTGCTAATGTGAGCCTTGGGATGCTAACTTGAGCAAAATCTCTCCAATAAATAGCAGCCCCTAGCTCTCATTTCAACACACTCTCATTTTCACACTCATACACATACTCTCACTCTTCCATTTCCACTTTCTCACTCTAGAAATTCTATTATATTTTAGTCTAGGATTATTGTAATTAATCTACGGATTAACATAGAGGCTAGAATGAACGTTAGAAGTTTGGAGATTCATCTTTGTACTTGTGAACGAGTTGTCAATCATAATAATACGCTGCTACGCATTTATTTCCGGGTGATATCAAAACCTTTATCATACTTGCTTTATTTTAATCATGTGTTATTGCTTGGTATGTGATATATTTATTGCCATGAATTGCGAGTAGTCTATTATTGTGATTGTTGATGATGTAGATAATTATAAGTAAGGATGACATTATATGATTAGTGCACGACAATCGTAATGTGATGTGACGGCCCCTACTCGACTGTTTATCTGATATAGTACTGGAAACGCTTCAAGCGGAGTACACACGTATGGAAGTCAATAAGCGACCGAAGGTAGTTACATCACTGTAATCAGCTCTGGTTTAACAGTTGGAATTCCGAAAGGATAATACAACTTCACAACTAACTGGTATATCCTACGAAAGTCAATGCACAATAAAATGATGTTCGTAAAAGACATTCAGATAAAATAGGAATTAATGACCTTTGTATCGTTAAGACTTTATGAACTCGAGTTTAATTTATGGAGTACCCTTTCTGGTTATCCACGTGACTGCAACCTAATAATTAGGACTTGATCAACCTTAATTATGGTAAGTAGTTATCTGTGCCCATGACATGCAATAAGTAAGACACAGTGAATCCACTCGTTGTATATATTAGGTTTACATTTCTACATTGCTTTACAATTAGTTAGTTTAGAGTGTCACTTTCACCGTCAATTACTCTTGATCGCATGTTTGGTGTAAAAAGCAGTTGATCTACCATGTAGAGTACACTGTCCGATTACTGAAAGGCATGGTCTGCATATAAAACACGTTTTTATAAACTGTAAATAATCCAGGGATGTATAACTGTTTGAAAAGGAGAACTCAAGTCATAAGTTGAAGTAACCAAGCCTTAATGCACAAAACAAGACTTAGTAATAAGAGTAAAGTCCTAGCGACCTAGAATCCTTAAAACACTAAGTCTTACATAATCAACGGTCTAAACATACAAAGTTATTAATCTGCATGCTAATGGAATAATAAACTATTTTAGGGGTTAAGAACGGTCGGACCTATAAGACGATACGCTACTGATTCATGCACCTCGGTATCAAGCCAAGATAGGTTGCTTATCTTTCAACTAGATAAGTATTGGAAGTTTGCGTATTGCTCCGATCAGAATCATGATAACCTAGTTCCTAGTGACATGCCAGTGGGAAACTTAATTGGAAGGGTTCTAGAGTTTACACCTAATAGTTTGTCCATAACATTTAGTAGTGTCCCTGTTTAATTTGTCATCCTGAAACATTAATTATCGAAGTCTCAAAAATCACATGTTTATCTTTATCTGCTTTCCTGCACTTTAATTTCCTGCAATTTACTTTTCTGCATTTTAATTACTTGTCTTTAGTTTAAAAAAAACCCCAAACCTACCTAATTTGTTCTATCCTAAATATTTCCCTACCGAAAGCACCAGCTTTAATCACCCACAAGTTTGGATTCATAGAACGATCTTAGGTCATACTTACCGCTTGCTAACCAGAGTAGGTAGTACGTATAATTTAAGTCCAGCTAAATATAAATTTTAAAACCTCTGCTGCGCCCGCATCTCCATCAGAAATCACAACGACACTGACCGAACCGGTGCGGGTGCAACTAGTTTTTAGCGCCGCTGCCGGGGAATCACAAACGTACGATTCAAAGCCGCCTTAAGTAGTAGTATTTAGGAGATCCTTCCGATTGAAATCTTCTTAGAAATCTTTCGAAAGTTAATTTAAGTAATTAGTATTAATTAAGTATTAGTTAATTAGGATAGTTTTAAAATGACAACTCGAAAACCCACTTCTTGCCTCACTTCAATGGATGAATTTAAGGCATTGGATGATACGGAATTCTTTAACTACTTAGAAAAAGAGCTAGGATCTGATTTCTTTTCACCTTCTTCCTCTAACACTAAGGAAACCTCCGACACCCAAGAAGATTTTAGGACCTCACTTTCCATTCCAAAACATTGCTTGGATTTTGATGACACGGACCAGTTACCTGACCTTACATCATCTCCAGAAGTTCACTCCCCAACTTTGCATTTACCTGGTTTACCAAATTCTGCCCACTTCAACTATTTTCCCGAAGACGATTTTGAAGAAAAACCTCCGAAATTTCGTGACTTAATCACCCTCATGTCACACCCCGTCTAAAGCGGAAATAACGAAATGCAACCATGATAGGATCACAACACATCAATATATAGAACTCTAAATGAAATATAAAGTATCAATGCGTTGTGATGTTATTAAAACAAATGATGGTTCGTGTCATAACATACACACCAACTAAGAAACAATGTGTCACAACAATAAATGTATTCAACAACTGATTAGGCAATATTCCCTATAATTTAATCAAAATGGCAGCAACAAATGTGTCATAAGTCTTGCAGCAATACTTAATGCAACCTACTAGGTCCACTAAGTTTTCTTGTCCTCGATCTTAGTGCCACTAGCGTTCCCTGAAAAGAAATGCTCGAAAATGTCAACAAAATGGTTGGTGAGTTTCGCAGGTTTAATAAGACACACGAGAAATACAGTTTGTTGTGATAATAAGTAAGTAGGACATATGATATGAAATGAGCACATAAGATAACCAACTCATCCACCATAAGCAATCCGTTCCGTTCCTGGATAATATTCACTCAAGGATAACGTATCTATCACAAGAGTGGGACCGTCATCCGATAGTACTATCAATAATCATATCCGTATTAGTAAGAAATATGGAGTGTTGTCAGGGTCCCGAAGACACAAGACTCATCCGAACTATCAGCAATCAGTCCACAACAATCATCAATCAGTCCACAACAATCAGAATGTCACTTATTCAATCATAATGTCCAAATCAGAAAACTCAGATAGTTTACACAGCATAAGAAAACAGTTCGATATCATTTTGAGCATTCTTTTCCCCCAACGGAAAATAAGTAAAGAAAATGGGGCCGCAAACTCACCTGGATTAACAAAGCAAATAACGCTCCCAAATAAGTCCACTAAACCGGTGCTTAAATCTATAAACCAAATATCTCATCTAATCAAATCACCCTACAAACAAGTTAAATTCAAATAAATTTCGTGAACATTAACATAGAATTATTTTTGTATAATACCCTAGTTGATTGATCCAATTTTCATCACATATTTAAACAACAATGATGACACAAACATACTATAATATTTGATATTAAAAATCGATGGTTGACATATAAAATAATAGATTTTTATCCATAGACAATACCAAATTGAAAAAAAAAACTCGAAACTCGAAATCAAAACACTTGAAATATATTCAAAACATAACCCTTTTTAAATCTATTAATTAAACCCAACTTACAAATATAAAAATATCATTTTTATTACAGAAAAGATCAAACCTTCATCTTACATTCTCAGCTCCCACAATGATTAGAAAATAATTTGGTCAAACCGAACTAAGTTTACAAAAGTTTTCTCAAAATTCATCACTCCTAACTGCAGTTTACGAAATAATTTTTATAAAATCGTACGTTGCTTTTTAGAGGCCGAAACCTCGCGTATTTAAGTAAAATTTCGAGATCTACCACTTTCGTGTTTTGGCCGAAGCCTGAAAACGAACGTAAGGGGGTTGAATTGACCTATGTTCGTGACTGAAAATACGAAACATGATTTGAGATCAACGGATATATAATCTTTCGGTTTCAAAACATATTATACCCAACATATCCTTACCCCACACATATAAATCAACCAATATATATTTTCATCTCGTAAAAATATAAAGGAGAAACTATTTATTAGGGTTTATGAAAAATACCTATACGAACACACAATCGGGTAACACGCAAAAACAAGGCTTGAATTCGACTTTGGTGATTTCGTTTTCTTTGGTTCGATCGATCAAAACACAGCAGCCAAAAGAAAACTCAGGGACTATTTTATGAGGTTGATAAAAGCTTTTTAGGGTTAAGTTTTATTTTTGTACTTATACTTTTAATTGTGCTTGTAGATGGGCCGGTTCTCTTATTTTATTTTTTTTTGTTTTTTCCTTAGTCTCACAAAATCTCGGCTAGCATAACAACTGCCACAATGATCACTTAAGTATTATTCTATTATTATTTTATTATTATAATTATTATAATTATAATTGTCATTATGACTATATTTAACTTCTATCATTTATTATTATATGATGATGATAAGAACATACATTGTATTAACTACTATTATTATTATAATCATAAATAACTATTATTATTGTTTCATTATAATTATCCTAACTTTTAATCTAACCGCGTACAAGTATTGGTTCAAATTATGAAATACTATACGAGACGTAAATTTTTCAGATAGTCCAGAATACGAATACTTAATTTACTTCTCCAAAAATTTTCATGCACAAAAATGCAAGTAAGAAATGATGATAGGAAACGGACTTACAAATGGAGTTTTGGT
Source organism: Helichrysum umbraculigerum (assembly GCA_949592205.1). Lineage (NCBI taxonomy): Eukaryota > Viridiplantae > Streptophyta > Magnoliopsida > Asterales > Asteraceae > Helichrysum > Helichrysum umbraculigerum. The sequence goes on along the minus strand of CATIUR010000007.1, from coordinate 18,388,290 downwards.
GACGGATGTCATAGTATCCCCTAGGGGTGTCAAAAAACCCGACCCGACCCACACCCGACCCGATCCGAACCCTATTAAAACTATTCGGGTCGGGTTTAATAGGGTTAGAAAGTTTAATCGGGTTATACGGGTTAACCCGATTAACCCGAATGCTTATTAGGGTCGGGTTACGGGTTAAAATGGAGATACTATCCCCCTCGTTTAGGGAATTTCGTCCCGAAATTCAATCGAAATTATTACTGAAGATGTTATTATGGAATAGACATGAGTTTTTTTTTTTTTTTTTTTTTTTTTTTTTTGAGTTTCTTATGATCCTCTCATTCCTAAGTGATTTCGAATTCTCGCCTAACGTTACGTATCCTAACTCTAGTGATCGCATTACTTTTCGCTACTTAACTTCTTGTCTTGCAGTCTCTACCAGCCCTATGACCAAATTGTTGTTTTAAACTACATCTCGATTTTTATTCAACTACACATTACTACGTTTGATTTGTGTGACGCCTTAAGAGACTCATCCCTTGATTATGTATTGTGAACTCCATTTGCTCCATCCATCCCTTCGATTGGAAAGTTATCTAACCTATTTGTTAAACATATAATGCGAATTCGTTCGGTACATTAAGAAAGTAAAAGAAATTGGTGTTTGTAAATGGTGTGTTATCTAAATGACTCTTTCTTGATTCCAAATTCCACGGATACCACAGACACAATTGTTGGACCGAAAAGCATAACTCCATCGAGAAGGTCATCTTTGATATAGCCTCCCCAGTAACTTCTCAATTAAATTTATAGTTTGCTCGAATGTCGATTGTCTGTACACCTATGCGAACCTTGAAGTTGATTTATCAAGTCGTCGTTTCTAGATATAGGACATTGATTATACGTCACACACATTATGGGAATTTTTAACAACTAATGGTTCTCACCGAAATAGGTTTCCTATATGTCAAGGAGTAGGCATTTCAACTAGATTTTTCAAGTTTTAGTTCATCTGTTCTCCCTTCACCTCAAGAATTTATATCTGCTTCACTTAAATTTTAATGGTGTAAAGTTGTTTTGTTCGTTAGGAATATTAAGGAGTTCTTACCAAAATGTAGTATTTTGTTACAAATGATGATAGTAATACGTAAGATGTGCACTCCATAGTGTTCTCTATTGGTCCTATATATATTGTATATTAAATTTTTAACTCTTACGTTTTTAAGTGAGTTTGTTGATTGTTTCATCCATTGTGTTTTAGTTGTTGATTCCTTATAAACATTCATATATGAAAGGGTTGTGTCGGTAAGGAAGATTAATTCACGTTATCACCAAAAGAAGAAAAGTTCGTATGTGCAAGAGTATTTCTTTGTGAGGTAATAAAAGTTGGCTTGTATGAGGGGTAAAAGAAGTATAAACATAGATTTTATCATTAAATCTAATGGGCTTGGATTTGGGCTAATCTTACAGAGTGTGCGTTCTCTCGCATCAAAATTCCCTTTACTTAAGGTCGAGAAAAATTTCATGCGCTAAACTACGTTAAACAAAGTAGAAAAGTGAAGTAGTGATCGTTATTGACCAATTGTGTGAATGAATAAATGATAATAGTTGTTATTGGTGATCATTAAGAATGTTAGATTTACGATGTGAGATAATATAGAAACATGATTATCCTTACAAGTGGCAACTTAGAGTTTAAATATTATTTTAAATTAGTTATGAGAAACCGTCGTATATAAAGTGGAGTAACTATCTGGTCATTTGCTTAAATTTTCAAAGAAAAGAATTTTCAAACTTGTTTAATGAATAATTACTAGATTTCAAATCCGATATTGGTCAAAACTTTGTAAATTTTTATAAATGAGAAGTGTAATGTAGTAATTGTTGTTTAATATATTGAGGGTAGTTGGATATATTCGCATCTTAAAGCTTATAAGGCTGAAAGGAAAATAAGTAAATCAATTTTTTTTTTTTAATATTATAGATAAAGAAGAGTCTTAGAGTAAGGTGTGGCAGGTTAGTGCCAAACCACGTGTTTCATCGCGTCTATTGGTTACTTCATGTCGTTTTGCATTATTTCTAGCAAGTTTTCAATTGAGTTTTGGTGACTTTTTGATGTTCGGTTCCGTTGAAAGGCAAAACTAATTCTTTTGTTCGGAATGGTCTTCTTCTATGTATTGATTTGATAATGCTATTGATATACCCGCACAAGACAGGGTAATGGTGAAGTGATTGTAAGAACATTACTCGGTGATATTATGTGATCCGTATTTGGATTTAAGGCCAATGCCTTATGAGAAACTTTCTACCGATTCCCAAATCGAGCGGTTTTTCTAGAGGATATCTTGATTTTCACTTTGTAATTATTTTTTATTAGGTCTCTAGATTATTTCGTTGAACCTTTTTTTTTTTTTTTAGACAATATTTATGATCCACTATCTCATTTCGTATGGATTAGTAGGGAACCTTTCCCATGTTATTACACAATATGGTATAAGATAAGTGAATTCATTTTAACGTGTCAACCAAGCAATTTCTTCATGATTTTCCCTTGACCATTTCGTCGGTGAGTTCATTACGTTTTCGGTGTTTAGGAAAGTTTGTTGGTTTTATCACTGAAGGTGGGCGTATATCAATCTCGAATTCAATATCGGTCTCATTATTTGAGCATGTCGTAGAATAGTTATAATCGGAAATTTCTTCTATTTTATACGAAAGTTATGAGTGAATTTTCCCTTGAGAGCTTATCCGGAGGTATTCCATGTAGTAGTTAAATACATTACAAGATTTGAAGCACTAAGTTTTTAGTTGTAAAACATTAAAAACAATGGAGTGAATTATATTTCGTTATTTGATTTATTTTAAATTTTGAATGGTAATAAAATTTATTTATTTATTTATCACTGTAGTTATTTTACGCAACTACGTGTTCCAAGGCATAGAGAATTTCACAACGATATAATTTATTTTTGGGTACCAAGGGTTTTAGTAGAAGAATTTTGAGGCTTCATTCAATAATGTAAGTGATCGCGGGTAGTTAGATGTTTTAGTTGAGAGGACAATTTAATAGGTAGGTTTACCTTTTTTTTTTTTTTTTTTTTTTTTTACCAATTTATCAATTAGATGTGTTAATAATAGGACCCTTAGGAAAAGGTTTGATCGACCCGAGTTGCAATCATTATATTTATCGAAGATATGATATAAGTACGTTTTAGATTGACTTAAATTCTTACGGAAGTTGTAGTCAAGTAGTTTTTAAAGAAACCGAGATTAGCATTTATGTTAAGAATGATCTTATTCAGTTATATTTTTGTGTAACACGAGGCATTAGAGCCTTCGTCATATAAGGGTGAAATTGCCACCCAATACGGATACCTAAATGTATGTCCAACTGATATAAGATCTGGGACTAATTGCAAAAAGGGGATTCGAAAATTTCGTTTCGAGAGGTAAAAGTGATCAAGTAAGTGAATGAATCACTAACTAGAAATGTAAAGATTATCGCATGATAGGAAGTGTAGGTGTACGTGGTAATGACCATCAGTTTCCATGAAAAGTTAAGACGTAAATTCTTCCTAAGAATTTGAGGGATAATGAGTCAATTATGATTTAATAGAGTTTCACGTGTATATTCATTAGTGAGTTATTATTCACTCCTATAAGATACGGATTCCATGTCTTAGAATGACGTTTGCTTACTACAAGATTTACGCTTTTATATTCATAATATTTCGCTACTATGGCGTTTCACGTTTAGCATTTTGAGTAGAACATCTTGGCGGCATGTTTACTACGATTTCGAGTTCGTATGAGTTTAGAATAAATGATCAGTTTGGATAGTGTCAAATATATACGCCAACCAACAACCAAAGATCATGACTACCAAGCAGGTAGAGTCTAGATTTTTACATCGTCACGCAACTTGAAGGCCACACATTGGACAACTCGAATATGGTCATATAAACACATATATGTCGTGATACCTTCGCAATTATGTCGGCCGCCATAATTGTTAGGGTATCCTTCCATATATGTACTTATTACCAAATCCTATATCACAATGTTCAACATTTTTCCTACATATTCAAATCTAAAAGTGGCACGAAATTATAAAGAAATGGTACCATGATCAATATAGTACAAATAGATGACATTAATGATCCTATGCCGTTAAGCCTACATAACCCTAACGGGTACGCGGGCACGTGTGGAACCACCAATGGAGCAAGTCTTGCTCGAGAACCGAATTACGGATGAGTACATGTTGTCTACGTAACAAATAAGTATACACGATTATAGATAAATAGACCTCGTTTCATGCACAAGTAGTTCCTAGAATAGCATTTATATGAAGGTTCCTAGGTTATAGTCTAGGTCAATCTGCCTAATTCTCTATAACCAATGACTCTGATACCAATCTGTCACACCCCTTCTAAAGCGGAAACAACGGAATGCAACCATGATAGGATCACAATACATCAATATATAGAACTCTAAATGAAATATAAAGTATCAATGCGTTGTGATGTTATTAACACGAATGACGGTTCGTGTCATAGCATACACACCAACAAAGAAACAATGTGTCACAACAATAAATGTATTCAACAACTGATTAGGCAATATGCCCTATAATTTAATCAAAATGGCAGCAACAAATGTGTCATAAGTCTTGCAGCAATACTTAATGCAACCTAATAGGTCCACTAAGTTTTCTTGTCCTCGATCTTAGTGCCACTAGCGTTCCCTGAAAAGAAATGCTCGAAAATATCAACAAAATGGTTGGTGAGTTTCGCAGGTTTAATAAGACACACGAGAAATACAGTTTGTTGTGATAATAAGTAAGTAGGACATATGATATGAAATAAGCACATAAGATATCCAACTCATCCACCATAAGCAATCCGTTCCGTTCCTGGATAATATTCACTCAAGGATAACGTATCTATCACAAGAGTGGGACCGTCGTCCGATAGTACTATCAATAATCATATCCGTATTAGTAAGAAATATGGAGTGTTGTCAGGGTCCCGAAGACACAAGACTCATCCGAACTATCAGCAATCAGTCCACAACAATCATCAATCAGTCCACAACAATCAGAATGTCACTTATTCAATCATAATGTCCAAATCAGAAAACTCAAATAGTTTACACAGCATAAGAAAACAGTTCGATATCATTTTGAGCATTCTTTTCCCCCAACGGAAAATAAGTAAAGAAAATGGGGCCGCAAACTCATCTGGATTAACAAAGCAAATAACGCTCCCAAATAAGTCCACTAAACCGGTGCTTAAATCTATAAACCAAATATCTCATCTAATCAAATCACCCTACAAACAAGTTAAATTCAAAGAAATTTCTTGAACATTAACATAGAATTATTTTTGTATAATACCCTAGTTGATTGATCCAATTTTCATCACATATTTAAACAACAATGATGACACAAACTGTAACACCCCCAAATTTGATGATTTGCGGAAGCTTGATTTGGGTGTTACTAATCAATAACAAAGCACAAAGATAAATAGCAAACGACTCTATATGCGTCGTTTTAACAAAATATATTGGTAACTGAAATGTTTACAACGTTTAAAGCTTTACATAGCTCGAGTTAAATAAAATGAGATTTCAGTACATAAGTACTTATACAAAATATACTAATGCAAGAAAATCTCAATCGTCTGTATGCTGACTCGAGCTAAATCCTGAAGCAGAAACATCCTACTGCTGGGTACCTGCGATATATGCTAAAAGGTCAGCTATAAAGCTGGTGAGCTCACAGGTTTGAAATCAAGTAATATCGTATGAACCGCAAGATTTAAAAATGAATTGCATCCAGCAATTTAATAATGAATTGCATCCAGCAATTAAATAATGAATTGCATCCAGCAATTTAATGATAATCATCGTGTATACAGCCATGAGCACATAGTTGAGCTTAACTCGAGGGCCGGGTCCCCTATAGAGAATTCCGGGCGAGGTGCCTCCACGAATGCCTAATCCACATTCGTCTTCCCAAATATTAGTACGTCCGTTTACCCGGTTAGTGCTTGCTAACCCGGACGAGGAGGGTCAATCCTATATGGTACCATATACTAATATTCACGCTACAACGTATTAACAACTATGCTGACGGAGGACTTTAAAATGATTAGTTTCGAAAAAACTCATGTAGTATCTGAAATGTTTGTACTTGCGTTCACATGTTAAAAGTTGAGCAATATATCACACCCCTGAGTAAAACAGTAAAAGAGGGGCTATGAGACTCACCTGAGTCTGTAAGCGTTTAAACAAACGTAAGTTGATTAGCCGAAATGAAGTCCAGAGACTTGTAACCTGAGGGTGTCCACGACACGCGATGGTTATAAATATGATTGGGTATCTCAAAAGATCACCCCAGTAGTTGTTCATCCAACTATAATGTCCAAATCTCCACTATTTGGTTGATACGTTTAAGTGTTTGAAAAGTGTACGGCCCGTTGGTGACGGATTTGTAATAATAATCTCAATTATTACTATTTTGATTTCGTGGCGTTTTACTTGAAAAATGTGTTTTGATTGTGTTTTAGAAGCCGTTACGAAATCAAAGTACGGGGGTCCGGGGGCAGAGCCCCTGGCTGGGGTCGAGCTGCCAGGTCAGCTTGGAAAATTTTTATTTCTACTATATTGTTTTGACGAAAAACGCATCTGGATCTGAATTTGGGTAAAATCGAGTGATAAATTTCGAGTCTCGACACTTAGTAAAAATCTGTGTTTTTGAGGTTCTGGTTTGTGCGACGTTGGGTGCGACGTCGCAGGTAGGATTGCGACGTTGAGCATGACGTCGCTAAAGGCGACGTTTCGCAATTTAATGCGACGTAGGGTGCTGCGTCGCTAATGCGACGTTGGTTAATTTCTGCGACGTAGGGGCTTACGTCGCTAAATGCGACGTAGTGAGGTATTGGCGACGTTAAGGCTGACGTCGCTATATGCGACGTCGCAATTTAATGCGACGTTGTGACTGACGTCGCACTATGCGACGTCACGAGGGGTTTTGCGACGTAGAAGCTGACGTCGCATAAATTCTGGGCCAAATGCGACGTAGCGGTCTGTTGGCCGGAAAATGTGTCGAAAACGAGTTTTTCGGTTTCCGTTCGGTCCAAAACTTTTACCCAACCCTTATAGGGACATTATAAGTTGTTACAAACTACTAACAAGTGAAAACATTTAAAAACGAGAGATTTCGTGAATTGTCGGAAACTTACAAGGTGTCGGATTAAAAATCCGAAAAGATAGGATGATAGATCGTGTCGCGGTGGTCGTTTTCTTCCAAAAGAGTAGTATGATCCAAGGCCGTTTGATATGTTTATTTTGCGTTTTTGAGGGAATTTGGAGGTGGTGGTGGTTGGTGTAGTTGAAAGAAAAGAGAGAAAAGAAGAAAGAGAATTGAAAGAAATGAGAAAAGAGAGTGGGAAATGGGAGGTTATCCTCCCATTTTTCGCCCCGTGTTCCCGCTCCGTGCGGTGTTCGTTTGCTCCGTCGTTTAAACGTTAAATAATCATTTTATATTAATAAGTACATTTTAAATACAAATTATTACGCGATATTTTATTTAATTATTTTACAAATAAGGTTACGTTTGAGTTATAAATGTAAGTTGGTTTATTTAGTTTGCGCGTTTTACATTTTAAATTGTGTAACTTTCTGATTGTACGATACGAATGAATACGAAATATTATAATAATAATATTTTTGACATAACCCGTTATTTAATAAAATTTGTCACCAACGTCCGTATTAAATTGAATCGAAATACATTCGATTTAAATTGCGTACGATTTAACCAAATCGCATTTTCGTATATATATCCAACAATATATATAATTAGATACATTAATTAGCCTAACAAGGAACTAATTACATGTATTAACATATGATTAGGCACTAATTACTAGTCCTAATTTGGCGGGTGTTACATTCTCCCCCTGTTAGAAGAATTTCGTCCCGAAATTTAGCTCGAAGTCGTGTTTGATGTGGAATCAGTAAAGAGTTGAGGATATTTGAGTCGCATTTGGTCTTCCCGTTCCCAGGTGAATTCCGGACCACGCCGCGAATTCCATCTGACCTTGACGATGGGAATACGACTTTGTTTCAGTTGTTTGACCTCACGGTCCATAATTTCAGCGGGTTCCTCAACGAAGTGAAGTTTATCGTCAACAAGAATTTCTTCTAATGGAATGATAAGTGTCTCATCAGATAGACACTTCTTCAGATTTGAAATATGAAAAGTAGGGTGCACGCTGCTGAGTTCGGATGGCAGCTGCAATCGATAAGCTACGGGGCCAATCCGTTCGAGGATCTCAAAAGGCCCGATGTACCTGGGATTTAACTTCCCGCGTTTGCCAAAACGGATGACGCCTTTCCAAGGCGATACTTTTAAGAGAACTCGATCCCCAACTTGGAACTCGAGTGGTTTGCGTCTCACGTCAGCATAACTTTTCTGACGATCACGTGCGGCTTTGAGTCTGTTTTGGATTTCCACAATTTTCTCAGTGGTGGCGTGAATGAGTTCAGGACCAGTGAGTTGACTATCTCCCACTTCAGTCCAACAGATCGGTGATCGGCACTTACGACCGTACAGTGCCTCAAAAGGTGCAGCCTTAATGCTGGCGTGATAACTGTTATTGTACGAAAATTCGCACAACGGTAGATGTTTTTCCCAGTTTGTACCGAAATCAACTACGCAGGCTCGTAGCATGTCTTCCAGTGTTTGAATGGTTCGTTCACTTTGGCCATCGGTTTGAGGATGATACGCGGTACTCATATCGAGACGGGTACCCAAAGCTTTTTGAAGTGATTGCCAAAAGTGAGAGGTGAAACGGGCATCTCTGTCAGAGATGATTGAGGTTGGAACACCGTGATGAGAAATGATTTCCTTGATGTAGATTTGTGTAAGGCGTTCCATTTTATCGTTTTCTTTGATTGCCAGGAAATGAGCAGATTTGGTGAGACGATCGACGATCACCCAAATGGTATCGCAACCGCTCGACGACTTGGGTAGTTTGGTTATGAAATCCATGGCAATTTGATCCCATTTCCATTCAGGGATTTCAGGCTGTTGGAGTAAACCAGGAGGTTTCTGATGTTCGGTTTTGACTTTCGAGCAAGTAAGACACTTGCTGACATAAGTGGCGATTTCGGCTTTCATGTTTGGCCACCAATAAAATTCCTTGATACCGTGGTACATCTTATCGGATCCGGGATGAATAGAATATTTAGACTTGTGAGCCTCGTCCATCACCAAGTCTCTTAGGTTCCCAAAACTGGGCAACCAGATTCGGTTTGAGAAGTACCTAATCCCGTTTGGTTTGATTTCAAATTGTTTGTCAATGCCCCGCAAGGCTTCATTTTTGATGTTTTCAGGTTTCAAGGCTTCGATCTGAGCGGTATGAATTTGAATGGTAAGATCGTTATGAATGGTCATACTGAGGGCTCGGACTCGAAGTGGTTTAGGTCGTTCCTTTCGACTGAGGGCATCAGCTACAACATTAGCCTTCCCTGGATGGTACTTGATCTCACAATCGTAATCGGTAAGCAACTCGACCCAACGATGTTGCCTCATATTGAGATCCTTCTGATCGAAGATATGTTGGAGACTTTTGTGGTCGGTAAAGATAGTGCACTTAGTGCCGTAGAGATAATGTCTCCAGATTTTGAGAGCAAAAACGACAGCTCCAAGCTCGAGATCATGAGTGGTGTAGTTCTTTTCGTGAATTTTTAGCTGTCGTGAGGCATAAGCAATGACCTTGTCTCGTTGCATCAGCACGCAACCAAGACCTTGGTGAGAAGCATCGCAGTATACCACGAAGTCATCGGTGCTTTCGGGTAGTGAAAGAATTGGAGCACTGCAAAGCTTTTGTTTCAGAAGTTGGAACGCTGACTCTTGTTTCTCGGTCCAATCGAACCTTTTGTCCTTCTGAGTCAGTATCGTGAGTGATTGAGCTATTTTGGAGAAGTTTTCGATAAATCGTCGATAATACCCAGCAAGACCCAAAAATTGTCGTACTTCTGTTGCAGAGGTGGGTGCTTGCCAGTCTTTGATAGCCTCGATCTTTGATGGGTCCACGTGAATTCCCTGACTGTCGATCACGTGACCAAGAAATTGAACGGTTTGGATCCAGAACTCACACTTAGAGAATTTAGCATAAAGCTCCTCGTGTCTAAGTAATTCAAGGATGGTTCTGAGGTGTTGCGCATGTTCTTGCTCGTTGCGCGAGTAAATGAGTATGTCATCGATAAAGACAATGACAAACTTATCGAGGTAAGGTTTGCACACCCGGTTCATGAGGTCCATGAATACAGCCGGTGCGTTGGTTAGACCAAAGGGCATCACTTGGAATTCGTAGTGCCCGTAACGAGTTCTGAAAGCAGTTTTTGGAATATCGGTGTCGCGAACTCGTAACTGATGATAACCTGATCGCAGATCGATTTTTGAGTAGAAACTTGAACCCTGAAGTTGGTCGAATAGATCATCAATGCGAGGAAGTGGATAACGGTTCTTGATGGTCAATTTATTCAATTCTCGATAGTCGATGCACATTCGGAATGAACCGTCCTTCTTTTTGACAAATAAGACCGGAGCTCCCCAAGGTGAAGAACTCGGTCTAATGAATCCTCGATCCAGCAGTTCCTGTAACTGAGAGGACAACTCCTGAAGTTCGGATGGGGCTAAACGGTATGGTGCGCGGGCCACCGGTGCGGCACCCGGCACGAGATCGATTGAGAACTCAACCTGTCTAGACGGAGGTAGACCAGGTAGTTCTTCCGGAAAGACTTCGGGAAAGTCTCTAACAATCGGCACATCCTCAAGTCGTTTCTCCTCCGACTTCTTCTCGGTGATGTGTGCGAGTATGGCAGTGTAACCCTTTCTCAGAAATTTTCGGGTTTTTAAGCAGGAGATTATATTGAGTCCCGTCCCACCGGTCTCCCCCTGTATGATCAAGGTTCCACCGACGGCGAGTGGGATACGGACGATCTTATCGTGACAAATGATTTCAGCTCGATGTTTGGACAACCAGTCCATTCCAATAATGACGTCGAAACTTCCGATTTCAATGGGTATAAGGTCGATCGAAAAGATTTCGTCAGCTAGGTTTAAAGTGCAATTAGGTATCACACTGGTGGTTTCTACAAGTTTTCCATTGGCTAGCTCTACAGTGTACTTAACATCTAAGGCAACAGGAGTGATGTCAAGTAATGGGCAAAAATCATCGGAGATAAAGCTTCTATCAGCACCAGTATCAAATAGAACAGAAGCAGTTAAGTTGTTGAGGAGGAACATACCCGAGACCACATTCGGGTCCTGGCGGGCATCCCCAGATTTGATGACGAAAGCTCTGCTGCGAGTGTTGTTGTTGTTGTTGTTGTTGCGGTTGTTGTTGTTGTTGTTCTTCAGTTTTGGGCACGAGTCCCTGAAATGCCCAGGTTTCCCACACTCAAAGCATACTTTGGGTGGTCTGGTGTTGTTGTTGGAATTGTTGTTGGCAGGTGAGCGGCAATCTTTGGTGAGGTGGCCGTACCTCTTGCAGTTGTTGCAAAAGGGACCACAGGAACCCTCATGGTGACGGCTGCACTTGGGACAATATGGTTTGCTCCCCGTGTAACCCCGGATGATGTCAGTGGTGGTGTTGTAAGCTTTGATGGTGTCGGGTTTCTTGTTTTGTTGGTTGGAGTGGTTGTTGTGGTAGTCAGACCACTTGCGTTTGTTGTTTTGGGAGGATGAAGTGGGTGGTTCAGAATCTTGGCTCATAGACATCAGGTCTTGGGCCAATGAGATTGCACTGTCAATGGTGGTTGGTTTTGAAGAGATGACGTGTCCCCGAACAAAATCAGGGAGACCAAGGGCGTACTTCCTGATTTTATCAGGTTCAGTGCTCACCATAGCTGGGCGGAGGGCAGCTAATTGTTGAAATCTGGTGGTATAACCATCGATGTCACCACCCTGAACCTTCAAGTTCCAGAACTCCTCATCTAGCTTTTGGAGTTTGGCGATAGAGCAGTACTTGGCAGTGAGTTTGGCTTTCAATTCCTCCCAAGTGAATTCCACCAAGAGTGGAAACACTTGATATTTAAGGTGAGGTCTTGAGTTCAAGCCTCACAACAACCTACTATTGGCTAATAGAGGGGTGGGCCTCAGCAATAGTGATGGGTTGGGGTGCATTGGGCTGCAGACCTAGCCCATTGGGCCTCAACTGGTGACGACTCTGGCCCAGGATGTAATCCAACCAGGGATGGACCCCCGGCCCAGGATGTAATCCAACCGTGGGGGTGTCACACAAACATACTATAATATTTGATATTAAAAATCGATGGTTGACATATAAAATAATAGATTTTTATCTATAGACAATACCAAATTGAAAAAAAAAACTCGAAATCAAAACACTTGAAATATATTCGAAACATAACCCTTTTTAAATCTAATAATTAAACCCAACTTACAAATATAAAAATATCATTTTTATTACAGAAAATATCAAACCTTCATCTTACATTCTCAGCTCCCACAATGATTAGAAAATAATTTGGTCAAACCGAACTAAGTTTACAAAAGTTTTCTCAAAATTCGTCACTCCTAACTGCAGTTTACAAAATAATTTTTATAAAATCGTACGTTGCTTTTTAGAGGCCGAAACCTTGAAAACCCATGTAAAATTTCGAGATCTACAACTTTCGTGTTTTGGCCGAAGCCTGAAAACGAACGTAAGGGGGTCGAATTGACCTATGTTCGTGACTGAAAATACGAAACAGAATTTGAGATCAACGGATAGATAATCTTTCGGTTTCAAAACATATTATACCCAACATATCCTTACCCCAAACATATAAATCAACCAATATATATGTTCATCTCGTAAAAATATAAAGGAGAAACTATTTATTAGGGTTTATGAAAAATACCTATACGAACACACAATCGGGTAACACGCAAAATCAAGGCTTGAATTCGACTTTGGTGATTTCGTTTTCTTTGGTTCGATCGATCAAAATACAGCAGCCAAAAGAAAACTCAGGAACGATTTTATGAGGTTGATTAAAGCTTTTTAGGGTTAAGTTTTATTTTTGTACTTATATCTTTAATTGTGCTTGTAGATGGGCCGGTTCTCTTATTTAATTTTTTTTTGTTTTTTCCTTGGTCTCACAAAATCTCGGCTAGCATAACAAACGGGAATACAAGTTCCCTGCCACAATGATCACTTAAGTATTATTCTATTATTATTTTATTATTATAATTATTATAATTGTCATCTACAATCCTATAATTTTTGAGTTTTGTAAGAATTAATGATTTCATTAATGGCTTTAAATAATATAATAGTAATAGTAATAACTAATCTGATTTATCTATATTTTTTGAGTTTCTTTAAAATTAACCATTTAATTAATGACTTTAAATAATTGTAATAATAATAACTAATTTGATGTTATCTATATTTATTACGGTAATCGATGGAGTCTATAAGCTTGAAAGTTTACTTCTAAATAAATTTATAGTAATAATAATTAATAAATCCATTTTGAGGTTATATAGAGAATCGTATTAAAGATCTAATAGTGTTTGTAACGTAATATGTAATTATGGTGAGCAAGTAAAATGAATAACTAAAATCATTAAGTTAAGGTAGTTATAAAATGGTATATAAGAGGGACACGTTTATCATAAATAATAAATTAATAAATAATATAATATTAATCAGCATAGTAATAATTCACTTCTGAATGAATGACCCATGGATTGCTAGCTTTCAATAGCAGCAACAATATAACTGATTTTTTTGATTAATGTGAGCATCTAAGAAGAACTCTACAAACTAGATTATAAATAACTCACTTTTACGTGACAAACAATATTGGATGTCATGATAACTTTTGGTTGCCCTTTCTATATAGTTTCCTTATGATCTCCACTATTTGTATATGGATTCAAGAAGTATATGAAAGTGTTTCAAATTTATGTTTGTCGTTATTAGTTCATGTTTTGAGATTAATGGATTACTTGACTTTTGTATGTAGACTTTGTTTGTTTTATGTTGAATTCCTTTATCAAGTTCCATTTCTTATTTTACTTACAATTTTATGATATTGTGTTATAATCCATAATTGCTCATGGTTATAGTTGTAAGTTTCGTTTTCTTTATTTTGTTTATGTAGTTGGCGATCGTTACATGTGAAATGATTAAGAGATGAGATGGTGATGAAAAAGAATGTTGAGTTCAAAAGGTAATAGGTCTTTGATTATTTTGGAAGCGACTAATACAAGATAACTAAAGAGTTTTTACTTAGAGATACAGTGATATATGAAGATGGTCAACTATGATGCAATGTAGTGTTAGATGACAATAACAAAAAAACTTCTTCATTGTGTGACAAGAAAATCTATGTTTTTTTTTCGGTATACTGCAGGGTTTTCTTTTTTCCTTATTATTATAAACATAGATAAATCATAGATTATAAGTGTTGATTTCTTGACATTTTATCTAACTAATATTGCCAACATATAGACACATGAGACCATAATTAACTATCCACTTTTTATTCCTCAATGTTTAAGCGTACGAAGAGTCGGATAGTAAATAAAAGTTATCAAGATATGAGTATCCAAGTATTCACATCTAACAAAATCAGGGCATCACAAAACATAGATATACAAACATTGGAATATATAAGATCCGTGCATCGCACGGGCTAACCCTCTAGTTATGATTATATTTAACTTCTATCATTTATTATTATATGATGATGATAAGAACATACATTATGTTAACTACTATTATTATTATAATAATAAATAACTATTATTATTGTTTCATTATAATTATCCTAACTTTTAATCTAACCGCGTACAAGTATTGGTTCAAATTATGAAACACTATACGAGACGTAAATTTCTCAGATAGTCCAGAATACGAAATCTTAATTTACTTCTCCAAAAATTTTCATGCACAAAAATGCAAGTAAGAAATGATGATAGGAAACGGACTTACAAATGGAGTTTTGGTGACGGATGTCACACCTCATTCCTGAGACATCAGTGTATACCCAAACCACGTCCGATTCTCGTAGTGACGGCATCTTTCCATTCCTGTCACACAAACCCAAATACACCATTTATCGAGTGGTGGATAAGGTTCCATCACTCAAGTCAGAACAACCTTGTTTTGAAGAACGCCACATCGGTGCTTCTTTCGATCCTTCCCGTAGGGTAGACGTCTATAAGGCATTCGTCAGGCAATTAACCTATGCCGACCTCCCGTTTTCTTACGAACAACGAGAAACGATTTCCGAATTAGAGAAACAAGTAGAATTCCTGCTTCGCCTGTCAACTCAAGAATGCGAAAATTCTTCCACAAATTTCAGAGACCAATAACTAAAGTTTATAGCATATTTAGATCTACTCTTTGAATCATTTGCCGACATGGATTTTCTCCCAATATCAATGATATTAATCAATCACAATGTCGCCGCAACGATCAACAAACTAGAGTTCTGGATAGAACGAGATCCGATGATCCCCATCGTCATTCTTTGTTGACCCCGCCTCTTACTTGATCTCCAAATTACGTGACGTTTTTCCTAATTCCACCAAGGAAAGAATCGACACAGCTTTCTTCGCAAAAAGAAAAGACCTTTACGTCAAGCTAACTCGATTATTTGCCATTACCAAATACCCCTTCACTTCCGCACAAAAAGCCAAAATCAGTGAACTCTGTAGGATAGTTAAGTCTACAACCGGAGAACCTGATTCACAGGAGGAGAATGCGTTTGTGGAAGTCATGAATAAACTCACTCACGATCTGAATTACAAGGACCAAGGAGTACGCGACGGTTTGTCAAATCCCAAGAAGATAAGGAAAGCGTATAATAAGTTGATTGATGATCTCGTCATTTTAGGGTATGAGGAACGAAAGATCCTAGGGGGATTAGAGAATCGTCATTACTATTTAGTTTATAACTTCATTTTGGAACTTTCAAAACGTTTTGTGCCGAAAAACGTTCGCTTAAGGGAGCAAATCTCGACCCTTTCCCTATGAAGGGATCAGAACGAATCTTAAAACAATTTCTTCTGAAAAAGGTCAAGGCTCGCGACTTTAAATGAGCGAATTTTAGTATAAATATAATAATATAATAAATTTTTGAAAGTTTCCTTTAAAAAGAAAAACGTTTTTAAAATTTTTGACTGAAAACACGTGCGCGATAAAAAGAACGTACAATGTTAAGCTTTTAGCCGAAACATGTACAGTTAGCAAGTCCACGTCAGACAAATAATTTTTAAACACCAAAAATAATTTAAGTTTAATATTTCAGGCTAATTGTAATTGTCCTATAAAAATTTGCGCGTTTCTTAAATTGTTTATAACGTAACAAAGAACTAACAAGTAACTAGTTACAATACATATAATTAAGATCCATAATCATTATTAATGGGACATTAGAATTTTACCTAAGATATTAACCTTGTACTAATTAAGTACTCTAGGGACCATGTAAGGAATAAGGTACAAAAGGATATGACAAATATTCCCATGGACCACCAACCTTCCATTTGATCCCATAATTCAAAAAAAAAAAAAATATTTTTTTCTCCTACCTTTCTCCTTCCCAAAAACCGGCCACCTTTACCACCTCCATGAACCACCATCAAATCTTAACCAAACTCTACAATTTCGCGTCCTTTTGAACTCCTCGTTGCATGTTATTCTCGGTTGTACATTCGTTTTGAAGTTTTATACGCTAAAGCAAGGTATGATCATAAGAAACCTACTTTGTACTTAAAATATCTTATTCTATGAAGTTAGCTAAGTTAGTAACTAGGAAATAGGACTTTTCTTGGTTAGATGCTTAGGAACTACATGTTACTACCACTTACCCATGCTAATTCACACTAATTTGATTCTTTCAAGAGGATGAACTTTGACCTATTGATTAAGTCTAGAATTTTGCTTGATTAAGTGTTAGTTATTGCATATTTAAGTAATTGTGGTGTTTTGGATGATTGCTCTATGTTAATTGCACAATGCGGATAAATTAAAATTAGCAATCTTGACTTTTGAAAGTCAACAAAAAGTTAACTAGCATGCATGAATATGATAGTAAATTTACTTGACAACTCTTGCTTACTAAGATACTTGTGCTTGTTTGACTAGTCAAAGTAGGAAATATAACTAGAGAAGCATTATTGTGAAAACAAAAAGTCTTAAATAGAACCAAACACATGGGTGACATAATTCCTTATGCATGACCTAGGAAATGCTTAAAATAGGATAGTTCATATTTACATGTATAGGTTATAACTTTGGTATGCGGATACTTGAAATTATCATTTGAAGTACGCTTTGACCTAAAAAGTCAACTTGAAGTATTGCATTTTTAAAACAAATCAATCGCAATTTTTATTCAAAAACCTTACTTCAACTTGGGCTGTTAAAAGTCAAAACTTACTGGCAACTGTAAAATGTGAAATAATGACGTTTCAAACTTGGCTAACACCAAACTTTGTAAACGACATTACTGCACAAATAGGTTACCGTCATTCCATGACTATATACTTTCACATAATAATGATTGCCTTAGTATTGTTAAAAAAACTGATTACTAGTCACTTGGGGACATTGGATATTTACTGTAATCTTTGGACTGTCAAGAATTTAAAGCCCTCATTTCGAATTTTCCATTAGAAATTTCGAGAAGCGCTTTAAATTTCCTCTTTCTTAAGACCTATTACTTTAAATCTCTCATGTTCTCAGGTACTATGGCGCCGAAGAAGAAAAAGCTAAACCCAGCACGTCCACTTACAGGATCTCTTGCATATCTTAGTGCCACACCAGCATACAACCAGATGGCACGAATATGGAGAGACAAACCATTTGGCCTATTTAGATATATAGATTGGGAAAAGCTGCAGACATTGAGATTTAGGCAGAGATTAGAGAGTCTACTCAGTTACTCAGTAGAGGGTCAGCAGTTTGAATCTTTCAAAAGAATGTTCAGCATTGACGAGCCGGTGTATATGGAAATGATCACCGAGTTCATGACCACCTATACGTTTGAGCCAAGGAGTAGAGTTAGAGAAGGGGTGATCACATTTAGGTATATGGGGAGGTTATTCACCTTGTCATTAACTCGGTTTGCACGTCACCTAGATCTCTATACTCCAGAAGAGATCGATTCACCTCTGTTCACTAGTGGAGCCACCACGGTTTCTCTCACGATTACTACCGCAGAGGCATGGAGTCATTGGTCACCAAAGCCGTATTTCTCGGGTATTGAAGCTACCCAGCTCACAGACCCAGTTATGCAGATTTTGCACAAGCTACTAGCTTGTTCGCTTGATGGGAAGCATACGTCTAATGGACGAGTCTCGGAGTTTGATGTTGTCATGATGGCATGTATCCTCGAGAGGAGGAACATTCAAGTTGCCCATCTAGTGGTACAGCGAATTTTGGAAGAAAAAGACATTGGTGCAAGAAGATCATTCATGGGTCCAGTGATTACTAGGTTGATTCAAAAAATGGGGTTGATTAGGACGATAGAGATAGAGAAATTCAAGAGCCTGCCAGAATGGAGTGCCCAGCCGATAGACTACAATTTTATGAGGAGCATGGATATACTTCGGATTATGAGGGATGGCACCGTTTACATCAGGGCACGATCATCAGACCCTGAGAGTGTTGATACATTGGTAGCAGGTCTAGTCCTACCTAGGGAAGCCAGGAAAAGGAAACAACCAAGAGAGCCCCACAATTCAGACTCCGATTTAGATGAGGATGAGGATACAGATGATTATGATGACCCAGTTGCACCGCCTCAGCCTACTATGTCGCACCCCCAAATTTACGATGCGGAAGCGGTTCGGGTCGGGGCACGACTAATTACATATCACAACACATAAGATATAATGAACGACGACTATATGCGTCATTTTGAACTTGTATTGATAAAAACCAAAAGTTTACATCAAAATAATGTTTACATTAGCTCAGTTTCCGAAATTGAGAGATTTACATCACATAATTACTTTATACAAAATATAATAATGCAATTAAATCTCTGATTGTATGAATGCTGACTCGAGCTAATGATTCCTGCTTGGGCAGTCCAACCTACTGCTGTGTACCTGTGATACATGCTAAAATGGGTCAGCGAAACGCTGGTGAGCTCATAGGTTTGTATGTCAACACATAATTGTATGAACCGCAAGATTTATAATTGAATTTAAAATGCAATTAAGCAAAATAAAAGTTATACAGCCATGAGCACATAGTCTGAGCTTAACTTGAGTGTCAGGTCCAATTAAGGAAACCCAACTGAGGTGCCTTCTACGAGTGCCTAATCTACACTCGTCTTCCCAAATGCTAATACGTCCGTTTGACCAGTTAGAGCTTGCTAACCTGGACGAGGATTGTCAATCCTATATGATATCATATACTAATATTCACGCTACAGATGTATTACCAAACTATGTTGTGGAGGGCTTTAGAGATTAGTTGAAAACAACTCATGTAGTATTTGATTGATTTGTACTTGCGTTCAACATGTAAATAAAACGAGCAATGTAATCACACCCCTGATTGAAAAACAGTAAAATAGGGGCCATGAGACTCACCTGAGTTTTGAGCGTTTATCTAAACAAACTTGAATTGATTAGCCGTGAATTGATGTCCGAAGACTTGTAACTTGAGGGCGTCCAATACGCGCGATAGTTATTAATTGAATAGGTATTTAAAAAACTACCTTTGTAGTTGTTCGTTCAACTATAATGTCCAAATTACCATGATTTGGTTGATTAACTTGTCCAAATTACTATGATTTGGTTGATTGACTTGTCCAAATTATTACGATTTGGTTGATTGACTTGTCCAAATTACTACGATTTGGTTGATTGACTTTAGTATTTGAAAACGTGTACGGCCCATTGGTGACTATTTGTAATAGAAATCTTAATATTATTATTTTGATTTTTGAAGTGTTATACAAGTTTGACACTTGGTGAAATGCATTTACAAACTCTAAGTGACGGGGGTTCGGGGGCAACGCCCCTGGTTAGCGGGGTTCCAAGAGTGGCAACCCCTGGCGGGGTCCAAGGGGCTGGGCCCTGATTAGGGTCGAGATGCCAAGTCAGCTCGAAAAATTTTTATTTCTACTATATTGCTTTAGTGAAAAACGCATCGATTCTCGACACTTAGTAAAAATCTATGTTTTTGAGGTTATGATATGTGCGACATTAGATGCGACGTAAGGCTTGATGTCGCAGGCCATTACTGCGACATTGATCATGGCGTCGCTAAGTGCGACATCCGCAATTTAATGCGACATAAGGTGTAATGTCGCTATATGCGACGATGTTGGTTCTCGCGACGTCGGGGTCGGCGTCGCTATGCGCGACGTTAGCAAATTAATGCGATGTTGGGGCTGATGTCGCACCATGCGACATTATGTGGTGTTTTGCGACCCTGAAGCTGATGTCGCAATTGGGCCAAGCCAAAAGCGACGTCAGCGTCTGGTCGGACTCCGGTGGCCGAAAACACGGCCGGACGACTTTTGTTTGGTCCGAAACTTTTACCCAACTCTTATTTGGACATTTTAAGTGTATACAAACAACCACAAGTCGAAAATAATGGAAATCGAAGAGTTTCGAGAATTGTCGGAAACTTACGAATTGACGCCGGGAGAAACCGAAAAGATGAAAAGGTAGATCTCGACGTGGTGGTTCTTTTTCTCCAAATGAGTTAGACGATTTGATGGCGTTTAATGGTGTTTTTGAGTGATTGAAGGTGATGGTGGTGGTGGAAGTTTTTGAGAGAAAAAAAGAGGAAGAAAGAGAAGAGAGAGGTGAGAATGGGGAGTGGGGAGGGTTTTCCCCCATTTTTGGGCAGATTTTGTAACACCCCCAAATTTGATGATTTGCGGAAGCTTGATTTGGGTGTTACTAATCAATAACAAAGCACAAAGATAAATAGCAAACGACTCTATATGCGTCGTTTTAACAAAATACATTGATTACTGAAATGTTTACAACATTTAAAGCTTCACATAGCTCGAGTTTAAATAAAATGAGATTTCAGTACATAAGTACTTATACAAAATATACTAATGCAAGAAAATCTCAATCATCTGCATGCTGACTCGAGCTAAAATCCTGAAGCAGAATCATCCTACTGCTTGGTACCTGCGATATATGCTAAAAGGTCAGCTATAAAGCTGGTGAGCTCACAGGTTTGAAATCAGTTAATATAGTATGAAACGCAAGATTTAAATAATGAATTGCATCCAGCAATTAAATAATGAATTGCATCCAGCAATTAAATGATAATAATCATGTATACAGCCATGAGCACATAGTTGAGCTTAACTCGAGGGCCGGGTCCCCTATAGAGAATTCCGGGCGAGGTGCCTCCACGAATGCCTAATCAACATTCGTCTTCCCAAATATTAGTACGTCCGTTTACCCGGTTAGTGCTTGCTAACCCGAACGAGGAGGGTCAATCCTATATGGTACCATATACTAATATTCACGCTACAACGTATTAACAACTATGCTGACGGAGGACTTTAAATGATTAGTTTCAAAAAAACTCATGTAGTATATGAAATGTTTGTACTTGCGTCCACATGTTAAAAGTTTGAGCAGTATATCACACCCCTGAGTAAAACAGTAAAAAGAGTGGCTATGAGACTCACCTGAGTCTGAGAGCGTTTAAATAAACGTAAGTTGATTAGCCGAGAATGAAGTCCAACGACTTGTAACCTGAGGGTGTCCACGACACGCGATGGTTATAAATATGATTGGGTATCTCAAAAGATCACCCTAGTAGTTGTTCGCTCAACTAAAATGTCCAAATTTCTACCATTTGGTTGATGTGTTTAAGTATTTGAAAATGTGTACGGCCCGTTGGTGACGGTCTGCAATAATAATCCATAAGTGTTATTATTATTCGTTTCGTTCTACGTTTAGGAAAAGTATATATTTTTGTATGTTAATCATCATTGTAAAAAGTGTAGTTGTCGTTACGCGAGTGACGAATCGTTGAGCAAAAACTCAGTTCGCAGGGCAGAATCTCAGTTCGGCTCGCTCGGCTCGGTTCGGCTCGGTTCGACTCGGTTCGGCTCGCGAGTTCGGTTCGATTCGCAACTCGGCTCGGTTCGCTGTTCGGCTCAATTCGCAGCTCGGCTCGATTCGCTGCTCGGCTCGACTCGCTGCTCGACTCGACTCGCTGCTTGGCTCGACTCGCTGCTCGGCTCGACTCGTAGGAAGAACACACCTCAGCTCGCGAAACGGTCTGATCGACGGATTTCGAGCCAAAAACATGTTTTCGGGTTTCCGTTTGGTCCGATTCTTTTACCCAACCCTCCAATGGACATTATAAGTTGTTACAAACCACTAACAAGCAAAAATACTTAAAAACGAGAGATTTCGGGATTTGTCGGAAACTTACAAAATGTCGGATCAAAAATCCGAAAAGATAGGATGATAGATCGAGGTGTCGTGGTTGTTTTGTTCCAAAGAGCCGAGATGATCCAAGCGAGTTTAGTATGTTTATTTTGCGATTTTAACGGGTTTGGGGTATTTTTCTTTTTAGAGAGGAAAGAATAGAGAGAGAGAGAAGGAATGGATGAAATGAAGAAAGAAAAGTGGGAGGTGGGGGTTTATCCCCACTTTTCAGTTTTCGCCCCGCGTTCCGCGTGGTGTTCGTTTGCTCCGTCGTTTAACCGTTAAATAATTATTTTATATATTAATTGGTAAGTTTTAAAATACTAATTCATTACGCGTTATTTTATTTAAATATTTTACAAATCCATTTATATTTGTGTTAAAAATGTAAGTTTGTTTATTTAGTTTGCGCGGTGTAATATTTTAAATTGTGTAAGTTCTGTTTGTACGATACGAATGAATACGAAATATTATCATAATAATATTTTTGACATAAAAGCGTTATTTAATAAAATTGGTCACCAACGTCCGTATTAAATTGAATCGAAATACATTCGATTTAAATTGCGTACGATTTAACCAAATCGCATTTTCGTATATATTCAACAATATATATAATTCGATACATTAATTAGCCTAACACAGAACTAATTACATGTATTAACATATGATTAGGCACTAATTACTAGTCCTAATTTGGCGGGTGTTACAGATTTCGGTGGGGGCCCACCGAAGTGTGGGTCTCCACTTTTAACTCCGTGTTTGCGCTCCGTGCGGTGTTCGTTTTCCCGGTCGTTTAAACATTAAATAATTATTTTATGCGCTTAAATACGTGATTTAAAATACGAGTATTTATTCGATAATTCTATTGAAGTATTTTATCAAATACTTTATGATAGTATTATAACACATAATTTAGATTTGTTTGCGCGTTTAATATTTTAATCGCGTTGACGTTATTTGTACGATACGAATTTGAATTAAAATATTATTAAAATAATATTTTGGATATACTAGCATTATTAAATAATGGTATTTTATTTAATAAAATTGTTCACCAATGTCCGTATTAATTGAGTCGAATTACATTCGTTTTAAATTTCGTACGATTTAATCAAATCGCATAATTGTATATATTCAACAATATATATTACTTGATACATTAATTAGCCTAACACGGAACTAATTACATGTATTACTATTGATTAGGCACTAATTTCAAGTCCTAATTTGACGGGTGTCACATACTAGGCCAAGACCTTCTGTCCCGGCCCCTAGAGCTCAGATACCAGCTTACATATACCATTACGGGACACCTCCAGGGCCAGACTATTGGTATTGGCTGATGCAGATGCAGATCAGAAGTTATAGAGCTATGAGGCAGCAGATTGCAGGGATTCCAGTGAGCCCATTGCCAGACATACCGTGTGGGATGGGCCGAGCGCCACCACACTTATATACCCCTGCAGCACCTACCCCAGCACCTCACCGACATCCAGCTCATGACCGTGGCCAGGGTTTACCTCCTCGCACAGTTCCACCTAGACCACGAGTACCACCAGCACAGGTTCCTCCCCTAAGACAGCATGTTCCCTCAGCAGTTGATTCAGTCAGGGGCAGACTTCGAGGAACAGCAGGATATCCAGAGTCTCCACACGGGCCACCATTGTTCAGAGTCATAGGATTCTCAGGAGTGTTAGCCATGTAGCTGCACCGATTGATCCGGTATCCTCTCATAGACATACTGATTTATTCAGAGGACCCTCTCAGCTGAGGACACCCGAGATCCCATTAGACAGCTTTGATATGCCCGTAGGGGAATTCGTTGATCATTTGATACAGCATGGAGTATTCACTACAGGTACACCAGATACAAAGGCTGATCGAGATGCATCAGACGAAGGCACCCACTATCAGCACGATGATTCTTCATCAGATGAGACATCTCCTGGACCTATAGTATCTTCAGCAGCAGTATCACCACCAGCCGAGCACTAGATTGCTCCGCTTTCTGACTTCTTTCTATTTTCTACCAAGACTTTATTATTATTGTGTGTATTCGATGTACTGTGGATGCATAGACATCACCTCTATCTATTTACTGCTTTATTATGTTATCATTTTACTTCTCTTATTAGCAGCTATTATTTAATTGTTGAGTGGCATGTTTGTTTGATTCAAACACTATTTATAGAAGACCAAAGTAAAAGAAACTGTGGACCTCGCCATGAAGAACGCCAGAAGACGTGAGCTACAAACCACGAGCCAGCAGACTTCTAACGAGTAGCCGACAACGCGCGCAACAAAATTGGTACACCGTTCCAAAACCCTCTACCCGTTTAATGCGCTGATTATCTCATCCGATATTCCAAAAACTAAGTGTGGGATCCTAAAAACCACACTACACTTAAGAAACAATCCGAAAAAAAGTAGAACTCTAAGTGTGGGATACTTCAACAAGAGGTACTCAACAGATAGATTCGAACATTAGGGACAATGTTCCTCTAAGTGTGGGATATACGGCCTCCAACCGCAAGTTTTACCTCTTGTCCGTAAGTCAAACAATATTTTCATTAAAAGGAAAAAATGGAGAAATTTTCAAAAAATTTCGGATTCAAAAACATTATTCTTTAGGAATCCTATCTTTCAAGACTATAAATTACAGTAAGAAACGAGTCTTAACAAAGAAACAAAACTATTTTAGAATAAGATATGGACGAAAAGGGCAACACATGGCTAGGCACACATTGACCAAAACATTCGATTCGTGAGGATTGGGCCCAAAATTAGCATTCATCTTTAAAATGCTTCATTTTCATTTCATGTGTGCGCCGATGTACGCATTTGAATTAGAACTTGCTCTTGCAATGCATTTCGAGATCACACTAATGAGTGCCATATATGGCATAGATACAACCTATCTTGATAACTTCTAAGGAATCCAAGCACCCTTACACCACCAAACTTCCACCCACTCAACATTCACTCTTCACACTCAATCAAAACCTCTTATTGTTCATCCCGAACCTACAGAAGTTTCACCTTCTAATAAATTTTCAGAGACACTCTCAATTTCCTAAGACTTTTGTAAGAAAAGCCATCACAACCCAATACCATTGAAAAAACTTTCAAAGGCCATAGAATATATATATCAATGAGGTCAGCACGATCGAAAAAAAGAAAAAAAAAAGAAAGGAAGAAAAGAATTATGCCGGCACGACCAAGAAAAGGGCCAAGAAAAGGAAGAAAAATCCAACGGAAAGGGCTACAAGTCTTTCCAAAATCTGAGAAATTCCAAAAGAGACTCTCTCAAGAAAAGTACCCTAGTTTCGAGAAAATACATGGAAAAAACCCATCACACCCCTCATCACATACCTTCTTCAAAACCAAGCAACCGATTCCTTCCCAAGATATCTCGAGAGGTTAGTATCATCCTCATCAAAAGTGATGGAGATTTGATTCTTGATCAAGCCTATGATGAGAATGCTGCATGACTGGCTATCTAAGTGATTGCCACTAGTAAGTAGGAAACCCTAAACACCTGAGTGATTTGAGTGACCCACTTGTGAGGATTGCCTAGTCATGATCATCATATAAGTTGCTCGAAGAAGGTATCAAGTTCTACAAACCCTTAGTTTCCAGTAAAAACTCTTTCATAACTGTAATTTTATATTCTTTGGAAATAGCATCTCTAAAAACTAATGCGATTAGAATCCTTCCAAAAGCTTTTCATGAATGAGTTTGCTTGAGGACAAGCAAAGTTCTAAGTGTGGGATACTTGATATCGAGTAAAAAGTCACGTTTTTACTACCGATATCTCTCTCATTCTGGAACGATTCTCGGCATTTTAACTCCAAAACATTACAAATCAATAGTATTATGCCAAGATGGTCAAAACAAGGTTGCACGATGAAAATCAAGCAAAACGAATAGAAAACGAAGATTCCACGCACGTTTGAAGATTCAAGACATCAAACCGAGATTTCAAGACAAAATTGCCCATTACTAACATCCGTCCCATCCAAGATGTTCGTTTTCAAATTACGAATCCAACAGAAGAAGAATCAACAAAAACGGACGAAGAATGAAGATTCTACGTATGTCGGAATATCCAAATGATTCGTACGACGCATCTAAAGTTCAGAGACATATTTTTGGGATTTCTTTTCATCAAAAGCTTGATTTTTGAATTACGAATCCAACGCAAAAAGAATCGACGCAAACGGACGCGTAACGAAGAAAACACGCACGAATCAAGAAACGAGGCAACAGGCGACGAACCGGGGCGGGTGGCAGCCAGCCGCCGCTGGCCACCACACAGCCGCCGCCTGCCACCACCAGGCCGCCGCCGGCCTCCACTCCCCCATCTCGTTTCCGCTTTTTGGTCCTTGCGTGTACCCGGTGCTAGACCTTTACATGCTTTTTCTTACCCGGTGCACCACCTTTACGCCCTTTTTCGTACCCGGTGCACCACCTTTTCCACCTTTTGCTAATGTGAGCCTTGGGATGCTAACTTGAGCCAAATCTCTCCAATAAATAGCAGCCCCTAGCTCTCATTTCAACACACTCTCATTTTCACACTCATACACATACTCTCATTCTTCCATTTCCACTTTCTCACTCTAGAAATTCTCTTATATTTTAGTCTAGGATTATTGTAATTAATCTACGGATTAACATAGAGGCTAGAATGAACGTTAGAAGTTTGGAGATTCATCTTTGTACTTGTGAACGAGTTGTCAATCATAATAATACGCTGCTACGCATTTATTTCCGGGTGATATCTAAACCTTTATCATACTTGCTTTATTTTAATCATGTGTTATTGCTTGGTATGTGATATATTTATTGCCATGAATTGCGAGTAGTCTATTATTGTGATTGTTGATGATGTAGATAATTATAAGTAAGGATGACATTATATGATTAGTGCACGACAATCGTAATGTGATGTGACGGCCCCTACTCGACTGTTTATCTGATATAGTACTGGAAACGCTTCAAGCGGAGTACACACGTATGGAAGTCAATAAACGACCGAAGGTAGTTACATCACTGGAATCAGCTCTGGTTTAATAGTTGGAATTCCAAAAGGATAATACAACTTCACAACTAACTGGTATATCCTACGAAAGTCAACACACAATAAAATGATGTTCGTAAAACACGTTCAGATAAAATAGGAATTAATGACCTTTGTATCGTTAAGACTTTATGAACTCGAGTTTAATTTATGGAGTACCCTTTTTGGTTATCCACGTGACTGCAACCTAGTAATTAGGACTTGATCAACCTTAATTATGGTAAGTAGTTATCTGTGCCAATGACATGCAACAAGTAAGACACAGTGAATCCACTCATTGTATATATTAGG
Organism: Helichrysum umbraculigerum; assembly: GCA_949592205.1. Classification (NCBI taxonomy): domain Eukaryota; kingdom Viridiplantae; phylum Streptophyta; class Magnoliopsida; order Asterales; family Asteraceae; genus Helichrysum; species Helichrysum umbraculigerum. The sequence continues at coordinate 18,360,463 of CATIUR010000007.1, read as the reverse complement.
TTTACATTTCTGCATTGCTTTACAATTAGTTAGTTTAGAGTGTCACTTTCACCGTCAATTACTCTTGATCGCATGTTTGATGTAAAAAGCAGTTGATCTACCATGTAGAGTACACTGTCCGATTACTGAAAGGCATGGTCTGCATATGAAACACGTTTTTATAAACTGCGAATAATCCAGGGATGTATAACTGTTTGAAAAGGAGAACTCAAGTCATCAGTTGAAGTAACCAAGTCTTAATGCACAAAACAAGACTTAGGAATAGGAGTAAAGTCCTAGCGACCTAGAATCCTTAAAACACTAAGTCTTACATAATCAACGGTCTAAACATACAAAGTTATTAATCTGCATGCTAATGGAATAATAAACTATTTTAGGGGTTAAGAACGGTCGGACCTATGAGACGATACGCTACTGATTCATGCACCTCGGTATCAAGCCAAGATAGGTTGCTTATCTTTCAACTAGATAAGTATTGGAAGTTTGCGTATTGCTCCGATCAGAATCATGATAACCTAGTTCCTAGTGACATGCCAGTGGGAAACTTAATTGGTAGGGTTCTAGAGTTTACACCTAATAGTTTGTCCATAACATTTAGTATTGTCCCTGTTTAATCTGTCATCCTGAAACATTAATTATCGAAGTCTCAACAATCACATGTTTATCTTTATCTGCTTTCCTGCACTTTAATTTCCTGCAATTTACTTTTCTGCATTTTAATTACTTGTCTTTAGTTTAAAAAAACCCCCAAACCTACCTACTTTGTTCTATCCTAAATATTTCCCTACCGAAAGCACCAGCTTTAATCACCCACACGTTTGGATTCATAGAACGATCTTAGGTCATACTTACCGCTTGCTAACCAGAGTAGGTAGTACGTATAATTTAAGCCCAGCTAAATATAAATTTTAAAACCCCTGCTGCGCCCGCATCTACATCAGAAATCACAACGACACTGATCGAACCGGTGCGGGTGCAACACCTCCTCCAGCTGATTATTCGCCAATGCCTAATAAGGATGAAATCAAAAATTTTGTGCCTTCTACTTCATCAAAAGAAGACACAAAATCTGTCGATCCACCATTTAATGAGCCAGCTAAAAAGGCCGAGTTTGTTAGTCCTACTTTTGTTAAGGTTGAAAGTAAACCTCCAGTTATTGTAGAGGAGGTTGTTGAGGTAGAGGATCTACCAGAAGAGGCTAAAAAAATAAAAGTTGAAAAAGTTAATGTTAGACCCGAAAATAATATAATTACTAATGAACCTGTAGAGGTTTCAAATAAAAAGGGTAAAACCAAGGTTGAAAATGAATTCAAAAAGGTTCAAAATCAAATGAAGGATTCAAATGTAAAATCTAAAAGTGAACAACCTTCAACATCAACTTTCTCAACTTCTGAGGCTTTTACATCAACGTGTACACACAAGTATACATGTTCTGTAAATGCCTCCTTTTCTAAGCCTCCTACAGTTCATTCTCCACATCAACCTTTTGTTGGTAATCATTGGAATAGATTGAACATTGAACGATGTTCTTGTTTCCGTTGTGGACAACAAGGACATGTTATTAGGGATTGCCGGTTATTATCCCTAGATAGGTTTGGTAGAGAGATGCCAAGAACTTCCTCTTTGGGAAATTCTTTTTCAAGGCGTGGTTCGTATTCACCTGTATCAAGTTGTGCATCATCTTCTCCCAAACCAGTGGAAAGAGTAAACAAAGTTGTGCCTAGTAAACTTCAAGTTCATAAGCACAATATTGTTGAAAACATATCATCCGAACCCAAGCAGGTTTGGAAAGCTAAATCCACAAACAACACATCAATAAATAAATATTCCGAGTTTTTAAAATATCATAAACTTATTGATGTGATGATTATGGATGATTTTGGACTACCCAAGTCTATCAAGGCTTGGGTGTCCCATAAAATCTAATGTTTGATTGTTTTTGGTGGTGTAGTCAGGTTTTAATAGCTAATATTTTTAGTGACTGCAAGGATGTGGTTATTGTTGGAAGGTTGTTTTCAAGGTGTTATGTGTGAAGAATTTTGATTGGATGGATGAGATTATTGAAGTTTCAAGGTGGTAAAAGTGCTAAAAGGCATTTGACTTGACTTGATATGTGATTTTGATAATTATCTATTTTTTATTTGTTACATATGCAACAGCCATTCTTTGTACTTCTTAGTATCAAAGAAATGCAATGTTGCGATATTTGTTAAATTAAGAAATACAAAAATATATGTTTAATGTTTAAGGGGAGTACCTTTGAATTAGAATTTCGAAAAGAATTTGCTGTTCAGGGGGAGTAATATTAAAAATAAAAAAATTCTGATTGTTTGGATCAGAAATGTGAACAACATGATTCTTAATTCTTGAAAAGACGTTGGATTGTGTCTGTAAACAACTTGGGATATTGATATCGTGTGAATAGAGTACAAAATAACAAGTTTTAAATAATTTAAAATACTAAATTAACTATCACACAAGCCAGGCAAGAATAACCCGTTCGTATAATATAGCTTTTAAGTAAGTCCGAGTCGAACACTGGAATGGTGGTTATAAATAAAATAGAATTTATAATTCAATTAAAATATACAATATACAGATAAGGGGGGATACGTTTTAGTTCCGTATGAACGTATTTAAGAATACTAAATTATAACCAATTCAATAGAAAACAATTAACTAAGGATAGTTAACAATTAGAGATAAATATGTATTTACTTAGATTATTTATTGTTGGCTATTATTATTGGTGAATTACTAATGTAGAAAATTACTTAGGCTTAAGCTAATCTTCATCATAGCAACACAATCATAAGGTTACGCAAAGTATCACTAATTATTAAGATCTATCAGCAGTTTATTAGTACAACTTCATCGGTATGGCGTAAATCACAATATTACTTTATATCAATGAGTTATATTCTTCGTCTATCGCATAAGGTTAAGATCAAGACATAAACACAATCACTTAATTTATAAAAGCTTAATATGGTCATCCTCGTTTAATATAAATCAGTTAACTATGTCAAGAACGATCATTAATATAATATAATACAGATAATTCTTTTATAATAAACATTCAATAATATAGTTCCAACAATAATTTTTATTTAAGCAAATACAATAAATATTAGTTCATAATTAAGTTAAACATAATCATAATCAATATTCAATAATAAAATACATTCAAAATTAAATAAAGAATAAGATACGCAAACCAAAACCGTGAACTACGCTCCGTACGCTTGATCGTAGACAAACCCTTGCGAACCCGCGACTCTAAATTGCTCCTAAAACCCCTAGAAAGTGTTTCTAGTCGAATTTGGAGTTAATAATTCGTAACCTACGAATTATTAAGGTTATTGGTATATTTTGGTGTGTTTTTCGTATGCAGATCTGAGCCTCTATTTATTGTTTTGCTGGGCGGTTCCCAACCGGCGGTTGGCTTCTTTTTTCACCGACTCAAATGATTCCTTGTAGCTAGCAGTCATATTTACTGGGCCTCACCTTCTAGAAGATTCTAGAAGGTGTCTTTGTTGAGGGACTATTTTTCTTTGTTTTCTATATCTTCACGTGATGATCCCTTTTTCTGCTGACTTTGACTGTTGACCGGGCCCGACTCCTTGTTGATTTCACGTGGAACATGCCATGAAGACAAATGATCATCATGATTATCTATTTATTATTAATTTTATTATAATTATATTACTACTACTACGTACGTTAGTTTCAATATTATTATATTAGCATTATTAACTTATTATTATTAACATTAACATTTAATGATTAATATTATCATATTATTATACTATTAACTAGTAATATTATTTTAGTCCAACTCATTATTTGGTCCAACTCATAAACTACAATAAATCTTCAATCTAATTATTTTCGCTCAATCCATTTAACTTCTCGAATTCAACTATTCGCAAACTTTATTTATTTTTATCACTCTTTTAACCACTTTGTCTCAATCATATTTGGGTACAACTAACTTTTACAAAAATTACTTTATTTGACTTATTTTCGTTCTGTTTCTAATTAAAACTCTTACTTTTACCTATTTTGCAAATATGAACGAAATAAGTATTTTTATCAAATATTTGTAATAAAAGTATATAAAAATAGAAGTAAAATAGTATATAAATATAGTACTTATTTGATGCTATCAAATATCCCCACACTTAAGTTCTGCTTGTCCTCAAGTAGAATACTGAATAAAATTAAGATAAGCATCAAACTAATATTTAACAATCAAAATACTTAAATTAAAAATCTGTTTCATAAGTTAAAACTTTAAACAATTTAATTAACATGGATAACTATAATGTACAAATAAAAATTATTATTATTCATGCAATATATAGTTCATGAACGATTACTAATATATTTGTCCACTTTAAACAATTTATACTCATATTTCTGAATATATCTTTATTATTAGTATGTATATTACTTATGATTTCCACATATGATATACTCTTAAACTTAATCATGCAATTTACTTTTATATTCCAAATAAATATATGAAATCCATTTTTAAGAATCAAGACATTGGTGACAGGTCTGCATTTTCATGCAACAGAGCGACATAACTTGATTCAGGTAAAGCAGTTTTATTTAAATCAAACCAGCGGTGACAGGTCTATACAGTCGTACAACAAAGCGACATAGTTTAATTTTTTTATTTTTATTTATTTTTCTTGAAAGATTTTTTCTCTTTCTTTTTGCTTTATTTAAGAATACTAATTAGAGACCAGGTCTGTACTTTCGTACAACAGAGGAAACAATTAGTAGTTTTCATATAAGTATAAACATATATAAAATTATCGCATGATAAATCTAAGAATTAAGACGTTTATGTCATACATCATATTATGTACCATAAAATAATATACAAGTTATTTTATTAATTTTTTTTTTAAATTCAGAAATCCTCATATAGATTGCCTATTAGTACATCATATCATGTAACTATATATCACTTATTATTAAGTAGCTTACGTTATATGTACAAAATAGTTAATCCACATTACAGTCGATCTAAACCTTTAAATACAAAACAAAACTTTTAACAAAAGTATTCTAACTAATAAATAATTAATTATTCACTTAAAATTTTAAATTTTTAATAAAATTTAAGAACAGTTTAAAACTTAAATGTTTAATTAAAGAAATTCTTTTTCTTACGAACCCTATCCCCACACTTAAAGTATACAATGCCCTCATTGTATAAAAATGATAAACTAAAGTGAGTAAGGGAAAGAAAAAGTAGTACGTACAGAAAAACTCCCCTGACTTAGAAGCGATTATCGTTATCTGATTCGGCTTAATGGTTCATCTTTTCTATTTGTAGTTCAACGTATTGGTTTCCGCGATCTTTACTAAAAAATATACAACATCCACACTTTCGTAGTTAATCACGATTGCATTTATCATATGCAATAAGCCTTTAAACCCCTCGGTATCCCAAGTGGACGAGTTATAGTCTCGTGAGGGTTTCCAGGGAACACACCGACTAAGTTCATAATTAATAAGATAAACTTATTAAATTTCCAAAAATTCCAATTTCAATGCATTATTCAGCTGTACTATATCATACTCCAGCCTCATAAGTACTTATGAATTCTAGCAAAACTAACATACAAATTAAACATACCAGATAATATAAAAATAAAAACTAAAATATTCTAACTAAAAACTAAAGTAAAAATAAAAATATTAAAAATAAGAAAGAAACACATAACCATATACTATTAAGTACCGTCACTATTGTCATTCCGCTTAGGCTAATTATGTAACAAATATCTAAACCATTGCTATTCGTAGGTTATCCTCAAATAAAGCCAACCGCCGGTTGACATAATCAACCGTGGATTGAATCTGTCCATTACTGCCCTAAATCAATAACCTATAAATAGTCTATATATTTTAATCTTAATGGCCCGTAGTTACTACTAGTTTAGTAACATCTCTAATTTTATAGTCTAATATCCTTGAAGATATATATTTCTAATTTAATCATCAAGTACTTAAAATTAAATAGTCTCATACAGCTTAATATAAAATCTAATCATGATCTGGAACCCCAATTAAAAATTCATAATTTACCTCTTAGTGTGTTTAAAGACCCAAAGATGTTTTTAACATGTTAATCTTAAAGCCTAACATCTCATGATCATATTAAAGCTCCTAATTTGTTAAAAGTCCAAAAATTCAAATGATTAAGCTTATTTAAAAAAATTCAAACCCATAAGTTTAAAAATATATAAATCATTTTAGCTCATTGTTTAATCAAAATATTATTTGACCCAAATTTTTATTATTTTTTATTTTTTTAATTCAAATAATTAATTTTAAAATTCAATCTTTTAGCCCACTTCATTGTAGTCCAAAACTTAATTAGCACAAATTTTCATCTTTTAAATCCCAGTTTATTATAAAAGTCCATCCATTATTCCATAAAATAGGCCTAAGTAATTGTAGCTAAAAATCTTTCAATTTAAAAGCCCATGTGAATCAGCCCAATTTAAAAGCAATTTACCCGAAACCTTGAGAAACCAGCCCAACCGCCGTTTAATAATGTCAACCGCCGGTTGGTTACTAGCAGCAGTTTTCCAAAATAACGACCTTTATATCTTATTTTGTTTATTTAGCTTTATCTAATTTAAATTACGTATCTAAATTCCAACAGTGTTTTCTAATAATTATGGTTTCTTATACCTATCCTTAAGAATACTAACTCTAAAAATAAAATAAAAATGTTCTAAACTAAAACTAAATTTACCTAATAATTTTACAAAATATACAAGCACGGGTTGCCTACCGAGAAGCGCTTGTTTTTGTTCGAGTCACTAGCTTGACTCCAAACTTATTTACCTAAAAATCTAGTGACTTTCCCCACACTTAAAACTAAGCATGGATGGTAATATCTATAAATAATCCAAAATTTTAAATTTAATAAAATTAAAGAAAATAAATACTTATCGTTTAATGCAGACATTTGTCCAGACCGTGATGCTCCATGATTTTCCAAAAACTGTGAGAAACTTGCTTTTCGCTCGAATTGCCAAAAAGGATCTTCATATTGATAAAACAATGAACTTGTGCTTATAGATACTTCAACCGTTGGTTGTATCGACTCAACCACCGTTTGGATTTCAACAGTCGACTTTGTTGTAATCCAATTGCTGTTTGATATCTGATTACCTCAAATTCTATTTTTGGCTTCTTCTTCAATCCTTACTATTTCTTTATTTTCCTTAAAATGTTCCACCTCTGGGTATAATGATAAAAATTCATCAATAATCATCATCATTTCCTCTTCCGTCATCATCCCATTTTGGTTTTTATCAATTTTATTATCCATCACCTCAAGTTGTTGAATGGAAGCTCCGTGACTATGGCCAATAGCTTCAGGTTCTTTCAATTCTTCACTTGAAGTTCCCATAGATTGCGTAGCTTTCACAATCGATGGTTCGGATGAACTTGTGAAAATGTCATCAGGAACTCTATTCATGTATTCCTCAATTGTCATGTTAGCAATATCTTCATTTATATGAAAGTTTCTCGAGTTTTGAGAAATTACAGGAATATTATTCGTGTTCCGATACATACCTGTCAAAATAAAAGAAAAAGAAAAAGAGTAGAATACAAAAGAAAATAAAAACTAACTGATGCGCCCTCAGCCGTCGGTGTCATTGGTGTTGTTGTAACGACCGAGGGTGCGATCAGGGTGTTTTAAAATTTATTTTGCTCGGGGCCTAAACCTCCGAACTACCTACTGGTACTAGGCACAAGTACCTGATACTAGTAAGTGGTAAGGATGATCAGGGTCGTCTCCAGACTGTCGAATTTGAAATGGAGCTCGTTTGGATAATTCAGTCCTCAAGATTGGGTTCAGATAGTTGGTTTTGTTTGGTTTTTATCTAATTAAAATAACTAAAGCAATAAAACTAAAATGAGCTAGCTAGCATATAAAGAACAACTAAGGATAAGGAAGACGTGGTTTACCATGACTTGGGATAGTATAATATCGGGATGGTGTTTATGATGGGGACACTTTCAGATTAATAGATTGACAGACTTTGGTGTAAACACTAGAACCCTACCAATTAAATTCCCGTTGGCATGTCACTAGGAACTAGGTTATCGTGATTCTGATCGGAGCAATACGCTAAACTTCCAATACTTACCTAGTTGAAAGATAAGCAACCTATTTTGGTGATTAACCGAGGTACATGAATAAAGCAGCATATCGTCTCATAGGTCCGACCGTTCTTAACACCTAAGCTTATCTCCCGTTCTTCTAATAGTGTAACTAATTATTACTTGTTATGTTTAAAGAGTCAAATATGTAAAATCTAGGGGGTTGATAAATCTAAATCACTTGAACTTTCCTCACTAGACCTTGTTAATACTTTACATAAGCTCCAATTACGTTGATTTATGACCTAGACCTCTCCTTTTCAAACAGTTATACATCTCCAGATTATTCACAGTTTGTTTAAAACATGTTTTATATGAGGACCATGCCTTCCAGTAATAGACAGTGTACTTTACAGAGTAGTTCCACGGGTTCTTACGTCTAACATGCGGTCGAGAGTAATTGACAGTGAGGGTGACACTCTAAACTAACTAAATGTAAAGCAGTGCAGAAATGTAAATCTAATATATACAACGAGTGGTTTCACTGTGTCTTACTTATTGCATGTCATAGGCACAAATAACTACTTACCACAATTAAGGTTCCGAACTCCCTAATATCTAGGTTGCAGTCACGTGGATACCTGGAAAGGGTACTCCATAAATTAGGTCTGGTGTCATACATTTAAACAATAACAAAGTATAATAATTCCCATTCATATAAGTTTCTTTTTATGAGTTTAGACTATGTTGGAATGAGTTGTTTTTACGATCCTATCAACTAACTAACGTAGAGTTGTCCGCAATCAGATAGAAGATATGTCACATGGATAGTAAACACAAACAATTACAATACACCAGAAGTTCTCCCAAATGTACTGAACATATCGGCTAACAACTACCCTCGAATCCTATTCCCCAATCTCGGTCATCAGAGATGTCCGTATCATGGCATGGTCTATTGAATAAATAGTCACATAAATAGGTTTTACCCTACCGGAATAAGTTGGGGTAGTCTGGTCATAAGCGGTTGGCCAAACATGCCATCATTCGTTCATAATGTTATAATTAAACTATAAATAGAAATTCATTTAGCACATTTAAAGTATTGGTCCGTAATATAACTACCTTCGGTCGTTCTCATACTTCCGTACGTTTGTACTCCGCCTAAAGCGTTTCCAGCACTATATCCGAGAACAGTCGAATTGGGGCCGTCATATTACTTCACAACATTTATTATCATCCCATTATAACTATCTAAATCATGGCAAACATATAAACAACTACTCCCATATCATGGCAACAGACATTTCCAATATTAATAAATCATAAACATCAAACAAGAACATTACAATTAATTAATAAAAGAAAAGGATAGATATTACCCGTAATTATTGCGAGCAAAACGATGCTTATATTACTTCCGAATATTCCAAAGCGTTACATTGCTAAGCTAGCTACTACTAACTACTACATAATTAATCCCCCTACTTATCTCTCCCTAAATTAATTAACTTAGAGAGAGAAAGTGGAAAGAAAAATAAAAGAAAGAATAAAACTAGAAAAGAAAGGAAGAAATATGCTTAATGTGTGTGCATATGGTGCAAGTTGAAATGGAGCCTTAAGCCTCCTATTTATAGGTGAGCTTTGGCTCACATTAGCATCAAGAGGTGCATGTTAGTAAAAGGTAGCCATAAGGGTGCATCGGGTACTGTACAACACGAAAAGTAGGCGCACCGGGTACTGTACAACACGAAAAGTAGGCGCACCAGGTACCAAAAGTTGCCAAAAATGGAAACCGAGGCGGGAGACTGGTGGCCGGCGGCGCCCACCAGGTGGCCAGCGGCGGCTGGTGGGTGACTGGCGGCGGCTGGCCTGTACCCGCCCAGTTTCGCCGTCTTTTGCTTCGTTTCTTGATTCGTGCGTATTTTCTTCGTTATGCGTCCGTTTGCGTCGATTCTTTTTTTGTTGGATTCGTAATTCAAAACCGAAGATTTTGACATAAGATAGGCTCTGAGATGAGGTCCCTAACTCCAGATATTGCGTACGAATCATTTGGATCTTCCGGCCGGCGTAGAATCTTCATTCTTTATCCGTTTTAGTTGATTCTTCTTCTGTTGAATTCGTATTTTGAAAATGAACATCTTGGATAGAATGGATGTTGGTGAAGGACACTTTAGTCTTGAAATCTTTGATGCCTTGAATCTTCAAACGTGTGTGGAATCTTCGTTTCTCATCCGTTTTGCTTGATTTTTATCGTGCAACCTTGTTTTGACCATCTTGGCATAATGTTATTGATTTGTACTATATTTGGATTAAAATGCCAAGAATCGTTCCAGAATGAGAGAGATATCGGTAGTAAAAACATGACTTTTTACGCGATATCAAGTATCCTACACTTAGAACTTTGCTTGTCCTCAAGCAAACTCATTCATAAAAAGCCTTTAGAAAGATTCTAGATACACATATCTTTTAGAAATACTATTTCCAAAGAATATAAAGCTCCAGTTATGAGAGAGTTCTTATGAGAAACTAAGGGTTTATAGAATTTGATAATTTCTTCAAGCAACTTGGATGGTAATCATGACTAGGCAATCCTTGCAGTGGGTCAGTCAAATCACTCGGGTGTTTAGGGTTTCCTACTTGCTAGTGTCAATCACTCAGATAGCCAGTCATGCAGCATTCTCATCATAGGCTTGATCAAGAATCAAATCTCCATCACTTTGGAAGATAACGATACTAATCTTTCAAGACATCTTAAAAAGGAATCGGGTTTTTGGTTTGGAGAGATGAAGAAGGTGTATGGTGAGTAAGAAGGATAGTATTTTTGAGTTTTCTTTTCTCGTATCTTCTTGAAACTAGGGTATTTTTTCGAGAAAGTCTCTTTTGGAATTTCTCAAATTTGAAAAGACTTAATGTTGCAATCCTTTTTGAGTTTTAATTTTTTCTTTTCTGGACTTTCTTGAGTGGTGCCGGCATGTATATTTTTCTACTTTTTCTTTTTCTCCTTTTTTTTTATAATGCCGACTTTACCAAGGAGTATTTTTCTGGTCCGAAGGGTTTCTTTTGGCATTGGGTTGCGAAATTGTGTTGGCTTTTCTTGTGGAAATTTGGGAAATTGAGAGTGTCTATGAAAAGTTTGGAAGACATGACTTCCGTGGTTTCGGGATGAAGGTACAAAAGGGAGGTTTGGTTGGATAGTGGGTGTGAAGAGTGAGTGGATGTTCGATGGTTGAGGGAGTCGGGGATTCCTTAGAAAATATCAAGATAGACTGTACCTGTACCATGTATGGCACTCATCGGTGTGATCTCGAAATGTATTACAAGAGCAAGTTCTAATTCAAATACATGCATCGGCACACACATGAAACGAAAAGTGAAGCATCTTAGGATGAATGCTCAATATGGGCTCAAACCTCACGAATCGAATATTTTGGTCATTGTGTGCCTAGCCATGTTGCCTTTTTCGTCCGTATCTTATTCTAAGAGAACCGTTTTGTTTCTTTGTTAAAACTTAATTCTTGCTGTAATTTATATTTTCGGAAAATAGAGGTTCTAAAGAATGTTGCTTTTGAATCAAAAATTTTGAAAACTTCTTCATTTTTAGCCTTTTAATGAAAATATTGTTTATTTTACGGACAAGAGGTTAAACTTGCGGTTGCAGACCGTATATCCCACACTTAGAGGAACATTGTCCCTAATGTTCGAATCTATGCATTGAACACCTCTTGTCGAAGTATCCCACACTTAGAATTTCTACTAATTATGGAAAATACCTCTTAGTATTTTGTGGTTTCTAAGGATCCCACACTTAGTGTTTGGAATGGGATATAGGTCAATATAATCTTGCAAAAATGGATAAATAAACTAGAGAAAGGAACGCATAACTCCCCTATCGTCTATACGACTGTGAGCTGAGGATCTGAGCGTTCGACTGTGTCAGCTCCAATGGTTTCTGAACTTGGTTGGCGTTAGCCTTCATGTATCGAACTCGAGCTCCGGCAGTATAACCTTTCTTCAATACCTCAACTAGTTTCCTCTCGAAAATAACTAAGAACTAAAGGATAGATTGCAGAAAATGAAGTGATATCGCCCTCCGGACATAAGCATAATTAACCAATAAACACCAAATGTTGGATAGATGTTAATGGCCAAAGATCCTAATCTTCAAGTGCCGCTGCTGTAACTCAACTGCTCCTAATGATCTGAAAGTGTTGAATCCAATGACCATGAATCTTTATTACCCGAGATCTTTTGCCGACAACTGATGTGATGAATATGATGTTGTTCTTTTATCGACTGAGATCTCCAGTTTCCAAATTGTTCCCGTATCTATTCCTTTGTATTAATAGTCCCTGAGGGTGATGGTGGTAGGTGTGAAAGGGTGGATGGATGGGTGAATGTGGGTGGATATGGTGATGATGGTTTAGGGTTCTATTATGTGGCAAGGTTTAGCTATAGGAGTTGGAATTTGTGGGCACATATGATGAGTATTGAGCTGATCAACTTGATGAACTAGTCGTAGACAACTAGAAATCATCTTTGTATCTAGAAGTGTTATCACTTGTCCCCTGCAAAGCAATGTTCCAAAGATTCCCATACTCAATGAACTATAAGCTCCTCGTGTCGTCTTTCCATTATCCTTAAAGATTCGTTATCCATAGGCGTTAGTCCCTGTCTGTTACAAGTAGATTCACTGGTTTGTGAAGAACCTATCAAAGTGAGTGCTTTGTAGATGAAACAAACCAGTGTATGATTTTGAGTTTAATCTCGCACAAAAAGTGTTAGTTACCTATAATTTCACCGCATCACAAATAGCAGACATGGAAATACTAGTATTATCTGTTGAATCAGGTAGCCAAGTATAAAGATATCCAAAGTACATATTTTTAAACGAGTTCGAGCATAATACACATATTTACATACAAATCATGTTATCAAATTAAGCATTAGTATCTCATGTATGTTCACAATAACATATGTAAGTACCTCAAATGCTCGAAACATGTCAGTGGGTGTTTAGAATGACTAAGGCTCCTAACTCCTAGTAGGTTTCCATTTTTGTGAGTGAAAGGGATAACAAGAACTTTAGAAAATGGTGAAAAATAGATGTTGCAATAAATTCCAAACAACTGGGAGTAGGAAGTATTAAGGTTTGACAAAAATTTGACTTTTAACGAAGTAATTTCGCAAACCATCCATTTTTGTTCATAAAGATAGAAAACTTGGGACATCCATTTTAGGGCTTCATTTCTACTTATTGGGTTAGTTACTACTTAAACTACTTTAACTACTACTACTGATAATCCTATGTTAGACACGGGTTGCCTCCCGAGAAGCGCTTGTTTTTGTTCGAGTCACTAGCTTGACTACAAACCTATTTCATGGGAAATCTAGGGGGCTCCCTTGCATCCATCAGTAGATACAAGCGGAAGTATTGGTACATACCTAGGGGATTAAAGTGGACTATGGTCAGGGTATGTCCAATCAGTGGAAGAGGCATGGTAAAGTGAGTGATTTGTTTTATTTGAGGTAAAACAAAGCTCTCGACTTTTTCTACCTCTTGATTTTTGGGTTGTTCGGGTTGGTCAAAGATTTCCTCATCACTCCATGACGTGTACGTCAATAAGTAAGGGAGAGATGGTTTGTAGGGTGCTCCTGATGCAAAACCCACCTTGCTTCCTAAAGCCTTTGGTTGGACGATAACGTTGTACTCTGGGCATGGAGATGGGACAATGTCCATTAGTGTCTCCAATCTTGTAGCAACATTATCATCAAATACTTGGGTGTTTATCTCCTCTAAGGTACTAGTGAAGTCAATTAGATCAGGAAGTGAATCAATCAAAGGGATTTTTGGGATACAGTCAACCACAACTGGTTGTGGGACGTGTTCAACCATATCAGTTTGAATGAGTTCACTACTCAGAGTCGATATGTATTCCTTCAGTCCATGTGAAGCCGAGTCTTCTATGTAAATCTCCAAATTCGGGCTTTCCATCTCGATCTCTTCGTCTACTTCGTCATCCTCGTCACTCCGGCTGGAAGTTTTGAGTTGCAGTGGTTCGAAAAGTTCTTCTAGAACAAACCCTCCGTCGATCTTTGACATTGATAGGTCGGGAATAGGTGAAATTGTAGGTTTAGAAGATTGGGTTGGTGTGGGAGTCGAAGGGATATTGAAACCGAACTCATGAAAATGTAAGTCTGTATCTGGTGTGCTAGATGTGGTGTGTGTGCGTCTCTTAACTTTCTGTATCCTAGATTTGGCTCCAGCTTGATTCCTACTCTCCTCACTACTCTCTTGGGCTTGTGTTGGTAGTTCAGTAGAGAATTTAGACATATTATAAGTTTGACTTCTAAGTATGTCCTCTTGTTCTCTAATCATTTCTTCAAGTGATTCGGAAGGAGGTGAGAAAGCAGCATTACTGCTGGGACAGGCTAAGGGCATATCTCTCGAGTCAGGGTTCTCGTTGGGTTGTGGTAGACTTACAGGGTGAGTTGAGTGTGGGTATATTTCGAATGGTTGGGGATAAAAAGGTTGGTATGGATGTGGTTGGGTAGCATGGGGGTCATATTGATATTGTATTTGAGGATCTAAGTACCCTATGTTATCCGAAAACATCATACTTTGGTTTTGGCATTCTCCATCTAAGTGGGTATTACCGCACATCCTACATCTATTTTCGATTGAATTAACAAGACTTTGCATTTGATCTAATCGTTCCCATTGATTTAACATATCCCAAGGGTCAATAACAAGTGGCATAGGGAGAAGGTTTCAAAATTAAAGTTGGGGGTGAGAAGGGAACTTAATCTAAAGTAATACTAAGGCAATCCTAATTACGCTAAACTACGTGCAAAATGTAACTTCTGATAAGGATGGTGAGTCCCAGTCAAAAGGATCTCTTAAAAACTAACTTATCTAAACAGGCTCCAAATCGTACTACCGTCCCCGGCAGCGGCGCCAAAAACTTGATGCGCCCTCAGCCGTCGGTGTCGTTGGTGTTGTTGTAACGACCGAGGGTGCGATCAGGGTGTTTTAAAATTTATTTTGATCGGGGCCTAAACCTTCGAACTACCTACTGGTACTAGGCACAAGTACCTGATACTAGTACGTGGTAAGGATGATCAGGGTCGTCTCCAGACGGTCGAATTTGAAACGGAGCTCGTTTGGATAATTCAGTCCTCAAGATTGGGTTCAGATAGTTGGTTTTGTTTGGTTTTTATCTAATTAAAATAACTAAAGCAATAAAACTAAAATGAGCTAGCTAGCATATAAAGAACAACTAAGGATAAGGAAGACGTGGTTTACCATGACTTGGGATAGTATAATATCGGGATGGTGTTTATGATGGGGACACTTTCAGATTAATAGATTGACAGACTTTGGTGTAAACACTAGAACCCTACCAATTAAATTCCCGTTGGCATGTCACTAGGAACTAGCTTATCGTGATTCTGATCGGAGCAATACGCTAAACTTCCAATACTTACCTAGTTGAAAGATAAGCAACCTATTTTGGTGATTAACTGAGGTACATGAATAAAGCAGCATATCGTCTCATAGGTCCGACCGTTCTTAACACCTAAGCTTATCTCCCGTTCTTCTAATAATGTAACTAATTATTACTTGTTATGTTTAAAAAGTCAAATATGTAAAATCTAGGGGGTTGATAAATCTAAATCACTTGGACTTTCCTCACTAGACCTTGTTAATACTTTACTTAAGCTCCAATTACGTTGATTTATGACCTAGACCTCTCCTTTTCAAACAGTTATACATCTCCAGATTATTCACAGTTTGTTTAAAACATGTTTCATATGAGGACCATGCCTTCCAGTAATAGACAGTGTACTTTACAGGGTAGTTCCATGGGTTCTTACGTCTAACATGCGGTCGAGAGTAATTGACAGTCAGGGTGACACTCTAAACTAACTAAATGTAAAGCAGTGCAGAAATGTAAATCTAATATATACAACGAGTGGTTTCACTGTGTCTTACTTATTGCATGTCATAGGCACAAATAACTACTTACCACAATTAAGGTTCCGGACTCCCTAATATCTAGGTTGCAGTCACGTGGATAACTGGAAATGGTACTCCATAAATTAGGTCTGGTGTCATACATTTAAACAATAACAAAGTATAATAATTCCCTTTCATATAAGTTTCTTTTTATGATTTTAGACTATGTTGGAATGAGTTGTTTTTACGATCCTATCAACTAACTAACGTAGAGTTGTCCGCAATCAGATAGAAGATATGTCACATGGATAGTAAACACAAAAAATTACAATACACTGGAAGTTCTCCCAAATGTACTGAACATATCGGCTAACAACTACCCTCGAATCCTATTCCCCAATCTCGGTCGTCAGAGATGTCCGTATCATGGCATGGTCTATTGAATAAATAGTCACATAAACAGGTTTTACCCTACCGGAATAAGTTGGGGTAGTCTGGTCATAAGCGGTTGGCCAAACATGCCATCATTCGTTCATAATGTTATAATAAACTATAAATAGAAATTCATTTAGCACATTTAAAGTATTGGTCCGTAATATAACTAACTTCGGTCGTTCTCATACTTCCGTACGTTTGTACTCCGCCTAAAGCGTTTCCAGCACTATATCCGAGAACAGTCGAATAGGGGCCGTCATATTACTTCACAACATTTATTATCATCCCATTATAACTATCTAAATCATGGAAAACATATAAACAACTACTCGCATATCATGGCAATAGACATTTCCAATATTAATAAATCATAAACATCAAACAAGAACATTACAATTAATTAATAAAAGAAAAGGATAGATATTACCCGTAATTATTGCGAGCAAAACGATGCTTATAATACTTCCGAATATTCCAAAGCGTTACATTGCTAAGCTAGCTACTACTAACTACTACATAATTAATTTCCCTACTTATCTCTCACTAAATTAATTAACTTATAGAGAGAAAGTGGAAAGAACAATAAAAGAAAGAATAAAACTAGAAAAGAAAGGAAGAAATATGCTTAATGTGTGTGCATATGGTGCAAGTTGAAATGGAGCCTTAAGCCTCCTATTTATGGGTGAGCTTTGGCTCACATTAGCATCAAGAGGTGTATGTTAGTAAAAGGTAGCCAAAAGGGTGCACCGGGTACTGTACAACATGAAAAGTAGGAGCACCGGGTACTGTACAACACGAAAAGTAGGCGCACCAGGTACCAAAAGTTGCCAAAAACGGAAACCGAGGTGGGCGATAGGTGGCCGGCAGCGCCCACCAGGTGGCCGGCGGCGGCTGGTGGGTGGCCGGCGGCGGCTGGCCTGTACCCGCCCCGTTTCGCCGTCTTTTGCTTCGTTTCTTGATTCGTGCGTATTTTCTTCGTTATGCGTCCGTTTGCGTCGATTCTTTTTTTGTTGGATTCGTAATTCAAAAATGAAGATTTTGACATAAGATAGGCCCTGAGATGAGGTTCCTAGCTCCAGATATTGCGTACGAATCATTTGGATCTTCCGGCGGGCGTAGAATCTTCATTCTTTATCCGTTTTAGTTGATTCTTCTTCTGTTGGATTCGTATTTTGAAAACGAACATCTTGGATAGAATGGATGTTGGTGAAGGACACTTTAGTATTGAAATCTTGTTTTGATGCCTTGAATCTTCAAACGTGTGTGGAATCTTCGTTTCTCATCCGTTTTGCTTGATTTTTATCGTGCAACCTTGTTTTGACCATCTTGGCATAATGTTATTGATTTGTACTATATTTGAATTAAAATGCCAAGAATCGTTCCAGAATGAGAGAGATATCGGTAGTAAAAACATGACTTTTTACGCATATCACTAACTAAAAAAAAAAAATTCCAATAAAATTTCTTTTTACAAAGCTAGTCAACAGATCTCGGTATTTGTTAAATTAAAAAATACAAAAATATATGTTTAATGTTTAAGGGGAGTACCTTTGAATTAGAATTGTGAAAAGAATTTGCTGTTCAGGGGGAGTAATATTAGAAATAAAAAAATTCTGATTGTTTGGATCAAAAATGTGAACAACATGATTCTTAATTCTTAAAAAGACGTTGGATTGTGTATGTAAAGAACTTGGGATATTGATGTCGTGTGAATAGAGTACAAAATAACAAGTTCTAAATAATTGGAAATACTAAATTAACTATCACACAAGCCAGGCAAGAATAACCCGTTCGTATAATATAGCTTTTAAGTAAGTCCGAGTCGAACACTGGGAATGGTGGTTATAAATAAAATAGAATTTATAATTCAATTAAAATATACAATATACAGATAAGGGTGTCGTGCCCCCAGCGGTCGGTCGGATTTTACTCCGGTCGTTGGTCCGGACACCGAGAAACACGATGGGGGTAGTTTTAAATTTATAATAGTCGGGGGGAGCCTAATCCTCCGTACTACCTACTGGAACTGGTATGAATACTTGATACGAGTAAGTGGTAAGAATGATCCAGGGTCGTTCCTCACGACGGCAGAATTGAGACAGAGCTAGTTCTGATAAGTCGGTATATAAGCTAGGGTTTTTATAACTGGAAAGGGTTTTGTTTTGGTTTTTATATTTAATTAAACTAAACTACTGAAACTAATAAAGCATAAAACTAAAGGGAGACTAGCATATATAACACTTAAGGATGACGAAGACGTGGTTCACCATGACTTAGAATAGCTGAGATGATGTTTTAGTTTGAAAATGTCTTTTAAAGATTTGTGTCTTGCTTTCACATAGATATCTTGTAGTGTAAACACTAGCACCCTACTGATCAAGTTAACCGATCAGTATGTCACTGAGTACTAGGCTATCGAGAGTATGGTCAGATCAGACTGCCTTGAAACCCCCCTCACCGTCTCTTGTGATGAGACCAAGTGACCCTCCAGATGGGGTGCAGGAATAAGGCGACAGTCCGCAATTTATCCACTGACCTTTCTTTAACACATACTGTAACACCCCCAAATTTGACAGTTTACGGAAGCGAGTTTTTGGGTGTTACTAATCAATAATCACAAGCGCAAAGGATACAGTGAACGACTCTAAATGAGACGTTCGAAAAGTTATTACATTAATACATAAGTAGTTTCAAAATACAAGCTCGAGTTCAAGTAAAATCCTAGAGATTCTAATACATAACAGTAAGTACAAAAGTAATGTATGTAAATCTCCAAGCTTGTAAATGCATGCGACTTGAGCTAAGAAAGCTTATCCTGCTAGGCATCCCTACTGATGCTGTGTACCTGAGAAGCATTACTAAAACGGTCAACCAAAAAGGTTGGTGAATCTCACAGGTTTGTAAGTAAGTAAACAGTTGAACACACATGTAGTATTTGTAAATCATAGCCAGCCAGTAAGTAACGATCACAGGTTATGCTCATCGTTTACTTAAGTTTTAACAAGTGGGTGGTTGCAGGTTATGCTAACCGTTTGATACAATTGCCATGAGCCACCATAGTTGAAGCTTAACGTACAGTAAATATAGGTACCCCCCATGAATGTAATCCAAAACATTCATACGGAACGAGTAAGAAACGCCCGTTTCTACAGGAACGGTTCGTGGTAGTGCGTGCTACCCCGGGCGGAGATTGTCAGTCCCATATGGATCCATATACTAAAACTCGTGCTTATCACATAACTAACAACTATGATTAAGGAGGATTTCATTGGATTAGTCGTAAACTCATGCAATTGGCGTATCCGTAATCTCATACAGTAAGTAAATCATGGCAGCAAGTAAGTTTTGTGTATTCATGTAAAACAGTAATGCGTCTCACCCCTGAGTAAAAACAGTAAAGTAGGGGCTGTAAGACTCACCTGAGTCTGGCAGACAATGCAGTAAGTAAGCAAGTAGTATTCCCGAACTAGCAACCCTTAGCGTCCTAATACGCACAAGGTTTAGTAAGTAAATGGAATACTTGTAAAGTATCCATGCTAGTTGTTCCCAAACTAGTTAATGCCCATTAGTTTGTTTGTACGTTTGTATTCGTTTGTAAATCGTAGTTTGTATAAAAGTTGTACGGTCCGTTTGTTATCGGTGTATAATAATAATTCCATCCATTATTATTATATATTCATAGTAGTTGTACAGTTGTAAAGTATACTCGTATAATCGTTTGTTTGTTATTACAACGTGTAGTGTTGCGTAAATTCCAATGGGCTTAACCCCAAAGGGTACGAGTGAAAACTCGTATAAGTTAACCTGTAATCCCACACATAAGTAGTGAGGGAACTCATAAGTTTGTATCGGGTGCAATCCCGCGTAGTGTATAACTGTTTGTTTGTATTACAACGTGTATCGTTTGCGTAAGTTCCAATGGGCTTAAACCCCAAAGGGTACGAGTGAAACCTCGTAAGTATTCGAGTGTATGTTCGTATCAGTTAACGTGTAATCCAGCACGTAACTAGTGAGTGAACTTGTAAGTTCGTATCGGATGTAATCTCCTAAGTATTTCCAAGTGTAATCTCGTACTCGTGTGTGAGTGAAATCTCACGTTAGTTTAGTATAGTCTTGTACGTATTCAAGTGTTGTTGTATACTTTCAAAAGTATAGTATTTTTAGGTATAAGTAGCATTGTATTTGATTTAGTAGTTGAAATGTGATTCCAACACTTAGAATATATTTTGTTTTCTGATCTGGGCTATCTGCGACACAAGGCTTGTGTCGCAGACCGTATGCGACATAAGGTCTGTGTCGTATGGATTGATTTCGGTTTGGTGTTTATGCGACACAATGGTTGTGTCGCAGACAAGGGTACGACACAACGATACGACATAGTCGTTGTGTCACAATCAAGCGATGGGTAAACTTTGTGTCGTAGATGATACGACATATAGTGCGACATAAGCGTTGTGTCGCATACATTGCGACATAACGTGCGACATAACATGCGACACAGTGTTGTGTCGCATGAAGTTTTGGTCCAATGCGACACAAGAGGTCTGTTCGGAAATTTAGTTTCCGAAAACGTATTTTCCGGTTTCCGTTGGGACTAGAACTTTTATACTAGTTTTAATATGTTATAATGAGTTCATAGTAACTATTGGTGTTCGTTTTTAATGTTTGTGGAGTCGTTTTCTTTAAAATGACCAAAACCGACATTTCCGTAAAAGTTTTCAAAAACGAGTTTAAGTTACATATTTGGACATCATTTAGCTAGGGGAACAATAATCTAGCAAAATAAAAGTAATCGGAAAAGTTTCGGGTCGCCGGAAAACTTACAAAGTTGTCGAAACGAAAATCCGAAAAGATGAAGTTGTAGCCCTCGTTCTCGTGATCACTTTTCTCCAAACGGTTATAGACCTCCGAGGTGTTTTAGTGGTGTTTTTAGGGTGGTTAGAGGGTGGTTTTAGAGAGAGAGAGAGAAACCGATAGAGAGAGAGATGAGAGAGTTTGATTGAGGGTGTGGTGTGTTGTGTGTGTAAGTGGAGAAGGGGTGAGGGCTTAATGCCCCCTCACCTTGGCCGGTTTTGGTGGGGCCACCATGGTGTGGTCTCACCAATTTTTGCTCCTCCGTGTTTGCGCTCCGTGCGGTGTTCGTTTCCCCGGTCGTTTAAACGTAAAAATCATTTTATACGCATTTAATTATACATTTTAAAATAAGAGTCATCCCCCGGTATTTTGTTGGAGTAATTTGTTAAAACACTTGTTATTAAGTTATAAAATATAACTTTGTTTGTTTTGTCGGTTGGTCGAGTTTTCGGAGAGTTCGGTAACGTTTTAATTAAAACGTACGTTTTCGTTATATTATAAATATAATATAAAGTTGTAGTGGAAGTAATTAAATAATTTAACATTATTTAATAATTGTTTTACCAACGTCTGTATGTTTTGTACAATTGTTGTTTTATACGATTTGTACGAATCGTATACGCGTATATATATATTCAATCCATATATATATAGTGAGTACATAATGTATATAATCCTATTTCATATTATATACAAGTAATAAACACGCAATTAGGGAAAGTTTAAATTGGCCCTAAATTTGGGGTTGTTACATTCTCCCCTTGTTAATAAAATTTCGTCCCGAAATTTGTTTGAAGTAGTAGTCGGTAATTTGATATTAGTCAGGTAGCTACAATGTGTACTAGTAGCCTACGGTAGAACAGTAAGTCCTATAGTATTCAGGGTAGGGTAGTGGTCAGGTAGTAACGTACCCTTAGTTTTGTTGTCTGGAGGTAGTGGGCATTTGGCCTTGAGATGGCCAGCACTCCCGCAGTTGAAGCACAGCTTCGTCTTAGGGGAGTTAGTACTCTTAGGGTAGGACTTGCATCGGCCGAGGGGTATGGTACATGGTCCTTCATGATGCCGAGTGCATTGAGAACAGAAAGGTTTCTTTCCCAAGTAGTTTCCTGAAGAGTTGGAGGGAGTAATCTTCACCCTTTTTGCTGGAGGTGGCGTACAGTCAGTATCGGTATCTTCTTCAGTAGGAGTACCTTGTGATGTTGATGGTGAAGCAAGGTTTTCTAAGGCTATCAAACGTAACTCGTACTCACGCATACGTACGTTATTCTGGAAAGTAGTTTGTCGTAGGTTATCTATGTCTTCCCGTGCTTCGGTTAGTTGTTTTCGCAGCGATTCTATAGTTTGGTTGAGGTGGCTGACTGATTCAGCAGTCAAGGTTACATCAACTGGTGCTTTTGCAGCAGTTAGAGCAACAGGAGAGGCAGGTGCTGTTGCTGATTCAACAGAAGGTTCGGTATCACACTCGAGTTCGAGGAGGTAAGGAAACATTATTGGTTCCTCACTGAGCAGTTCATCATCCAAGGTAGGGTTGTTGACGGAGTGAGTTTTCATTTCCTACGAATAATTATTCTATTTAAGAATTGTTACAAGAAAGTGAAGTTCTATTGGATGACTTGTTTAAAGTAACGAATAATATACGAGTTCCCGGTCTCAACCAGTGTGAGATAATTGGGAAAAGAGTTTGTTATTGGTAGTCTAAGTGTAATACAAGTTATATATTCGGAATTCGTATAGTCGGTCGTTTCCTAATCCTATTGGGTACTTAGGATCAAAGGAAACACACAGAATAATAGACAGTTACACATAATTATTAAGCGAGAGATTTATGGGAAAAACAGTTTCGGGTAATCAAAGAATGAGCGTACCCGGGTTAAGCAAATCACAGAGTCTCGGGTTTGGGTCATCATCCCTAGCATTAATTACGTAAGCTCTACTCTTCGTGTGGTTGGTCCGGAGTTTCAGTTTTGGGCAATCCTTTCTAAAGTGCCCGGTACCGTTGCACTCATAGCAGGTTTTGGGTGCAGGAGTATCAGTACCAGTGGGGTTGGTTCGGCAGTCTTGGGCCAGGTGCCCGAATTTCTTGCATTTGGTGCAGGGACAGGAGCCATTATGATGGCGACCACATTTGGAGCAGTAAGGCTTGCTCCCCTTGTAAGCCTTTGAGTCGTTGGCATTGACAATTGCAAGCTTCTTGTCAGGAATCGGGTTGGATGAGTGAGGACTTACTTCCCATTTACGTTTGTTATTTGCAGACGGGGTTGAAGTCGAGCCACGGCGGACAGAATTGGCCGTTAACTCATGAGCCATACGAATGGCGCTCTGAATAGTTCCTGGTTTGGATGAAGTAACTAAGTCTTGAAGACGCTCAGGAAGTCCATCAACGTACTTTTCGATCCTTTTGTACTCGGGATCAACCATAGATGGGCATAAAAGTGCCAGCTGGTGAAATCGGTTTGAGTAACCGGTGATGTCATCACCCTGCATCTTGTGATTCCAGAATTCCACTTCCAATTGTTTCAGCTCATCTCTTGGGCAGTACTCGCCCCTCAGCATGTTCTTTAGTTCATCCCACTGTAGTTTGTAAGCATCAGCAACGCTCACAGTCTGTGCATAGGTGTTCCACCAGGTAAGGGCGGTGTCAGAAAAGGTACTGGCGGCGAACTTAACTTTGTCCTCCTCCTTGCAGTTGCAGATGAGGAATACTGATTCGATTTTCTCGGTCCAACGAATCAGACCGATCGCTCCTTCAGTACCTGCAAAGCTCAAGGGTTTGCAGTTTTGGAAGTCCTTGTAGGTGCAGGTTTTGGGTGGAGGTGTATTGTTAGCCGTATCTTCGCTACCAGGATTGGTTGCTCGGACAGCTAGAGCTTGGGCCACACTACGGGCAATAATACCCGCGACTTCGGCTTCAGTAAGCGTGATTTGTCGTCGAGGAGGCATGTTCCTTGAAACAACAAATAAAGAACATGTGAAGGTTTGAACAAGAACTATGATTGTGATGATTTAATAAGTTTAGAGAAACTACGCCAAAGTTTGAAGGTTGTCTTTTATGAAACATTTTTGTAAGAAATTTTGTAACATGTTTGATAAAAATACATTTGTTATATATAAATTTTTTTTTTTTTTTTTTTTTTTTTTTTTTTTTTTTTTAAAGTCGGTTGTATAATTTGAGGTCTGACGAAAACTTGAGTTGAAAATGGTTCGGTTGAGATTGTGGTCAGTGACAAGGTTTTGAAATTTTTGTATAACAACAACTGTTTAAAACAGAAGTTATGGAAGTTCCAGGGTAAAAGCAGGTTAAAATTTGTTGAAGATGTTTTCCTTAGAATACACCTAACGGTACAGTAGTGTACGTCGTAGAATGTTATGAACATAGAATTAGGTAGGAATAGCAAATGAAAACAAGGTCTCGATCTTCATATCGAAGGATGTTCGAGTAACTATGGTTGTCGGTTATAATGGTGTGGAGATCTTCGGACGTATGTCGGTATTCGTGAATTCATAAAAATTGAATAAGGACAGAATGACGAGAATCGAGTTGTCGTTTGTTCGATGAAATTTTAAAGAATATTAATTTCGCAGTAGTCGTGAGAGAGTATCGTATCGGGGAAAGAGGCCTATGTATATATATATATATATATATATATATATATATATCACATAACCGCCTAGTTCGTGTCTAGCATAATCAAGTAAAAGTCCCGGTTCTCTCGTGGTCAGAGTCAGCTAATGCATTCCGGTTCAACATAACCCCTTTCAGAACTCACATCATCTTCATTTAATTGTACATAGTTGATCAGGCTATGTTAAATTAAACTTGTATGCTGTAATTCCCGAACCAGTTATACCTAATGAGGAATACTGCCTAACGGTCATAGTCTAGGCCCACTAAATGCAACCTAGTTCACTATAACCTTAGGCTCTGATACCAATCTGTAACACCCCCAAATTTGACAGTTTACGGAAGCGAGTTTTTGGGTGTTACTAATCAATAATCACAAGCGCAAAGGATACAGTGAACGACTCTAAATGAGACGTTCGAAAAGTTATTACATTAATACATAAGTAGTTTCAAAATACAAGATCGAGTTCAAGTAAAATCCTAGAGATTCTAATACATAACAGTAAGTACAAAAGTAATGTATGTAAATCTCCAAGCTTGTAAATGCATGCGACTCGAGCTAAGAAAGCTTATCCTGCTGGGCATCCCTACTGATGCTGTGTACCTGAGAAGCATTACTAAAACGGTCAACCAAAAAGGTTGGTGAATCTCACAGGTTTGTAAGTAAGTAAACAGTTGAACACACATGTAGTATTTGTAAATCATAGCCAGCCAGTAAGTAACGATCACAGGTTATGCTCATCGTTTACTTAAGTTTTAACAAGTGGGTGGTTGCAGGTTATGCTAACCGTTTGATACAATTGCCATGAGCCACCATAGTTGAAGCTTAACGTACAGTAAATATAGGTACCCCCCATGAATGTAATCCAAAACATTCATACGGAACGAGTAAGAAACGCCCGTTTCTACAGGAACGGTTCGTGGTAGTGCGTGCTACCCCGGGCGGAGATTGTCAGTCCCATATGGATCCATATACTAAAACTCGTGCTTATCACATAACTAACAACTATGATTAAGGAGGATTTCATTGGATTAGTCGTAAACTCATGCAATTGGCGTATCCGTAATCTCATACAGTAAGTAAATCATGGCAGCAAGTAAGTTTTGTGTATTCATGTAAAACAGTAATGCGTCTCACCCCTGAGTAAAAACAGTAAAGTAGGGGCTGTAAGACTCACCTGAGTCTGGCAGACAATGCAGTAAGTAAGCAAGTAGTATTCCCGAACTAGCAACCCTTAGCGTCCTAATACGCACAAGGTTTAGTAAGTAAATGGAATACTTGTAAAGTATCCATGCTAGTTGTTCCCAAACTAGTTAATGCCCATTAGTTTGTTTGTACGTTTGTATTCGTTTGTAAATCGTAGTTTGTATAAAAGTTGTACGGTCCGTTTGTTATCGGTGTATAATAATAATTCCATCCATTATTATTATATATTCATAGTAGTTGTACAGTTGTAAAGTATACTCGTATAATCGTTTGTTTGTTATTACAACGTGTAGTGTTGCGTAAATTCCAATGGGCTTAACCCCAAAGGGTACGAGTGAAAACTCGTATAAGTTAACCTGTAATCCCATACATAAGTAGTGAGGGAACTCATAAGTTTGTATCGGGTGCAATCCCGCGTAGTGTATAACTGTTTGTTTGTATTACAACGTGTATCGTTTGCGTAAGTTCCAATGGGCTTAAACCCCAAAGGGTACGAGTGAAACCTCGTAAGTATTCGAGTGTATGTTCGTATCAGTTAACGTGTAATCCAGCACGTAACTAGTGAGTGAACTTGTAAGTTCGTATCGGATGTAATCTCCTAAGTATTTCCAAGTGTAATCTCGTACTTGTGTGTGAGTGAAATCTCACGTTAGTTTAGTATAGTCTTGTACGTATTCAAGTGTTGTTGTATACTTTCAAAAGTATAGTATTTTCAGGTATAAGTAGCATTGTATTTGATTTAGTAGTTGAAATGTGATTCCAACACTTAGAATATATTTTGTTTTCTGATCTGGGCTATCTGCGACACAAGGCTTGTGTCGCAGACCGTATGCGACATAAGGTCTGTGTCGTATGGATTGATTTCGGTTTGGTGTTTATGCGACACAATGGTTGTGTCGCAGACAAGGGTACGACACAACGATACGACATAGTCGTTGTGTCGCAATCAAGCGATGGGTAAACTTTGTGTCGTAGATGATACGACATATAGTGCGACATAAGCGTTGTGTCGCATACATTGCGACATAACGTGCGACATAACATGCGACACAGTGTTGTGTCGCATGAAGTTTTGGTCCAATGCGACACAAGAGGTCTGTTCGGAAATTTAGTTTCCGAAAATGTATTTTCCGGTTTCCGTTGGGACTAGAACTTTTATACTAGTTTTAATATGTTATAATGAGTTCATAGTAACTATTGGTGTTCGTTTTTAATGTTTGTGGAGTCGTTTTCTTTAAAATGACCAAAACCGACATTTCCGTAAAAGTGTTCAAAAACGAGTTTAAGTTACATATTTGGACATCATTTAGCTAGGGGAACAATAATCTAGCAAAATAAAAGTAATCGGAAAAGTTTCGGGTCGCCGGAAAACTTACAAAGTTGTCGAAACGAAAATCCGAAAAGATGAAGTTGTAGCCCTCGTTCTCGTGATCACTTTTCTCCAAACGGTTATAGACCTCCGAGGTGTTTTAGTGGTGTTTTTAGGGTGGTTAGAGGGTGGTTTTAGAGAGAGAGAGAGAAACCGATAGAGAGAGAGATGAGAGAGTTTGATTGAGGGTGTGGTGTGTTGTGTGTGTAAGTGGAGAAGGGGTGAGGGCTTAATGCCCCCTCACCTTGGCCGGTTTTGGTGGGGCCACCATGGTGTGGTCTCATCAATTTTTGCTCCTCCGTGTTTGCGCTCCGTGCAGTGTTCGTTTCCCCGGTCGTTTAAACGTAAAAATCATTTTATACGCGTTTAATTATACGTTTTAAAATACGAGTCATCCCCCGGTATTTTGTTGGAGTAATTTGTTAAAACACTTGTTATTAAGTTATAAAATATAACTTTGTTTGTTTTGTCGGTTGGTCGAGATTTCGGAGAGTTCGGTGACGTTTTAATTAAAACGTACGTTTTCGTTATATTATAAATATAATATAAAGTTGTAGTGGAAGTAATTAAATAATTTAACATTATTTAATAATTGTTTTACCAACGTCTGTATGTTTTGTACAATTGTTGTTTTATACGATTTGTACGAATCGTATACGCGTATATATATATTCCATCCATATATATATAGTGAGTACATAATGTGTATAATCCTATTTCATATTATATACAAGTAATAAACACGCAATTAGGGAAAGTTTAAATTGGCCCTAAATTTGGGGTTGTTACACATACAGAGATATCTAAGCTGGGCAAGGCATTTAAGATTAATTTAATTGGTGACTGCTAACTTTATACATTAATGGTTGTGATTGAGTTCAGCGTTATTCGGCTGTGATACAGTCTTCAACTTACAGGTTTTCCACGGTTACATTGTGTATTCACCCGTTTTACAGTCTTTCCTGGATCACAGACTCAGCCAGGATGTAATACAGTGTTCAGCCTACGGCCTTTCCACGGCTTACCGGATACTCGGACGTTTTAGGGCTTTATCCTGGATTACATACTTTACGGCTATCTAAACTCAATATATCTAAGCTTGTATTATAGATAGGTAGTGACCGTTTGATCAATGGTTAGCTACTCCCTATCATAAAGGTTCTAACCACGTTTATTGGAGGAAAGGTGATAGTTTAGTTTAAAATCATAAATGTATAGTTAAACAGCACCACAAGTTTTCAAACCTATCTGTATTACATTTATCATGTTTATAAAAACATAATCATTAAGGCAGCAACAGTGTTATTGTATGTCTAGTATTCAGTACCTAAGCAACAATCAAACAAGAACATGCAATAGGACGGAATACTAGCATCACAGTACTGACCTAAGGATTACATCATGGGTACCCTAGAAGTTGTCCCAAAGATACACAACAGATAAGCATGAACCTAATCTATCTCTAATCCCGTGCTTCGTGTCCCTCAAATACGTTTCAATCAAGGGAACAACGACCATGTTGAGTTCATTGATCATCAAACACAGAATAGTTGGCAATCCTACTTCTAGCAATTGGTCAGGTTCTAGGGAGGAGGATATAAACCACAGCATAAGTTGGACAGATAAATGGGTAGAGGTTCAGCTTTTAAGTTCACAAACAATTTAGAGTAACGGCATGTTACAATTGGGAATCATTACTTCCACAACGGATTGTGCCCACGACTTTCATAGCTTCCACGTTCCGTACTACACACATTCGTGATGATTCCGGTGCTATACAAATGAAAGCCGTATAACGTTACCTCCGTTGTTTCATAATGATGTTATCCCAATTAGATATATCACCACAAACTACTCATTAATCATGGCAAACATACAAGTAATTACTCGCAATGCATAACAATAAACATTTCTAATATTAATAAATCACATACATCAAACAAGAACAATATGACAAATTAATAATAGAAAGGACAGAAAATACCGATATGAATTGCGAGCAGAATAACACTTGTATTTCTTCATTAATATCCAAGCATTACATAAGCTAGCCTCTACTAATTAACTACATAACTAATTTAAAAGAAAGGTTTCCCTCCATCTAGTTCTCCTCTAACTGCTAAGAGTAGTGCTAGAGAGAGAAACTAGAGAGAGGAACTAACTACAAGAATAATTCTCCTCTAACTCCTAAGAGTAGTGCTAGAGAGAGAATTCTAGAGAGAGAAAGAGATATGTAAAGAATGGTCTGTTGAAATGGTGGAAATGAAGCCACTATTTATAGGAGAAGGGAGGTAGCCTTGGTATAAGTCTTGAAGCATCAAATACAAGCATCAAAGCAGCATACGGGG
Source organism: Helichrysum umbraculigerum (assembly GCA_949592205.1). NCBI lineage: Eukaryota > Viridiplantae > Streptophyta > Magnoliopsida > Asterales > Asteraceae > Helichrysum > Helichrysum umbraculigerum. Next base: position 18,330,520 of record CATIUR010000007.1, on the reverse strand, counting down.
CAAGCGGACCAAGGGGGGTCAAACGGCACCCTTCAAGCACAGCACCCCCCGTATACGGCACCCTAAGGGCCGTATAAGGCACCTAGGGTACCGTATATGGTACCTAGGTGGGCAGGGGGGGGGGGGTTGGTGCTCCATATGTTGTATACTGATTCCCCGGTTGCTTGGTTCGTCTGTATCTTCTTCGTTTGGACTCCGTTTTGCTTGATTCTTGTGCCGTTGGATTCGTTTTTCCGTTACGCTTCTAATGACACTAAGTTTGCCAAATTTGGAAGTGTCTGACTTTTGCGTGTTTCGGATGACGATCGGCGGGCTTCCAGACTGCACATCTTCTTCGTTCTTCATCCGTTTCTTCTGATTCTTTCACCTCCGGTCTTGTATTTTCCTATGGAATCATAAAATATGAATTAAGATCTATTTACATAAGAAAATCAAGAAGGGAATATTTAAGGTGATAGTTTTGCCTCGGTTTGCGTGTTATTTGGACGTTTTAACCGATTTTTGCAGTAACGTCTGTATTTAGACTACCTTGGTGATTTTTAGTAAATAATTATGGTTTGGAAATGTTTTCACCAAAGAATAGTCCAAAAAGTGCGGAAATATGTACTTAAAAACATGACTTTTTAGGTCGCATCAAAGGGGGATACGTTTTAGTTCCGTATGAACGTATTTAAGAATACTAAATTATAACCAATTCAATAGAAAACAATTAACTAAGGATAGTAAACAATTAGAGATAAATATGTATTTACTTAGATTATTTATTGTTGGCTATTATTATTGGTGAATTACTAATGTAGAAAATTACTTAGGCTTAAGCTAATCTTCATCATAGCAACACAATCATAAGGTTACGCAAAGTATCACTAATTATTAAGATCTATCAGCAGTTTATTAGTACAATTTCATCGGTATGGCGTGAATCACAATATTACTTTATATCAATGAGTTATATTCTTCGTCTATCGCATAAGGTTAAGATCAAGACATAAACACAATCACTTAATTTATAAAAACTTAATATGGTCATCCTCGTTTAATATAAATCAGTTACTATAATATAATACAGATAATTCTTGTATAATAAAAATTCAATAATATAGTTCCAACAATAATTTTTATCTAAGCAAATACAATAAATATTAGTTCATAATTAAGTTAAACATAATCATAATCAATATTCAATAATAAAACACATTCAAAATTAAATAAAGAATAAGATACGCAAACCAAAACTGTGAACTACGCTCCGTACGCTTGATCGTAGACAAACCCTTGCGAACCCGCGACTCTAAATTGCTCCTAAAACCCCTAGAAAGTGTTTCTAGTCGAATTTGGGGTTAATAATTCGTAACCTACGAATTATTAAGGTTATTGGTATATTTTGGTGTGTTTTTCGTATGCAGATCCGAGCCTCTATTTATAGTTTTGCTGGGCGGTGTCCCAACCGGCGGTTGGAGGTATGAACCGGCGGTTGGCTTCTTTTTTCACCGACTCAAATGATTCCTTGTAGCTAGCTGTCATATTTACTGGGTCCCACCTTCTAGAAGATTCTAGAAGGTGTCTTTGTTTTGTTTTGTTTTTTTTTTTTTTTTTTTTTTGAAAGGCAGTTTGGAATCACTGACGGGCCACTTAGGCCCATCCGATCATCTCACCATAATGCACCATCGAGAAGAAAGCCCAGCTTCGTCCCCGGTCTTTGTTGAGCGACTATTTTTCTTTGTTTTCTATATCTTCACGTGATGATCCCTTTTTCTGCTGACTTTGACTGTTGACCGGGCCCCACTCCTTGTTGATTTCACGTGGAACCTGCCATCAAGACAAATGATCATCATGATTATCTATTTATTATTAATTTTATTATTATTATTATTATTATTATTATTATTATTATTATTATATTACTACTACTACGTACGTTAGTTTCAATATTATTATATTAGCATTATTAACTTATTATTATTAACATTAACATTTAATGATTAATATTATCATATTATTATACTATTAACAAGTAATATTATTTTAGTCCAACTCATTATTTGGTCCAACTCATAAACTACAATAAATCTTCAATCTAATTATTTTCGCTCAATCCATTTAACTTCTCGAATTCAATTATTCGCAAACTTTATTTATTTTTATCACTCTTTTAACCACTTTGTCTCAATCATATTTGGGTACAACTAACTTTTACAAAAATTACTTTATTTAACTTATTTTCGTTCTTTTTCTAATTAAAACTCTTACTTTTACCTATTTTGCAAATATGAACGAAATAAGTATCTTTTATCAAATATTTGTAATATAGTACTTATTTGATGCTATCAGATATGATAGTACATCAGATGACATACACAAAATGAAAATTTTAAGGTTTATCCTTGATGTGTCAGTAGGTTTATCTAGCATACTTACTACAGTTTTTATAAAAACTAGCTTCATCATATGATGTACTGGTAGGCATGATACACACCGATCTCTGGGTTATTAAGAAGTAAATCTAATACATGCATACTATCTTGTGGTACAACACCTTTTGATGTACGACTGAATGTCTTAATTCCTTAGCGTAGCTTGACATATTTCTATCTTTGGAATTTTTATCTGAAATCATTTGGGGGTTTATGCTGATTGTTTCCTCTGTTGTACGTAAGTACAGAACTGGTCTCAGTTAGTATAAAATCAAATCTAAGCAAACATGAGTCAATGCACTTAATTGCAAAGTCTTAATTCTTAAGGTACCAAACAAGGTCGCCACAAATTTGGTTTGACTGCGATTGGTTTTGCTTAAACCTGAATCAAGTTATGTTGCTCTGTTGTACGTCAGTACAGACCTGTCACCGCTGACTTGATTCTTAAAAATGATTTTCTTATATCTTCTCTGAATATGGAAACTATGTTCTTGTCTGAGTTATAGGCGTATGTCTATGGTGGGGACCACAGAGAAGTATTCATATTAACAATAAAAGGTTAGCTCGCAGACACGGATGTAACATGTTTAAGTAGAAAAACAATACCAGTAATCGTCTTGAAATAATTTTTATAAGAGGTGTTTTAAATATGCCAAGTAAATTTAAAGTGGACAAATATACTGATAATCGAGATAACACTTACTATTTGCTAATAATTGCATGTTGGCCTGATATGATCCCTAAGCAGACTTAAAACAATCATATCCCTAATTTATTTTAATCTTTATTCTTTGCATTTCATTTAAAAAGAAAATACAAAAAGATTTTATTTCTATGTTATTTTCTTCAAACATCACATATCTTGTTAAAGTCAAATATTGAAGATGTAAAGGATGTCGGTTGCTCTCCAACGACTGTGAAGATAAATTCTATCGGAGAAGCGGTTGATGATTGAGAGATGGTCACTCAGTTTGAAGATCTTATTGTATGATTAATGTGCGTCAGTCACATGAATCTGAACATCAAGATTTTTTTGAAGATCATGCTATCTCAATGGGGGAGATTCCAATTGTTAAAGACATGAAAGAGATTCCAATTGTTGAAGACATGAAGAAGTTTGTTGATGAAGACTAATTGAAGACTTATTTGACCAAGCTGCTGACATGGGGGAGTTTGTTGGTGCATTTTGTTTGTCAGTCAGTTGGTCAAACGTTTGTAATTGTCAAAGTCAATTAGTCTCCATATGTATAATGTTTAGTGTGTATATGCGAGTCTGTAAACGAATAGTGGAATAGAAAATATACACAAATTAGTGTTTAGGCGACACTAAGTTAGTGTCGCATAAGGCGAAACTTTGTCAGTGTCGCTATTAGCGACACTTGGCTAGTGTCGCAATAGGGTTTGGACAGCCTATAAATAGGCGTGTTAGATTCAGTTTTAGGGTTGGACTTTGGAGAGACATTAGTGAGGCGTTTTTGGAGAGTCAAGAGGAGAGAACGAGAATCCAAGCATACGGGACTTTCAACACTTAACATATTGCGGTAGGGCAATACGAATGTTTAAACCTCATGATTATATATATATATATATATATATATATATATATATATATATATATATATATATATATATATATATATATATTTATATATATATGCAATATTGCTATGAAGCAATACAACTATCCATATCTTGTGACTTACTTTTACAATATTGCAGGGAAGCAATACTTTAAATCCTGTGGTTTACAATATCGATATTATAATTTTAACGATTTTTAACTATCAAAACCTATGAACTCACCAACAATTATGTTGACCCGTTTTAGCGTGTATTCTTAGGTTTACCGCAACAGTAGGACTGCACACACTCAGGACAGATAGCTCGAGTCGCATGCATACAATTATTTGGAGATTTCTTTGCATTATTTTTGTATTACTAGTTATGTATTGAAATCTCTAAAGTCATTTGCGAACTCGCAACTAATGTAAACTTTTGATTACAACAATGTAACTACTTTTGTATTATTTTTCAAAACATCTCATATAGAGTCGTTCACTTTATCTTTGTGCTATGATTACTTGATTTTTCGCACCCCGACCCGAATCGCTTCCGCACTGTAAATTTGGGGGTGCGACACTTTCATCTTTGACTTTCCAAAGTCAAACATACTCTATCCCCAATATCAAATTTTCACATTTAGCCAACAAATCAACTCTAAAATGTATTGTTTGGGCGATTTATACAAGTGATAACCACAACGACAATTCAAAAGAAAGAAGAGCTTTCCTAACCACATAGCAAGCTCCAATCCACGCTACCTTCTTGCAATCATAATCTACTCATTTAATTCATTTGACCATGCACCTACAACATACAACAACTGAAGGGGTAAGCAAAATGCTTAGTAAACATACAAGCAATTAAATGAATAATCCAACACTGAAACAAGATATAGCAAATATTAACAATACGTATTTGCTTAGGCAGATAAATACTGAGCAATTGTAGAGATTATTCTTTTCTCTATGCGGATCCGCGGCCGATATCACTTAATTAGCACCATATCACGTCGACATGTATGCTAACAACATTATGTGCTACGCAAATATCCAACAACAACTCTATGCGGTTCCGCGACCTATAGTATGCATACTATAACAACATCATGTGCAACGCACATATTCATCAACAACTCTATGCTAACCGCAGTTAGCGATCTGATCAACAACAAATCTCTACAAAGCTCATTCCACATAATTCCATGTAATCTTCCTGTTGATACATGTTTGTGTGTCTGTCAGTTGGTCTATTGAGTTGTAAGTGTCGTTAGTTAGTTTTATTAGAAAAGTCATTTTATGTATTTGCGACACTTAAGTTTAGCATTAGGCGACACTTGCCTTAGTGACGCATAGCGACACTTAGGTAAGTGACGCATGAGGGCGGCGACATGCGACACTTCCCAAGTGACGCATGTCTGCCGATTTTGTTTTAGTATAAATTGAAACCTACGGGTTTTCGGCTAGGGTTGACGAAACCCTAGCACCATTTGTCGACTAAGCACTTCTGTAAACAGTTCCAATACGATTTACAAGCTAATATACTCGTTTACTTTGATTAATCATTGTTTTCGGTTTGAGTTTATTACTTGTTTGTGTAATTGATTGATTCCGCCAATCTATTACTATCGATCAACACTTAGATCCACATCCAGGGGGCACTTTCAACTGGTATCAGAGCCTCGGAGTTGATTTGATCGACGTGTGCACGTGTATTGAAGTGTTTTCGGTTCGATTTTGTGAAGATCAAAGACATTCTAGCAAGATTAGGATCGATTTGGTGCTATTACTGTGTTTTGAGTAAAGATTTACAGGTTTCGTACGATTGGGACTCAAGAATTTTCGTTAGGTTTACGAAAATTCGATTTTTAGGGTTTTTGGGTGTTCACAGCCGTTTCTGCGTCACTCAGAGCGTCACTTCGACACCTTGTGCGGCACTTCGAGCGACACTTCTGTAAGGAACAATTAGGGTTTTTACGACACTCAAGTGCGTCACTTAGTAACGTCACTTGAGTATTATACGTCACTTACATTAGTGACACCTACTGTTCAATCCGACACTCTACTGCGTCATTTGATACGACACTTGTGTATCATCCGTCACTTACTACGAGTGACGCGTTACTTCTGTCAGTCACTTAAAGCGTCACTTACCTTAGTGACGCCTGTTATTGCTAAGCGACACTCAAGTCCGTCACTTGAGTACGTCACTTACGTGTTAATAAGACACTCATCTCTAGTGTCGTTCTGTTTGTTTATCCGTCACTCGATAGCGTCACTTATCAAGTGCCGCTACTCTTTGCGACACTAAGGTGCGTCACTTACCAAGTGACGCCTTTGTTACTAATCAGCTTCCAAGTTTTTTTTTTAAGTTGATTTTACAGGTACGCTTCAATGTCTGATAAGGAAGATATTAGAGGAATCAGAGAGATGCTCAGACAGAGCAATGATATTGGCTCCAGTAATAAACCTCCGTTCTTTGGACCAGATTTAGATTATGTGTATTGGAGAGATAGATATGAACAGTATATAGATTTCCACTGTCCTGAACTGTGGGGACCTTTAAAAGAACGATATGTTGCTCCAGTGGCTGAAGGAAATTATCGTGGTGTTCCTCCAGCTAAAACATATAATGCTATGTCACCTCAAGAGAAAAAGGAGTATGAAACAGAAAGAAAGGCTCATTCTTCTATCTGTATGTGTTTGCCAAAGGATGTTATGAGACTCTTTAAATCTCATGACACAACTTATGATCTGTGGAAGGCAATTGAGACAAGATGCGGAGGAAATGAAAAGTACAAGGAGGCTAAGCTAGAATTAATCAAAAAGCAGTATGATCTATTTGACATGATTCCTAATGAGCTGACTTCCAGTCTATTCACTCGATACTCACATCTGGTTAGTGAGTTAAATGAAGGAGGATACAATCTCCCTGCACTTGAGGTAAACAAGAAGTTGCTGGACGTGTTGCCAAGTGCTTGGGATGTGAAAGTCCAATTTTTAAAAGAAAATCCAGAATTACAGAGGATGACTTTGGATCAATTGATAGGTATTCTACAAGCTCATGCGATGGAATTGAAGAAGAAAGAATGTAAGTCAGGTGGATCTGTACAGAATGCCACAACTGGTGGAGTTGGACTAGTCAATTCTGGCAAGAGTTACGGTGGAGTAGCATTTATAACGGATACCAATTCATCTTCTGCTTCTTCTGGAGGTCATCATACAGCTTATCTTTCTGGTACATCTCAAGGAAATCAACAACAGGCTCCAGTTTCACCAGCAATACAAGAGCAAGCTGCAATTTATACAGCTTTTCTGAGCTCTTACAAAGATTTGGTTACTCAACCAAATACAACTTTGGAACTGATCAAGGAGGATTACGGACAATTGGATGAAGATGATCTAGAACAGATGGACTTGAATTGGAACATTGCTATGATAACAAGAAGGGTTCAAAAATTCTTGCAACGAACTGGACGCAAGAGTTTAGAAGGCAATGGGAAGTCAGGATTTGGTTTTGATAAAAGCAAGGTCCGTTGCTATAACTGCCAGAATTTGGGTCATTTCGCTAGGGAATGCGAGAAACCCAAGATGCCACCGTCGGGCCTTACTAAACCTGATCCTCCAAAAGCGAAAGAAGAGGGCAAGACGTTAGCTGTGGACAATGCTTTGGTGGTTTTTGAGCCAACTACTCATGACTGGAATGCGGGGCTACAAAGTTTCAACAGTGTCTCATGGCTCATATTACACCTGAGGTACAAAATGAATCACCTGAACCTTTAAACTGTATCTCATGCATTAATCTAACTGAATCTCTAGAGGCTTTTCAAAAGGATAACCAAGAGTTGCGAGATAAAGTTGCAAAACTTAATGAGTCAAATAAGTTTTTGAAAGAAAATGAAAAACTCTATGAAAAACATATTGAAGCTCATAAGTTAGATACTCAAACTTATAAAGCTAAAGTTTTTAGTCAACAGGATGCAATTAAAAGTTATCTTACTGAAATTGAACTGTTGAACAAAGAGCTTTCAGACTTAAAAAGTGAGTATGGTAATTATCAAGATAAAGTCTTAGGGTCAACTTCTGCGACAATGATCTTTAATGAAATTATTAGCAATCATAAGCAGGATAGGAAAAGTAAGGGAGGAAAAGGAATAGGTTTTGTTGAAATAGCACCTCCTACTACTTATACTCCTTTACCTGTTAAGGAAGGCCTTGATGAAATTCCAGTTGATTATGCTAAGTTGTTGGGTATCAAGGGTAAAGTGGCTAAATCTAACAAACAGGAGAAGGAGAAAACCACGAGGCCAGAGTATCCCACTCCTAAGTTTGTTAAGCCACTGAATAAATCTCCTGTAAGTGCTGAGGAGATTGTTGAGCAAAAGGATGTATCTCCAGTTTGTTTTGAGGAGATCGTTGAGATTGAGGATATTACGGATCAGGAGTATCCTGAAGTTAAGAGAGTTGAAGTTAAACCTGAAAAGGTGGTTTCAAAAGTTGAACCTGAAATTAAGGTTCAAACAAATAAGGGTAAAGCCAAGGTTTTAAACTCAAAACAACAAACTTTACAGTCACCTGTAAAGATTTTGCAACGAAAATTAGTAAATGAAAAAGTTTTGTCTGATAAACCTTCAACTTCGACCTCTCAACCAAAGCAAACATTTTCTAAGACATGTACTCAATGTTCATGTTCTAGAAATGTTTCTCCACCTCCTGTGGTAATGCCTCAGCCTCAACCGTTAGTTGAGACTCGTTCTTGTTTCTACTGCAAGAGACAAGGACATTTGATCCGTGACTGTCCCAAGCTGTCAAATCAGCGCTATGGGAGAGAGATGCCTAGGACATCAGTTTATAAAAATTCCTTTTCAAAATCTCCACCTAGGCGTTACTCAAAATCTCCCAAGCCTGTTCTGAAACTAAGTAATGTTGAGCAAAAACCTTTGCCAATTCAAAAGCCCAACATTATTTCTGATATCAATTCCGAACCTTCAAAAGTTTGGAAACGAAAAGAGTCTGATGCTGACTCTTCAGTCGTCAACAATAACACTTCAGATAAAAATTCTAATTTGTTTAAAGATAAAGTCCTATCTGACGTGCTTATTGTTGATGACCATGGAAGACCTAAGTCTGTAAAGGCTTGGGTCTCCGTTTCTCACTAATCTCTTTCTTTGATGTGTTGCAGCAGTCGGAACGTGTGAAGGATAGTTTATGGTATATGGATAGTGGCTGCTCGCGACACATGACTGGCGATGTGTCTCTTCTGACGGATATTAAACCATACTCGGGAGGATACGTTGCTTTCGCGGGAGATTCAGGAGGAACGATTTCGGGAAAGGGAACGCTAACAAACGGAAAAGTTAGCTTTGAAAATGTGAATTATGTGGCTGAGCTGACTCACAACTTGCTGAGCGTTTCACAAGTTTGTGACAAGGACTACACCACGTTATTCACAAAGACGGAATATGTAATATTGAAGCCGGGGTATGTCATTCCTGAGGATTGGGTATTGATGCGGGCACCTAGAAAGAATGACACCTATGTGATGAATATGCGAACTGTGGAGACTACAAGTGACTATACTTGTCTTCTTTCAAAGGCTTCAGAAAAGGAATCACTCCTTTGGCACAGACGGATGGGACATATTCATTTCCGTAAAATGAATTTTCTGATTAATAATGATTTAGTGAGGGGAGTTCCAAAACAGTCATTTGCTCTAAAAGATGACTGCGTTTCTTGTCACAAAGGAAAACTCCACAAGAAGTCCCACAAGTCTAAGGTTGTGAATTCTATTGCAGCTCCGTTGGAACTACTGCATATGGATCTGTTCGGTCCAGTTTCAACAAAAAGCATTGGTGGTCGGTCTTACTGCTTGGTAGTTACTGATGACTACTCAAGGTTTTCGTGGGTATATTTCTTGACTACAAAGGGGGAGACTCCTGATATTCTGGTGTATTTGTTGGATAAGTTGGCAAATCTATGCAACTTAAAGGTGAAAAGGATTCGAAGCGACAATGGAACTGAATTCAAGAACTCAACTCTCGAATTGTTTTGTGCTACAAGAGGAATTGAGCATCAATTCAGTGCTCCAAGGACTCCACAACAGAATGGAGTTGCAGAAAGAAAGAACAGGACAATTATAGAGACAGCTCGGACTATGTTAGCTGACTCCAAATTACCAATCATCTTCTGGGCTGAGGCAGTTAATACTGCCTGTTATGTTCTCAACAGAGTGCTCACGGTTAAGAAAAAGAACAAGACGTGTTATGAACTTTTCAATAACCGTAAGCCAAACCTTCAGTTCTTAGAACCATTTGGGTGTCCATGCATGATCATGATTACAAAAGATAAGGTCTCTAAGTTTGGTGACAAAGCTGTTGAAGGAATTTTTCTTGGATATTCAGTCAATTCTCCGAACAAAAGAGTCTTTAACAAATCAACGAATCAGATTGAGGAACAGTTTGAAGTAAAATGTTTAAGGTATACGGAGCCTCCTCAAGGAACAGGTCCGGATTGGTTCTTCAACTATGGAAATCTCTTTGACTCTTTCAAAATTCCTGATGATGATGAAACGGAAGAGTTAGTTTCCATGCTACATGGACTAGATTTTTCTCAAGATACACCAGTTAGTAAACCATCCGACCCATCTCCTAATGCAACACCCGAACCACCACCAACTGATACTACACCAATACCAACACCCACACCACCATCAACAACACCTATTCCAACATCTACTTCTCGAGTTACACCTTCGAAAGATGCTCCTTCTACCTCTAAAACAGTGTATAACTACACCAAGGAGCTTCCTTATGATCCAAACATGCCGTCATTAGAGGAAGGAGGAGAGGATGAGGTAAGTGATGAGGGAGAGGAAGCAGAAAATATGAATTATTCTCATTTATTTTCTCAAAGAGATGAAGATGATGATGCTTCTCCGAATATTTCTGCAAATGAGGGAGATCTGAGTAACCTGGAACAGAATCTTGTGCCAGATCAAATTCCAGTGACTCGGATACATAAGGATCACCCCATTGATAATATCATTGGTGATCCTCATGCAAAGGTTCAAACAAGACATCAAGCGAAACAGACTGATACTGAACAACTTTCGGGTCTGGTGGCTAATGTTAATTCATGTTATCTTTCGCAGAATGAACCTAAGAAAGTTGAAGAGGCCTTAAAAGATCCATCCTGGATCGAGGCCATGCAAGAGGAACTACAACAATTTGGAAAGTTGCAAGTCTGGGAAGTAGTTCCATTACCCAAGGGTGCCCACTTGACTGGCACTCGTTGGGTTTTTCGTAATAAGATGGATGATAGGGGCGTTGTAATTCGTAATAAAGCACGTCTAGTAGTTCAAGGCTTTAGCCAAATTGAGGGGTTGGACTATGATGATGTATTTGCCCCTGTTGCTCGATTGGAATCCATACGCATTTTTCTGGCATACGCGTCCTTCAAGGGATTTCGCGTCAATCAACTTGATGTGAAAAGTGCGTTTCTGTATGGAAAGGTTGACAACGATGTGTACGTTAAGCAGCCTCCTGGTTTTGAAGACCCTGCGCATCCTGAATACGTCTGTAAATTGAACAAGGCGTTGTATGGTCTTCACCAAGCACCAAGACTTTGGTACGAGAGGCTATCTACACATCTGATTAAGCATGGTTTTGTGAGAGGGAACATCGATAGCACGCTATTTATTCTTCGTGAACAGTCAGAGGATAGGGAAGATATGCTACTTGTGCAGGTTTACGTGGACGATATTATCTTCGGGTCTACCAATGAGGCAATGTGCAAGAACTTTGAGAAAATCATGAAGTCTGAGTTTGAGATGAGCGCAATGGGGGAGCTCACTTTCTTTTTAGGTGTACAAGTTGAGCAGCTTGCAAAAGGTATTTATATACATCAGTCAAAATATGTCAATGACATGTTGACTAGGTATGACCTGCTCACTTGTAAAACCTATGGGACTCCCATCGAGCTTAATCACAATCTCAAACTTGCTGAGGAAGATGAAGATTGCAAGGAGAGGGACTATCGTTCAATGATAGGTTCTCTTATGTATTTGACTGCCTCAAGACCGGATATTGTATTTGCCGTGTCGATTTGCTCACGTTATCAGGCTAAACCAAAGGTGTCACATATGAAGGCAGTAAAGCGAATTTTTGGTTATCTCAGAGCTAGACCTACCCTTGGTCTTTGGTATTCAAATGAGAAGACTTTCGCTCTCACATCCTATTCAGATTCGGATCATGGAGGTTGCAGTATCGATAAGAAGTCTACAACGGGTGGATGTCAGTTTCTGGGATCGCGTTTGGTCTCGTGGCAGTGCAAGAAGCAAACTACAGTCTCTCTTTCTACAGCAGAGGCTGAGTATGTTGCTGCCGCTAGTTGCTGTGCCCAAGTTCTCTGGATTCAGCACCAATTACGCGATTACGGGTTACTTCTTACTATGACTCCCATTCACATAGATAACACTGCTGCTATTTCTATCACACGCAATCCCGTACAACACTCTAAGACAAAACATATTGAACTTAGGTTCCACTTCATACGGGATTGCTATGAAAAACACTTGATAGACCTGGTCCACATAGACACCCTTAAACAAAATGCTGACCTATTCACCAAAGCCTTTTCACGTGCTCGATTTGATGAACTGGTCAACATGATCGGTTTAAGATTCTTTGGGTCTAAAAAGTAATGTGTGACTTGGATAGTTAACGTTATTTGCTTTTATGTGTGTTTATTATTAAAAAAAAAAAAAAAAAAAAAAAAAAAAAAAAAAAAAAAAAATCGCAACAGCCACTCTTTGTACTCTTTAGTATTAAAGAAAACGCAAGGTTGCTACATTTTTAAAATAGACGTTGAAGTTGTGTCTGTAAACAACTTGGGATATGATAGTACATCGGGTGACATGCACAAAATGGAATTTTAAGGTTTATCTTGGATGTGTCAGTAGGTTTATCTGACACACTTAAAACAGTTTTTATCTAAATTATCTTCATCATACGATGTATTGGTAGGCATGGTACACACCGGTCTCTGAGGTATTAAGAAGTAATTTACATACATGTCTATGATCATGTGGTAAACACCTTGTGATGTACGACTCTACGTCTTAATTCCTTAGCATAGCTTGACATACTTCTATTTTTGGATCGTATATCTGAGATCTTTTGGGGGAGTATGCTGATTGTTTCCTCTGTTGTACGTAAGTGCAGACCTGGTCTCAATTCAGCTTACTCTCAAAACTAAGCAAACGTGAGTCAATGCACTTGCAAAGTCTTAAATTTAAGATACTACACAAGGTCGCCACAAATTTGGTTTGACTGCGTTTAGTTTTGCTTATACCTGAATCAAGTTATGTTGCTCTGTTGTACGCAAGTACAGACCTGTCACCGCTGGCTTGATTCTTAAAATTGATTCTCTTATATTCTTTCTAAATTTGGAAACTATGTTAATGTCTAAGTTATAGGGGTATATCTATGGTGGGAACCATGGTGAAATATTCATTTTAACAATAAAAGGTTAACTCACAGACACGGATGTAACATGTTTAGGTGGACAAACAATACCAATAATTGTCTTGAAATAATTTTTTTAAAAGGTGTTTTAAATGTGCCAAGTAAATTTAAGGTGGACAAATATACTGATGATCGAAATAACACTTACTATTCCTAATAATTGCATGCTATTCCGATATGATCCCTAACCAGACTTAATCAACTCCTTCACCAAAAAGAATGTATTTAGTTTGGTTTTTATTGTTGTCATTTTGTTAAATTATATTTTATTCTTACTTTTAATTTTAATTTTATTTTTTACCAAGTCACATTTACTGTCAAATTGAGTACTACGCAAACGATCGATAAAATTTTAAATTTCGTTAAAAACTGTCGATATGCGTCACTTCATAAGTGACGCTCATAGTGACGCATAATAGTGACGCTTTAAGAGTCGTTCTAAGTGACGCTGATTAGGGTTTTGGTATAAATAGTCCGTATCCGGCACTTATTTCTACCACCAACACTATTCACTACGCGTCACTTCCACTACCCTTGCGTCACTTCTCTCGTCGCTGCGTCACTTCGACTGTTCGTGCTTTCCGATCGATCTACGGCTTTTTGTGTATTTTGCGTGCAATCGGCCTCCGTTACCTTGTTCATCTCACTCATACGCATCATTAGGTACCATTTTTATCTATTATAATTGCGTATTCATGATTTAATCGTCGATTGAAGTTTCGGGTTTTTAGGGTTTATGTAATCACGATTATTGGGGATCGTTATGTTATTGTTTTGTGTTAATAAACGGTGTGTTTTACTCGTCTTCACTTGCCGCACCGTTTGGTTAACTCGTTTTCAGAAAACCCCAAATTTGGTTTGTCGTGATTTCTGGGCTTGAACAGTGACACGATGATCTTCATCGTTGCGTCACTTCAAGCGTCACTTCCTTAAGTGACGCTTAATGTTAATTTCACAGGATAAATGTCACTTCCACAAGTGACGCCTTTAAACGTCACTTTGCTGAGTGACGCCTTTATGCGTCACTCCCACATCATACTTTCCGAGTGACGCTTTGATCCGTCACTTCCTTAACTGACGCTGTCAGTGCCGCTATTACTAACCGTCATTTTATAAATGACGCATACCCGTCACTTGTTAAGTACCGCTTGAATGATACATGTTGCGGCAACGTCACTTACACCAGTGACGCTTTCAATGCGTCACTTACCTTAAGTGACGCATCCTTCTGATTTCTGATTTTCATACGGCACTCCTTAAGTGTCGGATATGTTACGTGCGTCACTTCTTCAGTGACGCTATAATATCAGATTTTTCGATTATGATTTTGAGCTTATTCTGTAACGATTTTTCGTGTTCTTGTCTGGTTTATAGTTACAGATGGAGAATCTTCAGGATTATTATCGTCGCACAAACACCAGGCACAACATTGTTGCATTTTTGGAATCTACGCATAAGAACTCGTTGCCTTTTCGGCCGATGATCGAGTTTCTTAGACGTTCGTGGATTCATTACGCTATTACAGCTTCGGTACCAGTGTATATGAATCAAATCGAGGAGTTTTATGACCACGCATTTATCAGAACAGAGAACGACACTCCGAGGATTGTGTCCACTATGTTTGGTCGTGAGATTCAGATTACCCAGGATTCAGTTCGCCGTGTTTTGCAGTTTGATGATGCAAACGATATGCCGACCGTTTTTGGGACCACTTTTATCTACGGGGGTCTTCAGAGATTGGGTTATCCGGCTGATCAGCTTACTGATTTTCGTAAACAGTATCTCTGTAGAGTTTGGAGATACTTAGCTCACATTGTAATTGTGTGTTTATCTCCGCGAAAAGGAGGATATTGAGCAAGTTGAAGAGGTTCCAGCTGAGGAATCTGATGGTGGTCTTACACCACCTGATTCTCCAGGTGATGTACCACCTCAGGATGCATTGGATGGAATACAGTTGGCTGATCCTCGACGCTTTAAGCGTATTTTGAGAAGGATTTCTGCGGGGCGTGTTCATGTACCGCCTAATCTTGGAAAGCGACCAGCTGGGTCTTCTCCGTCTTATGCTAATTTACCATTGAGAAGACGCCAGCGAACAGGAATTACTATTCAGGAACCTGGTCACCAAGATCAACAACAACAACAACAACCGCCGACTGCGATGCTTCAGCAGTTACTTGATCAGATAACTCAGATGAACAAGCGTTTTGATGATCAGGCTGCCGTGATTGAAGCTCAAGCTGCTCAAATAAAAGATTTGGAGATAAAAGCAGCTCATGTGTAGGAGTTGCAGCTAGAATTGAAAGATGTGCAGTCTAGGTTGTTATAATTGGAAGCGGTTACTGTTGTTTCGGGGGAGGAAGGTCAGAGAACCTTAGAAACAAATGTAACCCCTCCCCCAGAATCCGAAAATGTAAATCCAGATTCTATTAATGAAAACATTGCTTTGGATTATTTCGTTGATGTTCCAGGACAACCGAGACCCATTTCGGTTGATTATTCGAATGTTAATCTCACATACATTCAGAGTTTGATAAATCCGGATGATGAAGAAGATAAATCAGTTGATCCGGATGATATAGAGATGGATGCTGAGGTTCCAGGGTCAGACGAAGAATATTTGGTTAATCCTCATCAGGAACCAGCACCTGAGCGAGAATCGGAACCAGTTCAGAAACAACCGGCTCAACCGTATGATTTTGATGCACTGATCATTGAGTCCGATGATTCTGATGATGACCAAGAGCCTCAAACAGATACTACTCAGGAACAACCAACTGCTGAATCTGTTCCTGAACAAGCGCAACCATCTACATCTTCAGAGCGCCCAATGTTTCGAAAGCTCAAGCCTGAATTGAAGATTTGCAAAACATATCAGGTTCGAGGTGATTTGACTGGATTAATCAGAAGTTGGAAGTTTGATGAAGTCAACTTTCTGATTCTTATTAAGCGAAGAGATGGAGTACAGTATTTTCGGCCAAGATTTAACTGTATCAGCACATTGCCGAAGGAGGAATTAAATCGTCTTGCTCAGCTGAACATCGTTAACCACACTGATGATTTTCGTGGTAATATGTTTCAGAAGATTCTCAGAAGAGATATTAACAGCAAGAAGTATTTGTGGGTTAGACCAGAGTTGGGAGTTCGTTATTCATACAAGAAAAAGTTGGATTCAAGAACTCAGCAACCAATTGTGAAGTATCATTATCCTCCAGCTGCTAGTCAGAAAACTGTGCCTTTGCAGTCATTACCACTTGATTTTCTGAAAAGATTACGATATTGGTGGTTTGACTCGGTTACTCAAGAAGCAGTCATTGAATATCTTTCGGTTGAAGATCCAGTGATTGAGAAGGGTAATTGGAGTTTATCTGCAAAGTATGGAAGAACTCTTCGTGTTTTTGATCCGATCAGCCTTATCAATTTGACGAAGAAAGATTTGAAAGCTCTTCACAAAAGTAAGATGGAGTATCATCGTTATGATCAAGAAGAAGCTTCAAAGTTCGAGAAGGTGGTCGAGATTTGTGTTCGAGTGGGTATTCATGCTGGTGGAGTATTTCCACCAGGTTGGGTTTAAACTGAAGATGTTTTTGAAGACCAAGCTGAAGACACGGGGGAGTTTGTTGATACATGTTTGTGTGTCTGTCAGTTGGTCTATTGAGTTGTAAGTGTCGTTAGTTAGTTTTATTAGAAAAGTCATTTTATGTATTTGCGACACTTAAGTTTAGCATTAGGCGACACTTTCCTTAGTGACGCATAGCGACACTTAGGTAAGTGACGCATGAGGGCGGCAACATGCGACACTTCCCAAGTGACGCATGTCTGCCGATTTGGTTTAGTATAAATTGAAACCTACGGGTTTTCGGCTAGGGTTGACGAAACCCTAGCACCATTTGTCGACTAAGCACTTCTGTAAACAGTTCCAATACGATTTACAAGCTAATATACTCGTTTACTTTGATTAATCATTGTTTTCGGTTTGAGTTTATTACTTGTTTGTGTAATTGATTGATTCCGCCAATCTATTACTATCGATCAACACTTAGATCCACATCCAGGGGGCACTTTCACTTCCACATATCAACAAATTCTGTCAACACTAATCATCTTAGCACGAATTCAACATAACGTGCCATAACAACAACATAAATAATCAACAATTCGAAACAAGATAAGAAACAAGCCATACTCCACTTGATTGTATGAACCTCTTGTTCGGAAGCAATTCGAAATTACACACTCATTACCCATTTAACCCCCATATCACTCACTTTTGATTTTTAGGCAATTATACGATTTCACACTTGATTATGGATGCCATATCTTTTGATCACCTAGCATGTAACACATCAATACAACAACACATTTAGCAACTAACAGTCATCATAATCAACAAATTATAATCATCAATCAACCACCCATTGGATTGATCAAGTTTGACTTTTAGTCAAACTATACATAACCTTACAATTCAAGGTTATTATTGTAGATTCCTCTTACTTGATCTTTGGATTCGAATCTAATACACAAGAACGTGCGGAATCCGTAAATGTATATGTAATACGTGAACAAATCAATACCGAACACACGAACATAAATAAAAGATTCACACTTTTATTTATTTGATACTTAACATACACAAAATCAGCTTACAACACTCTCAACTTATCACACACTTTGGAAATATTACAATGGAGCTCATCATCACAAATGAACACTAAGTACCCTATTTATAGTCACTACCACTATTCATGCGCACGAACAGTAATCTGTGCATTCCACACTCAAGCTAGACTATGTCTTCTCTACAAGCTTTTGTCACACGGTGTTGATCTTGCATCAACAATAATCAACTCTATTATTTGGTTTCTTCTGACAATACTTCCATTATTTTTAATAACATCATAACAACTCTTTCATTTTAATACTTGGGTGAGTCATCATATCATTACAAGAAATTAACATAACTCACCACTCATAATCATGTTTACTTTTGAAGTTTGATCATTTGAACTACTACTTTAATAATGATCCACAATATCATAATAACCTTCATAACTAATAATTAGAGTGAATTAATACCCATCATCAAATATTTAGACAAAATCCACCTTAATCACTAGATACACAATTTAAACTATCAACTTTTAGATTGAATTAGTGTTACTAACATTCATTTCTACACTTTTACACTACAATTCAATCATAATACATCTTAATTTCGTTTTAGACTGATTTTGATGTTTTGGACTGATTTTGTAATTACCTTAAGTTAGAAATCGATGAAGAATTCAAGTTCTCTAGCTTCAAATTGATGTTTTGGACTGATTTTGGTAATGGATTTTGGTTGTTGCGTGTTTTCTTTTTTCTCTAGCTTTCTGGAATGAGTTGGAAAGAAATATGGATATGTATGTAAGCGTACGTACATATATATGGATATGTATGTGTTTCTTTAAATTTTACTCCCCATAATTATTATTATCTGGAACTTAAAAACCACTCACAGTTATTATAATTTTATAGTAC
This sequence comes from Helichrysum umbraculigerum, assembly GCA_949592205.1. Lineage (NCBI taxonomy): Eukaryota > Viridiplantae > Streptophyta > Magnoliopsida > Asterales > Asteraceae > Helichrysum > Helichrysum umbraculigerum. Next base: position 18,311,503 of record CATIUR010000007.1, on the reverse strand, counting down.
TTAAAATAATAATAACTTAAAACAATTAGTTTTACCTTTACCAAAATAATACTTTTAGATTTTGGGGTGTTACAATTATCTTGGTATAATGAAGATTAAATTTTGAAATGTTAATTTCTTCTCTTCTTTTAAATGGTTTTATTTATATTTATATTTTATTATTACTACTATTTTAAAATGCAATATGATATTATACACAAAAAAGAATATATGCATGTCCATACCCTTATTTATCACTTTATTTATTCTAATGAGCTGAAATTGAAGTATATGAGTTTGAATAGATTAGGAATAGTAACATTTACCTTTAATAAATGTAGTAGCTTAAATATTGCATATTCGTAATTAAATTTGTTTTTAACTTTCAATTACTATATTATGAGGAGACAAATTGGATCCGGTGAGCAGGTTCGAGTTGACGGGGAGGTGGGTTTAGCTTGAATTCGAATTGAACCAAATTTGACGGATTAGTTTCGGGATGGCAGGTAAACTTTAGAATGGCCGTATAAAATTTAATTTAAAGAAGAACTCTGTAACTTATTTTTGGGTTAACAAGTCGTCAAACTATTAACCCGCACTTTGACCCAAAAATTAGATGGATTAATTAGATTGTCATTTATTATCATTGATTTAGGACGTGTTTCAGGTTGTGTAAAGAATTGTCACATACTGACGCATATTACTTTCTCAAATTTTTACTCGAAAGTGTATATTATTAGAAGAACATATAAATTACTCCACTTAAATCTTTTATTACCGTTGCATTTTCTTTGACATCGTGTTGTTTTTTCTATAGTAAAAGAGATAAACGACGTAGCTAGGACCCATTAGAAATATAACATTAAGCTCACAATCAAATCGTTTCATCGATCTATTAATATACCTTGAGGTTTCCAAACTCATCAAATTCTATGAGCGAACATGAATATAGGTTTCGTTCGTGAACGTTCGATAACATGTTTATTTGTTAACTAATCATTTAATAAATTAGAGGGGGCAATTTTAGACCCATTGGTTATTTATGGGTCAATTTGGTTAATATTTACGAAGGTATGAGTTTTTTGGGTCTCCCCCCATTTTTTTGGATGAGTCTAAATGGGTATTTAATATAACATCTAATTGTTTAACAAATAACCAACGAGTCTAGACGGGTCCAGCAGGTAAGTTTTTTTTTACCTCATTTCATTTTTTTTTCATTTTTCACTCAAATAAAAAAAAAATTTGGTGGAAACCCGATGGGTCAACCCGACTCGAGACCCCACTACAAGATATATGCCCTTTACTAACAGTCAGCGAAAGCCTAAAAACAGTGAGTAAATGCCTTTTGAGCTACTCCTACTGACAAAAAAAGAGTCAGAAACTGAGAGATCACTAAAGGTCTATAATGACTAATAAGTTCAGTCAGAAAAGGGCATTCAGGATTTAATGACGGAATGTTAAGTCGGTAAAGAGGTGCTCGAATATTAATTTTCAATGTTTTACCCACCGATGTTTCAATCATTAATGGTGTCAACATAATTTATTTATATTGATTTAGTACTTTCCTTGCATAAATAACAATAAAAACAATTGAAATAATACACATGTAATAAATGACAAATTCATTAATTTCATAATCCATGTCCAAACATCTCTATTCAATACCTAACTGAATATGTGCTCAATAGAGACTTTAAATGACTCCCAAGACACTCAATAAAAGAACTTATTGTTCAAGACAGTATGCTAAAAAAAGCACCATCAAATTGTTGCATAGCAGTAGTAATTGTTGAACAGCCCCATTAAATTATTGCACAACACCATATGTTGCAACAGATAAACAAAGATTAAAAATCTTGATATAAGATTCATCTCGCAGAAAAGAAGAGCTACAATACTCAGGTTCTTATACTGTTAATCACGGTTATAGTGTTTTTATAAAGACGAAAAAATGTGCATAACAATTTGACCCGTTCGAGCTATTAGGTTTAATATTATTCTACTCCTTATGTTAGGCTCAATATTGTACGCTTTAGATGTATTTTCTATTCAGCGGTTCAATTCGAAAGTATTGGCCAGTGAATTTTAAATGATCATGATATGCCAACTAAAGAACAATAAAAAGCCAATTATCTAAAAACATACCAAATGATACAAGGATTTAGTACATACCTGGAAGAGGAACACTCGTAAAAATATTGCAAATAGCATAGAAGAGGTTGCTCTTGTGTGTAGGTACATCAGACTTTGATATCCTAAACAATCACACTACCGGGATTTTAGAATATGTTCAAAAAGAACAAACTGAACACTTCGTTTACTACATCGCACATATTAGAAGTCAAGTCGACTAGTTATTTATTTCCTCAATAATTATCGACCATTTTCACTAAAACCAGTATTCAATAAATGAGAGCTGACATGAAAAGGGAAGTACATGAGCTTCTAATTGTTGTGATTATATGAATTTTCACAAGGTAGGCAAAACCAACTGAAAAAAAGCATACAGTTTAGGTAAGTCATTTTCGAGGTAGTCGACTAAGTTAAGAAAATTCAAGAACTCAAAAACTATGCATCATAAACTTAAACAATAATTTGTAATAATTGATTGAAAGCTAAGCAAGGAGCCCTACAAATCTACAATAACCTGTAATATAGATTTTGGCGTGGAGGCTTTTTTAGTACTTCAGTCTATTATATTTCATCTACTAGAAGCAATATGTACAGACACACTGCAATTATGCAAAAGACAAAAAAAAAAAAAAAAAAAAAAAAGAAAAAAAAAAAAGCATGAATCTGCATGAAAGAATAAGTAATATATTTATTTTAAGAATATGCCATGTGTTAAAGTGAGACCTTCTATAAAGTCGATGCGAACTTGTAGACGTATTTTAAAAAGTTCCTTGCACTAGTTTTCCTTTTCTTATATGACCACCAAAAAAGAAAAGAACATAATTATCATGGGAGGAAGAAAATAAAATGGGAACTGATGGTAGACAACCAATTGTATCCTGACTTGTACCAACCTTCCCTTGAATGCAAATTTTTTTTCTGGTAAACAGTCTTGAATATACATCCCATCCATCCAGCCTAGCAAAAAAAGCAAGTTCAAGATAACTAATTGCAATTGAGATAGCACCAACACTTATTAGTTTCAAAAGATATTAGCTTCTAACTTCTAAGTCAATCTAAAAACTTGATACTTATAACTATAAGTAATTGAGTTGATGAAAATAAAAGCAATTGGGATAATAAGTAACACTGAAAAATCTGTATATACTACTAACTGAATAACATAATGATAGAGTTGAGTAGCTTGAACATAATCATTATTGGCCTGATCAAACAAATAAGTTTAAAAGAATTGATACACATACATCAAAGAAAACAAAGTTTAAGCATGTATGATAACACTTTGGATATAAAAACAGTTCATGCATCTCTACATCTCATCAGCTTCTTACCTACTATCCGCAAAAATATCAATCACAATTATCTAGGGCATCACTTTTGCTAATTAGAGGCAAATCATGGGTTAAGAGTTCATGTAAAATTTTGATTTACAAAATAATAAAAGTTTCAGAACATTTTTGTGTCATACATGTTATCCATAGCCTTCATCCACCACTACTGATCAAACGAGCAATGATTACTAGCTAACTGAAAACTTAGATACGTCAATATCAATCAACGAATATAAAAAATTGAAGTGCTGCAAGTAAAATTTAAACTAAAAACAAAAAAACGATATTAACTTAAAATCTTACCGGACGATTCTTCAATCGTTTAACGTAATTGAAAATGAAATTGAACTTCAATCGTTTAACACAGTTGATAGGTCAACTTCCATTTACAAGATTCAATACCTTGATTCACGATTAACATCCAATAGAAGAAGATTGAGTCGTCGATGTGTTTACATGTAGAAAACCTCTTAGATGAATGGAAACGGTGCAAGAGAAGATGATACGACGATACTGCTGGCGTACAACTGGACGGTGCGGTGCATCTGGCCGGTGGAATCGACGGAGAGAGAGAATTAGGACTTTTTTAAGGTTTTTGTTTATGAAAATAGGGGAAATAAGTGAGGCCCGTTCTTTTTCCATTTTACACTCCTTTTTCTATTGTTAACTCATTTTATACTTTATTTGTGTTTATCTTTTTCTTTCCGGATACTGGAAAGGTAAAGGTTTTAATGACTGATATGTGTATTAGTGAGCAAATGTATCAGTCACTAAATGACATTTGTTTTGTAGTGCCCATTTGATCCGGACCCGTTTAGACCCATCCTCCTAAATGACCCATCTAGATCCGGACCCATTTAAACCCAAACCGATATAGACCCATGATCCGACCCGATCCATTCATTTTGCCACTTATAAATTTAATATATATTTGTATATCTTATTTTAATCTCATCCAAATTCTAAGTATAATAGTATTATACCTTCAAATATTTTTACCTTTCACATTTCCCTCCACTCCCATACCTCCATGTAGATGTGTGTGTGCGTGTATATGTGTGTGTATATACTCATGTGTGTGTGTGTGTGTGTGCGCGTTTGTGTTTGTTAGTGTTCGTTGGGGTTCGTTTAAGGTATTAACGTACAATTAAATGCGTTAAATTATATATTTGTTTGTGAACAAACAAATTTACTTGGTGAACAGTTGAACAAACATGAACAACAAAATTCGTTTGTGTTCTTTTTGGTTCGTTTACAGGCAAAACTATAATTGTTTTATATATCTGTTCGGTTGTTTACTGCGATCTGTGACGTTTTTACCTTTTTACCCTAGTTAATCATATTATCCTAAAGTTGAATTACTAGTGAATATGACCCTTCTAAAACTTGGACAATCACTCTTTCCATGTGTTTTGATTGATTTAAGTCGTTTTTACCCGAAACACCTACCAAACAATATAATGATAAATTATTGATCGAGGTGGATTACGCCATGCAAATGTTGTAGCACGTGTCAACTTCGTTGTGTTACACGAGTCCATTTTAGTCACCCTCCAACCACCACGTGTTTCATGTAATACATACATCTATATACGTAAATCACATGTGAACTAAAATTAAAGTAGAATTCAGTGCCTTTCTAGAACTACACGGTGGGTACCACATATTTTTTTAAAGGGTTAAAATACTTATTACCTCCGTTCACCTTACTATTTTAGTTTATTTTAAAAAAAATTTCACTTGCAAAATATAATTAGCAAAAACTATTGAACCTAAATTTACCCTCATTTATAACTCTCGATAACTCAATTTATAAATATTTGAAGTTAAACATGCTTTGAATATAAAAATAGCTTTCACATTCTACCATCCTATCATTGATTCCACTTTTTTTTTTTTTTTATTGGAACCAATAAAAGTTGGACGAATGAATTATATTACTATGAAGTGTGAAACCGACCATCGGAAAATAATTCTGTCTTTTTCACACATTCAATTTCACTATACGTCAAAGACAATGTCAGAGAGAGCGTGCATACGGTATATGAAAAGAAAATTGAATTCTACATGTCATTTCTTGCAAAAAAAAAAAAACGTTGATAACATGTGTTTTGATAGGGATTTGCTAACGTGTGCCCTCGTGGCACACGTTAAGGTGCATTTAATGAACTTATAATTTTCTTAAATGATAGAATTTGTAATTAATATATGCATAAAAAAGGAAATTATTAGATTGAATTAATAAGTATTAAATGTAAATTTTAATATTTAAGGAAATTTCGACTTCATTAAACACACCTTAACGTGTGCCACGGGGGCACACGTAGCAAAACCCTTTATAAATTTCAATTATTATATCAAGAGGTAACATATTGGATCCGGTTAGAAGGTTCGTGTTGACGGGAGACACGACCCATTAACCCGTTTTGGTCAACAGGTCAAATAATTGTTGGTGTGCTAGGAGCCTAGGACCCATTAGATTTGTAACATTAAGCTCACAATCATCATCTATAAATAAATGTACATCGAGGTTTCCAAACTCAACAATTATATTAAGTTTTCCTTTTGATAGTGTGCAAGTGTGAGAGAAATAGAGAGGTCCAGATGGATGTTACCCAAGTGCTTCGAATGAACGGTGGGGGTGGAGATTATAGCTATTCCAACAATTCTCTTCTACAGGTATATTCTCTCTATACATTCTATTTGTCATGTGTCTCATAGCTAGTATTTAGTCGATTTTCAAGCGTACTTAATTTAACTATGAGTACTTACACATGTATAATGGTTTAACCGATTGATAATCCTCGTTTACAATTGATTTATTTATGACAGAGAGCAGTGATATCAATGACGATACCGATTATCCAAGATGCTCTAACAAATCTCTACTGTGCTATGAACTTCCCCAAAACCATGACCATTGCTGATCTGGGATGCTCATCTGGACCAAACGCTTTATTTGTCGCATCAGTATTCGAGAGGTCTGTAACACCCCCGAAATTCACTGTTTTGCGGAAGCATACATGGGTGTTACTAATCAATATACAAAGCACAAGATATACAGCAAACGACCTCTAAATGAGACGTTTTGTAAATTAGTTACATTCCATAGATATAATGTTTGAAAACTTAGTGTTTTCGTATACAAAATGTAGTTTCCCCTAGAGTCCACGCGTATAGCGGGAGATTCTATTACATAATCGTAATATACAAAAGATAATGCTAAGAATCTCCGTTAATGCAGTTGTGTTGAAATCATGCGACTCTAGCTAAAATCCTGGAGTAATCCTACTCCATCCGGGTACCTGAGAAAACATGCTAAAAAGTGTCAACCAAAAAGGTTGGTGAATCTCACAGGTTTGTAAATAATATCGGCTTTGAACACGAGATTTCATTAGTAGTGCCCGTAGGCGTAAAATCAGCCATTGCAATCCAGCAATCGAAAAATCAGTATTTGCAATCCAGCAAATGTAAATAAATAAGTTTATACCGTTGCCATGAGGCTCATAATCGAAGCTTAACCCGTAATAATATGTTTGCTCCCGTGACATGCTCGTAAGTGAGCAAGCATCAGTAACGAATAAGTTGTCACCCGTTTATACGTGTAAATCGGTACGTGGCAGCGCTACTGCCCCGGGTGGGGAGGGTCATTTCCCTAATGGATCCATTAACTACTGTTCGCGCTTAAGTCCATAACTAACGATATATGATGGAGAGACTTCTGTAAATAGTAACAACTCATGCAATTCCGTTTGGTATAGTAAACAGTTTAGTACTTGTGTTCAAGAAAAGTAGTAGCATGTATCTCCCCCAATAAGATAAAACAGTAAAAGTGGGGCCGTAAGACTCACCTGAGTCTTTGCAAGTACGTTTATATCAATAAACGAGTAAATAATATCAACCGTAGGTTCTCCGAACCCGTAACCTTCAAATGCCTAAACATATAAAGTTAAGTAAGTAGATGTCTCGCAAGACCATCTAGGCTAGTTGTTTACACAACTCATTATGTCCAAGTGTTTGTTTAGTAATTCGTTTGTAGTTTGAAAACAAATATGGCCCGTTGGTGACGGTTTGTAATAATGATTCAAAGTGTTATCATTTATAACGCAATTTAGTGTAATTGTAATAGAAAGTATGTTCCATGATGTTTGTTAAGTCGTATGACATAAGTATTTGAAGTTGTGTAAGTTCGACACTTAGTAAAATCTGACTTTTCAAGGTTCTGGTTTGTGCGACGTAGCATGCGACGTAGCATGCGACGTAGGGTGGTACGTCGCATGATGCGACCTTCGCAAAATCAATGCGACGTAGGTTCGGTTTGCGACGTAAAAGTCTACGTCGCTATGTGCGACGTCCGCAAGTTAATGCGACGTAATAGGCTGCGTCGCTAGTGCGACGTTGGGATTTTTGTGCGACGTAGGCCGCGACGTCGCTAAGTGCGACGTTGGCCACAAAATGCGACGTTTTGAGCTACGTCGCAGATAGTCCAGCGTCTCTGCGACGTAGCGGTCTGATCGGAATTTGGTGGCCGGAAAATCGGTCGAAAAGCTTCCGTTTGGTCCAAATCTTTTACCCAACCCATTTTTGGACATATTAAGCATATATAAACCATAAAAACGTAAAAATGAGCAAAAACGGAGAGTTTCGGGTTTTGTCGGAAACTTACAAAATGCCGAAATGAAAATCCGGAAAGATAGGAATGTAGATCGTGTGATGGTGAACGTTTTCTTCCAAATGAGAGGTGTGATCCAAGCTCGTTTTGATGTAGTATTTTGTGAAATTGAGTGATGGTGGAGGTTGAAAGTTTGGGAGAAAAAGAAAGAAAATAGAAAAGAAGAGAGAGAGAGTGATGTGGTGAAATGAGAAGAAGAGGAGGAAAATTGGGGGTTTTGATGAAAGCCCCCATTTTCCAGTACGCGCACTGTGCTCCGTGCGGTGTTCGTTTCCCCCGTCGTTTAAACGTTATATTTTTAAAAGATGACGGGAATATTTTAATGAAATACCTTGAAGTTAATTATAAAAACATTTGTCGAAGTATTAAAATTTTTAACTTGCGTTTAATAAATATTCGTTAAATTATTTAAATTGTCGTCGCGGTATTATAAATAATGTTTGTTCGCTGTGTGTTTTATATAATAAATACGTTCTCATTATTTAGGTAAGTTTCTGTCACCAACGTCCAAGTAACTGTGTCGGACTCCGTCCGGTTAATTCGTACGATTAATCCAAATCGCGTAAATACACACACATATATATAAATCACCTTATATATATATACAGATAGAGTCTGCAATTAGTCCTATTACATACTAATTACAACTAGTTACAGCTAATTAGGCATAATTAATTATCCTAAATTAGCAGGTGTTACATTCTCCCCTTGTTAAAGAAATTTCGTCCCGAAATTAGCTTGAGTGCACGGACTGTGCGTTGTCTGGGAAGAGATGTGGGTATTTCTGTCGCATTTGGTCTTCCCGTTCCCAGGTGAACTCAGGGCCGCGCCTAGAATTCCACCTGACTTTTACTATGGGAATACGACTCTGTTTCAATTGTTTGACCTCACGGTCCATGATTTCCAAAGGTTTCTCGACGAAATGAAGTTTATCATCGATTTGAATTTCGTCGAGCGGTATAATCAGCGTCTCGTCAGACAGACATTTCTTCAAGTTTGAAATGTGGAAGGTGTTGTGTACGCTGCTAAGTTCAGCAGGGAGTTGCAGGCGATATGCCACTGGACCAATCCTTTCAAGGATTTCGAATGGTCCGATATATCTAGGATTTAGTTTGCCTCGTTTCCCGAATCGAATAACACCTTTCCACGGTGCCACTTTGAGAAGTACCTTGTCTCCTACCTGGAACTCAAGGTGTTTGCGTCTCACGTCAGCATAGCTTTTCTGACGATCACGTGCGGCTTTCAGCCGGTTTTGAATACTAACGATTTTCTCAGTAGTTTCTTGAATGATTTCTGGACCCGTGAGTTGGGAATCTCCTAACTCAGTCCAACAGATGGGTGATCGGCACTTACGCCCGTAAAGTGCCTCAAAGGGTGCAGCCTTTATGCTGGTATGATAACTGTTGTTGTACGAGAACTCGCACAACGGTAAGTGATTTTCCCAGGAAGTACCGAAGTCAACTACGCAGGCTCGTAGCATATCCTCCAGTGTTTGAATAGTTCGCTCGCTTTGGCCATCGGTTTGCGGGTGATAAGCAGTACTCATATCCAGACGAGTACCAAGAGATTTCTGTAGCGATTGCCAAAAGTTAGAAGTAAAACGGCTGTCCCTATCCGAGATGATCGAGATAGGTACACCGTGTCGCGAGATGATTTCTTTGACATAGATGCGAGTCAGACGCTCCATCTTGTCGGTTTCCTTGATGGCCAGAAAATGAGCAGATTTCGTGAGACGGTCCACGATCACCCAAATGGTATCGCAACCACTCGAAGTTTTTGGTAGTTTGGTAATGAAGTCCATGGAAATCTGTTCCCATTTCCATTGAGGAATTTCAGGTTGTTGAAGCAACCCAGAGGGTCTTTGATGTTCGGTCTTTACTTTGGAACAGGTTAGGCATTTACTGACGTACAAGGCGATGTCAGCTTTCATGTTAGGCCACCAATACAACCCTTTGACGTCATGATACATCTTGTCAGATCCAGGATGTATAGAGTATCGAGATTTGTGAGCTTCAGCCATCACCAAATCTCGCAAGTTTCCGAATTTGGGTAACCACACCCGGTTAGAGAAGTATCGAGTTCCATCGGGTTTGATTTCGAATTGTTTATCCAAGCCTCGCAAGGCTTCATTTTTCAAGTTTTCATCGTTGAGTGCTTCAAGTTGAGCGGTAAGGATTTGAGCAGGAAGCTCGTTATGAATTGTCATAGAAAGTGCTCGAACTCGAAGGGGTTTCACTCGTTCTTTTCGGCTTAAGGCATCGGCAACTACGTTCGCCTTGCCCGGATGGTATTTGATCTCGCAGTCGTAGTCACTAAGTAACTCAACCCAGCGACGTTGCCTCATGTTTAGATCTTTCTGATCGAATATGTGTTGGAGACTTTTGTGATCGGTAAAGATAGTGCTTTTCGTACCGTAGAGATAATGTCTCCAGATTTTCAATGCGAAGACCACAGCACCTAACTCGAGGTCGTGGGTCGTATAGTTTTTCTCGTGAATTTTTAGTTGTCGTGAGGCATAGGCAATGACTTTTTCCCGTTGCATCAACACACAACCAAGTCCCCGGTGTGAGGCGTCGCAGTAAACTACGAAATCGTCGGTGCCCTCGGGTAAGGACAAGATTGGTGCACTGCAAAGTTTGTTTTTCAATAGCTGGAAGGCTGACTCTTGTTTATCAGTCCACTCGAACTTCTTATCTTTCTGAGTCAGTGTGGTTAGTGGAACAGCTATTCTTGAAAAGTTTTCGATGAATCGGCGATAATAACCAGCAAGACCTAAGAATTGTCTCACTTCGGTTGGAGTGGTCGGTGACTCCCAGCCCTTGATTGCTTCAATCTTGGCGGGATCAACATGAATTCCTTGGCTGTCAATCACGTGCCCGAGGAATTGAACGGTTCGAATCCAGAACTCACACTTAGAGAATTTGGCATATAACTCTTCGTGTTTCAGGAGTCCTAGAATGGTTTTCAGATGTTGAGCATGTTCCTGTTCGTTGCGAGAGTAAATCAGGATATCATCGATGAACACAATGACGAATTTGTCAAGATATGGTTTGCACACCCGATTCATAAGGTCCATGAATACGGCCGGTGCGTTGGTTAAACCGAATGGCATCACTTGGAACTCGTAATGCCCATAACGAGTTCGGAAGGCTGTCTTTGGGATATCATTGTCACGGACTCGGAGTTGATGATAACCCGACCGTAGATCAATCTTTGAGTAAACACTCGATCCCTGGAGTTGGTCAAATAGGTCATCGATTCTAGGAAGTGGGTACCGATTCTTTATGGTTAGCTTATTCAGCTCTCGGTAGTCTATACACATGCGGAAAGACCCATCTTTCTTTTTCACGAATAAGACCGGAGCTCCCCAAGGTGAGGAACTTGGTCGAATGAATCCTCTGTCCAGGAGTTCCTGTAGTTGGTTAGACAACTCCTGCATTTCGGATGGTGCTAAACGGTAAGGGGCTCGTGCCACGGGTGCAGCTCCGGGCACAAGTTCGATTTGGAATTCAACTTGTCTAGGTGGCGGGAGTCCGGGCAAGTCTTCAGGAAAGACTTCCGGGAAATCCCGCACGATCGGAACATCCTCAAGTCGCCTCTCCTCCGACTTCTTCTCCGTTACATGTGCGAGGATGGCTTGATACCCTTTTCGTAGATATTTTCTCGTTTTCAGACAGGATACAATATTCAGATTCCGTCTACCGGTCTCCCCTTGTAGGACTAAGGTTCCACCAGAGACAAGAGGTATGCGAACGAGTTTGTCATGACAGATGATTTCAGCTCGGTGATTGGATAACCAATCCATACCGACAATAATATCGAAGCTGCCGATCTCGACAGGGATTAAATCAATGGGAAACGTTTCGTTCGTGAGGTTAAGTGTACAGTTGTGTATGATACTATCAGTCTCAATCAGTTTGCCATTAGCTAATTCAACAATGTATTTAGTATCTAAGGCAGTGGGAGTAATATCAAGTAAAGGGCTAAATTTCTCAGAAATGAAGCTTCTATCGGCACCGGTATCAAATAACACAGAAGCAGTAAGGTTGTTGAGAAGGAACGTACCCGTCACGATGTTCGGGTCTTGTCTGGCTTCCCCAGCCTTGATAACGAATGCTCTACCGCGAGCAGGGTTATTGTTGTTTTTCAGCTTTGGGCAATCTTTCTTGAAATGCCCTGTATTTCCGCACCCAAAGCAGGCCTTTGGTGCACTAGTGTTGGGGGTAGGAATGTTGGTTCGACAATCCTTGGCTAGATGCCCGAACCGCTTGCAGTTGGAGCAAGGGCAAGAACCGTCGTGGTGGCGGTTGCATTTGGGACAGTAGGGTCTGCTCCCGCTGTACCCTTTCTTCTCCGAAGTTCCAGATGTATAAGCCTTAATGTACTCAGGCTTTTTGTTGAAGGTTTGGTTGGATGAGTTGGGGTTTCCTTCCCACTTGCGTTTGTTGTTTGCAGATGGGGTTGAAGTTGTGCCGCGGCGGACAGAATTTGCCGTTAACTCATGGGCCATACGGATGGCGCTCTGAATAGTACCCGGTTTGGAAGAAGTAACCAGGTCTTGGAGTCTCTCAGGAAGACCATCAACGAATTTCTCGATCCTCTTGTACTCAGGATCGACCATGGTTGGGCACAGAAGTGCCAGTTGGTGGAAACGGTTAGTGTAGCCGGTGATATCATTACCTTGCATCTTATGGTTCCAAAATTCCACTTCTAGTTGTTTCAATTCATCCCTGGGCCAATACTCACCCCTCAACATCTTCTTCAACTCCTCCCACGGGAGTTGGTAAGCAGTAGCAACACTCACAGTCTGGGCATAAGTGTTCCACCAGGTGAGTGCGGTGTCAGTAAAGGTACTAACGGAGAACTTAACCTCATCCCCCTCCTCACAGTTGCAGATAAGAAATACAGACTCGACTTTCTCGATCCAGCGTACTAGACCGATAGCTCCCTCAGTACCTGCAAAGTTTAGAGGTTTGCAGTTCTGAAAGTCTTTGTAGGAACAGGGTTTAGCAGTAGTGGTTTCAGCGGCATCGCTGTTTCTCGAGGAGTTTGGTGGAGTATTCCGAGCCAAGGCTTCAGTAACAGCCTGGGTTATAAGGGAGGTAATCTGGGCATCGGTGTATGGTCGTGTCTTTGGCGGCATGATTCTTCAATAAAGAAATGAAGATACATGAGATTTGGTATGAAATTGTAATTGTCACAGATGTACATGTATAAAAGCAGTAATACATAACATCAACATGGAAAATGACAATTAATGTGAGTTGAGATAACAAAGGATATCTGATAGATAAAGTGAGTTCAAAAGTTACATCCTACAGAGATATTACAAAAGGAGTCGGGAATGGTTACATCCGACTAGTTTATAGAGTAGTGCTAGATAGTCCCTAGATTACGAGGTAGATTACAAAATAAAAACTACACTATTCATAATGTAGATTAATTTGTTCCATAGCGTGCCAAGGCGGTCCACAGTTTCTGCTAGTCGGTTGGTTCATTCTTAGTTAAGGTTCCTGGCTTTCGGATTCGTCTTCCGACTCCAGGTTCAGGTCGTGTGGGTGGTAGCGTGCCTCAAGCATGTCCCTGTATCTTTGAGTCGTGGAGCGGTACCTAGTCTCCTCCGTTGATTTCCTGCCCAAACGTTTGATCCATGTTTTGGTCCTACGGGTTAGGTTGGTGGCCACTTTCTTCCAGTAACGGATCTTATCTTTGATTCGTGTAGGGACAGATCGGTTTGAGATTCTCAATCTTTGTTCATAGTCTATGCACTTACGCTTAAGTGCCCAATTTCGGCCGTCTAGTCCCACAGCCTGATCTCGTACTCTTTCGTATTCTTCTATGTCGATGCCAGTCATTTCGAGGTTCTGATTTTCGTTTTCCTCCAGCATGATTTCTTCTTCTGGTACGATGTCCTCATCGAGATACGTGTACTGGATTTGTTCCTCGTGGACTTGGTCACTATCAGACATGTGGTCGTCCATTTGGGAATTCGCGTCTTTGAGTTCTATATAAATGACAGAGAGAGGATTTTAGTCCTTGGAAGTACGTTGCTCCCGGGTGTTAGATGTGATTTTCATAAAATCATTAGAGTGCGCCACAAGGTGGTGTGACGGTAATCAAGTCTGTCATGGTCGGTGCAAACCGCTGAGAGAAATTCGTAAGTGTCACCAGGGAAACGTCGGCTACCTCTATAGCGAGTGGGATTACGTGCGAGGCCTATTCATATATATTCAATATATAATAGCTTAGTAGCATAGTCAGTGAGTGAGGCCTATGTATGTATATACTCGTATATCACATAATAGCCTAGCGTATGTCTAGCACATAACAAGTAAGAGTCTCGGTTCTCTCGTGGTCAGAGTCTACTATCGCATTCCTGTTTGACATAACCATTTCAGACCTCACATCATCTTTCCTTAATTGTACATAGTTGATCAGGCTATGTTAAATTAAAGTCGTATGATGAAATTCCTGAACCAATCATGCCTAATAAGGAAATACTGCCTAATGGTCATAGTCTAGGCCCACTAAATGCAACCTAGTTCACTATAACCTTAGGCTCTGATACCAATCTGTAACACCCCCGAAATTCACTGTTTTGCGGAAGCATACATGGGTGTTACTAATCAATATACAAAGCACAAGATATACAGCAAACGACCTCTAAATGAGACGTTTTGTAAATTAGTTACATTCCATAGATATAATGTTTGAAAACTTAGTGTTTTCGTATACAAAATGTAGTTTCCCCTAGAGTCCACGCGTATAGCGGGAGATTCTATTACATAATCGTAATATACAAAAGATAATGCTAAGAATCTCCGTTAATGCAGTTGTGTTGAAATCATGCGACTCTAGCTAAAATCCTGGAGTAATCCTACTCCATCCGGGTACCTGAGAAAACATGCTAAAAAGTGTCAACCAAAAAGGTTGGTGAATCTCACAGGTTTGTAAATAATATCGGCTTTGAACACGAGATTTCATTAGTAGTGCCCGTAGGCGTAAAATCAGCCATTGCAATCCAGCAATCGAAAAATCAGTATTTGCAATCCAGCAAATGTAAATAAATAAGTTTATACCGTTGCCATGAGGCTCATAATCGAAGCTTAACCCGTAATAATATGTTTGCTCCCGTGACATGCTCGTAAGTGAGCAAGCATCAGTAACGAATAAGTTGTCACCCGTTTATACGTGTAAATCGGTACGTGGCAGCGCTACTGCCCCGGGTGGGGAGGGTCATTTCCCTAATGGATCCATTAACTACTGTTCGCGCTTAAGTCCATAACTAACGATATATGATGGAGAGACTTCTGTAAATAGTAACAACTCATGCAATTCCGTTTGGTATAGTAAACAGTTTAGTACTTGTGTTCAAGAAAAGTAGTAGCATGTATCTCCCCCAATAAGATAAAACAGTAAAAGTGGGGCCGTAAGACTCACCTGAGTCTTTGCAAGTACGTTTATATCAATAAACGAGTAAATAATATCAACCGTAGGTTCTCCGAACCCGTAACCTTCAAATGCCTAAACATATAAAGTTAAGTAAGTAGATGTCTCGCAAGACCATCTAGGCTAGTTGTTTACACAACTCATTATGTCCAAGTGTTTGTTTAGTAATTCGTTTGTAGTTTGAAAACAAATATGGCCCGTTGGTGACGGTTTGTAATAATGATTCAAAGTGTTATCATTTATAACGCAATTTAGTGTAATTGTAATAGAAAGTATGTTCCATGATGTTTGTTAAGTCGTATGACATAAGTATTTGAAGTTGTGTAAGTTCGACACTTAGTAAAATCTGACTTTTCAAGGTTCTGGTTTGTGCGACGTAGCATGCGACGTAGCATGCGACGTAGGGTGGTACGTCGCATGATGCGACCTTCGCAAAATCAATGCGACGTAGGTTCGGTTTGCGACGTAAAAGTCTACGTCGCTATGTGCGACGTCCGCAAGTTAATGCGACGTAATAGGCTGCGTCGCTAGTGCGACGTTGGGATTTTTGTGCGACGTAGGCCGCGACGTCGCTAAGTGCGACGTTGGCCACAAAATGCGATGTTTTGAGCTACGTCGCAGATAGTCCAGCGTCTCTGCGACGTAGCGGTCTGATCGGAATTTGGTGGCCGGAAAATCGGTCGAAAAGCTTCCGTTTGGTCCAAATCTTTTACCCAACCCATTTTTGGACATATTAAGCATATATAAACCATAAAAACGTAAAAATGAGCAAAAACGGAGAGTTTCGGGTTTTGTCGGAAACTTACAAAATGCCGAAATGAAAATCCGGAAAGATAGGAATGTAGATCGTGTGATGGTGAACGTTTTCTTCCAAATGAGAGGTGTGATCCAAGCTCGTTTTGATGTAGTATTTTGTGAAATTGAGTGATGGTGGAGGTTGAAAGTTTGGGAGAAAAAGAAAGAAAATAGAAAAGAAGAGAGAGAGAGTGATGTGGTGAAATGAGAAGAAGAGGAGGAAAATTGGGGGTTTTGATGAAAGCCCCCATTTTCCAGTACGCGCACTGTGCTCCGTGCGGTGTTCGTTTCCCCCGTCGTTTAAACGTTATATTTTTAAAAGATGACGGGAATATTTTAATGAAATACCTTGAAGTTAATTATAAAAACATTTGTCGAAGTATTAAAATTTTTAACTTGCGTTTAATAAATATTCGTTAAATTATTTAAATTGTCGTCGCGGTATTATAAATAATGTTTGTTCGCTGTGTGTTTTATATAATAAATACGTTCTCATTATTTAGGTAAGTTTCTGTCACCAACGTCTAAGTAACTGTGTCGGACTCCGTCCGGTTAATTCGTACGATTAATCCAAATCGCGTAAATACACACATATATATATAAATCACCTTATATATATATACAGATAGAGTCTGCAATTAGTCCTATTACATACTAATTACAACTAGTTACAGCTAATTAGGCATAATTAATTATCCTAAATTAGCAGGTGTTACAAGGTCGATCAACAATATTAGGCTCAAATTAGGGCGAGATGAGTCCCCGGAAATTCAAATATATTTGAATGATCTTCCACACAATGACTTCAACAATATTTTTGTATTGATATCAAAGTTCCAAAGCTACCTAAGGGGACCCAAGTCATCTTCACCACCTTGTTACTTTTCTGGTGTCCCTGGATCATTCTATACACGGCTTTTTCTCCCAAAAAGCATTCATTTTGTCCACTCTTCCTACAGTCTCATGTGGCTCTCCCAGGTTGATTCTCTTCCTACAGTATGATACGTTTCCAGTACGTATATGCAAAAGTGTAGAAAATGATCATTCGCTGAGTTTATAAGTTGGTTACATACAATACATACATTCTAACTTTGATATATACAATAATAGACTTTGAACTAAACTTAATTACATACATTTTCAAACACTTAACATGAAAATTAAACTCATCCACGTATATACGTACATGCTTGTTGAATAGGTTCCTGAAATGATAACGACAAACAAAGGGAACATATATATGTCAGCAACAAGTCCTCCAAGTGTGATAAGAGCATACCGCGAGCAATTTCAAAGAGATTTTTCTTTATTTCTCAAGTATCGTGCAGAGGAAATGGTTAGCGGAGGGCGTATGGTTTTGACGATACTAGGGAGACGGAGTGACGATCCTTGTAGCAAAGAATGTTGTTACGTTTGGGACCTCTTGGCCAATGCCCTAAATGATATGGTTATTGAGGTACAACTTAATTAATCATCCTTGAGCATTGTTAACCTTCGATTGTTTAATTAGAAGTTGGATTTATAGCATAATCATCGTTAGTGGATTCATGGTATGACTAATAGGTGCTCAGTCCCCATCAACATCAGCTTAGCTATCACTACCTAGATTCTCGATCCATATATACAGGGCCGGAGCTAAAAATTTATAGGAGGGGGCAAATATTATTTTATTTTTTATCATATTTAAGGGGCCAAATTTTTAAAAAGTCAATAATTATCTTTAAAAAAATGCATAATTTTAGATTTCTTAGGAATAGTTGCGCCCTGCCCCTTTAAATCCTCTTCATATTTTACTCTACTATGATATTATGTAACTTTTAGACTAGTTAGAGTATACTAGTCTAAAATTTTCAGACATATATGAGTTGTGTACACGTTTTCATTCTCCAAGTTTTTATTATGTACACGTTTGCATTTTGTACGTCCCGTTTTGTAGATGTAAAAACTTATGATTGATGAATTCAACATTAGTGATAACATTTTACAAATTTAAATAGGGACTTATAGAAGAAGAGAAGATGGATTCATTCAACATCCCGCAGTACACTCCTTGCGCGAAAGAAGTTCGTAATGAAGTCGAGAAAGAAGGCTCATTCACGATCAATTGCCTTGAGGTTTCTGAAGTGAATTGGGATGCATCCACAGATCACGATTTCAATATAACTGAAGTTGATGCACGAGGATACGATATGGGCAAATGTATGCGAGCTGTGGCCGAACCTTTGATCAGGAGTCATTTTGGGGAGTCGATTATTGAAGAGGTGTTCACTAGGTACTCAAATATTATCAAGAAAAGTATGTCAAAAGAGAAGACGAAACTTGTGAATGTCACTGTTTCGATGACTCTAAAATGTTGATTCTATCTGTTATGATTTCAGCGTCTAAGATATTTGTACCTTAAATTCAATAAAGTTGTGGTTTCTAAAATTATTTTTGCATGTTTGAAGTACACTAATATCGAGTTAAGCTATATGTATTTATAATTTTCTTAAACTGTCAACATATGCAAATGAACGTAATGGTTTGATGTATAGTTAATAGTGACCGTGGAGAGGGGTGTTAATCGAGTCAACTCGATCCTTAATTAAAACACTTTAATTGGTCGGGTTAGTCTGATTAAAAAAAAGAAAAGAAACTGTAATCCGACCCATAATTAATCATTCAGGTTTTCATGTTCAACTTAAACAGCTTATGTGTTAATGGGTCGGGTTAATTAGGTGATTATTGAGTTCGCCTTGACTACGCTAGCTTTGGGATGCCAGACTTGATGCTTCAAGAAAGTTCCAAACCAATCTCTGACACTTGGTAAAGATTTGTGATTTCCGGGTGATGACAAGTAACTCGTGAAGGTCTATAGTCAACTACGGCTATTGAGTGTCGAGATGCTTTACCACGCGAGATCCTTTCCTCACGCACGGTACTTATATAGTAGGGCAGCAGCCACCGGCTTTATTCGCTTGTTCGAAACATTACACCATAAGTAAGGTTTTATTTTTTTCATTTTAGTTTGTTTGTCAACTAGAATATTATTATTTGTCATCGGGTATAAATCTAGATTTATAAAATTAGTTATTGGTAAATTACGAATAATCTATCGATACAAAAAGTTTTGATTATACAGCTTTCATGGCATCATTTTGGTAATAATTGTTACTAAAATCCAAATTTAACACATTTTATACAAATTTAATGTCAATAAATCTAATTCCGAGACCAATATCTTTGTCACTACTATATATATCGAGACTAGTAAGTTAGTGTCAACTCAGCGACACATCAGCTTTTGTATCAACTCAGCGACACATCAGCTTTTTTCAATATGAACTGACACTTACCAACAAAATGTGTTTGGGTACCATGTCTAGCACTCTCTATTTACAGCACCACAAGCCTTAAAAGGATTCTATATCATACAAAAGAAGCCACTCAATACAACATAAAACATAAGAACCTTTGACTACACATAAGAACATGAAAGAGCATAACAATATCAAATTTACTTGTTGAATTTTTTCTTAAGGATTATGTTATATATGTTAGAGTATACAATACAAATATATACAAATTGTCACACAATTGCGGAAGCGAATAAACACGTACATGTAATTAGTTAAGAATAGAATTGTACCTTTTTGCAGAGCTCCAAAAAACTATAATAATATAGTTAAGGGTTTAAAGTAAAACCCCTCTACGATCGCACACACGACAGCAGCTCAATAGGTATGCTAGTACCCCGCTCTTGTTTCTTGGTCAAAACCAAAGAAAGGACGAAAACGGGGTTCTTTTCCATACGTATACAAAAAGAGAGAATTTATTATATACTTGTTAGGGTTATTAGCCTCTCTATTTATAGGGTATAGGTAACTTAGGGAATAAGTTTAGGGTTTAATAAAAACCCATGGGCCGGCCTCTTTAGGGTATTCTGGAACATTCAAGAGTTTTCAACTTTTCCCAGATTACATCTAAGTCCCTCTCTTTTAATAAAACGTACAATTAACATTTTAATAACGTTTTATTTATTTATTCGTGAACGGATTAAATAATATATCTCATATTTATATTAATTAATTATATTGAGCATAAGTGTCAATTCGTGTGACCCCGTAAGCTTAAACTATTTCTGGAAATGAATTTATTTATTACGTGGTCATATCCCAACAGCTCCCACTTGAGCATGTCATTAATAAAGGCAATGATATTGGTAAGCGTCTAGCAACACGCCAATGCCCCCGGAAACATTTAAGTATAGTTTCTTAAAAAATATTATAGTTTCTCAAAGTATAATATAGTTTCTTAAAGTATAATCAAGCTTCTCAAGAAAATGATTTTAGTCTTCACTATCCCTTTGTTTCATATACCTTGTAAATTATGGATATGGATCAATGTTATTCCATAAGTTAACGATTATGTTTCTCATTTCTAAAATCAATCAAGATTACCAAATCAATCGAGACACATCTGGAATTCATTTGGGTACGGCCGTACACACATCTTAATTAATTCTAATGAGGGGCCCAGTGGTATCATACTTTAATAGCTAATTGAAGGAACAAATCCTATCTTGACTACACGTGTCAGTCACGTACTTCACTATATGTTAATTTAACGTGGAGACCTATATATATAAGAGTCTAAGACTAGAATCTAATTAACAATAGTATCTATAACCATATAATAACATAAATGTAAAGTGTAGCAATAAATATGAATATAATTATCAGGAACTGAAGATTTAGTATTGTATATTAATTGTAACACAACTTGTAAGTATTCTTTCATCTAAGTGTTAGTGTTGTAACTGCATTCTTAAATTTTTGAACATTATAAGCATGACTCACATTTTAAGTATACTTAGACCCGCTTTGAAATTCAATACTTATATTCAATTTAAAACAAAACTCACTTTTACAAACTATATGGTTCTACTACGTATACATAATTCATGTGGTTTTACGTATACATAATTCATAATTCATATGGTTTCAACTTCATATATCATTCAATATTTTAGTTTACTATCCCAACATTTAAAGTCATCTATATATTTAGTTTAACAATTATTAGAAAAATGTGAAGTTATACGGGTTAACCCGCTACCCGATTAACCCGACCCGACTAACCCGCTACCCGATTAACCCGAACCCGATAACCCGATTACCTAACAGGGTCGGGTTGCGGGTATATATTTATTTCTGAAAAACCCGGCTAACCCGACCCGACTAACTCTTATTAGGGTCGGGTTGACCCGATTAACACCCCTACATGCAAGACCTACTTGCATCTCAAGTCTAAGGATAAGTAAAGCAACCATTTACAAGTTTCACTTAATGACGCCGATCCATAAAATGATAACTTGTCAGTTGGGGTAGTCCGATATGCATCTCATGGATATCATGTGAGCTTGGTGGGACCATCCAAACCAATCACTCATATTTATCTTAGTTCAGCTATGTTCCCACATAGTTAATCGATAATGGACATTTTAGAATAATTTAAGAATTATTCAAGGATTTAAACATGCAAATATAAGATACAATTAATTATCAAATGAAAACAAACATACCAGGTACTTTGATTCATTTATTGGATAATAATTATTTCACATCCTTTATCCAAATACTAAAACACAGAGTTACATGAAATAACTAGCAAAACGAAGTCCTATGCCCTCGGCATGTTGATTAAGCTTTCCCTTAGGTAAAGCCTTCGTAAAAGGATCAGCTAAATTATCATTTGTGTGAACTTTGAGTAGATTGATTTCACCTAATTTGATCTGCTCTCGAACATAGTGATATCTTCTAGGATAGTGTATGGCCCCTTTTAGAACACCAGGTTGATTGGCAATGATAATTGCACCTGAGTTATCGCAGTAATAACTCCATGGGGTTTTTATTTGTGGGTACCACGTCAAGCCCAGAAATAAATTTTCTAATCCAGACAGCTTCCATCGCAGCTTCTGAAGATGCTATGTACTCTGATTCGGTTGCAAACATGGCAGTTGTGGATTGCTTCTTGCTTTTCCAATCCACCGCGCCTCCGTTCAAGACAAAGACGTATCCTGTCTGAGACTTCATATCGTCTCTATCGGTCTGAAATCCAGCATCACAATATCCAGTCACTTTGAGCTCAGCTTCAGGATTTTCACCATAAACAAGGAACATATCTCGAGTAGCTCTCACGTACTTGAGAATAATTTTCACAGCAGTCCAGTGACTTTCACCTGGATTCAGTTAAAAACAGCTGGCTATGTTCTGTGCGAACGTCACATCAGGTCTAGTGCATCTAACAGCATACATAATAGATCCAACAGCCGAAGCATAAGGAACCCTTTGCATGCGCTCCACCTCAGCAGGTGTAGAAGCACACTGTTTGCTATTCAAGTCAAGTCTCTCTTGCATCGGAACATTTCCACGCTTAGAATTTTCCATCTTATATCTCTTTAAGATCTTATCAATATAAGGACTTTGACTTAGTCCAATTAACCGCTTTGTTCTATCTCTATAGATCTTGATTCCAAGAATGCTGCTTCTCCCAAGTCTTTCATAGCGAAACACTTTCCAAGGTAGGATTTTACATCTTGTAACATTGGAATGTGATTTCCTATGATCAATATGTCATCAAAATATAAGACAAGGAAAGTAACATTACTCCCACTAGCTTTTGGTTATACACATGGCTCATCAGGGTTTTGAGTGAATCCAAACCTTTTGATTTCCTCATCAAACCTCTTGTTCCAGCTTCTTGATGCTTGCTTTAGTCCATAAATGGACCTTTGAAGCTTGCACACTTTGCTGGGATGTTTTGGATCAATAAAACCTTCAGGTTGAACCATATAGACATCTTCGTCTAAGTAACCATTCAAGAAGGCAGTCTTGACATCCATTTGCCAAATCTCATAGTCATAGTACGCTGCTATGGCCAAGAGAATCCTAATAGCCCTAATGTCCGCTACAGGAGAGAAGGTTTCATCATAGTCAACTCCGTAGACTTGAGTATAACCCTTCGCTACGAGACGAGATTTATAGGTGTGTACATTTCCGTCCATGTCGGTCTTCTTTTTGAAGAGCCATTTACACCCAACGGTTTTAGCATTGGGTGGAAGATCAACCAAGCGCCAGACTTGATTATCTTTCATGGATTTCATTTCCACATTCGCAGCCTCAAGCCATTTTTCAGATTCTACATTTAGACACAACTTTTCGGGAGCACGTATTGTCCTTGCAGACTTACGAATTGGAACAACATCGACTTGAGGTTTAACACTTTGACCACTTTCCCCCCCAAGTTGATGTTCGCTAGTGTTTGTAGAAGGTGATGCATCTTCCTCTTGAGTCTCATCAAGTTCTACTACCCTCCCACTGTTTTCTAGAGCTATGAGATTCTTTTCAAAGAACTCAGCATATCGAGCAACTTTAACAGTATAAATTAGATTGTTGTTAATTTGGTTCTGCTTATTTGCATGGTTTTTTATATAAATTAGATTTAGATTCCACTTATGAGCATAGTTTTTTGACTACGCATAAAGTTGGCACCAAAAGATGTATTACTAATGAGAAATCATCAAGTCTTTGGCATAAGAGATTGGGACATATCTCTATTAAGCGAATGAAAAGATTAGTAAATGATGGGGTTTTACCAATCTTAGATTTTACTGATTTTGGTACTTGTAGAAATTGCATCAAAGGCAAACAAACTAACAAGACCACTAAAGGTGCCAAAAGAAGTTCTCAGATACTTGAGATCATACACACAGACATCTGTGGACCATTTTCTACCCCTTGTTTGAATGGTCAGAAATATTTTATTTCTTTTATTGATGACTATTCTAGATTTATGTATCTTTATCTCTTATTTGATAAATCTGAAGCGTTTGAAGCGTTCAAAAATTTCAAATTAGAGGTTGAGAAACAAAAGGACATGAAGATCAAAATAGTCCGATCGGATAGGGGTGGAGAATATTATGGAAGTTACACGGAAAAAGGGCAAGCACCTGGTCCATTTGCTAAGTTCCTACAAGAAGAAGGTATTGTGCATCAATACACAATGCCGGGAACACCACAGCAAAACGGTGTATCTGTAAGAAGGAACTGAACACTTATGGACATGGTTAGAAGCATGATAAGCAATTCAAAATTGCCTTTGACCTTATGGAGTGAAGCTTTAGAAAAACAGCTGTGTATGTTTTGAATAGGGTTCCATCAAAAGCCGTTCCTAAAACACCTTTTGAGTTATGGAATGGATGGAAACCTAGTTTGAATCACTTACACGTATGGGGTTGTCCGGTTGAAGTTAGGGTATATAACCCAAACATCAAAAAACTGGATGAACGAACAGTGAGTGGTTATTTTATAGGCTACATGATGAACTCCAAAGGGTTTAGATTTTATTGTCCCTCACATACTCCTAAATTGGTTGAAGCTAGAAATGCTAAGTTTCTTGAGGAACATGAAGAAAGTGGGAGTAATTCAATTCAAGATATACAATTTGAAGAAGTAAGGGATGAACCTATCATACCTTTACATGTAGAGAATTTGGTTGCAAATGACAATGATGTTCTGAATCATATAGAAGAACAACCAAATGAACATCTTCAAGAAAATAAATTACATAATGAACAACCAAACGTTGTTGAACCCATTGATCAAGCTAACCCCAAAACAGTGGGAATTAGAAGATCCTCAAGAACTAAAAAGTCAACAATTCCTAGTGATTATGTGGTATACTTACAAGAATCCGATTTTGATGTTGGAATTAAGGAAGATCCCATTTCGTTTACACAAGCCATGAGTACTGAAAATTCTTCACTTTGGTATGATGCCATGAAAGAGGAGATGGAACCCATGTTTAAAAAAAAAGTTTGGGAATTTGTTCCATTACCAAATGAGGCATCCCCAGTAGGATGCAAATTGGTTTTTAAGACAAAAAGAGACTCATCTGGTAATGTTGAACGATATAAAGCTTGACTTGTTGCTAAGGGTTTCACTCAAAGGGAAGGCATTGATTACCATGAAACCTTTTCACCGGTTTCAAAGAAGGATTCTCTTAGAATAATAATGGCATTAGTGGCTCATTTTGATCTTGAGTTACATAAAATGGATGCGAAAACGGATTTTCTAAATGGAGATCTTATTGAAGAAGTATACATGAGTCAACCTGAAGGTTTTGTCAATAAAGAAAATGAGAAACTAGTTTGTAAGTTGAATAAATCCATATATGGACTAAAGCAAGCCTCCCGCCAATGGAACATTAAATTTCACAATGTTGTCTCTTCATTTGGTTTTGTTGAGAACATTGTTGATCAATGTATTTACCTTATATATTCTTAGTCCTATATGTGGATGATATTTTACTTGCAAGCAATGATTTAGGGATGTTGCATGAGACTAAAGATTTTCTTTCAAAGAATTTTGATATGAAGATCTTTAGTCTCATGCAACATCCCTAAATCATTGCTTGCAAGTAAAATATCATCCACATATAGGACTAAGAATATATATTGACTCCCACTCACCTTAATTTTGTTTAATGATTGTATAGTTTTCATAAAGTAATTAAGGAAACGAAATAAGTTGTTAGTCACATTTATTGTGATTGATTTGAGAATCTCTTGATGGAAGAGATTGATTCGGTTTCCATATGAGAGGGTCCTTGCCTTACCTATAAATAGAGGTGCATGTGATTCCATCAACACATACAAAAACTGAAGCATAGGTGAAAGGCTAGAAACGCTCTCATTCTTCATCGTTTTCGCTTAAACAATAATGGCTAGAGGTAATTCTTAAAACTTAATCTTTAATTTTAGTTCTTGCATTTGGTATCAGAGCTTACTCCAATCATGTTGTTTAGCATTCTTGAATTCACTATAAAAGTTTTCTGACGTTAAGAAAAAATTTGTTTCGTTTGATCTTGGGACATGATGAGTGAGGTTCAGTTTGTGGTACTAATGAATAAAAGTAAAAGTTATGGGCATGTCGATTCTTGTTCATGAGTCCAATTAATTATATTTTATTTTCTTAATGGAGCATGATATGTATCACTGAACTCTCATTGCATAAACTGACAATAATTTTCTTAAGTTTAAATATAAATATAATGTTATTGAATAAATAGTTGATGTCGTGTAAACGGGGTTTTAAAATGGAAAATACCTACCTTACTACACACAACACAGGCAAGAATACCTGATCATATATAGTATAGCTCAGTAAGTCCGAGTCGAACACAGGGAACGGATGTCAATCATAACAAATTGGAAATTAATACAATTAATTAAAGCAGTAAAAAGTGGGGACGTTTTAGTTCCGATCGAACAATTGATAAACAAGATTAATTGATTAAACACAATCAAGAAAGATATGAAGTTGTTTTCAACCCGCTAACAGTTCAATTTAACGTTATCCACCGAATTGTGTTATGGATTAAAACTACACCGTTTATATGATTTACCCTTATAACTTGAATCAACAAAGTCTATAACTATTACTAGTTATCACATTCATTGCCAATTCTTAATGATAATCGATCCTAGCCTATCAAACTCAATCTATTTAGTGATAATTATCAGTTTAAACCAACAATCATCAATAATGACCAATCAATAGAGAACTTAATCATAAATCATTGGATCATCACGCTAGGTTATCATCAATGGAACAGTTGAATGAGTTGGATGAATTAAGAATAAATGCTTATGACAATTCGAGATTGTTCAAGGAGTGAACTAAGAAATGGCATGATGCTCGTCTTAAGTCGAACCATACATTCGAAAATGGTGATAAAGTTCTGTTGTACAGTTCTAGATTGCATCTGTTTCCAGGAAAGTTAAAGACACGCTGGACTGGCCCATTTGTTGTTGACAAAGTTTATCCGTTTGGAGTTGTTGATTTGCAAGGATATTCTGGAAAAACTTTCAAAGTCAATGGAAGTAGAGTGAAGAAGTACTATGGTGATATAAGGGACTTCAAGCGTGACTTGGAGATGGATTTGAATTAAGTGGTGAAGCAAGATGTCGAGCTTACCGACGTGATAAACAAAAGCGCTTTCGGGAGACAACCCGTTATTTTGTTATTTTGTTTTATTGCTTTTGCTTGCAGGTTTGAACTTTGTGGGTATGTTCCCTGGAAACCCTCACGAGACTACAACTCATCCACTCGGGATGCCGAGGGGTTTAAAGGCTTATTGCATGTGCTAAATGCGATTGTGTTGCCTACGGAAGTGTGCTAATGTATTTTATTTCTGAATGAAGTCCTTCAAGCAAATTGCCTTCAAATCAGGGGAGTTTTCTGTTTCACTTCTTTTCTATTCCCTTTATTTTTATTTTCTTTTGCAATGAGGACATTGCATGTTTCTAAGTGGGGGATGGGGGAAAAGAAGTCTAATTGTCCTTAACTTATGAATGGTAGCTATTGAAAAATATTGAGGTTAAGAGGCATTCTACGTGTTAGTCATTTTTCAGCCCAAATTTTTGTTTTAAAATTGTTTTCTTTGTAAAATTTAGCAATCTTGTAACACAGTTTGGGAATGCAAAGAATGAAATAAATTTAATTTTTAAATATTAGATAGTTCATCTTATGATGTACCGATAGGCAATCTATATGAAGGGTATTGAGCTAGTAAGAAATGTAATAAATTAAGTAGGGATTTATCCTATGAGAATCTTTTAGCAAGGTATGACCTTAGTATTAATTCTTGTATGATAGCGTGTTATAATCCATAATTTTGAGATCCTAATAATCATCATTTGGGAATATACTGGGTGTTGTCTCCTCTGTTGTACGAAAGTACAGACCTGGTTTCCGTCAGTATATTTGAAATCAAAATAAATAAATATAAATGAGTACAAAAGACTCATAAATTGAAAAACCAAAGCCAAGTTATGTCGCTCTGTTGTACTGAGGTACAGACCTGTCACCAATGTCTTGGTTTGAAAAATGATTGATTTATTTGGATGTTCATTATTTGGAGAATTGTGACACGTTATCTATATGAGAGTATTTTGCTATTGAAAATCAAGGGTAAGGTCTGCTAGAATAATAATAAGTTAAGCTCAATCTCTGAAATTTAGATTGTTTAAGTGGACAACAATATCGGTAATCTGAGTGAATTATCTTTTATGAGTAATAATAATAGAATGGCTTCTCATGTAAAGTTTCTTGATTGCTGAGTTTTAAGGAAGAATCGATTTTAAGATGAAAATTTGGTTTGTCGAATGCTGTGTAGTTTGTAAGTCCTTTTATCCATTGTTTGCCGTTCATATTTAAAGTTTTGAATTTTTGAATTACTAGTCTACTTGAGGACAAGTAGGATTCAAGTGGGGGATGTTTGATGAACGCCAAAATGTGCTATTTTATAGTACTAATTACCCCTTAGTTTGATTAATTTCTTATGCATTTGATTTGAATTCGATACTCATTTCGTTCGTATTTGCATTTAGGAATTTTCTGGAGCTTGAATCGGAAAAGGAGCTGAAAACGTGCAAGAATTGAAGAAAATGAGTTAAAAATAAGAAAGATTGAAGATGGTGGTCGATGGTGAAAAAGCTGAGAAAATAGATCCATACGGCGTATGGAATCCATACGGCGTATGGATCAGTTGAGCCGGGCCGCCAGAAGACGCGGGTTAAACCCATGGGCTTTGCCTACGGCGTATGGAATTCCATACGACGTATGGATTGATTCGGCAGAAACCCTAAAAACTTCATTTTGCCTTCATTTTACACAACAACTCACAACCTTTTTCTCCAGACGTTTTCTTTGATCCAAAACCTTAATTCCAGAGGCTTTTGAAGAGATTGAAGCTTGAGGAATCAAAGGCTTTCATTCGTTCGATCAATATTTCGATATTTCGGTTCGAATACATTTCTTTCTTTCGTTTAATTATGATTATTGGAATGCTTACGAATCTGATTTGCTGTAGAAATATGATTGGCTAAGTTTTTATTACAATTGTTTAGATGATCATACTCAGATGATGATTTGATTATTGAATTGCGGATTATTTTGGTTTTTATGAATGTTTATATGTTTATTCGAAGATCCATGTTTAATTGTTATTAAATAAAACTTAATTATAAAATAAAGAAATAATAAAATAACTTAATTAAAATAAAAGATTAAATTCAAATGGTTGAAGAAGTACAATTGCTTAGACTAGTTTCCTCAGAATCCGATTATCACTTTATTGAATTGCAGAAATGTGGATCTTATTGTGACCTTTCCTTTCCAGCTAACTTCTCATCAAGATTGCACTTCTGTAAAGCCCAGTATACTTTATGCTCTAACTCAAAAGGTAAATGACAAGCTTTTCCATAAACAAGGCGATAAGGTGTTGTTCCAACTGACGACTTAAATGCTGTTCGTGCCGCCCATAATGCATCATCCAACTTGTATGACCAATTCTTAGGGTTTCCTTCAACTGAACGTTCTAAATTACGCTTCAACCCTCTATTAGTCACTTCCACTTGACCACTCGTCTGTGGATGATAAGCAGTTGAAAACTTATGTCTAACTCCGTACTTTCGCAGCACTTTTTCCAATTGCAGATTTGTGAAATGTGTCCCTCGATCACTAATTAAAGCTTTTGGTGCTCCAAAGCGCGAAAATAACTGTTTAAGAAAATTTACCACAACGCGAGCATCATTCGTGGGTAATGCTTTTGCTTCGGCCCACTTAGAAACATAATCCATAGCCACAATGATGTATTTGTTTCCATTGCTAGGTGGAAACGGGCCCATAAAGTTTATACCCCAGACATCAAAAACCTCGCTTACCATAATTGGATTTTGCAACATTTCATCCTTCTTTGAGATTCTCCCAGTACGTTGGCAGGCATCGCATTCCTTCACATACTTGAATGCATCCTTGTAAACTGTTGGCCAATAAAAACCTGCCTCGAACACTTTCCTTGCAGTGTTGTTTGGACCATGATGTCCTCAAGCCTGACCATCATGACAGTGCTCTAAGATAATATCACATTCCTCTCCAACTACACATCGTCTGATAATTCTATCAGCACACTGTCTGAACAGATATGGGTCTTCCCAAAAGTAATAACGTAAAGATGAGAAAAACCTCTTTCTTTGGTTAAAGTCCAATTCGGATGGAAGAGTCTTTGTAACTAGAAATTTTGCAATATCAGCGAACCATGGAAATTCATTCAGAATTGCTTTCAACAAGCTTTCATCAGGAAACTTATCTCGAATTTCAGTTTCATCCAACTTATCCAATTCTGGATTTTCCAGTCTTGACAGATGATCTGCAGCCAGATTTTCCGCTCCCTTCTTATCACGAATCTCAATGTCAAACTCCTGCAATAACAAAATCTATCGCAACAATCTTGGTTTTGCATCTTGTTTTCCAAACAAGTATCTTAATGCAGAGTGATCGGTAAAAACAACCGTTTTTGACAGGACCAGGTAAGAGCGAAACTTATCAAACGCAAAAACAACAGCAAGCAATTCCTTCTCAGTCGTAGTGTAATTCTCCTATGCACTCGTCAAAGTCTTGCTTGCGTAATAAATAGGTTGAAACTTCTTATCAACCCTCTGACCTAAAACTGCTCCCACAGCATAATCACTGGCATCACACATCAATTCAAATGGAAGATCCCAATTCGGACTTATCATAATTGGTGTGGATACCAATTTCTCCTTTAAAATCTTGAACGCAACTTGGCATTCCTTTGAAAACTCGAACTTAGCTTCCTTTTCCAACAACTTGTTCATAGGACGTGCTATCTTTGAAAAATCCTTGATGAATCTTCTATAGAACCCAGCATGTCCTAAGAAACTTCGTATTCCTTTAACATTTGTTGGATGAGGTAGCTTTGCTATGGCCTCAATCTTCGCTTGATCAACTTCAATACCAGCTCTTGAAATTTTATGCCCCAACACAACTCCTTCTCGTACCATGAAATGACACTTTTCCCAATTTAAAACGAGATTTGAACTCTCACACCTTTGCAACATCCTCTTTAGATTCATCAGACACTTATCAAAAGAATCTCCAAACACAGAGAAGTCATCCATGAATATTTCCATGCTGTCTTCTACCATATCATGGAATATTGCCATCACGCACCGTTGAAATGTGGCGGGTGCGTTACATAGACCGAAAGGCATTCTCCGATAAGCGAAAGTTCCGAATGGGCAGGTGAAAGTAGTTTTATCTTGATCATTTGCATCAATTGGGATTTGGAA
Organism: Helichrysum umbraculigerum; assembly: GCA_949592205.1. NCBI lineage: Eukaryota > Viridiplantae > Streptophyta > Magnoliopsida > Asterales > Asteraceae > Helichrysum > Helichrysum umbraculigerum. The sequence continues at coordinate 18,279,948 of CATIUR010000007.1, read as the reverse complement.
GTACCCGGAGAATCCGTCTAGAAAGAAATAATACTCTTTTCCAGCTAGACGTTCCAGCATCTGATCAATGAATGGCAAAGGAAAGTGATCCTTGCGTGTCGCATCATTCAGCTTTCTATAATCTATACAGACCCTCCATCCAGTAACAGTTCTTGTGGGAATTAACTCATTCTTCTCATTCGCAACCACTGTCATACCTCCTTTTTTAGGCACAACATGGATGGGGCTGACCCATGGACTATTAGAAATCAGGTATATCAATCCAGAGTCAAGCAATTTAATGATTTCCTTCCTCACAACATCCGTAACCTTAGGATTTAATCGTCTTAATGGTTGCACAACTGGTTTGAAATCAGATTCCATAAGGATCTTGTGCGTACAATATGATGGGCTAATTCCCTTGATGTCACTGATCGTCCATGCTATAGCATGCTTATGTTCCTTCAGAACTTTTAGCAGACTTTCTTTCTCGTTTGCTGATAGCTTGGATGAAATGATAACTGGCAATCCGACTCTCCTTCTAGGTATGCATATTCCAAATGGGTCGGTAAATCTTTCAATTCTAACCTTGGTGGTTCTTCAAAAGAAGATTTACATGCCAACACCTTTTCTCATGAGCAGGGAATCCCATGCATAGTGATGCGAGTCTCTTTCTTGACTAAAATACCATTAGTCTCAACCGTTTCTTCATTCTCAGTCGGCTGATCACCTTCTACTTCCTCATCACTCTCGAACTCTAACTCCTCAAGCATTTTATCGAATTCTTCAATATCTCTAATTGCTTCTATGCTTCCCGTCCATCCTTCCAGAATCATGGGATCTAGATCTTCATCTTCCATGAGACTTTGAAGGAACTCTTCATCATCAGTCATTTCTCTGGCACTCACAAAGTAGCAAGTATCATCAACTGCAGCAGGATATCGCATTGATTTGTTGACATCAAACACCACTTCATCTTATGCTAACCTCAGAGTGATTTTTCTATCATGAACATCAATCAATGCCCTTGCAGTGGCTAGAAAAGGTCTTCCCAAAATGATAGGTACCTTTTTATCTTCAACCATGTCCAGAATGATGAAATCACATGGAAAAACAAACCTATCCACCTTAACTAGCACATTCTCTACCATACCCCTAGGATATTGAACTGAACGATCTGCTAACTCAATGCACATTCTAATTGGCTTTGGTTCCCCCAACTTAAGTCTGGCATACATAGTATAAGGCATTATTGATATGCTTGCCCCCAAGTCAGCCAATGCATGAGTAAGGTCTAAACTTCCAATCAGACAAGGAAGGGTAATACTCCCAGGGTCTTTCATTTTCGGTGGAAGTTTATTTTGCATAACTGCTGAACATCTCTCGTTCATTGTCACCGTGGTTGCCTCCATCAGTTTGCTCTTATTAGTTAAAAGTTCCTTGAGATACTTTGCATACTTTGGCATTTGAGCAATGGCTTCCACGAATGGGATGTTAATGTGCAGTTGCTTCATATTCTCTAGGAACTGGTGGTATTGAGCATCATCTTTCCCTCTTCTCAAAGCTGCAGGATAAGGTGGTGGTGGTGCATGCTCCTTAGCATATTGCTTATCTCTTGCAATTTGTTCAGCCTCAGTGTCCACCTTGGGACTTTCCACAACTTCTACTTCCTTCTCTTTCTGCGGTAGGGGTTGAGAGACAGGTTTCTTCTTTGGAATGGGGGTCTTCAAAACCCCTTCCACTCCGGGTGATTACCGCCTTCGCCTGATCCCGTGGATTGGTTTCAGTGTATCCAGGTAGGGTCCCAGGGAATCTTTCTTGAAGAACTTTGGCTATGTTGGAAACATTACCTTCAATTTGCTTAATCGCAGCTCCTTGGCTTCTCAATGCAGCGTCGGTGGCATCCATTCTTTGTCCAGAGCTCGTAATGAATTTCTCATTGGATGTGAGAAACTTACCCATCATTTCTTCTAAGTTAGCTTGCTTATCTGACGATGATGCACCTGGCTGCTCCTTGGTGAAAAATCCAGGTTGAGTTTGGCGAAACGGTCGCCCTCCATCTTGGTATGGTCTTCTGAAGAAGTTTCCACCGCCCTGACGATATGGTGCTTGAGCTTCTCCATACTTGACTTCCTCAGTCTGTTCTCCCGTTCGCGTCTCTAATTGGCTTTGGTTCCCCCAACTTAAGTCTGGCATACATAGTATAAGGCATTATTGATATGCTTGCCCCCAAGTCAGCCAATGCATGAGTAAGGTCTAAACTTCCAATCAGACAAGGAAGGGTAATACTCCCAGGGTCTTTCATTTTCGGTGGAAGTTTATTTTGCATAACTGCTGAACATCTCTCGTTCATTGTCACCGTGGTTGCCTCCATCAGTTTGCTCTTATTAGTTAAAAGTTCCTTGAGATACTTTGCATACTTTGGCATTTGAGCAATGGCTTCCACGAATGGGATGTTAATGTGCAGTTGCTTCATATTCTCTAGGAACTGGTGGTATTGAGCATCATCTTTCCCTCTTCTCAAAGCTGCAGGATAAGGTGGTGGTGGTGCATGCTCCTTAGCATATTGCTTATCTCTTGCAATTTGTTCAGCCTCAGTGTCCACCTTGGGACTTTCCACAACTTCTACTTCCTTCTCTTTCTGCGGTAGGGGTTGAGAGACAGGTTTCTTCTTTGGAATGGGGGTCTTCAAAACCCCTTCCACTCCGAGTGATTACCGCCTTCGCCTGATCCCGTGGATTGGTTTAAGTGTATCCAGGTAGGGTCCCAGGGAATCTTTCTTGAAGAACTTTGGCTATGTTGGAAACATTACCTTCAATTTGCTTAATCGCAGCTCCTTGGTTTCTCAATGCAGCGTCGGTGGCATCCATTCTTTGTCCAGAGCTCGTAATGAATTTCTCATTGGATGTGAGAAACTTACCCATCATTTCTTCTAAGTTAGCTTGCTTATCTGACGATGATGCACCTGGCTGCTCCTTGGTGAAAAATCCAGGTTGAGTTTGGCGAAACGGTCGCCCTCCATCTTGGTATGGTCTTCTGAAGAAGTTTCCACCGCCCTGACGATATGGTGCTTGAGCTTCTCCATACTTGACTTCCTCAGTCTGTTCTCCCGTTCGCGTCTCGGGGCAATCCTTTACTAAATGGCTTCCTCCACAGTTGTCGCATCCCACTTGGATAGCATGGACAGTCTCAGTAACCTTCTTGATATCTCTGCCCATGTTATCTAGCTTAGCGGTGATGGCTGCAAATCCATCGTCATCATTCACAGACCTCTTCCTTCTAGAAGTGCCATCATCCCATAACTGAGAGTGTTTCGCTTGGTCGCGAATGGCAGTCAAAGAATCACGAGGGACTTTCTTGGGAATAGGCATTTGGGAATCCAGTTGCTGTCTTGTGGCACGATCCACTCCTTTATAGAAAATACTCACGACTTGCTGATCGTTCAGGTCGTGCTGCGGGCACTTATGCATCAAGTCCTTATATCTCTCCCAAGTTTGGTGTAGTGACTCATCCATTTCCTGCTTGAAATTTCTGATCTCGTCAATAATCTTTGAAGTTTTGGAAGGAGGACAGTACATCTTCAGAAACTTCGTGCGAAGGTCTTCCCATGTGGTGATGGATCCAGCTGGCTCGTTTTGAATCCATCTCTTAGCAGCTCCCTTGAGTGTGATTGGGAATACCCTGAGCATAACTTGATCACGTGTGATGTTAGGAACGTTGAACATATCGGCTATCTCAACGATTTTCTCCACATGATCATTAGCATCCTCCCTTTGTTCTCCTCGGAAAGGATTCTCCCTAAGCTCCTTGAGAAACTGCCCCTTGATTTCAAACTCCACATCTTGTGCAATCGCTGGCCTTACTACTCCAGTGCCACGGTCATTACGCATCCGACTCGAATACTCTTCGAGCGTTATGTTGGCGATATCTTCTGCCATTGCGTCTCTTGGGTCTGCCTGATTGATCAGAGGTTCGAATAAGGACCGAAGATACTCTCCAAAATCCCCCTTTAAATACGACGGAAGGTTGTGGTGTAAACTTGAGTTGGGTGGTACAGAAGCAAACCGTCTTCTCTGACGAAAAACTCTTTCAGGATCTTCAAAAGGATCAACGATATGAGGATTCCTTGATCGGGTCATAAACTTCCTGTGATATAATTCCCGAATCAGTAGAACAAGACCCTAATTGAATTACTTACTAAACAATCCTAAACACAAAAATATAATTCGAAAAATAAATAAAACAGAACTGAACTTAAATAACAATATACACAGATCAAATTCCAATTTGTCAAATTAAAACAAACCGCTCCCCGGCAGCGGCGCCAAAAACTTGATGTCGTGTAAACGGGGTTTTAAAATGGAAAATACCTACCTTACTACACACAACACAGGCAAGAATACCTGATCATATATAGTATAGCTCAGTAAGTCCGAGTCGAACACAGGGAACGGATGTCAATCATTACAAAATGGAAATTAATACAATTAATTAAAGCAGTAAAAAGTGGGGACGTTTTAGTTCCGATCGAACAATTGATAAACAATTATAAAAGAAATGATTTATTAAATAAAACTTAATTATAAAATAAAGAAATAATAAAATAACTTAATTAAAATAAAAGATTAATTTTAAATGGTAGAAGAAGTACAATTGCTTAGACTAGTTTCCTCAGAATCCGATTGTCACTTTATTGAATTGCAGAAATGTGGATCTTATTGTGACATGACAAACATACCAATTATCCTTACAAGATTAATTGATTAAACACAATCAAGAAAGATATGAAGTTGTTTTCAACCCGCTAACAGTTCAATTTAACGTTATCCATCGAATTGTGTTATGGATTAAAACTACACAGTTTATATGATTTACCCTTATAACTTGAATCAACAAAGTCTATAACTATTACTAGTTATCACATTCATTGCCAATTCTTAATGATAATCGATTCTAGCCTATCAAACTCAATCTATTTAGTGATAATTATCAGTTTAAACCAACAATCATCAATAATGACCAATCAATAGAGAACTCAATCATAAATCAATGGATTATCACGCTAGGTTATCATCAAGATTCAACAATTAAACATGGATCTTCGAATAAACATATAAACATTCATAAAAACCAAAATAATCCGCAATTCAATAATTAAATCATCATCTGAGTATGATCATCTAAACCATTGTAATAAAAACTTAGCCAATCATATTTCTACAGCAAACCAGATTCGTAAGCATTCCAATAATCATAATTAAACGAAAGAAAGAAATGTATTCGAACCAAAATATCGAAATATTGATCGAACGAATGAAAGCCTTTGATTCCTCAAGCTTCAATCTCTTCAAAAGCCTCTGGAATTAAGGTTTTGGATCAAAGAAAACGTCTGGAGAAAAAGGTTATGAGTTGTTGTGTAAAATGAAGGCAAAATGAAGTTTTTAGGGTTTCTGCCGAATCAATCCATACGCCGTATGGAATTCCATACGCCGTATGGATTGCAAAGCCCATGGGTTTAACCCGCGTCTTCTGGCGGCCCAGCTCAACTGATCCATACGCCGTATGGATTCCATACGCCGTATGGATCGATTTTCTCAGCTTTTTCACCATCGACCACCATCTTCAATCTTTCTTATTTTTAACTCCTTTTCTTCAATTCTTGCACGTTTTCAGCTTCTTTTCCGATTCAAGCTCCAGAAAATTCCTAAATGCAAATATGAACGAAATGAGTATCGAATTCAAATCAAATGCATAAGAAATTAATCAAACTAAGGGGTAATTAGTACTATAAAATAGCACATTTTGGCGTTCATCAATAGTGATGGTTTAATAAGGGTTGAAAAGATTTGTATTTTGCTTCCGCTAATTGATCTACTGATATATGAATATTGTAATTGTTTTCTGAAAAGAAGTGTTAATTTTTTATTTTTTTAACGATATCATTATTAAGGGGACTTTACGAAAACTTTACATCAAGTAGTCTAATGTATACTGTTGTCTACTTTGATCATAGCTTGAATCGATATTGTTTTATTGTTAGTTTACTCTAAAGTGTCCATGACCTTTACATCTTGCATACATAATAGTCTTGGTTTCTGATTTTATTGATTTATATATATAGACTGTTAACTGCTACTGTTTGTTTTGTTGCTAAACCATTCTATGTTAATATGTTTTACATAATTATTTGAATTTTCCGTATTGACGTAATTATGTCCTCCTTTTGAGAGTTTATATAGTTTTTATCCCAAATTTTTATTTATTTATTTATTTTTTTTATTTTTTTGAGTATTTAACTCATTACGGTAATTTTACTTCTTTCATGAAGTTCAAGGAAATTTCATATGATATATTTAAGAATAGCCATAGCATCTTAAATACATTAATATGATATAAAGGATTTTATAAACACTAGTAATGATATAATTGATCATGCTATTCAGATGTGTTTTTATGACTAACAAATTGATGTGGTTGCCCTACCCCATAGGGAGGTAACTATATTAATTTTGTTGTAATAAAATTGTTAATTAAACATAAAGTTTATTGTTTTCCTATACCCACAGGCATGGAAATTGTTTTTGAATGTTTAGTTTTCAATTTTTATAAAGAAGTATGATTATTCTATGCATAAGCAACCTCTACCCACAGGAAGGTTAGAATATATCATCAAATTATGTTATATTGCTTCATAGTCTTAACTTTATTTGCTTGAAATTTGCAGTTTTACCCACTACTGCTTTCTTTGATTCTGCTATCACCCCAATGCTCACGGGTGACAATTACCGTGAATGGAAAGAAACAATCCTTTTGACTTTAGGGTGCATGGATTTGGATTTGGCTCTCCGTGAGGATGCTCCTCCAAACCTCACGGAAACAAGTACGCCAACTGATAGGAATAACTTTGAACGACGGGAGCGATCTAATCGTTTGAGCATGATGTTGGTCAAGTCTCGCATAAGTCCTAGCATTAGGGGAGCAATCCCCATAAGTGAAAATGTCAAAGCTTACGTGAAAGCAATTGAAGATCAATTTGAAAGCTCTGATAAAGCTATGGCGAGCACCCTAATGAAAAAGCTCTCAAACATGACTCTTGACAAAGTCAAAGGTGTGCGTGAGCACATTATGGAGATAAGAGATGTAGCTTCTTGTCGTGCCCCCAGCGGTCGGTCGGATTTTACTCCGGTCATTCATCCGGCCACCGAGACACACGGCAGGGTAGTTTTAAATTTGTAATAGTCGGGGGGAGCCTAATCCTCCGTACTACCTACTGGAACTGGTATGAATACCTGATACGAGTAAGCGGTAAGGATGATCCAGGGTCGTTCCTCACGACGGCAGAATTGAAACAGAGCAAGTTCCGATTAATCAGTAATTAAGCGAGGGTTTTAATGACTTGGAAGGGTTTTGTTTTGTTTTTTTTTATATTTAATTAACTAAACTATTTAAACTAATAAAATATAAAACTAAGGGGAGACTAGCATATATAACACATAAGGATAACGAAGACGTGGTTTACCATGACTTAGAATAGCTGAGATGATGTTTTAGTTTGAAAACATCTTTTAAAGATTTGTGTCTTGCTTTCACGCAGATATCTTGTAGTGTAAACACTAGCACCCTACTGATCAGGTGAACCGATCAATATGTCTGTAACACCCCCAAATTTACGGTTTAGCGGAAGCAAGCTTTGGGGTGCTACTAATCAAGTAATCAAGCACAAAGGTTACAGTAAACGACTCTATATGAGACGTTTGAAAACATTATATTAATTTAATAAGTATTACAAAGTACATAGCTCAAGTTCGAATAATATCTAGTGATTCCAACACATAACATATGTTACAAAAGTCATGTAGAAAATCTCCAAGAGTGTGAATGCATGCGACTCGAGCTAAAAAGTAGTTCTGCTGGGCAATCCCTACTATTGCTGTGTACCTGAGAATGCATCACTAAAAAGGTCAACCAAAAGGTTGGTGTTTGTCCCTTACTTAGGATCTAACAGAACCGAGTCACTCAATCGTTTGCGGAATCAACGATTAAGTTATCACACGAACACAATGAATAATCAAACACAATAATTATGAAACCGAACGTTATATTATTGCTTATGGTCGATCAAATTACAGAGAATTTCGACAAATTGTGTTTAGGGTTTCGTCTACCCTAAAACAGAAAACGTAAATTGCTTAAATACAAAACTGGCATCTGCGAGCCCATGCGACGTTGACTACGTCGCAGGCCCAAAACCTGACGTCGCACCTGCGACGTTACGCGCTACGTCGCAGGAGTCAGGAAACGCAAATCTAAATACAAACTACGAGCTAGACCAACTGACAGACACTAAACATGTACCAACAAACTCCCCCGTTTCTTCAGCTTGGTCTTCAAAAATCTTCTTTAAACCCAGCCCGCAGGAAATTGACCATCAGCATGAATTCCATTAGCCACGCAAACAGTAACAACATTGTAAAACTGCTCGGCTAAACGTCTGTTGAACTCATTCTTCTGACCAACACGAATCCGATCATCATAGAGTTTTCTTAAATCTTTTTCATGAAAATTAATCAAACTCATCGGATCATACAGTCTAAACGTTGCTTGCTTCAAATTCCATATACCTCCAACTTCTGGCCACGGTTCAGAATCTGGAACGAAAGTAATAACCGCTTCACCAGTCTGTGGATCAAGTTCCCATTTTACAAGTCTTCTCAGAAAATAATAAGGAACTGGTTCCAGAGGTATCTCAGTCAAACAGTTAGCAGGCGGATAATGAACTTTAACCATAGGCTTCCTAGTGACTAGATCAATCTTCCTTTTCCATGTATACCGAGTTCCCAACGTCAGTTTCAATTTAGAATATGTCTTCGATAACACTTCCTGACGTAAATTTCTCTGAATGAACTCGGCATAATCATTCTCGAACGGATTAATCAATTTAAGCTGAGCTAATCGATTAATCTCTCCTTTTGGCAACGTGCTCAATCTATCAAAACGCATTCTGAAGTACTGAACTCCATCTTTTCTCTTAATCATAAAAAGATTCCTCTGACACTTCCAGCTTTTAATAACTCCGGTATAATTTCGACTAACCCGGTACACTTGACATTTAACTGGAATAGGAACTGGATTTCGTCCCTTAGGCCACCATTTCTTATTTCTTTCTCTCTTTTCTTCAGCAGTTAATTTCTTCTTAGGAATTTCAGAAGATTCAGTTTCAGGAACTGCTGAGTCCGGTGCCTGTGTCTCTGGAGCTGGAGTTGCAGCAGAACTAGATTCTCCATGTTGAGCTTTAGCAGGTCTCTCATCTTCACTTGAATCAGACTCTATAATCGGTGCATCATCATAAGCTTCCCCAGAATGTGCATCATCATACGTTTCATCTGAATTCAACTGTTCCTTTTCAATCGAAACATCCTCATTCATCTGAAAATCATTATCCGTTTCTTCCTCAGAGCCAACTCCACTGGCCATTCTTTGAATAAACGATAAGTCCGCAAATGAATAGTCAACAGCCAGCGGTCTCGGTTGCCCTGGAATATCATCAACACAAAAGTAATCCAAAACAGAAATATTTTCATTAACAGTTTCAAGTACAGGGTTGGGATTTACAGACGCAGGTTCACTTGACTCTTAAGTGGGTATCCCAGACCCAGACTCCCCCGAGGCAAGTAACCTGCCTTCCAAAACATTAACCCTAATCTTCGTTTCCTCAAGCTCCTTAGATTGAACCTCGATCAACGCAGCTTGTTCAGCAATCTTTTCGTCTTGAGCCTCCAGCTTTAGCGTCATCTTCTGCATATCATCCATAATCTTTTGCATGAATGCTGGAGTCGGTTGAATCTCAAAATCAGCTTGCGGCGATGGGTTGACTGAAGTTCTTGCAGACAAGGAACGACGAACACGACGACGAGGCTCAAAGTCTACATCCTGAGGATCATCACCGTCTCGAATACGTTTGCCAGTATTCTTTGGAACATACACACGCCCCTGTTTCAAACGACGCTGAATTCTTTTGTACCTCTGAGAAAACTGACGTCGAATTGTTTCCATCTGAGACGGGTGCGGGACCGCACCATCAGAATCCGAAGGCGTTGGCCCGCCATCATCAGGTTGTTGAACAGGAATTTCTTCAGAATCAGAACTTTTAACCGTGTCATGAGATGCTGGATTGTCCGAGTCAACATGCCCAAACTGCTCGATGTTCTCCAAAAGAGCATCTACATTCTCCCCCGCAGCTTGAACAGGAATGTTCACAGGTGGTTGCTGCGGTTGCTGTGGTGCTGGAATGTCCATATATTGAGGTTCCGGAGGCGGTACGTAATTCTCATCAACAATAGCACCGAATAAGGGAACATCCCTTGCCGCCTGAACCCCACCTGCACAAATAGTAAAGATCCGATTCATCATCGGTGAAATCTTTAATTGCTGATCGATGTCACCCTATGCTTGAAGATCTGGATGATAACGATTGATGTGCAACTGAATAAATCTCGGATATAAGATCCATTTCTGATCCCCGGCATTCGCATTATCAACCATAGCCTTGAATATAAAACCCGAGAAGTTGAACGGCTTGTTGTACACTAATGCTAACATAGCAGAAGCCAAACTTCGGCTCATACCATCCGTTCCACCTTTCCTATTGCCCAAACAAACGATAATCACGTGCATCAAATATCTCCAAACACGTGTGAGATTCGCTTTCCTATACTGATCCGTGGGAATCCCGGGATATCCAATCCTTTGCATAGCTCCCGAAACAAAAACATGATCAAAACCGACTGGCATATTCGGTTGATCGTTCAGCTGTAAAAGTTCCCGAATACTCTGTTCTGTAATAGTGATTTCCGTACCAGCAACCGTTGAAACCAGTCTTCGAATGTCGTTATCGGTAACAACATTTGCGTTTCTCCAGAAAGGGTTGATCAGATTTCCAAAAGCCACAGCGTTATCCGAAATGGCGTGGAATACCCTTGAACGCCTCAGAAATGCAATCATCTGACGATACGGTGCAACTTTATCAGAAGTATCATCAAGGTAAGCAGCAGTATTATGACGCGCTTCGAAAACAAGAGCCATATCTGCAAAAACAGAAACATACAAGATATTCTCGAAAAGCGTTAGAACAAACAAAGTATTCCAAACTTATCACAAACGAAAGGTTTCATTGATATGTTAAATAAGTACAAAGTTACAAACACACATATCAAATCCTAAACCCTAAACCCTAAACCTAAACCTAGACCGAAGATCCTGGTTAAACGAATACAGCCAAAATCCAAGACAAGGTCAGGCTAAAATCCAAGACAGGGATGGTATCCCACCAGACCAGAAGGCCGAGATCCAGGATAATAAAGGAATTCCTCCAGACCAGAAAACCAAGATTCAGGACAAAGAGAGAATTCCACCGGATCATTAGCCAACTGAAGCAAAAATGGTCATATCTAAGTGACCAGATAAAAACTTTAAGGTGCTGGACCACCAGAAAGCGCAAAAGAATCCACGACCGGAAGAAGATCCTTCTAGCCGCGGACGGGCGAGTAGTGACACTCTTTTAGGCTGAAGCAGTAAGCACTATCTTTGTCGTTCAGCTAGGAACTGAAAGAAATCACTCGCCATTGCTGGACAGGATTTAAAAGTCAGAAAAACGAACATTTGATTGGTAACAAAAAAATGTCATTTTTCTGTAATAAGCGACGTAGTCGATGACGTCGCATTTCAAATAGCGACGTAGTAAAGGACGTCACAGAAAATCAGAATAATAACAATAGCGACGTAGACCGTGACGTCGCACAAAATTCGAGCGACGTCGATAGGTACGTCGCATTTTGCAATTTATTGTGAATTTAATCACGTTAATAAAATAGCGACGTAGCGAGGGACGTCGCGGTAAAAAGCGACGTAGGGAAGGGCGACGTAGGCATGTAAAAATAACTAATGAGAGCGACGTAGGCCACGACGTCGCAGCGTACGTCGCACTGAAGAACATTCATCCCCAACCCAGAAACCCTAACCATCAAATTTAGGGGTTTTCAAAATCAAACGCACTAAAAGGTGCGGCAACTAATGGTGATCACGAAAACATAGATTATACGATGTTTAGATCACGATTACACAACTAATTCAACCCAAACCGAGAACCCTAAAACCCGCAATATACATTTAACGATTAACGCAAAAATACACGGTGAAAAAGGGTAAGATTGGTACCTAAGTGTGCGGAATAACGAGTAGAAGAAAACTACAAGAGTGAATCGGAGTGAAAACGGCTACAAATCACGAAAATGCTCGAAGCAGTGCTACGTCGCAAATCGCCAATGGTACGTCGCAGGCTACGTCGCAGGTGAATATTGAATAGTGTGACATTTTACGTCGCGGTTGAGACTATATATAGTCTAACCCTATGTGCGACGTAGACTGGGACGTCGCATGCGACGTTGAGTGGGACGTCGCATAGAGCAGTCAGTATGTGATTTGAGTCGATTTTGAAATTTTCAAGAACCATTTACTCGTTATTTTAACAAACAACATCTAAATGAGTCGTGACTTGGGAAAAATAACATAGAATAAAAAAATAAAGCATAAAATAACGAAAAAATCTTTTTGGTATTTTCTTTAATATCACAAAAAGAAAAAAATATAACAGAATAAAATTACTAACACTCTATTTTTGGTGACGGAGTTGTTTTATCTTATTAGGGATCATATCGGAATAACATGCAATTATTAGGAATAGTTAGTGTTATTTCGATCATCAATATATTTAGTCCACTTTAAATTTACGTGGCACATTTAAAACACCTGTTATAAAAATTATTTCAAAACGATTATTGGTATTGTTTGTCCACCTAAACACGTTACATCCGTGTCTGTGAGTTAACCTTTTATTGTTAATATGAATATTTCTCCGTGGTCCCCACCATAGATATACCCCTATAACTTAGACATGAACATAGTTTCTAAATTTAGAAAGAATATATAAGAGAATCAATTTTAAGAATCAAGTCAGCGGTGACAGGTCTGTACTTGCGTACAACAGAGCAACATAACTTGATTCAGGTATAAGCAAAACCAAACGCAGTCAAACCAAATTGAGTGGCGACCTTGTTTAGTACCTTAAATTTAAGACGTTGCAAGTACTTTGACTCACGTTTGCTTAGTTTTGAGAGTAAGCTGAATTGAGACCAGGTCTGCACTTACGTACAACAGAGGAAACAATCAGCATACTCCCCCAAAAGATCTCAGATATACGATCCAAAAATAGAAGTATGTCAAGCTATGCTAAGGAATTAAGACATAGAGTCGTACATCACGAGGTGTTTACCACATGATCATAGACAAGTAGTTAAATTATTTCTTAATATCTCAGAGACCGGTGTGTACAATGCCTACCAATACATCGTATGATGAAGATAATTTAGATAAAAACTGTTTTAAGTGTGTCAGATAAACCTACTGACACATCCAAGATAAACCTTAAAATTCCATTTTGTGCATGTCACCCGATGTACTATCATATCCCAAGTTGTTTACAGACACAACTTCAACGTCTATTTTAAAAATGTAGCAACCTTGCGTTTTCTTTAATACTAAAGAGTATAAAGAGTGGCTGTTGCGATTTTTTTTTTTTTTTTTTTTTTTTTTTTTTTATATTGAATTTAAAAACTTAAAAAATCCAAGTCACAAATCATTTCTTTGACTGAAAGAACCTTAAACCTATCAGATTGACCAGTTCAATAAAACGTGATCGCAAAAAGGCTTTTGTGAAAAGGTCCGCACACTGCTTAAGGGTATCTATATGTACGACATCTATAAGGTGTTTCTCAAAGCAATCCCGTATGAAGTGGAACCTAAGTTCAATATGTTTGGTCTTAGAGTGCTGTACGGGATTGTGTGTTATAGATATAGCAGTTGTATTATCAATGTAAATAGGAGTCATAGAGAGATTGAACCTGTAATCACGCAGCTGATGCTGAATCCAGAGAACTTGAGAACAGCAACTTGCAGCAGCAACATACTCAGCTTCAGCTGTGGAAATAGCAACCGCAGTCTGCTTTTTGCACTGCCAAGAAACTAAGCGCGATCCAAGGAACTGACATCCTCCAGTAGTTGACTTCATATCTATCTTGCAGCCACCAAGATCCGAATCCGAATAGGCAGTTAACTCGAAGTTTTTCTCGTTTGAATACCATAGACCCAGAGATGGCCTAAAAGCGAGATATCCAAAAATGCGTTTTACTGCCTTAATATGAGACACCTTCGGATTTGCTTGAAATCGTGAGCAGAGTGAAACAGCAAACACTATATCTGGTCTTGAGGCAGTCAGTACATGAGAGAGCCTATCATTGAGCGATAGTCTTTCTCCTTGCAATCTTCATCGTCCTCATTAGGTCCAAGATTGTGTCTTGCTTCAATTGGAGTGCCGTAGTGTTTACAGTTGAGCAATTCATATCGCTTTAACATGTCAGTGACATATTTTGACTGGTGGATATAAATTCCATTGTCAGATTGCTCAACCTGTAGTCCCAGAAAGAACGTGAGTTCCCCCATAGCACTCATTTCAAACTCAGATTTCATCAATCTTTCAAAATCCTTGCACAACTGATCATTAGTTGATCCAAAAATTATGTCGTCCACATAGACCTGCACAAGTAACAAATCCACTCCTTCCCGTTTGATGAAAAGCTTGCTATCAATCTGTCCTCTGTCAAAACCATTCTTCAGCAAGTACTTGGCAAGTCGCTCATACCAAAGTCGAGGAGATTGATGAAGACCATACAAAGCTTTCTTCAGCTTGCAAACATGATTAGGATGCTTTGGGTCTTCAAAACCAGGAGGCTGACACACATAAATCACTGCGTCGACATCTCCATATAGAAAGGCACACTTTACGTCAAGTTGATACACACGGAATCCCTTAAAAGAAGTATAGGCTAGAAAAATCCGAATTGATTCCAAACGAGCAACATGAGCGAAAACTTCATCATAGTCAATACCTTCTAATTGACTATATCCTTGAACTACCAGACGAGCTTTATTTCGAATAACCGCCCCACGATCATCCATTTTGTTACGGTAAACCCAACGAGTACCCGTCAAGTGAGCACCCTTGGGTAGAGGAACAATTTCCCAAACATTCATCTTGTTTATTTGCTGTAGTTCCTCCTGCATAGCCTCGACCCAAGATGGATCCTTTAAGGCTTGTTCAACCTTTTTAGGTTCAATTTGAGACAAATGACATGAATCGATATGAGCTATAAGTCCCAAAAGTTGCTGAGCTGAAGTCTGCTTTGCTTGCTGTCGTGTTTGAACAGATGCATGAGGATCACCAATGATATTATCAATGGGGTGATCCTTATGTATACGAGTTTCTGGTATGGCACTTGGCACAAGATCCACACCCAGATTGTTCAAATCTCCCTCAGTTTCAGGAGTAGCAGCAGACTCAGGAGAGGCTAACTCTTCTTCTTCTCCTTCATCTTCATGAGAAAATAAGTGAGAGTAGGCCATTGTTTCTTCCATTTCATCTTCTTCTTGAGGTTCCTCTAAAGGAGGCATGTTTGGATCATATGGAAGCTCCTTTGTGTAGTTATAAATTGTTTTAGAAGGAGCAGCGGAAGATGGTGGAGTAGGAGATGGTGTAGTTGGTGGTGATTTGGTTGTTGGTTGTGGTTGTGTGGGTGTTGTTTATGAAGGTGTAGGTGTAATTTGTGGAGGTGTAGGATTAGTCGGTGGAGGTGCGGGTGTTGCATTGGGAGATGGGTCGGATGGTTTATTATGTACAGGTGTATCTTGAGTAAGATCAAGCTCATGAAGTATAGAAACCAATTCTTCCGTTTCATCTTCTTCCGGAATATTGAAAGAGTTGAAGAGGTTTCCATAGTTGAAAAACCAATCCGGACCCGTTCCTTGAGGAGGTTCAGTATACCTTAAACATTTCACTTCAAAATGCTCCTCAATCTGATTCGTTGATTTGTTAAAGACTCTTTTGTTCGGAGAGTTGACTGAATATCCAAGAAAAATCCCTTCAACAGCTTTATCACCAAACTTAGAGACCTTATCTTTTGTTATCATAATCAGGCATGGACACCCAAATGGTTCTAGGAACTGCAGATTTGGCTTACGGTTATTGAAAAGTTCATAACACGTTTTGTTCTTTTTCTTAACCGTGAGTACTCTGTTGAGAACATAACAGGCAGTATTAACTGCCTCAGCCCAGAAGATAATTGGTAACTTGGAGTCAGCTAACATAGTCCGAGCTGTCTCGATGATTGTCCTGTTCTTCCTTTCGGCAACTCCATTCTGTTGTGGAGTCCTCGGAGCACTAAATTGATGCTCAATACCTCTTGTAGCACAAAACAATTCAAGAGTTGAGTTCTTGAATTCAGTTCCATTGTCGCTTCGTATCCTTTCACCTTCAAGTTGCACAGATTTGCCAACTTGTCCAACAAATACACCAGAATCTCAGGAGTTTCCCCCTTTGTGGTCAAAAAGTAAACCCACGAAAACCTTGAGTAGTCATCAGTAACTACCAAGCAGTAAGACCGACCACCAATGCTCTTTGTAGAGACTGGACCGAAAAGATCCATATGCAGTAGTTCCAATGGAGCATTTATGGAATTCACCTGCTTAGACTTATGGGACTTCTTACGTAGCTTTCCTTTTTGGCAGGAGATACAGTCATCCTTTAGAGCAAATGACTATTTCGGAACTCCTAGCACGAGGTCATTTTTAGTCAAGAAATTCATTTTTCGGAAATGAATATGTCCCATTCGTCTGTGCCAAAGCAGTGATTCCTTTTCAGAAGCCTTAGACAAGAGACACGTATACTCGTTCGAGGTCTCAACAGTTCTCATGTTCAGAATGTATGTGTCATTCTTTCTTGGTGCTCTCAGTAACACCCATTCTTCTGAAATGACATACCCAGGCTTCAGTATCACACACTCTGTCTTTGTGAACGCAGTGGTATAATCTTTATCACAGACCTGTGAAACACTTAGCAAGTTGTGCGTAAGTTGTTCCACGTAGTTCACATTTTCAAAACTAACATTGCCGTTAGTTAACGTTCCTCTTCCAGAAATGGTTCCCCCAGTATCTCCAGCAAAAGCAACATATCCTCCCACGTATGGTTTAATATCCACAAGAAGAGATACATCGCCTGTCATATGTCGCGAGCAGCCGCTATCCAAATACCATTCACTATTTTTAACACGTTCTGACTGCTGCAACACACAAACGAAGGAGATTAGTGAGAAACGGTGACCCAAGCCTTTACAGACTTAGGTCGACCGTGGTCATCAACAATAAGCACGTCAGATAGGATTTTATTTTTAAACAAATTATAATTTTTATCTGATGTGTTATTGTTGACGACTGAAGAGTCAACATCAGACCCTTTTCGTTTCCAAACTTTAGAAGGTTCGGAATTGATATTAGAAGTAATGTTGGGCTTTTGAATTAGCAAAGATTTTTGCTCAACATTACTTGGCTTTAAAACAGGCTTGGGAGAGTTTGAGTGACGCCTAGGTGGAGATTTTGAAAAAGAATTTCTGTAAACAGATGTCCTAGGCATCTCTCTCCCATAGCGCTGATTTGACAGCTTTGGGCATTCACGAATTAAATGTCCTTGTTTCTTGCAGTAGAAACAAGAACGAGTCTCAGCAAACGGTTGAGGCTGAGGAATTACCACAGGAGATGAAGAAACATTTCTAGAACATGAACATTGTGCACACGTTTTAGAAGATGTTTGTTTTGATTGAGAGGTTGAAGTTGATGGTTTATCATACGAAACATTTTCATTTAATAATTTTCTTTGCAAAATCTTTACAGGTGACTGTAAAGTTTGTTGTTTCGAGTTTAAAACCTTGGCTTTTCCCTTATTTGGTTGAACCTTAATTTCAGGTTCAACCTTTGAAATCACTTTTTCAGGTTTAACTGCAACCTTCTTAACCTCAGGATACTCCTGATCCGTAATGTCCTCAATCTCAACAATCTTCTCAATAATAACAGGAGATTCATTCTTTAACTCAACACTCTCCTTAACACTAACAGGAGATTCATGCACAGACTTAACAAACGTTGGCAAGGGGTACTCTGGCCGCTTGGTTTTCTCCTTTGCCGGTTTGTTGTGTTTGGTCTCTTTAGCATCTTTAGCTTTTAAACCATAAAGCTTTGACCAATCAACTGGAATCTCTTCAAAGCCCTCCTTAACAGGCAGGGGACAGTGAGTAGTAGGAGGAGGGACTGAGTGGTATCCCAATCCCTCATTCTTTTTCCCACTTGTACCATGCTTGCTAAGAATTTCATTAAACACAACCGTTGAGGAATTTGAACCTAAGATTTTACTCTTATAATTCTCATACTCATTTTTTAAATATGTAAGTTCTTTATTTAGCAGTTCAATTTCAACAAGATAGCTTTTAATGGCATCTTCTTGACTAAAGACCTTAGATTTATATTTCTGAGTATCTAACCGATGAGCCTCAAGATGTTTTTCATAAAGTTTCTCATTAGCTTTTAAGAAATTATTTGACTCGGTTAGTTTTTCATTCTTTTTCCTCAACTCTACGGTTTCATTCTGAAATGCCTTTAGAGATTCAGTTAACTTAATGCATGAGATACAATTTAATGGTTCATCAGGTACCTCATTCACAATGTGAGCCATCAAACACTGTTGATATTGCTGGGAGACAGCCGTCCAATCCTGACTTGTAGGCTCAAAAGCAATCAGGGCATTATCAGCAGGCCCTTTCTTGGTAACTTCCATTTCTTTGGCCTTTGGAGGAGTAGAAGGTGTTGTGAATCCCGATGCTGGCATTTTGGGTTTTTCGCACTCCCTGGCGAAGTGACCCAAATTTTGACAATTGTAACATCGGACCTTACTCTTGTTAAATCCAAAGCCAGTCTTTCCATCACCTTCCAAGCTTTTACGCCCTGTCCTCTGCAAGAACTTTTGAATTCTTCGGGTGATCATTTCCACATTCCAAGTTAGATCCATTTGCTCCAGATCATCTTGATCAAGCTGAGCATAGTCTTCCTTAGTCAGCTCCAAAGTAAGATTCGGTTGAGTAACCAAATCCTTGTATGAGCTTAAGAAAGCTGTGTAAATGGCAGCTTGCTCCTGAATAGCAGGTGAGACTTGAACCTGTTGTTGATTTGAAGAAGGTCCAGTCATAAAAACAGAATGAATCCCATCGGAAGAAGAAGAAGAGGTTGATGAAGCATTTGTATTTGTGACGAAGGCGACTCCAGATCCATAAGTCTTTCCAGAGTTGATCTGAACACCATACACACTAGGATTCTGAACAACAGCACCAGACCTAGTTTCTTTCTTCTTAATCTCCATCGCGTGAGCTTGAAGATCCCCTATCAACGTATCCAAAGACATGTTTGCAAGTTCTTCATTTTCTTTTAAAAATTGAACTTTAACATCCCAAGAACTTGGCAACACATCCAGTAGCTTCTTATTTACTTCAATTGAAGGAAAAGTATAACCCCCTTCAAACAACTCACCAACTAACCGTGAGTACCTAGTGAATAAAGAAGTCGTGTCTTCATTAGGAAGGATGTCAAAGATATCGTACTGTTTCTTAATCAGTTCGAGCTTGGCTTCCTTGTACTTATCATTTCCTCCACAACGAGTTTCAATTGCCTTCCATAAATCAAAGGCTGTTTCATGAGTTCTGAAAAGCCATAGAACATCCTTGGTTAGACACATTTTAATCATTGAAAAAGACTTTCTTTCAGTATCAAAATCTTTCTTCTCCTCGGGAGACATAGCTTTATAGGTCTTAGCAGGACGAATACCACGGTATTCCCCTTCAGCTAAAGGAGCTACATAACGCTCACGTAATGGTCCCCATAATTCTGGACAATGAAAATCAATGTATTGCTCAACTCGGTCTCTCCAGTATACATAATCCATGTCCGCAGTAAATAATGGAGGTTTATTACTTGAACCTATGTCATTACTTTGTTTAATCATTTCTCTCAGACCTCTAATATCCTCTTTATCAGCTGCCATTGTAATTACTTAACTGAAAAACTATCTTCTGATCTTAGCGACGTAGATGATTACGTCGCACAAAGATTATGCGACGGCGTTAGGTACGTCACAAAAAGCAAAGGATTCAATTAAGAATCAGAAATATGCGACGTTGAGAGGTACGTCGCAGATGACGTCGCAGAGGACGTCGCAGAATCACACTACGTCGCAACAAGACGTCGCAACACAGCGTCGCAGAAGACTAATTAAAGTCAAAATAACAACGTCGCGGATGACGTCGCAACAGTACGTCACACAGACTAATTAAAGTACAAATTACTAACGTCGCACGCGACGTAGCAGATGACGTCGCAGGTAACGTCGCAAAACGCGAAAACCTGCGGCCAAAAACCCTAAAAACGAATTTTTAACCCAAAAACCAAAACCACGAATGAAGATCGACGAAAACCTTCAATAATCCCAGTAATATTGATCGAACACCTGTAAAAACACAAAAAAACAAACGTAATAATCACAAAACAATATGAGAATCACGTCGCTTTATCCCGAACTCGATCCTAATCGCCAAATACGAGCACTTTCTGCTCTGATACCAGTTGTTTGTCCCTTACTTAGGATCTAACAGAACCGAGTCACTCAATCGTTTGCGGAATCAACGATTAAGTTATCACACGAACACAATGAATAATCAAACACAATAATTATGAAACCGAACGTTATATTATTGCTTATGGTCGATCAGATTACAGAGAATTTCGACAAATTGTGTTTAGGGTTTCGTCTACCCTAAAACAGAAAACGTAAATTGCTTAAATACAAAACTGGCATCTGCGACGTCGCACACGACGTCGCAGGCCCAAGCCCATGCGACGTTGACTACGTCGCAGGCCCAAAACCTGACGTCGCACCTGCGACGTTACGCGCTACGTCGCAGGAGTCAGGAAACGCAAATCTAAATACAAACTACGAGCTAGACCAACTGACAGACACTAAACATGTACCAACAGTTGGTGAATCTCACAGGTTTGTAGTAAATAATCAGTTTGGAACACATCAAGTAGTAAAGTGTTTGTACAGTTTTAACCAAGTAGTACGTAGTGATTACACGAATGCAATCGGGTTGATATACATTGCCATGAGCATCATAGTCGAAGCTTAACACGTCAGTAAAGTACAATCAAGTACAAGTAATTTGCCCTCGTGAGTGCTAATCCAAAAACACTCAGAAGTAACGAGTAAGAAACGCCCGTTTATACAGTACGGTTCGTGGTAGTGCGTGCTACCCCGGGCGGGGATTGTCAGTCCCATATGGATCCATATACTAAAACTCGCGCTTATCCTATAATTAACAACTATGATTCAGAGGCCTTCAGTGGATTAATCGTAACTCATGCAATTTAGTATATCAGTAAGTCTGTAAGTCTGTCTGGTTTGTATAGTCTGTAAAGTCTGTACATGTGTTCAAGTAAAACAAGTAATGCATCTCACCCCTGAGTGAAAACAGTAAAAATAGGGGCTGTGAGACTCACCTGAGTCTAGTAAGTATGTCTGGGAAACCAAACAAGTAACGCGGATGTAAGTCCGTAGATCGGTTCTCAGAACCCTGCAACCTTCTGGCGTCCGAAACGCACAAGGTCGTAAGTAAATAAGTAAATAAGTTGGTGTCTTGAAGGATCACCCATGCTAGTTATCCACTCAACTAGTTAATGTCCAATGTTTGTTTGTTCAGTATTTCGTTTGTAGTTTGAAAACAAGTATGGCCCGTTGGTGACGGTTTTGTAATAATAATCCAAGTATTATTATTATATATCTCGTGGTGTCATATCCTTGTAAGGTATATTTGTAAGTCTGTCATTTGTATCGCGATGTGAAAGTGTTTTTCGAAAGTAGGTTCGAGCGAGTGTAAGCTCGTATAAGTGTGAGTGTAATCTCATATGTTTGTAGTGTATACTTTTCAAAGTATAAGTGTTTGTATGTCCCGGTATTATCGTATAAAGTTCGGTTGTCGTATGCGTTCAACATTTAGTGCAAAAAGTATTTACAAGTTCCTGGATGACGGGGGTCCGGGGGCAGCGCCCCTGGTAGCGGGGTCCAAGGGGCGACAGCCCCTGGCGGGGTCCAAGGGGCAGAGCCCCTGGCTGGGGTCGAGCTGCCAGGTCAGCTTGGAAAATTTTTATTTCTACTATATTGCTTTATCGAAAATGCATTTGAAATCTAATTTCGTTGTAAAAATCAAGTGATAAATTTTAGTTCATATTAGTGCTTTTATTATTGAATTCGGGTTCGAAAGACAAAGTGGGCTGCGAACCGAGCTGGGAGAACTCGACTCGCAGGTCAACTCGACTCGCAGGTCAACTCGACTCGCCGGTCAACCCGACTCGCAGGTCAACTCGACTCGCCGGTCAACTCGCGGGCCAGTTCGGTTCGTAGGTGATTCCGATTCGCAGGGTGGCTTCGCGAGTCGAATCTCGACTCGCCTCGTTGGACGAACAGATCTCGACTCGCGAGATGAACTGTCAGCGATTTTTAGATTGGTTTCGATTTTTAAAGCATTTTTAACGGGATTTTCGGGCATAATCTTGTTGAGTGGACTCATTAACATGTAAATAAACGCTTTTCAAGTAATTAAAAGAGTTCTAGAGCTCCATACCAAGAAATCGAAAATGGGGAAAATGAGGATGGAGATGGTGATGATGATCCTTATGCTTGTGTTTTGATGATGATGATGAACGATTATGATGATGATGATTCCGACGGTGGTGGTGGTGGTTCGGCGGTGGTGTGGTGGTGGCTCTTGGAGCCGTTTTGTAGAGAGAGAGAAAGGGGGAGAGTTTTTGTTTTTAGAGAGAGAGATGGAAGATGAGAATGAGGTGGGTGTGGGTGTAGAAAGGGAGATAAAGGGAGAAGGTGGGGTTGGGTCCGCGGGTCGGGGTGACCCATTTGGGTCTCGGCTCGTGTGGTTGTGTTTCCGAATTTTGTATCACGAGTTGTAGTCGGTTAAATCCCGTAGTTGTTTAAATGTTATTTCACGTTATTTGTTAAGGTGTACCCGAAATATTTGTAGTCAAATTATTTTATCAAAATGCTTTATCTCGAGTTATAAGTTTATAAAAATACAATTTAGTTATAATTCGCTTGTCAAGGTGCGTTTCGTGCGGTTTCGTCGTGTAGGATTTGTTTTTATCAATAAGTAATACTTGTAATACATTCTCAAAATGTATTAATGTAAATAACGTTTGTTTGGATAATTCCACATTATTTATAAATTTGTCACCAACGTCCCTATTTGTTAATGGCGGACTTCGTCCGGTTCATCCGTGTACGATTTGTTCAAGTAGTATACGTGTATATATATATATATATATATATATATATATATATATATATATATATATATACAATCATCATATATATATAATTAATTAGTTACTGTACTCAGTCCTATTTCGTACTAAATACACGTAATAAGCACCTGATTAGGTACAGTCATGATAGCCTAAATTACCGGGTGTTACAATGTCACTGAGTACTAGGCTATCGAGAGTATAATCAGATCGGACTGTCTTGAAACCCCCCTCACCGTCTCTCATGAGGAGACCAAGTGACCCACCAGATGGGGTGCAGGAATAAGGCGATAGTCCGCAATTTATCCACTAACCTTTCTTTAACACAGACAAAGATATCTAAGCTGGGCAAGGCATTTAAGATTTAAGATAGGTGGTGACTGATTAACATATACATTAATGGTTGTGATTGAGTTCAGAGATGTTCGGCTGTGATATAGTCTTCAACCCACAGAGTTTTCAACGGTTACATTGTGTACTCTCCCGTATTACGGTCTTTCCTGGATCACAGACTATGCTAGGATGTAACACAGTATACAGCCTTCAACCTTTCCGTAGTTTGTACGTGTTTGTACTCCACCATAGGTGTTTCCAACGTTAAACCGGATACTCAGTCGTATTATGGCCTTAACTGGGCTACATACTTTACAACCATCTGAACTCAATATATCTAAGCTTGTATTACAGAAAAAACCATCTATGATAGCTAAACAACCCGTTCACTTTAATTATAAATCCCAACCCAATAAATCCCTGATTAGTTCACGGTGTACTATACGATGAGTTGGGCAGTATTTCCACAGCTTCAAAATCAGACCATGTTTATTTTGGAAAACATAGATAGGTAGTGACCGTTTGATCAATGGTTCATGACTCCTTTGTCAAAAGGATTCTAACCACGTTTATTGGAGGAAAGGCGATAGTTTAGTTTGAAATCATAAATGTATAGTTAAACAGCACCACAAGTTTTCAAACCTATCTGTATTACATTTATCATGTTTATGAAAACATAATCATTAAGGCAGCAATCAGTGTTATTGTATGTCTAGTATGCAGTACCTAAGCAACAATCAAACAAGAACATGCAATAGGACGGAATACTAGCATTACAGTACTGACCTAATGTGACAACCGTCAAAATCTCAGGTCATTACCGCACTCGAATATTAAATTACGCTTACAGCAATCCTTAAATCCTAGTGAAAATTTTAGGTTATGACTCCGTAGGCTTACCAAAGCCGCAGAATGTCTTAGAGACTGCTTGGTGAACTTTGAATTCCCTTAGACATGTTAAATTAGGTTAATAAGTGCCAAATAAATCAAAGAAAAATCTACCTCTTTATGTCCTCACAAAATCCTTATCGAATCGCAAAAACCGAAATTTCAGTGACTCGACAAGTGAATTCAATCGGATGGTATCCGACTAAACATGAACGTTGGTCAAAACAATTCTATAAATAACTTAAATCTATTTTAAGAAGTTATTTATCATATATTATTATTTTGTTAAATAATGCACGAAAAACCTAGACGTTTTGTTTAAAACGCAACAAACACGGTAAAAACACGCAAAACTGAACTCGACAACCAAACGAAACCCATATAATATTTTGACAACTCAAAATAAAGTATTTTAATAACACTTCAATGGAAAAATATTCCAAATATATCGATAACAAAAACTACACAAATAAACATTAGGCGATTTAACGATTTAACACAATTAACGGGTAAACGACCAAAATACGTAACAACAGTCTGGAAATTGAATTAAATCACAAACCACCAAGTGGGGGCCCACAAGGGGTCAGCCACCTCCACCACACCCACTAAAAATACATGCATTTTCAAATGATTATTTTCTTCTCCCAAAACCATTCATTCAACATGCAAGGCTTCATTTTTACATCTCCACTCACCTAGATTTCCTCTAGCTTCTCTCTATCGCTCACTCTCTCTCTAAAATCTGGAGAAAACCACCACCATACACCACCACTCCACCACCATAAACCACCATTAAGCCACCAACAACCACCACACAAATATTCATCTTTTTGCAAAAGGATTTCAAGATTTCTACACAACAAGTCCTCCTCATCTCAAATCTGTCCTAGCATCTCTATTACCACCATTGTGAGGACTCTTTTCTCTTCATCTTTATGCTTATAATCATAATCAAAAGTTCACTCACAAGTATTATAACAAAATTTGGTTTAAAAATCGTTTTTCTAAACTTTAAGTTCATAAAAATATATGTATCAGCTCCTGTCCATAATTTTACACGAAATGTACCAAACCATAACTCACTCATTTCTTAATGAAATTGGACGTTTTTATTGTCTAAAATCAAGTTCAGGAAATAGGCTTTCCAACCCCGCAAACCTCATATTTTTATGAGTTCGTTTACTATTTTTAATATTTTTTGTGAAAATACATAGGTAATCTGTCCTATAAAGTCAGAAACTTTACTCTTAGTATTTTGGTTATATCTAGAGCTACACTGCTACAAATGACTTGAAACCAACGCCAAAAGTTCACAAATTTCATTGGCTACAATTGTTATATTAACCACTTTTTCTGAAAATCTATGGATGTTGCCCAGAAACTATAACTTTATGCATGTGTCCAAATCTGACCACATAAGATAAGAGTAATTATTAAAAATAGTTATACTTCTCTATAAATCTTGGACAAATTACAGAAAATAGCTAACATATTGAGGAACACCTGTGATTTTTTCCATATTTGATTTTGGAATATAGATTTTTATAAAAATTCGGCAAGGGGATGTATTTTCTGGAAATTTCAAAGTGGGACTGTTTTGGGTATAAAAATGAAACCTACACTTTTCGAACATAACATAAGTGATGAAACTTACTTTTTTTTGACTTATAAACATATTTAAGGTTTCGGTAAAAGTTTCGGGTCAAACCAAGTTGGTTTGACCAAGTCAACAAAAGTGGAGCTCGGTACTAAAAACGTTGACCAAACTATTCGGACTAAAATTGTGGACTAAACGGACTTGTGAAACTTCTTATGTGACTAGGACCAAAACGAGACTTGTAAACAAAACTCGGACGAAAAATGACACTTAGAACTTTTGGACCAAAGATTGAAATTCTAATTTCACTAAGTACCTAACTCGCATAACCACAAATAGCTACATACGAGATCAACTCAAAAACACTCGACAAATACTTTTATAAGTATACAACGAAACAAACTTAATAGTAATATCTTTGAGAATTATTATTACAAAACCTTCACCAACGGGTCGTATATGTTTTTGAAAACGAAACACTTTTGGACATACTAGTTGAGTGAACAACTAGCATAAGTAAACATTAACCTCCACTTACACACGACCTTATACGTTTAGGGCGTTAGAAGATTGCACTTGGAAACACGCTTACTTGCTTGCTTATTGCTAAACTCAGGTGAGTTTTCACAGCCCCTTTTTACTTGTTTACTATTTTGGGGTGACGAGCATGATTCTAAACTTTAACTAAATTGGTTATACTTTTATGAACTTATTGAACTTTTGCTTTGCTACTTATGCAAATTGGTGTATACTATCTATGTGAATTGAGTACTCATGTCCCTGTGAGGACATCATTGAGCACTAAGTCCCCGGTAATCTGTTACACTACTCATTAACTCGTCCTAGAGCTAGACGAGCCGTCTTTGATAACCATGAATAACGTTATTTAGGGTAGACCAATCCTCACTCACATGGCTATGTGTGTGCATGTTATCACTCGCTCACATCCCCGATTGGATGTGTAGAATTTACCTTGTCCCCGATTGGACGGAAGGTAACTCATGTCCCTGTGAGGACATCATTTGGGGCATTCGGTCGGTAATCGGTTTAGTAGTGGCCTCAATTGCATTAACACTTACGTATACTACCTTTCACATTCGCAACTATTACAACTAATCATTTTTATTCACGTCATTTATGAACAAAGCTTTTAGTTCATTTATTTGTAACATTAAACCTGTGAACTCACCAACTATGACCATAGTTGACCCTTTTGTTTTATCATGCTTTTCAGGTGAACGACAGTAAGGTGCATTCTAGGAGTACCTTTGCATGGATATGCATTCTCACATACGTTTGCTTTATTTTGAACTATGACTATCTTTTAGAAACTTTTATGAACTTGATGTAATCTCTTTTGAAACTACGGGTTGAACTTGTAGTAACTTTCAATACTTTCGCTAAATTATGTATGGTATTACTTCTATATCTTGTGCATTGTTACCCGGTACTGTTACACCTCGTGTTTCCGCTTTAGCGGGGTGTGACACCTAAGGATTACATCATGGGTACCCCGGAAGTTGTCCCAAAGATACACAACAGATAAGCATGAACCTAATCTATCTCTAATCCTATGCTTCGTGTCCCTCGGATATGTTTCAATCAAGGGAACAACGACCATGTTGAGTTCATTGATCATCATACACAGAATATTGGCAATCCTACTTCTAGCAACTGGTCATGTTCTAGGGAGGAGGATACAAACCACAACATAAGTTGGACAGATAAACAAGCAGAGGTTCAGCTTATAAGTTCACAAACAATTGTAATATATAATAATTGGGAACATTATTCCACAACGGATTGTGCCACGACTTTCATAGCTTCCACGTTCCGTACTACACACATTTGTGATGATTCCGGCGCTATACAAATGAAAGCCGTATAACGTTACTTCCGTTGTGACATAATGATGGTATCCCAATTAACAATATCACAACAAACTACTAATTAATCATGGCAACCATACAAGCAACTACTCACAACGCATATCAATAAACACTTCTAATATTAATAAATCACGTACATCAAACAAGAACAACATGACAAACTAATAATAGAAAGGATAGAAAATACCGATAGGAATTGCGAGCAGAATAACACTTGTATTTCTTCATTAATATCCAAGCATTACATAAGCTAGTCTCTACTAATTAACTACATAATTAATCTACTCCTAATCTTCTCTCTAGTTCTTCTCTAACTCCTAAGAGTAGTGCTAGAGAGAGAAACTAGAGAGAAGAGCTAATTACCTACTAATTCTCCTCTAACTCCTAAGAGTAGTGCTAGAGAGAGAATGATAACCTAATTCTAGAGAGAGAAAGTAATATGAGAGGTGAAAGGTGAATGAGGTGTGTTGAGAATGAGAAATGAAGCCACTATTTATAGGAGAGGAGTAGGAAGCTTGGTACAAGTCACAAAGCATGAAGAACAAGCACCAAAGTAGCATACGGGGGGTATCGGACCAAGGGGGGTCAATCGGCACCCTTCAAGGCATAAGGTCCCGTATACGGCACCCTAAGGGCCGTATACGGTACCTAAGGGGCCGTATACGGTACCCTTGTGCCCAGGGGGGGGGGGGGGGGTTGGTGTCCCGTTTGGCCTCCGCTGATTCTCCGGTTGCTTGGTTCGTCCGTATCTTCTTCGTTCGAGCTCCGTTTTGCTTGATTCTTGCGCCTTTGGATTCGTTTTTCCGTTACGATTCTAATGACACTAAGTTTTCCAAATTTGTAAGTGTTTAGCTTTTGCGTGTTCCGGATGACGATCGGCGAGCTTCCGAGCTTCATATCTTCTTCGTCTTTCGTCCGTTTTCCTTGATTCTTTCACCTCCGGTCTTGGATTTTCCTATAGAATCATAAAATATGAATTAATATCTAATTACATAAGAAAATCAAGAAGGGAATATTTAAGGTGACAGTTTTTTGCCTTGGTTTGCGTGTTATTTGGACGTTTTAACCGATTTTTGCAGCAACGTCTATATTTAGACTACCTTGGTGATTTTTAGTAAATAATGATGATTTGGAAATGTTTTCACCAAATAATAGTCCAAAAAGTGCGGAAATATATACTTAAAAACATGACTTTTTAGGTCACATCACTTCTATACTAAGCTCTCTTAAGATTGAGATTTCTGAATCATTTCTTGTGCATTTCATTCTCAACTCACTTCCCTCGGAGTACACTCCGTTCAAGATTTCTTATAACACACATAAGGAAACATGGTCAATCAATGAAATGTTGACCATGTGTGTTCAAGAGGAATTGAGGTTAAAGAATGAGTCTATTGAGACTGTTCATCTCATGACTCATTCAAAGGGATTTGCAAAGAAGGGCAAAAGTGTTCCTATGAAGAAACAAGGAGACAAAGATAAATGTTTCTTTTGCAAGAAAGTGGGACACATGAAGAAGGATTGCATCAAGTATAAGAAATGGCTCGAAAAGAAAGGTAATCTCACTTTTGTGTGTTATGAATCTAATTTTATTGAAGTTTTAGATAATACATGGTGGATTGATTGTGGTTCTACAATTCACGTTGCCAAAACTGTGCAGGGCTTTCTAAACTTAAGGAAGCCGACGAGAAATGAACAACGCATCTATTCTGGAAACCGGATGCATTCGGATGTTCTTGGAGTGGGGACTTATCGACTTATTTTAAAGACTGGTTTTCAATTAGATCTTGAAAATACATTTTATGTTCCTTCGTATTCTAGAAATTTAATTTCTTTTGGTAAACTTTCGGTTATTGGTTTTGATACTAATTCTCATTTTGATACATTAGATTTTTTGAAGAATAATAAAGTTATTGGTACTGCTTATTTGCATGGTTTTTTATATAAATTAGATTTAGATCCCACTTATGAGCATAGTTTTTTGACTACGCATAAAGTTGGCACCAAAAGATGTATTACTAATGAGAACTCATCAAGTCATTGGCATAAGAGATTGGGACATATCTCTATTGAGCGAATGAAAAGATTAGTAAATGATGGGGTTTTACCAATCTTAGATTTTACTGATTTTGGTACTTGTAGAAATTGCATCAAAGGCAAACAAACTAACAAGACAACTAAAGGTGCCAAAAGAAGTTCTCAAATACTTGAGATCATACACACAGACATCCGTGGACCATTTTCTACCCCTTGTTTGAATGGTCATAAATATTTTATTTCTTTTATTGATGACTATTCCAGATTTATGTATCTTTGTCTCTTATTTGATAAATCTGAAGCATTTGACGCGTTCAAAAATTTCAAATTAGAGGTTGAGAAACAAAAGGACATGAAGATCAAAATCGTCCGATCGGATAGGGGTGGAGAATATTATGGAAGGTACACGGAAAAAGGGCAAGCACCTGGTCCATTTGCCAAGTTCCTACAAGAAGAAGGTATTGTACATCAATACACAATGCCGGGAACGCCACAGCAAAATGGTGTATCCGAAAGAAGGAACCGAACACTTATGGACATGGTTAGAAGCATGATAAGCAATTCAAAATTGCCTTTGACCTTATGGAGTGAAGCTTTAGAAAAACCGCTGTGTATGTTTTGAATAGGGTTCCATCAAAAGCCATTCCTAAAACACCTTTTGAGTTATGGAATGGATGGAAACCTAGTTTGAATCAATTACACGTATGGGGTTGTCCGGTTGAAGTTAGGGTATATAACCCAAACATCAAGAAACTGGATAAACGAACAGTGAGTGGTTATTTTATAGGCTACGTGATGAACTCCAAAGGGTTTAGATTTTATTGTCCCTCACATACTCCTAAAGTGGTTGAAGCTAGAAATGCTAAGTTTCTTGAGGAACATGAAGAAAGTTGTTGGGACATAGATTGTGACAACAGATCTAGCTTGAAATAGGACTAGTGTAATTATTATTGTGTTTGTATATTGGTTTGGATTTGTAAAAGAATATTTGTTTTGTTAGTGATATTCGTTAAACATATTGTTTTGTTAAGTTAGACGAATAATTAAATACAAAATAAATAATAGACGTTTGATGTGTAGCGAGTCGAGATATCAGGTCGCAGCGAGTCGAGCTGTGAGGTGAGATCTGAACTCGTGAGGCATCAGTCTGGCGAGCCGAGCTCTGTGTTGGGCTTGGGCTGCGAGTTGGACTGAACTCGCAGGCCCATGCGAGCCGAGACGACTGGACGTATATATTGTTTTTTACTCCGTGAAAAACATAATTTTTTGATACTTTTGCGATTCTGCGAACTCAACAAATCCAGAGAAAACTAAACCTAAAGGCTAGGCTTTGACAATTCGTTGTTTAAAGCTAAGTCTTACTAAACGCAATACGAACATATTCGTTGTTAGTAAGATAACACCGTATTAAGGGATTCCGCACCTTAATACTACAGATAACGAAGTTATCGATCCTAAAACTAGGGGACTTACATCTGGTATCAGAGCTTTCGGGCTAAATACGAGTGTGTTCGTGAGTTTTAGTGTTATTGCGTTTTTGATTCGGGTCGTTATTACGTGCATTCTTGTAATACTAACGATCAAAATCATTCTCTGGACATTTTAGGGTTTGTTTACAGCCGAAATTTTAAGTTTCAGTCGTAAAAATACCTTAAAAATTCGTTTTCGGGTTTAACATTCGTTTCGCGAGTCGAGATTAGGGTTCCAGCGTCGCCTGCGAACCGAGTTGAACTAGCAAGTCGAACTGAGGCTTGCGAGTCGAACCGAGATCCCTCGCGAATCGACATCACTTGCGAATCGACATCTTTTAGCAATCCGAACTGAGGCTTGCGAATCGACGAATTCTGCGAGTTGAGCTGAGATTGCGAGTTGAGCTGAGTCTTGCGAGTCGAGTTTTCTGAATTCACTGAAACAGTTTAATTTTACGTTTTAAGATGTCTGACTTAAGTAGAATGATCGAAATGGACCACGAGGTGGGAAAGTCAAACGTTCCACCTAAGTTGTTAAGAATCGAGGATTACTACAATTGGAAGGACAGATTTGAATCTTACTGTAGATTCCATGACCTGTCAATCTGGATGTGTATCAAGAGTGGATACACCCCACCTACTCAAACTGTTCAAAATGCTACTGTGGTTCTTACCTATGCGAACATGAGTGATCAAGAGAAGGAAGCTTACAGAAATGAAAATAAATCAAATTCTTGCATAAAGATGTGTCTTCCTAAAGAGATTGCTCATCAACTGAAATCCTTTCATACTGCTAGAACGCTCTGGGAAGCTCTAGAGAAAAGAGGTGAAGGAAGTCCATAGGTGAGAGCTGGCAAGAGGAGTCTTCTTAAAAAGCAGTTTACTATGTTTAAAGCTTTAAAAGGAGAAGATCTTGATGCCTATGTCACGCTTTTCTACCATCTACTAAGTGAATTAGAATACCATGAGATTGTTGAAGAAGAAGTATCTAAAACCGACAAGTTTCTTGAGGGTTTGCCTTCTAAATGGGAAATGTATGGTGTTATGATTAAGGATAACGAAACTAGGTATTCTACTATGACCTTAGAGCAAGTCATTGACAAGCTGAAAGGTTATGATTTCTCCAAGAAGTCAAGAGATAGTGATTCTGATCAGGTTCAGAACCCTAGGTTGTATCATGGAAAGTCAAGTCTTTCGACTGCGTCATCTAGTTCGACCACTGCACTGTTAGTTGGTGATACTAGTGAAAATGGAGAAATGATTACTGAAGATCTGTGTTTTATTTCCTCCTCTGGTGATGAGACAAAGGGAAAGAATTCTGAGAAGTCACCTCAAGAGCATCAGAAGATGCCGATGAGTGTGAAATCTGCTGAACAGCAACTGTCTGTTCTTGCTTCCTTTGTGGCATCATATGAGAACTACATAGAGGGAAAGATCAATGATCCTATTCTGTTTGATGAGGATTATGAGCAGATAGATTCTGATTATCTTGAGGAATTGGAGCTTCAAGATCAACTAGCGTTGATATCTAGAAAGGTGAAGAATTTCCTCAAGAGAACTGGTAGAAAGGTGTTGGGCAATAGATCAGGGTTTGACAAAACCAAGGTCAGATGCTTTAACTGTCAGGGTATTGGTCATTTTGCTAGAGAATGCCAAAGACCTAAAGTAGAAGCACACGGAAAACAAGGTTCGGGAAGTACTCTCGCTTCCAAAGCCTTAGTGGTGAAGCAGTTGGATGGCTCTTATGATTGGCAAGCTCATTCTGATGAAGCTTTGATGGCCGAGATCAAAGAAACAACTGCTGGATCAGTTTCCTACATGCCCACTGATATGGAACAGAGAGTAGAGGTGCCTAAGTCTGAAGTGAAGGCAAGTGATGATGACGTGCTATATATGGATTCAGCTCCAGATATGAGTCCTGAAGAATTCGTGGCACGCATGGCTGAATTACAAACTGACAAGAAGAAGGTATGTTTAGATATTCTTAATCTTGCTGATGTTTGTTACTTAGTTACTGATTTACAATCTCAGAATAGTGTCTTAACTGTGTCAAATAGCAATTTGTCATCACAATTAAATATGGATAAGGAATCCTATAAGACTGTTAGATCTGAACTTGATCAAGCTATTATGGATATTCGTAGATTAAGTGATGATAAACAGGTCTTAAAAGATAAAATTAAGTCTGATGCTTCGGATAGAACAAAACTTAGAGATACCATAAGTGAAAAATCTGTTGTCATAGATGGTCTCTATATGAATATCAAAGACTTAAATGAGACGATTGCTAGTAAGGATCAGGAAATAGTGAACCTTAACTTAAGGTTAATTGAGCAAAACCGTAAACTTGAGAACTATAGGACATCTCAAATGGATAAAATGTTAGATGCTCAACGTAGTGTAAAGGACAAGACTGGGTTAGGTTACAATGATGTATCCCCGCCTTTTAATGCCAATTACACTTCTATTCCTGAAGATTCTGAGATGACTGAAGTTAATCCTGAGATTTCAGTAGCTGATAAACCTGAACAGTCAGAGGCACAGAAAGATGTTATTAAGAACGTATCATTAGATAATAGCAAGGCTTCTCAGTTCACCAAAATACAGTTTGTATCGGGTGGAGTGATTAACGATGCTAAGACTGATGATAAAGTTGATAAGGAACAGCTTAAACCTTTAGTGCCTAAGACTCCGGATGAGAAAGCAAAAGTGAGTAAATCACGCAAGCAGATGTCATGTTTCAAGTGTCATTAAAAGGGACACGTGGCTTCGTGTTGTCCTAACAAAAAGCCTGAAACACCACATAAGCTTGTGATGGATGAAAAGACACAGACCAACTCTAGTATGACTGTAGATGGGTTAGATGCCAAACCTAACTTAGGTAATAAACCTGTTAACATTCTTAAAAGAGATGGTAAGCATAGTGTCTCCCCACCTAAACCTAAACGGCCATATACTCAAAGTGATAATGTTGTCCATAAGTCTAGGGATGTGACACCGTCGAGGTTTAGAACTACAAGTAGAGGCCATAGTCATTATGAGAATGGTACTACTTCGCGATCACATGAGTTTAATTATAATCATAGAGCTCATAATTATGTGCCTAAGAGGTTCTCCTCAAATTCACCTCTTAAGGCTGATCATCCACAAACTAAAGCTACTTCGAAAGTAACCAAAGCTCCTGATGGGAAGGATGGTTATTTTAAAGAGCTTAAGTCTGTTGATGATAAGGGACAAACCAAGACCGTAATGGCTTGGGTCCCTCTTGATAATTGATCGTATCTTGTGTTATGTGCAGGAGTATGCTGTGAACAAGGACAGCTGGTGGTATGTAGACAGTGGATGCTCAAGGCACATGACCGGAGAAAGAAGTCTATTGAAGGACTTCAAGGAGAGTCTCAAGCAAAAAGTAAATTTTGCAGGAGATAAAGGAGGAGTAATTTCGGGAAAAGGAAAAGTTTCAAATGGAACTTTGACTCTTGAGGATGTGAACTATGTTGAAGAACTTACTCACAACCTAGTGAGTGTTTCCCAAGTCTGTGATAAAGGTCACCCAGTTTATTTTAATGAAAAGGAGGCCTTAGTCCTGAAGCCAGGTTTTAAAATTCCTGATGAATGGATATTGATGAGGGCACCAAGGAAGAAGGACATCTATGCTATCAACATGGGTGTTCCTAACTCTTCAATGGTGTCTACATGTTTATTATCCAAGGCTTCGGAAACAGACGCATTGTTATGGCATAGGAGAATGGCACATCTGAACTGGAGAAAGATGAATTATATAACCAAAAATGGTTTGGTTCTAGGTGTACCACAAAAACGTTTCGAGTCTGAGGATAAGTGTGTTCCTTGCATGAAAGGAAAGCAGCACAAGAAACCACACAGACCTAAGACTGAAAACTCGATCTCTTCGCCATTTGAGTTGCTACATATGGATCTCTTCGGCCCTATAAGCAAGAGAAGTATAGGTGGCAAATGGTACTGTTTGGTTGTCACAGATGATTATTCTAGATTCTCATGGGTATTCTTTTTGGGATCAAAGGATGAGATTCCATGGAATTTTAATTGAGTTCTTTGATCTAGTAGAGAATGTCTATAAAAAGAGAGTTAAGCGTATTCGTAGTGACAATGGAACAGAGTTCAAGAATTCAACGTTGAATATCTATTGCTTAAGCAAAGGGATATTACATCAATTCAGTGCACCTTATTGTAACACCCGCCAAATTAGGACTAGTAATTAGTGCCTAACCAGATGTTAATACATGTAATTAGTTCTGTGTTAGGCTAATTAATGTATCGAATTATATATATTGTTGAATATATACGAAAATGCGATTTGGTTAAATCGTACGCAATTTAAATCGAATGTATTTCGATTCAATTTAATACGGACGTTGGTGACCAATTTTATTAAATAACACTTTTATGTCAAAAATATTATTATGATAATATTTCGTATTCATTCGTATCGTACAAACAAAACTTACACAATTCAAAATATTAAAACGCGCAAACTAAATAAACAAACTTACATTTTATAACTCAAATATAAATTGATTTGTAAAATATTTAAATAAAATATCGCATAATAATTTGCATTTTAAAACATACCATTTAATATATAAAATAATTATTTAACGTTTAAACGACGGAGCAAACGAACACCACACGGAGAGCGGAGACTGAAAAGTGGAGGTAAAAACCCCCACCTCTCTTCTCCTCCTCTCATTTCTCACTCATTCTCTCTTTCTCTTTTCTCTCTCTTTTCTTTCTCTCTAATCACCACCACCTCCACAATTCCTACAAAATCGCAAAATAACAACATCAAACGGCCTCGGATTATACTACTCCTTTGGAAGAAAACGACCACGACACCACGATCTATCATCCTATCTTTCCGGAATTTCGTTTCGGCACTTTGTAAGTTTCCGACAAAACCCGAAACTCTCCGTTTTTACTCAATTTTACGTTTTTATGGTTTGTATCAACTTATTATGTCCAAAAATGGATTGGGTAAAAGATTTAGACCAAACGGAAGCCTCTCGGCCGTTTTTCCGGCCACCGAAATCGTAACAGACCCCGACGTCGCACTTGGCTTGGCCCGATTGCGACGTCAGTTGCAACGTCGCTAATATCTCTCAGCGTCGCTTATAGCGACGCAGCTTCTTACGTCGCATTGATTTGCGAAGTCGCCAATAGCGACGCAGACCGTAACGTCGCAGACCAAATTTACATCGCATTAGCGACGCAACGCCCTACGTCGCATTAAATTGCGAATGTCGCACTTAGCGACGCCATGCTCAACGTCGCAGTCAGGATCTGCGACGTCGCACCCAACGTCGCACAAACCAGAACCTCAAAAACACAGATTTTTACTAAGTGTCGAGACTCGAAATTTATCACTCGATTTTACCCAAATTCGGATCCAAATGCGTTTTTCGTCAAAGCAATATAGTAGAAATAAAAATTTTCCAAGCTGACCTGGCAGCTCGACCCCAGCCAGGGGCTCTGCCCCTTGGACCCCGCTACCAGGGGCGCTGCCCCCGGACCCCCGTACTTAGATTCCGTAGCGGCTTCTAAAACACAATCAAAACACATTTTTCAAGTAAAACGACACAAAATCAAAATAATAATAGTTGAGATTATTATTACAAATCCGTCACCAACGGGTCGTACATGTTTTCAAACATTCGAATCAATCAACCAAATAGTGGAGATTTGGACATTATAGTTGAATGAACAACTACAAGGGTGATCTTTTGAGATACCCAATCATGATTATAACCATCGCGTGTCGTGGACACCCTCAGGTTACAAGTCTTTGGACTTCATCACTCGGCTAATCAATCAAAGTTTATTAAGTTAAACTTGCTAGACTCAGGTGAGTCTCATAGCCCCTCTTTTTACTGTTTTACTCAGGGGTGTGATATATTGCCCAACTTTTACATGTGAACGCAAGTACAAACATTTCATATACTACATGAGTTTTTCGAAACTAATCATTTAAAGTCCTCCGTCAGCATAGTTGTTAATACGTTGTAGCGTGAATATTAGTATATGGTACCATATAGGATTGACCCACCTCGTCCGGTTTAGCAAGCACTAACCGGGTAAACGGACGTACTAATATTTGGGAAGACGAATGTTGATTAGGCATTCGTGGAGGCACCTCGCCCGGAATTCTCTATAGGGGACCCGGCCCTCGAGTTAAGCTCAACTATGTGCTCATGGCTGTATACACGATGACTATCATTTAATTGATGGATGCAATTCATTATTTAATTGCTGGATGCAATTCATTATTTAAATCTTGCGGTTCATACTATATTAACTGATTTCAAACCTGTGAGCTCACCAGCTTTCTAGCTGACCTTTTAGCATATATCGCAGGTACCCAGCAGTAGGATGTTTCTGCTTCAGGACCTTAGCTCGAGTCAGCATACAGACGATTGAGATTTTCTTGCATTAGTATATTTTGTACCAGTACTTATGTACTGAAATCTCATTTTATTTAAACTCGAGCTATGTAAAGCTTTAAATGTTGTAAACATTTCAGTTATCAATATATTTTGTTAAAACGACGCATATAGAGTCGTTTATTATATATCTTTGTGCTTTGTTATTGATTAGTAACACCCAAATCAAGCTTCCGCAAATCATTAAATTTGGGGGTGTTACAGATTGGTATCAGAGCCTAAGGTTATAGTGAACTAGGTTGCATTTAGTGGGCCTAGACTATGACCATTAGGCAGTATTCCTTATTAGGTATAACTGGTTCAGTGATTACATCATACGAGTTTAATTTAACATAGCCTGATCAACTATGTACAATTAAGCAAAGATGATGTAAGATCTGAAAGTAGTTATGGCTGAACAGGGTACAATAGAAGACTCTGACCTCGAGAGAACCGAGACTTAAACATGTTTAAGTTAGACACTCAATAGGCTATATTATATAGGAATTATATGAATATAGGCCTCACCTTCTCTAACGCTTTATCTCAGAAATGGCAAACATCCCACCTAATTCATCTCGCTCTCAATCCGGGTCGCAGAACCCAAGGGTGGCAAGGAGGAACAACAGGTTGCCTCGAGCTAGCCCGTACCCCACTCACTTCACCTTGCCGGCCTTAGCCGCTAGGGTGAACCAACACGAGCAGCGACTTCGCACCATGGATGTCGTGTTGCAAGAAACAAACGAAAACTGGAGACTTACATCCCTTGAACGCATCGAACAAGTCTCCGACG
This sequence comes from Helichrysum umbraculigerum, assembly GCA_949592205.1. Lineage (NCBI taxonomy): Eukaryota > Viridiplantae > Streptophyta > Magnoliopsida > Asterales > Asteraceae > Helichrysum > Helichrysum umbraculigerum. Next base: position 18,241,153 of record CATIUR010000007.1, on the reverse strand, counting down.
ACCTGGAAACCACAAACAACAACATGGATGTCCTTCGCAACCAAGTAATAGCGATAAGCGTGGAAAATGCCCTCCTACGTCAAAGGATGGAAGAATGTGAACAACGTTCACATGAAGCAGAAGAGTATGCCCGTGGACTAACACAACGACTAGCACTGGTAGAAGATAACGCCCGACAAGCTAGCAGACTTGCAAACACTGTGGACCGTCTTGTCACGATGATGGAACAAATTAATCTACGTCAAGACTAGTGTAGTCTTTGTCTTGTAATCTATCCTGTATTCTAGTAACTATCTACGCGCTACTCTAAAATTTGGTCGGATGTAACAATTCCCGACGCCTTTTGTAATAACTCTGTAGGAAGTAACCTTTGAACTCGTATTATCTATCAAATATCCCTTGATGTTTCAACTCATATTGATTGTCATTTTTCCATGTTGATGTCATGTATTACTGCTTTTATACATGTACACCTATAACAAATACAACTTTCTTACGAAATCTCATGTATCTTCATTTCTTTTATTGAAGAATCATGCCGCCAAAGTCAAGACCATACACCGATGCTCAGCTTACATCGCTTATAACCCAGGCTGTTACTGAAGCCTTGGCTCGGAATACCCCCCAAAATTCTACCAGAAACAGCGATGCCGCTGAAACCACTACTGCTAAACCTTGTTCTTACAAGGACTTTCAAAGCTGCAAACCCTCCAGCTTCAAAGGTTCTGAAGGAGCCATCGGACTTATCAGATGGTTCGAGAAAATGGAAACTCTTTTCCGTGTCAGCAAATGCGCGGAGAACGACAAAGTAAACTTCGCCACCTGCTCTCTCGAAGATGATGCCCACTCTTGGTGGAATTCATATACCCAATCAGTGGGTGCTGACATTGCCTACCAACTAACTTGGGAGGAATTGAAAGCAAAACTCACTGCCAAATACTGCTCAATCGCCAAACTCCAAAAGCTAGACGAGGAGTTCTGGAACCTAAAGGTTCAGGGTGGTGATATCGATGGTTATACCACCAGATTCCAACAACTTGCCACCCTCCGCCCAGCTATGGTGAGCACTGAACCTGATAAAATCAGGAAGTACATCCTTGGCCTTCCTGAGCCTGTTCGGGGACATGTTGCCTCTTCCAACCAAACCACCATTGACGGTGCAATCCTACTGGCCCAAGACCTGATGTCCATGAGTCAAGATTCTGAACCACCCACTTCATCCTCCCACAACAACAAACGAAAGTGGTCTGATTACCACAATAACCACTCCAGTCAACAAAACAAGAAACCCGACACCATCAAAGCCTACAACACCACCACCGACATCACACGGGGCTACACTGGGAACAAACCCTACTGTTCCAAGTGCAGCCATCACCATGAAGGTTCCTGTGGTCCCTTTTGCAATAATTGCAAGAGGTACGGCCATCTCACCAAAGACTGCAATTCTCCTGCCAACAACAATTCCAACAACAACACCAGACCACCCAAAGTCTGCTTTGAGTGTGGGAAACCAGGGCACTTCAGGGACACGTGCCCAAAGCTGAAGAATAACAACAACAACAACAACAACAACAACAACAACAACAACAACAACCGCAACAACAACAACAACAACAACACCCGAAGCAGAGCCTTCGTCATCAAATCCGGGGACGCCCGCCAAGACCTGAATGTGGTCTCGGGTATGTTCCTCCTCAACAACTTAACTGCTTCTGTTCTATTTGATACTGGTGCTGATAGAAGCTTTATCTCTGATGACTTTTGCCCACTACTTGACATCAATCCTGTTGCCTTAGATGTTAAGTACACTGTAGAGCTAGCAAATGGAAAACTTATAGAAACCAATAGTGTGATACCTAATTGCACTTTAAACCTAGCTGACGAAACCTTTTCCATCGACCTTGTACCCATTGAAATCGGGAGTTTCGACGTTATCATTGGAATGGACTGGTTGTCCAAACACAGAGCAGAAATCATTTGTTACGATAAGATCGTCCGCATTCCACTCGCTGCCGGTGGAACCTTGATCATACAGGGGGAGACCGGTGGGACGGGACTCAATATCATCTCTTGCTTAAAAACCCGAAAATTTCTGAGGAAGGGTTACCCTGCAATACTCGCACACATCACAGAGAAGAAGTCGGAGGAGAAGCGACTTGAGGATGTGCCGATTGTTAGAGACTTTCACGAAGTCTTCCCGGAAGAATTACCTGGTTTACCTCCATCTAGACAGGTTGAGTTCTCAATCGATCTCGTGCCGGGTGCCGCACCGGTGGCCCGCGCACCGTACCAATTAGCCCCATCCGAACTTCAGGAGTTGTCTGCCCAGTTACAGGAACTTCTAGATAGAGGATTCATTAGACCGAGTTCTTCACCTTGGGGAGCTCCGGTCTTATTTGTTAAAAAGAAGGACGGTTCATTTCGAATGTGCATCGACTACCGAGAGTTGAACAAATTGACCGTCAAAAACCGATATCCACTTCCTCGCATTGATGATCTATTCGACCAACTTCAGGGTTCAAGTTTCTACTCAAAAATCGACCTGCGATCAGGTTATCATCAATTACGAGTTCGCGACACCGATATTCCAAAAACTGCTTTCAGGACTCGCTACGGGCACTACGAATTCCAAGTGATGCCCTTTGGTCTAACAAACGCACCGGCTGTATTCATGGACCTTATGAATCGGGTGTGCAAACCATACCTCGACAAGTTTGTCATTGTCTTTATCGATGACATACTCATTTACTCGCGCAACGAGCAAGAGCATGCGCAACACCTCAAAACCATCCTTGAACTTCTTAGACACGAGGAGCTTTATGCCAAATTCTCTAAGTGTGAGTTCTGGATACAAACCGTCCAATTCCTTGGTCACGTGATCGACAGTCAGGGAATTCACGTTGACCCAACAAAAATCGAGGCTATCAAAGACTGGCAAGCACCCACCTCTGCAACAGAAGTACGACAATTCTTGGGTCTTGCTGGGTACTATCAGCGATTTATCGAAAACTTCTCAAAAATAGCTCAACCACTCACGGTACTGACTCAGAAGGACAAAAGGTTCGATTGGACCGATAAACAAGAGTCAGCATTCCAACTTCTGAAACAAAAGCTTTGCAGTGCTCCAATTCTATCCTTACCCGAAGGCACCGATGACTTCGTGGTATACTGTGATGCTTCTCACCAAGGTCTCGGTTGCGTATTAATGCAACGAGATATAGTTATTGCCTATGCCTCACGACAGCTGAAAATTCACGAAAAGAACTACACCACTCATGATCTCGAACTTGGAGCTGTCGTTTTTGCTCTCAAAATCTGGAGACATTATCTCTACGGCACTAAGTGCACCATCTTTACCGATCATAAAAGTCTCCAACATATATTCGATCAGAAGGATCTCAATATGAGGCAACGTCGATGGGTCGAGTTGCTTACCGATTACGATTGCGAGATCAAGTACCATCCAGGGAAGGCTAATGTGGTAGCAGACGCCCTCAGTCGAAAGGAACGACCAAAACCACTTCGAGTCCGAGCCCTCAGTATGACCATTCATAACGATCTTACCATTCAAATTCATACCGCTCAGATCGAAGCCCTGAAACCTGAAAACATCACAAATGAAGCCTTACGGGGTATTGACAAACAATTCGAAATCAAATCTAACGGGATTAGGTATTTCTCAAACCGAATCTGGTTGCCTAGTTTCGGGAACCTACGAGACTTGGTGATGGATGAAGCTCACAAGTCTAAATATTCTATCCATCCGGGATCCGAAAAGATGTACCACGGCATCAAGGAATTTTATTGGTGGCCGAACATGAAAGCCGAAATTGCCACTTACGTCAGCAAGTGCCTTACTTGCTCGAAAGTCAAAACCGAACATCAGAAACCTTATGGTTTACTCCAACAACCTGAAATCCCTGAATGGAAATGGGAACAAATTGCCATGGATTTCATAACCAAACTACCCAAGTCGGCGAGCGGTTGCGATACCATTTGGGTGATCGTCGATCGTCTCACCAAATCTGCTCATTTCCTAGCAATCAAAGAAAACGATAAAATGGAACGCCTTGCACAAATCTACATCAAGGAAGTCGTTGCTCATCACGGTGTTCCAATCTTGATCATCTCTGATAGGGATGCCCGTTTCACCTCTCACTTTTGGCAATCACTTCAAAAAGCGTTGGGTACTCGTCTTGATATGAGTACCGCATACCATCCTCAAACCGATGGCCAAAGTGAACGAACCATCCAAACCCTGGAAGATATGCTACGCGCATGCGTAGTTGATTTCGGTACAAACTGGGAAAGACATCTACCGTTGTGCGAATTCTCGTACAATAACAGCTATCATGCCAGCATTAAGGCTGCACCTTTTGAAGCACTGTACGGTCGTAAGTGCCGATCACCGATCTGTTGGACTGAAGTGGGAGATAGTCAACTCACTGGTCCTGAACTCATTCACGCCACCACTGAGAAAATTGTGGAAATCCAAAACCGACTCAAAGCCGCACGTGATCGTCAGAAAAGTTATGCTGACGTGAGACGCAAACCACTCGAGTTCCAAGTTGGGGATCGAGTACTCTTAAAAGTATCGCCTTGGAAAGGCGTCATCCGTTTTGGTAAACGCGGGAAGTTGAACCCCAGGTACATCGGGCCTTTTGAGATCCTCGAACGGATTGGCCCCGAAGCTTATCGATTGCAGCTGCCATCCGAACTCAGCAGCGTGCACCCCACTTTTCACATTTCAAATCTGAAGAAGTGTCTGTCTGATGAGACACTTATTATTCCACTAGATGAAATTTGTGTTGACGATAAACTTCACTTCGTTGAGGAACCCGCTGAAATTATGGACCGTGAGGTCAAACAACTGAAACAAAGTCGTATTCCCATCGTCAAGGTCAGATGGAATTCGCGGCGTGATCCGGAATTCACCTGGGAACGGGAAGACCAGATGCGACTCAAATATCCTCAACTCTTCACTGATTCTACCTCAAACACGACCTCGAGCTAAATTTCGGGATGAAATTCTTCTAACAGGGGGAGAATGTAACACCCGCCAAATTAGGACTAGTAATTAGTGCCTAACCAGATGTTAATACATGTAATTAGTTCTGTGTTAGGCTAATTAATGTATCGAATTATATATATTGTTGAATATATACGAAAATGCGATTTGGTTAAATCGTACGCAATTTAAATCGAATGTATTTCGATTCAATTTAATACGGACGTTGGTGACCAATTTTATTAAATAACACTTTTATGTCAAAAATATTATTATGATAATATTTCGTATTCATTCGTATCGTACAAACAAAACTTACACAATTCAAAATATTAAAACGCGCAAACTAAATAAACAAACTTACATTTTATAACTCAAATATAAATTGATTTGTAAAATATTTAAATAAAATATCGCATAATACTTTGCATTTTAAAACATACCATTTAATATATAAAATAATTATTTAACGTTTAAACGACGGAGCAAACGAACACCACACGGAGAGCGGAGACTGAAAAGTGGAGGTAAAAACCCCCACCTCTCTTCTCCTCCTCTCATTTCTCACTCATTCTCTCTTTCTCTTTTCTCTCTCTTTTCTTTCTCTCTAATCACCACCACCTCCACAATTCCTACAAAATCGCAAAATAACAACATCAAACGGCCTCGGATTATACTACTCCTTTGGAAGAAAACGACCACGACACCACGATCTATCATCCTATCTTTCCGGAATTTCGTTTCGGCACTTTGTAAGTTTCCGACAAAACCCGAAACTCTCCGTTTTTACTCAATTTTACGTTTTTATGGTTTGTATCAACTTATTATGTCCAAAAATGGATTGGGTAAAAGATTTAGACCAAACGGAAGCCTCTCGGCCGTTTTTCCGGCCACCGAAATCGTAACAGACCCCGACGTCGCACTTGGCTTGGCCCGATTGCGACGTCAGTTGCAACGTCGCTAATATCTCTCAGCGTCGCTTATAGCGACGCAGCTTCTTACGTCGCATTGATTTGCGAAGTCGCCAATAGCGACGCAGACCGTAACGTCGCAGACCAAATTTACATCGCATTAGCGACGCAACGCCCTACGTCGCATTAAATTGCGAATGTCGCACTTAGCGACGCCATGCTCAACGTCGCAGTCAGGATCTGCGACGTCGCACCCAACGTCGCACAAACCAGAACCTCAAAAACACAGATTTTTACTAAGTGTCGAGACTCGAAATTTATCACTCGATTTTACCCAAATTCGGATCCAAATGCGTTTTTCGTCAAAGCAATATAGTAGAAATAAAAATTTTCCAAGCTGACCTGGCAGCTCGACCCCAGCCAGGGGCTCTGCCCCTTGGACCCCGCTACCAGGGGCGCTGCCCCCGGACCCCCGTACTTAGATTCCGTAGCGGCTTCTAAAACACAATCAAAACACATTTTTCAAGTAAAACGACACGAAATCAAAATAATAATAGTTGAGATTATTATTACAAATCCGTCACCAACGGGTCGTACATGTTTTCAAACATTCGAATCAATCAACCAAATAGTGGAGATTTGGACATTATAGTTGAATGAACAACTACAAGGGTGATCTTTTGAGATACCCAATCATGATTATAACCATCGCGTGTCGTGGACACCCTCAGGTTACAAGTCTTTGGACTTCATCACTCGGCTAATCCATCAAAGTTTATTAAGTTAAACTTGCTAGACTCAGGTGAGTCTCATAGCCCCTCTTTTTACTGTTTTACTCAGGGGTGTGATATATTGCCCAACTTTTACATGTGAACGCAAGTACAAATATTTCATATACTACATGAGTTTTTCGAAACTAATCATTTAAAGTCCTCCGTCAGTATAGTTGTTAATACGTTGTAGCGTGAATATTAGTATATGGTACCATATAGAATTGACCCACCTCGTCCGGGTTAGCAAGCACTAACCGGGTAAACGGACGTACTAATATTTGGGAAGACGAATGTTGATTAGGCATTCGTGGAGGCACCTCGCCCGGAATTCTCTATAGGGGACCCGGCCCTCGAGTTAAGCTCAACTATGTGCTCATGGCTGTATACACGATGACTATCATTTAATTGATGGATGCAATTCATTATTTAATTGCTGGATGCAATTCATTATTTAAATCTTGCGGTTCATACTATATTAACTGATTTCAAACCTGTGAGCTCACCAGCTTTCTAGCTGACCTTTTAGCATATATCGCAGGTACCCAGCAGTAGGATGTTTCTGCTTCAGGACCTTAGCTCGAGTCAGCATACAGACGATTGAGATTTTCTTGCATTAGTATATTTTGTACCAGTACTTATGTACTGAAATCTCATTTTATTTAAACTCGAGCTATGTAAAGCTTTAAATGTTGTAAACATTTCAGTTATCAATATATTTTGTTAAAACGACGCATATAGAGTCGTTTACTATATATCTTTGTGCTTTGTTATTGATTAGTAACACCCAAATCAAGCTTCCGCAAATCATTAAATTTGGGGGTGTTACACTTATGAACCTCAACAGAATGGTGTTGCTGAAAGGAAAAATAGGACGTTGATTGAAGCTGCAAGAACAATGCTTGCTGATTCAAAGCTTCCGGTCATCTTTTGGGCAGAAGCAGTGAATACAGCATGTTATGTTCTTAATAGAGTTCTTACGGTTAAGAGACATAACAAGACTTGTTATGAGCTTTTGAACAATAAGAAACCTAACTTAAAAGGGTTTGAACCCTTTGGAGTTTCATGCACCATATTAAAGACTGGACATCAAGCAAAATTTGGTGAGAAGGCTGACGAAGGATTTTTTCTAGGTTATATGCCCAATTCGCCAAACAAGAGAGTCTTTAATAAAGTCACAGGACGTTTGGAGGTAGTTTATAATATTGAGATTACGAGCTACTCACCTGATGTTCATACGGGCTTAGATTGGCAATTTGATTATTCTGATCTTTTTGCATCATTTAAAGTTCCTATTAGTGACTATGTCAGTGATTCAGAGATAGCTGAACATTTATTGTTTGAAGATGAGAATATTGGTTCTGCTTCAACATCAAGTGTTAAGCAATCTGGAATTAAGACTAATGTTGACTCAGATAAAGCTTCCACAAGTGAGTCACACCAACCTTCAGAGGATAAGTCTCAAGAAACAGAAGATCCTGATGATCTTTCTACAAAGTTTGATGATATACTTACTCCTTTGAAACATTTAAGGATATCTTCAGCACGTACGGAAGATGTACCCGAATTGGAAGAGATTGGTACTAATTTGGAAGATGAGATACCAGTTGAACCAGTTACTACAACTAGAACGAGTAAGAATCATCCCGTTGAAAACATCATCGGTTATATTAATACTCCGGTTCAAACTAGGCATCAATCCAGAGCTAGTACGTCTGAGAATTCTGAATACCAAAGCTTGTATACTGCAATGAAAGAGACAGGGATTCCTATTCAATGTCTATATTCATGCTTTATCTCACAAGTCGAGCCTAAAAATGTTCAAATGGCTTTAAAAGAAAGTTCGTGGGTAGAAGCAATGCAAGAAGAACTATCTCAGTTCTCTAAATTACAAGTATGGGAGTTGGTTGACCTACCAAAGGGAGAATATCCAATTGGAACTAGATGGGTATTTAAGTGCAAGAGAGATGATAAAGGAATCGTTACTCGCAATAAAGCTCGTCTGGTAGTTCAAGGTTTTAATCAACACGAAGGTATAGATTACAATGAAGTGTTTGCACCAGTTGCTAGGCTAGAAGCAATTAGAGTATTTTTAGCATTCGCATCATATTATGGTATAAAGGTCTATCAGTTGGATGTTAAGAGTGCCTTTTTGTATGGCAAAGTGGAAGAATTGGTGTATGTTTCACAACCGCCAGGGTTGCTGATCCTGAGTATCCAGATAGAGTATATCGTTTGAATAAGGCTCTATATGGATTACATCAAGCACCAAGGATGTGGTATGGAACACTATCAACGTATCTACTTGAGAATGGATTTACAAGAGGATCGATTGATAGTACACTGTTTGTGAAATGGAAAAAGAAAGACTTTCTTCTCGTGCAAGTTTATGTTGATGACATTATCTTTGGATCATCTGATGAAAAGATGTGTCAAGAATTTGAGAAAGTCATGAGAAAAAGGTTTGAAATGTCTGCAATGGGAGAGTTGAATTTCTTCTTAGGATTACAAGTTGATCAAAAGAAGGATGAATTCTTTATTCATCAATCTAAATATACATATGAGCTATTAGAACGCTTCAAGATGGATGAAAGTAAGGTCTACAATACTCCAATTCAAGTCAATCATGGACTAGGTCCAGATACATCGAGTGATAGCGATGTGGATCCAACTCTTTATAGAGCCATGATCGGATCACTAATGTATCTTACAGCCTCTAGGCCTGACATAATGTTTGTTGTCTGTTTATGCGCAAGATATCAGGCTAATCCGAAAGAGTCACACATGCAAGCTGTTAAACGAATCTTTCGTTACCTCAAAGGGAAACCTAAGCTGGGTCTTTGGTATCCGATTGATGGAGACTTAGATCTCGTAGCTTATACTGATTCGGATTATGGAGGATGCAATCAGAACAGGAAATCTACGACCGGAGGATGTCAATTCCTAGGAGGTAGATTAGTATCCTGGCAGTGCAAGAAGCAAACCTCGGTAGCCATTTCTACATGTGAAACTGAGTATGTTGCAGCTGGCAGCTGTTGCTCACAAGTTCTTTGGATTCAACAGCAACTGCGGGATTACGGGTTAAATATAACCAATACTCCTATGATGATTGATAACGAATCTACTATGTCGATCACCAATAATCCGGTGAAGCACAGTAAAACTAAGCATATTGATATTCGACATCATTTTATTAGAGATTGTGCTGAGAAGAAATTGATAAAGTTAGTTAAGGTACCATCATTGGATAACTTAGCAGACTTATACACAAAGGCGTTCGACAGAGCAAGATTTGAGACGTTGGTTCAACTGAATGGAATGAGAAATCCAGAGTGATTAGTCTTCCAAGGGTAATTTTGTAATAGTTAGTATTTATGTGTTCATTAAAAAAAAAAAAAAAAAAAAAGGCGTATGGCATTCATTTGCTTGTTACCTAAGGGGAATCGCCTTCATTTAAGTTTTTATTTGCAAAAACTAAGGGAAATGATAGTACATTAGGAGAATAAGCTTCACAATAATAAGCTTAAGTCCTAAGTATGATATGGTAGTAGGTTCAAATAAAGTTGCTTTAGAACTACAGCGGTTCTATCAGGTATGTGTTTATATTTATTTGATTATACACCTATATCCACAAGTTATAATTTGTCTATTTTTATTAAATCTTTAGATGGCTTCATCATATGATGTACTGGTAGGCAAATTATATGAAATTTTCTAAGCCTTAAGAAGTTAATCAACTACTTGTTTATTATTTTGTGTTACTATTCTATGATGTATGACATTAAGTCTTAATTGTTGAATGATGGTATTGCCATACACTGTTATTATACATATTAATTTGAATTGACAAATAGTAGCAATATGGGTATTAACTTAATTACTGGTAACTTTGTTGTACTAAGTACAGAACTGAAACCTTTAATTAAATTAATATTCTCAAATATATTTTGAATTATGCTAGAAGGGATCTTCTGTTGTACTAAGTACAGACTTAGATAACATAGCATATTCAAAGTATGTTTGATATTTGTCTAACCTTAAAAAATTCAAGTGTATGTTATATGTTTCGAAAAGATACATCATTTAGTAACCGCTACCTTGAAAATTTAATGATGCAGTGTTATCTGTTTTACTTGAATTCTTCAGTATATCATATAATAGGAAGCACTTGATAATACTCATACTAACAATAAAGAGTTTGCTTAGAAAATTGAGTCTAATTTGTTTATGTGGATCATAATACCGGTAATCGTCTTGAACTATCTACAATTAAAATATTCACTTTATGTGAATAATGAATTTATTAATTATGCTATGTGGATAAATGTACCTAAGATATAGTTTTATAAATATAAATGTATAAATGATAAATTTAGTTGTAATTTTACAGTGATTCACTTGAATTTCATGAGGAATGTATACTACCAATCTGCTTAGACTTTTTAATATATAATTAATTGCTTATTCTTACTAATATGATCCCTAAGCAGATAAAATCTTATTTACATTGTATATTTACTTTGTTTCAAAGTGATTAATAAAATGGTACTTGATACCAATGGTTATGTAATTTTGATTTATCTTATTTTTTATTTTTTTTTAAAAATTTTTGTATTAATTATGTTTACCCTTCGGAATTAAATTATACTGTATATTTTTGAGTTGAACAACGTGACAAATACAAGTGAAAATTAATTATAATTTAGACTTGTAAAATATCGGGTTTTTATTTATACTTAGCATTAAATTCGCGTTTTTAATTGTTTCTGCGAGTTGGCATCAACTTGCGAGTCCACTTAGATCTCGCGAATCGGATATGTAGTATAAAGGGGGTCAAACGAGTCAAACCAACCCACCGAACCCACACATACTTCGCGAGTTCAGTAAAGCTTGTGAATCCGTCAAAAAGGCGAAACGAGGCGATTTTCTTTTTTCGTTTGATTTTGAATTTTAGAGTATGGGAACGAGTTATTCAATCCGTAGAATTTATACACCTTCATATTACGAACATTTTGAGGTATAAACCAACGGATTTCACCGTTTAAATTACTCGAAATCGAAGTTTTAATAAGCTTAGGGTTTCGGTTTATAATTCGAACGATTCACGTATATTAAAGGACTATTAGAACACGAATCCTTGTGGTTTATGTTAAATGGATGTTAATAAACGTAAATCAATCGATAGATCATGTTAAAATCAACAGATGAATCGATTTTAATTGGAAATTCGCGACGGCAGTTCATCGAACGAGTTGACAATGTGAATCAACTCGCAGCGAGTTGACTAGCGAATCCATGAGATTAGCGAGTTCACTTCAATAGCTGCTTGATAAGTTTAGCGAGTTGATAACTTTAGCGAGCTGATCAATGTAGCGAGTTGTTGAGTATAGCGAGTTGATAAGCAAAACGAGTTGACCTCACCTCGTTAGGCCAGTTTATGCGAGTCCGGAATTTACAAACATTTTATTTTTTTTGTAATAACTTTTATCTAATTAATTTAAATTAGACTTAAGACTTTTAGTTATAAGTTAAATTTTTATATACGACTTGAGACTATTTTTGTAACAAGTTATATATAATTTCAATTTTAAATTAAGATGTTTGATGAATCTCGATTCATAATACGTAATAGTTTAAATATTTTTAATCGTGCATTAAATTATATCTGTTGTTTGTGTTTACTTTACAAATATGGCTAGAGCATTTGATAAGGGTCACAACATTTTGGTTGATCTGAACCTTGAAGCCAAGCGGGCTGACAGGGTTGCTGATATTTTACGTTTTCTAGCACGATCAAGGATTAGATACGCCATTACGGCCAATCCTCCTATTTCTCAGGCTATACTGAATGACTTTTGGACAGATATAGTATACGATGAATCTGTCACCCCACCTGAGATTCGAGCTACGGTTAGTGGACGACCTGTTACATTTTCAGCTGGTAATCTCCGTGAGATTTTGCAGCTAGGTACCGTCGAATAGGAGAACGGGGATACTGAGTATCCTATGGATTTTATTGAGGGCGCGATAGGGCGTATGGGATATACAGGAGACAGACGTGGACGACAGTTCCAGAAGCCTCTGGTTATTGGTCAGTGGAGGTTTCTTTGGCATGTGATGAATATAGTCTTCGCAGCGAAGAAAGGTGGCTTTGATGAGTTAAGTCCTGCGATTCTATCGGCTGCACTGTCACTGGTTTATAATAAACCATACAGTTTTTGTGACTATATTTTTGGTGAGATTGCGAAACAGATATCGGGGTCTGTTAGATCAAGATTTTTGGTTTACCCGCGATTTTGCATGCTGATTATCCGTGCACGTCTACCGGATTTGGCTATACCTGAACCACATCTAGTGGTTAATACGATTGACCATCGTGGGTATAACGCCATGTTCATGCAGACAGTTAGGAAAGAAGGAGTGGTGAAACCGGAAGTTAGACCACTTTTTGGATATGTTGTTGATCCGAACTACGTTGCACCGCCAAATCATGGATGGTTAGACGTAGCTCCTGCTGCTGTTGCTGCTTCTGCTATTGCTGATGTTGTACAAGAACCTGCAGCTGAGGAAGCTCAACCTGAAGATCCACAAGGGCTCCTTGAGGATGTTCTTATTCAGGTTGGTCAGGTGGATCAGCAAGTGAATCCAGATGTTGCTGCACAGGTTGTGCAAGAGGTGTTGGAGCAGAATGATGATGCGACAAATCCTTTGCTTCAAGACATTGAGAGTTATTTAGCACCATCTGAGGAAGCTGAAGCTGAGGCTGCAAATCCCGAAGTTATATTACTTGAGGATGAGCAGATACAGCTTGATAGATCAGTTGAAGTACCAACTGAGGATCCTGTTAGATCATCTAGAGGTCGTGATGGTGAGACGGCTTCAGATGAAGATTCTGATAATACACCTTCTCCTCCTCCATCTGCTTCTGAAAGGAAGAGAAAAGGAAAAGATATTCTGGAGGAAGGTACTGAGGAAGTTGAGATTCCTTTGATGAAGCGTCCGAGAACGCTTATTATTCGAGAAGGTTAGTATTGATTATAAAAGTTAAATAATCTTAACTTGTTGTTTATCAGGAGTTGAACTGAGACAGTTAATTCTGTATACAGTTGCTCAGGATACACCACAGGTGGAGATGGATGCACCGGTGGTTACTGAATCGATATCTTTACCGCTTCAGGTATGAGATATAAGTTCTATAACTATGAGTGTTATGCAATTAATTAGAGATTGAGACAGAGTAATCTGTAACAATAACTGATTTTAATTGTGTTTAACTTTACAGCATGAGGTTGCTGATCTAGTTCGTGGAGCTAATTTTCCGACGAATAAGGCAGCTAGATTTGCGACAAGTTTGCTTACGCAGGCTTTGTCTCAACCTCATATACCGCTTACCAGAGACTGGCATATTGAGTCTCTAACACCGTCTGGACCAAGAACGATACCTGTTACTCCAACGACTGATGCAGAAAGGATTACATCCTTAGAGTCAAGGGTAAAGGATTTGGAGAAGCTTACTTCTCAGATTCCAGAGCTGGTGTCGAGCAATCTTCTTCTTTCACAACAGATTCTCAAGCAGAGTGAATCGTACAATCTGTTGATGAAGACTCATGAGACTTTGCTTGCGGACTTCAACGTACAAATATTGAATTTATCTTCTTTAGAGAGTCTGGTCTTGAGATCGCATTCATGACAGTCTACTCAGGGGGAGATATTGGTATATCTGGAGTCTTGCAGAGAAAATGAGTTGAAGAGGAAGAGAGATCAAGACAAGGACGATGATCCCAATGCACCGAGTGGTGAGCAGACTGGTCCTTCAAAGACTGGTGAGCAAGCTACTATTCAGGGGGAGTCTGGTGCTGGTGCTAGTGGTTCTGGAGTGGATACAAGTGCAGATAAGACTGTACCGGGTGATACTGAAGCTGGTAAGATAGCTTAGTATTATCATAGTACTGTAATATATGTAATAGTTTGTAGTGAACAAATGTAAACTTAATTATTGTGTAAATATATTTGGCTTAGGGTTATTATTATTTTAAGTAAAATATGTTGGGTAATTTAAGTTTATATAATTATGCTAAGATAAAATAGTGATCGAAAGACTTCCGACTCATTGAGTAGTCGAGCGGCGTGTTCCGATTAATTTCGGCGGTCAAAATTTTATGATAACATATGCTTTTTAGATTTGATTATAGACTTAAGACCGTAAGGTATATAAGTAATTAACAAATTAAAAATGTATTCGTATTAACTAGACAAAAGATATATAATTTAAAGGTTAAATTGATAATGAATTAGATCAATTAACACTTGGAAATTATATAAGTTAATTAATAGTAAATTTAAATGTTTGGTGATTATTCACAATGCATTAGAATTCTAAAATTAATTAATATTTGTTAAGTAGACTTAAGAAATTTTGGATTGATTCAGGGTAATCAATAAAAGATTTTATAAGTTATATGTAAATTGCGTTTATATTTTAGGTTAAAATATACAAAAGAATTAATAAAGAAATTCTTAGGTTGATTCAGGGAAATTGATAAGAGAATTTTAATTATTAATATTTATTTGTATTTATGGTTTTCTCTTAGGATTAGAGATGCTTGATCTATCTGATTCGGAAGATGATATTTTTGATGAGATAGATGAAGACATTGATTATGATCTTGGGGAAGGAGAATTCCAACCACCTACTGATTGGACT
This sequence comes from Helichrysum umbraculigerum, assembly GCA_949592205.1. Lineage (NCBI taxonomy): Eukaryota > Viridiplantae > Streptophyta > Magnoliopsida > Asterales > Asteraceae > Helichrysum > Helichrysum umbraculigerum. The sequence goes on along the minus strand of CATIUR010000007.1, from coordinate 18,225,757 downwards.
GCTGTACCTGAGAATGTGCAAGACATGGGTGTAGATCTAGATGCAAACATTGATGAACACCATGTGAGCCCATCTAGGACAGAAGTTGTTATTGAAAATGAACAAGGTCCAACAATTGTCGATATAGATGAAGATATTGATGATTCAACCTCTGATGAAGAAGAAGAAGTTCTTGTTCAAACCAAAAATCCTGCTGTTGTACTTAGGAAACTTCCAAAGAAGAAGAAGAAGATTGGAATTTCTGAAGTTGATATTACAAAAAAGCGTGTACCACGTAAAGGGATTATTGGATGGTACTTTGACTCAGAACTAAAGCTTTTTGCGATCAAAAGGTTTGACGGAGTTCAATATTTTGAAAGAAAGCTAGCAGTTTTTAGTTCTCTACCACGTTATGAAATACGTGATTTGGCTAGATTAGAGATTAACAATCCAAGTCGTGATGATTATGCTGATCGTGTTGAAAGAATCATTAGACATGAGGTTGGTACAAATAAGTTTGTTCAGATTAAGCCAAGAAAGGGAAAAACTGTGAAATTACAAGAGAGAAGTCAAAGAACAGGAAGAAGAAGAAGGAAGAAGATATATCCAGCTGTTAGATGCATACGGCAGATTCCACTGAAGACAATGCCACAAGATATTCTGGGTAATATGAAGAGATGGCATGTAGATTCAGGAACTGGAGAAGCTGTTATGATTGAAGCTGATGATGAGGTTGACGGTGGTGAAAGAGAAATCTTCAGAGTCTATGACCATCGACACCTAATGAACATGTCGAAGAAGGATTTGATTAAGTTGAATGAAAATAGAATCTTGACGACAGATGCATGGGGTGATTTGGGACGAGATTATCAGATGATGGTTAAGACGTGTATCAAGATGAAGATTTACGCAGGCAGTAAGATTTACAAATGAAAACCAAAGACAAGCGTGAAGATAAAGACGCTAGATCTATTGTCAAGGGGGAGTCTGTTGGGACATAGATTGTGACAACATATCTAGCTTGAAATAGGACTAGTGTAATTTTTATTGTGTTTGTATATTGGTTTGGATTTGTAAAAGAATATTTGTTTTGTTAGTGATATTCGTTAAACATATTGTTTTGTTAAGTTAGAGGAATAATTAAATACAAAATAAATAATAGACGTTTGATGCGTAGCGAGTCGAGATATCAGGTCGCAGCGAGTCGAGCTGTGAGGTGAGATCTGAACTCGTGAGGTATCAGTCTGGCGAGCCGAGCTCTGTGTTGGGCTTGGGCTGCGAGTTGGACTGAACTCGCAGGCCCATGCGAGCCGAGACGACTGGACGTATATATTGTTTTTTACTCCGTGAAAAACATAATTTTTTGATACTTTTGCGATTCTGCGAACTCAACAAATCCAGAGAAAACTAAACCTAAAGGCTAGGCTTTGACAATTAGTTGTTTAAAGCTAAGTCTTAATAAACGCAATACGAACATATTCGTTGTTAGTAAGATAACACCGTATTAAGGGATTCCGCACCTTAATACTACAGATAACGAAGTTATCGATCCTAAAACTAGGGGACTTACAAAAGTGGGAGTAATTCAATTCAAGATATACAATTTGAAGAAGTAAGGGATGAACTATCATACCTTTACATGTAGAGAATTTGGTTGCAAATGACAATGATGTTCCGAATCATATTGAAGAACAACCAAATGAACATCTTCAAGAAAATGAATTACATAATGAACAACCAAACGTTGTTGAACCCATTGATCAAGCTAACCCCGAAACAGTGGGAGTTAGAAGATCCTCAAGAACTAAAAAGTCAGCAATTCCTAGTGATTATGTGGTATACTTACAAGAATCCGATTTTGATGTTGGAATTAAGGAAGATCCCATTTCGTTTACACAAGCCATGAGTACTGAAAATTCTTCACTTTGGTATGATGCCATGAAAGAGGAGATGGAATCCATGTTTAAAAACAAAGTTTGGGAACTTGTTCCATTACCAAATGAGGCATCCCCAGTAGGATACAAATGGGTTATTAAGACAGAAAGAGACTCATCTGGTAATGTTGAACGATATAAAGCTAGACTTGTTGCTAAGGGTTTCACTCAAAGGGAAGGTATTGATTACCACGATACCTTTTCACCTGTTTCAAAGAAGGATTCTCTTAGAATAATAATGGCATTAGTGGCTCATTTTGATCTTGAGTTACATCAAATGGATGTGAAAACGGCTTTTCTAAATGGAGATCTTATTGAAGAAGTATACATGAGTCAACCTGAAGGTTTTGTCAATAAAGAAAATGAGAAACTAGTTTGTAAGTTAAATAAATCCATATATGGACTAAAGCAAGCCTCCCGCCAATGGAACATTAAATTTCACAATGTTGTCTCTTCATTTGGTTTTGTTGAGAACATTGTTGATCAATGTATTTACCTTAAGGTGAGTGGGAGTAAATATATATTCCTAGTCCTATATGTGGATGACATTTTACTTGCAAGAAATGATTTAGGGATGTTGCATGAGACTAAAGATTTTCTTTCAAAGAATTTTGATATGAAGATCTTTAGTCTCATGCAACATCCCTAAATCATTGCTTGCAAGTAAAATATCATCCACATATAGGACTAAGAATATATATTTACTCCCACTCACCTTAAGGTAAATACATTGATTATAGCTTGAATCGATATTGTTTTATTGTTAGTTTACTCTAAAGTGTCCATGACCTTTACATCTTGCATACATAATAGTCTTGGTTTCTGATTTTATTGATATATATATATATATATATATATATATATATATATATATATATATATATATATATATATATATATATATATATATATATATATAGACTGTTAACTGCTGCTGTTTGTTTTGTTGCGAAACCATTCTATGTTAATATGTTTTACATAATTATTTGAATTTTCCGTATTGACGTAATTATGTCCTCCTTTTGAGAGTTTATATAGGTTTTATCCCAATTTTTTTTTTGGGGGTATTTAACTCATTACGGTAATCTTACTTCTTTCATGATGTTCAAGGAAATTTCATATGATATATTTAAGAATAGCCATAGCATCTTAAATACATTAATATGATATAAAGGATTTTATAAACACTAGTAATGATATAATTGATCAAGCTATAATCAAAGTAGACAACTGTATATATTAGACTATTTGATGTGAAGTTTTCGTAAAGTCCCCTTAATAATGATATCGTTAAAAAAATAAAAAATTAACACTTCTTTTCAGAAAACAATTACAATATTCATATATCAGTAGATCTGTTAGTGGAAGCAAAATACAAATCTTTTCAACCCTTATTGAACCATCACTATTTATTCAATAACGTAATATTTATATTTAAACTTAAGAAAATTATTGTCAGTTTATACAATGAGAGTTCAGCGATACATATCATGCTCCATTAAGAAAATAAAATATAATTAATTGGACTCATGAACAAGAACCGACATGCCCATAACTTTTACTTTTTTTAATTAGTACCACAAACTGAACCTCACTCATCATGTCCCAAGATCAAACGAAACAAATTTTTTCTTAACGTCAGAAAACTTTTATAGTGAATTCAAGAATGCTAAACAACATGATTGGAGTAAGCTCTGATACCAAATGCAAGAACTAAAATTAAAGATTAAGTTTTAAGAATTACCTCCAGCCATTATTGTTTAAGCGAAAACGATGAAGAATGAGAGCGTTTCTAGCCTTTCACCTATGCTTCAGTTTTTGTATGTGTTGATGGAATCACAGGCACCTTTATTTATAGGTAAGGCAAGGACCCTCTCATATGGAAACCAAATCAATCTCTTCCATCAAGAGATTCTCAAATCAATCACAATAAATGTGACTAACAACTTATTCCGTTTCCTTAATTACTTTATGGAAACTATACAATCATAAAACAAAAGATTATATTAGATTTGATCATCTTAATTATCTAATATGTGGTCCATAAATAAAATATTCTTACATTCTCCCACTTGGACCACAAGTAAGATGATCATATCAAATTCTTTATAAGTGATCTAATATATATCCAAAACTTTATTATCACTTTGTCAACTTTATTGATTGTAACAAAACTAGAAATGATAAGGGCATGAACCATGGCGGTCTTACTTTCAAACAATGTATTTCCTTCCACGATCACAATACATTATAATCTCTAATTCAGTACTAAACATTATGAGTAACCAATAACCATAAGTCATTCAGGATCCACTTTATTGAATATAAATTCCCAAATTAAAAAAATGTGCATTAACATAATGTCTAGACAAAACACATAACTCAAAATAAAGACCTAGAAAGGATTAACAAGCCCCATATGAGTTACAAGATCCTTAAAGACTTTAGCCGGCAAACCTTTAGTTATTGGATCAGCAATCATTGACTCAGTATCTATATGCGCAATAGTAATATCCTCCTTTCCAACATGATCTCTAACCTTCAAATACTTTATGTCGATATGCTTGCTGCGACTCCCACTTTTGTTGTTCTTTGAAAAGAACACCGCAGCTGAGTTATCACAAAAGATCTTTAGTGGTCTACTAATAGTATCAACGATCTTTAGATCAGAAATGAAATTTCTCAACCATAATGCCTGTGACGTAGCTTCATAGCATGCAACAAATTCAACTTCCATTGTAGATGAAGCAACCAAAGATTGTTTTACACTTCTCCAAGATATAGCTCCTTCAGCAAGAAGAAAGATGTAACCAGAAGTAGATTTGCCAGTATCCTTGCATCCATTGAAATCTGAGTTCGAATATCCAGTAACCTCAAGGCAATCAGACTGCCTATACATAAGCATGAATTCTTTGGTTCCTTATAGATATCTTAGAACCCTTTTGGCAGCTTTCCAATGGTCCATGCCAAGGTTACTTTGATATCTACTAAGCATCCCAACTGCAAATGCAAGGTCGGGTCTAGTACAAACCAAAGCATACATAAGACTTCCAACAAGGGAAGCATATGGGATATTCTTCATTTCTTCCTTTTCCAATGCATTCTTTGGACATTGTTCCAAACTAAATTTCTCTCCTTTTACAATTGGTGCTGCAATTGATAAGCAATTCTTCATTCCAAATCTTTCAAGTACTTTGTTAATGTAGGCCTTTTGAGATAAGCCAAGTGACCTTCTAGCTCTATCTCGATGAATTTCTATAAGTCATAAGTGACCTTCATGTGTATTGAGGTTGAAGAATGAGTCTATTGAGACTGTTCATCTCACGACTCATTCAAAGGGAAATGCAAAGAAGGGCAAAAGTGTTCCTATGAAGAAACAAGGAGACAAAGATAAATGTTTCTTTTGCAAGAAAGTGGGACACATGAAGAAGGATTGCATCAAGTATAAGAAATGGCTCGAAAAGAAAGGTAATCTCACTTTTGTGTGTTATGAATCTAATTTTACTGAAGTTTTAGATAATACAACGTGAATTGTAGAACCACAATCAATCCACCATGTATTATCTAAAACTTCAGTAAAATTAGATTCATAACACACAAAAGTGAGATTACCTTTCTTTTCGAGCCATTTCTTATACTTGATGCAATCCTTCTTCATGTGTCCCACTTTCTTGCGAAAAGAAACATTTATCTTTGTCTCCTTGTTTCTTCATAGGAACACTTTTGCCCTTCTTTGTATTTCCCTTTGAATGAGTCGTGAGATGAACAGTCTCAATAGACTCATTCTTCAACCTCAATTCCTCTTGAACACACATGGTCAACAATTCATTGATTGACCAAGTTTCCTTATGTGTGTTATAAGAAATCTTGAACGGAGTGTACTCCAAGGGAAGTGAGTTAAGAACAAAATGCATAAGAAATGATTCAGAAATCTCAATCTTAAGAGAGCTTAGTTTAGAAGCTACATCTCTCATCTCCATAATGTGCTCACGCACACCTTTGACTTTGTCAAGAGTCATGTTTGAGAGCTTTTTCATTAGGGTGCTCGCCATAGCTTTATCAGAGCTTACAAATTGATCTACAATTGCTTTCATGTAAGCTTTTACATTTTCACTTATTGGGATTGCTCCCCTAATGCTAGGACTTATGCGAGACTTGACCAACATCATGCTCAAACGATTAGATCGCTCCCATCATTCAAAGTTAGTCCTATCAGTTGGCGTACTTGTTTCCGTGAGGTTTGGAGGAGCATCCTCACGGAGAGCCAAATCCAAATCCATGCACCCTAAAGTCAAAAGGATGGTTTCTTTCCATTCACGGTAATTGTCACCTGTGAGCATTGGGGTGATAGCAGAATCAAAGAAAGCAGTAGTGGGTAAAACTGCAAATTTCAAGCAAATAAAGTTAAGACTATAAAGCAATATAACATAATTTGATGATATATTCTAACCTTCCTGTGGGTAGAGGTTGCTTATGCATAGAATAATCATACTTCTTTATAAAAGTTGAAAACTAAACAATCAAAACAATTTCCATGCCCGTGGGTATAGGAAAACAATAAACTTTATGTTTAATTAACAATTTTATAACAACAAAATTAATATAGTTACCTCCCTATGGGGTAGGGCAACCACATCAATTTGTTAGTCATAAAAACACATCTGAATGGCATGATCAATTATATAATTACTAGTGTTTATAAAATCCTTTATATCATATTAATGTATTTAAGATGCTATGGCTATTCTTAAATATATCATATGAAATTTCCTTGAACTTCATGAAAGAAGTAAGATTACCGTAATGAGTTAAATACCCAAAAAAAAATAAAAAAAAATTTGGGATAAAAACTATATAAACTCTCAAAAGGAGGACATAATTATGTCAATACGGAAAATTCAAATAATCATGTAAAACATATTAACATAGAATGGTTTGGCAACAAAACAAACAGTAGCAGTTAACAGTCTATATACATAAATCAATAAAATCATAAACCAAGACTATTATTTATGCAAGATGTAGAGGTCATGGACACTTTAGAGTAAATTAACAATAAAACAATATCGATTCAAGCTATAATCAAAGTAGACAACAGTATATATTAGACTATTTGATGTAAAGTTTTCGTAAAGTCCCCTAAATAATGATATCGTTAAAAAAAAATAACACTTCTTTTCAGAAAACAATTACAATATTCATATATCAGTGGATCAATTAGCGGAAGCAAAATACAAATATTTTCAACCCTTATTAAACCATCACTATTTATTCAATAACATAATATTTATATTTAAACTTAAGAAAATTATTTTCAGTTTATGCGATGAGAGTTCAGTGATACATATCATGCTCCATTAAGAAAATAAAATACAATTAATTGGACTCATGAGCAAGAACAGACATGCCCATAACTTTTACTTTTATTAATTAGTACCACAAACTGAACCTGATGATCCCAGCTAGAGATCTTAGTATGTATTACTTTGATTGATTATTAATAAGCTTGCGGAATAGTTTATTAATAACTTGAAGAACAAACTTGTATATAACAGAATATCTAACCAAAAGCTTCAATATTATTAACAATAATACGAACACACAATTTGTGTTAGGGTTTAAAACCTTGAAGCTAATAACTAGAATGAATTCGTCGTACTCTAGGGTTTTACAGGATCTCTATTTATAACATATAGAGTCCTTTACAGAATCAAACTATTATGGAATCATATCTATTCCATAATTCTCTCTATTCAACTATATCTAACCAACAGTGGTTATCTATATCACTAACAGGGGTAGTACTCGTATATTATCAACAGTGGTTGAGTACTTAATACAAAATACAAACTACACACTAACAGTGGCACTGTTAGACAAACTACTTGACAGCGGCAGCTACTAACTAGCAGTGGCAACTACTAACAGTGGTAGTACTTCTAACAGCGGCACAATACTTGTATTCTAAGCAAATCTAGCAGTGTCTCAGTTCTCAACAGAACCTCACTCATCATGTCCCAAGATCAAACGAAACAATTTTTTTATTTTTTTTTTAACGTCAGAAAACTTTTATAGTGAATTAAAGAATGCTAAACAACATGATTGGAGTAAGCTCTGATACCAAATGTAAGAACTATAATTAAAGATTAAGTTTTAAGGATTACCTCCGGTCATTGTTGTTTAAGCGAAGAACGAAAGAAGGATGAGAGTGTTTCTAGCCTTTCACCTATTAGCTTTAGTTTTTTTTTTGTGTATGTTGATGGAATCACAGGCACCTCTATTTATAGGTAAGGCAAGGACCCTCTCATATGGAAACCGAATCCATCTCTTCCATCAAGAGATTCTCAAATCAATCACAATAAATGTGACTAAAAACTTATTTCGTTTCCTTAATTACTTTATGGAAACTATACAATCATTAAACAAAAGATTATATTAGATTTGATCATCTTAATTATCTAATACGTGGTCCATAAATAAAAGATTCTTACATTCTCCCACTTGGACCACATGTAAGATGATCATATCAAATTCTTAATAAGTGATCTAATATATGGCCAAAACTTTATTGTCACTTTGTCAACTTTATTGATTGTAACAAAATTACTAGAACTAGAAATGATAAGTGCATGAACCATGGCAGTCTTACTTTCAAATAATGTATTTCCTTCCACGATCACAATACATTATAATCTCTAATTCAGTATTAAACATTATGAATAACCAATAACCATAAGTCATTCAGGGTCCACTTTATTGAATATAAATTCCCAAATAAAACAAAAAATGTGCATTAACATAATGTCTAGACAAAACACATAACTCAAAATAAAGATCTAGAAAGGATTAACAAGCCCCATATGAGTTACAGGATCCTTAAAGACTTTAACCGGCAAACCTTTAGTCATTGGATCAGCAATCATTGACTCAATATCTATATGCGCAATAGTAATATCCTCCTTTCCAAAATGATCTCTAACCTTCAAATACTTTATGTCGATATGCTTGCTGTGACTCCCACTTTTGTTGTTCTTTGAAAAGAACACCGCAGCTGAGTTATCACAAAAGATCTTTAGTGGTCTACTAATAGTATCGACGATCTTTAGACCAGAAATGAAATTTCTCAACCATAATGCCTGTGATGTAGCTTCATAGCATGCAACAAATTCCATTGTAGATGAAGCAACCAAAGATTGTTTTACACTTCTCCAAGATATAGCTCCTTCAACAAGAAGAAAGATGTAACCAAAAGTAAATTTGCAAGTATCCTTGCATCCATTGAAATCTGAGTCCGAATATCCAATAACCTCAAGGCAATCAGACTGTCTATACATAAGCATGTATTCTTTGGTTCCTTATAGATATCTTAGAACCCTTTTGGCAGCTTTCCTATGGTCCATGCCAGGGTTACTTTGATATCTACTAAGCATCCCAACTGCAAATGCAAGGCCGGGTCTAGTACAAACCAAAGCATATATAAGGCTTCCAACAAGTGAAGCATATGGAATATTCCTCATTTCTTCCTTTTCCAATGCATTCTTTGGACATTGTTCCAAACTAAATTTTTCTCCTTTGACAATAGGTGCAGCAATAGATGAGCAATTCTTCATTCCAAATCTTTCAAGTACTTTGTTAATGTAGGCCTTTTGAGATAAGCCAAGTGACCTTCTAGATCTATCTCGATGAATTTCTATGCCAATAACATAAGAAGCTTCACCCATATCCTTCATATCAAAGTTCTTTGAAAGAAAATCTTTAGTCTCATGCAACATCTTTAAATCATTGCTTGCAAGTAAAATATCATCCACGTATAGGACTAAGAAAATATATTTACTCCCACTCACCTTAAAATAAATACATTGATCAACATTGTTCTCAACAAAACCAAAAGAAGAGAAACATTGTGAAATTTAAAATTCCATTGGCGGGAGGCTTGCTTTAGTCCATATATGGATTTCTTCAACTTACAAACTAGCTTCTCATTTTCCGTGTTGACAAAACCTTCAGGTTGACTCATGTATATTTCTTTAGCAAGATCTGCATTTAGAAAAGCCGTTTTCACATCCATTTGATGTAACTCAAGATCAAAATGAGCTACTAGTGCCATTATTATTCTAAGAGAATCCTTCTTTCAAACCGGTGAAAAGGTTTCGTGGTAATCAATACCTTCCCTTTGAGTAAAACCCTTAGCAACAAGTCTAGCTTTATATCATTCAACATTACCAGATGAGTCTCTTTTTGTCTTAAAGACCCATTTGCATCCTACTGGGGACGCCTCATTTGGTAATGGAACAAATTCCCAAACTTTGTTTTTAAACATGGATTCCATCTCCTCTTTCATGGCATCATACCAAAGTGAAGAATTTTCAGTACTCATAGCTTGTGTAAACGAAATGGGATCTTCCTTAATTCCAACATCAAAATCGGATTCTTGTAAGTATACCACATAATCACTAGGAATTGTTGACTTTTTAGTTCTTGAGGATCTTCTAACTCCCACTGTTTCGGGGTTAGCTTGATCAATGGGTTCAACAACGTTTGGTTGTTCATTATGTAATTCATTTTCTTGAAGATGTTCATTTGGTTGTTCTTCAATATGATTCGGAACATCATTGTCATTTGCAACCAAATTCTCTACATGTAAAGGTATGATAGGTTCATCCCTTATTTCTTCAAATTGTATATCTTGAATTAAATTACTCCCACTTTCTTCACGTTCCTCAAGAAACTTAGCATTTCTAGCTTCAACCACTTTAGGAGTATGTGAGGGACAATAAATTCTAAACCCTTTGGAGTTCATCACGTAGCCTATAAAATAACCACTCACTGTTCGTTCATCCAGTTTCTTGATGTTTGGGTTATATACCTTAACTTCAACCGGACAACCCCATATGTGTAAGTGATTCAATCATGTTAGCATTCTTGAATTCACTATAAAAGTTTTCTGACGTTAAAAAAAAATAAAAAATTGTTTCGTTTGATCTTGGGACATGATGAGTGAGGTTCAGTTTGTGGTACTAATTAATAAAAGTAAAAGTTATGGGCATGTCGGTTCTTGCTCATGAGTCCAATTAATTGTATTTTATTTTCTTAATGGAGCATGATATGTATCATTGAACTCTCATCGCATAAACTGACAATAATTTTCTTAAGTTTAAATATAAATATTATGTTATTGAATAAATAGTGATGGTTTAATAAGGTTGAAAATATTTGTATTTTGCTTCAGCTAATTGATCCACTGATATATGAATATTGTAATTGTTTTCTGAAAAGAAGTGTTAATTTTTTATTTTATTTTTTTAACGATATCATTATTAGTGGGACACATGAAGAAGGATTGCATCAAGTATAAGAAAAGGCTCGAAAATAAAGGTAATCTCACTTTTGTGTGTTATGAATCTAATTTTACTAAAGTTTTAGATAATACATGGTGGATTGATTGTGGTTCTACAATTCACGTTGCCAAAACTATGCAGGGATTTCTAAACCTAAGGAAGCCGACGGGAAATGAACAACGCATCTATTATGGAAACCAGATGCATTCGGATGTTCTTGGAGTGGGGACTTATCGACTTATTTTAAAGATTCATACATTCTCCCACTTGGACCACAAGTAAGATGATCATATCAAATTCTTTATAAGTGATTTAATATATGGCCATAACTTTATTGTCACTTTGTCAACATTATTGATTGTAACAAAATTACTAGAACTAGAAATGATAAGTGCATGAACCATGGCGGTCTTACTTTCAAACAATGAATTTCCTTCCACGATCACAATACATTATAATCTCTAATTCAGTACTAAACATTATGAGTAACCAATAACCATAAGTCATTCAGGGTCCACTTTATTGAATATAAATTCCCAAATTAAAAAAATGTGCATTAACATAATGTCTAGACAAAACACATAACTCAAAATAAAGATCTAGAAAGGATTAACAAGCCCCATATGAGTTACATGATCCTTAAAGACTTTAGCCGGCAAAACTTTAGTTATTGGATCAGCAATCATTGACTCTGTAACACCCCCAAATTTAACAGTTTGCGGAAGCGACGTTTTGGGTGTTACTAATCAATAATCACAAGCACAAAGGATACAGTGAACGACTCTAAATGAGACGTTCGAAAAGTTATTACATTAATACATAAGTAGTTTCAAAATACAAGCTCGAGTTCAAGTAAATTCCTAGAGATTCTAATACATAACAGTAGGTACAAAAGTAATGTAATAAAATCTCCAAGCTTGTAATGCATGCGACTCGAGCTAAGTAAGCTTATCCTGCTGGGCATCCCTACTGATGCTGTGTACCTGAGAAGCATTACTAAAACGGTCAACCAAAAAGGTTGGTGAATCTCACAGGTTTGTAAGTAAGTAAACAGTTTGAACACACAAGTAGTATTTGTAAATCATAGCCAGCCAGTAAGTAACGATCACAAGTCATGCTCATCGTTAACCTAAGTTTTAATAAGTGGGTGGTTGCAAGTCATGCAAACCGTTTGATACAATCGCCATGAGCCACCATAGTTGATGCTTAACGTACAGTAAATATAGGTACCCCCTCATGAATGTAATCCAAAACATTCATACGGAACGAGCAAGAAACGCCCGTTTCTACAGGAACGGTTCGTGGTAGTGCGTGCTACCCCGGCCGGGGATTGTAAGTCCCATATGGATCCATATACTAAAACTCGCGCTTATCACATAACTAACAACTATGATTCAGGAGGATTTCATTGGATTAGTCGTAAACTCATGCAATTGGCGTATCGTTAATCTCGTTCAGTAAGTAAATCATGGCAGCAAGTAAGTTTTGTGTGTTCATGTAAAACAGTAATGCATCTCACCCCTGAGTATAAAACAGTAAAGTAGGGGCTGTAAGACTCACCTGAGCCTGGCAGACGATGTAATAAGTAAGCAAGTAGTATTCCCAAACTAGCAACCCTTAGCGTCCTAATACGCATAAGGTTTAGTAAGTAAATGGAATACTTGTAAAGTATCCACGCTAGTTGTTCCCAAACTAGTTAATGTCCGTTAGTTTGTTTGTAAGTTTGTAATCGTTTGTAAATCGTAGTTTGTATAAAAGTTGTACTGTCCGTTGGTGTTTGCGTGTAATAATAATCTCGTATTATTATTATGTATATATAGTATCCGTTTAGTTATCAAGTGTATGCGCGTAGCACGTGTAACGTTTGTACGGACGTAAATCCGAGTGGGTGTATCCCCAAGTGTTCGAGTGTAAACTCGTGTTATTGTACAAGTGTATGTTTGTTGTAGTGCAAACTCCTAAGTGTTTCGAGTGTAAACTCGTGTGCGGGTGTGAGTGAAATCTCACGTTCAGTTTAGTATAAACTTGTACGTATTCGGGTATCGTTGTATACTTTCAAAATTATATTGTTTTCATGTATAAGTCGTATCGTATTCGTTTTAGTAATTGAAAAGTGGTTCCAACACTTAGAAAATATTTAGTTTTCTGTTCTGGGCATTATGCGACACTATAATGCGACACTAGGGTAGTGTCGCAGACAATATGCGACACAAGGGAAGTGTCGTATGACTTGGTTTTGGTTTGGAGTTTATGCGACACAAGGGCTGTGTCGCAGACATGGGTACGACACTGTATACGACATAGTCGTAGTGTCGCAATCAAGCGAAAATATGCGACACAAGAGAAGTGTCGTGGAAACAAGGTGCGACATAAGAGCTGTGTCGCAGTCAAGCGACGGGTACGACACAACCATGCGACACTATGGTAGTGTCGCATAAAGATGTGTCCAGATGCGACACAAAGGGGCTGTTTTGGTGTTTGCTCGGTTTTGAGGTCAAATGTTCGAGTCTTGACCCGAGGCTTTTACCTAAGTCATATTATGGCTAATAATCACTTTATCAACTGAGTTTTCGGTTCTAGAGGTCCTCGAGGTGTCGGTTTTTAGTTAATCTTTTCCAAAGTTTTGACACAAAATATATATGTTTGTAAATTGATTTTTATAGCAAAACGAGGGCGTTTCTGGGCTAAACCTTCTTCACGAAAGTTGTAGCCGACGAAAAGACGAAGATTTTATGTTTAGAAAGTTTTCGCTAGTTTCAAACGTATGATTTTATAAAAATTCGAGAAGTGGACTGATCTCAGTTTAGTGGTTTCCTGTTTCAGATTCTTGACTCGGTTCCAACCCTCGATTTAACCCATTTGTAGTCCATTTCAAGCCTAACGAAAAATCACACATATTCTCATATATCTAAAGTTCATTTCTGCATTTTATGGTATTTTCTTATGTCCGTTTACTATTTTAAACAAAAATAAAAGTGAAGTGTGGTCAGATTTGGTTCCAAACAGAACTAAGTCCAAAGTTCTAGTATTAGCCGGAGATGGGTGTATTTCTGGGCAAAACGCCCTTCATGAAAGTCGTAGGCGACGAAGAGACGAAGATTTCTTATTTAGAAAGTTTTCGTTGATTTTGAACACACGATTTTATAAAAATTCCGGAAGTGGACTGTTTTCAGTGGTGGTTCTCGGTTTACCTTTTCGAGTTAAAAAAAAACGAGTTTTAGCTTATGATTTGGACATTATCTAGCTAGATTATCAACTAGAGAAGTATATAAAAGTATTTAAAAGAGTTTTAGAGTTTGGTTAACTTACAAGACTCGGTTTTCAAAACCGAAAAGATAGAAACGTTCGTGCTCGCGTGGTGATCGTTTTTGCTCCAAACCGTGTCACGATCCAAGGTGATTTAGTGATGGTTTTTGGGTGGGTTTGGGGCTGCCGGTTTTAGAGAGAGAGAGATGGGGAAGAGAGAGGTTGGAGAGAATGAGGTTGAGTAAATGAGTGTGGGTTGTGTTTGTGTGTCTAACACACAAGTGAGGGGAGGAGGTCAAGGGTATGGCATGCCATCCCTTGGCATGTGGCCGGCCCCCTAGTGGGTCCCACAAGGGTGGTTTGGTCTTTTACTAGTTTCCCCAAATTCGTGTTCGTTTCCTCGGTCGTTTAAATGTTAAAATAGTTTTGTACGCGATTTAACATACGTTTTAAAAATACGAAATAATACCCGATAAATTTAGTTGAAGTATTTTAACAAAATACTTTGTTTTCACGTTATAAAACATAACTTTGTTTTGTTTAGTCGGTTGGTCGAGTTTTCGGAGAGTTCGGTGACGTTTTGATTAAAACGTACGTTTTTGTTATATTATAAACATAATATAAAGTAATAATAGTTGAAATTAAATAATTTCATATTATTTAATAATCGTTTTACCAACGTCCGTATGTTTGTACAATTATAGTTTTATACGATACTGGACGAATCGTATACGCGTATATATACATATATTCCATCCATATATATATATAAGTAAGTAAATAATGTACATAGTCCTATTTCATATTATATACAAGTAATAAACACGTAATTAGGAAAATTTTAAATTGGTCCAAATTTTGGGGTTGTTACATTCTCCCCTTGTTAATAAAATTTCGTCCCGAAATTTGTTCGAAGTAGTAAGCGGTAGTTTGATATTCGTCAGGTAGCTACAATATGTACTAGTAGCCTACAGTAGTAGGGTAGGTCCTACAGTGTTTGAAACCAAGTAATTGTCAAGTGGTAACGTACCCTAATTTTTGTTGCCTGGAGGTAGTGGGCATTGGGCCTTGAGATGGCCAGCACTCCCACAGTTGAAGCAGAGTTTCACCTTAGGAGGGTTCGTACTTTTAGGGTCGGCCTTGCATCGACCGGTGGGTGTGGTACAAGGGTTGTCATGATGTCGAGTGCATCGAGCACAGTAAGGTCTATTTCCCCTGTAAACTTTCACCCTCTTTGCTGGAGGTGGTGCACAGTCAGTGTCGGTCTCCTTTTCAGTAGGATTACTTTGTGAAGTTGGTGGTGGAGTAGGGTTTTCTAAGGCTGTCAAACGTAGCTCGTACTCACGCATACGCAGGTCGTTTTGGAAAGCAATTCGTCGCAGGTCATCAATGTCCTCCCGTGCTTCAGTCAGTTGTTTTAGCAGCGAATCAATAGTTTGGTTTAGGTGGCTGACTGATTCAGTAGCCATGGTTTCATCAACTGGTGCTTTTGCAGCAGTTGGAGCAGCAGGAATAGCAGGTGCCATTTCTGATTCAGCGGAGTGTTCTGTATCACACTCGAGTTCGAGAAGGTAAGGAAACATAGTTGGTTCCTCACTGAGCAGTTCATCATCCAAGGTAGGGTTGTTGACGGAGTATGTTGTCATTTCCTACGAAAATATTATTCTATTTAAGAATTGTTACCAGCAAGTGAAGTTCTATTGAATGACTTGTTAAAATAACGAACAATATACAAGTTCCCGGTCTCAACCAGTGTGAGATATTTGGGAAAAGTTTGGTTATTGTATCTAAAGTGTAAGGAAAATTGTGTTGTCGGGATTTAAGTAGTCGGTCGTTTCCTAATCCTATTGTGTACTTAGGATCAAAGAAAACACGCAGAATGAAACATAGTTATACATAAATCATTAAGCGAGAGATTTATGAGAAAATAGATTCGGGTAGTCAAAGAATGAGCGTACCCGGGTTAAGTAAATCACAAAGTCTCGGATTCGGGTCATCCTCCCTAGCGTTAATGACATAAGCTCTACTCTTCGTGTAGTTGGTTCGGTTTTTCAGCTTTGGGCAATCCTTCCTGAAATGCCCGGTACCATTGCACTCGTAACAGGTTTTGGGTGCAGGAGTATCAGTACCAGAGGGGTTGGTTCGGCAGTCTTGGGCCAGGTGCCCGAATTTCTTGCATTTAGAACAGGGACAGGAGCCGTTATGATGACGACTACATTTGGAGCAGAAAGGCTTGCTCCCCTTGTAAGCCTTTGAGTCATTGGCATTGACTGTTGCAGGCTTTTTGTCAGAAGTCGGGTTGGATGAGTGGGGAATCACTTCCCATTTACGTTTGTTATTTGCAGATGGGGTTGAAGTTGAGCCACGGCAGACAGAATTGGCCGTTAACTCATGAGCCATACGAATAGCGCTCTGAATAGTTCCCGGTTTGGATGAAGTAACTAAGTCTTGTAGTCGCTCGGGAAGTCCATCAACGTACTTTTCGATCCTTTTGTATTCGGGATCAACCATGGATGGGCACAGAAGTGCCAGCTGGTGAAAACGGTTGGTGTAACCGGTGATATCGTCACCTTGCATCTTGTGATTCCAAAATTCTAATTCCAACTGTTTCAGTTCGTCTCTTGGGCAGTACTCGCCCCTCAGCATATTCTTCAGCTCATCCCACTGTAATTTGTAAGCATCGGCAACGCTCACAGTTTGCGCATAAGTGTTCCACCAGGTAAGGGCGGTGTCAGAAAAGGTGCTGGCGGCGAACTTAACTTTATCCTCTTCCTTGCAGTTGCAGATGAGGAACACTGATTCAATTTTCTCGGTCCAACGAATCAGACCAATCGCTCCTTCAGTTCCTGCAAAGTTCAGCGGCTTGCAGTTATGGAAATCCTTGTAGGTGCAGGTTTTGGGTTGGGGTCCATTGTTAGCGGTATCTTCGCTACCAGGTGCTGAAGTCCGAGTAGCTAGAGCTTGAGCCACACTACGGGCAATTAGGCCCGCGACTTCGGCTTCAGTAAGCATGATTTGTCGTCGAGGAGGCATGTTCCTTGAAACAATAATAAAGAACATGTGAGGATTTGAATAAGAATTATGACGGTGGTGATTTAGTAAGTTCAAAGAAATTTCGTCAAGGATTGTAATTTGTTTAAAGTTTATACAATTTCGAAATTTTGAAAATTTTATAAAACATTTTGTAAGGAATTTTGTAACATGTTTGATAAAAATACATTTGTTATAAAACTTTGATAGTAAAAGTCGATTGTATAATTTGAAATCTGACGGAGACTTGAGTTGAAAATGATTTTTAGTATTATATGTCTATCGGTGCGGTGGGGTACGTTGTAGAATGTTATAAACGTCGAATTAGGTAAGAATAGCAAATGGAAACAAGGTCTCGATCTTTTTATCGAAGAACGTTCAAGTAACTATGGTTGTCAGTTATAACGGTGTAGAAGTCTTCGGACGTAAGCCGGTAGTCGTGAATTCGTAAAAAGTCGAATAAGGACGAAACGACGAGAATCGAGTTGTCGTTTGTTTGATAAAATTTGAAAGTGAATTTCGTAGTAGTCGAGAGAGAGTATCGTATCGGGGAAAGAGGCCTATGTATATATATATATAACACATAACCGCCTAGTGTGTGTCTAGCACAATCAAGTAAAAGTCCCGGTTCTCTCGAGGTCAGAGTCAGCTAATGCATTCCGGTTCAACATAACCCCTTTCAGAACTAACATCATCTTCATTTAATTGTACATAGTTGATCAGGCTATGTTAAATTAAACTTGTATGCTGTAATTCCTGAACCAGTTATATCTAATGAGGAATACTGCCTAACGGTCATAGTCTAGGCCCACTAAATGCAACCTAGTTCACTATAACCTTAGGCTCTGATACCAATCTGTAACACCCCCAAATTTAACAGTTTGCGGAAGCGACGTTTTGGGTGTTACTAATCAATAATCACAAGCACAAAGGATACAGTGAACGACTCTAAATGAGACGTTCGAAAAGTTATTACATTAATACATAAGTAGTTTCAAAATACAAGCTCGAGTTCAAGTAAATTCCTAGAGATTCTAATACATAACAGTAGGTACAAAAGTTATGTAATAAAATCTCCAAGCTTGTAATGCATGCGACTCGAGCTAAGTAAGCTTATCCTGCTGGGCATCCCTACTGATGCTGTGTACCTGAGAAGCATTACTAAAACGGTCAACCAAAAAGGTTGGTGAATCTCACAGGTTTGTAAGTAAGTAAACAGTTTGAACACACAAGTAGTATTTGTAAATCATAGCCAGCCAGTAAGTAACGATCACAAGTCATGCTCATCGTTAACCTAAGTTTTAATAAGTGGGTGGTTGCAAGTCATGCAAACCGTTTGATACAATCGCCATGAGCCACCATAGTTGATGCTTAACGTACAGTAAATATAGGTACCCCCTCATGAATGTAATCCAAAACATTCATACGGAACGAGCAAGAAACGCCCGTTTCTACAGGAACGGTTCGTGGTAGTGCGTGCTACCCCGGGCGGGGATTGTCAGTCCCATATGGATCCATATACTAAAACTCGCGCTTATCACATAA
The DNA here is from genome assembly GCA_949592205.1 of Helichrysum umbraculigerum. Taxonomy (NCBI): domain Eukaryota; kingdom Viridiplantae; phylum Streptophyta; class Magnoliopsida; order Asterales; family Asteraceae; genus Helichrysum; species Helichrysum umbraculigerum. The sequence goes on along the minus strand of CATIUR010000007.1, from coordinate 18,206,685 downwards.
CTAACAACTATGATTCAGGAGGATTTCATTGGATTAGTCGTAAACTCATGCAATTGGCGTATCGTTAATCTCGTTCAGTAAGTAAATCATGGCAGCAAGTAAGTTTTGTGTGTTCATGTAAAACAGTAATGCATCTCACCCCTGAGTATAAAACAGTAAAGTAGGGGCTGTAAGACTCACCTGAGCCTGGCAGACGATGTAATAAGTAAGCAAGTAGTATTCCCAAACTAGCAACCCTTAGCGTCCTAATACGCATAAGGTTTAGTAAGTAAATGGAATACTTGTAAAGTATCCACGCTAGTTGTTCCCAAACTAGTTAATGTCCGTTAGTTTGTTTGTAAGTTTGTAATCGTTTGTAAATCGTAGTTTGTATAAAAGTTGTACTGTCCGTTGGTGTTTGCGTGTAATAATAATCTCGTATTATTATTATGTATATATAGTATCCGTTTAGTTATCAAGTGTATGCGCGTAGCACGTGTAACGTTTGTACGGACGTAAATCCGAGTGGGTGTATCCCCAAGTGTTCGAGTGTAAACTCGTGTTATTGTACAAGTGTATGTTTGTTGTAGTGCAAACTCCTAAGTGTTTCGAGTGTAAACTCGTGTGCGGGTGTGAGTGAAATCTCACGTTCAGTTTAGTATAAACTTGTACGTATTCGGGTATCGTTGTATACTTTCAAAATTATATTGTTTTCATGTATAAGTCGTATCGTATTCGTTTTAGTAATTGAAAAGTGGTTCCAACACTTAGAAAATATTTAGTTTTCTGTTCTGGGCATTATGCGACACTATAATGCGACACTAGGGTAGTGTCGCAGACAATATGCGACACAAGGGAAGTGTCGTATGACTTGGTTTTGGTTTGGAGTTTATGCGACACAAGGGCTGTGTCGCAGACATGGGTACGACACTGTATACGACATAGTCGTAGTGTCGCAATCAAGCGAAAATATGCGACACAAGAGAAGTGTCGTGGAAACAAGGTGCGACATAAGAGCTGTGTCGCAGTCAAGCGACGGGTACGACACAACCATGCGACACTATGGTAGTGTCGCATAAAGATGTGTCCAGATGCGACACAAAGGGGCTGTTTTGGTGTTTGCTCGGTTTTGAGGTCAAACGTTCGAGTCTTGACCCGAGGCTTTTACCTAAGTCATATTATGGCTAATAATCACTTTATCAACTGAGTTTTCGGTTCTAGAGGTCCTCGAGGTGTCGGTTTTTAGTTAATCTTTTCCAAAGTTTTGACACAAAATATATATGTTTGTAAATTGATTTTTATAGCAATACGAGGGCGTTTCTGGGCTAAACCTTCTTCACGAAAGTTGTAGCCGACGAAAAGACGAAGATTTTATGTTTAGAAAGTTTTCGCTAGTTTCAAACGTATGATTTTATAAAAATTCGAGAAGTGGACTGATCTCAGTTTAGTGGTTTCCTGTTTCAGATTCTTGACTCGGTTCCAACCCTCGATTTAACCCATTTGTAGTCCATTTCAAGCCTAACGAAAAATCACACATATTCTCATATATCTAAAGTTCATTTCTGCATTTTATGGTATTTTCTTATGTCCGTTTACTATTTTAAACAAAAATAAAAGTGAAGTGTGGTCAGATTTGGTTCCAAACAGAACTAAATCCAAAGTTCTAGTATTAGCCGGAGATGGGTGTATTTCTGGGCAAAACGCCCTTCATGAAAGTCGTAGGCGACGAAGAGACGAAGATTTCTTATTTAGAAAGTTTTCGTTGATTTTGAACACACGATTTTATAAAAATTCCGGAAGTGGACTGTTTTCAGTGGTGGTTCTCGGTTTACCTTTTCGAGTTAAAAAAAAACGAGTTTTAGCTTATGATTTGGACATTATCTAGCTAGATTATCAACTAGAGAAGTATATAAAAGTATTTAAAAGAGTTTTAGAGTTTGGTTAACTTACAAGACTCGGTTTTCAAAACCGAAAAGATAGAAACGTTCGTGCTCGCGTGGTGATCGTTTTTGCTCCAAACCGTGTCACGATCCAAGGTGATTTAGTGATGGTTTTTGGGTGGGTTTGGGGCTGCCGGTTTTAGAGAGAGAGAGATGGGGAAGAGAGAGGTTGGAGAGAATGAGGTTGAGTAAATGAGTGTGGGTTGTGTTTGTGTGTCTAACACACAAGTGAGGGGAGGAGGTCAAGGGTATGGCATGCCATCCCTTGGCATGTGGCCGGCCCCCTAGTGGGTCCCACAAGGGTGGTTTGGTCTTTTACTAGTTTCCCCAAATTCGTGTTCGTTTCCTCGGTCGTTTAAATGTTAAAATAGTTTTGTACGCGATTTAACATACGTTTTAAAAATACGAAATAATACCCGATAAATTTAGTTGAAGTATTTTAACAAAATACTTTGTTTTCACGTTATAAAACATAACTTTGTTTTGTTTAGTCGGTTGGTCGAGTTTTCGGAGAGTTCGGTGACGTTTTGATTAAAACGTACGTTTTTGTTATATTATAAACATAATATAAAGTAATAATAGTTGAAATTAAATAATTTCATATTATTTAATAATCGTTTTACCAACGTCCGTATGTTTGTACAATTATAGTTTTATACGATACTGGACGAATCGTATACGCGTATATATACATATATTCCATCCATATATATATATAAGTAAGTAAATAATGTACATAGTCCTATTTCATATTATATACAAGTAATAAACACGTAATTAGGAAAATTTTAAATTGGTCCAAATTTTGGGGTTGTTACAGACTCAGTATCTATATGCGCAATAGTAATATCCTCCTTTCCAACATGATCTCTAACCTTCAAATAATTTATGTCGATATGCTTGCTGCGACTCCCACTTTTGTTGTTCTTTGAAAAGAACACCGCAGCTGAGTTATCACAAAAGATCTTTAGTGGTCTACTAATAGTATCGACGATCTTTAGACCAAAAATGAAATTTCTCAACCATAATGCTTGTGATGTAGCTTCATAGCATGCAACAAATTCAGCTTCTATCGTAGATGAAGCAACCAAAGATTGTTTTACACTTCTCGAAGATATAGCTCCTTCAGTAAGAAGAAAGATGTAACCAGAAGTAGATTTGCCAGTATCCTTGCATCCATTGAAATCTGAGTCCAAATATCCAATAACCTCAAGGCAATCAGACTGCCTATACATAAGCATGTATTCTTTGGTTCCTTGTAGATATCTTAGAACCCTTTTGGCAGCTTTCCAATGGTCCATGCCAGGGTTACTTTGATATCTACTAAGCATCCCAATTGCAAATGCAAGGTCGGGTCTAGTACAAACCAAAGCATACATAAGGCTTCCAACAAGTGAAGCATATGGGATATTCCTCATTTCTTCCTTTCCAATGCATTCTTTGGACATTGTTCCAAACTAAATTTTTCTTCTTTGACAATAGGTGCAGCAATAGATGAGCAATTCTTCATTCCAAATCTTTCAAGTACTTTGTTAATGTAGGCCTTTTGAGATAAGCCAAGTGACCTTCTAGCCCTATCTCGATGAATTTCTATGCCAATGACATAAGAAGCTTCACCCATATCCTTCATATCAAAGTTCTTTGAAAGAAAATCTTTAGTCTCATGCAACATCCCTAAATCATTGCTTGCAAGTAAAATATCATCCACGTATAGGACTAAGAAAATATATTTACTCCCACTCACCTTAAGATAAATACATTGATCAACATTTTTCTCAACAAAACAAAAAGAAGAGACAACATTGTGAAATTTAATATTCCATTGGCGGGAGGCTTGCTTTAGTCATTGGACAATTTAGAATAATTTTAGAATTATTTAAGGATTTAAACATGCAAATATAGGATACAGTTAATAATTAAATGAAAACAAACATACCAAGTATTTTAATTCATTTATTAGATAATAATTGTCTAACATCCTTTATCCAAATATTAAAACACAGAGTTACATGAAATAACTAGCAAAACGAAATCCTATGCCCTCGGCATGTTGATTAAGCTTTCCCTTAGGTAAATCCTACATAAACGGATCAGCTAGGTTATCATCTGTGTGAATTTTGAGTAGATTGATTTCACCTAATTTGATCTGCTCTCGAACATAGTGATATCTCCTATGATAATGTCTGGCCCCTTTCTGAACTCCAGGTTCATTGGCAATGATATTCATATTGTACAATATGATTCTATGCTAATTTTTTTTATAGGATTTATATTTGATGTGTTTATTCAAATTGTCACACAATTGCAGAAGCGAATAAACACGTACATGTAATGAGTTAAGATGGAATTGTACCTTTTAGCAAAGCTCCAATTAACTATAATTAAATAGTTGAGGGTTTAAAGTAAAACCTCTCTACGATCGCACACATGACAGCAGCTCAATCCGTATGCTAGTACTCCGTTCTTATTATTTAGTCAAACCACAAGATGACGAAAAGGAAAAGAAACCCCTTGGGTTCTTTTGTTTTCGTACGAATACAAAGAGAGAGAGAGAATTGATTTGTTATCTCTTTTCAAGGTTTAATTACCTCTCTATTTATAGGGTGTAGGTATCTTAGGGAACAAGTTTATGGTTTATTTAAAACCCATGGGCTGGCCTCTTTAGGGTATTCTGGAACATTCCAGAATTTCCAACTTTTCCCAAAATGCATCTAAGTCCCTCTCTTTTAATAAAACGTACAATTAACATTTTAATAACGTTTTATTTATTTATTCGTGAACGGATTAGTTAATATATCTCACATTTATATTAATTAATTAAATTGAGCATAAGTGTCAATTCGTGTGACCCCGTAGGTTTAAATATTTCCGGACATGCATTTATTTATTACGTGGTCATATCGCAACAGCTCCCACTTGAGCATGTCATTAATAAAGGCAATGACATTGAGAAGCGTCTAGCAACACGCCAATGCCCCCGAAAATGTTTAAGTATAGTTTTTAAAAATATATTATAGTTTCTCAAAGTATAATATATTTTCTTAAAGTATAATCAAGCTTCTCAAGAAAATGATTTCAGTCTTTACTATCCCTTTGTTTCAGATACCTTGTTAATTATGGATATGGATCAATGTCATTCCATAAGTTAACGATTCTATTTCTCATTCCTATAATCAATTAAGATTACCAAATCAATCGAGACAATCTAAAATTCATTTGGGTACGGTCTTACACACATCTTAATTAATTCTAATGAGGGGCCCAGTGGTATCATACTTCAATAGCTAATTGAAGGAACAAATCCTATCTTGACTACACGTGTCAGTCATGTACTTCACTACACTTCTGAAAATAACCCTTTATTACTACCTTATTCAGGATAGATAGAACTATATCAAGAAGATGCAATCCATACATGCAAGACCTGCTTGCATCTCAAGTCTAAGGATAAGTAAAGCAACCATTTATAAGTTTCACTTAATGATTCCGATCCATAAAGCGATAACTTGTCAGTTGGGGTATTCCGATATGCATCTCATGGATATCATGTGAGTTTGGTGGGACCATCCTTCCATATTCAATAATATAACCAATCACTCACATTTATCTTAGTTCAACTATGCTCCCACATAATTAACCGATAATGGACAAATAAGAATTTTTTAAAAATTATATAATGATTTAAACATGCAAATATAGGATACAATTAATAATTAAATGAAAACAAACATACCAAGTATTTTAATTCATTTATTAGATAATAATTGTCTAACATCCTTTATCAAAATACTAAAACACAGAGTTACATGAAATAACTAGCAAAACGAAGTCCTATGCCCTCGGCATGTTGATTAAACTTTCCCTTAGGTAAAGCCTTCGTAAACGGATCAGCTAGGTTATCATCTGTGTGAACTTTGAGTAGAATGATTTCACCTAATTCGATCTACTCTCGAATATAGTGATATCTCCTAGGATAATGTCTAGCCCCTTTCTGAACTCCATGTTCATTGGCAATGATAATTGCTCCTAAGTTATCGTAGTATAACTCTATGGGTTTTTATTTGTAGGAACCACGCCAAGCCTAAAAATAAATTTTCTAATCCAGACAGCTTCCATCGCAGCTTTCGAAGATGCTATGTACTCTGATTCTGTTGCAGACATGGCAGTTGTGGATTGCTTCTTACTTTTCCAATCCACTGCGCCTCCATTTAAGATGAAGACGTATCCTGTTTGAGACTTCATATCGTCTCTATCGGTCTGAAATCCAGCATCACAATATCCAGTCGCTTTGAGCTCAGCTTCAGGATTTCCACCATAAACAAGGAACATATCTCGAGTAGCTCTCAGGTACTTGAGAATATTTTTCACAACAGTCCAGTGACATTCACCTGGATTCTGTTGAAATCGGCTGGTTATGTTCTGTGCGCACACCACATCAGGTCTAGTGTATCTAACTGCATACATAATAGATCCAACAGCCGAAGCATATGGAACCCTTTGCATACACTCCACCTCAGCAGGTGTAGAAGCACACTGTTTGCTATTTAAGTCAAGTCTCTCTTGCATCGGAACATTTCCACGCTTAGAATTCTCCATCTTAAATCTCTTTAAGATCTTATCAATATAAGCACTTAGACTTAGTCCAATTAACCGATTTGTTCTATCTCTATAGATCTTGATTCCAAGAATAAATGCTGCTTCTCCCAAGTCTTTCTGTAACACCCCCAACTTTAATGATTTGCGGAAGCACGATTTGGGTGTTACTAATCAATAACAAAGCACAAAGATATATAGTAAACGACTCTATATGCGTCGTTTTAACAAAAAAAAATATTGACATTGAAATGTTTACAACATTTATAGCTTTACATAGCTCGAGTTTAAACAAAAGGAGATTTCAGTACATAAGTACTTGTACAAAATATACTGATGCAAGAAAATCTCAAACGTCTGTATGCTGACTCGAGCTAAAAGTCCTGAAGCAGAAACAACCTACTGCTTGGTACCTGCGATACATGCTAAAATGGGTCATCTAAAGCTGGTGAGCTCACAGGTTTGAAATCAAGTAATATAGTATGAACCGCAAGATTTAATAATGATTTGCATCCAGCAAATAAAATGATAGTAATCGTGTATATAGCCATGAGCACATAGTTGAGCTTAACTCGAGGGCCGGGTCCCCTATAGAGAATTCCGGGCGAGGTGCCTCCACGAATGTTTAATCAACATTCGTCTTCCCAAATATTAGTACGTCCGTTTACCCGGTTAGTGCTTGCTAACCCGAACGAGGAGGGTCAATCCTATATGGTACCATATACTAATATTCACGCTACAACGTATTAACAACTATGCTGACGGAGGACTTTAAGTGATTAGTGTGTAAAACTCATGTAGTATATAAAAAGTTGTACTTGCGCTCACATGTAAGAAAGTAAGCATTGTATCACACCCCTGAGTAAAACAGTAAAAAGAGGGGCTATGAGACTCACCTGAGTCTGAAAGCGTTTAAATAAACGTAAGTTGATTAGCCGAGTGATGAAGTCCAAAGACTTGTAACCTGAGGGTGTCCACGACACGCGATGGTTATTAATATGAGTCGGTATCTCAAAGGACTACCTTTGTAGTTGTTATACAACTATATATGTCCAAATTACTACGATTTGGTTGATTATTAGATTTGTGTTTTGAAAACGTGTACGGGCCGTTGGTGACAGATTCATGATATTAACCTCAACATTATTATCTTGTTTTTCTAAGTATGTTGCTTGTATTATATATATACCAATGTATTCCCGAAGTCGTGTAGTTTAAAGTTTAAAGTTTTACTAGTCCAACACTTAGTGGAAAAATCTGAGTTTTATGTGTTTTGCGACACAATATGCGACACAAAAGTTTGTCATGTGACACAAGGGTTGTGTCGCATAAGGATGCGACACAAGAGCTTAGCGACACAAGGGTTGTGTCGCATAAGCGTACGATGCTGATTTAACAGCGACATAAGGATTGTGTCGCAAGGGATTTGCGACATAAGGTACAACATAATGGTTGTGTCGCAAGACTTACGACACTAATTATTTAGTACGACACAAGGTGCGACATAACAGGTTTTATGCGACATAAGCTGCGACACAAGGCTTGTGTCGCAAAGATGAACACCAAGTCAGTACCCAGCGACTGACGCGCTTTTCCGATCCAAAACACAATTTTAACATACTCTTTGTAACAACTCCAAAATTAGGGCCAATTTAAAATTTCCCGAATTACGTGTTTACTACTTGTATTTAATATGAAATAGGATTAAATACGTTACTTACTTACATATATATAGGTGATATATATATACACGTATACGATTCGTTCAAATCGTATAAAACTACAATTGTACAAACTCACGGACGTTGGTAAAACAATTATTAAATAATGTGGGATTATTGAATTACTTCAATTACTACTTTATATTATATTTATTATATAACGGACACGTATGTTTTTAACTAAAACATTACCGAATTCTACGAAACGCGACCAACCGACAAAAACAAAACAAAGTTATATTTTATAACTTAACAACAAGTATTTTGGTAAAATACTTCAACTAAATTATCGCATAATGTCTCGTATTTTAAAACGTATAAATAAACGTGTATAAAAAGATTTTAACGTTTAAACGACCGAGGAAACGAACACCGCACGGAGCGCAAACACGAGGATACGGAACTTGGTGAGATCCACACATGGTGGACCCCACCAACCGGCCAAGGCAAGGGGACAAACCCCCCACCTCCCTTTTGATCACTCTAACACACAAACACAAACACATACCCACACTCAATTTCTCTCATCTCTCTCTTCAATCGATTTCTCTATCTCTCTCTAAAACCGCCACCCAAACACCCTAAAACCACCACAAAAACACCTTAAAAAGAAAGGCTCATTTGGAGAAAAGTGATCACGACAACGAAAGCTACAATCCTATCTTTTCGGTTTCTCGATCCGACAACTTTGTAAGTTTTTCGGCGACTCTCGAAACTTTCCGATTTCAATTATTTTGCTAGAATATTGTTCCCCTAGCTTTGTAATGTCCAAATATATAATTAAAACTCGTTTTTGCAAAACATTATCGAAAATGTCGGTTTTGGTCACTTTTAAGAAAACGACACCTCGAACACTAAAAACGTCAACTAATAATTTTGTTGAACTCATTATAACATTCTAGAACTTGTGTAAAAGTTTCGGGTCAAACCGAGGTCGTTTGACCCAAAAACCGAGCCCAAAAACGTAAACAGCCTATGTGTTGCATCAGACCAAAAATCTATGAGACACAAGGCTTGTGTCGCATAGAAGCATAAGACACAAGGCTTGTGTCGCATAATCCATAAGACACAAGCGTTGTGTCGCATAATCCATAAGACACAAGCGTTGTGTCGCATAATCCATAAGACACAAGCGTTGTGTCGCATAAAACATAAGACACAAGCGTTGTGTCGCATAAAACATAAGACACAAGCGTTGTGTCGCATAAACCATAAGACACAAGGATTGTGTCGCATAAACCATAAGACACAAGGACTGTGTCGCATTTTGTGTCGCATTAAGTTGCGTATCATAAGACACAAGCCTTGTGTTGCGGAACACAAGCGTTGTGTCGCATAAATCATAAGACACAAGCACTGTGTCGCATTTAGTGTCGCTAAAACCCAAAAACAGAAACTAAAAACATTTTAAGTGTTTAAAAACCACTTTTCGACAACCAAATCAAATACGATATGACTTATACATGAAAATATTATACTTTTGGAAGTATACACAAATACTCGAACACGTACAAGATTATACTTAACCGAACGTGAGATTTCACTCACGCACACACACGAGATTGCACTCAAAAATACTTAGGAGATTACACTCCAACGAACTTAAACTTGTACAACTACACGGGATTGCACCCGATGCGAACTTATGAGTTCACTCAAAATACTTACGTGTGGGATTACACACTAACTGATACGAACTTACACTCGAACACATACGAGATTTCACCCGTACACTTGGGGATTACACCCACTCGGATTTACATTACTTGAACGTTACACAATGCAATACCAAAGTACATTACAACTATACAATTTCTACATATACATAATAATAATATGAGATTATTATTACACGCCGATACCAACGGGCCGTACAACTTTTCTACAAACTACAACTTACAAACAAATACAAACGTACAAATAACTTATGGACATTAACTAGTTTGGGAACAGCTAGCATGGATACTTTACGAGTATTCCATTTACTTACTGAACCTTATGCGTATTAGGACGCTAAGGGATTGCTAGTTCGGATACTACTTTGCTTGCTTACTGCATTGTCTGCTAGACTCAGGTGAGTCTCATAGCCCCTATTTTACTGTGTTTACTCAGGGGTGAGATACATTACTTGTTTTACATGAACACACAACTTTACTTACTTACTAGCCGCTTACTACTACTATAAACTTACTGGTACACTGTTGCATGAGTTTTCGACTAATCCAATGAAAGCCTCCTTAATCATAGTTGTTAGTTATGGGATAAGCGTGAGTTTTAGTATATGGATCCATATGGGACTGACAATCCCCGCCCGGGGTAGCACGCACTACCACGAACCGTTACCGTAGAAACGGGCGTTTCTTACTCGTTTCATATGAATGTTTTTGGATTAACATTCACGGGGGTACTATATTTACTGTACGTTAAGCTTCAACTATGGTGGCTCATGGAAAAGTTATCGCATGATTAGCATGACCTGCAATCATTACTTAAGTGAACGATTAGCATGACCTGTGATCGTTACTTACTGGCTGGCTAAACACATTACTGACTTTTACTACTACTTGTGTGTTCAAACTATTTACTTACAAACCTGTGAGATTCACCAACCTTTTTGGTTGACCGTTTTAGTAATGTATTCTCAGGTACACAGCATTAGATGGATGCCCAGCAGGATAAGCTTACCTAGCTCGAGTCGCATGCATTTACAAGCTTGGAGATTTACATGCATTACTTTTGTACTTACTGTTATGTATTAGAATCTCTAGGAATTTACTCGAACTCGAGCTTGTATTTTGAACTACTTATGTATTAATGTAATAACTTTTCGAACGTCTCATATAGAGTCGTTCACTGTATCCTTTGTGCTTGTGATTATTGATTAGTAACACCCAAAAACTCGCTTCCGCAAACTGTTAAATTTGGGGGTGTTACACTCTTAGGCTATAAAATCGTGTTCTCTTCCTAGTATAGGACATATATAAGTTATATAAACGACTATCAAGTGAAAATACTAAGAATCGAGTGATTTTGGGATTTTATCGGAAACTTACAAAGTGGCGAAATGGAAATCCGGAAAGATAGAAGTGTAGATCGTTGCGAGGTGGTCGTGAATCTCTAAAAATCTTGATGATCCGAGTGCGTATAATGGTGTTATTTGGCGATTTTAGTGGATGGTGGTGGTTTGGTGATTTTGGAGAAAAAGAAGAGAAGAGAGAGAGAGATGATGGAGAAATGGGGAAAAGAATGGGGAAAGTGGGAGGTTAACCTCCCATTTTTCAGTCTCCACTCTGCGCTCCGTAAGGTGTTCGTTTTCCCGATTATTTAAGCGTTAAGTATTTATTTTACATATTCAAATATAAGTTTTAAAATACGAATTATTACTCGATATTTTTATTGAAGTATTTTACCAAATGTTTTATATTTGAGTTATAAATCGAACTTAGTTCGTTTTATTAGTTTGCGCGTTTTAATATTTTAGTTGTGTAAAAGTTTATTTGTACATTATAATACGAGTCTGAAATATTACAAAGAACTGTTTTTAAGTATAATTGGGTTGTTAAATAGTAATTAAATTATTTAATACTTTGTTCACCAACGTCCGTATTTAATTGAACCGAATTACATTCGATTTAAATTGCGTACGATTTAATCAAATTGCATTTTCGTATATATTCAACAATATATATTTTGATACATTAATTAGCCTAATACAAAACTAATTACATGTAGTAACAGAGAATTAGGCACTAATTACAAGTCCTAATTTGGCGGGTGTTACATCTTTCATAGCGAAACACTTTCCAAGGTAGGATTTTACATCTTGTAGCATTGGAATGTGATTTCCTATGATCAATATGTCATCAACATATAAGACAAGGAAAGTAACATTACTCTCACTAGATTTTTGATATACACATGGCTCATCAGGGTTTTGAGTAAATCCAAACTTTTTGATTTCCTCATCAAACCTCTTATTCCAGCTTCTAGATGCTTGCTGTAGTCCATAAATGGATCTTTGAAGCTTACATACTTTCTTGGGATGTTTTGGATCAATAAAGCCTTCAGGTTGAACCATATAGACATCCTCGTCTAAGTAACCATTTAAGAAGGCAGTCTTGACATCCATTTGCCAAATCTCATAGTAATAATACGCCGCTATAGCTAAGAGAATCCTAATAGCCCTAATGTCCGCTACAGGAGAGAAGGTTTCATCATAGTCAACTCCGTAGACTTGAGTATAACCCTTCGCTACGAAACGAGCTTTATAGGTGTGTACATTTCCATCCATGTCGGTCTTCTTCTTGAAGAGCCACTTGCAGCCAACGGTTTTAGCATTGGGTGGAAGATCAACCAAGCGCCAGACTTGATTATCTTTCATGGATTTCATTTCCACATTCGCAGCTTCAAGCCATTTTTCAGATTCTGGATCTGATAATGCACCTCTGAAATTAGGAGGTTCATTGAGATCCCCTAACATGTGCTCCTCAGTTTTGACATTTAGACACAACTTTTCAGGAGCACGTATTGTCCTTGCGGACCTACGAATTGGAACAACATCGACTTGAGGTTCAACACTTTGACCACTTTCCCCCCAAGTTGATGTTCGCTAGTGTTTGTTGAAGGTGATTCATCTTCCTCTTGAGTCTCATCAAGTTCTACTTCCCTCCCACTGTTTTCTTGAACTATGAGATTCTTTTCAAAGAACTCATCATATCGAGCAACTTTAATAGTATTTTCAGAAGGAAAGTAGAAGTAGTAACCCATTGTTTCCTTTGGGTATCCTACAAAGATGCACTTAACAGATCTTTGCTCGAGTTTGTCAGGCGTATCCCGCTTCACAAGCGCCTCACATCCCCAGTCCTTTAAGTAAGACAAATTAGGGACTCTTCCATGCCACAATTCATGTGGTGTCTTATCAACCTTCTTAGTTGGAACCATATTCAAAATACGTACAGCATATTCAAGAGCATAATCCCAAAATGATAATGGGAGAGTTGTAAGGTTCATCAAGGATCTTACCATGTCTAACAGGGTTTGATTCCTTCTCTCAGACACTCCATTGTGTTGTGGTGTGTATGGATGTGTAAGCTGTTGGACAATTCCACATGCTTTCAGATAATCCTTAAACTCTTGGCTTAAGTATTCACCACCTCGATCTGAACGAAGGATCTTGATGGTCTTACCGAGTTGATTCTCTACTTCACTCTTAAACACTTTAAATGTTTCAAAGACTTCGTGTTTATGTTTAAGCAAGTAAACATAACCATAACGACTGAAATCATTAGGGAAAGTGATGAAGTAGCTAGCACCTTTTCTTGACACATGTCTAAATGGACCACAAACATCAGTATGTATGATTACAAGTAGATCTGTAGCCCTTTGCGTTTGATGCGGAAAGGGTTTCTTTGTCATCTTGCCTGAAACACGGGATACGCATTTATCAAAGGATCCATCATCATTTGATTTTAAAAGCCCTTCACGTTGAAACCTTTCAATGCGTTTCTTTCAAATGTGTGCAAGACGGCAATGCCAAAGATAGGTAGAGTCCAAGTTAGGCTTGGCTCTGTTATTGCTAACAGCATACATAGAACTAACTTTTGAAACACGATCATGCATATCAATTTCAAAAATACCATCACAAGGAATATCATTAAAATAATGAACATTATTCTTAGAAACTGAAATACTATAATCATTAAAAGCATTGATAAATCCATTATCTTTTAAAAGTGAAACTGAAACAACACCTCTAGTAATAGTAGGTGCATAATGACAATTGTCTAATACAATAACTAAGCCCGAAGGCAAAACTAAGTCAAAACTTCCAATAGCTTCTACAGTAGCACGTACACCATTGCCCACGTACAAGTAGAGAGCCCCATGTTTCAGTTTCTTCTTTACTCTAAATCCCTGTAGGGTATTACAGATGTGAGTACCACAACCAGTGTCATATACCCAGGATTTTGAATTAGAGAAAGAATATAATTCTATTGTGAAGATACCTGAAGTTCCGGTCTGGCCGGCTTGCTTCTTCTTCTTTTTCATCAACTCAGCAAGATAGGCAGGACAGTTCCTCCTCTAGTGACCCACTTCTTTACACTGGCGACATGCCTCATCCTTAGCCAGATGCTCTTTCTTTGCTGGTGGGGTTTTCTTAGGTTTAGGGACAAAAGCACCTTGCTTTCCCTTACTCTTAGACTTTCCCTTAGTTTGCGGTTTATTGTCTTTCTAGATCTTGCCACTTCTAATCGCTAAGACTTGTGGGTTAGCCGGTTTCTTTGGAAGACCCTTCTCATACTCAATGAGCATTGCATGAAGTTCAGCTACAGTTTTACCCATGCTGTGCATATTGTAGTTGCGCATAAAACCCTCAAAATCCTTTGAAAGGGAGTTGAGAATCATGCCAACCGCAATAGGCAGAGGATAAGTATATTGAAGTCTTTCCAACTGATCCAGATAGCTCTTCATTTATTTTTCTTTCTGTTTGTCGACTATTCCCACAAACCAGAACCAAAACCCTTTTTTTTTCTTTTTTTCTTTGGATAGTCGAACGACCAAACACACTCATGTTTAACAAATCTAACTAATACAATATACGTGTGGCTCTGATACCACTATTAGAATATGACAAATAAATATATTCAAATTGTCACACAATTGCGGAAGCGAATAAACACGTACATGTAATTAGTTAAGATGGAATTGTACCTTTTAGCAAAGCTCCAATAAACTATAATTAAATAGTTGAGGGTTTAAAGTAAAACCCCTCTACGATCGCACACACGACAGCAGCTCAATCCGTACGCTAGTACTCCGTTCTTATTATTTAGTCAAACCACAAGATGACGAAAAGGAAAAGAAACCCCTTGGGTTCTTTTGTTTGCGTATCTTGTGTTTCTGGCAAGATGACAAAGAAACCCTTTCCGCATCAAACGCAAAGGGCTGATGATCTACTTGGAATCATACATACGGATGTTTGTGGTCCATTTAGACATGTGTCAAGAAAAGGTGCTAGCTACTTCATCACTTTCCCTAATGATTTCAGTCGTTATGGTTATGTTTACTTGCTTAAACATAAACACGAAGTCTTTGAAACATTTAAAGTGTTTAAGAGTGAAGTAGAGAATCAACTCGGTAAGACCATCAAGATCCTTCGTTCAGATCGAGGTGGTGAATACTTAAGCCAAGAGTTTAAGGATTATCTGAAAGCATGTGGAATTGTCCAACAGCTTACACATCCATACACACCACAACACAATGGAGTGTCTGAGAGAAGGAATCAAACCCTGTTAGACATGGTAAGATCCATGATGAACCTTACAACTCTCCCATTATCATTTTGGGATTATGCTCTTGAATATGCTGTACGTATTTTGAATATGGTTCCAACTAAGAAGGTTGATAAGACACCACATGAATTGTGGCATGGAAGAGTCCCTAATTTGTCTTACTTAAAGGTCTGGGGATGTGAGGCGCTTGTAAAGCGGGATACGCCTGACAAACTCGAGCAAAGATCTATTAAGTGCATCTTTGTAGGATACCTAAAGGAAACAATGGGTTACTACTTCTACATTCCTTCTGAAAATACTGTTAAAGTTGCTCGATATGCTGAGTTCTTTGAAAAGAATTTTATAGCTCAAGAAAACAATGGGAGGGTTGTAAAACTTGATGAGACTCAAGAGGAAGTGTGACACCTCGCGATTTCGACGTAATTATAAACGTAATTTGCACGCATTTTTAGGCTAATTCCCTACTTTGAGTGAATTCACAACACATTTTAGAGGTAAGTCTAGCAAAGCCCAACTAGTTAGTACGCGTAGTATTACTTATTTGTAATTAGTTGTAATTACATACGAAACAATTGGAATAAACGCGACAAAAATATACGACTGTTGGTGAACAAAAATTATTTAATAAAGCGAAATTATTAAATAACATTAACGATTATTAAATATTATGTCGATAATATTTACAAAGTATTTTATAACGTATAAATGTTTATTTCGTAAACTGAAACGAAACAAAGTTAAAATTTTATAAACTTAACTAAATTATTGTAATAAAATATCTCCACCAAAATATATTCTAAAAAGGTATTTAAAAATTTACCAAATAAAAATAATTTAGTAATTAACGATCGGGTAAACGAACACGGGTAAAATACCGCAAACTGGGACTAAAATCCCCCCCTTTTTTTGGAACAAGAGTCAGCCAAACACCCCCCTTTTTCCTTTTCATTTTCATTTTCTCATCATCACCACCTCCTCTTTTCTCTCAAAACCCACCACCAACCAAAAACCACTACAAAAACGCCACCAAAACTACCACGAAACGATCTCGAATCACATAATTCATTTAGAGGAAAAACGATCACGAAAACGAGGGCTACATTTCTACCTTTCCGGATTTTCATCGCATTAACTTTGTAAGATCCCGACATTTCGTAAACTTTTAGATTTCGAAGTTTCATTTGATATTTCATGTTTAGTATACTTAGATCATCATGTTTTAGCGTTTTATACAACCGAAAATGTCCAAAATCGAACCTAAAACCCGTTTTTGTGAGATGTTCGTCGAACAGTGGTAAGTGACACATTGGTGCCAAAAACAGTGTAACGACACTTAAGTGACGCACTAAGTGTCGCATAAAACCCTAATCTTGCGTCACTTCCCTAAGTGAAGCCAAAAACCCTCTTTTTGCGGCACTTCGTTAAGTGTCGGTAACCCGACACTCCATGCGGCACTAACCTAAGTGACGCCTAAATTCGATTTTCACCTTGTCCGACACTTACACCGACACTCATACCCGACACTTGCCTAAGTTTCGCCCCTTATGCGTCACTTCCTCAAGTGACGCTACTAAATCAGAATTTATCATTTCATGCGACACTTCCTAAGTGTCGCTATAAACTATTAAGTGACGCTAAAAACAGAAAGTTTACAACTTTTCACTAAGTATTGAGACTGAGATTTTACCATCTGATTTTACTCCGAAATGAAGTTTCGAATGCGTTTTTACTACAGCAACATAGTAGAAATAAAAATTTTCCAAGCTGACTTGGCAGCTCGACCCCAACCAGGGGCTCTGCCCCTTTGGACCCCGCCAGGGGTTGCCACCCCTTGGACCCCGCTACCAGGGGCGCTGCCCCCGGACCCCCGTACCAAATTTCATACTTAATAAAAATACAACGAAACAAACATAATTATACTTCGAAAGTTATGATTTCAAACTATCACCAACGAGTCGTGTACATTTTCACAACTATAAAATACAAACGTAAACATTAAACGAACACTTTGGACATAACTTGGTTGTACGAACACTAGCATGGATGGTCAACTACGACATCCACATACTTATTAAATCTCATACGTTTAGGGCGTTAGGAGATTCAGGACCATACTTGGGCTTTAGGCTTTACTAGCACTCGAACGTACTTAACTCAACAGGTGAGTTCACAGCCCCACTTTTAACTGTTTTACTGCTTACAACTTGGGGTGAGAAACATAGTCAACTGCTTTATTGATTGCCATAACTGCTTTACATACACGATTGTATACTTGTTTTACTCGAACGATTAAAGTACTTTGAACTGTTGAACTTTTATACAAACTGGTATTCATGAAACAACATTTTCATACTATAAACGTGTTAAACTTTGTTTGGTGAGTCGGAGAACGACCGGTACTTTTGTGTAAACGCTGGAGAACGACCAGCAACGTATTTTAGTGCCAGAGAACGACTGGCCAAGTGGACGGGAGAACGGCCCGTGCGTATTGGATGGGAGAACGACCCATGCGTCTTTTGACCGGAGAACGACCGGTACTGTGTTTCGCTGGAGAACGACCAGCAGAGTTTGGACGGGAGAATGACCCGTGCGTATCTAGACCGGAGAACGACCGGTAAACTATTTTGTTTGGACGGGAGAACGACACGTGCGTCTTTAGACCGGAGAACGACCGGTACTGTTTTGGAAACGCTGGAGAACGACCAGCAACATATTTTTAAACTGTATTTGGGTAACATCCCACGTAAACTGTATTTGGGCAACATCTCAACCGAACTACATTTGGATAACAATCCACAAAGTGATTACTTGACTATTATGGCAACTACTGTTTACAAACATATTTGGAATACGAACTGTACTTGCAAACTTAAAACCTGTGAATTCACTCAACCTCGTTGTTGACCTTTTACTATTTTTTTCAGGGAATTAGCTGCACACGTAAGGACCGCCTACACAACTGGAAATCTAGGCGACCCTTGAAGATTTAGGATGCTAACTTTTTGAAACATATGGATTTCTTTTGTATAACTAATCTGTTTTGGTCATATTTACGAAATCCACTTTTGTACAACTTAACTACTTATACGATTCGATGAATCGTAAACTTTGTAACTATTACTCTTGGCATCTTAATGTATATGTTCTGTTGTAATCATATGCTCTTATACGTATGCATGTACAATGTAAATGTGGCATCCCTAGCTTACTAATGCTTCCGCTAAACGAATTTGGGGGTGTTACAGGAAGATGCATCACCTTCAACAAACACTAGCGAACATCAACTTGGGGGGAAAGTGGTCAAAGTGTTGAACCTCAAGTCGATGTTGTTCCAATTCGTAGGTCCGCAAGGACAATACGTGCTCCTGAAAAGTTGTGTCTAAATGTTAAAACTGAGGAGCACATGTTAGGGGATCTCAATGAACCTCCTAATTTCAGAGCTGCATTATCAGATCCAAAATCTGAAAAATGGCTTGAAGCTGCGAATGTGAAAATGAAATCCATGAAAGATAATCAAGTCTGGCGCTTGGTTGATCTTCCACCCAATGCTAAAACCATTGGCTGCAAGTGGCTCTTCAAAAAGAAGACCGACATGGATGGAAATGTACACACCTATAAAGCTCGTCTCATAGCGAAGGGTTATACTCAAGTCTACGGAGTTAACTATGATAAAACCTTCTCTCCTGTAGCGGACATTAGGGCTATTAAGATTCTCTTAGCCATAGCAGCGTACTATGACTATGATATTTGGCAAATGGATGTCAAGACTGCCTTCTTGAATGGTTACTTAGACGAGGATGTCTATATGGTTCAACCTGAAGGTTTTATTGATCCAAAACATCCCAGCAGAGTATGCATGCTTCAAAGGTCCATTTATGGACTAAAGCAATCATCTAGAAGCTGGAACAAGAGGTTTGATGAAGAAATCAAAAAGTTTGGATTTACTCAAAACCCTGATGAGCCATGTGTATATCACAAAGCTAGTGGGAGTAATGTTACTTTCCTTGTCTTATATGTTGATGACATATTGATCATAGGAAATCACATTCCAATGTTACAAGATGTAAAATCCTACCTTGGAAAGTGTTTCGCTATGAAAGACTTGGGAGAAGCAGCATTTATTCTTGGAATCAAGATCTACAGAGATAGAACAAAGCGGTTAATTGGATTAAGTCAAAGTGCTTATATTGATAAGATCTTAAATAGATTTAAGATGGAAAATTCTAAGCGTGGAAATGTTCCGATGCAAGAAAGACTTGACTTAAATAGCAAACAGTGTGCTTCTACACCTGATGAGGTGGAGCGTATGCAAAGGGTCCCTTTTGCTTCAGCTGTTGGATCTATTATGTATGCGGTCAGATGCACTAGACCTGATGTGGCGTTCGCACAGAACATAACCAGCCGTTTTCAACAGAATCTAGGTGAATGTCATTGGACTGCTGTGAAAAAATATTCTCAAGTACATACGGGCTACTAGAGATATGTTCTTAGTTTATGGTGGAAATCCTAAAGCTGAGCTCAAAGTGACTGAATATTGTGATGCCGGATTTCAGACCGATAGAGACGATATGAAGTCTCAGACAGGATACGTCTTCGTCTTGAATGGAGGCGCAGTGGATTGGAAAAGCAAAAAGCAATCCACAACTGCCATGTCTGCAACAGAATCAGAGTACATAGCATCTTCGAAAGCTGCGATGGAAGCTGTCTGGATTAGAAAATTTATTTCTGGGCTTGACGTGGTACCCACAAATAAAAACCCCATGGAGTTGTACTGCGATAACTCAGGAGCAATTATCATTGCCAATGAACCTGGAGTTCAGAAAGGGGCCAGACATTATCCTAGGAGATATCACCATGTTCGAGAGCAGATCGAATTAGGTGAAATCAATCTACTCGAAGTTCACACAGATGATAATCAAGCTGATCCATTTACGAAGCCTTTACCTAAGGGGTGTCCCAACGGGACTTCGGTTCTTCCGTCAGTTAGCAACTGACGTTGAAAACCAAACCGACACCATAGGCACCAAAATGTCAGTTGAGTGTCGGTTTGGAGTCCGTCGGTTTGGCGACGTCCGTCTGCTTTTTTTTTTTTGTTTTTTTGTTTTGTTTTAGTGTATAGAATAAAGAGAAAATTGGTAAAAGTGGGTCCAGAAAAAAGAGAAGTGATGTTATTATAGGGAGTGAAACGTCAGTTTGTGTCAGTTGGGAAAAAAACTGACGTGGCGCAGAGGTGGCACAAACTGACGCGTCAGTAGTTAGTCACTATTGGGAGGAGTCTAAGGGAAAGCTTAATCAACATGCCGAGGGCATAGGACTTCGTTTTGCTAGTTATTTCATGTAACTCTGTGTTGTAGTGTTTGGATAAAGGATGTTAGACACTTATTCTCTAATAAATGAATTAAAGTACTTGGTATGTTTGTTTTCATTTAATGATAAATTGTATCCTATATTTGCATGTTTAATCCTTGAATAATTCTTAAATTATTCTAAAAATGTCCATTATCGATCAACTATGTGGGAATATAGTTGAACTAAGATAAATCTGAGTGATTGGTTATATTATTGAATATGGAAGGATGGTCCCACCAAACTCACATGATATCCATGAGATACATATCGGACTACCCCAATTAACAAGTTATCACTTTATGGATCGGCGTCATTAACTGAAACTTGTAAATGATTGCTTTACTTATCCTTAGACTTGAGATGCAAGTAGGTCTTGCATGTATGGATTGCATTTTCTTGATATAGTACTAGCTATCCTGGATAAGGTAGTAATAAAAGGGCTATTTTTAGAAGTGTATTGAAGTACATGACTGACATGTGTAGTCAAGATAGGATTTGTTCCTTTAACTATCTGTTGAAGTATGATACCACTGGGCCCCTCATTAGAATTAATTAAGATGTTTGTACGGCCGTACCCAAATGAATTCCAGATGTGTCTCGATTGATTTGGTAATCTTAATTGATTAAAGAAATGAGAAACATAGTCGTTAGTTTATAGAATGACATTGATCCATATCCATAATTAACAAGGTATCTGAAACAAAGGGATAGTAAAGACTAAAATCATTTTCTTGAGAAGCTTGATTATACTTTAAGAAACTATATTATACTTTGAGAAACTATAATATATTTTAAGAAACTATACTTAAACATTTCTGGGAGCATTGGTGTGTTGCTAGACGCTTACCAATCTTATTGCATTTATTATGACATGATCAAGTGGGAACTGTTGGGAAATGACCACGTAAAAATAAATGTATGTCCAGAAAATGTTTAAGCCTACGGGGTCATACGTATAGACACTTATGCTCAATATAATTAGTTGATATATATGTGAGATATATTGATTAATGCGTTCATGTTGAATGAATGGAATATTCTAGAAACTTGATCCAACCGCCGGTTGGATGTGTCAACCGTCGGTTGGAATCAAATATTATATACTTTGATACGCATTAGAATATATAATAGAGTATAGCATTCAGATAATCATATTGTCACACAATCGCGGAAGTGAATAAGCACGTATATATAATTAGTTAAGAAAAGAATCATGTATCTTTCAGCAGAGCTCCAGATAAACTATCAAGGTTTAAAGTAAAACCTCTCTACGATCGTACACACGACAACAACGCAACAGGTATACTAGTACGCCGTTCACAATACCCACAACCCTTGTGCTTTTCTTCTTTGTTCGAACCACACAAGAACCGATCTTCGTTAGGGTTGAAAACCTTAAAACCATAGCTTTCTAGCTCCTAAGTCGCACTTTAATTCGCAATCTTAACCCTAAGATCGAATTAAGCTTTCCAGAAATCATATGGTTAAAGGCTGAGGCTATGCCTCTATTTATACTTGCTGGAGCCGACCTCCTACCGCCGGTTGAGCTTCCCAACCGCCGGTTGGGTTTGCTTTTGACTTAAGTATCCGATCCACGACCCGCGTGTTCCACCGCCTTACTATATTTGATTCCAAATGGCGGTTGACACATCCAACCCGCGGTTGGATCAAGTTTCTAGAATATTTCATTCATTCAACGTGAACGCATTAATCAATATATCTCACATATATATCAACTAATTATATTGAGCATAAGTGTCTATACATGTTACCCCGTAAGCTTAAACATTTTCCGGACATACCTTTATTTTTACGTGGTCATTTCCCAACAGCTCCCACTTGATCATGTCATAATAAATGCAATAACATTGGTAAGCGTCTAGCAACACGCCAATGCTCCCAGAAATGTTTAAGTATAGTTTCTTAAAATATATTATAGTTTCTCAAAGTATAATATAGTTTCTTAAAGTATAATCAAGCTTCTCAAGAAATTGATTTTAGTCTTTACTATCCCTTTGTTTCAGATACCTTGTTAATTATGGATATGGATTAATGTCATTCCATAAATTAACGACTATGTTTCTCATTTCTTTAATCAATTAAGATTACCAAATCAATCGAGACACATCTGGAATTCATTTGGGTACGGCCGTACAAACATCTTAATTAATTCTAATGAGGGGCCCAGTGGTATCATACTTCCCTAGATAGTTGAAGGAACAAATCCTATCTTGACTACACGTGTCAGTCATGTACTTCACTACACTTCTGAAAATAGCCCTTTACTTATCCGGACATGCGTTTATTTATTACGTGGTCATATCCCAACAATATAATTTTGCTTTCATTGGGGTTCAACATCATTGGGCTTCAACAGAATGTCTCTTTGCCACATTTATTTAACTAGGCTTGAAACACTTAAAGAATGATATATATACCCACAACCAAAATGACTCAAATTTCAAAATAACATCAAGAAGTCATAATTTGTGGTAGCAAAATATTAATTATTTGTTCCATACAACATTTAAATCTACACTTACGTAGCACATAATAAATTAGAACGCTAGTATAGTACTGATAACCAAACATTTAATTAAACAAAACAAAAATGAAAGGTGTAAAGCCAACCTGATTTAGAAGCTAGTGAGATAAAATTTAAGAGGCACTTGAATCGGAGACTCTCAACAACAAACAACTACAAGTAACATCAAGAGCCACTGATTTTGTTGATCTAGAAAAAAATTTCATCATTAACAAAAAAGAAAATCAAATGAGTGTCAAACAATTATACCTTGAATAATTTTTTCTTTGAGACATTTCATCAAACACTTGTCGAACACGTACTTCATCGACCCCTTAATTAAACATGCGATACAGTTTATCATCTATCTTCGTATCTTCAAATACAAAAATAAAAGAAAAAAAAAACATAACCCACTACCCTAAAAGTCTCATTTTACTTTTTTGGGAGAATATCATATATCCCATATTTAAATACCTTAATTACATATATCCCCAATCTAAACCATGAATCTCTCATATTTACCCACTTCTTTAAATTGATCATAATTAATGCTTTTTAATTATTTTGAATTGATGATTAATGACCTAATTACCCTATTATTCTCTGTCAAAAACACCATGATAGAAACTTTTCTTACTTTCCTCTCCAACTTTTTACATCTAGGTTTCCTCCGCAATATGTATCACTAGTATATTGTAACATCCTCGTTTTGGGCCTAGGAGAATACGGTAATTTCTCTATTTAATTATTATTTGATATTTGTTATTTAATTGTATTTAGAAATACTTGGTATTATTGAGATAACTGAAATTACTAGGTCAAAAAGTCAAATGACTTACTGTGATAAATAAATTAATACTTGTTTTAAATTAATTTAGTTAACGGTATTATAAAACTTATTTTCTCGCAAATGGTTTTTTTGGTTCCAGACAATAGGTTTAGAAGGGGATAAAAAAATTATACTACCTAATATGGGGTCGATTAGTTAGGTCCGACCTAAGTTTCTTGTTTCCTCAGACTTCATCTTTCTCTCAAGAACCCACAAACACTTTCAAAAAAAAAATAAAGGAATTAATAAATCTGATTCAATCAAAGTGAAGGCTGTGATTTTGTTGTAACTACTGAATTCATATTCATCTTCATCATTTTACTTATCTTAATTCCCCATTGCAATTGTAAGTTGTATTTCTTGAGCTCTATGTGTTTAATTGAAGAATTAGGTTGAATGATTAATGCATGTGTGGATTTAGGACTTGAATGATCATTATTTGTTGTTATAACATGTTTGTAGTTAATGTTTATGGTTATTTTCTGGTCAAAATCGTGTTTTACAACTGAATATGGTGAAATTGGATTTTGAGTTTGAGCTGAAAGTTGCAGGAACAAAATTGGGTTTTTGGGTCTCTTAGCCGATCGGCTAAGATTGTCCAGCCAATCGGGTATAAATGGTTAGCCGATCGGGTCATTTTAGCCGTATGGCTAAATTAGAACAAAACGTTTACAGCAGCTAGCGTCTGAACCTAAGGTCTCGAATTCGTCATGATAGCCGATCGGTTCAGGGGTGAGCCGATCGGGTAAAAGATTCACAGCCGATCGACTAGGGATATATAGCCGATCGGGTAAGGGCTTAAATCAGGGTTAAAATCAGTTTTAATTGTGTTATGCTTTCTGTGAATATATATATATTAAGTAAAGTTAATAAGTGAGAATAATTGTGGAACGTTGTGATTATTGTCATTAAGTCATACACTATTATAAATGAGTTTCTAACTTACTACTTGTTTATGTACTCAGATAAATCGAAGACTGTTGGGACATAGAGTGTGACAACAGATCTAGCTTGAAATAGGACTAGTGTAATTATTATTGTGTTTGTATATTGGTTTGGATTTGTAAAAGAATATTTGTTTTGTTAGTGATATTCGTTAAACATATTGTTTTGTTAAGTTAAACGAATAATTAAATACGAAATAAATATATACGTTTGATGCGAGTCGAGTTCTCAAGTCGCTGCGAGTTGAGCAGCGAGATGAGAACTGAACTCGTGGACACAGATAGGCATAACGAGTCGAAGCATAATGGGCTTGGGCTTGCAGAACGAGTCGAGTCAACTCGCAGGCCCAGCGGCAGCGAGTTGAGACGACATATTTAATGTTTTTCAATCGTGAAAAACATAACACTTTTGATACTTTTACATTCTGCGATTCCAGCAAACCAGAGAAAACATAACCTACGACTAGGTTTTGACGATTTATCGTTTAAAGCTAAGTCTTACAAAACGCAATACGAACATATTCGTTGTTAGTAAGATAACACCGTATTGAGGGATTCCGCACCTTAATACTACAGATAACGAAGTTATCGATCCTAAAACTAGGGGACTTACATCTGGTATCAGAGATTTCGGGCTAAATACGAGTGTGTTCATAATTTTTAGTGTTATTGCGTTTTTTATTCGGGTCGTTTTTACGTGCATTCTTGCAATACTAACGATCAAAATCATTCTCTGGACATTTTAGGGTTTGTTTACAGCCGAAATTTTAAGTTTCAGTCGTAAAAATACCTTAAAAATCCGTTTTCGGGTTTAACAGCCGTTTCGCGAGTCGAGATTAGGGTTCCAGCGTCGCCTGCGAACCGAGTTGAACTAGCGAGTCGAACTGAGGCTTGCGAGTCGAACCAAGATCCCTCGCGAATCGACATCACTTGCGAATCGACATCTTTTAGCAATCCGAACTGAGGCTTGAGAATCGACGAATTCTGCGAGTCGAGCTGAGATTGCGAGTTGAGCTGAGTCTTGCGAGTCGAGTTTTCTGAATTCGCTGAAACAGTTTAATTTTACGTTTTAAGATGTCTGACTTAAGTAGAATGATCGAAATGGACCACGAGGTGGGAAAGTCAAACGTTCCACCTAAGTTGTTAAGAATCGAGGATTACTACAATTGGAAGGACAGATTTGAATCTTACTGTAGATTCCATGACCTGTCAATCTGGATGTGTATCAAGAGTGGATACACCCCACCTACTCAAACTGTTCAAAATGCTACTGTGGTTCTTACCTATGCGAACATGAGTGATCAAGAGAAGGAAGCTTACAGAAATGAAAATAAATCACATTCTTGCATAAAGATGTGTCTTCCTAAAGAGATTGCTCATCAACTGAAATCTTTTCATACTGCTAGAACGCTCTGGGAAGCTCTAGAGAAAAGAGGTGAAGGAAGTCCACAAGTGAGAGCTGGCAAGAGGAGTCTTCTTAAAAAGCAGTTTACTATGTTTAAAGCTTTAAAAGGAGAAGATCTTGATGCCTATGTCACGCGTTTCTACCATCTGCTAAGTGAATTAGAATACCATGAGATTGTTGAAGAAGAAGTATCTAAAACCGACAAGTTTCTTGAGGGTTTGCCTTCTAAATGGGAAATGTATGGTGTTATGATTAAGGATAATGAAACTAGGTATTCTACTATGACCTTAGAGCAAGTCATTGACAAGCTGAAAGGTTATGATTTCTCCAAGAAGTCAAGAGATAGTGATTCTGATCAGGTTCAGAACCCTGGGTTGTATCATGGAAAGTCAAGTCTTTCGACTGCATCATCTAGTTCGACCACTGCACTGTTAGTTGGTGATACTAGTGAAAATGGAGAAATGATCACTGAAGATTTGTGTTTTATTTCCTCCTCTGGTGATGAGACAAAGGGAAAGAATTATGAGAAGTCACCTCAAGAGCATCAGAAGATGCCGATGAGTGTGAAATCTGCTGAACAGCAACTGTCTGTTCTTGCTTCCTTTGTGGCATCATATGAGAACTACATAGAGGGAAAGATCAATGATCCTATTCTGTTTGATGAGGATTATGAGCAGATAGATTCTGATTATCTTGAGGAATTGGAGCTTCAAGATCAACTAGCGTTGATATCAAGAAAGGTGAAGAATTTCCTCAAGAGAACTGGTAGAAAGGTGTTGGGCAATAGATCAGGGTTTGACAAAACCAAGGTCAGATGCTTTAACTGTCAGGGTATTGGTCATTTTGCTAGAGAATGCCAAAGACCTAAAGTAGAAGCACAAGGAAAACAAGGTTCGGGAAGTACTCTCGCTTCCAAAGCCTTAGTGGTGAAGCAGTTGGATGGCTCTTATGATTGGCAAGCTCATTCTGAGGAAGCCTTGATGGCCGAGATCGAAGAAACAACTGCTGGATCAGTTTCCTACATGCCCACTGATATGGAACAGAGAGTAGAGGTGCCTAAGTCTGAAGTGAAGGCAAGTGATGATGACGTGCTATATATGGATTCAGCTCCAGATATGAGTCCTGAGGAATTCGTGGCACGCGTGGCTGAATTACAAACTGACAAGAAGAAGGAGCATGCTATGAACAAGGACAGCTGGTGGTATGTAGACAGTGGATGCTCAAGGCACATGACCGGAGAAAGAAGTCTACTGAAGGACTTCAAGGATAGTCTTAAGCAAAAAGTAAACTTTGCAGGAGATAAAGGAGGAGTAATTTCGGGAAAAGGAAAAGTTTCAAATGGAACTTTGACTCTTGAGGATGTGAACTATGTTGAAGAACTTACTCACAACCTAGTGAGTGTTTCCCAAGTCTGTGATAAAGGTCACCCAGTTTATTTTAATGAAAAGGAGGCCTTAGTCCTGAAGCCAGGTTTTAAAATTCCTGATGAATGGATATTGATGAGGGCACCAAGGAAGAAGGACATCTATGCTATCAACATGGGTGTTCCTAACTCTTCAATGGTGTCTACATGTTTATTATCCAAGGCTTCGGAAACAGACGCATTGTTATGGCATAGGAGAATGGCACACCTGAACTGGAGAAAGATGAATTATATAACCAAAAATGGTTTGGTTCTAGGTGTACCACAAAAACGTTTCGAGTCTGAGGATAAGTGTGTTCCTTGCATGAAAGGAAAGCAGCACAAGAAACCACACAGACCTAAGACTGAAAACTCTATCTCTTCGCCATTTGAATTGCTACATATGGATCTCTTCGGCCCTATAAGCAAGAGAAGTATAGGTGGCAAATGGTACTGTTTGGTTGTCACAGATGATTATTCTAGATTCTCATGGGTATTCTTTTTGGGATCAAAGGATGAGACTCCTGGAATTCTAATTGAATTCTTTGATCTAGTAGAGAATGTCTATAAAAAGAGAGTAAAGCGTATTCGTAGTGACAATGGAACAGAGTTCAAGAATTCAACGTTGAATATCTATTGCTTAAGCAAAGGGATATTACATCAATTCAGTGCACCTTATGAACCTCAACAGAATGGTGTTGCTGAAAGGAAAAATAGGACGTTGATTGAAGCTGCAAGAACAATGCTTGCTGATTCAAAGCTTCCGGTCATCTTTTAGGCAGAAGCAGTGAATACAGCATGTTATGTTCTTAATAGAGTTCTTACGGTTAAGAGACATAACAAGACTTGTTATGAGCTTTTGAACAATAAGAAACCTAACTTAAAAGGGTTTGAACCCTTTGGAGTTTCATGCACTATATTAAAGACTGGACATCAAGCTAAATTTGGTGAGAAGGCTGACGAAGGATTTTTCCTAGGTTACATGCCCAATTCGCCAAACAAGAGAGTCTTTAATAAAGTCACAGGACGTTTGGAGGTAGTTTATAATATTGAGGTTACAAGCTACTCACCTGATGTTCATAAGGGCTTAGATTGGCAATTTGATTATTCTGATCTTTTTGCATCATTTAAAGTTCCTATTAGTGACTATGTCAGTGATTCAGAGATAGCTGAACAGTTATTGTTTGAAGATGAGAATATTGGTACCGCTTCAACATCTAAGCAATCTGGAATCAAGACTAATGTTGACTCAGATAAAGCTTCCACAAGTGAGTCACAACAACCTTCAGAGGATAAGTCTCAAGAAACAGAAGATCCTGATGATCTTTCTACAAAGTTTGATGATATACTTACTCCTTTGAAACATTTAAGGATATCTTCAGCACGTACGGAAGATGTACCTGAATTGGAAGAGATTGGTACTAATTTAGAAGATGAGATACCGGTTGAACCAGTTACTACAACTAGAACGAGTAAGAATCATCCCGTTGAAAACATCATCGGTGATATTAATACTCCGGTTCAAACTAGGCATCAATCCAGAACTAGTACGTCTGAGAATTCGGAATACCAAAGCTTGTATACTGCAATGAAAGAGACAGGGATTCCTAATCAATGTCTATATTCATGCTTTATCTCACAAGTCGAGCCAAAAAATGTTCAAATGGCTTTAAAAGAAAGTTCGTGGGTAGAAGCAATGCATGAAGAACTATCTCAGTTCTCTAAATTACAAGTATGGGAGTTGGTTGACCTACCAAAGGGAGAATATCCAATTGGAACTAGATAGGTATTTAAGTGCAAGAGAGATGATAAAGGAATCGTTACTCGCAATAAAGCTCGTCTGGTAGTTCAAGGTTTTAATCAACAAGAAGGTATAGATTACAATGAAGTGTTTGCACCAGTTGCTAGGCTAGAAGCAATTAGAGTGTTCTTAGCATTTGCATCTTATTTTGGTATAAAAGTGTATCAGTTGGATGTTAAGAGTGCCTTTTTGTATGGCAAAGTAGAAGAATTGGTGTATGTTTCACAACCGCCAGGGTTTGCTGATCCTGAGTATCCAGATAGAGTATATCGTTTGAATAAGGCTCTATATGGATTACATCAAGCACCAAGGATGTGGTATGGAACACTGTCAACGTATCTACTTGAGAATGGATTTACAAGATGATCGATTGATAGTACACTGTTTGTGAAATGGAAAAAGAAAGACTTTCTTCTCGTGCAAGTTTATGTTGATGACATTATCTTTGGATCATCTGATGAAAAGATGTGTCAAGAATTTGAGAAAGTCATGAGAAAAAGGTTTGAAATGTCTGCAATGGGAGAGTTGAATTTCTTCTTAGGATTACAAGTTGATCAAAAGAAGGATGGATTCTTTATTCATCAATCTAAATATACATATGAGCTATTAGAACGCTTCAAGATGGATGAAAGTAAGGTCTACAATACTCCAATTCCAGTCAATCATGGACTAGGTCCAGATACATCGAGTGATAGCGATGTGGATCCAACTCTTTATAGAGCCATGATCGGATCACTAATGTATCTTACAGCCTCTAGGCCTGACATAATGTTTGCTGTTTGTTTATGCGCAAGATATCAGGCTAATCCGAAAGAGTCACACATGCAAGCTGTTAAACGAATCTTTCGTTACCTCAAAGGGAAACCTAAGCTGGGTCTTTGGTATCCGATTGATGGAGACTTAGATCTCGTAGCTTATACTGATTCGGATTATGGAGGATGCAATCAGAATAGGAAATCTACGACCGGAGGATGTCAATTCCTAGGAGGTAGATTAGTATCCTGGCAGTGCAAGAAGCAAACCTCGGTAGCCATTTCTACATGTGAAGCTGAGTATGTTGCAGCTGGCAGCTGTTGCTCACAAGTTCTTTGGATTCAACAGCAACTGCGGGATTACGGGTTAAATATAACCAATACTCCTATGATGATTGATAATGAATCTACTATGTCGATCACCAATAATCATGTGAAGCACAGTAAAACTAAGCATATTGATATTCGACATCATTTTATTAGAGATTGTGCTGAGAAAAAGTTGATAAAGTTAGTTAAGGTTCCATCATTGGATAACTTAGCAGATTTATACACAAAGGCGTTCGACAGAGCAAGATTTGAGATGTTGGTTCAACTAAATGGAATGAGAAATCCAGAGTGATTAGTCTTCCAAGGGTATTTTTGTAATAGTTAGTATTTCGGTGTTCATTAAAAAAAAAAAAAAAAAAATAGGCGTATGGCATTCATTTGCTTGTTACCTAAGGGGAATCGCCTTCATTTAAGTTTTTATTTGCAAAAACTAAGGGAAATGATAGTACATTAGGAGAATAAGCTTCACAATAATAAGCTTAAGTCCTAAGTATGATATGGTAGCAGGTTCAAATAAAGTTGCTTTAGAACTACAGTGGTTCTATCAGGTATGTGTTTATATTTATTTGATTATACACCTATATCCACTAGTTATAATTTGTTTATTTCTATTAAAACTTTAGATGGCTTCATCATATGATATACTGGTAGGCAAATTATATGAAATTTTCTAAGCCTTAAGAAGTAAATTAACTACTTGCTTATTATTTTGTGTTACTATTCTATGATGTATGACATTAAGTCTTAAATGTTGAATGATGGTATTACTATACACTGTTATCATGCATCTTAATTTGAATTGACAAATAGTAGCAATATGGGTATTAACTTAAATACTGGTAACTTTGTTGTACTAAGTACAGAACTGAAACCTTTAATTAAATTAATATTCTCAAATATATTTTGAATTATGCTAGAAGGGATCTTCTGTTGTACTACGTACAGACTTAGATAACATAGCATATTCAAAGTATGTTTGATATTTGTCTAACCTTAAAAAAAATAAAAATTCAAGTGTATGTTATATGTTTCGAAAAGATACATCATTTAGTAACCGCTACCTTGAAATTTAATGATGCAGTGTTATGTGTTTTACTTGAATTCTTCAGTATGTCATATAATAGGAAGCACTTGATAATATTCATACTAACAATAAAGTGTTTGCTTAGAAAATTGAGTCTAATTTGTTTATGTGGATCATAATACCGGTAATCGTCTTGAACTGTCTATAATAAAATATTCACTTTATATGAGTAATGCATTTATTAATTATGCTATGTGGATAAAGGTACCTAAGATATAGTTTTATAAATATAAATATATCAATGATGAATTTAGTTGTAATTTTATAGTAATTTATTTGAATTTCATGAGGTATGTATACTACCAATCTGCTTAGACTTTTTAATATATAATTAATTGCTTATTCTTACTAATATGATCCCTAAGCAGATAAAATCTTATTTACTTTGTATATGTACTTTGTTTCAAATAATTAATAAAATGGTACTTAATACCAAAGTTTATATAGTTGTATTTTTATTTGTTTGTTTTTAAGTTTTTATGTTTATCTGAATTTACCCTTCGGAATTAAATTATACTGTATATTTTTGAGTTGAACAACGTGACAAATACAAGTGAAAATTAATCATAATTTAGACTTGTAAAATATCGGTTTTTTTATTTATACTTAGCATTAAATTCGTGTTTTTAATTGTTTCAGCGAGTTGACTAGCGGATCGACCAGCGAGTTGACCTGCAGATCGACATGATTAGCGAGTCCATTTGGCTGCATATCCAATCGCGAGTTGATAAGCGAAACGAGTTGAACTCGATTCGCATAGGTGTCTTATGCGAGTCCCAAACTTAGCTAAATTTTTTTAAAAAGGGTTTTTATAAGAGTTAAGACTTTTTAAGTAATAACTAGTATATTTTGGATTCCTATGACAATGTATGTATATATATATCGAAAGTCTACCGATTCACAATGTAATCGAGTGGCGTGTCCTAATTTTTGTTAGCGGTATAATATATATATTGGTTTTATAAAACGTTAACGACTTGAGGACTTCTTATTAACAAGTAATTAACGGATTTTACATATTGGACTTACGACTTATTAGTTATAAGTTATATATGTGTTTAATATGTTAAGAACTAAGATGTTAGATGATCATTTTGATTCATAAACATTATAGTTTATAACTTACTAACGTGCATTAACTGTTTTTGTCATTTGTGTTTCTTGTACAGATATGGCGAGACAATTCGATAAGGGTCACAATATTCTTGTGGATCTTGATCTATTAGCAAAGGGAGCTAGCAAAGTAGCTCAAGTGCTGACCTTCTTTGCACGTTCACGTATTAGATATACACTTACAGAGTCTCCACAGATCTCTCAGACTATACTGAACGATTTTTGGACGGACATTCAGTATGATGAATCGGTTAACCCACCGGTTATTCGCGCATCGGTAAATCAACAACCGATTATTTTTGCTGCTTCTGACCTTCGTCAGATTTTACATCTGGGTACAGTAGACCAAGAAGATGGTCCTACTGAGTACTCCAGTGATTTTATCGAGGGTGCGTTAGGTCGAATGGGTTATACTGGTGAGAGAAGAGGACGTCAATTCCTCAAGGCACTCGTTATTGGGCAATGGAGATTCTTATGGCACGTTATAGTCACAGTTTTTGGACCGAAGAATGGCGGTTTTGATGAGTTAAGCCCTGCTCTTGTATCGGCGGTACTGTCACTGGTTTACAATAAACCATACAGTTTTTGTGATTATATTTTTGGCGAGATGGTAAGACAGATATCGGGTTCTGTTAGATCTAGATTTATGATCTACCCGAGGTTCTGTATGATGATTATCCGTGCTCATCTTCCGGATATTGTTATCCCTGAGCCGCACTTACGTGTAGATACTATCGCGCTCAGAGGATACAACGCGATGTTTCAGCAGACTATTCGGCGGGAGGAATATGTCAAGCCGGAGACTCGTGATCTCTTTGGCTATATTGTTGATCCTGCTTATGTGACGCCGCCAAATCATGGGTGGTTAGATGTTGCTCCTGCTGCTGCTGCTCCTGCTGAAGCTGATGTGGGTCCTGCTGAAGGTCCACAAGAGCTTTTAGAGGATGTTTTGGAACAACCTGCACATGCTGGGGAACAGGTGAACCCAGATGTTGCTGCTCAGATTGTGCAAGAGGTTTTGGAGCAGAATGACGATGCGACCAATCCTTTGCTTCAAGACATTGAGAGTTATTTAGCACCACCTGAGGTAATCTTTTATTTATGTAATAATATAGATGCTTAGTTGATAGATTGTTTTATTAATCATAGATGCATATTATTATTATATAATGATTCTGATATTAGATATTTAGTAAATTGGATATTATTTCTGATTTTAAAATATAAATATCATTACACGAATAGGAAGCTGAAGCTGAGGCTGCAAATCCCGAAGTTATATTACTTGAGGATGAGCAGATACAGCTTGATAGATCAGTTGTTGTACCGACTGAGGTATTATATCTGATTAATCTTAAATATATAGAACTTGTATGATAGAGCTTACGCTAATCATAAATGTTGAATATATTTAAACTTTAGGAGACTGTTAGATCATCTAGAGGTCGTGATTGTGAGACGCCGTCAGATGAAGATTCAGACAATACACCTTCTCCTCCTCCATCTGTTTCTGAAAGGAAGAGAAAAGGTAAGAGTGTTATGGAGGAAGGTACTGAGGAAGTTGAGATTCCTTTGATGAAGCGTCCGAGAACGCTTACTATTCGAGAAGGTTAGTATTGATTATAAAAGTTAAATAATCTTAACTTGTTGTTTGTCAGGAGTTAAACTGAGACAGTTAATTCTGTATACAGTTGCTCAGGATACACCACAGGTGGAGATGGATGCACCGGTGGTTACTGAATCGATATCTTTACCGCTTCAGGTATGAGATATAAGTTCTATAACTATGAGTGTTATGCAATTAATTAGAGTTTGAGAAAGAGTAATCTGTAACAATAACTGATTTTAATTGTGTTTAACTTTGCAGCATGAGGTTGCTGATCTAGTTCGTGGAGCTAATTTTCCGACGAACAAAGCAGCTAGATTTGCGACAAGTTTGCTTACGCAAGCTTTGTCTCAACCTCATACACCGCTTACCAGAGACTGGCATATTGAGTCTCTTACACCGCCTGGACCAAGAACGATACCTGTTACTCCAACGACTGATGCTGAAAGGATTACATCCTTAGAGTCGAGGGTAAAGGATTTGGAGAAGCTTACTTCTCAGATTCCAGAGCTGGTGTCGAGCAATCTTCTTCTTTCACAGCAGATTCTCAAGCAGAGTCAATCGTACAATCTGTTGATGAAGACTCATGAGACTTTGCTTGCGGACTTCAATGTACAGAGACTGAAGTTATCTTCTTTGGAGAGTCTGGTCTTGAGATCACATTCAAGACAGTCTACTCAGGGGGAGATATTGGTATATCTGGAGTCTTGCAAAGAAGATGAGCTGAGGAGAAAGAGAGATTCAGACAAAGACGATGATCCCAATGCACCGAGTGGTGAGCAGACTGGTCCTTCAAAGACTGGTGAGCAAGCTACTATTCAGGGGGAGTCTGATGCTGGTGCTAGTGGTTTTGGAGTGGGTACAAGTGCTGATAAGACTGCACAGGTTGATACAGAAGCTGGTAAGATAGCTTAGTATTAGCATAGTGTAGTAATTATTGGTATTAATTTGTACAGAATAATTGTAACTTAATATTTTGGTAATATATTCGGCTTGAGATTGTAATTACAAGTTAAATGTATTAGATATTATTAAGTTATTTGATTTTATATAATTATGTTAAGATAAAATAGTGATCGAAAGACTTCCGACTCATTGAGTAGTCGAGCGGCGTGTTCAGATTAATATCGGCGGTCAAAATTTTATGATAACATATGCATTTTAGATTTGATTATGGACTTAAGACCATAAGGTATATAAGTAATTAACAAGTTAAAAATGTATTCGTATTAACTAGACAAATGATATATAATTTAAAGGTTAAATTGATAATGAATGAGATCAATTAACACTTGGAAATTATATAAGGTAATTAATAGTAAATTTAAATGTTTGGTGATTATTCACAATGCATTAGAATTTAAAATTAATTAATATTTGTTAAGTAGACTTAAGAAATTTTGGATTGATTCAGGGTAATCAATAAAAGATTTTATAAGTTGTATGTAAATTGCGTTTATATGTTAGGTTAAAATATACAAAAGAATTAATAAAGAAATTCTTAGATTGGTTCAGGGAAATCAATGAAGAATTTGAATTATTAATATATTTGTATGTATGTTTTTCTCTAGGAATGGAAATGCTTAATCTATCTGATTCGGAAGATGATATTTTTGATGAGATAGATGAAGACATTGATTATGATCTTGAGGATGGAGAATTCCAACCACCTACAGATTGGACTGCTGTACCTGAGAATGTGCAAGACATGGGTGTAGATCTAGATGCAAACATTGATGAACACCATGTGAGCCCATCTAGGACAGAAGTTGTTATTGAAAATGAACAAGGTCCAACAATTGTCGATATAGAAGAAGATATTGATGATTCAACCTCTGATGAAGAAGAAGAAGTTCTTGTTCAAACCAAAAATCCTGCTGTTGTACTTAGGAAACTTCCAAAGAAAAAGAAGAAGATTGGAATTTCTGAAGTTGATGTTACGAAAAAGCGTGTACCACGTAAAGGGATTATTGGTTGGTACTTTGACTCAGAACTAAAGCTTTTTGCGATCAAAAGGTTTGACGGAGTTCAATATTTTGAGCGAAAGCTTGCAGTTTTTAGTTCTCTACCACGTTATGAAATACGTGATTTGGCTAGATTAGAGATTAACAACCCAAGTCGTGATGATTATGCTGATCGTGTTAAAAGAATCATTAGACATGAGGTTGGTACGAATAAGTTTGTTCAGATTAAACCAAGAAAGGGAAAAACTGTGAAACTACAAGAGAGAAGTCAAAGAACAGGAAGAAGAAGAAGGAAGAAGATATATCCAGCTGTTAGATGCATACAGCAGATTCCACTGAAGACAATGCCACAAGATATTCTGGGTAATATAAAGAGATGGCATGTAGATTCAGGAACTGGAGAAGCTGTTATGGTTGAAGCTGATGATGAGGTTGATGGTGGTGAAAGAGAAATCTTCAGAGTCTATGACCATCGACACCTAATGAACATGTCGAAGAAAGATTTGATTAAGTTGAATGAAAATAGAATCTTGACGACAGATGCATGGGGTGATTTAGGACGAGATTATCAGATGATGGTTAAGACGTGTATCAAGATGAAGATTTACGCTGGCAGTAAGATTTACAAATGAAGACCAAAGACAAGCGTGAAGATAAAGACGCTAGAGCTATTGTCAAG
The DNA here is from genome assembly GCA_949592205.1 of Helichrysum umbraculigerum. Taxonomy (NCBI): domain Eukaryota; kingdom Viridiplantae; phylum Streptophyta; class Magnoliopsida; order Asterales; family Asteraceae; genus Helichrysum; species Helichrysum umbraculigerum. The sequence goes on along the minus strand of CATIUR010000007.1, from coordinate 18,169,375 downwards.
GGGGAGTCTGTTGGGACATAGAGTGTGACAACAGATCTAGCTTGAAATAGGACTAGTGTAATTATTATTGTGTTTGTATATTGGTTTGGATTTGTAAAAGAATATTTGTTTTGTTAGTGATATTCGTTAAACATATTGTTTTGTTAAGTTAGACGAATAATTAAATACGAAATAAATATATACGTTTGATGCGAGTCGAGTTCTCAACTCGCTGCGAGTTGAGCAGCGAGATGAGAACTGAACTCGTGGACACAGATAGGCATAACGAGTCGAAGCATAATGGGCTTGGGCTTGCAGAACGAGTCGAGTCAACTCGCAGGCCCAGCGGCAGCGAGTTGAGACGACATATTTAATGTTTTTCAATCTTGAAAAACATAACACTTTTGATACTTTTACATTCTGCGATTCCAGCTAACCAGAGAAAACATAACCTACGACTAGGTTTTGACGATTTATCGTTTAAAGCTAAGTCTTACAAAACGCAATACGAACATATTCGTTGTTAGTAAGATAACACCGTATTGAGGGATTCCGCACCTTAATACTACAGATAACGAAGTTATCGATCCTAAAACTAGGGGACTTACAAAGACTCAGTAAGTTTAGATTTCTGAGTGGATACTATGATCATAAGGGTGAGTGGATCAATGACTTACAATCTAAGTTAGTTGTAACAATCTGGTTACAACGGGTAAATGTGGTTATACCGTTTATATTTGCATATTGTCATGATGATTATGAATTATGTGATTTCTTACAGAGGTCAATTGCGATTGGGTTGGAGTACTATTACTTGGACAACATTAGTGCTTTGTACATGTGTTGTTTATCGAAATAATGTTGTAAGTAATAATAGTACCCAACTATCGGTTAGGTCACTGAATTGGCCTTCAGTGGTTGTAAGTGTTGCTTGGGGACCACCGCGGCAGTAGGGTACCTCAAGGACCACCGATCCTCTTTGACGCTAGTTGTTTATGATGCTTAGCTGTAAAAAATTGTTAATCTGAGTTTGGTTTATAGTTATCGATCTATTCACTTAGCTTTGTGCTAATCCCTCCTCCTAACTTCTTGCAGGTTGACTTTTGTATGTGGGTGAGCAAGAAGTCGGTTTGATTTGTGGAATGTTTGACGATGCTTACTCTGTTTTGAACAATTCTGTTAATAGTTTAATAGAAGGATTTAACTTTAAATAACACTTAAGGCATAATGTTTGTAAAAGTTTGTGATAAACTAGATGTTTGGGTCGTATGTTGTAGATTGCACTTTTGGTTTATATAATTATGCAATCTAAGTTGTGAATATTAAATTAACACTTCCGATATGTTTTTTTTTTAAATAATAATTGCCCTTTGAAAATTTGGAGTGTGTTATAAATTGGTATCAGAGCGTAGGTTTGGGTGAATTGAACATGGGTTAAGTGTTCAATCCCAAATCTAATTGTGTTAGTCAAACATTCTAGGGATTGGGATTTAGCTATGATAGGAGAATTGGTTAGTATGTAGATACTATCAATTAACGAGTTGTGAGATGTGTTGTAATGCAGGATATGGCAGATAATGAAAACCCGACCGATACTCCCAATGATATCTCTAGAACGGATGTCACTCCTCCCGAAAATCAAAATGTTAGTCGGGGTCAGACTGGTACTTCTTTCTCGGAAGGGGATTTAAGTCAAGAGGATTATATGTTGCACTTAGAGGGGGAAGTGATTAGATTGAAGGTTGTTGAACAATAGTTTTTATTAGATCAACAAGCCTGATCATCTTAGCAGATTCAGCAGACCTTACCACCTGTTATTAGCACTGTACCACCTACTTTGGTGACGTCACTGATTCCTACATCTTTGCCTTATTATCATCCGCAGCAGCATAATGGTATTAATCAAACATCAGCTCCGTTCTCTTCTTCAGGGCCTTCAGGTTATCAGATACTGGTATTTCCTCCTCACTATCAACAAAAGTTTTGCTCGGTTAAGACTTTTAAATCTAGTGGACCATCCGATTATTCAGGTAGTACCAATCCCTCCGTTACCTTTGATTGGTTAAGAGATGTTGAGAGAAAATTTGAGGTTTGTCGATGCGAAGATGAAGTAAAAGTTCCTTATGCGGTGCAACTCCTCGAGGGCCCGACAATGGGTTGGTGGAATTCTATCACGTCACACTTGACACCACAACAGAGGGCATCTATTAGATGGCCCGATTTCTACAATGAGGTTTGAAAGAAATATTGTTCTGGATTTGACATGACTCGTATTAGACGGGAGTTTTTAGATTTGCATTTGATGGATAGTATGTTGATGGATGATCTCATTTCCCAGTTTCCTGAAAAGTTAAGATTTGTGGAACAATGGGTTCCGGATGAAAGGACTAAGATTGATCACTTCGTAGGGATGTTGCCTCATACTTATCGGACGACAGTGAGACTAGCGGGTTCCCTTACCCAGGCTTTTGAGTTGGCCCGTTCTGTGGATGGCGATATTCGGGCACGAGATTTGGAGGATAAGGAAAAGTCTTCATTGAAATCTAAGGGTGATTCTTCGGGGAGTCCGGGAAATAAAAAGTGGCATGGATCTCCTCAAAGTAAGAAATAAAGTTCTGGTGGGGGTGGTATTGTGGATAAAGCTAATTGGTGTCGAAGTTGTAAATCCAAGCACACAGGGCCTTGTACTCCTCAGACTCGTAGATGTGTTAAATGTGGGCAGTTTGGGCACGATTTTAAAGATTGCACCTTTCCTAATAATGTTTGTTGGAACTGTCATAAAGAGGGTCACCGGGCAGGACAGTGTACAGAGGCTGGTAAGTAGAGGACGGGTACGGTCGGAGGGTCTTCATCGTCTGGCCAGAAAAGGAAGAATCCGCCGTCAGCATCTGGCAGAGCATTTCAGATGACAGCTGATGAAGATGTCAGAACAGAGGATGTCATAACGGGTTATTTTTTTTATCAATTCTGTACCGGCATGTGTTTTATTCAATTCAGGAGCCAATTGTTCTTTTATATCTATGTGTTTCTGTGATAGACTGAAATTGACTCCCACTGTTATTGCAAATCCTATTGAGGTTGAGGTAGCTAGTGGCAAAATGATTCCGGTAACCACATCGGTGGCTGGAGCTAGTATTTTAATCGAAGGACATAGTTTCCTTATTTCTTTTCTTTTGATGCCTATTCCCGGTTTTGATGCGGTTTTAGGCATGGATTGGTTAAGTCAGAATAGAGCCAACATTGATTGCCATAAAAAGTTAATAAAAATCCCAATTTCGGATGAGTCATATGTCGTGGCTCGAGGGGAACGGGAGAGGGGTAGTATTCCTTTGATTTCCTTGTTGAAAGCTAGAAAATCTCTAGCTAAAGGGTGTGAATCGTACATGGCCTATATTATCGATGCTAAGTTAGAAAAGAAAATCATTTCCGATGTTCGAGTTGTTTCTGAATACTCGGAAGTCTTTCCTGATGAGTTGCCTGGCTTACCTCCCATTAGAAAAGTAGAATATAAAATTGAGTTGATTCCTGGTTCTACTCCGGTAGCTAAGGCTCCATATAGATTAGCTCCCTCCGAAATTCGTGAAATGATGAGTCAAATACAAGAGTTGTTAGATAAAGGTTTTGTTAGACCCAGTTCTTCTCTTTGGGGTGCACCAGTGTTGTTTGTTAAAAAGAAGGATGGCACATTTCGTATGTGTATTGACTATAGGGAGTTGAATAAGAGAACCATAAAGAACAAGTACCCTTTGCCCCGAATAGATGAATTGTTTGACCAATTGCAAGGGTCTTCTTATTTTTCCAAGATTGATTTAAGGTCGGGTTATCACCAAGTGCGGGTTTGTGAGAAGGATATTCCTAAGACGGCTTTTCGCACTAGATACGGTCATTATGAGTTCTTAGTTATGCCATTTGGATTGACTAATGCTCCAGCAATTTTCATGGATTTAATGAACAGAGTTTGTCGACCTTTCCTTGATAAGTTTGTTATTGTATTTATTGATGATATCTTGGTTTATTCTAAGTCTGAATCCGATCATGAGATGCACTTGCGTATGGTTCTTGACACTTTGAGAAGGGAGAAATTGTAAGCTAAATTTTCCAAATGCGAGTTTTGGTTACGTGAGGTACAGTTTTTGGGGCATATCATTTGTAAGGATGGGGTTAAAGTGGATCCATCTAAAATTAAGGCCGTGATGAATTGACAAGCTCCTATGTCTCCTTCTGAGATCAAGAGTTTTCTGGGATTAGCGGGATACTATCGTAAATCCATTAAGGATTTCTCTAAGATCGCAGGTCCTTTGACTAGGTTAACCCGAAAGGATGTGAAATTTCAGTGGACTGAGCAACAAGAGTCAACTTTCCAGATTTTGAAACAGTTGTTGTGTCAGGCTCCGGTTTTAGCATTACCTGACGGGTCAGAGGATTTCATTGTTTATTGTGATGCTTCTTCTACGGGTTTGGGTTGTGTTTTGATGCAACGAGATCGTGTTATTGCCTATGCTTCGCGTCAGTTGAAACCTCATGAGATAAGTTATCCTACCCATGACTTAGAATTCGCGGCTGTGATTTTCGCCTTGAAAATTTGGAGGCATTATCTTTATGGCACGAAATGTGTTATTTGTACAGATCACAAAAGTCTCCAATATATGTTCTCCCAGAAAGAGCTCAATATGCGTCAAAGGCGATGGTTGGAATTGATAAAGGATTATGATTGCGAGATTCGTTACCACCCGGGTAAGGCCAATGTTGTGGCGGATGCGTTAAGTCGGAAAGGAAAATCAGAAAAGGTGTGTTTCATGCGATTAGAGGTTTCATCAGATTTGATCGATCAGATAAAATCAACACAAATGGGGGCATTGATGGATGATAACTTGAAATCCGAGGTTATGCTTAAAAGAAAAGATCTATTAATTGATGACTCACGTGGATTAAAGACCTTTCAATCTCGAGTCTGGGTTCCTTTACTTGGTGGTCTTCGAGATGTAATCTTGTTAGAGGCACACAAATCTAGATTGTCGGTTCATCCCGGAAGTACCAAAATGTACCATGATCTAAAACCTATGTATTGGTGGCCTACTTTGAAATTGGATATAGCTCGATTTGTGGAATCTTGCCACATTTGCTCGCAAGTAAAAGCCGAACATCAGAAATTGTATGGAGCTCTGAAACAACTTGATATTCCCGAGTGGAAATGGGAGCATATAACCATGGATTTTGTGACCAAATTACCTCGAACAGTTAAGGGTAACGATATGATTTGGGTAATTGTCGATCGATTAACCAAGAGTGCTCACTTTCTTGCTACATGTGAGACGGCATCATTGAGCAAGTTGGCATAGTTGTACATTAATGAGGTTGTTTCTAGACATGGAATTCCATTGTCCATTGTTTCCGACAGGGATTCTCGGTTTGTATCGGGTTTTTGGCAAAGTTTGCAAAAGGAATTGGGTACTAGAGTTAATTTGAGCATTGCTTATCATCCTCAGACTGATGGTCAGTCTGAGCGGACTATTCAAACTCTCGAAGACAAGTTGCGGGCGTGTGTTTTGGATTTTGGTGGATCGTGGGATTCTCACTTACCTTTGGTTGAATTCGCCTATAATAATTCTTTTCATTCTAGTATAGGCATGCCACCCTATGAGATGTTGTATGGCCGTAGGTGTAGAACACCGACTTGTTGGTTAGAGGCGGGTGAGAAACAGTTTGCGGGTCCTGATATAGTACAAATTACAGCAGATAAGGTAGCCATAGCCCGTGATAGGTTAAAAGCTGCCCGTGATAGACAGAAACAATATGCTGATCCGCGTCGTCGACCCGTTTCGTTTGTAGAGGGTGAATTGGTTTACTTGAAAGTTTCACCTTGGAAGGGTGTTATTCGGTTTGGGAAGCGTGGTAAACTAGCTCCTAGATACATTGGGCCGTTTAGAATTCGACAAGTAGTCAACGATCAAACGGTGTCATTAGATCTTCCTCTAGAATTGCAGGTATTCACGATACTTTCAACGTGTGTTACTTAAGAAAATGCAATGTTGAGGACCAATCCCAAGTTCTTCCATTGCAAGACCTACGTATCGACCAAAGTCAAAGACTCGTAGAAGAACCCGTAGAGATCTTACATCGTAAGGTGACTAAACTTCGAAAGAAAGATATACCCATTGTGTTGGTTAAGTGGAATCATAGTTTGGGGTCGAACCTTACGTGGGAGACCGAGTCTAGCATAAGGACACGTTATCCTATTCTTTTTTAGCATGGCGAGATTTCGGTGATGAAATCTCCTTAAGGAGGGAAGATTTGTAACATCCTCGTTTTGGGCCTAGGAGAATACGGTAATTTCTCTATTTTAATTGTTATTTGATATTTGTTATTTAATTGTATTTAGAAATACTTGGTATTATTGAGATAATTGAAATTACTAGGTCAAAAGGTCAAATGACTTACTGTGATAAATAAATTAATACTTGTTTTAAATTAATTTAGTTGACGGTATTATAAAACTTATTTTCTCGCAAATGGTTTTTTTGGTTCCAGACAATAGGTTTAGAAGGGGATAAAAAATTTACACTACCTAATATGGGGTCGGTTAGTTAGGTCCGACCTAACTTTCTTGTTTCCTCAGACTTCATCTTTCTCTCAAGAACCCACACACACTTTCAAAAAAAAGGAATTAATAAATCTGATTCAATCAAAGTGAAGGCTGTGATTTTGTTGTAACTACTGAATTCATCTTCATCTCCATCATTTTGCTTATCTTAATTCCCCATTGCAATTGTAAGTTGTATTTCTTGAGCTCTATGTGTTTAATTGAAGAATTAGGTTCAATGATTAATGCATGTGAGGATTTAGGACTTGGATGATCATTATTTGTTGTTATAACATGTTTGTAGTTGATGTTTGTGGTTATTTTCTGGTCAAAATCGTGTTTTACAACTGAATATGGTGAAATTGGATTTTGAGTTTGAGCTGAAAGTTGCAGGAACAAAATTGGGTTTTTGGGTCTCTTAGCCGATCGGCTAAGATTGTCCAGCCGATCGGGTATAAATGGTTAGCCGATCGGGTCATTTTAGCCGTATGGCTAAATTAGTACAAAATGTTTACAGCAGCTAGCGTCTGAACCTAAGGTCTCGAATTCGTCATGATAGCCGATCGGTTCAGGGGTGAGCCGATCGGGTAAAAGATTCACAGCCGATCGGCTAGGGATATATAGCCGATCGGGTAAGGGCTTAAATCAGGGTTAAAATAAGTTTTAATTGTGTTATGCTTTCTGTGAATATATATATATATATATATATATATATATATATATATATATATATATATATATATATATATATATTATGTAAAGTTAATAAGTGAGAATAATTGTGGAACGTTGTGATTATTGTCATTAAGTCATATGTTTTGAGATGAGATACACTATTATAAATGAGTTTCTAACTTACTACTTGTTTATGTTCTCAGATAAATCGAAGACTCGGTAAGATTAGATCTCTGAGTGGTGACTGTGATCGTAAGGGTGAGTGGATCAATGACTTACAATCTAAGTTAGTTGTAACAATCTAGTTACAACGGGTAAATGTGGTTATACCGTTTATATTTGCATATTGTCATGATGATTATGAATTATGTGATTTCTTACAGAGGTCAATTGCGATTGGGTTGGAGTACTATTACTTGGACAACATTAGTGCTTTGTACATGTGTTGTTTATCGAAATAATGTTGTAAGTAGTAATAGTACCCAACTATCGGTTAGGTCACTGAATTGGCCTTCAGTGGTTGTAACTGTTGCTTGGGGGCCACCGCGGCAGTAGGGTACCTCAAGGACCACCGATCCTCTTTGACACTAGTTGTTTATGATGCTTAGCTGTAAAAAATTGTTAATCTGAGTTAGGTTTATAGTTATCGATCTATTCACTTAGCTTTGTGCTAATCCGTCCTCCTAACTTCTTGCAGGTTGACTTTTGTATGTGGGTGAGCAAGAAGTCGGTTTGATTTGTGGAATGTTTGACGATGCTTACTCTGTTTTGAACAATTGTGTTAATAGTTTAATAGAAGGATTTAACTTTAAATAACATTTAAGGCATAATGTTTGTAAAAGTTTGTGATAAACTAGATGTTTGGGCCGTATGTTGTAGATTGCACTTTTGGTTTATATAATTATGCAATCTAAGTTGTGAGTATTAAATTAACGCTTCCAATATGTTTTTTTTTTTTTTTAAATAATAATAATAGCCCTTTGAAAATTTGGAGTGAGTTATATATATCAAGCTAACTTAGAGTGTCCGAATTTGATTAACATCGAGATAGTACAAATATTGCTATCTTTTTTTAAAGGTTTTATTTTTTTCGTTATGTATTAAACTTTACACTTATTACTATTGTATGCGACATATTTTTATTTGATCTATTGTATGTAGTGAACTTGTAAATATGGTCTATTATATGTATTATTTCCTTTTGGGTAAGGCCAAAAAAAAAACTTTCCAATTTGGGTCTTACCCAAAAAGGAAATTATACATACAATAGACCATATTTATAAGTTCAATACATATAATAGAAGTTTTCAAAGTTTAACTCATACAATAGAAAAAATGTAAAGTTTAATACATAACGAAACAATAAACCCTTTTTAAATTATACCAAAACCTAAAGGCCTTAACAATATTAAGTTCGAAGAAGCGGTACAATGTTATACATAATCGTTAGATATGTAAAACAAATTATGATATAACTTATTGACAATAAAATAATGTTATATAGTTGTAACAGTGTCACAACCACAATGATGGTGCCAAGTTCTTTCCCCCGTCACACATAGCATGACCAACTAACATAACGTTAAGTTAATGTGTCAAATGAAATGAAAATTCAAACCCTGCACTTTATATGGAACAAAAGAAAGTTTATTGGTTTGGATAATTAGGCCTCAGATATAGTGTGACTAGTAGTGTTTTATTTGGTTAAACCATGTGAGAAGAAGTTCTTTATTTGTCGGCTATGTATTATTAGTTAAAATGGAGAAGGTTATAATGGTCATTATATTTTAGTTTAAGAGTTTTGAAGTATTGATTATGATTAAATTAAAGATTTAGGTAAATATGAGAGATTCATAGCTTAGATTGGGGATATATGTAATTAGAGTGTTTAAGTGGGTAAATATGCAATTAGGGTATTTAGTATGGGATATATAATATTCTCCCAACTATTATTATAAACCTTTTGAACTTGAATAAAAACGATTAAACTTCATTAACAAACAAATAATATTGTTACCAAACCTAATACTAGGGTTTATTTTTTCGTTATGTATTAAACTTTACATTTTTTACTATCGTATGAGCCGAACTTTGAAAACTTATAGTGTATGTGTTGAACTTGTAAATATGGTCTATTGTATGTGTTAAACTTATAAATATGGGCTATTGTATGTAAAATTTCCTTTTTGGGTAAGGCCCAAACAGGAAAGTTTCATTTTTTGCCCTTACCAAAAAAGGAAATAATACATACAATAGACCATATTTACAAGTTCACTACATACAATAGAACAAATGAAAGTATATTGCATACAATAGTAAAAATTGTAAAGTTTGATAAATAACGAAACAATAAACCCCTAATACTATCACTGTTAATTTTATATATTTGTTCGGTTTTCTACTGCGATTCACTACGTTTTTACCTTAGTTAATCATATAAAGTTGAATTAATAGTGAAAATGACCCTTCTAAAACTTGGACAATTACTCTTTCCATGTGTTTTGATTGATTTAACTTTTCAGACAAAAATAACTAGACTTTAAACCCGTATATGCACATAGATCGTTGATTTTTAATATAAATTTTGTATTTAGTATCTTCTTTCTAATAATAAAGTGTGTAAGTTAGTATGTATATTAAGCATTTAGTTAGATTTATGATAATATTATTATTTGAAAATGGATTTATATAAGTACAAATTAAAATATTAAAAGTTTTGAAACCAAGTTAGTGAACAAAAATTAATTATTTTAAGTATATATTAACTTTTTCAAGTAATTTTATTCCTACTAAGTGAATTGAAAATAGAAACATTACAGATCGATTTGGATAATTTTTTAATTAATTAATTAAATTTTTTTATATATAAATGAGTAATTGATTAAAAAAATTCTTTTGTAATAAGTTAGGGATCTTATTTTAAAATTTACTAAAATAAAAGGACTTAATTGACAAATTGAAATTTAATTAGAATGATGACATTATAAAGATGTTTTTTATATATAATTTACTAGCTCTTAAACCCGTGTATACACACGGCTAGGCAAAAAAAAAAAAATTATAAAATTTAGTTTTATCTATTTTAACATTTAAAGTGTATTAATTTTTAGTTTATTATGATAACGTGAATAAAAAAGTAAAAATATCTAAACGAATCAATTTTTGTCACTTGTAAAAGGATTCTAACCCCCTACATGATACTTGGATGCTTTGTTAAAACTTCAAAGATGAAGTCTCCAATTATTTATTTGCTAAGGAATCGAATTTATATAAGTTGAAGGAAATTAAGATTTTTCATTGGTTAATTAAAAGCTATAAGACTTCTTTAAAGTTAGTTAAGACTTTGTCAATAGTAGATACTTTTATGGATATGATGTTTCTTTATATATTTATGAAGCCAACAATTTAGTGATCGATTCAGCTTTTTTTTTTTTATAACAAAAAGTAAAAGCTTAATGTTTTTGTTTGGCTAACGTGTCATTAATTTAATGTCATTCATGAAGTATGTCATAAAATAGAGTTACGAGATGTTAAACGCAAATTACTGAAAATTTTAATTTATATGGTGATGCAAATAAATTATGAAGATACATATTAAAATATATATTGTATACCTAAATATTCGCTACAAACCATGTTACGATTGCTAATTCCTTGTATTGAAAGTTAGAAACATGATACTGTATTACGTACGTATATGATGACAACTTGATGGAACGATTTTATATTTTATATATTATAGATTGATGATTTGTTAGAAAACATAAAAATAATTATAGAATTTTTGAGAATGATATAATAAGGATAAATTACGGAATGTAAAATAACAAAGGGGTTTTTTTTTATACGGAGTGTTTATTTCAAAATCAACTAAAGCAAAGCGATCAAATTGACTGTTTGAATTTTCTTTGTTGAAAGTTTAATTTTAAATTAATGATGACATAAATTTGTATCTTATATAATATCTAAGAAGATAGTAGCTTAATACCCGTGCATTACTCGGGTTAAGCATTTTACAATAAAAATGAAATAATCATGATATCAACTTCAGAATATATAAAATTACAGAAAATAAATAATAAAACTAAGAGCAGTCCCATTGTAAAAAGATTTGTAGTTATTAACTTGTAATAGAGTTTTACACTCCAATAACGAAATGTTAAAACGCTATTCACACAAATACTTCAGTTATGTGTACTAATTAAGATTGTTAAAAGTATTACTTGTAGTATGAAACCATAGAAGAGTTCTATATAGGCTAACAAATCATTTTTTGACCGTATATTAATGGTGATTCGTGAGAATAATATGCATTAATTTAGACGACTTGATATATATGGTATTATCATTTACTCCGTAAATGGAATCGATATTGAAATTTAGATGTAGAATATTTTACCAAATTTTATGTAAAATTGATTATTTAATATAATTAGATTAATTTTTTCAAAAAAAAAAATCAATTTAAGAAATTGAATTTGATGGCATTCTATAATCTACTATTCTTACAAAGAAAGCTACGATCTAAGTTACTAAATTATATAAACTTAATTAATCGTATCGATACATTCCATTTGAATTGTATCAAATAGATAAAAATAAGAGACAATTATAGACTTTTAGTTTATCTCAAATTGATTGATTTAATTAATATAATAATAAAATTAGTTGTTTATTAAATTTTTATTTATGATATCACAATCTCCTTATTTTTAGCTAATTTGTTAAAATTAAGCAATCCTATTGGGTGATTGAATATTTGATAACATAATGAAGTGTAAGATAAGATAAATCTTATCTTAAATTATATATATGAAACATCTTTATGATGTCATCATCCTAATTAAGTATCAATTTGTCAATTAAGTCCTTTAATATTAGTATATTTTAAAATAACATCTATAACTTATTAAAAAAGATTTTTTTAATCAACTACTCATTTACATATAAAAGAAATTTTAATTCATTAATTAAAACAGTATTCAAATCATCTGTAATGTTTCTATTTTCAATTCACCGAGTAGAATAAAATCACTTGAAAAGGTTATTATAAACTTAAAATAATTAGATTTTTTTCACTAACTTGGTTCAAAAATATCTAATTTATCAATCTCTACTTATATCAATTCGTTTACTTAAAATAATATCATCATGAATCCAACTAAAATGTTTAATATATACATTAACTTACACACTTTACTATTAGAAACAAGATACTATATACAAAATTTCATATTAAAAATCAACGGCCTGTGTGTATACACGGGTTCAAAATTTCATATTAGAAACACATTTATGATGTCATTATCTAAATTAAGTTTTAATTTGTCAATTAAGCCTTTTAATTTAAGTAAATTTTAAAATAAGATCCATAACTTATTAAAAAAGAATAACGTTTAATCAAATACCCACTTACGTATAAAAAGAAATTCAATTCATTGATTTAAACATTATCAAAATCGATATGTGATGTTTTTATATTTTATTCACTGAGTAGGAATAAAATTACTTAAAATGGTTAATATAAACTTAAAATAATAAATTTTTGTCACTAGGTTTCAAAATCTTTTCAATTTTTAATCTCTACCTTTATAAATCCGTACACATAAAGTAATATTATAATGAAACCAACAAAAATGTTTAATATAAATATTAACTTACACACTTATAATCAGAAACAAGATACCAAATACGAAATTTCATATTAAAAATCAACGGCCCGTATGTATATACGGGTTTTATGTCTAGTTGATAAAATAAGCGATCCTTAATTTTAAATCCTATTGAGGTGGATTTAGCCATGCGCGCAAATATTGTCGTACGTCAGAGTCAACTTCGTCGTGTTACACGAATCCATTAATTAGTCACCTTCCAACTACATGTGTTTCGTACTTTCATTTAATACATACCTTTCACGTTTGAACAAATTAACGTAGACCCGTGACCATCTTTGAAAAGAATTCTATCTTTTTTCACACAACGAATTTGACTATACGTTAAAGACCTATATATGTTAGAAAAAGCGCGCGTAATCTCAGAATGCATTTTGATCATATCATATTTACATAATATGGTGGATAAAGTAAATTACAGGGTGTAAATAAATAGGTTATTATTTTTATATAACCATCATCATATCAATTTAATCATCTCTTTTGTTATCAACGAGTTTTTTTCACCCGCGCGTTGCAGCGGGGAAGAAAAAGTGTACATTTTTTTAGGCACTAATATAATTATTCTTTGGGTTACTTTCTTATTCAACGGAACTTAAGACGTAAAAGCACTTCATTTTTCAGGCATTATAGTAAGGAGTGTTTCTCGGAACTAATATTGATTTTCTCAAATCTTTGGAATTGGATTTTCTATTTTTGTTGAAAACTTAGATACAATTCGATATCCACTATAAATCTTATCGTATTTTTAATTGATTGCCCCGACATTCAATCTTAAATCAATTTTAGCTAATAGTACTTTTAAAATATCTTATAATCACATATTTTTATATTAAACTTTATGTTTAGTACTTTAACCTCCATAGTTGAATTATTTAATAAAAAAATAACTTATTTTCCACGGGACTACAATTTATATTTTGACTTTGTTGATAATATTTGTAGCAATATAACTATAATAACTACATGCTCTATTTATGTAACACCCCGAAACGTTGAGGTATTACTTTAATGGGCGTAAGATGTTCATATTATAAATTATCATATAAGTTGTATATAATATTATTAGTTGAGAAATATTGTAAGATGTCTAGGTATTAAGAGTGAAACGCCCCAATTTTTTATTTTTATTTTTTATAACCCTTAACATTAACCCACAACTCATTCGTATATACATTAAATCACTACACAACTTGAATGACTCGATTTAACTTTTAAAAACCATGTTTTTTGAAAATGGCTGGGTACCCGCCGGGTAAGGCTAGATACCCGTCGGGTAAACTTAATACGCACCGGCTACACGAGTACCCGTCGGGAAATCGGGTTTGAGCCATTTTCTGTCAAGAAGTGTGACATTGTACCCGTCGGGTACATATACTACCCACTGGGTAGTTCTTCAGACCTACTCAACTCAGGTTTTTAGACGAACTTTAGACGCGCAGAACTTTTTACTCGTTAAGAGTTAGGACCTGAAATTTTGTAGACACCTCCACTATATCATAACAAAAGTTTTCCTTTTTATACTTTTTCAAAATGCACACTAACGAAGAATTCGGACGTATATCCAAATTATGGTCATTTTGGACCATTTTTACGACCAAGTCAAATCACAAACCACTTGTTTTCTGACTCGGACATTTTACCAACATATTTCTATCACTAATTTGACTCTAACTACAATGATCCATAATGAACAAATACACTTCAACTCATTTTAGCATATAGACCCGTTAGTGATCCATTATGACACATTAACAAAATCAACAACATGATTACCTTTTTATATCAGATTTCAACATAACCACTACTCTTCACCATTAAAATCGACCAATGTCAACTTTAACACATTTGACCATGTTTCTACCAAAATTACTCCCTAACCACAATACTTCTTAAGTATCACTAAAACACGACAACTTACATAATTGTCATTCTCATTAACTTTCACATACAAAAACAACAACAATGCAACGTTACCACTTTCATCTTTGACTTTTCAAAGTCAAACATACTCTATCCCCAATAAAAAATTTTCACATTTAACCAACAACTCGACTCTAAAATGTATTGTTTGGGCGATTTATACAAGTGATAACCACAATGACAATTCAAAAGAAAGAAGAAGCTTGTCTAACCATAAAAGCAAGCTCCATATACACGCTACCTTCTTGCAACCACATTTTACTCATTTTATCTCATTGGTTCAACCGAACCATGCACTTACAACATAAAACAACTGAAGGGGTAAGCAAAACGCTTAGTGAGCATACGAGCAATTAAATGAATAATCCACAAAATAACAACATATAGCAAATATTAACAATACATATTTGCTTAGGCAGATAACTACCGAGCAATTGTAGAGATTATTCTGTTCTCTATGTGGATCTGCGGCCAATATCACTTAACACCATAACACCTCGACATGTATGCTAACAACATTATGTGCTACGCACATATCCAATAACAACTCTATGCGGTTCCGCGGCTAATAGTATGCATACTATAACAACATTATGTGCAACGCACATAATCATCAACAACTCTATGCTAACCGCAGTTAGCGATCTGATCAACAACAAATCTTTACAAATGCTCATTCCACATAATTCCACATAATCTTTTACATATCAACAAGTTCTGTCAACACTAATCATCTTAGCACGTATTCAACATAACGTGCCATAACAACAACATATATAATCACAATTAGAAACAAGATAAGAAACAAGCCATACTCCACTTGATTGTATGAACCTCTTGCTCGCAAGCAATCCGATATCACACAATTATTACCCATTTAACCCCCATATCACTCACCTTTGCTTTTTAGGTAAATACATGGTTTAACACTTGAATATGGATGCCACATCTTTTGATCACCTAGCATATAACATATCAAGACAACAACACATTTACCATCAAGCGATGATCAAAATCAACTAATCATCATTATCAACCCTTTACCCTCATGAGTTGACTTCTAATCAACTAATCATAGTTTTACTTTACATAATCATATTAACTTCTAATCTTTCATTACTTTAATTATATCAACAAGTGGGTGAGCACCAGTGTAATAAACTGGAGGTCGGTTGTTCGACCCTTGCTTTGGACATTAAATTCCATTGAGGTCTTAGTTCAATGGTCAGGGAGATTTCCACCTAAGTGGTTTCTTCCTGGAGGTGATGAGTTCGAATCTCGCCCATGGCATGCCTGGGGGAGGGGGATCTTCGTGGCGCGATACCCATCTAAGACATGGGAGAGCAACCCCTTTAGAGCGTCTTCGAGATTACGAACTATGGAGCGGTTCTCATATCGGGGAGTATCCGTTTGTGGGAGATGAACGGGTGGACTAAAGGTCCGTCAGTGATTCCACAACTGCCTTTCAAAAAATAAAATAAATCCAAGTGTTTAATTACTTGAATTACTACTTCACAAACATCTCACTTTCATGATTATAAACAACTACCATGTTTAATTACTCAAATTTCCCTTTTAACACTTCCAACAATATCTCTAACTAGTAATTAGGGTGAATTAACAACAATTCATAATCATTTGAACAAAACCCACCATAATCACTAATGAACACAATTTAAATTATCCACTTTTAGATTGAATTAGTGTTAATAATAATGATTTCTACACTTTTACACTACAATTCAATCATAATCTATCTTAATTTCATTTTGTATATAATCATACCCTCAAACCCCATGAAACTCAAGGATCTAAATCAAAATTGAACAAGAATAATGATTACCTCAAGTTAGAAATGATTAATCAATGAAGAATTTGAGTTCTCTAGCTTCAATTTGATGTTTTGAAGCTGTTTTTATGTTTTCTCCTTGCTCCCTATGTTCTTCCTTTCTTTCTGTTTATTTCTGGAAGTGTTTGGAATGAATATAGATATGTATGTAAACGTACGTACATATATATGGATATGTATGTTACATTTTACTCCCCATGATTATTATTGTCTGGAACTTAAAAATCATTCACAGTTATTATTATTTTATACCTCTTAAAATAATAATAACTTAAAACAATTAGTTTTACCTTTACCAAAATAATACTTTTAGATTTTGGGGTTTTACAAAAAGTGTAAGGGCTAGTAGGGTAAATACCAATCTAATAATTAAAATAAAACATTTACATACATACATATACATAGGTCGGCATATGCATACATAAATATAAAAAATTGACTTCCGTAAACTGAAAGAAAGAAGCAGAATTCGTGAGAACCAGAAGGGGAGAAGAAAAGCGATCCCAAAACATAAAATTGAAGCTCGAAACATCGAATTCATCCTCTATTGATCATTCCTAATCCTAAGTAAGTTTGATTCTTTGATTATTTAACCTAGAAATTGGGTTTTAAGGGGGTTTGAGGGATTGATTGTTTGTAAAACGAATATAGGGCTAGAATTTATTTAATTGATGATAGCTAAGCCTAGAAAATGTTGTTACCAACCTCAATTCAAACTAGAAATCAAGAATTTGATTTGTGTTTTTAGTGATTATGGTGGGTTATGTAGAATTATTGTTAATTAATGATAACCCACCGCAATTGCTAGTTAAAGAAGTTATTGTGATGTTTTTAGTGATACTTAAAGTGTAAATATAAGTAATTAAACTATAAAAGTGGTTATGGCTTTTATTGATGAAATTGTAGCAAGTGTTCTTCATAGCCATGAATTGGGTTATGTTGAAACTTTGTGAGTTAGTGATAACCTACTCAATTTGTAGTTTGAAAGAGTTGTTATAATGTTATTATGATATTTTAATCATAATTAAAGTGGTGTAGAAGATGTTAAACCTTAGAGTTAATTGTAGCTTAAATTGGTGAAATAGTGATTAGTTGACCTTAAAAGTCAAACTGGTCAACTTAAGAGAGAAATGGGTTAAACGTGCTAAAGAGTTGAATTTGATAATGTTGGATGTTAGATATGTTATTGAATTACTATGTGATGTTTGATAGGTGCTAAAGGCTTGACGATTCCACGTGATCATTGATTGTTAACTTGCTTAAATTTCAAAGGTGAGTGATATGGTTATTTGGGTAAGGGTTGTATGAGTCCGGATTGCATACATGCAAGAGGTTCACATAACCGGGTGGATTTACTAGTTGTATGTTACATTTGATGTTTATTGTTGATTGTAGTTATTGAATGATGATGAATGAGCATTGTAGAGATTAGCTAACTTATGTTAGCATTAGTTGTTGCACTTGTTGCTTGACATTGTACCTTGTGCTAGTAATTGCGGTTGATGTATTTGTGCTTGACATTGCACTCAATGTGGTTGTAGCACTTTGTGCTTGATATTGCACTTGTGCTAAGTGGATAGTTGAAAGCGGATCCGCCTAGTTGTTATAATCTCTACAAATTGCTCGGTAGCTATTTGCCTTGTTGATATTAGGGGTGTTCATAGACGGTTAACCAAAAATCAAAAACTAGGTTCACCAATTTCTTGAACCTAAACCGAAATCGAAAAGTTCGGTTAACCGGTAATCGGTTAAATGATTTTTCTGTTCGGTTAATCGGTTAACCCATTAAGCGTTTATTAATTAATACCTATTCTAAAAAGTAATTAATAACGCATAAATACATATTCATTAATAAGTGTTCACTATAGTTATATTATTTTGATAATAAAAGTATCAAAGATAAGCATTTTACTATTTATAATTGTGTATTTATGTTATACGTATGTTAATTGTTCTAATATAGAACTAAGTATTAATAGTTAGCATATTAGGACAAAATTAAGCTAGTAAACTGCATTAAAATGGAAGAAAAAGAAATATAGATTAATTTAGCAAAATACAAGTGTAAATATCTATATATAAATATAATATATATACATAGATTTAAAACTATATATAAACTTTTCAGTTTTTCAGTTAACCGTTTATGAACCGAAACCGAAAAACCGAAAAAATTCCGGTTCGGTTAACCGAAATCGAAAAACAATAAAAATTCAGTTCGGTTAACATATATTCGGTTTGAATCAACCGGTTTTCGGATCGGCTTTCCGGTTTCGGAATATTTTGAACACCCATAGTTGATATGACGTTGTTGTTACTTTCTACTTGATTGTGGTGGATTACTCATCTAATTGCTCATATGCTCACTAAGCTTATTGCATACTGATGTCGTGTGACACGTGTTTTAAATATTTATGAAATGGATATTTCTACAATTATGATTATCACACAAGCCAAGCAAGAATACCCGATCGTATAATAATATAGTTACGGTAAGTCAGAGTATCGAACACAATGAACGGTATTTTATTTTATTAAAATAGAATTTATAGTTAAACTAATTAATAAAACAGTCAAATAAGAGGGGCATTTTAGTTCCGTACGAACGTATTTAAGAAAACTAATTACTAAACTAATCAAACTGAGAACAATTAACATAGGTTTGTAAACACTTAGAGATAAAAATGTATTCACTTATATTATTTTTCCTAGATTCCAGTTCTCCTATTTATCTATTTGCTTGTTTGGATTAATTCTATAGTGGATAAATCTAATGTAGACTAGTCTCCTATCCAGGTTAACTAATCCTATAAACATTAGGAAAGACACTAGATTCTTTTTTAATATGCTAGAAGTCCTCATACGCATTGTCCACCTAATCTTTATTTATACAACACTTTAACAATCTATTATGATTTATCCTAGCAACTTCGCGTCAACGATATTCTAATAATTCCCTTATTATTTCAGTGATAATTATCATGTTCATTATAGATTAATAATTGCTAGGTGTCTTAACCTATCTCCGGTCACAGTATCAAGCCATGATTATCTAACATGTTAAACAACCGCAAATAACTAATCAACCTAAACAAACGTCCGTTATAGCTTAGATTAACTAATCACGTTAAGTAACAATCAATAATCACAAACAAACATGGTTCATCGAATAAACATAATAAACTTTCATAAAATTAATAAATCCAAACGTAAACAAATAATCAAACTATCATCTAGTTGTCTTTATCTAAGCAAATACACAAAAAGTCTAGTTCATGACTAGATTATACAAAATCATAAACAATATCCAATAATAAAACATGTTTAAAATCGAATACGGAATTAGATAACGCAAACCAAATCGCGAATCGCGTGTCGAAAGCTTGATCTGTAACACCCCAAAATTTAAAGTGTTATTTTAATAAAGATAGAAGTGATTGTTTTAAGTTATTAATATTATAAGTGCTATAAAATAATAATAACTGTGAATGGTTTTTAAGTTCCAGACAATAGTAATTGAGGGAAGTAAAAAGTTAACAAATAAAACACTCATACACTCACATGTACGTACATACACACATCAAAAACATTCCGGAAGTTGAAAGAAAAAGGAGAAAAGCGTGGAACAAGGAAGAAGAAGAAAAATCAGTCACAACAACATCGAATTAGGGTTTGAGAGATCGAATTCATTATCATTTCATCATTTCTAACAATTAGTAACCTCCTTCTTCATTTCTTTTAACCTAGAATGGAGAAAAGTAGGGTTCTTGAAAGGGTTTGAGTTAGGGTTATGTATAAAAATGAAATTAAGAGTGGAATATGTTTAATTGTTGTTAGTTAAGCTAGAAATGGGTATTACTAACTGTTGCACCGTCAGAGTGCTGACTCTGTTGCGGTCGTTCTAAGGTGGGCACAGCGGTCCTGCAAACAACGACGCAACACGTGAACGTGTTAGGTTTTAAACTTATATGAGCTGGGGCTCAAACTATAAGTAATACCTACGTTTGGGGAGTAAGCAGTAAGTATAACTCGAGTGTCGTTCTTAAAATTGGAGCGAATGGAACTAAAAGGGACTTACCGTAAACGAGCTTTCTGATAGGATGGGTTTATAAAAGTAGGTAGGTTTTGGTTGGTTTATCTAATACTAAATAAAACAGGAAAATAAAATAGAGAGTAGGCAACAGGTAGAGCGTGACTGCTGAAACTTCGATAATTAGGGTTTCTGGATGATATTCATTATAAAGATGATTGGAGACTACCTTGGGCAAATCATCAGACGGACAGTCGGTGTAAACACTAGGACCCTACGTTTTAGTTTAAAAAACTAAAAGCATATGTCACTGAATCCCCTAGGTTATCCTGATGCTGATCAGAAACAGGTTGTTCAAACCCCCCTCACTTGCCTTGTAAGACTAAGCGACCTCTATGGATGATATATCCTGGATGTAGGCATAAGGTAACAAACTGCAATTTTCTATCTGACCTTTCTTAACACCTAAATTTATATGAGTTTATCTAGGTATGTACGAATTGTATGCTATATATGTTGAGCTGTCGGTTATGTTGAGTTAAGCGGTTTAAGCATCTTGTATTACAGCCGAATACTTGCTTTCTTTTCAGAACTCATTTATATCAGGTTTAAGCATAATTAACTCCATCATGAATTAGACCCTCCTTTGCTATCAGGCGTTCATCCCTAGGAATACTCACGGTGTACAGTGCAATTGGCAAATCCACAGTGTTCCAGACTCAAGGTATACTCACGGTGTTCAGTGCATTTGGCATATCCACAGTGTTCCAGACTCAAGGCATACTAATGGTGTACTTTACATTAAAGTAGTTCCACATCTGTATATTAACCTTGGTGTCCTAACGGTGTACGGTGCAGCGAGCATTTCCACAGCTGTATTTTAACTTTTGTGTACTAACGGTGTACGGTGCAGCGAGCATTTCCACAGCTTTATTGTTCCTAGACCCATATTCTAAAAGGGTGACTTTTAGGTATTCCACGATGAAATAGACCTATGGCAGTTCCTTAGCTTCCACGTGTTTGTACTCCACATGAGGTGTTTCCAACGCTATACGAAGTACTGTGCCACTTTACGGAATATTCATAGCTTCATACTGTAATGTGAGATAACTATATCTACGTAGTATTAGGGTTGATCAGATCCTATCCTAAGGCAATAGTCACGTGAAAGACTGGAAAGGGTGGACACTTTATTAAGTCTATATTCATGTAAAACTCAACCAGATACACAGCAAAACAATCACCAATCCTAGCATGTTTAATATGAATTAAATATCATCCATAATCCTAATATCTACATTTCAACAATCACAGTATCAAACTACGTAAATAGCATGGCAATATTCGTAACACAAACAAAGGTATCATGCAAACAAAACATAATAACTGTAAGTAAAGGAATAAGTAATAACCAGTATTTAAGTAGCGTAACATTGAGTAGTATAAGCCAGAGTCTTGAAAACTTCTATACAATAAAATTCCCAAGCTACAGCTATCTTCCCCACTCGAACCGTGCCTACATCTCTCTAGTTCTCTAGAGAGAGAAACTAGAGAGAGAACTAACCTAAACTAATCTAGAGAGAGAGAGAGAAAGAAAGAAAGAGTGTGTGAGAGAGAAAGTGAGAGATTTTGAAGGTGTGAGGTGTGTGAAATGAAGATGAGAGGTGCTCTATTTATAGGCAACCAAGGATGCAAGAGTACAAGTTCACAAGCATGCACGTACAAGCAAACGAAGCAAAACGAGAGACCACAAGAAGCAACCAGGCCGTACACGGCCCTGATAGAGCCGTACACGGCCTCCTCTAGGCCGTACATGGCTAGGGGGTGGCCATGTGCCAGTCCGTGTGATTTTTCTGACTTTTCGCGTTGCTTCGGAAGGCCGTATCTTCTTCGTTTCACGTCCGTTTGACTTGATTCTTTCGCCTACGGTCCTGTAATTCCGTTACCCTTCTAATGATGCCAACTTGGTAGAAATTGGAGGTGTGGAGCCCGGGCGTTTCCAGAATACGTTTTGTAGTCTTCGGTTGTGCTGTTTGTAGCATATCTTCTTCGTCCTTGATCCATCTTGAGTAATCCTTAAATCCACGTTCTCGTAATCTCCATGGCTACAAAATAAGATAGTTATGAGGTTCTGATATGAAGCTTACAGTGGAATTAGGATTAGGCTCAAAATGGTGCCTATTTAGGTCAGTTTTATGTCCTTTTTGCTTGATTTTCTAAAGACTGACAAGATTATACCTTTCTAACAAAAGTTGGTGAATAATGATGATTTTAAGATGTATTTGTTAAAAAAGTGCTAAATTGGGACAAATAATGTATGTAAAAATGTGACTTTTTGCGATACATCAAATATCTCACACTTAAGCTTTTGCTTGTCCTCAAGCAAAACTCTTTTGGAAAATAATTTTTGAAAATTTATCTTGGATGCTTAGAGTATCTTTCGCAGAAAGTCACTTTCTTCAAAGTAGATAAATCTTTTCGGAAAGTAAGCATCAACAAAAATTAACTATACTTAATCATAAAATTGATCAACCCTTTTTGGCATACTTTGCAACTCTCGAGACGTAGACGTACATGACTGGGCGATTCTCACAAGTGGGTCACTCAATTCACTCAGAGTGTATCGGGTTACCTATAATCTATAGAAATGAAATCGCTCATTGCCAGTCATGCAGTGCTTATCGTCATAGGCTTGGTCGAGAATCGAATCTCCACCACTCCTTTGAAAACGGTGCTAATTATCCGAATGCATTTTAATCGGGTTGTGTGAGTAAGGGTAAAGGGGGTAAGGATAGGGGTAGGTTGGTCAATGGTTTTAGGGTTTTTGGAGCTTCAGACTCGGAGTTCTTAAATGATCAAAGAAAGTTTCACTTGAGATAACTACTAGAGTAAGGTCATCTCCTAGAGGAATAATCTCTTCTTCTGATGTTTCTTTTGAGATCTAACGGATTTTTCTTCTTTGGAGAGTAGTCTTCTTATTTGAGATCTTCTAGGAGTTCTCCAAGGTCTGCTTTTCTTTTCTTTTTTTTATATTTTTCTTTTTTCTTCTTTTTATGACCTTGGAGATCCTTCATGTAGTGAGACATCTTTGATGTAACACCCCCAAATTTACTGATTTGCGGAAGCATACATTGGGTGTTACTAATCAATAATCAAAGCACAATATATATAGCAAACGACTCTATATGCGTCGTTTTAACAAAATATATTGATATTAAAATGTTTACAACATTTACAGCCAATACATAGCTTGTGTTCGATTAAATGAGAGATTTCAGTACATAAGTACTTGTACAAAATATACTAATGCAAGAAAATCTCAATTGTTTGCATGCTGACTCGAGCTATTGATTCCCTGATGCAGTCCAAACCTACTGCTTAGTACCTGCGATACATGCTAAAATGGGTCAGCTAAAGCTGGTGAGCTCACAGGTTTGAAATAACATATAAGTTGTATGAACAGCAAGATTTAAGTAATTGAATTGCATCCAGCAATTGATAATGTAAGTGTATACAGCCATGAGCACATAGTTGAGCTTAACTCGAGGGTCAGGATCACAGCCTGAGCGTTTTTGCCTCCACGAGTGCCTAATCAACACTCGTCTTCCCAAATATTAGTACATCCGTTTACCCGGTTAGTGCTTGCTAACCCGGATGAGGTGGGTCAATCCTATATGGTACCATATACTAATATTCACGCTACAACGTATTAACAACTATGCTGACGGAGGACTTTAAATGATTAGTGTGTAAAACTCATGTAGTATATAAAAAGTTGTACTTGCGTTCACATGTTAAAAATAAGCATTGTATCACACCCCTGAGTAAAAATAGTAAAAAGAGGGGCTATGAGACTCACCTGAGTCTAGCGAGTTTAACTTAATAAACTTTGATTGATTAGCCGAGTAATGAAGTCCAAAGAATTGTAACCTGAGGGTGTCCACGACACGCGATGGTTATAAATGTGAGTAGGTATCTATCAAGACTACCTTGTAGTTGTCTGTCCAACTAGAATGTCCAAATTACATTTGGTTGATTGATTCGAATGTTTGAAAATATGTACGGCCCGTTGGTGACGGATTTGTAATAATAATCTCAACTATTATTATTTTGGTCTCGAAACGTTATACTTGAATAGTATGTTTCAATGTGTTTTAGAAGTCGAATCACACGAGTATTTGAAATTGTGCAAGTTCAACACTTGGTGAGAAATATGCCTACGGAATCTAAGTACGGGGGTCCGGGGGCAGCGCCCCTGGCGGGGTCCAAGGGGCTGGCCCCTGGCTGGGGTCGAGATGCCAGGTCAGCTTGGAAAATTTTTATTTCTACTATATTGCTTTGGTGAAAAACGCATCTGGGATCTAAATTTGGGTAAAATTGAGTGATAAATTTCGAGTCTCGACACTTAGTAAAAATCTGTGTTTTTGAGGTTCTGGTTTGTGCGACGTTGGGTGCGACGTCGCAGATCCTGACTGCGACGTTGAGCATGGCGTCGCTATGTGCGACTTTCGCAATTTAATGCGACGTTGTACGTGGCGTCGCTATATGCGACGTTGTTGATTTCTGCGACGTAAGGGCTTGCGTCGCTAAGTGCGACGTGGTGAGGTATTAGCGACGTTAAGGCTGATGTCGCTATCTGCGACGTCGCAATTTAATGCGACTTTGTGACTGACGTCGCACCATGCGACGTCACGAGGGGTTTTGCGACGTTGAAGCTAACGTCGCATAAATCTGGGTCCAAAAGCGACGTTACGGTCTGATGGACGGAAAATGTGTCGAAAATGAGTTTTTCGGTTTCTGTTCGGTCCAAAACTTTTACCCAACCCATATTTGGACATTATAAGTTGATACAAACCACTAACAAGCAAAAACACTTAAAAACGAGAGATTTCGGGATTTGTCGGAAACTTACAAAGTGTCGGATGAAAAATCCGAAAAGATAGGATGATGGATCGTGATGTCGTGGTCGTTTTTCTCCAAAGCGCCGAGGTGATCAGAGTGCGTTTCGTGGTGTTATTTGATGATTTTGTGAGGTTGTGGTGGTTTGGTGATTTGAGAGAAAAAGGAGAGGAAAGAGAGAGAGAGGAAAAAGGAAAGTGAGAATGAGGAAGAAAGAAGGTGGAAAGGGGGTTTTAGTCCCCTTTTTCAGTTCCCGTGTTTGCGTTCCGTGCGGTGTTCGTTTTCCCGTTCGTTTAAACGTTAAATATCTATTTTACATATTAATTATAAGTTTTAAAATACGAATTATTACACGATATTTTTATTGAAGTATTTTACCAAATGTTTTATATTTGAGTTATAAAACTTAACTTAGTTCGTTTTGTTAGTTTGCGCGTTTAGTATTTTTAGTCGCGTGATCCTTGTTTGCACGATACAGATTATAATTAGAATAATTATCAAAATAATATTTTTGATATAATAGTGTTATTAAATATTGTCACGTTATTTAATAAAATTGGTCACCAACGTCCGTATTTAATTGAATCGAGTATCATTCGATTTAAGAGAAAATGTACGATTTAATCAAATCGCATAATCGTATATATTCATCAATATATATTTCGATACATCAATTAGCCTAACATGGAACTAATTACATGTATTGATAGAGAATTAGGCACTAATTACTAGTCCTAATTTGGCGGGTGTTACATTTGACTTCTCTTTTGACAAGTACCAATTTTTAGTACTGTCTTCTACGGATAATATCTTCGTGATGGGTACTAACTTCGCTTTTTGTACCGTATCATCTTTTTGGATTTCTTTTCTCTTAAGCTCTTAAAAGGTACGGAGAGATGTTTGAAGATGAGACACCAATAGAAAAATATCTCAAGCAATCCTTTACTTATGATCTATGAAGTTCTCGAGCTGGAATGGTGTTTATGGGAAAGTGTTTGTGTGGTGGGGAAGTTTGTATGGTTTTAAGAAATGAAATAGCTAAGGCGCAAAGGGTTTTCTAGTCGGATCATCAACAATCTTAAAAGAAAGTTTGAAGGGTTGGCTTGAAAAGATATGAAAGAAATGGGTTAATCCTAATAAATGCCAAGATCATCTAATTGCACCTATACCGCGTACGGCACTCATTGGTATGGTCTCAAAACGCATTACAGGAGCAAGTTCTAATTCAAAGACACATGCATCGGCGCACACTCCGAAATGAAAGTGAAGCATTAAAAATGAATGCTTATAATGGTCTCAAATACCTCATAACAAAAAGGGGTTATATGCACCAAGTCATGCGATGCCTAGAGGATTTCACAACTTCAGTTTAAGATACGTTCTTATTTTTGCCTTATCTTACTTTCCAAAGCAATTTATTATTTTGACAGAAGGATTATCCCTTTAGAAGAATTTTCTAAGACTAAAATCTTTTTAAAAATATTCGAAATCAACCGAATGGATGTCGAACACCGTCGACGTTGGATTTTCGAATGTTTTAGTGATTAAAAATCTCAAACTTTTAGGTTGGTTTTGCGAAAAATTTTAAAAAAGTTTGAATGAAAACGGAGGTATTACTTTGGACAGGCAAATATAAAGTTGCGGTATTTATATACCATGTATCCCACACTTAAAACAACATTGTCCTCAATGTTCATTGCTAAGGCATAGGATTTTTTTCGGGAAAAATCCCACACTTAGGTTTTGAAATAGTGGAACAATTTTAAGTGTTTTGAAAAATTTGGTGGGATGGAATCCCACACTTAGAATTTAGGCATAGTTGGATATATGGTAATGGCGAAAATCGTGATAAAAATAAAGGAACTTCCCTAAGGTAGAGACGGGGAGATGTGTTTAAAGAAAGAAGCGGCGATCTGCAGGTGTTTGAAGTTTCTTGGTTGATTCCATGCAGAAAGCTGTTGTAACACCCGCCAAATTAGGACTAGTTAATAGGTCCTAATCAATTTATAATACATATAATTAGTGCCAAGTTAGGCTAATTGTGTGTATCATTACGTGTATTATTATATATACGCATATACACGATCAGATTTAATCGTGTCATTTATTATCGGCCGAATACCGATACAAATTTATACGGACGTTGGTGAAACTTTTATTAAATAATATGGAATTATTTAATAACATTACTTATTACTTTATATTATGGTTATAATATAACAAACATATACGTTTTGTTTAAAACGTAACCGAATGCGACGAAAACGCGCGAAACGCGCCCAATGAACGAAATTTATAAAAATGATATTTTTATAACTCATTTCTAAGTATTATGATAAAACACTTCATTATAATTATCGTAATTTATAGCGATAACAAAAACGTTTACTTTAAACGCCACGCGATTTATTAATCGTAACACGACTCCGCGAACCGCTACCGACACCTCACAATAACATTTTTATAAATGTTACCAAGTATTATTAAGTAATATTTCAAGTTAAACTATCGAAAATGTATATTTTTTTATATCAAACACGTACGTGTAACGTATAAAATAGAAACAAACGTTTAAACGATCGGGGAAAAGAACACCGCACGGATCGTAAACTCGGGGAACAAGTTTTGGAGACCCACACACATGGTGGGGCCCCCTATGAGCCGGCCTAATACCCCCATGAAAAGGGGATCATGTTCCCTTGTTGACTATAAGGCATTCCAACCCCCATTTTACTCATCTTGTTTCTCATCTATCTCTTTACACACCTCTCTCTCTAAAAACACACACATATCTCCTCACCTCTCTCTCTCTACCTACGGTCACCACCACCATCATCATCAACCACCATAATCTAGCTCAAAATCATCATCATTTTGTGAAGAAACAAAGGAAAAAGGAAGCTAGAAGCAAACCGAAGCATCATCCATCTCTTATCATCTTTAGATCACCGTTTTTGTGTAAGAATTATCACTTTCTCTCACTAGATTTACTTTATTTTCATATATTTACATGTTAGTAGGTTCATTCAATTCTAAAATGTCCAAGAACCATGCTAAAAATCGTTTTACATATATATACACTTAAACAGTTTCCTGTCACAGAAAATATGCCTCAATAAATCGGCCATATCTTGAGTTCTAAGAAGAATCAACATATGAATCTTATACCGAAATCTCCGTATAGATGTCCTCTACAAAAAGTTCTTCTTTGACCATTTCCATAAATGCACGTATTTTAGTGTAGAAGCCGATTTATGGACTGAGGTCGTTTATTGGCCAAATCTAACCACTCTCCATTTCCATTTTTGTTTAAAATAGTAAAGGACCTTCTAAAATCACCATAAAATTCAGATTTACACTAGACACCTAGGAGAATATGTGTGATTTTTGTTTAGGCTTGATTCGGAGTAGAAATGGGTCAAATCGAGAGCTCAATCGAGTACAAATCTGGAAAACCTAACTACAAGGGCTGTTTTGGTAATTTTATAAAAGTGACACTTCGAGACACCCACGTAACGTAACGACAACTTTTATAAACTCATTTTACCATTATAAAACTTCTCTAAAAGTTTTAAATCAAACCGAACGCGTCTAACCTTGTAAACGAAAACGAACACTTAAACGAAATCGGAAATCACATCTGCGACAATACCATTGTCGCATGAACAGTGTCCGAGAATACCCCATTGTCGCATGAACAGTGTCCAAGAATACCCCATTGTCGCATACCTTATTGTCGCAATAACTAACACTTTCATACTCGAAACCGTATCATAATCGCTATTGTCTCATGAATAGTAATTCCCGACAATCCTTATTGTCTCATAAATAGTAATCGCTATTGTCTCATGAATAGTAACTCCCGACAATCCTTACTGTCTCATAAATAGTAATCGTTATTGTCTCATGAATAGTAACTCCCGACAATCCTTATTGTCTCATAAATAGTAATCGCTATTGTCTCATAAATAGTGTCCAACACTAACTTTGTTTAACCGACTTTTCAACACACAATATCACGATATACTTGATAAACTTGATTTAACGTCAATGACAAATATACAATATTTGGAATAACTCGGAAATATATGACACATATACTAACAAGACAAACATAATAATAATGCTTTTAACAATCATTATTACAAAACTCACCAACGGGCCGTACATGTTTTTCAAATCATAAACAAACAACCAAATCATTTGGACATTACTAGTTGAATGAACAACTAGCATGGACGGTCTCTTGAGACGTCTACTTATACTTATAACCTTGCGCGTTTTAGACGCCCGGCAGGTTACAGTCTTCGGACACCTCATCGTACTACATCATATTTGCTTCATTGCAACACTTCAGACTCAGGTGAGTCTCATAGCCCCTCATTTTACTGTTTTCAAACCCAGGGGTGGGGATACATGCTTTACTTTGTTTTACATGTGAACACGAGTACAAAACTCGCTATATTCTGCATGAGCTGTTTACTAATCATTTAAAAGCCCTCCATCGATCATAGTTTGGTTAATACTTTTGTAGCGTGAATGTTAGTGTATGGTACCATATAGGATTGACAATCCTCTTCCGGGTTAGCAAGCACTAACTGGTCAAACAGACGCATTAGCATTTGTTCATGTGAGTGTAGATTAGGCACTCACGGGGAGGCACCCTCGATCAGGCACTTAATTGTGATCCTGACACCTCAGTTAAGCTTAAACTATGACCTCATGGCAGACATATACATTATTTGATTGATTTCAAATCATTATACTTAAATCTCGTGGTTCATACATATATGTTTATTCATACAAACCTGTGAGCCCACCAGCTTTTAGCTGACCTTTTAGCATGTATTCTCAGGTACTCAGCAGCAGTAGATCTGCTCAGGATTATTAGCTCGAGTCGCATACAGACACCAAGAGATTCCCCTGCATTTCTACATTTTGAAAAATTAGATATGCCTAGGATCTCTCACATTTGGCTTACGAGCTTTTGTAAATACTACAACTCTGTAAAACTTTAACATTATACCGATGTAACTTGTAAACGACGCATATAGAGTCGTTCATTATATCTTATGTGCTGTGATTATTGATTAGTCGCGCCCCAACCCGATTCGCTTCCGCTACCCGAATTTGGGGGTGCGACAGATTGGTATTAGAGCCTAAGGTTATAGTGAACTAGGTTGCATTTAGTGGGCCTAGACTATGACCGTTAGGCAGTATTCCTTATTAGGTATGTCCGGTTCAGGGATTGTATCATACGAGTTTAATTTAACATGGCATAGCTAACCATGTACAATTAAATGAAGATGATGTGAGATCTGAAATTGGGTTATGTCGAACAGGAATGCACTAATTGACTCTGACCACAAGAGAACCGGGACTTATACTTGTTTTGTGCTAGACACACACTAGACTATTATGTGATTATACATATATAGGCCTCACGTACTACTCTCTAGGCTATTATATATTGGATATATATGAATAGGCCTCACACACTGATACGCTCAATATATAAATAGCTGACTCTTCTCTCGTGAAACTTACGAAACATGCTCATCGGTTTACACAACCACGCCAACCTGATTTATGTCACATCAACGCATCACTTTTGGCAAGCTCTAATGATTTCATAGAAATCACATCTAACACGCAAAACCGACATATTTTTAAGGACTGAAATCCTTTTCCTGCTATTTCTATAGAACTCACTCACGCGAAAAATGGCAAGCCTCCCAACGGACGATTACCTGTCAGATAACGACCAAATCAATGATGAACAAAATCCAGTACACATATCTTGATGAAGATATCGCTCCTATGGAAGATGTAGTGAATGAAAACATCGAAAACCACGACTTTGGGATGGTCAACATCGAAGAATACGAAAGGGTACGAGATCAGGCCGAAGACTTAGATGGCCGCAACTGGGAATTGAAACTAAGATGCAAGCTCTACGAGATGGAGCTGAAAATTCTGAGGAGATCCTTTTTCGAACGAATTCAGGATCAGGTCCTCTACTGTAAGGAAATGACAGCAAGCCTGTACTACCGGACAACCACTTGGGTTAAAGGAATGTACTAGCAAGCAATTGAAGATGCTTTGGTTTACCATGCGCCTCCACGATACCGCGACATACTCGAAGCTCGTTACTACCCTTACGATTTCGACTTAGAATAGACCAATGATAACTATAACCACCTTGTATAGCGGATAGTTGTGTATGTAATAGGTCAAAGTTAGGACCTCTAATCCAATGGGTATATTAAAATCCCATCCCCTTTTGTATAACCCTCACTATCTGCCGGAAGTGATAATCCCCAACAACTTTTGTAAACTCTAACTTTTGTAATCATTTGGTCACACATGTTGAATGATTACAATCTTATTATCTTTTGCTTATTTTAATCGGTACATCATGCCTCGACACTTTATCTACGGTGATAGAAATGCACACGCTAATCGCTCCCCCAATTATAACAGACAACGACATTACCTACGAACAACCAATCCAAAGAGAACCTACTTGAGGAGGTTCCGTCTGAGGATAAACCAACGAAACTTCTGTCTCATGAGAAATTCATCACAGAGACGTGTTACATCGACTAATCACGTGTTCTTTTCACTCGCATTCTTTGTCGTGC
Source organism: Helichrysum umbraculigerum (assembly GCA_949592205.1). Classification (NCBI taxonomy): domain Eukaryota; kingdom Viridiplantae; phylum Streptophyta; class Magnoliopsida; order Asterales; family Asteraceae; genus Helichrysum; species Helichrysum umbraculigerum. The sequence goes on along the minus strand of CATIUR010000007.1, from coordinate 18,137,124 downwards.
AGACAACCACCAAATTGAAATGGCCAACCGCAACACTCATGTCCTAGAATATTCTTCCATCAACTGAACTGAACTCAACGACTTATGCGCGCCTTGATTTCAATTTTAACCACATTGGTTTCCACTGGATTAGTATTGCGAGAGACACTCATAATGACTAAGTCCAAAAATACTCTCACGGCCACAATCAAATCATTTTAATCATCATATTACCTCAGTACTTACCTGATTCAGTACTTCGATACTTACATGGTGACATTTGCGCGCACACATAGAAAGTTTATGAGAAACACCATTTTAGCCTCGCGTTACACATGAAAACCTCGCAGTTTGTACTTACTTAGCCCTTGTGACACATCTACAAAATTTTGTGATCACGATCTACTATTAGCCCTAGAGCTACATTTTAAGGACATGAGGTCCACACGTACTTACAGCACACTAGTGCTGCACTCACAGTACATTGATACTACATCACGGCACTTAGCGCCGCATTTCATAGTACATTGGTACTACATTCCTAGTACATTGGTACTACATTCATAGTACATTGGTACTACGTTACTGTGCATCTAGCACTGCATTCACAGTACATTAGTACTGCACCCCAGTACCTTGAGTAATACACTTTGACACCTTAGGGCTACACACAGTACGAGGATACTGCTTCATTGTCCGTTAGTCTACTACAATGGCATAGTCTTGGTTGACTACTACGAACACACTACTCAGTCGTTATTCCGACTATACGATAAAACCAACAACTTCACTAACCACAACACTTGAAATGTTATAAAACACGAAAACATGACCGAGGATCAACTCGACCAATCCACATACTACAAGTGACACTGAAGACTTCGACCCTACTGGGTATAGAATAATTTCTCCTTGTGATTTGTACAGGATATAACAACTTCAACCATCTTTCGTAAACTTTGAAGTCTGAAATCTTGCGACTCATATCTTAAACGGTTTATGATCTTTATAGTCGCACATCATCAAACTCCACATTGTACAGTTGTACATTACTTCTCGAATGCATCTACATAATAATCCTAACCTTGATTTAAACCTCACGTATCCCTCCATCCTTGTCATTAAGACTCCCATCATGTCGCCCCGACGACAATACCACAGTCAAGCCGAGCTTGACCAATAACTTGCCCAAGGAGTGACTACTGTTTTAACTACTCGAGATTTGTAAACAGTCGGTGAGGAGACACCGTGCAACATACCTCCAGTCCGACCACGTACGTACCAGGACTTTCCGAATTACAAATCCTTAAACTTCGAAGGCACTGAAGGTGCCATTGACCTGTTAAATCACCCGCCTCAATCAGTTGGCACTACTGTGCCCATCCTTAGTTGATCTGAAATACAAAAGGATCGAACGTTACATCTAGGGACTTCCCCACCCCCCCCCCCTCCCACATATTCAGAGTATGGTCACTGCCTCCAACTCTACAACCACTCTAGGTGCTGTTTGTATGGCATATAACCTTTTGGTGCAAGTGGTTCGCCAAGGGACACCTTACCAAAGACACTTCAAACCCATCTAGAGATAATCAGTCAACCGACAAAAAGCTTGCTGCTCCTGAGCCCTATACTGTTGACTCTAACGATTTAAAGTCAAACAAGGGGAGCAACCCTTCTACTTCCGTGCTACCTGCTTTGATAAATCTTTTCTTACTACTCGGAATTTCATTCGTTTCCTTAGATCCTAAATACACAATAGGACTAAGAAACGACAAACCTTTTCATCCGTCAGTGCAGCCCCCGATTTAACGATAGAACTCCCTCCCGCTTATCTCATACTGTTGAGACCAGGAACATCGGAATTATCAGTAATACGCATCGACTGCCCTAACACCATACCGCGAACTTTCATTCTGAGGAACCATATACCTTCTTTCCGTATTTTAGTAACGACCGTTGTACAGATTTGTGATGAATACAACCTGTTTCGTGCATCGAACTTTTATATGTCTTTAAATTGATGACGTCTATCACGAAATACCTATCTTAACATGAAACAATCATTTCGTAGGAAATGGCCGACCACTCCAGCAACAACCTCACATTGGACAACACTCAACCCCGTGAGGAACAGACGATGTTTCCTTATCTCCTTACTCTGGAAAACGACACTGAATCCTTGAAAGACGAACTAATAGAGCAGATGGCAGCACATGCATAGCCTACCGTTGAGAGAACTGTTGAATCAACTCGACCAAGTTCCACTCCTAACCTCACCACTACTGACCTTGCTACTGCTACACTTGCCACGCGCTCGCTCACAAAGGGTGCACTTGCTACTGATAACACCAATATCGAAAATACCCAACGTACTGGTATAACTCTTGACACCCTACTCAAACAACTAGCTGAGGCACAAGAGGAAATTGCTGACTTCCGTGACTACATTGAACAAAACAATGTACACCTTCTCAACCATGGCACCCGCCTAATCTCTATGGAGAACACACTGGGAAAACTACTACTACTACATCCAATAATTCCAAACACAAACCTTATGGTCGACAACATGACGATACAGACTGCCCAACAGAAACCTCACACTAAAGTGGGCACTGAGATTCAAGTTCCAAACCCTAAAAGGAAACCAGGAGAGAATCCCAACATTTGCCTTACTCAGTCCGAAGCCAAAAGGGTGAAAACTATTCAAACCAACACTGTTGAAATCGAACCGAGGAACTACAAAGGACGTAAACCCTTATGTTCACTGTGCAATCGACACCATGATGGACCATGCATACTACCCTGTAAACGATGCAAGGTCTATGGACACCAAGTTCAGGACTGCAAATTTCCTCCTACAGGCACCGACCTTAAAGGGTCGAGAGTTTGTTTCAAATGCGGAATCGCTGGTCACTACAAAATTGATTGCCCGCTATTAAATCTCAAAGATAACAACGACAAAGAGATGAACACTCGTGTTGAAACCTTCACAGACAACGCCTCTGAGACCAACTTCGACCCGAACACTACTGCGGGTACGTCTCTATACGATAATTTAATCTCATTACGACATCGATATATTTTGGTTTACTCTACAACATTACCGACTATCACAGACTTTGTGAACATTATAGATCTCTCTAGGCTACTATTACACAAAGTAGCTACTCTATGGTCACCTACCGACCAACTATCTGACCTTGTCCTTCGGACATCATGGTCAACCACACCTAAACCTTCCCTCCTCCTCTCCCTATTGGACATCTGGGCTTTCGCCTAACAAGGGGAGGAAGGCCACGCGACTTAGACGTTGCATCACGTGACGCGATCACGCAGATCATCACTTCGAACAAATTTCAGGACCAAATTCCCTTAACAAGGGGAAAATGTAACACCCGCCAAATTAGGACTAGTTAATAGGTCCTAATCATTTTATAATACATATAATTAGTGCCAAGTTAGGCTAATTGTGTGTATCATTACGTGTATTATTATATATACGCATATACACGATCAGATTCAATCGTGTCATTTATTATCGGCCGAATTCCGATACAAATTTATACGGACGTTGGTGAAACTTTTATTAAATAATATGGAATTATTTAATAACATTACTTATTACTTTATATTATGGTTATAATATAACAAACATATACGGTTTGTTTAAAACGTAACCGAATGCGACGAAAACGTGCGAAACGCGCCCAATGAACGAAATTTATAAAAATGATATTTTTATAAATCATTTCTAAGTATTATGATAAAACACTTCATCATAATTATCGTAAATTATAGCGATAACAAAAACGTTTAGTTTAAACGCCACGCGATTTATTAATCGTAACACGACTCCGCGAACCGCTACCGACATGTCACAATAACATTTTTATAAATGTTACCAAGTATTATTAAGTAATATTTCAAGTTAAACTAACAAAAATGTATTATTATTTTTATATCAAAAACGTACGTGTAACGTATAATATAGAAACAAACGTTTAAACGACCGGGGAAACGAACACCGCACGGATCACAAACTCAGGGAACAAGTTTTGGAGACCCACACACATGGTGGGGCCCCCTATGAGCCGGACTAACACCCCTATGAAAAGGGGATCATGTTCCCTTGTTGACTATAAGGCATTCCAACCCCCATTTTACTCATATTGTTTCTCATCTATCTCTTTACACACCTCTCTCTCTAAAAACACACACATATCTACTCACCTCTCTCTCTACCTACGGTCACCACCACCATCCTCATCAACCACTATAATCTAGCTCAAAATCATCATCATTTTGTGAAGAAACAAAGAAAAAAGGAAGCTAGAAGCAAACCGAAGCATCATCCATCTCTTATCATCTTTAGATCACCGTTTTTGTGTAAGAATTATCACTTTCTCTCACTAGATTTACTTTATTTTCATATATTTACATGTTAGTAGGTTCATTCAATTCTAAAATGTCCAAGAACCATGCTAAAAATCGTTTTACATATATATACACTTAAACAGTTTCCTGTCACAGAAAATATGCCTCAATAAATAGGCCATATCTTGAGTTCTAAGATGAATCAACATATGAATCTTATACCGAAATCTTCGTATAGATGTCTTCTACAAAAAGTTCTTCTTTGACCATTTCCATAAATGCACGTATTTTAGTGTAGAAGCCGATTTATGGACTGAGGTCGTTTATTGGCCAAATCTAACTACTCCCCATTTCCATTTTTGTTTAAAATAGTAAAGGACCTTCTAAAATCACCATAATATTCAGATTTATACTAGACACCTAGGAGAATATGTGTGATTTTTGTTTAGGCTTGATTCGGAGTAGAAATGGGTTAAATCGAGAGCTCAATCGAGTACAAATCTGGAAAACATAACTACAAGGGCTGTTTTGGTAATTTTATAAAAGTGACACTTCGAGACACCCACGTAACGTAACGACAACTTTTATAAACTCATTTTACCATTATAAAACTTCTCTAAAAGTTTTAAATCAAACCGAACGCGTCTAACCTTGTAAACGAAAACGAACACATAAACGAAATCGGAAATCACATCTGCGACAATACCATTGTCGCATGAACAGTGTCCGAGAATACCCCATTGTCGCATGAACAGTGTCCAAGAATACCCCATTGTCGCATACCTTATTGTCGCAATAACTAACACTTTCATACTCGAAATTGTATCATAATCGCTATTGTCTCATGAATAGTAACTCCCGAAAATCCTTATTGTCTCATAAATAGTAATCGCTATTGTCTCATAAATAGTGTCCAACACTAACTTTGTTTAACCGACTTTTCAACACACAATATCACGATATACTTGATAAACTTGATTTAACGTCAATGACAAATATACAATATTTGGAATAACTCGGAAATATATGACACATATACTAACAAGACAAACATAATAATAACGCTTTTAACAATCATTATTACAAAACTCACCAACGGGCCGTACATGTTTTCAAAACATAAACAAACAACCAAATCATTTGGACATTACTAGTTGAATGAACAACTAGCATGGACGGTCTCTTGAGACGTCTACTTATACTTATAACCTTGCGCGTTTTGGACGCCCGGCAGTTTACAGTCTTCAGACACCTCATCGTACTACATCATATTTGCTTCATTGCAACACTTCAGACTCAGGTGAGTCTCATAGCCCCTCATTTTACTGTTTTCAAACCCAGGGGTGGGGATACATGCTTTACTTTGTTTTACATGTGAACACGAGTACAAAACTCGCTATATTCTGCATGAGCTGTTTACTAATCATTTAAAAGCCCTCCATCGATCATAGTTTGGTTAATACTTTTGTAGCGTGAATGTTAGTGTATGGTACCATATAGGATTGACAATCCTCGTCCGGGTTAGCAAGCACTAACTGGTCAAACGGACGCATTAGCATTTGTTCATGTGAGTGTAGATTAGGCACTCACGGGGAGGCACCCTCGATCAGGCACTTGATTGTGATCCTGACACCTCAGTTAAGCTCAAACTATGACCTCATGGCAGACATATACATTATTTGATTGATTTCAAATCATTATACTTAAATCTCGTGGTTCATACATATATGTTTATTCATACAAACCTGTGAGCCCACCAGCTTTTAGCTGACCTTTTAGCATGTATTCTCAGGTACTCAGCAGCAGTAGATCTGCTCAGGATTATTAGCTCGAGTCGCATACAGACACCAAGAGATTCCCCTGCATTTCTACATTTTGAAAAATTAGATATGCCTAGGATCTCTCACATTTGGCTTACGAACTTTTGTAAATACTACAACTCTGTAAAACTTTTACATTATACTGATGTAACTTGTAAACGACGCATATAGAGTCGTTCATTATATCTTATGTGTTGTGATGATTGATTAGTCGCGCCCCAACCCGATTCGCTTCCGCTACCCGAATTTGGGGGTGCGATAGATTGGTATTAGAGCCTAAGGTTATAGTGAACTAGGTTGCATTTAGTGGGCCTAGACTATGACCCTTAGGCAGTATTCCTTATTAGGTATGTCCGGTTCAGGGATTGTATCATACGAGTTTAATTTAACATGGCGTAGCTAACCATGTACAATTAAATGAAGATGATGTGAGATCTGAAATTGGGTTATGTCGAACAGGAATGCACTAATTGACTCTGACCACAAGAGAACCGGGACTTATACTTGTTTTGTGCTAGACACTCACTAGACTATTATGTGATTATACATATATAGGCCTCACGTACTACTCTCTAGGCTATTATATATTGGATATATATGAATAGGCCTCACACACTGATACGCTCACTATATAAATAGCTGACTCTTCTCTCGTGAAACTTACGAAACACGCTCATCGGTTTACACAACCACGCCAACCTGATTTATGTCACATCAACGCATCACTTTTGGCAAGCTCTAATGATTTCATAGAAATCACATCTAACACGCAAAACCGACATATTTTTAAGGACTGAAATCCTTTTCCTGCTATTTCTATAGAACTCACTCACGCGAAAAATGGCAAGCCTCCCAACGGACGATTACCTGTCAGATAACGACCAAATCAATGATGAACAAAATCCAGTACACATATCTTGATGAAGATATCGCTCCTATGGAAGATGTAGTGAATGAAAACATCGAAAACCATGACTTTGGGATGGTCAACATCGAAGAATACGAAAGGGTACGAGATCAGGTCGAAGACTTAGATGGCCGCAACTGGGAATTGAAACTAAGACGCAAGCTCTACGAGATGGAGCTGAAAATTCTGAGGAGATCCTTTTTCGAACGAATTCGGGATCAGGTCCTCTACTGTAAGGAAATGACAGCAAGCCTGTACTACCGGACAACCACTTGGGTTAAAGGGATGTACTGGCAAGCAAGTGAAGATGCTTTGGTTTACCATGCGCCTCCACGATACCGCGACATACTCGAAGCTCGTTACTACCCTTACGATCTCGACTTAGAATAGACCCATGATAACTATAACCACTATCGTCATCCCTATTGGTCGGACGGATTTGATTCCGGTCGTTGATCCAACAGCAATAGGATTGACGAACAGTGAGTTTTAAATTTGTAGAGCAGGGGAATCCTAAGCTGTATACTACTGACAGTCCTAAAAGTGCAGCAAGTGGTATGTATGGCTCAGGTGTCGTTCTTCAAACTACAACGGGCATGGGAGTCTAGGAAGTTTTATTATCTTTGGAGATTCAGCTGGGGTTTTTAAAAAAACTTTTGGATAGGTTTGGTTTTTATAACTAAATACTAATTAAATAAAGAAAGCAGAACTGAAGAGGTTTGTACGGAGACTCGGTCAACAGAGGATAAGCGAGTGTTTACTATGATTTCGTTAAATGTTAGTTGATGAATAGTCAAGGGTAAGGCTACTAGATGTGATGACTAATCCGGAGAGGATAGAAACATAATTAATGCAAAGTATTGTACCTACGACCGTTCCGCGGCTTCTATACGTTTGTACTCCACCAATGGGTGTTTCCAGCACTATACCGAGTAATAGGGCGTTTTACGGTTTTTCCGTTACATTAATTAGGGTTCCACATTACTCCCGCAGATTTCCTATATCCTAATGAGCTACAACTACGATCCTATTAAATATCTAACGTAGAGTTGTCCGCAATCAGATAAGTAACATGTCACGTGGATAGCAGTCATAGAAGTCAGATACACCGGAAGTTCTCCCAAATGTACAGACCAATTCAACTGACGACTATCCTCGAATCCTGGTCCCCAGTCACAGTCATCAGAGACGTCTGTATCGTAGCGTGAATTGTTGATTGAACAAGAACACGAACGGGAATAATCCCGCGGACCAAGTTGGGATAATCGGGCTAACGATTAGTTAAATTGTTCAGCATTACAGATATAAACCATCACAACTATTCCATGCATGTTAATCTACTGTGTAAACCAATATTCTGTGTTTGAAAACCTAATTATACAGTTACTGATATAAACCAAGGGGATAACTCTAGTATGCATTGGTCCTAAGGCAACAATCAAACAAGAACATGCGATAGGGTAACACATAACAGAACACCGTAATCCTAGCAAAGCAGATAACCAATAATTAAATCATAAATATCCCGAAAGTTCTCTCAAAGATATATAACAAATAAACATAAATCTAACCTATCTCTAATCCTATGCTCCGTGTCTCTTATGATTTGTTTCAACCTAGAGAACACAGCCATACCAAGTTCATTGATCATCAAGTATAGAATAGGTAGAGAACGTACCACTAGTAATTGGCCAAGTTCTAGCAGGAAGCTTCTAACCACAGCATAGGTTGGATAGATAAACATTCGAGATTCAGTTTACGAGTTCATACACAGTTTAAAGTAACACGGGCAGAGTAACAGCATGGCATAAACATTTTGACTATTCTAACATAACTACATCATAGTAAACACAAAGAAATGTCTAGCCTAACATTATATATCTAGCATACAATCCTAAACAAGCATAAACAAAGCAACACATATTTAAAACTGGAAAGTAAGAGATATATAAATAGAACCTGATACGAATTTATTACAGACAGATCTTCGCAAATACAATGTCTTGGAGTGCCTCCGTACAAAAGCTAAAAGCTACCTCTACCTAACTATCTTTCTAACTAGATCAATTCTAGAGAGAGAAAATCCTCTAGAGAGAGAAACTAGAGAGAGTGATGTCTGTGAGAGAGAAAGTGTAAGGAAGAAATGAAATGAGAAAAGTGGTATGTTTGAGGTGTTGGGGATGTCCACTATTTATAGGCAAACCACCAAATCGCACGTACAACTCACGAAGCAGCACGTACAAGCAAACGGAGCACGATATGGGGTAGGGGGCCGTATACGGCCTTGCAGGGGCCGTATACAGTGTAGTATAGGCCGTATACGGTCTTATATGGGCCGTATACGGTGCCTGAGGCCGTATATAGTCTCCGTCTGATTTCGTTCGTTGCTTAAAACGTCCGTATCTCCTTCGTTATGCGTCCGTTTGACTTGATTCTTTCGCCAGTGGTTTCGTAATTCCGTTACGCTTCTAATGATGCCAATCTCATAGAAATTGGATGTGTAGAGCTTAGGCGTAGCCGAAATGACTTTTATTGGCTCTGAAAGCGTAGTGGTTTCTTCGTCCACTGGCCGTTTCACTTGATTCCAGATTTTTCCGTCTCGATTTTACCTGTACAACAGATGGTAGAAGTTAGGAAGTGTGTCTTGACAGGAAAATGAGATCGGAGGAATCGGCCTGTATTAAAATGCTGTGTTTTGTGCATTTTTAGAGTGTTTTCAGTGATTTTTATCACAACGTCTACTTTTGAACCACTTTAGTGTATTTTAGTAAATAATCAATGTTTTGGAATGTTTTCACTAAAGAAAGGTTCAAAATGTGAGGAATAACGCTTCTAAAAACATGACTTTTTACGTCACATCAAGTTATCCCACACTTAGACGTTGCTTGTCCTCAAGCAACAACTCTCTGAAAAATATTTTTAGGTCATGTTTTTAGGGGCGAGTCAGAGAATATGTTCCGAGATTAGCATTTCCTCATATGAGTCAGTTATTTCTAAAAGTGTGGAGGAGGATAAGATGATCCTTCCATAAACAAGAAGAGATTCTCTTAGGCGTACATCCAAATCTCATGATCTTGGAGTACACATGACTAGGCGATCTCACTATAGGTGGTCACTCAATTCACTCAAAGTGTATCGGGTTTCCTATCAATCTAGCTCAAACGAAATCGCTCAAAGTAGCCAGTCATGCTGCACTCATCGTCATAGGCTTGATCGAGAATCGGATCTCCACCATTTAGGTGAGGACGGTGCTAATTATCTCAAGACATTTAGAGGGTTGTAATGTTTGGTGAGGGTGAAGGGTATGGTTAGTGGTTTGTGAGGGTGTTTAGCTTATCCTAAAATCACTGAGATTATGAACAACTTTATTTAGAACGGAGGGGAGCGGAGAGTTGGTAGCTGTTTCAGCTTTTGCCGGATTTTTCATGAAGAGCTATTCTTTGAAACTTTCAGCTTTATTTGCGGAGCTATTTTCTTTTCTTTTCTTTTCTTTTTCTTCTTTTCTTTTCTTTTTTTCTTTTCTTTTCTTCAGAATTTCTTTTAGAGAATTTCCAAGGAATTTATATTTTTAATCCTTTAGAAATCTTTTTCTCTATCTTGATCATTTTGATTCTTTTCCAGGTGCTAATTTTTCCCGCACCATCGTCCTTCCAGTTCTCTTGTGTGCTAATTTTCCCGCACCATTTGTTGAGAAGCTTGATTTTGGAGAATGCGGATGAGTAGGATAATTGAAACAGATATTCTAAAAGGTTGTTCTTCATAACCTCAGAAATTCCAAGATAAGTTTGGAGGTGATTTTTGGGAAGTGGGTGAAAATTAGGTTTTTGAAGAAACGAAGGGTTTAGGCTCAACAGGGTATACTAAGCGGATCTTCGATACTAAAAATGAGCATCGGAAAGGGTTTTGGGCTTGAAAAGATATGTAAGAAATGGGTTAAGTCCTAAGGAATGTCAAGGTCATCTAATTGCACCTATACCGCGTACGGTACACACCAATATGGTCTCGAAGCGTATGTCAAGAGCAAGTTCTAATTCAGAGATACAGACATCGGCATACACACAAGAATTTAAAGTGAAGCATTAAAGATGAATGCTTTTGGGCTCAAAATACCTCACTGCAAAGGGTTGTATGTGTCTAGTCATGCTCCTTTGATTATTACTTCTTGCTTAAGCAATTTCTACCTCATTTCCTTTAGGCTTTTAGAAATATCATACTTATATTTTGAAAATGGTTTCTCTCAGTAGTATTTGAGACTCAAAAACTGAGTTAGACTCATTAATTTTGAAAAAAATTGACCTTATTCTTTTGAAAAAATTTTGAGAGAAAGATTACTATTGGACCTAAAAATCACCTATTAAGGTATTGTATACCTACCATCCCACACTTAGAGGAACATTGTCCCTAATGTTCTCTTGAGTAGAGATTTTACTTAGTAAAATCCCACACTTAGAGTTTGAACATGTAAGTAGATGTTTCTCAAGTGTTTAATTTGGGCTGGAATCCCACATTTAGTGATAAGTTTAGGATGAGGTACAAAAATTAAATGTACTAACATAGGCATAATAAACATAATTGAAACGGGGAGAAAGGAACAGAGAGACTCCCCATTTGTGTTTACTGGAATAGACCAGGTTTGTGCAAGAGTGGTGCTAGTGAATTGCTGGATTTTAAGGACCAGGCTCGTTTAAGATCATCCATTCCACACAAAGCTGAATTCTGCAATAAACCATGACACACATATCACAGTATCTCATCTAGGTAGCAGGTCTAAAGCGTAAGTACAGAGTCATAATACAGAAAGTAAATAATAAAGATAAAATCTAGTAATCAACAAGTAGGTCGTCAGTGTCAGGATCAAACTCTGCCTCAACATCCCTGTCGAAAACAGAAGTCGGGGATGGAATGGAGAAATCCATAGCAGCCATAGCCTGACTCACGATCTCGTCAGAGGAAGTGACAGGAGTATGAGCATCAAAACTGGCCAGAAGCTGCTCTGTGAGGCTGTGATCTGGTGATGCAAATTCTGTGGGCAATGCTGGATCAAGATCAGCAGCTGCAGTAGTGGGGCTAGTGGAAGGTCCAGCAGTAGAGAGAACAGGTGGATCAGCAGGAGGACAAAAGAACCATGGAAGTCGAGATGGTCCTGGATCTGGGCCAAGCCTGTAGGGAATGGCATCAGGTCTCGGAATCTCAAGCTGCTCACAGATAGAGGACATGATGTCATGCTGGATGGAGAGTGTCCGAAAGAGGGCCCACGAAGCAGCTGGGTCAGCCGTAGTGATACCGTACTCGAAAGTGGGTACGGGGGCTGGCAAAGGTGATGAGGGCCTCTCATCGGGCAACTCCTCGTGAGTGATCGGGACATCAGTCAGGTCCTCCTCAGTGATGGTCAGCATAGCCGCTCTCTGTACTCTGCGTCTACGGGGCCTGTGTCGTCTGCGTGGTCTCGCAGCTACATGATCAGCGTCAACAGCGTCCATCCTGAAACAAGATAAAATAAACAGGTAATGCTAATAGTCAATACTTATCTCAGATTTTGCAATTCGAAGTCAGATAAGTGGCAAGCCTGCAATTTTATTAGTTCAGAGATAACCATACTTAATAAAAATAAACTAAGAAATAAAATGATAAAAATAAAGATAGGTTTGGGGTGCCTCCCAAGAGCGCTTGTTTTACGAGTCTCTAGCTTGACTCTTTGTACCTTTCTGTCGACTCACGGTGGTTCAAAGATAAAGACATCTTCCCTGATGGGAAAGTCTTCGAAGTAATGCTTTAAGCGATGACCATTAACCTTAAAATTACCTTCTGGTGCCTCGAGTTCGACTGCACCGTAAGGAAATACCTTTGATACTATGAATGGCCCTCTCCACCTGATCTTGAACTTGCCAGAGAATTTCTTGAACCGCGAATTGAAAAGCAGCACCTTATCTCCTGTTTTGAATCGTGAGGGCCTCAGCTTAGCATCGTGAATTTTCTTAGTTCGTTCCTTGAAGTTTAACGAACTGTCATATGCCTGATCCCTTAGTTCGGCTAACTCATTCAACTGCGTTCGTCTATTTGCTCCAGCTGCAGAAATATCTAAGTTACAGTTCTTCAAAGCCCAGTATGCTTTATATTCCAGCTCTATTGGTAAGTGACATGCCTTGCCATAAACTAGACGATATGGTGTGGTTCCTAATGGTGTTTTATAGGCGGTTCTGAATGCCCACAATGCATCATCTAATTTTTCAGCCCATTTGTACCCATGATTACCAACGGTTCTTTCCAAGATTCTTTTCAAAGCTCGATTTGTTGCCTCAGCTTGCCCATTTGTCTGGGGGTGATAAGCTGTTGATGTTTTGTGAGTGACACCATACTGTTGCAGAACTTTCATGAATTGAACGTTGCAAAAGTGTGTACCATGATCACTAATTATTGCTTTTGGAGTTCCAAATCGACTAAATAGCTTTTTGAGAAATTTGGTTACCACTTTGGCGTCATTTGTTGGGAGAGCTTGGGCTTCGGCCCACCTGGAGACGTAGTCGAATGCAACCAAGATGTATTCTTTACCGTTAGATTTAGGGAATGGTCCCATGAAATCTAATCCCCAGATATCGAAGATTTCCACGGCCTGGATGTTTGTGAGTGGCATTTCATTCCGTGCTGTTATATTGCCTTGTCTTTGGCAGATATCGCAGCGTCTCACCAGATCGTATGCATCTCGAAATATGGTTGGCCAGAAAAAGCCGGCATCGTACACTTTTCTTGCGGTCATGTTAGTATCGTGATGTCCTCCAGTAGGTCCATGGTTGCTTTGGTGTAAGATGTGTTCTGCCTCTTTCCCATCAACGCATCTTCTAATGATCTGATCAGGGCAAACCTTAAAGAGGAAAGGGTTGTCCCAATAGTAATATTTTATATCGCGGAAGAACTTTTGTCTTCGAGAGGTTGGCATCCCTTTAGGTATAATTTTTCCCACCAAATAATTGGCATAGTCAGCATACCAGGGATCATTGGTAGATTGTGACCCTTGATGGTATCTACCAATATGCATGAGTTGTTCTTCTGGAAACTGGTCTTGAATGTCTTTTTCGTGCAACTTATCCATTGAAGGATTCTCTAATCGGCTAAGATGGTCCGCCGTGACGTTTTCTGCTCCTTTTTTGTCTTTGATCTCGATGTCGAATTCTTGAAAGAGTAAAATCCATCGTAGAAGGCGAGGCTTAGCATCTTGCTTCTTAAAAAGATATTTCAGAGCTGAGTGATCTGTATAGACAATAGTTTTGGACAAGATTAGATAAGAACGAAATTTATCAAAAGCAAATACTACCGCTAGCAGCTCTTTTTCTGTAGTTGTATAATTTTCTTGGGCGTCAGTGAGCGTTTTGCTGGCGTAGTATATTGGTTGAAACTGTTTCTCCTTCCGCTGTCCCAGAACTGCTCCGACTGCGAAATCACTGGCGTCGCACATGATTTCAAATGGGAGACTCCAGTCTGGAGTAACCATGATCGGTGCATGAACAAGCAAATCTTTCAGATGATCGAAGGCCTTGAGACATTCGTCTGTAAAGACAAACGGAGTATCTTTTTCGAGGAGATGAGTCATAGGTCGGGATATCTTAGAGAAATCTTTGATAAAGCGACGGTAGAACCAGGCGTGTCCTAGAAAACTGCGGATGGCTTTAACAGAGGTGGGTGGTGGAAGTTTTGAGATGGTCTCGACTTTTGCTTTGTCAACTTCAATTCCAGCTTTGGATATACGGTGTCCTAAAACTATGCCTTCTTTTACCATGAAATGGCATTTTTCCCAATTCAGAACTAGGTTCGATTCTTCACATCGGGTGAGCATCTTGTTCAAGTTAGAAAGACAAGTGGTGAATGAATCTCCGAAAACCGAAAAATCATCCATGAACACTTCCATGCATTGTTCAATCATGTCATGGAAGATTGCTACCATGCATCTTTGAAATGTCGCCGGTGCATTACATAAGCCAAATGGCATACGTCGGTAGGCAAAGGTTCCGTATGGACAAGTGAACGTTGTCTTTTCTTGATCCTTTTGATCGAGAGGTATCTGAAAATAGCCAGAGAAACCGTCGAGGAAGCAATAGAATTCGTTTCCGGACAATCTTTCGAGTATCTGATCAATGAACGGTAGAGGGAAGTGATCTTTGCGTGTAGCTTCATTTAGTTTCCGATAGTCGATACATACCCTCCAACCGGTGACGGTTCGTGTTGGAATCAACTCGTTGTCTTCGTTAGCGATGACCGTCTTGCCTCCTTTCTTTGGGACGACTTGAACTGGACTGACCCATGGGGAATCCGAAATAGGGTAAATTAGACCAGCATCCAAGAGTTTGATAACCTCCTTTTTCACCACGTCTTGAATCTTTGGGTTGACTCTCCTCTGCCTCTGAATTGATGGTCTGAAGTCGTTTTCCATTAAGATCTTGTGAGTGCAATAGTTCGGACTGATCCCTTGTATGTCAGAAATCTTCCAAGCAATCGCTTTCTTATGTGACTTCAAAACTTCAATGAGTTTTGCTTTCTCTTCGGGCTTCAGATCTTTGGATATGATAACTGGTAAGTGCGAAGTTCCTTCGAGAAAAGCATATTCAAGGTGTGAGGGTAGTTCCTTCAGCTCCAATTCTGGTGGTTCTTCTATGGAAGGTTTCATCCTTGCAATTTCGTCTCTTTTAAGCTCGTCGTATGTTGTCTGATAATTTGACTCAACTACAGGTGCCTCTGGAATGTCGGCTGATGCTATTTCAACCCATTCTGCATTGTTGTAAAGCTCATCTTTTCTCAGCTCATATTTTACTTGGGAAGATTGAGAGATTGCATTATCTTCAGTGATTATTTCTTTGTTGCCCTTTGTGAGTGCAAATCTCTAAAACTGAGCTGAAGAAGATGTGGTAAAAGTAATCTCTGGTTTCAAGTTTTCACAACTTTTAGAAAGTTGCGGATCGGGTGGTTTAAGCATTGACTCCATTTCCTTGAGAGTCTTTAGAATTTCTTCTTTTGAGAGAGACGAATCAAGGATTTCAGAAGTAGGGCTTCTTCTTAAGAGAGTAACCGGAGTGCCTTGCCCAAGTGGTACAACAGTGATAAATCTGTTGGGCTGTAAGTTGGAATTCTTTAAAGGAAATAGTACTTCCTTTGATGCGATGGATGGATCCGAGATAGCTGAGCATAGACCCGCACCTTCTTCACAGATTTTCCTTGTTGTGATGACAGTGTTTGGAAGGGGATCAATGCTGCTTACTGCGAGGATTTCTTCCAAGTGCTCTTCAATTATTCCCTGCATAGAATCTACAAGACCAAGGTCTTCTCCCATAGGAAGTTTCATTAGCTTATCGACATTGAAGGTGACTTCCTCAGTTCCCACTCTAAGTTTTAAAGATTTTTCATTTACGTTAATGACAGCCTTGGCAGTATTTAGGAAAGGTCTACCAAGGATGAGTGGTACCTGAGTGTCTTCCTCAATATCCATAATAACAAAATCAACAGGAAAGACGAATTTATCAACACGTACCATAATATCTTCAGCAATTCCTCTAGGGAGTTTAACTGATCTATCAGCTAATTGGATGGTCATACGGGTTGGTAAAAGTTCGCTTAATCCTAGTTTCCTATAAAGCGAGTATGGCATAAGGTTTACACTAGCTCCTAAGTTAGCCAAGGCGTTACTTATTTGAACATCCTGAAGGTAACAAGGAATAGTGAAACGGCCAGTG
The DNA here is from genome assembly GCA_949592205.1 of Helichrysum umbraculigerum. Taxonomy (NCBI): domain Eukaryota; kingdom Viridiplantae; phylum Streptophyta; class Magnoliopsida; order Asterales; family Asteraceae; genus Helichrysum; species Helichrysum umbraculigerum. The sequence continues at coordinate 18,120,325 of CATIUR010000007.1, read as the reverse complement.
TCTCCTAGCTTTGGGGGCAGTCCTTGTTGCATAATTAAAGAGCATTCTGCGTCTAAGGGCAAGTTAACTATTTGTCTGAGTTTTTCTTTGTTGGATATAAGTTCTTTAAAGAATTTGGCACAACTAGGCATTTCAACTAAAGCATCTAATAATCGAACGTTTAAGTGTAAGCTTTTGAACATCTCTAGGTATTTTCCAAACTGGGCTTCTTGTTTTTCTTTCTTAAGCCTACCAGGGAAAGGTATACGTGTTGGTTTAACTACTTCTGGGGCTTTGGAAGATTCTGGTTCAGGAGAGGTGACAGGAGTGTCAACAGGTACTGAATTAGAAGAACTAGAAGGCTCGTCTGGAGGAATATCTTTTAATTTCTCATTCTTAGTCTCTTTTCCGCCTCTAGTGACAACAAGGATATCATCATAATCATAAGATGAATGATGAATAGCTTTGCTAATCGCTTCTTCTCTTTGCTTCTCCTCAACTTTTAAAAACGATCTTTTAACATTATCCTCCATGTTTTTAATTAAATCGTTTGAAATTCTGAGCAAATAATCAATTTGGTTTTGAAAATCAACAATTTGTTTGTTTTTATTATTTTGCTCAACCATGAAGTTATTGAAAATCGTATTGTTTAGACGAGAAGACAATTGAAAGGAAGTAGAGGGTGTAGAGGGAACTAACAAATGAGAGATAGGTTGTTTGGATAATCGCTGAGTGAAAGATTTTGAATGAATGATTTGATCAGTGGCTCCTGAAGTGGCGAGAACGTCTTCCTTGGGCTTCGAGTGTGAGAAGAGCCGTTGAGGTTGCTTCCTAGATTTGGAAGAGTCTTGCATATCCTTAACAACTTTAGAGATGGATTCGAGTTGAGCTTTTAAAGTGTCGAACGCTTGAGTAGAAGTGTCTTTGTCTTCCGAGGTTGATTCATCAAACTCCAAGTCATGTTGGTGCATCGTTATCGTCTCAATCAACTTCCAGGCTTCTTCTGAAGTATGTAGCATGAAATTTCCGGATGAAGCAGCATCGAGGGTTTGTTGGTGATGAGGATTCAGACTGTTGTAGAATGTGCAGACCAGATTCGTTTCAGCCAACTGATGATTCGGACATCTTCCAAGCAGATTCTTAAAGCGTTCCCAAGCTGAGCTTAATGATTCAGTAGTTCCTTGACAAAAGTTAATGATTTCATTTTTGAGCTTGGTTTGTAGGGACGCAGGGAAAAACTTAGCCAAGAACTTAGTAGCCATCTCCTCCCATGTATGAATCGAATTGGGTTCGAGTTCATAAAACCATGTCTGAGCTCGGAAAGCTAAAGAATAAGGAAACGGGTGAAGTCGGGTGACTTTGACACTGGATCCGGTTTGTTCGAAAGAGTCGGAAAGGTTGATGAATTTGTTAAGATGGGCGTTTGGATTTTCAACCGAAAGACCATGAAATTGACACTGAGATTTAAGTAATTTAATGAAGTGTGGCTTGATTTCAATGGTTTCGTCGGTTGGTGATACGATTGGTCCTCCTCGTCCCTTTAGCAGTGGTTGGGTTGATGAGGCGAGAGTGATACGATTCGCCATAACTTGTTTTAAGAAGAAAATAGGGTTTTGGAAAGGATAGGTTTAACTAATGACGGGAAATTAAAAACTAACTAACCTAGGGATAAAAACTGTAACTTCCGGATGATATTGATCTTCCGTAAGGATCGCTAAATAACTAAGATAACAAAATTCCTAAAACCGGTCGTTGTAGTCCCCGGCAGCGGCGCCAAAAACTTGTCGTCATCCCTATTGGTCGGACGGATTTGATTCCGGTCGTTGATCCAACAGCAATAGAAGCGGCGAACAATGAGTTTTAAATTTGTAGAGCAGGGGAATCCTAAGCTGTATACTACTGACAGTCCTAAAAGGGCACCAAGTGGTATGTATGACTCAGGTGTCGTTCTTCAAACTACAATGGGCATGGGAGTATAGGAAGTTTTATTATCTTTGGAGATTCAGCTGGGGTTTTTAAAAAAACTTTTGGATAGGTTTGGTTTTTATAACTAAATACTAATTAAATAAAGAAAGCAGAACTAAAGAGGTTTGTACGGAGACTCGGTCAACAGAGGATAAGCGAGTGTTTACTATGATTTCGTTAAATGTTAGTTGATGAATAGTCAAGGGTAAGGCTACTAGATGTGATGACTAATCCGGAGAGGATAGAAACATAATTAATGCAAAGTATTGTACCTACGACCGTTCCGCGGCTTCCATACGTTTGTACTCCACCAATGGGTGTTTCCAGCACTATACCGAGTAATAGGGCGTTTTACGGTTTTTCCGTTACATTAATTAGGGTTCCACATTACTCCCGCAGATTTCCTATATCCTAATGAGCTACAACTACGATCCTATTAAATATCTAACGTAGAGTTGTCCGCAATCAGATAAGTAACATGTCACGTGGATAGCAGTCATAGAAGTCAGATACACCGGAAGTTCTCCCAAATGTACAGACCAATTCAACTGACGACTATCCTCGAATCCTGGTCCCCAGTCACAGTCATCAGAGACGTCTGTATCGTAGCGTGAATTGTTGATTGAACAAGAACACGAACGGGAATAATCCCGCGGACCAAGTTGGGATAATCGGGCTAACGATTAGTTAAATTGTTCAGCATTACAGATATAAACCATCACAACTATTCCATGCATGTTAATCTACTGTGTAAACCAATATTCTGTGTTTGAAAACCTAATTATACAGTTACTGATATAAACCAAGGGGATAACTCTAGTATGCATTGGTCCTAAGGCAACAATCAAACAAGAACATGCGATAGGGTAACACATAACAGAACACCGTAATCCTAGCAAAGCAGATAACCAATAATTAAATCATAAATATCCCGAAAGTTCTCTCAAAGATATATAACAAATAAACATAAATCTAACCTATCTCTAATCCTATGCTCCGTGTCTCTTATGATTTGTTTCAACCTAGAGAACACAGCCATACCAAGTTCATTGATCATCAAGTATAGAATAGGTAGAGAACGTACCACTAGTAATTGGCCAAGTTCTAGCAGGAAGCTTCTAACCACAGCATAGGTTGGATAGATAAACATTCGAGATTCAGTTTACGAGTTCATACACAGTTTAAAGTAACACGGGCAGAGTAACAGCATGGCATAAACATTTTGACTATTCTAACATAACTACATCATAGTAAACACAAAGAAATGTCTAGCCTAACATTATATATCTAGCATACAATCCTAAACAAGCATAAACAAAGCAACACATATTTAAAATGGAAATTAAGAGATATATAAATAGAACCTGATACGAATTTATTACAGACAGATCTTCGCAAATACAATGTCTTGGAGTGCCTCCGTACAAAAGCTAAAAGCTACCTCTACCTAACTATCTCTCTAACTAGCTCAATTCTAGAGAGAGAAAATCCTCTAGAGAGAGAAACTAGAGAGAGAGTGATGTGTGTGAGAGAGAAAGTGTAAGGAAGAAATGAAATGAGAAAACTGGTATGTTTGAGGTGTTGGGGATGTCCACTATTTATAGGCAAACCACCAAATCGCACGTACAACTCACGAAGCAGCACGTACAAGCAAACGGAGCATGATATGGGGTAGGGGGGCCGTATACGGCCTTGCAGGGGCCGTATACGGTGTAGTATAGGCCGTATATGGTCTTATATGGGCCGTATACGGTGCCTGAGGCCGTATACGGTCTCCGTCTGATTTCGTTCGTTGCTTAAAACGTCCGTATCTCCTTCGTTATGCGTCCGTTTGACTTGATTCTTTTGCCTGTGGTTTCGTAATTCCGTTACGCTTCTAATGATGCCAATCTCATAGAAATTGGATGTATAGAGCATACGCGTAGCCGAAATGACTTTTATTGGCTCTGAAAGCATAGTGGTTTCTCCGTCCACTGGCCGTTTCACTTGATTCCAGATTTTTCCGTCTCGATTTTACCTGTACAACAGATGGTAGAAGTTAGGAAGTGTGTCTTGACAGGAAAATGAGATCGGAGGAATCGGCCTGTATTAAAATGCTGTGTTTTGTGCATTTTTAGAGTGTTTTCAGTGATTTTTATCACAACGTCTACTTTTGAACCACTTTAGTGTATTTTAGTAAATAATCAATGTTTTGGAATGTTTTCACTAAAGAAAGGTTCAAAATGTGAGGAATAACGCTTCTAAAAACATGACTTTTTATGTCACATCAACCACCTTGTATAGCGGATAGTTGTGTATGTAATAGGTCAAAGTTAGGACCTCTAATCCGATGGGTATATTAAAATCCCATCCCCTTTTGTATAACCCTCACTATCTGCCGAAAGTGATAATCCCTGACAACTTTTGTAAACTCTAACTTTTGTAATCATTTGGTCACACATGTTGAATGATTACAATCTTATTATCTTTTTCTTATATCAATCGGTACATCAGGCCTCGACACTTTATCTACGGTGATAGAAATGCACACGCTAATCGCTCCCCCAATTATAACAGACAACGACATTACCTACGAACAACCAATCCAAAGAGAACCTACTTGAGGAGGTTCCGTCTGAGGATAAACCAACGAAACTCCTGTCTCATGAGAAATTCATCACAGAGACGTGTTACATCGACTAATCACGTGTTCTTTTCACTCGCATTCTTTGTCGTGCAGACAACCACCAAATTGAATTGGCCAACCGCAACACTCATGTCCTAGAATATTCTTTCATCAACTGAACTGAACTCAACGACTTATGCGCGCCTTGATTTCAATTTTAACCACATTGGTTACCACTGGATTAGTATTGCGAGAGACACTCACAATGACTAAGTCCAAAAATACTCTCACGACCACAATCAAATCATTTTAATCATCATATTACCTCAGTACTTACCTGATTCAGTACTTCGATACTTACATGGTGACATTTGCGCGCACACATAGAAAGTTTATGAGAAACACCATTTTAGCCTCGCGTTACACATGAAAACCTCGCAGTTTGTACTTACTTAGCCCTTGTGACACATCTACAAAATTTTGTGATCACGATCTACTATTAGCCCTAGAGCTACATTTTAAGGACATGAGGTCCACACGTACTTACAGCACACTAGTGCTACACTCATAGTACATTGATACTACATCATGGCACTTAGCGCCGCATTTCATAGTACATTGGTACTACATTCCTAGTACATTGGTACTACATTCATAGTACATTGGTACTACATTCATAGTACATTGGTACTACATTCATAGTACATTGGTACTACCTTACTGTGCATCTAGCACTGTATTCACAGTACATTAGTACTGCACCCTACCTTGAGTAATACACTTTGACACCTTAGGGCTACACACTGTACGAGGATACTGCTTCATTGTCCGTTAGTCTACTACAATGGTGTAGTCTTGGTTGACTACTACGAACACACTACTCAGTCGTTATTCCGACTATACGATAAAACCAACAACTTCACTAACCACAACACTTGAAATGTGATAAAACACGAAAACATGACCGAGGATCAACTCGACCAATCCACATACTACAAGTGACACTGAAGACTTCGACCCTACTGGGTATAGAATAATTTCTCCACGTGATTTGTACAGGATATAACAACTTCAACCATCTTTCGTAAACTTTGAAGTCTGAAATCTTGCGACTCATATCTTAAACGGTTTATGATCTTTATAGTCGCACATCATCAAACTCCACATTGTACAGTTGTACATTACTTCTCGAATGCATATACATAATAATCCTAACCTTGATTTAAACTTCACGTATCCCTCCATCCTTGTCATTAAGACTCCCATCATGTCGCCCCGACGACAATACCACAGTCAAGCCGAGCTTGACCAATAACTTGCCCAAGGAGTGACTACTGTTTTAACTACTCGAGATTTGTAAACAGTCGGTGAGGAGACACCGTGCAACATACCTCCAGTCCGACCACGTACGTACCAGGACTTTCCGAATTACTAATCCTTAAACTTCGAAGGCACTGAAGGTGCCATTGACCTGTTAAATCACCCGCCTCAATCAGTTGGCACTACTGTGCCCATCCTTAGTTGATCCGAAATACAAAAGCATCGAACGTTACATCTAGGGACTTCCCCCCCCCCCCCCCCCCCCACATATTAAGAGTATGGTCACTGCCTCCAACTCTACAACCACTCTAGGTGCTGTTTGTATGGCATATAACCTTTTGGTGCAAGTGGTTCGCCAAGGGACACCTTACCCAAGACACTTCAAACCCATCTAGAGATAATCAGTCAACCGACAAAAAGCTTGCTGCTCCAGAGCCCTATACTGTTGACTCTAACGATTTAAAGTCAAACAATGGGAGCAACCCTTCTACTTCCGTGCTACCTGCTTTGATAAATCTTTTCTTACTACTCGGAATTTCATTCGTTTCCTTAGATCCTAAATACACAATAGGACTAAGAAACGACAAAACTTTTCATCCGTCAGTGCAGCCCCCGATTTAACGATAGAACTCCCTCCCGCTTATCTCATACTGTTGAGACCAGGAACATCGGAATTATCAGTAATACGCATCGACTGCCCTAACACCATACCGTGAACTTTCATTCTGAGGAACCATATACCTTCTTTCCGTATTTTAGTAACGACCGTTGTACAGATTTGTGATGAATACAACTTGTTTCGTGCATCGAACTTTTACATGTCTTTAAATTGACGACGTCTATCACGAAATACCTATCTTAACATGAAACAATCATTTCGTAGGAAATGGCCGACCACTCCAGCAACAACCTCACATTGGACAACACTCAACCCCGTAAGGAACAGATGATGTTTCCTTATCTCCTTACTCTGGAAAACGACACTGAATCCTTGAAAGACGAACTAATAGAGCAGACGGCAGCACATGCACAGCCTACCGTTGAGGGAACTGTTGAATCAACTCGACCAAGTTCCACTCCTAACCTCACCACTACTGACCTTGCTACTGCTACACTTGCCACCCGCTCGCTCACAAAGGGTGCACTTGCTACTGATAACATCAATATCGAAAATACCCAACGTACTGGTATAACTCTTGACACCCTACGCAAACAACTAGCTGAGGCACAAGAGGAAATTGCTGACTTCCGTGACTACATTGAACAAAACAATGTACACCTTCTCAACCATGGCACCCGCATAATCTCTATGGAGAACACACTGGGAAAACTACTACTACTACATCCAATAATTCCAAACACAAACCTTATGGTCGACAACATGACGATACATACTGCCCAACAGAAACCTCACACTAAAGTGGGCACTGAGATTCAAGTTCCAAACCCTAAAAGGAAACCAGGAGAGAATCCCAACATTTGCCTTACTCAGTCCGAAGCCAAAAGGGTGAAAACTATTCAAACCAACACTGTTGAAATCGAACCGAGGAACTACAAAGGACGTAAACCCTTATGTTCACTGTGCAATCGACACCATGATGGACCATGCATACTACCCTGTAAACGATGCAAGGTCTATGGACACCAAGTTCAGGACTGCAAATTTCCTCCTACAGGCACTGACCTTAAAGGGTCGAGAGTTTGTTTCAAATGCGGAATCGCTGGTCACTACAAAATTGATTGCCCGCTATTAAATCTCAAAGATAACAACAACAAAGAGATGAACACTCGTGTTGAAACCTTCATAGACAACGCTTCTGAGACCAACTTCGACCCGAACACTACTGCGGGTACGTCTCTATACGATAATTTAATCTCATTACGACATCGATATATTTTGGTTTACTCTACAACATTACCGACTATCACAGACTTTGTGAACATTATAGATTTCTCTAGGCTACTATTACACAAAGTAGCTACTCTGTGGTCACCTACCGACCAACTATCTAACCTTGTCCTTTGGACATCATGGTCAACCACACCTAAACCTTCCCTCCTCCTCTCCCTATTGGACATCTGGGCTTTCGCCTAACAAGGGGAGGAAGGCCATGCGACTTAGACGTTGCATCACGTGACGCGATCACGCAGATCATCACTTCGAACAAATTTCAGGACGAAATTCCCTTAACAAGGGGAGAATGTAACACCCGCCAAATTAGGACTAGTTAATAGGTCCTAATCATTTTATAATACATATAATTAGTGCCAAGTTAGGCTAATTGTGTGTATCATTACGTGTATTATTATATATACGCATATACACGATCAGATTTAATCGTGTCATTTATTATCGGCCGAATTCCGATACAAATTTATACGGACGTTGGTGAAACTTTTATTAAATAATATGGAATTATTTAATAACATTACTTATTACTTTATATTATGGTTATAATATAACAAACATATACGATTTGTTTAAAACGTAACCGAATGCGACGAAAAAGTACGAAACGCGCCCAATGAACGAAATTTATAAAAATGATATTTTTATAAATCATTTCTAAGTATTATGATAAAACACTTCATTATAATTATCGTAATTTATAGCGATAACAAAAACGTTTAGTTTAAACGTCACGCGATTTATTAATCGTAACACGACTCCGCGAACCGCTACCGACATGTCACAATAACATTTTTATAAATGTTACCAAGTGTTATTAATTAATATTTCAAGTTAAACTAACAAAAATGTATTATTTTTTTTTATATCAAAAACGTACGTGTAACGTATAATATAGAAACAAACGTTTAAACGACCGAGGAAACGAACACCGCACGGATCGCAAACTCAGGGAACAAGTTTTGGAGACCCACACACATGGTGGGGCCCCCTATGAGCCGGACTAACACCCCTATGAAAAGGGGATCATGTTCCCTTGTTGACTATAAGCCATTCCATCCCCCATTTTACTCATATTGTTTCTCATCTATCTCTTTACACACCTCTCTCTCTAAAAACACACACATATCTCCTCACCTCTCTCTCTACCTACGGTCACCACCACCATCCTCATCAACCACCATAATCTAGCTCAAAATCATCATCATTTTGTGAAGAAACAAAGGAAAAAGGAACCTGGAAGCAAACCGAAGCATCATCCATCTCTTATCATCTTTAGATCACCGTTTTTGTGTAAGAAATATCACTTTCTCTCACTAGATTTACTTTATTTTCATATATTTACATGTTAGTAGGTTCATTCAATTCTAAAATGTCCAAGAACCATGCTAAAAATCGTTTTACATATATATACACTTAAACAGTTTCCTGTCACAGAAAATATGCCTCAATAAATCGGCCATATCTTGAGTTCTAAGATGAATCAACACATGAATCTTATACCGAAATCTCCGTATAGATGTCCTCTACAAAAAGTTCTTCTTTGACTATTTCCATAAATGCACGTATTTTAGTGTAGAAGCCGATTTATGGACTGAGGTCGTTTATTGGCCAAATCTAACTACTCTCCATTTCCATTTTTGTTTAAAATAGTAAAGGACCTTCTAAAATCACCATAAAATTCAGATTTACACTAGACACTAGGAGAATATGTGTGATTTTTGTTTAGGCTTGATTCGGAGTAGAAATGGGTCAAATCGAGAGCTCAATCGAGTACAAATCTGGAAAACATAACTACAAGGGCTGTTTTGGTAATTTTATAAAAGTGACACTTCGAGACACCCACGTAACGTAACGACAACTTTTATAAACTCATTTTACCATTATAAAACTTCTCTAAAAGTTTTAAAACAAACCGAACGCGTCTAACCTTGTAAACGAAAACGAACACATAAACGAAATCGCAAATCACATCTGCGACAATACCATTGTCGCATGAATAGTGTCCGAGAATACCCCATTGTCGTATGAACAGTGTCCAAGAATACCCCATTGTCGCATACCTTATTGTCGCAATAAGTAACACTTTCATACTCGAAACCGTATCATAATCGCTATTGTCTCATGAATAGTAATTCCCGACAATCCTTATTGTCTCATAAATAGTAATCGCTATTGTCTCATGAATAGTAACTCCCGACAATCCTTATTGTCTCATAAATAGTAATGGCTATTGTCTCATAAATAGTGTCCAACACTAACTTTGTTTAACCGACTTTTCAACACACAATATCACGATATACTTGATAAACTTGATTTAACGTCAATGACAAATATACAATATTTGGAATAACTCGGAAATATATGACACATATACTAACAAGACAAACATAATAATAACGCTTTTAACAATCATTATTACAAAACTCACCAACGGGCCGTACATGTTTTCAAAACATAAACAAACAACCAAATCATTTGGACATTACTAGTTGAATGAACAACTAGCATGGACGGTCTCTTGAGACGTCTACTTAGACTTATAACCTTGCGCGTTTTGGATGCCCGGCAGGTTACAGTCTTCGGACACCTCATCGTACTACATCATATTTGCTTCATTGCAACACTTCAGACTCAGGTGAGTCTCATAGCCCCTCATTTTACTGTTTTCAAACCCAGGGGTGGGGATACATGCTTTACATTGTTTTACATGTGAACACGAGTACAAAACTCGCTATATTCTGCATGAGCTGTTTACTAATCATTTAAAAGCCCTCCATCGATCATAGTTTGGTTAATACTTTTGTAGCGTGAATGTTAGTGTATGGTACCATATAGGATTGACAATCCTCGTCCGGGTTAGCAAGCACTAACTGGTCAAACGGACGCATTAGCATTTGTTCATGTGAGTGTAGATTAGGCACTCACGGGGAGGCACCCTCGATCAAGCACTTGATTGTGATCCTGACACCTCAGTTAAGCTCAAACTATGACCTCATTGCAGACATATACATTATTTGATTGATTTCAAATCATTATACTTAAATCTCGTGGTTCATACATATATGTTTATTCATACAAACCTGTGAGCCCACCAGCTTTTAGCTGACCTTTTAGCATGTATTCTAAGGTACTCAACAGCAGTAGATCTGCTCAGGATTATTAGCTCGAGTCGCATACAGACACCAAGAGATTCCCCTGCATTTCTACATTTTGAAAAATTAGATATGCCTAGGATCTCTCACATTTGGCTTACGAGCTTTTGTAAATACTACAACTCTATAAAACTTTTACATTATACTGATGTAACTTGTAAACGGCGCATATAGATTCGTTCATTATATCTTATGTGCTGTGATTATTGATTAGTCGCGCCCCAACCCGATTCGCTTCCGCTACCCGAATTTGTAGGTGCGACAGATTGGTATTAGAGCCTAAGGTTATAGTGAACTAGGTTGCATTTAGTGGGCCTAGACTATGACCGTTAGGCAGTATTCCTTATTAGGTATGTCCGGTTCAGGGATTGTATCATACGAGTTTAATTTAACATGGCGTAGCTAACCATGTACAATTAAATGAAGATGATGTGAGATCTGAAATTGGGTTATGTCGAACAGGAATGCACTAATTGACTCTGACCACAAGAGAACCGGGACTTATACTTGTTTTGTGCTAGACACTCACTAGACTATTATGTGATTATACATATATAGGCCTCACGTACTACTCTCTAGGCTATTATATATTGGATATATATGAATAGGCCTCACACACTGATATGCTCACTATATAAATAGCTGACTCTTCTCTCGTGAAACTTACGAAACACGCTCATCGGTTTACACAACCACGCCAACCTGATTTATGTCACATCAACGCATCACTTTTGGCAAGCTCTAATGATTTCATAGAAATCACATCTAACACGCAAAACCGACATATTTTTAAGGACTGAAATCCTTTTCCTGCTATTTCTATAGAACTCACTCACGCGAAAAATGGCAAGCCTCCCAACGGACGATTACCTGTCAGATAACGACCAAATCAATGATGAACAAAATCCAGTACACATATCTTGATGAAGATATCGCTCCTATGGAAGATGTAGTGAATGAAAACATCGAAAACCACGACTTTGGGATGGTCAACATCGAAGAATACGAAAGGGTACGAGATCAGGTCGAAGACTTAGATGGCCGCAACTGGGAATTGAAACTAAGATGCAAGCTCTACGAGATGGAGCTGAAAATTCTGAGGAGATCCTTTTTCGAACGAATTCAGGATCAGGTCCTCTACTGTAAGGAAATGACAGCAAGCCTGTACTACCGGACAACCACTTGGGTTAAAGGGATGTACTGGCAAGCAATTGAAGATGCTTTGGTTTACCATGCGCCTCCACGATACCGCGACATACTCGAAACTCGTTACTACCCTTACGATCTCGACTTAGAATAGACCAATGATAACTATAACCACCTTGTATAGCGGATAGTTGTGTATGTAATAGGTCAAAGTTAGGACCTCTAATCCGATGGGTATATTAAAATCCCATCCCCTTTTGTATAACCCTCACTATCTGCCGGAAGTGATAATCCCCGACAACTTTTGTAAACTCTAACTTTTGTAATCATTTGGTCACACATGTTGAATGATTACAATCTTATTATCTTTTGCTTATATCAATCGGTACATCAGGCCTCGACACTTTATCTACGGTGATAGAAATGCACACGCTAATCGCTCCCCCAATTATAACAGACAACGACATTACCTACGAACAACCAATCCAAAGAGAACCTACTTGAGGAGGTTCCGTCTGAGGATAAACCAACGAAACTCCTGTCTCATGAGAAATTCATCACAGAGACGTGTTACATCGACTAATCACGTGTTCTTTTCACTCGCATTCTTTGTCGTGCAGACAACCACCAAATTGAATTGGCCAACCGCAACACTCATGTCCTAGAATATTCTTTCATCAACTGAACTGAACTCAACGACTTATGCGCGCCTTGATTTTAATTTTAACCACATTGGTTACCACTGGATTAGTATTGGGAGAGACACTCACAAAGACTAAGTCCAAAAATACTCTCACGACCACAATCAAATCATTTTAATCATCATATTACCTCAGTACTTACCTGATTCAGTACTTCGATACTTACATTGTGACTTTTGCGCGCACACATAGAAAGTTTATGAGAAACACCATTTTAGTCTCGCGTTACACATGAAAACCTCGCAGTTTGTACTTACTTAGCCCTTGTGACACATCTACAAAATTGTGTGATCACGATCTACTATTAGCCCTAGAGCTACATTTTAAGGAGATGAGGTCCACACGTACTTACAGCACACTAGTGCTGCACTCACAGTACATTGATACTACATCACGGAACTTAGCGCCGCATTTCATAGTACATTGGTACTACATTCCTAGTACATTGGTACTACATTCATAGTACATTGGTACTACATTCATAGTACATTGGTACTATGTTACTGTGCATCTAGCACTGCATTCACAGTACATTAGTACTGCACCCCAGTACCTTGAGTAATACACTTTGACACCTTAGGGCTACACACAGTACGAGGATACCGCTTCATTTTCCGTTAGTCTACTACAATGGCGTAGTCTTGGTTGACTACTACGAACACACTACTCAATCGTTATTCCGACTATACGATAAAACCAACAACTTCACTAACCACAACACTTGAAATGTGATAAAACACGAAAACATGACCGAGGATCAACTCGACCAATCCACATACTACAAGTGACACTGAAGACTTCGACCCTACTGGGTATAGAATAATTTCTCCTTGTGATTTGTACATGATATAACAACTTCAACCATCTTTCGTAAACTTTGAAGTCTGAAATCTTGCGACTCATATCTTAAACGGTTTATGATCTTTATAGTCGCACATCATCAAACTCCACATTGTACAGTTGTACATTACTTCTCGAATGCATCTACATAATAATCCTAACCTTGATTTAAACCTCACGTATCCCTCCATCCTTGTCATTAAGACTCCCATCATGTCGCCCCGACGACAATACCACAGTCAAGCCGAGCTTGACCAATAACTTGCCCAAGGAGTGACTACTGTTTTAACTACTCGAGGAAACCATATACCTTCTTTCCGTATTTTAGTAACGACCGTTGTACAGATTTGTGATGAATACAACCTGTTTCGTGCATCGAACTTTTACATGTCTTTAAATTGATGACGTCTATCACGAAAAACCTATCTTAACATGAAACAATCATTTCGTAGGAAATGGCCGACCACTCCAGCAACAACCTCACATTGGACAACACTCAACCCCGTGAGGAACAGACGATGTTTCCTTATCTCCTTACTCTGGAAAACGACACTGAATCCTTGAAAGACGAACTAATAGAGCAGATGGTAGCACATGCATTGCCTACCGATGAGGGAACTGTTGAATCAACTCGAGCAAGTTCCACTACTAACCTCACCACTACTGACCTTGCTACTGCTACACTTGCCACCCGCTCGCTCACAAAGGGTGCACTTGCTACTGATAACACCAATATCGAAAATACCCAACGTACTGGTATAACTCTTGACACCCTACGCAAACAACTAGCTGTGGCACAAGAGGAAATTGCTGACTTCCGTGACTACATTGAACAAAACAATGTACACCTTCTCAACCATGGCACCCGCCTAATCTCTATGGAGAACACACAGGGAAAACTACTACTACTACATCCAATAATTCCAAACACAAAACTTATGGTCGACAACATGACGATACAGACTGCCCAACAGAAAGCTCACACTAAAGTGGGCACTGAGATTCAAGTTCCAAACCCTAAAAGGAAACCAGGAGAGAATCCCAACATTTGCCTTACTCAGTCCGAAGCCAAAAGGGTGAAAACTATTCAAACCAACACTGTTGAAATCGAACCGAGGAACTACAAAGGACGTAAACCCTTGTGTTCACTGTGCAATCGACACCATGATGGACCATGCATACTACCCTGTAAACGATGCAAGGTCTATGGACACCAAGTTCAGGACTGCAAATTTCCTCCTACAGGCACCGACCTTAAAGGGTCGAGAGTTTGTTTCAAATGCGGAATCGCTGGTCACTACAAAATTGATTGCCCGCTATTAAATCTCAAAGATAACAACAACAAAGAGATGAACACTCGTGTTGAAACCTTCACAGACAACGCCTCTGAGACCAACTTCGACCAGAACTCTACTGCGGGTACGTCTCTATACGATAATTTAATCTCATTACGACATCAATATATTTTGGTTTACTCTACGACATTACCGACTATCACAGACTTTGTGAACATTATAGATTTCTCTAGGCTACTATTACACAAAGTAGCTACTCTATGGTCACCTACCGACCAACTATCTAACCTTGTCCTTTGGACATCATGGTCAACCACACCTAAACCTTCCCTCCTCCTCTCCCTATTGGACATCTGGGCTTTCGCCTAACAAGGGGAGGAAGGCCACGGGACTTAGACGTTGCATCACGTGACGCGATCACGCAGATCATCACTTCGAACAAATTTCAGGACGAAATTCCCTTAACAAGGGGAGAATGTAACACCCGCCAAATTAGGACTAGTTAATAGGTCCTAATCATTTTATAATACATATAATTAGTGCCAAGTTAGGCTAATTGTGTGTATCATTACGTGTATTATTATATATACGCATATACACGATCAGATTTAATCGTGTCATTTATTATCGGCCGAATTCCGATACAAATTTATACGGACGTTGGTGAAACTTTTATTAAATAATATGGAATTATTTAATAACATTACTTATTACTTTCTATTATGGTTATAATATAACAAACATATACGATTTGTTTAAAACGTAACCGAATGCGACGAAAACGTGCGAAACGCGCCCGATGAACGAAATTTATAAAAATGATATTTTTATAAATCATTTCTAAGTATTATGATAAAACACTTCATTATAATTATCGTAATTTATAGCGATAACAAAAACGTTTAGTTTAAACGCCACGCGATTTATTAATCGTAACACGACTCCGCGAACCGCTATCGACATGTCACAATAGCATTTTTATAATTGTTACCAAGTATTATTAAGTAATATTTCAAGTTAAACTATCAAAAATGTATTTTTTTTTATATCAAAAACGTACGTGTAACGTATAAAATAGAAACAAACGTTTAAACGACCGGGGAAACGAACACCGCACGGATCGCAAACTCAGGGAACAAGTTTTGGAGACCCACACACATGGTGTGTGACAACCGTCAAACCTCAGGTCATTATCACACTAGAATCGTAAATTACATTTACCGCATTCCTTAAATCCGAGTGAAATTCCTAGGTTACGACTTCGCAAGCTTATTAAGCCATAGAACGACTTAGAGATTGCTTAGTGAACCATAAGTTCTTTTAGAGATGTTATAATAGGTTACTAAGTGCCAAATTAATCAAAGAAAAGTTCATCCCTTGATGCTTTAATAAAACCCTTAACGGTTCGCAAAACTGAAATTCCCGTAACTCGACAATGTAAAATTTAATCGGATAAATAATTCATGAACATCAAACATAGACAAATAAATGTCTATTAATTTAATTCAAGGACTTAGAATTACCAACTTTAGAACTCAAATATTAGTCACCAACACATCACAAAATAAACCTTATATCATACAAATACTTATACACTTTAATACAAATTATTAATACAACATTTATACACATTAATTAACACAAAAAAAAAAATGATTTAAACCCCCTCTCCTTTAAAAAAATCGGCCAAACCCTTCTCCCCCCTCCTTTCATTTTAATTTTTCATTTAATTCACCTACTCTTTCATTATTACATTCATTTTTCCAAAACACCTACTCTCACTCTCCTCATTTCTCTCTCAAAAACACACACAAACTCTCTCATTTTCCTCTCAATTTTCAGCCTTCTTCAAAGCCTAAATCCAGAGTTCTTGTGGGTATTCATCACCAAATAAAACCTTAAAGGTAGTCTACATCATCTACATCTATCTATCTTTCATTTCTTGTAATTTTTCCTCATAAAATTCGGATTTTATGCTTTTTCCATGGCTAAAATCCCCATATAAACTCTTGATGTTTGTAGGTTACACCTTAAAACACCTTTTAGGTGTTAATAGAAAGGATAACCCATGATCAAACCGAAAATCAAGTAAAAATCGATTATTGTTTGTAAACTTGTTGATATATTGTTCTTAGTATGTAGAAATCTTGTTTTTATGATAATAATCACCTCTAGCACATCATGGATGTATTTTAATACCATGCATGTGTTAGAACATAGATTTAAAGGTCAAAGGATCAAAAACTTCTTTTATTTCATGATTGGTGTTCTTCACTATGAACAAAACACCCATTATGAGTCTGGAATGCTTCTGTCCAGAAACTTTCATCTACTTCCACGATTTTTCTAAAAATCATTTCTTCATGAAAATGGACGTTTTTATAGTCTAAATTCAAGTTCTGGAAGTTAGATTTCCAACCCCGTAAACCTCATATTGATTTGAGTTGGTTTGATATTTTTAATAATTTGTGGGACAAAAGATATACAAACTGTTGAAAAGGGTCAGAAACTTTTATCTTGGTATTTTAATCATATCTAGAGCCTCACACCTCTAAATAACTTGAAACCAACGCCAAAAGTTTACAAATTTTGTTGGTTACAATGTTTCTGTTGATCACTTTTTCTGGAACCCAATGTATTTTACTCAGATGTAATAATTGCATGCATGTGTCCCTAATTGGACACAGAAAATAAAAGAAAATATTAAAAATATTTGCACTAATTTTTAAATATTGGAAAAATTACAGTAACTAGATAACATATTGGGGATAATCTGTGATTTTTTCTATATTTGATTTCAAACCAGAAGTATTTTTAATAAATACAACAAACAGAGATAAAATTCTGAAAATAAGAATGTTGACTGATTTTGGTAAAATTGAAAAACCGACACTTGCGGACTTGTTATTTAGGGAAAGAATAACTTTTTATGACTTATGAACATGTTTAAGGGTTGGGAATAAGTCTCGGGTCAAACCGAGGAGTTTTGACCGAGTCAACAAAAAAATGAGTCTCGGTTTCGGAGACGAAAAACTTACTATTTTCGGAAATAATGCTAACAAGAAGGTTATGGGGTGTCTTATGTGGTATAATCGGGTTATGGGTTTTTATAAACATAAAATTGTAAGGAACCAATGTTCCAACACTCAAAACAATATGAAATATGGACATTACAATCACGTGACATTATACGACTTGTATGAGACATTCGACAATTTTTTTTTTTTTGTGTAATATATTAGTATTCATTATTGTACACAAACGCGATAATCGGACATTAACAAACTTCAAACCAATCAAACCAAAAAGGCACTTTGTAATCTAGATATTTAACTAAGCAATCTTAACAAACCAATTTACCGAGAATCTAACTAGAGACCTTGTGTTCATAGGACTTGGATAGGAGTCGTACTCGTCAAGCACACGTGTTACATCCGTCGATTCACGCTTACGCTCAACAGTGAGTTCTCACAGCCCCTTTTTTCACTTGTTTAATATTTTGGGGTGAAAAGCATGATTCCAAATTTTTACTAAATTGGTTGTACATTCATGAACTTGTTAAATCTTTGCCATGCTACTTATGCGAATTGGTGTGTATACTATTGTTATGCTTGAGTACTATCGTGCTAAAGTCCCCGGAAATACCTTTACACTACTTATTAACTCGTCCGAGAGCCAGACGAGCCGTTAATATTTATGGATAGCGCTATTTAGGGTAGACCATCCCTCACTCACACTGTAACGTGGGTGCATAGTATTACTTTTACTCATGTTACCGATAGAACATGGAGCTTGGGGCATGTGTCAGTCTAATCGGTTTAGTAGTGGCCTCATTGCATTAACATTCGTATATACTACTTTTCTATTCGCAATAATTACAACCAATCATTTATATTTATATACTTGATGAACAAAGCTTTTGATTCATTTATCTTTAACATTAAACCTGTGAACTCACCAACTATGACCATAGTTGACCGTTTGTTTTATCATGCTTTTCAGGAGATCGACAGTAAGACGCATTCTAGGAGTACTTTTGTGTGGATGCATTCTCACATGCGTTTGCTTTAATTTGGGTTATGACTAACTTTTGGAAACTTTTATGAACTTGTTGTAATCACCTTTGGTATTATGTTTTGAACTTGTGGTAACTTGTAATACTTTTGCTAAATTATGTATGGTATTACTTCTATATCTTGTGCATTTGTTACCCGGTACTGTTACACCTCGTGTTTCCGCTTTAGCGGGGTGTGACATGGTGGGGCCCCCTATGAGCCGGACTAACACCCCTATGAAAAGGGGATCATGTTCCCTTGTTGACTATAAGCCATTCCATCCCCCATTTTACTCATATTGTTTCTCATCTATCTCTTAACACACCTCTCTCTCTAAAAACACACACATATCTCCTCACCTCTCTCTCTACCTACGGTCACCACCACCATCCTCATCAACCACCATAATCTAGCTCAAAATCATCATCATTTTGTGAAGAAACAAAGGAAAAAGGAAGCTAGAAGCAAACCGAAGCATCATCCATCTCTTATCATATTTAGATCACCGTTTTTTTTGTAAGAATTTTCACTTTCTCTCACTAGATTTACTTTATTTCCATATATTTACATGTTAGTAGGTTCATTCAATTCTAAATTGTCCAATAACCATGCTAAAAATCGTTTTACATATATATACACTTAAACACTTTCCTATCACATAAAATATGCCTCAATAAATCGGCCATATCTTGAGTTCTAGGATGAATCAACACATTAATCTTATACAGAAATCTTCGTATAGATGTCCTCTACAAAAAGTTCTTGTTTGACCATTTCCAGAAATGCACGTATTTTAGTGTAGAAGCCAATTTATGGACTGAGGTCGTTTATCGGCCAAATCTAACCACTCTCTATTTCCATTTTTGTTTAAAATAGTAAAGGACCTTCTAAAATCACCATAAAATGCAGATTTACACTAGACACCTAGGATAATATGTGTGAATTTTGGTTAGGCTTAATTCGGAATAGAAATGGGTCAAATCGAGAGCTCAATCGAGTACAAATCTGGAAAACATAACTACAACGGCTGTTTTGGTAATTTTGTATAAGTGACATTTCGAGACACCCACGTAACGTAACGACAACTTTTA
This sequence comes from Helichrysum umbraculigerum, assembly GCA_949592205.1. Classification (NCBI taxonomy): domain Eukaryota; kingdom Viridiplantae; phylum Streptophyta; class Magnoliopsida; order Asterales; family Asteraceae; genus Helichrysum; species Helichrysum umbraculigerum. The sequence continues at coordinate 18,100,264 of CATIUR010000007.1, read as the reverse complement.
TAAACTCATTTTACCATTATAAGACTTTCCTAAAAGTTTTAAATCAAACCGAACACGTCTGACCTTGTAAACGAAAACGAACACTTAAACGAAATCGGAAATCACACCTGCGACAATACAATTGTCGCATGAACAGTGTCCGAGAATACCCCATTGTCGCATGAACAGTGTCCGAGAATACCCCATTGTCGCATACCTTATTGTCGCAATAAGTAACACTTTCATACTCTAAACCGTATCATAATCGCTATTGTTTCATGAATAGTAATTCCCGACAATCCTTATTGTCTCATAAATAGTAATCGCTATTGTCTCATGAATAGTAACTCCCGACAATCCTTATTGTCTTATAAATAGTAATCGCTATTGCCTCATCAATAGTAACTCCCGACAATCCTTATTGTCTCATAAATAGTAATCGCTATTGTCTCATAAATAGTGTCCAACACTAACTTTGTTTAACCGACTTTTCAACACACAATATCACGATATACTAGATAAACTTGATTTAACGTCAATGACAAAAATACAATATTTGGAATAACTCGGAAATATATGACACATATACTGTTATAAGTATACAACAAGACAAACATAATAATAATGCTTTTAGCAATCATTATTACACAACTCACCAATAGGCCGTACATGTTTTCAAAACATAAACAAACAACCAAATCATTTGGACATTACTAGTTGAATGAACAACTAGCATGGACGGTCTCTTGAGACGTCTACTTATACTTATATCCTTGCGCGTTTTGGACGCCCGGCAGGTTACAGTCTTCGGACACCTCATTGTACTACATCATATTTGCTTCATTGCAACACTTCAGACTTAGGTGAGTCTCATAGCCCCTCATTTTACTGTTTTCAAACCCAGCGGTGGGGATACATGCTTTACTTTGTTTTACATGTGAACACGAGTACAAAACTCGCTATATTCTGCATGAGTTGTTTACTAATCATTTAAAAGTCCTCCATCGATCATAGTTTGGTTAATACTTTTGTAGCGTGAATGTTAGTGTATGGTACCATATAGGATTGACAATCCTCGTCCGGGTTAGCAAGCACTAACTGGTCAAACGGACGCATTAGCATTTGTTCATGTGAGTGTAGATTAGGCACTCACCGGGAGGCACCCTCGATCAGGCACTTGATTGTGATCCTGACACCTTAGTTAAGCTCAGACTATGACCTCATGGAAGACATATACATTATTTGATTGATTTCAAATCATTATACTTAAATCTCGTGGTTCATACATATATGTTTATTCATACAAACCTATGAGCTCACCAGCTTTTAGCTGACCTTTTAGCATGTATTCTCAGGTACTCAGCAGCAGTAGATCTGCTCAGGATTATTAGCTCGAGTCGCATACAGACACCAGGAGATTCCCCTGCATTTCTACATTTTGAAAAATTAGATATGCCTAGGATCTCTCACATTTGGCTTACGAGCTTTTGTAAATACTACAACTCTGTAAAACTTTTACATTATACTGATGTAACTTATAAACGACGCATATAGGGTCGTTCATTATATCTTATGTGCTGTGATTATTGATTAGTCGCGCCCCAACCCGATTCGCTTCTGCAACCCGAATTTGGGGGTGCGACAGCAGTTTCTTCGTGAACGATCGGCATCTCCTTTCCTCAATTCTCATTTGCACAAACACATTTCACTTATTCTAGCTAAGAAAAACAGAGATTAAAACATAATAAGTAAACTAAATAACTAATTACTAAATACTGAAAATAAAGAAACTAAACAGACTATGTCTGATAGTTCATGTCCCAAAAATATAACAAAGTAAAGTTCCACAACCACACAACAAGTCAAAAGTATGAAATAGAGGAAATAGTAAGTATGTAGATATGGGTGCACAGATCTAGGGTGCTGGAGAGCCCTGATCAGAGTCCTGAACAGAAGGCTGAACCGGTGGAGGAACTGAGGAAGGTCCGGCAACTGACTGCTGACCACTGGAGACTCTCTGCTCCTCTGACCTCACCTGTCTGTAATGCATCAATACATCTCTAAGGGAGCAGGCAGGTAACTTCATCTGATCCTCCAAGGCCAACTGTCGAAAGTCCTCATAAGTCATCCCCTCACGCTCCATCTTAGTCCTGTAAATATGCCTAAGCATATCCTCTGTAGGAAGCTCGTCAGAAGGTATAGGGTCTAATGCCAGCAACCCTGCAAACTCTGATAATGTGAAAGGATCAGTGCCCAAATGAACAATATCTGGTCAGTAGGAACTAGCAGCCTCTCCTCCTGCTGACTGCTGAGAAGAATGGGCTCTACGGGCTGATGCAGTAGGATGCGGAAATGCAGCATCAACCGATAAACAGTGCTCGACTGACCATGTGGGTGGAATGGTAGTAGTAGGTGGTATGTGGGCAGTGTATGGTGGTATGGTAGTAGGTGGTGGAATGGTAGTGGATGGTGGCATGGTAGTGGATGGTGGAACTGGTGGTAGTGGCACATACTCGTACAGGAGCGACTCGGGAGCTGGAATACCTAAAGCCTTAGCTATAAGTGCCTGATGCGCATTGTTGACAGCCAACGCATGCAAAGTGAAGTACTGGGTCATGGGAGTGACTGGATCTATATGACGTATATGAGCTCGGGGACCTGATGTCCCAACCCCAGCATCCCTGACTGGTGTCCTGGTACTCCTAGGCACAACTGGTGCTCAATCCACTCTATCAGTAACCAGAGTCTCTACATCCTCCTCTCCGACCCTCTTCCTCGTCATGAAACATCCTGGGATAAGCTGCTGAGTGTCCTTCTAGTAACATTGTCTCTCAGAATCCTTAGTAATCAGCTGTATCTACTTGCAGTAATCCAAGTCACAAGGTAATGAAGTGGAAGACACTCTATACTCTTCCTAATAACTCTTTTTCAAGAGTCGCATCCCTCTTAACAATCTAGTAATGAAGGCTCCCATAAACACATGCTTCGTCAGGTCCAAGTTCTTCTCCTTCGACATCCTCTCAGCAATAATGCAAGATACATTGATATTCTGGTGGTTCATGATAGCATCAATGATATACAACTCATCCCCATTTATCGGCCCGGTCTTCTTCTTTCCCATAATAGATGTCACAATAAGCTTGTGTAGGAGACGTAACTGAGGCAGAATCAGAGCCGAGGACTTGGCACCACAAGTGTAGTGAGTGCCCGTCAGCTCACTCCAAATGATCCTATGGTTCCTCTCGGGATGATGAGGAATCGTCTGATGACCATGTAGAAACAAATCTGAGCTAATCTGATCCGCTGAATATAATCCCAAGTGTCTAGCTAAGCCCGAAATGGATACATTCTGGCTCTTCCCTCGGTATCTAAATGTTATCTTCTTGTTATTACCAATCTCCAACTCTGGGTCAAACTCGAATGTCAACAAGAACTCAGTAACAACCTCAGGGTATATGGGCTCACGAATGCTAAAAAGCTGGATCCAAGAGCTGAACTCGTGTCCCTGAACCTCATATCCTATCAACCTCCTCAACCTATCTTCAACTCCAAGTTTCCCCATATCATCCCAAACTATGTACCTATTACTCCCAAACGCCCGCTTTAGCCATTTCCAGATCAAAGCCTTTCCTTGTGTAGTCGTGGCCAAATAAGCAAGCATCGGGGGAATCGGATCCATCTGTTTAAGAAAAACAAGGAAACAAGTCATATCAAAACAAATAGAATTAGCTAATGATTATCCCGAATCTTTAGAAAAAATTCGAAATGTAGGCTTTAGATTTTGCATTTATCCCATTATTTTTCTATGATTTTTCCTAAAACCGCAATTAACAATTCGCAATCCAACCAAATAAACAGAACCGCAACTTTCCTATTTTCTAAGGTTACTTAAGGATGAATATTTCTAAACATGCTAAGTAATCAAATAATCAAGCAAGCATCATGATCATAAATCATATAATTACCTTACTTTGATTTAAAATAAGCAAGAAGAACGATTTTATTTATTTTCCATCATTTTGGTTAAAGCATACGACTTTAATTAGAGGGGTTAAAGCATAAGACTTTAATTAGAGGATGATTAATTTGAAATTTCACTATCTTTATTGATTAAAGTAGTGCCACCTCAAATATTATTAATTGCATTTTTATGAAGCAAATTACGTCAAGTTTAAATAAATACCATTTTAAAGATAAATATTTTTAATTAAAGTAAAGGTTTTTAAATAATCTTGCATAAAAAGCCTTACTTTAATTCATAAACATGCAATTAATCAATCCTCTTAAACCTTAATAATCAATTACTTATGTAAACTAATCATTTTAATCGCAAATTAATCACCGAAAAGTCAAACATAAGCAAATAATCATCAAAAAGTCAAAATTTGCTAAAACCCTAACAAAAAGTCAACTTTCAAAATCAAAACATCAAACCTAATCATGGAATCCTCAAATTACTTTCACTAACATGTTGCCAATCAAGAATATAGCACTTTGCAAGCAAAAAGCATGAAACTTGATGATCAAAATCAAAGATCTAAGCATAAACCCTAACTTTATAAAAATATTCAAAATCATGATTTTAGGTTAGAATCATACCTCAATCTTGATGTAGAAGTGATCTAAATGCAAAAGAGATGAAAAGATGGAAGATTTGAAGCTTGATTTGAAGCAAAATGATGTAAAAATGGAGGAATGGCTATGGTGATGATGGGTGACGGTTTTGGGAGGAAGAAGAAGAAGAAGAAGAAAAAGTTGTTTTTTACTTTTTGTAAAAAGTGGTGGAAGCTTCCTTTGCTTTTATGCATTTTAAATTGCATTTTTAATTTAAATGCGAATGAAACGAAACGTATACTTGGGTTTTTAAATTAAAATATTTTTTATGAAAATCAACCAGAATACGTACGAAACTTTCGTATTTAAATTCGTATATTAAAAACGTAACATTAATTCGCGTGCGAGAACATTTGCGTTATTAAATACGTTTTATTAAATCTTTTTGTGTTCTTTAAAATTAAAACCAATCCAAATAAATTTTCCAAAATTTAAAATAAAACTTTGTCAAATTTTTGAAACGTTTGGACCGTTTACAAAAATTCGTTTAAAAACTTACGCGTTTAAACTTTAAAGAACGTTTTCTTTGTTTTTATAAAAGTAAATTAAAAGAAAATCTAATTAAAATTATTTTTGTCCTAATTAACAAAATATTCAAACTTATTTACATTAGACCATCACCATTTATCTGTCAGTGCTTGTGACGGCACTTTCAGATAAGCCTGAAACATGCGAGAAAGTGTGGCGAAAAACGAATGTACCTTGAAGCACTTTAATGATACTATGAATTAGGTCAGCGGGATTTATATAATAACACTCAAATTCTCGTAAGAATTCTTTTTCTTCTTGACCTGATGCTAGTAACGCATCAATGAATTGGTTAAATGCTCGTCTTATCTTCCTCGGATTCGAAATACCATCCCTGAATCCTGTGTCTATAAAACATAGATCAAAGAGCAATTTTCCGATGACATGCTGAAATTCCTTTTCTTCTTTTGAATCAGGGTTTCCAGTAGTAGATAGTGATCTACTCGGGAAATCTTTCTGATGTAGATCCTTTGTTGCTCAGTAAAAGGGAATTTAGATGTTAGTAACAACTAAGTAAGCTTAACATGGATTTCTTTCCTTTTTTTGGAAGAAAGCAGAATCCATGGCTTCCTCAATAGAATCAGGGAAAATTGATCTCAGTTCATTAATCAGATAAGTGGCAGGATCAACAAAGAATAGTTTAACGCATGGAATCAAAGAATATGTGATAAGGGCTCTCTCAATCCAAAATTCGAGCTCGTCAATCAGGGCAGCAACATAACGATTAATCCTAATCTATGAAACATATGGATACTCGGTGCTAGCTATTAGATCCATTAGTAGGTCTAACTCTGATTTCAGTGATAACTTTTCTTTTTGATCGTAATTAGCACGTAGACATGTTATTATCCTATCAATCACTACAAAGGTCTTCCTCTATTCAGTTGAAAAAGGGAAATCGGATATCTTAAGGTTTCTAAGAAAATCAGCACAGATATCTATTCTCCTACTGGGCTTGTGAAAGTTTCCTAAGTGGTGTTCATTACTTGATTCTGATGGGTTATTGCTTGATTCAGTGTTGGGTAAGGTTGGTGTTTCTAGTTCAGGATCCTCCGAACACTGGAGACGCTCATCCACTTCTACACTTTGAAAAAGAGTAGTGGGGTAGGCTCGCAATATATCTGGAAGATCATACCTGAAGTATTCATCTAAGCAATGAAGTCGCTCATTCAAATCCATCCAAGGCATTGGTGGATAGAAGAAAACTTCAATACCGAAAGGAACGTCTTCTGGTAGGGTGGCAGGTCTAAGGTAATGTGGGTACTTAGATAAGATTGATAAAATCTCAGGGTCAAGTGTGGGTTGACCACTTAATTCAATATAGACAGAAGGTGGAATCTTCTGCAGAGATGTATCAAAACCTATGTCTAAGGATAAATATTTGTCAATCTCAACTTCCTGGTTAACACAGACCTCTTTGTGGGAAGACACAAAGAATTCCGCATCGTCCATGATCGTAATCTCATCCATGGGAGAAATAAGACTCGAAGGAGAATTAGGGTAATTTAACTAACTACTAAAGCGATTAACTTCCTAAAGTAATGAAAATCTTAAGGAAGGGTCTCCTAAAAGTAAACTATCTATGGTAATCTTAAAGTTCACTACGCTCAACCGATCCCCGGCAGCGGCACCAAAAACCTGTTGCACCGTCAGAGTGCTGACTCTGCTGCGGTCGTTCTAAGGTGGGCACAGTGGTCCTGAAAACAACGACGCAACACGTGAACATGTTAGGTTTTAAATTTATATGAGTTGGGGCTCAAACTATAAGTACTACCTACTTTTGGGGAGTAAGTAGTAAGTATAACTCGAGTGTCATTCTTAAAATCGGAGCGAATGGAACTAAAAGGGACTTACCGTAAATGAGCTTTCTGATATGATGGGTTTATAAAAGTAGGTAGGTTTTGGTTGGTTTATCTAATACTAAATAAAACAGGAAAATAAAATAGAGAGTAGGCAACAGGTAGAGCGTGATTGCTGAAACTTCGATAATTAGGGTTTATGGATGATATTCATTATAAAGATGATTGGAGACTACCTTGGGCAAATCATCAGATGGACAGTCGGTGTAAACATTACGACCCTACGTTTTAGTCTAAAAGCCTAAAAGCATATGTCACTGAATCCTAAGTTATCCTAATGCTGGTCAGAAACAGGTTGTTCAAACCCCCCTCACTTGCCTTTTAAGACTAAGCGACCTCTATGGATGATATATCCTGGATGTAGGCATAAGGTAACAAACTGCAATTTTCTATCTGACCTTTCTTAACACCTAAATTTATATGAGTTTATCTAGGTATGTACGAATTGTATGCTATATATGTTGAGCTGTCAGTTATGTTGAGTTAAGCGGTTTAAGCATCTTGTATTACAGCCGAATACTTTCTTTCTTTTCAGAACTCATTTATATCAGGTTTAAGCATAATTAACTCCGTCATGAATTAGACCCTCCTTTGCTATCAGGCGTTCATCCCTAGGAATACTCACTGTGTACAGTGCAATTGGCATATCCACAGTGTTCTAGACACAAGGTATACTCACGGTGTACAGTGCATTTGGCATATCCACATTGTTCCAGACTCAAGGCATACTAACGGTGTACAGTACATTAAAGTAGTTCCACAGCTGTGTAAACCTTGGTTTACTAACGGTGTACGGTGCAGCGAGCATTTCCACAGCTGTAATTTTAACCTTGGTGTACTAACGGTGTACGGTGCAGCGAGCATTTCCACAGCTTTATTGTTCCTAGACCCATATTCAAAAAGGGTGACTTTTAGGTATTCCACGATGAAATAGACCTACGGTAGTTCCTTAGCTTCCACGTGTTTGTACTCCACACGAGGTGTTTCCAACGCTATACGAAGTACTGTGCCGCTTTACGGAATATTCATAGCTTCATACTGTAATATGAGATAACTATATCTACGTAGTATTAGGGTTGATCAGATCCTATCCTAAGGCAATAGTCACGTGAAAGACTGGAAAGGGTGGACACTTTATTAAGTCTATGTTCATGTAAAACTCAACCAGATATACAGCAAAACAATCACCAATCCTATCATGTTTAATAGGAATTAAATATCATACATAATCCTAATATCTACATTTCAACAATCACAGTATCAAACTACGTAAATAGCATGGCAATATTCGCAACACAAACAAAGATATCATGCAAACAAAACATAATAACCGTAAGTAAAGGAATAAGTAATAACCAGTATTTAAGCAGCGTAACACTGAGTAGTACAAGCCAGAGTCTTGAAAACTTCAATACAATAAAATTCCCAAGCTACAGCTATCTTCCCCACTCGAACCGTGCCTACATCTCTCTAGTTCTCTAGAGAGAGAAACTAGAGAGAGAACTAACCTAAACTATTCTAGAGAGAGAGAAAGAAAGAAAGAGTGCGTGAGAGAGAAAGTGAGAGATTTTGAAGGTGTGAGGTGTGTGAAATGAGGATGAGAGGTGCTCTATTTATAGGCAACCAAGGATGCAAGAGTACAAGTTCACAAGCATGCACGTACAAGCAAACGAAGCAAAACCAGAGACCACAAGAAGCAACCAGGCCGTACACGGCCCTGATAGAGCCTTACACGGCAATAACCAGGCCGTACACGGCCTCCTCTAGGCCGTACACGGCTAGGGGGTGGCCGTGTGCCAGGCCGTGTGATTTTTCTGACTTTTTGAGTTGCTTCGGAAGGCCGTATCTTCTTCGTTTCACGTCCGTTTGACTTGATTCTTTCGCCTACGGTCTTGTAATTCCGTTACCCTTCTAATGATGCCAATTTGGTAGAAATTGGAGGTGCGGATCCCAGGCGTGTCCAGAATACGTTTTGTAGTCTTCGGTTGTGCTGTTTGTAGCATATCTTCTTCGTCCTTGATCCATCTTGAGTAATCCTTCAATCCACGTTCTCGTAATCTCCATGGCTACAAAATAAGATAGTTATGAGGTTCTGATATGAAGCTTACAGTGGAATTAGGATTAGGCTCAAAATGGTGCCTATTTAGGTCAGTTTTCTGTCCTTTTTGCTTGATTTTCTAAAGACCGACAAGATTATACCTTTCTAACAAAAGTTGGTGAATAATGATGATTTTAAGATGTATTTGTTAAAAAAGAGCTAAATTGGGACAAATAATGTATGTAAAAACGTGACTTTTTGCGATACATCACTAACATCAATTCAAACATTTAACCCAAGAATTTGATTTGGTGTTCATAGTGGTTATGATGGGTGATGGTGAAATCTTGTCTCGAAAGCATGCTCCCATAGATTACAACCCTACTTTCTCATAAGCACGAATATTTTATTTTTCCAAAACCCCCGCGGTAAAAAGTTCCGCTTTAAAATATTTCATTATCTACTTATTTTTAACCATGCTTGAAATTCGAGTTTGCTTGAGGACAAGCAAAGTTCTAAGTGTGAGATATTTGATATCGCGTAAAAAGTCATATTTTTACCACCGATATCTCTCTCATTCTTGAACAATACTTGGCATCCAGACTCAAATAATGCACAAATCAATGAAACTTTGCCAAGACGGTCAAAATGAAGTTGCACGAGAAAAATCAAGCAAAACGGATGAAAAACGAAAATTCCACGCACAGTTGAAGATTCAAGATATCCGAGACAAGATTTGAGACAAAGTGCCCACCACTATGATCTATCTTATCCAAGATGTTCGTTTTCAAAATACGAATCCAACAGAAGAAGAATCAACAAAAACGGATGAAGAATGAAGATTCTACGTACGCCGGAAGATTCAAATGATTCGTACGAGACATCCAAAGATCAGAGACATATTTTGGGATTTCTTTTCATCAGATTCTTAGATTTTGAAAAACGAATCCAATGCAAAAAGAATCGACAAAAACAGACGCATAACGAAGAAAACATGCACGAATCAAGAAACGAGCAAAAGATGGCGAACCGGGACGGCATCATGCCAGCCGCCGCTGGCTTGTTGGTGCAAAATGTCTAAAGCTTTATTTTATTTTATTTTATCATTTGTCTAAGTGTTTTTTTATTGCGACAATAGATTACTGCGACAATAGATTATAGTCCGTGAGTAGTATGTCCTGTGAATGTATTCCGTGAATAGTCTATTGACGGAGTAATTGGTCACTCCGACAATGGCATTGTCGGAGTTGACCAGGTCAACTTATTAAGTGTTATTTTCGCACAGTCTGTTTGAATGAAGTCTATAAATAGGCTTTTGTAATTCATTTCATGTAAGTCTTTTGTAAGTGTTGTTTCAGAAACTCTCTGTAATTTCTGATTGAATACAAAAGCACATTTGATTGAATACTTCGTGTGATTACTTTCTAATTCATTTCTCTTGTTTGATTAACTTGAATTCCGCACTTGTTAATTTGTTCTAATTGTGATTCGGATATCTACGGCGTTCACAAAGTGGTATCAGAGCCGTACGAATAGAAATTAAGACTGTTTGAGTGAATTAGAAGAAGTTTTGAAGTATTTGTTTGAATCAACAGACTCGGAAGCTTCAGTATTGCTCGTTTAGTTGCTGCTCGATTCAGTTTGATTGATTTAGACATTTTCTGAGCTCAATTTTGCTTCGGATTTGGACGTATTACTGTTGTAAGTAATACTGTGATCATAATTCATCTTAAATTGATCTGAATTTGCTTCAATTTGCTTCGAAGTTGCTTCTGATTGTTTAAGTGATTATCGTCAAGTGTACGGATTTCTAATTTTGACGGTAAAAGATCAAATTGAGTATCTACGATTGTCGGAAATCAAATTCCAAGCTCAGTAAGATCAATTTTAGTCAAAACTAGCTAGAATTGAAGGTTCTACAACATTTTTCAATTTCTGGAAAATAATTCCGTGATTAGCATTCCGTGATTAGTAAAATAACCGTTTTCTTGCGTGAATAAGTGTTCCGAGATTATTTCTAAGTGTGTGTTCCGACAATTGCTTATTGTCGCATGAGTAGTAACTATTGTCGCATAAACAGTAGTTGATATTCACGGATTGTATTGACGGACTTGTATTCTCGGATTTTTATTGACGGATTGGTATTGTCGTATAAACAGTAATCAGTATTCTCGAATTAATTGTATTCATGGGTTGTTTGTTATTCACGGATTGATAGTATTGACGGAGTGTTAGTGTTCACGCAATATTAGTATTCACGGATAGTTGGTATTGACGGACTTCTGACAAATTGTGATTCACGCATAAGTGTTGATTGTCCCTAACCTTGGATCTTACGGCACCGAGTCAATCTAATCGCTAGCGGAAATAACAATTAGATCACTAACCAATCACACGAATAATCAAACACAAAGAATACGAATCAAAACGTTGTTTATTCGATTATAGTCAATCAGATTACAGAGATTTCGACTAATTGTGTTTAGGGTTTCGTCAACCCTAAAACAGAAAACGTAAATCGTTTAAATACAAAACGGGTACCTGCGACGTCGCACGCTACGTCGCAGGCCCAAGCCCATGCGACGTTGGCTACGTCGCAGGCCCAAAACCTGACGTCGCACCTGCGACGTTGCACGCTACGTCGCAGGAGTCAGGAATGCTAATTCTAATTACAAACTACGAGCTAGACCAACTGACAGACACTAAACATGTACTAACAAACTCCCCCGTGTCTTCAGCTTGGTCTTCAAAAATCTTCTTTAAACCCAGCCCGCAGGAAACTGGCCATCAGCATGAATTCCATTAGCCACACAAACAGTAACAACATTGTAAAACTGCTGTGCTAAACGTCTGTTGAATTCATTCTTTTGACCAACACGAATCCGATTATCATAGAGTTTTCTTAAATCTTTTTCATGAAAATTAATCAAACTCATCGGATCATATAGTCTAAACGTTGCTTGCCTCAGATTCCATATACCTCCAACTTCTGGCCACGGTTCAGAATCTGGAACGAAAGTAATAACCGCTTCGCCAGTCTGTGGATCAAGTTCCCATTTTACAAGTCTTCTCAGAAAATAATAAGGAACTGATTCCAGAGGTATCTCAGTCAAACAGTTAGCAGGCGAATAGTGAACTTTAACCATAGGCTTCCTGGTGACTGGATCAATCTTTTTCTTCCACGTATACCGAGTTCCCAACGTCGGCTTCAATTTCGAATATGTCTTCGATAACACTTCCCGACGTAAATTTCTCTGAATGAACTCAGCATAATCATTCTCGAACGGATTAATCAATTTAAGCTGAGCTAATCGATTAATCTCTCCTTTTGGCAACGTGCTCAATCTATCAAAGCGCATTCTGAAATACTGAACTCCATCTTCTCTCTTTATCATAAACAGATTCCTCTGACACTTCCAGCTTTTAATAACACCGGTATAATTTCGACTAACCCGGTACACTTGACATTTAACTGGAATAGGGACTGGATTTCGTCCCTTAGGCCACCATTTCTTGTTTCTCTCTCTCTTTTCTTCAGCAGTTAATTTCTTCGCTGCTGAGTCCGGTGCCTGTGTCTCTGAAGCTGGAGTTGCAGCAGAACTTGATTCTCCATGTTGAGCTTTATCAGGACTCTCGTCTTCACTTGAATCAGATTCTATAATTGGTGCATCATCATAAGCTTCCCCAGATTGTGCATCATCATACGTTTCATTTGCATTCAACTGTTCCTCTTCAATCGAGACATCCTCGTTCATCTCAAAAACATTCTCTGTTTCTTCCTCAGAGCCAACTCCACTGGCCATCCTCTGAATAAACGACAAGTCCGCAAATGAATAGTCAACAGCCAGCGGTCTCGGTTGCCCTGGAATATCATCAACACAAAAATAATCCAAAAGAGAAATATTTTCATTAACATTTTCAATTACAGGGTTGGGATTTACAGACGCAGGTTCACTTGACTCTAAAGTGGGTATCCCAGACCCAGACTCCCCCGAGGCAAGTAACCTGCCTTCCAAAACATTAACCCTAAGCTTCGTATCCTCAAGCTCCTTAGATTGAACCTCGATCAACGCAGCTTGTTCAGCAATCTTCTCGTCCTGAGCTTCCAGCTTTTGCTTCATCTGCTGCATATCTTCCATTATCTTTTGCATGAAAGCTGGAGTCGGTTGAATCTCAAAAGCATCCTGCTGCTGTGGATTGACTGGAGCTCGTGTTGACGAAGAGCGACGAACACGACGACTCGGTCGATAAGTCTCATCAGCAGGATCATCACCGTCACGTGTACGTTTTCCCTTATCTCTTGGAGGTACATACTTACGACCTGCCCGGATCCGACGTTGAATTCGCAGATATCTGAATGAAACGGAAAGCCTGATACGTTCCATCTCAGAGGGATGCGGAACAGTACCATCCGAGTGCTCAGGCGTCGGACCCCCATCCTGAGGACCTACATTGGCTGGTTCTTCAGAATCAGAACTCTCGACCGTTTCATGAGATGCAGGATTGTCCGAGTCAACGTGCCCGAACTGCTCAATGTTCTCCAAAATAGCCTCCACATGCTCCCCCGCAGCTTGAACAGGAACGTTCATGAGTGGTTGCTGCGGTTGCTGTGGTGCTGGAACATCCATATATTGAGGATCTGGAGGTGGTACATAATTTTCATCCACAATAGCACCGAATAAGGGAACATCCCTTGGTGCCTCGACCCCTTTCTCATACCCTGCACAAATAGTGAAAATCCGACTCATCATCGGTGAAATCTTGAGCGGCTGATCGATATCACCCTATGCCTGAAGCTCCGGATGATGACGATTGATGTGCAACTGTACAAATCTTGGATATAAAATCCATTTCTGATCCCCGGCATTCGCATTATCAACCATAGCCCTGAAGATAAATCCCGAGAAGTTGAACGGCTTGTTATATACCAACGCTAACATAGCAGAAGCCAGACTTCGGCTCATCCCATCCGTTCCACCTTTCCTATTCCCCAAGCAAACAATGATCACATGCATCAAATATCTCCAGACGCGTGTGAGATTCGCTTTTCGATACTGATCAGAGGGAATCCCGGGATATCCTATCCGTTGCATAGCTCCGGTAACGAAAATATGATCAAAACCGACAGGCATATCCGGTTGATCATTCAGCTGTAAAAGTTCCCGAATACTCTGTTCTGTAATAGTGATCTCCGTACCCAGAACGGTAGAGACCAATCGTCTAACGTCGTTTTCAGTAACGACAGTTGCGTTTCTCCAAAAAGGGTTGATCAGATTTCCAAACGCCATAGTGTTATCAGAAATGGCGTGGAATACCCTTGAACGTCTCAAAAACGCGATCATCTGACGATACGGTGCAGCTTTATCAGAAGTGTCAGTAAGGTAAGCAGCCGTATTATGACGAGCTTCAAAAATCAAAGCCATATCTGCAAAAACAGAAACAGATTGCAACTCGAAAAAGGTTAGCAAAAATGTTACATTTTTTAAACAAAACCTTTTCAAATTCCCTGGAACTAGCGACGTAGCCCCGTACGTCGCATAACACAGAGCGACGTAGAACTGTACGTCGCTAAAATTCAAAATAAATTGAAAAGCGACGTAAGGCCTGACGTCGCATAAAATTCGAGCGACGTCAAGGGGGACGTCGCATTTTGCAATTTATTGTGAATTTAATCACTTTAATTAAAACAGCGACGTAGAGTGGTACGTCGCATCGGACGTCGCAGTAAAAGCGACGTAGGGAAGGGCGACAGAGGAAATTAATAATAATTAAATAAAGCGACGTAGGCCACGACGTCGCAGCGTACGTCGCACTAACGAACAGGCGTCCCCAACCCAGAAACCCTAACCCTCGAATTTAGAGGTTTTCAAAATCAAACGCACTACAAGGTGCGGCTAACGATGGTGATCACGAAAACATGATTTATAACCAGTAATTTACACGATAGACCATCTAATTTATCCGAAACCCGAAACCCTTTTAACCCGTAATACATACATAGCCATTAAACATAATATACACGGTTAAAAATGGTAAAATCGGTACCTAAGTGTGCGGAATAACGAGTAGATCAAAACAACGTAAGTGAATCGGAATGACAACGGCTACAAATCGCGAAAATTGCTCGAAAATTGCTACGTCGCAAATCGCCACTGGTACGTCGCAGGCTACGTCGCACGTGAATAGTGAATAGTGTGACGTGTTACGTCGCAGTTGAGACTATATATAGTCTAACCCTAGATGGGACGTAGACTGGGACGTCGCAGGCGACGTAGAGTGGGACGTCGCATAAAATTTTTGATCCAATTTTGAAATTTTTTCAAACCGTTTACTCGTTATTTTAGCAAATAATTTCCAAATAATTCGTGACTTGGAAAAATAACGCAGAATAAAAAATAAAGCATAAAACTAAAAAATCTTTTTGGTATTTTCTTTAATTTTACAAAAAATAAAAAAAATGAACAAAATAAAATTACTAACACTCTATTTTTGGTGACGGAGTTGAGTTGTCTGATTAGGGATCATATCGGAATAACATGCATTTATTAGGAATAGTAAATGTTATTTCGATCATCAGTATATTTGTCCACTTTAAATTTACGTGGCACATTTAAAACACCTGTTATAAAAATTATTTCAAAACGATTATTGGTATTGTTTGTCCAACTAAACACGTTACATCCATGTCTGTGAGTTAACATTTTATTGTTAATATGAATATTAATTTTGAGAGACCTATTATACGATATACTGATAAACTTCAGTAAAACAAACACTGCATATTCACACAAGGTAGAGATTACAAGACCAAGTTTATCTCGGTTTTCTCGTAACATACACTTGATATTTATATTTAGGCATACATCAAACCGACTATGAAGATACTAGTGGCCCCAGATCTGTACAAAGTACAACAGAGGGTCCCTTAGTATGAACATAACAAGTTTGAGACTATTTGCATAACTAATGGATTCAGGTCTGTACGTGAGTATAACAATAGTCACCATTAGTTAGGCGAATAATCATATTATCACTATATGCCCATTTTACATTTACATAATTATGACAGTGTATGATAGTACTTCCATTTATCAATTAAGACTTATGTCATACATCATATAACATTTTTCTCAAAGTAATAGACAAGTATTTAAATTACTTCTTAATATCTCAGAGACCGGTGTGTACCATGCCTACCAATACATCGTATGATGAAGATAATTTAGATAAAAACTGTTTTAAGTGTGTCAGATAAACCTACTGACACATCCAAGATAAACCTTAAAATTCCATTTTGTGCATGTCACCCGATGTACTATCATATCCCAAGTTGTTTACAGACACAACTTCAACGTCTATTTTACAAATGTAGCAACCTTGCGTTTTCTTTAATACTAAAGAGTATAAAGAGTGGCTGTTGCGATTTTTTATTTTATTTTATTTTTTTTATTTTATTTTATTTTTTTTTTAAATTGAATTTAAAAACTTAAAAATCCAAGTCACAAATCATTTCTTTGACTGAAAGAACCTTAAACCTATCAGATTGACCAGTTCAATAAAACGTGATCGTAAAAAGGCTTTTGTGAAAAGGTCCGCACACTGCTTAAGGGTCTCTATATGTACGACATCTATAAGGTGTTTCTCAAAGCAATCCCGTATGAAGTGGAACCTAAGTTCGATATGTTTGGTCTTAGAGTGTTGTACGGGATTGTGAGTTATAGATATAGCAGCTGTATTATCTATATAAATAGGAGTCATAGAGAGATTGAACCCGTAATCACGCAGCTGATGCTGAATCCAGAGAACTTGAGAACAGCAACTTGCAGCAGCAACATACTCGGCTTCAGCTGTTGAAATAGCAACCGCAGTCTGCTTTTTGCACTGCCAAGAAACTAAGCGCGATCCAAGGAACTGACATCCTCCAGTAGTTGACTTCATATCTATCTTGCAGCCACCAAGATCCGAATCCGAATAGGCAGTTAACTCGAAGTTTTTCTCATTTGAATACCATAGACCCAGAGATGGCCTAAAAGCGAGATATCCAAAAATGCGTTTTACTGCCTTCATATGAGACACCTTCGGATTTGCTTGAAATCGTGAGCAGAGAGAAACAACAAACACTATATCTGGTCTTGAGGCAGTCAGGTACATGAGAGAGCCTATCATTGAGCGATAGTCTTTCTCCTTGCAATCTTCATCGTCCTCATTAGGTCCAAGATTGTGTCTTGCTTCAATTGGAGTGCCGTAGTGTTTACTGTTGAGCAATTCATACCGCTTTAACATGTCTGTGACATATTTTGACTGGTGGATATAAATTCCCTTGTCAGATTGCTCAACCTGTAGTCCCAGAAAGAACGTGAGTTCTCCCATAGCACTCATTTCAAACTCAGATTTCATCAATCTTTCAAAATCCTTGCACAACTGATCATTAGTTGATCCAAAGATTATGTCGTCCACATAGACCTGCACAAGTAACAAATCCGCTCCTTCCCGTTTGATGAAAAGCGTGCTATCAATCTGTCCTCTGTCAAAACCATTCTTCAGCAAGTACTTGGCAAGTCGCTCATACCAAAGTCGAGGAGATTGATGAAGACCATACAAAGCTTTCTTCAGTTTGCAAACATGATTAGGATGCTTTGGGTCTTCAAAACCGGGAGGTTGACACACATAAATCACTGCGTCGACATCTCCGTATAGAAAAGCACACTTTACGTCAAGTTGATACACGCGGAATCCTTTAAATGAAGCATAGGCTAGAAAAATCCGAATTGATTCCAAACGAGCAACAGGAGCGAAAACTTCATCATAGTCAATACCTTCTAGTTGACTATATCCTTGAACTACCAGACGGGCTTTGTTTCGAATAACAGCCCCACGATCATCCATTTTGTTACGGAAAACCCAACGAGTACCCGTCAAGTGAGCACCCTTGGGTAGAGGAACAATTTCCCAAACATTCATCTTGTTTATTTGCTGTAGTTCCTCCTGCATAGCCTCGACCCAAGATGGATCCTTTAAGGCTTGTTCAACCTTTTTAGGTTCAATTTGAGACAAATGACATGAATCGATATGAGCTATAAGTCCCAAAAGTTGCTGAGCTGAAGTCTGCTTTGCTTGCTGTCGTGTTTGAACAGATGCATGAGGATCACCAATGATATTATCAATGGGGTGATCCTTATGTATACGAGTTTCTGGTATGGCACCTGTCACAAGATCCACACCCAGATTGTTCAAATCTCCCTCAGTTTCAGGAGTAGCAGCATACTCAGGAGAGGCTAACTCTTCTTCTTCTACTTCATCTTCATGAGAAAATAAGTGAGAGTAGGCCATTGTTTCCTCCATTTCATCTTCTTCTTGAGGTTCCTCTAAAGGAGGCATGTTTGGATCATATGGAAGCTCCTTTGTGTAGGTATAAACTGTTTTAGAAGGAGCAGCCGAAGATGATGGAGTAGGAGATGGTGTAGATGGTGGTGATTTGGTAGTTGTTTGTGGTTGTGTGGGTGGTTGTGTGGGTGGTGGTGTAGGTTGTGGAGGTGTAGGATTAGTTGGTGGAGGTGCGGGTGTTGCATTGGGAGATGGGTCGGATGGTTTATTAGTAACAGGTGTATCTTGAGAAAGATCAAGCTCATGAAGTATAGAAACCAATTCTTCCGTTTCATCTTCTTCCGGAATATTAAAAGAGTTGAAGAGGTTTCCATAGTTGAAAAACCAATCCGGACCCGTTCCTTGAGGAGGTTCCGTATACCTTAAACATTTCACTTCAAAATGCTCCTCGATCTGATTCGATGATTTGTTAAAGACTCTTTTGTTCGGAGAGTTGACTGAATATCCAAGAAAAATCCCTTCAACAGCTTTATCACCAAACTTAGAAACCTTATCTTTTGTTATCATGATCAGACATGGATACCCAAATGGTTCTAGGAACTGCAGATTTGGCTTACGGTTATTGAAAAGTTCATAACACGTTTTGTTCTTTTTCTTAACCGTGAGTACTCTATTGAGAACATAACAGGCAGTATTAACTGCCTCAGCCCAGAAGATGATTGGTAACTTGGAGTCAGCTAACATAGTCCGAGCTGTCTCGATAATTGTCCTGTTCTTTCTTTCTGCAACTCCATTCTGTTGTGGAGTCCTCGGAGCACTAAATTGATGCTCAATACCTCTTGTAGCACAAAACAATTCGAGAGTTGAGTTCTTGAATTCAGTTCCATTGTCGCTTCGTATCCTTTTCACCTTCAAGTTGCACAGATTTGCCAACTTGTCCAACAAATACACCAGAATCTCAGGAGTTTCCCCTTTTGTGGTCAAAAAGTAAACCCACGAAAACCTTGAGTAGTCATCAGTAACTACCAAGCAGTAAGACCGACCACCAATGCTCTTTGTAGACACTGGACCGAAAAGATCCATATGCAGTAGTTCCAATGGAGCATTTATAGAATTCACCTGCTTAGACTTATGGGACTTCTTACGTAACTTTCCTTTTTGGCAGGAGATACAGTCATCCTTTAGAGCAAATGACTGTTTCGGAACTCCTAGCACTAGGTCATTTTTAGTCAAGAAATTCATTTTTCGGAAATGAATATGTCCCATTCGTCTGTGCCAAAGCAGTGATTCCTTTTCAGAAGCCTTAGACAAGAGACACGTATACTCGTTCGATGTCTCAACAGTTCTCATATTCAAAATGTATGTGTCATCCTTTCTTGGTGCTCTCAGTAACACCCATTCTTCCGGAATGACATACCCAGGCTTCAGTATCACACACTCTGTCTTTGTGAATGCAGTTGTATAATCTTTATCACAGACCTGTGAAACACTTAGCAAGTTGTGCGTAAGCTGTTCCACGTAGTTCACATTTTCAAAACTAACATTGCCGTTAGTTAGCGTTCCTTTTCCAGAAATAGTTCCCCCAGTATCTCCAGCAAAAGCAACATATCCTCCTGCGTATGGTTTAATATCCACAAGAAGAGATACATCGCCTGTCATATGTCGCGAGCAGCCACTATCCAAATACCATTCACTATCTTTAACACGTTCTGACTGCTGCAACACACAAATGAAGGAGATTAGTGAGAAACGGTGACCCAAGCCTTTACAGACTTAGGTCGACCGTGGTCATCAACAATAATCACGTCAGATAGGATTTTATCTTTAAACAAATTAGAATTTTTATCTGATGTGATATTGTTGACGACTGAAGAGTCAACATCAGACTCTTTTCGTTTCCAAACTTTTGAAGATTCGGAATTGATATTAGAAGTAATGTTGGGCTTTTGAATTGGCAAAGGTTTTTGCTCAACATTACTTGGTTTCAAAACAGGCTTCAAAACAGGCTTGGGAGAGGTAGAGTAACGCCTAGGTGGAGATTTTGAAAAAGAATTTCTATAAACAGATGTCCTAGGCATCTCTCTCCCATAGCGCTGATCTGACAGCTTTGGACATTCACGAATTAAATGTCCTTGTTTCTTGCAGTAGAAACAAGAACGAGTCTCAACAAACGGTTGAGGCTGAGGAATTACCACAGGAGGTGGAGAAACATTTCTAGAACATGAACAATGCGTACATGTTTTAGAAAGTGTTTGTTTTGGTTGAGAGGTTGAAGTTGAAGGTTTATCATACGAAACTCTTTCATTTACTATTTTATTTTGCAAAATCTTTACAGGTGACTGTAAAGTTTGTTGTTTCGAATTAAAAACCTTGGCTTTTCCCTTATTTGGTTGAACCTTAATTTCAGGTTCAATCTTTGAAATCACTTTTTCAGGTTTAACCACAACCTTCTTAACCTCAGGATACTCCTGATCCGTAATGTCCTCAATCTCAACAATCTCCTCAATAATAACAGGAGATTCATTCTTTAACTCAACACTCTCCTTAACACTAACAGGAGATTCATGCACAGACTTAACAAACGTTGGCAAGGGGTACTCTGGCCGCTTGGTTTTCTCCTTTGCCGGTTTGTTATGTTTGGTCTCTTTAGCATCTTTAGCTTTTAAACCATAAAGCTTGGACCAATCAACTGGAATCTCTTCAAAGCCTTCCTTAACAGGCAGGGGACAATGAGTAGTAGGAGGAGGGACTGAGTTGTATCCCAATCCCTCATTCTTCTTCCCTTTAGTACCATGCTTGCTAAGAATTTCATTAAAAACGACCGTTGAGGAATTTGAACCTAAGATTTTACTCTTATAATTCTCATACTCAGCTTTTAAATCTGTAAGTTCTTTATTTAGTAACTCAATTTCAACAAGATAGCTTTTAATGGCATCTTCTTGACTAAAAACCTTAGATTTATATTTCTGAGTATCTAACCGATGAGCCTCAAGATGTTTTTTATAAAGTTTCTCATTAGCTTTTAAGAAATTATTTGACTCGGTTAGTTTTTCATTCTTTTTCCTCAACTCTACGGTTTCATTTTGAAATGCCTTTAGAGATTCAGTTAACTTAATACATGAGATACAATTTAACGGTTCATCATGTACCTCATTCACAATGTGAGCCATCAGACACTGTTGGTAATGCTGGGAGACAGGCGTCCAATCTTGACTTGTAGGCTCAAAGGCAATCAGGGCATTATCAGCAATCCCTTTCTTAGAAACTTCCGTTTCTTTGGCCTTTGGAGGAGTAGATGGTGTTGTGAATCCCGATGCTGGCATTTTGGGTTTCTCGCACTCTCTGGCGAAGTGACCCAAATTTTGACAATTGTAACATCGGACCTTACTTTTGTCAAATCCGAAGCCAGTCTTTCCATCACCTTCCAAGCTCTTACGCCCTGTCCTCTGCAAGAACTTTTGAATTCTTCGGGTGATCATCGCCACCTTCCAAGTTAAATCCATTTGCTCCAAATCATCTTCATCAAGCTGAGCATAGTCTTCCTTAGTCAGCTCCAAAGTAAGATTCGGTTGAGTAACCAAATCCTTGTATGAGCTTAAGAAAGCTGTGTAAATGGCAGCTTGCTCCTGAATAGCAGGTGAGACTTGAACCTGTTGTTGATTTGAAGAAGGTCCAGTCATGAAAACAGAATGAATCCCATCGGAAGCAGAAGAAGAAGTTGATGGAGCATTTGTATTTGTCACGAAGGCGACTCCAGATCCATAAGTCTTTCCAGAGTTGATCTGAACACCATACACACTAGGATTCTGAACAGCAGCACCAGACCTAGTTTCTTTCTTCTTAATCTCCATCGCGTGAGCTTGAAGATCCCCTATCAGCGTATCCAAAGACATGTTTGCAAGTTCTTCATTTTCTTTTAAAAATTGAACTTTAACATCCCAATAACTTGGCAACACATCCAGTAGCTTCTTATTTACTTCAATTGAAGGAAAAGTATAACCCCCTTCAAACAACTCACCAACTAACCGTGAGTACCTAGTGAATAACGAAGTCGTGTCTTCATTTGGAAGGATGTCAAAGATATCGTACTGTTTCTTAATCAGTTCGAGCTTGGCTTCCTTGTACTTATAATTTCCTCCACAACGAGTTTCAATTGCCTTCCACAGATCAAAGGTTGTTTCATGAGTTCTGAAAAGCCAAAGAACATCCTTGGTTAGACACATTTTAATCATTGAGAAAGATTTTCTTTCAGTATCAAAATCTTTCTTCTCCTCGGGAGACATCGCTTTATAGGTCTTAGCAGGACGAATATTACGGTATTCTCCTTCAGCTAATGGAGGTACATAACGTTCGCGTAATGGTCCCCATAATTCTGGACAATGAAAATCAATGTATTGTTCAACTCGGTCTCTCCAGTATACATAATCCATGTCCGCAGTAAATAATGGAGGTTTATTACTTGAACCTATGTCATTACTTTGTTTAATCATTTCTCTTAGACCTCTAATATCCTCTTTATCAGCTGCCATTGTAATTACTTAATCGAAAAACCAACTTCTGATCTTAGCGACGTAGGTGAGTACGTCGCACCAAGATTATGCGACGTTGATAGGTACGTCGCAAAAGCAAAGGATTCAATTAAGAATCAGAAATATGCGACGTTGAGAGGTACGTCGCAGATGACGTCGCAGAGGACGTCGCAGAATCACACTATGCGACGTTGAGAGGTACGTCGCAGCTGACGTCGCAGAGGACATCGCAGAATCACACTACGTCGCAACACGACGTCGCACAGACTAATTAAAGTCCAAATCACTACGTCGCACGCGACGTCGCAGCTTACGTCGCTATGGTACGTCGCAAAACGCGCTGAGCAGCGGCCACAAACCCTAAAAACGAATTTTTAACCCTAAAAACCAAACCATGAATGCCGAACGACAGAAACCTTCAATAATCCCAGTAATACTGATCGAAAACCTGTAAAAACACAAAACAAACGTGATAAACACAAAAACACACGAATATCACGTCCTTTTAAATCCCAAACTCGATCCGAATCGCCAAAACGAGCACTTTCTGCTCTGATACCAGTTGATTATCCCTAACCTTGGATCTTACGGCACCGAGTCAATCTAATCGCTAGCGGAAATAACAATTAGATCACTAACCAATCACACGAATAATCAAACACAAAGAATACGAATCAAAACGTTGTTTATTCGATTATAGTCAATCAGATTACAGAGATTTCGACTAATTGTGTTTAGGGTTTCGTCAACCCTAAAACAGAAAACGTAAATCGTTTAAATACAAAACTGGTACCTGCGACGTCGCACGCTACGTCGCAGGCCCAAGCCCATGCAACGTTGGCTACATCGCAGGCCCAAAACCTGACGTCGCACCTGCGACGTTGCACGCTACGTCGCAGGAGTCAGGAATGCTAATTCTAATTACAAACTACGAGCTAGACCAACTGACAGACACTAAACATGTACTAACAAGTGTTATTCTCGGATATTTCTTATTCGCGGACTTCTTAATCTTGGATTTCTTACTCTCGGATTTCTTCTAAGTGTTTAACAATGGCTCAAGTAAATTGGCAAGCTATGATGAAGAATGAACAGGAAACTGGAACTACAACCAAACCACCAAAGTTCTTGTGTCAAAATGATTATGATGATTGGCGGTATCGGTTTGAGTCATTTATTGCTCTATATGATCCCGATCTTTTGATTCCTATCTTGGAACAATACATTCATCCTCGTGCTGAAGGAGTGTATAGGGATAACAATCCTCCTCCAAAGTCACTCAAAATGATGACTTCTGAAGAACGGAAAGAACATGATAGAGACAAGAAGGCTAAATCAGTAATCTCTATGAGTCTTCCCAGTGATGTTCTTGCGGGATGGAAGGATTTGACCACTGCTTATGAACTCTACAATGCAATGGCTCAACGTTTTTCTGGTAATGACAAGTTGAAAAAGAGTAAACGTGACTTGTTGAAGAAGCAATGGGATGTATTCACATGCATGCCAAATGAATCTTTCAATGACCTAATTGTTCGTTATTCTCAGTTGATCAGTGAACTCAAAAGACATGGTTTGATTATGGAACGTCTTGAAATCAATGAAAAGTTGATAGAAGCCTTACCTTCAAGATGGGATATAAAGGCTAACATTTTGCTGGAAGATGAGTCATTGGGTGAATATGCATATGAAGACTTGATCAACAAATTGCAAGTATATGATGTTGCTTTACAGAAAAAGGAGACTGGAAAGATGATGCAATATTCTCAATTTGGTTCTAAGAAGTCTTCAGAAACAACAGCCTTGTTCTCTGGTAATGAGGCATTCAATGTTGGGAATGCTAGTGGGTCTACAAGTGGATATTCTAGCTATGGATTTTATGGAGTTGGAAGTACTTCAACTTCCAATCCTTCCAACCAATATGTTTCTAAGATTACTGAAGATCATGCAAATGTTGTCACTGCTTTTCTTTCATCATATGAGGCCTTTATTGCTGGAAAGGTTGGCAATATAGATTTGACAGAAGAGGATTACGATCAGTTACATCCTGATGATCTTGAAGAAATGGATCTTCAATGGAATCTTGCTATGTTAACAAGAAAGGTCAAGAAGTTTCTTCAGCGAACTGGCAAAAGCAAGTTGGGGGGTAAATCGGGATTCGATAAATCTAAGGTCAGGTGTTACAATTATCAAAATTTGGGACACTTTGCCCGGGAATGTGAGAAAAGCACAGCACCTTCTTCTGGTTTCACCAAGCCTTCTACCTCCAAAACCTATTCTTCTTCAGCTCCACAACAATTTTCTGGAAAAGACACAACTCCTGCTTCTACATCGTCAGTACTGGTTTCTACAGTTGATGAATTTTATGACTGGAGTGCACATGTAGAGGAATATTCTCAAAATCAAGCATTCATGGCAAATGTTTCTGAGGTTGATTCTTCTCCATTTGAACAAATTTGTTCAAAATGTACTGACTTGAGTGATCAACTCAGTTTTTACAAAACTCAAAATCAAAAATTTTTTACTGACATTGAATTGATTAAAAATCAAAATAAGGAGTTGGTGGAAAACAACAAGCTTTTTACTAAGCGTTTTGAGTCAAATGATGTTGAGAAACATGATTTGAAAGCTAAAATTTTAAATCAGCAAACCGTCATCAATAGTTATTTGGTTGAGATGGATTTACTCAAACAAGAAAAATCTGAAGCTGAATCTAAAATTTTAGATCTTGAAAGACAATTATTGAATGTTTCTACATCAGCTGTGGTTTTTGATGAGATAATTCATAAACAGCGTTTAAATACCAAATCAAAATCTGGTATTGGATATCAAAATGATTTTCAAGAGAAAACCAAAGCATCAATGGCTACTTCTAAATCTGGAATTGGATATCATTTTGTTCCACCACCACCATCTTATTCTCAATTGCCAGTTAAAGATGAATCTGATTCTGAGTTTGTGTATGGGAAGGGAAAAGTTGATGACTCAAAACCTCAAAATGAAGAAAGTCAAAAGGTTTCTTCTAATGAGAGTTCTGAATCACCACAAATGACTCAAAGTTCTGAGATGAAGAAAAATGATTGTGATGATTGCAAAAAGAATAAGAAGTGTGTTTTGAATCAAAATAATAAAGAAAAATCTAAAACTTGTGATATTCCGAAACAACCTTCTAAGATTTTGAAAAGGACGTCTTCTCTAATCAATTCACAATCATCTTCTTCATCAACAAAAGGTCCATATCATGCTTTCAAATATGAAACTTCAACATGTGAAGCTTCTACTAGTAAAAGCTCATATTCTAAATGTGATGCTTCTACAAGTAAAGTTTCACATCATGGTTCTCATAATCATTTTCATACTCAAAGAAAGTATGAAACACGAAGTTGTTTCTATTGTAGTATTCGTGGACATCTTTTGAATAATTGTCATAAACTTGCTAAAAAACGTTCAAGACAAAATTTAAAGCAAGCTAAATCTTAAAATACCAAAGATGTTCATAAATCCACAATACCTGAGAACCCATCGAAATCAAAACCAAGTACCTTTGTTTCTTCAAAGAAGAAATCATCATCTAATGATGCGTCAATCAATCATTCCAATGATTTCAAAAAGAATTTCAAAGAGATTGACGTTTTCATCTTAGATGAAGTCACTGGACGACCCAAAGCCTCAAAGGCTTGGATCTCCATTAGCAACTAACCGTTTTCATCAAATGTCTTGCAGTCATCCCGAGCTATCGACAATGTATGGTACATTGATAGTGGCTGCTCAAGACATATGACCGGGAATCTCTCCTTGCTTGAAGATGTTAAATCTAAAAATGGAGGATTTGTTGCTTTTGCGGGAGATAAAGGAGGAATGATTTCAGGCGAGGGAACAGTTACAAATGGTGAAATTAGCTTTGACAAAGTGAATTATGTTGAACAACTTCAACATAATTTACTTAGTGTTTCTCAAGTGTGTGACAAAAAGCTGTCAACATGGTTCAATGATGAAGAATGTTTGATTCTCAAGCCAGGGTTTGTTGTACCAGAGGAATGGATTCTTATGAGAGCTCCTAGGGTTAAAGATATGTATGTTCTTGACATGCGATCTATAACTCGAACAGTGGAGCATACTTGTTTGTTATCCAAAGCATCAGAGAAGGATTCAGTTTTATGGCACAGAAGGATGGGTCATATCAACTTTAGGAAAATGAACTTTTTGGTCAAAAATGATTTAGTAATTGGCGATCCTAAACAAACTTTTTACTAAATGATCATTGTATTTCCTGTAAAAAGGGAAAACAAACCAAAAAGTCTCATAAACCTAAGTTGGTGAATTCAATTAACAATCCATTGGAACTTCTCCATATGGATTTGTTTGGCCCAGTTAGTATCAGGAGTATAGGTGGTAAATCCTATTGCTTGGTAATCACTGATGATTATTCAAGATTTTCATGGGTTTACTTTCTGAGTTCTAAAGATGAGACGGCTGAGAAAATTAAGTATCTAATTTTACGATTATAGACTTTATTTTCATTAAAAGTAAAGAGGTTACGAAGTGATAATGGAACGGAATTTAAGAATTACATCATGGAAATGTTCTGTCTTCAACATGGAATTTCACATCAATTCAGTGCTCCTCGAACTCCACAGCAAAATGGAGTTGCGGAAAGAAAGAATAAAACTTTGATAGAAGCTGCACGTACTATGCTTTCAGATGCAAAGTTACCAACTACATTTTGGGCTGAAGCAGTTAACACGGCTTGTTTTCTGTTAAATAGAGTTCTTGTGGTCAAAGACAAGAAGAAAACGAGTTATGAGTTATTGAATAATCGAAAGCCGAGTATTCATTTTCTGGAACCATTTGGATGCCCGTGTTTATTGATGAAAACAAAAGATCGTCTTTCAAAATTTGCTGAGAAATCTGAATCCGGATTTTTCTTAGGTTACTCAACAAATTCTCATAACAAAAGAGTTTATAACACGGCATCTCACCGAATCGAAGAATGCTATGAGGTTGAATTCTTACGGCATTCACCTCCATCCGATGGGATAGGTCTAGAATGGTTATTTGATTATGACTCGTTCTTCAATTCTCTAGCTTCTTTTCCTGAAGATGTGTCCTCTTCCTTTGAAGCTTATGATGATTTTGTGATTCCAGTTCTTTCTTCTCCTGCTGAGCCGATTCTTACTCCTGCTACACCAGTGTCTACTTCTAATCTTCCTTCTCCACCACCAACAGAGGATTCTATTGTTCAAGAATCTTCTCCAACAATGACAAATGGTGAAGATGATGCAACTTCAAATCCTGATGATACTGAGATTTTTCAGGAACCTTCTACTGAACTAGAAGAAACAAATCCTGATGATTCTAGTGATGATGTAGTGAGTAATCCGGAGGATTCACATTTAGGAACCAACTTAAGTGTGGAACCTGTTCCTACTTTGCGAGTTAATTCTAAATATAATCATCCACTCACAAATGTGATTGGCGATGTTTCTGAAGGGATCAAAACTCGACATCAACACAAGACTTCTTCTTGTTTTCTATCTCAGATTGAACCAAAGAATGTTCAGATAGCTTTGTCAGACTCTTCTTGGGTGCAAGCAATGCAAGAGGAACTGCAACAATTTGTCAAGTTGCAAGTTTGGACATTGGTGGAACCTCCCAAGGATATCCATCCAATTGGCACACGTTGGGTTTTTAGAAATAAGAAAGATGATCGAGGAATTGTGGTTCGTAATAAAGCACGATTGGTTGTTCAAGGATTTACTCAAATCGAGGGTTTAGATTACGATGAAGTTTTTGCTCCGGTTGCTAGACTTGAATCCATTCGGATTTTTCTAGCATATGCTTCATTCATGAAATTCAAAGTGTATCAGTTAGATGTCAAGTGTGCATTTCTTTACGGGAAAGTACATGAAGAAGTGTTTGTCAACCAACCACCAGGTTTTGAAGATCCTCAATTTCCACATCATGTGTTTCGGTTGGATAAAGCCTTATACGGATTACATCAAGCTCCCCGTGCTTGGTATGAGATTTTATCGCAACATCTTTTAGCTAATGGATTTTCAAGAGGTCAAATTGATAGTACACTCTTCATTCGGAAAACAACAGGCGATTTGCTTCTCGTTCAAGTATATGTGGATGACATCATATTCGGGTCTACAAATGATAGTCTGCGGAAAGAATTCGAGACAATCATGAAGTCTAAATTCGAAATGAGTTCAATGGGCGAGATGGCTTTCTTTCTTGGTTTGCAAGTTCAACAACTTGATACGGGCATTTTCATACATCAAACAAAGTATGTTAATGACATATTAAAGAAATTTAAGATGTTAGATGCCAAAGCTATTTCTACTCCCATTAATCTTATTGAGAAACTTGGACCTGCTCTCGATGACACACCAACTGATCAAAAGGAATATCGGTCCATGATTGGTTCACTCATGTATCTCACAGCTTCAAGACCTGATATCATGTATGCTGTATCTATTTGCTCGCGGTATCAAGAAAATCCCAAAGTCTCACATTTGAGGGCCGTACACAGAATCTTCAGATATTTGAAGGGCAAACCTGATCTTGGTATATGGTACTCGAATGATGATGATTTTGCACTTTCAACATACTCTGATTCTGACTATGGCGGATGTGGTATTGATTTCAAGTCAACTTCAGGAGGATGTCAATTTCTGGGAAATAGACTTGTGACCTGGCAATGCAAGAAACTAAACACGGTTTCTACCTCTACTGCGGAGGCAAAATATATTGCTGCTGCCAGTTGTTCGCAAATCCTTTGGATTCAACAACAACTTCAGGATTACGGTTTATTACTCATCAAAACTCCTTTAAATATTGACAATACTGTTGCCATAAGTATCATACGCAATCCCGTTCAACACTCAACAACTAAACATATTGAAATACATTTTCATTTTATTCGGGATTGCTATGAGAAAAACTTGATCATTTTGGTTCATGTTAAAACATCGAAACAAAGAGCTGATTTGTTTACCAAAGCTTTTTCAAAATCACGTTTTGAGGAACTTATTTCGATGCTTGGCATGAAACATTTGGATCAAATTAAGTAAACTTTGGATATGTAATTTTCTATTTTTGATTTTGTACATATTTTTTTTTCTTTTATAAAAACAAAAATCCAAAAACATCAGAAAATCTATAAAATCCAAAAACATTTAAAAATAAAAAAAAGGGAGATTTTGTGTAAAAAGTTGGGAAATGATAGTACATTGGGAAATGTATTAATAAATAAAACCTAACAGAAATGATAAGTACTATATTTGATGTGTTAGTAGGTTTATATAGCATTTTTAAACCAAATTTTCTACTAATTAATTTTATATGTGATATATTGGTAGGTATTTTTGCATTTAAAAGTATCTAGTCTAAGAAATTTTAATCATATATGCATATTATTTTATATAATCTAAAATAATTAGTATATGACAAATCAAAGATCTAATTAAAAGATCAAAGGTTATCATAATGATAATAAAATGTCTTAAATTTTGGGGAATTAGTATATTATGATTCATGATTTAGGGTCTTAATATTATGATATATGGGGAAATATATTAACTATTTGTTATACTATGTACAGACCTTCGTTGATATATTTTTATAAACGGACTTGCAAATATTCCAAAAGTTCATATATCAAATCAAAATAAACTATATCACTTTGTTATACTATGTATAGACCTGTGATACAGTTTATAAGTCCAACCAGGGGTATGACATATGTGACTAAATGTCGTTCCAACATATGTGTGTACTTTTAAAGATATCATCATATTTTCACCCTTTATATGGAAATACTAATATATTATGAACTCAAAAGTATATTATTATTTAGATTATATAACATAATATGCATGCTAATAATAAAAGAATTAAAGATATTTAAATGCAAGAATGCTTAAGATGACAAACATACCAATAATCACATATAGAATGATTTTTTGAAAGTATGTTTTATTAATGCTAAGTAAATTTAAAGAGGACAAAAATACTAACAATCAAAATAGACTTTCATTTCTAAACATTAAAAATAAATACATTCATTTATCCCAATATGATCCCAACTCATGAGATTTTCCCCAAACGAAAATATTTTTTATTATTTTTCATTGTTTTAGCTTGTATATATTTTGTTTTGTTTAAATTTTTTTCATTTTACAAATTTTAGTATAAATAAGTTTAGATTTTATCCAAAGTAAAATTAATTTGATATAAGTGTTTCATTAAATACTAATTGACGAATATTTTTTTTATTGTCGGATTGTATTATCGGATGATTAAAATAGAAAAAGTGTATATATATTTCAAATTTTAAACTTTTCACACACTTCACATTTTCATCCGTCAATAATTTTTACTCCGACAATAGAATATATTCCGATAATACGGTGCCGGTGCTATCTTTCTTCGATTACTTTCTGCTCGTTGCTTTTCACTCGATTCTGTTCCGATAGAAGTGTGCGTTTCATCTTTACGCTTCGATTGGTATATCTTTCCCTCTCTATCTCTCTGTATATAGATTTTAATCGTTGATTTTGTGCGACAAACACTGTTCATGAACAGTACTCTAATCCGTTTGTCCGACAATGGTATTCACGGATGAACAGTTGAATTAGGGTTTATGCGTGAATAGCCTATTCACGCATGAACAGTGTTTCGTGACTTTGACCTAGTTGACCATTGACTTGTTTGACCATGTCTTTCCGACAATATGATATTCTCGCATGAACAGTACTTATTCACGCATGAATAGTACTCCGACAATGTTATTCACGGATCACTTGTGTTGAAAAACTATTATATTTCGTGATTACTTATTGTCGTATTGTTATTGTCGGATGGACAGTACTCCTATAATGATATTCACGGACCATTTGTATTGTCGTAGTGTTATTAACGGATAAACAGTCCCCATTTGCTATTGTCGCATAGTTTTGACACTTAAGAAAAAAAAATTTAGTTTTTGAAAAACTTTAAAAAAAAATTTTAAGTATAGTTAGGAGTGTTGCTTGACATATATTTTGTGCAGCTTGTTGGTATATATCATGGCAGAACAAGATCCTGTTGCTGCTGCACAACCTGATGTGCAACGAAGGCCTGTTATTTTTGAGAAACGACACAATTCCACTGCTTATCTTCTTGAGGCTCCGGATAAACCTGAAAATAGGAAATTCTTTCCTATAATTAGGTTTTTGTTACGATCACGAATTCCCCATGCTTTATCAGTTCAAGTGGCAAATCTTTATAAAGATCATATGACAGATTTTTGGATGACTGCTGAATATCACACGGATGTTCAACCGCATTGTGTCACGGCTACGGTTGATGGAAGACCTCTTGTGCTTACTGAAGAATTAATCAGGCATACTTTACAATTCGGAGATGATGTTAATGCTTCAAATGATATTCCTAGGAATATTATTGATGAATGTCTTCAACAGATGGGTTGTACTAAAGGACCACAGGATGTTCTGATTCTGAAAAATCATTTCTGCCCACATTGGAAGTTTCTAGCACATACACTGATATGTTGTTTTTCTCCAAGGAAAGCTGGATTTGATGCTATGAGTTATCATCTAGCTGGTTTGATGTCTGCTCTTGTGCTCAATATTCCGTATAATTTTTCAAGATAAATTTTTGAGAACTTGGTTGGAAATATCAATGAAGATGGGTTTTTCATGTATCCACGATTTCTTCAGTTGATTTTTGATCAACATATACAGGGAATTACTTACCATGGAGATACTATGAATTACACTCCAATTCCAAAACTAGTGTTTGTTGATTGCAATAGTTATCGTGGTAAACCTACACCACCAACTATTGAACTTTTTGGACATGTGATTGATGAAGACTTTCTTCCACCTCAAATCGATTATCCAATAGAATCTGATGATGATAGTGAAGAAGTTGTGTCTGAGGGGGAGCCAGAACCAGTGAATGATCCTCAAGAGGAACCAGAGAATGTTCCTCCGCTTGAACAAGAGGCAGTTCCTTTGGTAGAAAATATTGAAGAACCATTAGTAGAACATGAGGATGAACTTGACATGAATGAACCTCCAGAGAATCCTGAGATTGAAGTTGATGATGTTATTTCGGACACTCATGCTGATAGTACTGAGGTTGAATCCTCTAGTTCTGAGGATGATGAACCTATACATACTCAGACCATTGTAGAGTCTTTGGAATCTCAAAGACGGACTGAGGAGCGTATAGAACAAGAAAGACAAGATCTGAGGCGTCAACGGGAAGAAAATAAAGATCCTGAATATGTACCTGAACCCAGATTACCTAAGCGAAGGAAATTACGTGTTTCACGAATCTTTGCTTCTGAGACTGGAACTTCATCCACTTCACTACCAGTGACTTCTTCTGCAGCTATTTCTTCTGTTTCTACACCAGTATCTTCTTCTATGACTTCATTAACGATCTCTTCTTCTGTATCTATACCTGTCATGTCTTCTACATCTGGTATCTCTGTTTCTCGTTCTACTTCATCTACAATACCTGTTTTATCATCTTCTGCAGCTACTGGCACATCTACTTTTTCATCTACTACTACTGCTACTCCTACTGTGAGTATGACAGCCCTTGATGCTTCACTTCAAAGAGCTGTAAACCTATTAATGGAGTTAGTGAATAAGATGAGAAACGAGTTATCTCATGCATTTGGAAGGATTGGTGCCCAAGATGTCATTATTGCAAATCAAGGACAGAAAATTCATGATCAAACATTACGGATTGAGAAACTTGAACAAGAAATCTTTCTCTTGAAAGAAAAATTAGGTGATCAGGGGGAGAATGTCCACAATGATGATGATCAGGATGATGATAATGATCAAAATGGAGATCAAGGATTGAATGATCAAGGTGGAGATCATGGATAGAATGATGGTGATGGCATTGAACATTTTGATGATGATGATAATGGAGATGATGGAGATGATTTTGACGGAAATAATGATGATAATGATGGACATGATGGTGATCAGCATAATTTTTCTCAAGCACTAGTACTTGTTCCAAGCAATAACACAGAACCTATGTATGTTGAACCAATAAGTGATGTTCTTCCTGCTATGGTTATGTCTCCCGAACCAAACTTTGAAGACATTGAGTTTTATGATCTAGGTGTTGAAGACTTAGATGCTGCATATATTGGTAATATGTTTGATGATTCCGAACTTGGTGGAACTTCTACATTTGAGCTTGGAGAATCTTCAAGGAAGTTTGATCAAGAAGAGTTGTCGGATAGTGTTGAAGAAAAAGAAGAGATTCTGTGTCCTACTCTGTTGAATATTGAAGTTGATGATTTAATTCCATTTGTGGAATTATGTAACAATGGAGATTATGAGTTTGACGAATCAGATTCAGAGTTTCCACCAGGGTTTGAACCAGGTGATGATTATGTGAATATTGAAGATTGGGTTGATTCTGAAGATGAATTACATCCAGAAGGTATTTTTGAGCATCCTAATACTTTTACGGGTTCTCATGATAGTTTTTGGATTAACTCAGATGAAGAACAAGTTCCCGAAAGAACCTTTCCTTGGTGGTTTCCGAAACAACCTATCAAAGTTAGAAAATTTTTCAAGATACCAAAACGAGAATGTGTAGAAAGGATAATCAGCTGGAAATACGATAATGACAATAAAGTCTTTATTGTCAAAAGGACTTATGGACTTCAATATTTTCGTAGATCGTTCAAAGAACTGGGAAGACTTCCAAAGTGTGAAATAAATCATATTGCTCAACTCTGCATTGTAAATCATTCTAAAAATGAGTTAGTTGATTGGATGGCTGGAGCATTATATCGAGAATTTAAGAAAGAAAAGTA
Organism: Helichrysum umbraculigerum; assembly: GCA_949592205.1. NCBI lineage: Eukaryota > Viridiplantae > Streptophyta > Magnoliopsida > Asterales > Asteraceae > Helichrysum > Helichrysum umbraculigerum. The sequence continues at coordinate 18,065,533 of CATIUR010000007.1, read as the reverse complement.
TACATGGGTGGAAGAGGTATTCCCAAAAAGAAGAGTGGATAATTTTGATGTGGAACCATTTTCGAATCAACCAAGAGTGATTACGACGTATCCACAGGTAAAGTGTTTGAGGAAAATCCCACTTGAAAAACTTCCAATCAATTTCTAGAAATTTGTGAGTTACTGGAGATATAATGGAAGCACAGGTGAAGCGGAAATTGGATGCTACGATAGAGATTTCAAAGGAGATATAATGTGGAATCGTGAAACCATCGTATATGTGTTTGATCCTTTGAGTTTGATTAATCTTTCAAAAGATGATTTGGAAGCTCTAAGAGATAATCACATCACTTATGACGATTCATTTGATGATGAAGCGATGGCATTAAAATTTCAACATGTGGTTGATGTTTGTTGTGCCCAAGGTGTTCACGCTGGATGTAATCTGCCCAGATATAAATAAAGCTCAAGTTTGAAGAAAATCAAGCATTATCCAAGGGGGAGTTTGTTGGTGCAAAATGTCTAAAGCTTGATTTTATTTTGTTTATCATTTGTCTAAGTGTTTGTTTATTGCGACAATAGATTATTGCGACAATAGATTATAGTCCGTGAGTAGTATGTCCTGTGAATGTATTCCGTGAATAGTCTATTGACGGAGTAATTGGTCACTCTGACAATGGCATTGTCGGAGTTGACCAGGTCAACTTATTAAGTGTTATTGTCGCACAGTCTGTTTGAATGAAGTCTATAAATAGGCTTTTGTAATTCATTTGATGTAAGTCTTTTGTAAGTGTTGTTTCAGAAACTCTCTGTAATTTCTGATTGAATACAAAAGCACATTTGATTGAATACTTCGTGTGATTACTTTCTAATTCATTTCTCTTGTTTGATTAACTTGAATTCCGCACTTGTTAATCTGTTCTAATTGCGATTCGGAGATCTACGGCGTTCACATGGCTGCCTGTCCCCCATCCATTTGGTGCTTTTCTGTCCTTTCCCGTACTCTCTTGGTACATGTGCTAGCACTTTACGCAACTTTAGGGTACATGTGCTAGACCTTTACGCGCTTTATGGTACATGTGCTAGCCACTTTACCACCTTTTGCTAACATGTGCCCCAAGTTGCTAAAATGCACCAGAATTCACCTATAAATAGAGGCCTTTGGTTCATTTCAACACACACCTTCCATATCTTTCTTACTTCTCTCTAGCTTCTAGTTTTATTTTCTCATGACGGCCCCTATTCGTCTGTTACTAGATATAGTACTGGAAACGCTTCTGAGCGGAGTACAAATGTATGGAAGTCAGTAAACGACCGAAGGTAGTTGTATTATGGATCGACATTATAAAAATGGAAACTTTATGAACGGACTTATCTTATGATTTTAAAAATAAAAATTATATTCGCCTTTCGATTAACAAACGTGATTGTAACCTTGTAAAGAGGAGTCGCGAACCTTAATACTTGGTCAATAGTAATCTGTGTCAAAACTATGGTTTAATTGTAACGTTATGCAGTCATCATAAAATGCAATGTGATTACGTGGAATTGCCATGAGTATAGTACACTTTCAATCACAATGTACATACCATAAAAACAACGTGAAGCAATTAAACTCACAACGGAAACATTGGTTGACGATTAAATACATTGTGAACTACCATAGTATTTTCTGACACGGTCTGGGTTTAACTTTATGCAAAAGCCGCTAGCATTTTAATTAGATTAGTTAGTTTAGATTAGATTAGAGTAGGTAGGCTGTAGGCTAAATAACCATTCACGAAAACCTATGGATTTGTTAATTGTATTGAGAAAGGTAAGTTTAAAATCCAATTTAAAATGATACTTTTCCTTTGAACTATGAAACCTAAAGTAAGGTACGCAAGAAACCAAAACGTTTTCCCTCGCTTATCATGATTGAGTTTCACTAATAGGAATTAATCAATTAAGACCGAACATATGCTCTAAGTTAGTTGTTAACTGGATTTGTAACCTGTATGGTATTAAGAACGGTTAGACTTATTATGGACTTGCTACTCTGTTCCTTCGCCCACGAGCGAATGCGTTCAATAATAAGGGCTACTGACTCCCTCACAGGAGAGCGTGGAGAGTTGAGCATTGTCTGTCTGATCAGAATCACGACACTAATAAGGAATCTACTGGTTATACCATAAGTTATTGAATCCAGTAAACGGCCTCAATTTAGTTAAATGTTTCCCCCTAAAATTCATCATCCCATATTATGAGCTAATGAAATCACAACAAATACTACTTTCCATTATCTGATTTATTATTATCTTTTATTCGCTTTATTTAGTTTATTTAGTTAACTAAACCAAAACCCCCAACTCACTCTTATAAAAACATGTTACTAGAAAAAAAGATTGATTGGATCACCTCCGTTTCAATTCAGTTTCTCTTTAAGAACGACTCTAGGTCATACTTACCATCTACTAGCCCTTGGTTCAGTATTAGTAAGTCATACTTAGACCCCAGCAAATACAAATTTAAAACTTCCACACCACTCCGGTCCCGTTGGCGTTGTGACCGCTCGTGACGACCCCAACAAGTTTTTGGCGCCGCTGCCAGGGAGACTAACTGTCCGATACAGAGGCCCAACCGATCCTGTTTTCTTGTACACCCTTAGGATAAAACCTTATAAAAAAAAAACACAAAAATATTTTCTTTATTATCTGTTTTTCTTTAGTGTATGACCTGTTCCCATAGATCTGCACCGCTTTTTAACTTTCCTGATCCAGAACTTATAATACGTACTATTCGACGAGAAAAGAAGCAATCTGCACTCAGACAAGCAATGGCTGATCGCATCACTCTCGCTGACAACAGTAAGCCCTCTATTGAAGGAAGAGGAGGCCCAATTCTCTACCCAGAAACCCCAGGACAATCATTCGAGCTTAAGCACCACATCATTCAGCTAATCCAAAACCACCGACAATTCCATGGATTACCAAGTGATGATCCAAACTCTCACCTCGACAAGTTCATATCTCTTTCAAACTCCTACAAACAGAATGGAGTTAGCCAAAATACAATCCGCTTGTATCTCTTCCCTTATTCGCTCACACATCATGCACAAATATGGTTTGAAGGTTTAGAAACCGGTTCTATCCCTTCATGGATGATAATGGCGACAAAGTTTCTAACCAAATACTTTCCGCCCTCTAAACAAACCAAACTCCGAAATGACATCATGAACTTCCGACAAGCTTTTGATGAATCATTATACACTGCATGGGAATGATTCAAAGGAGCACTGAAGAAATTCCCCAATCACCGACTCGATTAAACTGCACAATTGTGTACCTTCTATAAAGGTTTAGACCCTAACCACTGAACCACCCTCGACGCTGCCTTACAAGGAAGCTTTATGACAAAGACAGACGAAGAAGGATGGAAGCTTATAGAAAACATGGCCATGCATCACCATGATTGGAACTATGGAGATCACTCAACATCTTCAGCACCTCTCGCTGCATCGAATCCAATTCCAGTCGAAGCAATTAAGGTATTAACGGAGAAGATGGACACACTTGTCAAACAGTTCGGAGAACTTAAGAAGCAACAGCACCAAGTACACCAAGTGCAAGCCTGTCAAAACTGCACCAACTCGCAACCATCTGGTGAATATCAAGTTGAATATGAAGAGACAGACGGCACCGTTTACTATGCTCAATTTCCCGCTCAACCACAAAATTTTCCACCCGGTTTCAACAACAACCAACCTAGAGGACCTCCATTCCCGTAGAGAAACAACCAACCTTACCAACCCCGATACCCACCTAGATACCCACCTTACCCACAACAACCACAACTTCCCTACAACCAACCCCTCGCACTTCCTGGACCCACTTCTGACACAAACCAAACCACTGAACAACCCAACAAGACAAATGCCCCAGCTTCAAGTTCAGATGACGCCTTCACCCAGTTCATGCAAGGCCAACACATACTCAACCAGAAGACGTCCGCTAGGCAAGATCAATCCGATCTCTTTATGAAAAATCAGTTGGCCGTGCTTAAGAACTTAGAAGCTCAAATTGGACAATTGGCACAACGTCTTGAGAAAAGACCCAGAGGAAGTTTTCCTAGCAACACGGTTCACAACCCACATGTTGAGGAAGCAAAGCAAGTTACCACCACCAAGGAAGCAGCCATTCCACCACCTGCTGCTGTCCTAGTAAATATACTAGAGATCAAGATACCAGCTATGGAAACCACTCCGACCATGAACAAAGAGGTTAGAATCCCTTACCCCGCTAGACTTAAAACCCAGCCTAAGAAATTATCATCCTTTAATGTTAGATGGAAAATTCCTTGATACTATGTCTAGAGTTCCCGGTCGCAATAAATATATTAGAAAATTGTTGTCCACTAAGGATAAACTACCCGAAGTAAACAACATTCCCCTTAGTTCTAAAAGCTCAGCCCTACTTAAGAATAGTCTTCCCGAAAAACTAGGTGACACCGGTAGATTTACAGTCCCTTGTTCTATTTACCAATCCGGAGATATAAGCGCCTTAGCCGACCTAGGAGCTAGCATTAACCTTATGCCCTACTCCCTGTTTAAAAGGCTAGAACTTGAAAATTTGAAACCCACTAAGATGACTGTCCAGCTAGCTGACCAATCTGTTAGATACCCAAAAGGAATAGCTGAGAATGTCTTAGTTCAAGTTAACAAATTCTTCTTTCCTACGGATTTCGTGGTAATAGATATCCACGAGGACATAAACATCCCGATTATCCTCGGAAGACCATTCATGAACACAGCTAGAGCAGTGATTGATGTGTATAACCACACGATTGTTCTATGATCGCATGGTGAAAGTATCACTTACAAGATCGACCAACCAAAGTGCACCCCAAAATAAGAGGACTGTTATGCTATATCAACAGGCAGAATTACCTATAATGACGAATCAGAGCCCGAAGAAGAACAACGTTTCACTCGATCATCAACCTTCATCTCTGACACTGAAACTGACCCAGAAGAGGAAGAGGAATATCAAGAAGCAGAGGAAGACGTAGAAACTGAAGAAGAAGAAGAAGAATCAGAACCTGAAGAAGAAGAGGAAGAACCTGTTGAGGAAGAAGAAGAAACTGAAGAGGAAGAGGAAGAAATGGACGAAGAAACCGAAGAAGAAGAGGAAAGATATGAAGAAATGGAGGAAGATGAGGATTCACAACAAATGGCTGTAGTCAAAAGGATACAATGCTCCAAAAATAACAACTCATCAGACGAATCCGTTGATTATGAATCCGTTCGTCAACACCTCAGATCCAATCATCTCAAAAGAATGGAAACCATGCTTGACTCTCATCTCGACCCTTCGAAACTTTTCACCCGAACCCAACTCCGAGATATAGATACTTTTGAATAAGAGCTCCGATCCTCAAGCACCCCGAACATATACGCTAAACTCCTACAAAGAATCGATGCGTATAAGGTAAGTCAAACAGGTGGCTTTATTAAATTAAACCTTCAAGATTCAATCACGGAAGTTAGGACCATCGAAGTCGACAGTTCCCAACCTTTCAATAGCGCACCCTCAGATGAAGAATTCCACCAATTTCCATATTCGCGTGACGCAGACTCCGAAACCAAAAGCGAGTATGACGATGATTGTATCGACGTCATTGTTGATGAACGCTCTATTCCATCAAGTCCCCCTGCTCCAACAAATTCTCCTACCTCCTCAACTGAGATAATACGAGTCCCCCTCATAGATACCCACCAAGAGTTGATTGATTTGATTGATGAATAGGACGATGTCCGCATCATCGTAGAAGCCATCAGAGAATCAACAAATGACTACACCACTACCCAGAGACACGTGATAAGGGAGATTGAACGAGAATATGATTCGTACATCGCCAGCTTTGGAGTGCAGGACTTTCACACTCTACGCAGACATATCCAAGAACTATCAGATTCCCTTCAAGCTCAAATTACGCGAGAAGCTCAACAGCCAGAAAGACCCCACTACCCGATGGGAGAAGTCGAATTCTGCAGCAACCAGAGGCAAATATACCAAAAAGTATATAGTGCCCTAGCCGGATCAGCTTTTCCCTACTCATTGAATCAGAAGGCTACACTAGCATCAATGAGAACCCATCTGGAAAGAGCTACTGGAAACCCGCAGAATTATGCTGATATCATAATGGTGGGAGATCTTAGAACCCTTCTAGATCTCATCAAGACTGGAGAGCACCTCATAGCCTCAGAAAACTATAGGATCGTCATTCATTCCACTATTGGTCATCATGTTGAGCTGATAATTGATGAACTAAACCACTCAGTATACGAAGAAGAAACCCATGAGGTACCAAGATTCATTCCGCACTTGTCACAAATCAACCTGGCAAGTTATGTGACAACTCGACTACGCGGAATGTACACTGAAGAAGATGTAGAGATTGATGTTTACCGCAATGGATATCATGAGATATTCAGCAAGCTAAGCTACATTTTCACAGACTCGGACTTTCCCTTCAACCGTGAACAACATCAACTCATCCGACAAGTATGCCAAGCAACCAGATCCTTTGGAGGAGACCCTTTGGCTAGTGACTTTGAAGAAGTAAAAACATAGTTCATGGCCCTAATCACATCAATAGGTCGAAACCACCCCTACCGTGAGATTGTTCAAACTCATACCTGCACAAGAGTTGACTCTAACGGACCCGTCACATGGTCAGTTAGATACATCAGCTACGGGATGGCAATCCTCGACCGATTAGCCACTGATCACTTCAAAAGCTTCAGGATGGAATCCACCAACCCACCAACACTAATTGCTGATATGATAGAGCAATTCCTTCGATACTTCCCCCCACGTTACAGCTTACCTAGGAGCCACGGTAACCACTCCAATGCCCAGGACGCATCCAGCATCATCCGAAGACAGGACCAAGAAGAGCTCTCGACTTTAAAAGAGCGCTTCTCAGGAGGCAACCCGTGTTTTACATTTCCGCAAATTTTTCTTTCCAAGAAGTGATGAAATCTCCGATTATCTTTCACACTCGGACGTACAAAGAATACCTCCTCCTTCAAGGAAGTATCAGCATCTTATATCCGACGTGTTCACACCTAAGAGACCAATCACAAGAAGACTTGATCAAGAGTGCACCCAGCAAGACGAAGTCCGGCAGATGCAAAACCAAGGAAAACTGCAACTACCGGGGAGTAATTCTATACCAGTCTCTTTCCTTCGTTATAAATATACCATATCCAATATGCCTATCACTAAGTGTGGGATACAAACCCAACACACACTGCTAAAAGAATACGTCTAAGATGTTTCAAATCCTAAGTGTGGGATTTTACCTCAATCAGAGCTTAGAATAACATCGAGGAAGAAGTTCCTTTAAGTGTGGGATAGCAGTAGTCATACTACTGTAAAATGGATAATGGTATATGCTTGATTCTAAGCTCGCTGCTCTTAGGCCATCCTTCTCCATAAAGTAAACAAAATTTTCAAAATTGAGTTAAAAATATGTTGAAAATGAAAATTTTAGACAAAAAATGATTTACTCTGGGGAAGAAGGATAAATAAAATACGAATTCCTTTGGAAAATAAGTTTAGTAATCCCATAAAGAGCATCGCATGACTAGGCACACAACAACCCAAATTTCGATTCGTGAGGTATCTTAAGCCATATAAATCATTCACTTTCAATGCTTCACTTTTTCGATTCTTGAGTGTGCCGATGTATGTGTTTAGAATCAGAACTTGCTCTTGTTATGCATTTCGAATCCGAACTGGTGAGTCAAAAAGGAGATCGAGTCACATAATTCTTAAACCCATCCATACACCCAAAAAATACGTTATCCCTACCCTCTCAAAAGCATCCCTCAAACTTCATAGAAAGTTCCAAAGATAAAAGAAGAGAAGCTACACGGATATGATGTCGGAAAAAAAAATCAAAAGAAAAGAATTCGAAGAAAAGAAAATCAAAAGGAGAAAAAGACTCCTCTCAAAAATCATAAGAAAAGGGCGTCAATCCTCCCAAAAATTCCAACTTTCCTCTTCACCAAAAATAAACCTATGAAAAACCAACACAACCCCCTCTCATATCACCAACACTCCACTCAAGAAAACCTACCTCACTTCTCCTAGAATGATTGTGGCTAGATTGACTTCGCGCTCACCTAAAAGGTAACGATTTGATTCTCGATCAAGCCTATGACAATAAACGATACATGACTGGCGTTCTGAGTGATTGATAATATTAGAATAGGAAACCCAAAACACTTTGAGTGATTGGAGTGACCACCGTGAGAGGATCGCCTAGTCATGTATCCAAGATCAAAGATCGAAAGCATGCTCCCAAAGATTACAACCCTACTTTCTCAAAAGCACGAATATTTTATTTTTCCAAAACCCCCGAGGTAAAAAGTTCGGCTCTAAAATATTTCATTATCTACTTATTTTTAACCATGCTTGAAATTCGAGTTTGCTTGAGGACAAGCAAAGTTCTAAGTGTGGGATACTTGATATCGCGTAAAAAGTCATATTTTTACCACCGATATCTCTCTCATTCTGGAACAATACTTGGCATTCGGACTCAAATAATGCACAAATCAATGAAACTTTGCCAAGACGGTCAAAATGAAGTTGCACGAGAAAAATCAAGCAAAACAGACGAAAAACGAAGATTCCACGCACAGTTGAAGATTCAAGATATCCGAGACAAGATTTGAGACAAAGTGCCCACCACCATGATCTATCTTATCCAAGATTTTCTTTTCAAAAAACGAATCCAACGCAAAAAGAATCGACAAAAACGGACGCATAACGAAGAAAACACGCAAGAATCAAGAAACGAGCAAAAGACGGCGAACCGGGACGGCAGCATGCCAGCCGTCGCCGGCCACACTGCTGCCGCCGCCGGCTGCCTATCCCGCATCCATTTGGTGCTTTTCCGTCCTTTCCCGTACTTTCTTGGTACATATGCTAGCACTTTATGCAACTTTAGGGTACATGTGCTAGACCTTTACGCGCTTTAGGGTACATGTGCTAGCCACTTTACCACCTTTTGCTAACATGTGCCCCAAGTTGCTAAAATGCACCAGAATTCACCTATAAATAGAGGCCTTTGGTTCATTTCAACACACACCTTCCATATCTTTCTTACTTCTCTCTAGCTTCTAGTTTTACTTTCTCATTTTATTTTCTTACTTTAAATTAGTATTAGGCTAGTTTAGGAAGCTTGTTAGAATAGAGCGAAAGCAAGGAACGTGCTTGTAATCTTTGGTGTAAGCTTGGAGCTACTCTTATTAATTCAAGTCTATTCCTTCTCGCATATTAATCTCGGTTATTTCTATCCTTTTCTATCTTAATTAAATATGTATGCTTTAATTATGCTAGAGATAGTTTGTGCCATGATTAGCGAGTAGATTACTATTGTATTTGTTGTGATGTAGTTAGCATAAATAATTATGGGATGACTTTAAATATGTCGTGAAATAATATGACGGCCCCTATTTGACTGTTTACTCGATATAGTACTGGAAACGCTTCTGAGCGGAGTACAAATGTATGGAAGTCAGTAAACGACCGAAGGTAGTTGTATTATGGATCGACATTATAGAAAAGGAAACTTTATGAACGGAATTATCTTATGATTTTAAACATAAAACTTATATTCGCCTTTCGATTAACAAACGTGATTGTAACCTTGTAAAGAGGAGTCGCGAACCTTAATACTTGCTCAATAGTTATCTGTGTCAAAACTATGGTTTAATTGTAACGTCATGCAGTCATCATAAAATGCAATGTGATTACGTGGAATTGCCATGAGTATAGTACACTTTCAATCACAATGTACATACCATGAAAACATCGCGAAGCAATTAAACTCACTACGGAAACATTGGTTGACGTTTAAATACATTGTGAACTACCATAGTATTTTCTAACACGGTCTGGGTTTAACTTTATGCAAAAGCCGCCAGCATTTTAATTAGATTAGTTAGTTTAGATTAGATTAGAGTAGGTAGGCTATAGGCTAAATAACCATTCACGAAAACCTAGGGATTTGTTAATTGTATTGAGAAAGGCAAGTTTAAAATCCAATTTAAAATGATACTTTTCCTTTGAACTATGAAACCTAAAGTAAGGTACGCAAGAAACCAAAACGTTTTCCCTCGCTTATCATGCTTGAGTTTCACTAATAGGAATTAATCAATTAAGTCCGAACATATGCTCTAAGTTAGTTGTTAACTGGATTTGTAACCTGTATGGTATTAAGAATGGTTAGACTTATTATGGACTTGCTACTCTGTTCCTTCGCCCACGAGCGAATGCGTTCAATAATAAGAGCCACTGACTCCTGTTGGAATAGTGTCCAAGATCATAACTAAATTGGTAAGATTATCATTAAAAGTAGAGTCCTTTTTGGGTCGCCCTTAATGAACAGTTAAGAGAAATAAATGAGAGATAATATCAATTGGAATTAATATTATAAGTTAATTATTTGGTTTGTTAATTTATCAAAGTTGATAAATTAATTAGAAGCTAAAAGAAATTAACAGAAACGATAAAGAATGTTTAGTTGGTTTGTTAATTGAATATTAATAAGAAACCAAAAGGAATAATCTAGAAACTCCATCTATACGCCGTATGGAATTTCCATACGCCGTATGGATGCTAGGGTTTGTGAGGCGGTGGACGGCTGGCGAGAAAGTTCTGGAAACATCATCCATACGCATTATGGAATTCCATACGCCATATGGATTGAAAAGCAGTTTGTCCCACATCGGCTGGGATACAAATCCCAAGGCTTCCTCCTCCCCTATAGGTTTTCCTTATACCTTTTGAATCGAATAGTTTTCAATTCTAGTTCTCTCTTTCTTACTCCTGCTCCTTGTAAGAGTTTTACGACTTAGAGTTGTGACCATAGGAGACTTGGGAATTATCTTTGTTCGTGGGTGTGAGCCATTAGAGGTGTTCTATTTTGGGCACTCGCCTCCAAGCAAGAAGGTTCTGCAAGGTCGTCTACGCGCGAGAAATTATTTTCTCAAAGGTTAGTAATTTCCTATTTATCTTATTTGTTTTATTTCTTTTATTTATTCAAGTTAAGATCCTTTAGGGTTTAGTTTCCTAATTGCCTTAGATTAATTTTGTTATAATTTCGCTGCGCATATTAATCTAGTTAGGGAATAGAAAACCCAACAGTGGTATCAGAGCCTTAGCTTAATAAATACTAGCATTTAATTATCTGCAATAGTATGTAGGTAAAGATAAATTGAAATTGGCTTGTCTAAATTGGTAAAAAGTATTTACACGTTAGACCCTTATATTTTGAATTGTTTTAAAATATACTCCTGAATTTTAAAATGTTTTAAAATAGAACCGTAGACTTTAAGAGTTTAAAGAGAGACATTACATATATTATGAGCTATAAGTATATGTATCATTAAAGTTAAATACATCGTCAGTCAATTGATAAATCGGCTCACCCATAGTGAACAAACTATAAGAGAGGTATAAGGCGGGTTGCTCAGCTTCCCTAAAGAAGTCAGGTTTTTAATAGGCTTCGCGCTAACCTGCTTCTCCGCTTCTTTGTGCGTTCAATGGAGCTACCGAGGACTTTTGATAGGATGATGTCAAGATCAAAAGTATGATCTAAAAGTAATAAAACAAAATCCCGTTCTAGATACTCAAATGTGAATAGTATGCTAACCCATGAAAACCGCACATCTTTCGTATGATCTGTTAATGGAGCGTGTGTGGTTTACCGGCACATTAATATGAGATCATATTGAGAGGTGATGTGGAACTCGCGATTCTCGAGCATACTCGGGCCGGGGACCACGCGGGTTTTGCATGGTTAAGTTCACCATCTTGTTCATGATCCTCGGCATACCAGTCATGAATGGTAAATGAGCATATCCATGATTAACATGCCATTGATGGAAATCAATGAATCTCAAAAGAACTAGGAATTTCATGGAGAATGAAATTGACAAGAGCATTGTCTACCTAAAATAAATTCGCTATATGATTACGGCAAACCTCTTCATAAAACGAATCTAAAATATGGATCCTAGCCTTAATTTGAAATTGGGTAATTTAATTAAGGAATACTCAAAATAACTAAAACTAGGTTATCTCAAAGATGTCTGCTTAAAATGGTAATAATCCTCATGTTCCTAATTCAACAAATAACTCGAATTCCTCACTACTCTCAGTTCTTGGGAGGGAAAGACTAACCAGTCCAAACTGTATGGACTAATGCGAATCTTAGGTTCAGCCTAAGGTATGAGAACAAGGAGTATGTTCTCGATAAACAGATTCCCACAAATGATAACGATTCAACCCAATAGCAGATTCAATCTCACCGGAAACATTATGGTGATGCGAATAAAGTATCTTGTATTCTTCATGAGCCCTCAATTGCAAAAGACTTTTAAGAATACTTTAGCTTATGAAATGAACCAGCAGTCAAAAGAAATGGTTCAGGAAAAAGGCAAGCAAAGAACGCCTTAATGTGGTTAGATCCCTCATGGCTTGCATACCCAAACCTGGAACTTCTAATTGTGCTTTCGCCTTGGAGATGAAAGGGTACATTGATAGGTTGGAATCATTGGATATGATATTCGATACAGAGTTTTCCATCACCATAGTTCTATCGGGTCTACCAGCTGTATACAAACAGTTTGTAATCTCATGTCAAATGGATTTGAATGAGATAGACATCTCAATAATGTAACTCCAAAATTACTGCAAACCGCTAAGCGAGGGATCAATAAGGATTTTCCCTCTGGCTCAGCAGCTCCTGTGTTGTAAAATTGGTCGTGATGCAAAGAAAGGATGAGATCTAAAATAGCTACGAATGGAAGGTCCAATCGTGGGGCTAAGAGAAAGATTGAATTTGAGATTGCATCTACCAATTAATCCATGGAAAGCAGTGTGCTTTTACTGCAACATAGTGGGACACTAGAAGCGTTGCCACCCAAAATATCTGAAGGACCTTAAAGACAGAATGGTCGAAAAAGGATTCAGGTATATAAGTAATCGAACTCCACATTATTAAAACTTCTAATTCGTGGGTCTTGGATACAGGGTGTGGTACTCACATTTGCACTGTATTGCAAGGTCCAAAGGAAAGTGGGAGTTTGAAGCATGAAGCATGAAGAGCTCAACTTAGTCATGGGAGACAAGATAGTCACGCCCATTTGAAAGTTTGAGTTCATGCTAAAATCCGGAGTTATGATACATTTAAATAATTGTTGTTATTCGAAACATAGTTTCATTTCATGCTTGTTTAAGGATAGTTATCAGTTTTCATTTGATAATGAGAATGATGATAGAGCTTCTCCTAGCAAAAGCATGTATAAATATATTAAATAGGTCAGCAAAGTAATTTAAATGTTCGTTCGTCTAATGAGCTTGATAAATCTAAATTGTGGAATTTTCGTCTTGAGCACCAAAATAAGAAACGCATCGCCCAACTCCAAAGGGATGGAGTGTTGGAACCATTCGACCATAAATCGGATGATGTATGCGAATCTTGTTTATCAAGCAAGATGACTAAATCACCATTCACAAGGTCGTGTGAAAGAGGTGAAGGAACATTGGACTTAGTGCACATGGATGTGTGTGGACAATTCCGATGCGCTACAAAAGATGGAAATCACTACTCAATAGAGAACCAACAGGGCAGAAAGATAAAGGTACTCCAATCCTATAGGGGAGGAGAATACCTTAGTATCAAATTTCTTGATCATCTTAGAAACTGTGGAATAGTTACACAGTTGTCTCCTCCTAGAACACCATAGCCTTATGGAGTTGCTAAAAGGAGAAATAGAACCTTGTTAGACATGGTTCAATTTATGATGAGTCGGGCAATACTTCCAATAAACTTTTGGGGTTAGACATTATAAACATTCTCGCATATCTTAAATCTAGTATTCACCAAGAAGAGATGTGGAAGGGAAAAGTTTTCTCTTAGGCACATCCAGATCTAGAGTTGTGAAGTTGTCGTTAGATGAGAAACTTAGCACAAAAGCCAGATCTAAAAGGTATTTCTCATTGGTTATCCACAGAAGTCGTTTAGATATTTGTAGCTCGAAGAGGAGTGTTTTTTGAGAGGGAAATAATATCTAAAGAGGACAGTGGGAGTACAATTGATCTTGAAAAGATTCAAGGATCGACCGATGACGAAACTATGGTAAACACTGATACTCAACAAGAGGTGGTAACACCTGTTGAACTTGATGACATGTCCTTTCCCGCTCGCAATTGTATAGTTAGCAAACCTCCTCGGTGTTAGTCCCTGTTTAACTTAATAAACAATCGTATATAATAAGCCTTGAATATATTATTGAGAAGTTGCGGAATCACACTCAATAATATTAAGAAGATCAACGAATATAAATTAATATGATGAACACAATAATATACCGAAAGCTTCAATCTTATTAATGATATAAGACGAATACACTTGATGTATTAGGGTTACAGAAAACCTTGAAGCTGCGCAAAACCTTAACCTATCTAGGTCTAAAGGATCTCTATTTATAACACATAGAGTCCTATACAATCTCCTACGAATATGGAATAAAATAACTTCCATAACCGACTCATACTTATCACAAAATCATAAACAGTTGTAACTATTACACATTCAGTGGTAACTGCTTCAATTGTAATATAAGACCAAGTACAAACATATAATCAGTGTTAACTGCTACATATATAACTAACAGTTACATATACATAAGCAGTTTTAACTACTTACAGACACATAACTATCAGTTGAAATCTATCTTCAATCAGTTGTAACACTTGTCTTCTCTTCAGATTTCTTCTATCAGTTGTAACTTTGTAAAGACAGTTTTATCCTTCAACATAAACAGTTTTAAATACTTTGTACTCTGTCTTCTCATCAACAACTTCAATTCAGACCAGAAACAGTTTTGACCCAACAATCCCCCCCTAAACTTAATCTGTCCTTCACAGCATTAAGTTTCTTCTAATCCTCCATTATGAGCTTCACAAAATTCTTTCAAAACTGTTAGTCTTTTCTTCTCTTCCTTCTATCTATCTCTTCCTTCTTATAGATCTGATTCAGCACCATATACACCAATTCCAGAGCTACATCATCTAAAACTGTAGCTTGTAACCTTGCATTCCTCATGCTCATCAAAAATCTCAGATTTATATAGTAAAATTTATCTGTCAACAACCACATAAACACTGCATCATCCATAACAATCTGATGTACTCCTGGTTTAGCATGATAAATCCAATTTCTGACCTTACTCAAAATAGTAAACTGAAATGGAAACTCTTCTGGTTCAAACATAGCCTTAATCCAATGCCATGTAACCTTCTCAACCAGATTATCAAACTCTTTTAAATCCAAATTCTTCTCCATCTCAATCTCATATATTCTGACCAAATCAGTTCTACTGATCATCTTTATCAAATCCCTAAAAGATCTCCACCAAGATACATTCCCATCTGCTCTTTCAATTTTAATCTTGTGAATCTTAACAGGATTGACAAACTGTTCAATTGACCAATCAATGATACCAGGTAAATCAACATTAACTAGCTCTGATTCCACTGGTTGTAACAGAATAAATTCCTTCAATTCATCAACATTCCTTTCTCTATCAGGAATTTCATCAAACTCTCTTTTCTTTCTTTCAATTTCATCTTTCTTTCTCTTTTCAGCTTCTTGTTTTTCTCTCTTATCCTTTTCTTCCTTTTCTCTTAATTTCTTTTCTTTATCAGCCTTTTTCTTATCTTTTTCTGCTTCTTTGTTTTCCTTTTCTTTCCTCTCAATCACTTCAGGATTCATATCATCCTTATCCCACAAATTCTGCAATCTCTACAATGTCATCTGCTTCAATGCATTCATAGGAATATACCCACCTTTTAGCTTTGCAATCAAATTCTTCCTCATCTGAGCTTTTTTTGGTGGTTTTGCAGCCTTTTTCTTTCTGGCCTCTTCTTCTTTCTTCTTCTTGATTTGATCAACCAAATACTCAATATCATCCTGCTTCTGCTCTTTCAACAAGTACTCATCCCATTCTGCTACCTGTTCCTTAGTCATTTTGAAAAACTTACCAGGCTCAATTTCAACATCAATCAAATCTTCTGCATTGAGCTCATCATGTAGTCTTTGTGCATATTCAGTATCATGAGCAGTTACATCAACTGGCACTGGTTTTGACTTTTTCTTCTTTTGTTCTTCAACCAGTTTTCCCTTGCCTTTATCCTTAGGATCAATCTTTGGCAGATCTTTCTTCTGATGAACAGGAGCTGCAGCAGGTTCTCTGATCTGAAATCCAGGCAAAGATGGTTGTGTAGATGGTTTCTTTGGAGTTTCAACCTTCTATCATGTTCCTGTCATCTTAGCAGTTTTAACTAGAATGCTCTTTTTCCTAGTTTTTTCAACTTGTTGTTGAGCATCGGTTTGAACATCAGTCCTTTCTTTTTCAACTGCTATCTCTGGTTTATTAACCTCATCACCATCATCACCATCAATCTTTAGCTCCTCAGTCTTTTCACCCATATCAACCTCTGTAGTCTGATCCACTGAACCAATAACCTCAGTATGTTCAGATACATTGTCATCTGCCACTGGTTCATTCATCTCTGTTTCCACTGTTTCATATACTGACTCATTCATTTCTGGCTCTGTTGGTGGTGTTGGAGGTGTATGTACAAACTCATCATCTTCTGGTTGTTCCATCTCTATTTCTTCATCAACCTTCTCATCATCAGACACAACCTTCTCATCCTTATTTACCTTATCACCCAAATTTGTCCAGACCTTCTCCCCCTTTTTGAAAGCATTTTGTGGAAACTGATAAGCATCCTCAGGTTCATAAGTATCATGAACCACATACTTCCTCCCTTTCTTCAAACACTTAATAACAATCCTTTCTAAATGCTGCACTCTCCTCTGCAATTGATCCACAATCTCATCCTTAGCTTTATTCTTCTTCCTCTCCTTGACAAATTTTGACCATACATAATCAATCATAGCCGTCAATTCTGAGTTAGTTCTAGCGTCAACACCTTCAGGATGTGAATCCTTTGGTGAATCATTGACATTATCAAACTCTGACTCATGCCTAGCATGATCATCAATGTCCCCTTGGTTCTTGGTACTGGGACCACTAGGATCATCTACAGGTGTAGAATCATGTCCAGATGTTGCCTCTGATTGGGTCTTATTGATGTTACTTCTGTCCTGCTCTGCCAGTGGGCTAGAAGCAGTAGAAGAAGCCCTCTCAGAATGATCAACCTCCTCCTCATTGATCATCTGCTGTGATGAATCATTTGACTGAGACACCTGAGCAGCAGCAGCCTCATATGCCTGTTTTCTAGCCTTTTTGGCTTTAAAAGATTTAGCTGTTGTGGTCCCTTATTTTCTTTTAATACCCCCAGCTACTGTGGGTTAAGAAGTGGTGGGTGGAACCATTCTCTCAGTAGCTGGTTCAGCTTCAGGTGGTGGTACTGATGCTGTGGTGGAAGGTGCAGGAAGCATAGTAGAAAATAATGCTGTAACCTTCCCTGAAAATTTAGTATCTCTCTTCATATTTACAAAAACTTTTGGTTTAAAAGAGACAATACCAATAACTTTATCAAGTGCAGTTAAATTAGGAATTTGTTCATTTAAGAACAACTGCACAAATCGTGGATACATCAAAAATTTAATCTTTGGTTGCTCAATGTTTCTAAGCATACCAGCAAATATCAGATTTGAAAAATTAAACCTTTGACCAGTTGCAAGACAAGCAATTGCATAAGCAATGTTGCTTCCAAACTGTTCAAAAGATGATCTTTTTGATGATAAGCAGTGTAAAATTGTATGTATCAAAAACCTCCACTGATGAGAAAATAAGGTTTTCTGAAAAGTAAAAACTTCAAAAGAACCCTCATAACCCATCAAGCGTAAAGTATCATACATAACATAATCATCTAAAGAAGTTATACATGCCTCATCATCTAATTGTAATGAAGCTCTAACAGTAGCTTCTGTAACTACAACTCGTGTATCCATGACTTTTGAAACGATTCTTTTAATCCCCTGTTCCTCTTCTATTGTCGCATTCACCCAGAAATTGTTGATATGATCATGAGATATCCTGGGTGCCACAGTAAGAGCATGACGAATATGTGAAGCACGAAGGAAATCAATGATTTCCACATACTCGTTTGCCTCAACAGGTTTCATCAAGAATGCGATCATATTATGATCTTTTCCAACTTGTAGTTGAACAGTAGACGAAGTCGATGCCATGATAAGAAATCAAGAAATCGAAGAGAATCGAAGATGATTTACAGAATTGAGAATCTATGAGACTTAGCGCAGTGGTTTGTGTGTGTAATTTTGAAAGCGTAATGAAAAACCCTAAGTGTTGAGAGTTAAGTACTGAAATTAAATCAATTGTAAACCCTAATTTGACCAGATCCCCAATTATAACTAAAACGGTGTTAATCAAGAAAAATAACACGTTCAGTGGTAATTGTGAGAATAACCATCAGTGGTAAACAACACTTGGTTTTTCAAATGCATCATTTACATAATAAAGCTAGCAGTGCTCACTTGTACAAGCAGTACCAACCGACCAAGGCAGTGCTAACTTAATACAAGTAGTACTTCAGATCTAGCGAAATCATATAAACAAAGCAGTGGTTGATTTTATTTTTTATTATTTTTTTTTTTTTTACCGAAAGCTAAACTCCACAAGCAGTAAAACGCCAACATATACACCTGCAGTAGTTAAACTCCAAGGCATAGCAATATAACCTGCAGTATTAATGCAAACAAAAATACAAGTATACAGTGTTAACTATACACTAACAGTGGTGAAGTGATTATTACCACTGTTTATACTAAACGTAGTAAACAGTGATAACGATACACAATACACACTATCAGTGTTTAATTAACAAATCAGTATTAACCCAAATTGAAAGCACATTTGATATTATTCACAGAAAGCAGTGATAAGAAAAATACTTAAGACAAATTCATCATTCCAATACTAGTAACCAAGAACGTGAATCTGCCTACATCAAAAGCTTTAGTAAACAGATCAGCAAACTGATTATCAGTATGAACTTTCAAAATTTGAATAAGTCTTTTCTCATTACAGTCTCTAATGAAATGATATCTAATTTCAATGTGCTTTGTTTTAGAATGTTTAACTGGGTTATTAATAATACTGATTGCAGAACTGTTATCAATAAAAATAGGAGTATTAAGAAAGGTAAAACCGTAATCTAACATCTGATTCTGAATCCATAGCACTTGAGCACAGCAACTTGCAGCTGCTACATATTCTGCCTCTGCTGTAGATGTAGATACAGTGGTTTGTTTCTTGCATTGCCATGAAACCAATCTATCTCCCAAAAATTGACAACCTCCAGATGTAGATTTCCTGTCCAGATTAGCTCCTCCATAACCACTATCTGTATAAGCTATCAGATCAAAAGAAGTAAACTTTGGATACCAAAGGCCCAATTTTGGTTGACCCTTTAAATATCTAAATATTCTTTTGACTGCAAGAAGATGTGACAGCTTTGGATTAGCTTGAAATCTTGCACATAAGCACACTGCAAACATGATGTCAGGCCTTGATGAAGTGAGATACATAAGAGACCCGATCATTGATATGTAAAGATGTTCATCCACACTCTCCCCCTCAAGATCTGCATGTAATTTTTTGTTTGTCTCCACTGGTGTGCTTGCAACTTTAGCATCTTTGTACCCAAACCGATCCAGTATATCATTAACATACTTACTTTGATGAATAAAGATTCCTTCATTCTGTTGCTTCACTTGCAGCCCCAAGAAAAATGTTAATTCCCCCATGGAGCTCGTCTTGAACTTTTCATGCATCAGTGATTCAAACTCCTTGCAAAGACTATCCTTTGTTGAACCAAAAATGATATCATCTACATAGACTTGAACCAGTAGTATATCATTCTTAATTCTTTTAGTGAACAAAGTTTTATCTATTGCACCCCTTTTGAATCCATTCTGCAACAGATAATCTGAAAAAGTGTCATACCAAGCTCTAGGTGCTTGATGTAATCCATAAAGAGCTTTTTCAAGTTTGAAAACTTTATCAGGAAACTTAGAATCTTCAAACCCTGGTGGTTGGCATACATAAACCTCTTCCTGTATAGTGCCATACAGGAAAGCACTCTTAACATCCATCTGATACACAATGAATCCCTTGAATGAAGCATAAGCCAAAACAATCTAATTGCCTCTATTCTTGCAACAGGTGCAAAGACTTCATCATAATCAATCCCCTCTTCTTGTGAATATCCCTGTGCAACCAATCTAGCCTTGTTTTTGATCACTATACCTCTTTCATCCTTCTTGTTTTTGAAAATCCATTTAGTACCAATTGCCCTCTTCCCTTTAGGCAAATCAACCAATGTCCAGACTTCTTGAATCTTAAACTGAAGCAACTCCTCTTGCATAGCTTCAATCCAACTAGGATCTCTCAAAGCTTCAGTAACCTTCTTTGGTTCTGTTTGAGACAGAAAACAGGCAAACAAAGAAGTATTAACTGCTTCTGTATCAAGATTTACTTCATCCTCATTTGCTGAAGCTTCAAACACCTGACTTTGATTTCTTGTTTTAACAGCAGATTCAATATCTCCTATTACATTCTCAAGTGGATGATCTTTATGAGTAATGTATTTAGATGCTGCTGTTTCTTGAATCTCCACCTCCAAGTTGGTATAATTTCCTTCTTGTCCAAACTCATTACTTGACACTTCTCTTGCAATTCTCTTTGACACAGGAGTAGAGCTCATCAAATGTAAATAATTCAATTGTTCCTGCTCCTTGTCAAGTTGCTTTGTTGGTGTCTGATCAACATCCACACTTGCCTTTGAATACTTCTGTGCTGGACTCATATCACTGTCTTCTGCACTGTCTTCCATAACAGGTCTATCAGAATCATCAACATGAGTAAATGATGTTTCATCTGATTTTCCTGATTCCACATTCTGTGATGTCTTTGGTTGATCAGTTTCAAACACTTCTGCGGGATCAGGAGACCAAATTGGAAACAATATGTATTCCAATGAATCATTCTTCTTTCCAGCTGGTATTCCTGAGTCTGATCTACCTTCTCCAGTACCTGATCCTGTATTTATACCTGCACTTGTACCTGCACTTGTATCCACATTTGTATATCTAAAAGCAGTATTAAGTGCATCAATATCAAACAGTGAATCAGGACCTTTTCCATCAGGATTAACAGTGTTTTCATTAAAAGTGATGTTCATTGATTCTTCTATGATCCTGGTCCTTTGATTGAATACCCTGTAAGCTTTACTTTGAATAGAGTAACCAACAAATATCCCATCATCTGCCTTACTCTGAAATTTACCCAAATGATCTTTGGTATTTAAGATTGTACAAGGACATCCAAAAGATTTTAAGAAACTAACCAAAGGCTTTTTCTTAAATAACAGTTCATATGGTGTCTTGTTATGAGGCTTAACAACTAATATTCTATTCTGAACATAACAAGCTGTGCTAACTGCCTCTGCCCAAAAGGACATAGGTAGCTTTGCATCAGATAGCATGGTTCTAGCAGCCTCAATCAGTGTCCTATTCCTCCTTTCAGCTACTCCATTTTGTTGAGGAGTTCTAGGTGCACTAAATTCTCTCTTAATAGCTTTAACTTCACAGAATTTATCCCTCTCATGATTTTTAAATTCTGTTCCATTGTCACTTCTGATGATCTTTACTCTTTTATCCAATTGATTTTCCATCTTAGTTATAAATGATCTAAGTATTTCACCTGTCTCATCCTTTGTCCTAAGAAAGAAAACCCATGTAAATCTAGTGTAATCATCAATAATCACAAGGCAATAAGATTTTTTCCCCATACTACTTATACTGGTTGGTCCAAATAAGTCCATATGCAATAAGTGTAAGGGTGTGCTGTTTGTGTTCACAGTTTTGGACTTAAATGAGGATTTGTGTTGCTTTCCCTTTTGACAAGAAACACAATGATCATCACATGAATAGACCTTTTCAGGCAAACCTCTAACAAGCTTGTTTTTGACAAGTTTATTAATGGTTTTGAAATTCATGTGACACATCCTCCTATGCCATAGTTCAGATTTATTCACACTTGCTTTAGAAATAAGACAGTTTAAATCAGGTTGAGGTGTCATATTTACTAAGTCACACTTATATACATTATCTTGCCTTGGAATTCTCATTAAAATCATGTTTTCAGGTATTTTGAATTCTTTGGACAAGATAAGGCATTCAGTGTCAGTAAAATGAACTGGGTTCTTTTTATCTATGATTTGACTCACACTTAGCAAATTATACCTCAGTTGTTCCACAAAATAAACATTATCAAAACTTAGCTTTTCACTCTGAACTGTTCCTTTCCCTGTGATCCTTCCTCCTTTTGGAATGCTTCCAAAAGCGACATATCCACCATCAAAAGATTTGAAATCCTGTAGCTTTTCTTTGTCTCCAGTCATGTGCCTTGAGCATCCACTATCAATATGCCATAAGCTCTTTGGCTTGCCCTGCACAAACAGTCAAAAAGAGAATTAATTTCTCTTGGGAACCCAAACCAATTTGGCTTTGGGTTTCCCATGTGCATTCACATATTCAACTTTCTTGAAGATTATTGATTGTGATGCACTGTTGGTATTTGGAACTGTTAAATTATCAGACATAATAGGTGTCCAAATCCAACTTATTTTAGACTTAACAGTGTTCTTTGGCTTAACAGTTTTAACTGTTTTACCAATTGAAGAGTCAGTGTTAATTTTGTTAACACTGTTTTTGTATTTAGTTACCACTGTTTTAGTCTTTAAGCTTTTGGCTAAATTTGTTATTACTGCTGCAGTAGATTTACCTGTAACAGTGCTTAACATGTTAGCCTTTGAGTTTATCTTCTTAACTCTGGCAGTATGATTAACTTTTGATTGAAAATTTTGTTTGTTAATCATATTTGCTTTTGTCCATGACTGTTTTCTAATCCTTTGAACATTCTCAGGATTATGATAACAGTCATATTGAAGATGACCCATTTTTCCACATATAAAGCAAGGCATTCCTTTAATCACAGTAACATTATTACCCAGTTTCTGTGAAATCATTTGATTCCAGTTTTTTTAATTACCTCTGGGTTTTTGATTTTGAAAATTCTGTGAAGAAGAAGTACTTGCTTTACATTTACAATTAACATAGTTATTCACAACAGATTTAACGACAGGTTTAGTAACTGAATTAACTGTATTACTAACATATCCTAACCCATGTTTAGATTTGTTAGTATTCAAGCTCACATTCTCTAAGTCCAGTTTAGCCTTTTCCTTAAACATTTTCTTACCCTCTTCTAGTTTATCTGTTTTAAGCTTAGAAACTAGACCAGTAATTGCTCTCTTCACATTCTCACATGTTGAATCAGACTTAGATGATTCAGATTTTACACTCTTCTCACTAACAGATATCCTATCACTCTGATCATCTTCTTCAGTCCAATCACTAACTTCACCTTCTACATACAACTCATCATCAGATAAAGTTTTAATTGGATCAGCCTTTTTAACCTCATCTGTCATTCCTCTTTTAAGTGAATTGATATCAATTTCACTTTTAGGAGGAAAGTAGGTGTGATTATAAGGTGGAGGTACATTATTGTACCCTAATCCAGTCTTAATTTTATCATGAATCTGTGAATCAATAAGTTTATTGACACTCTTAGAAGCATATTCTAATTTATTTACATCAAGTCTTATGCTATCTCTTTCACATGTGACCTCAGTAAGTTTCTTAGATAACAACTCGACTTTATCTTTAAAAGTGTCTCTCTCCCACCTAGCATATTCAATGTCATATTTAAACTGTGTTGCATTGACTTCATATGCCTTTATTTGATTTTCCAGATTTTCAATGACTGCTATGGTGTGTTTACTTTTGATTTCCCATTGTTTTAGTTCCTCACACACTTTTATATTATGATCCCTGTAATGTTTAACAGTTTGTTTACAAACAGCAGAACATAATTTATTTTGTACCTCAGTAGGAACTTCGGACTTTTTGTCAGATTCTGCAATGGCCATGAGACATTGATTCTTCACAACATGTTCTTCTTGATCACTCCAGTCCCATCCACAGCCATCCATAGACACCAATGCATTTGCTGAATCACCCTGAATTGGAATGTTTCTGGTTTGAGTTCCATTGCTTCCAGCTCTCTGACCATTACCATTCTGCTCTTGCCTAGGTTTTCTGCATTCTCTAGCAAAGTGTCCCATCTTGTGACAGTTGAACCACTCAATCTTGCTCTTATCAAACCAATTTGCATCATTCCTCTTATGAGCAAAGTTGTTCCTACCAGTCCTCTGCATGAACCTTTTTGCTCTCTGAGTAATCAATGCAATCTGCCACTTAATATCCATCTCCTCTAGATCATCACCATCAAATTGTTCCAGGTCTTCATTAGTAAGTGAAGAATTCACATTACTTGCAAAGAAAGATTCTAATATCTGATCATTAGAACTGTTAGATGATGTTCCTGCTCCTCCTGAAACATAAGTAGAACCCATTTGACTTGACTCAGCTTTTGTTCCACCCATAGACATAAAAGCAGCATTGTGACTATACCCAGTTGCTTGCTTCTTACTTTCCACCTTAGACTCAAAATTCCTCAAATCATTGTATATATCTTCTAATTCCTTAACTTCAATATCTGAGCTCTGCCTCAATCCAACAATGTAGATTGTCCATTCATCACCTAATGATCTTAAGAACTTTCTGTTAAGATCTTCTTTGTCAATCTTAACCTTGTGATTTTCCAATTCTCCAACTAATTTAGTAAACCTATCAAAGGTTTGAGTTAGAGTTTCAGTTTTCACATGGCTAAAATTCTCAAATTGTTGCTTTAACAGAGATCTTTTATTCTTTTTGGTGTTATCATTACCACCAAACCTCTTCTCAATTGCCTCCATTAGTACCTTGGGATCCTCACAAGAATCAAATCTGCTCTGATGCTCATTAGGAATGGATAGCAACAGAGTACTAAGAGCCTTATACTCAGTAGATCTGATCTTTCTCTCTACATCAGATGTTGGTGGTGGTCTTGGCTGCTTTACACCATCACCATCAAGAGTTACTGGTATACCATTAACAACAACTTCCCACATTTGATAATCTGTGAGAAGCATATATTGTCTGATTCTGACCTTCCATAGGTCAAACTCATCAGGTTTGAGCATTGGAATCTTTGTTGCTTGAATTCCTTCATTCCCTTCAGTCGCCATTGAAATCAAAAACTTAATTTAATAACTAAACCTCAAATACTAATACGAATAATCCCAGATCTTCCTGTCTTCAAAGCTTCACAAGCTCTGATACCATTTTGTTAGTCCCTGTTTAACTTAATAAACAATCGTATATAATAAGCCTTGAATATATTATTGAGAAGTTGCGGAATCACGCTCAATAATATTAAGAAGATCAACGAATATAAATTAATATGATGAACACAATAATATACCAAAAGCGTCAATCTTATTAATGATATAAGACGAATACACTTGATGTATTAGGGTTACAGAAAACCTTGAAGCTGCGCAAAACCTTAACCTATCTAGGTCTAAAGGATCTCTATTTATAACACATAGAGTCCTATACAATCTCCTACGAATATGGAATAAAATAACTTCCATAACCGACTCATACTTATCACAAAATCATAAACAGTTGTAACTACCATTCTGAAGTAAACAGTTGTAACTATTACACATTCAGTGGTAACTGCTTCAATTGTAATATAAGACCAAGTACAAACATATAATCAGTGTTAACTGCTACATATATAACTAACAGTTACAGATACATAAGCAGTTTTAACTACTTACAGACACATAACTATCAGTTGAAATCTATCTTCAATCAGTTGTAACACTTGTCTTCTCTTCAGATTTCTTCTATCAGTTGTAACTTTGTAAAGACAGTTTTATCCTTCAACATAAACATTTTTAAATACTTTGTACTCTGTCTTCTCATCAACAACTTCAATTCAGACCAGAAACAGTTTTGACCCAACACTCGGTTCTATTATGGTTTCCATAAAGAAGAACATAATAAAATTAGTGACAGTACACAAATTGAATTAGATGAGTCTGCTAACTACAAGGAAGCGATGGTAGGCCTTAAGGCTGCTAAGAGAAAGGAAGCCGTGAAAAGTAAGATTTAGTCTATGTCAGACAACCAAGTTTAGAATTTGGTTGGCACTACACTCAGTCTCAAGACGGTGAGTTGTAGGTGTATCTTCAAGAGGAATATAGACATGGATGGGAAGTACACACTTATAAAGCTAGGATGGTAGCGAAGGACTATACTCAAACCTTCGGGATTGATTATGAGGAAACCTTCTCACCAGTAGTTAAGAGAAAGTCAATTAGGATAACGCTAGCCATAGCTGCATTTCATTATTGTGAAATTTGGCAGATGGATATCAAAATCGCTTTCCTTAATGGAAAACTAACAGAGGATGTGTTTGTGGCACAATCAGATGGTTTTGAAAGTGTAAAGTGTCCTCATAGAGTGTGTAAGCTTCATAAGGATGTTTATGGACTTAAACAAGCCTCTCATAGCTGGAATCTCTGCTTCCATGAGAAAGTCCAAAAGTTTGAATTTTCTAGAAGCAAAAATGAGTCCTGTATATATGTCAAGTTCAGCGGAAGTGTTGTAGTCTTCCTAGTATTATATGTGAATGATATAATATTTCATAGGAAATGGAATCCCAACAATACAAGGTGTAAAGGATTGGTTGGGAAAAGTTTCGCTATGAAAGATTAAGGAGATCTAACATATATTCTTGGTATAAAGATTTAAACGATATAGGTCGAAACGTTTCATAGGACTTAGCCAGGACTTGTACTTAGAATAAAATTCTAAAAGGTCTTAGAAGGAGAATTCTAAGAAAAGGAATCTACCCTTACATCATGGCATAAAAGATTAGAAGGGATCTATGTCCAAAAGACTTAGCAAGAATTGGACGAAATGAGTCGAGTCCCATAAGCCCCGTCTATAGGATCGATCATATATGCCATGACGTGTACAAGGACTGATGTCTCATTTGCTTGGAGCAAAGTGAGTCGACATCGGTACAATCCTGGTGAAAGTCATTTGACAGCTGTAAAGAACATTCTCAAGTATTTGAGAAATACTGAAGACAGGTTTTTAGTGGAGAAAAGGAATTCAGAGTAACAGGTCATAGTGACACAAGTTTCCAAACAGATAAAGATGATAGTCATTCACAATCTGATTTGGGAATCTTACTGAATGGAGGAGCGGAGACATGGAAATTCAAAACATTTTGAAAAGAAATACCATTTTGTTCGGAAAATAACAAGTGATTGTGAAGATCTAGAGGATAGTCCGGTTGATCCGTTCACAAAGAAACTGACAAAGTCCAGACACAAGAAAACCGCTAGGAGCATAAAGGACACGTGGTTGTGAAGATCAGAGGATAGTCCGGCTGATCAGTTCACAAGGTCATTGGTTGAGTCCAACTCAGTAAACATGCTAAGAGCATGAGTTTACGAGGTAACATAAAGTTTTAGTTATTAGTTTGATTTTGAAATATTACAAACAATGATGGAAACATGAATAAACTTGGTGATTAAATAATGGAGATTTGTTTATTGGAAGGAGTTCTACCATTTACTATTGTTTGTCATTGTGTTTCAAGTTTAGCATGTTTAGACACCACTTCCAGAGTAATAAGATTTACTCAAACCTCCTAAGTCGATCACACTATAGGAAGTATGTGGTGAATTAAGACTGTCATGGAGTGTTAGTAGATTGTCTATGGAGATTAGACATTGCATATATGGAGATTGTTGCAACACTCATGGGTACTTAATGGGGATTTAAGTATAGGAGAGACCCGCACTCATGGAAGTTACTTCATGGATTGAAATCATAAGTAACTCTGAGATGATAATATCTTATATTCTTAAAATGGAGATACATTGAGTTTCTAGTTTTTCAAGTCTGTTATACTTTAGTCTACTAAAACGCTGTGCGTAAATGCCAGTTATAAAGGGTATGCTAGGTATGACATGATGAGTTGACTAGTGCTATGTAGTCGAAATTTATTTGTTCCTTTTCGCCTAATGGGAAAAGCGATATCATGGGCCCTCTGATGATTAAATGTTGACTAATAAAGCGCTTGGCCAAGCCAGGACTAAATTGATGTATACAATTTTGTAGTCATATATAGTCAAATTGATCGGAAATCAGAAAACACAATCTTGAATCTGGAGATTGATTAAAATCCATGTCCTAATTTCATACTATATCAGAAACAAAGGAATATATGATCACTTGTCTAAAGGGCTGTCTCTATATATGAATCAGAGTTCGGCAGTTGCATTGGATGGCACTCTCGGCTTAGTTAATGGGATAAAGCTTAGACCAATAATAGTTGATGACTTGTCCAAGTGGGAGACTGTTGGAATAGTGTCCAAGATCATAACTAAATTGGTAAGATTATCATTAAAAGTAGAGTCCTTTTTGGGTCGCCCTCAATGAACAGTTAAGAGAAATAAATGAGAGATAATATCAATTGGAATTAATATTATAAGTTAATTATTTGGTTTGTTAATTTATCAAAGTTGATAAATTAATTAGAAGCTAAAAGAAATTAACAGAAACGATAAAGAATGTTTAGTTGGTTTGTTAATTGAATATCAATAAGAAACCAAAAGGAATATTCTGGAAACTCCATCCATACGCCGTATGGAATTTCCATACGCCGTATGGATGCTAGGGTTTGTAAGGCGGTGGACTGCTGGCGAGAAAGTTCTGGAAACATCATCCATACGCCGTATGGAATTCCATACGTCATATGGATTGAAAAGCAGTTTGTCCCACATCGGCTGGGATACAAATCCCAAGGCTTCCTCATCCCCTATAAATAGGGGCCTACCCTTTAGGTTTTCCTTGTATCTTTTGAATTGAATAGTTTTCAATTCTAGTTCTCTCTTTCTTACTCCTGCTCCTTGTAAGAGTTTTACGACTTAGAGTCGTGACCATAGGAGACTTGGGAATTCTCTTTGTTCGTGGGTGTGAGCCATTAGAGGTGTTCTAGTTTGGGCACTCGCCTCCAAGCAATAAGGTTCTGCAAGGTCGTCTACGCGCGAGAAATTATTTTCTCAAAGGTTAGTAATTTCTTATTTATCTTATTTGTTTTATTGCTTTTATTTATTCAAGTTAAGATCCCTTAGGGTTTAGTTTCCTAATTGCCTTAGATTAATTTTGTTATAATTCCGCTGCGCATATTAATCTAGTTAGGGAATAGAAAACCCAACAACTCCCTCAAAGGAGAGTGTGGAGAGTTGAGCATTGTCTGTCTGATCAGAATCACGACACCTTAGTTCCTCGTGACATATTAGTTGATTACCGACTAATAAGGAATCTACTGGTTACACCATAAGTTATTGAATCCAGTAAACGGCCTCAATTTAGTTAAATGTTTCCCCCTAAAAGTCATCATCCCATATTATGAGCAAATGAAATCACAACAAATACTACTTTCCATTATCTGATTTATTGTTATCTTTTATTCGCTTTATTTAGTTTATTTAGTTAACTGAACCAAAACCCCCAACGCACTCTTATAAAAACCTGTAACTAGAAAAGAAAGATTGATTGGATCACCTCCGTTTCAATTCAGTTTCTCTTTAAGAACGACTCTAGGTCATACTTACCATCTACTAACCCTTGGTTCAGTATTAGTAAGTCATACTTAGACCCCAGCAAATACAAATTTAAAACTTCCACACCACTCCTGTCCCGTTGGCGTTGTGACCGCTTGTGACGACCCCAACAAGAATTTACTAAGTCTTAAAATTTCAACTTCTGGACGGCGACACTAAGTAAGTGTCGCAGGAAATCAAACGGCAACACTAAGGTAGTGTCGCAGTGGGGTACTTAGGTAAACTTAACAAATCAAACAAGTGCCGCAAAGAAGTGCCGCACTTAGTCAAACAGCAACACTCGATCAAGTGTCGTAAACAATCCCTTAGTAAATTTTAATTGGCCAATCAAGTGCCGCAGAATCCCAAATTAGCGACACTAAACTGAGTGTCGCAGTCAAGTGCTGCAAAAATCAATTTCAAATCACAGACGAGTGTCGCAACGAAGTGTCGCAACGAAGTGTCGCAGCCAAGTGTCGCAGATCGCGAAACTCAGCAGCCTAAAACCCAAAAAATCAAAAAATTTCGAAACCCTAATGAATTTCGAAAGCAGATCGACGAACAAACCCAGGAAACAACTCTAGAAAACGAATTCTTTAATCCAAATATCCCATAAACAAGATAAAACCCATAAATCTTTCATGAATAAATCAAAAAAACGCTCAAAACACGATCCAAAATCGTAGAAAACGAATCTCAAAATCACTCAGAACTCACAAGGTTTCGTCAACCTTAAAACTGAAACCCTAATCGACTATTTATACACAAACAGCCTGACCCTTGCGACACTTCATCAGCCACCTTATTGCGACACTAGCCTAGTGTCGAAATTGTGACACTTGCTAAGTGTCGCAGGTCAACAATTAGAGATTTCTAACTTCTATAATTCACTTTTCATTTCCAAAACAACTCAAAACATTACAGACTCTGACCAACAGACTGACACATAAATATGCACTAACAGTTGAGTTGTTATTCAGAATGTTTAAGTTGATTAGTTGCTTACATTGTTGATTTATATATATATATATAGCTAAAAAGCTATTGAGATTTATGAGGTATGTTAACTTAATAACTATATAAGTATCATGTTGCAGGAGTTGGAATAAAAGTTGTAAACTCATCAAGAATGTGGAAAGTAGTAGATTTAGAATATTTATACCTTTTGTTTGGATAGATTGTGTTGGTTAAGGTAATTGATGATAAGATGATATGGTATGTGTATAGTTAAGATGAATACGAAATGTTTAAAGTATAAGATAGTATGAAGAAGGTTAAGCGTGAGAACAAGAAATGAATAGAAAGAGTCTAGCTAATGTAGATGGGCCTGAATGTGATATTGAAGTAGTTTAATGTAAATAGACGCTTCCGCGTAAGTAAAGAGGGTGTTAAGGTTAAGCGGACACGAGAGACATTCGTGAGGACGGGAATGAAATAAGTGGGGGAGAGTTGTAACACCCCAAAATTTAAAGTGTTATTTTAATAAAGATAAAAGTGATTATTTTAAGTTATTATTATTATAAGTGGTATAAAATAATAAAAACTGTGAATGGTTTTTAAGTTCCAGACAATAGTAATTGAGAGAAGTAAAAAGTTAACAAATAAAACACACATACACTCACATGTACGTACATACACACATCAAAAACATTCCAGAAGTTGGAAGAAAAAGGAGAAAAGCGTGGAACAAGGAAGAAGAAGAAAATTCAGTCACAACAACATCGAATTAGGGTTTGAGAGATCGAATTCATTATCCTTTCATCATTTCTAACAATTGGTAAGCCTCCTTCTTCATTTCTTTTTAACCTAGTTTGGAGAAAAGTAGGGTTCTTGAAAGGGTTTGAGTTAGGGTTATGTATAAAAATGAAATTAAGAGTGGAATATGTTTAATTGTTGTTAGTTAAGCTAGAAATGGGTATTACTAACATCAATTCAAACATTTAACCCAAGAATTTGATTTGTTGTTCATAGTGGTTATGATGGGTGATGGTGAAATCTCTATAAACTAGTAATAATCTACCTAAATTGCTAGCAAGTGAAGTTGTTATGGTGTCTTTGATGATGTTTAAAGTAGTTATAATTAGGTCGATGAAAAATTTGATAAGTGTTCTTCATAATCAAAATGGGTTATGTTCAATTCTTAAGGATTAACGATTATTCGATTAAGATGTGGTTTGAAAGAGTTCTTATAATGTTAATATGATGTTTTAATATTTATTAATGTGATGTTGTATGAAGTCAAACCATATAAGTAGTTGAAACCTTGTGTTGATGAAACGGTGACTAGTTTGACTAAAAGTCAAACCTGGTCAACTAGTGAAGGGAGGGAATTAATTGTGTTGATAAGTTGAGTTGGTGATGATTGGAATCTAAACGTGTTGTATATTGCCTTATGATGTTGTTAGGTGATAAACGCTTGACGAATTCGAGTGGTCTTTGAATTGCTAATTCGGCTTAAATTTTAAAGTGAGTGATATGGGGGTCATTTGGGTAATGGTTATGTGAATTGGATTGCACATGTGCAAGAGATCCACAAAACCAAGTGGAATTGTTTTTAGTATTTCATATTGAATATTCATTATTAATAAGGTTACTAGTTGAACTTATTGTTTGTAGCACCCGTCAAATTAGGACTAGAAATTAGTGCCTAATCATTTGTAATACATGTAATTAGTCCTTTGGTTAGGGTAATTAATGTATCGAATATATATATTGATGAATATATATACGACTATGCGATTTGATTAAATCGTACGCTATTTCAAATCGAATGTAATTAGGTTCAATTAAATACGGATGTTGGTGAACAAATTTTATTAAATGATATAACATTATTTAATCACACTATTGTATTCAAAATATTATTTGATAATATTTCATATTTAATTCTGTAGGGATTCTAGATTTGATGATTACAAAACAAAATATGCTTAAATAAAGAATGATGAAACTATAAGGACTTAATGTGTAATATTAAGTTTAATTACTATGCAAGTTAGGTTTTCTTGTAAACCCTAATGTCTCTAGTATATAAAGAGACATAGGGACGTAGGAAAATGTGTGCACGAAAATATGTAGACGCCTAGGGTTTTGGTTTAGCCTCAAGATCAAGGTTTCTTGATCCTGTTATATTTGTATAACCGTTTTATTCTGATCAAATAATAATTGGGGCTTGTTGTGATAACATTGATGTTCTTATTGTTATTCCGCACTTTATGATTAATTCGATGTTATTGTATCCTAGATCAAGATCTAAACAATCTGAGCTAGATCTTTATTACGTTTTCACAATTGGTATCAGAGCAAGGTTGCTCGTGATCTAGGATATACAAGGTGTACGAGATAAAAGAAGCCGTATCGAAGAAACCCTAGAAGATTGCAAGAAAAATTCGTAATTCGTCACTTTCTGCACAGCCATGGTAAAAATTCCGGATCTCATTCGTTAACCGTTAGATCGTCGTGAAATTTAAACTGTAAGTTCTTAACATATAGACACACATTCTGACCAGATAGATTTTCGATCTGAGCTTTTGATTGAGAGATATTTATTGTCGAAATTGGTTGCTGAAAGTTTAGGGTTTTTCAGAATGGCAGAAGTAAAACGGTCACTGTGTCTTCGTTATTCAACGAAAGTTTATGATTTTTGGATATATTAGAGAAGACATATGTTTATACATTGTGTAAAAATTTCATTGTGATCGGATGTCTCTACATAGAGATATTAAAATTCGAATTTGCTGCAGTATGTTTGTGGTTTCTGTTTGTGTAGCTGCTGTGTTTTAATTGATGTGTGTTCGTTAACCATTGGATCGACTTGATTTTTGGATATGGTGTTCAAAACACATAGGTGTACGTTGTGTAAAATGTTGAGCACGATCAGATCTATCTACCATGAGATACATAATTTTTAGTGTGCTGCAAGTTTTGAACAGGAATTAAAGAAAACGATGAACAAGAAAAGGAAACAAGGGATCAAGGATTGTTATTGATGCCCTTGGATTTGAAGAATGTTATAAACGATTAGTGGAAAATACGATTACCGCTGTTGGTGTTAGTGGAATTCAAAGGAAATTACCACTGTTAATGCAAAGTGGGTTCCACTGTTTATTGATTTTGAAGATTGTTTCCACTGTTTGTTGATTTGTTTGGAAGATGTTAAAACTGTTAGGTAAAAACAGTTAAAACTGTTAGTACAAAACAGTTAACAATGTTAGTACTAATTGTTATAACTGTTAGTTCAACTGATGGTTTTGGATCTCGATTGTAATTGTTTTCATAACAATTTATTTGTATTGATTTAAGGCTCGTTTTTGAAGATTATTTGAAGATGTGATTACGAAGAAGATCGATTATAGCTTATTTGATATTGTAGTTGAGTTTGACAGGTTTGTATCTTATCATATCTCAAAGAGGAGGATGAAGAGCTTTGAAGATAACTTGTTTGGTTTGTATGGTGACGACGAAGACTTGACAAAATCTAGCAAACGTGTGAGATTTACAAACTTATGATGCTCAATGCTCACATTTGCTATCACTTGGAAGAGTTTGGGTTGCTCGGTGTCTTATTATGGAGAATAAGGATTTTTGTCAAAGAGATTGTGATCTACTTATACATAGGATTATAAGTTCGACGTCGTGGAGAGTACAAGATATAAGGTACAAGTTTGGAAAATTTAACTTCTTTATTAAGTTTGTTATACTCTATTTTCTTCACCGACCATTAATTACTACATAGAGCCAAGAGATTCAAGAGATGGTGAATATATTTTAGGGGAAGCTTACTGTTTAATGTTTCATCATCTACATGTACCACTTGAGGGGAAGTGTTTACAAGTTGCAATTGATTCATATTTGATTATTACAAAAAGGGGAAGAAGGATATTGATTTTGCAACTTAGTATGGGTGGTGACATGTTCAAGAAGATATTAAGTCAAGGGGAAGCATTGAAGATGGTTTCATTCATGAAGAATGTTTTGTAATATCAAATAGGGGAAGATTGTAGGGATTCTAGATTTGATGATTACAAAACAAAATATGCTTAAATAAAGAATGATGAAACTATAAGGACTTAATGTGTAAT
The DNA here is from genome assembly GCA_949592205.1 of Helichrysum umbraculigerum. Taxonomy (NCBI): domain Eukaryota; kingdom Viridiplantae; phylum Streptophyta; class Magnoliopsida; order Asterales; family Asteraceae; genus Helichrysum; species Helichrysum umbraculigerum. The sequence goes on along the minus strand of CATIUR010000007.1, from coordinate 18,030,708 downwards.
ATTAAGTTTAATTACTATGCAAGTTAGGTTTTCTTGTAAACCCTAATGTCTCTAGTATATAAAGAGACATAGGGACGTAGGAAAATGTGTGCACGAAAATATGTAGACGCCTAGGGTTTTGGTTTAGCCTCAAGATCAAGGTTTCTTGATCCTGTTATATTTGTATAACCGTTTTATTCTGATCAAATAATAATTGGGGCTTGTTGTGATAACATTGATGTTCTTATTGTTATTCCGCACTTTATGATTAATTCGATGTTATTGTATCCTAGATCAAGATCTAAACAATCTGAGCTAGATCTTTATTACGTTTTCACAAATTCGTATCGTACAAATAAACGCCTACGCGATTTAAAATATTAAACGCGCAAACAACAGGATCAATTTAAGTTATAAATTATAAATCAGTTATAAAGTATTTGGTGAAATACATCAACTAAAATAATGAATAAATATTCGTATTTTGAAACTTATATTTAAACGAGTGCAAAAATATTTAAACATTTAAACGGTCGGGAAAACGAACACCGCACGGGGCGCGGGGACTGAAAATGGGAGGCTAAACCTCCCACTCCTCCCTCCTTTTTCTCATTTATCACATTCCACTCTCTTTCTTCTCTTTCATTTCCTTTCAAATTTCATCACCATCACCATCGCAAAATCACTAATTTACACCACCAAATGACCTCGGTTTTCATCGCTAATTTGGAAGAAAAGAACCACCTCGACACGATCTAAACTTTCATCTTTTCGGATTCTCCTCGCGTCGATTTGTAAGTTTCCAACAAATCCCGCAACTCATCGATTTTAAGTGTTTTTGACTTGTGGTTGTTTGGATAAACTTGAAATGTCCATCTAAGGGTTGGGTAAAAATAATCGGACCAAACGGAAACCGGAAAACTCATTTTTGACACAAATTTCGGCCATCAAACGCCAATGTCGCATTTGTCCCAGCGACATTGCGACATCAGCTACAATGTCGCAAAGCTCCCACGATGTCGCATTGATGTGTGCTAAGTATAGGCAATTATAATAACAAGTTTAATTAAGGAAAATACTAAATAATACTATCACACAATTCAGGCAAGATTAACCCGTTCATTTAATATAGCTTAATAAGTAAGTCCAAATTCGAACACAAGGAACACAGGAAAACGTTATTCTTATTTATAACTAATTATCTATTTATTCTAATTACAAATATTCACAATTATAATACAATTAAATACAATTAAATACAAGGATCCAATTTACAATAATCTACAAGATAAGGGGGACGTTTTAGTTCCGAACGAACATATTTATATTTATATCTTTGATACAGATTCTAATAGATAAGTTTTAAAAAACAACTTAAGTATACTCAATTGGATAGAAGATTATAACTATTTAAACAATTATTTATTAAACGTATTATATCAACTTATGTCTATTTGCTTTGTTGGCTATTATTATTGGTGAATTACTAATGTAGAAAATCACAAAGATTAAGATAATTTTCATATAGCAACACTCCCAAATATTAAGTAAAGTATCACTATTTATTAAGATCTATCAGCAGTCTATTAATACAATTACAAGATTAGGTTGAATTACAGTGTTACTTAACATTAATAATTGACAATCATTAATTAATTTATAAAACTCACAAGATTAGTAAAGCTATCTATATAAATCAATTAACTGTTATCAATATTAATATAACACAGACAATTCTTGTATAATAAGCATTCGATAATATAGTTCCAACATAAACATATAATTCATATAATAATTCTAATAAACATACATTTAAACATTCATAATGAAAACCTAATAAGCCATTAATTCAAATGAACAATATCCAAAATAACCCAAAAGATTAATAAAGTTACAAGGATAAAGAAACCGAACCAATTAGCAAACCAGCTTTTCCTAGGGTTAAAAACCTTCAAACCCTAGCTCCTTTGCCTCCAAAATTGCACCTTAAAGTCGTCCTAAAACCCTAACTTTCGGTTTTAGTATTCTTGAATCGTATATGGTTTAAGTTAAATTGAGCCTCTATTTATAGTTTTACTGGCCGACCTCCCAACCGCCGGTTGGAGTTATTTGAATCCGGGTCCAACTCCACGTGTCTGCACCGCCTTAAACCCTAAAGCTCAACCGCCGGTTGGTTAATCCAACCACCGGTTAAATGTTAATTCCAGAATATTCCATTTTCGGGCTTGGGCTTGACTTTTGGACTCTCAATCTTTATAACCGGACTTCTTTGTCTTCTTGGCCCAATTCTTTATTTTAACTCTTTTAGTCTTCATTTCTTCAAGGTCTTTAATCTTAATTTCTTTAAGTGCTTTAATTCTTCAGTTCTGGTCTCGTTCTTGTTCCTTTTTCTTCATTCTTCAATTAAAATACATTTCTGCAATTATTAACAAAATAAGTATCTAAAATCATATAAATGCAATAAAATGTATAAAAATATAGGGATAAATTAATATAAAATATACTATCTATTTGATGCTTATCAAATATCCCCACACTTAAGTTCTGCTCGTCCTCAAGTAGAAAACTGAATAAAATTTAAAAATAAGCATCAAACTAATATTTAAGAATCAGAATACCAATACTAAAATTTTTTTCATAAATTAAAAATTTAAACAATTTAATTAACATGGATAACTATAATGTATAAATAAAATTATTATTATTTGTGTAATATATAACTTATAAATGATTACTAATATATTTGTCCACTTTAAACAATCTATACTCATATTTCTGAATACCCTTTTTATTGTTAGTTTGTATATTACTTATGATTTCCATATATGATATACCTTTAAATTTAATTATACAATTTACTTTTATATTCCAATTAAATATATAAAATACATTTTTAAGAATCAAGACATTGGTGACAGGTCTGCATTTTCATGCAACAGAGCGACATAACTTGATTCAGGTTTAAGCAAAACCAGACTTGGTCAAACCATTTTGGCGACCTCATTAGGTATCTTTTATTTTTAAGACTTTTCAAGTACTTTTGACTTGCGTTTGCTTAATTTTTAAATATATATTAATAGAGACCAGGTCTATACTTTCGTATAACAGAGGAAACCATCAATATATACCCCCAAATGTACTCACATAAGTAAAAAGATATAAAATTATTGCATAATAAACTTAAAATTTAAGACTTTTATGTCATACATCATATTATGTATCATAAAATAATAAACAAGTTATATTATTAATTTTTATTTTAAAATTCAGAAATCTTCATATAGATTGCCTATTAGTACATCATATCATATAACTATATATCACTTCCTTATTTAAGTAGCTTACATTATATATACAAAACAGTTAATCCATATTAAAGTCTAAACTTTTAAATACAAAACAAAACTTTTAACAAAAGTATTCTAACTAATAAATACTTAGTTATTCACTTAAAATTTTAAATTTTCAAAAATTTTAGAACAATAGAAACTTAAATGTTTAATTAAAGAAATTCTTTTTCTTACGAACCCTATCCCCACACTTAAATTATACAATGCCCTCATTGTATAAAAATGATAAACAAAAAGTGAGTAAGGGAAAGAAAAATAGAACAGAAAAACTCCCCTGACTGAATTATAAATTTCATCATCGGCTAATAAAAATCTTCTTGGTTGATTCCTTCATCTCTTGAAAAATAATATACAACATCCACACTTTCGTAGTTAATCACGATTGCATTTAGCATATGCAATAAGCCTTTAAACCCCTCGGTATCCCGAGTGGACGAGTTATAGTCTCGTGAGGGTTTCCAGTGAACACACCCACAAAGTTCAAAATTAATAAGATAAACTTATAAAATTTCCAAAAATTCCAAAAGTAATGCATTGTTCTGAAATACTAGTCGCCAATCTCCGAAAAGTGGCAATGTTACAAAAATAAACAAGCAAACAAATTAAACGTACCAAATATACAAATCATATAAACACATGCTACTATTAATTTTTATAGGCTTATTGTATCAAAACTTATTAAACTATTGTTATTCTATCTCTAGTTGGGTACCTATAACTATTGATTTCCTAACTTACAATGTTTTCTAATAATTATAGTTTCTTAAACCTATCTACTAAATACCCATACAATATTTCTAATATTAACACACTAATTCTTTAATAACGTTAAACTTATTAAACAAACTTCATTTACTTCAAAAATTGATTAAAAAGTCTCTTCTTCAATGTTTCATATCATTATCTAATAATATATTTTATAGTAATTATCTTTATAGCAAAAACATATATACAATTCAGATTCTAAAAATCCTAACTATAAAGAACAATTAATTAAAAACAATCACTGGATTAATGTATCCACACCTTAGTTAAGAAAATAATACCAATATTCAAAGAAAAACCATTCATTCACTAAGTTAACAATTAAGAATCTAGCATATAACATAGTTAAATTCCTCATATCTACTTCAATTATATTATCAAAGTATTTTAACCATTCCTATAAAATAACTCATACTTATCAAACCAACATTATAAACATTTTACGATGTCATAAAAAAAAACTTATAAAAGTGAGGATAAAATCTAATATGAATCTTAAAATGATTTTTAATACAGTCATAAAATATGGTTATTCAATTGAAACGTATCATACCTTATATAATATAACCGAGATTAATAATGAAAACACTTAACCACCTAAATATTACTAAAGAAAAATAAACATGAAAATTATTCCTAAAATAACACATATATTAAAAACTTAATATCCATAAACAAACAAACAACTACAGTTTAAAAGAAATCGTAACTAATAACAAAATGAAAAACTCCAAATAAAAATAAGAATGTGCGAATATCTTCAAGGTTGATGAACCCATTCTCGAGCTAGTGGTGAAACATAGTAACCATTTGGTAGCATAAAGTGTATAGGAACTCTCTGGTCAGGAGGAAAGATTCTTAAAAAGTATCTAAACATGATTTTAGTGATATCAGGTACTTGAGCAGTGGAATCTTCAAAATGTCGGTAATGTTCATCAGCTGCTATTTGCAATTCATAGAATTCCCTCATTATTTTCTTTATTGTCTTTGCTACATGTCCTTCCTCATTAATTACATTATATCCATTTACTTCCTTCACTTCATGCTCTTGATGCTTACGTCTTAACTCATCCATAAAACCATAAAATCCTAAATGTAACATTTCATACTTTCCAGTCGTAGGATTTCTCACTACCTCTTCAACTTCCCATACTATTCCTTTCATTAACTCTCTCTGACGCTCAGTAAACAACAATCCCGAAAATCTAAATATATTTATCATTTTTGTATAAATCTGAGATAATCCTAAATGAAATAGATCATTATGACAAAAATGATTCCTTCCTTGAAAATTTGATTTAAGCTCCATAACCACATAGTTTGCCACATTAACTAATGCCACTTCAGATATCCCCTCCGGAACTTTCCTTCTTAGCTCTTCTTGTGTGGGATAGTACAAATCATTTATCATTTGATGCGCATAATATTCCACTGTGCAATCTACATACTAAGTGCTGCAATTTTTATAATCTTTTTGTTCCAATAAGCTAATCACTTCCTGCAACTCTTCTATCAAACAAATATCCGCCATTTGCGTTGGATTTCCAGTTGCCCAATCCATTTGATGCTTGTAAGATTCCAATAAACTAATTTGTTTATTAGAATATGGAAACGGATATCTAGTCAATGCTCTGTAGACACATGAATACAAAATCTTCTGCCATTCAAAGAAATCTTCCTCTTGAGCTTCTTGCTGATATAGTGTGTCCATTAGTTCAGTCACATACTTATCAAAATAGTTCACCATTCGGGTCTGGTTAGGATTATGCCAATCTTCATATTCTTTTTCAATCTTTTCAATTATGTACTTTTGTTCAGGTGTAAAGTCATAAGTAGATGCTCTGATAACAGCCATAATATGATATGTATCATTTTTCCTAACTTCTAAAAGCTGAATCAATCCACCTCTCGTACTAACTACTGGCACAGGTGTCCTTCCTAAATTAGTATCTTCAACCTCAGTGTTAATACCTAAATCATTTCCTTCTTCTTCAGACATACTATCTAAATTCTCTTCTTCTTCTTCTTCAGATATAGTATCTAGTGTAGGGTTATCAAATTTCCTAAAAGAATGTTCATCAACACAGACATCCTGGCATTCCACAGTTTCATTCAAGATTTCCATTTGCTTATTTTCCATTTCAATAACAGTTAACGAAGTCTGTATACACAAATTATTTAATTTAGAACACACATTATACAAATAGAATACATTTACATAATTATACATATTTAATTAAATTTCTTTTACAAAGCTTAATCAATAGATCTCGGTAGCTCCATTGATAGTACACAAAAGCGGAGAAACAGGTCAGCGCTAATGTGACACCCCGCAAATTTGGGAACAATTAAGAACAGTAAATACACGCATTTTACGCTAATTTTCTGACCAAAGTTTAAACAAAACTTTCCTTGTGAAATAAGCCTAGCAAGCCCAATACTTTTAAACAAAAAGTATTACGTATTTCGTAATTAACTAAATTACGTACAAACTTATCGGGACGAACTCGACAAATTAAATACAATAAAGTTGGTGATACGAAAATAATTAATAAATCAAAAATTATTAATTACGATTACTATTATAATTATATTATTGAAATAATATAATATATTATACGTTTATTATTTAACGTATAGGACACAGTACAAATGTCCAAAAAGTATCTCAAAATACTTTTGAACAAATTTTATTGGAAACTATTATAGAAAATAGTTGGAACAAAAGTTGTTCGAGAACTTTTAGACGACTATTTAGGACACGTTATACACGAACAAAAACAATTATAAAACGTGCCTAAAAGTCAAAAATAACAAAAGTGTTATTTTTGCCATTCCTGTTTTAGTATTTGGAACATTTCTTCAAAATATGGAATTGAAATTCAACTGAAATTTGGCACCCAATTAGATGCGCGCAGTAACAAATATACAAAATGTATAACAGTAAAAAAATAATTAAAATATTATTTTTCTGACTTTAGATAACGTATCTGGAGAACATCCACAAAATAAAAATATAAAATGTTAAATTTTATATTGCATTAATTATACCCGTACGCGAAATTAACGGGCAAAAAACATTAAAAGTTCACAAAGGTAAAAATATCTGGGAACACCCGTACACCAACCCATTTCCTCCTTTGAAATTATGAACAAAAATCACATTTTTATATAACATTTCCTCACCAAACTTGGAACACCAATAATTCACATTTTCATTTGTTGTTGTGTGTGTATCGAGCAAACAAGCAGAGAGAAAACAAGGAGTAACAAGCAGGAGGTTTTATCACTATTTTTACACCATAATCAACCTCAACCTTTCATCACAAATTGATACCAACAAACATGATCACATAATTTTCATCTTCATCATCTCAATCGATCATCATCATCGCCATCTTTATACCCATTGTGAGGTTCAAAATCCTTTAAATTTCATATATATATATATATATATATATATATATATATATATACTTTGATTATAACTAAATATTATGTATATAAATTAGTTATAATATGATATTATATGATTAGTATGGTTGATTTCAAGTTAATATGAGTGATGTGGTTAAAATCCTTGAAGATGAAAAAGTTGTAAAACTAAAACCCAGGAACACAAATTTATTATATATGGAAGTTGTATAATTTTGATTTTAAAATTTACTATGTTATGTGTTATTACAATGAGTAGTATTGTACAAAACTGTTGGAACTAAAGATCAAAGCATGTATATATAGATAGTATAAAACAGAGGTACGAACAGGGGAAAACCCCAACCGATCAGTTGAGTTTGGGCCGGCCGATCGGCTGGGTGCATGGCAGCCGTACGGCTGGATGGGTTGGGGAGTACAAACCGAACGGCTCAAATTGTTTTGCCGTTAGGCTATACATTGTTGATAAACATGTGCAACTTACTACATATGGAAGTTACTATTATTAGTAACTATTATTATTAATTAAATAATATTAATAATAATTATTATCCTTTACATATTAAGTTATATTTTGGTACTAAATTGTACACGACCGCGAGACAATATTTTTACATAAATATTAAACGATATAACTTTTTGTGCCGCGGGTTGTGGGCTGAGTTGCGAGCTGGGCCGAAAGTTTTGGGTTTAGTCCGAGTTAATAAATAAATGGGTTAATTAAACAAATGGGCTTAATGGGCCGAGTTATATAAACAAGTATATATATTGGGCCGAATATAATGGGCCGTATATGTATTTAATGGGTCGGTTAAACGGGCCATTGGGCCAAGGTAATATAAACGGGTCAAACGAGTTAAATAAAATGGACCAAAATGATTTACATTTATAATGGGGCCCAAATAGATAAATGGGCTAAGCGATGGGTCTAGCCCAATGGTTTAAGTTTTATAAATGGGCCAAACGAATTGGGTTGAGCACAATGGGCCGCGTAACTTTAAAACACAAATAATACACGTATGAGTTGAATATAACACGTGAACTTTTATATGGATATATATGACACTTGGAATTATTTAACTTTATGTAACAAATGAACTTACGTTTTACAGACGTACGACATATAATATACAACAAGTATATTTATGTACATATATATGTACAACAATTATATATATGTACGATGGGAATGAAACGACTTTCGAATATATATACAACTACATACATATATATATATATATATATATATATATATATATATATATATATATATATATATATATATACAAGATACACGACTTGAGATATATTATTTGAATTTCAACATATCGTCACCAACAACTATTACGATCTAAGAAATTGACAATTTCTTCAAAACAAATCAAACTATTAACATGATACGACAATTTAGTCAATCACTTATGTTAATACATTATTGTGTATAGGTTAACTTTAGTTGGACGACGCTACACACCTTTGCTAGCTATCACATCTACGCACCAACTGTGAGTTCACAGCCTTTTTTTTTTCACTGATTTAAATGCTCTTAAAACCTGGGGTGAAAAACATAACAATTGTTTTGCTATAACATACAATTGCTAGAACATGTAATAACTGTTTGAAATTGCCTTGGTGATTATGTGTTTCTTAATTGCTTTGAGTACTTATGTGCCATTAATTATATGAATGATTTCATACTATGCTTGCGAACCATTTGTGTATACTTATATGCTGTTGTATAAACAACCCATAGGGTTTATTTTCCTACAAACTTTACCTTAGGATACTTGCCTTCCTATAGGTGCTTTTGATCAGGACACTTACCTTTCTATAGCCTGTTATGAGCAACTGAATTTGACTAACATGTCAACAACTCTTAAATGAACATGGTTTAACAAACCACTCGTTAAACATAAAACCTGTGAATTCACTCAACCATGTGTTGACTTTTTACTATGTTTTTCAGGTGATTCACAGCACAAGTAAGAATCCATACTTACGGAGTTAGGCGACCCATGACGAATTAGGATGCTACATTTTGGGACAATTCAAGATTTATTTTGTACAACTAATACTATTTATACGACTTGACGAGTCGTAGTACTTTTGTAAACAAATCATTTACTTAAATGGCATCTTAATTTAATTGTTCTGCAATAATCATACGCTCTGATCTGCATGATGTTCAACGTTAACGTCAGCACACCCGTTTACTCTAATGCTTCCGCTAATCGCGCGTTAACCGCATTGATCGAATTTGGGGCTGTCACAGATTGGTATCAGAGCCATTGGTTATAGCGAACTAGAAGTCTTTAAGCGACCTGAAAGCCTTAGAGACCTAGACTATAGCCTTGGCTAGAACATGCATGCACATATTTGCACACGCCTAACTCACTATATGACAACTAGTGTCGCAATGCGTCTAGATGAATAATTGTGTGTTCCTACGCGTGACTTCTCAAATATGGTTGGGATAACAAGGACAACTCGATACACGAGAAACCATCAACCAACATCATCACACTTTTACTACCTCCCACTTGTTACGAACAAACGTATATAAAACTAATGGTTCCTACCTTGGTTGCCGCACTCCACACACTATTCAGGGAACTCCCTGATACACGAAATAATGTCTAAAGAGATCACAAAGCAATGCACCCGATTGGATGGAGACATGATCCGCATACGAGCGCCTAGAACTTGTTGAAGGCCACACGAACTTGGAAAACGAAACTGCCCATGCTACCTATGCCCGAGAACAGATGCAAGAAGAGCATGCTCGAGTGGCAGAAAGTACAGCTGAGATCAGCATGATGATAACTATATGACGACAGAAGTGGTACTTATCGTATCTGCGTAAAAATCTATGTACGGCGGGCTGTGCCCTACTATAATATACTAAAACCTCTATTCAACACATACATATGAATTTCGTCATATCTTATATGAACATAATTGTACGAAAGCCATGTTTGACAACTACTTGGTCATAGTTGACCACTACGCAAACAAACTCACTTTCTAAAGGATCGAAACAAAATTTTCACTAAACATTTAACGATTAGGACTGACAACGTATTAGTCAAATAATGGAGAGAACAAATGGAAGTGTGATATATATTGGAGTAACGAGCCTTGAGTACTACAAGAACAAACATAGTAAAGTATCGTTATACATTAATCGAGGTGGAGACTCAAACAACCACTAGGGTAACCAGACCCAATTATGTGAAACAAACTCCTCCCCACAAATGACAAACTTATTTTGACAATTTTTGTAAAATTTGTCTACAAAAATGTTTTACTATATTTTTGGATAACATTCCAACGAGAACGATATTTAGGATAACTTCCCAATAAGAACTATGTAATGGACAATATTCCAACGAAAACTATATATTGGACAGCGTTCCAATGAAAACAATCACTTTGAACAACATTCCTACAAACACTTTGAATAGGATACTGGAGAACATACCAGTACGCATTTATGAACCGGAGAACGACCAGTATCATTTTAATTAACTGGAGAATGTACCGGTAACGTTTTGAGATACTGGAGAACGTACCAGTAAGGATTTAAACCGGAGAACAACCGGTGGATTAACTGGAGAACGACCAGTACTATGATTTGCCGGAAAACGACCAGCAGTATTACAAACCGAAGAACGACCGGTAGACTTTGGAAATGTTGATCCTTAGTTGGATCAGCCTGCATTTCCTACGATAACGATTTTGGGGAATGTTATTTTATTTAAATAGCCCGTGTTTCTTGCTATTACTTATTTGGGAAATGTTAACTCTTGATTGAATTAATATGTGTTTCCTACGATAACTATTTTGGGAAATGTTATTTTAATAAATAACCTATGTTTCCTACGATAACTACTTTGAGAAATGTTATTTTAATAAATAGCATGTGTTTCCTACGATAACTATTTTGGGAAATGTTATTTTTACTAAATAGCATGTGTTTCCTATTAACCATTACTTTAGGAAATGTTTCTCTTAATTGATAAACTTGTGTTTCCTACAAAGCAAATAACTAAACTATATTAGGGACAAACATCCCACTTAAGTTGTAATTTGAGTAGACATCTCAACTAAACTGTAATTTGGGTGATATCCCAACGAAATCTTACTTTCGGATGACAATTTAACCAAAACGAAATTTATTGAACCCTAACACCGTCACTGAGATGTCGTGGAGAACGATGACTCAACTTTTAGAAGTTGACTCACGTAAACTAGATGACAAACATGCTATAGAACTAGCCGATGGTAAGTTGATCGAATCAGGAGGAATAGTACCGGGATGTATCCTAACGTTTGGGGATCATCTCTTCGATATAAACTTGCCACCGGTAGAGTTGGGGAATTAACAACATAGTCATTAGGGAGTGGGTTTGTCGAGAAATTGAGATGAGATTGTAAGTTCCAATAAGTTAGCACGAATACCCCTATCCGCTATCTATTATCTCTAATGGAGATAGGAAATGTACATCTTGCATTTGGCAATTACTGCAACAGGTTGTGAACATTGGTCTCAATAGGAGTACCGCCTACTATTCACAAAACTAACGGCCAAAACAAACGAACGATACAAACAATTGAGGACTCGTTAAGAGCCTGTGTAATTAATTATGGAGGAAATTGGGATGTCCGTCTCCCACTAACCGAATCCTACTACAACAATAGTTACCACACTAGGGTACAAATGACGCCATTAAGGCACTGTACGAAACAAAATGCCGATTACCACTCTATGGGATAGAGTGGGTGATAGACAACTTTGAACTCTACATTGACAACCTTGTATTTCCTCCAAAACTTAACTCATTGATTTCAGTTAGCACTAACGCATGTTGCTCGTTCCTCAATACCACTTTCACTGATTTGACATCAAGTGCAGAATAGGGATGACCTATCAAAGTCAACGATAAACTCAGGGTTTGCATTTAGCAGAACAAATCAAATTACTGTTTGGTCAACTGATTAGTCATGAAAGGACTACTATATATATGGCTACCTTGCAGCCACGATATAACTACGATTTGAACCATAAAATAGTCAGGACTCGACTACTACGATAGACATTCTAGGCCCAATATCAGTTAAATGACTTAGTTACAACTGAGACGTGAGGCAAACTAAACTTGTAACAAACTCTTCTTACGTACATTTCTCCCTATACCATTACTAACTGGAGAAACCCTGGCGATATGAGCGGAAAAACTTAACCTCCGCTATGTAGGACCGTTTGAAAGTCCTTACAAGAAACCCTGTCACATACAGGTTTGAACTAACACGAGAGTTCAACAACATTCACGACATTTCCCATTTCTAACATAAAAAGGGTGTTCTCTAACGGGACCTTAATTCCTTTCTCCTGACATAACTACTATTGGCATAAAAATTTAACTTTGTGGAGGAATTTTTCAAACGTCCACTAAAGTTTTGCAGCTAGCAAACTAGAAACACTATCAGATATATAATCTGCAATAGTGAACTATACTCGTACTACCATCCGTTAGGATTGTTACAACAAACTTGAAATGTCGCAACCAAACTATGAATGCAAGAAAAAACACGAGTGTTCGACACTCACGACTTGATTCAAATTTCGAGGACGAAATTTCTTTAACAAGGGGAGAATGTGACACCCCGCAAATTTGGGAACAATTAAGAACAGTAAATACACGCATTTTACGCTAATTTTCTGACCAAAGTTTAAACAAAACTTTCCTTGTGAAATAAGCCTAGCAAGCCCAATACTTTTAAACAAAAAGTATTACGTATTTCGTAATTAACTAAATTACGTACAAACTTATCGGGACGAACTCGACAAATTAAATACAATAAAGTTGGTGATACGAAAATAATTAATAAATCAAAAATTATTAATTACGATTACTATTATAATTATATTATTGAAATAATATAATATATTATACGTTTATTATTTAACGTATAGGACACAGTACAAATGTCCAAAAAGTATCTCAAAATACTTTTGAACAAATTTTATTGGAAACTATTATAGAAAATAGTTGGAACAAAAGTTGTTCGAGAACTTTTAGACGACTATTTAGGACACGTTATACACGAACAAAAACAATTATAAAACGTGCCTAAAAGTCAAAAATAACAAAAGTGTTATTTTTGCCATTCCTGTTTTAGTATTTGGAACATTTCTTCAAAATATGGAATTGAAATTCAACTGAAATTTGGCACCCAATTAGATACGCGCAGTAACAAATATACAAAATGTATAACAGTAAAAAATAATTAAAATATTATTTTTCTGACTTTAGATAACGTATCTGGAGAACATCCACAAAATAAAAATATAAAATGTTAAATTTTATATTGCATTAATTATACCCGTACGCGAAATTAACGGGCAAAAAACATTAAAAGTTCACAAAGGTAAAAATATCTGGGAACACCCGTACACCAACCCATTTCCTCCTTTGAAATTATGAACAAAAATCACATTTTTATATAACATTTCCTCACCAAACTTGGAACACCAATAATTCACATTTTCATTTGTTGTTGTGTGTGTATCGAGCAAACAAGCAGAGAGAAAACAAGGAGTAACAAGCAGGAGGTTTTATCACTATTTTTACACCATAATCAACCTCAACCTTTCATCACAAATTGATACCAACAAACATGATCACATAATTTTCATCTTCATCATCTCAATCGATCATCATCATCGCCATCTTTATACCCATTGTGAGGTTCAAAATCCTTTAAATTTCATATATATATATATATATATATATATATACTTTGATTATAACTAAATATTATGTATATAAATTAGTTATAATATGATATTATATGATTAGTATGGTTGATTTCAAGTTAATATGAGTGATGTGGTTAAAATCCTTGAAGATGAAAAAGTTGTAAAACTAAAACCCAGGAACACAAATTTATTATATATGGAAGTTGTATAATTTTGATTTTAAAATTTACTATGTTATGTGTTATTACAATGAGTAGTATTGTACAAAACTGTTGGAACTAAAGATCAAAGCATGTATATATAGATAGTATAAAACAGAGGTACGAACAGGGGAAAACCCCAACCGATCAGTTGAGTTTGGGCCGGCCGATCGGCTGGGTGCATGGCAGCCGTACGGCTGGATGGGTTGGGGAGTACAAACCGAACGGCTCAAATTGTTTTGCCGTTAGGCTATACATTGTTGATAAACATGTGCAACTTACTACATATGGAAGTTACTATTATTAGTAACTATTATTATTAATTAAATAATATTAATAATAATTATTATCCTTTACATATTAAGTTATATTTTGGTACTAAATTGTACACGACCGCGAGACAATATTTTTACATAAATATTAAACGATATAACTTTTTGTGCCGCGGGTTGTGGGCTGAGTTGCGAGCTGGGCCGAAAGTTTTGGGTTTAGTCCGAGTTAATAAATAAATGGGTTAATTAAACAAATGGGCTTAATGGGCCGAGTTATATAAACAAGTATATATATTGGGCCGAATATAATGGGCCGTATATGTATTTAATGGGTCGGTTAAACGGGCCATTGGGCCAAGGTAATATAAACGGGTCAAACGAGTTAAATAAAATGGACCAAAATGATTTACATTTATAATGGGGCCCAAATAGATAAATGGGCTAAGCGATGGGTCTAGCCCAATGGTTTAAGTTTTATAAATGGGCCAAACGAATTGGGTTGAGCACAATGGGCCGCGTAACTTTAAAACACAAATAATACACGTATGAGTTGAATATAACACGTGAACTTTTATATGGATATATATGACACTTGGAATTATTTAACTTTATGTAACAAATGAACTTACGTTTTACAGACGTACGACATATAATATACAACAAGTATATTTATGTACATATATATGTACAACAATTATATATATGTACGATGGGAATGAAACGACTTTCGAATATATATACAACTACATACATATATATATATATATATATATATATATATATATATATATATATATATATATATAACAAGATACACGACTTGAGATATATTATTTGAATTTCAACATATCGTCACCAACAACTATTACGATCTAAGAAATTGACAATTTCTTCAAAACAAATCAAACTATTAACATGATACGACAATTTAGTCAATCACTTATGTTAATACATTATTGTGTATAGGTTAACTTTAGTTGGACGACGCTACACACCTTTGCTAGCTATCACATCTACGCACCAACTGTGAGTTCACAGCCTTTTTTTTTTCACTGATTTAAATGCTCTTAAAACCTGGGGTGAAAAACATAACAATTGTTTTGCTATAACATACAATTGCTAGAACATGTAATAACTGTTTGAAATTGCCTTGGTGATTATGTGTTTCTTAATTGCTTTGAGTACTTATGTGCCATTAATTATATGAATGATTTCATACTATGCTTGCGAACCATTTGTGTATACTTATATGCTGTTGTATAAACAACCCATAGGGTTTATTTTCCTACAAACTTTACCTTAGGATACTTGCCTTCCTATAGGTGCTTTTGATCAGGACACTTACCTTTCTATAGCCTGTTATGAGCAACTGAATTTGACTAACATGTCAACAACTCTTAAATGAACATGGTTTAACAAACCACTCGTTAAACATAAAACCTGTGAATTCACTCAACCATGTGTTGACTTTTTACTATGTTTTTCAGGTGATTCACAGCACAAGTAAGAATCCATACTTACGGAGTTAGGCGACCCATGACGAATTAGGATGCTACATTTTGGGACAATTCAAGATTTATTTTGTACAACTAATACTATTTATACGACTTGACGAGTCGTAGTACTTTTGTAAACAAATCATTTACTTAAATGGCATCTTAATTTAATTGTTCTGCAATAATCATACGCTCTGATGTGCATGATGTTCAACGTTAACGTCAGCACACCCGTTTACTCTAATGCTTCCGCTAATCGCGCGTTAACCGCATTGATCGAATTTGGGGCTGTCACAGCTAAGCTTATTAAGAACCTATTTCTTTTGAGAAGCACCTTACCTCTTATATGATAAATCAATGAGGTAGGGCTTTACTCTCCTTATACCTTTTTTTTTTTTTTTCAGTATTCTCAATGGGTGAGCCGATATTTTTTATCGATTTTGCAACGTATCAGAAATAAAAATTATACAAGTAAAATAATTAGTTTAAAATAAAATACACCGCTCCCCCGGTAAAACAAAAGTTCAACCGGTTAAGTGTTCCCCGGCAGCGGCGCCAAAAACTTGATGTGTGCTAAGTATTGGCAATTATAATAACAAGTTTAATTAAGGAAATACTAAATAATACTATCACACAATTCAGGCAAGATTAACCCGTTCATGTAATATAGCTTAATAAGTAAGTCCAAATTCGAACACAAGGAACATAGGAAAACGTTATTCTTATTTATAACTAATTATCTATTTATTCTAATTACAAATATTCACAATTATAATACAATTAAATACAATTAAATATAAGGATCCAATTTACAATAATCTACAAGATAAGGGGGACGTTTTAGTTCCGAACGAACATATTTATATTTATATTTTTGATACAGATTCTAATAGATAAGTTTTATGAAACAACTTAAGTATACTCAATTGGATAAAAGATTATAACTATTTAAACAATTATTTATTAAACGTATTATATCAACTTATGTCTATTTGCTTTGTTGGCTATTATTATTGGTGAATTACTAATGTAGAAAATCACAAAGATTAAGATAATTTTCATATAGCAACACTCCCAAAGATTAAGTAAAGTATCACTATTTGTTAAGATCTATCAGCAGTCTATTAACACAATTCCAAGATTAGGTTGAATTACAGTGTTACTTAACATTAATAATTGACAATCATTAATTAATTTATAAAACTCACAAGATTAGTAAAGCTATCTATATAAATCAATTAACTGTTATCAATATTAATATAACACAGACAATTCTTGTATAATAAGCATTCAATAATATAGTTCTAA
The DNA here is from genome assembly GCA_949592205.1 of Helichrysum umbraculigerum. Taxonomy (NCBI): domain Eukaryota; kingdom Viridiplantae; phylum Streptophyta; class Magnoliopsida; order Asterales; family Asteraceae; genus Helichrysum; species Helichrysum umbraculigerum. Next base: position 18,013,140 of record CATIUR010000007.1, on the reverse strand, counting down.
CATAAACATAAAATTCATATAATAATTCTAATAAACATACATTTAAATATTCATAATGAAAACCTAATAAGCAATTAATTCAAATGAACAATATCCAAAATAACCCAAAAGATTAATAAAGTTACAAGGATAAAGAAATCGAACCAATTAGCAAACCAGCTTTTCCTAGGGTTAAAAACCTTCAAACCCTAGCTCCTTTGCCTCCAAAATCGCACCTTAAAGTCGTCCTAAAACCCTAACTTTGGGTTTTAGTATTCTTGAATCGTATATGGTTTAAGTTAAATTGAGCCTCTATTTATAGTTTTACTGGCCGACCTCCCAACCGCCAGTTGGATACTCCAACCGCCGGTTGGAGTTCTTTAAATCCGGGTCCAACTCCACGTGTCTACACCGCCTTAAACCCTAAAGCTCAACCGCCGGTTGGTTAATCTAACCGCCGGTTGAATGTTAATTCCAGAATATTCTATTTTCGGGCTTGGGCTTGACTTTTGGACTCTCAATCTTCATAACCGGACTTCTTTGTCTTCTTGGCCCAATTCTTTATTTTAACTCTTTTAGTCTTCATTTCTTCAAGGTCTTTAATCTTAATTTCTTTAAGTGCTTTAATTCTTCAGTTCTGGTCTCGTTCTTGTTCCTTTTTCTTCATTCTTCAATTAAAATACATTTCTGCAATTATTAACAAAGTAAGTATCTAAAATCATATAAATGCAATAAAATGTATAAAAATATAGGGATAAATTAATATAAAATATACTATCTATTTGATGCTTATTACGCATGGTGCGACATCAACCTCAACGTCGCATTAAGTTGCTAAAGTCGCACATAGCGACACCGACCTCTACGTCGCAAGAACCAACAACGTCGCATATAGCGACATAACACATAATGTCGCATTAAATTGAGAACGTCGCATTTAGCGACGCCATGATCAACGTCGCAGTCACGGCCTGCGACACTACGCCTAATGTCGCAGATAACAGAACCCAGAAAACTCAGATTTTACTAAGTGTCGAGATCAAAAATTTATCACTTGATTTTACCCAAATTCAAATCCCAGATGCGTTTTTCACCAAAGCAATATAGTAGAAATAAAAATTTTCGAGCTGACTTGGCATCTCGACCCCAACCAGGGGCCAGCCCCTTGGACCCCGCCAGGGGTTGCCACCCCTGGAACCCTGCTAACCAGGGGCGCTGCCCCCGGACCCCCGTCATTAAAGGTTGTAATCACTTTTTCATCTAAGCGTCGAACAATTACTCCAACAAATCCTTATACAATACAGCGAAACATGTAATAGTACTTTGAGATTACTATTAGAAACCGTCACCAACAGGCCGTACATGTTTTCAAAACGCAAACAAACAAACAATCAAACCAAATGTAATTTGGACATTCTAGTTGGACGAACAACTACAAGCTAGGGTGATCTTTTGAGATACCCAATCATGTTTATAACCATCGCGTGTCGTGGACACCCTCAGGTTACAAGTCTTCGGACACCATTACTCGGCTAATCAACTCAAGTTTATTAAGTTAAACTCTCTAGACTCAGGTGAGTCTCATAGCCCCTCTTTTACTATTTTTACTCAGGGGTGTGATACAATGCTCGTTTTTAACAAGTGAACGCAAGTACAACTTTTTCATATACTACATGAGTTACTCACGACTAATCATTTGAAGTCCTCCATCAGCATAGTTGTTAATACGTTGTAGCGTGAATATTAGTATATTGTACCATATAGGATTGACCCTCCTCGTCCAGGTTAGCAAGCACTAACCGGGTAAATGGGCGTACTAATATTTGGGAAGACGAGTGTGGATTAGGCACTCGTGGAGGCAAAAACGCTCAGGATGTGACCCTGACCCACGAGTTAAGCTCAGACTATGCGCTCATGGTTGTATACACATACATATGTTTATTTGCTGGATGCAAATCAGTACTTAAATCTTGCGGTTCATACCATATTATTTGATACTCAAACCTGTGAGCTCACCAGCTTTAGCTGACCCATTTTAGCATGTATCGCAGGTACTAAGTAGTAGATTGGACTGCCCTCAGGATTACTATAGCTTGAGTCAGCATGCAGATATTAGAGATTTTCTTGCATTAATATATTTTGCACAAGTACTCATGTACTGAAATCTCTCATTTAATCGAACACGAGCTATGTATTAGTTGTAAATGTTGTAAACATCTTAACATTTATATATTTTGTTAAAACGACGCATATAGAGTCGTTTACTATATATCTTTGTGCTTTGATTATTGATTAGTAACACCCAAAGTATGCTTCCGTTAAACAGTAAATTTGGGGGTGTTACAGATTGGTATCAGAGCCTAAGGTTATAGTGAACTAGGTTGCATTTAGTGGGCCTAGACTATAACTGTTAGGCAGTATTTCCTTATTAGGCATGACTGGTTCAAGAATTACAGCATACGACTTTGATTTAACATAGCCTGATCAACTATGTACAATTAAGGAAGGATGATGTAAGGTCTGAAATGGTTATGTTGAACAGGAGTACACTAGTTGACTCTGACCTCCAGAGAACCGGGACTTAAACTTGTCTGTGCTAGACACTCAATAGGCTATATTATATACGTATCATATGAATATAGGCCTCACTCCTACTAACGCTTTGTCTCAGAATGGCAAACACACCATCCAACTCATCGCAATCTCGTCCTCATGGATCCCAAAACCCGAGGGTAGCTAGGAGGAACCCCAGGTTGCCTCGAGCTGGCCCATATCCCGCGCACTTCACTCTACCAGGTTTAGCCACTAGGCTACATCGTCACGAGCAACGGCTTAACACCATGGACATCGAACTCCAAGAAACCAACGAAAATTGGAGACTTACATCCCTCGAGCGCATTAACCAAGTCTTCGAGGATCACGAAACCACCATTAACTATGTGGACGTTCTTTTCAACAAAGTGGTGGAGATAAGCGTAGAAACCGCCCTTTTGAAATACAGACAAGAAGAGTGTGAGCAACGCTCACGGGAAGCAGAGGAATACGTTCGCAGTTTAGTGCAGCGATTAGTCCTGGCAGAAGATAACGCCCGACAAGCCAGCAGACTTGCAAATACTGTGGATCGTCTCGTTGAAATGATGGAACAGATTGATCTACATCGAGACTAGTGTAGTCCTTATCTTGTAATCTATCTTGTAATCTAATAACTATCTAAGCGCTATTTTATAATTCGGTCGGATGTAACAATTCCCGACACCTTTTTGTAATACATCCATTGGATGTAACCTTGAACTCGCATTATCTATCAAACATTCCTCGTTGTTTCAATCCATATTAATTGCCATTTTCATAATGAGGTTATGTATTACCGCTTTTACACATGAGCATCTGTGACAAATACAACTATCTTACAAAATCTCATGTATTTTCGTTTCTTTTATTGAAGAAGCATGCCGCCAAAGACGAGACCATACTCCGATGTTCAGCTTACATCACTCATAACTCAGGCTGTGACTGAAGCCCTGGCCTGGAATACTTCACAGAACTCCGGTAGAAACAGCGATACCGCCGAAACCACTACCACCGCCAAACCTTGTTCCTACAAGGATTTCTAGAACTGCAAACCCTCAAGCTTCAAGGGAACTGAAGGAGCCATCGGACTGGTCAGATGGTTCGAGAGGATGGAAATTGTCTTCCGCATCAGCAAATGTGCGGAGGATAACAAAGTCAAATTTTCCACCTGCACCCTAGAAGATGATGCCCTCTCTTGGTGGAACTCGTATGCCCAGTCTGTGGGTATCGACACCGCCTACTTGCTACCTTGGAAGGAGCTGAAGAATATGCTCACTGCTAAGTATTGCTCAATCGAACAGCTCCAAAAGCTGGAGGAAGAATTCTGGCACCTAAAGGTGCAGGGTACTGATATTGACGGATACACCGCCAGATTCCAACAGCTTGCCATCCTTCACCCAGCCATGGTCAGCACCGAGTCTGACAAGATCAGAAAATACACCCGCGGTCTTCCGGAACCTGTCCGGGGGAACGTCGCCTCGTCAAACCAAGCCACCATTGATGGCGCCATCCGATTGGCCCATGAACTCATGGCCATGAACGAGGATCCAGAACTACCCACTTCATCCTCAACTCAACACAAACGAAAGTGGTCCGACAACCACAACAACCACCCAAACAAGAAACCCGACACCATCAAGGCCTACAACTCCACCACTGATAACAAACGGGGTTACATTGGGAACAAGCCTTACTGTTCCAAGTGCAGCCGCCACCATGAAGGTTCTTGTGGTCCCTTTTGCAACCATTGCAAGAGGTACGGCCACCTCACCAAAGATTGTCGATCCCCTACCAACAACAATCCCAACAACAACACTAGGCCACCCAAAGTCTGCTTTGAGTGTGGGAACCCCGGGCACTTCAGGGACGATTGCCCAAAACTGAAGAACAAGGGCAACAACAACAACCGCAACAACAACAACAACAGCAACAACAACGCCCGAAGTAGAGCCTTCGTAATCAACTCAGGGGACGCCCATCAAGACCCGAATGTGGTCTCGGGTATGTTCCTCCTCAACAACTTATATGCTTCTGTTCTGTTTGATACTGGTGCCGATAGGAGCTTTATTTCCGACAAGTTTTATCCACTGCTTGACATCACCCCCGTGGCCTTAGATGTTAAGTACATCGTAGAACTAGCCAATGGTAAACTCATAGAAACCAATAGGGTGATACCAAATTGCACTTTAAACCTAGCCGACGAAACCTTTTCAATCGATCTTATGCCTGTTGAAATCGGGAGTTTCGACGTCATAGTTGGAATGGACTGGTTGTCCAAACACCGAGCTGAAATTATCTGTTATGACAAAATCGTCTGCATCCCTCTCGCCATTGGTAGAACCTTGATCATATAGGGGGAGACCGGTGGGACGAGATTGAACATCATCTCCTGTTTGAAAACCCGAAAATTTCTGAGAAAGGGTTATCCGGCAATCCTCGCGCACACGGAGAAAAAGTCAGAGGAAAAGCGACTTGAGGATGTGCCAATTGTTAGAGACTTTCCCGAAGTCTTTCCAGAAGAACTACTTGGTCTACCTCCACCTAGACAGGTTGAGTTCTCGATCGACCTCGTGCCGGGTGCTGCACCGGTAGCCCGAGCACCATACCGCCTAGCTCCATCCGAACTTCAGGAGTTATCCACCCAGTTACAGGAACTCCTGGATAGAGGATTTATTAGACCGAGTTCCTCGCCTTGGGGAGCTCCGGTCTTATTTGTTAAAAAGAAGGACGGTTCATTCAGAATGTGTATCGACTACCGAGAGTTGTACAAATTAACCGTCAAGAACCGATATCCACTTCCTCGTATTGATGACCTATTTGATCAACTTCAAGGTTCAAGTTTCTATTCAAAAATAATATGCGATCAGGTTATCATCAACTGCATGTTCGCGACACTGATATTCCAAAAACTGCTTTCAGAACCCGTTATGGGCACTACGAATTCCAAGTGATGCCCTTTGGCCTAACCAACGCACCGGCTGTATTCATGGACCTCATGAATCGGGTGTGCAAACCTTACATTGACAAGTTTGTCATCGTCATCATTGACGACATCCTCATCTACTCGCGCAACGAACAGGAACACGCGCAACACCTCAAAACCATCCTAGAACTGCTTAAACATGAGGAGCTTTACGCCAAATTCTCCAAGTGTGAGTTCTGGATGCAAACCGTTCAATTCCTTGGACACGTCATTGATAGTCGAGGAATTCATGTTGATCCGTCAAAAATTGAGGCTATCAAAGACTGGCAATCGCCAACCACTCCAACCGAAGTACGGCAATTCCTAGGTCTTGCTGGGTACTATCGGCGATTCATCGAAAATTTCTAAAAAATAGCTCAACCACTCACGGTACTGACTCAGAAGGAAAAGAAGTTTGATTGGACCGATAAACAAGAGTCAGCATTCTAACTGTTAAAACAAAAGCTTTGCAGTGCTCCTATTCTATCGTTACCCGAAGGCACCGATGACTTCGTGGTATACTGCGATGCTTCTCATCAAGGTCTCGGTTGCGTCCTGATGCAACGAGACAAAGTTATTGCTTACGCCTCACGGCAGCTGAAAATTCACGAAAAGAACTACACCACTCATGACTTCGAGCTTGGAGCTGTCGTGTTCGCTCTCAAAATCTGGAGACATTACCTCTACGGCACTAAGTGCACAATTTTTACCGACCAAAAAAGTCTCCAACACATATTCGATCAAAAGGATCTCAACATGAGGCAACGTCGATGGGTCGAGTTGCTTACCGATTACGATTGCGAAATCAAATACCATCCAGAGAAGGCAAATGTTGTCGCCGATGCCCTCAGTCGAAAAGAAAGACCTAAACCACTTCGAGTCCGAGCCCTCAGCATGACTATACATAATGATCTCACCCTTCAGATTCACACCGCTCAACTCGAAGCCTTGAAACCTGAAAATATCAAAGGTGAAGCCTTGCGAGGCTTGGATAAACAATTTGAAACCAAATCTAATGGGGTAAAATACTTCTCCAATCGAATATGGTTGCCTAGTTTTGGGAACCTCCGGGACTTGGTGATGGATGAAGCTCACAAGTCCAAATATTCTATTCATCCGGGATCCGATAAAATGTATCACGGCATCAAAGAGTTTTATTGGTGGCCAAACATGAAAGCCGAAATCGCCACTTACGTCAGCAAGTGTCTTACTTGCTCAAAAGTCAAAACTGAACATCAAAAACCTTCTGGTTTACTCCAACAACCCAACATACCTGAATGGAAATGGGAACAAATCACCATGGACTTCATAACCAAACTACCAAGGTCGTCGAGCGGTTGCGATACCATTTGGGTGATCGTCGATCGTCTCACAAAATCTGCTCATTTTCTGGCGATCAAGGAAACCGATAAAATGGAACGCCTCGCACAAATCAACATCAAGGAAATTGTTTCTCGACACGGTGTTCCAACCTCGATTATCTCCGATAGAGATGCCCGCTTCACCTCTCACTTTTGGCAATCACTTCAAAAATCAGTGGGTACCCGTCTCGATATGAGTACCGCATACCACCCTCAAACTGATGGCCAAAGTGAACGAACTATTTAGACACTGGAAGACATGCTATGAGCTTGCGTAGTTGACTTCGGTGCAAACTGGGAAAGACACCTACCATTGTGCGAGTTTTCCTACAATAACAGTTATCACGCCAGCATTAAGGCTGCACCTTTTGAGGCACTGTACAGTCGTAAGTGCCGATCACCGATCTGTTAGACTGAAGTGCGAGATAGTCAGCTCACTGGTCCTGAACTTATTCACGAAACCACCGAAAAGATCTTTGAAATCCAGAATAGACTTAAAGCCGCACGTGATCGTCAGAAAAGTTACGCTGACGTGAGACGCAAACCACTCGAGTTCCAGGTTGGGGATCGAGTACTCCTGAAAGTATCACCTTGGAAAGGCTTAATTCGATTCGGTAAACGCGGGAAGTTAAATCCCAGGTACATCGGGCCTTTTGAGATCCTCGAAAGGATTGGCCCTGTAGCATATCGGTTGCAGCTGCCATCCGAACTCAGCAGTGTGCACCCCACCTTTCATATTTCTAACCTAAAGAAATGCCTGTCCGATGAGACACTTATCATTCCACTCGACGAGATTCGCGTCGATAATAAACTCCATTTTGTTGAGGAACCCGCTGAAATCGTGGACCGTGAGGTCAAACAACTCAAACAAAGTCGTATTCCCATCGTTAAGGTCAGGTGGAATTCGCGGCGTGGTCTAGAATTCACTTGGGAATGGGAGGACCAGATGCGACTCAAGTATCCTCAGTTATTCCCCAATTCTACATCAAACGCGACCTCGAGCTAAATTTCGGGACGAAATTCTCCTAACAGGGGGAGAATGTAACACCCGCCAAATTAGGACTAGAAATTAGAGCCTAATCATTTGTAATACATGTAATTAGTCCTTTGGTTAGGGTAATTAATGTATCGAATATATATATATTGATGAATATATATACGACTATGCGATTTGATTAAATCGTACACTATTTCAAATCGAATGTAATTCGGTTCAATTAAATACGGACGTTGGTGAACAAATTTTATTAAATGATATAACATTATTTAATCACACTATTGTATTCAAAATATTATTTGATAATATTTCATATTTAATTCGTATCGTACAAATAAACGCCTACGCGGTTTAAAATATTAAACGCGCAAACAACCGGATCAATTTAAGTTATAAATTATAAATCAGTTATAAAGTATTTGGTGAAATACATCACCTAAAATAATGAATAAATATTCGTATTTTAAAACTTATATTTAAACGCGTGCAAAAATATTTAGACGGTCGGGAAAACGAACACCGCACGGGGCGCGGGGACTGAAAATGGGAGGCTAAACCTCCCACTCCTCCCTCCTTTTTCTCATTTATCACATTCCACTATCTTTCTTCTCTTTCATTTCCTTTCAAATTTCATCACCATCACCATCGCAAAATCACCAATTTACACCACCAAACGACCTCGGTTTTCATCGCTCATTTGGAAGAAAAGAACCACCTCGACACGATCTACACTTTCATCTTTTCGGATTCTCCTCGCGTCGACTTGTAAGTTTCCGACAAATCCCGCAACTCTTCGATTTTAAGTATTTTTGACTTGTGGTTGTTTGGATAAACTTGAAATGTCCATCTAAGGGTTGGGTAAAAATAATCGGACCAAACGGAAACCGGAAAACTCATTTTCGACACAAATTCCGGCCATCAAACGCCGATGTCGCATTTGTCCCAGCGACATTGCCACATCAGCTACAATGTCGCAAAGCTCCCACGATGTCGCATGGTGCGACATCAACCTCAACGTCGCATTAAGTTGCTAAAGTCGCACATAGCGACACCGACCTCTACGTCGCAAGAACCAACAACGTCGCATATATCGACATAACAAATAATGTCGCATTAAATTGTGAACGTCGCATTTAGCGACGCCATGATCAACGTCGCAGTCATGGCCTGCGACACTACGCCTAATGTCGCAGATAACAGAACCCAGAAAACTCAGATTTTACTAAGTGTCGAGATCAAAAATTTATCACTTGATTTTACCCAAATTCAAATCCCAGATGCGTTTTTCACCAAAGCAATATAGTAGAAATAAAAATTTTTCGAGCTGACTTGGCATCTCGACCCCAACCAGGGGCCAGCCCCTTGGACCCTGCCAGGGGTTGCCACCCCTAGAACCCCACTAACCAGGGGCGCTGCCCCCGAACCCCCGTCATTAAAGGTTGTAATCACTTTTTCATCTAAGCGTCGAACAATTACTCCAACAAATCCTTATACAATACAGCGAAACATGTAATAGTACTTTGAGATTACTATTACAAACCGTCACCAACGGGCCGTACATGTTTTCAAAACGCAAACAAACAAACAATCAAACCAAATGTAATTTGGACATTCTAGTTGGACGAACAACTACAAGGGTGATCTTTTGAGATGCCCAATCATGTTTATAACCATCGCGTGTCGTGGACACCCTCAGGTTACAAGTCTTCGGACACCATTACTCGGCTAATCAACTCAAGTTTATTAAGTTAAACTCTCTAGACTCAGGTGAGTCTCATAGCCCCTCTTTTACTATTTTTACTCAGGGGTGTGATACGATGCTCGTTTTTAACATGTGAACGCAAGTACAACTTTTTCATATACTACATGAGTTACTCACGACTAATCATTTGAAGTCCTCCGTCAGCATAGTTGTTAATACGTTGTAGCGTGAATATTAGTATATGGTACCATATAGAATTGACCCTCCTCGTCCGGGTTAGCAAGCACTAACCGGGTAAACGGACGTACTAATATTTGGGAAGACGAGTGTGGATTAGGCACTCGTGGAGGCAAAAACGCTCAGGCTGTGACCCTGACCCACGAGTTAAGCTCAACTATGTGCTCATGGCTGTATACACTTACATTATCAATTGCTGGATGCAATTCAATTACTTAAATCTTGCGGTTCATACAACATTATTTGATATTCAAACCTGTGAGCTCACCAGCTTTAGCTGACCCATTTTAGTATGTATCGCCGGTACTAAGCAGTAGATTTGACTGCCCTCAGGATTACTATAGCTCGAGTCAGCATGCAGATATTAGAGATTTTCTTGCATTAGTATATTTTGTACAAGTACTCATGTACTGAAATCTCTCATTTAATCGAACACGAGCTATGTATTAGTTGTAAATGTTGTAAACATCTTAACATTTATATATTTTGTTAAAACGACGCATATAGAGTCGTTTATTATATATCTTTGTGCTTTGATTATTGATTAGTAACACCCAAAGTATGCTTCTGCTAAACAGTAAATTTGGGGGTGTTACATTGTTGATTATGAATGAGTGTTGCCATAGTGTTTGACATTACATTTTGCTTGTTGTTTCAGGTAGAATGCTTGATATTGCACTTAATTTAATTGTTGTTCATAAGTGCTTGAAATTGCACTTGATATGTTGTTGTTAATAGTGTTTGATATTGCACTAGTTTTAGATGTTATTATTGTGCTCGATATTCAATTTGGTTAATATTTATGAAGGGATGAGTTTGTTGGGTCTCCCCCTATTTTATTGAATGGGTCTAAATGGGTATTTAATATAACCTCCAATTGTTTAACAATTAACCAATGGGTCTAGCGGGTAAAATTGTTTTTCCACCTCATTTCATGTTTTTCATTTTTCACTCAAATAAAAAAAAAAAAAAAAAAAAAGTTAAGTGGAAACCCGATGGGTCGACCCGACTTAAGACCCCACTACAAGATATATGCCCTTTCCTGACTGAATAAAACAGTCAGCAAAAGCCTAAATATAGTGAGTAAATGCCTTCTGAGCTACTCCTACTGGAAAAAAAAAAAGAGTCATAAACAGAGCGATCACTAAAGGTCTATAATGACTAATAAGTTTAGTCAGAAAAGGGCATTTAGGATTTAATGATGGAATATTAAGTCAGTAAAGAGGTGCTCGGATATTAATTTTCAATGTTTTACCCACAGATGTTTCAGTCATTAATGGTGTCAACATAATTTTTTTAATATTGATTTAGTAATTTTCGTACATAAATAACAACAATTTGAAACAATACACAGGTAATAAATGACAAATTCATTAATTTCATAATCCATGTCCAAACATCTCTATTCAATATCTTACTAAATATGTGCTCAACAGAGACTTTAAATGACTCCCAAAACACTCAATAAAAGAACTTATTGTTCAAGATAGTATGCTAAAAAAGAAACACCATCAAATTGTGGCATAGCAATAGTAATTGTTGAACAGCCCCATTAAATTATTGCACAACACCATCTGCAATAGATAAACAAAGATTAAAAATGTGATATAAGATTCATCTCGCTAGAAAAGAAGAGCTATAATAATCAAGTTCTTAAACAGTTAATCACGATTATAGTGTTTTTATAGAGACGGAAAAATGTGCATATCAATTTGACCCGTTCGAGCTATTAGGTTTAAGATTATTCTACTCCCTACGTTAGGCTTAATATTGTACGCTTTAGATGTATTTTCTATTCAACGGTTCAATTCGAAAGTATTGGCCAGTGAGTTTTAAATGATCATGATATGTCAACCGAAAAACAATAAAAAGTCAATTATCTAAAAACATACCAAAAGATACAAGGATTTAGTACATACCTGGAAGAGGAACACTCGTAAAAAAAAATGCAAATAACATAGAAGAGGTTGCTCTAGTATGTAGGTACATCAGACTTTGATATCCTAAACAATAAACACACTAACAAGATTTTAGAATATATTCAAAAATAACAAACTGAACACTTCGTTTACTACATCGCACATATTAGAAGTCAAGTCGACTAGTTTATTTTCTCAATAATTATCTACCATTTTCACTAAAGCTAGTAGTCAATAAATGAGAGCTGACATGAAAAGGGAAGTACCTGAGCTTCTAATTGTTGTGATTATATGAATCTTCACAAGGTAGGCAAAACCAACTGAAAAAGAGCATACAGTTTAGGTAAGTCATTTTCGAGGTATTTGTCGTCACCCCTATCGGTCGGTCGGATTTGACTCCGGTCATTGTTCCAACAGCAACAGAAGCGGCGGACAGTGAGTTTTAAATTTATATGAGTTGGGGCTCAAACTATAAGTACTACCTACCTTGGGAGCAAGCAGTAAGTATAACTCGAGGTCGTTCTTAAATCGGAGCGAATTGAAATAAAGCGGGTCACCAAAGATTATGGTCGCAATTAGGATGGGGGTAGGTAGATAGATCTTGGATTGATTTGGTTTTCTAATTATCCTAAATGCAGAAAAGTAAATAACGAGAAATGAAATTAGGGTTTAAGCAGACAGGTAGAGATGTGATTGCTGAAACTTGGATACTAGGGTTTCGGGATGATGTTCATTATAAAATTGATTGGAGATTTACCAGAATAAGAGTAGACATACTTTCGGTGTAAACACTAGGACCCTATGTTCAGGTGAAACCCTAGAAACATATGTCACTGGAATCCTAGGTTATCATGATTCTGATCAGATCAGGCTGTTTTCAAACCCTCCTGAGCCTTTGCTTAACTAAGACAAAGTCACCCTAAATGTTCTAGGGATCAGGCATAAGGCAACAGACCGCAATTGTATTTACTAACCTTTCTTAACACCTAATCGTCTATTTACTTTCATTATAGCAAATACTGATTGTATCCTGTGTATGTTAAACTATTGGTGTGATTAGGGTTTTGCATGTCTAGGTATATGATTGACACTACCCTGTATTGTTTCTATTGAAGCACATACTTAACCATCATAAATATAGACCCTCCTTTACAGTCAGGCGTTCATCCCTAAGAATAATCACGGTGTACATGGCAATTAGGCATTTCCACAGTGTTCCAAACCCTAGATGTACTGACGGTGTACTGGGCATTTAAGCATTTCCACAGTGTTCCAGATCTTAGGTGTACTAATGGTGTACAGTGCAACAAGCATTTCCACAGCTTTGATTCCTAGACCACAGTTCTAGAAGGATCACTTCTAGGTAATTCACGATGAAACAATCCATGGCATTTCCTTAGCTTCCACGTATTTGTACTCCACACGAGGTGTTTCCAACGCTATACGAAGTACCGTGCCTTTTTAAAGGAAAGTTCATAGTTTCATACTGTAACTGGAGATAACTGTATATTCATAGTATTAGGGTTGATCAGATCCTATCCTAGGGCAACAGTCACGTGAAAGTCTCGAAAGGGTGATGAGAGACTAGATCTATATTCAGGATAAGCTTAACCAGATACACAGCATAACAATTTCCAATCGTATAAATAAAACATTAATTTAACATCATCCCTACTCCTAATATCTACATTTCAACAATCACAATATTAAACTACTCTATAAACATGGCAATATGCGGAATACAAACTGAAATAACATAAAGCACAAGCATTATAACAGTAAGTAAAGTTTAGATATCACCGGGAATACAGCAGCGTAATACTGAGGATTACAAATAGTCTGAACTTGAAAAACTCATTACAACAAGATTACCAAGCTAAAACTTCCTCTAGAGTCGAACTGTAAGCTCAACCCTAACCTTTCTCCTCTAACTCCTAAGAGTAGTGCTAGAGAGAGAAAGTTAGAGAGAGAAAGTGAAATAAAAGAGAGAAATAAGAAAAGTGAGAGAATGAGAAATGTGTGAATGTGTTGAGGTGTGTAAAATGAGGAGGAGTGATCCCCTATTTATAGGCAAAGCTCAAAAATCAGCCGTACAACTCGCGAAACAGCACGTACAAGCAAACGATGCATGATACAGGGTACAGAGGGCCGTATACGGCCTTGGTAGGGCCGTATACGGTGTTAGGTAGGCCGTATACGGTCTCTGTGGGGCCGTATACGGTTCCCAGGGCCGTATACGGTGTTCGTCTGATTTCGTTCGTTGCTTAAAACGCGCGTATCTCCTTCGTTATGCGTCCGTTTGACCTGATTCTTTCGCCTGTGGTTTCGTAATTCCGTTACGCTTCTAATGATGCCAACTTCACTGAAATTGGATGTGTATAGCTCAAGCATACCCGAAATGACTTTATAGGGTCTGATACTGCTCAGTCTTCTCCGTTCTTTATCCGATTTGCATGATTCTTGATTTTCCCATCTCGATTTTACCTGTTTTATCATATGATGAAGTTAGAATGTGATCTATATAAGGTAAATGACGCCGGGTGATTTTGTGCACGTTTATTCGTCCTGATTTGCTTGTTATTTGGACGTTTTAGGTGATTTTTGCAGCAACGCCTATATTTAGACCACTTTAGTGAAATTTAGTAAATAATGATCATTTTGGAATGTTTTCACTAAAGTTACGTCTAAAAAGTGCGGAATATTGCCCTTAAAAACATGACTATTTGAGTCACATCAAGTTATCCCACACTTAGTCGTTGCTTGTCCTCAAGCAACACTCAGTTAGAAAAACATTTAAAATGAGGTTTTTAAGGGGTGAGTCAAAATAATTTCAAAATGATACCACTTCTAATATGACTAAGACTGTTTAAGAATAAGGGAAAGGATAAGATGATCCTTTCAGAAGCAAGAAGCAATTATCATCAAGCATACTACCAATTCTCGTGATCTTGGAGTACACATGACTAGGCTATCTCACTATAGGTGGTCACTCAATTCACTCAAAGTGTATCGGGTTCCCTAACAATCTAGAACAATTGAAATCGCTCAAATAAGCCAGTCATGCAGCACTCATCGTCATAAGCTTGGTCAAGAATCGGATCTCCACCACTTAGGTGAGGACGGTGCTAACTATCCCAAGACATTCAACGGGTGGTAGTGTTTGGTGAGGTTTAAGGGTATGGGTAGCGGTATATGTTTGGTTGTAAGGGTTTGACTTATCTTAAAACTCAAAGATAGTGAAAAACTTTATTTCAGAACGGAACGGAGGATTTTGTAGCTGCTCGTCTTCTATCGAATTTTTCTTGAGAAGGTGATACTTGAAGCACTCAGCTTTATTTGATGGAACTGTTTCTTTTTCTTTTCTTGATTTTTCTACTTTTTATTTTTCTTTTCTTCTTCAGAACTTCTTTGCCAGAGAATTTCTAAGGATATTTTATGTTGATCCTTTCAGAAATCCTTTTCGGAACTATGATCTTTGATCTTGAACCTCAATTTCTTTTGTCGTGCCAATTTTTCGCACTTTGACTTTTTAGAGTACACAGAAGAGGAAGACTTTAGAGCATAATTGAAGAGGATGTTCCAAAAGATGTTTTTCACGACCTTAGAAATTCTAAGATAAGGTTTTGGGAATTTTGGGTGAGTAGGGGTTTTGTACGAGGGTTTCTAAGAAATGAAAGGTTTAGGCTCAACAGGGTTTACTAGGCGGATCATCGATACTGAAGGTAAGAATTGGGTTTAAATCCTAAGGAATGTCAAGGTCATCTAGCTGCACCTATACCGCGTACGGTACACACCAATGTGGTCTTGAAACGTATGTCTGGAGCAAGTTCTAATTCAGAGATGCAAGCATCGGCACACACAAGAAATGAAAGTGAAGCATTAAAGATGAATGCTTTTAGGCTCAAGATACCTCACTACAAAATAGGGTTGTATGTGCCTAGCCATGCTCCTTTCAGATTATTGTTTCTTGCTCGAGAAATTTCTACCTTATTTTCCCTATATTCCAAAATACCTTACTCATATTTCGAGAATGATTCTTTTCGAAAGTATTTAACTCAAAAACTTAGAGTTTAGTTTCATAATTTAACTCATAATTTTATATTTTTTTGAAAAAATTTGTTTGAAAAATTCGTTATTCGGGAAAACATTTTCTGAGTAATGCTATTTTGGACATAAAAATTGCCTAAAATTATCCAAGGTATTCTATACCTTGCTATCCCACACTTAGAGGAACATTGTCCCTAATGTTCTCTTGAGTTGAGTTTTTACTGGAGGTAAAATCCCACACTTAGAGTTTGAACATGTAAGAAAATGTTTCTTAAGTGTTAAATTTGGGTTTGAATCCCACACTTAGTGATAAGCTTAGGATAGGGTGTAGAATGTAACAAGCTAACGAGACAGAATATATGTGATCATGAAATGGATAGAAGGTTAAGAAACTCCCCAGATAACGTTTTGAAGCATGTGAAATTTTGCAGGAGAGAGAGTCGAAGTGAGCTTTCTTCTGCATTCTTCTTGAAGGACATCAAGCTTCATACGGGGTTATCTGGTGTCATGTATCCCACGTTATCAGAAATCAACTTCAATTCTTTTAAGTGGGGATCCTTATTGTGTAGAATCCCATACTTTAGGTTTTGAAGAAGTTGGAGTGATTTTGATAAGTGTTTGCGGTGTGGGGAGTGATCCCACACTTAGTTCTTTGAAGTGCTTGGATACAAGGAAGTTTTGAGAAGAACGAGGCCCCTCCTTGAGATGTTTGAATGTTCCGCAGTCTGCAAATATTGAAAACTGGTTCGGGTTGCCTTTTGACTTCACGGATTTTCTTCTTGAAAGTGCGTCATCTCGCCTTTTTCCACGTTCATACATCACAACATTTCTACTTATTAAACAGAAAGAAAATAAAACATAATAAGTAATAGCATAATGTAAATACGGATAGAGTGATCAACCAACTAGTGGCTGATACAAATAGGTTCCAAAAGTAAGGTTTAACAGTAGCCAACAAACACAAGATAATAATAATGATAATGTCTGAAACCAAAGTCAGATGATGCAAATGGGGTAGAACTATGAGGCTGGGGATCCCTGGTCAGGTGCATCAATATGCTGAGTAGGAGCTGGTGCTGTGGATGGTCCTACGACTGACTGCTGGCCACTAGATACTCTCTGTCCCTGTTCTTCAGCATTGATCAGTTTGAGCTGAATCAATATGTCTCTGAGGGTAGCTGCTGGCAGTCTCATCGGATCAGTGTAGCCCCACTCTAACAAAATAGCCGAAGTAACCCCTGCTTGCTCTAGTAAGGTCATGTAAGCCTGGCGTAGCATAGTCTCTGTCGGTACAGCTGAGGAAGAGATCGGTCCCAAGTTTAATAGCATCCCGGAAGTGTCAAAAGATACAGCATCAGTGCCCAAGTAGACTGTGTCAGCACGGTAAGATCCACTGGCGACTGGCTGGGCAGGATGAGAAATCACAGGTGCAGAAATCACTGGCTGAACTACCGGTATCTCGGCCTCAACTGACTGGACCTGCTCTGGTACTGGTGTGGTCCGGATAGTGGGTGATGGTGTATGGGTGGTATGTGATGGGATGGATGTATGTGGTGGTGTTATGGCTGGTGGTGGTGGACCGCATCGGTACAAGTAAGGCTCTGGGTCAGGAATACCAAGTTTCCTGGAAATCAACGGCTGATGGGAGCGGCTAACCTGAAGAGCATGCAAAAGATAATACTGTGTCAGTGAGGTCACTGGATCTGTGTAGTGAACAGTAGCCTGAGCTGGTGGCTTGGCTGTCTCAGCTCCTCTATGCGGGACACTAGCATGAGTAGTAGGTGCTCGGGCTCTATCAGATGGGCCATCCTTAGTATCTGCAACAGGTGAGGATCCTCTAACACGCTTCCCAGGGAGACGACATCCTGGAATGATCTGTTTGGTGTTCTTCCATAGGCACTGTCTCTGCTCATCTACCTCAACAAGATGGAACAACTTGCAGTAGTCCAAGTTGAATGGCAAAGAACGAGAACAAACAGTGAACTCCTCAGTGTGGGCCTCAGTCAACAATCCCATACTATACAGCAATCTAGTAATGATCGACCCCATGAACATGTGCCTATCCATGTCTGTCTCAGCTCCAAGTCTCTCAGCGATCAAGAAAGCAACATTCAGATTCTTTCCTCCTATGATTGCTTCCATGAACTTCAATTCTTCGGCACTCACAGCACCACCTTCCTTCTTTCCAAATATAGAACATGCTAACAACTTGTGAAGGATGTGATGAACCGGCTTGATGAAAGTGGATGACTTAACACAGCTCCTAAAGTTTGATCCTGCTAAATCCATCCAAATATCCTTATGGTTCCTGTTTGGTAGGCTGGAGATGTCTTGAACACTGTTTCTGAACCATGCAGAGTTGACCTGAGACTCTGTATATAAACCAAGATACACTCCCAAGTCAGCAACTGAGATATGATGAATCTGTTCCTGAAACCTGAATGAAATCTTTCTTTTGTCGGATACGCTCATTTTTGGGTTCAGCTGGTAAGTCATCATGAACTCTGTCACTACTTCTCGGTATGCATACTCATCTATATCGAAGAGACGGAGAAAGGCATTGTTCACTTGACCATCGGTCTCATACATCAACAAACTCTTCAACTCATCCCTGATCCCTAGCTTAATCATGTCTTTCCATACCACATATCGATTACTGTCTATCGGTCGCTGCAACCATTGGCGAATGAGTGACCTATTCTTTGAAGATTTGGCCAAGTAGCTGAGTGAAGGTGGGCAATTTTCCATCTGTGATAAAAGACAAGAAAAGATTAGGCCATAATAGTGATATATTAATGGATATGCTAAAGTACTTCCAAATTTTCAGAAAAAATTGAAAATGTAGGCTTTAGAAATGGGCATATCCAGAAATTTTAAAATTGCTAAACCTAACCGCAACCAATCACAAATCCAAAAACTTTTATCAACTTATGTCTAAATAAGGGTAAGTGGCACAAAGCTTCAAGTTCCTAGCATAATTAAAGCAAGTCAACAAGGTACCTAACTTAATTATCCCAAGCACTAGAAACTTAAATACTTCATGTTCATGGTTAATCAATCTAAATGAGATTAAGTCCAAGGTCATATAGTTACCTCAAGTAAATCAATTAATCATAAAAGGGCATATTACCAATTAAATATGCAATCCAATATTCCGTAATTTCCAAAAGACATAAAGCTTTATTTACATGATTTCAAGCAAATGACGGAAGTAAACTTATTTGACAAGATGGTAGTTTTTAGAAAATGGCGTTTTTGTGGGTTTCATTTCAAAGTCATACACTTTATTAATTAAAATGATAAACTTAAAAAATGATTAAATGAACCGAAGCTTGTTTTGATAATCTTGTAAGCTTTTTAAGTTTAGAAAAGTCATAAACATGGTTTAAAAATAAAAGTTTTAAGTAAAAATAATGTTTATGATGATTTTATTAAAAATGAGCTTACTTTAATTACCAAAAACTAGCTTAACCCTTTTCTAATGCAAATGATCAATCAAAACATGTTAACCTATCATATTTAAGCATAACTCAATCAACAAAAGTCAACATAAGCAATTAATCAACCAAAAAGTCAAACTGGCCATAGTTCATCAAAAAGTCAACACTTTAATTCCCAATCTTGCAATCAAGCCAACAAATCACTAGATTAAGCTTGTAATCATGTTAAGCATCAAGATAAGCATGAAATAACACTAAAGATTGCAACTTTTAACCATGAAATCTATGAAAATGAGTTACAAGCCCTAATTTTTAAAGTTTCATGAAAATCATAAAAGTAGGTCAAGAATTACCTTAAACTTGATGTAATGATGTTGTGGATGCAAGAAAGATCATAAAATGATGAATTTTGAGCTTGGAATCATGCAAAATGGTTGAGTAATGAAGTTTTGAGGGTGTGGTGATGTAGGCCGACGGTTTGGGTGTGGGGAGGAGGAAGAAGATGAAGTTTTTAATGATTTTGTCTTTTGTGTGTGGCTAAAATCCCTTTTTATACCCTTTTAAACGTACGCGATTTAAAATTCGCGAAAGATACGAAACATACAAGTAAAATTTCAAAGTTTAAAATTTTTTAATAAAACAATTTTAAAAAGTATGTTCGTAATTTTCTGAATCTTTACGCGCAGTCTGAAAAGATATTGCGAATCGTATGCGAAATCGTATACGTTTTTATTTAAAACAAGACAATCTTTTTGTGTTCTTTAAAATCCAAGACAAATTCAAAATTAATTTTTTCAAAATTTAAAAATAAACTTTTTCGAACTTTCTGAAAATGTCTGAAATTCGTTATTGTGTTGTGCGAATTTGAATTTTAAAAGAACGTTTTCTTGTATTTTTAAATGCAAGCTTTTAAATTTAAAAATAAACTACTAATATTACTTATCCTAAATACTTAAAATAAAACTAAATTAACTAAAGTTTGGGTTGCCTCCCAAAAAGCGCTTGGTTAAAGTCGGTAGCTCGACTTTTGGACAAATTTATTGAATATTGCCCAAGAGCAATTGTTTAAGTGAATTTGGTGCTCTTGGTTGAGGGAAAGTGTAGCGAGGAATAAAGTCACAAGTGAGAATCTTAATGACAGAATCAACTAGGTCTGCGGGATGTAACAAGAATCGTTCGTGTTCAGTGAGAAACATACGTTCCTTTTTGCCTAAATCTAGAAGATTGTCAATAAACTTGTTAAATTCCTTTCTAACTTTCTTAGGGTTTGAAATTCCGTTTCGTGATCCGTCATCTATATAGTTTAAGTCATGAAGAAGCATTCCTAGGGTTTGTTGAAATTTCCATTCTTCTCTCGAATCGGGATCTCCGGTGGTAGTGTGAACTGACTCCGTGATTTCTTCGATTAAAGATGTTTGTGAAACAGTGAAAGGAAATTTTGACTGAGCAAATAACAAAGTGAGTGAGACGTTAATATCCTTCCTTCCAGCAAAGAAAGTAGCTTCCATGTTATCGTCAGTGGCTCCAGGGAATATCTCTAACAACTTGTCGATCATATAAGTAGCGGGGTCAACGAAAAATGGAATTTTATCAGAAATGATGAGAGATATAGCGGGATCTTTGCTGATCCAGAACTCAAGCTCATAAATTATAGCCGCAACATGACGATTAATTAGGGTTTGGGAAACCGGTTGATAATCGGTGCAGGCGAATAGGTCCATTAGTAGGTCTATTTCTGATTTAAGCTTTAGTTCTTGCTCTCGATAATGTGTGAAGATACCTTCCTCCTTTTGATTTGGAAGATGGTGGAGAATACCAACCTGTTTCTTTATCCTACGAGCGACTTCTCTTTGTTCAACTGAAAAAGGAAAGTCAGACGTTCTGAGTTGTCTGGCAAATGCCCGACAAACATCCAATCTCCTATCAGGATCAAAAGAGTTACCTACGTAGCGGATATTTTCCTCAGGTTTGATTGGTAAAGTCCTATCAACAACACGATAGATGGTGTACTCGGGTTCGGGTACGAGGTTCAAAAAGATAGGTGATTTTGGAGGGTATTCGTAAACTTCTTCGTCCCATGGTGGAAGACGTTCTTCAATGGGTGGAAAACGAAAGGGTTGAAGATGTTCAGAGTTACTCTCGACAAAACCAGATGAGGTAGGGAATTGAAAGAAGTTTTCTAAGGAATATGAAATCTCAGGGGCAGGTATAACCTGGTAGCTTAGAATGCTAGATGCAGAAGTTGAGATCTTCTGATGAGAATCATGGGTTCCTAAGTCAAGATCTAAGAATTGCCCTATGGTTCTAGATTCATCGTCTGAATTAGCGGAGATAACTTCGGAAGAGGATAAAGATGAAGAGTAGACGTCAGATTCCAACTCTTGTTCTAAGCAGGCGAAGAACTCAGCGTCATCCATGGCCATCATTTCTTCGGACGTCTTGAGGGCGAGTGGAGAAATGGGGCTAGACGGAAATGAATCATAGAAAGATGTTTTTGTATTTTTCATTTTTAATTAAACTATCTAAATTATTCTAAGGAAAGCAAATAACTACCAACTAAGTTTGGGAAAACCTAATTGGAAAGGGTCTCCTAAAAGCTAGAATATCTAAGGCGGCTTCAAATCGTAACGTTCTACGATCCCCGGCAGCGGCGCCAAAAACTTGTCGTCACCCCTATCGGTCGGTCGGATTTGACTCCGGTCGTTGTTCCAACAGCAACAGAAGCGGCGGACAGTGAGTTTTAAATTTATATGAGCTGGGGCTCAAACTATAAGTACTACCTACCTTGGGATCAAGCAGTAAGTATAACTCGAGGTCGTTCTTAAATCGGAGCGAATTGAAATAAAGCGGGTCACCAAAGATTATGGTCGCAATTAGGATGGGGGTAGGTAGATAGATCTTGGATTGATTTGGTTTTCTAATTATCCTTAATGCAGAAAAGTAAATAACGAGAAATGAAATTAGGGTTTAAGCAGACAAGTAGAGATGTGATTGCTGAAACTTGGATACTAGGGTTTCGGGATGATGTTCATTATAAAATTGATTGGAGATTTACCAGAATAAGAGTAGACATACTTTCGGTGTAAACACTAGGACCCTATATTCAGGTGAAACCCTAGAAACATATGTCACTGGAATCCTAGGTTATCATGATTCTGATCAGATCAGGCTGTTTTCAAACCCTCCTGAGCCTTTGCTTAACTAAGACAAAGTCACCCTAAATGTTCTAGGGATCAGGCATAAGGCAACAGACCGCAATTGTATTTACTAACCTTTCTTAACACCTAATCGTCTATTTACTTTCATTATAGCAAATACTGATTGTATCCTGTGTATGTTAAACTATTGGTGTGATTAGGGTTTTGCATGTCTAGGTATATGATTGACACTACCCTGTATTGTTTCTATTGAAGCACATACTTAACCATCATAAATATAGACCCTCCTTTACAGTCAGGCGTTCATCCCTAAGAATAATCACGGTGTACATGGCAATTAGGCATTTCCACAGTGTTCCAAACCCTAGATGTACTGACGGTGTACTGGGCATTTAAGCATTTCCACAGTGTTCCAGATCTTAGGTGTACTAATGGTGTACAGTGCAACAAGCATTTCCACAGCTTTGATTCCTAGACCACAGTTCTAGAAGGATCACTTCTAGGTAATTCACGATGAAACAATCCATGGCATTTCCTTAGCTTCCACGTATTTGTACTCCACAAGAGGTGTTTCCAACGCTATACGAAGTACCGTGCCTTTTTAAAGGAAAGTTAATAGTTTCATACTGTAACTGGAGATAACTGTATATTCATAGTATTAGGGTTGATCAGATCCTATCCTAGGGCAACAGTCACGTGAAAGTCTCGAAAGGGTGATGAGAGACTAGATCTATATTCAGGATAAGCTTAACCAGATACACAGCATAACAATTTCCAATCGTATAAATGAAACATTAATTTAACATCATCCCTACTCCTAATATCTACATTTCAACAATCACAATATTAAACTACTCTATAAACATGGCAATAAGCAGAATACAAACTGAAATAACATAAAGCACAAGCATTATAACAGTAAGTAAAGTTTAGATATCACCGGGAATACAGCAGCGTAATACTGAGGATTACAAATAGTCTGAACTTGAAAAACTCGTTACAACAAGATTACCAAGCTAAAACTTCCTCTAGACTCGAACCGTAAGCTCAACCCTAACCTTTCTCCTCTAACTCCTAAGAGTAGTGCTAGAGAGAGAAAGTTAGAGAGAGAAAGTGAAATTAAAGAGAGAAATAAGAAAAAAGAGAGAATGAGAAATGTGTGAATGTGTTGAGGTGTGTAAAATGAGGAGGAGTGATCCCCTATTTATAGGCAAAGCTCAAAAATCAGTCGTACAACTCACGAAACAGCACGTACAAGCAAACGATGCACGATACAGGGTACAGGGGGCCGTATACGGCCTTGGTAGGGCCGTATACGGTGTTAGGTAGGCCGTATACGGTCTCTGTGGGGCCGTATACGGTTCCCAGGGCCGTATACGGTGTTCGTCTGATTTCGTTCGTTGCTTAAAACGCGCGTATCTCCTTCGTTATGCGTCCGTTTGACCTGATTCTTTCGCCTGTGGTTTCGTAATTCCGTTACGCTTTTAATGATGCCAACTTCACTGAAATTGGATGTGTATAGCTCAAGCATAGCCGAAATGACTTTATATGATCTGATACTGCTCAGTCTTCTCCGTTCTTTATCCGATTTGCATGATTCTTGATTTTCCCATCTCGATTTTACCTGTTTTATCATATGATGAAGTTATAATGTGATCTATATAAGGTAAATGAGGCCGGGTGATTTTGTGCACGTTTATTCGTCCTGATTTGCTTGTTATTTGGACGTTTTAGGTGATTTTTGCAGCAACGCCTATATTTAGACCACTTTAGTGAAATTTAGTAAATAATGATCATTTTGGAATGTTTTCACTAAAGTTACGTCCAAAAAGTGCGGAATATTGCCCTTAAAAACATGATTATTTGAGTCACATCAGTATTCGACTAAGTTAAGAAAATTCAAGAACTCAAAAACTATGCATCATAAACTTAAACAATAATTTGTAATAATTGATTGAAAGCTAAGCAAGGAACCCTACAAATCTACAATAACCTGTAATATAGATTTTGGCATGGAGGCTTTTTTAGTAGTTCAGTCTATCATATTTCATCTACTAGAAGAGATATGTACAGAGTACCACACTGCAATTCTGCATGAATCTGCATGAAAGAATAAGTAATATATATTTTTTAAGAATATGCCATGTATTAAAGTGAGACCTTCTATAAAGTCGATGCGAACTTGCAGACATATTTGAAGAAGTTCCTTGCACTAGTTTTCCTTTTCTTGTATGACCACCAAAAAAGAAAAGAACATAATTGTCATGCGAGGAAGAAAATAAAATGGGAACTGATGGTAGACAACCAATTGTACCCTGACTTGTACCAACCTTCCCTTGATATGAAAGCTTTTGCAAATGAATGCAAATTTTGTTTCTGGTAAACAGTCTTGAATGTACATCCCATCCATCCAGCCAAGCAAAAAAAGTATTTAAAATAAAGTGGAAGGTTGCAACTTGGGACACGGACATTAACCCTCCACTTATACATGATTACATAAGTGGACATTAACCCCCCACTTATGCCCAACCTTATGCGTTTAGGGCGCTAGAAGGTGGCAACTTGGGACATGGACACCCAACGTTTGATAACTAGCTTACAAGACTCAAGTGAGTCTCATAGCCCCACTTTTACTGTTTTATACTATGGGGTGAGATTACATACAACTGTTTTATACAACTGTTTTATAATCACAAGTAACTGAACAACTTTTATACGGATTGCATGAGACCTTAATCCACTAAAAGTCCTCACTTTATCATAGTTCATTAATTGTATAAGCGCGATTATTATTGGATAGATCTATCGGGGATTGACATCCCCGTCCGGGCTAGTCGCTCTAGCCAACCCACGGACGCTTTAATATTTGATTGTTACGGGTGTACTGGATTATACACCTGCCCGAGGCACAAACCAGGTTAAGCATCGAACTGTGAGACTCATGGCAATAGTATATACTTATTTTCCATTCGTGCAACACTGACAAATCTTGTGATTCATACCAACTTTTGATAACTGTTTAAACCTATGAACTCACCAACAATATGTTGACCGTTTTAGTATGTAATCTCAGGTTCGTAGACATAGTAGGATGGCCTACAGGGAACACAAGCTCGAGTCGCATGCTTTACAAACAAATAAGAGATTTTCCTGCATTACTATATTTGTAATAGTAGTTATGTACTAGAATCTCTAGGCTTTCATGAGAATTCGCAGATTATTGTAATTGTATTTTGTAAGCAATACATTTTACGAAATGTAATTTAAAACGTCTCATTTAGAGGTCGTTTTTTGTAACTTGTGTAATGATCCATGATTAGTCGCGCCCCGACCCGACTTCCGCTGCTGATAATTTGGGGGTACGACAGATTGGTATCAGAGTCATAGTTATAGCGAACTAGGTTGCATTAGTGGGCCTAGACTATAACTCCTAAGTTAGTATTCCTTATTAGGTATGACTGGTTCAGGAATTTCATCATTTGAATTTAATTTAACATAGTCTGATCAACTATGTACAATTAAAGGAGAATTAATGAGAGGTCCGAAATGGTTATAGTGAACAGGAATACAGTAGTAGACTCGGACTACGATAGAAATGGGACCAAACTTATTGTGCTAGACACACTAGGCTATATTATATGTTATATATATATATATATATATATATATATATATATATATATATATATATATATATATATATATATATATATATATAGGCCTTACTCGCTATCGCTCTTGCCACAGGAATGGCAACCTCTCCCACTAATACGTCTCTAAACTTAGAAAATGGAATTTAAACTTTGCATACCATTGTAGTGGCATTTATAGTACCAAGCATACCCACACGTATAGGACGACGACGACTTGTCCAATTTCTAAAACTTTCATACCACTTTAGAGTAAACTCTAATAATCACATGAGAGGAACACTCAATACTGGGAATCAACGTACCATCAATAACTAAGACCTTTTTGCACCCCCTCTATGCTTTATAGAATTTCCACCAAGCAAAAGATGGCAAGCACCACAATGGACCCCCACCTCTCTAATAGCGATCAGATTCAAGAGGAGTTGGTTCAGTACACCTACCTCGATGGGAAAAATATACCGGTGGAGGAATTCGGAATAGAGGAGAACGAAAATCAAAATTTTGGGGTAATTGGAATCGAGGAATACGAGAGAGTGATGGATCAGGCTGTGGACTTGGATGGTCGAAATTGGGAATTGAAGTATAAGTGCCAAAACTATGAACGCGAGCTGAGGATCTTGAAAATGTCTGTTCCCCAAAGACTATAAACTTATTTCTTCAACCTTTATATACGAGGCCCTAATCTTGAAAATTTATTTTTGCAAAATTTCGCTGACATTCGTAATTGGATGAAAATTTTACATAATGACAAATATTCGTTTCTCACTCAGTTTTCCCCATAGTGCCGCCTTTAACTTTTGGGTAAATAGAATATATATATCACACGTGAAACGCTATTAAAAGAAAACTATTAAGCTAAGAAGGTGGATATCTGGTTTGCAAATAAAGATATAGGTACAATAGACTAGCGTGAAGTAAGATCCTCTTAATAACTAGTTGATACTAGAAACACGCAATATTGCAAAGTCAGATCGATTTGATTCTTATGAGGATAAACTGTATCATTAGTGATAGAAGTGACAACGTTAACTTGACATGAAATGTTACCGACAGCTTTGTTGAGACTTGGGACAGTTACGATTACCCTCACATAGTAGAAATTGATATACCTTAGGGACTAAACTCTTTCCTTTACAATATCACTGTTTAATAAATCTTTATCTCATAGGAAATGACAAGTCCCACAATAGACAATTACGTGTCAGACGATGACCTATTTCGTGAGGAACCGAAGACACTCCCTTACCTACTTACTTTGGACAACGATAACGACTTATACAGTAGAGCACCTGCGGGTCTCCTAACGATTTGTGTCATACCTGATATCCATATCCTTCATCCACCACTACTTGATCAAACGAGTAATGATTACTAGCTAACTCAAAACCTAGATATGTCAATATCAATCATTGAATACAAAAAATTGAAGTGCTGCAAGTAAAATTCAAACTAAAAACGAAAAACGAAAAAAAATATTAACGAAAAAACAATATTAACGAAAAACGATATTAACGAAAAAAACGTAATTGAAGATGAAATTGAACTATAATCATTTAACACAGTTGATCGGTCAACTTCCACTTCCGACATTCAATACCTTGATTCACAATTAACATCCAATAGTAACCGAATTCAACAAAAGAAGTAGAAGATTGAGTCGTCGATGTGTTTACCTGTAGAAAACCTCTTAGATGAATGGAAATGGTTTAAGAGAAGATTATACGACGATACCGCCGGCGTATAACTGGATGGTGTGGTGCATCTGGCCGGTGGAATCGATGGAGAGAGAGAATTAGGACTATTTTAGGGTTTTTGTTTCTGAAATTAGGGGAAATAAGTTAGGCCCGTTCTTGTTTCCATTTTACACTTTATTTGTGTTTATCTTTTTCTTACTGGATACTGGAAAGGTAAAGGTTTTAATGACTGGTATGTGTATCAGTGAGCAAATGTATCAGTCACTAGATGGCATTTGTTTTGTAGTCATTTGACCCGGACCCGTTTAGACCCATCCTCCTAAATGACCCATCTAGATTCGGACCCATTTAAACCCAAACCGATCTAGACCCGTGACCCGACCTGACCCATTCATTTTGCCACTTATAAATTTAATACATATTTGTATATCTTATTTTAATCTCATCCTAATTCTAAGTATAATAGTATTAAACCTTCAAATATTTTTACCTTTCACATTTCCCTCCACTCCCACACCTCCATGTAGATGTGTGTTTGTGTGTGTGTGTGTATATATGTGTGTGTATATACTCATGTGTGTGTGCGCGCGCGCGTTTGTGTTGGTTAGTGTTCGTGGGGGTTCGTTTAAGGTATTAACGTACAATTAAATGCATTAAATTATATATTCGTTTGTGAACAAACAAATTTTCTTAGTGAACGAACATGAACAACAAAATTCGTTCGTGTTTGTTTGGTTCGTTTACAGGCATAACTATCATTGTTTTATGAGTAAATTACACCGTTCATGTTCATCCCTGTGGTTTACACGCAATTATACCAATCATCTTTTTCTTTCAAAAATTACACCGATCATCCTTGACTAAGTCGAAAGTGCACGGCAAAAATCCACTTTCTTTTTTTTTGTTTGAAAACAATAAAAGTGGGACGAATAGAGTATATTAATATGAAACGTGAAATTGACCATCTTCTTTGAAAATATCTTCTTCATTTTCACACATTCAATTTGACTATACGTTAAAGACAATGTTAGAGAGAGCGTGCATACGGTATATGAATATGAAAAGAAAATTGAATTCTAATGTCATTTCTAACTGCGTTTTATTATATCGTATGTACGTAATATGATGGAAAAAATAAATTAATTTTTTTAAATACGATGAATATATAAGTAAATTAAATGGCGTGAAATAAATAAACCGTCATCAATTTAATTATTTTATTTAATACTCCCTCCGTCCAAATTTTATTGTCCTGTTTTGACTTTTGAAGTATTTCTGTGACAATTTTGATCTTGAACATTTTTGTTTGTGTTATATACCTGATGCAAATTATACCAATAAAAATATATTCAAAACTCAATCCATTCATATAACACAAACAAAATATTGAAGGTCAAAGTTGAATAAGAAAAACTCCAAAAGTCAAAAGAGGACAATAAATCTGGGACGGGGGGTTGCATAGTTGCAATTTGATATTTATAAATTTCAATCATTATATCTAAGAGTTTAGAAATTGGATCCGGTTAGAAGGTTCGTGTTGACGGGATGACGGTTTAGGAAAATGATTTGTGGATATAATTTTGTAGGCCTAAATCTTAGCCTAAAAATGTAATTGGTATATGTGAAAAATTGATTGGATGAGATTAGGAGAGAGAAAAAAAATAACCAATCGGATAAGTATGTCTACTTTTAGGTCTATGTAATTAGGTCTATCTAGCATTATTCGTTTATTAATTCTCGTGTTGATGGATCAATTAGATTGTCATTTATTCTCTTGTTGATCTAGAATCGTCACGTCTATTATTACTTTCTCAAATTCCCCTATAGAATCAAACTTTTAAGCTCTATGAACAGTAACTTGCCCAATAAAGACATGCCATATGTAGCTTCATTGTGGAAAGAGTTAAATTAGTAATTTCATTTCATATCTTCCTTCTGCTGCTTTATTTGACTTGTGTGTATTTGCTGAATGTGTGGTGGACCTGTGAGTGTGGTGGCCTATTTAAAACATGAAAGTAGTGTTATTAATTGAGCTTTTTCTAAAGGCATTACTCCCTCCGTCTCAATATTATAGTCCATGTTTTTATTTTCGGATGACCCAAATTAATTGTCCACTTTCAAAAATAGATAGTGAAGTTTGGTCATGATTATCATATTATCCTTATTTGAAGTTATTATTACACACTTTTCACAAAGTATTAATTAATTAGTTAAGGGTAAAATTGTCATTCTGCAAAAAGTAAGAAAGAAAAGCAATAATGATTATGTTTTTATTAAACTGCGTATTTTTTGTTGGCTGACAATAATTTTGGGACGGAGGGAATACATAATACTATACCTGAGCTATATTTAAGTATTAAAGTATATATTATTTATTTGATATTTTGTTATGTTATTTAACTTCTACTTCAGGTAATATTGTTTTGTACGTTTTCAAAACATAAAGAGAAAATAACAATTTGAATAAAATAAACTATATTTATAGAATGGAAGAAATTATGTTTGGTAATACGTAAATGAATATGTGAACATTTTAAAGTTTTATTTTATAAAAACCAAGACACTAGAGATGTTAGTGGAAGGATTTTTGAATAGGCCCATATTACCACCTAAAATTTTTGAAACAGGAGTGAATTAGTCTAAGTAAGTATTTTTCCCACTCATTCGTCCCTTTACGGAGCACAGGCCATAATAAAACTCGTTCTTACTCAAATGTAACATTTATTTATTATTATTAAAAGATAGTACGTATTACTCCACATTAATCTTATATTACCGGCCGCATACTCTTGACATCGTTTTGTTTTTTTATAGTAAAGGAGACAAACAACCTATGACCCGTTAGATTTGTAACATTAAGCTCACAATCATCATCTATAAATAAATATACATCGAGGTTTCCAAACTCAACAACTATATCAAGTTCCTTTTGATAAAGTGTAAGTGTGTGAGAGAGAAATAGAGAGGTCGAGATGGATGTCACCCAAGTGCTTCGAATGAACGGTGGGGATGGAGATTATAGCTATTCCAACAATTCTCTTCTACAGGTATATTCTCTCTATACATTCTATTTGTCATGTGTCTCATAGCTAGTATCTAGTCGATTTTCAAGCGTATTTAATTTAACTATGTATAATGGTTCAAGTGATTGATAATCCTTGTTTACAATTGATTTATTTATGACAGAGAGCGGTGATATCAATGGCGATACCGATTATCCAAGATGCTCTAACAAATCTCTACCGTGCTATGAACTTCCCAAAAACCATGAACATAGCTGATCTTGGATGCTCATCTGGACCAAAAACTTTATTTGTTGCATCAGTATTCGTGAGGTCGATCAACAATATTAGGCACAAATTAGGGCGAGATGAGACCCCGGAAATTCAAATATGTTTGAATGATCTTCCACACAATGACTTCAACAATATTTTTGTATTGATATCAAAGTTCCAAAGCTACCTAAGGGGACCCAAGTCATCTTCACCACCTTGTTACTTTTCGGGTGTCCCTGGATCATTCTATACAAGGCTTTTTCTCCCAAAAAGCATTCATTTTGTCCACTCTTCCTACAGTCTCATGTGGCTCTCCCAGGTTGATTCTCTTCCTACAGTATGATACGTTTCCAGTACGTATATGCAAAAGTGTAGAAAATGATCATTCGCTGAGTTTATAAGTTGGTTACATACCATACATACATTCTAACTTTGATATATACAATAGACTTTGAACTAAAGTTAGATATATTTTCAAACACTTAACATTAGTGGCGGATCTAGGAATGTGAGGTTGGGTATGCATAAACGCACTAGGTAAAATGGACTTTTTTTAAGGTGGAAAGTCAAAGGTGTTTATCGAGCCGAGTTTCGAGTTCTTCGATTCAAATTCCCGGTCAGAATTTTTTTTTAACTTGTCAATCAAACTTGAACTAGAAAATTGTTTTTAAAGCATAGCCAAGAACATATAAGCGTACGGTTACAAACACATACAAATATACGGCTAAAAACTTAGATACATACAATAGGAATTTCATAACAATAATAAAAGGTTTAACTTTCGTACACTTTGAAAATTAAAACCTTAAAACCTGTAGAAATTTTTATAGTTAGATTTTCTAAAACAAAAGAGAAAAAAAATGATTGTTTTGAATAGTTGAATGTTAGAGTTAAAAGTTTTGTCGAATAGTTAAGTTAAATATTGGGATATAAAGGCAAAAGAACATTGAAAGGAACAAAAAGGGGAAGGGAAAGTGAAAAAATTTTACAAAATAAATGAGTCGAAATAAAAAAGATAGCAAGATGTTTCTTTCAAAAACAAAGTCCATTAATTAAAAGTTACAATTTAGTTGAGTTATCACTTAATAATTTTTGTATTTTTTTAAGGATGATTTGTTGATTCTTTATATTTATTTTTGTGATTTAATTTTTTATTGGGTTATCAAAACAATGAAGAACATGATACGGAAATAAACTAGAGGATGTACATCACTATTTTAAAGGGTATGCATTTTACATGAACTATACTAAAAATATTTTATAAAAAAAAAAAAATTACACTACACATGGAAACTCAAGGGTATGCAAGTGCATACCTTTCACAACATGTACATCCGCCCCTGCTTAACATGAATATTAAACTCATCCATGAATAATATATCGATACAAAAGGTTTTGGTTATATAGCTTTCATGGCATCATTTTGGTAATAATTGTTACTAAAATCCAAATTTAACACATTTTATACAAATTAAATTTCAATAAAACTAATTCCTAGACCAATATTTTTGTCACTAATGTATATAGTGGCTCCAATTACTCCATACATAGTCAATAATGTCATATATATCTAAAATTACTAAATAAATATTAAAATAAAAACTGATACATGAATGATATGGATTCAACCACATAAATTATTGGGGTCACGTTTAAAAACGTGTTACATGAATCCTCTTAGCCAACTGAAACTGTAAGCGTTTCACGTGATACGTACCACAACCGGACACCTTTTTGGAAGATAGTTCTCACTCCAGAATTACTTATTTTCTTTCGGCACTTCAAACAAGGAACTGAAATCAACTGGTAAGTTGGTGTCAGCTCAACGACACATCAACTTTTTTCAATATGAACCGAAACTTACTAACAATTGACTGACCAGTGCCAACATTCACTCCTGAACTTGAACTAAACTGACCACTGACTGTTAACTTTGGTTACATATAATGGAAACATTCTAACTAGCTAGATATATATACAATAGACATTGAACTAAACTTATTTCAAACACTTTACACTAATATTAAAGTCATCCATGAAGATACATGATTATTGTTGAATAGGTTCCTGAAATGATAACGACAAACAAAGGGAACATATATATGTCAGCAACAAGTCCTCCAAGTGTGATAAGAGCATACCACGAGCAATTTCAAAAAGATTTTTCAATATTTCTCAAGTATCGTGCAGAGGAGGTGGTGAGCAGAGGGCGTAGGGTTTTGACGATACTAGGGAGACGGAGTGACGATCCTTGTAGCAAAGAATGTTGTTACGTTTGGGAGCTCTTGGCCAATGCTCTAAATGATATGGTTATTGAGGTACACCTTAATTAATCATCCTTGAGCATTGTTAACCTTCGATTGTTTAACTAGAAGTTGGATTTATAGCATAATCATCGTTAGTGGATTCATGGTATGACTAATAGGGCTTCAGTCCCCATCAACATTAGCTTAGCTAGCATTTCACTAGCTAAATTCTCGATCCATATATACATGGCCGGAGCTAAAAAATTATATGAGGGGGCAAATATTTTTTTTTTTTTTCTTTTTTTTCATATTAAGGGGCCAAATTTTTAAAAAGTCAATAATTATCTTTGAGTAGTTGCGCCCTGCCCCTTGTAAATCCGCTTCATATACTATACACACTACTACTCTAACTAGTCTAAAATTTTGGTTACCCTCATGATAATTATATCATTTTTTTATTATGTACGTTTGCATTTTGTATGTCCCGTTTTGTAGATGTACAAACTGATGATTGATGAATTTAACATTACTGATAACATTTTACAAATTTAAATAGGGACTTATAGAAGAAGAGAAGATGGATTCATTCAACATCCCGCAGTACACTCCTTGCGCTAAAGAAGTTCGTAATGAAGTCGAGAAAGAAGGCTCATTCACAATCAATTGCCTTGAGGTTTCTGAAGTGAATTGGGATGCATCCACAGATGATGATTTCAATATAACCGAAGTTGATGCACGAGGATACAATATGGGCAAATGTATGCGAGCTGTGGCCGAACCTTTGATCAGGAGTCATTTTGGGGAGTCGATTATTGAGGAGGAGTTCAGTAGGTACTCAAATATTATCAAGGAAAGTATGTCAAAAGAGAAGACGAAACTTGTGAATGTCACTGTTTCGATGACTCTAAAATGTTGATTCTATCTGTTATGATTCCAGCGTCTAAGTATTTTGTACCTTAAATTCAATAAAGTTGTGGTTTCTAAAATTATTTTTGCATGTTTGAAGTACATTTATATCGAGTTATGCTATATGTATTTATAATTTTCTTAAACAGTTAACATATGCAAATTAAATGAACGTAATGGTTTGATGTACATTGCTCAACCGTGGACAGGGGTGTTAATCGAGTCAACTCGATCCTTAATTAATCATTCAGCTTTTCAAGTTCAACTTAAACGGCTTATGTGTTAATGGGTCGGGTTAATTCGGTTTTAGGTATTACATCATAAATAATGTTTTATTTTTTCATTTTGGTTTGTTTGTCAACTAGATTTTTATTATATGCCATCGGGTATGAATCTAGGTTTATAAAATTAGTTATTGGTAAGATACAAAAAGTTTTGGTTATATAGCTTTCATGACATCATTTTGGTAATAATTGTTACTAAAATCCAAATTTAACACATTCTATACAAATTAAATGTCAATAAATCTAATTCCGAGACCAATATCTTTGTCACTAATATATATATAGTGGCTCCAATTACTCCATACATATGTGTAGATGTCATATATATCTAAATAAAATTACAAAATATATATTAAAATAAAAACTGATACGTAAATGAGATGGATTCAGCCACATAAATTATTGGGGTCACGTTAAACGTGTTACACGTGATACATATATACCACAACGGGATACCTCTTTGGCAGATATTTCTCACTCTGGAATAACTTATTTCCTTTCGGCACTTCAAACAAGGGACTGAAATCGACTAGTAAGTTGGTGTCAATTCAACGACACATCAACTTTTTTTAATATGAATTGAAACTTACTAACAAATGACTGACCACTGCTAACAATGACAGCGTCACTTCAATTTTTGAGTATCACATTTATCAATTTACCTATATTTGTGACACCCCCAAATTTGATGATTTGCGGAAGCTCGGTTTGGGTGTCACTAATCAATAATCAAAGCACATAAGATATAATGAACGACCACTATATGCGTCGTTTTAAACTTGCATTAATAAAGTAAACGTTTACATCAAAATAATGTTACATTAGCTCGGTTTCCTGAAATTTAGAGATTACATAGCATAATTACTTTTACAAAATATAATAATGCAATCAAATCTCTAGTTGTATGTATGCTGACTCGAGCTAATAATCCCTGCTTGTGCAGCCAACCTACTGCTGGGTACCTGTGATACATACTAAAATGGGTCAGCGAAAACGCTGGTGAGCTCACAGGTTTGTATGTCAATGTATAGTTGTAAGAACCGCAAGATTTATATTGAAGTTAAATTGCAATTAAGCAAAATAAAAGTTATACAATCCATGAGCTCATAGTCTGAGCTTAACTTGATTTGTCAGGCCCAATTAAGGAAACCTAACTTGAAATGCCTCCTACGAGTGTCTAATCCACACTCGTCTTCCCAAATGCTAATACATCCGTTTGACCGGTTAGTGCGTGCTAACCCGGATGAGGATTGTCAATCCCATATGATATCATATACTAACATTCACGCTATAAATACTAGAGACTATGCTATGGAGGACTTTAAATTGATTAGCTTGAAACTCATGTAGTATTTGAAGTTTGGCACTTGCGTTCTACTTGTAAAACAAAATGAAGTAGTAATATCACACCCCTAGTAAAAGTAGTGAAAATGGGGCCATGAAACTCACCTGAGTTTTGAAGGGTTTAAGCAATTAAACTTGAAGTGTATTGATGTCCAAAGACTTGAAACCTGAATGTGTCCACGACACTTGATAGTTATTAATTGTATCGGTATCTCGAAAGACTACCATTGAAATTGTTTGTTTAACTTGATGTCCAAATTACCCCGATTTGGTTGATTGTATGTTACAAGTTACCAAGACTTGTTTGATTGAATTGATACAAGTTACAACGACTTGTTTAATTGAATTGAAGTATGTTTTGAAAACGCGTACGGTCCGTTGGTGATTAATTGTAATAATAGTCTTGATGTTATCACATTGATTTCGAAGCGTTACACTTAAAAACACAAATTTCATCATGTTTGAAAAGTTGTATCGTATAATTGTTTTGAAGTTGTACAAGTTTGACACTTGGTGAAAAATGTGCTTGCGGAATCTAAGTACGGGGGTCCGGGGGCAGCGCCCCTGGTTAGCGGGGTCCAAGGGGCGGCAGCCCCTGGCGGGGTCCAAGGGGCAGAGCCCCTGGCTGGGGTCGAGCTGAAGGAAAAACCCATCTGGGATCTGAATTTGGGTAAAATCGAGTGATAAATTTCGAGTCTCAACGCTTAGTAAAAATCTGGGTTTTTGAGGTTCTGGTTTGTGCGACGTTGAGTGCGACGTTGGGTGCGACGTGAGTGTCTGCATCGCTATGTGCGACGTTCGCAATTCAATGCGACGTAGGGTGCTGCGTCGCTAATGCGACGTTGGTTAAGTTGGCGACATTAAGGTCTGCGTCGCTATGTGCGACATTCGCAAGTCAATGCGACGTAATAGGCTGCGTCGCTATATGCGACGTTGAGGATTTGTGTGACGTAAGTCGCTACGTCGCATTTGCGCCAGGACAAATGCGACGTACGGGATCTGATCGAAGTTTCGACTTCAAAAACGCATTTTCCGGCCATCGATCAGCCTAATATTTTTACCCAACCCATTTTAGGACATTACAAGGTTATACAAACAACTAGTAAGTGATAATACTTAAAAACGAGAGTTTTCGGAGTTGTGTCGGAAACTTACAATTCGCCGAAATGAAATTCCGGAAAGATAGAAATGTAGATCGCGTCGAGGTGGTTCCTTTTCCGTAATTATTTTGATGATTCGATGTCGTTTTGTATGTTTATTTTGAAGATTTGTGAGGTGGGGATGTGGTGAGAGTTTGGAGAAAAAGAAAGAGAAGAAAGAGTGAGAGAGAGAGTGAGAGGTTGAGAATGAGGTGGGGATTTGATCCCCTCACCTCTTGTTGGCCGGTTTTGGTGGGGTCCACCAAGTGTGGGCTTCACCAAATTTTGCCCCGTGCGGTCGCGCTCTGTGCGGTGTTCGTTTTCCCGATCGTTTAAAACGTTAAATAATTAGTTTATACGTTTAATTATACGTTTTTGAAAATACGAATATTTACTCGATATTTTTGTTGAAGTATTTCATAAAATACTTAATAATTGCGTTATAAACATATAACGTTATCTCGTTTTGTTTATTTGCGCGTTCACATTTAATCGCGTTGTTCTCGCTTGTACGATATGGAATGAATACGAAATATTATAAAAATAATATTATTGAGATATAATAGTTTCATTAAATAATCTTTATGTTATTTAATTAAATTGATCACCAACGTCCGTATTAAATTGAACCGAATTACATTCGATTTGAAACTCGTACGATTTAAACAAACCGCATAATTGTGTAGATATATATTCAACAATATATATAATAATTGATACATTAATTAGCCTAACACAGAACTAATTACATGTATTAAAACTTGATTGGGAACTAAATTCTAGTTCTAAATTGACGGGTGTCACAATATTTATATATACTAAAAAACAAAAAGCAGAAAAAAAAAATCACACGTCGTAGACCTTCGTCGGATATTCCACTGAAACCACCAACGGCCCCAAATCGATGGACCGTACCAATGGCGTTGGTTCTGTCGATTGAAACCAACGGACGTTCGGCAGAAGCCTAATGCTTGCTCTGTGTTTTACTTTGTATAAATAGAGAGCTCATATATTCTCAAATAATCTATTATTATTGTATATGACACCTACACATATGTAATAATACTTAAAAGATAAATTATGTACCAATTCCTAATTCAAATGTTTTTTAACACCAAAAAATGGTTACACCAGTATATATTTGCTTTGTAATAGCGGCGAAAAGTGACTTTTGAAACGGGTGTTTGACCGCCTTAGATATCGGCGACACTAAAAGTAAAATATTTTTTTGTGTCGGTCGTTTGACCGTTTTAATTGGTGATCTATTAAAGCGGTTTGGCATGCTCTAAAAATCATTTTCAATTGATTTTAACTTTATAGAACCGCTTCAAAGATACAAAAGCAAATTAAAAAAAAAAATACATATTATTGTCCCACATCTACCTCCATCATCCTCCAACCAGCAAATGTGAAACCTACCCCAGATTTGAAATCGAATTACTTCACAATAATATAAATTAAATTCTTCCTTTTATTCATTCTAATCAAAAGAATAGTACAAATAGATAAGATACATGGTATCAAAGCCATCTCTCCTCTGATTCTCGGGTGTCTTCTCGGATGTCTTCACATGACTAAGAGAGTAGATACTTGAATCAGAACACCTAAAATCAACATACCCGATGAACTTCAAGCAAATCGGAACACCTAAATAAATTCTTTGTTAAAGATATGTTTAAAAAGATTTAATGAAGGGAAAAGGAAACTACCTGATAGTAATTGGGGAGTATATACGTCTGATTATCCATAAGTTGTTCATCACCATCATCGCATTTATTTCACTCCTTTGCCAGAGCTCTAAACGAGATAGACCTGTAAAGGATTATCTTGAACTGAAATGATACACCGTCGTCATTTTTTCGCTTTTACTTGCTAGATCTGAAACTTGGTGATGTTTAACGCTAGATCGAAAAGCTCTACATACCAGATCTGCCGGAAGAAAACATCGCCTGATGTGAACACTTCCACCATCGCTACTAGTAAATCCGAAACTATCATGTTTTTATGTTAGATCTTTAAGTTGTTATTTCGTTTTATTTCCTAGATCTAAGATGGTGTTTCTTGTTGGTGTTAATTGATTATGACGATGGTGTTTCTTGTTGGTGTTAATTGTTATTTCGGACCAAAACCTTTTAGGCCTTTGGAAGTGTGTTGGGATGAAACGGGGGTGGATGATATCATGAACGAAGCGTGGAATAAACCGGTGTCATCTTGTTACCCAGATTGTGTTTTTCGAGATCGATTGAAGAACATAAATACCGGGTTAAAGAATTGGAGCAAACAGAATTTTGGGACGTTGGACAGAGAGATTGAAGAGTGTAGAAAAGAAGTTTTAACTTGGAAGAAGGAGACTAATGGGAGGGTGTTATCATCCGATGAAATGGAAAGGTGAATGGACATAACACCCCTCATTCTATGCATCAATACTATATGATTTTACTCGGAAGCGTAAATTAAAAACATACTTTACTATTATATATAATGGAAATGTACATAACTTTTTTTTCAAAA
Source organism: Helichrysum umbraculigerum (assembly GCA_949592205.1). Lineage (NCBI taxonomy): Eukaryota > Viridiplantae > Streptophyta > Magnoliopsida > Asterales > Asteraceae > Helichrysum > Helichrysum umbraculigerum. The sequence continues at coordinate 17,973,715 of CATIUR010000007.1, read as the reverse complement.
TATGATACACCATAGTTTAAAGTTATTAAACATTGTACACATATTATACAAACGAGGTATTATATGATTCCAAACTTAGTTTATAACAAAACTATATCAGAGTTCACAGAGCAGTCAAACATTCCCTGCCAAAGGCATCAACTTCCTGTCCACCCACATATCTATTCATAACCTGCAGGAAGTAAATGAGGGATTAGCACGAAGCTAAGTGAATGAACTTGTAACACACAATTCAACTTAGCATAACTATGAGTTTACATCAAATAACCGTAAACACACAATATTTCAATGAGGATCGGTGGCTCTTGGGATATCATAATACCCGGGGATTCCCCAAGAACACTTATCGTACATATCCGTATGGCCATAACGGACGAGACTGATAACTATTGGTTATTAAACTCATACACAGGTTTCAAACACAACAAATGAATCAAAACCTGTGTAAATCACATAATAACCAAAAAGTCCAACTACACGTTGACCTCAATAATCTGATACACAGATGTCCACATATCACGTAGATTAATTCAATAACACAGACTAAACAGTCTAATAAACACATCTACGTTCACTTGTTGTAACCAAACAGTTACAACTAAATCAAAAGGTGAGTTCCAAATCCACTCACCGATACCTCTGTAGATTCCACACTCAGCAGTCTTATATCACTGAGTCTTTGGAGTATCTGAAAAACCACATAACACACAAGTTAGTAACTTGTTCCATAATTATCATTCTAACATATTTATCAAATCAGGTAATCCCTGAAGTCTAGGCAAACAAAAAGTCAATCAGAAATAAAATCGAAAAATCCCGAATTGACGTTTTAAAACTGAAAAATGCCATTTTCGACCCATAGATGACCCCGAATGGCCAAAAACTGACTAGGCTCTTAAAATATAGTCTTGATCATTGGGCCGTTTCCGAGTGGACATGCGAATTTCAGCTCAATCCAAGTTGATATAAAAATTTGTAAATTTTAGTCACTAAAGGTGTAAGGTCTTTTACAATTGTACACTTTTAAAATTTGCAAAACGAAAACTTTAAAAATTCTCGGTTCGCATTGATCTCAACTCGCAGGTCAACTCGGTTCGCAGAAACTCGACTCGCAACGAAGTAACTCGGTTCGCAGAGCCATCTCGACTCGCAGAGTCATCTCGACTCGCTTAGCGAGACTCAACTCGCTTCGCGAGAACTCAGCTCGCCTCGTTGGACGAACTGGGTTTCGAGGGTTCGCTGCTGCAATCTGATTTTCGAACCAAAACTCACCAAAACTCCAAAAACTCGGTTTCTATGGTTTCTAACACTTTACTAACATCATATAACACCTAATAACATCAAAATCGAGCTTCAATTTCAAGTATAACTACATATCTCTCAAAACCCAATTTTTGAAACTCAAAATTGACTCACTTTTTAATGATGGAGATGAAAGGTGATATGATGGAGATGATGATGTTGCTATTCTGGAATCGAAATCACATAAACTATCTTGGTTCTAATTTGGTTATGGTTTACTTGAGTTTGAGAGTTTTCAAAATAAACAAAATGAAGAAGAGGTGAGAACATATTGGTTTGCAAAGTCGGTTTACAAACCGACTCACATATTAAGTGGTATAATTTTATACCCATCCTAAATCTATTGTCTGGAACCCGAAAACCATATGCAATAATATTTTCTTTTACCGTCAACTATAGTAAATTAAAATAACTAATATTTCACTATTCACAATAAGTCCTGAGACCTATTTATTTAAGTTTCACAGTAAAACAAATAATATCAGGTAATTCCTAAAACAATTAAATAATCAATTTAAATAAAGAATTACCAGGCCACTGGAGAGGATGTTACAAATCTCCCCTCCTTAAGGAGATTTCGTCCCCGAAATCTCAACATGGTCAAACAATCCAGGATATCTGGATCTCATACTCTCCTTAGTTTCCCAAGTAAGGTTTGAACCTAAACTATGTTTCCATTTGACTAACACCATGGGAATCTGTTTCTTTCTAAGTTTAGTTACTTTTTGGTCAAGAATTTCAACAGGTTCTTCAACTAACTTCTGGTTCTGATCAACCTTCAAGTCTTGCAGAGGAAGAATCTGAGACTGATCGTCAACATTACACTTTCTCAAGTAACAAACATTAAACGTATCATGAATACCAGCAAGTTCTGGGGGAAGATCAAGCGTAACCGACTGATCATTGACAACTTGACTGATTCTGAAGGGACCAATGTATCTAGGAGCTAATTTACCTCTTTTTCCAAATCGAATAACTCCTTTCCAAGGTGAAACTTTCAAGTAAACCAATTCACCTTCAACAAAAGTAACAGGTCGATGTTTAGGATCAGCATATTGTTTCTGTCTATCTCTGGCAGCTTTCAATTTCTCACGTGCAATTGCTACTTTATCCGCTGTTATCTGAATAATATCGGGCCCAGCAAACTGTTTCTCTCTAGCTTCTAACCAACATGTAGGCGTTCTGCAACGACGCCCATATAACATCTGATACGGAGGCATACCGATACTGGAATGATAGGAATTATTATAAGCAAATTCCACTAACGGTAGATGAGAATCCCAAGAACCGCCATACTCAATAACACAAGCTCGAAGCATATCCTCGAGTGTCTGAATCGTCCTCTCAGATTGGCCATCAGTTTGAGGATGATACGTTGTACTGAGATTCACACGTATACCCAACTCTTGCTGTAAACTTTGCCAAAAATGAGAAATAAACCGAGAATCCCTATCTGATACAATAGATAACGGAATACCATGACGGGAAACAATCTCATTAACATACAACTGGGCAAGCTTACTCAGCGATGCAGTTTCACTAGTAGCCAGAAAATGAGCACTTTTCGTCAATCTGTCTACGATAACCCAAATCATATCATTTCCTCAAAATGTACGCGGAAGTTTAGTCAAAAAATCCATAGTCAAATGTTCCCACTTCCACTCTGGAATTTCCAACTGTTTCAGTGACCCATACGGCTTCTGGTGTTCAGCTTTGACCTGAGCACAAATATGATAGGTACCAACAAACTGTGCTATATCAGTTTTCATCGTAGGCCACCAATACAAAGGTTTAAAGTCATTATACATTCGAGTACTGCCGGGATGAACAGATAATCTAGACTTATGGGCTTCAGTCAAAATCATATCCCGAATACCACCAATAAGAGGAATCCAAACACGAGACTGATAAGTCTTTAGTCCTCTAGAATCATCAACCAACAGTTCTTTTCTTTTCACCATGATTTCTGATTTAAGATTATGATCCAATAAAGCTTCCAACTGTACAGCTTTAATTTTATCCACTAAATCTGAGGAAACATCAACTTTCAAATAATAAACTCGGTCAGAGGTACCTTTTCGGCTCAAAGCATCCGCAACCACATTAGCCTTGCCTGGATGGTAACGAATGTCACAATCATAATCTTTGATTAACTCTAACCATCGTCTCTGACGCATATTCAACTCTTTCTGAGAAAACATGTACTGAAGACTCTTGTGATCTGTACAGATAATACACCTTGTACCATAAAGATAATATCTCCAGATTTTCAGTGCAAATACAACAGCTGCCAACTCTAAATCATGAGTAGGGTAATTTCAGCTCAATCTGTTTCAATTACCGAGAAGCATATGCAATAACTCTGTCTCTCTGCATAAGAACTCCACCCAATCCAGCATAAGATGCATCACAGTAAAGAACAAAATCTTCAGACCCATCAGGTAATGCCAACACCGATGCCTGGCACAATAACTGTTTTAAGGACTGAAAAGCTAACTCCTGATGTTCAGTCCACACAAATTTCTCATCCTTACGGGTCAATTTAGTCAATGGACCGGCAATCTTTGAAAAGTCTTTAATGAATTTTCGATAATATCCAGCTAGCCCAATAAAACTTTTGATTTCAGAAGGATTCTTTGGAACATTCCAATTCATAACAGCTTCAATTTTAGCAGGATCAACTTTGACACCATCATTACAGATAATATGACCCGGAAACTGTACCTCTCGAATCCAGAATTCACATTTAGAAAATTTAGCATACAAATGTTTTCTTTTCAATGTTTCCAACACTATTCTCAAATGCATTTCATGTTCTGATTCTGATTTAGAATATACCAGAATGTCATCGATAAACACAATAACAAATTTGTCAAGAAAAGGTCGACAAACCCGATTCATCAAATCCATAAACACTGCTGGAGCATTTGATAGACCAAACGGCATAACCAGGAATTCAAAATGACCATACCTGGTACGAAATGCAGTTTTAGGAATATCCTGTTCACGAACACGAACTTGATGATAACCCGACCTCAGATCAATTTTAGAATAGAACGAAGATCCTTGCAATTGATCAAATAAATCATCTATTCGAGGCAGATGATATTTATTCTTTACTGTTCGTTTATTCAGTTCCCGATAATCAATACACATTATGAAAGTTCCGTCTTTCTTTTTCACAAACAACACCGGTGCACCCCACGGGGAAGAACTAGGTCTAATAAACCCTTTATCCAATAACTCTTGTATCTGATTCATCATTTCACGTATTTCAGAATGAGCTAATCTATAGGGAGCTTTGGCTACAGGCGACGAGCCCGGAACAAGATCAATCTGATATTCAACTTCCCTAACCGGTGGCAAACCAGGCAATTCATCGGGAAACACTTCCGGATATTCAGAAACAACCGGACATCAGACATAGATTTCTTTCCTAATTTGGCATCGATAACATAAGATAGATAAGACTCACAACCTTTAGACAAAGATTTCCTAGCTTTCATCATAATGATCAGAGAAATATTCCCACTATCCCGTTCTCCTAGAGCCACGACATATGACTCTTCAGAAATTGGGATTCTTATCAACTTATGGTGGTAATCAATACTTGCTTTAAACTGACTCAACCAATCGATGCAAATAATCACATCAAAACTTGGAATCGGCATTAACAGAAACGAAATTGGAAAAGTCTGACCGTCTATCACAATATTCGCTCCAATCACCGAGGTGGTAACAGGAACTAACTTGCCACTAACAATCTCTACGTCTAAGGGCTTAGTTATCACAATAGGGATCAGTTTCAACTTATCACATAAACACACAGATATAAAAGAGCAATTCGCTTTAGAATCAAATAACACACGTGCTGGTACAGAGTTTATAAGAAAAGTACCAGTGATAACATCTTCTGTGTGCACAGCCTCATCGACTGTCATCTGAAAGGCCCTACTAGTAGATGGCGGAGGATTCTTCCACTTTTGACCGGAAGATGACGAACTCCCGACCGAAACCGAACCCTGTTTCTTCGCCTCAGGACATTCTCCAACTCTGTGACCTTCTTTCTTACAATTCCAACAGACAAAATTCGGATACTTTCCGTTCTTAAACTCATGACCAAGTTCACCACATTTAACACACTTGTTCGTCTGAACAGTACACGGCCCAGTATGTTTAGACCTACAAGTACTACACCAGTTGGAGCTACCAGAAGAACCACTTTTATTACCAGATTTTTGACCTTGACGATTACTCTGCCACCTTTGCTTTCCTTTTCCCGAAGATTCATTTCTGGATTTCTGATCAGATCTATCTTTAGCTGGAAAACCTTGAGCTCTCATATCACTGTCAACAGAACGTGCAAGGTTAAAAGCCTGAGATAAAGTACCTGCTAACCTCACTGTAGTGCGATAATTCGGAGGCAAGGCATCAACAAATTGTTCCACCCTCGTCTTCTCATTCGGAACCCACTCCTGAACAAACCTCAGTTTCTCAGAAAACTGAGATATCAACTCATCAATTGTCATTTTATCAGTCAAGTGTAGATTCACAAACTCCCTTCTAATGCGAGCCATATCAAAATCTGAACAATATTGTTTACAAACTTCATTACGAAATTCAGCCCATCGAATAGAGTCTTTTTGTTGCTGAGTGAAATGACCAGTGATCGAATCCCACCAAACCATGGCTTCATCTTTCAAACATTGAACAGCATAGGAGACTTTAGATTCTTCTTCACAATGTGTAACATCAAATTTCCTTTCCATGTCTCTCAACCAGTTTAAAGTCACAGACGGATTTGTACTACCATGAAACTCCGGTGGTTTACTTGCCATAAACGTTTTGAAAGAACACAATTTACTTGACAGAGGTGGTGAAACAGTACCAAAAACCGGTAATTGCTGCTGAAACTATAGATAAGATGATTCAGCTTCCTTCTGTCGGCGATAATCTCTAAGTCTAATTACTTCATCTTCTAACTGGAAAAGATAATCCTCTCTATTCGATTCTTCATGAACAGGATTGGAAGTACCCTCATGATGTCTCTCATTATGAGTATCTGAAGGATGAACATCGATCCTTGAGGCATTATTAGGGTTGGCGGTCGGTTGCTCGTTATCTGCCATATCTGTATTCAACACAACACTTGAAACTCGTTAATCGTTAGTACCTATCTACTAACAGATTCACAACCAATGCTAAATCCCATACCCAAGAATGTTTGACATAACATGATCCAGATTTGGGATTGAACACTTTACAATGAACACTTTACAATGTTCAATTCACCCAAATCTATGCTCTGATACCAACTTATAACACCCCTCATTCTATACATCAATACTATATGATTTTACTCGGAAGCGTAAATTAAAAACATACTTTACTATTATACATAATGGAAATGTACATAACTTTTTTTTCAAAATATGATACACCATAGTTTAAAGTTATTAAACATTGTACACATATTATACAAACGGGGTATTATATGATTCCAAACTTAGTTTATAACAAAACTATATCAGAGTTCACAGAGCAGTCAAACATTCCCTGCCAAAGGCATCAACTTCCTGTCCACCCACATATCTATTCATAACCTGCAGGAAGTAAATGAGGGATTAGCACGAAGCTAAGTGAATGAACTTGTAACACACAATTCAACTTAGCATAACTATGAGTTTACATCAAATAACCGTAAACACACAATATTTCAATGAGGATCGGTGGCTCTTGGGATATCATAATACCCGGGGATTCCCCAAGAACACTTATCGTACATATCCGTATGGCCATAACGGACGAGACCGATAACTATTGGTTATTAAACTCATACATAGGTTTCAAACACAACAAATGAATCAAAACCTGTGTAAATCACATAATAACCAAAAAGTCCAACTACACGTTGACCTCAATAATCTGATACACAGAGGTCCACATATCACGTAGTTTAATTCAATAACACAGACTAAATAGTCTAATAAACACATCTATGTTCACTTGTTGTAACCAAACAGTTACAACTAAATCAAAAGGTGAGTTCCAAATCCACTCACCGATACCTCTGTAGATTCCACACTCAGCAGTCTTATATCACTGAGTCTTTGAAGTATCTGAAAAACCACATAACACACAAGTTACTAAGTTGTTCCATAATTATCATTCTAACATATTTATCAAATCAGGTAATCCCTGAAGTCTAGGCAAACAAAAAGTCAATTAGAAATAAAATCGAAAAATCCCGAATTGACGTTTTAAAACTGAAAAATGCCATTTTCGACCCCTAGCTGACCCCGAATTGCCAAAAACTGACTAGGCTCTTAGAATAGAGTATTGATCATTGGGCCGTTTCCGAGTGGACATGCGAATTTCAGCTCAATCCAAGTTGATATAAAAATTTGTAAATTTTAGTCACTAAAGGTGTAAGGTCTTTTACACTTGTGTACTTTTAAAATTTGCAAAACGAAAACTTTAAAAATTCTCGGTTCGCAGTGATCTCAACTCGCAGGTCAACTCGGTTCGCAAAAACTCGACTCGCAACGAAGTAACTCGGTTCGCAGAGCCATCTCAACTCGCAGAGTCATCTCGACTCGCTTAGCGAGACTCAACTCGCTTCGCGAGAACTCAGCTCGCCTCGTTGGACGAACTGGGTTTCGAGGGTTCGCTGCTGCAATCTGATTTTCGAACCAAAACTCACCAAAACTCCAAAAACTCGGTTTCTATGGTTTCTAACACTTTACTAACATCATATAACACCTAATAACATCAAAATCGAGCTTCAATTTCAATTATAACTCCATATCTCTCAAAACCCAATTTTTGAAACTCAAAATTGACTCACTTTTTAATGATGGAGATGAAAGGTGATATGATGGAGATGATGATGTTGCTATTCTGGAATCGAAATCACAGAAACTATCTTGGTTCTAATTTGGTTATGGTTTACTTTAGTTTGAGAGTTTTCAAAATGAACAAAATGAAGAAGAGGTGAGAACATATTGGTTTGCAAAGTCGGTTTACAAACCGACACACATATTAGGTGGTATAATTTTATACTCGTCCTAAATCTATTGTCTGGAACCCGAAAACCATATGCGAGAATAATATTTTCTTTTACCGTCAACTATAGTAAATTAAAATATTTTCTTTTACCGTCAACTATAATAATATTGTCTGGAACCCGAAAACCATATGCGAGCACTTTTCGTCAATCTCTCTATACATTCTATTTGTCATGTGTCTCATAGCTAGTATCTAGTCGATTTTCAAGCGTATTTAATTTCACTATGTATAATGGTTCAAGCGATTGATAATCCTTGTTTACAATTGATTTATTTATGACAGAGAGCGGTGATATCAATGACGATACCGATTATCCAAGATGCTCTAACAAATCTCTACTGTGCTATGAACTTCCCCAAAACCATGAACATAGCTGATCTTGGATGCTCATCTGGACCAAAAACTTTATTTGTTGCATCAGTATTCGTGAGGTCGATCAACAATATTAGGCACAAATTAGGGCGAGATGAGACCCCGGAAATTCAAATATGTTTGAATGATCTTCCACACAATGACTTCAACAATATTTTTGTATTGATATCAAAGTTCCAAAGCTACCTAAGGGGACCCAAGTCATCTTCACCACCTTGTTACTTTTCGGGTGTCCCTGGATCATTCTATACAAGGCTTTTTCTCCCAAAAAGCATTCATTTTGTCCACTCTTCCTACAGTCTCATGTGGCTCTCCCAGGTTGATTCTCTTCCTACAGTATGATACGTTTCCAGTACGTATATGCAAAAGTGTAGAAAATGATCATTCGCTGAGTTTATAAGTTGGTTACATACAATACATACATTCTAACTTTGATATATACAATAGACTTTGAACTAAAGTTAGATATATTTTCAAACACTTAACATTAGTGGCGGATCTAGGAATGTGAGGTTGGGTATGCATAAACGCACTAGGTAAAGTGGACTTTTTTTAAGGTGGAAAGTCAAAGGTGTTTATCGGGCCGAGTTTCGAGTTCTTCGATTCAAATTCCCGGTTAGAATTTTTTTTTAACTTGTCAATCAAACTTGAACTAGAAAATTGTTTTTAAAGCATAGCCAAGAACATATAAGCGTACGGTTACAAACACATACAAATATACGGCTAAAAACTTAGATACATACAATAGGAATTTCATAACAATAATAAAAGGTTTAACTTTCGTACACTTTGAAAATTAAAACCTTAAAACCTGTAAAAAAATTTATAGTTAGATTTTCTAAAACAAAAGAGAAAAAAATGATTGTTTTGAATAGTTGAATGTTAGAGTTAAAAGTTTTGTCGAATAGTTAAGTTAAATATTGGGATATAAAGGCAAAAGAACATTGAAAGGAACAAAAAGGGGAAGGGAAAGTGAAAAAATTTTACAAAATAAATGAGTCGAAATAAAAAAGATAGCAAGATGTTTCTTTCAAAAACAAAGTCCATTAATTAAAAGCTACAATTTAGTTGAGTTATCACTTAATAATTTTTGTATTTTTTTAAGGATGATTTGTTGATTCTTTATATTTATTTTTGTGATTTAATTTTTTATTGGGTTATCAAAACAATGAAGAACATGATACGGAAATAAACTAGAGGATGTACATCACTATTTTAAAGGGTATGCATTTTACATGAACTATACTAAAAATATTTTATAAAAAAAAAAAAAATTACACTACACATGGAAACTCAAGGGTATGCAAGTGCATACCTTTCACAACATGTACATCCGCCCCTGCTTAACATGAATATTAAACTCATCCATGAATAATATATCGATACAAAAGGTTTTGGTTATATAGCTTTCATGGCATCATTTTGGTAATAATTGTTACTAAAATCCAAATTTAACACATTTTATACAAATTAAATTTCAATAAAACTAATTCCTAGACCAATATTTTTGTCACTAATGTATATAGTGGCTCCAATTACTCCATACATAGTCAATAATGTCATATATATCTAAAATTACTAAATAAATATTAAAATAAAAACTGATACATGAATGATATGGATTCAACCACATAAATTATTGGGGTCACGTTTAAAAACGTGTTACATGAATCATTTTAGCCAACTGAAACTGTAAGCGTTTCACGTGATACGTACCACAACGGGACACCTTTTTGGAAGATAGTTCTCACTCCAGAATTACTTATTTTCTTTCGGCACTTCAAACAAGGAACTGAAATCAACTGGTAATTATATCATTTTTTTTATTATGTACGTTAAATTCAATAATGTTGTGGTTTCTAAAATTATTTTTGCATGTTTGAAGTACATTTATATCGAGTTATGCTATATGTATTTATAATTTTCTTAAACAGTTAACATATGCAAATTAAATGAACGTAATGGTTTGATGTACATTGCTCAACCGTGGACAGGGGTGTTAATCGAGTCAACTCGATGCTTAATTAATCATTCAGCTTTTCAAGTTCAACTTAAACGGCTTATGTGTTAATGGGTCGGGTTAATTCGGTTTTAGGTATTACATCATAAATAATGTTTTATTTTTTCATTTTGGTTTGTTTGTCAACTAGATTTTTATTATATGCCATCGGGTATGAATCTAGGTTTATAAAATTAGTTATTGGTAAGATACAAAAAGTTTTGGTTATATAGCTTTCATGGCATCATTTTGGTAATAATTGTTACTAAAATCCAAATTTAACACATTCTATACAAATTAAATGTCAATAAATCTAATTCTGAGACCAATATCTTTGTCACTAATATATATATAGTGGCTCCAATTACTCCATACATATGTGTAGATGTCATATATATCTAAATAAAATTACAAAATATATATTAAAATAAAAACTGATACGTAAATGAGATGGATTCAGCCACATAAATTATTGGGGTCACGTTAAACGTGTTACACGTGATACATATATACCACAACGGGACACCTCTTTGGCAGATATTTCTCACTCTGGAATAACTTATTTCCTTTCGGCACTTCAAACAAGGGACTGAAATCGACTAGTAAGTTGGTGTCAATTCAACGACACATCAACCTTTTTTAATATGAATTGAAACTTACTAACAAATGACTGACCACTGCTAACAATGACAGCGTCACTTCAATTTTTGAGTATCACATTTATCAATTTACCTATATTTATATATACTAAAAAACAAAAAGCAGAAAAATAAATCACACGTCGTAGACCTTCGTCGGATATTCCACTGAAACCACCAACGGCCCCAAATCGATGGACCGTACCAATGGCGTTGGTTCTGTCGATTGAAACCAACGGACGTTCGGCAGAAGCCTAATGCTTGCTCTGTGTTTTACTTTGTATAAATAGAGAGCTCATATATTCTCAAATAATCTATTATTATTGTATATGACACCTACACATATGTAATAATACTTAAAAGATAAATTATGTACCAATTCCTAATTCAAATGTTTTTTAACACCAAAAAATGGTTACACCAGTATATATTTGCTTTGTAATAGCGGCGAAAAGTGACTTTTGAAACGGGTGTTTGACCGCCTTAGATATCGGCGACACTAAAAGTAAAATATTTTTTTGTGTCGGTCGTTTGACCGTTTCAATTGGTGATCTATTAAAGCGGTTTGGCATGCTCTAAAAATCATTTTCAATTGATTTTAACTTTATAGAACCGCTTCAAAGATACAAAAGCAAATTAAAAAAAAAATACATATTATTGTCCCACATCTACCTCCATCATCCTCCAACCAGCAAATGTGAAACCTACCCCAGATTTGAAATCGAATTACTTCACAATAATATAAATTAAATTCTTCCTTTTATTCATTCTAATCAAAAGAATAGTACAAATAGATAAGATACATGGTATCAAAGCCATCTCTCCTCTGATTCTCGGGTGTCTTCTCGGATGTCTTCACATGACTAAGAGAGTAGATACTTGAATCATAACACCTAAAATCAACATACCCGATGAACTTCAAGCAAATCGGAACACCTAAATAAATTCTTTGTTAAAGATATGTTTAAAAAGATTTAATGAAGGGAAAAGGAAACTACCTGATAGTAATTGGAGAGTATATACGTCTGATTATCCATAAGTTGTTCATCACCATCATCGCGTTTAATTCACGCCTTTGCCGGAGCTCTAAACGAGATAGACCTGTAAAGGATTATCTTGAACTGAAATGATACACCGTCGTCATTTTTTCGCTTTTACTTGCTAGATCTGAAACTTGGTGATGTTTAACGCTAGATCGAAAAGCTCTACATACCAGATCTGCCGGAAGAAAACATCGCCTGATGTGAACACTTCCACCATCGCTACTAGTAAATCCGAAACTATCATGTTTTTATGTTAGATCTTTAAGTTGTTATTTCGTTTTATTTCCTAGATCTAAGATGGTGTTTCTTGTTGGTGTTAATTGATTATGAAGATGGTGTTTCTTGTTGGTGTTAATTGTTATTTCGGACCAAAACCTTTTAGGACTTTGGAAGTGTGTTGGAATGAAACGGGGGTGGATGATATCATGAACGAAGCGTGGAATAAACCGGTGTCATCTTGTTGCCCAGATTGTGTTTTTCGAGATCGATTGAAGAACATAAATACCGGGTTAAAGAATTGGAGTAAACAGAATTTTGGGACGTTGGACAGAGAGATTGAAGAGTGTAGAAAAGAAGTTTTAACTTGGAAGAAGGAGACTAATGGGAGGGTGTTATCATCCGATGAAATGGAAAGGTGAATGGAGGTTCGCAAAGTTTGGCTAGAAAAAGAAAGGGTGAAAATGGTATATTGTGACAAAGAGCTAGAGTGAAATGGGCGGCGGAGGGAGACGAGAATTCGAAGATTTTTAATTCGATGGTTTGAAAGAGGATTAGGAAAGGAGGATTGATGGGTCTTCATGTGGAAGGAAGATGGTGTGAAGAGCCGGAGATAATTAAAGATACGGTGAGAGATTATTTTGTGAAGATGTTATCAGAAGAGGATTATGATAGGCCAGCTTTTAATAGTGAAAAATTCAAGAGAATCCCAGCGATCGAGAATCAAATGTTGGAAGCTCCTTTTACAGAAGAATAGGTGAGGAAGGCGGTGAGTCAATGTGGTAGCTCAAAAGCTCCAGGTCCGGACTGCTTCAACTTTAAATTTATCAAGCGTTATTTGGATATAATTAAGGGAGAGCTATTGATTGGTTTTGGGCGAGTGAAAGGATAAGTAGAGGGTGTAATGCATCGTTTGTTTCTTTAATTCCTAAGGTGAGCAATCCGGTTAATATTGGGGATTTTAGACCTATTAGTTTAATTGGGTGTTATTACAAGATAGTGGCGAAGGTGTTAGCGGAAAGGGTTAAGAGGGTTATTGGGTCGGTTATCGGAGAAGAGCAAAGTGCCTTCATTGGAGGGAGATCAATCTTGGATGGGGTGTTAGTGGCAAATGTGTTGATTGATTATGTAAAAGGGAAGAAGAGAAGGGGTTTAGTATTTAAAGTAGATTTCGAGAAAGCATATGATTGTACTTGTTGGAGTTATTTGTATTCGGTCATGGATCATATAGTACTCCATTTAGTTAATAATATTTCCCTATTTTTATTCAATTTTATTGAAATTATTTGATTTTAGATACTCATTTTATTAATATTTGCAATTAGGTGTTTAATTGGAGCTTGGATCAAAAAGAACGAAAAATAAAGAAATGAAGCAAGCCAAGCAAAGTGGGCTTTAAGCTGATATTGGATTGGATCGTGTAAGCAGTTTTGTGGTCCAGAAGTCCCAACCGCCGGTTGGAAGGCCCAACCGCCAGGTGGGTATGTTTTTGAGTGAGTCGGTGTACGCGGCGTGTGTTTGGCACGGATTTGGATCCAACTGGCGGTTGGAAGGTCGGTCAGGAATACTATAAATACAAATTAAAACAACAGACTTTTGGAGATGAATTCTTTAACCCTAGTTCGACTCAAAGACATTTTCTGAGGGTTTAGGAACAACTTAGAGGCGCGGAATCGCGAGGTTTTGATGCTAATCAAGCTTTCGACATGCGGTTCGCGATTTGGTTTGCGTTATCTTTATCCGTATCAAGTTTAAACATGTTTTATTATTTGGTGTTGATTCTGATTTTGGGTAACTTGATCATGAACTAAATTAATTGTGTATTCGCTTAGACGATGATATCTATATAATGGTTTGAATATTTATTTAGCGTTTTGAGTATTTGTTCTATGATTGTTAATTATGTTTATTCGATGAACCATGGTTGTTTGTGATTATTGATTGTTACTTAACGTGATTAGTTAATCTAAGCTATAACGGACATTTGTTTAGGTTAATTAGTTATTTGCGGTTGTTTAACTTGTTTGATAATCGCGGCTTGAAACTGTGACCGGAGATAGGTTAAGAACAATAGCAATCAATTAATCTATAATGAACATGATAATTGTTACCGAATAGGACAATTATAAGATTATTGTTGACGCGAAATTGCTAGAATAAATCATACTTAATTGTGAGAATCTTAAAAGAGTAATTAGAGGTGGACAACGTGTAAGAGGACTCCTAGCGTACTTAATAAGAGTCTTGTGTCTTTTCAATAATTATAGAATTAGTTAACCTTGACATGAGACTAATTACATTAGTTTATTCACAATAGAACAAACAAAATGAGTAACTAAGTAAATACAATAACAGGAATCTAGGAAAAATAGTCTAAGTGAATACATGTTTATCTCTGATTGTTTACAACCCTAAGTTAATTATTTTCTATTTGATTAGTTTAGTAATTAGTTTTCTTAAATACGTTTGTACTGAACTAAAACGCCCCCTTGTTATTTTACCTGTTTCTATTAGTTTGAATATTAATTCCATTTTAATTAAGTAAAACATCGTTCCCTGTGTTCGATACATATTATAATACAATCGGGTATTCTTGCCTATCTTGTGTGATAATCATAATTGTAGTAATATCCATTTCATAAAAAATTTTAAACACGTGTCACACGACATCAAGTTTTTGACGCCGCTGCCGGGGAGCAGTTATACGCCAGCAGCAGCAGATTTCTTCATCCTCACCTCTTCTTTTATTTTCCAAACCGCAATTCACACACACGACACTATAGTTCGGATTTGTGATCGATTTTGCTTATTTTTCTTCAATTTCTTCACTCAATCCATTCCAAGGTATGATTATTTAACCATACATTCGTTTGCATTGTGTTTTATACTTTTAAATTGTTAGGGTTTTATATTTTGGGGATTTTTCGATTACGAATTGTTGTGTTAAGTTTTTGTGAAATTGGTTGTTAAGGGTTTACTCTAGTAATCTTATTTAGCTTTTAGTGATTCTTAATTTGTGATTCCATTGGTTGAAAATTCAGATTTGGTAATGAATATAATTTGGGGTTTTTAACCAAAACTTTTTCATGGTTAATATTCATGCAATACATGTGTAGGTTATGTAATGTTAAGTAATTGGCATGTTTAGTTTATGTTTAAACCTACCTTGAGCATTATAGATAGTTTGAGTGAGTGTGGTGTTTGCAAGTTGGTTTTATGATTATATTTGCATGTTAACAGACCTAATATTTGACAATTGGTATTTAAAATTGAACATTGGAGCCAACACTGTTAGGTGTCTGTTGGGACATATTTGTGTGACAACAGATCTAGCTTGTAATAGCATTTTGATTGAATCAAGTTTTGTATATTGATCTTATTTTGTTATATATGATATATTAGTTTGTGGTAATATTTGCGTTATAATAATAATACGTTAAAATAAGATTACGAACTGAACTAGAATTGCGAACCGAACTGAGTCAGTTCGCAAGGTGGCTAGCGAACCGAGTCAGTTCGCTGGGCCACATGGGCTGCGAACCGAGTCAGTTCGCAGAAGCCCACGACCTACGAACTGAAACGGTATATAATGAAATTTTTGGTTTAGAAAACATTAACACTTACAATCTACGAAATTACTTCAGCAAACTAAAACCCCTGCGATTTTCATAGAGAAAATTCGATTATAAGCTAGGTTTTGATAGATTAACGTTATTGATAATCAAAACAAAGCTAGATAGTAATCGTTATAATCATATAACTAGTATTGAGGAATTCCGCGCCTTAATACCTATAGATAACCTCGTTATCGATCCAAGAACTAGGGACTTACAGTGTCACCATCTAGGACCTGCCAGTCGGCGGTTGAACCTGCCAGCCGGCGGCTGAGTTGCTGTTTGGACCAAAACTCACATTTTTACTCCATTTTCATTTTTCGTTTGTTATTTACCTCATAGGTGTGTTTACGTTGTTGTTTTGTAGATTATGTCTCGCAGAAGATCGAGGTCGTGGGGCAGCTTTTATCGCGAACCCGATTCTTCATTCGCATCCGTTCTTATTATTTCAGCATGATGATTATACACCTGGGCAGCGTGATCGATTCCGTGAGAGACTGGCGGTCAACATCGACTAGCATATTATAGCAGCAGATGTGTTAGATTAGGATATTATGGATCAAGTTATTGATCCTCATTCAGGGGCATCTGGTACACAGACTTTACAAAGGTTGTTGACTGCAGTCTATAGATTGCCTACAGGCAATGTCGGTTTCGTATCTTACGCGTGGTCTCGTTTGTTCAGCATTCAAGAGATTATTTTTCGAGAGCTAGTTGTAACACCCGCCAAATTAGGACTAGTAATTAGTGCCTAATTCTCTGTTAATACATGTAATTAGTTCTGTGTTAGGCTAATTAATGTATCAAAATATATATTGTTGAATATATACGAAAATGCGATTTGATTAAATCGTACGCAAGTTAAATCGAATGTAATTCGGTTCAATTTAATACGGACGTTGGTGACCAATTTTATTAAGTAACACCTATATGTTAAAAATATTATTTTAATAATGTTCAAATTTCAATTCGTGTCGTACAATTTAAAACTTACCCAATTAACAACAAAAATACGCAAACTATCTAAACCACATTTTAAATCTTTATATTATTAGATAATTAGTAAAACAATTTAATTAAATCATTAAAACAAAATTCGTATTTTAAACTGGTTAATTAACGCACAAAATATTTATAAAAACGTTAAACGACGGAGAAAACGAACACCGTACGGAGCACATTGCGTGGACTGAAAATGGTGGGGCTTCCACCATTTCCACCTCCATCTTTCCTCTTTCTTCATTTCATCTTTTTCTTTCTTCTCTCTCTCTCTCTTATTTCTCTCTAAAAAGAAAACACCACCAATCCATTAAAATCGCAAAATAACATAATCAAACGCACTCGTATCACCAATATTTTTAGAGATTCACGACCACCTCGCGACGATCTACATTTCTAGCTTTCCGGATTTCCATTTCGGCAAATTGTAAGTTTCCGACAAAATCCCGAAAACTCTCGATTCTTTGTACATTTCACTTGTTAGTGTTTATATAACTTATATATGTCCATTACAATGTGTAGAACACGATTTTATAGCTTAAAAACGGGTTTGAATTGGGTTTTTGGCCGGAAAAATCTTGACAGCCGGACTTTCTGGGCTGGTGTTCTTCCATGCGACACAAGCCTTGTGTCGCATGTTGTGTCGTATATTGTGTCGTATGAAACCAGTTATGTCGTACCCTATGCGACACAATATTGTGTCGTACCTTGTGTCGCAAATACTATGCGACACTATCACTATGTCGCTGTTGAATCAGCATCTCGCATCTATGCGACACAACCCTTGTGTCGTATAGATATTGTGTCGCATTTCTATGCGACACAACCCTTGTGTCGCATATCAACTTTTGTGTCGCATATTGTGTCGCAAAACACAGAAAACTCAGATTTTTACTAAGTGTCGAGACTCGAAATTTATCACTCGATTTTACCCGAATTCAGATCCCAGATGCGTTTTTCGTCAAAGCAATATAGTAGAAATAAAAATTTTCCAAGCTGACCTGGCAGCTTGACCCCAGCCAGGGGCTCTGCCCCTTGGACCCCGCCAGGGGCTGCCGCCCCTTGGACCCCGCTACCAGGGGCGCTGCCCCCGGACCCCCGTACTTAGATTCCGTAACGGCTTATAAAACACAATCAAAACACATTTTTCAAGTAAAACGCCACGAAATCAAAATAATAATAGTGAGATTATTATTACAAATCCGTCACCAACGGGCCGTACATGTTTTCAAACACTTAACAAATCAACCAAATCGTAGTAATTTGGACATATATATAGTTGTGTAACAACTACAAGGGTGATCTTTTGAGATACCCAATCATGTTTATAACCATCGCGTGTCGTGGACACCCTCAGGTTACAAGTCTTTGGACTTCATACTCGGCTAATCAACTCAAGTTTATTAAGTTAAACTCACAAGACTCAGGTGAGTCTCATAGCCCCTCTTTTTACTGTTTTACTCAGGGGTGTGATACATTGCTTATTTTAACATGTGAACGCAAGTACAACTTTTACATATACTACATGAGTTTTACTCTAATCATTTAAAGTCCCCCGTCAGCATAGTTGTTAATACGTTGTAGCGTGAATATTAGTATATGGTACCATATAGGATTGACCCTCCTTGTTCGGGTTAGCAAGCACTAACCGGGTAAACGGACGTACTAATATTTGGGAAGACGAATGTTGATTAGGCATTCGTGGAGGCACCTCGCCCGGAATTCTCTATAGGGGACCCGGCCCTCGAGTTAAGCTCAACTATGTGCTCATGGCTGTATACATATTCATTATCAATTGCTGGATGCAATTCAATCATTATTTAAATCTTGCGGTTCATACTATATTACTTGATTTCAAACCTGTGAGCTCACCAGCTTTAGCTGACCCATTTAGCATGTATCGCAGGTACCAAGCAGTAGGATGTTTCTGCTTCAGGACATTTAGCTCGAGTCAGCATTCAGACGTTTGAGATTTTCTTGCATTAGTATATTTTGTACAAGTACTTATGTACTGAAATCTCCTTTCATTTAAACTCGGGCTATGTAAAGCTATAAATGTTGTAAACATTTCAATATTAATATATTTTGTTAAAACGACGCATATAGAGTCGTTTACTATATATCTATGTGCTTTGTTCTTGATTAGTAACACCCAAATCGTGCTTCCGCAAATCAATCAAAATTTGGGGGTGTTACACTAGTAGTGGTGTTTTATAGCACTTTTGAGTTTGACGCCAGATCTATAGCTTTTGTCGAGCCGAGTCTCACATTTCAGTTAGGGGGACAGCCCCGATCGTTGAGTATTTTCGAGTTTGCTCGGGCATTGGAGCTATATACTGCGGATGAGGTACTCAATCCGCATTTCTTCGATCATTCGACTCTTGGACGTAGAGATCAGTATACGGGTGGTCAGGTTGATGAGTTTTGGCCCTAAGTGGGTAATGGAGATTATGGTCAGCGGGTTCCCTCTTATACATTCATTCGGAGCCTTATTCATCATATGGTTCCTCGTTTACTGGCATCTTCGATTGTTTCTCGTCGGGAGGGACCTGAAAAGGTCCATCAGCCGGACATTTTCTACCTGCACTCCATTATTCAGGGGACATTGATTAATGTTCCTTGACGTTTGGCATATTGGATGACGAGGCATGCTACTGGTTCTCGAGATTCGAGCAGTATTTGCGGGGATCAGTATATTACTAGCATGGCCCGATGGTATGGGATCGGGAACAACGTATTCATGACATGCACACCAGTTAGTCCGGGGATGCAGTATTTGGGTGAGCACAAGCACTTGGAGCTTGGCATTTTGCAGCAGCCGATTGAGGGTGATAGATTGTTATGGGTGCCATCTTTGTCACGAGATCAGCCGCCTCCTCAGAAAGGTCGTATGAGACGAGTACCAGCTGCAGCAGTAGATGTAGCAGGAGAAGCTTCTAGGGGTCATGGTCGAGCACATGATGGTGGTCTATATGAGCTGCTGGAGTTGCCAGGGGTCGTAGTCGAGCACAGGATGGTGGTTTGTATGAGCTGCAGCAGAGATTTGAGCGGATAGAGCTAGCTCAGAGAGAGCAGGCTCATCACCAGACTTATCATGATTATTTGATGTAGCTGATGCTGGATGACAGGCAGGTTCAGTGGCGACCATATGTACCGTATGATGTTGGAGGTCCTTCTCATCAGCCCGGACATGACGATGATGATAGTGATGATTAGCTTCTGCTTATGGGTTCTTTTATTATCTTTGAACACTTTATTTTTATTTTATTTTTATCTTGGATTATTGTATTGTACTTTTAATTTCAGGATTTATTGTATTATATTGGTATGTTTGATGTATTTGCTTGTTTACCCTGGTTAGAATGTCGATACTTTATTGTGATGCTGGCATTAAGTTCAGCAAAAGTGAGTTGAGGTTCATGGAATGAGTGTGTTATGCTGGCAGTCAGTTCAGCGAAAATCTTTCGTCCTCTTCTTTCTTTTTCATGCACGACGTATCAGGGGAGTTTTTCTGTTCTACTTCTTTTCTCTCTTTCTCACTTTAAATTTTAATTTGTTTTGTACAATGAGAGCATTGTACAACTTAAGTGTGAGGATTGGGGTCGAAAAGAAATTTTTTCTTGTCCTTAGGTTTTGTATTTTTCTTTTTAGTTTATTGTGTTAAAAAATTGTTTTAACTTAGTTTATTTTATTTTACTTTGAAACCACTAGGATAAGTAGCTATGAGGCAATATCACTCATTCATTTTTCCATAATCTTTAAGTTTAATTAGGTTATTTATTTATTAATCAAAATTTTTTTATTAAAATTTTATTTTCTTTTAAAATTTAAACTTTAGCTAGGATAAGACCTTTGTACACTTTAATCTTAAATTACGCATAAGTAATAGATAGTTTCATTGTATGATGTACTGATAGGCAATCTATGCGAAGGTTTCTGAGATTTTAAGAAGTAATTATAAAACATGTAAATTATTTTGTGATAAACATACTATGATGTATGATATTAAGTCTTAATTCCTAAATTTAGCATGCATTACTTCTATATTTTTGGTATTTATATGAAACCATTTGGGGGTTTACTGATCGTTTCCTCTGTTGTACGGAAGTACATATATGGTCTTAGTCAGTAAACTTAACAAATATGCAAAAGTAAATGTAAAATCTTTAAAATCTTAAGATTCCTAACTTAGTCAAACTACGTCGCTCTGTTGTACGGAAGTACAGACATGTCACAAGTGGTTTGACTTAAAATGGTTTTTGCTTAACTTGAGTCAAGTTATGTCACTTTGTTTCATGAAAATGCAGACCTATCATCAATGTCTTGACTATTAAAAATGAATTCGGCATTAATATACCATGGAATATTCTTTAAGAAAAAAAGAGCACATATATGATATTAATATATTTAAAATTAGTATAGTATTTATAGGTAGTATGGATTACATACATCAAAGTATTGTTATATTCTATATCCCGAGCAAAAAATTCGAAAAACATTTATACAAATCAAGAGAAAAAAATGTAAATCCCTGAGTCTACAACTAGCCAATAACTTGATCTCTTGTCAAATTGAATTACACTTGATTTAGTAGTCTTTTCTCTTTGCTACAAAACATGCTAAATTGGTAACCATTTATTGTAGTCGACTAACTATATCACAAAGGGTAAAATGATGAAGTGCTTTTTTGAATTTAGAAAAAAAAAATATTATATGGAATTTACCGAAAGTTGTATTGAATTCACATAAAAAGGGGTAGAAAAATAGTCAATTATATTAAATTGGTAAAGGCCTCAAATTTTATGTTCGTTTTAGGCCCCTAAAGCCCTTCACCCGCTCCTGAATAGAAAGGAGACAATGTGATGTAGAGTGGTTCCAAAAAATGTGTGCATTTTTATATGGAGGCTTAGAAATGGTCGTATCCCAGTTCGGGAGGTGTTGGACAAGAAGGGTATAGATTTGGATAGTGTTTTATGAACGTGGTGTGAGGATGAAGTTGAGACTATTGACCATTGTTTCATTAGTTGTACGAATATTAAGGAGTTTTGAGTTGATATGTTTAATTGGTGGGGTTTGGGTCAAGTTAATGTCGATTCAATTGAAGAGCTAATTAAGCGTGAAGGTTTAATATCATTTTCAAAGATTAAAAAGGTTGTGTGGCAAGCATGTGTGTGGTCCGGGTTGTACTTAATTCGGTCTTGCATGAATGATAAGGTGTTCAAGTCAAAAACAGAGGTGTTTCCGAATTTAGCTAAAGAGCTTAAGAGTAAAACTTATGTTTGGTTTGCAGCTAGAGATAAAAATGCCAAAATTGTATTGGATTGCTGGAAAAATCCTGTAGTAGGAACGTTTTAAGTTTTTTTGCAGATTGGCTCTGATGTATGACGTAAACGTTTGTTGGTTGTACTTGTTTCTTTGTAGGTTGGTACTGTTTCCTTGTTCCTGGTTATCTTTTTTGCGTGGTCACAGTGGATGCATAGAAGGGAGTGATGTCTCAGTTGTTGGAGTGGAGTCAAGGCATTGGTGGGTTGGTTCCTGATTGGTCCATATTTGGTTTTCATCACGTGGTGGCTTCAAGACTTGTAGTTGTCATGGTGGTCTTGATTTTGCCTTTTATGGTTTTGTCTCTTATGTAATGTGTGTAGTTGTCATTGGTGGGTGAATGTTTTGGTTTGTAGTGTTTCCCCATTTTCTTACGTCTTTTAAAGAGGGGCTTGGATTATTGATGTTCTTTTAAGGAGGGACTTTGATTATTGATGTTATATTGGTCTTCTCAGTTTGTACAGATCCTTTATTTTTTGCTTGGTAATATAAGTCTGATTTTTCAAAAAAAAAATTGATTATGAAAGAAAAGTTAAGTCTGATGTTATAAGGGAGAAAAGGATAAGATATGGTGAAATTATGAAAGAGAAAATTGAAAGTAAAGATATATGGTTGTTTGGTTACAAGCAAGAAGTAAATAAATTGAGTGGAGGTGATGAGTAGTGAGAAATATCTTAACAATTTAATAAAGTGTGAGGTTCATAATACTTTGAAAAACAACCACTCCATTTTATGCTATTTGAAATGTTTTCTTGATAACCGTTCTATAAATAAACTTTTTTGAAACGCGGTGCTTTAAACCACCACATATAATGGTATTTTTTTAGAGCGGTGTATACAAAACCGCTGCAAATATAAGCAATTAGAGCAGTTTTTCTAAAACCGCTACGTACAAGGCCATTAAACCGCCCCAAGAAAAATTTTGAGCCCACTTTTTACTTTTTGTAGCAATTTTCACATAAAACCGCTCTAACAATGCGTTTTATATAGTCATTTTTGTACTAGTGTTAGCCGGTGGCACCATCTTTTGCTCATCGGTCTCATTCTTTAGTTTAAGTTGAGTTGAACATTATATTTTTTATTATTTAAGTAGGAAAAGACGAGGATAACAAAGAAACAAGTATCAACCAAATGATATTCAAAGAATTACTTTCAATAGCAGGAGCGGCTCAAGGTCTCATGGGGTCTAAAGCGAACTTTAAATATGAGACCTGATCAATTTAATATAATTACTATTTATCTACCTTATTTTATTGCAAATTCGTTAAAAGTTGTTCGGTACAGTGCGGACAATCTATGTTCTAATGTGGCAAAATCGAATCTATATATTCTAGTGTGATATTGTACATCGACTTTTATAGCTTGTTACCCATTTCATAGATTTCGATAAACAGAGGTGGAAAATACACAAACATTTTAAAGAAGATTATCTTCGATCTTTTACTTAATTATATAATATAAAGTTTTGAAATATGGAGCTGATTTTGGCAAGTAAGTTTTTATTTGTCACAAGGAAACAGTACAACTGTTTATGCCTATAGTACAACTGGTTAATGCCCTGTTTCCTTGTGACAAGTAAAAGTTTACTTGCCAAAATCAGCTCCCTTTGAAATAAGATCGAGTTATCGACTAATTATAGATTTATAAATCCACATTTTATTGCTATTAGTTTATATAAAGGTTTTAACAAAGTTTTTTAGCTACTAATAAAAATTAACTTTCACTTATTTTATCCATATAACTTATAAATACTTTACTAATATTAGTTATGCAGATATCATATATGTCGTGTTTTCTTCTTGAAAATCATTACATCATATACTCAATAGCGATTGTAAGTGACTTTCAACGACCATATATTACGCAAAACTTAATATTAAACTCAATATGCAATTCAAGATAACTCACAAACTTAATCATGAGTCATATTTGAAATAATTGAGTTTGTTATATGAACAATATAATAAATGATCATGCGTAAAAAACGTTTGAAGAATTCATCGTGAAAACAAAATGATTATGAGAAAATTACCTTCATTATAGCCAATGAAAACAAAATTGAAATGAAAGACATGAATAATAGATCGTCAAAACGTTTCTAATGAAATTGCTTAAAACTTAATTACAATAATGGGCATATAGTCGATTTTTCACATAAAATAGGCCTAATATTTTACGACTTAAACTATTTTAAGGCCTTACAACATTATGATTCACATAAAGTTAGTATAATCTATTAAAGCATATATATTCTTAAAAGACTAAAATATTGAAGATCGTTGTCGTTATCCTATATATAACACATGACATTAAAATTTTGGGACCCTACAGAATTAGGGGTCTAAAGTCATAACTTTAACCTCTGTTCAGTAGTCATATAGTAATATAATAATTTAATTGTACAGTCGAGTACGAAAGTAAGCTAAATAATTATTTTTTGTCCATTATATTTTACTCCATCATTTTACCGTCAACAAACAACTATTTCTTTGAGGCCGCTGGACCCAATATGTCCGTCCCTGCATGTCTTTATTTCCAGAGCATTGGATATGTCAGAGATAAATATAAAGAAATTACAAATTCGTTACCTAGAATGGAAGTCCGAGTAGTAATTTAATAGATTTCCTTTATATACAAAAAATCGTATTTCCTTCATCTTTAGCTGTAGGAAATGTATTCGTACTTAGATAATTTTCACAGCTATCAATGCCATATAATAACATTCAAAATTTTCATTCACTCTAGTGCCATTTATAATAATTTCCGATTATATATTTTTAATGAAAGTTCTTATTTTTTTAAAAATCCAAACCGCTTTTGCTAGTTCATTATCGACTCATGTTTAACAGGCTGGTAGGTCCAAATATACCATGCCCATGAGTTTGCATGGGCTGTCTAACCTTTTATCTGAAAGGCCCATTAAATATAAATATCCATTCTGTAAATTCTAATGCTAGTTGAGCCCATTTTGGCAGGTCCTGTTTTAACTAATAACACCTCTTTAGATTCACTTCTTAAATCTAGTTTTGGTCCACTTATTTACTTTTGATTCTTGAAGACCGAAAAAAAAAATAATAATAAAGAAGAAGTTAGATATTTGAAATGAAGCTTCATTTAGTTATTTTAATCTATAAGATACTTATAAAAATTTCATAAATATAATTAGGGGTGATAATTCGGGTTGGGTCGGGTTACTGAGTTCGGGTTGTCGGATTGGTGGGTCAGAAATGGTCAACCCGAACCCAACGTGCTTTTAATAATCGGGTTGAGTATTTCAACCCAACCAAAAACCCGATAACCCGGACCTAACCCGAGTAACCCGATATTTTTAATCTTGTCAATAGTTTTTCGGGTGATTTTCAAGTTTTCAAGTCGATTATAAAATTTCAAAAGTAAATCATAATAGATATTATATTCATTTGGATTCATCATCAAAACATCGTTAATTCACAACTTATATCAATACATAAAGGTATCAAAGAAAATGTTATAAATCAGTAAATGAAAAGGTCTAAACTATGTATCATATCTAAATTAAAATAAACTTATAATGGTATCAAAAGACTTTCGGGTTGCCGGGTTCAACCCGAAAATTCATTTGCTAACCCGGACCCAACCCAATAAAATATCGTGTTGGCGGGTTTCGGGTTAACGGGTTGGCACCTCAAAAATCCCGACCCAAACCTTATTATATTCGAGTTGAGTTCGTGTCAGGTTTCAAGTCGAGTCAGAAATTGTCATTCCTAGATATAATGATTTGTATATAACTATCATTTTTAGAAAGCCTATTTTTTTTGTCATCGCACATGGTCATCACAAATCACGAGCAGGCCTGCCAATACATTCGAGTTCCATCATCATGTTTACAGCATTTTTATGACCTTCGAAGAGTTCATGTGTTTGTATGAAGAGATGATATTAACAAACGTTACAAAAAAAAAAAAGTGATAATCAATCAAACACAATAAGTAGGGTATGAAGAAATTAAAGAATTTGTCTTCTCATGCCAATAGAATTCAAACATGATGTATTAATACTAAACATTATTGCAAATGCCAATCATAACGCATACAACTCCTTTTTCCACATGCTAATGTTGATCAAGCTAAAAAATATAACTCTTTTTCGCGTTCATCAAGTTTTCAATAAACAAACTAACGGAAGTTTCACTCTTTGATCGACTTTTTTAGGTCACCAATAATTACAATGTGATGAGGAATAGGACGACGGGTCGGAATCGGGTTAGTAACAAATTGTTAATATATTTTTGTTTGTACAAGAGATTGTGGTTGGGGATTACTTTGATAATGTAGCACGAAAAGCTCCATATTTAGAGGATTACGGAGGATAATTTACAAGAAACCCCACTTAAACTTTTGTTGCCAAATAAGGCTAAGGGATTGACATTATTTTAACTATACTCAGTCTCTTATAACATCTCTAACAATCTTTTGCGCTATACACACCCTCAAATAATAGGGTGGTGATTTGTATATTACCACTTTTATACCATACACCAACAAAATCATGTTTTGGACATTTTTGCCCTTGAAGTTGTGAATGAGTGTTTGAAGAATTTTAAGTTGTAAGGGGTAAAAGGGTCTAAAAATATATTTTAGTGGTGTATGGTAAAAAAATGGTGGTGTACAAATCACAACCTCAAATAATATTTACGGGTTCTATAGAAAAAAACAATAATACTAATAATAATAATAACTAATATCATTTCATATACTTTCGTACATTTGATTTTAAGGGTTCATCTCAATTTTCTTATTTATTTTATTATATTTACCTCATAAATATAGAAAAGCAGGTTAAATTTACAATTTTCTTATTGTAAAAAAAAAAAAAAAAAACAGGTTAAATTTACAATTAAAGTTACTCTGTATTACATATTGTCACCTGGCCTTAGGGCTGGCAACCAACCCGTGAACCCGAAACCCGACACGAACCCAACCCGAATATTATAAGGTTAGGGTCGAGATTTTTGAGGCGCCAACCCGTCAACCCGAAACCCGCCAACTCGATATTTTTTTGGGTCGGGTCTGGGTCAGCAAATGCATTTTTGGGTTGAACCCGACAACCCGAAATTCAGTTAATATCATTATAAATTTATTTTAATTTAAATATGACACATAATTTAGACCTTTCCAGTTACTGATTTATAATTTTATCTTTGGTATATTTACGTTTTCATATAAGTTAGTGAATTAATGATGTTTTGATGATCCATTCAAATTGATATAATATTTATTTTTATAAAATTTGAAATTTTATAATTATTTATGCTTATAATTGATTAGCTATTTTATTCAAAAGATTGATCAATGTGACTTAACTGACCCAAAAGTCCAAAACCGACCTGAAAACTCGAAAATAACGTGAAAATTTGTTGAATTATTAGCAATTCGGGTTGGGTCGGGTTGGGTTCGGGTTGTCGGGTTTTGGGTTGGGTTGAAATACCCAACCCGATTTTAAAATCAGGTTGGGTTCGGGTTGACCATTTCTGACCCGCCAACCCGACAACCCGAACCCGCCAACCCGACCCAACCCGAATTGCCACCCCTACCTGGCCTTATCACAACATTGGGTTTCTTCTTTCATAACTAATCAAGGGGCCCCTTAATTTACAAAATAGGTCACTAGAGTCTAGAGACATGTGAGATATGATTGTACAAAAACTACAAATTAAAGTGGTTAGCATTTACTTCCCAGTAACGTGAAAATGGTTGTCAATCAACAAATATATTCATTTTATTTTTAAAACCTATCCAAACTAAACACATGTCTTACAAATAATAATGAAATGGAATGTAACTGATTTGAAAGGTACCTCTGACTCTCGTATCATATTTTGATAGTCGCGTCCATTCCATCTGTAAGGATCATCAATGCCGGTCAAACCACATGTTCACAAATCAACCACATATGCTGAGGGGACGGATTCAAACCCCTAACCTATATGTCACACAGGTAGAGTATGGACGTTTGTAGTGACGGTACCACTTGAACAATGTCTAACCGGTAATTGTGATGTATATTTACTATAAATAAATAAAAAAAGTATCCTACAACCACCTTGTTTTCTACTCCCGCCATCTCAAAATAATTGTTACCCGATAAAAAACATGCAGTTTAATAAAACATAATTATTACTGCTTCATATTTCTTACGTTAAGCAGAATGACAGTTTTACCCTTAACCTATTAATTACTACTTCTTTAAAATTTTGTGATGATAATTTCAATTAAGGGTCATATGGTAATCACGATCAAATTTCCCTATCCGTTTTTTGAAGTGGACAATTAATTTGGGACGTCCGTAAAAGGAAAGATGGACTATAATTTTGAGACAGATGGAGTATTACATTTTATATGCTTAAGAGTGTGGATTTTATATTTTATTTTTCTTGATCGACCTTTAAACCGACTAAAATGTAATTTGGAGGGTACCCTGACCACCGTATCATATTTTAATGGTATACGTCCGCCCCACCCACAATGAGCATCACCGTCAGGTAAATCACATGTCCACAAATCATCTACATATGATGAGGCACATATTCGAGCCCTCTAACATGTCGCTCACACATATGGAATCTAAACATTTATGATGTCGGTACTACTTAGTCTATACTCAATTATCCACGAATTTTGTCAAATAGGTCATCTCAATAACCTTATAACTACAAAGTGTATTTCTTTAAACGCACAAAACCTCATAATTCACAAGAACCTTAAGAGTTATCCATAATTCTCTCTAACTTTTCACCACATTAGTTTGAAAAAATTGTTGTAGTGTGACAAATATGATCCCCGAACCCATCCTCAAGTTAACATATACTTGATTCTTTTCCAAGCTGCTTAAAAAAGCTTCTCTAAAAAGTGATTCTAAAGATTCTTGGGGAATTTTTTTATCAATAATCCTTACTGTAATTTTATTGTCAAACGGAGATGAGGGGATAAAATTATGAAAACTATAAGCTCAATCCTCTCAAATCTCTTAACAGGCTTGTGCCAAACACACCCTGCATATACATCATTGCATGAACTTATATCATATTTGTACGTATTGTCTGATACATGATGTAGTAGAAATGTGGCTATTAATAAATGGCTCAAATTAAGCGAATGCTCTGTAAGTTTTTGTTTTGTGTTCTTATAGTGAAATAAGGCTCAAGTACATTAACATTTATTCTCAGACATTTAAATTTTGTATCAAACTATTCGAGTTTCACTTGTTTGCAATGAACTTATTATACGCTGCTATTATATATGATATTTGTTACTTTTACGTGTATATGAGGTGACACATGGGCACGTGCCATCGTTTCAAGCTGATACATCACCAAAATACATGTAATAGCAAAAAGTTGAAAGTTCATCGCACGTAATGTAACTCTGACTACTTTTTTTCGTACTATAAATCAATTTCCGTGCATTTAAGTCGTGAAAACACATAAATAAGCTTTTGAAATTGTGATAACGATGGATGAATACTATAATTGAACATACGAGATCCATTATAGAATGTCTTATTAACTTATACAAGGGGGGCATGGGTACATTGAATGAAATCGAGATTGATTTAAACCAATAATGTGACACCCGTCAAATTAGGATTATTAATTAGTGCCTAATCAAGTTTTAATACATGTAATTAGTTATGTGTTAGGCTAATTAATATATCAATATATATATATATATATATATATATATATATATATATATATATATATATATATATATATATTGTTGAATATATACAATTATACGATTTGATTAAATCGTACAAATTTCAAATCGAATGTAATTCGGTCAATTAAATACGGACGTTGGTGAATAATTTAATTAAATAATGTAACATTATTTAATAACTCTATTATATTCAAATATTATGTTTATAATATTTCCGTTTTGATTCATATCGTACAACAACGTTTACATAATTAAAATGTTAAACGCGCAACACAAACGAAACAAGTTAAGGATACATTTTATAACGCAATTATTAAGTATTTGGTAAAATACTTCAACAAAATATTGGGTAATTATACGTGTTTTAAAATGTATATTCAAACGTACAAAATAATTATTTAAACGTTTAAACGATCGGGAAAACGAACACCGCACGGAGCACGAATACACGGAGTTAAAAGTTAGGAGCCAACCACACTTGGGTGGGGCCCAAGTGGGCCGGCCCCCATATCACCAACATCACCATCATTTTTTTTTTCATTTCTCCATCTTTCTCCTTCTCTCTTCTCTCCTTTTTGCTCTCAAACATTTCACCACCACCACCTCACTAAATCACCAAATAACACCACCAAACGACGTCAAATCACCGGAGCCATTTAGAGAAAAACGTTCACCTCGCAACGATCTACAACCTCATCTTTTCGGATTTTCAATCCGACACTTTGTAAGTTTTCAACAAAAACCTAAAACTCTCCGTTTTTACTCATTTTTACATGTTTATGGTTTATATAAGCTTACAACGTCCATATATGGGTTGGGTAAAAGTTTTGTACCGAACGGTGGCCGGAAAACTCGTTTTCGACACAAACTCCGGCAAACAGACCGCAATGTCGCAGTTGGCCCAGACATATTGCGACGTCAGCTGCAACGTCGCAATACTAATCACCACGTCGCATATAGCGACATTATCCCTAACGTCGCCTTAATTGACGGACGTCGCACGTAGCGACGCAGACCCTTACGTCGCAGAAATCAGCAACGTCGCACATAGCGACGCTGTAACACCCCCAAATTTGATGATTTGCGGAAGCTTGATTTGGGTGTTACTAATCAATAACAAAGCACAAAGATATATAGTAAACGACTCTATATGCGTCGTTTTAACAAAATATATTGATAATTTAAATGTTTACAACATTTAAAGCTTTACATAGCTCGAGTTTTGAATAAAAGGAGATTTCAGTACATAAGTACTTGTACAAAATATACTAATGCAAGAAAATCTCAATCGTCTGTATGCTGACTCGAGCTAAAATCCTGAAGCAGAAACATCATACTGCTTGGTACCTGCGATACATGCTAAATGGGTCAGCTAAAGCTGGTGAGCTCACAGGTTTGAAATCAGTTAATATAGTATGAACCGCAAGATTTAAATAATGAATTGCATCCAGCAATTAAATGATAGTAATCGTGTATACAGCCATGAGCACATAGTTGAGCTTAACTCGAGGGCCGGGTCCCCTATAGAGAATTCCGGGCGAGGTGCCTCCACGAATCCCTAATCAACATTCGTCTTCCCAAATATTAGTACGTCCGTTTACCAGATTAGTGCTTGCTAACCCGGACGAGGAGGGTCAATCCTATATGGTACCATATACTAATATTCACGCTACAACGTATTAACAACTATGCTGACGGAGGACTTTAAATGATTAGTTTCGAAAAACTCATGTGGTATATGAAATGTTCGTACTTGCGTTCACATGTTAAAATTGAGCAATATATCACACCCCTGAGTAAAACAGTATAAAGAGGGGCTATGAGACTCACCTGAGTCGTTGAGTTTATGAAAATAAACTGAGAATGATTAGCCGAGAATCGAAGTCCAAAGACTTGTAACCTGAGGGTGTCCACGACACGCGATGGTTATGATATGCAAAGGTATCTAATAAGACTACCTTGTAGTTGTTCGTCCAACTATAATGTCCAAATGTTCCCCATTTCGGTGGATAGTTTAAGTGTTTGAAAACTCGTACGGCCCGTTGGTGATTATTGGTAATAATGATCTTGACGTTATTTTGTTAGTTTCAAAGTGTTATACAAGTTTGCTGTTTGGTGTGAAACATGTCTACGAAATCTAAGTACGGGGGTCCGGGGGCAGCGCCCCTGGTAGCGGGGTCCAAGGGGCGGCAGCCCTGGCTGGGGTCGAGCTGCTAGGTCAGCTTGGAAAATTTTTATTTTCACTATATTGCTTTGACGAAAAACGCATCTGGATCCGAATTTGGGTAAAATCAGGTGTTAAAATTTTAGGTCTCGACACTTAGTAAAATCTGTGTTTTCTGGGTTCTGTTTTTGGCGACACTTTGCTAGTGTCGCTATAGGCGACACTAGTTAGGCGACACTAGGTGAGTGTCGCTACGGACGGCACTGGTTAGGCGACACTTGGTGAGTGTCGCTAGATTTCTGATTTTCAATTTAGGGGCGACACTTGATTAGTGTCGCTATGGGCGACACTTATAATTTTGGCGTCACTAAGGGAGTGTCGCTAGGATAGATCTGGTTAAGTATTTCAGCGACACATAAGTAGTGTCGCTATAAGGGCGACACTTAGGGATAGCGACACTTAGATAGTGTCGCTAGTACTGTTTTTGGCACACTAGCGACACTTCCAGCTGTTCGACGGATTTCGAGTAAAAATCGTGTTTTCGAGTTTCCGATCGGTCCAATATTTTTACCCAACCCTTTTATGGACATTATAAGCTTAAACAAACAGTTATAATTCGAAAACAATAGAAAACGAGAGGTGTCGGGATTTGTCGGAAACTTACAAAGTGTCGGATCAAAAATCCGAAAAGATAGAGTTGTAGATCGGGAAGTGGTGAACGTTTTTCTCCAAAGCGTCGAGGTGATCCGAGCGGGTTTAGTATGTTTATTTTGCGATTTTGAGTGATGGTGGTGGTGGTTTAGTTTAGAGAGAAAGAAAGAGGAGGGAGTAAGAGAGAGAGTGTGAGTGGAAGAAAATGAGAAGAAAGAGAGGGGAGAGTTGGAGGTTATCCTCCAACTTTTCAGTCTCCGTTCTCCGTGCGGTGTTCGTTTGCTCCGTCGTTTAAACGTTAAATAGTTATTTTACATATTAAATGGTAAGTTTTAAAATATAATTTATTACGCGTTATTTTATTTAAATATTTTACTAATCAATTTATATTTGAGTTATAAAATGTAAGTTAGTTTGTTTGCGCGTTTTACATTTTTAAATCATATAAGTTTTGTTTGTATGATCCAAATGAATACGAAATATTATCATAATAATACTTTTGATATAAAAGCGTTATTTAATAAAATTGGTCACCAACGTCCGTATTAGATTGAATCGAATACATTCGATTTAAATTGCGTACGATTTAATCAAATCGCACTTTCGTATATATTCATCAATATATATAATTCGATACATTAATTAGCCTAACACAGAACTAATTACATGTACTAACATATGATTAGGCACTAATTACTAGTCCTAATTTGGCGGGTGTTACATTCTCCCCCTGTTAGAAGAATTTCGTCCCGAAATTTAGTTCGAAGTCGTGTTTGATGTAGAATCAGTGAATAGTTGAGGATACTTGAGTCGCATTTGATCTTCCCTTTCCCAAGTGAATTCCGGACTACGCCGCGAATTCCATCTGACTTTGACGATGGGAATACGACTTTGTTTTAGTTGTTTGACCTCACGGTCCATGATTTCAGCGGGTTCCTCAACGAAATGAAGTTTGTCGTCAACACGAATTTCATCGAGTGGAATAATAAGTGTCTCATCAGACAGACATTTCTTCAAGTTAGAAATGTGAAAAGTAGGGTGCACGCTGCTGGGTTCGGATGGCAGCTGCAATCGATAAGCTACGGGGCCAATCCGTTCGAGGATCTCAAAAGGCCCGATGTACCTGGGATTTAACTTCCCGCGTTTGCCAAAACGGATGACGCCTTTCCAAGGCGATACTTTCAAGAGTACTCGATCCCCAACATGGAACTCGAGTGGTTTGCGTCTCACGTCAGCATAACTTTTCTGACGATCACGTGCGGCTTTGAGTCGGTTTTGGATTTCCACAATTTTCTCAGTGGTGACGTGTATGAGTTCAGGACCAGTGAGTTGACTATCTCCCACTTCAGTCCAACAGATCGGTGATCGGCACTTACGACCGTACAGTGCCTCAAAAGGTGCAGCTTTGATGTTGGCGTGATAGCTGTTATTGTACGAGAATTCGCACAACGGTAGATGTCTTTCCCAGTTTGTACCGAAATCAACTACGCAGGCGCGTAGCATATCTTCCAGGGTTTGGATGGTTCGTTCACTTTGGCCATCGGTTTGAGGATGGTATGCGGTACTCATATCGAGACGGGTACCCAATGCTTTTTGAAGTGATTGCCAAAAGTGAGAGGTGAAACGGGCATCTCTCTCAGAGATGATTGAGATTGGAACACCGTGTTGAGAAATAATTTCTTTGATATAGATTTGTGCAAGGCGTTCCATTTTATCGTTTTCCTTGATTGCCAGGAAATGAGCAGATTTGGTGAGACGATCGACGATCACCTAAATGGTATCGCAACCGCTCGACGACTTGGGTAGTTTGGTTATGAAATCCATGGCAATTTGTTCCCATTTCCATTCAGGGATATCGGGTTGTTGAAGTAAGCCAGAAGGCTTTTGATGTTCGGTTTTGACTTTTGAGCAAGTAAGGCACTTGCTGACGTAAGTGGCGATTTCGGCTTTCATGTTCGGCCACCAATAAAATTCCTTGATGCCGTGGTATATCTTATCGGATCCCGGATGGATAGAATATTTAGACTTGTGAGCTTCGTCCATCACCAAGTCTCGTAGGTTCCCGAAATTAGGCAACCAGATTCGGTTTGAGAAATACCTAATCCCGTTAGATTTGATTTCAAATTGTTTGTCAATACCCCGTAAGGCTTCATTTTTGATGTTTTCAGGTTTCAGGGCTTCGATCTGAGCGGTATGAATTTGAATGGTAAGATCGTTGTGAATGGTCATACTGAGGGCTCGGACTCGAAGTGGTTTTGGTCGTTCCTTTCGACTGAGGGCATCGGCTACAACATTAGCCTTCCCTGGATGGTACTTGATCTCGCAATCGTAATCGGTAAGCAACTCGACCCATCGACGTTGCCTCATGTTGAGATCCTTCTGATCGAATATATGTTGGAGACTTTTGTGATCGGTAAAGATTGTGCACTTAGTGCCGTAGAGATAATGTCTCCAGATCTTGAGAGCAAGAACGACAGCTCCGAGTTCGAGATCATGAGTGGTGTAGTTCTTTTCGTGAATTTTCAGCTGTCGTGAGGCATAGGCAATAACTTTGTCTCGTTGCATCAGCACATAACCGAGACCTTGGTGGGAAGCATCGCAGTATACCACGAAGTCATCGGTGCCTTCGGGTAAGGATAGAATTGGAGCACTGCAAAGCTTTTGTTTCAGAAGTTGGAACGCTGACTCTTGTTTATCGGTCCAATCGAACCTTTTGTCCTTCTGAGTAAGTACCGTGAGTGGTTGAGCTATTTTGGAGAAATTTTCGATAAATCACCGATAGTACCCAGCAAGACCCAAGAATTGTCGTACTTCAGTTGCAGTGGTGGGTGCTTGCCAGTCTTTGATAGCCTCGATTTTTGTTGGGTCAACGTGAATTCCCTGACTGTCGATCACGTGACCAAGGAATTGAACGGTTTGTATCCAGAACTCACACTTAGAGAATTTGGCATAAAGCTCCTCGTGTCTGAGTAGTTCTAGAATGGTTCTGAGGTGTTGCGCAAGTTCTTGCTCGTTGCGCGAGTAAATGAGTATGTCATCGATAAAAACAATGACAAACTTGTCGAGGTAAGGTTTGCACACCCGGTTCATGAGGTCCATGAATACAGCCGGTGCGTTGGTTAGACCGAAGGGCATCACTTGGAATTCGTAGTGCCCGTAACGAGTTCTGAAAGCAGTTTTTCGAATATCGGTGTCGCGAACTCGTAACTGATGATAACCTGATCGCAGGTCGATTTTTGAGTAGAAACTCGAACCCTGAAGTTGGTCGAATAGATCATCAATGCGAGGAAGTGGATATCGGTTTTTGACGGTCAATTTGTTCAACTATCGGTAGTCGATGCACATTCGGAATGAACCGTCCTTCTTTCTAACAAATAAGACCGGAGCTCCCCAAGGTGAAGAACTCGGTCTAATGAATCCTCTATCCAGGAGTTCCTGTAACTGGGCGGACAACTCCTGAAGTTCGGATGGGGCTAAACGGTATGGTGCGCGGGCCACCGGTGCGGCACCCGGCACGAGATCGATTGAGAACTCAACCTGTCTAGGCGGAGGTAGACCAGGTAGTTCTTCCGGAAAGACTTCGGGAAAGTCTCTAACAATCGGCACATCCTCAAGTCGCTTCTCCTCCGACTTCTTCTCTGTGATGTGTGCGAGTATTGCAGGGTAACCCTTTCTCAGAAATTTTCGGGTTTTTAAGCAGGAGATTATATTGAGTCTCGTCCCACCGGTCTCCCCCTGTATGATCAAGGTTCCACCGACGGCGAGTGGGATACGGACGATCTTATCGTAACAAACAATTTCAGCTCGGTGTTTGGACAACCAGTCCATTCCAATGATGACGTCGAAACTCCCGATTTCAATGGGTACAAGGTCGATTGAGAAGGTTTCGTCAGCTAGGTTTAAAGTGCAATTAGGTATCACACTATTGGTTTCTATAAGTTTCCCAATTGCTAGCTCTACAGTGTATCTAACATCTAAGGCAACAGGAGTGATGTCAAGTAATGGGCAAAAGTCATCGGAGATAAAGCTTCTATCAGCACCAGTATCAAATAGAACATAAGCATTTAAGTTGTTGAGGAGGAACATACCCGAGACCACATTCGGGTCTTGGCGGGCGTCCCCGGATTTGATGACGAAGGCTCTGCTTCGGGTGTTGTTGTTGTTGCTGTTGCGGTTGTTGTTGTGGTTGTTTTTGTTATTCTTCAGCTTTGGGCACGTATCCCTGAAGTGCCCGGGATTTCCACACTCAAAGCAGACTTTGGGTGTCCTGGTGTTGTTAGGGTTGTTGTTGTTGGCAGGAGAGTGGCAATCTTTGGTGTGGTGGCCGTACCTCTTGCAATTGTTGCAAAAGGGACCACAGGAACCTTCGTGGTGGCGACTGCACTTGGAACAATAGGGTTTGCTCCCAGTGTAGCCCCGTGTGATGTCTGTGGTGGTGTTGTAGGCTTTGATGGTGTCGGGTTTCTTGTTTTGTTGGTTTGATTGGTTGTTGTGGTAGTCAGACCACTTTCGTTTGTTGTTGTGGGAGGATGAAGTAGGTGGTTCTGAATCTTGGCTCATTGACATCAGGTCTTGGGCCAGTAGGATTGCACCGTCAATGGTGGTTTGGTTTGAAGAGGCGACGTGCCCCCGAACAGGCTCAGGAAGACCAAGGATGTACTTCCTGATTTTATCAGGTTCTGTGCTTACCATGGCTGGGCGGAGGGCAGCGAGTTGTTGGAATCTGGTGGTATAACCATCGATATCACCACCCTGAACCTTTAGGTTCCAGAACTCCTCGTCCAGCTTTTGGAGTTTGTCGATTGAGCAGTATTTGGCGGTGAGTTTTGCTTTCAAATCCTCCCAAGTTATTTGGTAGGCAGTGTCAGCAACCACGGATTGGGAATATGAGTTCCACCAAGAGTGGGCATCATCTTCGAGAGAGCAGGTAGCGAAGTTTACTTTGTCGTTCTCCGCGCATTTGCTGACACGGAAAACGGTTTCCATCTTCTCGAACCATCTGATCAGTTCGATGGCTCCTTCAGTACCCTTGAAGCTTGAGGGTTTGCAGCTCTGAAAGTCCTTGTAAGAACAAGGTTTAGTAGCGGGGGTTTCAGCGGCATCGCTGTTTCTCGCGGAATTTTGTGGAGTATTCCGAGCCAAGGCTTCAGTCACAGCCTGGGTTATGAGTGATGTAAGTTGAGCATCGGTGTATGGTCTTGTCTTTGGCGGCATGATTCTTCAATAAAAGAAATGAAGATACATGAGATTTTGTAAGAAAATTGTATTTGTCTCAGATGTACATGTATAAAGGCGGTAATACATAACATCAATATGGAAAAGAAAGAAAAAAAATGGCAATTAGTATAAGTAGAATCAGCAAGGAATATTTGATAGATAATACGAGTTCAAAGGTTACATCCCGCGGATGTATTACAAAAGGCGTCGGGAATTGTTACATCCGACCGAATTATAGAGTAGCGCTTAGATAGTTATTCGATTACAAGATAGATTACAAGACAAAGACTACACTAGTCTTAACGTAGATTAATCTGCTCCATCATTTCAATGAGACGATCCACGGTATTGGCAAGTCTGCTGGCCTGTCGGGCATTGTCTTCAGCCAATGCTAGTCGCTGTACCAAACTGCCAACGTATTCATCTGATACCCGTGAGCGTTGTTCACACTCATCTAGTCTGTGTTTCAAAAGAGCGGTTTCCACGCTTATCTCCACCACTTTGTTGAAAAGAACGTCTACATTATTAACGGTGGTTTCGTGATCCTCAGAGACTTGTGCGATGCGTTCGAGGGATGTAAGTCTCCAGTTTTCGTTCGTTTCCTGCAACACGACATCCATGGTGCGAAGTCGCTGTTCGTGTTTGTTCACCCTAGCGGCTAAGGCCGGCAAGGTGAAGTGAGTGGGGTACGGGCCAGCTCGAGGCAACCTGTTGTTCCTCCTTGCTACCCTGGGGTTCTGCGACCCGGATTGAGAGCGCGCTGAATTTGGCGGTGTGTTTGCCATTTCTGAGACAAAGCGTTAGTAAGAGTGAGGCCTATGATCATATAGTTCCTATATAATATAGCCTATTGAATGTCTAGCACAAACAAGTTTCAGTCTCGGTCCTCTCGAGGTCAGAGTCTTCTATTGTACCCTGTTCAGCCATAACTACTTTCAGATCTTACATCATCTTTGCTTAATTGTACATAGTTGATCAGGCTATGTTAAATTAAACTCGTATGATGTAATCACTGAACCAGATATACCTAATAAGGAATACTGCCTAATGGTCATAGTCTAGGTCCACTAAATGCAACCTAGTTCACTATAACCTTAGGCTCTAATACCAATCTGTAACACCCCCAAATTTGATGATTTGCGGAAGCTTGATTTGGGTGTTACTAATCAATAACAAAGCACAAAGATATATAGTAAACGACTCTATATGCGTCGTTTTAACAAAATATATTGATAATTTAAATGTTTACAACATTTAAAGCTTTACATAGCTCGAGTTTTGAATAAAAGGAGATTTCAGTACATAAGTACTTGTACAAAATATACTAATGCAAGAAAATCTCAATCGGTTGTATGATGACTCGAGCTAAAATCCTGAAGCAGAAACATCCTACTGCTTGGTACCTGCGATACATGCTAAATGGGTCAGCTAAAGCTGGTGAGCTCACAGGTTTGAAATCAGTTAATATAGTATGAACCGCAAGATTTAAATAATGAATTGCATCCAGCAATTAAATGATAGTAATCGTGTATACAGCCATGAGCACATAGTTGAGCTTAACTCGAGGGCCGGGTCCCCTATAGAGAATTCCGGGCGAGGTGCCTCCACGAATGCCTAATCAACATTCGTCTTCCCAAATATTAGTACGTCCGTTTACCCGATTAGTGCTTGCTAACCC
Organism: Helichrysum umbraculigerum; assembly: GCA_949592205.1. Classification (NCBI taxonomy): domain Eukaryota; kingdom Viridiplantae; phylum Streptophyta; class Magnoliopsida; order Asterales; family Asteraceae; genus Helichrysum; species Helichrysum umbraculigerum. The sequence goes on along the minus strand of CATIUR010000007.1, from coordinate 17,933,732 downwards.
GGACGAGGAGGGTCAATCCTATATGGTACCATATACTAATATTCACACTACAACGTATTAACAACTATGCTGACGGAGGACTTTAAATGATTAGTTTCGAAAAACTCATGTAGTATATGAAATGTTCGTACTTGCGTTCACATGTTAAAATTGAGCAATATATCACACCCCTGAGTAAAACAGTATAAAGAGGGGCTATGAGACTCACCTGAGTCGTTGAGTTTATGAAAATAAACTGAGAATGATTAGCCGAGAATCGAAGTCCAAAGACTTGTAACCTGAGGGTGTCCACGACACGCGATGGTTATAATATGCGAAGGTATCTAATAAGACTACCTTGTAGTTGTTCGTCCAACTATAATGTCCAAATGTTCCCCAGTTCGGTGGATAGTTTAAGTGTTTGAAAACTCGTACGGCCCGTTGGTGATTATTGGTAATAATGATCTCGACGTTATTTTGTTAGTTTCAAAGTGTTATACAAGTTTGCTGTTTGGTGTGAAACATGTCTACGAAATCTAAGTACGGGGGTCCGGGGGCAGCGCCCCTGGTAGCGGGGTCCAAGGGGCGGCAGCTGTAACACCCGCCAAATTAGGACTAGTAATTAGTGCCTAATCATATGTTAATACATGTAATTAGTTCTTTGTTAGGCCAATTAATGTATCGAATTATATATATTGTTGAATATATACGAAAATGCGATTTGATTAAATCGTACGCAATTTAAATCGAATGTATTTCGATTCAATTTAATACGGACGTTGGTGACCAATTTTATTAAGTAACGCTGTTATGTTAAAAGTATTATTTTAATAATGCTCGAATTACAATTCGTATCGTACAAACAGATCTTACACAATTTAAAATATTAAAACGCGCAAACTAAATAAACAAACTTACATTATAAAACTCAAAAATAAATGGATTTGTAAAATATTTAAATAAAATATCGCGTAATAATTTGTAATTTAAAACGTACCATTTAATATGTAAAATAATTTTTTAACGTTTAAACGACGGAGCAAACGAACACCGCACGGAGCATGGAGACGGAGGCTGAAAAGTGGGCTTCCACCTACAACCTCCATCTCTCTCTTTCTCCTCCTCTCATTTCACTCAACTCTCTTTCTCTTTCTCCTCCCTTTTCTCTCAATTCACAAAAACCCACAACCTCACAAAATCAACAAATAAACATACTAAACGCACTCGGATCACCTCGACACTTTGGAGAAAAAAGTCCACCACTTCCCGATCTACAACTCTATCTTTTCGGATTTCTCATCCGACACTTTGTAAGTTTCCGACAAATCCCGAAATCTCTCGTTTTTAAATGTTTTCACTTGTTAGTAGTTTGTAACAACTTATAATGTCCCTAAAAGGGTTGGGTAAAAATATTGGACCGATCGGAAACTCGAAAACACGATTTTTACTCGAAATCCGTCGAACAGTTGGAAGTGTCGCTAGTGTGCCAAAAACAGTACTAGCGACACTAGTTAAGTGTCGCTATCCCTAAGTGTCGCCCCTATAGCGACACTACTTAAGTGTCGCTGAAATACTTAACTAGATATATCCTAGCGACACTCCCTTAGTGATGCCAAAATTATAAGTGTCGCCCATAGCGACACTAATCAAGTGTCGCCCCTAAATTGAAAATCAGAAATCTAGCGACACTCACCAAGTGTCGCCTAACCAGTGCCGTCTGTAGCGACACTCACATAGTGTCGCCAAACTAGTGTCGCCTATAGCGACACTAGCAAAGTGTCGCCAAAAACAGAACCCAGAAAACACAGATTTTACTAAGTATCGAGACCTAAAATTTTATCACTCGATTTTACCTAAATTCGGATCCAAATGTGTTTTTCGTCAAAGCAATATAGTAGAAATAAAATTTTTCCAAACTGACCTGGCAGCTCGACCCCAGCCAGGGGCTCTGCCCCTTGGACCCCGCTACCAGGGGCGCTGCCCCCGGACCCCCGTACTTAGATTCCGTAACGGCTTCTAAAACACAATCAAAACACATTTTTCAAGTAAAACGCCACGAAATCAAAATAATAATAGTTGAGATTATTATTACAAATCCGTCACCAACGGGCCGTACACTTTTCAAATACTTAAACTTATCAACCAAATTGTGGAAATTTGGACATTATAGTTGGACGAACAACTACAAGGTGGTCTTATTAGATACCTTCGCATATCATAACCATCGCGTGTCGTGGACACCCTCAGGTTACAAGTCTTTGGACTTCGATTCTCGGCTAATCATTCTCAGTTTATTTTCATAAACTCAACGACTCAGGTGAGTCTCATAGCCCCTCTTTTTACTATTTTACTCAGGGGTGTGATATATTGCTCAACCTTTAACATGTGAACGCAAGTACAAACTTTTACATATACTACATGAGTTTTACTCTAATCATTTAAAGTCCTCCGTCAGCATAGTTGTTAATACGTTGTAGCGTGAATATTAGTATATGGTACCATATAGGATTGACCCACCTCGTTCGGGTTAGCAAGCACTAACCGGGTAAACGAACGTACTAATATTTGGGAAGACGAATGTGGATTAGGCATTCGTGGAGGCACCTCGCCCGGAATTCTCTATAGGGGACCCGGCCCTCAAGTTAAGCTCAACTATGTGCTCATGGCTGTATACACGATTACTATCATTTAATTGCTGGATGCAATGCATTATTTAAAATCTTGCGGTTCATACTATATTAACTGATTTCAACCCTGTGAGCTCACCAGCTTTTTAGCTGACATTTTAGCATATATCGCAGGTACCAAGCAGTAGGATGTTTCTGCTTCAGGATTTTAGCTCGAGTCAGCATACAGACGATTGAGATTTTCTTGCATTAGTATATTTTGTACAAGTACTTATGTACTGAAATCTCATTTTATTTAAACTCGAGCTATGTAAAGCTTTAAATGTTGTAAACATTTCTATTATCAATATATTTTGTTAAAACGACGCATATAGAGTCGTTTACTATATATCTTTGTGCTTTGTTATTGATTAGTAACACCCAAATTCAAGCTTCCGCAAATCATTAAATTTGGGGGTGTTACAGATTGGTATCAGAGCCTAAGGTTATAGTGAACTAGGTTGCATTTAGTGAGCCTAGACTATGACCATTAGGCAGTATTCCTTACTAGGTATAACTAGTTCAGTGATTACATCATACTAGTTTAATTTAACATAGCCTGATCAACTATGTACAATTAAGCAAAGATGATGTAAGATCTGAAAGTAGTTATGGCTGAACAGGATACAATAGAAGACTCTGACCTCGAGAGAACCGAGACTTAAACATGTTTATGCTAGACACTCAATAGGCGATATTATATAGGAACTATATGAATATAGGCCTCAATCTTACTAACGCTTTGTCGCAGAAATGGCAAACACACCATCAAATTCATCTCGCTCTCAATCCGAGTCGCAGAACCCAAGGGTAGCAAGGAGGAACAACAGGTTGCCTCGAGCTGGCCCGTACCCCACTCACTTCACCTTGCCGGCCTTAGCCGCTAGGGTGAACCAACACGAGCAGCGACTTCGCACCATGGATGTCGTGTTGCAAGAAACAAACGAAAACTGGCGACTTACATCTCTTGAACGCATCGAACAAGTCTCCGACGACCTTGAAACCACAAACAGCAACATGGATGTCCTTCCCAACCAAGTAATAGAAATAAGCGTGGAAAATGCCCTCCTGCGTCAAAGGATGGAAGAATGTGAACAGCGCTCACATGAAGCAGAAGAGTATGCCCGTGGACTAACAAACGACTAGCACTAGCAGAAGGTAACGCCCGACAAGCTAGCAGACTTGCAAACACTGTGGACCGTCTTGTCACGATGATGGAACAAATTAATCTACGTTAAGACTAGTGTAGTCTTTGCCTTGTAATCTATCATGTAATCTAGTAACTATCTAAGCACTACTCTATAATTCGGTCGGATGTAACAATTCCCGACGCCTTTTGTAATACATCCATAGGATGTAACCTTTGAACTCATATTAACTATCAAATATTCCTTGTTGTGTCAACTCATATTAATTGTCATTTTTCCATGTTGATGTCATGTATTACTGCTTTTATACATGTACATCTATAACAAATACAACTTTCCTACGAAATCTCATGTATCTTCATTTCTTTTATTGAAGAATCATGCCGCCAAAGTCAAGACCATACACCGATGCTCAGCTTACGTCACTCATAACCCAGGCTGTGACTGAAGCCTTGGCTCGGAATACCCCTCAAAACTCCACGAGAAACAGCGATGCCGCTGAAACCCCTGCTACTAAACCTTGTTCTTACAAGGACTTTCAGAGCTGCAAACCCTCAAGCTTCAAGGGTTCTGAAGGAGCCATCGGACTGATCAGGTGGTTCGAAAAGATGGAAACTGTTTTCCGTGTCAGCAAATGCGCGGAGAACGACAAAGTAAACTTCGCCACCTGCTCTCTCGAAGATGATGCCCACTCTTGGTGGAACTCATATACCCAATCAGTGGGTGCTGACATTGCCTACCAACTCTCTTGGGAGGACTTGAAAGCAAAACTCACTGTCAAATACTGCTCAATCGCCAAACTCCAAAAGCTGGACGAGGAATTCTGGAACTTGAAGGTTCAGGGTGGTGATATCGATGGTTATACCACCAGGTTTCAACAACTCGCCGCCCTCCGCCCAGCTATGGTAAGCACAGAACCTGACAAAATCAGGAAGTACATCCTTGGTCTTCCTGAGCCTGTTCGGGGGCACGTCGCCTCTTCAAACCAAACCACCATTGACGGTGCAATCCTACTGGCCCAAGACCTGATGTCAATGAGCCAAGATTCTGAACCACCCACTTCATCCTCTCACAACAACAAACGAAAGTGGTCCGACTACCACAACAACCACTCAAACCAACAAAACAAGAAACCCGACACCATCAAAGCCTACAACACCACCACCGACATCACACGGGGCTACACTGGGAGCAAACCCTATTGTTCCAAGTGCAGTCGCCACCACGAAGGTTCCTGTGGTCCCTTTTGCAACAATTGCAAGAGGTACGACCACCTCACCAAAGATTGCCGCTCTCCTACCAACAACAACCCCAACAACACCAGGCCACCCAAAGTCTGCTTTGAGTGTGGTAACCCCGGGCACTTCAGGGATACGTGCCCGAAGCTGAAGAACAACAACAACAACAACAACAACCGCAACAGCAACAACAACAACACCCGAAGTAGAGCCTTCGTCATCAAATCCGGGGACGACCTCCAAGACCCGAATGTGGTCTCGGGTATGTTCCTCCTCAACAACTTAAATGCTTCTGTTCTATTTGATACTGGTGCTGATAGAAGCTTTATCTCCGATGACTTTTGCCCACTACTTGACATCAATCCTGTTGCCTTAGATGTTAAGTACACTGTAGTGCTAGCAAATGGGGAACTTATAGAAACCGATAGTGTGATACCTAATTGCACTTTAAACCTAGCTGACGAAACCTTTTCAATCGATCTTGTACCCGTTGAAATCGGAAGTTTCGACATCATCATTGGAATGGACTGGTTGTCCAAACACCGAGCTGAAATCGTTTGTTACGATAAGATCGTCCGCATTCCACTCACTGCCGGTGGAACCTTGATCATACAGGGGGAGACCGGTGGGACGAGACTCAATATCATCTCATGCTTAAAAACCCGAAAATTTCTGAGAAAGGGTTACCCTGCAATACTCGCGCACATCACAGAGAAGAAGTCGGAGGAGAAGCGACTTGAGGATGTGCCAATTGTTAGAGACTTTCCCGAAGTCTTTCCGGAAGAACTACCTGGTTTACCTCCACCTAGACAGGTTGAGTTCTCAATTGATCTCGTGCCGGGTGCCGCACCGGTGGCCCGCGCACCGTACCGTTTAGCCCCATCCGAACTTCAGGAGTTGTCCGCCCAGTTACAGGAACTCCTGGATAGAGGATTCATTAGACCGAGTTCTTCACCTTGGGGAGCTCCGGTCTTATTTGTTAAAAAGAAGGACGGTTCATTCCGAATGTGCATCGACTACCGAGAGTTGAACAAATTGACCGTCAAAAACCGATACCCACTTCCTTGCATTGATGATCTATTCGACCAACTTCAGGGTTCAAGTTTCTACTAAAAAATCGACCTGCGATCAGGCTATCATCAGTTACGAGTTCGTGACGCCGATATTCCAAAAACTGCTTTCAGAACTCTTTACGGGCACTACGAATTCCAAGTGATGCCCTTTGGTCTAACCAACGCACCGGCTGTATTCATGGACCTCATGAATCGGGTGTGCAAACCTTACCTCGGCAAGTTTGTCATTGTCTTTATCGATGACATACTCATTTACTCGCGCAACGAGCAAGAACATGCGCAACACCTCAAAACCATCCTTGAACTACTTAGACACGAGGAGCTTTACGCCAAATTCTCTAAGTGTGAGTTCTGGATACAAACCGTTCAATTTCTTGGTCACGTGATCGACAGTCAGGGAATTCACGTTGACCCATCAAAAATCGAGGCTATCAAAGACTGGCAAGCACCCACCTCTGCAACTGAAGTACGACAATTCTTGGGTCTTGCTGGGTACTATCGGCAATTTATCGAAAACTTCTCCAAAATAGCTCAACCACTCACGGTACTGACTCAGAAGGACAAAAGGTTCGATTTGACCGATAAGCAAGAGTCAGCGTTCCAACTTCTGAAACAAAAGCTTTGCAGTGCTCCAATTCTATCACTACCCGAAGGCACCGATGACTTCGTGGTATACTGCGATGCTTCTCACCAAGGTCTCGGTTGCGTGCTGATGCAACGAGACAAAGTCATTGCCTATGCCTCACGACAGCTGAAAATTCACGAAAAGAACTACACCACTCATGATCTCGAACTTGGAGCTGTTGTTTTTGCTCTCAAAATCTGGAGACATTATCTCTACGGCACTAAGTGCACAATCTTTACCGATCACAAAAGTCTCCAACACATTTTCGACCAAAAAGATCTCAACATGAGGCAACGTAGATGGGTCGAGTTGCTTACCGATTACGACAGCGAGATCAAATACCATCCAGGGAAGGCTAATGTTGTAGCCGATGCCCTCAGTCGAAAGGAACGACCGAAACCACTTCGAGTCCGAGCCCTCAGTATGACCATTCACAACGATCTTACCATTCAGATTCATACCGCTCAGATCGAAGCCCTGAAACCTGAAAACAACAAAAATGAAGCCTTACGGGGTATTGACAAACAATTTGAAACCAAATCTAACGGGATTAGGTATTTCTCAAACCGAATCTGGTTGCCTAATTTTGGGAACCTACGAGACTTGGTGATGGATGAGGCTCACAAGTCCAAATATTCTATCCATCCGGGATCCGACAAAATGTACCATGGTATCAAGGAGTTTTATTGGTGGCCAAACATGAAAGCCGAAATCGCCACTTATGTCAGCAAGTGCCTTACTTGCTCAAAAGTCAAAACCGAACATCAAAAACCTTCTGGTTTACTCCAACAACCTGAAATCCCTGAATGGAAATGGGAACAAATTGCCATGGATTTCATAACCAAACTACCCAAGTCGTCGAGCGGTTGCGATACCATTTGGGTGATCGTCGATCGTCTCACCAAATCTGCTCATTTCCTGGCAATCAAAGAAAACGATAAAATGGAGCGCCTTGCACAAATCTACATCAAAGAAATTATTTCTCAACACGGCGTTCCAATCTCGATCATCTCTGACAGAGATGCCGTTTCACTTCTCACTTCTGGCAGTCACTTCAAAAAGCATTGGGTACTCGTCTCGATATGAGCACCGCGTACCATCCTCAAACCGATGGCCAAAGTGAACGAACCATTCAAACCCTGGAAGATATGCTACGCGCCTGCGTAGTTGATTTCGGTACAAACTGGGAAAGACATCTACCGTTGTGCGAATTCTCGTACAATAACAGCTATCACGCCAGCATTAAGGCTGCACCTTTTGAGGCACTGTACGGTCGTAAGTGCCGATCACCGATCTGTTGGACTGAAGTGGGAGATAGTCAACTCACTGGTCCTGAACTCATACATGCCACCACTGAGAAAATTGTGGAAATCCAAAACAGACTCAAAGCCGCACGTGATCGTCAGAAAAGTTATGCTGACGTGAGACGCAAACCACTCGAGTTCCAAGTTGGGGATCGAGTACTCTTAAAAGTATCGCCTTGGAAAGGCGTCATCCGTTTTCGCAAACGCGGGAAGTTAAATCCCAGGTACATCGCGCCTTTTGAGATCCTCGAACGGATTGGCCCCGTAGCTTATCGATTGCAGCTGCCATCCGAACTCAGCAGCGTGCACCCCACTTTTCATATTTCAAATCTGAAGAAGTGTCTGTCTGATGAGACGCTTATTATCCCACTAGATGAAATTCGTGTTGACGATAAACTTCACTTCGTTGAGGAACCCGCTGAAATTATGGACCGTGAGGTCAAACAACTGAAACAAAGTCGTATTCCCATCGTCAAGGTCAGATGGAATTCGCGGTGTGGTCCGGAATTCACCTGGGAACGGGAAGACCAAATGCGACTCAAATATCCTCAACTATTCACTGATTCTACATCAAACACGACTTCGAACTAAATTTCAGGACGAAATTCTTCTAACAGGGGGAGAATGTAACACCCGCCAAATTAGGACTAGTAATTAGTGCCTAATCATATGTTAATACATGTAATTAGTTCTTTGTTAGGCTAATTAATGTATCGAATTATATATATTGTTGAATATATACGAAAATGCGATTTGATTAAATCGTACGCAATTTAAATCGAATGTATTTCGATTCAATTTAATACGGACGTTGGTGACCAATTTTATTAAGTAACGCTGTTATGTTAAAAGTATTATTTTAATAATGCTCGAATTACAATTCGTATCGTACAAACAGATCTTACATAATTTAAAATATTAAAACGCGCAAACTAAATAAATAAACTTACATTATAAAACTCAAAAATAAATGGATTTGTAAAACATTTAAATAAAATATCGCGTAATAATTTGTAATTTAAAACGTACCATTTAATATGTAAAATAATTTTTTAACGTTTAAACGACGGAGCAAACGAACACCGCACGGAGCATGGAGACGGAGGCTGAAAAGTGGGCTTCCACCTACAACCTCCATCTCTCTCTTTCTCCTCCTCTCATTTCACTCAACTCTCTTTCTCTTTCTCCTCCCTTTTCTCTCAATTCACAAAAACCCACAACCTCACAAAATCAACAAATAAACATACTAAACGCACTCGGATCACCTCGACACTTTGGAGAAAAAAGTCCACCACTTCCCGATCTACAACTCTATCTTTTCGGATTTCTCATCCGACACTTTGTAAGTTTCCGACAAATCCCGAAATCTCTCGTTTTTAAATGTTTTCACTTGTTAGTAGTTTGTAACAACTTATAATGTCCCTAAAAGGGTTGGGTAAAAATATTGGACCGATCGGAAACTCGAAAACACGATTTTTACTCGAAATCCGTCGAACAGTTAGAAGTGTCGCTAGTGTGCCAAAAACAGTACTAGCGACACTAGTTAAGTGTCGCTATCCCTAAGTGTCGCCCCTATAGCGACACTACTTAAGTGTCGCTGAAATACTTAACTAGATATATCCTAGCGACACTCCCTTAGTGATGCCAAAATTATAAGTGTCGCCCATAGCGACACTAATCAAGTGTCGCCCCTAAATTGAAAATCAGAAATCTAGCGACACTCACCAAGTGTCGCCTAACCAGTGCCGTCTGTAGCGACACTCACATAGTGTCGCCAAACTAGTGTCGCCTATAGCGACACTAGCAAAGTGTCGCCAAAAACAGAACCTAGAAAACACAGATTTTACTAAGTATCGAGACCTAAAATTTTATCACTCGATTTTACCTAAATTCGGATCCAAATGCGTTTTTCGTCAAAGCAATATAGTAGAAATAAAAATTTTCCAAGCTGACCTGGTGTGACACCCCTAAATTTAACGATTTGCGGAAGCTTGATTTGGGTGTCTCTAATCAATATACAAAGCACATAAGATATAATGAACGACCACTATATGCGTCGTTTTAAACTTGTATAAATAAAGTAAATGTTTACATCAAAATATAGTTACATTAGCTCGGTTCCTGAAATTGAGAGATTACATAGCACAATTACTTTTACAAAATATAATAATGCAGTCCAATCTCTAGTTGTATGTATGCTGACTCGAGCTAATAATTCCTGCTTGTGCAGCCAAACTACTGCTGGGTACCTGTGATAAATACTAAAATGGGTCAGCGAAAACGCTGGTGAGCTCACAGGTTTGTATGTCAATGTATAGTTGTAAGAACCGCAAGATTTATATTGAATTTAAAATGCAATTAAGCAAGATAAAAGTTATACTGTCCATGAGCACATAGCCTGAGCTTAACTTGATTTGTCAGGCCCACTTAAGGAAACCTAACTTGAAATGCCTCCTACGAGTGCCTAATCAACACTCGTCTTCCCAAATGCTAATACATCCGTTTGACCGGTTAGTGCGTGCTACCCGGATGAGGATTGTCAATCCCATATGATATCATATACTAACATTCACGCTATAAATACTAGAGACTATGCTTATGGAGGACTTTAAATTGATTAGCTTGAAACTCATATAGTATTTGAAGTTTGGCACTTGCGTTCTACTTGTAAAACAAAACATAGCAGTATTATCACACCCCTAGTTGAAAAGCAGTGAAAATGGGGCTATGAAACTCACCTGGTTCTTGAAGTGTTTAACTTAATAAACTTGAAGTAATTAGCTGTGAGTTGGTGTCCAAAGGCTTGAAACCTGAATGTGTCCACGACACTTAAATTGTCATTAATTGTATTGGTATCCCGAAAGACTACCTTTTGAATTGTTTGTCTAACTTAATGTCCAAATTACCCCGATTTGGTTGATTGTTTTATTACAAGTTATTACGACTTGTTTGAATAAGTTGATACAAGTTACAACGACTTGTTTGAATAAGTTGATACAAGTTACAACGACTTGTTTGATTGAATTGTCTAAGTTACTATGACTTAGTTGATTTAATTGTGTATTTGAAAATGTGTACGGCCCGTTGGTGACGGTTGTAACGATAGTTCTAAAATGTTATTATATTGTTGCTACAGTGAATTGCTACAGTAAAATTTGACTTCGAAAATTTTGAGGTTTGAAGATTCTGTTTTGTGCGACGTAGCCTGCGACGTTGGGTGCGACGTAGGCTGCGACGTAAGAGTTTTGCGACGAAAAGGGTTGCGTCGCTAAAGTCAACAGTGCTAAGTCAATAGCGACGTAGGGTGCTACGTCGCTTATGCGACGTAGGTTCGGTTTGCGACGTTAAGGTCTGCGTCGCTATGTGCGACGTTCGCAAGTTATGCTATGTAATCTCTCAATTTCAGGAACCGAGCTAATGTAACTATATTTTGATGTAAACATTTACTTTATTTATACAAGTTTAAAACGACGCATATAGTGGTCGTTCATTATATCTTATGTGCTTTGTATATTGATTAGTGACACCCAAATCAAGCTTCCGCAAATCGTTAAATTTAGGGGTGTCACACCTGGCAGCTCGACCTCAGCCAGGGGCTCTGCCCCTTGGACCCCGCTACCAGGGGCGCTGCCCCCGGACCCCCGTACTTAGATTCCGTAACGGCTTCTAAAACACGATCAAAACACATTTTTCAAGTAAAACGCCACGAAATCAAAATAATAATAGTTGAGATTATTATTACAAATCCGTCACCAACGGGCCGTACACTTTTCAAATACTTAAACTTATCAACCAAATTGTGGAAATTTGGACATTATAGTTGGACGAACAACTACAAGGTGGTCTTATTAGATACCTTCGCATATCATAACCAAAAAAGTGTCGTGGACACCCTCAGGTTACAAGTCTTTGGACTTCGATTCTCGGCTAATCATTCTCAGTTTATTTTCATAAACTCAACGACTCAGGTGAGTCTCATAGCCCCTCTTTTTACTATTTTACTCAGGGGTGTGATATATTGCTCAACCTTTAACATGTGAACGCAAGTACAAACTTTTACATATACTACATGAGTTTTACTCTAATCATTTAAAGTCCTCCGTCAGCATAGTTGTTAATACGTTGTAGCGTGAATATTAGTATATGGTACCATATAGGATTGACCCACCTCGTTCGGGTTAGCAAGCACTAACCGGGTAAACGAACGTACTAATATTTGGGAAGACGAATGTGGATTAGGCATTCGTGGAGGCACCTCGCCCGGAATTCTCTATAGGGGACCCGGCCCTCGAGTTAAGCTCAACTATGTGCTCATGGCTGTATACACGATTACTATCATTTAATTGCTGGATGCAATGCATTATTTAAAATCTTGCGGTTCATACTATATTAACTGATTTCAACCCTGTGAGCTCACCAGCTTTTTAGCTGACCTTTTAGCATATATCGCAGGTACCAAGCAGTAGGATGTTTCTGCTTCAGGATTTTAGCTCGAGTCAGCATACAGACGATTGAGATTTTCTTGCATTAGTATATTTTGTACAAGTACTTATGTACTGAAATCTCATTTTATTTAAACTCGAGCTATGTAAAGCTTTAAATGTTGTAAACATTTCTATTATCAATATATTTTGTTAAAACGACGCATATAGAGTCGTTTACTATATATCTTTGTGCTTTGTTATTGATTAGTAACACCCAAATTCAAGCTTCCGCAAATCATTAAATTTGGGGGTGTTACAGCAGCCCCTGGCGGGGTCCAAGGGGCAGAGCCCCTGGCTGGGGTCGAGCTGCCAGGTCAGCTTGGAAAATTTTTATTTTCACTATATTGCTTTGACGAAAAACGCATCTGGATCCGAATTTGGGTAAAATCAGGTGTTAAAATTTTAGGTCTCGACACTTAGTAAAATATGTGTTTTCTGGGTTCTGTTTTTGGCGACACTTTGCTAGTGTCGCTATAGGCGACACTAGTTAGGCGACACTATGTGAGTGTCGCTACAGACGGCACTGGTTAGGCGACACTTGGTGAGTGTCGCTAGATTTCTGATTTTCAATTTAGGGGCGACACTTGATTAGTGTCGCTATGGGCGACACTTATAATTTTGGCGTCACTAAGGGAGTGTCGCTAGGATAGATCTAGTTAAGTATTTCAGCGACACATAAGTAGTGTCGCTATAAGGGCGACACTTAGGGATAGCGACACTTAGATAGTGTCGCTAGTACTGTTTTTGGCACACTAGCGACACTTCCAGCTGTTCGACGGATTTCGAGTAAAAATCGTGTTTTCGAGTTTCCGATCGGTCCAATATTTTTACCCAACCCTTTTATGGACATTATAAGCTTAAACAAACAGTTATAAGTCGAAAACAATAGAAAACGAGAGGTGTCGGGATTTGTCGGAAACTTACAAAGTGTCGGATCAAAAATCCGAAAAGATAGAGTTGTAGATCGGGAAGTGGTGAACGTTTTTCTCCAAAGCGTCGAGGTGATCCGAGCGGGTTTAGTATGTTTATTTTGCGATTTTGAGTGATGGTGGTGGTGGTTTAGTTTAGAGAGAAAGAAAGATGAGGGAGTAAGAGAGAGAGAGTGAGTGGAAGAGAATGAGAAGAAAGAGAGGGGAAAGTTGGAGGTTATCCTCCAACTTTTCAGTCTCCGTTCTCCGTGCGGTGTTCGTTTGCTCCGTCGTTTAAACGTTAAATAGTTATTTTACATATTAAATGGTAAGTTTTAAAATATAATTTATTACGCGTTATTTTATTTAAATATTTTACTAATCAATTTATATTTGAGTTATAAAATGTAAGTTAGTTTGTTTGCGCGTTTTACATTTTTAAATCATATAAGTTTTGTTTGTATGATTCAAATGAATACGAAATATTATCATAATAATACTTTTGATATAAAAGCGTTGTTTAATAAAATTGGTCACCAACGTCCGTATTAGATTGAATCGAATACATTCGATTTAAATTGCGTACGATTTAATCAAATCGCACTTTCGTATATATTCATCAATATATATAATTCGATACATTAATTAGCCTAACACAGAACTAATTACATGTACTAACATATGATTAGGCACTAATTACTAGTCCTAATTTGGCGGGTGTTACAGACGCCACCCACAACGTCGCATTAAATTGTGAAAGTCGCACATAGCGACGCCATGTTCAACGTCGCAATCAGGACCTGCGACGTCGCACCCAACGTCGCACAAACCAGAAAACACATATTTTCACTAAGTGTCGAGACCCTGAATTTTATCACTTGATTTCACCCAAATTCAAGTCCAGATGCGTTTTTCACCAAAGCAATATAGTAGAAATAAAAATTTTCCAAGCTGACTTGGCAGCTCGACCCCAACCAGGGGCTCTGCCCCTTGGACCCCGCTACCAGGGTCGCTGCCCCCGGACCCCCGTACTTAGATTCCGTAAGCATATTTCACACCAAGTGTCAAACTTGTAAAACTTCAAACGCTTATACGACACGACTTTGCAAACAAAATGGAACATACTTTTCAAGTATAACACTTCGTAATCAATGTGATAACATCAATGTTACTATTACAACTAATCACCAACGGGCCGTACACGTTTTCAAATACTCAATTCAATCAACCAAATCTTAGTAATTTGGACAAGTCAATCAACCAAATCGGGGTAATTTGGACAAACATCTTCAAAGGTAGTCTTTCGAGATGCCTGACCAATTAATAACCATCGCGTGTCATGGACACCTTCAGGTTACAAGTCTTCGGACAACACATCACAGCTAATCAATTCAAGTTTACTCCAATAAACACTCAAGGCTCAGGTGAGTCTCATGGCCCCTATCTTACTGCTTTTCAATCAGGGGTGTGGTATTATTGCTCATTTTGTTTTACAAGTTGAACGCAAGTACAAATCAAATCAAATACTACATGAGTTTCAAGCTAATCAATTTAAAGCCCTCCATAGCATAGTCTGGTAATACGTAGTAGCGTGAATGTTAGTATATGATATTATATAGGATTGACAATCCTCATCCGGGTTAGCACGCACTTACTGGTCAAACGGATGTATTAGCATTTGGGAAGACGAGTGTAGATTAGGCACTCGTAGGAGGCATTCAAGTTATGTTTCCTTAATTGGACCTGACAACTCAAGTTAAGCTCAGACTATGTGCTCATGGCTGTATAACTTTTATTTTGCTTAATTGCATTTTAAATTCAATTATAAATCTTGCGGTTCATACAAATATGTGTTGACATACAAACCTGTGAGCTCACCAGCGTTTCGCTGACCCATTTTAGCATGTATCACAGGTAACCAGCAGTAGGTTGGACTGCTCAATCAAGGCGAATTAGCTCGAGTCAGCATTCAAACAATTAAAGATTTAGCTGCATTATTATATTTTGTATAGATTAATTATATACTTAAATCTCTCAACTTCAAACCGAGCTAATGTTAAACAATATTTTGATGTAAACTTTTGTTTTATCAATACAATGTAAAACGACGCATATAGTGGTCGTTCATTATATCTTATGTGCTTTGTATATTGATTAGTAACACCCAAATCGTGCTTCCGCTCAACAGTAAATTTGGGGATGTTACAAATAATGTCTACATAATTGATATATGTACCATCAGGGTAGGAGATAGGGCGGGGGCAGCGTCGCTGCGTCGGCAGTCGCCTCCACAATTTTAAATTGTGTAAATATGAAAATTTTTAAGGTATTAATGACATTTTAAAATTTTCGCCCCACAAAATTATAAAAGAAATAAAAATAAATTGTTTCCACCCCACCATTCGGATTTCCTAGCTCCGCAACTGGGTACCGGAGCCAAAACTTCACATATATTTTAAAATTATTTAGTATTAAAAAAAAAAAAAAAAGTACCTAGTGTTATTTAGCGTACTATATGGCAAAACTAAATATCTTGAGGGCTTGAGGATATTTATGAGTGGGGGTTGGAAAGGTAATATATGACGGTGTTTGATATATATTGTAATGTTTTATTGATAGATAAGCACACAATATCCACTAAATTGGGATTAATGTATTATCTATCATTATTTTAACATAAACATATTTCAACCCATTGTGACTGTCGACTAACACTATCTTATTTTTCTAGTACTATTAAAAATATGTTAAAGATAAGCATTTTGCGGCCAAAACTACCGGAAGCTTTTAATTGGATTAAATCTCGTTAATGAGTGAAGGTTACCATGACATTAAATAATGAAGTATTACAAAAATCGTATTAAAAATCATAATGGAGTTTAAAAAATTGGCCGATGTGAACAACCCAGAGGTTGCGAATTGGGGGACTAGTTGTGTGGTCCGTTTCTTTGGACAACGCAATCGAGTTGCAACCTCGCAACCGGGCTACATTGTTCAAGTTGTGTGGTCCAACATTTCTTGGCCAACGAGATGGTCATCGGTCGGGTTGTAGTTTCAAGGTCATTCGTCAGGTTGTAGTTTGAATAACCCTTACATCTCCACTTTATTAGAATAGGATAGCTCTATCCCTTACATCTAAACGTATTTTCTAAATTTTCATTTTCTAGAGAAGTAGTACACTTCGCATTCCCCGGAAAAATGAAAAAATAAAATTTGGAAAATTTTCTAGTTATCCTGGTAGAGAAGTTTTCTAGAAAAGTGAAGTAGTTTTCCGTGATTAAACGCGCTCCAAGCGCTCATATATCTTAGAAAACTTTCCTAAAAAATCTCAACTTAAACACGTTTTATTATTTTTCAATTTTCTTAGAAAAATCTAAAAAGTTAAAAAAGTTTTCCGTAACTAAATTCGCGTCTTTTTGAATAAGATTTAAAACGTTAAATTTAGTTGTTCCTTTTTGGTTATTTGATTATCCAAACCACCATTACTCATATTCTAAATGAGTGGATTTGAGAAGTCCTTAGCATCTATTCTCTCTTTTTAGAGAATGTAGTGTGCACGTACGTCCGATCATCTTATATTCGACCAAAATTTCGTAACTCAAAAAGTCGAACATTATATTTAACTTAACTTATGAAATTGTACTTATAATTTCTTATCTGACTCCAAAAAGTTATGCATCGATCGATACGACGTGTGCATATATGCTTGAAATGTTATTAACTCGATACCGATTTTAAGAATATAT
Organism: Helichrysum umbraculigerum; assembly: GCA_949592205.1. Lineage (NCBI taxonomy): Eukaryota > Viridiplantae > Streptophyta > Magnoliopsida > Asterales > Asteraceae > Helichrysum > Helichrysum umbraculigerum. Next base: position 17,916,561 of record CATIUR010000007.1, on the reverse strand, counting down.
GCCATAGTTATCTAAATGTGTACGATATTACAAATGTTACAAATTTTCCAATATGCTTTGTTCATGTGAACCACATAACATGCACAACCTTTTATTAAACTTATGAGATCATTTAAAAACTCTACAATTTCAGTCCATTGGTTAAGTACTTATATATTGTTTCAAGATTATAACCAACGATTCATATATATATATATATATATATATATATATATATATATATATATATATATATATATATATATATATATATATATATATATATATTTAATTTTTCCTTTTTGACAATTAGAATAGTTGAAGTTTAAATTTAAATGGAATTATAGTGGTAGGGTTTCCTTTTAATAATCAAATAAAAACACAAAAGCGCTTTTAATGATCACCAATAACAAGCATTAAGAATATATTTGAACACCTTCTATTTTAAAGACGGAAAACTATAATGATGTTTAATCGGTACCCACCAGTTCTTAGAACATAGGGTGTTGAGAAACTGTTTTCATAGTGTGTTGGTGAGAATGTTGTTGCCGAGGATTTTGTGATGTGATAAACAGTTTATAGATAGTGTTCTCATAATTAATTTTTGTATTTTTGATAAATGTATGTGTGGAGCAAAACAAAAAAAAAGAATAAAAAAGTTGGAAAGCAGCATCCGAAACAAGACGGCATTCGAGGACACTGTGACGGTGTTGCATAACACTAAAGAAAATGCCGATGGAAACGGTTGCACTCCATGTGCTCTTACATCCTTTAATTAGGACATTCGTAATAACCAATTTCAATTTTTTTTTTTTTTTATTTATTTGTTGAGCAATTCGTGTTTTAAAGTTGGAAGCATAAAACTTTTTAGTTTCACCCTAACCAAGCAATTAGTACTTTTTTAAAACAGACTAATGATACGTAAATAGTTAATATCTACAAATGACTATTAACGACCGCGATTAGATTAGGGAAGAAAAAAAAAGTAGAAAAGTCAAATGTCCAATGCGAAGCATTTTCTTTCATGTTATTTTTAAAATATCAAAGAATTCCACTTACCCAAAAAGGGAAGGAATCAAGGTTTTAAAGTCTAGGTTGACTCGGCCGGTTGGACCGATTTGACCGCAACTCGATAAACAAAGCGGGTCGAAAGAGAGCGAGTCGGTTTAAAATTATATATAAGGGTTTAAGCATAACACTAAAATAAGTAATGCGGTGTTTGGATGATTTTATTTGAAAGCGTATTGCTTATAAGAAAATGAGGTAAAAGTTTGGAGCTTCATCAATTATAGTATATTTTAAGCTTGTTGGAAAACTAAAATCTAAACTTATAGTGTTAATTAAGCTTGTCCAACATACACATTTGAGAGTTTTTTTTTTATTTTTTATTTTTTTATTTTAACACATTTTCTTCAACTTTGTTATGAGAAAAATATCTTATCTCTGTTTATAGAAAAACACAAAATATGAGCATGGAAGACAAATAAACATAAAAGGTTACAAAAGGAAGGCAAATAGAAGAAGATAGGGCCAATGTGTTTGACATATTCATATATCCTTTTGGGAAGAAGATGGAAAAATGATGTGTTAATGTCACTTTTAGAATCCAATGACATAACTAATCTACTTCAAAAACTCCCTTTTGTCCTTCATGGTGGGATTATTAATGATAGCGCCCCCCATTTTTATCAAATAAAATATATTCATTAATGATAAAGATTAAGGAAGAAAAGATCATATTAGATCATAATAATAACTTTTTTAATAAATATATATAGATAAATTTTGACCATATTATCTTTAGAGATCAAGGATGTTGTTGGGGGCAAAGCATGGGATAGTGATTCATAATTACCCCATTATTTAGGTTCAACATGTGTAATTACTTTATCTTTTTTTATTTTTTATTTTTTTAATTTCTAATATACATTGTTGTAAACAAACCAAAAATATATATATATATATATATATATATATATATATATATATATATATATATATATATATATATATATATATATATATTTTGTATATGTGATAATGTAAGGGATAATACCATTGTATGATTTTAAATATCAAATCTAATAGATTGCGATATCAGTGTAATGCCTCATTCCACAAGGGTAGTATATTGATTGAAGCGAAAGGATACTACGTTAGAAATTGCACACGACATATGCCACGCAATTATACATTTCCATCACAAACGTCACCCTTTTTTGTGCACAACAATCAGTCAATCATTATATGTGTTACATGAAGAATAAAAAAATAATATATAGTTACAACGAAAATTTATATTTGTATTATGATATATGAAGGGTTTAAGTTGATTAATCATTTGTTAATTATGTAATCATTAATGAAACTTTTGTAGTGAATACTTGATAAAAAGAAAGAAAAATTATTGGTAAGTCTAAATTTCTACGTCTAATTGTATACCTGAAAATGTGATTAGTAGATATGAAAAATTGATTTGATAAGATAAGGAAGGAGAAAAAAAAAGTTGAATCAATGTAAAAAGTAGATTTATTTTTACGTCTTTTTAATTGAGGTTATACAACATTACTCATAATGAGAATGAAAGAAATTTATAAACAAATAACCTCATATTATGCAACTCATACTAACAAAAAACAAATGTTGATTATTTAAACATTGTGACAAGATTGACAAATGATATGACATGGGACCAACTTCAAGGGTCGAGATTTGTCATTAGTTGTATGTTTTTATAGAAGTATAATTTAATTATAGGGTAGGGTTCAAATGAGAATAGGAATTTGTGTGAGAATGAGGGAACCAATGATATCAAGCCATGTGTACAAAGAAAATGTTCCACATGTACAAAACCCATTTACCCCCAACATCAATTATCTCACAAACGACAAATCGAAAAATTATGAAAATTGCACCATTAAATTCGTCGTTTTCTTCTCTTCGATTTGCCGTCCCTCAAGACATACTTTCGAAAAGTTTTTTTTTTTTCAATTTTTTGGTGGGTTTCACATTTACTAACACATGTGTTAAAGTGTTGCGTTTAGGGTTTAGGGTTTGGGGTTTAGGGGTTAGGGTTTAGGGTTTAGGGTTTGAGGTTTGGGGTTTCTCCCCGAAACCCCAAACCTCAAACCCTAAACCCTAAACCCTAACCCCTAAACCCCAAACCCTAAACCCTAAACGCTTTACAAAACGCTAAACCCTAAATCTTTCTAAACCCTAAACCTTGAACCCCTTCTAAACCCTAAACCCTTATAAACCCTAAACCATAAACCCTACTAAACCCTAAACCTAACCCTAAACCCTAACCTTAACCACAAATTAAATGTACAACTAATCACTAACACATGTGTTACTAATTTGTGAAACCCACCAAAAAATGAGGAAAAAAAAAAGTTGTCAAAAGTATGCCTTGAGGGACGGCAAATCGAAGAGGAGAAAACGCTGAATTTTATGGTGCAATTTTCATGATTTTTCGACTTACCGTTTGTGAGATATTTAATTTTTAAAAATGTGGAGGAGAGAGAATAAAGTGTGGAGGAGAGAGAATAAAGTGACACATGGCAGAAATCTGTTGGTTCCCTCATTCTCACTCAAAATTGGTGTACTCATTTGAACCTTACTCTTTAATTATATCCTAGCAGCGGAAACTATCCATGTATAGTAACAAATGATATATAAAGTTAGGCGATGTTAGTTTTAAAACATAGATCACATCTACGTGTTTAAAATTTTTGGTTAAGAGTACATGTATTAGGTGTGTTGTTGACAACATATATGTTTTCCTGTTATTGTATTAAATACTCGTACTATAATACACAACCTAGTTTTTCATTAGATCGGTAAATGTATGTATTGCTCTAGTTAGTATCTAACTATCTATAATCGATAACTACTAGTATAAAAACGTGTTCGTATCTTTAAAAGTGAAAATTTTAATATAAAAATTTACTAATTTACTCTCAACAATAACTGGATTTTGCATAAACAAAATAATTTATAAAAAGTAAGTAAAATACGATTCATATTTCAACAAATAAAATGCTTAGTACAAAATTAAAATCAAAGAAGGTAAACTGGTAAGCATAAATTTAAGTGTTAAAAATCAATCTTTAGGTGTATAAATGAGAAGTACTCCACTAAGGGCCTGTTTACTTTCCACTTAATGGTCTGTTTCCAGACACTTATTAATCCAGACAGATTACTTGCTGTTTCTTTTTCACTTAATCTGAAAAGAATGTCTGTTTCTGAAATAGGAGGAAAAATGAAGCCCTTACCAAAAAAGAGGCGCTTAATGATAAATATACAATTTTTTCAACATTTTTTCTCCAGTAGAATTTGAACACGTCATTTTTTATTCAAACTTTATATCATTTAAGTTCATCATTTTGGTCAAAACAAAAATTATATTTACATAAACAACTCTTGTTATAAACAGACATATTTATCCAGACAGACATCACATGTAAACATCACTTAATAGGAAAAACAAAATAAATAGCCCCTAAGCTCTATCTTGGCTCATTTCAATTCAAAAGGTTCAAGTTTGCTAGTCTTTCAAGCTTAGCATTTGCTCGAGCTCGGCTCATAAAACATTTTTACAAGGTGAAAAATTGGCTCGAGCTCGAGTCGTTTGTTAAATATATTAATTAATGTCATTGTTATATAATTAACATTTTATGCTTATGTAATTATATCCAAGGACTAGACAATTTATTTTATTTTAAAGAATGACCCTAATAAGAAAAGATGTTTCTATTGCTAACCTAATATCATATTGTCTACATATATGCTCATCTAAATCATACTTAGCATCAATGCCGAACATAAAATGGAATAAACAGAGAACGACTAGATGAATCAACATCGAAAAAGGCATTTATGCGAAAATCAAAACGATATATGAAGTGTAATCGATTAGGTTTGTTGAGTGTTTTAATGTGTAATTGTGAACAAATTCCTTTTAAGCATATTCTTGTGTAAAATTATATCCATATCCATCATCATCATCATTTTGATTGATATGTTCACCACTTGTTTCAAGAATTTGGAACACATTCCTCTTGTTTTTTATCTCTCTGTTTCTTCATATGCATAGACAACTTGCATCATTCTTTTTCCAACCTAATGCTAGACAAAAGTCCCCTTTAATCCATTCTCCTAATAATTCTAAGTGTTTCTAGAAATTGTTTCATGTGTAAATGCAATAATTATGGTGGCAATTATATTGTTTGATTTTGAGAAACTTGTTAAAGTTAAAGAAAACATCGAACTATTGAAGTCCTGTATGGCATGACTGCATGAGCATCTGGAATAACTAGCGAATTACAACTTTATTTTACTGAAATGAACACAAGACTTCCAAATAATAGTAATAATTTGAATTTTTATTTCTGTGAAACATAAGTTTTCAACTCCATTCTAATTCAGGAGTAATTAAATTGGTAATCTACAAAGCTTTGCTTGAATATTAAAGGTAAAGTTCTGAGAGTGAAACGCATTTTGAGAGGCAGACGATCTTAGCCATTGATTGTCGTAATTAATGATCCAGATTCGTTGCATCTTAATAACACTGCATTTTACGTAAAATGCAATGTGCACTTAAAAGACACTTTTATGAATACGGGTCGTTGATCACAAAAATCAGCGATTGAAATCGTATGTCCTTCTTTTAAACTTAAAATGGAATTGCCCCTCTAATCTCTCACCGAATATTAAACGTGTCAACTTGAAATACAATTTAATAATATTGGAGTGTATCCAAATATTATATTCATACGTTACTATATTATTCTTGAAAGTAATCGATACATTTTCCACAAAAAGTCTATACAGTCTTCTCAATTGATTCTTTACGATTTTATCACTAAAACTTACGACCAAGGTTGTAAAAATCACTAGTCGGGGACTAATCGGCCGAGATCTTGTAAGGACGAATCGACAAGTCGGGGACTAATCGAAGACTAGTCGGATTGGACTTTTCTAAATTTAAATAATAATTTTATAGATTATATGTGTAATTATAGAATAGAACCATAAAACAAAACATACATATAGATATAATTTTCTAGAAAGATAAACATAAATATAATTGTCTGAAAACGTAAACATAATCGTTCAATTGTTCAAATACTTCAAGTTTGACCCGTTGACCTCCATTGATCGACTTTTAAGTCGGATCAAGGCTAGTCGGGTCGGAGTAACCTTAAATGTGGACTAAGCGGGGATTTATCGGGACTTTTACACCACTGCATACCACACCTAAGCCAAATATTCATATAGTAGTAACTTTTAATTTAAATGTGGCATTTACAAATTTACATGCTTCGATAGACTTTTTACCATTCGATAAAAGTGGGTTAAAAGGCTATAAATTACAAACTTCGAAGTTTGAAAGCAAAATCATGACTCCATGCATTCTCGATAAAGCAAAAATAAAACAAATTAGAAGAATTTCAAATTCTAATAATATCTTTTACATCGATAACAATAATAAACTAATAACGATAATAATAATAATTTAGTATAATTATTAAAATAATGTAAATTGCTAACTAGACGAAGAAAGTAGCAGTGTAGCACTGTTATATCCATTTTTTCCCCCTTTAATCCATTTTTTATAGAGAATTTATATTTAAAATAATAATAATAATAATAATAAAAATATAAAATCACATTAAAATGTGAGGAACAACAATTGCTAATTTCTCCTCTTGATGAAACCTAACTTGTTTTGCAATAAATCCTTCAATTTTCCTTTGAAACTCTTCATTACTCAAATCATCAACGACGTCGTTTTCCACCGGAGTATCATCATCATCCTTCGGCCGTCCAACCTCCGTCTCCGACCGTTTCAACTTGCCGGAAGCTTTTTCCGTCTCTTTCTTCATCAACTTCTCCGACTGACTTCTCCGATACACTTTCGGATCCAGATCCGAAACCGTTTCAGATACAATTTCTTTATCCTGATAAACAATTTCATCCGGATTAATAACAGGAGGAATGTCTTCCGTTACATCATTCACAATTTCTTCATACATATCAGTTCCGGCATTGCTTACGTCACTAACATTCCCGGTGATTTGACCAGATTTGACTAACAGAGTTACTACAATCACGTTACCGACAAGAAAAATAAACAGAGGACTAACGAGAACAGAAACTAGTAACCGAAAATACTCGCCGGAGATTCTGAAAACAAACGGCAAACGAGTAGAAATCCACGAGATTACAATCACCGCTAAAAAAACTTCAACGAGACGGAACAACTTCGCGATTTTTCTAAACCGCCGGTATCGTAACATCGCATTCGCTTTCTCCACTTTCACGTTATGAATATCGAATATATCCATTTCGCTGTGAATTTAACGTCCGATTTGAAGAATTCCGTTGACGGTTATATTTTCCGGTGACGGAGTGTATAGTGATTTTAGTGAAGTGTGATAATATACTTTTGTAATTTTTTAATTTTCTGAAATGATGGATGTGTTAGCGGGTTTTTATAGACGGTCAAGCACGGCTAAACGGGTCCCACAACTACTTTAAAAAGGAGGGAAATAATAAAAAGAGAGTGAGAAGAATATATTCAAATGTTTTTTTATTTTACATTTTCTTTAGGAATTTGTTTATGTTATAAAACTTGAAGCTCCTTGCGAATATTAATAAAAAATATATTTTAATCAAATGAATGAATCTTTGGTGTGGGATTAGATGACACTTAAATTTTGAGGAGAATGAAGGGCACACAATTTCACCCGATAATTTCTAATCAACGTGTCATATTCGTAATGATGCAGAAATCAATGGTTGAGGTCGTTTGCCCATCATTCTCCTAAGACGACTCTCAACCCTCCTTTATTCACTTGATTCTTCAGTTGTGTTAGTTCAGCGTCACGTCAGCATATTCAAAACTAATGAAAAACCGACTAAACACTCCCAACAATCCTTTCATCACTTTAATTTTTGGGCCCCTTACCAATATACCTACTAATACATACTCTAAATAAAAAATAACAATACATTAAATATAAGTCGGACCCCACATTTACCACCTCTCCCTTTCTTCGGTAAACCGAAGTGTGTAACCGATGAAACAAAGAGAAGAAGTCGTACCAATGTTATCACTTTTGAAACGCTTCATCGGTTCAAATCGAAGAAGCCCATTGGAAGTGGTCCAAGTACGCTACCACTCTTATCCTTTCTATGATTTTATATATATTGAGTAATGTTAAATATTGGGTTAATTGTTTGGTTATGTATTTAACTTTGCACTTTTTACTATTGTATGTAACAAACTTTCAAAATATCTATTGTATGTAATAAACTTGTAAAAAATGATATTGTATGTAACAAACTTTCAAAACATCTATTGTATGCAATAAACTTGTAAAAAATCGCTATCGTATGGTGCGGTAGTCAATGATCTGCTCAAGTTTGCTCGTGCCGTCACAAACCAATGTTAAAGAGTCATTTTGAGTTTGGCATGTACACATGGTAACCCGCTACATACAATAGAGATTTTTTACAAGTTCATTGCATACAATAGATGTTTTGAAAGTTTGTTACATACAATAGCATTTTTTACAAGTTTACTACATACGATAGATGTTTTGAAAGTTTGTTACATATAATAGTAAAAAAGGCAAAGTTAGATACATAACCAAATAATTAACCCTTAAATATTTAGCAGTTTTCTTTCTTATTTATGGTAATATTCTCTGATATTTATATAAGTAACTTCTGAGGTAATTTTTTACTATTTTAAGGATAATATATCTGAGAAAATGATTCCAGGTTGTTACTAATAAGGTATATATGTTGTATAACATGAAAACATTTGTCTAGAATGTGGTTTAGACCCACTGATTAAGAATAAGATTGCTTATATTTTATGTTTACTTCTTATTCTAGTATTTCGTTGTTTTTTACACTTAAGATTTGTTGGTAAAGATGAATTAGAAGATATCGTATAAGAGATGCAAACGTATAACAAATAAATATCTGTGATGATGGAGTTTATCATGTGCATGGATAATAAACATAAGAGCATTCCCAACGCTAACCGGTTTCACCAACCGGTTAGCAAGTGGTTGATTATAGGGGTGCCAACGGTAACCACTTTACAAATCACTTCTTCCCCCAACCGATTGAAACCGGAAAACTGATTCAAACCACTTCTCAATCACTTCAAAAATTGTGGGCCTCGCACAATATAATTCCTTTTTTTTTTTTTTTCTTTTGTAGTGTATTAATTAATTAAAATGAAAATAAAGGGGTTTGGAAGTGGTTAAACTGTTGGTAGGGACGAATCAGTTTTGAATCAGTTGATGGAAAGCTGATGTGACGCTGATGTGGCAGAAGTGGTTTGGAAGTGGTTTAACCACCGTTGGAATGCTCTAACTAGTCCATAAACTTGTACGTTGGATATGATCCCTTACCTTTTAAAAATAGATACGGAGTAAAAGCCAAGCAATATGAGGACACACATTATTATCTTTTCACACACATGATCATCCATATAATAGCCATGTTCTCATTCTCTCAAGACAAGAGCCATGGTTTCTGTAACACCCCCAAATTTGTTTAGCGGAAGCATTGGTATAAGCTGGGGGCGCCACATTTATAACACCCCTCATTTATAATCATTTAAATATAGTAAATCGGAAGCGTAAGTCCAAATAGATAGTCATAATTTACTTCATTGTAACAACATATAAAATTCAACCTTTTCAAAACTATAATTTCTTCAACCGAGGTGTTATATAAAAACATGATGAAACATTATTTTATAAAAATCAACTATCAGAGTAGAGCCTCGTAGTCAAACATTCCTTCTAGTCCAACTTCTTGCCCACCCAATAATAAAGCCAAAACCTGCAAGAAGTGTTGATGTGGGGGATTAGCATAACGCTAATTGAGCAGATAACTAATCAACAGCCTAACTTAGCTTAACAACTTTGTGTACAGCAACTAACCTTAAGCACACACAAGTACACAATACAACTGATCAACAATGCAACAATTCAACTAATCAACAACACCATAATGAGGATCGGCGGCTCTGGGGATATGTAACACCCCCAAATTTGATGATTTGCGGAAGCTTGATTTGGGTGTTACTAATCAATAACAAAGCACAAAGATAAATAGCAAACGACTCTATATGCGTCGTTTTAACAAAATATATTGATAACTGAAATGTTTACAACGTTTAAAGCTTTACATAGCTCGAGTTAAATAAAATGAGATTTCAGTACATAAGTACTTATACAAAATATACTAATGCAAGAAAATCTCAATCGTCTGTATGCTGACTCGAGCTAAATCCTGAAGCAGAAACATCCTACTGCTGGGTACCTGCGATATATGCTAAAAGGTCAGCTATAAAGCTGGTGAGCTCACAGGTTTGAAATCAAGTAATATTGTATGAACCGCAAGATTTAAATAATGAATTGCATCCAGCAATTAAATAATGAATTGCATCCAGCAATTAAATAATGAATTGCATCCAGCAATTAAATGATAATCATCGTGTATACAGCCATGAGCACATAGTTGAGCTTAACTCGAGGGCCGGTTCCCCTATAGAGAATTCCGGGCGAGGTGCCTCCACGAATGCCTAATCAACATTCGTCTTCCCAAATATTAGTACGTCCGTTTACCCGGTTAGTGCTTGCTAACCCGGACGAGGAGGGTCAATCCTATATGGTACCATATACTAATATTCACGCTACAACGTATTAACAACTATGCTGACGGAGGACTTTAAATGATTAGTTTCGAAAAACTCATGTAGTATATGAAATGTTTGTACTTGCGTTCACATGTAAAAGTTGAGCAATATATCACACCCCTGAGTAAAACAGTAAAAGAGGGGCTATGAGACTCACCTGAGTCGTTGAGTTTATGAAAATAAACTGAGAATGATTAGCCGAGAATCGAAGTCCAAAGACTTGTAACCTGAGGGTGTCCACGACACGCGATGGTTATAATATGCGAAGGTATCTGATAAGACTACCTTGTAGTTGTTCGTCCAACTATAATGTCCAAATCTCCACTATTTGGTTGATACGTTTAAGTGTTTGATAAGTGTACGGCCCGTTGGTGACGGATTTGTAATAATAATCTCAATTATTACTATTTTGATTTCGTGGCGTTTTACTTGAAAAATGTGTTTTGATTGTGTTTTAGAAGCCGTTACGAAATCTAAGTACGGGGGTCCGGGGGCAGCGCCCCTGGTAGCGGGGTCCAAGGGGCGGCAGCCCCTGGCGGGGTCCAAGGGGCAGAGCCCCTGGCTGGGGTCGAGCTGCCAGGTCAGCTTGGAAAATTTTTATTTCTACTATATTGCTTTAAGGAAAAACGCATCTGGAACCGAATTTGGGTAAAATCGAGTGATAAATTTCGAGTCTCGACACTTAGTAAAAAATCTGTGTTTTTGAGGTTCTGGTTTGTGCGACGTTGGGTGCGACGTCGCAGGTAGGATTGCGACGTTAAGCATGACGTCGCTAAAGGCGACGTTTCGCAATTTAATGCGACGTAGGGTGCTGCGTCGCTAATGCGACGTAGGTGATTTCTGCGACGTAGGGGCTTGCGTCGCTAAGTGCGACGTGGCGAGGTATTGGCGACGTTAAGGCTGACGTCGCTATATGCGACGTCGCAATTTAATGCGACGTTGTGACTGACGTCGCACTATGCGACGTCACGAGGGGTTTTTGCGACGTAGACGCTGACGTCGCATAAATTCGGGGTCAACTGCGACGTAGCGGTCTGTTGGCCGGAAAATGTGTCGAAAACGAGTTTTTCGGTTTCCGTTCGGTCCAAAACTTTTACCCAACCCGTATAGGGACATTATAAGTGTATACAAACAACCACAAGTCGAAAATAATGGAAATCGAAGAGTTTCGAGAATTGTCGGAAACTTACAAAGTGTCGGATGAGAAATCCGAAAAGATAGGATGATAGATCGTGAAGCGGTGGTCGTTTTCTTCCAAAAGAGTAGTATGATCCAAGTGCGTTTAGTATGTTTATTTGTCGATTTTGTGAAGTTGGGGGTATTTGGTTGGTTGGTGGATTAGAGAGAAAAGAAAAGGAGAAAGAGAAAGAGAATGAAAAAGTGAGAGAAAAGAGTGGGAAATGGGAGGTTATCCTCCCATTTTTCGCCCCGCGTTCCCGCTCCGTACGGTGTTCGTTTGCTCCGTCGTTTAAACGTTAAATAATTATTTTTCATATTAAATGGTAGATTTTAAATACAAATTATTACGCGATATTTTATTTAATTATTTTACAAATAAGTTTACGTTTGAGTTATAAATGTAAGTTGGTTTATTTAGTTTGCGCGTTTTACATTTTAAATTGTGTAACTTTCTGATTGTACGATACGAATGAATACGAAATATTATTATAATAATATTTTTGACATAACCCGTTATTAAATAAAATTTGTCACCAACGTCCGTATTAAATTGAATCGAAATACATTCGATTTAAATTGCGTACGATTTAACCAAATCGCATTTTCGTATATATTCAACAATATATATAATTCGATACATTAATTAGCCTAACAAGGAACTAATTACATGTATTAACATCTGATTAGGCACTAAATACTAGTCCTAATTTGGCGGGTGTTACATTCTCCCCCTGTTAGAAGAATTTCGTCCCGAAATTTAGCTCGAAGTGGTGTTTGATGTAGAATCAGTGAAGAGTTGAGGATATTTGAGTCGCATTTGGTCTTCCCGTTCCCAGGTGAATTCCGAACCACGCCGCGAATTCCATCTGACCTTGACGATGGGAATACGACTTTGTTTCAGTTGTTTGACCTCACGGTCCATAATTTCAGCGGGTTCCTCAACGAAGTGAAGTTTATCGTCAACACGAATTTCATCTAATGGAATGATAAGTGTCTCATCAGACAGACACTTCTTCAGATTTGAAATATGAAAAGTAGGGTGCACGCTGCTGAGTTCGGATGGCAGCTGCAATCGATAAGCTACTGGGCCAATCCGTTCGAGGATCTCAAAAGGCCCGATGTACCTGGGATTTAACTTCCCGCGTTTGCCAAAATGGATGACGCCTTTCCAGGGCGATACTTTTAAGAGTACTCGATCCCCAACTTGGAACTCGAGTGGTTTGCGTCTCACGTCAGCATAACTTTTCTGACGATCACGTGCGGCCTTGAGTCGATTTTGGATTTCCACAATTTTCTCAGTGGTGGCGTGTATGAGTTCAGGACCAGTGAGTTGACTATCTCCCACTTCAGTCCAACAGATCGGTGATCGGCACTTACGACCGTACAGTGCCTCAAAAGGTGCAGCCTTAATGCTGGCGTGATAGCTGTTATTGTACGAGAATTCGCACAACGGTAGATGTCTTTCCCAGTTTGTACCGAAATCAACTACGCAGGCGCGTAGCATATCTTCCAGTGTCTGAATGGTTCGTTCACTTTGGCCATCGGTTTGAGGATGGTACGCGGTGCTCATATCGAGACGAGTACCCAATGCTTTTTGAAGTGATTGCCAAAAGTGAGAGGTAAAGCGGGCATCTCTGTCAGAGATGATTGAGATTGGAACGCCGTGATGAGAAACGATTTCTTTGATGTAGATTTGTGCAAGGCGTTCCATTTTATCGTTTTCTTTGATTGCCAGGAAATGAGCAGATTTGGTGAGACGATCGACGATCACCCAAATGGTATCGCAACCGCTCGCCGACTTGGGTAGTTTGGTTATGAAATCCATGGCAATTTGTTCCCATTTCCATTCAGGGATTTCAGGTTGTTGGAGTAAACCAGAAGGTTTCTGATGTTCGGTTTTGACTTTCGAGCAAGTAAGACACCTGCCGACATAAGTGGCGATTTCGGCTTTCATGTTTGGCCACCAATAAAATTCCTTGATTCCGTGGTACATCTTATCGGATCCCGGGTGGATAGAATATTTAGACTTGTGAGCTTCATCCATCACCAAGTCTCGTAGGTTCCCGAAATTAGGCAACCAGATTCGGTTTGAGAAATACCTAATCCCGTTAGATTTGACTTCAAATTGTTTGTCAATACCCCGTGAGGCTTCATTTGTGATGTTTTCAGGTTTCAGGGCTTCGATCTGAGCGGTATGAATCTGAATAGTAAGATCGTTGTGAATGGTCATACTAAGGGCTCGGACTCGAAGTAGTTTTGGTCGTTCCTTTCGACTGAGGGCATCGGCTACAACATTAGCCTTCCCTGGATGGTACTTGATCTCACAATCGTAATCGGTAAGCAACTCGACCCATCGACGTTGCCTCATATTGAGATCCTTCTGATCGAAGATATGTTGGAGACTTTTATGATCGGTAAAGATAGTGCACCTAGTGCCGTAGAGGTAATGTCTCCAGATTTTGAGAGCAAAAACGACAGCTCCAAGTTCGAGATCATGAGTGGTGTAGTTCTTTTCGTGAATTTTTAGCTGTCGTGAGGCATAAGCAATGACCTTGTCTCGTTGCATCAACACGCAACCGAGACCTTGGTGAGAAGCATCGCAGTATACCACGAAGTCATCGGTGCCTTCGGGTAGTGATAGAATTGGAGCACTGCAAAGCTTTTGTTTCAGAAGTTGGAACGCTGACTCTTGTTTCTCGGTCCAATCGAACCTTTTGTCCTTCTGTGTCAGTACCGTGAGTGGCTGAGCTATTTTAGAGAAATTTTCGATAAATCGCCGATAGTACCCAGCAAGACCCAAGAATTGTCGTACTTCAGTTGCAGAGGTGGGTGCTTGCCAGTCTTTGATAGCCTCTATTTTTGATGGGTCCACGTGAATTCCCTGATGGTCGATCACGTGCCCAAGAAATTGAACGGTTTGGATCCAGAACTCACACTTAGAGAATTTAGCATAAAGCTCCTCGTGTCTAAGTAGTTCAAGGATGGTTCTGAGGTGTTGCGCATGTTCTTGCTCGTTGCGCGAGTAAATGAGTATGTCATCGATAAAGACAATGACAAACTTATCGAGGTAAGGTTTGCACACCCGGTTCATGAGGTCCATGAATACAGCCGGTGCGTTGGTTAGACCAAAGGGCATCACTTGGAATTCGTAGTGCCCGTAACGAGTTCTGAAAGCAGTTTTTGGAATATCGGTGTCGCGAACTCGTAACTGATGATAACCTGATCGCAGGTCAATTTTTGAGTAGAAACTTGAACCCTGAAGTTGGTCGAATAGATCATCAATGCGAGGAAGTGGGTATCGGTTTTTGACGGTCAATTTGTTCAATTCTCGGTAATCGATGCACATTCGAAATGAACCGTCCTTCTTTTTGACAAATAAGACCGGAGCTCCCCAAGGTGAAGAACTCGGTCTAATGAATCCTCGATCCAGAAGTTCCTGTAACTGAGAGGACAACTCCTGAAGTTCAGATGGGGCTAAACGGTATGGTGCGCGGGCCACCGGTGCGGCACCCGGCACGAGATCGATTGAGAACTCAACCTGTCTAGACGGAGGTAGACCAGGTAGTTCTTCCGGAAAGACTTCGGGAAAGTCTCTAACAATCGGCACATCCTCAAGTCGTTTCTCCTCCGACTTCTTCTCGGTGATGTGTGCGAGTATGGCAGGGTAACCCTTTCTCAGAAATTTTCGGGTTTTTAAGCAGGAGATTATATTGAGTCCCGTCCCACCGGTCTCCCCCTGTATGATCAAGGTTCCACCGACGGTGAGTGGGATACGGACGATCTTATCGTGACAAATGATTTCAGCTCGATGTTTGGACAACCAGTCCATTCCAATAATGACGTCGAAACTTCCGATTTCAATGGGTATAAGGTCGATCGAAAAGATTTCGTCAGCTAGGTTTAAAGTGCAATTAGGTATCACACTGGTGGTTTCTACAAGTTTTCCATTGGCTAGCTCTACAGTGTACTTAACATCTAAGGCAACAGGAGTGATGTCAAGTAATGGGCAAAAATCATCGGAGATAAAGCTTCTATCAGCACCAGTATCAAATAGAACAGAAGCAGTTAAGTTGTTGAGGAGGAACATACCCGAGACCACATTCGGGTCTTGGCGGGCGTCCCCAGATTTGATGACGAAAGCTCTGCTGCGGGTATTGTTGTTGTTGTTGCGGTTGTTGTTGTTGTTCTTCAGTTTTGGGCACGAGTCCCTGAAATGCCCATGTTTCCCACACTCAAAGCATACTTTGGGTGGTCTGGTGTTGTTGTTGGAGTTGTTGTTGGTGGGTGAGCGGCAGTCTTTGGTGAGGTGGCCGTACCTCTTGCAGTTGTTGCAAAAGGGACCACAGGAACCTTCATGGTGGCGACTGCACTTGGAACAGTAGGGTTTGTTCCCAGTGTAGCCTCGTACGATGTCAGTGGTGGTGTTGTAGGCTTTGATGGTGTCGGGTTTCTTGTTTGGTTGGTTTGAGTGGTTGTTGTGGTGGTCAGACCACTTTCGTTTGTTGTTTTGGGAGGATGAAGTGGGTGGTTCAGAATCTTGGCTCATAGACATCAGGTCTTGGGCCAATGAGATCGCACCGTCAATGGTGGTTGGTTTTGAAGAGATGACGTGTCCCCGAACAGGATCAGGGAGACCAAGGGTGTACTTCCTGATTTTATCAGGTTCAGTGCTCACCATAGCTGGGCGAAGGGCAGCTAATTGTTGAAACCTGGTGGTATAACCATCGATGTCACCACCCTGAACCTTTAAGTTCCAGAACTCCTCATCTAGCTTTTAGAGTTTGGCGATAGAGCAGTACTTGGCAGTGAGTTTGGCTTTCAATTCCTCCCAAGTGATTTGGTAGGCAATGTCAGCACCCACTGATTGGGTATATGAATTCCACCAAGAGTGGGCATCATCTTCGAGAGAGCAGGTGGCGAAGTTTACTTTGTCATTCTCCGCGCATTTACTAACACGGAAAACAGTTTCCATTTTCTCGAACCATCTGATCAGTCCGATGGCTCCTTCAGAACCCTTGAAGCTCGGGGGTTTGCAGCTTTGGAAGTCCTTGTAAGAACAAGGTTTGACGGCAGAGGTTCCAGCGGTATCGCTGTTTCTTGTGGAGTTGGGTGGGGTATTCCGAGCCAAGGCTTCAGTAACAGCCTGGGTTATGAGTGACGTGATCTGAGCATCTGTGTAAGGTCGTGTCTTTGGCGGCATGATTCTTCAATAAAAGAAATGAAGATACATGAGATTTTGTAAGAAAATTGTATTTATTTCAGATGTACATGTATGAAGGTGGTAATACATAACATCAATATGAAAAAGAATTATGGCAATTAATATGAGTTGAACAACAAGAAATATTCGATAGCTAATACGAGTTCAAAGGTTACATCCTACAGATGTATTACAAAAGATGTCGGGAATTGTTACATCCGACTGAATTTTAGAGTAGCGCGTAGATAGTTACTAGATTACAGGATAGATTACAAGACAAAGACTACACTAGTCTTGACGTAGATTAATTTGTTCCATCATTGTGACAAGACGGTCCACAGTGTTAGCAAGTCTGCTAGCTTGTCGGGCGTTGTCTTCTGCGAGTGCTAGTCGTTGTGTTAGTCCACGCGCATACTCTTCTGTTTCAAGTGAGCGCTGTTCACATTCTTCCATCCTTTGTTGTAGAAGGGCATTTTCCACTCTTATTTCTATAATTTGGTTGCGAAGGACATCCATGTTGTTGTTTGTGGTTTCAAGGTCATCGGAGACTTGTTCGATGCGTTCAAGAGATGTAAGTCTCCAGTTTTCGTTGGTTTCCTGCAACACGACATCCATGGTGCGAAGTCGCTGCTCGTGTTGGTTCACCCTAGCGGCTAAGGCTGGTAAGGCGATGTGAGTTGGATACGGGCCAGCTCGAGGCAACCTGTTGTTCCTCCTTGCTACCCTTGGGTTCTGCGACCCGGATTGAGAACGGGATGAATTTGATGGTGTGTTTGCCATTTCTGAGACAAAGCGTTAGTAAGATTGAGGCCTATATTCATATAGCTCCTATATAATATAGCCTATTGAGTGTCTAGCATAAACATGTTTGAGTCTCGGTTCTCTCGAGGTCAGAGTCTTCTATTGTACCCTGTTCAGCCATAACTACTTTCAGGTCTTACATCATCTTTGCTTAATTGTACATAGTTGATCAGGCTATGTTAAATTAAACTCGTATGATGTAATCGCTGAACCAGTTATACCTAATAAGGAATACTGCCTAATGGTCATAGTCTAGGCTCACTAAATGCAACCTAGTTCACTATAACCTTAGGCTCTGATACCAATCTGTAACACCCCCAAATTTGATGATTTGCGGAAGCTTGATTTGGGTGTTACTAATCAATAACAAAGCACAAAGATAAATAGCAAACGACTCTATATGCGTCGTTTTAACAAAATATATTGATAACTGAAATGTTTACAACGTTTAAAGCTTTACATAGCTCGAGTTAAATAAAATGAGATTTCAGTACATAAGTACTTATACAAAATATACTAATGCAAGAAAATCTCAATCGTCTGTATGCTGACTCGAGCTAAATCCTGAAGCAGAAACATCCTACTGCTGGGTACCTGCGATATATGCTAAAAGGTCAGCTATAAAGCTGGTGAGCTCACAGGTTTGAAATCAAGTAATATTGTATGAACCGCAAGATTTAAATAATGAATTGCATCCAGCAATTAAATAATGAATTGCATCCAGCAATTAAATAATGAATTGCATCCAGCAATTAAATGATAATCATCGTGTATACAGCCATGAGCACATAGTTGAGCTTAACTCGAGGGCCGGTTCCCCTATAGAGAATTCCGGGCGAGGTGCCTCCACGAATGCCTAATCAACATTCGTCTTCCCAAATATTAGTACGTCCGTTTACCCGGTTAGTGCTTGCTAACCCGGACGAGGAGGGTCAATCCTATATGGTACCATATACTAATATTCACGCTACAACGTATTAACAACTATGCTGACGGAGGACTTTAAATGATTAGTTTCGAAAAACTCATGTAGTATATGAAATGTTTGTACTTGCGTTCACATGTAAAAGTTGAGCAATATATCACACCCCTGAGTAAAACAGTAAAAGAGGGGCTATGAGACTCACCTGAGTCGTTGAGTTTATGAAAATAAACTGAGAATGATTAGCCGAGAATCGAAGTCCAAAGACTTGTAACCTGAGGGTGTCCACGACACGCGATGGTTATAATATGCGAAGGTATCTGATAAGACTACCTTGTAGTTGTTCGTCCAACTATAATGTCCAAATCTCCACTATTTGGTTGATACGTTTAAGTGTTTGATAAGTGTACGGCCCGTTGGTGACGGATTTGTAATAATAATCTCAATTATTACTATTTTGATTTCGTGGCGTTTTACTTGAAAAATGTGTTTTGATTGTGTTTTAGAAGCCGTTACGAAATCTAAGTACGGGGGTCCGGGGGCAGCGCCCCTGGTAGCGGGGTCCAAGGGGCGGCAGCCCCTGGCGGGGTCCAAGGGGCAGAGCCCCTGGCTGGGGTCGAGCTGCCAGGTCAGCTTGGAAAATTTTTATTTCTACTATATTGCTTTAAGGAAAAACGCATCTGGAACCGAATTTGGGTAAAATCGAGTGATAAATTTCGAGTCTCGACACTTAGTAAAAAATCTGTGTTTTTGAGGTTCTGGTTTGTGCGACGTTGGGTGCGACGTCGCAGGTAGGATTGCGACGTTAAGCATGACGTCGCTAAAGGCGACGTTTCGCAATTTAATGCGACGTAGGGTGCTGCGTCGCTAATGCGACGTAGGGGCTTGCGTCGCTAAGTGCGACGTGGCGAGGTATTGGCGACGTTAAGGCTGACGTCGCTATATGCGACGTCGCAATTTAATGCGACGTTGTGACTGACGTCGCACTATGCGACGTCACGAGGGGTTTTTGCGACGTAGACGCTGACGTCGCATAAATTCGGGGTCAACTGCGACGTAGCGGTCTGTTGGCCGGAAAATGTGTCGAAAACGAGTTTTTCGGTTTCCGTTCGGTCCAAAACTTTTACCCAACCCGTATAGGGACATTATAAGTGTATACAAACAACCACAAGTCGAAAATAATGGAAATCGAAGAGTTTCGAGAATTGTCGGAAACTTACAAAGTGTCGGATGAGAAATCCGAAAAGATAGGATGATAGATCGTGAAGCGGTGGTCGTTTTCTTCCAAAAGAGTAGTATGATCCAAGTGCGTTTAGTATGTTTATTTGTCGATTTTGTGAAGTTGGGGGTATTTGGTTGGTTGGTGGATTAGAGAGAAAAGAAAAGGAGAAAGAGAAAGAGAATGAAAAAGTGAGAGAAAAGAGTGGGAAATGGGAGGTTATCCTCCCATTTTTCGCCCCGCGTTCCCGCTCCGTACGGTGTTCGTTTGCTCCGTCGTTTAAACGTTAAATAATTATTTTTCATATTAAATGGTAGATTTTAAATACAAATTATTACGCGATATTTTATTTAATTATTTTACAAATAAGTTTACGTTTGAGTTATAAATGTAAGTTGGTTTATTTAGTTTGCGCGTTTTACATTTTAAATTGTGTAACTTTCTGATTGTACGATACGAATGAATACGAAATATTATTATAATAATATTTTTGACATAACCCGTTATTAAATAAAATTTGTCACCAACGTCCGTATTAAATTGAATCGAAATACATTCGATTTAAATTGCGTACGATTTAACCAAATCGCATTTTCGTATATATTCAACAATATATATAATTCGATACATTAATTAGCCTAACAAGGAACTAATTACATGTATTAACATCTGATTAGGCACTAAATACTAGTCCTAATTTGGCGGGTGTTATAGGATAACCATAAACCCGGGTGGCTACCCAAGAACACTTATCCAACCTATCCGTATGGCCATACGGACGAGACCGATAGCTAGTGATTATCTTCAACTAACACAGGAGATGTGTTAAACTTTGGATAACCAACTAGCCCAACCAACATCTCAACAACTCGTTGCCTCATTAACAACTGATGCCCGAAGGCCAATTAATTCAAGTGATCACGTAATCAACAAATCACATATTCAACTAGTCAACAGTATTATTACTAACAACCTAATCATCAATGCAACTAATAAGGTAATAATACGTTACTTGTTGTAACCAAACTTGTTACAACCAAGTTACGCCGAGGATTAGAGATCCACTCACCGAATACCTCAGGCATCCACTCAGTAGTCTAATATCACTGAGCCTTCTGCAAATCTGAGAATACAATATAATATCACAAGTTAGTTATTTATCTCAAAATGATATTAATTACTGAATTAATCCACATTACACAAGTACTACGTTCAATACTTAAAACCATATTAACAACACTTATTAAGTATACATCACTTAACAAGCTTATAGCTTTAATTCTTAATTACATAATATTAAGTTCATGACTTTCTTTATGAACATATATCAAATTCATCGATTCTAAATTATAGCTTAGCTTATAACCATAGTTCAATCATCAACTAACCATTATAACAAGTTTACAAGCTATAATTCATAATTATTCAACTAAACCCATCACTATTTATATGATTATACTTCAATTCTTCCTAATAATATTCCAACAACCTTTATAATTACCAATTATAGTGTGTTAACACCAAAACATCATCATATGATCAAAACCCATATACATCATAAACTCTACAACTTAATTAATTCACTTTTAGGGTAGTTTAAAGTTACTAATCATCTTATTAACACTTAGCAACACCACTTTAACTAATATCAATCTTTAATCTCGAATTATAACTACAATCTCATCAAACTCATCATATATCACATGAACACTAATCAAATTCACAAACCCTAATTCAAATCTACAAGATAACCCTTGAATCATGTTACATATAATCATTTATAAGCTCAATTAACATTAATTTAACAATTTCAAACCTCAATTTCGGATTATAATCAATAACCCCCAAAACCCCAAATTTTAGATTTATGGAAATCAAGAATTCAAGACTTACAAGCTAAGTAGAAGGATTTGAGGAAGATAATCCATGTTTTAAAAGCTTGAATTCGAATTCCATGGCTCCAATTTGATGATTTCTTCTTGTTTTGAGTTAGGGTTCTTCATGTATGTATGTATATCGTACGTATGTATATAAAAGAGGAGAAATAACAACCGACTTAACTCATGAGGCTTACCTTATAAGTATTAAACTTTATTCCCCGTATTTATTATTGTCTGGAACTTGAAAACCATTTGCGGGAAAACGTCATTTTATTTTACCGTCAACTAAGTTTTATTAAAACAACTAATAAGTTATTAGTCACAATAAATTATTTAACTCTTTTACCTATTTATTTTCAACTAGCACAACAAAATTATTTTCTGACACATTTAAATAATCATTTACAGTCAGAAAATATTAAAATACTACTAGACCCAAATACTGGGTGTTACAAATCTCTCCCCCTTAAAGAGATTCCGTCCTCGAAATCTGATCACCCTTATTCGGTCTAGAATAATTAGAACTACCTACTCACTTTCATTTCCATTCAATACTACTCTACTTCTCATACAAATAATTACTCATTACTAGATGCACACTAGATGTGTGTACCAGTTTAATCACTTATGCATACCATCACTTATGCATATCTTTAACCATATACTCACAAAATGTACCTATAAGTCAACATATACTTATATAGGTAGATATTAATGCATCAATTTACACACTACAAGTGTGTATTTCAACTGAACTCACCTAAACACATAGATTGTGTTTTACCTCTATTTAATTTATTAACACAAGATCTTATTTTCAGCACACAATGTAGCATCATCAACTGTTTAATTACAATATATACACACCTCATGTATTATTCCCTTGAGCAACTTGTAAATATATACACCTATTTTCAATTCTTTCCACATACACATATTCAGATGTACATGATCTTAACTTTTCCTTCGCACATACATTGTGCGTATATCATGTCTCTAATAAGTTAACCGACTATTTAAGTGATAGCTCATAATCAATCCTGCGTACAACCCAAAGCACATAGTCACTTAAACAATCTATCTTTGCAACAACAACAACAATTGTGGTAATAAATACCGTTACTTATACATTAACAGCTACATGAAATTTATTTCGTAACTAGTAAGTTAGCTAATAGCCATATATATCTCTAGCTAACAACTTTGCTAGAATTCTTTACTTTTGGCAACTGGTTAAACTTACTACTTTACATTGGTATTTATAAACACAACTTGATTATATGAAATCCTTTACTCGGCAGAAATCCACAATCATATAATCATCAACATATAAGAATAACTAATAAGCCATATGTAGAGGTCAAATTCTATAGTTAAAATTATTATCATGTAATCAACTAACATCACGTCACACCAAATTTGGATGCTAAACAACATCTGTTAATACCAAACATCATCAATGGTATTTCTACAACACAAGATGTTGTCATTAATCACCCATCCAAAAATATTAACTCAATGTTATTCACAATCAACTGACCTCTATTTTAGTTGCAATTACATATCTCTTGTACCATAGGTACCATATTAAACAACAACTTAATGGTTTATTACTCTTTTATTTTAGTCAATCATTGACTATCTCTCAACTACAGGTCAACATATCTTACCTGTTATTTTAAAAACAAATTTACTTTATTTGGTACTGAGTAGCCTCAACAACTCCATGTGAAATGGCATAATATAAATACGTTGGCCAGACGTCGTCATATTATGTCAGTCACACTTTATTCTCAGGCCACTTCATACCATTTATCTCCTAAGTAATTATCTTTACTCTCACATATTTCTCAACAGTAATTTCAATAATTTACACAATTATAACAACCTGTAATAGCAAGTATATTCCCAATTATTAACTTGCTACTATTTTCAACTTATCACTTTTAATGTGAACTACTCATATGATCATGTATATATTAACAATACAGACATACTACACCAATGTCTGACACGAATATATCAAGCAACTTCTTTATTACCCAATTCAATATTAAATATTATTTATACAACTTAATACTTATAGTACACTAGTACTAAACAATTCATCAATATTATGTATAATATTCAACACATAATCGTCAATCTATATACCTTTAATCAAATCACAATTGAGTATTTCATGCTCAACTATTACATCAATATAAGCTCATATGCTTATTTCGTAATTTCTTAAAACGCTTAATTCAACATTTTATAATACTCTTAAGTAGTTCAATTACTTCGTCACATTTCAATTAGTCCACATAATATAGTTCACATGATTTCATATTCAATGTTTATTAACCCTTGTTAGCAACAATCAATAATACCATTTACTGGTATATTTCATACTTGAATAGCTCACCTGAGAGTAACTCATACATTATAACTTAGGTGGACCTCATAAAATAATTTTTAAGATTCCACATAATCACAGGAATGATCTCTGGGCATAAAGAAACAGAAGCCCAATACAAAACGTAAGCTAAAAGTCCGAAATAAGGTCCGAAAAACAGTAAAATGCCATTTTCGGGCCCCAAACGACCCCGAATGGCCAAAAGCTGCCTAGGCTAAGGTACTTAGCTTTGATCATTGGACCATTTTCGAGTGACCGTGTAATTTTCAGCCCAATCCGTGTCTATAGAAAATTTGTCAAATTTTCCGTCGCTAAAAACACTACTAAAAACTTATGCACTTTTGGAATTTGCAAAAATTTGTCAAATTTAGTTTTACAAACGCGATCCGGACTAGAGGGGCTGGATCGCGTTCACCTTTAGAAAAACTTATGTCACCGTTTTACACTTGAGAACGCGATCCGGGAACTAGGGCTAGATCGCGTTCCAATGAAGGAAACGTTCTGCAACCGATTTGCACATGGAAACGCGATCCGGAAACAAGAGCGGGATCGCGTTCGTAAGACCAAAATCGACTTTGACAAATTATAACTACTGAACGCGATCCGGGCAATATGTGGGGATCGCGTTTGAGCTTATTACAGCTCAACATCAGACCTGCACCACTTTATGCAACAGTCTGAAATTCAAACGAGCATATCTCTTAAACCGTAAGGAATTAGGATTTGAAATTTTACAGGCACGCTCATATAATCAAAATGAAACTTTCCCTTTTCACACTTTTTCAAAATTCACGTTTATCGAGAAAACGGACGTACGACTCATTTTGGACCATTTTTAGCCATTTTCGTTGACACGCCATATTCCAAATGGCTTACTTTCTGATTTCAACCCTTTGCCAACTTGTTTATACATATATTTGTGACATGTGGGCATATTTGTCACCTTCATACACCCATTCTACTATAGTTTAACTCTTTGACCCGTTTGAGTGTCCAATTGGACACTTTTACCAAATTTCAACCATAATAACTACCATAACATTTTTAATACACTTTGCTACTATATTTATGACTTAAAGTCACTTTGACATTCATCCTGATCGAATCACAACTTATTTTAACCATTTTATAAAAAAGTGACCCATTTGGGCACTTTAACAACCCATTTGGGTTTCAACCAATATGTTCACTAATTTAACACCCATTTTACACTTCTTTGACTTTACCAAGTCAAACAACTTCACTTCCACTATCGGTGTCACATTACAACCTTGAAACACCAAATTCACATAAAATCATCAAATTCACAACAAGTATTCAACCATGACTTTTTCACCACTTGTCAACGCATATATAGACTAGTTGACCACTTTGACTTTCTAATTTTACATAATAACACGACTCGAAACCTATTAATGGAGAATACCAACATCCCATTAATTTCATCATATCAATTCAGTTTATGATTTATCAATTAATTCCCTAGCATGGATCTATAATCACACCTTGCATTTATCAACTTATTTTCACACTGTAGATACACTTAATTTCACATAATACAACTGTTACACCTTAGTCAACAATGTATCTACACAGTTTCAACATTTTGATCGAAAATTCCAATTTCCTTCTTAATTACTCATTAACACCTCTCTCATCTTATTAACAAGCAATATTCACCAATAATTCAATTTACTTTACTAACAATCATATCATAGTAAAATAAACAGTCAAAGCTTATTAAAATTCACCAAGCTTATCGAAAATTACCTGGCATATCTAGGCCCACGAGTATTGAGGAATCATTGAGAATACCAGACGGTTCCTCATGTTCCTTCGTCTCTGCATCCAAAACAACACTATTGCATCTTGTTATAGGTTAGTACACAATCAATAACAATTTTATCATGCAACCACTAATCCCCACACCCTGGAATGTTTGACATGACACATATCAGAGTTTGGGATTGAACATCTTATAATGTACAATTCACCCAAACTCACGCTCTGATACCAACTTATAACACCCCTCATTTATAATCATTTAAATATAGTAAATCGGAAGCGTAAGTCCAAATAGATAGTCATAATTTACTTCATTGTAACAACATATAAAATTCACCCTTTTCAAAACTATAATTTCTTCAACCGAGGTGTTATATAAAAACATGATGAAACATTATTTTATAAAAATCAACTATCAGAGTAGAGCCTCGTAGCCAAACATTCCTTCTAGTCCAACTTCTTGCCCACCCAATAATAAAGCCAAAACCTGCAAGAAGTGTTGATGTGGGGGATTAGCATAACGCTAAGTGAGCAGATAACTAATCAACAGCCTAACTTAGCTTAACAACTTTGTGTACAGCAACTAACCTTAAGCACACACAAGTACACAATACAACTGATCAACAATGCAACAATTCAACTAATCAACAACACCATAATGAGGATCGGCGGCTCTGGGGATAACCATAAACCCGGGTGGCTACCCAAGAACACTTATCCAACCTATCCGTATGGCCATACGGACGAGACCGATAGCTAGTGATTATCTTCAACTAACACAGGAGATGTGTTAAACTTTGGATAACCAACTAGCCCAACCAACAGTTCAACAACTCGTTGCCTCATTAACAACTGATGCCCGAAGGCCAATTAATTCAAGTGATCACGTAATCAACAAATCACATATTCAACTAGTCAACATTATTATTACTAACAACCTAATCATCAATGCAACTAATAAGGTAATAATACGTTACTTGTTGTAACCAAACTTGTTACAATCAAGTTACGCCGAGGATTAGAGATCCACTCACCGAATACCTCAGGCATCCACTCAGTAGTCTAATATCACTGAGCCTTCTGCACATATGAGAATACAATATAATATCACAAGTTAGTTATTTATCTCAAAATGATATTAATTACTGAATTAATCCACATTACACAAGTACTACGTTCAATACTTAAAACCATATTAACAACACTTATTAAGTATACATCACTTAACAAGCTTATAGCTTTAATTCTTAATTACATAATATTAAGTTCATGACTTTCTTTATGAACATATATCAAATTCATCAATTCTAAATTATAGCTTAGCTTATAACCATAGTTCAATCATCAACTAACCATTATAACAAGTTTACAAGCTATAATTCATAATTATTCAACTAAACCCATCACTATTTATGTGATTATACTTCAATTCTTCCTAATAATATTCCAACAACCTTTATAATTACCAATTATAGTGTGTTAACACCAAAACATCATCATATGATCAAAACCCATATACATCATAAACTCTACAACTTAATTAATTCACTTTTAGGGTAGTTTAAAGTTACTAATCATCTTATTAACACTTAGCAACACCACTTTAACTAATATCAATCTTTAATCTCGAATTATAACTACAATCTCATCAAACTCATCATATATCACATGAACACTAATCAAATTCACAAACCCTAATTCAAATCTACAAGATAACCCTTGAATCATGTTACATATAATCATTTATAAGCTCAATTAACATTAATTTAACAATTTCAAACCTCAATTTCGGATTATAATCAATAACCCCCAAAACCCCAAATTTTAGATTTATGGAAATCAAGAATTCAAGACTTACAAGCTAAGTAGAAGGATTTGAGGAAGATAATCCATGTTTTAAAAGCTTGAATTCGAATTCCATGGCTCCAATCTGATGATTTCTTCTTGTTTTGAGTTAGGGTTCTTCATGTATGTATGTATGTATGTATATCGTACGTATGTATATAAAAGAGGAGAAATAACAACCGACTTAACTCATGAGGCTTACCTTATAAGTATTAAACTTTATTCCCCGTATTTATTATTGTCTGGAACTTGAAAACCATTTGCGTGAAAACGTCATTTTATTTTACCGTCAACTAAGTTTTATTAAAACAACTAATAAGTTATTAGTCACAATAAATTATTTAACTCTTTTACCTATTTATTTTCAACTAGCACAACAAAATTATTTTCTGACACATTTAAATAATCATTCACAGTCAGAAAATATTAAAATACTACTAGACCTAAATACTGGGTGTTACAACATTAACAATGTACATGCATACGTATCAGAGCATATGATTACAACAGAACATAATATTAAGATGCCAAAAGTTTTAGTTACAAAGTTTTACGATTCATCGAATCGTACAAATGTACAAGTTATCAAGTTTACAAAAGTAGATTTCTGAAATATGACTAAAACAATTCAGTTATACTAAAGAAATCCACGTGTTTCCAAAAGTTGGCATCCTAAACTTCACGGGTCGCCTAATTCTCCATGTGTGTTGGCGATTCTTATATGCGCAGCTAATTCCCTGAAAAACATAGTAAAAGTCAACAACTAGGTTGAGTGAATTCACATGTTTCATGTTTGTAACAATAGTTGGTGTCTCAAGGTATACACCAATTAGTTGTTGTTATCAGTTTCAAATAAAGTTTGGAAACTTGTTGTCCAAAGTATACGTTTTGTGGGATGTTACCCAAAATGTCAGTTTGTAAAACCAAATACGTTTCCATATAGTTGTTTGTAGGAAAGTTCGTATCCTAGTAGTTGTAGGAAATCAGTATCCTATTAGTTTATGTAGGAATGTAAGTATCCCATTCGCTGTTTCGTAGGAATGTAAGTATCCTAATAGTTGTTCGTAGGAATGTCAGTATCCTAATAGTTGTTCAGTTGGATCCATGTCAGAAGGATATTGTGCCCATGTCAGTAGGGACTTTTCATCAGTTTAATAACAATAGTAGACCCATGTTCGCAGGATCTAGTGCCCATGTCAGAAGGGACTTTTCAACAGTCGATGCCCATGTCAGAAGGGACTTTTCTGTGGTTTGTGCCCATGTAAGTAGGGACTTTTCAATAATGTTGCCCATGTAAGTAGGGACTTTCAGTAACGTTGCCCATGTCAGTAGGGACTTTTCAGTAGTGTAATAACGATAGTAGATCCGTGTTAGTGGGATCTAGTGCCCATGTCAGTAGGGACTTTTAGTTACCCAGTCCGTTATATAAAGTGTTGCTGGTTATCCTCCAGCATTCTCAAAACATGTTTGTGTGTTTACAACGTTGGTAATATGAAAGTATTATGTAACACCCCCATAAGACCCGTACCTGGACCACGTGCGGGCAGTGTTACATATTATGTTGTAATCGTCAGTTTATTTATCAGTTTACCAGTTCAATGTACTCCACTTGTTTGAGTAAAATAGTATACAACCATGTTTGTATAAAAGTGTTTGACTATGTTTTCCACCCCTGTTCAAAGCAGTTAAAATAGTAAAAGTAGGGGCTGTGAACTCACCTGTTGAGTTAAGTAGTTGTGCGAGTGCTAGCAAACCTAAGCCCAAGTACAGTCCGAAATCTCCTAACGTCCTAAACGTATGAGATTTAATAAGTATGTGGATGTCTAAACTAATCATCCATGCTAGTGTTTGTACAACTAAGTTATGTCCAAAGTGTTGGTTTATACGTTTGTGTTTTGGAAAATATGTACGGCTCGTTGGTGAGTTTTCGTAATAATAATTCAAAGTATTATTATTATATTTATCGTATTGTATACTACCCAAAGTATATGTGTTTCATGTGCGAGTTATATCATAAAGGTTTGGTTCTTGAGGATGTTTAATGATTAGCGTGAAAGTATCCTTAAATTTATAGTTATTTTATCCGAAAGTATACATATATATATGTACATATGTCCGAATGTGTCAAAATTCATCGTTTAGGATCAAAAATGCATTTTTCGAAAAGTCAACTCGCAGTCAAAAAGTCAACTCGCAAGTGGACTCGCAAGTCAAGTGGACCCGCAAGTCAAGTCGACCCGCAAGTCAAGTCGACCCGCAAGTCAAGTCGACCCGCAAGTCAAGTCGACTCGCAAGTCAAGTCGACCCGCAAGTCCAAATCTCGACTCGCGAAAATCGTCAGATTTGGATCTCGGCTCGCGAAACTGGCTGTTCAGCGATTTTTATGCAAATTTCGACTTTTAAAGCGTTTTTAATGATGTTTTTGGACATAATAAGTTAATGTAACACTAATACATGGTATATTAAGTATTATACACACGAAAACTTCGAAATCTAAAGATTTGCGGGATTTGTCGGAAACTTACGAGTGGTCGGATTTGAAATCCGAAAAGATAGATGTGTAGCTCTCGTTGTGGTGATCGTTTTTCCTAAAAGGGTTTTGCGATTTGATGCCGTTTAGCGATAGTTTTGGTGGTGTTTGTGGTGGTTTTTGGTTGGTGGTGGTGAAAGAGAGAGAGAGAGTTGAGAGAAAAAGAGGGTAGAGAGAGAAGTGAGATGAAAGAAATATGAAAGAAAATTGGGAGGTGGAAGGGGTTTTGTCCCTTTTTCGCCTCCTGTGTTTACACTCCGTGTTTGTTTACCCGATTGTTAAATGTTACTTTATTTTAACTAATATATTTTTAATGACCCATTTCATTATATTTTTAACTAGGATCTTTTTATGAAACCAAATTAATTAATTTTATAAATTTCAAACTTTGTTTTATTTTAGTTATACAAGTTAACGTTTTGCGTTATAAAATGATATGTAAATATTATCGACATAATATTTAATTGTTTACGACGTTATTTAATAATTTCATTTTATTAAATAATTTTGTTCACCAACAGTCGTATATTTTTGTCGCGTTTGTTTAAATTGTTCAGTACGTAATTACAACTAATTACGAATACGTAATACTACGCGTATTAACTAGTTGGGCTTTGCTAGACTTACCTCTAAAATGTGTTGTGAATTCACTCAAGTAGGGAATTAGCCTAATAATGCAAGTGATTAACGTTAATATTCGCGTTTAAATTTACGAGGTGTTACATTCTCTTCATGTTAGAGAAATCTCGTCCCGAGATTTAAAATCAAGTCGGATCGCCCGCGGCGTATGTTCTCCGAATAAGTCACGTCGTCAATAATAATACTAATTTGCGTGGCGCTCAATTGTTGCCAGAAAAGTTTTAACGATTTAGTATACCCGCGGTATAGTTTAGTATGTTTCGGCAGTTGTAGTAGTTTATGTGGCGTTCTGAGTTGCCATAAAAGTTCAAACAGTTTAAATATGCTCGTGGCATAGTTCAAGAAGTTGTGTGTTTTGTTTCGTGGTCCAAGATTACCAAGCGTTATGTTCGAATCGACATTCGAATAAAAGAAAATCGTAGCAACAGCTGTTAGGAAATACTGTGCTAGCCGAGGTCCGCAACCGTTTCCGGTGCACGGAGGATGTATGCGCGGCTACGACCCAGTGGGATGGTTGCGATGCGGTTGTTGTTGTTGTTCTGGTTGTTGTTGGCGTTATTGAGTTGGGGGCACTGATTTCGGTAGTGTCCCGGGTCGCCACATCGGAAACAGCCAGTGTTTCGTTGTTCGTTGTTCGTGGGGTGAGTTCTACAAGCTTCGGTTCTGTGTCCAAATCGGTTGCAGTTACCAAAGAAGAAACAATCCCCTTCGTGGTGTTTTTCACACTTTCCACATTTAGGCCTTTTGCCTTGATATGTTTTTGGTTCCGGGTTGGTGGTTGCGGCGTAAGCTCGGGCGTTCCCCGGGTTTCTATTTTGTTGACCCTGACGGTCGTTACCATCGTTGTTGCACTTTCGTTTGTGGGTTCCAGATTCGCCCGCATCGGTACGGGTAGGTTCAGTTTTCCCTGTGGTAGCTTTCAGGGTTCCAATCAAGACCGCATCATCGGTCAAGCTTTGAGCCAGGTCAACTGCGCTCCTAAAAGTGGCGGGTTTGGAGGACATGACCATGCCTCGGATTTGTGGGGCCAAACCCTGGTTGTAACGCTCAATGCGTTTGCTTTCGGGTGTCACCATGTGGGGTACCAGTCGTGCGAGCTCCTGGAATCTTGTTGTGTATCCGGCAATATCAGCACCGATCATCTGGATGTTCCATAGCTCGGTTTCCAGTTTCTGTTGCTCACTCTGAGAGCAAAACTCTTCCATTATCATTCGCTTCAGGGTTTCCCAGGTGATGGAGTAAGAGGTTGTACGGCCAAGGATCTGTATCTGAGCGTTCCACCAAGTTAACGCTTTGTCAGCTAGGGTACAGGTGGCGTATTTCACTACTCTGTCAGCGGCGCATTCGCTGATGCCGATTACTGACTCCGTTTTCTCAATCCAGTGGACTAGGCCAATGGCCCCTTCAGTCCCGGTGAAGGTACTCGGTTTGCAGGCTTGAAATGTTTTGTATGAACACCCCCGTTGGGTATTCGTTGGTGTTTCACTGTTGACGGGAGTGGCTCCGCTATTGTTGGTCAGGTTTTCACGATTGCGGCTGGCCTCGTATTGAGCGATGGCTTCAGCCACACGTCGTTCGATTATTTGCTCAGTTGTTTCTGGAGGCGGAGGTGGAGAATTTCGTTGACTGTTTCGAGTCTTTCTTTGTTTAGGCGGCATGCTGACGTTCTGCGAGGAAGGAAGTGCAGAAGTCAATGCCAATGAAAGGGATGTGAATGATAAAAATTCACATAGTTCAGTTATCGAGTATTTAAGGAGAAATGACAAGATCCCCATCACGTATCTCATGACTATGAAACGCCCATATGTACTTAGTATAATATAATCACGTTGGCCAGGCGTCATTATATGATGCTAAATACATACTTCTTTTCATCAACCGTTTAACACGATTCGGTTCACATGAGATCTTAGTACAATGAACGAGTCGAACGTGGTGGACAGTTCACGCGTATCGAGGTATCGTAACGATAGTTTAGATGTATGTAAATGCGTGTATGCACGTGCGTTCTAGCCAAGGCTATAGTCTAGGTCTCTAAGGTCTCTAAGTCACCCTAGAAATCTAGTTCGCTATAACCAATGGCTCTGCTACCAATCTGCAACACCCCCAAATTTGTTTAGCGGAAGCATTGGTATAAGCTGGGGGCGCCACATTAACAATGTACATGCATACGTATCAGAGCATATGATTACAACAGAACATAATATTAAGATGCCAAAAGTTTTAGTTACAAAGTTTTACGATTCATCGAATCGTACAAATGTACAAGTTATCAAGTTTACAAAAGTAGATTTCTGAAATATGACTAAAACAATTCAGTTATACTAAAGAAATCCACGTGTTTCCAAAAGTTGGCATCCTAAACTTCACGGGTCGCCTAATTCTCCATGTGTGTTGGCGATTCTTATATGCGCAGCTAATTCCCTGAAAAACATAGTAAAAGTCAACAACTAGGGGTGTTCGTGGTTTGGCCGAAACCGTGTAAACCGGTTAAACCGAAGTAATTTGGTCGGTTTGGCCGGTTTTATTGTTCAGAATTGGTTTAGTGGTTTAGGTTTTCCAAAACCGTCATATATAGTTCGGTTCGCAGTTTCAAAACTCAAACCGACCGTTTAAACCGAACCGGACCGTATCATATTTCCTTAAATTATTTATTAAGTATGTATATGTAATTCAAAAGAATTATTTGTCTTTAACAAACAAAATCTATATTTGCTTTTACTATGATACCCACAGGGTTCATTTGAATAGTTGCCAACTTATAAACTAAATAAATTCGAAATTAAAGATCGTAAAAAAAACTTTCGGTTATGTAACAATGTTATGAAAGTCGATTATCATTAAATGATATTGTTAAAAACACTTTTCACCAATACTAGATTATGTATTTATATCTTTAAAATTTTTTCTAAGATAATCATAGTTGCGTTACTACTTGTATCATCTAACTTAAATGTTAGTTAACAAAATTTTAATTAAAATATATATATAAACAAAATTGGTTCAAACCGGCCGAACCAAACCGGCTTCAATTGTTTTGGTTGGTTCGGTTTGACACATTTAATTGGGCGGTTTGGTTTGAGAATATGTCAAACCGTAATTATTGGTTTGGTTTAGATTTTAGGCTCAACTCGTCCAAACCGGACCATGAACACCCCTATCAACAACTAGGTTGAGTGAATTCACAGGTTTCATGTTTGTAGCAATATTGGTGTCTCAAGGTATACACCAATTAGTTGTTGTTATCAGTTTCAAATAAAGTTTGGAAACTTGTTGTCCAAAGTATACGTTTTGTGGGATGTTACCCAAAATGTCAGTTTGTAAAACCAAATACGTTTCCATATAGTTGTTTGTAGGAAAGTTCGTATCCTAGTAGTTGTAGGAAATCAGTATCCTATTAGTTTATGTAGGAATGTAAGTATCCCATTCGCTGTTTCGTAGGAATGTAAGTATCCTAATAGTTGTTCGTAGGAATGTCAGTATCCTAATAGTTGTTCAGTTGGATCCATGTCAGAAGGATATTGTGCCCATGTCAGTAGGGACTTTTCATCAGTTTAATAACAATAGTAGACCCATGTTCGCAGGATCTAGTGCCCATGTCAGAAGGGACTTTTCAACAGTCGATGCCCATGTCAGAAGGGACTTTTCAGTGGTTTGTGCCCATGTAAGTAGGGACTTTTCAATAATGTTGCCCATGTAAGTAGGGACTTTTCAGTAACGTTGCCCATGTCAGTAGGGACTTTTCAGTAGTGTAATAACGATAGTAGATCCGTGTTAGTGGGATCTAGTGCCCATGTCAGTAGGGACTTTTAGTTACCCAGTCCGTTATATAAAGTGTTGCTGGTTATCCTCCAGCGTTCTCAAAACATGTTTGTGTGTTTACAGCGTTGGTAATATGAAAGTATTATGTAACACCCCCATAAGACCCGTACCTGGACCACGTGCGGGCAGTGTTACATATTATGTTGTAATCGTCAGTTTATTTATCAGTTTACCAGTTCAATGTACTCCACTTGTTTGAGTAAAATAGTATACAACCATGTTTGTATAAAAGTGTTTGACTATGTTTTCCACCCCTGTTCAAAGCAGTTAAAACAGTAAAAGTAGGGGCTGTGAACTCACCTGTTGAGTTAAGTAGTTGTGCGAGTGCTAGCAAACCTAAGCCCAAGTACAGTCCGAAATCTCCTAACGTCCTAAACGTATGAGATTTAATAAGTATGTGGATGTCTAAACTAATCATCCATGCTAGTGTTTGTACAACTAAGTTATGTCCAAAGTGTTGGTTTATACGTTTGTGTTTTGGAAAATATGTACGGCTCGTTGGTGAGTTTTCGTAATAATAATTCAAAGTATTATTATTATATTTATCGTATTGTATACTACCCAAAGTATATGTGTTTCATGTGCGAGTTATATCATAAAGGTTTGGTTCTTGAGGATGTTTAATGATTAGCGTGAAAGTATCCTTAAATTTATAGTTATTTTATCCGAAAGTATACATATATATATATGTACATATGTCCGAATGTGTCAAAATTCATCGTTTAGGATCAAAAATGCACTTTTTCGAAAAGTCAACTCGCAGTCAAAAAGTCAACTCGCAAGTGGACTCGCAAGTCAAGTGGACCCGCAAGTCAAGTCGACCCGCAAGTCAAGTCGACCCGCAAGTCAAGTCGACCCGCAAGTCAAGTCGACCCGCAAGTCAAGTCGACTCGCAAGTCAAGTCGACCCGCAAGTCCAAATCTCGACTCGCGAAAATCGTCAGATTTGGATCTCGGCTCGCGAAACTGGCTGTTCAGTGATTTTTATGCAAATTTCGACTTTTAAAGCGTTTTTAATGATGTTTTTGGACATAATAAGTTAATGTAACACTAATACATGGTATATTAAGTATTATACACACGAAAACTTCGAAATCTAAAGATTTGCGGGATTTGTCGGAAACTTACGAGTGGTCGGATTTGAAATCAGAAAAGATAGATGTGTAGCTCTCGTTGTGGTGATCGTTTTTCCTAAAAGGGTTTTGCGATTTGATGCCGTTTAGCGATAGTTTTGGTGGTGTTTGTGGTGGTTTTTGGTAGGTGGTGGTGAAAGAGAGAGAGAGAGTTGAGAGAAAAAGAGGGTAGAGAGAGAAGTGAGATGAAAGAAATATGAAAGAAAATTGGGAGGTGGAAGGGGTTTTGTCCTTTTTCGCCTCCTGTGTTTGCACTCCGTGTTTGTTTACCCGATTGTTAAATGTTACTTTATTTTAACTAATATATTTTTAATGACCCATTTCATTATATTTTTAACTAGGATCTTTTTATGAAACCAAATTAATTAATTTTATAAATTTCAAACTTTGTTTTATTTTAGTTATACAAGTTAACGTTTTGCGTTATAAAATGATATGTAAATATTATCGACATAATATTTAATTGTTTACGACGTTATTTAATAATTTCATTTTATTAAATAATTTTGTTCACCAACAGTCGTATATTTTTGTCGCGTTTGTTTAAATTGTTCAGTACATAATTACAACTAATTACGAATACGTAATACTACGCGTATTAACTAGTTGGGCTTTGCTAGACTTACCTTTAAAATGTGTTGTGAATTCACTCAAGTAGGGAATTAGCCTAATAATGCAAGTGATTAACGTTAATATTCGTGTTTAAATTTGCGGGGTGTTACATTCTCCCCATGTTAGAGAAATCTCATCCCGAGATTTAAAATCAAGTCGGATCGCCCGCGGCGTATGTTCTCCGAATAAGTCACGTCGTCAATAATAATACTAATTTGCGTGGTGCTCAATTGTTGCCAGAAAAGTTTTAACGATTTAGTATACCCGCGGTATAGTTTAGTATGTTTCGGCAGTAGTAGTAGTTTATGTGGCGTTCTGAGTTGCCATAAAAGTTCAAACAGTTTAAATATGCTCGTGGCATAGTTCAATAAGTTGTGTGTTTTGTTTCGTGGTCCAAGATTACCAAGCGTTATGTTCGAATCGACATTCGAATAAAAGAAAATCGTAGCAACGGCTGTTAGGACATACCGTGCTAGCCGAGGTCCGCAACCGTTTCCGGTGCACGGAGGATGTATGCGCGGCTACGACCCGGTGGGATGGTTGCGATGCGGTTGTTGTTGTTGTTCTGGTTGTTGTTGGCGTTATTGAGTTGGGGGCACTGATTTTGGTAGTGTCCCAGGTCGCCACATCAGAAACAGCCAGTGTTTCGTTGTTCGTTGTTCGTGGGGTGAGTTCTACAAGCTTCGGTTCTGTGTCCAAATCGGTTGCAGTTACCAAAGAAGAAACAATCCCCTTCGTGGTGTTTTTCACACTTTCCACATTTAGGCCTTTTGCCTTGATATGTTTTTGGTTCGGGGTTGGTGGTTGCGGCGTAAGCTCGGGCGTTCCCCGGGTTTCTATTTTGTTGACCCTGACGGTCGTTACCATCGTTGTTCCACTTTCGTTTGTGGGTTCCAGATTCGCCCACATCAGTACGGGTAGGTTCAGTTTTCCCTGTGGTAGCTTTCAGGGTTCCAATCAAGACCGCATCATCGGTCAAGCTTTGAGCCAGGTCAACTGCGCTCCTAAAAGTGCCGGGTTTGGAGGACATGACCATGCCTCGGATTTGTGGGGCCAAACCCCGGTTGTAACGCTCAATGCGTTTGCTTTCGGGTGTCACCATGTGGGGTACCAGTCGTGCGAGCTCCTGGAATCTTGTTGTGTATCCGGCAATATCAGCACCGATCATCTGGATGTTCCATAGCTCGGTTTCCAGTTTCTGTTGCTCACTCTGAGAGCAAAACTCTTCCATCATCATTCGCTTCAGGGTTTCCCAGGTGATGGAGTTGTAGGTTCCGTATGATACGGACCAAAACGAGTCGTATACCCTTTTTGTATGAGCGGAAATCAAACAAACGGGTTTTGCAAATTAACACACGAACAAACACAAACCGTATTGTAATCTTTGTATGTATTAACACTTGAAAGTATAATCGATTACAAATACAAACACAAACACCAACAATCTGCCCTCTCTCTCTCTAACCCGTCACTTTCTCTCTCTAAACTCTCTCTAACACACACACACAAAAAAAACTTGCAAAATGAAGACATTTGCCTCTATTTATAGTCTGACCCAGACATCATGCGACACAGTCGTTATGTCGCATAGAATGTTCATGCGACACAGTCCTTGTGTCGCATAGATTGCTTCTGCGACGCAATGCTTATGTCGCATAGAATCCTTCTGCGACACATTGCTTGTGTCGCATTAGAACAAAAATTGTAATTAATATAATTCTAAAACTATACAATACGCAATTACAATTTCGACACGATTACAGACTGAGACCAACTGACAGACACACATTGATGTACCAACAAACTCCCCCGTGTCTTCAGCTTGGTCTTCGAAAAATTCTTCAATTAGCATCAGTCTTCAGAACTTCAACAATCACAAACTCCCCCATTGAGATAGCATGGTCTTCAAATAAGATCTTCAAACTCCGTGACCATCTCTCAATTATCAACAGCATCTCCAATAAAATTTATCTTCATAATGTATGGAGAATAATCAACATCCTTTGCATCCTCGATAGTTTACTTTAACAAGATATGTGATATTTGAATAAAATAACATAGAAATAAAATCTTTTTGTGTTTTCTTAAAGAAAAGTAAAGAACATGGATATTAACACATCGGGGATAAGATTGATTTAGGTCTGCTTTGAGATCATATCAGATCAACATGCAATTATTAGAAAATAGAAGATGTTATCTCGATTACCAGTATTTTTGTCCTCCTTAAATTTACTTAGCATACATAATACACCTTTTTGTGAAAATTATTCCAAGACGATTACTGATATTGTTTGTCCACCTAAACATGATACATTGAGTCTGTGAGCTAACCATTATTGTTAGTATGATTAGTCCTCTGTGGTCCCCACCATAGACATACCCCATTAACCCAAACATTTACATAATTTCCATATTCGGAAAGAATAAATGAAGATCATTTTTAAGAATCAAGCCAGAGTACACAGGTCTGCACCAAAGTACAACAAAGTAACCCAACATGATTCAGGCTTAATCAAAACCGAACGCAGTCAAACCGAACTTGGAGTTTCCCAAACGGCGACCTTGTTTAGTATATTTTTGATTTGAGGTTTAAGCAAAACCGATCGCGGTCAAACCGAACTTGGAGTTTCCCAAACGGCGACCTTGTTCAGTGTCCTTTAAATTTATGACTTTGCAAGTGCATTGACTTGTATTTGCTTAAACCTAAGTTTATACCAACTGTGACCATTTCTGTACAATCGTACAATATGGGAAACAATCAGCATAAACCCCCAAATGATTTCAAATAAACATTCAAAAGATACAAATATGTTAAGCTGTGCTAAGGAATTAAGACCTATAGTCGTACATCACACGGTGTTTTACCACAAGATTATAGCCATGTATTTATTATACTTCTTAATAACCCAAAGACCGGTTTGTATCATGCCTACCAGTACATCGCATGATGAAGACACTTTTCATAAAAACTGTATTAAGTATGCTAGATAAACCTACTGATACATCAAGGATAAACCTTAAAATTTTCATTTTGTGCATGTCATCTGATGTACTATCATTTCTCAAGAAGTTTACAAACACAATCAAACACCTTTTCAAGAGTTAAGAATCTTGCTGTTCACCTTTCTGATCCAAATAATCAGAAAATTTTTAAGTTTTAAAATTACTCCCCCTGAACAGCAAATTCTTTTCACAATTCCACTAAAATTACTCCAAAGGCACTCCCCTTAAAATTAAACATATTTTTTGTTTTTAAATTAAGAAATTTCGCAACATTGCATTTCCTTGGTACTAAAGAGTACAAAGAATGGCTATTGCATTTCTAACGAATAGAAAAATATCAAAATCACATATCAAGTCACGTCAAATGTCTTATAGCAATATTACCACCAATAAACTTTGATAATCTCATCCATCCAACCACAAGACCATCGCACTTAACCACCTTGAAAGTAATTCTCCGACAATTATCAACATCCGTGCAGTCACTGAAATTGTTAGCTAATAGTAACTTGACTGCATCATCACAAACAATAAAACGTTAAATTTTATGGGACACCCAAGCCTTGACAGACTTGGGATGTCCACTGTCATCCATAATCATCACATCAATGAGTTTATGATACTTTAGAAACTCAGATGATTTCATTGATGTGTTGTTTGTGGATTTGGGTTTCCAAACCTTTTTAGGTTCAGAAGATTTGTTTTCAACAATGTTATGCTTTTGAACTTGAGGTTCACTGGGCACAACATTATTTACTCTAGCCGTAGGTTTTGGAGAATTTGATGCATAACTAGATATAGGCGAGCGGGACCTATGCCTCGAATATGGTTCACAGAAAGAATTCCTATATGAAGGAATTCTTGGCATCCTTCTACCAAACCTAGTCAGGGATAACAACTTACAATCCCTAATTATATGGCCTTGTTGACCACATTTAAAGCAAGACCGTCGTTCCACATGCGGTCTATTCCAATGACTTCCCTCAAATGGTTGAGGTGGAGAATAAACTGGAGGAGTCTTGGGCAATGAGGCATTTACTGAACATGAACACTTAGGCATACATGTTGAAGTGGAATGCTCAGAAGTTGAGCAAGTTGATGTGGAAAGATTTCCATTAACATCAACCTTTTCAACTTTTACTTCAGACTCGTTAGGTAGATTCTCTACCTCAACTACCTTTTCAGTATTACCTAGGGATGTAAACTTAAAAGGTTCAAAAGGCTTTACTGGCTCAGCCTTGATTTTCTTAGCCCTCTTCTTATCATGTTTCACGTTTATGTTATGTGTAAAGAACTCGGGCATTTTAAAGTTTGCTGCATTGATAGGCTCATTAACAAACTCATTAACCGGCTCATTAACAGGCTCAGGAGCGGGTTTATTTACTGATGAATCAGAAGAACTTGCATCTGCTCTAAGAGAGGTAGGCACAAAGTCTTTGATCGGATCCTTTGACACACTAGGTTGATTAATGTTTGACGGAGGAGGTTGGTTATGATAACCAAATCCTTTCTTACTTTTCTTATTTTTATTATCAACCTCATGTGTCTGCAGGATATCAGCATAGACCATGGAAGTTCTAGAGATATTTGAAAAACGTCTTTTTAAATCAAGAACTTCAGCTTGAGAGGAAGCAAGCTCCTTTTTAAGATGAGCGATCATTTTTAAGTAGCTATCAATTTCATCTTGATTGCTGAAAATCAGAGCTTTCAACTCTTTCTTTTCTTCAATGATGGCTTGAAGGTTACTTTCAAAAGCTTTTTCATTAGTTTTTAAAACCTTATTTGCTTCCATCAGATTAGAAATATCTGACCTCAAGTTATTACTAGCCTCCGTAAACCTATTTATTTTACCAGTTAATTTAATACATGATTCACAAGATAAAGGTTTGCAATTGACCTCATGTATAGGAGTCACGCATGTACTGGTATGTGGCTCTTCTTCCTTCTTATGAACATTGTAATGTTTCTCAATAGCTTTCCACAGATCATAAGCATTATCATGATGTTCAAAGATTTGGCGAGCTTCATCCGATAAACATTTGAGAATTGCATCATGAGTTCTCCTTTCTGTTTCCCAAGCTTGTCTTTCTTCAGAAGTAAAACGGTGGAAACACTCGGATGGAGGATGACCAGTATGTGTACCAAAAGCTAGTGGTCTAACGTATCGTTTAACTAATGCGTAGGACATATCTGGATAGTTTAATGATACGTATGCCTCAAACGCATATCTCCAAGTAGCATAATCAATAGAAGGTGAAAGCTTAGGAGCAGGTATAGTTACACATAGAACCCCACCATTGTATGGAGAAAAACAAGCCATAATTATACTCAAAGCGTCGCTAAAAATTTGTAATGAAAAATTTTCGACGTGAAACGAAACTTTTGTAAAACCAAAATTAATCACTTTCAAGCTCAAAACAAAATTTTGGTATTATACAATTTTCGCGAATTTTCCGACAAAAATTTCGTCGCTAAACGACCAAAAAATGTTCGGGTAAAATGAAACTTTTACCAGGCTAAAATTGAACACTTTTAAGCCTTCGAACAAAATTTCACAATGCGAAAATTTTTCGCCAAATCCGTCGCTAAAATTTTTTTTTTTTTTTTTTTTTTTTTTTTTTTTTTTTCGGAATACGACACTAGTGTTATGTCGTATACACAGTACCTACGACACTACGCTTGTGTCGCAGAACAAGAAATTGTGTCGCAGAGTTATGTCGCAACTTGTGTCGCAGACAATTTAATGTCGTATTTCTTGTGTCGTATGAACAGTGTATACGACACAGAGCTTGTGTCGCAAAAGGGAGCGTGCAGACAATTTAATGTCGTATCTTTGTGTCGTATGAACAGTGTATACGACACAGACTTTGTGTCGCAAAAACACGCGTGCAGACAGCCTAGAAGTTCAAAAACTCGATTTTTGCAACCTTTCACCAAAACCCAAAACGAATGTCGGATCCAGCCTTCAATAATCTTCAAATCTTCATCCCTATTTCCAGAAAATGAAGAACATGAAGAACAAACACCTAACTTTGAAGATCAAACACCAAAAAATGTCAAAAATATCAATTTTTGACCCGAAAATTTGCAAAAACGAACTCGAAACCAAGAACTCAAAAGTTAATGGCTCTGATACCAATTGTAGGTTCCGTATGATACGGACCAAAACGAGTCGTATACCCTTTTTGTATGAGCGGAAATCAAACAAACGGGTTTTGCAAATTAACACACGAACAAACACAAACCGTATTGTAATCTTTGTATGTATTAACACTTGAAAGTATAATCGATTACAAATACAAACACAAACACCAACAATCTGCCCTCTCTCTCTCTAACCCGTCACTTTCTCTCTCTAAACTCTCTCTAACACACACACACAAAAAAAACTTGCAAAATGAAGACATTTGCCTCTATTTATAGTCTGACCCAGACATCATGCGACACAGTCGTTATGTCGCATAGAATGTTCATGCGACACAGTCCTTGTGTCGCATAGATTGCTTCTGCGACACAATGCTTATGTCGCATAGAATCCTTCTGCGACACATTGCTTGTGTCGCATTAGAACAAAAATTGTAATTAATATAATTCTAAAACTATACAATACGCAATTACAATTTCGACACGATTACAGACTGAGACCAACTGACAGACACACATTGATGTACCAACAGGAGTAAGCGGTTGTACGGCCAAGGATCTGTATCTGAGCGTTCCACCAAGTTAACGCTTTGTCAGCTAGGGTACAGGTGGCGTATTTCACTACTCTGTCAGCGGCGCAGTCGCTGATGCCGATTACTGACTCCGTTTTCTCAATCCAGTGGACTAGGCCAATGGCCCCTTCAGTCCCGGTGAAGGTACTCGGTTTGCAGGATTGAAATGTTTTGTATGAACACCCCCGCTGGGTATTCGTTGGTGTTTCACTGTT
Organism: Helichrysum umbraculigerum; assembly: GCA_949592205.1. Taxonomy (NCBI): domain Eukaryota; kingdom Viridiplantae; phylum Streptophyta; class Magnoliopsida; order Asterales; family Asteraceae; genus Helichrysum; species Helichrysum umbraculigerum. The sequence continues at coordinate 17,872,955 of CATIUR010000007.1, read as the reverse complement.
GACGGGAGTGGCTCCGCTATTGTTGGTCAGGTTTTCACGATTGCGACTGGCCTCGTATTGAGCGATGGCTTCAGCCACGCGGCGTTCGATTATTTGCTCAGTTGTTTCTGGAGGCGGAGGTGGAGAATTTCGTTGACTGTTTCGAGTCTTTCTTTGTCTAGGCGGCATGCTGACGTTCTGCGAGGAAGGAAGTGCAGAAGTCAATGCCAATGAAACGGATGTGAAGGATAAAAATTCACATAGTTCAGTTATCGAGTATTTAAGGAGAAATGACAAGATCCCCATCACGTATCTCACGACTATGAAACGCCCATATGTACTTAGTATAATATAATCACGTTGGCCAGGCGTCATTATATGATGCTAAATACATACTTCTTTTCATCAACCGTTTAACACGATTCGGTTCACATGAGATCTTTGTACAATGAACCAGTCGAACGTGGTGGACAGTTCACGCGTATCGAGGTATCGTAACGATAGTTTAGATGTATGTAAATGCGTGTATGCACGTGCGTTCTAGCCAAGGCTATAGTCTAGGTCTCTAAGGTCTCTAAGTCACCCTAGAAATCTAGTTCGCTATAACCAATGGCTCTGATACCAATCTGTAACACCCCCAAATTTGTTTAGCGGAAGCATTGGTATAAGCTGGGGGCGCCACATTAACAATGTACATGCATACGTATCAGAGCATATGATTACAACAGAACATAATATTAAGATGCCAAAAGTTTTAGTTACAAAGTTTTACGATTCATCGAATCGTACAAATGTACAAGTTATCAAGTTTACAAAAGTAGATTTCTGAAATATGACTAAAACAATTCAGTTATACTAAAGAAATCCACGTGTTTCCAAAAGTTGGCATTCTAAACTTCACGGGTCGCCTAATTCTCCATGTGTGTTGGCGATTCTTATATGCGCAGCTAATTCCCTAAAAAACATAGTAAAAGTCAACAACTAGGTTGAGTGAATTCACAGGTTTCATGTTTGTAGCAATAGTTGGTGTCTCAAGGTATACATCAATTAGTTGTTGTTATCAGTTTCAAATAAAGTTTGGAAACTTGTTGTCGAAAGTATACGTTTTGTGGGATGTTACACAAAATGTCAGATTGTTAAACCAAATACGTTTCCATATAGTTGTTTGTAGGAAAGTTCGTATCCTAGTAGTTGTAGGAAATCAGTATCCTATTAGTTTATGTAGGAATGTAAGTATCCCATTCGCTGTTTCGTAGGAATGTAAGTATCCTAATAGTTGTTCGTAGGAATGTCAGTATCCTAATAGTTGTTCAGTTGGATCCATGTCAGAAGGATATTGTGCCCATGTCAGTAGGGACTTTTCATCAGTTTAATAACAATAGTAGACCCATGTTCGCAGGATCTAGTGCCCATGTCAGAAGGGACTTTTCAACAGTCGATGCCCATGTCAGAAGGGACTTTTCAGTGGTTTGTGCCCATGTAAGTAGGGACTTTTCAATAATGTTGCCCATGTAAGTAGGGACTTTTCAGTAACGTTGCCCATGTCAGTAGGGACTTTTCAGTAGTGTAATAACGATAGTAGATCCGTGTTAGTGGGATCTAGTGCCCATGTCAGTAGGGACTTTTAGTTACCCAGTCCATTATATAAAGTGTTGCTGGTTATCCTCCAGCGTTCTCAAAACATGTTTGTGTGTTTATAGCGTTGGTAATATGAAAGTATTATGTAACACCCCCATAAGACCCGTACCTGGACCACGTGCGGGCAGTGTTACATATTATGTTGTAATCGTCAGTTTATTTATCAGTTTACCAGTTCAATGTACTCCACTTGTTTGAGTAAAATAGTATACAACCATGTTTGTATAAAAGTGTTTGACTATGTTTTCCACCCCTGTTCAAAGCAGTTAAAACAGTAAAAGTAGGGGCTGTGAACTCACCTGTTGAGTTAAGTAGTTGTGCGAGTGCTAGCAAACCTAAGCCCAAGTACAGTCCGAAATCTCCTAACGTCCTAAACGTATGAGATTTAATAAGTATGTGGATGTCTAAACTAATCATCCATGCTAGTGTTTGTACAACTAAGTTATGTCCAAAGTGTTGGTTTATACGTTTGTGTTTTGGAAAATATGTACGGCTCGTTGGTGAGTTTTCGTAATAATAATTCAAAGTATTATTATTATATTTATCGTATTGTATACTACCCAAAGTATATGTGTTTCATGTGCGAGTTATATCATAAAGGTTTGGTTCTTGAGGATGTTTAATGATTAGCGTGAAAGTATCCTTAAATTTATAGTTATTTTATCCGAAAGTATACATATATATATGTACATATGTCCGAATGTGTCAAAATTCATCGTTTAGGATCAAAAATACACTTTTTCGAAAAGTCAACTCGCAGTCAAAAAGTCAACTCGCAAGTCAAGTGGACCCGCAAGTCAAGTCGACCCGCAAGTCAAGTCGACCCGCAAGTCAAGTCGACCCGCAAGTCCAAATCTCGACTCGCGAAAATCGTCAGATTTGGATCTCGGCTCGCGAAACTGGCTGTTCAGCGATTTTTATGCAAATTTCGACTTTTAAAGCGTTTTTAATGATGTTTTTGGACATAATAAGTTAATGTAACACTAATACATAGTATATTAAGTATTATACACACGAAAACTTCGAAATCTAAAGATTTGCGGGATTTGTCGGAAACTTACGAGCGGTCGGATTTGAAATCCGAAAAGATAGATGTGTAGCTCTCGTTGTGGTGATCGTTTTTCCTAAAAGGGTTTTGCGATTTGATGCCGTTTAGCGATAGTTTTGGTGGTGTTTGTGGTGGTTTTTGGTAGGTGGTGGTGAAAGAGAGAGAGAGAGAGTTGAGAGAAAAAGAGGGTAGAGAGAGAAGTGAGATGAAAGAAATATGAAAGAAAATTGGGAGGTGGAAGGGGTTTTGTCCCTTTTTCGCCTCCTGTGTTTGCACTCCGTGTTTGTTTACCCGATTGTTAAATGTTACTTTATTTTAACTAATATATTTTTAATGACCCATTTCATTATATTTTTAACTAGGATCTTTTTATGAAACCAAATTAATTAATTTTATAAATTTCAAACTTTGTTTTATTTTAGTTATACAAGTTAACGTTTTGCGTTATAAAATGATATGTAAATATTATCGACATAATATTTAATTGTTTACGACGTTATTTAATAATTTCATTTTATTAAATAATTTTGTTCACCAACAGTCGTATATTTTTGTCGCGTTTGTTTAAATTGTTCAGTACGTAATTACAACTAATTACGAATACGTAATACTACGCGTATTAACTAGTTTGGCTTTGCTAGACTTACCTCTAAAATGTGTTGTGAATTCACTCAAGTAGGGAATTAGCTTAATAATGCAAGTGATTAACGTTAATATTCGCGTTTAAATTTGCGGGGTGTTACAGTTTCTATAAAACTCGTCATTCTCCCACCAAAAGCATCTTCTCTGATGGTGTTGACAACCCGAAATCATTCTCATGGTTCTAACGATCGACTCTTAGCACTATTATTTAGGGAGTTGATAAATACAACACCTAAATTGATTCATACACCACAGTGTACAATAATTAAAGCTAACCGTACAAGTATACTATAGCACAACTTTGGTGTATAAATCAATTTTAATGTTGTATTTAAAAGCTCCCATTATTTATGGCCAGATCATTGTCTTTATCTGCGGATTATTCACGTAATTAACCTGAAAGTAACGAGTTGATCCACACAATCTGCACTCGTACCAAAATATGTTTGATCAGTTAGACGAGGGAAAAAAGGATAGGATAGTAATTAAGAATCTCATTTATCATAAAAGGGTTTTGCTTTTTATCAAAGTAAAAAATATTGAACTTTTGACAAGTTGGCCAATAAGTTGGTCTTAGTGTACGTAAAGTTAACAAATGAAAACTATTTTAAATTTAACTTTTCTCTAATTGATGGATCTCGCATTGGGCATGGTACGTACTTTGATCAACCCATATGATATTTTCATTTAGATCAAATTTTTAAGCTCGGTCACAGCCAGTTGCCCAATCCCCATGTAAATAGAATCTCTTGATTTGATCAATCAATAATCTGTCATTGGCATGTTAATATATACAAACACAAAAAAGTAGCAGTAGTAGTAGTTGTACATACGAATTGAAGGTCAAATAAATAAATAATACACATACGAAGGCCAACAATCGAAGGCAGCGGTACGTTAAGATTAAGGGCATCAAATTAGCAACGTATAAAAGTAGTAGTTGCAGTCGATCAAGGTATCAAGCCAATCGTTCAATCATTTATTCATCTTTCTGATTAGGTGTTATTTATCTATGCTTAATAAGTTATCATTTTCCCCCTCGTTAGCAATGGTCGCCGTCGGGTATCCAAAACAAGAAAAATAACACATACAACAACAAAATTTTCAATCTTCACAAGTATCTTGTTGGTCGCATAACTTATGCTATATAACTACTAACTAGCATAGAATTCGCAAATTTTATTAATCCCTTAAAAAAAAATTAATATGTTATAGATCTAAGATCTAGGAATGACATTACAAATGTTTTTTACATAATAAAAAAAGTGTAAAAACTAATCTAAACAACACACCTTGAAGACAAATAATACTAGCATAGGCTTTCAACAACATGATAATGACACACTTTACTTGTAAATGCAGAGTCACATATGCACTTGCTCTTGGATTTAATGGGTCTCTTGGACCAATTATGCATTCTGTTCATAATAGACATTCGCATTTACTCCAATTATATGAGGAGAAACATGGAAGACATTTTAAAGAATACTTGAAGTGGCAATCACGCTTACGAGCAAAGGCGGAGCTAGAATATTACATACGAGGTTTTTTTCGGGGTTTTTTTCTACCATTTGAGGGGGCAATATATTGAAATGTCACTAATATGATCTGCCTGGCCCGGTTATGATCGTTATTATTAAACTATAAGCTCAAACTTGTATCTTTGTTTTGTTAGTAATATTTTAAGAGTTTATTAAAAACATAAGTTCTGGAAAAATTAGTAGCCTAATAATGTGAAGGAACTTGAGCTTATATATTCAAAGTATAATTAATTGAATACCTCTTATTGTTGGGTTTTCTATTCCCTAACTAGATTAATATACGCAGCGGAATTATAACAAAATTAATCTAAGGCAATTAGGAAACTAAACCCTAATGGACCTTAACTTGAATAAATAAAAGCAATAAAACAATAAGATAAATAGAAATTACTAACCTTTGAGAAAATAATTTCTCACGCGTAGACCACCTTGCAGAACCTTCTTGCTTTGGAGGCGAGTGCCCAAACCAGAACACCTCTAATGCTTCACACCCACGAACCAAGAGAAATTCCCAAACTCCTAGGGTCCCGACTCTAAGTCGTGTAAACTCTCACAAGGAGTAGGAATGAGAAAGAGAGAAAGAATTGAAAGCTATTCAATTCTGGGATGATCTGAAAGCATAGGGGAGGTCCCTATTTATAGGGTAGGAGGAGGCCCAGGGTTTCATCCTCTGGCCGATGTGGGACAAGTTTCCAGGGTTTCCAACCGGCGGTTGGACCTTCCAACCGACGGTTGGATCCGCTTGTTCCATCGCCTCAATCCTCTTGACTCCAGCCGCCGGTTGAACCTTTCAATTGGCGGTTGGATCCACTTTCCAGAATGTTCTATTAATTAATCCAATAATTAATTATCTCTTGTTTAGTTCTCTTACTGTTCATTGAGGGCGACCCAAAAAGGACTCTACTTTTAATGATAGCCTTACCAATTTAGTTATGACCTTGGACACTATTCCAACAGTCTCCCACTTGGACAAGTCATCAACTACTATTGGTCTAAGCCTATCCATTAACTAAGCAGAGAGTGCCATCCAACGCAACTGCCGAACTCTGATTCTTATCTTAGAGTTAGCCCTTTAGATAAGTGATCAACTACTCCTTTGTTCTACTGATATCGTACGAATCGAGACATGGATTTTAATCAATCTCAAGATTCATAATTAATTTTCTGATTTCCGATTACATTGACTATATGAGACTATTGAACCATCAACTTAGTCTCGGCCAGGCCTAGCACTTTAGAGTCAATCTTTAATCATCAGAGGGCCCAAGATATCGCTTTTCCCATTTAGGCAAAAAGGAATAAATAAATTTTGACTACATAGCACTAGTCAACTCATCATGTCATACCTAGCATACCCTTTATGACTGGCAGTTACGCACAGCGTTTGAATAGACTAAAGTATAACTGATTTGAAAAACTAGATACTCAATGTATCCTATTTTAAGAATAGAGGATATTATCATCTCAGAGTTACTCGTGATTTCAATCCATGAAGTAACTTCCATGAGTGCGGGTCTCTCCTATACTTAAATCCCCATCAAGTACCCATGAGTGTTGCAGCATTCTCTATGCCATGTCTAATCTCCATAGACAATCTACTAACACTCCATGACAGTCTTGATTCACCACTTACTTCCATGAGTGTGAATGACTGAGGAGGTTTGAATAAAAACTGTTTTATTCGGGAAGTGTTGTCTAAACATGCAAAACTGAAACATAATGACAAACAATAGTAAATGGCAGAACTCCTTCCAATAAATAAATCTCCATTATTTAATCACCAAGTCTACATCAATTTCCATCATTGTTTACAATGTTTCAAAATCAAACTAACAACTAAAACTTTACATTATCTCTTAAGCCTATGCTCCTAGCATGCTCATCATGTTTGGACCTTCCAAGTGGCTTTGTGAACGGATCAGCTGGATTGTCCTCTGATCTTATGCTCTTCACAATCACGTGTCCTTCTTGTACTTTTCTTCGAACAAAATGGTATTTTCTTTCAATATGCTTTGACTTTCCGTGATCCTTGGGTTCTCTACTCAAGGCGACCGCACTTTCGTTATCACAGAATATTTCAATAGGGTCTTGAACCGTTGGAACAACTCCAAGATCTCCAATGAAATTCTTTATCCAGATAGCTTCCTTTGAAGCCTCGCAAGCCGCTATGTACTCAGACTCGCATGTTGAGTCTGCCACCGTATCTTGCTTGGAACTTTTCCATGTCACCGCTCCCCCATTCAGTAAGAATACCCAACCAGACTGTGAACGGCTATCATCTCTATCTGTTTGGAAACTTGCATCACTATAACCCGTTACTCTAAGTTCCTCTTCTCCACCATAAACCAAGAACCTGTCTTTAGTATTTCTCAAATACTTAAGAATATTCTTTACAGCTGTCCAATGACCTTCACCAGGATTCTGCTGATGTCGACTCACTAAGCTCAAAGTAAATGAGACATCAGGCCTCGTATACGTCATGGCATACATGATCGATCCTATAGCCGAAGCATATGGGACTCGACTCATTCTATCCGATTCTTCCTTAGATTTCGGACAAAGATCCTTACTGATCTTAATGCCATGATGTAAGGGTAGATTCCCTTTCTTAGAGTTCTCCATTTTGAATATTTTCAAAATTTTATCTAAGTATGTATCCTGGCTAAGTCCTATAAGACGTCTCGACCTATCTCTGTAAATCTTTATACCAAGAATATATGCTGCATCTCCCAAGTCTTTCATAGCGAAACATTTTCCCAACCAATCATTTACACCTTGTAAAGTTGTGATATCATTTCCTATGAGTAGTATATCATCCACATATAATACAGGACTCATCTTTGCTTCTAGAAAATCCAAACTCTGTGACTTTCTCATGGAAGCAGAGATTCCAGCTACGAGATGCTTGTTTAAGTCCATAAATAGCCTTTTGAAGCTTGCACACTCTACTAGGATACTTTGCACTTTCAAAACCCTCCGATTGTGCCATGAACACATCCTCTGTCAGTTTCCCATTAAGGAAGGCGGTTTTGACATCCATCTGCCAAATTTCATAATCATGAAACGCAGCTACGGCTAGCATAATCCTAATTGACTTTATCTTAGCTACTGGTGAGAAGGTTTCCTCATAATCAATCCCGTGGGTTTGAGTATAGCCCTTCGCTACCAACCTAGCTTTATAAGTGTGTACTTTCCCATCCATGTCTGTCTTCTTCTTGAAGATCCACTTACAACCCACCGTCTGAAGACCGGGTGTAGTGTCAACCAAATTCCAAACTTGGTTGTCATACATAGACTAAATTTCGCTTTTCATAGCTTCCTTCCACTTAGCAGCCTCAGGGCCTGCCATCGCTTCCTTGTAGTTAGCAGGTTCATTTAAGTCATTTAGTGCACTGTCACTAATTTTATCCTCTTCTTCTATTTGTAAATCATAATAGTACTGAGGAGGCTTGCTAACTCTACTAGATCTGCGAACGGGTAAGGATATGTCGTCTGGTTCAACAGGTGTTTCCACCTCTTGTTGAACGTCAGTGTTTACTGTAGGTTCTTCATCGGTCGACTCTTGAATCTCTTCAAGATCTATCTTACTCCCACTGTCCTATTTAGATATCATTTCTCTCTCAAGGAACACTCCTCTTCGAGCTACAAAGACCACATTATCCGCGGGTCTGTAGAACAGATATCCAAATGACTCTTGTGGATAACCGACGAAAAGACACTTTTCAGATCTGGAGTCTAGCTTGTCCTGAGTTTCTCGTCTAACGAAAATTTCACAACCCCAGATTTTGATGTGACCAAGAGAAGGACGTCTTCCCTTCCACATCTCATAAGTGTCTTTGAAACCTTCTTGGTGGGTAAAAGATTTAAGATGCGAGCGGCTGTTTCTAATGCATAACCCCAAAAACTTATCGGAAGTGTAGCCCGACTCATCATAGACCGAACCATGTCCAACAAGGTTCTATTTCTCCTCTCAGCAACACCATTAAGCTGTGGCGTTCTCGGAGGAGTCAATTGTGAAACTATTCCACAATCTCTAAGATGATCGAGAAACTCGATACTAAGGTATTCTCCTCCCCTATCGGATCGGAGAACCTTTATCTTTCTGCCCAGTTGATTCTCTACTTCGCTCTTGTATCTTTTGAACACCTCAAAAGTATCTGACTTATGCTTAATCAGATATACATGTCCAAATCTACTGTAATCATCAGTAAATGTAACATAGTATCGATTTCCATCTTTTGTGGCGCATCGGAATGGTCCACAAACATCTGTGTGTACCAAGTCCAACAGTCCTTCACCTCTTTCACACGACCCGGTGAATGGTGATTTAGTCATCTTGTCCAATAAACAAGATTCGCATACATCATCTGATTTGAGGTCAAATGATTCCAACACTCCATCCTTTTGGAGTTGGCGGATGCGTTTCTTGTTCACGTGCCCAAGACGATAATGCCACAATTTGGATTTATCAAGCTCATTAGACGAATCAACATTTAAAATCAAATTGCTAACACATTCAACATTTTCATATATGCCATTGTAAGGAGAAGCTTTAAAAATAAAACAATCATTTAAATAAACCAAAATATCACCATTCTCATTATCAAATGAAAATCGATAACCATCCTTAAACAAAGCATGAAATGAAATTATGTTTCTAGTCATTTCTGACGAATAACAACAATTATTTAAATCTATTCTAACTTCAGACTTCAGCATGAGCTCATACTTTCCAATCTCGGTAACAGGCGCGATTCCTCTGTTTCCCATGACTAGATTAAGCTCCCAATGCTTCAACTTCCTACTTTCCTTTAGGCCCTGCAATACAGTGCAAATGTGAGTACCACACCCTGTATCCAGAACCCACGAATTAGAAGTTGTAGTATTATGGAGTTCGATCATGAACATACCTGATGAAACACTCTTTTCAACCTTGCCATCTTCAAGGTCTTTCAGGTATTTCGGGCAGCTACGTTTCCAATGCCCCTTTGTGTTGCCGTAAAAGCACACTGCTTCCTTTGGATCATTCACTAGTGCAATGTCAGAATCGGACTTTCTTTTGGACCCACGATTGGACTTTCCATTCGTAGTCTTTGCTTTCCAATTTGACCTCTTTCTTTTCTTTGCAGTTTGACCAATTGCCAACACAGGAGCTGCTGAGCCAGAGGACACATCATCCTTTTTGATTCCTTGCTCAGCGGTTTGCAGTAAATTATGGAGTTCCATTATTGAGCCTTCTCTCTCATTCATATTCATCTGATATGATATTACAAACTGATTGTAGACAGCTGGCAGACTGGACAAAATTATGGCAATGGGAAACTCTGTGTCAAACATCATATTCAATGATTCCAACCTATCAAAGTACCCTTTCATCTCCAAGACGAAAGCACAGATAGATGCTCCAGGTTTGGGCTTGCAAGCCATGAGTGACTTAACCACATCAAGGCGTTCTTTGCTTGCTTTGGCCTGAAACATTTCCTTAAGCTGTTGGTTCATTTCATAAGCCCAAGTATTCTCAAAAGTCTTTTGCAACTCGGGGCTCATGGAGGATGCCATGATACAAGACACTTTATTCGCATCATCATAATGTTTCATGTGTGCCTCAATCTCCTCTTGGGTTGAATCATCATCAATTATGGGAATCTGCTCATCGAGAACATACTCCTTGTTCTCGTACCTCAAGGTAAACCTTAGGTTACGCATCCAATCCATATAGTTTGGACCAGTCAGTCTTTCCCTTCCAAGAACCGAGAGAAGTGAGAAGTTCGAGTTATGTGCGGGATTGGGGACGGGAGGATTATTACCATTTGTAGAAGACATCTATAAGATAAACATTTTTAGTTAGTTTGAATATTCCTTAATTAATTACGCAATTACAAAATTAAGGCTAGGATCCATATTTTAGATTCGTTTTATGAAAAGGTTTGCCGTAATCATATTGCGAATTTATTTTAGGTAGACAATGCCTTTGTCAATTTCATTATCTATGAAACTCCTAGTTCTTTTGAGATTCATTGATTCTTATCAATGGCATGTTAATCTCGGATATGCTCATCTACCATTCATGACTGGTATGCCGAGGATCATGAACAAGATGGTATGCCGAGGATCATGAGTACGCTCGAGAATCGCGAGTTCCACATCACCTCTCAATATGATCTCATATTAATGTGCCGGTAAACCACACACGCTCCATTAACAGACCATACGAAAGATGTGCGGTTTTCATGGGTTAGCATACTATTCACATTTTTAGTATCTAGAACGGGATTTTGTTTTAGTACTTTTAGGTCATACTTTTGATCTTGACATCATCCTATCAAAAGTCCTCGGTATCTCCATTGAACGCACAAAGAAGCGGAGAAGTAGGTCAGCGCGAAGCTTATTAAAAACCTGACTTCTTTAGGGAAGCAGAGCGACCCGCCTTATACCTCTCTTATAGTTTGTTCATGTCACACCCCAAAAATCCATAATTGTGTTTATTTAATGTTTAGCGGAAGCAAGTTATAATTGGCGGAAGCATCTTGTGTAAACAGTTTAACAGAGGGGTGATGACGTATCAATTGTGCATTCATCGTATCAGAGCATATGATCATACAGAACATAATATATAAAGGATGCCAGTTTAAATAGTTGTTTAAAGCAATAAAGCATTTATATAAATTTGCTACATGTGTTTGCATGCAGTTTCTATGTTTACACCCCTATGTTTAAAAGCATAAAACATTTGTAAAGTAGGGGCTGTGAACTCACTGTAGTTTTGCTCGGTAGGAAAGCTAGCAGCCAAACAGATAACAGCCCAAGGTATGTTAACCTATACAATAAATATATTAACATAAGTACGTTTGATTTGTTTTAATCACTTATGTTAACAGTTTGTTTGTTTGAAGAAATGGTTGATTTCTTAGTAATATAAGTTGTTGACTTTATTAATGACATTGCGTTGAAATATTGTTATTATTTCATAAATCGTATACTTGTTAAGTGTACAAACCAATATGTAATTGTCTATTTAACGGAAGGTCGTTTTATTTTCATTTGTACATATACTTTGTATATAGTTGTTCGTATAATTCAAATGTTATTCCAATATCATTGTATGTACATATATTTGTTTTATATATGTGTACGGATGTAAACATACTTGTTGTATATTATTAATTTGTACGTTTGTTAAACGTGAAATTCATTGTGTATATATATATATATATTTATATATATTGTAATACGTTGTTTACGTATTTAAACGTTATAGGTTTTATTTGTTATAAAACTCAATAATATATTTATTTTGTTTATACAATAAATATTATTTGTTTTTAATATCGTTACATTTGTTTAACAGATTTAAGTGTCCCGATAATGTAATCGTTTTCCCAAAACATATAATTTACAAAGTCCATGTTCATATATACGTTTATATATATATATTGTTCGTTCGTACGAGTTTAAATAAGTCCAAAGTCCGTGTCTCGAATATATCTCATTTATGTATTTATTAATAGTTTACAATGTCTCGTAAATGTCTCGTATAAATGGAATCGTTAACGGAAACGTTTATGTTTTAAAATAAAAGTCAGATTTGTTGACCAGGGGTGGGAATCCGCCGGATTTAAAAGAATCCGCCGGATTCAAGTCAAAAATCGGAATACGCCGTATTTAAATGAATACGCCGTATTCATTTGTGTTCACAAGGCTGGTCATGTGAAGGTTTGGGAATACGCCGGATTTGGTTGAATCCGCCGTATTCAATCAAGTTCGGGGGAATCTGCCGTATTCAATCGAATACGCCGGATTCGTTTGTGTTCATCAGATAGTTTGCGTGAAGCTTTGGAATACGCCGGATTCATTTGAATCCGCCGTATTCACCCGTGTCTTTTACTCGTTCATCGTTTTAGCCGAAAGTTAGTGTGCGGGTCGGACACGGGAATCCGCCGGATTCCCTTGAATCCGCCGGATTCGTTTGGTTTTTGGTTCTGAATACGCCGGATTCAAAGGAATCCGCCGTATTCGTGGCTCGTTTCAGCCTCTGTTCGGGTCTGATGAACTATATACACAGATCATCTTGGCTCCAAATCATTATACATCAATACTAAATGGTTACCACAAGTTTATATATCGTTTTTATAAGTTATTACGTCATTTTAACATATTTTCATATAACGATTTTGTATTTGAAGTTTTGAGTTATAAAAACATTTTCATGATCAAACCATAATTCTTCAAGTTTGTGATGTTATATGTACAGATTATGATATGTAAACTTGTTATATTACAAAATCAAAACAAAGAAATTAAAGATTTGAAGTTTCCTTACAAAGAGATTTGTGAGAATGATGATGAAAATGATGAACGATGATGATGATGTTGCTGTTGCCTCTGTTTCTTGCTCCTGATGTTGTTGTTATGAAGATCAAAGAAGATGAAAATTTTTGAAGTGTGAATTATTGAGATGTGTGTGTGTTTGTGAAATCACAGAGAAGGAATGGAGGGAGTATAAAAATCAAACGGGTATGGGATTGAAGATCAGAGATGTCTCTGTATTATTGGAGGTTGGTGACCATTTTTGGTACATCAACTTCGAGTACGGGTATAATTATAGCAATATAAAAATAAACATTTTACATTTTTATTTTGTAGGTGTTCTACTGGTTCGTTATTTATAATTGGAATAATGATGTTTTCATTATTTTAAATAGATGTACAATTTTGTACATTCTACTGCGCGTACGTAATTGAGCGCCAAATTTCAGTTAATTTAGGATTTCATATTTTGAAGTATTGTTCTAAATACTTTACAACGAGTTAGAAAATTAACACTTTTCATATTTGGACCTCTTATGTACGTTTTAGAATTGTTTCTGTTCGTTTATAATACGTTTTATGTTAAACGTATATTTAGACCGTTGTATCTATATGTTATAGATATATAAATACTCGTAATTAATAATTACATTATTAAGTATTTTTGTATCACGAAACTTTTGTCATTTATTTTTGTCGGGTTCGTTCCGATATATTTGTACGTAACTTTTAATACTTGTTTATTACGTATTACTTTTTGTTTAAAAGTACCAGGCTTGCTAGACTTACATCACATCAAGAAGTTTTGTTAAAACTTAATCAGGAAATTAGCGTAAGAATGCACATGCTTAATTGTTAATTAATACCTAGTTTGGAGAGTTGTCACATTCTCCCCCCGTTAGGGAAATCTCGTCCCGAGATTTAATTTGTGTCGTGAGTCGTGGTCACGGGTTCAAATAGGTGGGGATACTTCTTGCGCATCTCGTCCTCACGTTCCCAGGTGAACTCTGGGCCTCTTTTCGAGTTCCATCGAATTTTGACAAGTTTGATCCGACTGTTTCGGAGTTTCTGCGTTTTCGTATCCATTACTTCAAGCGGTTCCTCCACGAAGTTGAGTTTTGCGTCGACGTAGATTTCGTCAGGAGGTATGATTAACGCTTCGTCAGATAGACACTTCTTAAGATTACTCACGTGAAACGTGTCGTGAATATTACTAAGTTCTTGTGGCAGTTTAAGCTTATAAGCTACAGGACCAATCCTTGCTAGGATCTCAAAAGGTCCGATGTAACGTGGGTTCAGTTTGCCGCGTTTTCCAAATCGCACAACTCCTTTCCAAGGAGATACCTTGAGTAGGACTCTGTCACCTACTTGAAACTCTAAAGGTTTTCGTCTATTGTCTGCATAACTCTTTTGTCGGTCTCGTGCCGTTTTTAATCGATTAAGCACTTGAGATATTTTGTCCGTTGTCTCTTGGACTATCTCAGGACCTGATAACTGTCTGTCATCCATATCTGCCCAACAGAGTGGGGATCGACACTTGCGTCCGTACAACGCCTCGAAAGGCGCCATCTGTATGCTCGTATGATAACTATTGTTGTACGAGAACTCGGCTAAAGGGAGATGAACATCCCAGTTTCCTCCGAAATCAATCACGCAGGCTCTTAGCAAGTCTTCAAGCGTTTGAATGGTTCGCTCGCTTTGACCATCAGTTTGTGGATGGTAGGCGGTACTCATGTCGAGTCTAGTGCCTAAAGCTTGTTGCAGTGTTTGCCAGAAGCGAGAGGTGAAACGTGCATCTCTATCAGAGATGATGGACAATGGAACTCCATGTCTAGAAACAACTTCCTTTATGTAAATTCTAGCCAGCTTTTCCATCTTATCTGTCTCTTTGATGGCTAGAAAATGAGCTGACTTTGTCAGTCGGTCGACAATCACCCATATGGAGTCCATTCCAGATGATGTTTTCGGTAGTTTCGTGATGAAATCCATCGTTATGTGTTCCCATTTCCATTTGGGCAACTCTGGTTGTTGCAAAAGTCCGGATGGCTTTTGGTACTCAGTCTTAACTTTTGCACAAGTCAGACATCTACTAACATAGGTGGCAATGTCTCTTTTCATGCCAGGCCACCAGTAAAATCCTTTCAGATCGTGATACATCTTATCTGCACCAGGATGTATCGAATAATTGGACTTATGAGCTTCGTCCAATACTAGGCTACGTAGCTCATAAACACAAGGAATCCAAATTCGATTCATGAAGTACAATACTCCATTTTCCTTAGACTCCAGTTGCTCCTCCATCCCTTTGAGGGATTCGTCCTTCATACGTTCTGGAGTAAAGGCCGCTTGTTGAGCATCACGAATTTGAATAATTAAATCCAAGTGGATTGTCAGTCCTAAGGCTCGAACTCTTCGAGGTTTCAATCTTTCTTTACGACTCAAGGCATCCACTACTACATTAGCTTTGCCTGGATGGTACTTGATTTCACAGTCGTAATCATTCAATAATTCAATCCAACGTCTCTGTCTCATGTTGAGTTCCTTCTGATCAAATATATGTTGGAGACTTTTGTGATCAGTAAAGATCGTACACTTCGTACCGTATAGGTAGTGTCTCCAAATCTTAAGGGCAAAAACGACTGCTCCTAGCTCCAAGTCATGCGTCATATAATTCTTCTCGTGAATCTTCAATTGACGAGACGCGTAAGCAATGACTTTGTCGTTTTGCATTAACACGCAACCTAATCCTTAATGTGAAGCATCACAGTAAACAACAAAGTTTTCTACTCCTTCTGGTAAGGACAGGATAGGTGCGGTGCTTAATTTCTCTTTCAACAGTTGGAAAGCATTCTCTTGCTTCTCGCCCCAATCAAACTTCTTGTCTTTTTGCGTTAGGGCGGTAATCGATTGAGCTATTTTCGAGAAATTCTCAATGAATCTTCGGTAGTAACCGGCTAGCCCAAGAAATTGTCGTATCTCTGTTTGAGTCTTTGGGGCTTCCCAATTCTTAATCGCCTCAATTTTGGATGGGTCTACGTGAATTCCTTTGTTATTAATCACATGACCAAGGAAATGAACCTCACGCATCCAAAACTCGCATTTAGAGAACTTTGCATAAAGCTTCTCTTTCTCTAGTAATTCAAGAATCTGCCTCAGATGTCGTTCATGGTCTTCCTTCGTTCGCGAGTATATCAAGATATCGTCAATGAACACAATGACGAACTTATCCAAGTAAGGTTTACATACTCTATTCATTAGATCCATGAACACTGCTGGTGCATTCGTTAGCCCGAATGGCATAACCAGGAACTCGTAATGACCATATCGAGTCCTAAACGCAGTCTTAGGGATATCTTCATCCCGTACCTTCAGTTGATGGTAACCCGATCTCAAGTCGATCTTTGAGTAATAACTTGACCCTTGCAGCTGGTCAAACAAATCGTCGATGCGTGGCAATGGGTATCGGTTCTTAATAGTCACTTTGTTCAGTTCTCGATAATCGATACACATCCGCATTGATCCATCCTTCTTTTTGACAAACAACACCGGAGCTCCCCACGGTGAAAAACTCGGTCGGATGAATCCTATCCAACAGTTCTTGCAACTGTGCAGACAGTTCCTGCATTTCTGATGGAGCTAGACGGTAAGGCGCACGAGCAATTGGTGCAGCTCCCGGCACTAGGTCGATATGAAATTTAACCTGCCGTGGAGGTGGTAATCCTGGTAGCTCGTCAGGAAATACTCCTGGGTATTCGCGTACTACGGCCACGTCGTCTATGCGTCGCTCCTCGGTTTTCTTATCCACAACATGTACCAAAAATGCTTGGTACCCTTTTCGTAGATACTTATTTGCCTTCATGCATGTAATCGTTTTCACCACACGATTACTCTTTTCTCCTTGAACCATCAACATTTTTCCTGACGGTAAAGGTAACCGTACAATCTTCTTATGACAGATGATCTCTGCGCGGTTCAGTGACAACCAATCCATGCCAACCACTATATCGAAGCTCCCTAGTTCTATCGGTAGTAAGTCTATTTTGAAAGAATGACCTTCTAATGTTAAGGAACATCCTGGTACTATTTCTCCTGATTCAATCAACTTACCATCGGCTAGCTCTACTGTGTATTTGTTATCTAGCTTAAGGGATTCGATCTCTATTAGTGGTCTAAACTCAGTGGACACAAAGCTTAAATCAGCACCAGAATCAAATAACACAGAAGCAAAGTGGTTGTTTACAAGAAACGTACCAGTGACTGTGTTAGGATCCTGACGTGCCTCTGGTGCTCCTAACATGAACACGCGTCCACGAGCTGGCTGATTGTTGTTGTTGGCTCGGTTGTTGTTGTTTCCACGGTTGTTTCCATTGTTGTTGCGGTTACGAGCGTTGTTGGCGTTACGGTTTTGGTTATTGAGTCGAGGGCATCGGTTTCGATAATGCCTCATGTCGCCACATTCAAAACATCCTTGGTTTTGGCGAACAGTGTTTCCCTTAGGGGTAGGGTTTACCTTACAGTTTTGGGTTTTGTGACCCCATCCCTTACAGCTGTCGCAAAACCAGCACTCACCCTCGTGGTGTTTGCTACACTTATCACACTTAGGTTTGTTACCCAAGTATGGCTTTGGTTCCACAATGGTGGCAGCGTAAGACTTTGGATTTCCAGATCATTTCTTGTTGGATTGACCCTGATGGTCATTCCACTTACGCTTCTTACCTCCAGAACTACCAGCTTCAGCACTGCTCTGCTCAACCTTAACCGACACAGTCTTCTTGGTCAGTGTCCCCATTCTAACTGCTTCATCAGTCAAACTCTGCGCTAAGGTAACAGCGCTCCTGAAAGTGTCAGGTTTGGAGGACGTAACTAAACTCCTGATCTGTGGTGCCAGTCCATACACATAGCGTTCAATACGCTTATACTCAGGCGTTACCATATGTGGCACAAGACGAGCTAGTTCTTGGAACCTAGTTGTGTAACCAGTGATATCAGCACCAATCATAGCAATGTTCCACAGCTCAGTCTCAATTTTCTGCATCTCACTGTGAGGGCAGAATTCTTCCATCATCATACTCTTCAATGTTTCCCATGTCATGGAATAAGCAGCTGGTCTTCCCATCGACTGAACTTGACTGTTCCACCAAGTCAAAGCTTTATCAGCTAGTGTGCAGGCAACATACTTCACTGCAGTGTCTGGTAGACAATCACTGATGTCCAACACAGAATCCATCTTTTCTATCCAGTGTATAATACCAATAGCACCTTCAGTGCCACAGAAAGGTGGTGGTTTACATGCCTGAAATGTCTTATATGAACACCCTTTGCGGTTATTCACAACAGTCTCAGCAATAATAGGGGTCGATCCACTGTTATTAATCCCAGTCTCACGGTTTCGGCTTGCCTCATACTCGGCAATACCTTTAGCTATGCGTCTAGCTATTAACTGCTCAGTAGTTTCCTCGGTGTTAGGTGGTGGAATGGTTTCAGATGTAGGAGGTACAGTTGTTTTCTGACTGTTCCTAGTAATTCGTCGTTTTGGCGGCATAGTTCAGTTCTGCGATGAATAAAATGCAGAAGTCAATGCCAAAATAATGAATGTGATGAACAAGATTTCACATCGTCTATCAAATGAATAGTATGGAGAATTTGAGAGAATAATGTTTCACATTGTATATCGAACGACTTTGAAACACCCATATGTACTTTGTACAATATAATCACGTTGGCCAGGCGTCATTATATAATGCCAAATACATATTTCTTTTCATCATCGTTTAAGTGCAATCAATGTTTTATGGAATTCAAGATAAGATAAATAATTCATAGTATGGTAGGTTTTCAAAGTTTGCAAGAAATGGCTTCAACAATTATTACGTGATAACTTTTCTATCACCTGTATATAGAGATGAATATAATTCGTACGAAATTTCGAATCGAACCTAAGTTATATTATACATTAACTAGAACGTTCTTACATCGTTTCATTGCAAAACTTGATGATATCTTCTATATCCATCAAGAGTGATTTCCAATACAACACGAGTTGTTACAGTACTAATTAAACTAAACTTAGCTATACTTAGATCCTAACAAAACAATTATATTCCTACGACAGTTCTTCCTCAGTTCATTATTAAGCTATCTTTAGCTATGTTCTCTGTAGCAGTGTAGATCTTTCACTTTTACTCCTGATTCAGATTGGGAGAGGAGTAATGCGTTTCTAGCATAGTCTTATATCGCAGAGTCGTATGACAGATCACCTCATTCTCAGTTGAGCACTTGCTCAGACGTTTAATCCAAGTCTCGACTCTCTTCTTGCGATCACTAGCTACTTTCTTCCAGAAGCGAATTCTATCCCTAACTCGGACAGACATAGGCCTCTTTAGGATTCTCAACTCAGTTTCATAGTTCTTGCATTGTAACACCTGCTAAATTAGGATAATTAATTATGCCTAATTACTTGTAACTAGTTGTAATTAGTATGTAATAGGACTAATTGCAGACTCTATTTGTATATATATATAAGGTGAATTATATATATATGTGTACTTACGCGATTTGCATTAATCGTACGTATTAACCGGACGGAGTCCGACACAGTTACTTGGACGTTGGTGACAGAAACTTACCTAAATAATGAGAATGTATTTTATTATATAAAATACACAGCGAACAAACATTATTTATAATATCGCGACGACATTTTAAATAATTTAGCGAATACGTATTAAACGCGAGTTAAGAATTTTAATACTTCGACAAATGTTTTATAATTAATTTCAAGGTATTTCATTAAAACATTCCCGTCACCTTTTAAAAATATAACTGCTTGATATAACGTTTAAACGACGGGGGAAACGAACATCGCACGGAGCGCGGAGGCGCGGACTGAAAATGGGAGGCTTAACCTCCCACCTTCTTTTCTTTTCTCTTCATTTCTCATTTCCTTTCTCTTTCTTCCATTCTTTTCTCTCAACTAACAAAACCACCACCACCTTACAAAATCACAAAATAACATCACGAAACGACGCCGAATCATACCACTCCTTTGGAATAAAAGAACCACGGCATCACGATCTACCTTTCCATCTTTTCGGATTTTCTATCCGACATTTTGTAAGTTTCCGACAAAACCCGAAACTCTCCGTTTTTGCTCATTTTTACGTTTTTATGGTTTATATATGCTTAAAATGTCCAAAAATGGGTTGGGTAAAAGATTTGGACCTAACGGAAGTTTTTCGACCGATTTTCCGGCCACCAATTTCCGATCAGACCGCTACGTCGCAGAGACGCTGGGCTATCTGCGACGTAGCTCAAAACGTCGCTTACACCTCACAACGTCGCACATAGCGACGTCGTTACCAACGTCGCATTAAGTGGCCGACGTCGCACTTAGCGACGTCGCGACTTACGTCGCACAAAAATCTCAACGTCGCATTAGCGACGCCACTCCCTACGTCGCATTGATTTGCGAAGGTCGCATTATGCGACGTACATGCCAACGTCGCACCCTACGTCGCATGCTACGTCGCATGCTACGTCGCACAAACCAGAACCTTGAAAAGTCAGACTTTACTAAGTGTCGAACTTACACAACTTCAAATACTTATGTCATACGACTTAACAAACGTCATAGAACATACTTTCTATTACAATTACACTAAATTGCGTTATAAATGATAACACTTTGAATCATTATTACAAACCGTCACCAACGGGCCATATTTGTTTTCAAACTACAAACGGATTACTAAACCAACACTTGGACATAATGAGTTGTGTAAACAACTAGCCTAGATGGTCTTGCGAGACATCTACTTACTTAACTTTATATGTTTAGGCATTTGAAGGTTACGGGTTCGGAGAACCTACGGTTGATATTATTTACTCGTTTATTGATATAAACGTACTTGCAAAGACTCAGGTGAGTCTTACGGCCCCACTTTTACTGTTTTATCTTATTGGGGGAGATACATGCTACTACTTTTTCTTGAACACAAGTACTAAACTGTTTACTATACCAAACGGAATTGCATGAGTTGTTACTATTTACAGAAGTCTCTCCATCATATATCGTTAGTTATGGACTTAAGCGCGAACACTAGTTAATGGATCCATTAGGGAAATGACCCTCCCCACCCGGGGCAGTAGCGCTGCCACGTACTGATTTACACGTATAAACGGGTGACTACTTATTCGTTACTGATGCTTGCTCACTTACGAGCATGTCACGGGAGCAAACATATTATTTACGGGTTAAGCTTCGATTATGAGCCTCATGGCAACGGTATAAACTTATTTATTTACATTTGCTGGATTGCAAATACTGATTTTACGATTACTGGATTGCAATGGCTGATTTTACGTCTACGGGCACTACTAATGAAATCTCGTGTTCAAAGCCGATATTATTTACAAACCTGTGAGATTCACCAACCTTTTTGGTTGACACTTTTTAGCATGTTTTCTCAGGTACCCGGATGGAGTAGGATTACTCCAGGATTTTAGCTAGAGTCGCATGATTTCAACACAACTGCATTAACGGAGATTCTTAGCATTATCTTTTGTATATTTTGATTATGTAATAGAATCTCCCGCTATACGCGTGGACTCTAGGGGAAACTACATTTTGTATACGAAAACACTAAGTTTTCAAACATTATATCTATGGAATGTAACTAATTTACAAAACGTCTCATTTAGAAGTCGTTTGCTGTATACCTTGTGCTTTGTATATTGATTAGTAACACCCAAGTATGCTTCCGCAAAACAGTGAATTTCTGGGGTGTTACAGATTGGTATCAGAGCCTAAGGTTATAGTGAACTAGGTTGCATTTAGTGGGCCTAGACTATGACCATTAGGCAGTATTTCCTTATTAGGCATAATTGGTTCAGGAATCACATCATACGACTTTAATTTAACATAGCCTGATCAACTATGTACAATTAAGGAAAGATGATGTGAGGTCTGAAATGGTTATGTTAAACGGGGATGCGTTAGTTGACTCTGACCACGAGGGAACCGAGACTCTTACTTGTTATGTGCTAGACATACGCTAGGCTATTATATATTGAATATATATGAATAGGCCTCGCACGTAAACACACTCGCTATAGAGATAGCCGACGTTTCTCTGGTGACACTTACGAATTTCTCTCAGCGGTTTGCACCGACCATGACAGACTTGATTACCGTCACACCACCTTGTGGCACACTCTAATGATTTTATGAAAATCACATCTAACACCCGGAAGCAACGTACTTCCAAGGACTAAAATCCTCTCTCTGTCATTTCTATAGAACTCAAAGCCACGAATTCCCAAATGGACGACTACATGTCTGATAGTGACCAAGTCCACGGGGAACAAATCCAGTACACGTATCTCGATGAGGACATCGTACCAGAAGAAGAAATCATGCTGGAGGGAAACGAAAATCAGAATTTCGGAATGACTGGCATCGACATTGAAGAATATGAAAGAGTGCGAGATCAGGCCGTGGGACTAGACGGCCGAAATTGGGCACTTAAGCGTAAGTGCATAGACTATGAACAAAGATTGAGAATCTCAAACCGATCTGTCCCTACACGAATCAAAGATAAGATCCGTTACTGGAAGAAAGTGGCCACCAACCTAACCCGTAGGACCAAAACATGGATCAAACGTTTGGGCAGGAAGTCAACGGAGGAGACTAGGTACCGCTCCACGACTCAAAGATACAGGGACATGCTTGAGGCACGCTACCACCCACACGACCTGAACCTGGAGTCGGAAGACGAATCCGAAGGCCAGGAACCCTAACTAAGAATGAACCAACCGACTAGCAGAAACTGTGGACCGCCGTGTCACGCTAATGGAACAAATTAATCTACATTAAGATTAGTGTAGTTTTCGTCTTGTAATCTATCTCGTAATCTAGGGACTATCTAGCACTACTCTATAAACTAGTCGGATGTAACCATTCCCGGCACCTTTGTAATATCTCTGTAGGATGTAACTTTTGAACTCACTTTATCTATCAGATATCCTTTGTTATCTCAACTCACATTAATTGTCATTTTCCATGTTGATGTTATGTATTACTGCTTTTATACATGTACATCTGTGACAATTACCAGCTCATACAAAATCTCATGTATCTTCATTTCTTTTATTGAAGAATCATGCCGCCAAAGACACGACCATACACCGATGCCCAGATTACCTCCCTTATAACCCAGGCTGTTACTGAAGCCTTGGCTCGGAATACTCCACCAAATTCCTCGAGGAACAGCGATGCCGCTGAAACCACTACTGCTAAACCCTGTTCATACAAAGACTTTCAGAACTGCAAACCTCTAAACTTTGCAGGTACCGAGGGAGCTATCGGTCTAGTACGCTGGATCGAGAAAGTTGAGTCTGTATTTCTTATCTGCAACTGTGCGGAGGGAGATAAGGTTAAGTTCTCCGTTAGTACTTTTACTGACACCGCACTCACCTGGTGGAACACTTATGCCCAGACTGTGAGTGTTGCTACTGCTTACCAACTCCCGTGGGAGGAGTTGAAGAAGATGTTGAGGGGTGAGTATTGCCCCAGGGATGAATTGAAACAACTAGAAGTGGAATTCTGGAACCACAAGATGCAGGGTGATGACATCACCGGATACACCAACCGTTTCCACCAACTGGCACTTCTGTGCCCAACCATGGTCGATCCTGAGTACAAGAGGATCGAGAAATTTGTTGATGGCCTTCCTGAGAGACTCCAAGACCTGGTAACTTCTTCCAAACCGGGTACTATTCAGAGTGCCATCCGTATGGCCCATGAACTAACGGCAAATTCTGTCCGCCGTGGTACAACTTCAACCCCATCTACAAACAACAAACGCAAGTGGGAAGGTAACCCCAACTCATCCAACCAAACCTTCAACAAAAAGCCTAAGTACATTAAGGCTTATACATCTGGAACTTCGGAAAAGAAAGGGTACAGCGGGAACAAGCCCTACTGTTCCAAATGCAGCCGCCATCACGACGGTTCTTGCCCTTGCTCCAACTGCAAACGGTTCGGGCATCTAGCCAAGGATTGCCGAATCAACATTTCTACCCCCAACACTAATGCACCAAAGGCCTGCTTTGGGTGCGGAAATACAGGGCATTTCAAGAAAGATTGCCCAAAGCTGAAAAACAACAACAACCCTGCTCGCGGCAGATCATTCGTTATCAAGGCTGGGGAAGCCAGACAAGACCCGAACGTCGTGACGGGTACGTTCCTTCTCAACGACCTTACTGCTTCTGTGTTATTTGATACCGGTGCCGATAGAAGCTTCATATCTGAGAAATTTAGCCCTTTACTTGATATTACTCCCACTGCCTTAGATGCTAAATACATTGTAGAATTAGCTAACGGCAAACTGATTGAGACTGATAGCATCATACACAACTGTACACTTAACCTCACGAACGAAACGTTTTCCATTGATTTAATCCCTGTCGAGATCGGCAGCTTCGATATTATTGTCGGTATGGATTGGTTATCCAGGCACCGAGCTGAAATCATCTGCCATGACAAACTCGTTCGCATACCTCTTGTCTCCGGTGGAACCTTAGTCCTACAAGGGGAGACCGGTAGACGGAATCTGAATATTGTATCCTGTCTGAAAACGAGAAAATATCTACGAAAAGGGTATCAAGCCATCCTCGCACATGTAACGGAGAAGAAGTAGGAGGAGAAGCGACTTGAGGATGTTCCGATCGTGCGGGATTTCCCGGAAGTCTTTCCTGAAGACTTGCCCGGACTTCCGCCACCTAGACAAGTTGAATTCCAAATCGAACTTGTGCCCGGAGCTGCACCCGTGGCACGAGCCCCTTACCGTTTAGCACCATCTGAAATGCAGGAGTTGTCTAACCAACTACAGGAACTCCTGGACAGAGGATTCATTCGACCAAGTTCCTCACCTTGGGGAGCTCCGGTCTTATTCGTGAAAAAGAAAGATGGATCTTTCCGCATGTGTATCGACTACCGAGAGCTGAATAAGCTAACCATAAAGAATCGGTACCCACTTCCTAGAATCGATGACCTGTTCGACCAACTCCAGGGATCGAGTGTTTACTCAAAGATTGATCTATGGTCGGGTTATCATCAACTCCGAGTCCGTGACAATGATATCCCAAAGACAGCTTTCCGAACTCGTTATGGGCATTACGAATTCCAAGTGATGCCATTCGGGTTGACCAACGCACCGGCCGTATTCATGGACCTTATGAATCGGGTGTGCAAACCATATCTTGACAAATTCGTCATTGTGTTCATCGACGATATACTGATTTACTCGTGCAACGAACAGGAACATGCTCAACATCTAAAAACCATTCTCGGACTTCTGAAACACGAAGAGTTATATGCCAAATTCTCTAAGTGTGAGTTCTGGATTCGAACCGTTCAATTCCTCGGGCACGTGATTGACAGCCAAGGAATTCATGTTGATCCCGCCAAGATTGAAGCAATCAAGGGCTGGGAGTCACCGACCACTCCAACCGAAGTGAGACAATTCTTAGGTCTTGCTGGTTATTACCGCCGATTCATCGAAAACTTTTCAAGAATAGCTGTTCCACTAACCACACTGACTCAGAAAGATAAGAAGTTCGATTGGACTGATAAACAAGAGTCAGCCTTCCAGCTATTGAAAAACAAACTTTGCAGTGCACCAATCCTGTCCTTACCCGAGGGCACCGACGATTTCGTAGTTTACTGCGACGCCTCACACCAGGGACTTGGTTGTGTGTTGATGCAACGGGAAAAAGTCATTGCCTATGCCTCACGACAACTAAAAATTCACGAGAAAAACTATACGACCCACGACCTCGAGTTAGGTGCTGTGGTCTTCGCATTGAAAATCTGGAGACATTATCTCTACGGTACGAAAAGCACTATCTTCACTGATCACAAAAGTCTCCAACACATATTCGATCAGAAGGATCTAAACATGAGGCAACGTCGCTGGGTTGAGTTACTTAGTGACTACGACTGCGAGATCAAATACCATCCGGGCAAGGCTAACGTAGTTGCCGATGCCTTAAGCCGAAAAGAACGAGTGAAACCCCTTCGAGTCCGAGCACTTTCTATGACAATTCATAACGAGCTTCCTGCTCAAATCCTTACCGCTCAACTTGAAGCACTCAACGATGAAAACTTGAAAAATGAAGCCTTGCGAGGCTTGGATAAACAATTCGAAATCAAACCCGATGGAACTCGATACTTCTCTAACCGGGTGTGGTTACCCAAATTCGGAAACTTGCGAGATTTGGTGATGGCTGAAGCTCACAAATCTCGATACTCTATACATCCCGGATTTGACAAGATGTATCATGACGTCAAAGGGTTGTATTGGTGGCCTAACATGAAAGCTGACATCGCCTTGTACGTCAGTAAATGCCTAACCTGTTCCAAAGTAAAGACCGAACACCAAAGACCCTCTGGGTTGCTTCAACAACCTGAAATTCCTCAATGGAAATGGGAACAGATTTCCATGGACTTCATTACCAAACTACCGAAAACTTCGAGTGGTTGCGATACCATTTGGGTGATCGTGGACCGTCTCACGAAATCTGCTCATTTTCTGGCCATCAAGGAAACCGACAAGATGGAGCGTCTGACTCGCATCTATGTCAAAGAAATCATCTCGTGACACGGTGTACCTATCTCGATCATCTCGGATAGGGACAGCCGTTTTACTTCAAACTTTTGGCAATCGCTACAGAAATCTCTTGGTACTCGTCTGGATATGAGTACTGCTTATCACCCGCAAACCGATGGCCAAAGCGAGCGAACTATTCAAACACTGGAGGATATGCTACGAGCCTGCGTAGTCGACTTCGGTACTTCTTGGGAAAATCACTTACCGTTGTGTGAGTTTTCGTACAACAACAGTTACCATACCAGCATAAAGGCTGCACCCTTCGAGGCACTTTACGGACGTAAGTGCCGATCACCTGTCTGTTGGACTGAGTTAGGAGAATCCCAACTCACGGGTCCAGAAATCATTCAAGAAACTACTGAGAAAATCGTTGGTATTCAAAACCGGCTGAAAGCCGCGCGTGATCGTCAGAAAAGCTATGCTGACGTGAGACGCAAACACCTTGAGTTCCAGGTAGGAGACAAGGTACTTCTCAAAGTGGCACCGTGGAAAGGTGTTATTCGATTCGGGAAACGAGGCAAACTAAATCCTAGATACATCGGACCATTCGAAATCCTTGAAAGGATTGGTCCAGTGGCATATCGCCTGCAACTTCCTGCTGAACTTAGCAGCGTACACAACACATTCCACATTTCTAACTTGAAGAAATGTCTGTCTGACGAGACGCTGATTATACCGCTCGACGAAATTCAAATCGATGATAAACTTCATTTTGTCGAGAAACCTATGGAAATCATGGACCGAGAGGTCAAGCAATTGAAACAGAGTCGTATTCCCATAGTAAAAGTCAGGTGGAATTCTAGGCGCGGCCCTGAGTTCACCTGGGAACGGGAAGACCAAATGCGACAGAAATACCCACATCTCTTCCCAAACAACGCACCATCTGTGCACACGAACTAATTTCGGGACGAAATTTCTTTAACAAGGGGAGAATGTAACACCTGCTAAATTAGGATAATTAATTATGCCTAATTACTTGTAACTAGTTGTAATTAGTATGTAATAGGACTAATTGCAGACTCTATTTGTATATATATATATAAGGTGAATTATATATATATGTGTACTTACGCGATTTGCATTAATCGTACGTATTAACCGGACGGAGTCCGACACAGTTACTTGGACGTTGGTGACAGAAACTTACCTAAATAATGAGAACGTATTTTATTATATAAAATACACAGCGAACAAACATTATTTATAATATCGCGACGACATTTTAAATAATTTAGCGAATACGTATTAAACGCGAGTTAAGAATTTTAATACTTCGACAAATGTTTTATAATTAATTTCAAGGTATTTCATTAAAACATTCCCGTCACCTTTTAAAAATATAACTGCTTGATATAACGTTTAAACGACGGGGGAAACGAACATCGCACGGAGCGCGGAGGCGCGGACTGAAAATGGGAGGCTTAACCTCCCACCTTATTTTCTTTTCTCTTCATTTCTCATTTCCTTTCTCTTTCTTCCATTCTTTTCTCTCAACTAAC
Organism: Helichrysum umbraculigerum; assembly: GCA_949592205.1. NCBI lineage: Eukaryota > Viridiplantae > Streptophyta > Magnoliopsida > Asterales > Asteraceae > Helichrysum > Helichrysum umbraculigerum. The sequence goes on along the minus strand of CATIUR010000007.1, from coordinate 17,844,631 downwards.
AAAACCACCACCACCTTACAAAATCACAAAATAACATCACGAAACGACGCCGAATCATACCACTCCTTTGGAATAAAAGAACCACGGCATCACGATCTACCTTTCCATCTTTTCGGATTTTCTATCCGACATTTTGTAAGTTTCCGACAAAACCCGAAACTCTCCGTTTTTGCTCATTTTTACGTTTTTATGGTTTATATATGCTTAAAATGTCCAAAAATGGGTTGGGTAAAAGATTTGGACCTAACGGAAGTTTTTCGACCGATTTTCCGGCCACCAATTTCCGATCAGACCGCTACGTCGCAGAGACGCTGGGCTATCTGCGACGTAGCTCAAAACGTCGCTTACACCTCACAACGTCGCACATAGCGACGTCGTTACCAACGTCGCATTAAGTGGCCGACGTCGCACTTAGCGACGTCGCGACTTACGTCGCACAAAAATCTCAACGTCGCATTAGCGACGCCACTCCCTACGTCGCATTGATTTGCGAAGGTCGCATTATGCGACGTACATGCCAACGTCGCACCCTACGTCGCATGCTACGTCGCACAAACCAGAACCTTGAAAAGTCAGACTTTACTAAGTGTCGAACTTACACAACTTCAAATACTTATGTCATACGACTTAACAAACGTCATAGAACATACTTTCTATTACAATTACACTAAATTGCGTTATAAATGATAACACTTTGAATCATTATTACAAACCGTCACCAACGGGCCATATTTGTTTTCAAACTACAAACGGATTACTAAACCAACACTTGGACATAATGAGTTGTGTAAACAACTAGCCTAGATGGTCTTGCGAGACATCTACTTACTTAACTTTATATGTTTAGGCATTTGAAGGTTACGGGTTCGGAGAACCTACGGTTGATATTATTTACTCGTTTATTGATATAAACGTACTTGCAAAGACTCAGGTGAGTCTTACGGCCCCACTTTTACTGTTTTATCTTATTGGGGGAGATACATGCTACTACTTTTTCTTGAACACAAGTACTAAACTGTTTACTATACCAAACGGAATTGCATGAGTTGTTACTATTTACAGAAGTCTCTCCATCATATATCGTTAGTTATGGACTTAAGCGCGAACACTAGTTAATGGATCCATTAGGGAAATGACCCTCCCCACCCGGGGCAGTAGCGCTGCCACGTACTGATTTACACGTATAAACGGGTGACTACTTATTCGTTACTGATGCTTGCTCACTTACGAGCATGTCACGGGAGCAAACATATTATTTACGGGTTAAGCTTCGATTATGAGCCTCATGGCAACGGTATAAACTTATTTATTTACATTTGCTGGATTGCAAATACTGATTTTACGATTACTGGATTGCAATGGCTGATTTTACGTCTACGGGCACTACTAATGAAATCTCGTGTTCAAAGCCGATATTATTTACAAACCTGTGAGATTCACCAACCTTTTTGGTTGACACTTTTTAGCATGTTTTCTCAGGTACCCGGATGGAGTAGGATTACTCCAGGATTTTAGCTAGAGTCGCATGATTTCAACACAACTGCATTAACGGAGATTCTTAGCATTATCTTTTGTATATTTTGATTATGTAATAGAATCTCCCGCTATACGCGTGGACTCTAGGGGAAACTACATTTTGTATACGAAAACACTAAGTTTTCAAACATTATATCTATGGAATGTAACTAATTTACAAAACGTCTCATTTAGAAGTCGTTTGCTGTATACCTTGTGCTTTGTATATTGATTAGTAACACCCAAGTATGCTTCCGCAAAACAGTGAATTTCTGGGGTGTTACATGCATTTAGATGCAAGTTCCCAGTTTTGACCATCTAGCTCTTCAACTTGGTCTCTAACTCTCTCATATTCCTCTATGTCAATCAATCCAAAGTGGTGGTTTTCAATTTCTTCTTCCACCAGTTCCACTATCGGAATTGTTTCGATATCGACATATACATATTGTATCTGCTCGTCGATGGTTATGTCATCATCTGATGAGTACTCACTTATGACAGGTTCTGTCATTTTTCCAGTTTCAAGAGATCTATAGGTTACAAAGACATATTTCAGTATCCACAATTATGTAGCATCTATTGTCAATATATAATCCAATCACGACGCCCAGCTCCACTGCCTGTAGCAAATTTATATAAATGCTTTATTGCTTTAAACAACTGTTTAAACTGGCATCCTTTATATATTATGTTCTGTATGATCATATGCTCTGATACCAAGTCTGTCACACCCCAAAAATCCATAATTGTGTTTATTTAGTGTTTAGCGGAAGCAAGTTATAATTGGCGGAAGCATCTTGTGTAAACAGTTTAACAGCGGGGTGATGACATATCAATTGTGCATTCATCGTATCAGAGCATATGATCATACAGAACATAATATATAAAGGATGCCAGTTTAAACAGTTGTTTAAAGCAATAAAGCATTTATATAAATTTGCTACATGTGTTTGCATGCAGTTTCTATGTTTACACCCCTATGTTTAAAAGCATAAAACATTTGTAAAGTAGGGGCTGTGAACTCACTGTAGTTTTGCTCGGTAGGAAAGCTAGCAGCCAAACAGATAACAGACCAAGGTATGTTAACCTATACAATAAATATATTAACATAAGTACGTTTGATTTGTTTTAATCACTTATGTTAACAGTTTGTTTGTTTGAAGAAATGGTTGATTTCTTAGTAATATAAGTTGTTGACTTTATTAATGACATTGCGTTGAAATATTGTTATTATTTCATAAATCGTATACTTGTTAAGTGTACAAATCAATATGTAATTGTCTATTTAACGGAAGGTCGTTTTATTTTCATTTGTACATATACTTTGTATATAGTTGTTCGTATAATTCGAATGTTATTCCAATATCATTGTATGTACATATATTTGTTTTATATATGTGTACGGATGTAAACATACTTGTTGTATATTATTAATTTGTACGTTTGTTAAACGTGAAATTCATTGTGTGTATATATATATATATATATATATATATATATATATATATATATATATATATTTATATATATTGTAATACGTTGTTTACGTATTTAAAACGTTATAGGTTTTATTTGTTATAAAACTCAATAATATATTTATTTTGTTTATACAATAAATATTATTTGTTTTTAATATCGTTACATTTGTTTAACAGATTTAAGTGTCCCGATAATGTAATCGTTTTCCCAAAACATATAATTTACAAAGTCCATGTTCATATATACGTTTATATATATATATATATTGTTCGTTCGTACGAGTTTAAATAAGTCCAAAGTCCGTGTCTCGAATATATCTCATTTATGTATTTATTAATAGTTTACAATGTCTCGTAAATGTCTCGTATAAATGGAATCGTTAACGGAAACGTTTATGTTTTAAAATAAAAGTCAGATTTGTTGACCAGGGGTGGGAATCCGCCGGATTTAAAAGAATCCGCCGGATTCAAGTCAAAAATCAGAATACGCCGTATTTAAATGAATACTCCGTATTCATTTGTGTTCACAAGGCTGGTCATGTGAAGGTTTGGGAATACGCCGGATTTGGTTGAATCCGCCGTATTCAATCAAGTTCGGGGGAATCCGCCGTATTCAATCGAATACGCCGGATTCGTTTGTGTTCATCAGATAGTTTGCGTGAAGCTTTGGAATACGCCGGATTCATTTGAATCCGCCGTATTCACCCGTGTCTTTTACTCGTTCATCGTTTTAGCCGAAAGTTAGTGTGCGGGTCGGACACGGGAATCCGCCGGATTCCCTTGAATCCGCCGGATTCGTTTGGTTTTTGGTTCTGAATACGCCGGATTCAAAGGAATCCGCCGTATTCGTGGCTCGTTTCAGCCTCTGTTCGGGTCTGATGAACTATATACACAGATCATCTTGGCTCCAAATCATTATACATCAATACTAAATGGTTACCACAAGTTTATATATCGTTTTTATAAGTTATTACGTCATTTTAACATATTTTCATATAACGATTTTGTATTTGAAGTTTTGAGTTATAAAAACATTTTCATGATCAAACCATAATTCTTCAAGTTTGTGATGTTATATGTACAGATTATGATATGTAAACTTGTTATATTACAAAATCAAAACAAAGAAATTAAAGATTTGAAGTTTCCTTACAAAGAGATTTGTGAGAATGATGATGAAAATGATGAACGATGATGATGATGTTGATGTTGCCTCTGTTTCTTGCTCCTGATGTTGTTGTTATGAAGATCAAAGAAGATGAAAATTTTTGAAGTGTGAATTATTGAGATGTGTGTGTGTTTGTGAAATCACAGAGAAGGAATGGAGGGAGTATAAAAATCAAACGGGTATGGGATTGAAGATCAGAGATGTCTCTGTATTATTGGAGGTTGGTGACCATTTTTGGTACATCAACTTCGAGTACGGGTATAATTATAGCAATATAAAAATAAACATTTTACATTTTTATTTTGTAGGTGTTCTACTGGTTCGTTATTTATAATTGGAATAATGATGTTTTCATTATTTTAAATAGATGTACAATTTTGTACATTTTACTGCGCGTACGTAATTGAGCGCCAAATTTCAGTTAATTTAGGATTTCATATTTTGAAGTATTGTTCTAAATACTTTACAACGAGTTAGAAAATTAACACTTTTCATATTTGGACCTCTTATGTACGTTTTAGAATTGTTTCTGTTCGTTTATAATACGTTTTATGTTAAACGTATATTTAGACCGTTGTATCTATATGTTATAGATATATAAATACTCGTAATTAATAATTACATTATTAAGTATTTTTGTATCACGAAACTTTTGTCATTTATTTTTGTCGGGTTCGTTCCGATATATTTGTACGTAACTTTTAATACTTGTTTATTACGTATTACTTTTTGTTTAAAAGTACCAGGCTTGCTAGACTTACATCACATCAAGAAGTTTTGTTAAAACTTAATCAGGAAATTAGCGTAAGAATGCACATGCTTAATTGTTAATTAATACCTAGTTTGGAGAGTTGTCACAGTTCACTATGGGTGAGCCGATTTATCAATTGACTGACGATGTATTTAACTTTTAATGATACATATACTTATAGCTCATAACATATGTAAGGTCTCTCTTTAAAACTCTTAAAGTCTACGGTCTTATTTTAAAACATTTTAAAATTTAGGGTTATATTTTAAACATTTCAAAATATAGGGTCTAAAGTGTAAATTCTTTTTACCAATTTAGACAAGACAATTTCCAATTTATCTTTACCTACATACTATTGCAGATAATTAAATGCTAATATTTATTAAGCTAAGGCTCTGATACCACTGTTGGATTTTCTATTCCCTAACTAGATTAATATACGCAGCGGAATTATAACAAAATTAATCTAAGGCAATTAGGAAACTAAACCCTAAGGGATCTTAACTTGAATAAATAAAAGCAATAAAACAATAAGATAAATAGAAATTACTAACCTTTGAGAAAATAATTTCTCACGCATAGACCACCTTGCAGAACCTTCTTGCTTTGGAGGTGAGTGCCCAAACCAGAACACCTCTAATGCTTCACACCCACGAACCAAGAGAAATTCCCAAACTCCTAGGGTCCCGACTCTAAGTCGTGTAAACTCTCACAAGGAGTAGGAATGAGAAAGAGAAAAAGAATTGAAAGCTATTCAATTCTGGGATGATCTGAAAGCATAGGGGAGGTCCCTATTTATAGGGTAGGAGGAGGCCCAGGGTTTCATCCTCTGGCCGATGTGGGACAAGTCTCCAGGGTTTCCAACCGGCGGTTGGACCTTCCAACCGGCGGTTAGATCCGCTTGTTCCACCGCCTCAATCCTCTTGACTCTAGCCGCCGGTTGAACCTTCCAACCGACGGTTGGATCCACTTTCCAGAATGTTCTATTAATTAATCCAATAATTAATTATCTCTTGTTTAGTTCTCTTACTGTTCATTGAGGGTGACCCAAAAAGGACTCTACTTTTAATGATAGTCTTACCAATTTAGTTATGACCTTGGACACTATTCCAACACTTATTTCATTAGTTATGATGTTGTTTTCGTTTTTGTATATTTTTATGTAAATTCACATTTAAAATATCCTACTTTACCAAATATTATTGAAAAAATATAAGTTCTAGTTGTAAGCTACATCTACAAGCTTATCTTCCTAGATACACCCCCGAAACATGAATGTTAAGATAAGTAATAGGTACAATTTCAGGACTTGGTATGTGTGTATTTGTCATGCTAATTGTCATTGTTATTGCATTGTTGATTATTGAAGATATTGATATATATGTTAACGTATTAAGTTGATTGTTGTTGTTTGTGCTGTATTCACGTCTTGATGAGGACGCGATAAACAAGTTGGTGATTAAGTTTATCTATCAATGGAAGCGTGGAAAATCTACGAGGAAACGCGAGTAAAAATCCATTCGGTGCTGACGTTGAAAATTTACATCAGCAATAAAATATTTTTTCCCAGCACCGACTAGTCGATACTTCATTTGGGGTTGTGCGAATCTGGATTTTTTATCTTTTATTTTATTTAACTAGTTTATAACCCACGGATTCGCGGGATTATTATATAGAATTTTTTTAGTAGCTTGTTTCATGTAATGGAATATAACAAAATTAATGTAAATTTGATTCAGTGTGATCCCTCTTATTCCAACAGATCATTAGTTAATTCCTCGGTTTGCAAGTGAGTAGGTGACGGGTACCACTTTAGTGACACCATGGTATTACCATGTTACTTTGGCTCCGTGTGCGGATTTAGTAGGATGTTAGTCGGTTTATGTCAATTTTGGGAACAACTGATATGGCAACTGTCAAGTCAATTTTGAGAGATGTTGATGTGGCATAATCTGACCTGTCTTTGCATCGATATACCCTATTGTTTCAATTTACACATGTAGTGGGTGTTTGGGGGGCTTATTTTGATTGCTTATATATTTTTTGCTTAATAAGCTAACATATAAGTGTTTGAATAAGTCAATTCTGTGAAGCTTGTTTACTTATTTCTACTTTGTGAGGGGATTCAAAAGAAGCCCCAAATTTCAAGCTTATTTGCTTATAAGCAAATAAGCATTTTCAAATAAGCTTCCCAAACACCCCCATAACATCACGCAATCTATGCCACCACTTGCCACCATGATTTACCAAATTGAGAAAAAAATTTATAGTTCGCAAAATATAGCATTTCTAAAACCGTGTCACGGGATACATTTATAGAGGTGTAATAAAAATGTAATTCTCAACCTCCCTATAAGCTCTGTAACCAAAACCATGTTGCCTGCTTCATCATCTTGCACTTTTGAGACAAAGACTATATGATAATAATCCATATAACTGTAACAAAATTTTATTTAAGGGCATGATTTGGCTATATGTGGTAACAGAGAAAGAGACATACTTTAATTAAAGTCACAAAACTTAACCTTTTTGAATGCCAAAGCGAAGAGACAACTCCTCTCATCATATCAGCCCACCATATTACGGGATACCACCTAGACGGTACAATTAGCTTAGTTTCTAAGTTGCAGTATACTTAAAATAGGTTACTTTAAGATTGTATTTTGATTATCTTCTTTTCAAATAAATCATAAGATATCATAATGCAATGAAGTACTTAGTGCACTTTTTGGCACTTTAGAGGAGCATGAATTTGACAAAAATACTAACATGTACGTAATTTATGGACTGTACGATCTCCTCTCTAAATATTTCATTTAAGGTCAAAAATTAAAGTAAAAACGGGTGATATTTAAGAGTGGGTCAATCCGGTCGGGTTGGCTCAAACACACCATTTATATATTTACTTAACCATAATCACAAATACACTATATCAAGAATTTATTTGTACGTTCACGATGATTATACAAAACTCTTCAATAAATAGATTCTTTATTGTCATGGTAGCATGCTCATTCACAGGTAGAGGCGACCTGAAGAAAAGGTAACTTTCATAGGTTAAACAATCAATATGAGAATAACTTCCAACACTAAATTACACAATTAAATATGATCTCTAAAAGAATGGTATACAACCCGTAAACCCAAGACATGCAACTAAAGTGTGATAGAATATAGATGCAATAGGCTTATAAGATCATTAAAACTATAAACGAAATGCATCTTAAACTCGTTTATTAAAAAAAAGAACCAAAGCCAAACCACACAAATGGCATTTATACTCAATTGCATCATTTCAAACTACAAGAATAACTACAAGAAAAATGTCGCCGAAGCAATACATTCCAACCAACTGGAGAATGAGTTCGATGATAGTCTCCAGGCCTCGGGTATATAACACAGTAAAAGAGACCTTTCATTGGACTGCAATCAACATAAAACCGTGAATCAACTTGTTGCACACAAGTATGATAGCCAAAATTGTGTCCTTGTATACAAATTACCACTTAGCAGATTATAACATATATACAGTCTTTTAAAAGAACAATGATACAAATGATTGTTACACACTAAAAACGTATATATACCATGAAGAAGACAACTCCCTAACTTTTGGTGAAGCCAATGAACCACCATGATTTTGTGCTCTCATTGCAAACTACCATCTTCATGTATATCTTTAGAAGCCATAAGTGGGAGCAATGACCCTGCGCCTAAAAGGAAAGATACAGAACAGGAGAACCCTTTAACTTGCTCAATTATAATGCCTTCTCTAAGCTCTCTCCAACTCTTAATATGATACCATCAACAGGACTGATCTGCATTTGAAAAGGTTATATTATCACTAAACCGTAATGGTGACTTGGTGAGTAGAAGTGAGAAAATAAAACCAGTCATCATGGGTTTTGGTTTAGCTCAAATGGGTCAACTAAAACAAACAGGTGTGGACCAGCCAAATGGGTACAGACTTGCCCAAAGTCTATTCTCAATGCATACAACATTTTAAATCAATTTGTTGAAGGATTTAGATTAGTAGTGTGTAAATATTATTTTTGCATTCAAAGTTAACGCATTAATATCTATAAGGTTTTTTCAACGGGCAAGAAATCTTTGTGAAGCAATGCATTCCAAAGTGGCATTTCGACCAACCCATTTTGACCAAACCGCCCATTTCGCCCCTTATATGTGACACATAAGTAAATAATTGAGAAATACACCAGCTGGTTACCAGTTACCAAAATACGTAGGTCATAATCAATTAGCCTGCAACCTTCTTTCGGGTACGAACAAAAAAATCTTTTAGAGATGCATACTGATTTAAAGGCAAGGCAACTTCATCCGAATCTAAGATAAAAACAAATGAGATTAGTATATATCAGTTTGTTAAGAGCAATCAGTATTATAGCAAATGATATCAATTAATAGTTAGTTAAGAAAAAATGTAATACTTGATCTAAAGTACACAGGATCATTTCCAAAACTTTGCTTACCAAAATCTAGAAAGTGAAAAAATACAATGATTTTAAGTAATACTATGAACTTCAATGATCATACCAAAAAGAATTCACGAGAAATTTCCTTTACAACATCTATGCCTCTGCATTAAAACATAGTAAAGTCATTATCAATGTGAGAATATCACTCATTGCAAACCTGGCACTCTAAAATAACAAACATCACCAAGCAACTATATACCATCTAATTATATTTCACAACTACGATCTCATGAGAGTACTTATTACTACAATACAAACACTATACTTACGTTGCTTCGGTATTCTGACCGGATAAAAAAAGAGCTAATCGTTACCTCAGCTCCTTTTGTCACATGCCAACATGACCCGCCTAGTTTGCCTATCACCTAAAGAATTACACAACGTATATTGTTTTAGGGGATTCATGCATCCATCAAATTTCCTACATTTAAAACCCGATGATTAAGCATGCCGCACTGATCTTCAAATAACACTTGAACGACTATTATTTTTTAGACAAATTGCTCTAAGTGTCTAGCTCTATCCACTTCGTTTGTAACTCTTACGTTTTTTATTGAGACTTTCCTTGTTGAAATCTTCAAACTCTAACTTCATCCAAACATCCATTATCAAATTTTAGTTCTACAACCTTGAATCCCTCATTTTGAACCTCAATCCCATCAATTGACCAATGAAATTCGCCATTTCATGGGTCTTATTTAGCATATAAACCTTTAAAGTACATGGAATACGGTTTTGAAAAGTTATGTATATGCATCCTGCTCACGCCCAGAATGATTATTAAACAATTCATTCAAGCCGTATGATCTTTAGACCATCAACTAAGACAGTATACAGATTCAAAATCAATTTTAGAATCAATCCTATAAATCCTAATTTCAGAATTTAAAAAGTAAGCAAAATCACATACCTGATTTGACGATGAACACAACATCTTGATGAAAGCAACACATCATACGATGCGGAAATATTCATTCAAGCCGTAGCATATGTAGAACATCAATAAAGATCATATGCTGATTCAAAGTCAAATTCAATGTTAATCGTATTGTAACACCCTCAAATTTAATGATTTGCGGAAGCATACTTGGGTGTTACTAATCAATATACAAAACACAAGATATACAGCAAACGACCTCTAAATGAGACGTTGTAAAACGATTTCATATGAAATAAATGTTTGAAAACTCAATGTTTTCGTATACAAAATGTAGTTCCCTAGAGTCCACGCGTATAGCAGGAGATTCTATTACATAATCAACATGTACAAAAGATAATGCTGAGAATCTCCGTTAATGCAGTTTAGTTGCAATCATGCGACTCTAGCTATGTCCTGAAGTAATTCTACTCCGTCTGTGTACCTGAGAATGCATGCTAAAAGGGTCAACACGAATGTTGGTGAATCTCACAGGTTTGTAAGTAATATCAGTTTTGAACACAAGATTTCATCGGTAGTGCCCGCAGGCATAAATCAAGTATATGCAAATCCAGCAAATGTAAAGTATATAAGTTATACCGTTGCCATGAGGCTCATAATTGAAGCTTAACCCGTAAGTAATAAATTGCTCCCGTGACATGCTCGTAACTGAGCAAGCATAAGTAACGAATAATAGTCGCCCGTTTATACAGAACGGTTCGTGGTAGCGCTACTACCCCGGGCGGGGAGGGTCATTTCCCTAATGGATCCATTAACTAGTGTTCGCGCTTAAGTCCATAACTAACGATATATGATGGAGAGACTTCTGTAAAAGTAAGTACTCATGCAATCCCGTATAGTAAAATGAGTAGTTTCGTACTTGTCTTCAAGAAAAGTAAGCAATGTATCTCACCCCGTATATAAAACAGTAAAAGTGGGGCTGTAAGACTCACCTGAGTCTTGTAGTAAGCAGTAGCAATTAGCAAGTAGTAAGTAAAGCAAGTAGGTTCTCCGAACCCGTAATCCTTCAAATGCCTAGACACATAGTGTTAGGTAAGTAGATGTCTCGCAAGACCACCTAGAATAGTTGTACACGACTAGTATGCCCGATGTTTGTTTAAGTGTTCGTAACCGTAAGTCTTTAGAAAACATGTTTGGTCCGTTGGTGACGGTTGATATTTGTAATTTCAAAGTATGATAATTGTGTTTGAAACATTTTGTAATGAAACGACGGGGGTCCGGGGGCAGATCCCCTGGTTGCGGGGTTCCAAGGGGTGGCAACCCCTTGGCGGGGTCCAAGGGGCAGAGCCCCTGGTCGGGGTCGAGCTGCCAAGTCATCTCGGAGGGAAAAATTCATATTTACTACCTTGTTTTTAGTGAAAATCTCTTAAGAATTCTGTTTTATGCGACACTTCATGGCGTCACTTAGGGTGGTCATGCGACACTTAAGAAGTGTCGGGTAACGTGGTCGTGCGACACTAGGGAAGTGTCGGTAAAATATCAAGGCGTCACTTAACAAGTGTCGTATAGCAATCTGAAATTAATTATATGCGACACTTAAGAAGTGTCGGGTAAAGTAGTCGCGGCACTTAAGCAAGTGTCGGTACGATGGTAGGCGTCACTTAAGTAAGTGACGCATGTAGTGTCGGTAAAGGGGCTTATGCGACACTTAGTCAATGTCGCACGAAGTGACGCATATCTGGGTTCGTCAGTGCGTCACTTACGTCTGATCGACGGATTTTGAGCCAAAAACGTGTTTTCGGGTTTCCGTTTGGTCCAAATCTTTTACCCAACCCTCCAATGGACATTACAAGCTATTTTAAACAACAAACAAGCAGAAATGCTAAAAACCGAGAGATGTCGGGATTTGTCGGAAACTTACAAAGTGTCGGATGAAAAATCCAAAAAGATAGGAAGATAGATCGGGTTGTGGTGGTGCTTTTCTTCCAAATGAGTCTTGAAATCCGAGTGCGTTTTGTGATGTTATTTTGAAGATTTGTGAGGTGGTGGTGGTTTGGTGATTTGAGAGAAAAAGAGGGAAGAGAGAGAGATGGTGAGGGTGAAATGAGGAAGAAAAGGGAAAGGGTGGAGGTTTTGTTGAAAGCCTCCACTTTTCAGCTTTCGTCCCCGCGCCCCGTGCGGTGTTCGTTTTCTCCGTTGTCTAAGCGTTAAATATTTATTTTTCGCGTTAATTATTCATTTTAAAAATACGGATCTTTGTTAAATAATTTAGTTGCATTATTTTGTCAAATCTTTAAATAGATTTGTTTATTTTTGTTTTTAATTTGCGCGTTAACTATTTTAATCGTGTAGACGTTTATTTGTACGATATAATACACACTTGGGGTATTGTCAAAATAGTACTTGGAAAATGATCGTGTTATTGAACAAAATGTTTCACCAACGTCCGTATTAGTTGAATCGAATTACATTCGGTTTAAATTGTGTACGATTAAATCCGATCGCGTATTCGTATATATTCATCAATATATATTTTGATACATTAATTAGCCTAACACAGAACTAATTACATGTATAAATCATAGAATTAGGCACTAAATACTAGTCTTAATTTGGCGGTTGTTACACGTATAAACCCTAACTTCTGAAATAAAAAGAAGCCAAATCGCATACCTGATTTTGACCGGTTTAAATTGTGTACGATTAAATCCGATCGCGTATTCGTATATATTCATCAATATATATTTTGATACATTAATTAGCCTAACACAGAACTAATTACATGTATAAATCATAGAATTAGGCACTAAATACTAGTCTTAATTTGGCGGTTGTTACACGTATAAACCCTAACTTCTGAAATAAAAAGAAGCCAAATCGCATACCTGATTTTGACCTGGAACACATTAAAATTGACGAAGCAACAATTCATCCCGCGCTTTTGGTATTAGGTGACACGCTTTTAAACAATCAAGCCGCTACCTTTTACGAGATTGGTGTCACGCGATTTGTTTGGGTGGTTGTACTGATTTGGCTGTCGATTCACCGTCGGAAAGGATTGCTCCAATTCACGATGGTAGTGAATTGGAGGCTGCAAATCCTGTGAAGAACCTTTGACATCGGTTATTTTATAAACCCTAATTCAATCGCGAATAAAATTGGGTTCACGATTGTGAATACGGGAGTGGAATTGCAAAGGGTTTTGCTTTCAGGGTTATGGATTTGGCTGATGATCCAGGGAGCGTGCGTGAAGGTGTGTAGCAGAAGAAAGTGATTAGGGCAGTATTTAATCAGGGGCAATTTCATAATTTGTAACACGGGTAATTAGACTAATGATGTCATTAGTTGATCTAATAGTGTTTTAGTTAAGGAGTGCTCTCCAATCAAAGGGGGAGATCTCTTTTAAGATGTTCTTATATATATATATATATATATATATATATATATATATATATATATATATAGATTAGATAAAAATTTGCACAAAGATTAGGATATGTATCCTATTCAAATTAGGTAACTAGGACTAAGGAAAATAGGAAATAAGGTTTCTGTACAACGATTGTCAACCTTATAAATATTAGACTTGTCTAATTGTCTATCATTATTCATTACGCTTTTTATAATGTTCGCTCTCAATTTCGAATTTAGTATTCTTGTTAGGGTTTATTACTCTAGAGCTTATACTAAACTTTGGTTGATTTATCTATAATTACTTATAAACCATGTCCATTGTTGATACTTAAAAGTCTTAAAAAATTAATATTCCCAAAATGCTCCTACTACATTAATAAACAGCTACGACCTTTTATATCAAAAAAAAAAAAAAAAACAAACAAAAACAAAAACAAAAACAAAATCATATTCAATACAATTAATTACTATACTCTAATTTAGTAAATAGCTATCATAATTAATTATACACAACAGCTAACATTCATCATTTCAAAAAGAAAATCACAGTTATCACAATTATATTTATGGAAACTATTCACAATTATCATCTATAATCTATAAATCTATAAATACATATAAAGCATGTTCACATTGTTGAATTTTAATACTTAAATGATAATCAAAATTACTCATATATAATCGATAAGAACATTCTATATTTATTTGTGACGCATTTGACATGTTATACAACTATTCAAATATGATACTCCTCATTTTATTTAACGAACTTAATATTCTACGCAACAAAAATACAAAAAATAGTTGTTAGGTGTCGCACTCCCAAATTATGATGCGGAAGCGATTCGGGTCGGGGCGCGACTAATCAAATATCAACAGCACATAAGATATAATGAACGACTCTATATGCATCGTTTACAATACATTGATATTATAAAAGTCTTACACTGTTATAATAGTTTACAAAGGCTCGAATTGATGTAAGAGAATCTATGTCATAACTAATTTATACAAAATATAGTAATGCATGATAATCTCCTGATATTTGCATGAGACTCGAGCTAATGGGCATCCTGAGTGAGCAGACTTACTGCTGCTGCGAACCTGAGAATACACGCTAAATTGGTCAGCTTACGCTGGTGAGCTCACAGGTTTAATGATAAAGTATAATGTATGAACCGCAAGATTTAAGTATGGTGATTTGCAATTAAGCAAATAACTAAATGATAAATGATGTATATAACTGCCATGAGCACATAGTCTGAGCTTAACTGAGGTGTTAGGATCACAATTAAGTGCCTGAGCGAGGGTGCCTCTATGCGTGTGCCTAATCAACACACGTATGAACAAACGATAATGCGTTTGTTTTGACCAGTCAGTGCTTGCTGACCCGGACGGGGATTGTCAGTCCCATATGGTACCATACACTAACATTCACGCTACAAAGTATTACCAAACTATGCTAATGGGGACTTATGATGATTAGATGATTAACTCATGCAGAATATAGCGATATTTGATACTTGCGTTCACATGTAAAACAAAATAAGCATGTATTCTCACCCCTAGAGTAAAAATAGTAAAATAGGGGCTTTGAGACTCACCTGAGTCTGATGAGATACTATCAAGCACTAATGATGGTGTACAAGGGAAATGATGTCGTCTCCAACGATCGAAACCTGCTGGGCGTCCTAAACGCGCAAGGTTTTAATGATTAGATGTCTCAACAAATCATCTATGCTAGTTGTTCCCTCAACTAGTTATGTCCAAATACATTGGTTTGTTTGTTGGTGTTTTTGAAAACATGTACGGTCCGTTGGTGGTGGTTTGTAATAATAATTCCCAAGTATTATTATTATGTTTGTTTCGTTTATTGACTTGTAAAAGCATACGTATTTGTTTAAGTGTTTCAACACATGTATCGTTATCCGTAAATATCGTAGCATCGTTTTTGTTCAAGTTTAATAGTAAAACACCTAAAACAATTGTTTCGAGCCAAAATCTAAAGTTTTACATTTCGTTTTACGTTTTTCGTACCGAGGCTCGTTTCGGTTGACTTGGTCAAACGTGTTCGGTTTGACCTGAAACTTTTACACAAGTCTTAAAATAGTTAACTAAGACCTATAAAGTTGTCGGTACGTTTTATGGTCGGCCTGAAGTGTCGGTTTTATGTTTATGTCAAAAACAGTCCCAAAATGTGTTTTTCGGTTTATGTCGGTTCATTTCGCCACTCGATTTTAACGTGTTCTAGTCCGAATTAGATTCCACAATTTTTACCAGCTGATCATGTGTGTGTCTAGTTCATAACATGATTTTTCCAACAACTATAGAGCTCATATAGATGGGTAATTAATTCCGCGAAAGAACCGTACTTGGTTTTCGACAAACATCAGACCAGTCGCAAAGATCGGATTATACACAAAAATACGTAGATTTCTGGAAAGAGCCATAGAAGAACTTTTTGTAGAACTTTTCAATACGCAACTTTTAAAAAACATTTGGTTGTCTAATTCTTAGTAGAACTCAAGTTATGGTCAAATTAGTAAGCTGTGTTTTTGAAGACAGATTTCTGCATGTTGGTTTAAGTGTTATAAAAACGAGTTTCAAGCTTATATTTGGACATAAAATGGTTAGATGATTAAATAAACATCAAAATCAGTAACATGCAACTAAAATCTAGTAAATGGTTTAAGATCCTTACAAAGAAATGATGATAAAGATGAAGGAGATGATGATGATGATGATAATGAGCTTGATTTCTTGGTTCCTTCTTCTTCTAGACTTCAAGATGATGTATGATTGTGATTATTTGGTGTTAGAGAGTGGTTTTAGAGCTGGTTTAATCTCAGAATTTTGAGAGAGAGAGAGTTGAGAGAACTTTGTGAGAAATATGAAAATGAAAATGAAAAAAAATGATGGAAGAATGCATGTATCATGTATGGTGTTGTAAGAAAAACTCATGATGGGAAAATGCATGAAATTTTAGAGGATGGAGGAGAGGTGGCCAGCCCCCACATGGGTCCTACCTGTGTTTTTGATCAGATTTTAATTCCCAGTCTGTGTTTGCGTACTGTGTTTCGTTTACTCGATCGGTTTGACGTTTATTTATACGTTAAACGTTAAATACGCATGATTTAAATGTCAAATTTAAATTCGATATTTTCACTTGAAATATTTAATATAAATAATTGAAAACACTTATAAAAATGTTCCGTTTATTTACTGGCCTCGATTTACGTGTCGGTTTTACGGAGGTTTAATCGCGTAGCGTTTAAACTAGCTGTTTTTGTTAACGTTTTAAGATATGATATTTTAAATGAAGGTTTTACTCGAAATGATATATTTTAAACTTATAAAATATTTTTTTGATTTTTGTTCGATTGTCAGACGCGTTTCACACGTTTCTGTAATATACGGGTTACTTAATACGATACAAATGATTCATTAAATATTATCAACATAATATTTATGAGTTTATGAGTTTATTAAATAATTTCATATTATTTAATATTTTGTTCACCAACGTCCGTATTTATGATGTCGGAATTCATCCGAATATGTAAATGTACGATTTAAACAAATCGCATACGTGTGTGTATATATAATAAATATATCGATACACATAATGATACACATAATTAATCCTAATTACGTGTATTAGTACTATGATTAGGCACTAATTATTAGCCCTAATTGGTCGGGTGTCACATTAGGCCACTCCCAACCCAAAAACCAACTGACAGAAACTGACAGAGCCACGTCAGCGCCACGTCAGCTTTTTCAGAAAACTGACTGAAACTGACAGAAACTGACAGACCCCTCCCATCCCTGATCCACCACTTCTATTTTATGGGCCCCGCTGATCAATTTTTAATTCAAAAAAATTACAAAACTATTTAAATTAAACACAATATAATTTAAATAACACACATTCCATTAAAAATTAAAATTACAACAATTCCTAAAAAAATTAAAATTACAACAATTCCTAAAAAATTAAAATTACAACAATTCCTAAAAATAAAAATTACCACTATTCCTAAAAATAAAAATTGCAACGATAAGTAAAAATAAAAATTCAAACAAAGACGTTATTATCCAACAATTCCTAACGAACACGGTAATTTGGTGGAAGTTGCGCAATGTGTTGGATTAGAGCATTGCGAAGTCGATGATGAACTTCCCGATCCCGTAATTCCCTGTCCATCCGCAGTGAAGTTGCAACTCTTTCTTCCCATGAGCGGTTTGGTCTATTTGACGGTTCAGATGGATAATCTTCTTCCAGGTCACACATATTTCGCCCGTTATCCTCCGTTATCATGTTGTGTAGAATAATACAAGCATACATGATTCTTTTTATTCTATTAGTGTTGTATGGTCTAGCCGGGTTCTTGATGATTTGCCAGCGGCCTTGAAGGACACCAAATGCTCGTTCCGCATCTTTCCTTGCAGATTCTTGGTATCTCTTGAAGCGAGCCTCAACTTGAGTTAGTGGGTGGCTGAACGACTTAACAATTGTAGCCCATTCCGGATAAATTCCATCCCCCAGATAATACCTCTTTGTGAAATTTTGTCTAGCAATCGTAAAGTTAACTTGGGGAGCTCTATCTTGTAGCAAATCGGAGAACAAATCCGATTGATTAAGAACGTTAATGTCGTTGCTCGAGCCCGCTGGACCAAAGAAAGCGTGCCAAATCCACAAGTCATAAGACGCAACTGCTTCGAGCATGATTGTTGGCTGACCTTGATCACCTCTAGTGTACTGACCTTGCCATGCTACTGGACAATTTCTCTAAGGCCAATGCATACAATATATGCTTCCGAGCATACCCGGAAAACCATGCAACTCGAAATGACGTTGATGTAAACGTTGCACATCTTCAAGTGTTGGTTTTCTCAAATACACCGTAGAGTACAAATGAAATACACATTTACAAAAATTATCCAAAGACTTGTATGATGCTTGTTCACCCATATGCAAGTATTCATCAAACACATCCGCGGCACAACCATACGCTAGTTGGCGTACGGCGGAAGTGCATTTTTGGAAAACATTAAAACCGGGTCTGCCGAGTGCGTCAATACGTTGATGAAAATATGCAAAGTAATCTGGTAACGGATCTTGAGGATAAGATATAATATTTTGACATATACGGACAAATAATGGCTTACTCATCCGAAAACGACGTCGAAATACATCCGCCGGAAATGTTGGGTTGTCGGCAAAGTAATCTTGAAATAAACGTTGGCTCGTTGCTTCGCGATCTCTTGGAAAGTATCGACGGGGAGCTCTCGGGATCGGAATTACTTATTCGTCTTCCGATTCGGAGGATATGGCGTTGATAACATTTATCGCCCATTCCGGATCGAAAATGTCGTTGAGCACCTGCAAATCTTCAAGATCGGAATCGGAAGACATTTTTAAATTTTGAAAGTGTATAAAATTGTGTAGAATGAATTGTATAAAATAGATTGAATGAGTTGAATGAGTGTGTGAATTGTTTGGGAATGAGGTATAAATTTATAGGTGAGAAAGTTAAATTAAAAAAAAAACAAATTTTAAAAAAACCAAACGGCCACATGACCGTTGAATAAAAAAAAATTTATTATTATTTTTTTATCCTCAACGGCTACAACAAAAAAAAATAGTAAATGGGCCCCACGCACACCACCGCACACCCTTCGGTTTACCGACGATGCCAACCGACCGACGAAACCGACAGGCCCGTGCCATCCCTGTCGGTTCGTCGGTTACAAAGCGACGGAAGCCGACGACCCGCGTTGGGACTGCCTTTACCGCCGCATTGCACGGGTAATGTGCTAATTTTAATTAAGTGCAAGATGTTACCCACAATTATTTGCTATTAAAGACAAATTTCAACATCCACTCAAGTACTCGGTAAATACTTATATATATTTATCTAGCTTATGTCTTTGACTTGAGTAATTGTATCTTCTATTTTTATTTCAATGCCTTATAGAAACTTATGTTTCAAATAAACTTTACTATTTTAGCTTTTATTATTGGGTAAGTTTCAGAGGAGAAGGCCTCAAATGATGAGCATGAGGAGCAGACTTAATTCACTGCATTTTACACTTATAAAATTTTACTGCATTTTAAACCTTCAAATTTGTTCTTAAAATGCAGTAAATTTGATATGCTCCTCATGCTCCTCATTTGAAGCATTCTCCTCTGATCCTTAATTTTTATTTTATTAGAATTATTGGTATAACAACAAAAATATCTTGTAATTGTAACATGAGAAAATAAATATAAATCATTTGTAAATCAAAAATAGGCCTTTTTTATGTATGACAACATTACTCCAAGTCTCCAAAAAGCAGATGTGCAAGGATGGGGAAGCGACTGTGGGCGTGCGGAAAATAGATTGAAACATCGGAAGGGGTGCGGTCAAGTTGCTGACGTGTCAAGCAGTTGGTAAATAAGGAGGGGCCCTTCTACCCTTTTAACCGCAGCATATCATCCAGCTATGAACTCCTATACTACTCGTATTACTATTGGTGGTCTGTTTCTACAATATTCCCCCTAAATTGGACAATTTTACCACTATCACTGTTACGTGCTTGTTCCATATTTTGTTTTTTCTCCTGATATTTGTTATATGGGTAAGATTCGATAGCCCAGTTGCATTTTGAGAAAGACAAGTAGGCCATTTAAGTACTTGATTTTTGTGATCGACACAAATTCGTCGTATCTTAAAAAGTAAAAATTACTACATTACGTAAAATGTAATGTTGAGAATTTAAAGCGTTGATCACATAAATCAACGGCTCATCATATGCGCATTCTTCCCCTCAAGATGGTCTATCATTTGATCTCATACCTTATTATATTTAAAAACCAATATTAACAGGTATTTATAACTCGCTTGATTTCGTTAGACTTACGACTCGAATAAATATTCAATCTATATTTTATCACAGAGTGACAAATTAACGTGATTTATAATTCGTTCAAAATTTATTGTTCAGAGACAAAAATCATACAATTCTAGAAAGAATGCGATTAGTAATCTTCAAACATACATATAATTTTCACGTATATTGTATCTAATCTAATTGTAGAATTACCAAGTAAATTTTTGCTAAATATGAATGATCAGAATGTGATCTAGACATGTCAATTCCTCATTCCAACTGAAATTATTTTTGTTTAGGGGTGGTTGGTTGATGATATTAGTGGGTGGAGAATTGAAAAGGCAATGAATGATGATAATTGATATCTTATAATGTAATGTTTCATTACCCATTTGTGAGTAATCACTCATTCCCTACCAAATTGGGAGTAATGAATACCTTTACTTGTCAATATGCCAACATATCACGTTTATATATTTATCTCTACTAGTCAACCCATATAATTCTTCAGGTCAGACTCAAGTCAAGGTTTGAGTTAATGGGTCAACTAGCCAACCCAAAAGTAACCCATGAAATTTGACCCGTTTAACGTGAAACCATCCAATCAACCGATATTAACTCGAAACCCGTAAACCCGTTTAATTTTTTAGGTTGGGCTCAAGTAATGGCTCTACCCGTCAGTCCAAAGGTAACCCATTAATATTACATTTTTGTTTCTAAACCAACCCATCAACCGATATTAACTCGAAACACATCGATCAACCGTTATCAAAGTTCGGGTTCACGAGTAAACACGCCAATCAAAAGGTAACCCTTTAAATTTGGCACGTTTAACACGGAATTAATCCACCAACCGATATTAAAGATCATGTCCAGGTTTGGTAAATCATATTGACTTGACCAACCCGTTGATTAAATCATATTGGGTTCGAGTTTGGTACTCTAGACCTGTCAACTTGACTCGACCAAATTTGTTACCTTACTTGTAATGATTATTTGTATGAATCAATTATGCAATATCAATGACAAATGTATTATTAGCGAATGTCATTGTATTCCTTTAGTATTCTCTCTCTCTTTTTCATTCTCATTTCTCAATTTGAACCAAGCGCACCCTTAATAATTACTCTATCCGTCTTAGTTAAAGTGTCCACTTTGACTTTACACACAATTTTAGGATTTGCCAATAACTACACTTTTCACCAATCAAATAACATATCTCTCCACTAAAGTCTCTTTCGATTGGTTGAAATATGGAAGTAGACATTTATTTAGGACAATCTAAAATAGTAATGTGGATATTTAGAGTGGGAAGGGGGGAGTAGTATGGAGTACAAGTTTAGTACTCTCTAGGGATGGCAATGGATCGAATGATACCATATCCACATCCATATCTATTTAAATATTTTCGTTCATATCCGTATCCATATCCATTTGATTTCAATTCATCCATCCATATCCATATCCGAAGGATTAAACGGGTTAATGGATGTCCGTTGGATATTCAAAAAATGTTAATAAAATTTTTCCTAATATGAAATGAAACCGACAAATATTGTAATAAATTAAATATAAGTAACATACAAAAATCTTTTCACAAAAGTGTGCAAACATTGTTAATCAACGAAGTATAATTTGTAACAATTACAAGTAAACATATATTTAGACAAATGTAAATGTACGTGTTCTCATTCTTTATAGGTTAATAACACATTGTAACACCCCCAAATTTAATGATTTGCGAAAGCATACTTGGGTGTTACTAATCAATATACAAAACACAAGATATACAGTAAACGACCTCTAAATGAGACGTTGTAAAACGATTTCATAGAAATATATGTTTGAAAACTTAATGTTTTCGTATACAAAAATAGTTCCCTAGAGTCCACGCGTATGGCGGGAGATTCTATTACATAATCAACATGTACAAAAGATAATGCTAAGAATCTCCGTTAATGCAGTTTAGTTGAAATCATGCGACTCTGGCTATGTCCTGGAGAAATCCTACTCCATATGAGTACCTGAGAATACATGCTAAAAGGGTCAACACGAATGTTGGTGAATCTCACAGGTTTGTAAGTAATATCGGTTTTGAACACAAGATTTCATCAGTAGTGCCCGCAGGCGTAAATCAAGTATTTGCAAATCCAGCAAATGTAAAGTAAATAAGTTATACCGTTGCCATGAGGCTCATAATCGAAGCTTAACCCGTAAGTAATAGTTTGCTCCCGTGACATGCTCGTAACTGAGCAAGCATAAGTAACGAATAATAGTCGCCCGTTTATACATAACGGTTCGTGGTAGCGCTACTACCCCGGGCGGGGAGGGTCATTTCCCTAATGGATCCATTAACTAGTGTTCGCGCTTAAGTCCATAACTAACGATATATGATGGAGAGATTTCTGTAAATGGTAAATAACTCATGCAATTCCGTTTGGTATAGTAAGCAGTTTTAGTACTTGTGTTCAAGTAAAACAGTAGCATGTATCTCACCCCGTATGTAAAACAATAAAAGTGGGGCTGTAAGACTCACCTGAGTCTTTGCAAGTTACGTTTATACAAATAAACGAGTAAATGATATCAGTCCGTAGGTTCTCCGAACCCGTAACCTTCGAATGCCAAAACATATAAAGTTAAGTAAGTAGATGTCCCGTAAGATCATCTAGGCTAGTTGTTCATACACCCCTTGTGTCCAAATGTTGGTTCGTTATCGTTTGTTCGTAAGCTTGTATTTTAACGTGGCCCGTTGGTGAACGATAGTAATAAAATCTTAAAGGTGTGGATATGAATAGTGAAATTCTCCAATTTGCTACAGTGTTGCTACAGTAAATTTGACTTTTCTACAATAACTTTGACTTTCCTATTTTGGTTTATGTTTGATAAATTCGTATTGTTTAAGTATTTGAAGTTGTACAAGTTTAACACTTGGTGTAAAAATAATTTGACAACTCCCTGTTTTTGGCGACACTTGGCTAGTGTCGCTATAGGCGACACTAGTTAGGCGACATTTGATGAGTGTCGCTAGATTTCCGCTTTTTATAAATTGGCGACACTTGATTAGTGTCGCTATAGGCGACACTTACGAATTTTGGCGTCACTGAGGGAGTGTCGCTAAGATAAATCTGGTTAAGTAATTCAGCGACACTTGGGTAGTGTCGCTATAGGGGCGACACTTTGACATAGCGACACTTAGCTAGTGTCGCTAGTACTGTTTTTGGCACACTAGCGACACTTCCAACTGATCGCCGGATTTTGGGCCAAAAACGAGTTTTCCGGCCACCGTTCGACCTAATACTTTTACCCAACCCATATATGGACATTACAAGTGTAAATAAACAACCATAAGTCAAAAATAAGTAAAACCGAGAGGTTTCGAGAATTTGTCGGAACTTACAAAATGCCGAAATGAAATTTCGGAAAGATAGGAATGTAGATTGTGATGCCGTGGTTCTTTTATTCCAAAGTGGTGGTATGATTCGAGTGCGTTTTGGTGTGTTATTTTGCGTTTTTGTGAGGTTGGTGGTGATGGTGATTTTTGGAGAGAAAAGGAGGAAGAAAGAAAGAGAGTGAGTGAAAGAATGAGAAAGTAAATGGAGGGGAGGTGGGGTGTTGGTGAAAGCCTCACCTCACCCAGTCTCCGTTCCGTGCTCCTTGTGGTGTTCGTTTTCCCCCGGTATTTAATCGTTTAAATATTTGTTTTTCGCGTTAGTTATTTATTTTAAAATACGAGTATTTATTAAGTGTTTCCATTTGAATTATTTTACCAAAAGCTTAAAAGTGGACTTTAAAACGTAATTTAAATTAGTTTGCGCGTTTGTTGTTTTTAAGTCGTGCGACGTTAATTAATTATTAAATATTACAAGATACTTTTTAGGAAAAATTTGCTTTATTTACTAACATTGTCTTACTTTATAAATTTGTTCACCAACGTCCGTATTAGTTTGAATCGAATTCCATTCGATTTAAAGTGTGTACTATTTAATCAAATCGCAAAACCGTATATATTCATCAATATATAAATCCGATACATTAATTAGCCTAACATTGAACTAATTACATGTATTGACAGAGAATTAGGCACTAATTACTAGTCCTAATTTGACGGTAGTTACATTCTCCCCTTGTTAAAGAAATTTCGTCCCGAAATTAGCTCGCATGCACGATCGGTGCGTCGTCTAGGAAGAGATGTGGATATTTCTGTCGCATTTGGTCTTCCCGTTCCCAAGTGAATTCTGGACCACGTCTAGAATTCCACCTGACTTTTACGATGGGAATACGACTATGTTTTAGCTGTTTGACCTCACGGTCCATGATTTCAGCGGGTTCCTCAACGAATTGAAGTTTGTCATCGATGCGAATCTCGTCAAGTGGTATGATAAGTGTCTCGTCAGACAGGCATTTCTTTAAGTTAGAAATGTGTAAGGTAGGGTGCACGCTGCTGAGTTCAGAGGGCAGCTGTAGTCGATATGCCACTGGACCTATCCTCTCGAGGATCTCAAAAGGCCCAATGTACCTGGGATTTAATTTCCCGCATTTACCAAATCTGATTACGCCTTTCCAAGGCGATACTTTCAAGAGTACTCGATCCCCAACCTGGAACTCGAGTGGTTTGCGTCTCACGTCAGCGTAACTTTTCTGACGATCACGTACGGCTTTAAGTCTGTTCTGGATTTCAACAATTTTCTCGGTGGTCTCGTGTGTGAGTTCAGGACCAGTGAGTTGACTATCTCCCACTTCAGTCCAACAGATCGGTGATCGGCACTTACGCCCGTACAGTGCCTCAAACGGTGCAGCCCTAATGCTGGCGTGATAACTGTTATTGTAGGAAAACTCACACAATGGAAGGTGTCTTTCCCAGTTGGTACCGAAATCAACTACGCAGGCTCGTAGCATATCTTCCAGTGTCTGAATAGTTCGTTCGCTCTGGCCATCGGTCTGGAGGTGGTACGCGGTACTCATATCGAGACGGGTACCCAGTGATTTTTGGAGTGATTGCCAGAAGCGAGATGTGAAACGAGCATCCCTGTCAGAGATAATCGAGATAGGGACACCGTGTTGGCAAACGATTTCTTTGATGTAAATTTGTGTGAAGCGTTCCATTTTATCGGTTTCTCTGATTGCCAAGAAATGAGCTGATTTGGTGAGACGATCGACGATCACCCAAATGGTATCGCAACCGTTCGCCGACTTAGGGAGTTTGGTTATGAAATCCATGGCAATCTGTTCCCATTTCCATTCAGGAATGTTGGGTTGTTGGAGTAAGCCGGAAGGTTTCTGGTATTCGGCTTTGACTTTCGAACAAGTAAGACACTTGCTGACCTACGTGGCGATTTCAGCTATCATGTTTGGCCACCAATAAAACTCTTTGATCCCGTGATACATTTTACCAGACCCCGGGTGGATAGAATATTTGGACTTGTGAGCTTCATCCATCACCAAGTCCCGCAGGTTCCCGAAATTAGGCAACCAGATTCGGTTAGAGAAGTACCTAACTCCGTTGGGTTTGATCTCGAATTGTTTATCCATGCCTCGTAAAGCCTCGTTTTTGACATTATCGGGTTTGAGAGCTTCGAGTTGAGTGGTGAGAATCTGAATATTCAAATCGTTGTGAATGGTCATACTGAGGGCTCGGACTCGAAGTGGTTTTGTACGTTCTTTCCGACTGAGGGCATCGGCAACCACGTTTGCCTTGCCTGGATGATATTTGATCTCACAATCGTAATCGATGAGTAATTCAACCCACCTACGCTGTCTCATGTTAAGATCTTTTTGGTCAAAGATGTGTTGAAGACTTTTGTGGTCGGTGAACACGGTACTTCGGGTACCATAAAGGTAATGCCTCCAGATTTTGAGGGCGAATACCACGGCCCCTAACTCGAGGTCGTAGGTTGTATAGTTTTTCTCGTGGACTTTTAGTTGTCGGGAGGCGTAAGCAATGACCTTGTCTCGTTGCATCAACACGCACCCGAGACCTTGGTGAGAAACGTCGCAGTATACCACGAAGTCATCGGTGCCTTCGGGTAGGGATAGAATAGGCGCACTGCAAAGCTTGAGTTTCAACAGCTGAAAGGCCGACTCTTGTTTATCGGTCCAGTCGAACTTTTTATCCTTTTGAGTCAGTGTCGTGAGTGGTATGGCTATTTTTGAGAAGTTTTCAATGAACCGACGGTAATAACCGGCCAATCCCAAGAATTGGCGTACCTCGGTTGGAGTGGTTGGCGCTTGCCAGTTCTTGATGGCCTCGATCTTTGATGGGTCTACATGAATTCCCTGACTATCAATCACGTGTCCAAGGAATTGAACGGTTTTTATCCAGAACTCACACTTTGAGAATTTGGCGTAAAGCTCCTCGTGTCTTAGTAGTTCTAGGATGGTTCTGAGATGTTGTGCGCGTTCTTGTTCGTTTCGTGAGTATATGAGGATGTCATCGATGAAGACAATGACAAACTTGTCGAGATAGGGTTTACACACCCTATTCAAAAGGTCCATGAATACAGCCGGTGCCTTGGTTAGACCAAAGGGCATCACTTGGAATTCGTAGTGCCCGTAACGGGTTCTGAATGCGGTTTTTGGGATGTCAGCATCGCGAACACGCAATTGATGATAACCTGATCGAAGATCAATCTTTGAATAACAGCTTGATCCTTGAACTTGATCGAACAGATCATCGATTCGAGGAAGTGGGTATCGGTTCTTGACGGTTAGTTTGTTTAACTCTCGGTAGTCGATGCACATTCTGAATGAACCGTCTTTCTTTTTAACAAACAAGACCGGAGCTCCCCAAGGAGAAGAACTCGGTCTGATGAATCCTCTATCCAGGAGTTCCTGTAACTGAGTAGACAACTCGTGAAATTCGGATGGGGCTAGGCGGTACAGTGCTCGGGCCACCGGTGCGGCACCCGGCACGAGATCAATCGAGAACTCAACCTGTCTAGGTGGAGGCAACCCAGGTAGTTCTTCTGGAAAGACTTCGGGAAAGTCTCTAACGATTTGCATATCTTCCAGTCGCTTCTCCTCCGACTTTTTCTCCGTGATGTGTGCGAGAATTGCTGGGTAACCTTTTCTCAGAAATTTTCGGGTTTTTAAACAGGAGATTATGTTTAGTCTCGACCCACCGGTCTCCCCTTGTATGATCAAGGTTCTACTGACGGCGAGAGGGATGCGGACGATCTTATCATAACAAACAATTTCGGCCCGATGCTTGGACAACCAGTCCATACCCACGATGACGTCGAAACTTCCTAGTTCAACAGGCATAAGATCGATCGAGAAGATTTCTTTGGCTAGGTTTAAAGTGCAATTAGGTATCACACTATCGGTTTCTATAAGTCTACCATTTGCAAGTTCTACTGTGTACTTAACATCTAAGGCCACGGGAGTGATGTCAAGTAGTGGGCAAAACTCATCAGAAATATAGCTCTTATCAGCACCAGTATCAAATAGAATAGAAGCAGATAAGTTGTTGAGGAAGAACATACCCGAGACCACATTCGGGTCTTGACGGGCGTCCCCTGAGTTGATCACGAAGGCTCTGCTCCGGGGGTTGTGGTTGCGGTTGTTGTTGTTGGTGTTATTCTTCAGCTTGGGGCAGTTGTTCTTGAAATGCCCAGAATTTCCGCATCCAAAGCAGGTCTTTGGTGCATTGGTGTTGGGGGTAGGAATGATGGCTCGGCAATCCTTGGCTAGGTGCCCGAACCTTTTGCAGTTGGTGCAAGGGCAGGAACCGTCGTGGTGACGATTGCATTTGGGACAGTAGGGTTTGTTCCCGCCGTACCCTTTCTTTTCTGTAGTCCCCGATGAATAAGCCTTAACAGACTCACGCTTCTTGTTGGTGAGTTGGTTGGATGAGTTGGGATTTCCTTCCCATTTGCGTTTGTTGCTTGCAGATGGGGTTGATGTTGTGCCACGGCGGACAGAGTTTGCAGTCAGTTCATGGGCCATACGAATGGCGCTCTGGATAGTACCCGGTTTGGATGATGTCACCAGGTCTTGTAGTCTGTCGGGAAGTCCATCGACATATTTCTCGATCCTCTTGTACTCGGGATCAACCATGGATGGGCACAGGAGTGCCAGTTGGTGGAAACGGTTGGTGTACCCGGTGATGTCATCACCCTGCATTTTGTGGTTCCAGAATTCCAATTCCAGCTGTTTCAATTCATCCCTGGGGCAGTACTCGCCCCTCAACATCTCCTTCAGCTCCTCCCACGGGAGCTTGTAAGCATTAGCAATACCCACAGTCTGGGCATAGGTGTTCCACCAGGTAAGAGCGGTGTCAGTGAAAGTACTCACGGAGAACTTAACCTTGTCTCCCTCCGCACAGTTGCAGATAAGAAACACAGATTCGACTTTCTCGATCCAGCGTACTAGACCGATAGCTCCCTCAGTACCTGCAAAGTTCAGAGGTTTGCAGTTCTGGAAGTCTTTGTAAGAACAGGGTTTGGGTTGTGGTCCATTGTTAGCTGTATCTTCGCTACCAGGAGTTGATGTTCGGGTAGCTAGGGCTTGGGCCACACTACGGGCAATCAGACCCGCAATTTCGGCTTCACTAAGGGTGATTTGTCGGCGAGGAGGCATGATGCTGAACAAGAAAAGAACAAGGAAAGAGGAATAAGATATTTGCATGAAATTATGATATGTCACAAGTGTAAATGATGAGATACACGATAACAGTACGAAGTGACAATCACATTTCATTTAGATAAACAAGTTGGATACAAGGTACGAGTTTTCCAAAAGATTACAGAGTAATAGTAGTACAAAAGTACTGGGAATTGTTACATCCGGTTGAATTACATAGGTCCTAATTAAGTAGTTAACTGGTTACAAGTTACAGACTGATCTAATCTTGATGTAGATTAATATGTTCTATTAGCGCGATAAGGCGGTCCACGGTTTCTGCTAGTCTGTTGGCTTGCCTGGCGTTGTCTTCAACCAAGGCCAGTCGTTGTACCAGTGCTTGAGAGTACTCCTTGGCCTCCTGTGAACGCTGTTCGCATTCCTCTAGTCGGTCTCTTACGAGTTCATCCGCACCAAATTTAGCAGTCATCGAATCCTGATTTATGCTCACAGAGAGGTTGGTATCTTCTTGTTCTCGCTGAAGTTGTGATATGCGGTCAAGAGCTTGGCGAAGCAGATAGGTCATTCGGTGTTGTTCCCGTTCGAGATTCTCAAGCCTTTGCTCCTGAAGATGGAGTCGGGCAGTCAACACTGGCACCGTAGGGTGTGCCGAGTTCTGAGAGTTATGAACAGGATAGAGGCTGGTTCGAGGTGACCTAGTGGTCCTCCTGGCTATTCGCGGGTTTCGAGATCCTTGCGGATGAGAGCGTGACGAATTGGGTGGTGTGTTTGCCATTCCTGTGGCAGAGTGTAAGTAAGACGAGGCTAATATATATATAAGTATATAGTATCCAGCTTAGTGTCTAGCACGTATCAAGTAATGGTCCGGTTCTCTCGTGGTCAGAGTCAACTAACGTATTCCCGTTCAACATAGCCATTTCAGACCTCACATCATCTTTTCTTAATTGTACATTTTTGATCAGGCTATGTTAAATTAAAGTCGTATGCTGTAATTCCTGAACCAATCATGCCTAGTAAGGGAATACTGCCTAATGGTCATAGTCTAGGCCTACTAAATGCAACCTAGTTCACTATAACCTTAGGCTCTGATACCAATCTGTAACACCCCCAAATTTAATGATTTGCGGAAGCATACTTGGGTGTCACTAATCAATATACAAAACACAAGATATACAGTAAACGACCTCTAAATGAGACGTTGTAAAACGATTTCATAGAAATATATGTTTGAAAACTTAATGTTTTCTTATACAAAAATAGTTCCCTAGAGTCCACGCGTATGGCGGGAGATCTATTACATAATCAACATGTACAAAAGATAATGCTAAGAATCTCCGTTAATGCAGTTTAGTTGAAATCATGCGACTCTGGCTATGTCCTGGAGAAATCCTACTCCATATGAGTACCTGAGAATACATGCTAAAAGGGTCAACACGAATGTTGGTGAATCTCACAGGTTTGTAAGTAATATCGGTTTTGAACACAAGATTTCATCAGTAGTGCCCGCAGGCGTAAATCAAGTATTTGCAAATCCAGTAAATGTAAAGTAAATAAGTTATACCGTTGCCATGAGGCTCATAATCGAAGCTTAACCCGTAAGTAATAGTTTGCTCCCGTGACATGCTCGTAACTGAGCAAGCATAAGTAACGAATAATAGTCGCCCGTTTATACATAACGGTTCGTGGTAGCGCTACTACCCCGGGTGGGGAGGGTCATTTCCCTAATGGATCCATTAACTAGTGTTCGCGCTTAAGTCCATAACTAACGATATATGATGGAGAGACTTCTGTAAATGGTAAATAACTCATGCAATTCCGTTTGGTATAGTAAGCAGTTTTAGTACTTGTGTTCAAGTAAAACAGTAGCATGTATCTCACCCCGTATGTAAAACAATAAAAGTGGGGCTGTAAGACTCACCTGAGTCTTTGCAAGTTACGTTTATACAAATAAACGAGTAAATGATATCAGTCCGTAGGTTCTCCGAACCCGTAACCTTCGAATGCCTAAACATATAAAGTTAAGTAAGTAGATGTCCCGTAAGATCATCTAGGCTAGTTGTTCATACAACCCGTTGTGTCCAAATGTTGGTTCGTTATCGTTTGTTCGTAAGCTTGTATTTTAACGTGGCCCGTTGGTGAACGATAGTAATAAAATCTTAAAGGTGTGGATATGAATAGTGGAATTCTCCAATTTGCTACAGTGTTGCTACAGTAAATTTGACTTTTCTACAGTAACTTTGACTTTCCTATTTTGGTTTATGTTTGATAAATTCGTATTGTTTAAGTATTTGAAGTTGTACAAGTTTAACACTTGGTGTAAAAATAATTTGACAACTCCCTGTTTTTGGCGACACTTGGCTAGTGTCGCTATAGGCGACACTAGTTAGGCGACACTTGATGAGTGTCGCTAGATTTCCGATTTTTATAAATTGGCGACACTTGATTAGTGTCGCTATAGGCGACACTTACGAATTTTGGCGTCACTGAGGGAGTGTCGCTAAGATAAATCTGGTTAAGTAATTCAGCGACACTTGGGTAGTGTCGCTATAGGGGCGACACTTTGACATAGCGACGCTTAGCTAGTGTCGCTAGTACTGTTTTTGGCACACTAGCGACACTTCCAACTGATCGCCGGATTTTGGGCGAAAAACGAGATTTCCGGCCACCGTTCGACCTAATACTTTTACCCAACCCATATATGGACATTACAAGTGTAAATAAATAACCATAAGTCAAAAATAAGTAAAACCGAGAGGTTTCGATAATTTGTCGGAACTTACAAAATGCCGAAATGAAATTTCGGAAAGATAGGAATGTAGATCGTGATGCCGTGGTTCTTTTATTCCAAAGTGGTGGTATGATTCGAGTGCGTTTTGGTGTGTTATTTTGCGTTTTTGTGAGGTTGGTGGTGATGGTGATTTTTGGAGAGAAAAGGAGGAAGAAAGAAAGAGAGTGAGAGAAAGAATGAGAAAGTAAATGGAGGGGAGGTGGGGTGTTGGTGAAAGCCTCACCTCACCCAGTCTCCGTTCCGTGCTCCGTGTGGTGTTCGTTTTCCCCCGGTATTTAATCGTTTAAATATTTGTTTTTCGCGTTAGTTATTTATTTTAAAATACGAGTATTTATTAAGTGTTTCCATTTGAATTATTTTACCAAAAGCTTAAAAGTGGACTTTAAAACGTAATTTAAATTAGTTTGCGCGTTTGTTGTTTTTAAGTCGTGCGACGTTAATTAATTATTAAATATTACAAGATACTTTTTAGGAAAAATTTGCTTTATTTACTAACATTGTCTTACTTTATAAATTTGTTCACCAACGTCCGTATTAGTTTGAATCGAATTCCATTCGATTTAAAGTATGTACGATTTAATCAAATCGTAAAACCGTATATATTCATCAATATATAAATCCGATACATTAATTAGCCTAACATGAAACTAATTACATGTATTGACAGAGAATTAGACACTAATTACTAGTCCTAATTTGGCGGTTGTTACACACATGTTTTGATTGTTATCTATCATGTATTGTGACTTCACTATATGGTTGTAAGCAAAACTTCGCTCAGCACGATAGATTCATGCATTAAGATTTGCTATATAAATCAAAATACAAAATAAAACCCCTCAAATATACCTTAGATATTTAAAATTTAAGACTTTATATATTCAATACCACCTTAATTGTTTATGGTTTATATGTATGTGGATATGTAAATTTACATGTGTATATACATACATACATACATACATACATATAATATATGTATATGTATATGTATATGTATATGTATTTCGGGTGAAATGGATAAATCGATGATAAATTTTCATCCATATCCGATCCATTATTTATCCACATTCATATCCATTTTCACTATTCATCCATTTAGATCGTCTATATCCACCATTAAGTGGATGAATCGGATGAATATCTACCGGATCGGGTGACCATTGCCGTCCCTAGTACTCCATATTTGTATAATTTTATTAAAATCAGGAGTAGGAGTAATTTATTAACATATAAAACACGTCCTGCTCGGTCCGTATTTGGGTAGTCTGAGCGTGGGGAAATCAAGGTTTGAACTTTGAAGCAAACGTTAATGAAAGTGGTGAAAGTACGGATTTAAGGGAAACACGCCATTATCTCTAAGCTGACATCAGAAAGTACAAACTACCATGAACTACTGTTATTTTATGCAGTCTTAAATGTTCGAGAATTAAACAGTTAAATGACTTTATTTTACAAAACTCGTTTAGATCGTTTGCAGTTGTGATTAAACCATATGACTTGTACACGGGTATTATGGTAAGAGTACAAATGTTAATTCACGTTTTTATCGTATTCCTTAATTTATATGCGACAGAGTTTGCCTTATTTTATCTGAGACATATCCTCTAACAAATAACATGGTATATAGGGACACAGAATCAGAAAAATTGCATCAAACCTTTTCATCTTTGTGTTGCAATTTGCAAATCTGCCCAAAAACATTGAATCGGTCCCAATCTCAAACAGCGACTACTTTTACTTTTTACCACATTTATCTATTTATTTTGCTCATTATTGGGTAACATTTTAGATCTTTGCAAAACATGTTTATAGCATTCCTAAGCTGATAATATTCCTAAAATATTTAAATATATAAGCAAAATGATATCTATTACGGAGTATATGTTACTAAATTTTGATTATAGTTATTTATATAAATCCAACGGGATTTACCACAAAGATCTATAATAACGGGATTTACCACAAAGACAATTTTCAAATTTTACTCGATAAACTGTAAATCCAAAAAGAGACAAGGCAACTTTTGTAGGTAAAAAACCTGAGATTTACCCTGTTTTGGGTTAAAAAGAAAGAAATCAAAGTTTCACCTGGTGGGTGAAAAGTAGGTAGAGTGTAGTGTAGGTGCAAGTGAGACCACATGGGAACTTGATGTCTGTGAATGCAGTCCACAGTAACAAACAGTACACATGCACAGATGCCACAAACCTCCCTTTGATTGATTGACCTTATTACTCTTTATCTACCAATTTTCCATTTTTTTTACTTTGTTTTTTTCCACAGAAAATATCTGCAGTTAATATCATCACCGTACACGTGTCGCCTTGGTGTGTTGCTGACCCACACTATACTTTGTTTGTACTTTTCAGGTAGCCCCCGTACCTATGTTATCTTTCTACTCCCCAATTATTACATGCTGTCGATATCTTTGTTACATTTGCCACCTCAACAAATAATCCACCTCTACATTTTAGGCTTTTAGCTCATTGACAATTAGATTGTAAAATAATACTCCGCCGTTCCAAAATAATTGTTTAACGGACAAAAAAAAAAAAACCTAGTTTAATAAGAATATAATTATTACTACTTTCCCTTTCTTAAGTTTTGCATAATGACAGTTTTATCCTTAACCAATTAATTACTACTTCTTTAAAAGTTTGTAATAGTAATTTCAATTAATTATAATATGGTAATCACGATCAAACTTCCCCATCTGTTTTTGTAAGTGGACAATTAATTTGGAACGTCCGTAAAAAGAAAGATGGACTATAATTTTGGGACGAAAGGGAATAATAATAATAATAATAATAATAATAATAATAATAATAACAACAATAATAATAATCAAGGTTGTCAAGACCATGATCTTACACAAGATTGTTTTCATCTTTGCAAGATCGAGATCGTAAGATTCTACTTTAATAAATAATTTATATAAAAAATAATTCACATATACATTTATTTTAAATTAAAACGATTATACGATCTTGGTTACGATCTTATGACCGATCCTACGATCTATACTTACGATCCTATGAAAATTACGATCCAACACGTTTCTGTGAAGTGAGATCCTACGATAAGATCGCGATTTTGATAACCTTGATAATAATAAATGAAGTTTATATATTTTATTTAATAAAAAATAATGTGTACATTATTGTTAAGACTTAAGAGTGATGACTTATCTACCATCTTCTTATCACGTAATATATTTTATCTCTAACATAAGTAAATAATAAATGTATATAACTAGGTGAATTGAAAGTAAACAACGTAGTCAACTGTTTAAGTCCTTCAATTTACACGATCTAAAGAAATATAGATTGATTGAAACACAAAATAATTTATGTTGGTTCACATTCTAACCATAATAGAAATAAATATTAATTATATAATAATATTATTAATTATTAATTATTAATTTGAAAGGAAGAAAAGAAGCAAATACTCGCTTTTATCCTTTGCAAAAATGGAAAAGAAAAAGGTGAAGAAAAGAAATAAATAAATAATATTATCGCCTATGGGCTCCATTAGGTCCATATTTTCCGCACCTTGACCAATGGCCCAAAGAGAGTATAAAAAAAAAAAAAATATTTATATATTATCGTATTAAAAACTAACAGTTAATGAGAAAGTAATAAAAAAAAGATTAGGAATAAAATAAAAAAAGACGAAGAAGTATATTCAATTATTTTAATATTTTAAAGTGGCGAAGATGGCTTATAGCCAGTGAATGTTACTTATGGGCCCGATTTAATGCGATCTAAATAATATATTTTTGCTTGAATCAAATGATGCTTTATTTGAGTTTTAATTTCGTTAATTCTTTGTCACACAAGTTAGTACGCTATTTTTCATATTTATAGTTCAATATCAATGGCCATGAACATACTTTGTGTATCAAGTTTCATACTGAAATCTCATTGTAATGTATAACCGAGCAATTAATCTTGTATCCGGATACAATTCTAAGGCCGAATCCCTAGAAGTGAACAACGCGTAGCGTTATTTGGATTTGATCTTCAAGATATGGATCCCATTTGACTGAACAATGTATAGTCTTACGCTCATCTACTTTAAACTAAAAATGGATTGACGAACCGAATCCAAACGCTTGGTACACATCAATGACACATGATAATACATATATGAGATCGCATGTGTTAATCCCAAGTTACAAGTTTCATATCAAAGTTCAATCTCTGCGTCATTTCATGGGTAAAATCGCATAAGTTTGATAAAAAATATATTCCCAAATTTATTTAAGTGTAAATTAATTTTTCTGAGAAATAGTAGTGGGTATAGGTTAAAATGATTATTCGTGATCATTACTTAATATTAATTAACATTATTGTACAAGGATCGTGAAAATATTTTTAATAAATTATTTATTAATATCAAATATGATTTGGTTAATGGTTTGCCAACACTTTCGGCAAAACTTTAATAATAAATATTTCTTTTTTCCAATTTATAATTTTATTTTATAAAATATATAAAATAAAATAAATATTTACGGCGAATTTAACAACGTTTTGGTAATTATAAATGTGACTTGAATGCCATCATCAACAACTCCATGGTTTTATATGCATAAAAAACTCTAGGTCTATGCCTATGTCTTGTTTACTAATTACTCCGTATTAATATTTATTTTTATATTTTCGGGTATCGTAGTGATATTTACACAATTATTTTTGTTAAATGCATCAAAATTATTAAGTAACTGTATTGTACACATAAACGATGAACAGTTTTTTGATAAAAGATAACGGTGTAAATATCACTACGGTATCAATTTTTTTTATTTTTATTTTTTGCATTTTTGTTTTTTTTGTCTATGAATTGTTACCTTCCTGTAGCTCGTTGGTCTTCACGTGTCGTTGTAAATCATGACATCACGAGTTCGAAGTTTGGTAATGTTAATGAGAAAACAGAGATAAGTTACATTACTTCACTTAACGATTTTTCAGCTATAATATATTCCAAGTTTCGCAATAAGAAACGAGTCAACAATTTTATTAGATAGAAAAAGTTAGAAAGTATACGAAGACAATTTGAAGTAATAAACTTGGATACAGAGAAGTATAGGAACATAAGTGATAGATCGGCCTGAAAATAATACCACGAGTCAATCATCCACGAACTTTATAAAAAGTGCCATTAGGCCGATCTTTAGGCCATTATATCAGTTCTCATACAGGAATTCGCAAGTATAAAGAGGACTAAAACAGAATCAAGGCAATCAACTATCCCTAGATAGCTAGATATAAAAATAAATGACACTTCATATCCATGTAGCCTAGCATTTCTACCTTTCTGAAGCTATGTATAATATGACAGAGAAAATGATAATTATCACATAACCGAACCTGGTCTATTCCTAAACCAGTTACAAATACACATCTTGAATAATATAAACTTCAGGCAGCAAGGCTACTAATGATTTTCTTTTGAAACTTAAAACTCCATTTAGATTACAAACATGCTTTTAGATATTTAAGAATTGGTCATAGAAACGACATAGAATAAACTGTATTGCCTACCCATAATTAAGGATACGACTTACAAATTTAGACCAATTAGCATGGGTTAGGTTCTTAGCCTAATGTCATTGTAAGCAACACGAAGCCCGCCTTTGGCCCACTGCTACACAAAGCAGCAAATTAATCAGGCAATATTTTCCATCATTCCCACCTGTTTGATGCATTTAGGCATCCTGAGACCAACTTTGGTTTACACTGATGGTGTAAACTGAAATGCATACATTTTATTACTGCCAAAAATGTGTGAAAATCCCTGTTTTTACGCTTTTACCTCTGTACATGTGTGCATTATGTACGTATCTAACCTGGCTGAAAGACTTTAAGTGATGTTTTCTGTCAGACTAACCTCCATCCTAATCTGCATCATGTCCGAAAAACTAAATGTTGGCAAAATTATGAAGAGATTACACAATCCCAGATATACAAACCAATTTGTTCAAATTCTGTTTCAGTTAACCAACTTTATTTAACACAGAAAAAAACTATCAAAGTTTTGATCTAGAGTAAACAGCTTAAAAGTCCCGAACCCTGATTTACGCTTATCTGGTTACCCAATAAATATGATGACGTGGGAGCTGACTTATCAGTAACTTTGACATAGTTGTTTTTTTTTTTTTTTTTTTTTTTTTTTTTTTTTTTTTATAATTCCGGAAAACCGATGTACTTAGAAAATTAGCTTAGATGAAAAGAAACTGAACTTAGTTACAACGGAAGATCTGCCACCCACAATGAATGGAGTGGGAAAACTGCCATTCACTTTTTCAAAAGGCCTTATTTGCCATTACACATATAATATTCTGGCAATTGCTATTTCGAATATTTAAGTCGCTGACTACGCATCTGGGATTCCAAAATGGTGTGACGTTGCAACTGATGAGGGGTTATGAGATGGGGTTAACTTTCAAGTCATGTTAAGTTTTGTGTTTACTCAGAGCTTTGTATTTGTTACGGGCTGAAGGTCACCCACACAAAATGAAAGAATTTCACATTAAAACAACATGTTTTTACTTGAAAGTATTTTGACCCCAAACCTGTTGTTTTTCGTACCAGAAACTAATTGACCCAAAACCATTGGACAAAATGGGTTATGTTATGAATGATATGAGCAACAGTTGCATTCTTGAAATTACAGTCACTTCTAATATATTTATTCAAACATAAATTGTGCTGGACGTATTGAGATGACGGGTTCATAGTATATTTTAAAGGGAAATAAACATGAAGTTTTAGGCAATTCATTAGGGTGACCTCTGACCAGTTTGACCCGTTCTAAATGGCTTCAGGCCTAAGTACATAGCTATTGCATTTGAAAATTAATTTGAGTGAGTTTCTACCAGATTGACCTGATCAAATTTGTTTTGGCTAAAAATGCAGTTTTTATGCTAAAAATGCTTTTGAGTCAAAAATTGTAGTTTTTTCTGTTATGCAACATGGGTCAGGTCAAAATAGTTTTAAGTCAAAACATAGTTTTCATGTAATAACATTTTATTTGGGTGACTCTTAACCCGTTTGACATGTAACAAAGACAGAACTAGGAGTATAAGCAACAGGTTAAACTTGACCAAGAAATGAACCTCCCACCCCCCCCCCCCCCCCCCCCCCCCCCCCCAACTACCACCTCATAAACCTACATCAAGCCATGTTGGACTCCAGATGTCTAGTCAACAACTTAAAGAGATGTAATGGCAAATATGGGACCTTTAAAAAATGAGTGGCGAAACATAGAAACTTACCACGGATGGTTTCCATACACTCTACTTCTTTATTTGAGATTATACATTCTCGGAAGCCAGAAAACATGCTATTCACTATTGATGCTTTCCTCGGTTTTTTGTATGTTTTCTTATATGTCATATTTGGCACGCTCAGTCAGGTTAGTCATTACTAAACGGAATGCTTGCTATCAGAAGTTGGAGTATGAGAAGATCCTTTTCCAGTTGGGAGGTAAGACCATGCTAAAGCAGCACTTCCAAGTGTAATTGCAACACCAATTGAACCCCAAATCCACCTCTGTCTTGTCTTCCTCCTTTGCCTAAGACGACGCATGGTTTCTGAATTAAAAGCTTCTGTCATCACATAGGAAAACAGAAACGCACATCCAAGGCTATAACGACTGACTATGCATGCAAGGGGGGTGGGGTTCACAACTGTAACTCAAGGTGGCTCAACTAGGCGAACATTTTCAGGTCATACGGGTCATTTTGTAGTGAAGGATGAAACGGGTCAGATTGGATGATTCAAAAGACTTTTCTGTCATATATATATATGTTTTTTTTTATTTTTATAAATACTTAGTTTGTTAAATATGATAACATAAAAGATATTATTAATTTGTATAAGAGAATAAATAAGGAAGTTGTGTAAATTAAAAGAAAAACTTTGAGCAACTATCAGCCTGTTCGACCTTTTTACTTCGTTTGACCCACCCATTTTCTTTTAGCTTTATATAATTTTATCCATTTGGTAAGTAGGAACATAACCCAAATAAACCCATTATCAGTGGATGAAATGAAACTGCCACTTCTAACTGTAACCATTATTGAAGAGACCTGCAAAAAGTAATTTTGAAATGTAATGAACTACTCAACACTCACCAACACTTTCTTGATTCCTTTGAGACATCTCGTGATTTACAGCCTCATAGTAGTGTAGTCTGTCCAACAACCTAGCAATCTCAAAGTTCTTAGACTGCATCTGGGCTTGCATTTCCACCTCAAGCTCGGCCCTGGCAATTCCCCTCCCAACGGAATTGGACACAAAGCGGAGAAGATCAACTTGACGACATACCTCTTCTCCAGGATCATTGGATGGTTCATCCTCCACCATACTAGGATCTGCAGGAAAACTCAGCCCAACAATAGATAATTGTTCTCGGATCCTCCCCCATTGGCTTTTCATATCATTCAGGCGGGTTTCTGCTTGCTTCCTTTTCTCCATTTCGATCAGAAATCCCGTTTGTAATTCACGTAATTCACCTTCGGCATCAGTTGCAGTATGCTGGATTCCAGTCTCAGATGCTAATTCTGTGAAAATAATGTGTGTGAACCCATTATGTCCAGATTCTTGAGAACTTTCATAGTATGTTAATCACAACTGACAAATATATTTTCCAAAGATCTTCCATTGACAATTCTATGTTACGGAAGTTTTACCATAACATGCAAGGATAGCATGAATTATGAGAAAAACTTGTAAAAAGACAAAATGAGTAATCACTATAGAGTGGGCCCAAACCAAAACCTTGGATACACCACGGAACGAATAAAAATTCATCGAGTGTGTAATTTTAATGTATAAAACCTCATTGGCATTCAAAAATAAATAGCATAAAACCTCATAAATCGTTTTATCTATTGGATTGTTATAGAATAAGATATATACTTTTGTAACAATATTTGACATACGATCTCAACCAACAATCTAATGTATATGGACATGCAGTGTTTTAACGCAACCTAAATGTTTTGACCTCCTACCCTATCTGCTCGACCCACCCATTTTACCAACTCTAATCATATGAATGATGCAAGGAAATAAAGAAACCAGATTACCTTCCCAAGCATCATAAAACTCAGCAAATGGAGTGTTGGGGATTAAAGAACGCTCTACCCCGTGATTAGTTTCACCATCTGTGCTGCTTCTAACACTCATTGAATCATGAGGATCATAAAAGTCATCGATCTCACCCTCTCGTTCCAATGTATCAGTCTTTGTTGAAATATCACGTCTATCTGGAATTTTGACATGGTTATCCTCAACATCACCAAAAACAGTATCTTTGATGTCATAGACCTTACTAGATCCTACATCCTCAACTTTTCGATGATTTTCATTAGGCTGGAACTTGACATGTTTATACTTAACACCACCAGAAACCACCACATCGGTGAAGTCCAAAGCCTTGCTAGATCCAATGTCCTCTGCTTCTACACTTTTCTTGATCTCAACAGTATTATCATCGGCTACAGCTTTACGAAGAACAGTACCATCATCAGAGTAAGTCTTCGAAAGCCGTGGCCCACGCCTCTTATGGTCAACTATGTAGGGTGACGTAGGAAATGATAATGGGGAATCTGGAACAGGTGTTGGCTCAGGAGTAGCATAAAGTGCAGGTGAAATCTGAGTCCAATGATGCTTTCTCTCAATAGTCATTGTACGATTCCTTCTGAATTCGGGATTTCCATATGCCGCACCAGGAATTCCACCACCATTCCTTCTCTCCAGTTTCGGTTCACGTTTAGTTTTCTCTGTTGTTGCGAGCTTAGAAGCTTTTGGTTCTATTAAACTATCCAAAGCTACTGTCGTAAATGTAGGCATTGCACCATAAAAGGATCCCTATGGCTTTCAGATTTTATATACATTACAAAAAAACAAACAACAACATCAGTAAACAGATTACAAGACCTAACAAAATGGAGATCTGAGCGTGCATTAAGTTGTAGAAAATTTTCTTCATTTTTCCATTTCTATGTTTCTAGAGAAAAATAGGTGTTTTGTGTGTCTATAAAAGTAATAAAAATTTGAAAAACGCGTTATAATGTAACACATATAGTTGACATTTTCCATAACATAAAATGTTAGAAAACCATAATCGTAGTTTATATATTCATCTATTAAAGAAAAATAAGACTTTTGTTTTCTTAAAGAAACTTTTCTGGAAAAGAAAAACTAAACACGTTTTGTAGTTTTCCAATTTTCTTAGAAAATTCTCCGGAAACAGGAGTTTTCTACAACTAAAGGTGGCCTAATCGTCTCAACAATATATGCACCATCAACAACTTCACACTTCAGCAACTCGATTCAAGCATATTTATATTTTCAACCTAAATTCCCCTCATATATACAGTAGTATGATATCAAGCAAAGTTATTAATAGATTGAAAAATTGAAACCCTAAATTATCATAAACAATCCAAATGGACACAATAAAACACAAATTCAAATGCGAAACATGATAACATCACCAAATGTAGCGTAAATCCACAAAACAAAAGCAAAAACAGAATTCAAAGCATAAATAAATATACACAAGCATTTTATTGCTGATCAAATTAACTGAACCTAAAATATCATAGTAATATCATATAACAAGCAGATTCGAATGTGAAACCCAATAACATCACAAATTCTAACCTCACATCCACATCACCAGATCACTCCGATATTTATGCGAAATATAAATGCGAAAATACAGATCATAACATGAATGAATGAATTGTACCTTTTTTTTTATGAAACGAATATAGATAGATGATCCAATCAGAAGAGAAATGGAGGAGACAAAAAGACGATTCTTTCGTTCCTCTTCATGGCTTGTGGAAGAATTTAGCGCTTAAAAGTATTTTTTGGAATTCAGCATCACCAACCTTCCGTTAACTGCACCAGATTACCACCACAAGTATTCTCTTTCTCTTCTGTGGTCCCCACAAAATCATAACCGTTAAAGGTAATGTTTATTTTATTTATAGCACTACTTATGACCCGCGAATTCGCGGGGCTATAGGTTGAAAAATTATATATCATGTTTTAACTATATTGTCTTTAATTGTATTAGTTAATTGTTAGCATAAAAGTTGATTGAAGGCAT
Organism: Helichrysum umbraculigerum; assembly: GCA_949592205.1. Taxonomy (NCBI): domain Eukaryota; kingdom Viridiplantae; phylum Streptophyta; class Magnoliopsida; order Asterales; family Asteraceae; genus Helichrysum; species Helichrysum umbraculigerum. The sequence goes on along the minus strand of CATIUR010000007.1, from coordinate 17,801,549 downwards.
ATTAATATTGAAAACTAAACATCAACGAATTACTTCTATTCATATTCAACACGAAGCAAATCCAAAATCAAATTAAATGAAAGAGCAACTGAAAGGATTCTCAAAGTAAAAAACTAAAATATCAAATGATTAAGAACTGTATTCTACTCATTGTCTTGGTCGATAGTTCCAAAGAGTGCTCAGTGTTTGAAGCCTTGCGAAGTAGTCATTAATTGCTAACAATGCATGTGCTGATTGTCTTGTTTTGAGTATTCCATGCACATTATTAATTATATCCTCTCTAAGTGAATCTGCCTTAATGTTTGTGTAAGAATAATTATTAAATAAGAAAAAATCAAATATGAACGAAAGAAAAATATATATTGTTTAAAGCTGTCATAAGAAGAAAGTTATATAGCATGTTGTAATTTTGTTGACTAAGGTGTGTGTTAAAAAATGATCATTTTTTATAAATTTATATTCTTGTGAAAAACAATTGTTAATACGGATTAATAGAATTCATTATAAATGTTAGTACAGTTAGTTCTTGTGAATCATCAATTTCAATGATCTCCTTTCCCTTTGAGTTATCCTTTGTTTTGAGATGTGAAGTTGCTTTTGCATCATTTACCTACAATATAATAAGTATGGGTTTGGTTTGATTGTATCAAGATAAAGGAAAAAAAATGATATAGACGGTACCTTAGAGTGGCTAGCCATGTTGTTGAGTGGCTTAAGGTGTAGTTGAAAAATGGTAAAAGGTGAGAAGGTGAGAGGACAATATTTATAGTAGTGTTATATGGTTTGTTAAAAGTTTGTTTCGAATGGATATGACGTCAGCAGGCAACTTTCAAACCTTTATAGGTTGTATTATCCTTTATCCATATTTTAAGTTAATTCAAATTTATTTTACAACTTTTAGCAACGATAAATTCCCTACTTTAAAGCGTGGTTTGATATTATTGAGAGGTATGCTTAGGTTCAAATGTGATGTGTTTAAATGTGTGAATAATAAAATCATCTCCTACTATGCGTGACAATTATTTTAGAATGGTGCACCTATTAATAAGCATGTACCCAATATAGAATTGTCACATATTGTAAGAAGTGATTTTATGTTAAGTACTATATTTAGTCAACCGTGGGGATTTGAAATGAAATAAAAATGACTGAAACTTGAATAGTAGGAATTGATGACCATGCATATTAGTCAAGGAAAAAATTGGGGCAAACATGGTTACAACAGAAGGGTAAGGTAGCAAAAGATAACATAAGCTCAATTTTATTGAAAGTCATTCTAAGCACTCATGAAGGTGATGAGTTTACTTAAAATGTACCGCAAAACAGAGCTCTTAAAGAAAATTAAGAGGTAAGGAATAAGGTCCAACGAAAAAATGAAATCTGAAGAACAAATGCAACAAAATTCAAACGGCCAAAAACAGAATGTTTAAATTTATCTAATAATCCCAGGTAATAAAGAAGCTATCGCAGCAGCATATATCTTTAAAGAAGCGATAAGCCGATAACATCAGCAGTTTTTATCGTTTGTAGCATTGCAGTCAGATATCTTCCATTCTTGGGATCTTTAAAGAAGCAATAGCATCAGCAGCTCTAGACGAACCACTTGTACCATTATTTTCATCCGGAGGTGATTCGCTCTTTCTCTTGAGTGTAAAAGGGATGGGGGTGATGATCGAGCCCAAACTTGGAGAAGCATCATCCGCTGACTGCTTACCCAAAACCTTAACAATAACAACTTAAATCAGTACACAAATTTGTATGAAGCGATTATTAGTGTAATCGTGATTTGATGCTATTAGTATGTAACTTTAGTTAAACAACTACCTTTCCTTCTGGAGTAGAGATGATGAACTCATCCGAATGAGTTCCTGGTCGTAGGACCTTCAACTCACCTATGATGTAGTCAAACACTTTAGCATCATCTGTACCACGAGCGACTGTATACGCTGGGTATCCTTTATCTGTATTAATTTCAGTAATTCCAATCTTGAAAACAAATTCCCTGTTGACCAGCTTATGGAACTCCTCAGGTAGAACATAAGGATCATCGATCTACAAAAAAATTTAAGACACACAAACGACGATGCTAAGAATCTGGTATATTTTAAAAACTAACAGGACCATGTGTCATGTATGCACTATAATATCTGAAGTAACTATAGTTAATACCTTTTCAATTGTACTATTGAGCCACGCGATACTCCTATTAAGCAACTTGGACAGCTGCCTCTCAAACAGAACCAAGGTCGCTGCACCAGTGTCATCTTTTACACGGACTGTTGTCCTTATTCTGTGCGAAAAGTTTCATTTAAAACAGGATGACGTAAAGGCGTTGTCAAACTAAATTCTACACCATATAACATATTTCTTTTAAACATACTTTTAATTTAAAAGTGAACTTACTTGCCAAGCACATCAGTGACTGTACCACAATGGTTACAGGTAAAATGGCGTGTAATATTGCCAATGGGAGCTTTTCGAACTGCTTTCGTCTTACAATGATTACATGAGTAGGTAAACCAGCCCTCATCGGTCAGCACCTGTATGACTGTTGCTTTGACCACCCATTGAGAAACCTGACATGTCATCAGACCTTATGAGTTGCATAATTTCTGTTAACTCATATGTATGTTTTATTAGAGGCAACAAAGGTGTCATTGTATAAAGATCGCAAAAAAAAAAAAAAAAAAAAAAAAAAAAATTTAAGGCAACCACTAACCTTATTGATTGTCTTAACCGTGTCAACTGTTGTGACTAGGCAATTTTTGAAGTATTCCAAAACATCATTGACAACAGTTGCTGGAGTCAGTTCCTCATGAAGGGTTAAAGGAATGACATCATCCCCTCCCCTTTGTTAAGCAGACTGTTCCACAATTACCACATTAAAATTCAGATTTTCTGTCTCTCTAAATATATATATATACAACATTTTCCAACATATATATATATATATATATATATATATATATAGATATATATATAGATATATATATATATATACATACAATGATGATATTAAAGTTCATATTGCACATATATATATGGAGCATACCTTTGTTTGTAGTTCATTACTTCTGGGACATCAGAGTTTATATGAACCCGGCATCCAAAGAACTGGTTGGAAACTTGTGGCAATTCTAAATTTAGAGAAAGAGGAAGGCAGGCATCAATGAACAGTTTCAAGTGAACCAGATGTTGTACAGTAAGTACAACAAATTAACAGAAAATTAGGCTGGATGACGTACCCTGCCATTTTTTCAATTTAGCATTCTGGACAAGCACAATTATGTGTTCAACAGACTTCTGGTTCTTCTGGACATAGTCCTCCAATTGAGTAGCATAGGCACCCCATAGGGCACAATTAATCTTCGTCCCACTGTTGAAATGAAATAAAGGGTATAGTTAGGACAACTGATACTCAAATATGCTACGTGTTTTAAAAATATACAGACTACTTACGCTATGTCTTCAAGGAGAAACTCAATTGATTTCGACTCCGTGCCACTCTCTTTAGTAACTCGCACTTTTATAATTTCTACCAGATGACCGATGACATCTGAAAATTTTGAATTAATAGTTAGTATTAGTAAATGGTAGGGTCACAAAGTCAGTTTTTTCATGGGAGTAAGCAACATGATGGATTCAATAGTTTACCGAAAGCATAGATGCTGGAAGCCGCCATGGTATTTACATCATCAAATGAGACAAGATTCAAGCCGTTTGTAGCTATTTCAAAAGCATCACACATCCTGGATTTTGTGAGCCTAATGAAGTTAACCTTCCAATCATGTTGAACCAGTAAATAGTTTCCCTTGTTGAGAACCAGAGCAAAATTAGTTATTTCAAAAAAATTCCCTTCCTTGATAGTGTCACGAAATGTAACATCCGCAAATTGGGCCTAGGAGTTTTATATAATTTCCTGATTTTTATTTGTTAGAAAATAGTTTTGGTTTGAATTGTTGAAAATAAATGGGTAAAATAAGTTCAGGAATTATTGTGACTAGTGAAATATTAATTGTTTTAAATTAATATAGTTGACGGAACAATAAAATGTTTGGACTCGCAAATGGTTTTCGGGTTCCAGACAATAGATTGGGAAGGGGTATTAAATTATACCCGTATAATTTGGGGTCGGTTAGTAAACCGACTTATTTTCTTTTACTTCCTGTTTTCCTTTTTGTTTTCTTGATGAAACTAAAACCCACACAAATACATAGTGAAATCCAAAACAATCAAAGAAAGAAAGATTAGAAAACTGAGATTGAATTCATCATAAACTTCATCTTCTGATTTCATAATCATCATCACCTAGTTCTTGATACATATGTAAGTGTTCTTGTGTATATTCATATATGTTAGGGTTTATGAATATTTCAACGAAATTGATGATTGATATGATGATATGTGATGATACTAGTTGTTAGAAATCGTTATTCATCGTATATAATCGATTAGAACTTGAGATTTGATGATTTAATTGTTAAAGATTCGGAATTAGCTTGAACAGAATCGCAGGTTTGCTGGTTTGGGAATTTAGCCGGCGGCCTCCATGCTTAGCCGACGGCTAAATTGAGTTTTTGGGGAATTCAGTGGATTTTTCGGGTTCGATTGTTTTGGGCATTTGGCCGGCGGCCAAACGATTTAGCCGGCGGCTAAATGGTCCCAACGCAGAACATGGACTTTTTCATTATAAATTTTATTCTAAACGTTTGCTTCAGGTGTTAGAAGCGATTAGTAAGTGAAATGACATAATGAGATCAGTATGATACTAGTGTTTGTGATAATAGAATAATCTTACATAGATTATGATGATAATTGTGATGATATACATAATGTGAATAGATAAGTCTTGCTAAAGACTTAACATATAAAGTGGCGATATAAGTGATATGATATATATTGTGAATTGAGACGATGTGATATGTTATATAATTATAACATGTGTTACTTATTATAACATAAGTTATTGTTGATTGACAAATTACTGACTTGTGATATTTGTGGTGATTTCAGATAAACAAGAGACTCAGTGACATTAGACTATTGAGTGGAGACTAAGGTGATTGGTGAGTGGTTCTGTACCTTCAGTGTGATTTAGTTGTAACAGGTTTGGTTACAGCAAGTGAACGTAGAATTATTGTTGATAGACTGTTTAGTCTGATATGCTGATTGTGATTATGTGGCCTTTGGGCATAAGTGATTAATCGGAGGTCAAGATGATTTGGGCTTGGTTACTATTGTTGGACGACAGGGATTTCCTTGTACATGTCGTTAATAGGAAATTAGGTCGTGTGAAAATAGTAACGAGCTATCGGTTAACCGCTGTTAGGACCAGCAGCTCAGTTGGGTTGTGATTAACCGCTGTTGGGGTCTACAGCTCAGTGGGGTTACTAAGTGTTGCTTTACTGCTAGCAACCACCGATCCTCTGATGTTGTGTGAAACTATGTGACTGTGATTGTGATTATTTGTTGTGATTAAAGTTGTTATAGCTGGATTGGACTGTCGGTTACAGTTCTATCTCACTTAGCAGTTGTGCTAATCCCACCACTTTAAATTACTTCTTGCAGGTTATGACTTGACAGGGTGGTCGGGCAAGAAGGTGTTGACCTGAATGAATGTTTGACGACTGCTGCGTTGACTCTGATATTGATTTGTTAAATATTGTGATGTTTGGATTCATATAACACCCAACGGTTGTATTTTGAATTATTGAAAGTATTTGTATTAAAAATGTAAAGTTTTGTTTGGGACATCGCTTCCGGGTTGTAAAATACGTTATATAAATGTGAGGGTGTTATAAGTTGGTATCAGAGCGTAGTTTTGGGTTAATTGGACATTGGTAAATGTTCAATCCCAAATCTATGATTGTGTTTGTCAAACATTCCAGGTGTGGGATTAGTTAGTGATTGAAATTGTTAGTCTGTAGATACTAACGATTAACAGTTTGTGAGATTGTTGTTGTGATACAGATATGGCACGTAATGAGTACCCGACCAATGTTCCCCATAGTGCTTCTCGGATGGACACTTTTCCTTTGGAGATACAGAGTGATAGATATGAGCAGACTGGTATTATATTTTCAGCTCATGAGGATATTGACAGACATGAGGATGTATCTCAGATGAAGCGTGAATTGTTTGAACTTAGAGGTTTTAAACAACAGGTTGAACAAGATAGACAGACTGGATTTTCACAGCAACCGAGGCAGGTTTGTTCTTTTAACACATTTATGAGAAGTAAACCTTCAGAATTTCAGGGTAGTTCAAATCCTTCAGTTACTTTGGATTGGTTGAGAGATACTGAGAGAAAATTTGAGGTTTGTAAATGTGACGAGTCAGATAAAGTTCCATTTGCTGTTCAGCTTCTTAAGGGTCAAGCCATGATTTGGTGGGATTCGATTTCCTCTGTTTTAACCCCAGAACAAAAAGTATCTATTAGATGGTCGGATTTTTATAATGAAATGTGTAAACAATTTTGTTCTGAGTTTGATGTGTCACGTATTAGACAGGAATTTATGGAACTACATATGACAGATCAGATGACTATTGATGAGTTGATTACACAGTTTACAGATAAATTGAGATTTGTTCATCAGTGGGTTCCAGATGACAAAACCAAGATTGATCGTTTTGTTAGAGCATTACCACCTGATTATCGTACTACTGTAAGATTGGCGAGTTCCTTGACACATGCTTTTGATTTAGCTCGTTCAGTAGATAGTGATATACGGGCTAGAGATGTGCAAAGTAAAGAAAAGACTTTACAGTATTCTGAAAGTGATCGTCCTGGTAAAAGTAGACATAAGGGACAGAGTAGTCAGCAAAGCAGGGAACGAAGTGATCATAGTGGTTTAGTTGATAAACCTAAATGGTGCTTTAGATGTAAATGCAGGCATGTGGGACAGTGTACTTCCCAGACTTCTAGATGCATTAAGTGTGGTGTATTTGGTCATGTTGTTAGAGATTGTGATTATCCTACTCATGTTTGTTGGATTTGTCACAAGGAGAGTCATCGAGCAAATCAGTGTCCAGAGGCTATGAGATAGGAGTCGGGATTGGTCGGGAGGTCGTCATTTTGTCATGAGTTGAAGAATGTGCTATCAGTTGCTGACAGAGTTTTTCTGATGACAGTTAATTCGACTGTCGAGACATGTGACGTCATTCCAGGTACTTCTGTATTACTCTATACTGGCATATGATTATGTAAATTAGAGTTAGTTGTACCTTTATATTGTTTGATATGTGATAAACTAAATTTGCTCCTATTGTGTTTATTAAATTATGTTGAAATAGAATTAAGTGATGATGAGTTAATTTAAGTTACCACATAGGTGACTGGAATTAGTGTTTGATAGTGGGCCATACTATTGGGTTGAATTTTGTTGTTGTCAATTTGGTTTATAAGATTTTGACAATTGTTAATTGAGATAATTTTTCGGGCTTGACCTGTGCTGATTGAGACAAATTGATTCTGATATCAATATGAGATGATGCTAGAACATGATGATTGACTTATTTTGGATTGAGTAAAATTGTGAACTAGTACCTGTGCTTGGGGGGAAAAGACAGAAACATATACATTGGGATATGTGCATGTGGAAAGAATTCAAAACATGTAATTATATTTATAAGTTACTCACGGAGTAACGTGTGACTTGTGTATCTATTATGAGCCAGTAATTGATGATGATATCTTGACTTGGAGTTTATAACAATTGTTTTGCCTTAAACTCATGGAGACACTGTTGATGGATTAAATCAAAGATTTGATTGTGAGACCAGATAGTATTATTACAATTGCTGGATTATGATGGGATTTACCCAATATGTGTTAAGAAATCTTTTCAGATATAGTGGATTGATTGAAAACTGTCAGCTTCGAATATTGACAGATTTAAAATTTGAAATCATTATATCGATGGGTTGTCATGGATCGGATGTGACATAATCGTGGATTAAGATGATTGGGTTTTGAGTATAACCGGTGTATTAATCGATCATTGCGGATAATATGTCATAGTGACATTTTGGATTATTGAACTGGATTAGATTTCGGGGACGAAATCTTTTTAAGGGGGAGAGATTTGTAACATCCGCAAATTGGGCCTAGGAGTTTTATATAATTTCCTGATTTTTATTTGTTAGAAAATAGTTTTGGTTTGAATTGTTGAAAATAAATGGGTAAAATAAGTTCAGGAATTATTGTGACTAGTGAAATATTAATTGTTTTAAATTAATATAGTTGACGGAACAATAAAATGTTTGGACTCGCAAATGGTTTTCGGGTTCCAGACAATAGATTGGGAAGGGGTATTAAATTATACCCGTATAATTTGGGGTCGGTTAGTAAACCGACTTATTTTCTTTTACTTCCTGTTTTCCTTTTTGTTTTCTTGATGAAACTAAAACCCACACAAATACATAGTGAAATCCAAAACAATCAAAGAAAGAAAGATTAGAAAACTGAGATTGAATTCATCATAAACTTCATCTTCTGATTTCATAATCATCATCACCTAGTTCTTGATACATATGTAAGTGTTCTTGTGTATATTCATATATGTTAGGGTTTATGAATATTTCAACGAAATTGATGATTGATATGATGATATGTGATGATACTAGTTGTTAGAAATCGTTATTCATCGTATATAATCGATTAGAACTTGAGATTTGATGATCTAATTGTTAAAGATTCGGAATTAGCTTGAACAGAATCGCAGGTTTGCTGGTTTGGGAATTTAGCCGGCGGCCTCCATGCTTAGCCGACGGCTAAATTGAGTTTTTGGGGAATTCAGTGGATTTTTCGGGTTCGATTGTTTTGGGCATTTGGCCGGCGGCCAAACGATTTAGCCGGCGGCTAAATGGTCCCAACGCAGAACATGGACTTTTTCATTATAAATTTTATTCTAAACGTTTGCTTCAGGTGTTAGAAGCGATTAGTAAGTGAAATGACATAATGAGATCAGTATGATACTAGTGTTTGTGATAATAGAATAATCTTACATAGATTATGATGATAATTGTGATGATATACATAATGTGAATAGATAAGTCTTGCTAAAGACTTAACATATAAAGTGGCGATATAAGTGATATGATATATATTGTGAATTGAGACGATGTGATATGTTATATAATTATAACATGTGTTACTTATTATAACATAAGTTATTGTTGATTGACAAATTACTGACTTGTGATATTTGTGGTGATTTCAGATAAACAAGAGACTCAGTGACATTAGACTACTGAGTGGAGACTAAGGTGATTGGTGAGTGGTTCTGTACCTTTAGTGTGATTTAGTTGTAACAGGTTTGGTTACAGCAAGTGAACGTAGAATTATTGTTGATAGACTGTTTAGTCTGATATGCTGATTGTGATTATGTGGCCTTTGGGCATAAGTGATTAATCGGAGGTCAAGATGATTTGGGATTGGTTACTATTGTTGGACGACAGGGATTTCCTTGTACATGTCGTTAATAGGAAATTAGGTCGTGTGAAAATAGTAACGAGCTATCGGTTAACCGCTGTTAGGACCAGCAGCTCAGTTGGGTTGTGATTAACCGCTGTTAGGGTCTACAGCTCAGTGGGGTTACTAAGTGTTGCTTTACTGCTAGCAACCACCGATCCTCTGATGTTGTGTGAAACTATGTGACTGTGATTGTGATTATTTGTTGTGATTAAAGTTGTTATAGCTGGATTGGACTGTCGGTTACAGTTCTATCTCTTTTAGTAGTTGTGCTAATCCCACCACTTTAAATTACTTCTTGCAGGTTATGACTTGACAGGGTGGTTGGGCAAGAAGGTGTTGACCTGAATGAATGTTTGACGACTGCTGCGTTGACTCTGATATTGATTTGTTAAATATTGTGATGTTTGGATTCATATAACACCCAACGGTTGTATTTTGAATTATTGAAAGTATTTGTATTAAAAATGTAAAGTTTTGTTTGGGACATCGCTTCCGGGTTGTAAAATACGTTATATAAATGTGAGGGTGTTATACGAAAGTCCGGAATAAGGTACTTGAAAACGGATGCCTGGATTTTGTGACCCTGTCAAAACATATATAATACAGTGATGTTGATAGGTAGATTCTATGTAATAATAAAAACAGGTGCTATGTAGTGACAGTCATATACTTTTAAAACACATATTGACATATGTCTACAAAAGTCTTTTTGACAACAAAAGTAATCCGTTAAGTTAGTGCTGCAAACATATTTCAAGAAAGCCATTGAAAAGGTAATCACTGTATTAGACATATATGAATGGCCTTTTTATAGCCACTATTCCTACGTAAAATGTTCAGTTACAAATTGATGTTTATATAGAGTAACATGAAATCAAATATTTTCATCAGACGATAATAATTGTTGTATATTCATGTAATCATATCCGAGTGAAGTATGAATGGCAGACAACAGATACGAATTTGTAAAGCCTAACAGGTATAAAACAGGCAACGGCAAACAACTCATATTAAACAATATTGAAAGAGCATAAACATAATTATAGAGTATAGTGTTGTCACCTCGTGATCAATAAGTATCATCTCTAATGAAGCCAACTGAGACGGATTGTCCTTGTAGGTTTGAGTCCACGTCAAGAATACCTTCACACGTATCTTCCAATCATTTATGCTCTTATTCAAAAGATTGAGAGGTGTAAAACCATTAATTTCAGCCATTACAGTATAAGTATATAGATGCAGGGGAATGTTTTGATAGTTATAGAAAGGTTGTAGATGACAGATGTGAGGTAGGGTTAAGGGTTATATAGCTGCAACAAATGATTCAAATTGTGGTTTAGGCGGGATACTAATTGTTTGACAAATTCTCAGATTTTCACGATTTGTGGTTGTGAAAATAAAAATTCAAATTTCGAAATTTAAAAGTGGATTTTATAAAACATGTGATAATATTGTGATTAGCAAATTGGTGATCTATATTAGCGGTATATTAACATTTTAGGCTGTAAATCCGGAGTTAATTTGATTTCAACAGATTTGAATTGTTATATCGAAGATTACGCCCCAAAACAAATAAAATAAAATCAGTTGGAGATTAATATCATATATCAATAGCTCATCTAAATATTTAACATAATCGACGCATTAATTAACAAAAGAAAAAGCTAATATACAAACCTTCGACCGGAAGTTGCAAAGATGCGCAGGGTATCATCGCCGTGATTTGTTGGGGGAGCCTGAAGCGCATAGGCGACGATTTTTTTTTTTGCAAACATTCGAAATAATGAAGAAGAGAGGGTATACTCTGGAAAAAAATAACGATTGGAACTTGAGGCAAACATGGTGATGATCGACCGACTTGTATGATAGGGGAGGATGAAGCACAAACCTTTTACCAGTATTTTAGTAATAGGATATAGAATGGAAACCTAAATTATTGAATTTGTATTCAATTCTTTATAAATATAAATCTTAAAGTGGGGCCAAATATTCATTTGCTTTCAAAGAACATTAAGGTGGGGCCAAATTTTCACATGCTTTCAAAGAAAATTGCAGTCTTTGTTGACCAATTGCGCACATGTAGCCTCGTTCCCAATTTTTGTTTTATTGTTGTTATTCAGAAAGTGATTAATAAGTATAATTTACCAGAGCTTAAGAGTTAAGTTATTAGGTTTTGTTTGATTGCATCCGTTTTAAGATTAATTTTGAATTTGAATTAATTATAGTGTGATGTGATAGTAATTAGGAGGGTAATTAAGTAAATGAGCAAAGACAAAGTATACTTACTACATGGACATGTTTAAGATTTAAGATCAAGGGTCTACAATCAATTAAGTTAATCCATTGAATGGGCAAGATTTATTTATGGGGGGTTAAAAATAAAATGTCTACAGATTTTTAGTTTTGTTATAATAAGTAAAAGGGATATTTTTAAGTAATTGTTTAGTTAGTACTTTAGTACATAGCAATGTTGTCAGGATCGGGATCTTATCTAAAATCGTTTTTGTCTTCACAAGATCGTGATAGTAAGATCTTACTCATACAATATGGTCTCATAAATGTGTATATAACATATATAAAAGATCAAATGCATGACAAATTAATTAAACTTTTATTGTTTAAACACCGTAACATTAATTCAAACTTATCATAGCGACTTAATTACTATATTTGTTATTAAAGATATAGATTTTAATGTGGTAAACTATTTTAGTTTAATAATTGATTAGTTTTATGTGTGATAATTGATTAAATTATAAACCTATTAACTCATAGATTGATGTTAAGTAAGATCGGATTTGATCAAGATCGTAAAATCCTATGCTCAAATGGACATAAGATCGGGATCCTAAGCAGATCTTATGATTTTAAGATCCTATGTAAGATCGGGATCGTTTTCGTTCACGGGTATCACAAAATCGTAAAATCTTAAGATCGAGATCTTACTAACTGTGATACACGGAACTTATACATGCAACTTTAAAATCTTGGGTAAGATCAATGACTAAATAGTCTACCAGTAAGGGTAGCCCATGCCTTCTTTCATGTCATGGGTTCAAAACTCGTCATTGGTATTATTTATCATTGTGACACCCGCTAAATTAGGACATCACTACTGTGCCTAATTATGTGCTTATTACGTGAATTTAGTATGAAATAGGACTAAGTACTGTAACTACTTATATACATATATATGATGATTATATATATATATATATATATACACACACACACACACACACACATATGCGATTCGTCCAAATCATACAATTTCGTGTCAGATAAATATCTGACAACACTAATACGGACGTTGTGTAACATCCTCGAAATGGACCTAGTTGTTTATATATTATTTCTTGATTTAAATGTGTTTGGAAATAATATTGTTTGAAATAGTTGAAATAATTGGAATAGGAGTCGAATATTCCAACGTGATAAGTGAATTATTAATTGTTGTAAATTAATATAGTTGACGGTACATTAAAATGTTTGGACTCGCAAATGGTTTTCGGGTTCCAGACAATAGATTGAGATGGGGTGTTAAATTATACCCGTATATTGAAGGCGGTTGGATGAGCCGACTTATATATATCCTTTCCTATTTAGGAAAGTTATTCATTTTATTCTGAAACTCACAGAAACTCTCTGAAAACCTCCAAATCAATCCAGAAATCAAATCAGGAAGTTGTAATTCTTGTGAAGCTTCCTAATCATCAGATTACCATCGTTAGATTCTTCAATCAGTAAGTATTCTTGAGTATTTAAGAATTTGATTTTGATTGAATTTGGGTAAATTGATGATTTGAGAGATTTGGATGTTAGAAATCATGTTATAAGTGTTACATATTGATTATGTGATAATAATTGTGGTTTTAAATGGTTAGAAACCTTGTTTTTGAGGTTTTGGATTATAAACCCGTGGGTTAGGGTTTTACAGCTCGAAACTGTGCTGGGACGAAGCCTGAAGCCGGCGGCTTCATGCCGAAGCCGGCGGCTTGTCCCGAGTCAATAAAAGCCGGCGGCTTCTGAGCCTAGCCGGCGGCTTGTGTTGTGGTGTAGGGACCCGGCGGGTATAAACAATGCCCGGCGGTTGGTATATGCTTTAAAACGTGGTTTGCTTCTGTTACCACTTTTAGTAATTTACCTGGCGGTTGATGAAGTGAAGCCGGCGGGTGATGGTTAGAAGCCGGCGGCTTCAAGGGTGAAGACGGCGGCTTGGTTCACTGTTATAGCAATTCTTGTTTGATTATTAACAGTAATGTGATTAATATTGAATATATGTTAATAGATGATAATGATTATATTATAAATCATTAGTGGATAGTTAGGAACTAGTAATCTTGATGTAGATTATGTTAAGTTCCTAATGTTAAAGATTGATATAAGTTCAGTATTTATGATTTGATTACTAACTTATATTTGATTGGTTGATTCTCAGATGTGGAGAAGGCTCAGTGATATTAGACTACTGAGTGGAGGTCTGAGGTAATCGGTGAGTGGATCTGTAACCTCAGTGTGATTTAGTTGTAATGATTTGATTTACAACAAGTAATTATAGTCTTACTTTGATAGAATGTAATTGTTGAGATATCTTGCCATGATAGTTTGACTAGTTGCTTACTTGGCTGTTTGAGCTAGTATGTAAGATTCTGAGGTCAACTTGACTTGACAGTTGGACTTGGTTGTTATTGTAGACGACAGGAGATCTTGAAACTTGAAATGTTGGTTTGGAGATCTAGGTCGTGTGTGATTAACAACTGGTTACCGGTAATTCTGTATAGGCCAATACAGATGATTGATAAGAGTTCCTTGATTACCAAACCGGTATTAGGGTATCTCAGGAGCCACCGGTCCTCATGACGATTTATAATGTTTGATTGGTGTAGCTTGACATTGATTGGATATCGAGTGAATGATTGATTTTCTGTTTATTGTTATTTGATGTAAACAGATTGTTATGCTAGGTTGTACTGTTGCTTATAGTTTCATTCACTTAGCTTTATGCTAACCCCACCACAGTTCTTCCTGCAGGTTAAAATAGAGGGGACATATTGGGCAGGGCAGGAAGTGTTTGGAATTGATGGAATGTTTGACAGGCTGCCACTCTGATGTTATTTTGATAATTATAGAAATGTTTTTAATAACACCCAGTGTGTTGAAATGTCTTGTACTTTGAATTGAAAAAGTTTATTGACATTTTGAGTACATTGATAGTATGTTTTAAAAATACGCTTCCGTGTCGCTATTATTATATTGATTGTTTATAATGAAACGAGGGGTGTTATAAGTTGGTATCAGAGCAATAGTTTGGGTGAATTGAACTTGATAGAATGTTCAATCCTAAACTTTGATTGAGTTGAGTCAAACATTCCAGAAGGTGTGGGTTTAGTTGATTAGTGAATGTGTGAGAAAGTGATTAGTTGAATATGTACTAACCCTTAACAAGTTGTGAAGTTGTTGTTTGATTGCAGAGACGGAGGAACATGAGTATCTGATTGGTATATTTCATGTTTCCTCAATACTCGTTGGCTTAAGATTGCCAGGTAATCTTCGATAAGCCTATGTTAATTTAAATTAACTTGAATTGTTTACTCTGTTATGTTGAGTAAGCTTTGTTGTGAAGTTAATTTAGTCAGACTGATATGATTCCCCAGTTTTGAGTCAACTAATGATTGTTATAGGTTGACATGAGGATAGAGGTATTGAATGGGATACTCATTGTGGTGGTTATTTCTGATTGAATTGAAAATGCATAAATGTGATTAAATGAGTAGATAAAGAGTTGATTAAGGTTTAACATGATTGATGTTGGAACCTAAGGAGTGTCTTTATTGGTGAGACAAAATAATTGATAGTATTATATTAGTAGATTGATCACAAGGTGTGATTTGAATCCTGTTTAAGGATAGTGGTGTCATTTGATTTGAGAATGACTGCTATTTGAGAAAATATGTGTTTATGTGGCTATATGATGTGTTAGGATTATAGCTAAACACTTGATATAAACCAACAAAATGATAGGTTTATGAGAAATATAGCTTATGATAAAGCTAAATTGATTGAGAAAGTGATAGGTCTTTCTGGTTAATTGTAAATTAATAGATGAAATATTTAAAAGTAACATGATTGAGTAGGCTTGTTGTGACAGTGATGCTTGATATGATAGCATATGTCAAAGTAATGATAGTTGATTAAGATGTGTCCTGAATTTTGAGGAAAATAGGGACATTGATTAATGTTAAGTGTTGAAACTATGATGATGAGTTATCATGTGTTTGAGGTTTCAGATAAATGATATACTGAGTAATTCAGTTATTGAAAATTAGAACATTGTGTGTATGTGAGATGACTTGCATATGTAGGGTTGAATATGTAAGTAGTAAGCTGATTTTGAGTGTGTATCAGCTGATAGAAACTATTAAATGAAGTATGATTGATTTGAAATCATGAAGTATTTAATACGTATGAGGTGAGAATAGATCACATTGATAATTATAATGTAGAGTAGCCTGAGAATGGATTGTGAAGAGTATAATCTTGCAACGCCTGATCACCGTTGTTATATTATGTTGGGTCACATGAACTTGTTAAGGCTACTTGGTATAAAAGAAATGTAATGTGATTTTGAATAAATGGAGCATGATAGTATGTTAAGTTGTTTAATAATTGTTTTGATAAGAAAACAATCAGTTGATAGAGCTATGATATTTGGACTGTAAAGATGCCAGTGTAAATGATAATTGTCATTGATAGATGTTTTAATGATAAACATAGATGACTAATATGATTTTGTTGAAAATATAATTGTAACTGATTGTGTTAAATTGACCATAGGTGAATTTGATAGTGTTTGAGTGAGTCACTATTTTGTATTTGGCTTGTATGAAGCCAAAGTTGAGATAGGTTGATATTGTTTTGCTTGAGAAACTACTAGTAATTATTGAATGTAATAATTTGAAGTTTATGTTCGATAGTAAACATATTATATGAAATGGCTTGTATGGAGCCAAGATTGATGTAGGTTGACCTTGTCCTTGTGAAGGATTGATAAGATTATTGAAAGTAATAATTTGAAATATATGTTTGAAAGTGAACATATAAGATGAAATGGTTTGTTGCGAGTTAACTTGATAGTATGTTAACTTTGAAAGTCAAACCATGAATAGAAAATGGTGTATAAAATTAATTGCTTGTGATTGATTTGAGTTTGGGTCAAACTAGAGAAAAGCAATTAGAGAATTTTATTGATTGATTGATTGAAATCAAAGTTGACAAATAGTCAACTATTTGTGTTGAAATAGTTTAACATTGATTGAAATGTTATGACTGTATGGAATGTGATTGAATTTTTAGATTTGTCACATTATGTGGAAACGGGTCATGAAAGATCCAAAAGAAATAGATGAATTGTTTAAGTTTGTGAAACTTGATTTAATTACTTAAGGATAGTATTAAGTAATTGAAATAGTGCTAAGTATGATTGAGTATTCAGTTGGGCGATGTTAGATATTTAAACTGAATACATGTTAAGGAATTATACAGATATGAAGTCATTAAATGATATGATAGTTATAAATTTTTGAATGATGTAAGTTAAATCACATTGATTAGGATTGTGATAAGAAAGTCTTACCAGTGTATGAGGCTTGTGATGATAACTTTGATTGGGTAAGACTGTGAGATGATGAATAATTGAAGGTTATTATTATTAGTTGCATAAGTTGATTGGTACCTCATGGTGAGTTACTTAGATATTGAAAGAATTGAATGAATTCTTTAGTTATTTGTGGATTGTATGCAAATAAAGTAAGTGATGAAGTGGTAAATTGAGATTAGATCCAACTAAGGTATGATATGAAAGTATATCTGGAGCTGGATGGTGTTAAAGATTTAGTTGATCTTTGTTTGATAAATTGAGGAAATATGAATTGAATGATTGTTCATATTTTAAGAAATTGTATATGTTAGGAAGTAAGGGAAACCTTGAAATTGATAGGTGATGATTGTATTCACCAAACTTTTCTTGAAAGTTTAGAATGAAATGTTTAAGTTATATACTAGTTGATAAGTACATAAGTGAAACATAGAGTTATTGATTGTTCCATGTCCTATGGTATGAATATGTGATGAATAGTAGTATTGAGAAGGCTTGATAAAGACTTTAACAGTCTGAATGGCCTAGTATATAGAATGAAATGGAATTGTTGTGTATGTGTCCATTTTAGAGAATATCTGAAATTGTGTAAGTATATATGTGTAGTATACATGATAATAAATGGCATGATAAGTTTTAATAGATTGAATTAAAATGTGCCATAAGATATGTGGAGGTTAGTTAATTGTGATTAACTTGATGTAGATTTTGTTGAAATATGTTGTAAAGTAGCACATTGTGATATTGTGATACTTGAATTGTGGTATCATAATGTTGATTAGGATTGACTTAGTTGCTAGATTGATGGAATTTGGTACTAAGTGATTATGTGATTAAAGTTGTATAACTTCTAATTGCTTGTGATTAGTAGTTTAAGATTGTAAGGTTGAATTAAATTAACTGGTTGCTGAGATAAGATTCTGATGTCTTACCAGTTTAAGTAATATACAAATTCTAACTTGATGGTTAGTTAAACTTTGGAGATATATAGTGAGTATTGATAGATGTACTGAACTGTATAATCATTAGTGTTGTGATTATGGGAAGTGTTATGGTTGTTGTTAACAATTGATAGGTTGTAATGAAAGGAATTACAAGTAGAAATAAGTCAATGTAGAGGTTGGTTGAATGTAGGTAATATTTGATTGTGGTACTATTGTTGATTGAGCAAAGTACTTGTTGATTGTAGTTTTACCTACTGAGTGTGACCTCTGCTGTGCTTATTAAAGTGATATGAATTTGGATTACTTTAAGTAAAGGATTTCATATGATTAAAGTGATATGTGAATATGGTAGGTTATTCACAAGAGTAGGTATGAAACTTTTGGATGAAAAGTTAACCTAGATTTGAATTTCAAATCTTTGATGGTAGAGATTTAAGATTGTGATCTGTATATTAGACTGATTGTTGGTCGTGGGCTGAATTGTATTTCAGTGTTGCTAGGTACATTGTGGTTTAATAAACACTGTTGTTGTGATATTGTTACTGCTGTTTTATTGTTACCAGTGATGAACAGTGAGAGTAGGTTAAAGATTTTAGCATGTTGCTAATTTCTGGTTGTGTAGACCTAGTAAGTGATGTTAGGTTTCACTTATTGTTGTTGGTTAAAGTGATAGGGTGCTTTAAACTTTTATCTGATTGGTGATAAAGGAATTAGATAGATGATTGGTTCCTATGAGATGTTGGATGGATGCACTGTATGTGTGCATAGGAAAAGATAGAAGCATGTACATTTGGATATGTGCATGTGGAAAGAATTCAAACAGTCTAAGTATAGTTGTAAGTTGCTATTGAGGACAAATGTATATTAAGATATATGTGATTATATCACATTAGTTAGATTGATTGAGGTTAGATTTCGGGGACGAAATCTCTTTAAGGGGGGGAGAGTTGTAACATCCTCGAAATGGACCTAGTTGTTTATATATTATTTCTTGATTTAAATGTGTTTGGAAATAATATTGTTTGAAATAGTTGAAATAATTGGAATAGGAGTCGAATATTCCAACGTGATAAGTGAATTATTAATTGTTGTAAATTAATATAGTTGACGGTACATTAAAATGTTTGGACTCGCAAATGGTTTTCGGGTTCCAGACAATAGATTGAGATGGGGTGTTAAATTATACCCGTATATTGAAGGCGGTTGGATGAGCCGACTTATATATATCCTTTCCTATTTAGGAAAGTTATTCATTTTATTCTGAAACTCACAGAAACTCTCTGAAAACCTCCAAATCAATCCAGAAATCAAATCAGGAAGTTGTAATTCTTGTGAAGCTTCCTAATCATCAGATTACCATCGTTAGATTCTTCAATCAGTAAGTATTCTTGAGTATTTAAGAATTTGATTTTGATTGAATTTGGGTAAATTGATGATTTGAGAGATTTGGATGTTAGAAATCATGTTATAAGTGTTACATATTGATTATGTGATAATAATTGTGGTTTTAAATGGTTAGAAACCTTGTTTTTGAGGTTTTGGATTATAAACCCGTGGGTTAGGGTTTTACAGCTCGAAACTGTGCTGGGACGAAGCCTGAAGCCGGCGGCTTCATGCCGAAGCCGGCGGCTTGTCCCGAGTCAATAAAAGCCGGCGGCTTCTGAGCCTAGCCGGCGGCTTGTGTTGTGGTGTAGGGACCCGGCGGGTATAAACAATGCCCGGCGGTTGGTATATGCTTTAAAACGTGGTTTGCTTCTGTTACCACTTTTAGTAATTTACCCGGCGGTTGATGAAGTGAAGCCGGCGGGTGATGGTTAGAAGCCGGCGGCTTCAAGGGTGAAGACGGTGGCTTGGTTCACTGTTATAGCAATTCTTGTTTGATTGTTAACAGTAATGTGATTAATATTGAATATATGTTAATAGATGATAATGATTATATTATAAATCATTAGTGGATAGTTAGGAACTAGTAATCTTGATGTAGATTATGTTAAGTTCCTAATGTTAAAGATTGATATAAGTTCAGTATTTATGATTTGATTACTAACTTATATTTGATTGGTTGATTCTCAGATGTGGAGAAGGCTCAGTGATATTAGACTACTGAGTGGAGGTCTGAGGTAATCGGTGAGTGGATCTGTAACCTCAGTGTGATTTAGTTGTAATGATTTGATTTACAACAAGTAATTATAGTCTTACTTTGATAGAATGTAATTGTTGAGATATCTTGCCATGATAGTTTGACTAGTTGCTTACTTGGCTGTTTGAGCTAGTATGTAAGATTCTGAGGTCAACTTGACTTGACAGTTGGACTTGGTTGTTATTGTAGACGACAGGAGATCTTGAAACTTGAAATGTTGGTTTGGAGATCTAGGTCGTGTGTGATTAACAACTGGTTACCGGTAATTCTGTATAGGCCAATACAGATGATTGATAAGAGTTCCTTGATTACCAAACCGGTATTAGGGTATCTCAGGAGCCACCGGTCCTCATGACGATTTATAATGTTTGATTGGTGTAGCTTGACATTGATTGGATGTCGAGTGAATGATTGATTTTCTGTTTATTGTTATTTGATGTAAACAGATTGTTATGCTAGGTTGTACTGTTGCTTATAGTTTCATTCACTTAGCTTTATGCTAACCCCACCACAGTTCTTCCTGCAGGTTAAAATAGAGGGGACATATTGGGCAGGGCAGGAAGTGTTTGGAATTGATGGAATGTTTGACAGGCTGCCACTCTGATGTTATTTTGATAATTATAGAAATGTTTTTAATAACACCCAGTGTGTTGAAATGTCTTGTACTTTGAATTGAAAAAGTTTATTGACATTTTGAGTACATTGATAGTATGTTTTAAAAATACGCTTCCGTGTCGCTATTATTATATTGATTGTTTATAATGAAACGAGGGGTGTTATACGTTGGTGAAACTATTATTAAATAATATGGAATTATTTAATAGATTGGTATCAGAGCCATAGTTATAGCGAACAAGGATTGCATTAGTAACCCTAGACTATAACTCTTAAGTTGTATACTTTGTTTATTATAATTGGTTGGGGAGTTTCATCATTTGACTTTAATTAAACATAGCCTGATCAACTATGTACAATTAAAGGGGGAATTGATGAGAGGTCCAAAATGGTTATAGTAAACAGAGATACGGTAGTAGACTTGGATTACGATAGAAACGAGACCAAAACTGTTACGCACCATACGTACTAGGCTATAATATATATGATATATGTACGTATAGGCCTCAATTGATACCACTACTGCCATGGAATTGGCGACTAACATTCCGCTAGAACGACTCGTGATTTCAAAGGCGAAATCTAACACTTACCGACCATAGTAATGGCATCCACGATACAAACACACCCGCGCACTTATGGCAACGACGACTCAATGGAGTCCACGAAATCTCTCGGTATTCTTTGAATAAAACTTCAACAATCACATTCCTTATCCTCTCTGTACTTTATAGAATCTCCCCAATGTGAAACATCATTCTTCACATTCCTTACTTTGACATTGACTTATGTATTTCATTTCACTACAGAACTCAATCATGCCACCAAAGCAAAAAATAACCTGGAACAGCCGACGTAACGCCTCACCTCCTATTGTTGAGGAAACGACTTAACAAATTATCAATCGACGAGTAGCTGAAGCTATTGCACTATACGAGGCAACTCGCAACCGCGACGACAGTGGAAGCGGTGCCCGAAATACCGAGCCAACCAACGTTACCGGAAACCCAGAGAATACCCAACAGGGGTGTTCATACAAAAACTTTTTGGCTTGCAAACCAAGCAACTTCAATGGCACCGAAGGAGCCATAGGTATCATTCATTGGATCGAGAAGATGGAGTCTGTGCTCGATATTAGCAACTGTTCTCGCGACTGCATGGTGAATACGCCACCTGCACACTGGCCGACAAGGCACTAACCTGGTGGAACGCTCAGGTTCAAGCACTTGGACGAACAACTGCCCACTCGCTCTCATGGGAAGATCTGAAGGCTATGATCATGGACGAAATCTGTCCCCGCAGCGAGTTGCAAAAGATTGAAATTGAACTGTGGAATATTATGATGATTGGTGCTGATGTCACCGGTTACACTACTAGTTTCAGGAACTAGCACGCCTGGTACCACACATGGTAACGCTGAAGTACAAACGCATTGAGAGGTACATCTGGGGATTGGTACATCAAATTAGGAGTTTAGTAACCTATTCCTGCCCCGACACATTTAAGAGTGCTGTTAAGTTAGCTCAAAGCTTGACTAATGAAGCTGTTAGGATGGGAACGTTGAAAGATAAAGCTAATTCGGGAAAAGGTGCACCGAATGATACGGGGGACTGAAGCACTGGGGCTGAGAAACGAAAGTGGGATGGGAACGACGATCAAAATCAGGATAAACAACTAGCAAGGAGGCCAGAAACTATCAGGGCCTATGCTGCAGGAACCGAAGAGAATCAGTATAAAGGAAGCAAGCCTTTCTGCTCCAAGTGCAACAGCCATCATGAAGGACCATGTGGCACCCCTTGTAACAAGTGCAAAAACTATGGACATCAGACTAGGGACTGTTGAGTAAAAGTCTGCTTCGAGTGTGGAGTCGCTGGGCATTTTAAGAACGACTGTCCGAAAATTAACAATGCTTGACAATATCTAGGTACGAGTACGCTCCTCCACAACGACTTAGTTATCTTAATTCTTGTACTATGCCTACAGAGTGTAGCTTTCCCTATGATATCACAACCTAACTCAGACCTTATGAATACAGTAGAATTTACAAAGTACTCTAGGCTACTAGTACATATTGTAGCTACACTCTGGATACTGATTGACCGACCGACTGACCTTGTCCCTTGGACATAATGGTCAACACAAACCGAAACTCTCCTTCTCCCTTCCTTTAGTTGTTAGTGGGGCACTAGTCTAACAAGGGGAGGAAGACAACACTAGACAGACGTTGCATCACTTGACTCAATCTCACAGACTTTCTTAGATGATACACAAACTAATACTTGGATACTCAGACTACTACTTAGAACAAATTTCGGGACGAAATTCTCCTAACAAGGGGAGAATGTGACACCCGCCAAATTAGGACGTCATTACTGTGCCTAATTATGTGCTTATTACGTGAATTTAGTACGAAATAGGACTAAGTACAGTAACTACTTATATACATATATATGATGATTATATATATATATATATATATATATATATATATATATATACACACACACACACACGTATGCGATTCGTCCAAATCGTACAATTTCGTGTCAGATAAATATCTGACAACACTAATACGGACGTTGGTGAAACTATTATTAAATAATATGGAATTATTTAATAACTTTGATAATTATTTTATATTATGTTTATAATATAACAAAAGTGTACGTTTTGCTTAAAACGTGACCGAACGTGACGAAAACGCGTGAAACGCGCCCGACAGACGAAACATGTTAAAGTTATATTTTTATAACTCAAAATTTAGTATTATGATAAAATACTTTGGATAAAAATATTGTGATTACACGCAAACATTTATAACGTTTAAAAACGTTACACAATTTAGACGAACGTACAAATCGCAACCGACGACCCAACGAAAACCAAAACATATTTTAGCAACTTATAATATGTTACTTGAGTAAAACTTTCATTAAAAATATCAAGTTTTAAAACGTTATCGAAACGTATTACAAATAACGTTATACGTTTAAACGAACGACGAAACGACCAGGAAAACGAACACCGCACGGAGCATAACTTTGGGGAACAATTTAACACACCCACATGAGGGTGGGACCCACCAAAAACAGCTGAAAATCAGCCACAAAACACATTCCATGATTTATGGATCATGCCTCCTTGCTTGTTGACTAATAAACCACAAACACAATCCTCATTTTATTCACTCAACTTCACCTCTTCTTACTCCCACCCCCTACCTGCGATTTTTACAGCCCTAGGAGACCACCTTCACACCACCATATCACCACCCTATCACCACCACAAACCACCATAGCCCCGCCACTTCGAAATTCAAGAAAGCGCGAGGAATCGAGCTCACGAAGTGTATTCTTCTTCCCTTCATCGTTTCTTTAGTAAGCACTCTTTTCTTTTGATAAATTTACTTGAAACATATATATATTAACATGTTAGTATGTTCATTAGACTAGAAAATGTCCAAAATAAGCAACCAAACACGTTTTACATACATATATATTCAAACAGTTTTTGGGACAGATTATGTGATCTCACGAGAAATTTCATATAAAATCGTATACTCAAAATAAATGTATGAAGCCTATGCCAAAATCTTCGTATATTCGTTAGCTACAACTTTCGTATTAAGCTCTCGGATAGATACTCATAGATTTTTGTAGAAAAATCGATTTCTAAGACATAGACGTTTATGGCCGAAAATGGACTGTTTTTGTGTTTGATTTTTGTTGACCATCATAATGGACCCCGAAATTCATGGAAAAATTATGTAAGATACTAGACTCATAGATGCTTAAGTGTGATTTTTGTTGGAACTTAATTCGGATTAAAAGTAATAGAAAATGAGAGGCGAAACAAGTCGACAAACCGAAAATACACCACGGGGACTGATTTTGTACACTTGATAAAACCGACACTTCCGGCCAAACACGAAACATAACGATAATTTTCCTGAGGCCTGGAAACATATTTAAGGCTACCTTAAAAGTTTTGGATCAAACCGAGGTTGTTTGACCCCAAACCTGAATACGAAAACATACAAAGATATTTTTATACCAAACAAACAAAAATAATATTTTTGGAATATAATTTCAATCCGTCATCAACGGGCCATACTTATTTTATAAACTTCAAATATAAACACTTATCCAATACTTTGGACATAATTAATCGAGTGAACACAAATATGTATGATATAATTAGACGTCCATTTACTCATTTATAATCTCGCGTGTTTAGGACACTAGGAGATTACCATCGGTACAACGCGCGTATAATAGGATCGCTAGCACCCACAGGTGAGTCTCATAGCCCCACTTTTACTTGTTTTGAACTGTTTTGGGGTGAGATGCATGCTCTATTTTATGAAACTATCATATGCTCTGTTTTGTGAACTACTTATGAACTGTTTTGCGAACTACTCTGAAACTACTTATGAACTGTTTTGCGAACTATTTAATGCTCGTTTTCTATGATTTACTATGAACTACTTGAACTCTGATTCATGAACTACTTGAACTATGTTTTATGAACTATTTTGTACTATACTGTGATCTATTTTTGTGAAAATACTTTTACGTATTGTATAAAACGACAATAAAACAACTACGATAACAACTACGGGGAAACTATGATAACAACTACGAGTCCCACTACGATAACAACTACGGGGAAACTACGATAACAACTACGAGTCCCACTACGATAACAACTACGATTCCAACTACGATTCCACCCATGGTTAAACTTCGGTTTTAGAAATACTTTGATTTGGTATATGTGCCAACTTTGAAAACTCTAACAGCTTTGAAAACTCTGAAAACTTGGGATTTTAACCAACAATTTCAACTATGGATTTTAAACTATGATTTCTACTATGGATTTTAACTGTGATTCTTACTATGATCTCAACTACGAATTTTACTATAGTTCTCTGATTTAAACTCTGATCTTTACTCTGTTTTAAACTATGATCTTCACTATGTTTTCAACTATGATTATAACTGCGTAAACCTATGAGCTCACCAACATTATTGTTGACCCGTTTTAGCATGTATTCTCAGGTACAAGAAGATTGTAGGATTGGCTTCAGGATCCTAGCTCGAGTCGCATGCATACATTTTGCTAGAGATTTCTTTGCATTATTTTTGTAACATTAATTTTGTATTGAAATCTCTAGAGCCTTTTGGCGAACTCCGGATGTTTTGTAAAAACTTATTACATTATGTAATGTATTTTCAAACGTCTCATTTAGAGGTCGTTTGCTTATGATTATGTGCAATGATTACCGGATTAGTCACGCCCCGACCCGAACCGCTTCCGCACAGTAAATTTGGGGTTGTGACAATCATAAAGGTATCTACCACCAATGAAGCGCATGACCAACAACGTTAAGGCTTAATCTGCACGAGTTCCGGCTCGGACGCCGTGGTATATGTGATGGAGGTGATTTGCCCGATGATGTTCGACCTTGTGGGGGGTTCGGTCGTGCTCCATTGAAATATGGAGCGGCTCCGGTGGGTGGCCCAAATACCCATTCAAAATCTTGTATAAGTTTGGAAACCGTTTATTTATAGTTTAACATAGAAAGCAACCGCCGGGGCATGGAAGTTGATACTGTTTAAGCCACATAAGCATATGAGAGCAAGGTACTTTCTAAATATAACAAAATGAACAACATACTATTAGACATCCAAGTTTTGTTCGAATATGACCAATGGAAGCCGCATAAACGTCAAGTGTACGTCACATAAGCGTTGCACATCACATAAGAGCCAAGTCATAAAAATCATGTTTCATCGACTGAGTAGAATAGTTATGGAATTGGAAGATCAGGTCATAACAAAAAAAATTGATGACTATCTGAGTAAGATGCAATTCCTCAAATCTTTTTGCTTGATATGCTCGTATACTCTATAGAGCTTGAGTTTTTATATGACAGATTTCTGTATATAAAAGATGCAATTCTTTAAATCTTTTTCATGAATAGATTTTATAAGCTTTCAAAGTGTAACAGATTCTTCAATATAAACTTTATAGCGAAAATTCTCTGTTCTTTTTGTCGCTCTCTTTTGATTCTTAGTCATACGATTTTACTTATATTCATATAAACAAGTTGGTGCAATTGTGCGAGTACACAGATGTGCATTTGGCTTCATTGGCTACAATAGACTCAAATTGACGAGCTTTAGTACTAAGTTGTCGATTATTATAATCAAAAGAGAAATGATAGACTTACAAAATATCACGTGGCATGTGAAGTGTACCAATCAAATAAGATTCTTCTTATCTCTGTTATAACATGACACGTAATTTTTAAAGATCTTTTTTGTTGATGTTTTGTAAGTCTAGCATTTCACAAATAAAAAAGTGCGGGCTCTTAATGAAAACAAACGCGGCATAAAACATTACATTTTGTTGATCCTGCACAAAACAAGTGATCTAACATTTCCTAACAGGATATTATGCAAATTTCATCTAATCTAACATATTATAAAGAAAAATCCAGGAATTTTACAGGAATGATATTTGAACACAAATATACATCAAACATGATCATCAATTCAGTACCAAAGAGTTACAAATTCGTAACATAAACTCACATATTTCCATCAGAACTACATGACAACTAAGACTGCATTATGAATACACTTTGAACTCGAAAAAAAAAAATGGTGTTTCTATGACCTTCAAAAAGGTCTGTGGAGATACCTTATAATCCCCTGTTGCGTTATTTATGCGTCCCAAAAGTTCAATCACTCACGATTATGCAAGTTCTTCCTGTGTATACTCATAAATTTGGCTACAAACTCTGCAGGGGTAGGATGCATATATAAAGAGCTTTAGAAACATGGATGAGTGTACATATGAACAGTTTTAGACATTTATTTTCAATCATATATCTTATAAGGAATACTAGTATTATATTTATCGTTATTACCTTCCAACTTTAGTAAGGCACTAGTTCCAACTGGGAGTCGCTTATCCTGTAGATTGGTATATTATTTTTAGTCACATATTTTCCATAAAAATGAGAAAAAGAAGTATGGTAGAAGGCGGTGACATACATAATAGCCATGCCAATAATATAGCTCCCTTTTGATATTCGCTTCAACACCCTTGAGGAACTGTTCAATGAGTTTCTGTATAGTGGCAACATTTTAATATACACTAGTATTGAATTATGAGCGTCTTGAAATGATAATTTAACCGAAAGGTTGTAACTTTACCAGAAGAATCAGTTTTGGGTGAACAAATTCCACCAGAAGTTTTTGTAGCTTTCCGCGTATGAGAAATAGCCTGATAAAAGCACACACATAAATTTGGTTATGGTATCAATTAAAAATACCAAGAACAAAACCTTAGATATATTTGAGATCTATTTGAGTTTTATCCATGTGATACACTACTTTTTATATGTTATTTTGGTTAGCATTTTGTGACTAGAGGTGGCAGATGGGCGGCATGGGCGGTCACTGGGTGTTGGGTCAAAGCGAGTAACTTCTCGTATGGGTGGGGTCGGCTTGTTTTGACATGGACAAATTTATGTTCACAAATTTGAAGTTTTTGATAAGTGAGTCAAATATGATAATACTATAGTCATTCAATAAGATGTTAATACAAAATAAAATAACTTAGTAGGTTTAAGTTAAAGTTGCCCAAAGTAAATCTCGAATGTGTTAAACCATTTAGAGCATTCAAAATTCACTACGGTCAACTTTTGGCTTGTGCGTCCCGTTTCATTTTAATCTGTATACGCATATAATTTTATTTATTTTTTACCTATTTGATTAGAGACAAAACACAGCCCAAATTTATCCATTTATAACTAGATGGGTTAAGAATGATCACCTAGATTTGGATAATCACATTAAAGTGTAATGATCACATTAAAGTGTAATCACATTAAAGTGTAATGTTATTATCAAGTTTTTTCAGAAGTACAAAAACCATTATATAGTTATAACTTATAAAGCTAAGTGTTTGATTTATTGATCTTAGATATTTAAACCAATGTAAATATGTAATGACAAAGACTATTATAAATAAACTTGCCTCTTATGTGATGGATCTGCTAAAATCTCTGCAGCAAGGTCAATAAGTACATCTTCCCATCCTACTGCAATTGGTTGATCTTCTACAAATGGATAGCTGCGTACATGTTTGACTGTTAGATTCAGACTAACAACAGTTTATCTAATATAGAGATAATTAATTAACATAAAATGTGATTTCATACTTGTGAGACTTGCAAGCTTCAAGAGCCATGATTGCTTTTCTCAAGTTCTGTTTGGATTTATTAGCAATCTTTGAAGCAAATTTCATAGATAAATCAAAGTTTTCTTTCCTTGCTATCTGAATAAGTACTTCCATGATCTGAGAATTAAAGACACGGATAATCAGATGATTAAGGTGGAGAATATAGCTCATCAATACTCATCAAGTTCATTACCTATAAGTAACTGGGTGATAAAACAAGTTCATGCTTCCAGAAAACACAAAATAGCCATCTAATTAGAGGTGTTCATATGGGCGGGCCGGGCCAGTTTGGTATAATGAATGTGCTAAATAATTCTAGCTAATGCGTAACCAAGTGTGAGTCAGAATGGGCCATCTCCGCTGCACCGACGATGTTTGTTCATTTTCCAAATTTTATAAATGAAGTGCTATATATAATTGGAAAAATTATATCATTAAATCGAAACTCTGATTTGTATTGATAAGGTGATTTTGAAGGTTTTATATATAAATACACTTAGAATGAGTTTTGACCCGCTAGACCATATCCGCTTTAGCTAAAATTTTCAGCTTAATTAAATCGTTTGACCAGTTTGAGATGAAATTTAACCCAAATCAACCCGTTTTAAGCTAATTAGGTTGATGATGCCCCCTCCAGTTATATATAAATATAACATATATATATATATAGAACGTACTTCATGAGTTACAGGAGCATCGAGCTTGATGATATGGCACCGCGTTTTCACTGGTTCAAGAATATCAGCATCATCCTCACAACAGAGGACCAATTTGCAAACATCCGAGTAGCAATCCATAATCCACTTAATCAAGTGCTGAATACTTTCATCAGCTTTGTCGACATCATAAAGAACCATTACTGTAGAATATAGTACAACGGAACTTTTTGAGTTCAAATGCAAAATTAAATTTATACTTGATACTTTTAACCCTTGAATGTATAAACCTGTATAATCCGGCTTCAAATTGACTGTACTGATTTCAGGAGTAACTGAATGATTGCTACTTATTTGCTTAACGGAAGCCATAAGAGCATATCTAGCATTAGATTCCAAGTACACATTAAGCTCTACATGGTGAGCACTCGAGGTTATAGGAACAGCTACTTGAGTTAATCTTGCTTCCTACAAACAAAATGTGATTTATAATTGTATATGATCAATACGACTGAAACTCATCTAAAACTGAAGTTACAATGATATAGGATCGATATAAGTCATTATAGTACTCTTGACGCCTATTGAAAGAAAAAGAAGCTGCTTGCAAAATCTTTGCCATTTTCTTTGGATGAACTTAAGTACCTAAAGGGGAATAGCCCCTCAACTAATACACATGTTCCGAACATACTCAAAAAGTAAAATTAAGGGTGTGAACGATATTTAAAACTTTCTTCATCATCAACACCAATATATCATGCACATCCACATTGAAGACTTATAATAAAAGCCTTTGTCTTGTTTGTTTTCAAACACTTTTAAAACTCATTAAATCCTACATACCTGAATCTGGAAGTATCTTAAATCATGAGATATCTGCAAAAGGAAGGCCAATCTAAGAATTTTTGTACCAACTAAAAAGGGTATATATATACTCTAGTACTAAATGACAACATAATTTCATTACATTCCGAGCAGCATCTCCATATATCTCACATAATAGGGCCATCGTCAATGCTTTCCTCCCTGATCCTTGAGGCCCTTTCAAAAGAATATGTGGAAACATTTCCTGCGATGCCTAAACCAAACACAAATAAAAGATCAGACAATTCACTATGATGTAAAACGGGTAAATGGGTAACAGAGAGGGATCCCTTTTCAGGCTACCCAAGGAAAGCGGGCCTTTTTGACTCAGATCTACACGGTCTAACCGGTAATCCCGTGACCATGTCCGAACCTTTTCTCTGACCATTCTTAGATGTTTACCCAACGAAGTCTGAACTTGGGTGTCAGCACACCTTACTACTAGGCCATCTTGGAGATGGTTACTATTCAGTATTCACTATGCTGTATAACTTGAAATCACAAACCAAAATTTTCATTACTAAAGACACTTAATTATTACCAGTTGTTTAAGTTCCAAGGCTTCCTGTTTATGACAAGTGAACTCATTCAATGAAGAAGGTTGATGCTTATCGGCCCACAACTGTCTAAGGCTCTCTACTACAAACGCTTTCTCGATAAACGAAGCTTCATCAAAAGCTCTCTCCTTTTCCGGAGACTTATTAGTGGTTCGACAAGATCCTTTTCCTATGCAAGAAAACCACGCATCTGTCTGATTTTTCCGCCTATTTGCAACAAATTTCCAAGAACTCCCAGTTGACTTCCCACTCACATCACTAAAAGTATTTCCACTTTGCCTACTTACAGCAGAGCTAGACCCCATTATTGTGGGTGTTGTTAACATACTACTAGAAGAAACAGCTGTAGTATTATTGTAACGTTGAAACGGGCCGGCTTTCTTTTCTATTGACAATTTTTGTTTTGGCGGGCTAAGACGATTTTCCAACCCGCCATCCACCTTTTGGGCTGACAAAGCAGTACAGTCCCGAGAAAAGAATATATCACCTCCAGGAAGAGAGTCTGTACTATCAAATACTGGAGCACGTCGAACGGGACTTTTAGCCAATTTTGCATTTGCAACCATTTCATTAATCTCACCTACAGAGGGATTATGATTATGGCTAGCATGTAATTTTTCTTTCCGTGGGGTAATGCTTCTTCGTAAAGGAGGTGTATTACTTCTTTCGTTTCTTCTTTTCGTCCTTTGATCGTGTTTTATTTGTTGGTCTTTTTCCCTTGATCTTAACCTAGGTGCTGACAATGTCCTATTATAATTTGGCTTAGTACTATATGATTTAACAACTTGTTGTTCATTGTCATTAGTACCTATAACCGAGGCTTTGAAAGGTGAAACACGCCTTCTCCGCTCAGACTTTGAAAACGGGCTGATATTTCTGCCAGGTGGAAGAGGAAGTGGACCCAAAGTTGGTGATGACGTGGCATCTTTACGAGTTTTGTAAGGAGATTTACTATTACTATGTCTCCTTGGTGGTGGTAGCCCTTCAGGATCAAACTTTGAAGAATGTCGCCTAGTAAGTCTCGATGGATTTAAATTTCTCGTTTCTTCAGAAGCAATTTTTTCCGTAATCTTTTTATTAAATACATTCCAAGGAACTTCATTCAATTCCGTTTCAGTATCAGACGGTTCATATCCACTTCTTCCCAGCTTCATAATCCCTATCGATTGCTTCTGTAACCCACTACTATACGGTACCGGGCTTTCCATATCAAAACACCAAAAAACTAATTATAACCACACAATTATTTCCTTAGAACGGCAACTATATAAACTCTACAGCGCGTTTGGACAAAAATAAGAAATAGTTACAAAATGTAATGTGGTTTGGTGCACAACAAACAATGAGATATTGAATTGGGTTATGTCGTTTGGAATGAAAGAAAAAAAGATCAATGTTTGATGTCCACATTAAAAAAAACTTCGATGTCTACAAAGTATGGACATCATTGAAGACAACGTAAGGTTGCCACAAGATTTAAGCTGTACAGTATTTATAAAGTGAACGAATATACAATCAGTAATATGCTCTGAAGTTTACAAGGTAGAAGTTTTTTTTTTTTTTTTTATATTAGATTGTAAGCAGGTATTTATCGTTGGCGCCAAAACTAGGCAACAGTTATGTCCGTTAATTTTAAAGTTGGCAGATATACATGGAGAATTAAAGAATAAAGATAAAAAGCTTGTACCTGTAAAATAGTAATCCCTCGATCATAATCAACTAATGATAGGCAATATCTAGTTACAATAATAGTCTCATGGGCTATATATTAATAAACTAACAATCGGGTTAAGCCCGATAAAATATCAATAGGCTAATAGTATCCACCATTAATGTCACACCAATTTGATGACGTCATGTATGACAAACTTATATGACTGCCACATTTGCGAAACTTTTAAGGTTTGATACATAAATAATAAATTAGCAGAATACTCACAATGTTTAACGAACTCTCAGGGGTACTTGGGTGTATGCTTAAAAAATAAGTAGGTGTGCTTATTCTTTAGTAAGTAAGGAGATAAATAGTTTTCATAGAGGTGTTTGGATCTGCTTATGCAGATAAGCGCTTATTTAAGCAATCCCAAACACCCCTCTAATATTGTATTATAAGTGGTGTCGATAAGTCATCAATGATCGTATATTGATACGAACCTAGCCCATATCAAACCCATAAGCTCAAGTGTAGAACTCACTCCCAAAAGCTAGCTTGAAAGAGGAGGGAACACCTAGACTTATAAACCACTAACCAATCCCATACTTGGCCAATGTGGGATCATAACATATGTATAGTGGGTTTGGTGTGATGGTAAAGAAAGTGAGCAGCGGGTTGAGGTGCGAGGTCCGAAAGTAAATTTATTAAGAAACTTTGAAACCGTTTTTTAGTTTCAAGGTATAAATATATTGTATCTAGTACATTATTTAGTAAATTACACAAATCTTCGTTTAAGTTTTCCTCGAACCTCACTTCTTTTGCGACATTTAATTACACGGATCTATTATTATTTTGCAAAGTTGTTACACATACAGTCCCTCCGAGTAAAGTTTCTTTGTTACAAAGTTATAATGACAACAATCAAAGCTAAAAAGGATATGAAATATGCATGATCGACCAAAATGTGTCATGTTTATTGCTAGTGTTTTCTAATTTATCAATGTACACATGATAATATAAATGTATGACAATGAATTTTCAAAAAATAAAGATATGGGATAAGAAGTGTGTGTCAATAACTCAATATTACATAAGCTTTGTATTATTAACCAATTAAAATTCAAATGAATCCTTTGGTTTTATATACTTGCCGTTTAACTATTACATAAGTAGAGGTTTAACCCGTCCTTTTACGATTACATGTAAAGTTATAGACGGTTAAAAACACAAACAATTATACGATAGAGATAAATAAATTATACTAGCAAAGACTCGCGCTATACAGCTAATTATATATATATATTTTAAAGCGATCAATAAATATTATGATTAATTGTCGCATAGTTGATAGGAATAAAATTTTAAAGGTATTAAGTTGAGTTTACAAATGCCTTATAAGGCTAAAGATATGTTATAAAAGTGTTACACGTCAACGCTTATCATCTTTTTCGAAGTTGTATAATTTAGGGTTAATTACATATATACACACCTTAAACACTACTAATATCATATATACCCAAATCAATTCATAAATTACATATATACCCAAAATCCAAATTTGATAATAATTTAAATTCTAAAAAACATGAATAATTATTTATAAAATCATTAGTGACTATTATACCCTCATCTCTTTATATCTCTTTTAATTCAAACCCTACAATTCTACAACAAAAAAACCAAAAAAATATTAGTTACTATGTGATGAACTGATCGGGTAGGTCTTATCATAGTTAAATGGCATAGTTAAATGGCGACAAATTTGAGTAAGTGTTTGACATTAAATTAATATGTGGTCGAATA
The DNA here is from genome assembly GCA_949592205.1 of Helichrysum umbraculigerum. Taxonomy (NCBI): domain Eukaryota; kingdom Viridiplantae; phylum Streptophyta; class Magnoliopsida; order Asterales; family Asteraceae; genus Helichrysum; species Helichrysum umbraculigerum. The sequence continues at coordinate 17,766,931 of CATIUR010000007.1, read as the reverse complement.
GTACGAGTCCTTTGTTTCTGCGTTTGACTTTTCATGGGGATTTCCGTATATACACCTCAGTTTATGTGAATTAGATGGGGATATTTGGAATTAATCGTGCGAAGTTTTTGTGTAATATATATTAAATTAACAATATGTACTGAAACAAAGTAGGTGTTGTAATATATTAGTATTATTAATTATTATATGCAATATTAATGAATGGCGATGAACTGATGAGACTTTCATATAGATTTAGGGTTTGATGAAAGAGAAGCTATAGAAAAAAAGATGAGGGTATAATAGTCATTAATGATTTTATAAAATATTTATTTATTGTTTTTAGATATGTAATTATAATTAAATTGGAGTTTTGGGTATATACGTAATTTATAAATTGAGTTGGGTATATATGATATTTGTAGTGTTTAAGGTGGGGAGATATGTAATTAACCCTATAATTTATCATTGCGTAATTACTACTAAGCCGATAATTTGTCATAAAAAGATGCTTTACTGAATTTACTAGAAAAATTTATTAATAACATTATTATATATATATATATATATATGTATATATATATATATGTATATATATATATATGTATATATATATATATGTATGTAAGGGGAGATCCCTAGGTATGAGTGTTGGGGCTATGAGAATACATAGAGTTCGTAGAGAATCATGGTGGATTAGTGAGGTTCAAGCCAAAGTAGCATTGAAATAGACTCGGTTTAGGGAGCTTACTTTAATTCAAGATGGAACACAAGAAGACATAACTAGAGCAGAGGAGAGGTATAAGGAAGCAAAAAGAGAAGCAAAGAAGGTAGTAGCTAAAGCAAAAGAAAAGGCATACGAGGAATTGTACAAGAAATTAATTTCTAAAGGGGGACAACACGATATTTACAAGATCGCTAAAGCTAGAGAGAGAAGAAGAAGGGATATTGGAAATATAAAATTTATCAAAGATGAGCATGGAAGAAGCATAGTAAATGAAGATGATATTAGGATAAGATAGGGAGAGTATTTCGCTTCTCTTTTTAATGGCAATAGGGTTGGGAAAAACGGAGAAGTAGATAGCACTAGTAATAACTAGCTATTACAAAACGACTCGATGATAAGCAAAGAGGAAGTCAAGTTTTCCCTAAGAAAGATGGGAAGAAACAAAGCCGTAGGACCAGATCAAATCCCTATAGAGGCATGGTGGTGCTTAGGGGATGAGGGTGTTAAATGGCTCACAATTCTTTTCAACAAGATGTATAGAAGCGCTAAAATGCAAGAGCAATGGAGACTTAGCAAGATTATCCCCATATACAAAAACAAGGGGGATGCACAAGTTTGTAGCAACTATATAGGGGTAAAGCTACTTAGTTATACCATGAAGCTACGGGAGAGAGTGATTGAGATACGGCTTCGACGTGCGACTTCGGTTTCAGAGAACCAATTCGGTTTTATGCCCGGACGCTCATCGACTGAGGCAATACACCTTATCAGAAGTCTAATGGAGAAATATAGGGAATGACAAAGAAACTTGCACATGGTCTTCTTAGATCTAGAGAAAGCGTATGATAGCATTCCATGTGAGTTGATTTTGAGGACTCTAAATGATAAAAGAGCCCCAAGGAGATACATAAGAGCTATTAAGGATATGTACGAAGGGGCGAAGACCTGTGTACGAACCTCAATGGGAAACACAATGTATTTCCCAGTCGAAATAGGTTTACATCAGGGATCAATGCTTAGCCCATATCTATTTGCTCTAATACTAGATGAGATGTCGAGAGAGATACAAGAGAACATCCCATACATGGTGCTTGATATTTGCTGATGACATTGTGCTAGTGTCAGAGATGACGGATGAGCTCAATAACAACCTAGAGCTATGGAGGGAGACTTTAGAGAGCAAAGGTTTACGAATCAGCTAATAGAAAACAAAATACCTACGATGTAAGTTCGCTGGGAATGAGGATGTGTGGAACGAGGTACGTATTGGGAACCAAATATTACATCCGAAAAAGACTTTCAAATATCTAGGCTCGGTGCTACACAAATCTGGAGGATAGATGACTATGTAACACATCATATACAAGCAGGATGGTTGAAGTGGCGGGCAGCTACAGGAATCTTGTGTGACAAGAAAGTCCCTAAGAAACTGAAAGGAAAATTTTATAAGACCACAATTAGACCAGCTATGTTGTATGGGTCAGAGTGTTGGCCGATGACAAAGGTCCAAGCAATTAGGATGGAAGTGGCTGAAATGAGAATGTTAAGGTGGACATGTGGTAAAACTATGCTAGACATGTTGCTGAATGGAGTTTTTAGGACAGATTTGGAAGTAGCAAATATCATCAATAAGCTAAGAGAATGAAGACTTAGATGGTTTGGACATATCAGTTAGAGATCACAGAAAACACCAGTTAGGAGAGAAGAAATGCTTACCGTTGATGGCGTGAGGAGAAGGGGTAGACCAAAACTTAGGTGGGAGGATAGATTGAAGGAAGACATGAATGATCTACTCTTGTCTCAGGACATGACCTCTGATATAAACTTGTGGAGAAGTAGAATTATAATAGTTGAATCTAATAGTTAGGTGGTGTTTTCCCCATTTTAGATGGGAAGTTACTTGTAGGGTGGCTAGCTAGGTACTATAAGGTCTACACTTGTGGAATTATTTTTTGCTTTCATTTAGAGAGTGTGTGTGTGTGTATATATATATATATATATATATATATATATATATATATATATATTATTTATCTATGTTTACACACATATACGTGCACTTGCCGGATGTCTTTCTGGAAGCAGTCTCTCTACTTAATAGTAGAGGTACGATTGTCTACATCTTACCTCCTCCATACCCTGTTTTGACAGAATTGGGTATTGTTGTTGTTGTATATAAGGGGAGATCAAGAGGGAAGTAAAAAAATTGGGGAAGGAGGGAAGCTATTCTTAGCCACACATTCTGGTCAACTCAAAAGTCAACGCAATGGCAAACTTGTAAACAACTTAAAATCACCTCCCAGCACGTTAACATGCATTTCAAAAGCATTTTAATTAAATTACAATTTAATATACCTAAACATTCATTTATCATGAACATTAACTTATATATGTTATTTATATTAATGTATGTCATAACTTAACATTTATTACTGTATAATAATATCTTACTGTATATTAATGTGTATTAGTTAACATTCATCTTAAAAAATGTTAATATCTTCCTTTTTTTTTAGTTTTTAAGATTCACTTGTGATGAATGTTAGCTTATATGTGTTATTGACAATGATGAACATTATAACATTAATTTACAATGCATATTAACTAATACATGGTATTATACACAATGAATTGAATATTATAACATTCATTTACGATGAATGTTAACTCATATACATTATTATACACCGATGAATGTTATGTTATCACATTCAATAGTGTGTAATAGCATATATAAGTTAATATTCATCATAAATGAATGTTTAGAACTATGAAGTTGTAATTTTGATTAAAATGCTTTTCAGATGAATGTTAACATACTGAGAATTTTTTGAGTTTGTGAAATTCGATTGTAATGACGACCATAGTTTGATTAATCACTCGTTTATATGTTTTTTTTACAAAGAAATTCATTTAATTTTATTGTTTTCATTACCGAATCAAAATTTTCTCAAAAACCCAAAAGTTACATCAAATTCATAATTTTGAATGAATTCGGATTATGGTGAATTGAAGATATGTATGAATGCGTTTGATGGATTCGAAGATTTTATAATATTTTTGATTAAATAATCGTTGAATTACATACTGTTGAGTCACTGGTCGCTGACCATATTGAGTCACTGGTCGCTTACCAACTCAACTATGCACTACTCGATGAAGAAATGGATTGTGTCAAAGCTGCTGTTGCTGGAGTTTATTTATGCTGATCATTATTCACTCTACTCTCAAGGGAAATGATATGCTGAGGAAGATTAGAATTCAACTTCGTGTGTCGCTGATACTTAGCAGCGAGAGTTCTACATCTTCAAATCTAATAAGGCAAAAGTCACTGCCCGAATAATAGCTAGTCGCTGAAGATCTCTATTTCAAGTCATTCTACAAGAGCATGTTAGCTCGCAGTGAGTGAGAATAATTACTGCATCTTCAGTGACTATTCAATAAAGCCTCTTTAAACTACAAGTACAATGGTACTGTACTTATATACACATCAGCAAGAGTCTTCGTACTTGAAGAATGTTCGAATGATTAAGTGGCGGCAGCTGATTGGATTTAAGGTAACGAGATATTTACGGTAACAGAACTGAGACCCGCAGTATGTCGGTTCATCAGAGATCAAGCCAATCAAGTTGCAACACGTGTCATTCCAAGATCCTATTTTGTAGGAGATATTTACGGGATTCTTGTAGTATATATATATCTACTTATTGTACTTTAGAGGCTAGTTTTTCTGTACGTACTTATCACTTGTGTGTTCAGTGATTAGTTTGTCTATGGTACGTCACAGTAACTCAGCGAGTGAGCAGTTAGCGTGTTTGTCCACTACTGCTCATCTCATCTTGTAATAAGTTAGCTTGTGTGTTTGATTTGGATTAGCTTGGGCTAGTCCATTCTGCAATCAACACTTGTGAATTTTATGATCAATATAATTCACTGTTTAGCTACTATTACTATTGTTCTTTGATATTGTTATATCTGATTTACTATCTGTTACTATATACTCTGTTTGTGTTTAATCAATTAAAAACTAGCTAAATAACTCAAGTAAAATCAGAAATAGTTTTTAATTGTATTCAACCCCCCCCTTTTACAATTAAACTTTACATATTGAGATTCCATTTCACTTATCAATAGTGAATTTGTGACACCCCCAAATTTAATGATTTGCGGAAGCTTGATTTGGGTGCCACTAATCAATATACAAAGCACAAAGATAATAATGAACGACCACTATATGCGTCGTTTTAAACTTGTATTAATAAAGTGAACGTTTACATCAAAAATAATATAGCACTAGCTCGGTTCCTGAAATTTAGAGATTACATGGCATAATTACTTTTACAAAATATAATAATGCAGTCCAATCTCTAATTGTATGTATGCTGACTCGAGCTAGAAATCCCTGCTTGTGCAGTCAACCTACTGCTGGGTACCTGTGATATATACTAAAATGGGTCAGCGAAAACGCTGGTGAGCTCACAGGTTTGTAAGTCAATGTATAATTGTCAGAACCGCAAGATTTATAATGAATTTAAAATGCAATTAAGCAAAATAAAAGTTATACTGTCCATGAGCACATAGTCTGAGCTTAACTGATTTGTCAGGCCCAATTAAGGAAACCTAACTGATTTGCCTCCTACGAGTGCCTAATCAACACTCGTCTTCCCAAATGCTAATACATCCGTTTGACCGATTAGTGCGTGCTAACCCGGATGAGGATTGTCAATCCCATATGATATCATATACTAACATTCACGCTATAAAATACTAGAGACTATGCTTATGGAGGACTTTAAATTGATTAGCTTGAAACTCATGTAGTATTTGAAGTTTGGCACTTGCGTTCTACTTGTAAAACAAAATCGAGTAGTAATATCACACCCCTAGTTGTAAAGCAGTGAAAATGGGGCTATGAAACTCACCTGATTCCTGATGTGTTTAACTTAATAAACTTGAAGTAATTAGCAGTGTGTTGGTGTCCAAAGACTTGAAACCTGAATGTGTCCACGACACTTGAATTGTTATTAATTGTATTGGTATCTCGAAAGACTACCATTGAAATTGTTTGTCTAACTTAATGTCCAAATTTCCCCGATTTGGTTGATTGTATTGTTACAAGTTACTACGACTTGTTTGAGTGTTGAAGTATGTTTTGAAAATGCGTACGGCCCGTTGGTGACGGTTGTAACAATAGTTCAAAAGGTTATTATATAGTTGCTACAGTGAATTGCTACCGTAACTTTGACTTTGAAAATTTCGAGTTTTGAAGGTTCTGTTTTTAGCGACGTAGCCTGCGACGTAGGCTGCGACGTAAGAGTTTTGCGACGTAAAGGGTTACGTCGCTAAGGTCAACAGTGCTAAGTCAATAGCGACGTAGGGTGCTACGTCGCTTATGCGACGTAGGTTTGTTTTTGCGACGTTAAGGTCTGCGTCGCTATGTGCGACGTTCGCAAGTCAATGCGACGTAGTAGGCTGCGTCGCTGTATGCGACGTTGGGGATATAATGCGACGTAGGTCGCTACGTCGCATCTGCTCCAGACCAAATGCGACGTACGGGGTCTGATCGGAGTTTCAACTCCAAAAACGCGTTTTCCGGCCATCGATCGGCCTAATATTTTTACCCAACCCATTTTAGGACATTACAAGGTTATACAAACAGCTAGCAAGTTATAAAACTTAAAAACGAGAGTTTTCGGAGTCGTGTCGGAAACTTACAAATCGCCGAAATGAAATTCCGGAAAGGTAGAAGTGTAGATCGTCGCGAGGTGGTCGTTTATTGTAAAAGGGGTTTGAAGATCCGAGGTCGTTTGAGGTGTTTATTTTGCGATTTTGATGATTTTTTTTTGTTTGGTGGTTTGTTTGAGAGAAATAAGAGAGGAGAGAGAGATAGAAAATGGAAAATGAAAGAAAGTGAAAAAGGTGGGGAGGTGGTTAAGGGATCACCTCCCATTTCCAGTCCGCGCACTGCGCTCCGTGCGGTGTTCGTTTACTCCGTCGTTTATACGTTAAATGTTTATTTTCTTTGTTTTAATATACGTTTTAGAATACGAATAATTACTCAGTATTTTTGTTAAAGTATTTTACTAACTTTTAATAATCACATTATAAAAGGTAATTTGTTTTGTTTGATTTGCGCGTTTACATTTTATTCGCGTTTATATAATTTGTGTGATAAAACTTGTCTACAAAATATTATGGACATAATATTTTTAAGTACAAAAATGTTATTAAAAATCTTTGTATTACTTAAATCAATTGTTCACCAACGTCCGTATTTATTTAATCGAATTACATTTGATTTGAACTCGTACGATTTAAACAAATCGCATAATTGTAGATATATATTCAACAATATATATGAAAATTGATACATTAATTAGCCTATCACAGAACTAATTACATGTACTAAAACTTGATTAGGCACTAATTATAGTCCTAAATTGACGGTTGTCACAGAATTCGAGACTATCAATTGGTAATAGAGCAGAGTTGGTTTAAATCAATTAACCAGATCTGCAATGGAATCAGTAAAGTACAGCTGTGTCGACTCTGAGTATCAGAAGGGAAATGGTTCTACTACCAAACCTCCAACGTTTGATCCCTCTAGGATTGAAACCTGGATGTCCGGGATGATGATGTTTCTTGATCTTATTGATGATCGTCTTTGCAATATTATAACCAATGGTCCCCATATTCCAACCACTATTATTCCTGCTGTTGTAGCTACTGCTACCACTCCTGCAATACCAGAAATGGTTTTGCCTAAGAAAGAGGAACAGTGGACGGATGAGGATAGACGATTGGTTAGATTAGATAAACAAGCTAAAATCTACATTGGCATGTCACTTCCTGACGAAATGTTTGAATCAATCATGCTTTGTAAAACTGCAAAAGATATGTGGGATACCCTTAGGAATATATATATTGGAACTCCTGATATTATTCGCTGCAGGGAAGTAAATCTCACTCGCCAGTATGAGCTGTTCGCAATGGAACCCAACGAGTCACTATCTTCTACTTATACCAGATATCAATCGCTGATGAATAAGATGGAGAAGGCTGGTATAGGAAAGTAGCAACGATTTGTTGTTGAAACGTTCTTGGAATTATTGCCAAGAAAAGTTTGGGGAACCATTGCTACATGTACGAGACAGAGAAATGATTATACAAATCTTAATCTTACTCAAGTCTATGGTATTTTGCTCAACTGGGAGCAGTCAGAAAAGCAAGCTGATCAGAGTGAGCATATTCGTGCAACACTTGGAATTCAGAAGATATCCAATGCCCTTGTAGCTGAGCTTCATGAAATCGATCAGAGGCATAAATCAAAAGTTTCTAAGCAAAGCTCAAATTCGCTGATAGCTAGTGAAGAAGGTGAAGGTGCTGAAGAACAGTCGGAGTACGAATATGATGAGGGTCTAGAAAAGCTGGAAAGAGATATGGTAATGATGGTTGCAAATTTCAGAAGGAACACCAGATCAAAAAGATTCGCTGGTGTTCCATCATCTGATTATTTCAAATAAAAAGGTGAATGCTACAAGTGTGGTAAACCTGGTCACTTTGCAGCTGATTGTAGATCAAAGTCTGTCAACCAAGTCCCTGAACCAGTGCCATACTTCAGAAATGATAAGTATAACAAGTACAAGGCAAAATACAAGAAGCTGAAGGCAATGGCTTAATCTGGAAAGAAGAAGGGAAAATGTTTCATTGCTAAAGAAGGTTCATTCAGTGACTCTGACTCCTCATCATCATCAGAAGAAGAAGCAATGATTTGTTTAGATAAGGAGTACTGTCTGATGCTGATGACGCTGAATTTCTTGAAGATATCAAAGAAGTCACTCCTAAGTGTTCAACATCTGAATGGGATCCTGAAACTCTTTACAAGGTACACTATTTCAAATCATCTCCAGTTTCTGAAAAAGAGAATGTTTTTGAGTGTCTGATAGTTGACTTATCAAATGCTCATGACATTCAGAAAAGACAGAGATGTGCGATCAGTGATTTAAAATCAAGGCTAAATGATCAAGGTGAAAATGTGTCAAAACTAAAGAGATTAAAACTAGATCTTGATGCACAAACTTATGCAAATCAAGTATGTGTTCAAGAAAAGGTAAAATTTGAAACAAAACTTCAACAACTTAAAAAGGTCATGGAATTTTGGTGCAAGTCAAATGATAATGTCAATCAATGCGTCAATAATCAAATTCCAAAACAAGTTAAAGCTATTTTGGGAGGAGATTATGAATATGCTGCATCACTCGCTGACTCAACGAAAGTTGATCCTGTCTTTGATCCCAAGGGAAATTTTTCAGAAGCTGTTTTTGAACCCATATCAGTATTCAGTGAGCCAAGACCAAACTATTTCACAAAAAGAAAATTGGTCACTGATGATTCTGATGTGACAGAAGGTAGAGATGAGATAAATGTTTTGGAAACTGTCAAATCATCAGTAACTTCACATCTCATCAAAACCATCTCTGATAATCAAGTTATTATCAGAAACTTCACTGACACTGTATCAGTCACTGAGAAAACTTCTATCAGTGATCTTAAGTCAAAGATGCAGGAAGTTAAAATCAGTAAGAGAAGTTGTTTGACTGTGTCAGATCGGCAACTTAAAACAAGGAAAGTCAAAAAGGCCAGTCATGTTAATAAAAAGTGTTATAAATGTGGTGAAAGACAACACTTGTCATCTAAATGCTTTGCTCTACCTATTTCAAAACATCAAACCATCAGTGAGCATTCAGATACGATTTATGCAAATCAGTGGAAACCAAAACCAAGGCTTAGTCACTATGAACCCAGTTCTGGATGTTTTATGGTATACCGGAAAAGTTGCGTATTTCTGACACTCTCTTTCTTACGTCAACACACTTTTCCGACGCACCACTCCCATCACCATTAATACCACCACGTCCCTCCATCATGACCACCTATGCCTCTACCACTTCCACCACGACCATCCACGTCGCCATATTTTCATCCACACGATCATCAGGAAGCGTATTCTATAAAACAACGAGTTTTATCTCATTTCATTTTTTTTATGCCTTCTTGATTTTCGTACAAAACACTATGTTTTTATAAACCCTAAAAACAAAAACAGTTAATCATTTTAAGGTCATCGTAATGTCGAAATCAAAATTTTTTACTAACCTCTACAGAGCCACTACAGAGATTAAAGCTCTTCGAGCCTCTGCAGTGGATGAGGATTCCGTCATTACGGTGCCAAAATCAAATTATGTGGGAAATCTTGTGTGCCCTAAAACAGAGTATGCGGAGATTTTAAATTTTTTGAATAATCACTTTATTCTCCCTGCTCTTACATTGTCACCTGGGCTTATGAATCCCAAATGGCTAAGTGAGTTTTGGTTTACCTGCACTCACTCAGTAGTTGACAAGACCTCACAAATCCAGGGATACATTAACAATGGATCTCACAAAATCACCATCACTGCAGTCATCCTTCGAACCATTTTACAATTACCTGTACGTGATGCTTACGAACCACTGCCTGGAAAAGAGGTAGCCAAGGGAGGCATAGTCAATCTCACTGGGATTGACTGTAAATTTACTCAAGACAGCAATGGCAACCGTAAGTATTCCACTGTACATAAATCAAAAATGAATGGTGTGTGGAATGCCCTATTTTAAAACTTTATTCAATCCTTGGGCACCAAAACAGGGAGCTATGATCAATTCAGCTCCCTAGAGGCACAAATTAGCTGGTCACTAGTCAACTCTTTACAAGTTGACTATGAAAGTGTGATCTTTGATGAGCTTGTTACTCGTGTCGCTGAGGCCTGCAAGGCAAAATATGTGCCCTATCCTAGGTTTCTGTCATTAATTTTTAAAGATCAATTTGAAGCCTATGATAGCACTCCTTTCACAGGATTTGAACCAACCATGGTTGGAAGTCAAATTTTTAGTAAACCAGCGACTGTGCCTCTCCCTGATTTTATGAAAACAAAGGGGATACTTGCACCCCAGCCTTTACAAACTGTACATCTGTCCGCTCCTGCCCCCCATTGATCACGTCACTGACCACACCCCCAGTGACTACTGCTGATCAACCACCAAAACAAAAACCACCAACTGCTCCAAAGAAAATCAAGATAAAGTCTCTGACATTAAAGGATCAGGGACAGAGTCAAAAGAAGACGTCTAAAGATGCCAAGGGTGAAACAGGGCCTGAACGTTCAGTCCCTGAGGGCACCCTTGCTGAACCCAAGCCTTCAAACGCCTCACTGGACTCCCGAAAGTCTAGTGACTCTACAAAGGGAAAACTACAGACAGCTACAATGGCTCAACCCATTGTCAGCAGTGATTCGGGTGCAACCCACACCCCCTATTGAGTCAACCCATCAGCCACTCATCATTCTCACAAAAGGATGATGTTTTAATCAAAGGGCAAGTGACATCAGTGGGTGATAACACACCCATCGCTGATGTCACATCACTGGCTACAGACCCGGGCCAACTCTCATCTTACACTGCACCAACTGTCAATGTCCCTCCCCAGTCACAGGGAGAGATACAGGTTGCCATTTCTGTTTCTGACGATCCAAATGCTAAAACACAAGCTGGTGATGATGAGGAAGCCCAGCTAATGGATACCTCCACCTCTTCATCTGAAAATGATCAGCCACCACCACCACCATATCCAACCTATGCTTCTATCATTAATAGATTGAACCAGCAACTGGATGCTGCTGATACCTCATCTCTACCCACCACCACTGTTCTACTAGCTGATACAGTAACCTCAGCCATCGTGGAACTAGACGCAATGTCTCTTTCCAGCGACAATATCTCACACCAAGATGTTGAAAAACCTTTATCTACAACAGCTGAAGCACAATCTCAGCCACAACCAACACCACCACTCTCACCTATCACTCAAAAATCACCAACTGATAAAGCTTCAACCTCCACCACCTCACCAACAGACAAGCTGCTGCTCGAATATATTGCCTCTTCCCAGCAACAAATTCGAATGCTCACTGAAGATAGAGAGTCTCTGATCGGTCAAATTGCTAGTCTCACTAACAAAATTCACTCTCTTGCAGCAGTCTATGAACCCATCCCCTCCTGGAGCGAATCTATCAGTGACAAGGTCAAAATACTTGCTAACGCTGAACTTGATCACTATCGACTTCCGGAAACTCATGCTAAATCCCTCTCTGAATTCTCAACCTTCACCAGAGTCAGTCTCAAAACCCATGATGACGCAATATCCTCTCTCACCAAACACCAGTCTGAAATGGCATCTTCTGTTCTGGAGTATATCACTCACATTGATAAAATTGTGAGTGAAATTTCAACTATGGTCAGCAATCAGGAGACAACCATTAAAGGCTTAGAATCTATTCATACTGATCATAAGTTCATCTATAAACAGCTCAAGGAGATTATCGCAGCTTTTTATGATGAAAGGGGGGAGAAAAGAGAAGTTGATGATGAAGCTGAAAATGAAGAAGCTGACAATAATACTTTCATCAATAAATCTGCATCTCCTCACCACTTCTTTGATCATGATGAGACAGATATGGATGTCGCTGATGATGATGATGAAGACAGAAATGATGAGGTTATTTTTCCTGAGTTTCATCCTGATGAGCTCAGAATGTATAATTGTAAAGTTAGAGAATGGGCTGCTGATGAAAATGCACAAGTTGAGGGGGAGTCAGAAAGCTATGAGCTGGCTCGATGGAATTGGATGAACAGACAAAATGAAGAAGGTGATGTTAATATGGATGAAGGTGATGACGGTAATGATGATAATAATGATGGTAATGATAGGAATGATGGGACTGATGAGAAAGGAAATGGGACTGATGAGAAAGGAAATGGTACTGATGAGAGGAAATATGAAGATGATGAAACAAAAATGGAGGATCAGCAACACATCTCTTCTGTTCTTTCAAAAAGAAAAAGGACCAGCAAGTCACCTACATCATCTGGGCTCTCTCCCTCTAAACATAAAAGATTCTCTGAAGAAGAACTGTCAGCAACAATGCATCAACTAAAATCCATCCTTGAAAAACCTGATTCACCATCACCAGAGACTCAATTAAACACTGTCATATTTGAGGAACATCTACAAACCATCACAACTTCAGCAATCACTACAACAACAACCACAGCATCCACCACAACATCAGTAACCACCACAATAATCATCACCACACCAGCAACTAACACAACAGAAACTCAACAAATTACCCTTCCAATTACATCAACAGCACAACCCACTGAAGCAACAACAATGACTACTCTTCAAACCAATCTCCAAACAGCTACTTTATCGCCTGAAATTGCCATCACAGAGACTTCTGCTTCAGTCATTCTACTCAATTCTGATTCCTCAGGAAGTCCCCATCCTGAAGAAACAGATGAACAAAGAGTAGCTAGAAAAGTAAAAGCCAGACATGATCGGGAGAGAGAGATAATTTTAAAGATCAGTGCTGAGGCTGATGCTAGAGAAGAAGAAGAGAGGAAAAGAAAACTGAAAGAACAATCTGATGCAGACAGAGAGTATATGATGGAAGTTAGTGGGAAAATGGCTGAGGAAAGAGAAAGAAAGATTTGTTTAAAAAGAGAACAGGAAGAGAAGGATGAGGTCTTTGCCAGAGTTGTGCAAAGACTTGAAGAAGGTGAACAGCAGCGAGAAAAAGCTATTGGTTTATCGAAAAGGAAAGGGGGGGGGGGGAATCATCAGTGGATAAACTTTGGAATGAAATTGATAGAAATAAATATGCTGTTAGAATGATTGGAAGATCAAACCCTGCTCCTATTACCAAGGTTAACTTGAAAAATCCAAAGAACAAATCTCAAGCACAGCTTCTCATCCACAGAGGAACAGTGACTCAAGCAATAAATCTTGATCAAGTCTGCAAACTTCACAGAGAAGAATGGAATGAGATCAGACTTGCTATCAATCATTACTCAAGTGCAGCAAAAGAAGAAGTTCTGAAAGAAATTGATAGGCTATTCAAGAAAATGGTGGATTTGCATCTACTTAGACCAGAAGATACTGTCATACATGGTGAGGAGATAGTGCAGCCACCAAGTCCAAGGTATATGACAGGTAGCAGCAGCAAACACTTCAAGGCTAAATCTTACTATCCCTGATAATGGCATAGTTTATGAAGATCTCAATGGTGTTCTAAGATTTCAGAGGGAAGCTGAATTGGAGAAAATTGATCATGAGCAACTTGTTCATTTGATCAGGTTTGCTAGTATACTTGACAAGAAATCACCTATGAGAAAAGCTATCCTTGAAGAAGCCATAGCCAGGGAGTTCAGATACCTTCCATCAACGCACAAATACGAGCTAGCTGATGAGCTTACTGCTGTGAAAGAAGAAGAAGTGTGGAGAACCCTAGACTAAAATTTTGTAACAGATTAGGTTCATTGTAATTTATCACTTATTTTAAAGTTTAATGAAATCTGATCTTTTGAAAACCAAAGTGCAAAACTCAGATCATATCAAAAGAATCCAAAAAGATAAATGAATGGATCACAAGTACAAGTCACTGAATGTTTAAAATCTTAAAAACTGACTATAAACTTTTTCAGCAACAAGTTTGTCTAGGGAGGTTCGATCACAATCATTTAGGGGGAGATTGTTGAGTCACTGGTCGCTGACCATATTGAGTCACTGGTCGCTGACCAACTCAACTATGCACTACTCGATGAAGAAATGGATTGTGCCAAAGTTGCTGTTAGTGGAGTTTATTTATGCTGATCATTATTCACTCTACTCTCAAGGGAAATGATATGCTGAGGAAGATTAGAATTCAACTTCATGTGTCGCTGATACTTAGCAGCGAGAGTTCTACATCTTCAAATCTAATAAGGCAAAAGTCATTGCCCGAATAATAGCTAGTCGCTGAAGATCTCTATTTCAAGTCATTCTACAAGAGCATGTTAGCTCGCAGTGAGTGAGAAGAATTACTGCATCTTCAGTGACTATTCAATAAAGCCTCTTTAAACTACAAGTACAATGGTATTGTACTTATATACACATCAGCAAGAGTCTTCGTACTTGAAGAATGTTCGAATGATTACGTGGCGGCAGCTGATTGGATTTAAGGTAACGAGATATTTGCGGTAACAGAATTGGGACCCGCAGTATGTCGGTTCATCAGAGATCAAGCCAATCAAGTTGCAACACGTGTCATTCCAAGATCCTATTTTGTAGGAGATATTTACGGGATTCTTGTAGTATATATATATCTACTTATTGTACTTTAGAGGCTAGTTTTTCTATACGTACTTATCACTTGTGTGTTCAGTGATTAGTTTGTCTAGGGTACATCACAGTAACTCAGCGAGTGAGCAGTTAGCGTGTTTGTACATTACTGCTCATCTCATCTTGTAATAAGTTAGCTTGTATGTTTGATTTGGATTAGCTTGGGCTAGTCCATTCCGCAATCAACACTTGTGAATTTTATGATCAATATAATTCACTATTTAGCTACTATTACTATTGTTCTTTGATATTGTTATATCTGATTTACTATCTGTTACTATATACTCTGTTTGTGTTCAATCAATTAAAAACTAGCTAAATAACTCAAGTAAAATCAGAAATAGTTTTTAATTGTATTCAACCCCCCCCTTTTACAATTAAACTTTACATATTGAGATTCCATTTCACTTATCAATAGTGAATTCGGGACTATCACATACTTTAATTTTGAATTTTAGATAAAAACTGATGAAATGGGTATTGTTGATGAATTGTAAAAGGTATAAGGAAATGAGTGGTTGAGCTTTGCTTCCCTCATTCCCTCAAATTATAATATATATATTATATTTGACTGATAGTTCATTTCCAAATTTATATATGTTTATTTATGGTAAAAATCATATGCTGTTTAATAGATAAATGTCTTATTAGATATTATAGTGGTTTTCCGAATTAAAAAATGTAATTTAATTTAGTAATGGGTAATTTTGTCTTTTCTATTGTAAGTAGGGGTAGTTTCGTTTTTTTGCAATATTTATATTTGTAAATGTCTAAAGAAAATACATAAACAAATTATAACGGTGAATAATACGGTTAATATCCTAATATATAAAATTGATTCTATATATTTCATGTGGGGGATGATAAGGGGTAATGTCCTCTTCATTATACAACTAGTGTAATATTTGAACGGTGCTCCGTGAATATTATTATTTCTACGTAATTTCAAGTATTATTTTCAAGATCAACAAACATAAAAAAAAATCAATTCATAATTATACATATAAATGTGTACATTATTAGTTGGAGGAGGTTATGATTTATGAATAAAGTTTTAAACTTTTTAACCATGATAAAAATATAAAGATAAACATTCATACACTCATACACGTGATGAACATAATTCATATTAATATTATAATATATCATTAGTGTACGGTAACCTTCTCAAATGTCATCTTAAAACCCGCAACCAACTTAAAAGTTGCGGGTTTTGAAGGGGTTTTGTCCTCACTAATCTCCTTTCGGAGTAATCATTTCGAATTTGACAATCGTAATCTTTTGCAATAATCGATATGAGGAAGGGGGACAAAATTAGAGTCATTTTTATGCGTTTTTTTAATACATAAATAATACTTTAATCAAACCACCAAAACAATAAATCGCATATAATATGTAAATTCCTAATTTCCCCATCAGTACATGTCGCACCCCCAAGACACATGACAGCGGAAGTATGAGGTGTCACGGGCCCCCCGACCAAATCAAATACCATTGCACAAGGTTACAACAAACTACCTCTAAATGAGACGTTTAGAAAATACATTTTATAAAATATAAATTTTACAAAATATCATTTGCGAGTCCACAACTAAGCCTGAAGATCTAGTACATAATCACTAGTACAAAAATAATAATGCAAGAAAATCTCCGTTGTTTGTAAAATATGCGACTCGAGCTAGTGCTTCCAAAAGCATGCTACTGCACCTGTAAACCTGAGAATTACATGCTAAAAGGTCAACATAAAGTTGGTGAGTTCATAGGTTTACATAGTTTGAAATCATAGTAAAATCATAGTTTTGAACACAATGTATCAGAGTTATCGTAGTAGCACAGTTGCCAAAGTAGTACACTATTGCCCTGAGCTCATAGTCCGAAGCTTAACCAGTTGGTGCCCCTAGTAAGTGCAACCCTCTACACTCAATTATGAAAAATTAGGCGCCCGTATAGTGGTTAGAGCGACTAACCCGGATGGCGGAAGGTCATTTCCCGATAGATCTATCCATAATGTTCGCGCTTAGTATTAACGAGACTATGAAATTTGTTAGAGGCTAGAATCATAGTGGAATCGTACTTTTACTCAGGCAATAAGTATAAGTGTTTTAAGTTATTTGTGTTCATAAAAACAGGGCATGTAATCTCACCCCAAAGTAAAAAGCAGCAAAAGTGGGGCTATGTGTAACACCCCCAAATTAATGATTTGCGGAAGCATACTTGGGTGTTACTAATCAATATACAAAGCACAAGATATACAGCAAACGACCTCTAAATGAGACGTTGTAAAACAATTTCATATGAAATAAATGTTTGAAAACTCAATGTTTTCGTATACAAAATGTAGTTCCCTAGAGTCCACGCGTGTAGCGGGAGATTCTATTACATAATCAAAAGGTACAAAAGATAATGCTGAGAATCTCAATTAATGCAATTTAGTTGAAATCATGCGACTCTAGCTATGTCCTGGAGTAATCCTACTCCATCTGGGTACCTGAGAATACATGCTTAAAGGTCAACACGAATGTTGGTGAATCTCACAGGTTTGTAAGTAATATCAGTTTTTGAACACAAGATTTCATCAGTTGTGCCCGCAGGCGTAAATCAAGTATTTGCAATCCTGCAAATTTAAAATATGTAAGTTATACCGTTGCCATGAGGCTCATAATCGAAGCTTAACCCGTAAGTGATAAGTTGCTCCCATGACATGCTCGTAACTGAGCTAGCATAAGTAACGAATAATAGTCGCCCGTTTATACAGAACGGTTCGTGGTAGCGCTACTACCCCGGGCGGGGAGGGTCATTTCCCTAATGGATCCATTAACTAGTGTTCGCGCTTAAGTCCATAACTAACGATATATGATGGAGAGACTTCAGTAGAAAGTAAGTAACTCATGCAATCCGGTATAGTAAAATGAATAGTTCGTACTTGTGTTCAAGAAAAGTAAGCAATGTATCTCACCCCGTATGTAAAACAGTAAAAGTGGGGCTGTAAGACTCACCTGAGTCGAGTAGTAAGCAGTAGCAAACAGTGGGTTGTGTGTAGGTTCTCCGAACCCGTAACCTTTAAATGCCTAAACATATAAAGTTAAGTAAGTAGATGTCCCACAAGACCATCTAGGCTAGTTGTCTACACAACTCGTTATGTCCAATGATGGTTCGTTATCGTTTGTTCTTAGAAAACATGGTTGGCCCGTTGGTGACGGTTTGTATTAGTGATTCCAAAGTGTTACTCTTGAAAAAGATGTTTCAATTTGTTTATAATGTCGTACCGTAATAAGGTTTGAAGTTGTTTAAGTTCGACACTGGTGTGAAATGTATTTACAAACTCTAAGTGACGGGGGTCCGGGGGCAGCGCCCCTGGTAGCGGGGTCCAAGGGGCGGCAGCCCCTGGCGGGGTCCAATGGGAAGAGCCCCTGGTTGGGGTCGAGCTGCCAAGTCAGCTTGGAAAATTTTTATTCCTACTACTTTCCTTTAGTGAAAACGTATCCGAAATTTGAATTTGGAGTAAAATTAGGTGGTAAAATCTTGGTTCCGACACTTAGTAAAAATCTGAGTTTTAAGGGTTCTGTTTTATGCGACGTTGGATGCGACGTCGCAGGTCCTAACTGCAACGTTGATCGTGGCATCGCTATGTGCGACATTCGCAATTCAGTGCGACGTTGTAGGTGGCGTCGCTATATGCGACATTGTGGTTCTTGCGACATAAGGGTCGATGTCGCTATGTGCGACGTCAGCCAATTAAGGCGACGATAGGGATGACATCACTATATGCGACGTTGTGAGGGGTATTGCGACATAATGGTCTACGTCGCAGATAACCCAGCGTCTCTGCGACGTTGCGGTCTGATCGGAAAGTGGTGGCCGGAAAATCGATCGAAAAGCTTCCGTTTGGTCCAAATCTTTTACCCAACCCATTTTTGGACATTTTAAGCATATATAAACAACAAACAAGTAAAAACGAGTAAAAACGGAGAGTTTCGGGTTTTGTCGGAAACTTACAAGGTGTCGAAATAAAATTTCGAAAAGATGAAGTTGTAGATCGTTTGTTGTAGAATCAGTGAATAACTGAGGATACTTGAGTCGCATTTGGTCTTCCCGTTCCCAAGTGAATTCCGGACCGCGCCGCAAATTCCACCTGACCTTAACGATGGGAATACGACTTTGTTTAAGTTGTTTGACCTCACGGTCCACGATATCAGCGGGTTCCTCAAAAAAATGAAGTTTATTATCGACACGAATCTCATCGAGTGGTATGATAACTGTCTCATTAGACAGACACTTCTTTAAGTTTGAAATGTGAAAAGTGGGGTGCACGCTGCTGAGTTCGGATGGCAGCTGCAATCGATATGCTACGGGGCCAATCCTTTCGAGGATCTCAAAAGGCCCAATGTATCTAGGGTTCAGTTTTCCGCATTTACCGAATCGGATTACGCCTTTCCAGGACACTACTTTCAGGAGTACTCGATCCCCAACTTGGAACTCGAGTGGCTTGCGTCTCACGTCAGCGTAACTTTTCTGACGATCACGCGCGGCTTTGAGTCGGTTTTGGATTTCAACAATTTTCTCGGTGGTTTTGTGTATGAGTTCAGGACTAGTGAGTTGGCTATCTCCCACTTCAGTCCAACAGATCGGTGATCGGCACTTACGACCGTACAGTGCCTCAAAAGGTGCAGCCTTGATGCTGGCTTGATAGCTGTTATTGTACGAGAACTCGCACAACGGTAGATGTCTTTCCCAATTTGTACCGAAATCAACTACGCAGGCTCGTAGCATATCTTCCAGTGTCTGAATAGTTCGTTCGCTCTGGCCATCCGTTTGAGGGTGGTACGCGGTACTCATGTCAAGACGGGTACCTAGTGATTTTTGGAGTGTTTTCCAGAAACGAGATGTGAAACGAGCATCCCTGTCAGAGATGATCGAGATAGGGACACCGTGTCGACAAACGATTTCTTTGATGTAGATTTGTGTGAGGCGTTCCATTTTGTCGGTTTCTCTGATTGCCAAGAAATGAGCCGATTTGGTGAGACGATCGACGATCACCCAAATGGTATCGCAACCGCTCGACGACTTAGAAAGTTTGGTTATGATCCATGGCAATCTGTTCCCATTTCCATTCAGGGATGTCGGGTTGTTGAAGTAAGCCGGAAGGTTTCTGGTATTCGGCTTTGACTTTCGAACAAGTGAGACACTTGCTGACATACGTGGCGATTTCGGCTTTCATGTTCGGCCACCAATAAAACTCTTTGATGCCGTGATACATTTTGTCGGATCCCGGGTGGATAGAATATTTGGATTTGTGAGCTTCATCCATCACCAAGTCCCGCAGATTCCCGAAACTAGGCAACCAGATTCGGTTAGAGAAGTACCTAACTCCATTAGGTCTGATTTTGAATTGTTTATCCATGCCTCGTAAGGCCTCGTTTTTGACATTATCGGGTTTGAGAGCTTCAAGTTGAGCGGAGAGAATTTGGATGTTCAGGTCGTTGTGAATTGTCATGCTGAGGGCTCGGACTCGAAGTGGTTTCGGTCGTTCCTTTCGGCTGAGATCATCGGCAACAACATTTGCCTTGCACGGATGGTACTTGATTTCACAATCATAATCGGTAAGCAACTCGACCCATCGACGTTGCCTCATGTTGAGATCCTTTTGATCGAATATGTGTTGGAGACTTTTGTGATCAGTGAAAATAGTACACTTGGTACCGTACAAGTAGTGTCTCCAGATTTTGAGTGCAAACACTACGGCTCCCAGTTCAAGATCATGGGTTGTATAATTCTTTTCATGTATTTTCAGCTGTCGGGAGGCGTAAGCGATAACTTTGTCCCATTGCATTAGTACGCAACCGAGACCTTGGTGAGAAACGTCACGGTATACCACAAAGTCATCGGTGCCTTCGGGTAACGATAGTATCGGTGCACTGCAAAGTTTTTGTTTGAGCAGTTGGAAAGCTAACTCCTGTACATCAGTCCAGTCGAACTTCTGTTCTTTTTGAGTCAGGGCAGTGAGGGGTTTGGCAATTTTTGAGAAATTCTCAATGAACCGCCTGTAGTATCCGGCGAGTCCCAAGAATTGTCGTACTTCAGTAGGGGAGGTTGGTGCTTGCCAGCACTTGATGGCTTCTATCTTTGAGGGATCGACATGAATTCCCTGATTGTCAATAACGTGTCCAAGGAATCGTACAGTCCATATCCAGAACTCGCACTTGGAGAATTTGGCATACAACTCCTCGTGCTTGAGTAGTCCTAGGATAGTCTTCAAGTGTTGCGCGCATTCTTTTTCGTTGCGCAAGTATATCAGGATGTCATCGATGAAGACAATAAGAAACTTGTCAAGGTAAGGCTTACACACCCGATTCATAAGGTCCATGAATACTGCCGGTGCGTTGGTTAAGCCAAATGGCATTACTTGGAACTCGTAATGCCCATACCGAGTTCGAAAGGCTGTTTTGGGGATGTCTTCATCACGAACCCGGAGTTGGTGATAACCGGATCGTAGATCGATTTTTGAATAGACGCTCGACCCTTGAAGTTGGTCGAACAAGTCATCGATGCGAGGTAAGGGGTAACGGTTCTTGACTGTTAGCTTGTTCAACTCTCGGTAGTCAATACACATTCGAAATGAACCGTCTTTCTTTTTGACAAAAAAGACCGGAGCTCCCCAAGGTGAAGAACTCGGTCTGATGAATCCTCTATCCAGGAGTTCCTGTAACTGAGTGGACAGACCCTGAAGTTCAGATGGGGCTAGGCGGTACGGTGCTCGGGCCACCGGTGCGGCACCCGGCACGAGATCAATCGAGAACTCAACCTGTCTAGGTGGAGGTAGACCAGGTAGTTCTTCCGGAAAGACTTCGGGAAAGTCTCTAACGATTGGCATCTCTTCAAGTCGCTTCTCCTCTGACTTTTTCTCCGTGATGTGTGCGAGAATTGCTGGTTAACCCTTTCTCAGAAATTTTTGGGTTTTCAAACAGGAGATTATGTTTAGTCTCGACCCACCGGTCTCCCCCTGTATGATCAAGGTTCTACCGACGGCGAGAGGAATGCGGACGATCTTATCATAGCAAACAATTTCGGCCCGATGTTTGGATAACCAGTCCATACCCACGATGACGTCGAAACTTCCTAGTTCAACATGCATAAGATCGATTGAGAAGATTTCGTCGGCTAGGTTTAAAGTGCACATAGGTATCACACTATCGGTTTCTATGAGTTTACCATTTGTAAGTTCTACGGTGTACTTAACATCCAAGGCCGCGGGGGTGATATCAAGTATTGGGCAAAAGTCATCAGAAATAAAGCTCCTATCGGCACCAGTATCAAATAGAATAGAAGCAGATAAGTTGTTGAGGAGGAACATACCCGAGACCACATTCGGGTCTTGACGGGCGTCCCCTGAGTTGATCACGAAGGCTCTGCTCCGGGTGTTGTTGTTGTTGTTCTTGTTCTTCAGCTTGGGGCAATTGCTCTTGAAATGCCCAGAATTTCCGCACCCAAAGCAGGACTTTGGTGCATTGGTGTTGGGGGTAGGAATGATGGCTCGGCAATCCTTGGCTAGGTACCCTAACCGTTTGCAGTTGGTGCAAGGGCAGGAACCGTCATGGTGACGATTGCATTTGGGACAGTAGGGTTTGTTCCCGATGTACCCTTTCTTTTCTGTAGTCCCCGATGAATAAGCCTTAACAAACTCAGGCTTTTTGTTGGTGATTTGGTTGGATGAGTTGAGGTTTCCTTCCCATTTGCGTTTGTTGTTTGCAGATGGGGTTGATGTTGTGCCACGGCGGACAGAGTTTGCCGTCAGTTCATGGGCCATACGAATGGCGCTCTGGATAGTACCTGGTTTGGATGATGTCACCAGGTGTTGGAGTCTGTCAGGAAGTCCATCGACGTATTTCTTGATCCTCTTGTACTCAGGATCGACCATGGTTGGGCACAGAAGTGCCAGTTGGTGAAAGCGGTTGGTGTAACCAGTGATGTCATCGCCCTACATTTTGTGGTTCCAAAACTCCACTTCCAGCTGTTTCAATTCATCTCGGGGACAGTACTCGCCCCTCAGCATCTTCTTCAACTCCTCCCACGGGAGTTTGTAAGCAGTGGCAATACCCACGGTCTGGGCATAAGTGTTCCACCAGGTGAGAGCGGTGTCAGAGAAAGTACTGGCGGAGAACTTAACCTTGTCCTCTTTCGTACAGTTGCAGATTAGGAATACAGATTCGATTTTCTCGATCCAGCGTACTAGACCGATTGCTCCCTCAGTACCCACAAAGCTCAATGGTTTGCAATTCTGGAAGTCCTTGTAAGAGCAGGGTTTGGGTTGTGGCCCGTTAGTAGCTGAATCCTCGCTACCAGAAGTTGGTGCTCGTGTGGCTAAGGCTTGGGCCACACTGCGGGCAATCAGACCCGCAATTTCGGCTTCACTGAGGGTGACTTGTCGGCGAGGTGGCATGATGCTGAATAAGAAAGAACAAGGAAAGAGGAATAAGATATATGCATGAAATTATGATATATCACAAATGTATATGATGAGATACACGATAACAGTACGAAGTGATAATCATATTCCATTTAGATAATCAAGTTGGATACAAGGTACGAGTTTTCCAAAAATTACAGAGTAATAGTAGTACAAAAGTGCCGGGAATTATTAAATCCGGTCGAATTACATAAGTCCTACTTTGGCAGATAATTGGTTACAAGGTGAAGACTACTCTAGTCTTGACGTAAGTTGACTTGCTCCATTAGCGCAACAAGGCGATCCACCATGTTTGCAAGTCGACTGGCTTGCCTGGCGTTGTCTTCCACCAAGACCAGTTGTTGTACCAGTGCTCGAGAGTACTCCTCAGTCTCCTGTGAACGCTGTTCACATTTCTCTAGTAGGTCTCTTATGAGTTCATCCGCACCTAATTCAGCGGTCATTGAATCATGAATTATGCTTACAGAGAGGTTGGTATCTTCTTGTTCTCATTGGAGTTGTGATATATGATCAAGAGCTTGACGGAGCAGGTAGGTCATTCGGTGTTGTTCCCGTTCGAGATTCTCGAGCCTTTGCTCCTGATGATGGAGTCGGGTAGCTAACACTGGCACCGTGAGATGTGCCGAGTTCCGAGAGTTAGGAACAGGATAGGGGCTGGTTCGAGGTGACCTAGTGGTCCTCCTGGCTACTCGCGGGTTTCGAGATCCTTGCAGATGAGAGCGTGACGAATTGGGTGGTGTGTTTCCCATTCCTGTGGCAGAGTGTAAGTAAGACGAGACTAATATATAGGCAAGTACATAATATCCAGCCTAGTCTCTAGCACGTATCAAGTAATGGTCTGGTTCTCTCGTGGTCAGAGTCAACTAACGTATTCCTGTTCCAGCATAACCATTTCAGCTCTTACATCATCTTTATTTAATTGTACATAGTTGATCAGGCTATGTTAAATTAAAGTCGTATGCTGTAATTCCTGAACCAGTCATGCCTAATAAGGAAATACCGCCTAACGGTCATAGTCTAGGCCCACTAAATGCAACCTAGTTCACTATAACCTTAGGCTCTGATACCAATCTGTAACACCCCCAAATTAATGATTGGCGGAAGCATACTTGGGTGTTACTAATCAATATACAAAGCACAAGATATACAGCAAACGACCTCTAAATGAGACGTTGTAAAATGATTTCATATGAAATAAATGTTTGAAAACTCAATGTTTTCGTATACAAAATGTAGTTCCCTAGAGTCCACGCGTGTAGTGGGAGATTCTATTACATAATCAAAAGGTACAAAAGATAATGCTGAGAATCTCCGTTAATGCAATTTAGTTGAAATCATGCGACTCTAGCTATGTCCTGGAGTAATCCTACTCCGTCTGGGTACCTGAGAATACATGCTAAAAGGTCAACACGAATGTTGGTGAATCTCACAGGTTTGTAAGTAATATCAGTTTTTGAACACAAGATTTCATCAGTTGTGCCCGCAGGCGTAAATCAAGTATTTGCAATCCTGCAAATTTAAAATATGTAAGTTATACCGTTGCCATGAGGCTCATAATCGAAGCTTAACCCGTAAGTGATAAGTTGCTCCCGTGACATGCTCGTAACTGAGCTAGCATAAGTTACGAATA
Source organism: Helichrysum umbraculigerum (assembly GCA_949592205.1). NCBI lineage: Eukaryota > Viridiplantae > Streptophyta > Magnoliopsida > Asterales > Asteraceae > Helichrysum > Helichrysum umbraculigerum. Next base: position 17,741,874 of record CATIUR010000007.1, on the reverse strand, counting down.
ATAGTCGCCCGTTTATACAGAACGGTTCGTGGTAGCGCTACTACCCCGGGCGGGGAGGGTCATTTCCCTAATGGATCCATTAACTAGTGTTCGCGCTTAAGTCCATAACTAACGATATATGATGGAGAGACTTCAGTAGAAAGTAAGTAACTCATGCAATCCCGTATAGTAAAATGAATAGTTCGTACTTGTGTTCAAGAAAAATAAGCAATGTATCTCACCCCGTATGTAAAACAGTAAAAGTGGGGCTGTAAAACTCACCTGAGTCGAGTAGTAAGCAGTAGCAAACAGTGGGTAGTGTGTAGGTTCTCCGAACCCGTAACCTTTAAATGCCTAAACATATAAAGTTAAGTAAGTAGATGTCCCGCAAGACCATCTAGGCTAGTTGTCTACACAACTCGTTATGTCCAATGTTGGTTCGTTATCGTTTGTTCTTAGAAAACATGGTTGGCCCGTTGGTGACGGTTTGTATTAGTGATTCCAAAGTGTTACTCTTGAAAAAGATGTTTCAATTTGTTTATAATGTCGTACCGTAATAAGGTTTGAAGTTGTTTAAGTTCGACACTTGGTGTGAAATGTATTTACACACTCTAAGTTACGGGGGTTCGGGGACAGCGCCCCTGGTAGCAGGGTCCAAGGGGCGGCAGCCCCTGGCGGGGTCCAATGGGAAGAGCCCCTGGTTGGGGTCGAGCTGCCAAGTCAGCTTGGAAAATTTTTATTCCTACTACTTTCCTTTAGTGAAAACGTGAGTAAAATTAGGTGGTAAAATCTTGGTTCCGACACTTAGTAAAAATCTGAGTTTTCAGGGTTCTATTTTATGCGACGTTGGGTGCGACGTCGCAGGTCCTAACTGCGACGTTGATCGTGGCGTCGCTATGTGCGACATTCGCAATTCAGTGCGACGTTGTAGGTGGCGTCGCTATATGCGACGTTGTGGTTCTTGCGACATAAGGGTCGATGTCGCTATGTGCGACGTCGGCCAATTAAGGCGACGATAGGGATGACGTCGCTATATGCGACGTTGTGAGGGGTATTGCGACATAATGGTCTACGTCGCAGATAACCCAGCGTCTCTGCGACGTTGCGGTCTGATCGGAAAGTGGTGGCCGGAAAATCGGTCGAAAAGCTTCCGTTTGGTCCAAATCTTTTACCCAACCCATTTTTGGACATTTTAAGCATATATAAACAACAAACAAGTAAAAACGAGTAAAAACGGAGAGTTTCGGGTTTTGTCGGAAACTTACACGGTGTCGAAATAAAATTTCGAAAAGATGAAGTTGTAGATCGTTGCGAGGTGGTTCTTTTTCTCCAAAAATCTTGATGATCCGAGTGCTTTTGGTGGTGTTATTTTACGATTTAAGGTGGTGGTTGTTTGGTGGTTTTTGAGAGAAAAAGAGGAAGAAGAAAGAGAAGAGTGATGATGAAATGAGGAAAAAGATGATGGTGGTGGGGAGGTATGGGGGCCGGCCCACTTGGGCCCCACCCAAGTGTGGTTGGCTCCCATTTTTCCGTCTCCGTGTATACGCGCTCCGTGCGGTGTTCGTTTTCCCGCTCGTTTAAACATTAAATAAATATTTTTATACCTTTAAATCGTGCGTTTTAAAATACAATTAATTATATGATATTTTTGTTGGAGTATCTTGCCAGTTACTTAATAATCACGTTATAAAACGAAACATTAATTTGTTTTGTTTTGGTTGCGCGTTTAACATTTTAATCGTGTAGACGTTTATATGTACGATACGAACTGTGATTGAAATATTATATAAAAATAATATTTTGGATATAATATATCGTTATTAAATAATGTTATATCATTTAATAAAATTGTTCACCAACGTCCGCATTAATTGAACCGAATTACATTCGATTTAGATCGTGTACGATTTACATCAAATCGCATAATCGTATATTCATCAATATATATTTTGATACATTAATTAGCCTAACACAGAACTAATTACATGTATTAACAGAGAATTAGACACTAATTGCTAGTCCTAATTTGGCGGGTGTTACACTATGAGACTTACCTGAGTTAGCAAGCAAGCAAGTAAGCAAATAATAGCAAGTAGCAGGTGTTCGTGTCCCGAGTGCAACCTTCTAACGCCCTAAACGTATAAGGTTGTGTATGTAAGTAGATGTTTCAAAAGACCATCTATGTAAGTGGAGGGTTAATGTCCACTTAGGCTAATCGTGTAGGTGGAGGGTTAATGTCCATCTATGCTAGTTCACTCAACTAGTATATTTAAATAAGTTGTTTATTAAAAACATATACGACCCATTGGTGAAAGTTTGTAATAATAATTCGTTAAGACATTATTATTAGATTTGTTTCGTTGTATACTTTGTATTAGTATATACCATGCGTTGTCGTGTTGTGGTCTCATGTGGTTATAAGTTGTTATCCAAGTTGAATACTTAGTGAAAATCAAGTTTTAAGCTTTCTGTTTTTGTCCAAGTGTTCAAGGTGTCGGTTTTTCGCTCGGGTGTATTTTTGGGTCTCGTTTTCGGTCCAAGTTACTTAATAAGTTACCCAAACCCTTTTTGTTACCATTCTTTCCAAAAATAGTAAGTTTCACGTTTTTAAAAACCGAATTCCGTTTTCTTTGACTTGGTCAAACCTTCTCTGTTTGACCCGAAACTTTTACCCAAACCTTTGATATGTTCATAGATTACAAAAAGTTAGTCTTTCCCTTTATATTAAGTCCATATGTGTCGGTTCTCAAAAGTTACCAAAATCAGTCCATATTTTATGTTTTCCAGAAAAATACATCTCCTTGTCGAATTTTTCTAAAAATCTACAATCCTTGATAATATCCAACAAAATTACCAGTTGTTCCCCTATATGTTATCTACTTTCAGTAATTTTTCTAGGAATTTTGGAGAAGTCTAAGTATTTATAAAAATTACATTTATCTTCTGAGATCAGATTTGGACACATGCACGAAATCTTAATTTCTGGGCAAAATCCGTAGGTTTTAAGAAAAAGTGGTCAACATGAAAATTGTAGCCAATAAAAATTTTTTACTTTTGGTGGTGGTTTCAAGTCATTTGGAGGTGTATAGCTCGAGATATGGCCAAAACCATAAGGCTAAAGTTTCTGACTTCACTGGACAGATCATCTATGTGTTCTCATAAAAAATATTAAAAATAGTAAACCAGCTCAGAAAAATATGAGGCTAGTGGGATTGCAAAGATTACTTCTTCAACTTGATTTTTGACTATAAAAACGTCCATTTTCATGAAGAAACACTTTTTATAAAAATCGTTGAAATAGACAAAACTTTCTGGACATAAAGTTTTTCTTACATTTTGTTGATTTCAAGTTATGAAAAATGGTTTTTGAGTATGGTTTTGGTTATAATCTTGTTAAGTGAACTTTATTTCATGTTATGAGAGTATTAAAAAGAAGAATGAGTCCTTACAATGGTGATATTGAAGAGATTTGGACAGATTCTTGATGAGAAGGACTTGAGGCTTCTTTTGCTTGAAAACTGATGAAGATTTGTGTGGTGGTTGTTGGTAGTCTTGTGGTGGATTATGGTGGTGTTAGAGTGGTTATTGGTGGTGGTTCTCTCTAGATTTTATATAGAGAGTGGGTTTCTAGTGAGAGGTTAGAGAGAATATGAGTGAAGTGTTAAGTGAGTTTGAGTGGAATGAGGTCTTGCATGGGGTTTGAATGGGGTTGTGATGTGACACAAAAAGTCATGTTTTCAAGACTAATATTCCACACTTTTTGGGCACATCTTTAGTGAAAACATTATAAAACAATCATTATTTACTAAAATTCACTAAAGTGCTCAAAATATAGATGTTGCTACAAAAGTCACTAAAAACATCCGAATAACGAGCAAAACAAAGCAACCAATTCTCACACCCTCATTTACCTTATGAAAAACATATTCTAACCTTATGGTATGTTGTAATAGGTAAAATCGAGATGGGAGAATCAGGAATCATGCAAATCTGATAAAGAACGGAGAAGACATGACGATTACCGGCTATGCTTGAGCTACACACATCCAATTTAGTCTATGCTTGAGCTACACACATCCAATTTCAGTGATATTGGTATCATTAGAAGCGTAACGAAATTACGAAACCATAGGCGAAAGAATCAGGTCAAACGGACGCATAACGAAGGAGATACGGACGTTTTAAGCAACGAACGAAATCAGACAAAAGCCGTATACGGCCCCACACACCGTATACGGCCTTGCCAAGACCGTATACGGCCTTGTACACCCTGTATACGGCCTTGGGCAATCTGTATACGGCCCTGCATACCCCAATTCCAGCTTCGTTTGCTTGTACGTGCTGCTTCGTGACTTGTACGTGTGGTTTTGAGCTTTTGCCTATAAATAGAGGTCATCACCTCGCATTTCAACACACCATTCTTCATTCCACTCATTTCCTCACTCTCACTTTCTCTCTCACACACTATTTCTCTCTCTACTCTCTCTCTTTCTTCTTTTTCTATCTCTAGAATTAGGGTTAGTATTAGTTAGTTTTCAATTAATATTTAACTGAAACTAACGGAGGGGCTACTTTTGTAATAGCATAGGGAATAGTTCAGGGGCTTTTCTTATAATATTGTCGAAGATATTGCGGAGGTTCTGCTTGTACTCTCTCTCTCTAAACGCTTATTAAATCTACGCTTTATTAACGGTTACTTCTTTCCTTATCTGTTATAATGATGATTGCTATTGTTACTATGCTAGATTTAGGATCTGTTATTATGCGTAGTGAGTAGTTCCCTTGTGTGTTTGTTATGATGTAGTTAGTTTATATATGTATGGGGTGATGCTGCTTTAATATACAACTAGATTATAACCCGCAAAATTTGCGGGCTACTTCATAATTTTAATACGAATATTTAATTTTGTTTAATTGTATAACGTATCATTTGACACTTTTTCACATATGACTTTGGAAATAGATTTTGAATTGAAGGAGATGTTTGTCTTTTGATAGTAGTTTTAGACATTATTAAGAACGTTTATATCATTGAAAACAGTGATTAATACTTATAATCAATTCCTGAAAACGAAATCGCCATCACTAATAAACAATACGATAAATCACGCCTGTTGCCAAAATGGTAAATCTAATTATTTTGTTTCAAATAACTCTCATCGTGTATCTCTACATATAATTTGATTAGGTGCACGTTTTACCCCCGCAATGCAGTGGCAACAAAAGATTTACTCACAATAGATTTGTTTAACGATAGTGAAATTTTACACGGAAATAAATGAGGAAGGGTTGCATTTTCAAGTCTCAACCCGTCAACTTGTTTATCATACCTTATTGAGTTTGAGTTAAAGTCCACGTCAACGGATTGACCGGCCAAACAACACAATACATGTTGTATCTGGGTTGGTTACTTTTAACCCGTTAACCCATTTATCATATTAGTTTCAGGTTTATAATGTGAACTTTTGACCCGCAAACCTAACTCGACCCACATCACAATCTCTAATTATAATAATTGAAAGTAAATAAAACCAAGACACAAATATCTGATATAGCTATAAAATATTTCCAGTTATGCATTTGACATTGTATAAACTAATATAGTAATTTCTACTATTTGTTTCAAATCAAATGGACAAACTCTCTATATAGCATTGATATATTAACTTTTATAATTATTTAACTTTTTACCCACAAACCTAACTCGACCCACATCGCAATCCCTAATGATAATAATTGAAAGTTAATTAAAATTTAAAAACAAATATCTAATATGATTATAAAATGCTTCCGGTTATGAATTTGACGTTGTATAAACTAATATAATAATTTATACTCTTTTGTGTCAAATCAAATGGGCAAAATTTTTATATAGCATTAAAATATTAACTTTTATAATTACTTGCAGTCACTTTAAATGTTTAAGTGTTGAATAACATATCTAACAGAATAGTATATAAATTTTAAGTATTCTTCTTTATGTAGTTTAAAAATTTGGTAGTAAATTCTTTATATATTAGTATACATGATAAAAGATATAGAAGATTGAAGTGACATATATTAAAAAAAAAAAAAAACACATATGACTTTTCATTAGTAGTTATATTAAGATAATCTTAAGATACATTTAAATATTCATTAATGTGTCATATAAGTTATGAAAAAGACATATTTATGGGTTTACATTTGTAAACAAAAATTAATTATTAGATATTAATGTGTATAATAAATTACATTTAATTTAATTTAAGTGTTAAAAATTGAATGAGGACATTAAATGTTGATTATTCTAATAGGATTTTAATTGATTGTTTATTTAAAGAGTAGGGGCAATTTAGATTTTTTGTCACCTCATCTCCATTATTTAGGTAATCATGATTTTCAACTTAAGGTCAATGGTTCACATTTAATTGTTTAAATCATTTAATGGTTAAGATTAAATTAGATTACCTAATTAACACTTTCTTATAATATATAATAAAGATTGAAAACCTGGTGTGCTGTTACTATATTTATGATTTCTAAACCTTTTTATAATCGCATTTCCTCCAAATAAACGTGGTTAGAACCTTTATGATAAGGAGTCGCGAACCTTGATCAAACGGTCACTACCTATCTGTGTTTTCTAAAATAATAAACATGGTCTGAATGGTGTAGCTGTGGAAATACTGTTTGAACCTTTCGTATAGTACACCGTGAATCAATCAGGGATTTATTGGGGATAGTGAGGGCTGGTTTAAATCATAGATGGTAGCACTTTAATACAAACTTAGTTTATATTAGTCCAGGGTGACCGTAAAGTATGTGATACCGGAAAGACCATGATAAACGGCACCGTACTTCGTATAGCGTTGGAAACACCTCTGGTGGAGTACAAATACATGGAAGCTAAGGAAATGTCGGTGGTTGAAGACTGTATCACATCCTGGTTGAACACAAAGCCTCGGACTAAACCATGACCATTAATATAAAGTTAATAGTCACCAAACTCAGTCTAAATCATAAATTCCTTGCCTGACCAAGTTATCCTCGTAGTGTTAATAAAGGTCGGAACCTTAGTGGGTATGTTACTCTATCTCATGCACCCAGGAATTGAACATTCCAAGAAGGGTCATTACTCTGTCACTAGATAACGTTGAAGAGTTGAGCATCCTCCTCCGATCAGACTCAATCTGGCCTAGTACTCATTGACATACTGGTTGGTCCCTCCAATCAGTAGGGTGCTAGTGTTTACACTATGAATAACTGAACTCAGGCAAGACACAAATCTTTAATAGACGTTTTCATACTAGGGCCCTAAAGCATCACCCCTGCATAATGCTAACGAAGTCATAACAAACACACCTTTGCCATACTGATATTATCCCTATTCCATTTTCTATTTATTTTAATTATTTTAATTTACGGACCTAAGTATAAACCCCCACTCAAAATCATTTTGAATCCATCGCTAAGTTGAACCTTTCGTCCTGACAATTCGTTTCACAATATAATTAGCTTGAAGAACGACCCTAGGTCATACTACTGCTATACAGCTTTCGTAAACTTAGGTCCCCAGCATTACAAATTTAAAAGCTTACCACCCACCTGTCGTGTCCCCTTCCATTACGTTGACGACCGTGTCGGATTGGTGCGCGACAAGCTTTTTGGCACCGCTGCCGGGGAAGTATACCGTAAGACTCTGAGGCGTCCCGACGAAATTCTACTTAGTGATACCCGTAGTTTAGTTTAAGTTACATTTACTTTCCTTGTTCCAACCGACAATACTTTCCCATATCCCACAACGGTATTCGACCAGATCATCCGGATCCGAATCTCTCATTTTCGTACCCGATCCTGAGTCGATTATCCGTAATCACAGCAAAGAAAGACGTTCCCGTTTTCCACAAATGGCCGCTCGTGTTAATCTCGCTGACAACACCAATCAATATATCCAAGGACGAGGAGGACCGATTAGCTATCCAGTGATTGCCGGAGTTTCTTTTGAGCTAAAACACCACATCGTACAACTCATAAAAGACAATTGCCAATTCCACGGTCTACCCCGTGATGATCCCAATGCTCATATCGACAAATTCATTCAGGTTTCAAACTCATACAAGCAGAATGGGGTTGAGCAGGACATCGTCCGCTTATACTTGTTCCCCTATTCTCTCGCTTTACATGCTCTTTCCTGGTTTGAGGGACTTGATACCGACTCAATCACCTCGTGGACCGACATGGGTAACAAGTTTCTCGCTAGATACTTTCCCCCGTCCAAACAAACTGATGTGACTCAAATAGTCATGTTTTTAAGGGCAATATTCCACACTTTTTGGACGTATCTTTAGTGAAAACATTCCAAAATGATCATTATTTACTAAAATTCACTAAAGTGGTCTAAATATAGGTGTTGTTGCAAAAATCACCTAAAACGTCCAAATAACAAGCAAATTAGGGCGAATAAACGTGCACAAAATCCTCCGGCCTCATTTACCTTATATAGATCACATTCTAACTTCATCATATGATAAAACAGGTAAAATCGAGACGGGAAAATCAAGAATCATGCAAATCGGATAAAGAACGGAGAAGACTGAGCGGTATCAGACCCTATAAAGTCATTTCGGCTATGCTTAAGCTATACACATCCAATTTCAGTGAAGTTGGCATGATTAGAAGCATAACGGAATTACGAAGGCACAGGAGAAAGAATCAGGTCAAACGGACGCATAACGAAGGAAATACGCGCGTTTTAAGCAACGAACAAAATCAGACAGACAACGTATACGGCCTAGGGAACCGTATACGGCCATATACAGACCGTATACGGCCTTGTATACACCGTATATGGCCCTACCAAGGCCGTATACGGCCCCCTGACCCCGTATGCTGCTTCGTTTGCTTGTACGTGCTGTTTCGCTAGTTGTACGTGTGATTTTGAGCTTTGCCTATAAGTAGGGATACCAACCTCCTCAATCCACACACCTCAACACACTTTCACATTCTCACACTTTTCTCATTTCTCTCTTTCTTTCACTTTCTCTCTCTAACTTTCTCTCTCTAGCACTACTCTTAGGAGTTAGAGGAGAAAGGTTAGGGTTGAGCTTACGGTTCGAGTCTAGAGGAAGGTTTAGCTTGGTAATCTTGTTGTAACGAGTTTTTTCAAGTTCAGACTATTTGTAATCCTCAGTATTACACTGCTGTATTCCCGGTGATATCTAAACTTTACTTACTGTTATAATGCTTGTACTTTATGTTATTTCAGTTTGTATTCTACATATTGCCATGTTTATAGAGTAGTTTAATATTGTGATTGTTGAAATGTAGATATTAGGAGTAGGAATGATGTTAAATTAATATTTCATTTATACGATTGGAAATTGTTATGCTATGTATCTGGTTAAGCTTATCCTGAATATAGATCTAGTCTCTCATCACCCTTTCCAGACTTTCACGTGACTGTTGCCCAAGGATAGGATTTGATCAACCCTAATACTATGAATATACAGTTATCTCCAGTTACAGTATGAAACTATGAACTTTCCTTTAAAAGGCACGGTACTTCGTATAGCGTTGGAAACACCTCGTGTGGAGTACAAATACGTGGAAGCTAAGGAAATGCCATGGATTGTTTCATCGTGGATTACCTAGAAGTGACCCTTCTAGAAATGTGGTCTAGGAATCAAAGCTGTGGAAATGCTTGTTGCACTATACACCGTCAGTACACCTAAGATCTGGAACACTCTGGAAATGCTTAAATGCCCAGTACACCGTTAGTACATCTAGGGTTTGGAACACTGTGGAAATGCCTAATTGCCCTGTACACCGTGATTATTCCTAGGGATGAACGCCTGAATGTAAAGGAGGGTCTATATTTATGATGGTTAAGTATGTGCTTCAAGAGATACAATACAGGGTAGTGTCAATTATAATACCTAGACATGCAAAACCCTAATCAGACCAATAGTTTAACATACGTAGGATACAATCAGTATTTGCCATGATAAAAGTAAATAGACGATTAGGTGTTAAAAAAGGCCAGTAAATACAATCGCGGCCTGTTGCCTTATGCCTGCTCCCTAGATAAATCAAGGGTGACTTTGTCTTATTCAAGCAAAAGTTCAGGGGGGGTTTGAAAACAGCCTGATCTGATCAGAATCATGATAGCCTAGGATTCCTGTGACATATGTTTCTAGGGTTTCACCTAAACGTAGGGTCCTAGTGTTTACACCGAAAGTATATCTATTATTTATCTGGTAAATCTCCAATCAAATTTATAATGAACATCATCCCGAAACCCTAATTATCCAAGTTTCAGCAATCACATCTCTACCTGTCTGCTTATTCCCTATCTCTTATCTCTGTTATTTACTTTACTGCACTTAGGAAAATTAGAAAAACAAACCTATCAAAAATCTATCTACCTACCCCCATCCTATTAGCGACCATAATCTTTGGTGATTCGCTTCATTTCAATTCGCTCCGATTTAAAAACGACCTCGAGTTATACTTACTGCTTGCTCCCAAGGTAGGTAGTACTTATAGTTTGAGCCCCAGCTCATATAAATTTAAAACTCACTGTCCACCGCCTCTGTTGATGTTGGAACAACGACCGGAGTCAAATCCGACCGACCGATAGAAGTGCGACAAGTTTTTGGCGCCGCTGCCGGGGATCGTAGAGCGTTACGATTTGAAGCCGCCTTAGATATTCTAGCTATTAGGAGATCCTTTCCAATTAGGTTTTCTCAAACTTAGTTGGTAGTTATTTGCTTTCTTTAGAATAATTTAGATAGTTTAATTTAGTTAAATTGAAAAATGAAAAATACAAAAACATCTTTCTATGATTCATTTCCGTCTAGCCCCATTTCTCCACTCGCCCTCAAGACGTCTGAAGAAATGATGGCCATGGATGACGCTGAGTTCTTCGCCTGCTTAGAATGGGAGTTGGAATCTGACGTCTACTCTTCATCTTTATCCTCCTCCGAAGATATCTCCGCTAATTCAGACGATGAATCTAGAACTTTAGGGCAATTCTTAGACCTTGACTTAGGAACCCATGATTATCATCAGAAGATCTCAACTTCTGCCTCTAGCATTCTAAGATATCAGGTTATACCTGCTCCTGAGATTTCATATTCATTAGAAAACTTCTTTCAATTCCCTACTTCATCTGGTTTTGTTGAGAGTAACTCTGAACATCTTCAACCCTTTCGTTTTCCACCCATTGAAGAACGTCTTCCACCATGGGATGAAGAAGTTTACGAATACCCTCCAAAATCACCTATCTTTTTGAACCTTGTACCCGAACCTGAGTACACCATCTATCGTGTTGTTGATAGGACTTTACCAATCAAACCTGAAGAAAATATCCGCTACGTAGGTAACTCTTTTGATCCCGATAGGAGATTGGATGTTTGTCGGGCATTTGCTAGACAACTCAAAACGTCTGACTTTCCTTTTTCGATTGAACAAAGAGAAGTCACTCATAGGATAAAGAAACAGGTTGGCATTCTCCACCGTCTTCCAAATCAAAAGGAAGAAGGTATCTTCACACATTATCGAGAGCAAGAACTAAAGCTTAAATCAGAAATAGACCTACTAATGGACCTATTCGCCTGCACCGATTATCAACCGGTTTCCCAAACCCTAATTAATCGTTATGTTGCGGCTATGATTTATGAGCTTGAGTTCTGGATCTGCAAAGATCCCGCTATATCTCTCGTCATTTCTGATAAAATTCCATTCTTCGTTGACCCCGCTACCTACATGATCAACAAGTTGTTAGAGATATTCCTTGGAGCCACTGACAATAACATGGAAGCTGCTTTCTTTGCTGGAAGAAAGGATATTAACGTCTCACTTACTTTGTTATTCGCTCAGTCAAAATTTCCTTTCACTGTTTCACAAACATCTTTAATCGAAGAAATCACGGAGTCAGTTCACACTACCACCGGAGATCCCGATTCGAGGGAAGAATGTGAATTTCAACAAACCCTAGGAATGCTTCTTCATGACTTGAACAATATAGATGACGGATCACGAAACGGAATTTTAAACCCTAATATAGTTAAAAAGGAATTTAACAAGTTTATTGACAATCTTCTAGATTTAGGCAAAAAGGAACGTATGTTTCTCACTGAGCATGAATGATTCTCATTACATCCCGCAGACCTAGTTGATTCCGTCATTAAGATTCTCACTTGTGACTTTATTCCTCGCTACACTTTCCCTCAACCAAGAGCACCAAATTCACTTAAACAATTGCTCTTGGGCAATACTCAATAAATTTGTCCGAAAGTCGAGCTACCGACTTTAACCAAGCGCTTTTTGGGAGGCAACCCAAACTTTAGTTAATTTAGTTTTATTTTAAGTATTTAGGATAAGTAATATTAGTGGTTAATTATTAAATTTAAAGCTTTCATTTAAAAACACAGGAAAACGTTCTTTTAAAATTCAAATTCGCGCAACACAGTAACGAATTTCAGACATTTTCAGAAAGTTCGAAAAAGTTTATTTTTAAATTTTGAAAAATTAATTTTGAATTTGTCTTGGATTTTAAAGAACACAAAAATATTATCTTGTTTTAAATAAAAACGTATATGATTTCGCGTACAATTCGCAATATCTTTTCAGACTGCGCGTAAAGATTCAGAAAATTACGAACATACTTTTTAAAATTATTTTATTGAAAAATTTTTAACTTTGAAATTTTACTTGTATGTCTCGTATCTTTCGCGAATTTTAAATCGCGCACATTTGAAAGGGTATAAAAGGGACTTTTAGCCAACACAAAATGACAAAAACACAAAAAGTTTTCATCTTCTTCCCCTTCCCCCTCCATGACCTTCGGCCATCACCACCTCCATCCTCAAATCTTCATTACTTCACCATTTTGCATGATTCCAAGCTCAAAATTCATCATTTTATGATCTTTCTTGCATCCACAACATCACTACATCAAGTTTAAGGTAATCCTTGACCTAATTTTGTGATTTTCATTAAACTTTAAAAATTAGGGCTTGTAACTCATTTTCATAGATTTAATGGTTAAAAGTTGCAATCTTTAGTGTTATTCCATGCTTATCTTGATGCTGAACATGATTACAAAAATATCTAGTGATTTGTAAGCTTAATTGCAAGTTTGAAGATTAAAGTGTTGACTTTTTGGATGAACTATGGCTAGTTTGACTTTTTGGTTGATTAATTGCTTATGTTGACCTTTGTTGATTGAATTATGCTTAAATATGATAGGTTAACATGCTTTGATTGATCGTTTGCAATTAGAAAATGGTTGAACTAGTTTTTGGTAATTAAAGTAAGCTAATTTTTTGATAAAACCATCATAAACATCATTTTCACTTAAAACTTATATTTTTAAAACCATGTTTATGACTTTTCTAAACTTAAAAGCTTACAAGATTGTCAAAACAAGCTTCGGTTCATTTAATCATTTCTAAAGTTCATCACTTTAATTAATAAAGTGTATGACACTTTGAAATGGAATCAACAAAAATGCCATTTTCTAAAAAAAAAAACTACCATTTTGTCAAATGAGGTTACTTCCATTCTTTGCTCGGAACCATGTAATTGAGCTTTATGTCTTTTGGAAATTGCGGAAAGTTGGATTGCATATTAACTTGGTAATATGTCATTTTGTGATTAATTGATTCACTTGAGGTAATTATATGACCTTGGATTTATTCAAAGTATTAAGCTCATTTGAATTGATTAACCATAAACATAAAGTGTTTAAGTTTTTAGTGCTTGGGATAATTGACTTAGGTACTTAAATACTTGCTTTGATTATGCTAAAAACTTGAAGCTTGGTGCCACTTTCCCTTGTTTAGACATAGGCTAATAAGAAATTGTTGATTTGTGATTGGTTGCGGTTAGGATTAGCAATTTTAAAATTTATGGATATGCCCATTTCTAAAGCCTACATTTCCAATTTTTTCTAAAAATCTGGAAACACTTTAGCATATCCATTAATATACCACTATTATGGTTTAATCTTTTCTTTTCTTTTGTCTCAGATGAATACTTGCCCGCCTTCACTCAGCTACTTGGCCAAATCTTCAAAGAAGAGGTCACTCATTCGCCAGTGGTTGCAGCGACCGGTCGGCAGTAATCGTTACTTGGTATGGAAAGATATGATTAAGCTTGGAATCAGGGATGAATTGAAAAGTTTGTTGATGTATGAGACCGATGGTCAAGTAAACAATGCCCTTCTCCGTCTCTTCGATATAGATGAGTATGCATACCGAGAAGTAGTGACAGAGTTCATGATGACTTACCAGCTGAATCCAAAAATGAGCGTATCCGACAAAAGAAAGATTTCATTCAGGTTTCAGGAACAGATCCATCATATCTCAGTTGCCGACTTGGGAGTGTATCTTGGTTTATATACAGAGTCTCAGGTCAACTCTGCATGGTTCAGAAACAGTGTTCAAGACATCTCCAGCCTACCAAACAGGAACCATAAGGATATTTGGATGGATTTAGCAGGATCAAACTTTAGGAGCTGTGTTAAGTCATCCACTTTCATCAAGCTGGTTCATCACATCCTTCACAAGTTGCTAGCATGTTCTATATTTGGGAAGAAGGAAGGTGGAGCTGTGAGTGCCGAAGAGTTGAAGTTCATGGAAGCAATCATAGGAGGAAAGAATCTGAATGTTGCTTTCTTGGTCGCCGAGAGACTTTGGGATGAGACAGACTTAGATAGGCACATGTTCATGGGGTCGATTATTACTAGGTTGCTGTATGGTATGGGATTGTTGACCGAGGCTCACACTGAGGAGTTTACTGTTTGTTCTCGTTCTTTGCCATTCAACTTGGAATACTGCAAGTTGATCCATCTTGTAGAGGTAGATAAGCAGAAGCTGTGCCTATGGAAGAACACCAAACAGATCATTTCAGGATGTCGTCTCCCTGGAAAGCGAGTTAGAGGATCTTCACCTGTTACAGATACTGAGGATGGCCCATCTGATAGAGCCCGAGCACCTACTACTCATGCTAGTGTCCCGCATGGAGGAGCTGAGACAGCCGAGCCACCAGCTCAGGCTACTGTTCACTACACAGATCCAGTGACCTCGCTGACACAGTATTATCTTTTGCATGCTCTTCAGGTTAGCCGTTCCCATCAGCTGTTGATTTCTAGGAGACTTGGTATTCCTGACCCGGAGCCTTACATGTACCGATGCGGTCCACCACCAGCAGCCATACCACCACCACATACATCCATCCCATCACATACCACCCATACACCATCACCCGCTATCCGGACCACACCAGTACCAGAGCAGGTCCAGTCAGTTGAGACCGAGATACCGGTAGTTCAGCCAGCGATTTCTGCACCTGTGATTTCTCATCCTACCCAGCCTGTCGCCAGTGGATCTTACCGTACTGACACAGTCTATTTGGGCACGGATGCTCTATCTTTTGACACTTCCAGGATGTTACTGAACCTTGGACCGATCTCTTCTTCTGATGTGCCCACCGAGACCATGCTTCGTCAGGCCTATATGAAACTACTTGAGGATGCCAAGATCACATCAGATGTTCTGCTATAGCGGGGTACTACAGATCCGATGAAGCTGCCGGCAGCTACACTCAGAGACATTCTGATTCAGCTCAAGCTTATCACTGCTGAAGAAGGACAGAGAGTGTTGAGTGGCCAGCAGTCAGTCGTGGGACCATCCACAGCACCAGCCCCTACTCAGCATGATGACATACCTGATCAGGGATCCCCAGCCTCATAGTGTAACACCCCCAAATTTACTGTTTAGCGGAAGCATACTTTGGGTGTTTGTAACACCTGCTAAATTAGGATAATTAACTATGCCTAATTACTTGTAACTAGTTGTAATTAGTATGTAATAGGACTAATTGCAGACTCTATTTGTATATATATATAAAGTGAATTATATATATATGTGTGTACATACGCGATTTGGATTAATCGTACGAATTAACCGGACGGAGTCCGACACAGTTACTTGGACGTTGGTGACAGAAACTTACCTAAATAATGAGAACGTATTTTATTATATAAAATACACAGCGAACAAACATTATTTATAATACCGCGACGACAATTTAAATAATTTAACATATATGTATTAAACGCGAGTTAAGAATTTTAATACTTCGACAAATGTTTTTATAATTAATTTCAAGGTATTTCATTAAAACATTTTCCCGTCACCTTTTAAAAATATAACTGCTTGATATAACGTTTAAACGACGGGGGAAACGAACACCACACGGAACGCGGGGCGAGAACTGGAAAAGTGGGGATAACCCCACCTCCCACTCATTCTTTTCTCATTTCTCTTTTCTTTCTATCTCTCATCTCTATCTTTTCTTTCTTTTCACCAAAACACCCAAACCCTTTAAAATCGCAAATACTACCACCAAACGCACGCGAAACATACTACCCTTTTGGAAGAAAACGACCACCACATCACGATCTATCACGCTATCTTTCCGGATTTTCATTTCGGCATTTCGTAAGTTTCCGACAAAACCCGAAACTCTCCGTTTTTACTCATTTTTACGTTTTTATAGTTTATATATGCTTAAAATGTCCAAAAATGGGTTGGGTAAAAGATTTGGACCGAACGGAAGCTTTTCGACCGATTTTCCGGCCACCATTTTCCGATCAGACCGCTACGTCGCAGAGACGCTGGACTATCTGCGACGTAGCTCAAAACGTCGCATTTTGTGGCCAACGTCGCATTTAGCGACGTCACGGCCTACGTCGCACAGATATCCCAACGTCGCACTAGCGACGCAGCCTATTACGTCGCATTAACTTGCGGACGTCGCACATAGCGACGTAGACTTTTACGTCGCAAACCGAACCAACGTCGCATTAGCGACGTCGCCCCCTACGTCGCATTGATTTGCGAGGGTCGCATCATGCGACGTACCCCCCTACGTCGCACCCTACGTCGCATGCTACGTCGCATGCTACGTCGCACAAACCAGAACCTTGAAAAGTCAGATTTTACTAAGTGTCGAACTTACACAACTTCAAATACTTATGTCATACGACTTAACAAACGTCATAGAGCATACTTTCAATTACAATTACACTAAATTGCGTTATAAATGTTAACGCTTTGAATCATTATTACAAACCGTCACCAACGGGCCATATTGGTTTTCAAACTACAAACGGATTACTAAACAAACACTTGGACATAATGAGTTGTGTAAACAACTAGCCTAGATGGTCTTGCGAGACATCTACTTACTTAACTTTATATGTTTAGGCATTTGAAGGTTACGGGTTCGGAGAACCTACGGTTGATATTATTTACTCGTTTATTGATATAAACGTACTTGCAAGGACTCAGGTGAGTCTTACGGCCCCACTTTTACTGTTTTATCTTATTGGGGGAGATACATGCTACTACTTTTTCTTGAACACAAGTACTAAACTGTTTACTATACCAAACGGAATTGCATGAGTTGTTACTATTTACAGAAGTCTCTCCATCATATATCGTTAGTTATGGACTTAAGCGCGAACAGTAGTTAATGGATCCATTAGGGAAATGACCCTCCCCACCCGGGGCAGTAGCGCTGCCACGTACCGATTTACACGTATAAACGGGTGACAACTTAT
The DNA here is from genome assembly GCA_949592205.1 of Helichrysum umbraculigerum. NCBI lineage: Eukaryota > Viridiplantae > Streptophyta > Magnoliopsida > Asterales > Asteraceae > Helichrysum > Helichrysum umbraculigerum. The sequence continues at coordinate 17,724,281 of CATIUR010000007.1, read as the reverse complement.
TCGTTACTGATGCTTGCTCAGTTACGAGCATGTCACGGGAGCAAACATATTACTTACGGGTTAAGCTTCGATTATGAGCCTCATGGCAACGGTATAAACTACTTATTTACATTTGCTGGATTGCAAATACTGATTTTACGATTGCTGGATTGCAATGGTTGATTATACGCCTACGGGCACTACTAATGAAATCTCGTGTTCAAAGCCGATATTATTTACAAACCTGTGCGATTCACCAACCTTTTGGTTGACACTTTTTAGCATGTTTTCTCAGGTACCCGGACGGAGTAGGATTACTCCAGGATTTTAGCTAGAGTCGCATGATTTCAACACAACTGCATTAACGGAGATTCTTAGCATTATCTTTTGTATATTACGATTATGTAATAGAATCTCCCGCTATACGCGTGGACTCTGGGGGAAACTACATTTTGTATACGAAAACTCTAAGTTTTCAAACATTATATCTATGGAATGTAACTAATCTACAAACGTTGCATATAGATGTCGTTTGCTTTATCTTTGTGCTGTGATATTTGATTAGTAACGCCCCAAACTATGCTTCCGCAAAACAGTGATTTTCGGGGGTGTTACAGATTGGTATCAGAGCCTAAGGTTATAGTGAACTAGGTTGCATTTAGTGGGCCTAGACTATGACCATTAGGCAGTAGTTCCTTACTAGGCATGATTGGTTCAGGAATTACATCATACGACTTTAATTTAACATAGCCTGATCAACTATGTACAATTAAGGAAAGATGATGTGAGGTCTGAAATAGTTGTGTTAAACGGGAATGCGTTAGTTGACTCTGACCATGAGAGAACCGGACCATTACTTGATACGTGCTAGACACTAGGCTGAATATTATATATGTATATATATTAGCCTTGTCTTACTTACACTCTGCCACAGGAATGGCAAACACACCACCTAATCCGACACACTCTCACTCACATGGGTCACGGAACCCACGAGTAGCCAGGAGGAACACAAGGTCACCTCGAACCAACCCTTATCCTGTACATAACTTTCAGAACTCGGCACATCTCACGTTGCCAGTATTGGCTACCCAATTCCGCCGTCAGGAGCAAAGACTCGAAAATCTTGAACTGGAACAACACCGAATGACCTACCTGCTTCGTCAAGCTCTTGACCGCATATCACAACTACAGCGAGAACAAGAGGATACCAACCTCTCTGTAAGCATAATTCAGGATTCCATGACCGCCGAACTAGGTGCGGATGAACTTGTAAGAGACCGACTAGAAGAATGTGAACAGCGTTCACAGGAGACTGCGGATCACTCTCGAACACTAGCACAACGACTAGCTTTGGTGGAAGACAACGCCAGGCAAACCAACCGACTAGCAGAAACTGTGGACCGCCTTGTCGCGCTAATGGAACAAATTAATCTACAAGACTAGCGTAGCCTTTGTCTTGTAATCTATCTTGTAATCCAAGGACTATCTAGCACTACTCTATAAACTGGTCGGATGTAACCATTCCCGACACCTTTTGTAATATCTCTGTAGGATGTAACTTTTGAACTCACGTTATCTATCAGATATCCTTTGTTATCCCAACTCACATAAATTGTCATTTTTCATGTTGATGTTATGTATTACTGCTTTTATACATGTACATCTGTGACAATTACAAGTTCATACAAAATCTCATGTATCTTCATTTCTTTTATTGAAGAATCATGCCGCCAAAGACTCGAACATACACCGATGCCCAGATTACCTCCCTTATAACCCAGGCTGTTACTGAAGCCTTGGCTCGGAATACTCCACCAAATTCCTCGAGAAACAGCGATGCCGCTGAAACCACTGCTGCTAAACCTTGTTCTTACAAGGACTTCCAGAACTGCAAACCTCTAAACTTTGCAGGTACCGAGGGAGCTATCGGTCTAATACGCTGGATCGAGAAAGTTGAATCGGTATTTCTTATCTGCAACTGTGCGGAGGGGGACAAAGTTAAGTTCTCTGTTAGTACTTTTACCGACACCGCACTCACGTGGTGGAACACCTATGCCCAAACTGTGGGCGTTGCCGATGCTTACAAACTCCCGTGGGAGGAGTTGAAGGAGATGTTAAGGGGTGAGTATTGCCCCAGGGATGAACTGAAACAACTGGAGCTGGAATTCTGGAACCATAAGATGCAAGGTAATGATATCACCGGCTACACCAACCGTTTCCACCAGCTGGCACTTCTGTGCCCAACCATGGTCGATCCTGAGTACAAGAGGATCGAGAAATATATTGATGGATTGCCCGAAAAACTCCAGGATCTGGTGACTTCATCCAAACCAGGTACTATCCAGAACGCCATCCGTATGGCCCATGAACTTACGGCAAATGTTGTCCGCCGTAACACAACCTCAGCCCCACCTACAAACAACAAACGAAAGTGGGAAGGAAACCCCAACTCATCCAACCAAATCACCAACCGAAAGCCTGAGCCCCTTAGGGCTTACTCATCTGGCACTTCTGAAAGGAAAGGGTACGTTGGAAGCAGGCCCTACTGTCCCAAATGCAACCGTCACCACGACGGTTCCTGCCCTTGCACGAACTGCAAACGTTTTGGGCATCTGGCCAAGGATTGTCGGAATACCAGTGCCCCGAAGACTTGTTATGGGTGCGGAAGTCCTGGGCATTTTCAGAATAATTGCCCTAAGCAGAGAAACAACAACAACAACAACAACAACAACAGCAACAGCAATAAACGGAACAACAACCCTGCTCGTAGCAGAGCATTTGTCATCAAAGCTGGGGAAGCTAGGGAAGACCCGAATGTTGTAACGGGTACGTTCCTTCTCAACGATCTTACTGCTTCGGTATTATTTGACACCGGTGCTGATAAAAGTTTCATATCTGATGAGTTTTGCCCACTACTTAATATCACCCCTTCGGCCTTAGATGTTAAGTACACGGTAGAGCTCGCAAATGGTAAACTCATAGAAACCAGTAGTGTGATACCTAATTGCACTTTAAACCTCGCAAACGAAACCTTCTCAATTGATCTAATGCCTGTTGAACTAGGAAGTTTTGATGTCATCGTGGGTATGGACTGGTTGTCCAAGCACCGGGCCGAAATTGTGTGCCATGATAAAATCGTCCGAATTCCTCTCGCCGCCGGTAGTACCTTGGTCATACAGGGGGAGACCGGTGGGTCGAGACTAAACTTAATCTCCTGTTTAAAAACCCGAAAATTTCTGAGAAAGGGTTACCCAACAATACTCGCGCACATCACGGAGAAAAAGTCGGAGGAGAAGCGACTTGAAGATGTGCCAATCGTTAGAGACTTTCCCGAAGTCTTTCCAGAAGAACTACCTGGTTTACCTCCACCTAGACAGGTTGAGTTCTCGATTGATCTAGTGCCGGGTGCCGCCCCGGTGGCCCGAGCACCGTATCGCCTAGCCCCATCCGAACTTCAGGAGTTGTCCACTCAGTTACAGGAACTCCTGGATAGAGGATTCATTAGACCGAGTTCTTCACCTTGGGGAGCTCCGATCTTATTTGTCAAAAAGAAAGACGGTTCATTCAGAATGTGCATTGACTACCGAGAGTTGAACAAACTAACCGTCAAGAACCGATACCCACTCCCCCGAATCGATGATCTGTTCGATCAACTTCAAGGATCAAGCTGTTATTCAAAGATTGATCTCCGATCAGGTTATCATCAGTTACGTGTTCGCGATGCTGACATCCCAAAAACCGCATTCAGAACCCGTTATGGGCACTACGAATTCCAAGTAATGCCCTTTGGCCTAACCAACGCACCGGCTGTATTCATGGACCTTATGAATCGGGTGTGCAAACCATATCTTGACAAATTCGTCATTGTGTTCATCGACGACATTCTGATTTACTCTCGCAATGAGCAGGAACATGCTCAACATCTGAAAACCATTCTAGGACTTCTGAAACACGAAGAGTTATATGCCAAATTCTCTAAGTGTGAGTTCTGGATTCGAACCGTTCAATTCCTCGGGCACGTGATTGACAGCCAAGGAATTCATGTTGATCCCGCCAAGATTGAAGCAATCAAGGACTGGGAGTCGCCGACCACTCCAACCGAAGTGAGACAATTCTTAGGTCTTGCTGGTTATTATCGCCGATTCATCGAAAACTTTTCAAGAATAGCCGTTCCACTTACCACGCTGACTCAAAAGGATAAGAAGTTCGATTGGACTGATAAACAAGAGTCAGCCTTCCAGCTATTGAAAAACAAACTTTGCAGTGCACCAATCTTGTCCTTACCCGAGGGCACCGACGATTTCGTAGTTTACTGCGACGCCTCACACCAAGGACTTGGTTGTGTGTTGATGCAACGGGAAAAAGTCATTGCCTATGCCTCACGACAACTGAAAATTCACGAGAAAAACTATACGACCCACGACCTCGAGTTAGGTGCTGTGGTCTTCGCATTGAAAATCTGGAGACATTATCTCTACGGTACGAAAAGCACTATCTTCACCGATCACAAAAGTCTCCAACACATATTCGATCAGAAAGATCTAAACATGAGGCAACGTCGCTGGGTTGAGTTACTTAGTGACTACGACTGCGAGATCAAATACCATCCGGGCAAGGCTAACGTAGTGGCCGATGCCTTAAGCCGAAAAGAACGAGTGAAACCCCTTCGAGTCCGAGCACTTTCTATGACAATTCGTAACGAGCTTCCTGCTCAAATCCTTACCGCTCAACTTGAAGCACTCAACGATGGAAACTTGAAAAATGAAGCCTTGCGAGGCTTGGATAAACAATTCGAAATCAAACCCGATGGAACTCGATACTTCTCTAACCGGGTGTGGTTACCCAAATTCGGAAACTTGCGAGATTTGGTGATGGCTGAAGCTCACAAATCTCGATACTCTATACATCCTGGATCTGACAAGATGTATCATGACGTCAAAGGGTTGTATTGGTGGCCTAACATGAAAGCTGACATCGCCTTGTACGTCAGTAAATGCCTAACCTGTTCCAAAGTAAAGACCGAACACCAAAGACCCTCTGGGTTGCTTCAACAACCTGAAATTCCTCAATGGAAATGGGAACAGATTTCCATGGACTTCATTACCAAACTACCGAAAACTTCGAGTGGTTGCGATACCATTTGGGTGATCGTGGACCGTCTCACGAAATCTGCTCACTTTCTGGCCATCAGGGAAACCGACAAGATGGAGCGTCTGACTCGCATCTATGTCAAAGAAATCATCTCGCGACACGGTGTATCTATCTCGATCATCTCGGATAGGGACAGCCGTTTTACTTCTAACTTTTGGCAATCGCTACAGAAATCTCTTGGTACTCGTCTGGATATGAGTACTGCTTATCACCCGCAAACCGATGGCCAAAGCGAGCGAACTATTCAAACACTGGAGGATATGCTACGAGCCTGCGTAGTCGACTTCGGTACTTCTTGGGAAAATCACTTACCGTTGTGTGAGTTTTCGTACAACAACAGTTACCATACCAGCATAAAGGCTGCACCTTTCGAGGCACTTTACGGGCGTAAGTGCCGATCACCCATCTGTTGGACTGAGTTAGGAGATTCCCAACTCACGGGTCCAGAAATCATTCAAGAAACTACTGAGAAAATCGTTGGTATTCAAAACCGGCTGAAAGCCGCACGTGATCGTCAGAAAAGCTATGCTGACGTGAGACGCAAACACCTTGAGTTCCAGGTAGGAGACAAGGTACTTCTCAAGGTGGCACCGTGGAAAGGTGTTATTCGATTCGGGAAACGAGGCAAACTAAATCCTAGATACATCGGACCATTCGAAATCCTTGAAAGGATTGGTCCAGTGGCATATCGCCTGCAACTTCCTGCTGAACTTAGCAGCGTACACAACACATTCCACATTTCTAACTTGAAGAAATGTCTGTCTGACGAGACGCTGATTATACCGCTCGACGAAATCCAAATCGATGATAAACTTCATTTCGTCGAGAAACCTATGGAAATCATGGACCGTGAGGTCAAGCAATTGAAACAGAGTCGTATTCCCATAGTAAAAGTCAGGTGGAATTCTAGGCGCGGCCCTGAGTTCACCTGGGAACGGGAAGACCTAATGCGACAGAAATACCCACATCTCTTCCCAGACAACGCACCGTCCGTGCACTCAAGCTAATTTCGGGACGAAATTTCTTTAACAAGGGGAGAATGTAACACCTGCTAAATTAGGATAATTAACTATGCCTAATTACTTGTAACTAGTTGTAATTAGTATGTAATAGGACTAATTGCAGACTCTATTTGTATATATATATATAAAGTGAATTATATATATATGTGTGTACATACGCGATTTGGATTAATCGTACGAATTAACCGGACGGAGTCCGACACAGTTACTTGGACGTTGGTGACAGAAACTTACCTAAATAATGAGAACGTATTTTATTATATAAAATACACAGCGAACAAACATTATTTATAATACCGCGACGACAATTTAAATAATTTAACATATATGTATTAAACGCGAGTTAAGAATTTTAATACTTCGACAAATGTTTTTATAATTAATTTCAAGGTATTTCATTAAAACATTTTCCCGTCACCTTTTAAAAATATAACTGCTTGATATAACGTTTAAACGACGGGGGAAACGAACACCACACGGAACGCGGGGCGAGAACTGGAAAAGTGGGGATAACCCCACCTCCCACTCATTCTTTTCTCATTTCTCTTTTCTTTCTATCTCTCATCTCTATCTTTTCTTTCTTTTCACCAAAACACCCAAACCCTTTAAAATCGCAAATACTACCACCAAACGCACGCGAAACATACTACCCTTTTGGAAGAAAACGACCACCACATCACGATCTATCACGCTATCTTTCCGGATTTTCATTTCGGCATTTCGTAAGTTTCCGACAAAACCCGAAACTCTCCGTTTTTACTCATTTTTACGTTTTTATAGTTTATATATGCTTAAAATGTCCAAAAATGGGTTGGGTAAAAGATTTGGACCGAACGGAAGCTTTTCGACCGATTTTCCGGCCACCATTTTCCGATCAGACCGCTACGTCGCAGAGACGCTGGACTATCTGCGACGTAGCTCAAAACGTCGCATTTTGTGGCCAACGTCGCATTTAGCGACGTCACGGCCTACGTCGCACAGATATCCCAACGTCGCACTAGCGACGCAGCCTATTACGTCGCATTAACTTGCGGACGTCGCACATAGCGACGTAGACTTTTACGTCGCAAACCGAACCAACGTCGCATTAGCGACGTCGCCCCCTACGTCGCATTGATTTGCGAGGGTCGCATCATGCGACGTACCCCCCTACGTCGCACCCTACGTCGCATGCTACGTTGCATGCTACGTCGCACAAACCAGAACCTTGAAAAGTCAGATTTTACTAAGTGTCGAACTTACACAACTTCAAATACTTATGTCATACGACTTAACAAACGTCATAGAGCATACTTTCAATTACAATTACACTAAATTGCGTTATAAATGTTAACGCTTTGAATCATTATTACAAACCGTCACCAACGGGCCATATTGGTTTTCAAACTACAAACGGATTACTAAACAAACACTTGGACATAATGAGTTGTGTAAACAACTAGCCTAGATGGTCTTGCGAGACATCTACTTACTTAACTTTATATGTTTAGGCATTTGAAGGTTACGGGTTCGGAGAACCTACGGTTGATATTATTTACTCGTTTATTGATATAAACGTACTTGCAAGGACTCAGGTGAGTCTTACGGCCCCACTTTTACTGTTTTATCTTATTGGGGGAGATACATGCTACTACTTTTTCTTGAACACAAGTACTAAACTGTTTACTATACCAAACGGAATTGCATGAGTTGTTACTATTTACAGAAGTCTCTCCATCATATATCGTTAGTTATGGACTTAAGCGCGAACAGTAGTTAATGGATCCATTAGGGAAATGACCCTCCCCACCCGGGGCAGTAGCGCTGCCACGTACCGATTTACACGTATAAACGGGTGACAACTTATTCGTTACTGATGCTTGCTCAGTTACGAGCATGTCACGGGAGCAAACATATTACTTACGGGTTAAGCTTCGATTATGAGCCTCATGGCAACGGTATAAACTACTTATTTACATTTGCTGGATTGCAAATACTGATTTTACGATTGCTGGATTGCAATGGTTGATTATACGCCTACGGGCACTACTAATGAAATCTCGTGTTCAAAGCCGATATTATTTACAAACCTGTGCGATTCACCAACCTTTTGGTTGACACTTTTTAGCATGTTTTCTCAGGTACCCGGACGGAGTAGGATTACTCCAGGATTTTAGCTAGAGTCGCATGATTTCAACACAACTGCATTAACGGAGATTCTTAGCATTATCTTTTGTATATTACGATTATGTAATAGAATCTCCCGCTATACGCGTGGACTCTGGGGGAAACTACATTTTGTATACGAAAACTCTAAGTTTTCAAACATTATATCTATGGAATGTAACTAATCTACAAACGTTGCATATAGATGTCGTTTGCTTTATCTTTGTGCTGTGATATTTGATTAGTAACGCCCCAAACTATGCTTCCGCAAAACAGTGATTTTCGGGGGTGTTACAGTGTTACTAATCAGAAATCAAAGCACAAAGATATATATAGTAAACGACTCTATATGCGTCGTTTTAGCAAAATATAATAATATAAGAAATGTTTACAACATTTGAAGCTGTACATAGCTCGTGTTCGATTAAATGAGATTTCAGTACATAAGTACTTGTACAAAATATACTAATGCAAGAAAATCTCTACTATCTGCATGCTGACTCGAGCTATAGTAATCCTGCTAGCAGCCAAAACCTACTGCTGGGTACCTGTGATACATGCTAAAATGGGTCAGCTAAAGCTGGTGAGCTCACAGGTTTGAAATCAGTTAATATAGTATGAACCGCAAGGTTTAAATAATTGAATTGCATCCAGCAATTGATGATGTATATGTATACAGCCATGAGCACATAGTTGAGCTTAACTCGTGGGTCAGGATCACAGCCTGAGCTTTTTTGCCTCCACGAGTGCCTAATCCACACACGTCTTCCCAAATATTAGTACGTCCGTTTACCCGGTTAGTGCTTGCTAACCCGAACGAGGAGGGTCAATCCTATATGGTACCATATACTAATATTCACGCTACAACGTATTAACAACTATGCTAACGGAGGACTTTAAATGATTAGTCGTGAGTAACTCATGTAGTATATGAAAAAGTTGTACTTGCGTTCACATGTTAAAAACGAGCATTGTATCACACCCCAGAGTAAAACAGTAAAAAGAGGGGCCATGAGACTCACCTGAGTCTAGCGAGTTTAACTTGATAAACTTTGATTGATTAGCCGAGTAATGAAGTCCAAAGACTTGTAACCTGAGGGTGTCCACGACACGCGATGGTTATAAATGTGAGTAGGTATCTATCAAGACTACCTTGTAGTTGTCTGTCCAACTAGAATGTCCAAATTACATTTGGTTAATTGATTCGAATGTTTGAAAATATGTACGGCCCGTTGGTGACGGATTTGTGATAATAATCTCAACTATTATTATTTTGATTTTCGTGGTGTTTTACTTGAAAAAAAATGTGTTTTGATTGTGTTTTAGAAGCCGTTACAAACTCTAAGTGACGGGGGTCCGGGGGCAGCGCCCCTGGTAGCGGGGTCCAAGGGGCGGCAGCCCCTTGCGGGGTCCAAGGGGCAGAGCTCCTGGTTGGGGTCGAGCTGCCAAGTCAGCTTGAAAAATTTTTATTCCTACTATATTGCTTTGGTGAAAAGCGCACCTGGACTTGAAATTGGGTGAAATCAAGTGATAAAATTTAGGGTCTCGACACTTAGTGAAATCTGTGTTTACTGGTTTGTGCGACGTAGCATGCGACGTAGCATGCGACGTAAGGTGCGATGTGGGCGTGTACGTCGCATTATGCGACCTTCGCAATTCAATGCGACGTAGGGTGTTGCATCGCTAATGCGACGTGGGTTCAGTTTGCGACGTTAAGGTCTGCGTCGCTATGTGCGACGTCGCAATTTAATGCGACTTTGTGACTGACGTCGCACCATGCGACGTCACGAGGGGTTTTGCGACGTTGAAGATGACGTCGCATGAATCTGGGTCCAAAAGCGACGTTACGGTCTGATGGCCGGAGTTTGTATCGAAAATGAGTTTTCCGGCGTCCATTTGGTCCAAAACTTTTACCCAACCCATATATGGACATTTTAAGTGTATACAAACAACCACAAGTCGAAAATAATGGAAATCGAAGAGTTTCGAGAATTGTCGGAAACTTACGCAGTGTCGAATGAAAATTCCGAAAAGATGGAAAGGTAGATCGTGAAGCGGTGAACGTTTTCTTCCAAAGGACTCCGGTGATTCGATGACGTTTGGTGGTAGTTTTTGTGGATTTTTGAAGGTGGATGGTGATGGTGATTTTGAAAGAAATGAGAGAGAGAGAGAGTTGAGATAGATGATGGTGATGATGAAATGAGGAAAAAGGGGGTGGGATCCCCTTTTCTTTAGCTGATTTCGTGGGGGCCCACCGGGGTGTGGGTCTCCACTTTGAACTCCGTGTATTCGTGCTCCGTGCGGTGTTCGTTTCCCGATCATTTAAACGTTTAAATAGTTTTATTTACGTTTAATTATAAGTTTTTAAAATGCGACTATTTATCTAATGTTTTACTTGAAGTATTTCATCAAATACTTAATAATTGAGTTATAAAATATAACTTAGTTCGTTTTGTTGGTTTGCGCGTTTAACATTTTAATTGTGTAAACGTTGTTGTACGATATGAATCAAAACTGAAATATTATAAAGATAATATTTTGGATATAATGGAGTTATTAAATAATGTTACATTATTTAATTAAATTGTTCACCAACGTCCGTATTTACATGAACCGAATTACATTCGATTTGAACTTGTACGATTTAAATTAAACCGCAATACTTGTATATATTCAACAATATATATTAATCGATACATTAATTAGTCTAACACCGAACTAATAACATGTATTAAAAAATGATTAGGCACTAATCACTAGTCCTAATTTGACGGGTGTCACATTCTCCCCCTGTTAAAGAATTTCGTCCCGAAATTTAAGTCGAAGTCGTGTTTGAAGTAGCATCAGTGAACAACTGAGGGTACTTGAGTCTCATTTGATCATCCCGTTCCCAGGTGAATTCCAGACCACGCCGCGAATTCCACCTAACGTTGACGATGAGAATACGACTTTGTTTGAGTTGTTTGACCTCATGGTCCATGATTTCGACGGGTTCCTCAACGAAGTGAAGTTTGTCGTCAACTCGAATTTCATCGTGTGGAATGATAAGTGTCTCATCAGACAGACACTTCTTCAAATTTGAAATATGAAAAGTGGGGTGCACGCTGCTGAGCTCGGATGGCAGCTGCAATCGGTATGCCACTGGACCAATCCTCTCGAGGATCTCAAATGGTCCAATGTATCTGGGATTTAACTTCCCTCGTTTGCCAAATTGGATTACCCCTTTCCAAGGCGATACTTTGAGTAGTACTCGATCCCCAACCTGGAACTCGAGCGGTTTGCGTCTCACGTCAGCATAACTCTTTAGACGATCACGTGCGGCTTTGAGCTTGTTTTGAATCTCGAAGATTTTCTCGGTTGTTTCGTGAATGATTTCCGGACCCGTGAGTTGGCTATCCCCAACTTCGGTCCAACATATAGGTGATCGGCACTTACGACCGTAAAGTGCCTCGAAAGGTGCAACCTTGATGCTGGTATGATAGCTGTTGTTGTACGAGAACTCGCACAATGGTAGGTGTTGTTCCCAGTTTACACCGAAGTCAACTACGCAGGTTCGTAGCATGTCTTCCAGTGTTTGAATAGTTCGTTCACTTTGGCCATCAGTTTGAGGATGGTACGCGGTACTCATACCGAGACGGGTACCCAATGATTTTTGAAGTGATTGCCAAAATTGAGATGTGAAGCGACTATCCCTATCGGAGATAATCGAGATTGGAACACCGTGACGGGTTACGATTTCTTTCAGATAGATTCGAGTAAGGCGCTCCATTTTATCAGTTTCTTTGATTGCCAGGAAGTGAGCAGATTTGGTGAGAGGATCAACGATCACCCAAATGGTATCGCAACCGCTTGATGACTTTGGTAGTTTGGTTATGAAGTCCATGGCAATTTGTTCCCATTTCCATTCAGGAATGTCGGGCTGTTGAAGTAAGCCGGAAGGCTTTTGATATTCAGCTTTGACTTTTGAGCAAGTAAGGCACTTGCTAACATAGGTGGCGATTTTAGCTTTCATGTTCAGCCACCAATAAAAATCCTTGATGCCATGATACATTTTGTCGGATCCCGGGTGGATAGAATATTTGGACTTGTGAGCTTCGTCCATCACCAAGTCCCGGAGGTTCCCAAAATTTGGTAGCCAGATTCGATTGGAGAAGCACTTAACCCCATTAGGTTTGGTTTCAAATTGTTTATCCAAGCCTCGCAAGGCTTCACTTTTGATGTTTTCAGGTTTGAGGGGTTCGAGTTGAGCAGCGAGAATCTGAATGTTTAGATCATTATGAATAGTCATACTGAGGGCTCGGACTCGAAGTGGTTTCGATCGTTCCTTTCGACTGAGGGCGTCGGCAACAACATTTGCCTTACCCGGATGGTATTTGATTTCGCAGTCTTAATCGGTAAGCAACTCGACCCATCGACGTTGCCTCATGTTGAGATCCTTCTGATCGAATATGTGCTGGAGACTTTTATGATCGGTAAAAATTGTGCACCTAGTGCCGTAGAGGTAATGTCTCCAGATTTTGAGAGCAAAAACAACAGCTCCTAGCTCGAGGTTATGAGTGGTGTAATTCTTTTCGTGAATCTTGAGTTATCGTGAAGCGTAAGCTATGACTTTGTCTCGTTGCATCAGAACGCAACCGAGACCTTGATGAGAAGCATCACAGTATACCACGAAGTCATCGGTGCCTTCGGGTAATGATAGAATAGGAGCACTGCAAAGCTTTTGTTTGAGTAGTTGAAATGCTGACTCTTGTTTATCAGTCCAATCGAACTTTTTGTCTTTCTGAGTCAGTGTCGTGAGTGGTAGGGCTATTTTTGAGAAGTTCTCGATGAATCGTCGATAGTACCCGGCCAGTCCTAAAAACTGCCGTACTTATTGGAGTTTTTGGCGATTGCCAATTTTTGATAGCCTCGATTTTCGAAGGATCTACATGAATTCCCTGACTATCGATAACATGTCCAAGGAATTGGACGGTTTGTATCCAGAACTCACACTTAGAGAACTTGGCGTAAAGCTCCTCTTGCCTAAGTAGTTCTAGGATAGTTTTGAGATGTTGCGCGTGTTCTTGCTCGTTGCGCGAATAGATGAGGATGTCATCGATAAAAACAATGACAAACTTGTCGAGGTAAGGTTTGCACACCCGATTCATAAGGTCCATGAATACAGCCGGTGCGTTGGTTAGACCAAAGGGCATCACTTGGAATTCGTAGTGTCCGTATCGAGTTCTGAAAGCGGTTTTTGGGATATCGGTGTCGCGAACCCGTAGCTGGTGGTAACCTGATCGCAGATCGATTTTTGAATAGAAACTCGACCCTTGTAGTTGATCAAACAGGTCATCAATTCAAGGGAGTGGATAACGGTTCTTGACGGTCAATTTGTTCAATTCTCGGTAATCGATACACATTCTGAATGAACCGTCCTTCTTTTTAACAAATAAGACCGGAGCTCCCCAAGGCGAAGAACTCGGTCTGATGAATCCTCTATTCAGGAGTTCCTGTAATTGGGTGGACAACTCCTGAAGTTCCGATGGGGCAAGGCGGTATGGTGCTCGGGCTACCGGTGCGGCACCCGGTACGAGATCGATCGAGAACTCAACCTGTCTATGTGGAGGTAGACCAGGTAGTTCTTCCAGAAAGACTTAAGGAAAGTCTCTAACAATAGGCACATCCTCAAGTCGCTTATCCTCCGACTTTTTCTCCGTGATGTGTGCGAGGATTGCAGGATAACCCTTTCTCATAAATTTTCGGGTTTTCAAACAGGAGATGATGTTTAGTCTCGTCCCACCGATCTCCCCCTGTATGATTAGGGTTCGACCGACGGCGAGAGGGATGCGGACGATTTTGTCATAACAGATGATTTCGGCTCGGTGCTTGGACAACCAGTCAATTCCAATGATGACGTCGAAACTTCCAATTTCAACGGGCACGAGATCGATGGAAAAGGTTTCATCAGCTAGGTTTAAAGTGCAATTAGGTATCACACTATTGGTTTCTATAAGTTTCCCATTTGCTAGCTCTACAGTGTACTTAACATCTAAGGCAACAGGAGTGATGTCAAGTAGTGGGCAAAACTCATCAGAGATAAAGCTTCTATCAGCACCAGTATCAAATAGAACAGAAGCAGTTAAGTTGTTGAGGAGGAACATACCCAAGACCACATTCGGGTCTTGACGGGCGTCCCTTGAGTTGATTACGAAGGCTCTACTTCGGGTATTGTTGTTGTTGCTGTTGCGGTTGTTGTTTTTGTTATTGTTGCCCTGGTTCTTCAGTTTTGGGCACGTGTCCCTGAACTGCCCGGGGTTCCCACATTCAAAGCAGACCTTGGGTGGCCTAGTGTTGTTGTTGGAATTGTTGTTGGCAGGTGATCGGCAATCTTTGGTGAGGTGGCCATACCTCTTGCAATTGTTGCAAAAGGGACCACATGAACCTTCATGGTGGCGGTTGCACTTGGAACAATAGGGTTTGCTCCCAGTGTAGCCCCGCTTGGTTTTGGTGGTGGTGTTGTAGGCTTTGATGGTGTCGGGTTTCTTGTTTTGGTGGTTAGGGTGGTTATTGTGGTGGTCGGACTACTTTCGTTTGTTGTTGTGGGAGGATGAAGTGGGTGGTTCTGAGTTCTCGCTCATGGCCATGAGATCGTGGGCTAATCGAATGGCACCGTCAATAGTGGTTTGGTTTGAGGAGGCGACGTTCCCCCTGACGGGTTCTGGAAGGCCAAGGATGTACTTCCTGATTTTATCGGGTTCGGTGCTCACCATAGCTGGGCGGAGGGCAGCGAGCTGCTGGAACCTGGTGGTATAACCATCGATATCACCACCCTGAACCTTTAGGTTCCAGAACTCCTCGTCCAGCTTTTGGAGTTTGTCGATCGAACAGTACTTGGCGGTGAGTTTTGCTTTTAAGTCCTCCCAAGAGAGTTGGTAGGCAGTGTCAGCACCCACTGATTGGGAATATGAGTTCCACCAAGAGTGGGCATCATCTTCGAGGGAGCAGGTGGTGAAGTTAACCTTGTCGTCCTCCGCGCATTTGCTTACGCGGAAAACGGTCTCCATCTTTTCGAACCATCTGATTACTCCGATGGCTCCCTCAGTACCCTTGAAGCTTGAGGGTTTGCAGCTCTGGAAGTCCTTGTAGGAACAAGGCTTAGCAGCGGTGGTTTCAGTGGTATCGCTGTTTCTCCTGGAGTTTTGTGGAGTATTCCGAGCCAAGGCTTCAGTCACAGCCTGAGTGATGAGTGATGTAAGCTGAGCATCGGTGTATGGTCTTGTCTTTGGCGGCATGATTCTTCAATAAAAGAAATGAAGATACATGAGATTTTTGTAAGAAAATTGTATTGGTCACAGATGTACATGTATAAAGACGGAAATACATAACATCAATATGAAAAACGGCAATTAGTATAAGTAGAAACAGCAAGGAATATTTGATAGATAACACGAGTCCAAAGGTTACATCCCACGGATGTATTACAAAAGGTGTCGGGAATTGTTACATCCGACTAATTTATAGAGTAGCGCTAGATAGTCATTAGATTACAAGATAGTTTACAAGACAAAGACTACTCTAGTCGCAACGCAGATTAATCTGCTCCATCATCTCAATGAGACGATCCACAGTAATTGCAAGTCTGCTGGCCTGTCGGGCATTGTCTTCAGCCAATGCTAGTCGCTGTACCAATCCACGGGCATATTCTTCTGTTTCCCGTGAGCGTTGCTCACACTCTTCTAGTCTATGTTTCAACAGGGCGGTTTCTACGCTTATCTCTACCACTTTGTTGAAAAGAACGTCCACATTGTTAATGGTGGTTTCGTGATCCTCGGAGACTTGTTCGATGCGTTCGAGGGATGTAAGTCTCCAGTTTTCGTTCGTTTCCTGCAACACGACATCCATGGTGCGAAGTCGCTGCTCGTGTTGGTTCACCCTAGCGGCTAAGGCCGGCAAGGTGAAGTGAGTGGGGTACGGGCCAGCTCGAGGCAACCTGGCGTTCCTCCTTGCTACCCTTGGGTTCTGCGACCCGGATTGAGAGCGCGATGAATTGGGCGGTGTGTTTGCCATTTCTGAGACAAAGCGTTAGCAGGAGTGAGGCCTAAAATCATATGATATATATATAATATAGCCTATTGAGTGTCCAGTACAGACAAGTTTAAGTCTCGGTTCTCTCGAGGTCAGAGTCAACTAGTGTACTTCTGTTCAACATAACCGTTTCAGACCTCACATCATCTTTCTTTAATTGTACATATTTGATCAGGCTATGTTAAATTAAAGTCGTATGCTGTAATCCTGAACCAGTCATGCCTAATAAGAAAATACTGCCTAATGGTCATAGTCTAGGCCCAATAAATGCAACCTAGTTCACTATAACCTTAGGCTCTGATACCAATCTGTAACACCCCCAAATTTACTGTTTAGCGGAAGCATACTTTGGGTGTTACTAATCAGAAATCAAAGCACAAAGATATATATAGTAAACGACTCTATATGCGTCATTTTAGCAAAATATAATAATATAAGAAATGTTTACAACATTTGAAGCTGTACATAGCTCGTGTTCGATTAAATGAGATTTCAGTACATAAGTACTTGTACAAAATATACTAATGCAAGAAAATCTCTACTGTCTGCATGCTGACTCGAGCTATAGTAATCCTGCTAGTAGCCAAAACCTACTGCTGGGTACCTGTGATACATGCTAAAATGGGTCAGCTAAAGCTGGTGAGCTCATAGGTTTGAAATCAGTTAATATAGTATGAACCACAAGATTTAAATAATTGAATTGCATCCAGCAATTGATGATGTATATGTATACAGCCATGAGCACATAGTTGAGCTTAACTCGTGGGTCAGGATCACAGCCTGAGCGTTTTTGCCTCCACGAGTGCCTAATCCACACTCGTCTTCCCAAATATTAGTACGTCCGTTTACCCGGTTAGTGCTTGCTAACCCGAACGAGGAGGGTCAATCCTATATGGTACCATATACTAATATTCACACTACAACGTATTAACAACTATGCTGACGGAGGACTTTAAATGATTAGTCGTGAGTAACTCATGTAGTATATGAAAAAGTTGTACTTGCATTCACATGTTAAAAACGAGCATTGTATCACACCCCTGAGTAAAACAGTAAAAAGAGGGGCCATGAGACTCACCTGAGTCTAGCGAGTTTAACTTGATAAACTTTGATTGATTAGCCGAGTAATGAAATCCAAATACTTGTAACCTGAGGGTGTCCACGACACGCGATGGTTATAAATGTGAGTAGGTATCTATCAAGACTACCTTGTAGTTGTCTGTCCAACTAGAATGTCCAAATTACATTTGGTTGATTGATTCGAATGTTTGAAAATATGTACGGCCCGTTGGTGACGGATTTGTGATAATAATCTCAACTATTATTATTTTGATTTTCGTGGTGTTTTACTTGAAAAAAATGTGTTTTGATTATGTTTTAGAAGCCGTTACAAACTCTAAGTGACGGGGGTCCGGGGGCAGCGCCCCTGGTAGCGGGGTCCAAGGGGCAGAGCTCCTGGTTGGGGTCGAGCTGCCAAGTCAGCTTGAAAAATTTTTATTCCTACTATATTGCTTTGGTGAAAAGCGCACCTGGACTTGAAATTGGGTGAAATCAAGTGATAAAATTTAGGGTCTCGATACTTAGTGAAATCTGTGTTTACTGGTTTGTGCGACGTAGCATGCGACGTAAGGTGCGACGTGGGCGTGTACATCGCATTATGCGACCTTCGCAATTCAATGCGACGTAGGGTGTTGCGTCGCTAATGCGACGTGGGTTCAGTTTGCGACGTTAAGATCTGCGTCGCTATGTGCGACGTCGCAATTTAATGCGACTTTGTGACTGACGTCGCACCATGCGACGCCACGAGGGGTTTTGCGACGTTGAAGATGACGTCGCATGAATCTGGGTCCAAAACCGACGTTACGGTCTGATGGTCGGAGTTTGTGTCGAAAACGAGTTTTCCGGCGTCCATTTGGTCCAAAACTTTTACCCAACCCATATATGGACATTTTAAGTGTATACAAACAACCACAAGTCGAAAATCATGGAAATCGAAGAGTTTCGAGAATTGTCGGAAACTTACGCGGTGTCGAATGGAAATTCCGAAAAGATGGAAAGGTAGATCGTGAAGCGGTGAACGTTTTCTTCCAAAGGACTCCGGTGATTCGATGACGTTTGGTGGTAGTTTTTGTGGATTTTTGAAGGTGGATGGTGATGGTGATTTTGAAAGAAATGAGAGAGAGAGAGAGAGAGTTGAGATAGATGATGGTGATGATGAAATGAGGAAAAAGGGGGTGGGATCCCCTTTTCTTTGGCTGATTTCGTGGGGGCCCACCGGGGTGTGGGTCTCCACTTTTAACTCAGTGTATTCGCGCTCCGTGCGGTGTTCGTTTCCCGATCGTTTAAACGTTTAAATAGTTTTATTTAAGTTTAATTATAAGTTTTTAAAATGCGAATATTTATCCAATGTTTTACTTGAAGTATTTCATCAAATACTTAATAATTGAGTTATAAAATATAACTTAGTTTGTTTTGTTGGTTTGCGCGTTTAACATTTTAATTGTGTAAACGTTGTTGTACGATATGAATCAAAACTGAAATATTATAAAGATAATATTTTGGATATAATGGAGTTATTAAATAATGTTACATTATTGAATTAAATTGTTCACCAACGTCCTTTTTTACATGAACCGAATTACATTCGATTTGAACTTGTACGATTTAAATTAAACCGCAATACTTGTATATATTCAACAATATATATTAATCGATACATTAATTAGTCTAACACCGAACTAATTACATGTATTAAAACTTGATTAGGCACTAATCACTAGTCCTAATTTGACAGGTGTCACACATAGACCTGCCCCATTTGCATCACTTGACTTTGGTTTCAGACATTATTATTATTATTATCTTGTGTTTGTTTGGCTACTGTTGAACCTTACTTTTGGAACTCATTTGTATCAGCCACTAGTTGGTTGATCACTCTATCCTTATTTACATTATGCTATTACTTATAATGTTTTATTTTCTTTCTGTCAAATAAGTAGAAATGTTGTGATGAATGAAACGTGAAAATAGGCGAGATGGCGCACTTTCAAGAAGAAAATCCGTGAAGTCAAAAGGCAACCCGAACCAGCTTTCAATATTTGCAGAATGCGGAACATTCAACATCTCATGGAGGGATCTCGTTCTTCTCAAAACTTCCTTGTATCCAAGCACTTCAAAGAACTAAGTGTGGGATCACTTCCCACACAACAAAATACTTATCGAAATCACTACAGCCTCTTCAAAACCTAAAGTATGGGATTCTACACCATAAGAATCCCTACTTAAAGAGTTGGATTTGATTTCTGATAACATTGGATACATGACACCGGATAACCCAATTGAAGCTTACTGACCTTCAAGAAGAATGTAGAAGAAAGCTCGCTTCGACTCTCTTTCCTGCAAAATTTCTTAAGCTTCAAAACGTTCAAACGTTATCTGGGGAGTTTCTTAACCCTCTATCCATTTCATGATCACATATATTCTGTCTTGTTAGCTTGTTATAATCTATACCCTATCCTGAGCTTATCACTAAGTGTGGGATTCAAACCCAAATTTAACACTTAAGAAACATTTTCTTACATGTTCAAACTCTAAGTGTGGGATTTTACCTCCAGTAAAAACTCAACTCAAGAGAACATTAGGGACAATGTTCCTCTAAGTGTGGGATATCTAGGTATAGAATACCTTGGACAATTTTAGGCGATTTTTATGTCCAAAATAGCATTACTCAGAAAATGTTTCCCCAAAAAACGAACTTTTTCAAATAAATTTTTTCAAAAATTCTTTCAAAAAATTAAAAATTATGGGTTAGATTGTGAAATTAACTCTAAGTTTTTGAGTTAAATACTTTCGAAAAGAATCATTCTCAAAATATGAGTAAGGTATTTTGGAATATAGGGAAAATAAGGTAGAAATTTCTCGAACAAGAAACAATAATCTGAAAGGAGCATGGCTAGGCACATACAACCCTATTTTGTAGTGAGGTATCTTGAGCCTAAAAGCATTCATCCTTAATGCTTCACTTTCATTTCTTGTGTGTGCCGATGCTTGCATCTCAGAATTAGAACTTGCTCCAGACATACGTTTCGAGACCACATTGGTGTGTACCGTACGCGGTATAGGTGCAGCTAGATGACCTTGACATTCCTTAGGATTTAAACCCAATTCTTACATATCTCTTCAAGCCCAAAACCCTTCCGATACTTATTTTCAGTATCGATGATCCGCCTAGTAAACCCTGTTGAGCCTAAACCTTTCATTTCGTAAAAACCCTCGTACTAAACCCCTACTCACCCAAAATTCCCAAAACCTTATCTTAGAATTTCTAAGGTCGTGAAAAACATCTTTTGGAACATCCTCTTCAATTATGCTCCAAAGTCTTCATCTTCTGTGTACTCTAAAAGTCAAAAGTGCGAAAAATTGGCACGATAAAAGAAATTGAAGTTCAAGATCAAAGATCATAATTCTGAAAAGGATTTATGAAGGAATCAACTTAAAATATCCTTAGAAATTCTCTGGCAAAGAAGTTCTGAAGAAGAAAAGAAAAATAAAAAGTAGAAAATCAAGAAAAGAAAAAGAAATAGTTCCATCAAATAAAGCTGAGTGCTTCAAGTATCACCTTCTCAAGGAAAATTCGATAGAAGACGAACAGCTACAAAATCCTCCGTTCCGTTCTGAAAAAAAGTTTTTCACTATCTTTGAGTTTTAAGATGAGTCAAACCCCTACAACCAAACATATACCACTACCCATACCCTTAAACCTCACACTACCACCCGTTGAATGTCTTGGGATAGTTAGCACCGTCCTCACCTAAGTGGTGGAGATCCGATTCTCGACCAAGCTTACGACGATGAGTGCTGCATGACTGGCTTATTTGAGCGATTTCATTTGTTCTAGATTGTTAGGAAACCCGATACACTTTGAGTGAATTGAGTGACCACCTTTAGTGAGATCGCCTAGTCATGTGTACTCCAAGATCACGAGGGTTGGAAGTATGCTTGATGATAACTGCTTCTTGCTTCTAAAAGGATCATCTTATCTTTTCCCTTATTCTTAAACAGTCTTAGTCATAGTAGAAGTGGTATCTTTTGAAATTATTTTGACTCACCCTTAAAAACCAAAATTTAAATGTTTTTCTAAACTGAGTGTTGCTTGAGGACAAGCAACGTCTAAGTGTGGGATAACTTGATGTGACTCAAATAGTCATGTTTTTAAGGGCAATATTCCACACTTTTTGGACGTATCTTTAGTGAAAACATTCCAAAATGATCATTATTTACTAAAATTCACTAAAGTGGTCTAAATATAGGCGTTGTTGCAAAAATCACCTAAAACGTCCAAATAACAAGCAAATTAGGGCGAATAAACTTGCACAAAATCATCCGGCCTCATTTACCTTATATAGATCACATTCTAACTTCATCATATGATAAAATAGGTAAAATCGAGACGGGAAAATCAAGAATCATGCAAATCGGATAAAGAACGGAGAAGACTGAGCGGTATCAGACCCTATAAAGTCATTTAGGCTATGCTTAAGCTATACATATCCAATTTCAGTGAATTTGGCATCATTAGAAGCGTAACGGAATTACGAAGACACAGGCAAAAGAATCAGGTCAAACGGATGCATAACGAAGGAGATACGCGCGTTTTAAGTAACGAACGAAATCAGACGGACACCGTATACGGCCTAGGGAACCGTATACGGCCCTATACAGACCGTATACGGCCTTGTATACACTGTATACGGCCCTACCAAGGCCATATACGGCCCCCTGACCCCGTATGCTGCTTCGTTTGCTTGTTCGTTTGCTCATTCCACACACCTCAACACACTTTCACATTCTCACACTTTTCTCATTTCTCTCTTTCTTTCACTTTCTCTCTCTAACTTTCTCTCTCTAGCACTACTCTTAAGAGTTAGAGGAGAAAGGTTAGGGTTGAGCTTACGGTTCGAGTTTAGAGGAAGGTTTAGCTTGGTAATCTTGTTGTAATGAGTTTTTTCAAGTTCAGACTATTTGTAATCCTCAGTATTACACTGCTGTATTCCCGGTGATATCTAAACTTTACTTACTGTTATAATGCTTGTGTTTTATGTTATTTCAGTTTGTATTCTACATATTGCCATGTTTATAGAGTAGTTTAATATTGTGATTGTTGAAATGTAGATATTAGGAGTAGGGATGATGTTAAATTAATATTTCATTTATACGATTGGAAATTGTTATGCTATGTATCTGGTTAAGCTTATCCTGAATATAGATCTAGTCTCTCATCACCCTTTCCAGACTTTCACGTTTCTGTTGCCCTAGGATAGGATCTGATCAACCCTAATACTATGAATATACAGTTATCTCCAGTTATAGTATGAAACTATGAACTTTCCTTTAAAAGGCACGGTACTTCGTATAGCGTTGGAAACACCTCGTGTGAAGTACAAATACGTGGAAGCTAAGGAAATGCCATGGATTGTTTCATCGTGGATTACCTAGAAGTGACCCTTCTAGAAATGTGGTCTAGGAATCAAAGCTGTGGAAATGCTTGTTGCACTATACACCGTCAGTACACCTAAGATCTGGAACACTCTGGAAATGCTTAAATGCCCAGTACACCGTTAGTACATCTAGGGTTTGGAACACTGTGGAAATGCCTAATTGCCCTGTACACCGTGATTATTCCTAGGGATGAACGCCTGAATGTAAAGGAGGGTCTATATTTATGATGGTTAAGTATGTGCTTCAACAGATACAATACAGGGTAGTGTCAATTATAATACCTAGACATGCAAAACCCTAATCAGACCAATAGTTTAACATACGTAGGATACAATCAGTATTTGCCATGATAAAAGTAAATAGACGATTAGGTGTTAAGAAAGGTCAGTAAATACAATTGCGGTCTTTTGCCTTATACCTGCTCCCTAGATAAATCAAGGGTGACTTTGTCTTATTCAAGCAAAAGTTCATGGGGGTTTGAAAACAGCCTGATCTGATCAGAATCATGATAGCCTAGGATTCCAGTGACATATGTTTCTAGGGTTTCACCTAAACCTAGGGTCCTAGTGTTTACACCGAAAGTATATCTATTATTTATCTGGTAAATCTCCAATCAAATTTATAATGAACATCATCCCGAAACCCTTATTATCCAAGTTTCAGCAATCACATCTCTACCTGTCTGCTTATTCCCTATCTCTTATCTCTGTTATTTACTTTACTGCACTTAGGAAAATTAGAAAAACAAACCTATCAAAGATCTATCTACCTACCCCCATCCTATTAGCGACCATAATCTTTGGTGATTCGCTTCATTTCAATTCGCTCCGATTTAAGAACGACCTCGAGTTATACTTACTGCTTGCTCCCAAGGTAGGTAGTACTTATAGTTTGAGCCCCAGCTCATATAAATTTAAAATTCACTGTCCGCCGCTTCTGTTGCTGTTGGAACAACGACCGGAGTCAAATACGACCGACCGATAGAAGCGCGACACAAACTCAGGCAAAGAATGACATCACAAACTTCCAACAAGCCCACGATGAATCTAATGACTCAACTTGGGAGCGATTCAAGAGTTTACTGAGGAAATGTCCAAACCACCAAATGACGAAGACTGACAAGGTGTGCACCTTCTACCGAGGTCTTGATCCTAACCTTCGCTTCAATCTTGACGCCGTTGCTCAAGGTAATCTCATGAAGTTAACCGATGATGAAGCATGGAACTTGTTCGAGGACATGACGATGCACCACCACGATTGGAAGTCTGATGAGCAATCCTCATCCTTACCCCTTTCCAACACCCACCAGACCGAAGCCATTAAATCCCTAAGAGAACAGATTGAGACTCTGACAAAGCAAATTGGAGAACTGAAGAGACAGCCACAGCAGATCCACCAAGTTCAGGCTTGCCAGAACTGTGCCAACCATCCCACTGAAGAATACGAGGTTGAGTACGAAGATCCTATTGACGGTTCAGTCTACTACACCCAGTTTCCTGCCAGACCTCAAAACCCTCCTGGTTTCGCTAGAACTTCACCACCCAGAACTCGAGGAAACCAATATCCTCCACGGAACAACCAACCACCCTTCCAACCCAGGTTTCAGCCACGATATCCAACGTACCCACAACAACCACAACTCCCATACAATCAGCCATTTCCATTAACCGCCACTGAGGATATCCAACCTGCTGAACCTGCGAAGACTATCATTCCAATCACGAGTACTGATGACAACCTCAACAAATTCATCCAAGGTCAAACCGCTTTCAATCAGAAGACTACGGCTCGACAAGACCAGACTGATCTATTCCTTCGAAACCAACTCTCGGTCCTAAAAAGCCTTGAGAACCAAATCGGTCAGTTAGCCCAACGTCTCGACACTCGACCACAGGGAACCCTACCAAGCAATACTATCCAGAACCCCCACGTCGAGGAACCCAAGACCTTAAATTCTGATAAACCAACTCCTTCTACGACTTCTTCTCCAAAGGAACTTTAACCTGTCCAGCCGACAGTTGAGAACAAATCTGTGCCCACGCCGACTCGTGAGGTCGAGATTCCTTTCCCTAATCGATTACACAAGAAATACAACGCCACGTCATTCAAGCTTGACGGAAAATTCCTGGACACCGTGTCTAGAATTCCTTCCGGATCAAAGTACATCATACGAATGCTGGTAACCAAAGAGAAGACTTCTACCACTCCCAAAGTCTCACTGAACGCCGAGTGTTCAGCCGTCATCCAGAATGCCTTACCAAAAAAACTAGGAGACACGGGTCAATTCACCTTGCCCTGTTCCATCTATCACTCAGGCACGATACGCTCCTTGGCCGATCTTGGAGCTAGTATAAATCTGATGCCTTACTCGCTCTACTCAAGACTAGAATTAGGACCTCTTCAGCCCACTAAAATGAGTGTCCAGCTTACCGATCAATCCATCCGATACCCGAGAGGCATAGCTGAGAACGTTATGGTAAAAGTTGATAGGTTTTATTTCCCTACTGACTTTGTAGTGACGGATATACATGAAGACATTAACATACCCATTATCCTAGGTAGGCCATTTATGAATACTGCACGTGCTATTATTGATGTATATTCTTAAGTTATCAGTCTACGAGCACATGGAGAGATAGTATTATTCAAGATTGAACAGACCGACTGTTCACTAATGGAGCATGCAGAGATATACACAATATCCATGGGCAGAATTACTTCGGATGATGACACTTCTAATTCAGAGCCAGAACCATACAGGCCAGATGAACATACTTGTCTTATATAAGAGTCAGAATCAGAAGACGAGGAGATGGAAGAATCTGAACCGGAGGAAGAAATAGAAGAGGAGGAGGAAGATTCAGAGCATGATGAAGAAGAAGAGGAACCAGAAGAAGAGGAGATGGAAGAAACAGAAACTGAAGAAATGGAAGAATCAGAGGAAGAAATAGAAGAATCAGAGCCCGAAGAAGTATATCAGTCCACACCACCTCATCAATACCTTCCTGAATCACACTTGCCGACAGCAGAGATTATGCAGATCGAGAACTTTGAGAACTTTATCCCTCTGTCACAAAATGAATCAGACGAAGATCCACCGACTGATTACTCTCACGATGCAGAATTTGGTCTCACCATGGAAAAACTTATTGCATAGGCTATTGATCCCACCAAACCTCTCGTGTCTCCTCGACTTGATGCTCTGCTGAATATTGAGAAGACTATCACTTTATCCACACAACATCCAGAGCTTTGAGACAAACTCTTGAGAAAGGTTGCGGTCTACAAAGCATCCAGACTTCCCCAAAGGATTCCAACCTTTGACACATCTGCACCTCGAAGTCAATTCGAGAAGGGAAGCACTTCCAGATCTAGCCGTGATTCTGATTCTCAGGAAGAAAAGGACATCGAGATGGACTCCTCTGAGCCGATATCTCAGATTACCGATGATACTCTTCCACCGTCCGATACTGTTGAGTTCCCTGATTTTCAGGCTAGGGATACTCCAGCTGAGGAAAGTAACGAGGATAGTGTCATCTACATTGATATTCCAGTAGATATCCGGTCTATCCAGCTTCATGCAGTTCCAACTATTCCCGCTTCTCCTCAAATCCCGATTATCTCCAATCACGAGGAAATGATAAGTGCCATCGAAGACTTTGAAAATGATATCCCAACTATGATGAGCATTATCATTAACTCTACTAATGAATACACTCCACGTCAAAGAGACTTAATTGAAGAACTTGAGGCCGAGTCTGAAGTGCATCAAGCCAGCTACAACCCAGATCACAGATTCTTCCACAACCGCTAAATGCCTTTGCTGAAGATCTCGCTGCTCAGCTCCTCCAAGAGCACCACACTACTGGACCAACACCTGAGGAGCTGGAGTTCTTTGAAGACCAAAGACGCATGTACAAGAAGATCTATGACAAGATGTTCAGATCAGCATTTCCATATTCCGCTGAACAAAATGAGTTCTTAAATTCTTATCGCGGTAATATGCACAATGCTACTGGGAATCCTGACGCAGACATAGACATCCGGTTGATGAATGATCTTAGAAGACTACTGAACTCTATGGCTAGGAATGATCACATCGATGAAACTTCTCCCTACAGGTTCTATATCGATTGTACGGTGGAGTACCATGGTCACAAGATTACCGAAGATCTCGAGTACGTGAGTTTTGACGAAAGGACGCGTGACATCCCTTCCTCCATCCCTGAAGGTTCGATGGTTAACATTGCGAACTTCCTCACTGATCGAATCAAGGAAATCTTCGGTGAGGTTCTTGAAGAAGAGCATGGTCAAATATTCAACTACGGATTATGTGAGGTTTACGACATAGTGAACAATATCTTTAAGAACTCCATCCTCACGTTTCCCACTATCAGACCCGTCTCATCCAGGGTATTCATAAGTCTATCCAAGAACTTGGAGGAAACTCCGGTATTGCAGATCATGAGACTTTACACCTGCAGTTCTATCGATTTATGGACTCACTCAGACAACAGCATCCTATACGAGAGATGATTGAGGCTGATGGATTCTCTTTTGTGGATTCCAGCGGAACTGATGAGGGCGTCGCGAGCGATCACAACGCCGATCGGTGGGTGTTTTAAATTTATATTTGCTGGGGTCTAAGTAGGACTTACTAATACTGAACCAAAGGCTAGTAGATGGTAAGTATGACCTAGAGTCGTTTTTAAAGAGAAACTGAAGTGAAACGGAGGTGATCCAATCAATCTTTCTTTTCTAGTAACAGGTTTTAAAAGAGTGCGTTGAGGGTTTTGGCTCAGTTGACTAAGTAAACTAAATAAAGCGAATAAAGGGTAATAATAAATCAGATAATGGAAAGTAGTATTCATTGTGATTTTATTAGCTCATAATATGGGATGATGACTTTTAGGGGTAAACATTTAACAAAATTTGGAATGCTTACTAGATTTGTTAGCTTACGGTATAACCAATAGATTCATTATTAGTCGGTTATCAGCTAATATGTCACGAGGAACTAAGGTGTCGTGATTCTGATTAGACAGACAATGCTCAACTCTCCACACTCTCTTGTGAGGGAGTCAGTGGCCCTTATTATTGAACGCATTCACTCGTGGGCGAAGGAACAGAGTAGCAAGTCCACAACAAGTCTAACCATTCTTAATACCATAAGGATTACAAATCCAGCAAACAACTAACTTAAAAAATATGTTCGGACTTAATTGATTAATTCCTATTAATGAAACTCAAGCATGATAAGTGAGGGAAAACGTTTAGGTTTCTTGCGTACCTTACTTTAGGTTTCATAGGTTAAGGAAAAATATCATTTTAAATTGGATTTTAAACTTGCCTTTCTCAATACAATTAACAAATCCCTAGGTTTTCGTGAATGGTTATTTAGCCTACAGCCTACCTAATCTAATCTAATATAATCTAAACTAACTAATCTAGTTAAAATGCTGACGGCGTTTGCATAAAGTTAAACCCAGACCGTAACAGAAAATACTATGGTAGTTCACAGTGTATATAATCGTCAACCGATGTTTCCGTTGTGAATTTAATTGCTTCGTGATGTTTTTATAATAAGTACATTGTGATTGGAAGTGTACTATACTCATGGCAATTACACGTAATCACATTGCATTTTATGATGATTGCATGACGTTACAATTAAACCATAGTTTTGACACAGATAACTATTGACCAAGTATTAAGGTTCGCGACTCCTCTTTACAAGGTTACAATCACGTTTGTTAATCGAAAGGCGAATATAAGTTTTATGTTTAAAATCATAAGGAGAAGACAAGTCCATTCATAAAGTTTCCATTTTTATAATGTCGATCCATAATACAACTACCTTCGGTCGTTTACTGACTTCCATACATTTGTACTCCGCTCAAAAGCGTTTCCAGTACTATATCGAGTAAACAGTCGAATAGGGGCCGTCATATTATTTCACAACATATTTAAAGTCATCCCATAATTATTTATGCTAACTACATCACAACAAATACAATAGTAATCTACTCGCTAAGCATGACACAAACTATCTCTAGCATAATTAAAGCATACATATTTAATTAAGATAGATAAAGATAGAGATAACCGAGATTAATATGCGAGAAGCAATAGACTTGAATTAATAAGAGTAGCTCCAAGCTTACACCAAAGATTACAAGCACGTTTCTTGCTTTTGTTCTATTCTAACAAGCTTCCCGAACTTAGCCTAATACTAATCTCTCTTTAATAATTAAAAGAAAACCTTATTTAGGTAGTCATGCTAAAAGTAATCCATTCTAAATTAATCTAAGCCCTTTAATAAATAAGGGAAATTATTTTCAACCCTTGATTTATTCTACTAATCTTGTCCACCTAAATAGCTAAGTCAACTCTAAGTAAAAGACAATAATACCCTCAGAATTTATAATTAATTACCCTTAATTAGCCTAACTTTCCTATTTAATTATTAACTATTCTAATTTAAACAAACATTATACTTTATATTATATATACTATTGACCATACTATACATTAAGCTAAGAGATATATTATTATTAAATTATTATTATTATTATCGTAAAAATCTATGTCACGCAGATTAAAACCAAAAATATTACGGTATTCACACTTAATTGCATGAAAAAGTTGAAATGTGTGCATATCCGTTTATATAAATTAAGGTCGTAAACATATGAATAACAAATATCAAT
Source organism: Helichrysum umbraculigerum (assembly GCA_949592205.1). NCBI lineage: Eukaryota > Viridiplantae > Streptophyta > Magnoliopsida > Asterales > Asteraceae > Helichrysum > Helichrysum umbraculigerum. The sequence continues at coordinate 17,694,706 of CATIUR010000007.1, read as the reverse complement.
CAGTTTTTTCGTTCAGAACCTAACAATGATAGATTATATATTTTTTATTTATAGTTATAATAGTTATTTAATAATAATAATGATGATGATGATAATAATATAGTAGAGATAATAATAATAACAATAATAATAATAATAATAATAATAATAATAATTATTATTATTATTGTTATTGTTATTGTTATTGTTATTATTGTTATTGTTATTGTTATTGTTGTTGTTGTTGTTGTTGTTGTTGTTGTTGTTGTTGTTGTTGTTGTTGTTGTTATTGTTATTGTTATTGTTATTGTTATTGTTATTATTATTATTATTATTATTATTATTATTATTATATGTGTGTTTTTGTGTACTTTATTAGGTCATATGCATATATGCTACATAACAATTCATCAACCCATTAATAACTTAATAAATATGTTGCACAACGGTTAACACTTGCAAAAAAGATTTTGGAAGCCCAATTACAACATAAAAAAGGGTAAATGGTCAAAAAAGGTAATCAAGTTGTCAACATTTGATAATAAAAGAAATATATGTTTTGTCGATGCCCAAAAATGACTCACATTTTAAAATCGGGTCATAAAAGGATTTAAATTGTCAGAAAAGTTCAATTAGGGTAAAATTACCGTTTCATTTTTGAAAATGTGCCATAAAAGGATGAAATATATTGAAATTGTATCAGAAAGGATTAAACACTAAAAATAAAATTCGGGGTTTAAACAATCAAAAAGTAAAATTAGTGTTTATGTTGTATGTTTTCTAGGTCACAAATGTCACGTACAAATTGAATATTTGAGATTTAAGCCTCACATCAGCTTAAACCGATCAAAAACTGAAAGGGAAAAAATGAAATACTAATTACACCTTTAATTGACTTATTTTGATAACTTAATTATTTTAATGACACGATTTTCAAATATATGTCCTTTTTTAATTACCAACTTTTCGTTAATTGGGCTTACAAAATTGAAATTTATATACGTAGATGTCGTTGGGCACCTTGTGTCAAGCATACCTATGAATATCAATAGAGAGGATGGGAAAGAAACTAAGTCACTCGATTTTGAGCTACAGGATCTTCTGTACACATTTTACTATACAATTTATAATTTTACTGTTATTATTAGTTATCTTTCTAACGTCCTCATTCTTACTTTGAGAAGGAAAGAAGGTTAACTGCAATGTTTGGAGTGAACATGCTATGCAGTTACAAGATTTCATTGCTAGGAATGAGCATACTGCAAATCATGTAGTCATTCTCATTCCGAACGCCAAACTATCAGACTGAAGTATGTGCATTTGATGTAGTTTACACTTCTTTTTCAATTTTAAATATGTACATTATTTGTAAACTAATAGTATAATTCAACTTTTTATACATAGAGGGACTTCAAGTATCAAGCCAATTTTTTGGTGCTCGATTGTACATCAACTCAGAATGTTATGGACTTGATGTTTTTAATTAAATCTAAATTATTTCAATCATTGTAACAGATGAGAGCGCAAACAATAAGCACGATGAGTAAGACTATTTATATTTATTCATTTTTTAATTGTCATAGAGGACCATTTAATGATTATTCTGTTTGCTAACCATATATTTACTCATTTCTCGGTTTGCATATCGGTATAACGTCTTTGTTACTTTTCAACTTGATTTAAGTAATCAACCTTAACTTCATCTTTTTTCATGTGATAAAATAGTTTCTATTTAAAAGTATATCAGACATCTTTTCTAAAATACTTTTTCATGTGGTCCCTCACCCACCTAAAATGACTAAAATACCCTTTAACCGTTTAAGTCGTGACTATCCAAAATGACAAAAGGAAGGATACTTTAGTCTTATTAGGTGGAGGAGATACCATTTTCGAATAAAACGTAAACTTATTAGATTGAAAAAATGAAAAAAGAAGTATATGGACTGTTTTTGCAAATCGGTGAAAATCACAGCGACTATTTAAAGATTTTACTCTAATGCATAATATATTGAATACTAAGAGCTTAAAGTTATTAAGATAACTTATAAGTAAATTTCAATTGTATCTTTATTCATATGACTAAGTTAACATTACATATTATTTTTTGTTCCTAAGATATAAAAGTAAAAAATAGTTATGTTAGATAGTTTTTCAATTACATGTGTTTATATTGCTTCGAAAAATAATTAAAAACCTTATCTCAAGCAGGTCACAATAATACGTTAGTATTACTGCATAGTCATTTCACACAACACAGATATTATAAATCCCATACTAAAACAAGTATTGTTGAATATATTAACGTATCATGTTATTGCGATCAATTGAACAAGAAAAATATGAATGAGCCCGCGATTTCGCGGGTTATAAACTAGTTTAAAGTAAGAAAATAAAATGAGAAAGAAAAGCTAGAAGCTAGATAAGTAAGAAAGATGTGGAAGGTGTTTTCCAAGGTGTCTTCCAAATGAACCAAGAAGACTCTATTTATAGGTGAAATTCGGCTCATGTTTGCAACTTGGGGCACACGTTAGCAAAAGGTGGAAAAGTTGCTAGCACATGTACCCTAAAGCGCGTAAAGGTCTAGCACGTGTACCCTAAAGTTGCGAAAAGGTCTAGCACGTGTACCAGGCGAGTACGGGCAAGGACGAAAAAGAGGCCGGGGGATGGGGGACAGGCAGCCGGCGCCGCCACCCAGGCATCCGGCAGCGGTGTGGTGGTGGCCGGCGGCGGCCGGCGTGCTGCCGCCCCGGTTCACCGTCTTTTGCTTCGTTTCTTGATTCGCGCGTGTTTTCTTTGTTATGCGTCCGTTTGAGTTGATTCTTTTTTCATTGGATTCTTTTTTCAAAAACAAAGACTTTGATGAAAAGAAATCCCAAAAATATGTCTCCGATCTTTGGATGTCTCGTACGAATCTTTTGAATCTTCCGGCGTACGTAGAATCTTCATTCTTCATCCGTTTTTGCCGATTCTTCTTCTGTTGGATTCGTATTTTGAAAACGAACATCTTGGATAAGAGAAACCTCAGTGGTGGGCACCTTTTCTCTAAATCTTGTTTTGATGTCTTGAATCTTCAATTGTACGTGGAATGTTCGTTTTTCGCTCGTTTTGCTTGATTTTTCTCGTGCAACCTTGTTATGACCTTCTTGGCATATTATCACTGATTTGTGCATTGTTTGAGTCCAAATGCCAAGTATTGTTCCACAATGAGAGAGATATCGGTAGTAAAAACGTGACTTTTTACGCGATATCAAGTATCCCACACTTAGAACTTTGCTTGTCCTCAAGCAAACTCGAATTTCAAGCATGGTTAGAAATAAGTAGATAATGAAATATTTCAGGGTGGAACTTTTTACTGAGGGGGTTTGGAAAAATAAAATATTCATGCTTTTGAGAAAGTAAGGTTGTAATCTTTAGGAGCAGGCTTTTGATATTTGATCTTGGATACATGACTAGGCGATCCTCTCAAGGTGGTCACTCCATTCACTTAAAGTGTTTAGGGTTTCCTATTCTATTATATCAATCACTCAGAACGCCAGTCATGTATCATTTATCGTCATAGGCTTGATCGAGAATCAAATCGTTACCTTTTAAGTGAGCGCGAAGTCGATCTAGCCACAATCATTCTAGGAGAAGTGATGTAGGGTTTTCGGAGTGGAATGTCGGTGATGTGAGAGGGGGGTTGTGTTGGTCTTTCATAGGTTTATTTTTGATGAAGAGGAAAGTTGGAATTTTTGGAAGGATTGACGCCCCTTTCTTATGATTTTCGGAAGGAGTCTTTGTCTCCATTTGACTTTCTTTTCTTTGAATTCTTTTTTTTTTCGACGTCATATCCTTGTAGCTTCTCTTCTTTCATCTTTGGAACTTTCTATGAAGGTTGATGGGTGCTTTCGAGAGTGTAGGGATAACGTATTTTTTTATTTTTTTTTTTTTTTTTGGTGTATGGATGGGTTTAAGAATGATGTGATTCAATCTCCTTTTTACTCACCTGTTCGGATTCGAAATGTATAACAAGAGCAAGTTCTGATTCTAAACGCATACATCGGCACACTCAAGAATCGAAGAAGTGAAGCATTAAAAAATAATGCTTTATATGTCTCAAAATACCTCAACGATCAAAAATTTGGTTGTTGTGTGCCTAGTCATGCGATGCTCTTTATGGGATTACTAAACTAATTTTCAAAAGAATTCATATTTTATTTATCCTTCTTCCCCAAAGTAAATCATTTTTTTGTCCAAAATTTTCATTTTTAACATATTTTTAACTCAATTTTGAAAAATTTGTTTACTTTTTGGAGAATGATGATCTAAAGAGCAGCGAGCTTAAAATCAAGTATATACCATCATCCATTTTACAGTAGTATGACTACTGCTATCCCACACTTAAAGGAACATCATCCTCGATGTTATTCTAAGCTCTGATTGGGGTAAAATCCCACGCTTAGGATTTGAAACATCTAAGACGTATTCTTTTATCAGTGTGTGTTGGGTTTGAATCCCACACTTAGTGATAAGCATATTGGATATGGTATATTTATAACGAAGGAAAGAGACTGGTGTAGAAGTACTCCCCGGTAGTTGCAGTTTTCCTTGGTTCGCATCTGCCGGACTTCGTCTTGCTGGTGCAGTCTTGATCAAGTCTTCTTGTGATTGGTCTCATAGGTGTGAACACGTCGGATATAAGATGCTGACACTTCCTTGAAGGAGGAGGTATTCTTTGTATGTCCGAGTGTGAAAGATGGTCGGAGATTTCATCACTTCTTGGAAAGTAAAATTGCAGAAATGTAAAACACGGGTTGCCTCCCGAGAAGCGCTCTATTAAAGTTGAGAGCTCGACTTAGCCATTTCTTCAGATGATGATGCTAGATGCGTCCCTGGCACTGGATTGGTTACCGTGGTTCCTTGGTAAGCTGTAGCGTGGAGGAAAGTATCGGAGGAATGGCTCTATTATGTTGGCAATTAGGGTTGATGGGTTGGTGGATTCCATCCTGAAGCTTTTGAAGTGATCAGTGGCCAATCGGTCGAGGATTTCCATCCTGTAGCTGATGTATCTAACTGACCATGTGACTAGTCCGTTAGGGTCAATTTTGGTGCAGGTGTGAGTTCGGACAATCTCACGCTGGGGGTGGTTTCGACCTATCGAGGTGATTAGGGCCATGAACTGGATTTTAACTTTTTCAAAGTCACTAGCCATAGGGTCTCCTTCAAAGGATCTGGTTGCTTGGCATACTTGCCTGATGAGTTGATGTTGCTCGCGGTTGAAGGGAAAGTCCGAGTCTGTGAAGATGTAGATTAGTTTGCTGAATTTCTCGCGATATCCATTGCGGTAAACATCAATTTCTATATTTTCTTCAGTGTACATTCCGCGTAGTCGAGTTGTCACATAATTCGCCAGGTTGATTTGTGCCAAGTGTGGAATGAATCTTGGTACCTCACGGGTTTCTTCTTCATATACTGAGTGGTTTAGTTCATCAATTATCAGCTCAACATGATGACCAATAGTGGAATGAATGACCATCCTGTAGTTTTCTGAGGCTGTGAGGTGTTCTCCAGTCTCGATGAGATCTAAAAGGGTTCTAAGATCTCCCACCATTCTGATATCAGCATAATTCTGCGGGTTTCCAGTAGCTCTTTCCAGATAGGTTCTCATTAATGCTAGTGTCAATCTGGACTTGATGAGTAAGGAAAAGCTGATCCGGCAAGGGCACAATATACGATGATGCGGACATCGTCGTATTCATCAATCAAGTCAATCAACTCTTGGTGGGTATCTATGAGGGGGACTCGTATTATCTCAGTTGAGGAGGTAGGAGAATTTGCTGGAGCAGGGGGAGTTGTTGGAATAGAGTGTTTATCAACAATGACGTCGATACAATCGTCGTCATCATCATTTTCGCTTTCAGAATCTGCATCACGCGAATATGGAAATTGGTGGAATTCTTCATCTGAGGGCCCTGACGTGGACCCAATCCGACACGGTCATCAATGCAACGGAAGGAGGACACGGCAGTGGAGTGTTTTAAATTTGTAGAGCTGGGGACCTAAGTTTTACTACGGCTGTATAGCAGCAGTATGACCTAGGGTCGTTCTTCAAGCTAATCGTATTGTGAAACGGGAGTATCAAGACAAGTTGTTTATTTTAGTGATGGGATTTTTAAAACAGAGTTTGAGTGGGTTTTTGTTACTTAGGTCCGTAATTTAAAGCAATTAAATAAAAAGTAAATAAATGAAAAATAGAAATAGGGATGAAATCAATATGGAGGAGATGTGTTTGTTATGACTTCGTCAGCTTATGCGGGGGTGATGCTAGGGTTTTTGATATGAAAACGTCTTTTAAAGGTTTGTGTCTTATCTGAGCTTAATTGTTCGTAGTGTAAACACTAGTACCGTACTGATTGGGGAAACCAATCAATAAGTCACTAAGTACTAGGCCAAATTGAGTCTGATCGGAGGAGGATGCTCAACTCTTCAACGTTATCCAGTGACGGAGTAACGACCCTTCTTGGAATGTTAGTTCCTGGGTGCATGAGATAGAGTAACATACCCACTAAGGTTCCGACCTTTCTTAACACTACGGGGACAATGAAGTCAAACAAGGCATTTAAGATTAAGACTTGGTTTGGTAACTATTAACTTTATATTAATGGTTATGTTTTAGTCTAGAGCTTTCATTACGGTGTACCATGCGATTATGCATTTCCACAGTTTTCCAGACCCGAGATGTACTAACGGTGTACAGTGCAATTAAGCATTTCCATAGTGTTCCAGATCTTTAGGTGTACTAACGGTGTACAGTGCGATCAAACATTTCCACAGCTTTGAAGTTAAACCAGGATGTGACACAGTCTTCAACCACCGACATTTCCTTAGCTTCTACGTATTTGTACTTCACCGAAGGTGTTTCCAACGTTATACGAAGTACAGTGCCGTTTACCGTGGTCTTTCCGGGGTCACATACTTTATGATCACTCTATACTAGTTTAAACTAAGTTTGTATTAAAGCCCAACCATCTATGACATAAACCAGCCCTCACTATTTCCCAATAAATCCCTGATTGATTCACGGTGTACTATACGAAAGGTTTTAAACAGTATTTCCACAGCTACGCAATTCAGACCATGTTTACAGTTTCAGAAAACATAGATAGGTAGTGACCGTTTGATCAAGGTTCGCGACTCCTTGTCATAAAGGTTCTAACCACGTTTAATTGGAGGAAAGGCGATTTGGTTTAGAAATTCATAAATACAAGATTAATAGATCACCGGTTTTCATTTATATAATATAACTGGAAACATTATTTCCACAACGGATTGTGCCCACGACTTTCATAGCTTCCACGTTCCGTACTACACACATAAGTGATGATTCCGGCGCTATACAAATGAAAGCCGTATAACGTTACCTCCGTTATTTCATAATGTTATCCAATTATATGTTTAAAGCAGCATCACCCCACACATATATAAACTAACTACATCATAACAAACACACAAGGAAACTACTCACTACGCATAATAACAGATCCTAAATCTACCATAATAACAATAGCAATTATCATTATAACGGATAACGAAAGAAGTAACCGTTAATAAAGCGTAGATTGAATAAGCGTTTAGAGAGAGAGTACAAGCAGAACTTCCGCAATATCCTTGACAATATTACAATAAAAGCCCCTGGACTATTCCCTATGCTATTACAAAAGTAGCCCCTCCGTTAGTTTCAGTGAAATACTAACTGAGAACTAACTGGATCAAACCCTAATTTCTAGAGAGAGAAAGAAAGAAAGAGAGTTTAGAGAGAGAGAGAGTGTGTGTGAGAGAGAAAGTGGAAATGGAGAAATGAATGGAATGTTGAAGTGTGTTGAAGGTTGGAGGGGTGGCCTCCTATTTATAGGCAAAGCTTGAAATCAGCCGTACAACTCGCGAAGCACGCACGTACAAGCAAATGAAGCACAAACGGGCAGCATATGGGGTACCAAGGGCCGTATACTGTAACAACCGCCAAATTAGGGCTAGTATTAGCGCCTAACTCTTTGTTAATACATGTAATTAGTTCTGTGTTAGGCTAATTTATGTATCGGATTATATGTTGGTTAATATATACAACTTTGCGATTTGATTAAATCGTACGCAACTTAAATAGAATGAAATTCTATTCGGTTAACACAGACGTTGGTGAACAAATGTTTATAAGCAAAAATAACGCAATTATGACCAAAACGCTATTTTATAACAATTAGTAACTGCCTCGTATTACACGATTCATAACTTACACGATTTAATAACAAAAGTAATTAAATCTAATTTAAACTATTAAAGATTTAAGGAAATAATTTAAATAAATTATTTAACAAGATTTGTAATTTTATAAAAATAATTAAACGCGAAAAATGGATATTTAACGCTTAAACGACGGAGCAAACGAACACCGCACGGGGAGCGGGGACTGGAAAGTGGAGGATAAACCTCCACCTCCCACCTTTTTCTTCTTCATTTCACCTATCTCTTTCTCTCTCTTACTTTCTCTTCTCCTCTCTTTTCTCTCAAAACCACCAACCAACTAAAAACCACAACATCACAAAAATCGACAAATACTACCACTAAACGCACGCGAAACATACTACTATTTTGGAAGAAAACGACCACCGCATCACGATCTATCACGCTATCTTTTCGGATTTCTCATCCGACACTTTGTAAGTTTCCGACAAATCCCGAAATCTCTCGTTTTTGATCATTTTTACAAGTTTATGGCTTAAATAGGCTTAATATGTTCATATAAGGGTTGGGTAAAAGATTTGGACCGAACGGAAACCGGAAAACTCGTTTTCGGCACATTTTCCGGCCAACAGACCGCTACGTCGCTTTTGGACCCAGATTCATGCGACGTCGGCCTCTACGTCGCACAACCCTTCGTGACGTCACATTGTGCGACGTCCGTCACTACGTCGCATTAAGTTGCGACGTCGCGCCTAGCGACGCCAGCCCCTACGTCGCATTGATTTGCGAAGGTCGCATCATGCGACGTACATGCCTACGTCGCACCCTACGTCGCACCTTACGTCGCATGCCTACGTCGCATGCTACGTCGCACAAAACAGAACTTTGAAAACTCAGATTTTCACTAAGTGTCGAATTTATACAACTTCAAATACTTATGTCATACGACTTAACAAACGTCATAGAACATACTTTCTATTACAGTTACACTAAATTGCGTTATAAATGATAAACTTTTAATATAACGAATCACCAACGGGCCGTATATATCTTTTGATGCAAACGCGAACAAACCAACGTTTAAACACAACGGGTTGTATGAACAACTAGCCTAGATGGTCTTGCGAGACATCTACTTACTTAACCTTACGTGTTTAGGCATTTGAAGGTTACGGGTTCGGAGAACCTACGGTTGATACTACTTACTCGTTTATTGACATAAACGTACTTGCAAAGACTCAGGTGAGTCTTACAGCCCCACTTTTACTGTTTTATACTTTGGGGTGAGATACTTAGCAACTGTTTTACGTATGAACACAATGTACTGAACTGAAAACATTACTGATTACAAACAAACGCATGAGTTACTTTTATCCACTGAAAGCCTCCTAATCGTAAGTTGTTAGTTATGGACTTAAGCGCGATTACTAGTAGATGGATCCATCTGGGACTGACAATCCCTGTCTGGGGTGGTAGCGCCACCACGTACTGATTTACACGTAGAAACAGACATATTAGTATTTGTTACATATGAGTGTGCGGATAGCACTCACGGGGGTACGTGATTTATTTCACACTACACGGTTAAGCTTCAACTTATGAGCTCATGGCACTGTACTGATATACTGATTAACTTACTTTGCTTGATAGCAATACGGGTACATACTTGTGGTTCATTACATCTACTTATTACTAAACCTGTGAGATTCACCAACCTTTTTGGTTGACACTTTTTAGCTTTGTATCTCAGGTACACATACGGAGTAGGATCACTCCAGGATTACTAGCTAGAGTCGCATGATTTCCAAACTGCATTTAACGGAGATTCTTTGGCATTATCTTTTGTAACTACGATTATGTAATAGAATCTCCCGCTATACGCGTGGACTCTAGGGAACTACTTTTTGTATACGAAAACCTACGGTTTTCAAACGATTATTATTTATGAAACCTTTTCTAAACGTCTCATTTAGAGGTCGTTTACTATTAATCTTGTGCTTTGTATATTGATTAGTAACACCCAATGTATGCTTCCGCAACTCGTTAAACTTGGGGGTGTTACAGATTGGTATCAGAGCCTAAGGTTATAGTGAACTAGGTTGCATTTAGTGGGCCTAGACTATGACCGTTAGGCAGTATTCTCTTATTAGACATGACTAGTTCAGGAATTACAGCATACAACTTTAATTTAACATAGCCTGATCAACTATGTATAATTAAGGAAAGATGATGTAAGATCTGAAATAATTATGTTGAACAGGGATACGATAGTTGACTCTGACTACGAGAGAACCGGACCATTACTTGATACGTGCTAGACACTAGGCTGGATATGATATATGTATATATATTAGCCTCATCTTACTAACGCTTTGTCTCAGAAATGGCAAACATCCCATCCAATTCATCTCGTTCTCAATCCGGGTCGCAGAACCCAAGGGTAGCAAGGAGGAACGCTAGGTTGCCTCGAGCTGGCCCGTACTCCACTCACTCTACCTTGCCGGCCTTAGCCGCTAGGGTGAAGCAACACGAGCAACGACTTCGCACCATGGATGTCGTGTTGCAGGAAACAAACGAAAACTGGAGACTTACATCCCTCGAACGCATAGAAGAAGTCTCCGACGACCTAGAAACCACAAACAACAACATGGATGTCCTTCGCAACCAAATTATAGAAATAAGGGTGGAAAATGCCCTTCTGCAACAAAGGATGGATGAATGTGTGCAGCGCTCACTTGAGGCAGAAGAGTATGTGCGCGGACTAACACAACGACTAGCACTAGCCGAAGACAACGCCCGACAAGCTAGCAGGCTTGCAAACACTGTGGACCGTCTTGTCACGATGATGGAACAAATTAATCTACGTTAAAACTAGTGTAGTCTTTATCCTGTAATCTAGTAACTATCTAAGCACTACTCTATGTTTCAGTCGGATGTAATAATTCCCGACACCTTTTGTAATACATCTGTAGGATGTAACCATTGAACTCGTATCATCTATCAAGTATTTCTTGCTGTTTCAACTCATATTAATTGCCATAATCCTTTTTCATATTGATGTTATGTATTACCATCTTTATACATGTACATCTGAAATAAATGCAATTTCTCTTACAAAAATCTCATGTATCTTCATTTCTTTTATTGAAGAATCATGCCGCCAAAGACACGACCATACACCGATGCCCAGATTACCTCTCTTATAACTCAGGCTGTTACTGAAGCCTTAGCTCGGAATACTCCACCAGGTTCCACAAGAAACAGCGATGCCGCTGAAACCTCTGCTGCTAAACCTTGTTCATACAAGGATTTCCAAAACTGCAAACCCTTGAGCTTCAAGGGGACCGAAGGAGCCATCGGACTTATCAGATGGTTCGAAAAGATGTAATCCGTTTTCCGCATCAGCAAATGTGCGGAGGACGACAAAGTCAAATTATCCACCTGCACCCTCGAAGATGGTGCCCTCTCGTGGTGGAATTCCTATACCCAGTCTGTGGGTATTGATACCGCTTATCTACTCCCTTGGGAGGATCTAAAGAAAATGCTCACTGATGAGTATTACCCGGCCGAACAACTATACAAGCTGGACGAAGAGTTCTGGAACTTGAAAGTGCAAGGAACTGATATCGTTGGATACACCACCCGATTCCAACAACTCACTGTCCTTCGCCCAACCATGGCGGGTACTGAACCCGAAAAGATCAAGAAGTATATCCGCGGCCTCCCGGAACCTGTCCGGGGAAATGTCGCCTCATCAAAACAAACCACACTTCATGGTGCCATTCGGTTGGCCCATGAACTTCTAGCCATGAACGAGGACCCCGAACCACCCACTCCATCTTCCAACAGCAACAAAAGAAAGTGGTCTGACAATCACAACAACCACCAAAACAAGAAACCTGAAACCATTAAAGCCTACATCTCCAGTTCTGATGACAAGGGGGCGTACAAGGGAACCAAGCCCTATTGCCCAAAGTGCCAACGACACCACCATGGTTCGTGTCCCTGCAGCAAGTGTAAAAGATTTGGACACTTGGCTAGGGACTGTAGATCAAACACCACTGACATCAACACCTCGGCACCAAAGACTTGTTATGGGTGCAACGGTACGGGGCATTTCAAGAAAGACTGCCCGAAGCTGAACAACAACAACAACAGGAACAACAACAATGCTCGAGGAAGAGCTTTTGTACTGAAATCTGGGGAAGCCCGTCAAGACCCGAATGTGGTCACGGGTACGTTTCTTCTCAACAACTTGACTGCATCTGTATTATTTGATACTGGTGCTGATAAGAGCTTTATTTCCGACGAATTTTACCCACTACTTGACACTACACCTATTGCCTTAGATTCTAAGTACACAATAGAATTGGCAAACGGAAAACTTATTGAGGCCGACAGTGTGGTACCTAATTGCACTCTGAACTTAGCTAACGAGCTCTTTTCCATTGACTTGATACCTGTCGAAATCGGCAGCTTTGACATCATCGTCGGTATGGATTGGTTGTCCAAGTACCGAGCCGAAATCGTTTGTTTTGAGAAAATCGTACGCATTCCTCTCGTCACCGGTGGAACTTTGAGCATACAAGGGGAGACCGGTGGGACGAGAGTAAACATCATTTCTTGCATGAAAACCCGAAAGTACTTGAGAAAAGGGTACCAGGCAATCCTCGCGCACGTTATGGAGAAAAAGTCGGTGGAAAAGCGACTTGAGGATGTGCCTATCGTTCGAGACTTCCCAGAAGTCTTTCCTGAAGACTTGCCTGGCCTTCCGCCACCTAGACAAGTCGAATTTTCTATTGACCTTGTGCCCGGTGCAGCACCCGTGGCAAGAGCACCTTACCGATTAGCCCCATCCGAACTTCAGGAGTTGTCTACTCAGTTACAGGAACTCCTGGACAAGGGATTTATTCGACCAAGTTCCTCACCTTGGGGAGCTCCGGTCCTGTTTGTGAAAAAGAAAGACGGTTCTTTCCGCATGTGCATCGACTACCGTGAACTCAACAAATTAACTGTCAAGAACCGTTACCCACTTCCTCGCATTGATGACCTGTTTGACCAACTCCAGGGATCGAGTTTTTATTCAAAAATCGATCTACGGTCAGGTTATCATCAACTCCGAGTTCGCGACGATGACATTCCAAAAACAGCTTTCCGAACTCGCTACGGGCATTATGAATTCCAAGTGATGCCATTCGGCTTAACCAACGCACCGGCAGTATTCATGGATCTTATGAATCGGGTGTGCAAACCTTACCTTGACAAGTTTGTTATCGTCTTTATCGATGACATCTTGATTTACTCACGCACTGAACAAGAACACGCGCAACACCTGAAAACCATCCTAGAGCTGCTCAAACACGAAGAGTTATACGCCAAATTCTCTAAGTGTGAGTTCTGGATGCAAACCGTTCAATTCCTTGGACACGTCATTGACAATCAAGGGATTCATGTCGATCCTTCAAAAATCGAGGCTATCAAATGTTGGCAAGCACCTACAACCCCGACCGAGGTACGCCAATTCTTAGGACTCGCCGGATACTACAGGCGGTTCATTGAGAATTTTTCGAAAATAGCCCTACCTCTCACTGCACTGACTCAAAAAGAAAAGAAGTTCGATTGGACTGACAAACAGGAGTCAGCTTTTCAGCTACTAAAACAGAAACTCTGCAGTGCACCTATCTTATCCTTACCCGAAGGCAACGATGACTTCGTGGTATACTGTGATGCTTCGCACCAAGGTCTTGGTTGCGTGTTGATGCAACGAGACAAGGTCATCGCTTACGCCTCTCGACAACTCAAGGTCCACGAAAAGAATTACACAACTCATGACCTAGAGTTGGGGGCTGTTGTTTTCGCTCTGAAAATCTGGAGACACTATCTATACGGTACCAAGTGTACAATCTTTACTGACCATAAAAGTCTCCAACATATCTTCGATCAAAAGGATCTCAACATGAGGCAACGCCGATGGGTCGAGTTGCTTACTGATTACGACTGCGAGATTCGCTATCATCCGGGCAAGGCGAATGTTGTCGCCGATGCCTTAAGCCGAAAAGAACGAGTGAAACCACTTCGAGTTCGAGCTCTCGGTATGACCATTCACAACGATCTCATCAATCAAGCTCTCACCGCTCAACTCGAAGCACTCAAACCAGAGAACTTGATAAACGAGGCCTTGCGGGGCATGGACAAACAATTTGAAACCAAACCTAACGGGGCCAAATACTTCTCGAATCGAATCTGGTTACCAAGTTTTGGGAACCTTCGAGACTTGGTGATGAATGAAGCTCACAAGTCTAAATACTCTATACACCCCGGTGCCGACAAAATGTATCACGGCATCAAGGAAATGTACTGGTGGCCCAACATGAAAGCTGACATTGCAACCTATGTTGGCAAGTGTCTTACTTGTTCTAAAGTTAAAGCTGAACACCAGAAACCTTCCGGTTTGCTACAACAACCTGAAATACCACAATGGAAATGGGAGCAGATCACCATGGATTTCATTACTAAACTCCCAAAAACTTCTAACGGTTGCGATACCATTTGGGTGATCGTTGATCGACTCACTAAATCTGCTCATTTCCTAGCCATCAAAGAAACTGACAAGATGGAACGTTTGACACAAATCTACCTGAAAGAAATCGTGTCAAGACACGGCGTGCCCATCTCAATCATCTCCGACCGGGATGCTCGGTTTACTTCTCGCTTCTGGCAATCACTGCAAAAATCTCTTGGTACTCGTCTGGATATGAGTACGGCTTACCATCCTCAAACCGATGGCCAGAGCGAACGAACCATACAAACACTGGAAGACATGCTACGAGCCTGCGTAGTGGACTTCGGTAAAAACTGGGAAAATCACTTACCATTGTGCGAGTTCTCATACAACAACAGTTACCACACCAGCATAAAGGCTGCACCCTTCGAGGCACTGTACGGTCGTAAGTGCCGGTCACCTATCTGTTGGACTGAGGTGGGGGATACACAACTCACCGGTCCAGAAATCATACATGAAACAACTGAAAAGATCATCAGCATACAAAACCGACTAAAAGCCGCACGTGATCGTCAGAAAAGCTATGCTGACGTGAGACGCAAACACCTTGAGTTCCAAGTAGGGGACAAGGTACTTCTCAAAGTGGCACCGTGGAAAGGTGTCATTCGATTCGGAAAACGAGGCAAACTAAATCCTAGATACATCGGACCATTCGAAATCCTTGAAAAGATTGGTCCAGTGGCATACCACCTGCAACTTCCTGCTGAGCTTAGCAACGTTCACAACACATTCCACATTTCTAATCTTAAGAAATGTCTGTCTGACGAGACACTGATTATACCGCTAGACGAAATTCAGATCGATGATAAACTTCATTTTGTCGAGGAACCTATGGAAATAATGGACCGCGAGGTCAAACAACTAAAACAGAGTCGTATTCCCATCGTGAAAGTCAGGTGGAATTCTAGGCGTGGCCCGGAGTTCACCTGGGAACGGGAAGACCAAATGCGACAGAAATATCCACATCTCTTCCCAGACAACGCACCGACCGTGCAATCAAGCTAATTTCGGGACGAAATTCTTTTAACAAGGGGAGAATGTAACAACCGCCAAATTAGGGCTAGTATTAGCGCCTAACTCTTTGTTAATACATGTAATTAGTTCTGTGTTAGGCTAATTTATGTATCGGATTATATGTTGGTTAATATATACAACTTTGCGATTTGATTAAATCGTACGCAACTTAAATAGAATGAAATTCTATTCGGTTAACACAGACGTTGGTGAACAAATGTTTATAAGCAAAAATAACGCAATTATGACCAAAACGCTATTTTATAACAATTAGTAACTGCCTCGTATTACACGATTCATAACTTACACGATTTAATAACAAAAGTAATTAAATCTAATTTAAACTATTAAAGATTTAAGGAAATAATTTAAATAAATTATTTAACAAGATTTGTAATTTTATAAAAATAATTAAACGCGAAAAATGGATATTTAACGCTTAAACGACGGAGCAAACGAACACCGCACGGGGAGCGGGGACTGGAAAGTGGAGGATAAACCTCCACCTCCCACCTTTTTCTTCTTCATTTCACCTATCTCTTTCTCTCTCTTACTTTCTCTTCTCCTCTCTTTTCTCTCAAAACCACCAACCAACTAAAAACCACAACATCACAAAAATCGACAAATACTACCACTAAACGCACGCGAAACATACTACTCTTTTGGAAGAAAACGACCACCGCATCACGATCTATCACGCTATCTTTTCGGATTTCTCATCCGACACTTTGTAAGTTTCCGACAAATCCCGAAATCTCTCGTTTTTGATCATTTTTACAAGTTTATGGCTTAAATAGGCTTAATATGTTCATATAAGGGTTGGGTAAAAGATTTGGACCGAACGGAAACCGGAAAACTCGTTTTCGGCACATTTTCCGGCCAACAGACCGCTACGTCGCTTTTGGACCCAGATTCATGCGACGTCGGCCTCTACGTCGCACAACCCTTCGTGACGTCGCATTGTGCGACGTCCGTCACTACGTCGCATTAAGTTGCGACGTCGCGCCTAGCGACGCCAGCCCCTACGTCGCATTGATTTGCGAAGGTCGCATCATGCGACGTACATGCCTACGTCGCACCCTACGTCGCACCTTACGTATTGCCTACGTCGCATGCTACGTCGCACAAAACAGAACTTTGAAAACTCAGATTTTCACTAAGTGTCGAATTTATACAACTTCAAATACTTATGTCATACGACTTAACAAACGTCATAGAACATACTTTCTATTACAGTTACACTAAATTGCGTTATAAATGATAAACTTTTAATATAACGAATCACCAACGGGCCGTATATATCTTTTGATGCAAACGCGAACAAACCAACGTTTAAACACAACGGGTTGTATGAACAACTAGCCTAGATGGTCTTGCGAGACATCTACTTACTTAACCTTACGTGTTTAGGCATTTGAAGGTTACGGGTTCGGAGAACCTACGGTTGATACTACTTACTCGTTTATTGACATAAACGTACTTGCAAAGACTCAGGTGAGTCTTACAGCCCCACTTTTACTGTTTTATACTTTGGGGTGAGATACTTAGCAACTGTTTTACGTATGAACACAATGTACTGAACTGAAAACATTACTGATTACAAACAAACGCATGAGTTACTTTTATCCACTGAAAGCCTCCTAATCGTAAGTTGTTAGTTATGGACTTAAGCGCGATTACTAGTAGATGGATCCATCTGGGACTGACAATCCCTGTCTGGGGTGGTAGCGCCACCACGTACTGATTTACACGTAGAAACAGACATATTAGTATTTGTTACATATGAGTGTGCGGATAGCACTCACGGGGGTACGTGATTTATTTCACACTACACGGTTAAGCTTCAACTTATGAGCTCATGGCACTGTACTGATATACTGATTAACTTACTTTGCTTGATAGCAATACGGGTACATACTTGTGGTTCATTACATCTACTTATTACTAAACCTGTGAGATTCACCAACCTTTTTGGTTGACACTTTTTAGCTTTGTATCTCAGGTACACATACGGAGTAGGATCACTCCAGGATTACTAGCTAGAGTCGCATGATTTCCAAACTGCATTTAACGGAGATTCTTTGGCATTATCTTTTGTAACTACGATTATGTAATAGAATCTCCCGCTATACGCGTGGACTCTAGGGAACTACTTTTTGTATACGAAAACCTATGGTTTTCAAACGATTATTATTTATGAAACCTTTTCTAAACGTCTCATTTAGAGGTCGTTTACTATTAATCTTGTGCTTTGTATATTGATTAGTAACACCCAATGTATGCTTCCGCAACTCGTTAAACTTGGGGGTGGTACATATACGTCCTTCATAGGGCCATATACGGTGTACAAAGGGCCGTATACGGTCTATGAAGGGCCGTATATGGTGTGCAAGGCCGTATACGGCTTCCGTCTGATTTCGTTCGTTGCTTAAAACGTCCGTATCTCCTTCGTTATGCGTCCGTTTACCTGATTCTATCGCCCGTGTCTTCGTAATTCCGTTACGCTTCTGATGGTGCCAATCTCACTGAAATTGGATGTGTACAAATTTAGCATAGCCGAAATCACTTTATAGGAGTTTGTAACCGTCTAGTCTTTTCCGTCCTTTGTCTGATTTGCATGATTCTTGATTTTCTCGTCTCGATTTTACCTATTACATCATATCATAAGGTTAGATTATGCTTATCATAGGATAAATGAGGGTGCGAGAATTGGTTGCTGCTTATTTGCTCCGTTTTGTTCGTTATTCGGATGTTTTTATTGATTTTTGTAGCAACACCTATATTTGAGCACTTTAGTGATTTTTAGTAAATAATGATTGTTTTGGAATGTTTTCACTAAAGATGTGCCCAAAAAGTGTGGAATAATGGCTTTGAAAACATGACTTTTTGCGTCACATGAAGTTATCCCACACTTAGACGTTGCTTGTCCTCAAGCAACACTCAGTTTTTGAAAACATTTTAAAACATTTTTTAGAGCGAGCTTCAACATTTTTAAGAGTTACCACTGTCAAATGCAAATAAGATAGTTTCAGGAATTTAGGGGAAGGTAAGATGATCCTTCCTTAAACAAGAAAAGATTCTCTTAGGCATACATCCAAATCACATTATCTTGGAGTACACATGACTAGGCGATCTCACAAAAGGTGGTCACTCAATTCACTCAAAGTGTATCGGGTTTCCTATCAGTCTAGAACAAAAGAAATTGCTCAAATAGCCAGTCATGCAGCACTCATCGTCATAGGCTTGGTCGAGAATCGGATCTCCACCACTTAGGTGAGGACGGTGCTAATTATCCCAAGACATTCATGAGGGTTGTAGTGTTTGATGAGGGGTAAAGGGTATGGATAGTGGTAATTTTGGGTTGTAAGGGTTGCTTATCTTAAAACAACTGGGATCATGAACAACTTTATTTCAGAACGGAGAGAGAGGTAGCGTTTGGTCTTCTATCAGAATCTTCTTGTGAGGATGATACTTCAAAGGACTTTAAGCTTTATTCTTGCGGAACTATTTTTCTTTCTTTTCTTCTTTTTCTTCTTTTTATTTTCTTTTTCTGCTTTTATATTTTTTCTATTTTTCTTTTCTTCTTCAGAATTTCTTTGCCAGAGAATTTCCAAGGATATTTTTCTTCTTTTGATTCTTTCAGAAATCCCTTATCTTGAACATTTTGAGTCTTTTCGCGGTGTCAATTTTTCACACCAAGGATTCTTCAATCTTTTTGAGAACACGAAGGGGTAGGATAAGTGAAACGGATATTCTAAAAGATGTTCTTAATAACCTCAGAAATTATAAGATAAGTTTGGGGAATATTTTTGGGAAGTAGGGTTTTATGAGGGTTTTATGAAACGAAAGGTTTAGGCTCAATAGGGTTTACTAGGCGGATCATCGATACTAAAAATGAGTATCGGAAGGGTTTTGGGCTTGAAGAGATATGTGAAAAGGGGTTTAAATCCTAGGGAATGTCAAGGTCATCTAATTGCACCTATACCGCTTACGGTACACACCAACGTGGTCTCGAAGCGTATGTCAAGAGCAAGTTCTAATTCAGAGATGCATGCATCGGCACACACAAGAAATGATTAGTGAAGCATTAAAGATGAATGCTATTAGGCTCAAGATACCCTCACTGCAAATAGGGTTGTATGTGCTTCGTCATGCTTCATTCATATTATTATTTCTTGTTTAAGCAATTTCTACCTTATTTTCCCTAGACTCCAAAATATATTACTCACATCTGAAAATAGCTCATCTCAAAAGATATTTTGGCTCAAAATTAGCAGAGTTAATCAATAGATTTAGCTCATACTTTCAATTTTGTTTGAAAAATTTTGAAAAATTTGAGGAACATTTTCTGAGTTTACTATTTCGGACATTAAAAATCAAAGAAAACTAACCAAGGTATTCTATACCTGCTATCCCACACTTAGAGGAACATTGTCCCTAATGTTCTCTTTAGTTGAGATTTACTAGAAGTAAAATCCCACACTTAGAGTTTGAACATGTAAGAAAATGTTTCTCAAGTGTTTATTTTGGGCTGGAATCCCATACTTAGTGATAAGCTTAGGATAGAGTATAGACTACTTTAACAAACTAACAAAGCAAATAATATACAGAATTATAAACAAAAGAGAGTAAAGGTTAAGACACTCCCCAGATAGCGAGCAGCAAAGAAGCTGAGAATCTGAATTTGCTGAAAAGAGATGTTGCCAAGATCTTTTTCTGCATTCATGAAGAGCGGCACAGCTTCAAGCGTCTTGCTATTTGGTTTTCTTCTCCATCCATTATTCCCTTTGTGAATCAATCTCGTAAGTGTGAACACATTGGTCGTACCAGTTTACAAACTCAAAGTATTTGCAAATAAAAAGATAAATCATCTTCTCATAACTTAAAAAGCTATTTTCTACTACAAATCATTTTTATAAAACATGTGTTTTAAACGAGTTCGAGCATAATGCATAAAAGTAGTATGCAAGTACCTCAAATGCTTGAAACACATGAATTATCATTTTTCAAATTGATTTCTTTATTTCTGAGATGAGTGTTTTATTTGCAAATGAGTTGTAATATCAGAAAGGTGTTTTGGTGACGACCAAGTGTGAAGGATAGTTAGAGATATATCTTCACTTATTGACATTGTTCTCTCTACACGTCTTATTGCACGGGCTGCCTCCTGAGAAGCGTTGCTTTTAGAGTCGAGAGCTCGACTTTGCCTTCCTTCAGATTTAGTTGGTGCTGGAACCACCAGGACCAGAAGTGCTCAGTAGTGGAATCCTGGGGTTGCGTGGGCATATTCTCAGAAAATGGCGAGCGATGATGTCGACGATGTTTGGAATCTCAGATGAAAATATGGGGAAGCTCTGCAGATGCTGCTCTGTAATCATTTTTATGTGCAGCAGGTCCCAAGTAATCTCCTTTACTGTGCTGGAGATAATTCCGCGGGAATTTACAAAAGAGAATCCATCAGCTTCAATCATCTCTCGTTCAGGATGGTATTGTCTGAGCGAGTCCGTAAATCCAAAGAACTGCAGGTGTAAAGTCTCGTGATCTGCAATACTGGAGTTTACTCCAAGTTCTTGGATAGATTCATGAATACCCTGGATGAGACTGGTCTGGTAGTGGGAAAACGTGAGGTCGGAGTTCTTAAAGGTATTGTTCATCATGTCGTAAACCTCACGTAATCCGTAGTTGAATATTTGACTATGCTCTTCATCAGGTACTTCAGCGAAGATTTCCTTGATTCGATCAGTGAGGAAGTTCGCGATGTTAACCATCGAACTTTCAGGTATAGAAGAAGGGATGACACGCGTCCTCTCGTCAGAACTCTCGTACTTGAGATCTTCGGCAATCTTGTGAGCGTGGTTCTCGATGGTGCAGTCAATGTAGAACCGATGAGGAGAAGTCTCGTCGATATGATCATTCCTAGCCATAGAATCTAGAAGTCCCCTAAAATCATTCATCAACCGGATGTCTATGTCTGCGTCGGGATTCCCAATAGCATTGTACATATTGCTGCGATAAGAATTTAAGAACTCGTGTTGCTCAGCAGAATATGGAAATGCGGATCTGAACAGCGTGTCATAGATCTTCCTATACATGCGTCTTTGGTCTTCAAAGAACTCAAACTCCTCAGGTGTTGGTCCAGCAGTGTGGTGCTCTCGTAGCAGCTGAGCAGCAAGGTCTTCGGCAAAGGCATTTAGGAGGTTGTGGAAGAATCTGTAATCTTGGAAATTCTCGGCTTGGTTGACCTCAGATTCGGCTATGATTTCTTCAATCAGGTTCCTTTGGTGTGGAGTGTAATCATTGGTGGAGTCAATGATAATGCTTGTCATTATAGGTATGTCGTTTTCGAATTCTTCAATAGCACTTATCATTTCCTCATGGTTGGAGATAGTCAGAATTTGGGGAGAAGCGGGAACAGTCGAAGATGCAAGAAGTCGGACAGACCGAATATCTATTGGAACATCAGTATAGATGATGTCATCATCATCACTCTCCTCAGCTGGAGTATCCCTAGCCTGGAAATCAGGGAACTCAACACTATCGGATGGTGGAAGGGAGTCATCAGTAATCTGAGATATCGGCTGAGAGGAATCCATCTCGATGTCTTTTTCCTCCTGAGAATCAGAATTACGGCTAGATCCGGAAGTACTTCCCTTCTCGAACTGACTTCGAGGTGCAGATGTGTCAAAGGTTTGAATCCTTTGGGGAAGTCGGGATGCTGTGCGGATAAAACTATAGTCTTCTCAATATTCAGCAGAGTGTCAAGTCGGGGAGACACGAGAGGTTTGGTGGGATCAATAGCTGATGCAATGAGTTTCTCCATGGTGAGACCAAATTCTGCATCGTGAGAGTAATCAGTCAGTGGATCTTCATCTGATTCATCTTGTGATAGAGGGATGAAGTTCTCGAGGTTCTCGATCTGCATAATCTCGGCTGTCGGTAAATATGAGTCAGGAAGATATTGATGAGGTGGTGTGGACTGATATACTTCCTCGGGCTCTGATTCTTCCTGTTCTTCCTCGGATTCTTCCATTTCTTCTGGTTCCGTTTCTTCCATCTCTTCTTCCTCTGGTTCTGTTTCAAGTTGTTCCTCTTCTTCTTCATCCTGCTCTGAGTCTTCCTCCTCTTCTATTTCTTCCTCTGGTTCAGATTCTTCCATTTCCTCGTCTTTTGATTCTGACTCATCAGTTGCTGAGATAAGACAAGT
This sequence comes from Helichrysum umbraculigerum, assembly GCA_949592205.1. NCBI lineage: Eukaryota > Viridiplantae > Streptophyta > Magnoliopsida > Asterales > Asteraceae > Helichrysum > Helichrysum umbraculigerum. The sequence goes on along the minus strand of CATIUR010000007.1, from coordinate 17,671,730 downwards.
ATGCTCGTATGGTTTGTATGGTTCTGGCTCTGAATCAGAAGTGTCATCATCTGAAGTGACTCTGCCTATGGATATTGCGTATATCTCAGCATGCTCCATTATTGAACAGTCGGTCTGATCAATCTTGTATGATATTGTTTGTCCATGCGCTCGTAGACTGATAACCTAAGAGTATACATCAATAATAGCACGTGCAGTATTCATGAATGGCCTACCTAGGATAATGGGTATGTTAATGTCTTCCTGTATATCTATCACTACAAAGTCAGTGGGGAAATAGAATCTGTCAACTTTTACCATGACGTTCTCAGCAATGCCTTTCGGGTATCGAACTGATTGATCGGCAAGCTGGACGCTCATTTTAGTGGGCTGGAGAGGTCCTAATTCTAATCTGGAGTAGAGCGAGTAAGGCATCAGATTGATACTAGCTCCAAGATCGGCCAAGGAGCGTATTGTGCCTGAGTGATAGATGGAACAGGGTAAGGTGAATCGACCCGTGTCTCCTAGTTTTTCCGGTAAGGCATTCTGGATGACGGCTGAACATTCGGCGTTCAGGGAGACTTTAGGAATGGCAGGAATCTTGTCCTTAGTTGCCAGCATTCGTCGGATGTATTTCGTACTAGAGGGGATTCTAGACACAGTGTCTAAGAATTTTCCATCAAGTTTGAATGACTTGGCATTGTACTTCTTGTGCAGGCGGTTAGGGAAAGGAATCTCAACCTCACGATTCAGCGTGGGCATTGATTTGGTCTCAACTGTCGGCGGGACAGGAGAATGTTCCCTTGGAGAAGCAGTCATAGAAGGAGTTGGTTTATCAGAGTTTAAGGTCTTGGCTTCCTCTACGTGGGGGTTCTGAATAGTATTGCTTGGTAAGGTCCCTTGCGGTCGGGTATCGAGACGTTGGGCTAACTGACCGATCTGGTTCTCAAGGCTTTTTAGGACCGAGAGTTGATTTCGAAGGAATAGATCAGTTTGGTCTTGTCGAGCCGTAGTCTTTTGGTTGAAAGCGGTCTGACCTTGGATGAATTTGTTGAGGTTGTCATCAGTACTTGTGACTGGAATGATGGTCTTTGCAGGCTCAGCAGGCTGGGTATCCTCAGTGGCGGTTAATGGAAGTGGTTGATTGTATGGAAGTTGTGGTTGTTGTGGGTACGTCGGATATCGTGGCTGAAACCTGGGCTGGAAAGGGGGTTGGTTGTTCCGTGGAGGATACTGGTTTCCTCGAGTTCGGGGTGGTGAAGTTCTTGCGAAGCCAGGCGGATTTTGAGGTCTGATGTCGCATAAACGGGGTTTTAGTTTAAAATGGAAAATACCTAACTTACTACACACAACACAGGCAAGAATACCTGATCATATATAGTATAGCTCAGTAAGTCCGAGTCGAACACAGGGAACGGATGTCAATATTAACAAATTGGAAATTGCTACAATTAATTAAAGCGGTAAAAAGTGGGGACGTTTTAGTTCCGATCGAACAATTTATAAACAATTATAAAAGAAATGATTTATTAAATAAAACTTAATTATAAAATAAAGAAATAATAAAATAACTTAATTAAAATAAAAGATTAAATTCAAATGGTAAAAGAAATGCATTTGCTTAGACTAGTTTCCTTAAAATCCGGATATCATTTCATTCAATTGCTCACGTATGGATTCTATCGTGCCCTTTCAAATATATCAATCCTCCTTACAAGATAAACTGAATTTAATACAATTAAGAAAGACACAAGGTTGTTTTCAACACATTAACAGTTCAATTTAACGTTGTCCACAAAACTATATTCTAAATTAATTCAACACCGTCTATGTGATTTATTCTTTTGACTTGAATCAACAAAGTCTATAACCGATTAAAGTTATCTCGTCCATTAATAATCATTACTAACTATTAACCCTAGCCCGTTAAACTCAATATATTCGGCAATAATTATTAACCAAAATCAACAACTATCAATAAATTTACAACCAACAGGAAATCAATCTCAACTGATTATGAACTCACGCTAGGTAATCAACAACAATCATTAAATACCCAAGGATTAACGAATAAACACATAAACATTAAATAAAATCCAATATGTTCGCAATTATAACAATCAATCCATCAATTAAGTATTCTCATCTAAGCAAACACATAATAGAACTAGCCAATCATACTTTTACAGAAAATCAGAACCAATATCATATCACAATTCATAATCGAATGAAAAGAAAAGTGTATTCGAACCGAAATAACGAGATAATGATTGAACGAATGAAAGTCTTTGATTCCTCAAGCTTCAATCCCTACAAAATGCTCTGGAATAAGGGTTTTTTAATGGAGAATTCGTCTGGAGAAAAGTGGTGAAGAGTTGTGTAAAATGAGAGCAAAATGAAGTTTTTAGGGTTTCTGCCGAGGCAATCCATACACCGTACGGAATTCCATACGCCGTATGGATTGCAAAGCCCATGGGTTTAACCCGCGTATTCTGGCGGCCCGGCTCAACTGATCCATACGCCGTATGGATTCCATACGCCGTATGGATTCCATACGCCGTATGGATCGATTTTCTCAGCTTTTTCACCATCGACCAACTTCTTCACTTTTCCTCTTTTTAACTTCTATTCTTCAATTCTCGCTCGTTTTCAGCTTCTTTTCCGATTCAAGCTCCAGAAAATTCCTAAATGCAAATATGAACGAAATGAGTATCGAATTCAAATCAAATGCATAAGAAATTAATCAAACTAAGGGGTAATTAGTACTATAAAATAGCACATTTTGGCGTTCATCAAACATCCCCCACTTGAATCCTACTTGTCCTCAAGTAGACTAGTAATTCAAGAATTCAAAACTTTAAATATGAACGGCAAACAATGCATAAAAGGACTTACAAACTACACAGCATTCGACAAACCAAATTTTTATCTTAAAATCGATTCTACCTTAAAACTCAGCAATCAAGAAACTCTACATGCGAAGCCATTCTAACATATTATTATTACTCATAAAAGATAATTCACTCAGATTACCGATATTGTTGTCCACTTAAACAATCTAAATTTCAGAGATTGAGCTCAACTTATTATTCTTCTAGCAGGTCTTACCCTTGATTTTCAATAGCAAAATACTCTCATATAGATAACGTATCACAATTCTCCAAATAATGAACATCCAAATAAATCAATCATTTTTCAAACCAAGACATTGGTAATAGGTCTGTACCTCAGTACAACAGAGCGTCATAACTTGGCTTTGGTTTTTCAATTTATGAGTCTTTTGTACTCATTTATTTTTATTTATTTTGATTTCAAATATACTGACGGAAACCAGGTCTGTACTTTCGTACAACAGAGGAGACAACACCCAGTATATTCCCAAATGATGATTATTAGGATCCCAAAATTATGGATTATAACACGCTATCATACAAGAATTAAGACTAAGGTCATACCTTGTTAAAAGATCCTCATAGGATAAATCCCTACTTAATTCATTACATTTCTTACTAGCTCAATAACCTTCATATAGATTGCCTATCGATACATCATAAGATGAACTATCTAATATTTAAAATTTAAATTTATTTCATTCTTTGCATTCCCAAACTGTGTTACAAGATTGCTAAACTTTACAAAGAAAACAATTTTAAAACAAAAATTTGGGCTGAAAAATGACTAACATGTAGAATGCCTCTTAACCTCAATATTTTTCAATAGCTACCATTCATAAATTAAGGACAATTAGACACAATTAGACTTCTTTTCCCCCATCCCCCACTTAGAAACATGCAATGTCCTCATTGCAAAACTAAATAAAAACAAAGGGAATAGAAAAGAAGTGAAACAGAAAACTCCCCTGATTTGAAGGCAATTTGCTTGCAGGACTTCATTCAGAAATAAAAGACAACAGCACACTTCCGTAGGCAACACGATTGCATTTAGCACATGCAATAAGCCTTTAAACCCCTCGGTATCCCGAGTGGATGAGTTGTAGTCTCGTGAGGGTTTCCAGAGAACACACCCACAAAGTTCAAACCTGAAAACAAAAACAATAAAACGAAATACAAATTAACAAAATAACGGGTTGTCTCCCGAAAGCGCTTTTGTTTATCACGTCGGTAAGCTCGACATCTTGCTTCACCACTTAATTCAAATCCATCTCCAAATCACGCTTGGAGTCCCTTATATCACCATAGTACTTCTTCACTCTACTTCCATTGACTTTAAAAGTTTTTCCAGAATATCCTTGCAAATCAACAGCTCCAAACGGATAAACCTTGTCAACAACAAAGGGGCCAGTCCAGCGTGTCTTTAACTTTCCTGGAAACATATGCAATCTAGAACTGTACAACATAACTTTATCACCCTTCTCGAATATATGGTTCGACTTAAGACGAGCATCATGCCATTTCTTAGTTCGCTCCTTGAACAATCTTGAATTGTCATAAGCATTTATTCTTAATTCATCCAACTCATTTAACTGTTCCATTCTTTCCTTTCCAGCTAACTTTTCATCAAGATTGCACTTCTGTAAAGCCCAATATGCTTTGTGCTCTAACTCAAAAGGTAAATGACAAGCTTTTCCATAAACAAGGCGATAAGGCGTTGTTCCAACTGACGACTTAAATGCTGTTCGTGCCGCCCATAATGCATCATCCAACTTGTATGACCAATTCTTAGGGTTTCCTTCAACTGAACGTTCTAAAATACGCTTCAACCCTCTATTAGTCACTTCCACTTGACCACTCGTTTGTGGATAATAAGCAGTTGAAAACTTATGTCTAACTCCGTACTTTCGCAGCACTTTTTCCAATTGCAGATTTGTGAAATGTGTCCCTCGATCACTAATTAAAGCTTTTGGTGCTCCAAAGCGCGAAAATAACTGTTTAAGAAAATTTACCACAACGCGAGCATCATTCGTGGGTAATGCCTTTGCTTCGGCCCATTTAGAAACATAATCCACAGCCACAATGATGTATTTGTTTCCATTGCTAGATGGAAACGGGCCCATAAAGTCTATACCCCAGACATCAAAAATCTCGCTTACCATAATTGGATTTTGCAACATTTCATCCTTCTTTGAGATTCTCCCAGTACGTTGGCAGGCATCGCATTCCTTCACATACTTGAATGCATCCTTGTAAACTGTTGGCCAATAAAAACCTGCCTCGAACACTTTCTTTGCAGTGTAGTTTGGACCATGATGTCCTCCAGCCGGACCATCATGACAGTGCTCTAAGATAATATCACATTCCTCTCCAGCTACACATCGTCGGACAATTCCATCAGCACACTGTCTGAACAGATATGGGTCTTCCCAAAAGTAATAACGTAAAGATGAGAAAAACCTCTTTCTTTGGTTAAAATCCAATCCGGATGGAAGAGTCTTTGTAACTAGAAAGTTTGCAATATCAGCGAACCATGGAAATTCATTCAGAATTGCTTTCAACAAGCTTTCATCAGGAAACTTATCTCGAATTTCAGTTTCATCCAACTTATCCAATTCTGGATTTTCCAGTCTTGACAGATGATCTGCAGCCAGATTTTTCGCTCCCTTCTTATCACGAATCTCAATGTCAAACTCCTGCAATAACAAAATCCATCGCAACAACCTTGGTTTCGCATCTTGTTTCCCAAACAAGTATCTTAATCCAGAGTGGTCGGTAAAAACCACAGTTTTTGACAGGACCAGGTAAGAGCGAAACTTATCAAAAGCAAAAACAACAGCAAGCAATTCTTTTTCAGTCGTGGTGTAATTCTCCTGTGCACTCGTCAAAGTCTTGCTTGCGTAATAAATAGGTTGAAACTTCTTATCAACCCTCTGACCTAAAACCGCTCCTACAGCGTAATCACTGGCATCACACATCAATTCAAATGGAAGATCCCAATTCGGACTTATCATAATTGGTGCGGATACCAATTTCTCCTTTAAAATCTTGAACGCATCTTGGCACTCCTTTGAAAACTCGAACTTAGCTTCCTTTTCCAACAACTTGTTCATAGGACGTGCTATCTTTGAAAAATCCTTGATGAATCTTCTATAGAACCCAGCATGTCCTAAGAAACTTCGTATTCCTTTAACATTTGTTGGATGTGGTAGCTTTGCTATCGCCTCAATCTTCGCTTGATCAACTTCAATACCAGCTCTCGAAATTTTATGCCCCAACACAACTCCTTCTCGTACCATGAAATGACACTTTTCCCAATTTAAAACCAGATTTGAACTCTCACACCTTTGCAACATCCTCTTCAGATTCATCAGACACTTATCAAAGGAATCTCCAAACACAGAGAAGTCGTCCATGAATATTTCCATACTGTCTTCTACCATATCATGGAATATTGCCATCATGCACCGTTGAAATGTGGCGGGTGCGTTACATAGACCGAAAGGCATTCTCCGATAAGCGAATGTTCCGAATGGGCAGGTGAAAGTAGTCTTATCTTGATCATTTGCATCAATTGAGATTTGGAAGTATCCGGAGAATCCGTCTAGAAAGCAATAATACTCTTTTCCAGCTAGACGTTCCAGCATCTGATCAATGAATGGCAAAGGAAAGTGATCCTTGCGTGTCGCATCATTCAGCTTTCTATAATCTATACATACCCTCCATCCAGTAACAGTTCTTGTGGGAATTAACTCATTCTTCTCATTCGCAACCACTATCATACCTCCCTTTTTAGGCACAACATGAATGGGGCTGACCCATGGACTATCAGAAATCGGGTATATCAATCCAGAGTCAAGCAATTTAATGATTTCCTTCCTCACAACATCCGTAACCTTAGGATTTGATCGTCTTAATGGTTGCACAACTGGTTTGAAATTAGACTCCATAAGGATCTTGTGCGTATAATATGATGGGCTAATTCCCTTGATGTCACCGATCGTCCATGCTATAGCATGCTTATGTTCTTTCAGAACTTTTAGCAGACTTTCTTTTTCGTTTGCTGATAGCTTGGATGAAATGATAACTGGCAAATCCGACTCTCCTTGTAGGTATGCATATTCCAAATGAGTCGGCAAATCTTTCAATTCTAACCTTGGTGGTTCTTCAAAAGAAGATTTACATGCCAACACCTCTTCTCGTGAGCAGGGAATCCCATGCATAGTGATGTGAGTCTCTTTCTTGACTAAAATACCATTAGACTCAACCGATTCTTCATTCTCAGTCGGCTGATCACCTTCTACTTCCTCTTCATTCTCGAACTCTAACTCCTCAAGCATTTTATCAAATTCTTCAATATCTCTAATTGCTTCTATGCTTCCCGTCCATCCCTCCAGAATCATGGGATCTAGATCTTCATCTTCCATGAGACTTTGAAGGAACTCCTCATCATCAGTCATTTCTCTAGCACTCACGAAATAGCAAGTATCATCAACTGCGGCAGGATATCGCATTGATTTGTTGACATCAAACACTACTTCATCGTCTCCTAACCTCAGAGTGATTTTTCTATCATGAACATCAATCAATGCCCTTGCAGTGGCTAGAAAAGGTCTTCCCAAAATGATAGGTACCTTTTTATCTTCAACCATGTCCAGAATGATGAAATCACACGGAAAAACAAACCTATCCACCTTAACTAGCACATTCTCTACCATACCCCTAGGATATTGAACTGAACGATCTGCTAACTCAATGCACATTCTAATTGGCTTTGGTTCCCCCAACTTAAGTCTGGCATACATAGTATAAGGCATTATTGATATGCTTGCCCCTAAGTCAGCCAATGCATGAGTAAGGTCTAAACTTCCAATCAGACAAGGAAGGGTAATACTCCCAGGGTCTTTCATTTTCGGTGGAAGTTTATTTTGCATAACTGCTGAACATCTCTCGTTCATTGTCACCGTGGTTGTCTCCATCAGTTTGCTCTTATTAGTTAAAAGTTCCTTCGGATACTTTGCATACTTTGGCATTTGAGCAATGGCTTCCACGAATGGGATGTTAATGTGCAGTTGCTTCAGATTCTCTAGGAACTGGTGGTATTGAGCATCATCTTTCCCTCTTCTCAAAGTTGCTGGATAAGGTGGCGGCGGTGCATGCTCCTTAGCATATTGCTTATCTTTTGCAATCTGTTCAGCCTCAGTGTCCACCTTGGGACTTTCCACAACTTATACTTCCTTCTCTTTCTGCGGTAGGGGTTGAGAAACAGGTTTCTTCTTTGGAATGGGGTCTTCAAAACCCCTTCCACTCCGGGTGATTACCGCCTTCGCCTGATCCCGTGGATTGGTCTCAGTGTATCCAGGTAAGGTCCCAGGGAATCTCTCTTGAAGAACTTTAGCTATGTTGGAAACATTCCCTTCAATCTGCTTAATCGCAGCTCCTTGGTTTCTCAATGCAGCGTCGGTAGCATCCATTCTTTGTCCAGAGCTCGTAATGAATTTTTCATTGGACATGAGAAACTTACCCATCATTTCTTCTAAATTAGCTTGCTTGTCTAAAGATGAGGCACCTGGCTGCTCCTTGGTGAAAAATCCAGGTTGAGTTTGGCGAAACGGTCGCCCTCCATCTTGGTATGGTCTTCTGAAGAAGTTTCCACCGCCCTGACGATATGGTGCTTGAGCTTCTCCATACTTGACTTCTTCAGTCCGTTCTCCCGTTCGCATCTCGGGGCAATCCTTCACTAAATGGCCTCCTCCACAGTTGTCGCATCCCACTTGGATAGCATGCACAGTCTCAGTAACCTTCTTGATATCTCTGCCCATGTTGTCTAGCTTAGCGGTGATGGCTGCAAATCCATCTTCATCATTCACAGACCTCTTCCGTCTAGAAGTGCCATCATCCCATAACTGAGAGTGTTTCGCATGGTCGCGAATGGCAGTCAACGCATCACGAGGGACTTTCTTGGGAATAGGCCCTTGGGAATCCAGTTGCTGTCTCGTGGCACGATCCACTCCTTTATAGAAAATACTCACGACTTGCTGATCGTTCAGGTCGTGCTGCGGGCACTTATGCATCAGGTCCTTATATCTCTCCCAAGCTTGGTGTAGTGACTCATCCATTTCCTGCTTGAAATTTATGATCTCGTCAATCATCTTTGAAGTTTTGGAAGGAGGACAATACATCTTCAGAAACTTAGTGCGAAGGTCTTCCCATGTGGTTATGGACCCAGCTGGCTCGTTTTGAATCCATCTCTTAGCAGCTCCCTTGAGTGTGATTGGGAATACCCTGAGCATAACTTGATCGCGTGTGATGTTAGGAACGTTGAACATATCAGCTATCTCAACGATTTTCTCCACATGATCATTAGCATCCTCCCTTTCTTCTCCTCGGAAAGGATTCTCCCTAAGCTCCTTGAGGAACTGTCCCTTGATTTCGAACTCCACATCTTGTGCAATCGCTGGCCTTACTACTCCAGTGCCACGGTCATTACGCATCCGACTCGAATACTCTTCGAGCGTTATGTTGGCGATATCTTCTGCCATTGCGTCTCTTGGGTCTGCCTGATTGATCGGAGGTACGAATAAGGACCGAAGATACTCTCCAAAATCCCCCTCTGAATACGACGGAAGGTTGTGGTGTAAACTTGAGTTGGGTGGTACAGAAGCAAACCGTCTTCTCTGACGAAAAACTCTTTCAGGATCTTCAAAAGGATCAGCGAGATGAGGATTCCTTGATCGGGTCATAAATTTCCTGTAATATAATTCCCGAATCAGTAGAACAAGACCCTAATTGAATTACTTACTAAACAATCCTAAACACAAAAATATAATTCGAAAAAAATAAAAAAAAATAAAACAGAACTGAACTTAAATAACAATATACAAAGATCAAGTTCCAATTTGACAAATTAAAACAAACCGCTCCCCGGCAGCGGCGCCAAAAACTTGATGTCGTGTAAACGAGGTTTTAGTTTAAAATGGAAAATACTTAACTTACTACACACAACATAGGCAAGAATACCTGATCATATATAGTATAGCTTAGTAAGTCCGAGTCGAACACAGGGAACGGATGTCAATATTAACAAATTGGAAATTGCTACAATTAATTAAAGCAGTAAAAAGTGGGAACGTTTTAGTTCCGATCGAACAATTTATAAACAATTATAAAAGAAATGATTTATTAAATAAAACTTAATTATAAAATAAAGAAATAATAAAATAATTTAATTAAAATAAAAGATTAAATTCAAATGGTAAAAGAAATGCATTTGCTTAGACTAGTTTCCTTAAAATCCGGATATCATTTCATTCAATTGCTCACGTATGGATTCTATCGTGCCCTTTCAAATATATCAATCCTCCTTACAAGATAAACTGAATTTAATACAATTAAGAAAGACACAAGGTTGTTTTCAACACATTAACAGTTCAATTTAACGTTGTCCACAAAACTGTATTCTAAATTAATTCAACACCGTCTATGTGATTTATTCTTTTGACTTGAATCAACAAAGTCTATAACCGATTAAAGTTATCTCGTCCATTAATAATCATTACTAACTATTAACCCTAGCCCGTCAAACTCAATATATTCGGCAATAATTATTAACCAAAATCAACAACTATCAATAAATTCACAACCAACAGGAAATCAGTCTCAACTGATTATGAACTCACGCTAGGTAATCAGCAACAATCATTAAATACCCAAGGATTAACGAATAAACACATAAACATTAAATAAAATCCAATACGTTCGCAATTATAACAATCAATCCATCAATTAAGTATTCTCATCTAAGAAAACACATAATAGAACTAGCCAATCATACTTTTACAGAAAATCAGAACCAATATCATATCACAATTCATAATCGAATGAAAAGAAAAGTGTATTCGAACCGAAATAACGAGATAATGATTGAACGAATGAAAGTCTTTGATTCCTCAAGCTTCAATCCCTTCAAAATGCTCTGGAATAAGGGTTTTTTAATGGAGAATTCGTCTGGAGAAAAGTGGTGAAGAGTTGTGTAAAATGAGAGCAAAATGAAGTTTTTAAGGTTTCTGCCGAGGCAATCCATACGCCGTATGGATTGCAAAGCCCATGGGTTTAACCCGCGTATTCTGGCGGCCCGGCTCAACTGATCCATACGCCATATGGATTCCATACGCCGTATGGATTCCATATGCCGTATGGATCGATTTTCTCAGCTTTTTCACCATCGACCAACTTCTTCACTTTTCCTCTTTTTAACTTCTATTCTTCAATTCTCGCTCGTTTTCAGCTTCTTTTCCGATTCAAGCTCCAGAAAATTCCTAAATGCAAATATGAACGAAATGAGTATCGAATTCAAATCAAATGCATAAGAAATTAATCAAAGTAGGGGGTAATTAGTACTATAAAATAGCACATTTTGGCGTTCATCAAGGTCTGACAGGAAACTGGGCATAGTAGACTGAACCGTCAGTAAGATCTTCGTACTCAACCTCGTATTCTTCAGCGGGATGGTTGGTACAGTTCTGGCAAGCCTGAACTTGGTGGATCTGCTGTGGTTGTTTCTTCAGATCTGCTATTTGTTTTGTCAGAGTCTCAATTTGTTCGCTCAGAGACTTAATGGCTTCAGTTTGGCGGGTGTTCTTTGCGAAGAGGGGTAAAGATGAGGATTGCTCATCAGACTTCCAATCGTGGTGATGCATCGTCATATCCTCAATCAAGCTCCATGCTTCATCATCAGTAAGTTTGATGAAGTTTCCTTGAGCTGCTGCGTCAAGATTGATGCGATGGTTAGGATCCAGACCTCGGTAGAAGGTGCACACCTTGTCAGTGTTTGTCATTTGGTGGTTTGGACATTTCCTCAGTAAACTCTTGAATCGCTCCCATGCTGAGTAGATAGATTCATCGTGGGCTTGTTGGAAGTTTGCGATGTCATTCTTTGCCTGAGTTTGTTTGGACGGGGGAAAGTATCTAGCGAGAAACTTATTACCCATGTCGGTCCATGAGGTGATTGAGCCGGTCTCAAGTCCCTCAATCCAGGTGGAAGCATGTAAAGCGAGAGAATAGGGGAACAAGTATAAGCGGATGATATCCTGCTCAACCCCATTCTGCTTATAGGAGTTTGAAACCTGAATGAATTTGTCGATATGAACGTTGGGATCATCACGGGGTAGACCGTGGAATTGGCAGATATCTTTTATGAATTGTACGATGTGGTGTTTAAGCTCAAAAGAAGCTCCGTCAATCACTGGATAGCTAATCGGTCCTCCTCGTCCTTCGATGGATGGTTTGGTGTTGTCGGCGAGGGTAACACGAGCGGCCATTTGTGGAAAACGAGAACGTCTTTCTTTGCGGATGGTACGGATAATCGACTCACGATCGGGTACGAAAATGAGAGGTTCAGATCCGGATGATCTGGTCGAGTATCGTTGTGGGATATGGGAAGATATTGTCGGTTGGAACAAGGAAAAGAAAATAAGAATGGGAAAGAAGTATCACTAAATAGAAAACTCGTCTGGATGCTTCAGAGTCTTACGATTAACTCCCCGGCAACGGTGCCAAAAACTTGACGTGGACCCAATCCGACACGGTCGTCAACGCAACGGAAGGAGGACACGGCAGTGGAGTGTTTTAAATTTGTAGAGCTGGGGACCTAAGTTTTACTACGGCTGTATAGCAGCAGTATGACCTAGGGTCGTTCTTCAAGCTAATTGTATTGTGAATTGGGAGTATCAAGACAAGTTGTTTATTTTAGTGATGGGATTTTTAAAACAGAGTTTGAGTGGGTTTTTGTTACTTAGGTCCGTAATTTAAAGCAATTAAATAAAAAGTAAATAAATGAAAAATAGAAATAGGGATGAAATCAGTATGGAGGAGATGTGTTTGTTATGACTTTGTTAGCTTATGCGGGGGTGATGCTAGGGTTTTTGATATGAAAACGTTTTTTAAAGGTTTGTGTCTTATCTGAGCTTAATTGTTCGTAATGTAAACACTAGTACCGTACTGATTGGGGAAACCAATCAATATGTCACTGAGTACTAGGCCAAATTGAGTCTGATCGGAGGAGGATGCTCAACTCTTCAACGTTATCCAGTGACGGAGTAACGACCCTTCTTGGAATGTTAGTTCCTGGGTGCATGAGATAGAGTAACATACCCACTAAGGTTCCGACCTTTCTTAACACTATGGGGACATTGAAGTCAAACAAGGCATTTAAGATTAAGACTTGGTTTGGTAACTATTAACTTTATATTAATGGTTATGTTTTAGTCTAGAGCTTTCATTACGGTGTACCATGCGATTATGCATTTCCACAGTTTTTCAGACCCGAGATGTACTAACGGTGTACAGTGCAATTAAGCATTTCCACAGTGTTCCAGATCTTTAGGTGTACTAACGGTGTACAGTGCGATCAAACATTTCCACAGCTTTGAAGTTAAACCAGGATGTGACACAGTCTTCAAATACCGACATTTCCTTAGCTTCTACGTATTTGTACTTCACCGAAGGTGTTTCCAACGTTATACGAAGTACAGTGCCGTTTACCGTGGTCTTTCCGAGGTCACATACTTTATGATCACTCTATACTAGTTTAAACTAAGTTTGTATTAAAGCCCAACCATCTATGATATAAACCAGCCCTCACTATTTCCCAATAAATCCCTGATTGATTCACGGTGTACTATACGAAAGGTTTTAAACAGTATTTCCACAGCTACGCAATTCAGACCATGTTTACAGTTTCAGAAAACATAGATTGGTAGTGACCGTTTGATCAAGGTTCGCGACTCCTTGTCATAAAGGTTCTAACCACGTTTAATTGGAGGAAAGGCGATTTGGTTTAGAAATTCGTAAATACAAGATTAATAGATCACCGGTTTTCATTTATATAATATAACTGGAAACATTATTTCCACAACGGATTGTGCCCACGAATTTCATAGCTTCCACGTTCCGTACTACACACATAAGTGATGATTCCGGCGCTATACAAATGAAAGCCGTATAACGTTACCTCCGTTATTTCATAATGTTATCCAATTATATGTTTAAAGCAGCATCACCCCACACATATATAAACTAACTACATCATAACAAACACACAAGGAAACTACTCACTACGCATAATAACAGATCCTAAATCTAGCATAATAACAATAGCAATTATCATTATAACAGATAAGGAAAGAAGTAACCGTTAATAAAACGTAGATTGAATAAGCGTTTAGAGAGAGAGTACAAGCAGAACTTCCGCAATATCCTTGACAATATTACAATAAAAGCCCCTGGACTATTCCCTACGCTATTACAAAAGTATCCCCTCCGTTAGTTTCAGTGAAATACTAACTGAGAACTAACTGGATCAAACCCTAATTTCTAGAGAGAGAAAGAAAGAAAGAGAGTTTAGAGAGAGAGAGAGTGTGTGTGAGAGAGAAAGTGGAAATGGAGAAATGAATGGAATGTTGAAGTGTGTTGAAGGTTGGAGGGGTGGCCTCCTATTTATAGGCAAAGCTTGAAATCAGCCGTACAACTCGTGAAGCACGTACGTACAAGCAAATGAAGCACAAACGGGCAGCATATGGGGTACCAAGGGCCGTATACGGCCTTCATAGGGCCGTATACGGTGTACAAAGGGCCGTATACGGTCTATGAAGGGCCGTATACGGTGTGCAAGGCCGTATACAGCTTCCGTCTGATTTTGTTCGTTGCTTAAAACGTCCGTATCTCCTTCGTTATGTGTCCGTTTGACCTGATTCTTTCGCCTGTGTCTTCATAATTCCATTACGCTTCTGATGGTGCCAATCTCACTGAAATTGGATGTGCACAACTTTAGCATAGCCAAAATCATTTTATAGGAGTTTGTAACCGTCCAGTCTTTTCCGTCCTTTGTCTGATTTGCATGATTCTTGATTTTCTCGTATCGATTTTACCTATTACATCATATCATAAGGTTAGATTATGCTTATCATAGGATAAATGAGGGTGCAAGAATTGGTTGCTGCTTATTTGCTCCGTTTTGTTCGTTATTCGGATGTTTTTAGTGATTTTTGTAGCAACACCTATATTTTGAGCACTTTAGTGATTTTTAGTAAATAATGATTGTTTTGGAATGTTTTCACTAAAGATGTGCCCAAAAAGTGTGGAATAATGGCTTTGAAAACATGACTTTTTGCGTCACATCAGGCGTGTTATTGAAAGGTTGGGAACTATCGACTTCGATGGTCTTGACTTCCGTGATTGAATCTTGAAGGTTTTCTTTAATAAAGCCACCCGTTTGAGTTGCCTTATACGCAGCGATTCTTTGTAGGAGTTTAGCATATATGTCCGGGGTGCTTGATGATCGGAGTTCTTCTTCAAAAGTATCTATCTCTCGGAGTCGGATTCGGGTGAAAGGTTTCGAGGGGTCAAGATGAGAGTCAAGCATGGTCTCCATTCTCTTGAGATGAGTGGATATGAAGTGTTGACGAATGGATTCGTCCGATGAGTTGTTGTCTTCGGAGCATTGTATCCTTTTGACTTCAGCCATTTGTGGTGAATCCTCATCTTCCTCCATTTCTTCATATCTTTCCTCTTCTTCTTCAGACTCTTCGTCCATTTCTTCTTCTTCCTCTTCAGTTTCTTCTTCTTCCTCAGAAGGTTCTTCCTCTTCTCCTTCAGGTTCTGATTCTTCTTCTTCTTCAGATTCTACGTCTTCCTCTGCTTCTTGATATTCCTCTTCCTCTTCTGGGTCAGTTTCAGTGTCAGAAATGAAAGCTAACGATCGAGTGAAACGTTGCTCTTCTTCTGGCTCTGATTCGTTATTATAGGTAATTCTGCCTATTGATATAGCATAACAATCTTCTTGTTCTGGGGTGCATTCTGGTTGGTCGATCTTGTAAGTGATGCTTTCGCCATGCGATCGTAGAACAATCGTGTGGTTATACACATAAATTACTGCTCTAGCTGTGTTCATGAATGGTCTTCCAAGGATAATCGGGATGTTTATGTCCTCGTGGATATCCATTACCACGAAATCCGTAGGAAAGAAGAATTTGTTAACTTGAACTAAGACATTTTCAGCTATTCCTTTTGGGTACCTAACGGACTGGTCAGCTAGCTGGACAGTCATCTTAGTTGGTTTCAAAATTTCAAGTTCTAGCCTTTTAAACAGGGAGTAGGGCATAAGGTTAATGCTAGCTCCTAGGTCGACTAAGGCGCTTATATCTCCTGATTGGTAAATAGAACAAGGGAGTGTAAATCTACCAGTGTCTCCTAGTTTTTTGGGAAGTCTATTCTTAAGTAGGGCTGAGCTTTCAGAACTAAGGGGAATGTTGTTTACTTCGGGCAGTTTATCCTTAGTGGACAACAATTTTCTAATATATTTATTACGACCGGGAACTCTAGACATAGTATCAAGGAATTTTCCGTCTAACTTTAAGGATGATAATTTCTTAGGTTGGACCTTAAGTCTAGCGGTGTAAAGGATTCTAACCTCTTTGTTCATGGTCGGAGTGGGTTCCACAACTGGTATCTTGATCTCTGGTTTTTCCTTTACTGGGATAGCAGCAGGTGGTGGAGTGGCTGCTTCCTTGGTGGTGGTAACTTGCTTTGCTTCCTCAACATGTGGGTTGTGAACCGTGTTGCTAGGCAAACTTCCTCTGGGTCTGTTCTCAAGACGTTGTGCCAATTGTCCAATTTGAGCTTCCAAGTTTTTTAGTATGACCAACTGATTTCTCATAAAGAGATCGGCTTGATCTTGTCTAGCGGACGTCTTCTGGTTGAGTATGTGTTGACCTTGCATGAACTGGGTGAAGGCGTCATCTGAACTTGAAGCTGGGGCATTTGTCTTGTTGGGTTGGTCAGCGGTTTGGTTTGTGTCTGAAGTGGGTCCAGGAAGTGCAAGGGGTTGATTGTAGGGAAGTTGTGGTTGTTGTGGGCAAGGTGGGTATCGGGGTTGGTAAGGTGGGTTGTTTCTTTGTGGGAATGGAGGTCATCTAGGTTGGTTGTTATTTTGGTTGAAACCGGGTGGAAAATTTTGTGGTCGAGTGGGAAATTGAGCATAGTAAATGGTGCCGTCTGTTTCTTCATATTCAACTTGATATTCACCAGATGGTTGCGAGTTGGTGCAGTTTTGACAGGCTTGCACTTGGTGTACTTGGTGCTGTTGTTTCTTAAGTTCTCCGAACTGTTTGACAAGTGTGTCCATCTTCTCCGTTAATACCTTAAGTGCTTCGACTGGAATTGGATTCGATGCAGCGAGAGGTGCTGAAGATGTTGAGTGATCTCCAGAGTTCCAATCATGGTGATGCATGGTCATGTTCTCTATAAGGTTCCATCCTTCTTCGTCTGTTTTTGTCATAAAGTTTCCTTGTGCGGCAGCGTCGAGGGTTTCGGTGGTTAGGGTCTAAACCATTATAGAAGGTACACAACTGTGCGGATTTTTCGAGTCGGTGATTGGGACATTTCTTCAGGGCTCCTTTGAATCGTTCCCATGCAGTGTATAATGACTCATCAAAAGCTTTTCGAAAGTTCATGATTTCATTTCGGAGTTTGGTTTATTTAGAGGGCGGAAAGTACTTGGTTAGAAACTTTGTTGCCATTACGGTGCATGAAGGGATAGAACCGGTTTCTAAACCTTCAAACCTTGTTTGCGCATGATGTGTGAGCGAATAAGGGAAAAGATATAAGCGGATTGTATCTTGGCTAACTCCATTCTGTTTGTAGGAGTTTGAAATAGATATGAACTTGTCGAGGTGAGAGTTTAGATCATCACTTGGTAATCCATGGAATTGACAGTGGTTTTAGATTAGTTAGATGATGTGGTGCTTAAGCTCGAATGATTGTCCTGGGGTTTCTGGGTAGAGAATTGGGCCTCCTCTTCCTTCAATAGAGGGCTTACTGTTGTCAGCGAGAGTGATGCGATCAGCCATTGCTTGTCTAAGTGCAGATTGCTTCTTTTCTCGTCGAATGGTACGTATTATAAGTTCTGGATCAGGACAGTTAAAAAGCGGTGCAGATCTAGGGGAACAGGTCATACACTAAAGAAAAACAGATAGTAAAGAAAATATTTTTGTGTGTTTTTTTTATAAGGTTTTATCCTAAGGGTGTAATAGAAAACAGGATCGGTTGGGCCTCTGTATCAGACAGTTAGTCTCCCCGCCAGCGGCGCCAAAAACTTGATGCGGGCGTCGCGAGCGATCACAACGCCGATCGGTGAGTGTTTTAAATTTATATTTGCTGGGGTCTAAGTAGGTTTTACTAATACTGAACCAAAGGCTAGTAGATGGTAAGTATGACCTAGAGTCGTTCTTAAAGAGAAACTGAATTGAAACGGAGGTGATCCAATCAATCTTTCTTTTCTAGTAACAGGTTTTATTAGAGTGCATTGGGGGTTTTGGCTCAGTTGACTAAGTAAACTAAATAAAGCGAATAAAGGGTAATAATAAATCAGATAATGGAAAGTAGTATTCGTTGTGATTTTATTAGCTCATAATATGGGATGATGACTTTTATGGGAAAACATTTAACTAAATTTGGAATGCTTACTAGATTTGTTAGCTTACGGTATAACCAATAGATTCCTTATTAGTCGGTTATCAACTAATATGTCACGAGGAACTAAGGTGTCGTGATTCTGATCAGACGGACAATGCTCAACTCTCCACACTCTCCTGTGAGGGAGTCAGTGGCCCTTATTATTAAACGCATTCGCTCGTGGGCGAAGGAACAGAGTAGCAAGTCCACAACAAGTCTAACCGTTCTTAATACCATAAGGATTACAAATCTAACAAACAACTAACTTAGAAAATATGTTCGGACTTAATTGATTAATTCCTATTAATGAAACTCAAGCATGATAAGTGAGGGAAAACGTTTAGGTTTCTTGCGTACCTTACTTTAGGTTTCATAGGTTAAGGAAAAATATCATTTTAAATTAGATTTTAAACTTGCCTTTCTCAATACAATTAACAAATCCCTAGGTTTTCGTGAATGGTTATTTAGCCTATAGCCTACCTAATCTAATCTAATCTAAACTAACTAATCTAATTAAAATGCTTACGGCGTTTGCATAAAGTTAAACCCGGACAGTATCAGAAAATACTATGGTAGTTCACAGTGTATTTAATTGTCAACCGATGTTTCCGTTGTGAATTTAATTGCTTCGTGATGTTTTCATGATAAGTACATTGTGATTGGAAGTGTACTATACTCATGGCAATTCCACGTAATCACATTGCATTTTATGATGATTCCATGACGTTACAATTAAACCATAGTTTTGACACAGATAACTATTGACCAAGTATTAAGGTTCGCGACTCCTCTTTACAAGATTACAATCACGTTTGTTAATCGAAAGGCGAATATAGTTTTATGTTTAAAATCATAAGGAGAAGACAAGTTCATTCATAAAGTTTCCATTTTTATAATGTCGATCCATAATACAACTACCTTCGGTCGTTTACTGACTTCCATACATTTGTACTCCGCTCAAAAGCGTTTCCAGTACTATATCGAGTAAACATTCGAATAGGGGCCGTCATATTATTTCACAACATATTTAAAGTCATCCCATAATTATTTATGCTAACTACATCACAACAAATACAATAGTAATCTACTCGCTAAGCATGACACAAACTATCTCTAGCATAATTAAAGCATACATATTTAATTAAGATAGATAAGGATAGAGATAACCGAGATTAATATGCGAGAAGGAATAGACTTGAATTAATAAGAGTAACTCCAAGCTTACACCAAAGATTACAAGCACGTTCCTTGCTTTTGTTCTATTCTAACAAGCTTCCTGAACTTAGCCTAATACTAATTTAAAGTAAGAAAATAAAATGAGAAAGAAAAGCTAGAAGCTAGAGAAGTAAGAAAGATGTGGAAGGTGTTTTCCAAGGTGTCTTCCAAATGAACCAAGAAGGCTCTATTTATAGGTGAATTTCGGCTCATGGTAGCAACTTGGGGCACACGTTAGCAAAAGGTGGAAAAGTTGCTAGCACATATACCCTAAAGCGCATAAAGGTCTAGCACGTTTACCCTAAAGTTGCGAAAAGGTCTAGCACGTGTACCAGGCGAGTACGGGCAAGGATGGAAAAGCGGCCAGGGGACGGGGGACAGGCAGCCGGCACCACCACCCAGGCAGCCCGCGGCGGTGTGGTGGTGGCCGGCGGCAGCCGGCGTGCTGCCGCCCCGGTTTGCCGTCTTTTGCTTCGTTTCTTGATTCTTGCGTGTTTTCTTCGTTATGCGTCTGTTTGTACTCAAGTGGCACAAGGTGTTTCACCATGACCTCAAGGTCATGGGTTCGAACCCGGATTTGAGCAAAATGCTCTCCGGGATGGAGACAGGGGTTTTCTCTCGAAATATTCGGGTTTCCCCTGGAATTGGTGATGGGTATATGAAGAGGCAATGCCACTGAGCCCAATACTGCCTTTCAAAAAAAAAAAAAAACTAAGAGTAAATTACACCAATCGTCCCTGTGGGTTACATCAAATTACACCGATTATCCTTATCTATTGATAATTACATTGATTATCCGTGACTATCTAAGTATTGCACGGCTATAGTCCCTTCCACTAACTTTCGTTAAATATTTATGTTAAATGTGACGTGTGCATAACATGTGAGGACAAAATTGACTTCACTCACCAATCCCACATTTGAAAACCTTTCTTCCTCCTCAAATCCCGACTATTTCTATGTCTCTCTATCACGTACATACAACAGCAAGCAATAAT
Source organism: Helichrysum umbraculigerum (assembly GCA_949592205.1). Lineage (NCBI taxonomy): Eukaryota > Viridiplantae > Streptophyta > Magnoliopsida > Asterales > Asteraceae > Helichrysum > Helichrysum umbraculigerum. The sequence goes on along the minus strand of CATIUR010000007.1, from coordinate 17,651,137 downwards.
AAAGAACATAATAAACATCTTCATCGTCGTCGAAAAAAATTAAGAACAAATTCATGCTCCGTCTAATCGTCGGAGAAATCAAATCATTGGGAAAATTAAAGAGTTGTTGCTGCTCATTTTTAAGGGTTTTGCTTCTCAAATTTCATACACTAATGTTCATTCCCTTTTAAATTAATCAAGGTCAATAGTTAGATATATGGTTTAAATGGTGATGGAGGTGCGGTGATACAGTGGCTCAATGGACGGAAAATTGCACTTGAGATTAGCCAGAATTTAGCAAAACAAACCCTTCAGCTGGTCAGGCGACCTCCACTGCTCCAACCGACCACCATTGTAGCCTAAAACCGCTCCAGCCATCGACAACAATTCTTGCACCACAACCGTCGACCCACCTGTTAATCTTCTTTCTTATGTTTTCTTTTTCTCTAGTTTTAAATCTAGCATTTTTTTAAAGATTTATTAGTTAAATCTGTTAATTAGATCTTGTGAGTGAGGAAGATGAAAAAAAAAGGCGGGTGGTGGAAGAGAGAGAAAAGATAGGTAGGTGGAAGAATTAGATTGGGGAAGAAGAGGTAAGGGTGAAAAGTCAATTTTGCCCTCACATGTCATATTTAACGAAAATAGTTAACGAAAGTTAGTGTGAGGGACTACCATCGTGTACTCTTTAGATAATCAAAGATGACCGATGTAATTATTAATAGATAAGGATGATCGGTGTAATTTGATGTAAACTACAGGGACGATCGGTGTAATTAAAACTAATTTATTGTGATGTAAGTTCTTCCATATCCATCATTTACAATCTTTTTACTTTACTTTCTTGCTATTTGTTTGTACTTACAACCCGCTGTTTAAAAAAGAAAAAAAAAAGGGAAAAAGAAAGGGATTTTTCTAATGACAAACATAAGGGTAATTTTTAGGATATTTGGACGTATTATTTTGTTGTACAATAATGAATGAGTAATGCTAAATAAGCCTACTTACGTAGACCTAAAAACAGACCTAACTTTCTGATTGGTTGCTTTTTTTTCTCTCTTAATCTCATCCAATCAATTTTTCAAACCCATCAATCACATCTTTAGGTCTAAAATTAGTCCTCTAACTTTAGGCCTACCAATCGTTTTCCATAATGATAACCACCCCACTAACTTTTATACACTTCACTCACCTTAACGTACCATAATTTATGTACAAAATGTTTTTTTTTAAACATAATTCTCAGAGCTGTAATTAGAAAAATCCTTAAATTTATTCAATATTGTATATTCTATTGTGTCCATCAACTGTTAAAACTTTTCATGTAACTCATTTCTAATAACTTGTGATGTCATGCCGATTTTGATGATTTGACGGATTATGCGGCTATTTATTTGAATGTCATGTCATCAAAAGTACCATATTCATTAGTTAACTACTCCCTCCGTCCCAATTTTATTGTCACCAGACAAAAAGACACGCAGTTTAAGAAAATATAACTATCTCTCTTACTTTTTGATAAAATGACAGTTTTACCCTCTACTTTTTACCTATTTTTTTGTCTTATATATATACACTAGGGGTAAAAAAGAACTTTATTTCCTTAAACTTTCTATTTATGGAAGTGGACAATTAATTTGGTACACCCCAAAATGGAAATAATGGACAATAGAAATGGGACGGAGAGAGTAATAAGTAAGTTATCGTGTATATACAACAAGAACTATCAATGAAAAGTGTTATACTTTATGTAATACAAACTCTTATAGTTGAACACAAGATACAATAGCAAGTATAATTTGATACAATGACAGATATATAACCCTCTCAATCGAAAAGAACATGGAAATTAGATTAATATCGAAAACAACAACATAAGGTAGATGATTATTGCAATGGATGAAAAGAAAACCTCAAGCTATATGAGCAAGATACTCATCGACCGAAGTGAACTTCACTTCTGGATAGAGCTCACTAGCTTCCACACCAAAAGAAGGTTCAATTTCAAAGTTTGTTGTATCTCCTTTGATTAAAACAGAATGCATTATCGACAATACAATGCTTAATCCAAAAGGTGCCTCTGCAAAGTACATAATTAATCAAGCAACTACGCTAATTGCGACATATATAACTAAACCATGACAATAGGGTGTTTTTTTTGTGAAGACTCACCTTGAATGTTTTTGATAAGTTGCTCCTCAGAAACATATGTTTTCTCCAGGGTCTTTCCGATTTTGGCTTCCCATATGGAAACAAGTTCATTAAAGGATAGGACTGTGCCAGGAGGTCTGAAAATCAACGTCTTATTTAGGGTACGTGGGTCATCGACTGCTTTGATGGTAACCAAAGCTATATCCTCTTCTTTGACAAAAACGGCTATATTGAACAAAAGAGATGTAAGCGAGTCATCCGTCTATACATTATGATATTGTACTTTACCCACAAAATGTTGTACCTTTGGGCTTTCCGTCCCCAATGATTGTTATTTTTTCTCTAGGGGCCGTGTTGATGTCCATTTGGCCCACGGTGGGTAAAAAGTAACCCGCGAACCCATTGCATGATACAAACGTGTGTGGGATTTCTGCGGCTTCGATGGCTCTACGAATGGCTGCCTTACCCGCGAAGATGCTTTTGGCCGGCTCAATCGCGTTGACATGGTCAACATCGGTTCCAAATTCCGAAGGTAGAAATCTCTGTAACAAATATTGAATGTTTTTTAATACCGAGAAACTAGTTAAAAGATACTCCATTAATTTCATTTTAAGTGTTCACGTTATTATCTTTGTTTGCCAAGAGAATATCCATTGGCAAAATTAATATATATTAAAAATTATTGAACCCCCAAATATACCATTATTTATAACTCTTAGTAACTCATTTCGTATTTACATCTTTCAAACCAAATTCACTTTGAATATAAAAAAAATCAATTACTTGCTCTTAAATGGAATTTTTTATTGTTAAAGACACTCTTCTCAAGACGGATGGAGTCATAACACAAGTGTGACATATTTTTCAGTAGGAAAATTAAATGATTTAATCCAATATTGTTTTACAAATTACTCCCTAGGTCCCAAAAGTATGTACTCAAAAGAAAAATTATTTGAAAATATGATAGTTTGATAAAATGTCAATTTTATCATTATATTAAAGGAAAATTTGACTGACAATATTTAAGAAATGATTTATTGAGAGTAATCAATGAGTAAATTTGAGAGTTTAATAATAATTTATGGTTATTTTTTGCAACTAAACATTTTTTTTGAGAGACACAAAACTAGTAAGGTTGATATTTAAATTGGCATGAGAGAATAACATTTTATGTTAACATGTATTATCTCCGTCCCAATTTAATTGTCCATATTTTCATTTATGTTTGTCCAAAAAAATGTTACTTACAAAAAATAAATATTAAAAATCGTTAAACTTCCAAATTTACCGTCATTTTATTACTCTCAATCATTTATTTCAGAAAAATTTCCAGCAAAGTTACTTTGAATATAAAGGTAAAATTGCCATTAATCTAATCTACTTAAAATCCAACAAAATTTTCTATGGGACAATTAAAATGGGACGGAGAGAGTACTACCTTGCAAACGAGACAAAAATATCATATGTTTAGAAAACTTACATAACAAAATGTCTACTATGTTTAACTGGATGCATAATAGACGTATTTAAAACTTAAATATAAAAATAGGGTTTTGCTAACGTGTGCCCTCGTGGCACACGTTAACGTGCATTTAATGAACTCGTAATTTCCTTAAATATTAAGATTTGCATTTAATAGTCATTAATTCTATCTAATATTTACCTTTTTTATACATATATTAATTACAAATTCTGTTATTTAAAGAAATTACAAGTTCATTAAATGCACGTTAACGTGTGCCAAAACCCGTAAAAATATGAGTTTTGAAAGTTATGAAATTTACCTTAACATTTCCGGCCTCTTTAATAGCTGCAATCAATTTGACTTGGTCAGCTATCAATTCTCCACCTACTGTTGATATGACAACATCAACTTGCTTTATCGCATTCACCAAACTTTCGTGATCATGAATATCGCCCTAAAAATGATCATTGTAACCACAAATTCACATAAGAAATAAATGCAATTGTATGTAGATTGCTACTTATTATGTAAATACTCATGTTAATTTCTTCTAAGATGATCAATATTCCGCAGAGTCTAACTATGCGGATATTACAGACAACACACTTACAAATAGTAGTGTGGTGCCAAAACTTTTGAATTTGTCTAGAAGCTTCGATTTTTCGGGATGTTTAGTTGTGCTTTCTCTGACCAAAACGAAAGTCAGGTGGCCTTCTTTTGCACTCGCCTCCACGATGAACTTTCCGATGTATCCGGTCCCTCCGATGATCAAGATCTTGCTTTTTTCGGCCATTTTTGATTTGTGAGTGACAATAATGTTTTCAAGAAGAAAACAGAGTTTTGGGTTGATTGATACCAAAAAGGATAGCGGATTTAGTGGATCATATATACTACAACTTTATTAATGGCGATTATTAAATTATGCATAATACGGAGTAGATGCTATTGGTAGGAGAAAAATGCCGTCTGGAACGATAAAGTTGACTTCATGTGTGTAACACCCCCAAATTTAGTGAATTGCGGAAGCATACTTGGGTGTTACTAATCAATATACAAAGCACAAGATATACAGCAAACGACCTCTAAATGAGACGTTTTGTAAAATAGTTACATTCCATAAATTAATCGTTTGAAAACATATAGTTTTCTTTACAAAAATATGTAAGCCTAGAGTCCGCGTATGTGGCGGGAGATTCTATTACATAACCATAGCTACAAAAGATAATGCCAAAGAATCTCCGTTAAATACAGTTTGGAAATCATGCGACTCTAGCTAGTGATCCTGGAGTGATCCTACTCCGTAAGTGTACATGAGAATACATGCTAAAAATGGTCAACCAAAAGGTTGGTGAATCTCACAGGTTTATCAGTAAATAATCAGTTTGAACACAAGATTTCATCAGTAGTACCCGCGGGCGTATATCAAGTATTTGCAAATCCAGCAAAAGTAAAGTAATTAAGTTATACTGTTGCCATGAGGCTCATAATCGAAGCTTAACCAGTAAATAATCAGTTGCTCCCGAGACATGCTCGTAATTGAGCAAGCATAAGTAACGAAATAATAGTCGCCCGTTTATACAGAACGGTTCGTGGTAGCGCTACTACCCCGGGCGGGGAGGGTCATTTCCCTAATGGATCCATTAACTAGTGTTCGCGCTTAAGTCCATAACTAACGATATATGATGGAGAGACTTCTGTAAGTAGTAAAAAACTCATGCAATTCCGTTTGGTATAGTAAACAGTTTTAGTACTTGTGTTCAAAAAAAGCAATCAATGTATCTCACCCCGTATATAAACAGTAAAAGTGGGGCTGTAAGACTCACCTGAGCCTAGTAGTAAGCAGTTGAAAACTGTAAGTAGCGTGTAGGTTCTCCGAACCCGTAACCTTTAAATGCCTAAACATGTAAGGTTAAGTAAGTAGATGTCTCGCAAGACCATCTAGGCTAGTTGTCCATACAACCCGTTGTCCAAATGTTGGTTCGTTATCGTTTGTAATAAAGTGTTCGGCCCGTTGGTGATTCGTTATGATTAAAGTTTTATCACTTATAACGCGATTTAGAGTGATTGCACTTGAAAAGTATGTTCTATTATGTTCGATAATTCGTATTGTATAAGTATTTGAAATTGTACAAGTTTGGCACTTGGTGAGAAATGTGCTTATGGAATCTAAGTACGGGGGTCCGGGGGCAGCGCCCCTGGTTAGCGGGGTCCAAGGGGCGGCAGCCCCTGGCGGGGTCCAAGGGGTAGAGCCCCTGGCTGGGGTCGAGCTGCCAGGTCAGCTTAGAAAATTTTTATTTCTACTATATTGCTTTGGTGAAAAACGCATCTGGGATCTGAATTTGGGTAAAATCGAGTGATAAATTTCGAGTCTCGACACTTAGTAAAAATCTGTGTTTTTGAGGTTCTGGTTTGTGCGACGTTGGGTGCGACGTCGCAGATCCTGACTGCGACGTTGAGCATGACGTCGCTATGTGTGACTTTCGCAATTTAATGCGACGTTGTACGTGGCGTCGCTATATGCGACGCTGTTGATTTCTGCGACGTAAGGGTTTGCGTCGCTAAGTGCGACGTTCGCAAGTCAATGCGACGTTGGGGATGACGTCGCTATATGCGACGTTGTGAGGGTATTGCGACGTTTTTTACTACGTCGCAGAGAGCCCAGCGTCTCTGCGACGTTACGGTCTGATCGGAGGTTGGTGGCCGGAAAATCGGTCGGAAAGCTTCCGTTTGGTCCAAATCTTTTACCCAACCCATTTTTGGACATTTTAAGCATATATAAACTATAAAAACGTAAAAATGAGTAAAAACGGAGAGTTTCGGGTTTTGTCGGAAACTTACGAAATGGCGAAATGAAAATCCGGAAAGATGAAGTTGTAGATCGTAACGCGGTGGTTCTTTTATTCCAAAGGAGTGGTATGATTCGGCGTCGTTTCGTGATGTTATTTTGTGATTTTGTAAGGTGGTGGTGGTTTTGTTAATTGAGAGAAAAGAAAGAGAAGAAAGAGAAAGAGATGGAGAAAATGAGGAAAAAGAAAGGAGGTGGGAGGTTTAACCTCCCATTTTCAGCCTCCGTCTCTGTGCCCCGTGCGGCGTTCGTTTTCTCCGTTGTTTAAGCGTTAAATATTTATTTTTCGCGTAATTATTCATTTAAAAATACTAATCTTTGTTAGATAATTTAATAACATCATTTTGTCAAATCTTTAACAGTTTGTTTATATTTGAATTTAAATTGTGCGTTTAATATTTTAATTGTGTTGACGTTTATTTGTACGATACATTACCTACTTGAAATGTATTCAAAACAATATTTGAAACATGATCGCGTTATTAAACAAAATGTTTCACCAACGTCCGTAATGTTTGAATCGAATTACATTCGATTTAAATTGCGTACGATTTAATCAAATCGCATAATCGTATATATTCACCAATATATAATTTGTTACATTAATTAGCCTAACACATAACTAATTACATGTATTTACAGAGGATTAGGCACTAATTACTAGTCCTAATTTGGCGGTTGTTACAATGTGAAGGTAGGAAAATTTGACTATTAATAACACTAGCAATGACTAGCGGGTAACACCATCCGGACTAAAGTTCGGAGGAGGGAATTAGATCTCAGCCATTCATTTTTCAGGTGTTTACGGTTCGATTTGATTTGATTTTTGGCAAAAATTGAATTGAGTCGAATAATTTGGTTTTTTCAGTAATCAAAATCGTGCGGTTTCAGTTACTCTACGATTCACTTGTTTTCGATTTGGTTATTTTTTGTTATTATCCGAATTCTAAACTTTGAACTTTTAAGACAACTTTAGTTTTTCTATTTCCATTGTGTAGTTTGATTGTTCCTTTTAATATGTTTATAGTTTAACTATAACTATGTAGTAATGAATGGAGTTTTAGTTTATTTAATTAGGAATTATGGATTAAACTAAAGCATTGAAATTGATTGATGGAGTATTTAATAAATGATATTATACTAATATATGAGCATTTCCAATACCAAGTTTTTTGCACAAAAAGGCCCTTTGAAAAGTTCAATCCGATCGGAGTTAATAGGTCAATTTGGTAAAATGTTTGCCAAAATTGAGGTATTGCTCAATGGCTTAATTGAGTTATATACTTATATCCCTATGTTAATACAGAGAAAAAAGTTTTGCAAAGACTTAATCCATTGGACCTTAAATATTATTGCAACTTTAACAACGAAAAAGTTATTATGAGCAAACAATTGGTTTTAGCTGGAAAATGTCATTTTAGAACATACACATCCTTCTTAACCTTCCCAGTATAATATTATATAGTGGTAGAAAAAATGTTGTTATTATTTCATTTTTATATGGGTAAAAAGTTATAATGTATCATTAATATTAGTAAAAATATTTGTATTTTTTATACAATTTGAAAGTTTATAAGGGGTAGGCCATCCCCTCCTCAATATTATTTATTATTTGTATAAATGTTATTTAAAAGAATTATATAAAGGGAAGTGATTGATACACTACTTTTTTTTAGTCGTATATCACTAAATTTTATCACAGTGTTGTATACTACAACACCTTCAAACATAAATGATGGTGTACAAACAGAAAATGATGATGTATTAATCATCATCCTTATATAAAATGTAAACAATACAGAATTGAATACGATCATTAAAACATTTTATATATTGTTTAGATTATGATCGATGTATTATGATATTATATTTTTCTAGTCGTGAATCGCACGAGTTTATCACTAAATAGTTAATATATTAAGGGAACTCGGAATGAATGTTTAGAAGATTAATCGTTAGATGATTACGAAAAAAAAAGGTACTTTACGATGGACATATAAGTGTACCTAATTTCAAGTTTAGCGTAGATATGTTGTCGTTATCAATGGGTTATACTAGATTAAGCTAAACTACAATAAGAATAGGATGGGGTAGTCAGTGAAGGTTTTGATTGGTCTTTTAAACCGAAGTTGGCATTTCATAACCACGATGAATATTCGTAATCATGACCAATGTTATCCCATTTTTAAGTATTTTGATACCTCATCTTTAAGACTAAAAACAAAAAAAAATTACTTAAATAATCAAGCACGTTAATATATTCACATGTCACTAACCAAAGACATTGTTAGTGTATAATAGGGGTGTTCATCGGTTCGGTTTTCGGTTTCCTCGGTTTATTCGGTTCGGGTTGTTCGGTTTTGAAATTTTTTTGGGCAAAACCGAAAACCGAACTGAACACCGAATTCAAACCGAAAACCGAAAACCGAATTCGAATTCGGTTAAAACCGAAAAAACCGAATTCCAACAAAAACCCGAAAAACTTAAAAAAAAAAAACTGAAAACTGTACAAAAAAACCGAAAACCGAACGTAAAAACCGAAAAACTAACAAAAAAAATCGAAAACCGAACCGAAAACCGAACCGAAAAACCGAAAAAATAATATTATTTTTTTGAATTCGGTTTTGAATTCGGTTTTCGTTTAAACCGAATTCAAAATTTTTAAAACCGAAAACCGAACCGAAAACCGAATTCAAATTCGGTTTTCGGTTTTATCGATCCAAAAACCGTTTTCAAAATTCGGTTTGGTTTTTTTTCGATTTTTATTCGGTTCGGTTTTCGGGTTAAACGGTTTCAAACCAAATACTGAACACCCCTAGTGTATATATTCAAGTTTTGAAAACATATTATGTAGGGGCGGAGGAAAAAATATATATATTTTTTCTTTATAAGTTTGAGGGGACACACTTTTAAAATTGTTGTTAATGCATTATTTTTTTTTTATGTTTTACGTAATTTTAAATTTCTTTTAGGGGCAGTTACCGCTACTATCCCCATTCTAGATCCGCCCCTTTATATGTATGGTTTTGACTGTTTTTTGCAACATAATAAGTTGGTTTTCCACTTCTATACATACGGTAGAAGTTTTTATAACTTCTTGCAAAAGCTTGATAACTGCCAACGCTAGAGACGCACATGCGTCGCATTGAAATAGATACCATAAAAGTTTTCAAAATTCACCTCATACAATAAGGAAATGTGTAAATTATAATATATTTTGAAACAATAAATTAAACCCTACAATGAAATTGAATAAGTGAAATTCGTGTATATTTTATTGAGAAAATTACAAAAATCGTTCTTATGGTTTGACCTGAATTGCACATTCAGTCCTTTAATTAATTTAATTACAAAGATGATAATTTCTTTTGAAACTTATTACATAAATAGTCTTTTACACTAACGATTGTTAAATCTTTGTTAAAAATAAGAATGCATGTAAAAAATTTAATTCTTTAACATTTTTTGAGCAAAATATAAATAATAAAATCTAGCATATGTATAGATACATTATATGGTGCACATAACGTTATTTTCAAAACCATATTCGAGTTCGGGCTCAGATAATAATTTAATGTTCGAGCTCGAGCTCTATATATAGTCGTTTAAGTTTATGACAATTTACAAAAAATAAAAAATAATTAGTTATTTGAGCTCAAAATGTTTGTTTAGAAGGTCAAGCTCAATAAAATCGTTTATAAGCTTAAACAAACTTATTAAAAAGTATACTAACTATTTTATGAAACATGAAATAAAGTTTGTAAAAGACATTTACACTTAATTAAAATGAAAATGTGTAAGTTTAATTAGTTATCATCAAACACTAATAATAAGTATGTAATTAGATTCTTGATGTTAATATTTATAGTGTGCTCATCTCATCCTAACGAGCCGAGTCGAATTTATTGTTTTGAAGCTCGGCTCGTGAAACTAATCGAGCAGTCTTTTTATGCTCGAATTCGAGATAAACGGGTTCGAACTCGAGTAGCTCGTTAAGTGTTCGGTTCGTTAACACCCCTATCTATAACATCAAATTTATATTCCACCACCATCTTTTCCTACCTAAATATACATTTTTGACTTAATTAGTTCCAACTTTTCAACGTCATTTTACTTTAAAGCTAGGGTCGTCGAAAATGATACAAAAGAGAAGAGATGGTGGCCACTAAAGTCATTACGAGATAAGATGAATGGGTAATGGAGGGTCCTTGAGTGGTGAAAGACAAATGTGAAATAGGAAGAATTTGACAATGAATTTGCTAAGTGAAATGTGAAAGCTGAAAATGATGTTGTGCACCTAATAATGTATATATACATATTGTAAATTTTATAATTTATATCTACTCAAAAATTATAAAATTTAAAAGAATAAAAAAAACTACATACGTAGTCCTTTTTAACGGAGATTTAACAATTGTTAGTGTAAAGGACTATTCATGTAACAAGTTTCAAAAGAAATGACCATCTATATATTTAAATTAATTAAAGGACTGACTGTGCAATTCAAGTCAAACTATAAGGAGGGTTTTTGTAATTTTCTCTATTTTATTAAAAAAGTTAGAGATATTGCTAACAGTTAAGTCACATATATTATTGCTCAATTAGATAAATATAAAATTCAAAGATAGAAAAGTAAAACATCAAATAATCTAGGACAAGTTGGTCAATTTAGTACCAGACCTATAAACCAGTCCAGATTAATGATGTAATTTTATCGTCACCAAATACAATTGAGAAAATTACTGTGCTAGACCGGTCACACATCCCTTTTCGTGAAATGAACCTTGTCAGCGCTTTTTTTCGTTTCTAGACCCACAAATCGCCGAATGACAAAAAGATTCCGGCGATCCGGCGATTCTTAGCGTTACACAATCTTATCGCGACACGTGGCATATTTTTCGCCGAAGTACCCAAAAATCGCCGGTCCCACACTTCCTCGCCAACCCACCACCTGTATTTAAAAAATCGCCGAATTGCCAAAAACATTCGGCGATCGACGATTATTTTGAAAAATCGATTTTTGAGCCAAACAAGCTTTTTCCCCATTTTCCAACATTGTTTAGAGCTCTGTGTTCTTCTTCTCTTCTAGATCCGGCGACGACAAACACACACCTCGGCGAACAAGAAAAAACTTTCTTTCGACGACGACCACACACCTCCGGCGTACAAGAACACACACCATTCAGTCAAGATCGCCCTTGTAAGGTAAAAGTTTGACTCCATTTGTTGAATCTGATGTACTTGGTAAGTGTAAATGTATGATTACAAGATGTGCTTTGTAGGTTACCAAAGGGGAAGTGATAAATACAACATAAAATTTGATTGGTATACCAAACTTGTGCTTCAGTTTGTTTGTTCAGTGAGCTTTATAAATTGTATAATTTGGTGTTTGCATTAATTTGTATGTTGTATCTATCAACTCCCTTACCAAAGTGTACATGCTTTTACTTATATAGTGTACATGCTTTTTACCAAAATGTTCCTCGTAGTTATAAAGTGTGATGTATTTAAGATTTCATAAAAATTTGAGTTCTTAGATCTGTGCATTATAGTAATGGTGTTAACTTGTTATTTGTTAGAGAGACAACTACCAACTATGCGCCAATGTGAAGTTGTTTTTTTATTGGAATTGATTGCAAGTAACTGGATATGATGATGCTATGGTAGGCATTGGATTATGTCATCGCCGAATCGTGAGAAGTTGGGATAAGGCTTCTACCATGGTGGCAAGACTCAATATGTCATTGTGAAGGAGTACTAGTGTGACTATTAGTCTAATGTCCAAGCTACTTTTGTTATCAACCTACTAGGGTAATCTTAATGACCATGGTGTTTGGATTTGTGTTTTGGAACTAGTTATATAATAGGCTATATAAAATCTTTGTATAAACCGATTCTGTTTCTAATCATCTGATTATATCAGTCATAACATTAACTATAGAACTAAATATATATGTCTGAAACATGATGTTGTGTTTATCACTTCTTTGAACTTAATTCAGTGACTTTTACTTAAGTTGTTAAGTAATCATATTTTTTCAAAACAGGCAAAATCTTAGTATGAATATTCAAATGACATTAGTACACACTGTTTTTTATTTTTTTACAACTGATTACGTAATTCTGATTTATTCAATGTGGCATAACCACTTACAAAATGCACATCGCTGAGCTTAAGTGATTAATATACAACCACAACTCATCGTTACCCAGTATTCTTTTAATGTTGTAGACTATTTTAACCAGGAAAAACACGACCACGGGTCTCCAATACAGAGATGACCGTACCATTTTTGGCTGGGAGTTGATCAATGACCCTCGGTGCATCACCGACCATTCCAGTGACACATTGCAGGTATGCCCTTTATCTTTCGAGTCTTGAACACAGTAGGTCATACAAAGTGATGACAATTCAAAGAATTGATATGAACTTAAAGGTGGCAAAATGGGTGGGCAGGTTTGGGCTGGGTATAGGATGTATTCGGATAAAAATGGTGAAAATGGTTGTGAAAGAAATTACCCTAACCCCATATTTCCCATTTTGTAGAATTGGACCATTCATTGACTCTATTGGGGAAAAGAATGTTGCAAGTAAATTAGGTATACTGGAAGAGTCTTCAAATGACCTGCTATATTGGTATGGAAGTAAATTCGGACATACTTTAATATATGACTTGAATTTGCAATATAATCACAACACATACTTAGGTAACTTATAATCCTTCTTTTTGTAGGACTCCTACTACCTGTTATAACCGTGAGCATTTATGAGACGACTATGAGATGGGGTCAAGAATGAAAACAGTAAGTTTTCTAAACCAATTTCCTTCTATTCTATATATAAGTACAATATAGAAGTTTGTAAATTAGTTACATGTGCAGGTTAAGTACTATTATGCGGATGTGATTGTGAAGAGTAGATTTGAAATTCTTTGCGATATAGAGAAGAAGGTGAAGGAAATACGTGGATGTTATCCACTATTTCGTAAAACTTGCTTTGGTCAAATATGGTTAAATACGGAGGAATATAGTTTACAACCAGAGTTGTTGCAATTTATGCTTTTGAACCTTGCTGTGGTGAATAAAGGTAAACAGGAATTGGTTTTTCATGTCGCCGGTAAAACATTACATTTTGGGCAAGAGGAATTTTGTTTGATTTCTGGGATGAAGTTTGGTGTTCTACCGCAAATACCTGGAACTGGAGGCGGTTCATTTAGAGAGAGAGTATTCGGGCACGGGAGGGTTTTGACACAAAACGTGTGTGTGCGTGATCTCCATCACACTTTTACCGGCCTACTTGATCGGTATACACCAAATGATGTTGTGCAAATTTGTCTACTAGAGCTGTTGCAAGTTGAATTTGTTGATGGGGATAATGATGTTGTTGTTGACAATGAGTTACTACGGTTGGTTGAATATTTCAATGACTGGGATAAATTTGCATGGGGTTTGTACGTTTGGCGTCGTACGTATGAGTCACTTAGTGAGGATATGAAAACCCGACTGAGGTATGATCCGAAGGGTGAAAGACCGCTGAAGTATTCACTTAGAGGTTTCATGTTCGCGTTTAAGGTAGTAAATCTTTGCACTAATTTTTAAGACTTCGTTAAAAGTGAAACTGTAAAAGTCTGCTTAAATTTTTTTGTGTATATATATATATATATATATATATATATATATATATATATATATATATTTAAGACCACCAAAGTATTCATTTATTGATTCTTGGTTTTCATCTTCTCCTTAGTGATATAGGTAACCCTACTTATTTGGAGTACTTAAGCTGTCATCTGTTTTGTTAAATGCATGATATATGTGTATTATTCATCAAGATTAGTTGCGTTCAACATCCATTTGAAACAACATCCATTTGTATGCGGGGAGTTCTACATATATATGTATTTATATTTGATACATTAAATCTATGTTGGTTAAAAGTTAGTCTAAAACTAATTACTTAATAATTTTGTATATTTTTATTTAATAGATATGGATTTTAGAAGTACTACCGTACTGCAGCTTGTTTCATGTGAAAGATAATACTTTCCCTGTACCAAGAGCTATCGCTTGGACCCAAATTAAAGTTTATGATTGGTCGATTTGTGTGGAGTTCGAGAAGAAGTCTACGCAGGTATATGTTCAAAACAATTTGATCACATACTAATATTTGTTCATTATATGAATGTTTAGTTGTTTAATTTTAATCAGAAAAGTTAAAAAAATACACTTTTTAGGCAAAATATAGACCGAGAGATATCAAGGTGACACCTTTTGAGAGTCAAAGGCCTTGGTATCAGGATACGATACGGTTTCTTGAGGTGGATTCATTATTGGCTAAGTTTAAAAGGCATTTCAATATTGTGGAATCTAAGCAAGCATGGAGCCGTTTGGGTTACATAGAATGTAGGCAACAGCGGCGTTTTGCTAATATCGGTGAATTACTTGAGGTATTTTATCTATGTTATCTATGGATGTGTATATAGTTAATATTTTTTTTGCACTGTTTTGATATTGTTAGACATAATAGGTGTTGTGGAAGAAAGCATATCCGGATTATAACATGTATGCTTTATAGGTTACAGAAGAAGAGCTTGCGAAATTTTTGTTTGATGATGAGCCGGTTGTTAGTAAAGAACAGACAGTTATTAGTAAGGAACCACCATTTGTTACTAACGAACAAGCGTGTACTAGAAAAGCAGAAACTGTGCCATCTCTAGAACAAACGTGGGCCCCAATGGAAGAAGTGATTAAAAAACCGGTTGTCCAGTGGACAGACGAAGATTTACGTATGTATCTTCAAAGTTGTGCTGATGATGATGATGATGATGATGAAGTGAGTATTTTTTACACCTTTATAACGCCTTTTAACTCAGTTTACCTTTAACATCATTTATTGGTTTAATCATAGCCAATGATAGACGAGGATGCCGGTTCTACTAGCCACAAAGTAATAGTGCCATCTACAAAGCCCAATGCTGAGACTGTTTTTGAAACCACGGCGCGTAAGTTCCATCAACGCGGGGTTGACAATGGAAAACTTGTGGACCATTATTTATTTGTGACAGGTTACCCCCACGGGTTGAATTTGGAGTTTTGGGGTAGGCTTCTTAACTTATCTGGGGATGGTTGGCTAGAAACCGAGGTATCACTTTATTTATGTAGTTTTTGCTATATACTAAGTATCGCTTTATTTAAGTATACTATATACATTTCATTGCTCCGCTCTACTATTGTAGTTCTGTTTATGTCTTTTGGTATCCAAGTATGTTGATGGTGTTTGTCAACATTTATTTGGTGCTGTTATTTTCTCCATTTATAGTGCCATTTTGTTGATAATTATTTAGTCGTTTGGTGCACTCTTTTATCGTGGCAATTATTTGGTGCACAATTTGTGCGCATATTTTCTTTTGTATATGTAGTATGTAGTAACTTAATTTGTGATGTCTTGTAGCACATTGACATTTGGTCGAATATCGTGGCTTCATCACCCTACAAGGATGAACGGTGTGGCATCCTTCCCGTTGATTTCCATTACATATTGCACGATTATGATAGAATATATGCGTTGGCTAATGGGAGCGAGGGACCTTGTCCTCCTTGGTGGACTCTTGATAGGGTAACTAATAATGCAATAAACTTAAATGTATTACACATTGCAATGGTTCTTTTAAATTAACCTTTACTGATTTTCAGGTCCTTATCCCATTGAATCAATCTAGTCTGCACCGGGTGCTTGCTGAGTTAGACCTCACTTATTGGAATGTGAAGATTTATGACAGCAAAATCTCATTTGACCCGACGGAAACAACTTCGAGGATGACGTTCTTGCACGGGATTCACGATAAATTGCAACAACTAATCCCACTTTTTTTGGACAAGCTAACGCAAGTATTGAACGAGTGGATAACTTACAAATTAACTTGCAGTATCTTGGAATCGAGTCCCCTCAACAAACTGATAGCTCTAGTTGTGGGATTTATTTATGTCATTTTGTGGAAAAACGGGTACATCGTCATCCAGTTCATATACAATGCGCTGAAAAGGTCTTTGAAGTTAGCTATAGGGAGTATCTCGCTCAGACAATTTATGCCACTCGATGTGGGTAAATGATAATTGTAAATTCGCTTAAGAAGTATATATAGTACGAATTTATAAATGTTATTAGAAGGTGAACTTTGAAGATATATAAGTAGAGGAAAACACTTAACTCATACATAACAAGAAATACAAAATGTTGTAAGAAACACATACAAATAACCCTTGATGTTGTTACAGGTACACAACGATGAACAACATAACATGAAAAGTACGACCTAATACTTCATATTTTGAATGCGTACTGATTGACCTAAGCAAACAAGCACATAATATTGTAACAAACACATACAAGTAATCCTTGATGTTATTACAGGTACACAACAATATACAACCTAACAGGAACAGTACGACCTAATATTTGTTATTATGAAAGGGTATCGACAAACAACCTAAGAAGACTACCTAAGGAAACAACCGTCATCTCGAACTTGAAGGGCCATTCTCATTTGCTCCGTTATTGTTGTTGCTGGTTGAATCGCCAAAAATTGAAGTGACTTTAGTACGTGAGATGTAAACATTAATCTCTCTGGTCGGTCCTTCACTCTGCAGCAGTATTTCAAATACATCATCAGCTTCATGATGCAATGCATGGAGTCCGGAATCCAAGCCTACATTACGCTTCTTAAAATAGTAGAATCTAGCTGAAGTGTCATCATAACCTAAATCAGAATGTATCTTATCCATTTGATCATTACAAAAAGTTGCTAAATGTAAACAATCAACATAAGTGACCACACCATCTTCATAACCACACCATCTTCATAAGTCCTATTAGGAGGATTAGAAAACCTTCCATATTGGTGAAGTTTGATGGAGAACATATAAAGATCAGCACCACATGTATTTAAAAAATTAGTATCCTGTAAAAATAAATATATGGTTTATCATCATCATTAAAAACATGTTTACTTATGATATATGTTAGCAACTAATCTAGGCTCATTCGGCGATCTAAAGATGTGGCCGTATTTGCTGTTTTCCATTTAGTGAACAAATGTGGGGACCAAATGTGTGTTCTTTTGAAATTTATATAGTAAATTGAGGGTCTCTTTAAGTTGTACTTGTAAAGGGTCCGAAAATGTCAGCTTAAAGATGAGTTGTCTTTTCATATGTACGAATATCTCGCTTTCAATTATGAGTTGTCTTGTCATCTGCACGGAATTCTCATGTTTTATTATGCATTTTGTCGTACATTGTACGAAATTATCGCTTTAAAGCATGAGTTGTCTTGTCATTTGTACGAAATTCTGGCTTTTGGTTATGATTTCTGCTGTACGTTGTACGAAACTATGGCTTTTGATTATGTTTGTGTTGTATGTGGTACGAAACTAACGCTTTAAATATCACTTGTCTTGTCATTTGTACGAAATTTTCGCTTTAAATATCACATGTCGTGTCAGTTGTATGAAAATCTCACCTTAAAGATGGGTTGTCTTTTCATTTGTATGAAAATCTCACTTTAAAGCATGGGTTGTCTAGCCATTTGTACGAAATATTCCCTTTAAAGGTGACTTGTCATGTCACTTGTACGTATATCTCTCGCTTGAATGTAGAATATAAACACACAAAGGATCAGTACCCGTTCGTTGATCACTTTATTTTATATTTTGTCAATATAAAAAGTTTAATATCATTTGTCTTTGGGCCTATGGAACCGACGGTTGTTACAATTGATGTCTTTTATGGTGGCGTACTTAGATTCGACTATAAGTCATACGATAATGGTATGAAAGAAACATTTGATATTGCTGTCATTGAGTATAATTTAAAAAAGTTGTGGGGGTTTTTAAAAGAAAAAATTTGTAATACTACTTTTGATGAAGTATTGTACTGTGAGCAAGACAAAATCGAAATTGATGGTGCTCGTTTTTTGTTTGGGATGAAACTTGGGTAGAGGTAAAAAAAAAGAGGCTCAGAATTCTGGCAAATGAATTGAGCTATTCCTTATAGAGATGAATGAAGAACTTGACGTTCATCAGAGTGACTATGATAGTGATGACAGTGATGTGACCTAAAAAGTCATGTTTTTAAAGACATATTTCCATACTTTCTGGACTATTCTTTGGTGAAAACATTTCAAAACCATCATTATTTACCAAAAAATCACCAAGGTAGTCTAAATATAGACATTGCCACAAAAATCGGTTAAAACGTCCAAATAACACGCAAACCGAGGCAAAAACAATTACCTTAAAATATATGTTCTTAATATTCTTATAGAAATAGAGCTTAATTCATATTTTATGATTCTATAGGAAAATCCAAGACCGGAGGTGAAAGAATCAGAAGAAATGGACGAAAGACGGAGAAGATACACAGTCTAAAAGCTCGCCGATCGTCATCCGGAACATGCAAAAGTCAAACACTTCCAAATTTGGAAAACTTAGTGTCATTAGAAGCGTAACGGAAAAACGAATCCAACGGCGCAAGAATCAAGCCAAACGGACTCCAAACGAAGAAGATATGGACGAACCAAGCAACCGAGAAGTCAACGGAGGCCAAACGGAGCACCAACCCCCCTGGGCACCTAGGTACCGTATACGGTACCCTAGGTGCCGTATACGGCCCTTAGGGTGCCGTATACGGGGATGTTTTCCTTGTGAGGTGCCGTTTGACCCCCTTGGTCCGATTGCCCCGTATGCTGCTTTGATGCTTGTATTTGATGCTTCAAGACTCGTACCAAGGCTTTCATCCTTCTCCTATAAATACCAACCTCCATTTCATAACCTCTCACACCTCTCACACCTCATTCTTTCATTTCTTCTTTCTCTCTCTAGAATAGTATAGTTTCTCTCTCTAGCACTTCTCTAAGGAGTTAGAGGAGAATTAGTAGGTTATAGTTTAGAGTAGAAGCTCTTAGTAGCTTTTGTACGGAGTTACTCCGAGACTTCAGATTTGTGAAGATTTGTCTGTATTATTCTCTTATTCAGGTTTAATACTATCTCTCGTATTTATTCTTATAATCATGTTATCTTATTATGCATGCTTAGGAATGAATGCTAGACATATGCTAGGCTAGACAAATCAATGTTTGTTGTGATGTATGCAATGTTAGGATAATTATGATATAATGTACAATTGGGATGACACCATTATGAAACAACGAAGGTAACGTTATATGGCTTTCATTTGTATAGCGCCGGAAACATCACTAATGTGTGGAGTACAGAACGTGGAAGCTATGAAAGTCGTGGGCACAATCCGTTGTAGAAATAATGATCCCAATTGTAACATGCCGTTACTCTGAGTTTAAACTGTTTGCGAACTTATAAGCTGAACCTCTGCCAGTTTATCTATCCAACTTACCTGGCCAATTGCTAGAAGTAGGATTGCCAACTATTCTGTGTATGATGATCGATGAACTCAACATGGTCGTTGTTCCCTTGATTGAAACACATCCAAGGGACACGAAGCATAGGATTAGAGATAGATTAGGTTCATGCTTGTTTGTTGTGTATCTTTGGGACAACTTGTGGGATACCCATGATTTAATTATTAGGTCAGTTAATCTGATGCTAGTGTTCCGTCCTATTGCATGTTCTTGTTTGATTGTTGCTTAGGTACTACATGCTAGACATACATAAACACTATCACTGCCCTGCTAATTAGATTTTCATAAACATAATAAACAGGTTAACATGCATGTAATAGCTGTGATGATTGTATGATTAATGATGAACAATTCAATTGACCGCTAGACAGATTATCCCAATCGGTTCCGCGGGTTAAACCCTGTTCATGCTATTGTTCAATAAATGATTCATGCCACAATACGGGCGTCCTTCGGATGTCTGAGACCGGAGACCTGGATTTGAGGATAGTTGTCAGTTGAATTGGTCTGTACATTTGGGAGAACTTCCGGTGTACTGGACATTCTATAGCTGCTATCCCTGTGACATATTATATATCTAATTGCGGACAACTCTACGTTAGGTACATAATAGGATCGTAACTATAGCTCATTAAGAAATATAGGAATATCTAGTGAGAAATCTGAATCCTAATTGGTATAACGGAAAAGCTGTAAAACATTCAAGTATCCGGTATAGCGTTAATACAAATACGTGGGAAGCCGAGTAAAGGTCGTAGGCATAATACTTTATCTACCAATTAAGCTTCTATGACCTCACCGGATTAATCATCACACCTAGTAGCCTTATCCCTCATAACTCTCCATCCAAATAACATTGCCGAAATCACATCAAACATATTCCTTATCTTGATTTCTCTGCGTTCTCCATACAAACCCCTGTCTTTAATTTAGTTTTTAATTTTAGTAATTAGATTAGAAAACCAACAACCAATCAAAAGTAAAAAAAAAAAAATCCCAGCTAAATTACAAAAGATAATTAATCTTCCTAGATTCCTATGCCCGTTGTAGTTTGAAGAACGACACCTGAGTCATACATACCGCTTACTGCCCTTTAGGTCTTTAGGTTGTATTAAAACTTAGGATACCCTGCATTATAAATATAAAACACACTGTCCGCGCGTCCTGGTTGGATGGTTCAACGACCGGAGTAAAACCCGACTGACCGCTGGGATCGCGACAAGTTTTTGGCGCCACTGCCGGGGACTACAACGACCGACTTTAGGAATTTAGTTATCTAGTTATTTAGCGACCCTTTCGGGAGATCAATATCATCCGGAAGTTACCTGCTTTATCCTTAGATTAATTAGATTAATTAGGTTAATTAGTTTAGATTAGCTTTCCTTTCCGTAACCCTAATTTCTACCTTACGAGTTAAGACGAACCGTATCATGCTCGCCTCATCAATCAAGCCACTGCTAGAGGGATGAGGAGGACCGATCGTAGCACCAACCGACGAAACCCTTGAAATTAAGCCTCACTACATAAAAATGATTAAATCTGTGTGTCAGTTTCATGGTCTTCCGGTTGAAAACCCAAATGCCCATCTCAACAAGTTCATCAACCTTACCGACTCCTTCGATATAGTAGGAACCAATAGAGACCTTCTTCGACTCCATCTGTTTCCTTATTCTCTATCTTCTCGAGCCTTAACCTGGTTTTATGATTTCGAACCCAATTCGATTCATACATGGGAGGAGATGGCTACTAAGTTTCTAGCTAAGTACTTTCCTCCTTCCATGCAAACCAAGCTTAAGACCGACATTGCTAACTTCCATCAGGAAACTAATGAATCATTAAGCAAGGCTTGGGAACGATTTAAGAATGTTATCGGAAGATGTCAAAACCATCAGTTGGCTGAAACGAATCTGGTCTGCGCGTTCTACAACAGCTTAAATCCTCAGCACCAACAAACCCTCGATGCTGCTTCATCCGGAAACTTCATGCAACATACTTCAGACAAAGCTTGGAAATTGATTGAGACGATAACGATGCACCATCATGACTTAGAGCCAGATGAATCCACTTCAGAAGAACGGAATACTTCAGATTAAGCCTTGGACACCTTGAAAACTCAACTCGAATCCATCTCTAAAGTTGTCAAGGACTTGCAAGAATCTTCTAAACCCATGCAAAAGAAGAAACCCCCAATGTTCTTCCCAAACATACGGGCCAACGAAGAAATTCTTGACACCACTGGTAGAAACCCTGACCAATCCTTTCACTTTAAACCATTCGTTCAGCGGTTTACCCACACTACCCCCGTCTCAATCTTTAGTTCTCTCTACTCCTACCCAATTGACTTCTCGTCTAAACAATACGATTTTCAATAACTTCATGGTTGAGCAAAATAATACAAACAAACGAATTCTTGATTTTCAAAATCAAAATGACTATTTGCTCAGGATTTCAAATGATTTAATTAAAAACATGGAGGATAATGTTAAAAGATTATTTTTAAAAGTTGAGGAGAAGCAAAAGGAGGACGCGATTTACAATTCCGTCTATCACTCATCCTACGAGTATGATGACAAGCTTGTGGTCACTAGGGGAGGAAAAGAGACTAAGAACGAGAAAACCATAGATATTGCTTCGAATGAACCTTCTACTTCTCTACCTACTGACTCGGTACAAGTTGACACCCCTGTCGCTTCTCCTTAGCCAGAACCTTCTAAAGCCCCAGAAGTCTCTTAACCTGTTCGAATACCTTTCCCTGGTAGGCTTAAGAAAGAGAAACAAGAAGCTCAATTTGGAAAATATCTAGAAATGTTCAAAAGCCTACACTTAAACGTTAGATTATTAGATGCTTTAGTAGAAATACCCAGTTGTGCTAAATTCTTTAAGGAACTGATATCCAACAAAGAAAAACTTAGACAGATAGTTAACTTGCCCCTAGATGCCGAGTGCTCTCTTATTATGCAACAAGGACTACCTCCTAAGCTTGGAGATACCGGCCGTTTCACTATTCCTTGTTATCTTCAGGATGTTCAAATAAGTAATGCCTTAGCTGACCTAGGAGCTAGTGTAAACCTCATGCAATTCTCGCTTTATAGGAAACTAGGATTAAACGAACTCTTGCCTACCCGTATGACCATCCAATTAGCAGATAGATCAGTTAAACTCCCCAGAGGAATTGGTGAAGATATCATGGTTCGTGTCGACAAATTCGTCTTTCCAGTTGATTTCGTTGTTATGGATATTGAAGAGGACACCCAGGTTCCACTCATCCTTGGCAGACCTTTCCTAAACACTGCCAAGGCCGTCATTGACGTAAATGAAAAATCTTTAAAACTCCGAGTTGGAACTGAAGAGGTCACCTTCAATGTTGATAAACTAATGAAACAACCTATGGGAGAAGATCTTGGTCTTGTAGATTCCATGCAGGAAATAATTGAAGAACACCTGGAATAGATCCTCGCAGTAAGCAGCATTAACCCCCTTCCTAATACTATCATCACTTCAAGAATACTCTGTGAAGAAGGTGTGGGTCTATGCTCAGCTATCTCGGATTCTTCCAACGCATCTGGAGAGTTACTATTTCCTTTAAAGAATTCCGAGCCGCAGCTCAACTCCATCTTGACTGCTCCACTTGGATATGGCACTCCTGTCACTCTACTACGAAGGAACCCGACTTCTGAAGTAGATCATTCATCTCTCTCAAGGGAAGAAATTCTGAAGACTCTTAAAGACATGGAGTCAATGCTTAAAACACCTGCTTTGCAACTATCTGAAGGTTGTGAAAATCTTAATCCAGAAATCACCATCAGCGAGTCTTCATCAGCTCAATTCTAGAGATTTGCAACAACTGACAAAGGAAAAGAAATTATCACTGAAAAAAAAATGCAATCTCTCAATCTTCCCAAGTAAAATATGAGCTGAGAAAAGATGAGCTGTCCAACAATACAGAATGGGTTGAGATAGCGTCAGCTGACATTCCGGAATCACCTGCAATGGAGTCAGATTATCAAACAACATACGAAGAGCTTAAAAGAGACGAGATTGCTAGGATGAAACCATCTACTGAAGAACCACCCGAATTAGAACTAAAGGAACTTCCCCCACACCTTGAATATGCTTTTCTTGAAGGAACTTCACACTTACCGGTTATTATATCTAAAGAATTGAAGCCCGAAGAGAAAGCAAGGCTGGTACAGGTTCTAAAGTCACACAAGAAGGCGATTGCTTGGAAGATCTCTGACATACAAGGGATTAGTCCAAACTACTGCACGCATAAAATCTTAATGGAAAACGACTTCAGACCATCAGTTCAAAGGCAAAGGAGAGTCAACCCGAAGATTCAAGACGTGGTGAAAAAGGAGGTTATCAAACTCCTGGATGCTGGTCTGATCTACCCTATCTCAGATTCCCTATGGGTTAGCCTAGTTCAAGTCGTCCCAAAGAAAGGAGGCATGACGGTCATCGCTAACAAAAACAATGAATTGATTCCAACATGAACTGTTAATGGTTAGAGGGTGTGTATCGACTATCGGAAACTGAATGAAGCTACATGAAAAGATCATTTCCCTCTACCATTCATTGATCAGATGCTCGAAAGGTTATCAGGAAACGAATTCTATTGCTTCCTTGATGGCTTCTCAGGCTATTTTCAGATACCTCTCGATCCAAAGGACCAAGAAAAGACGACGTTCACTTGTCCTTATGGAACATTTACTTACCGACGTATGCCTTTTGGTTTATGTAATGCACCTGCGACTTTTCAAAGATGCATGGTAGCAATCTTCCATGACATGATTGAACAATGCATGGAAGTGTTCATGGACGATTTCTCAGTTTTTGGGGATTCATTCACCACTTGTCTTTCTAACTTGGATAGGATGCTTGCTCGATGTGAAGAATCAAACCTAGTTCTGAATTGGGAGAAATGTCACTTCATGGTGAAAGAAGGCATAGTTCTTGGACACCGTATTTCAAAATCTGGAATTGAAGTTGACAAAGCAAAAGTTGAAACTATCTCGAAGCTTCCACTCCCTACTTCTGTGAAAGCCATCCGAAGTTTTCTAAGTCACACCGGATTCTACCGTCGCTTTATTAAGGATTTCTCTAAGATCTCTCGACCTATGACTCATCTTCTCGAAAAAGATACTCCGTTTGACTTTACAGATGAATGTCTCAAAGCTTTTAACTACCTGAAGGATCAGCTAGTACATGCACCGATCATGGTTGCCCCCGATTGGAGTCTTCCATTTGAAATCATGTGCGACGCCAGTGATTTCGCTATTGGAGCTGTACTGGGACAGCGGAAGGAGAAACATTTTCAACCAATATACTACGCCAGCAAAATGCTCACAGATGCTCAAGAAAACTACACTACTACAGAAAAGGAGCTGCTTGCGGTAGTATTTGCTTTTGATAAATTTCGTTCTTATCTAATCTTGTCCAAAACTATTGTCTATACAGATCACTCCGCTTTGAAATACCTTTTCAAGAAGCAAGATGCTAAACCGCGCCTTCTACGATGGATTCTACTCCAACAAGAATTTGATATTGAGATTAAAGATAAAAAAGGAGCAGAAAACGTCGCGGCCGATCATCTTAGCCGATTGGAAAATCCATCAATGGAGAAGTTGCACGAGAAAGATATTCAAGATCAGTTCCCCGAAGAACAACTCATGACTGTAGGAGACTAGCAACAAGGATCACAATTCACACACAACCCTTGGTATGCCGACTTCGCCAATTATCTGGTAGGAAACATCGTACCAAAAGGAATGCCAACCTCTTAGAAACGAAAATTCTTCCTCGATGTCAAGAACTATTTTTGGAACGATCCTTATCTCTTTAAGGTTTGTCCCGATCAACTTATTCGAAGATGCGTCAATGGGAAGGAGGCAGAATATGTTTTACACCAGAGCCACCACGGACCTACTTGTAACACCCGCCAAATTAGGACTAGTAATTAGTGCCTAATCATATGTTAATACATGTAATTAGTTCCTGGTTAGGCTAATTAATGTATCGAATTATATATATTGTTGAATATATACGAAAATGCGATTTGATGAAATCGTACGCAATTTAAATCGAATGTATTTCGATTCAATTTAATACGGACGTTGGTGACCAATTTTATTAAATAACACTTTATGTCAAAAATATTATTATGATAATATTTCGTATTCAATCGTATCGTACAAACAGAACGTACACAATTTAAAATGTTTAAAACGCACAAACTAAATAAACAAACTTACATTTTATAACTCAAATATAAATCGAATTGTAAAATATTTAAACAATATATCGCGTAATAAATCGTATTTTAAAACTTATAATTAAAATGTAAATAATTGTTTAACGTTAAACGACGGAGCAAACGAACACCACACGGAACGCGGGGCGAAAACTGGAAAAGTGGGGATAAACCCCACCTCCCACTTTTCTTTCTTCATTTCATCCATTCCTTCACTCTCTCTCTTTTCTTTTCTCTCTAAAAAGAAAAACCACCAAACTCGTTAAAATCGCAAAATAAACATACTAAACTCGCTTGGATCATCTCGGCTCTTTGGAACAAAACGACCACGACATCTCGATCTATCATCCTATCTTTCCGGATTTTCATTTCGGCAATTTGTAAGTTTCCGACAAAATCCCGAAATCTCTCGATTCTTAGTATTTTTCATTTGTGGTTGTTATTATCACTTGTATATGTCCATTACAATGTATAAAACACGATTTTATAACCTGAAAACGAGTTTAAAACGGATTTTTGGTCGGAATTAACGTTGACAGCCGGATTTCTGGGCTGGTGTTCATCCATGCGACACAAGCCTTGTGTCGCATGTTGTGTCGTATTTTACCCTTAGTGTCGCATGTTGTGTCGTATTTCCCATGTTATGTCGCATAAAATCCCTTGTGTCGTACCTTATGTCGTACCAAAGATTTAGTGTCGCAAATCTTGCGACACAACCACTATGTCGCATACCCCATACGACACAATCACTATGTCGCTGTTGAATCAGCATTTCACATCCATGCGACACAACTCTTGTGTCGTATGGACATTGTGTCGCACTCCTATGCGACACAACCTTTGTGTCGCAAAATCCATTTAGTGTCGCATGATTGTGTCGCATAAAACAGCAGGTTTTCAAATCTCAATTTCACTAAGTGTTGGAACTATATAACCTCAAACCCTTATACGATACGACTTATAAAACACTTCGGGACACACTTTTAAGTGCAAAACGCCAATTACAAAATAATAATACTTAAAGTTTATTATTCCAAACCCATCACCAACGGGCCGTACACATTTTCAAACGCTTAACGAATCAACCAAATCGAAGTAATTTGGACATATATAGTTGTGTAACAACTACAAGGGTGATCTTTTGAGATACCCAATCATGATTATAACCATCGCGTGTCGTGGACACCCTCAGGTTACAAGTCGTTGGACTTCATTATTCGCTAATCAACTTACGTTTGTTTAAACGCTCTCAGACTCAGGTGAGTCTCATAGCCCCTCTTTTTACTGTTTTACTCAGGGGTGTGATATACTGCTCAACTTTTAACATGTGAACGCAAGTAACAACTTTTCATATACTACATGAGTTTTTCGAAACTAATCATTTTAAAGTCCTCCGTCAGCATAGTTGTTAATACGTTGTAGCGTGAATATTAGTATATGGTACCATATAGGATTGACCCTCCTCGTCCGGGTTAGCAAGCACTAACCGGGTAAACGGACGTACTAATATTTGGGAAGACGAATGTTGATTAGGCATTCGTGGAGGCACCTCGCCCGGAATTCTCTATAGGGGACCCGGCCCTCGAGTTAAGCTCAACTATGTGCTCATGGCTGTATACACGATGACTATCATTTAATTGCTGGATGCAATTCATTATTTAATTGCTGGATGCAATTCATTATTTAATTGCTGGATGCAATTCATTATTTAAATCTTGCGGTTCATACGATATTACTTGATTTCAAACCTGTGAGCTCACCAGCTTTATAGCTGACCTTTTAGCATATATCGCAGGTACCCAGCAGTAGGATGTTTCTGCTTCAGGATTTAGCTCGAGTCAGCATACAGACGATTGAGATTTTCTTGCATTAGTATATTTTGTACAAGTACTTATGTACTGAAATCTCATTTTATTTAACTCGAGCTATGTAAAGCTTTAAATGTTGTAAACATTTCAGTTATCAATATATTTTGTTAAAACGACGCATATAGAGTCGTTTGCTATTTATCTTTGTGCTTTGTTATTGATTAGTAACACCCAAATCAAGCTTCCGCAAATCATTAAATTTGGGGGTGTTACAGATTGGTATCAGAGCCTAAGGTTATAGTGAACTAGGTTGCATTTAGTGAGCCTAGACTATGACCGTTAGGTAGTATTCCTTATTAGGTATGACTGGTTCAGGGATTACAACATACGAGTTTAATTTAACATAGCCTGATCAACTATGTACAATTAAGCAAAGATGATGTAAGATCTGAAAGTAGTTATGGCTGAACAGGATACAATTGAAGACTCTGACCTCGAGAGAACCGAGACTCAAACATGTTTATGCTAGACACTCAATAGGCTATATTATATAGGAGCTATATGAATATAGGCCTCAATCTTACTAACGCTTTGTCTCAGAAATGGCAAACATCCCATCAAATTCATCTCGTTCTCCATCCGGGTCGCAGAACCCAAGGGTAGCAAGGAGGAACAACAGATTGCCTCGAGCTGGCCCCTATCCCACTCACATCGCCATACCGGCTTTAACTGCTAGGGTAAATCAACACGAGCAGCGACTTCGCACCATGGATGTCGTGTTACAGGAAACAAATGAAAACTGGCGACTTACGTCTCTTGAACGCATAGAACAGGTCTCCGACGACCTTGAAACCACAAACAACAACATGGATGTCCTTCGCAACCAAATTATAGAAATAAGGGTGGAAAATGCCCTTCTACAACAAAGGATGGAAGAATGTGAGCAACGCTCACATGAAGCAGAAGAGTATGCGCGCGGAATAACACAACGACTTGCGCTAGCAGAAGATAACGCCCGACAAGCTAGCAGACTTGCTAACACTGTTGACCGTCTTGTCATGATGATGGAACAAATTAATCTACGTTAAGACTAGTGTAGTCTTTGTCTTGTAATCTATCCTGTAATCTAGTAACTATCTACGCACTACTCTATAATTCGGTCGGATGTAACAATTCCCGACACCTCTTGTAATACATCCGTAGGGTGTAACCTTTGAACTCGTATTAGCTATCAAATATTCCTTGTTGTTCAACTCATATTAATTGTCACTTTTCCATGTTGATGTCATGTATTACTGCTTTTCTACATGTACATCTATAACAAATACAACTTTCCTACGAAATCTCATGTATATTCATTTCTTTTATTGAAGAATCATGCCGCCAAAGACACGACCTTACACTGATGCTCAGATTACGTCACTCATAACCCAGGCTGTTACTGAAGCCTTGGCTCGGAATACCCCACCAAACTCCATAAGAAACAGCGATGCCGCTGAAACCTCTGCCGTCAAACCTTGTTCTTACAAGGACTTCCAAAGCTGTAAACCCTCAAGCTTCAAGGGTTCTGAAGGAGCCATCGGACTGATTAGATGGTTCGAGAAAATGGAAACTGTTTTCCGTGTTAGTAAATGCGCGGAGAACGACAAAGTAAACTTCGCCACCTGCTCTCTTGAAGATGATGCCCACTCTTGGTGGAATTCATATACCCAATCAGTGGGTGCTGACATTGCCTACCAACTCACTTGGGAGGAATTGAAGGCAAAACTCACTGCCAAATACTGCTCTATCGCCAAACTCCAAAAGCTAGATGAGGAGTTCTGGAACTTAAAGGTTCAGGGTGGTGATATCGATGGTTATACCACCAGGTTTCAACAATTAGCTGCCCTCCGCCCAGCTATGGTGAGCACTGAACCTGATAAAATCAGGAAGTACGTTCTTGGTCTCCCTGATCCTGTTCGGGGACACGTCATCTCTTCAAAACCAACCACCATTGACGGTGCGATCCTATTGGCCCAAGACTTGATGTCAATGAGCCAAGATTCTGAACCACCCACTTCATCCTCCCATAACAACAAACGCAAGTGGTCTGACTACCACAACAACCCCTCCAACCAACAAAACAAGAAACCCGACACCATCAAAGCTTACAACACCACCACTGACATCGTCCGGGGCTACACTGGGAGCAAACCTTATTGTTCCAAGTGCAGTCGCCACCATGAAGGCTCCTGTGGTCCCTTTTGCAACAATTGCAAGAGGTACGGCCACCTCACAAAAGATTGCCGCTCTCCCGCCAACAACAACAACCCCAACAACACCAGACCACCCAAAGTATGCTTTGAGTGTGGGAAACCTGGGCATTTCAGGGACTCGTGCCCAAAACTGAAGAACAACAACAACAACAACCGCAACAGCAACAACAACAACACCCGAAGCAGAGCTTTCGTCATCAAATCTGGGGACGCCCGCCAGGACCCGAATGTGGTCTCGGGTATGTTCCTCCTCAACAACTTAAATGCTTCTGTTCTATTTGATACTGGTGCTGATAGAAGTTTTATCTCCGATGATTTTTGCCCATTACTTGACATCACTCCTGTTGCCTTAGATGTTAAGTACACTGTAGAGCTAGCCAATGGAAAACTTGTAGAAACCACCAGTGTGATACCTAATTGCACTTTAAACCTAGCTGACGAAACCTTTTCGATCGACCTTATACCCATTGAAATCGGGAGTTTCGACGTCATTATTGGAATGGACCGGTTGTCCAAATATCGAGCTGAAATCGTTTGTCACGATAAAATCGTCCGTATCTCACTCGCCGTTGGTGGAACCTTGATCATACAGGGGGAGACCGGTGGGACGGGACTCAATATAATCTCCTGCTTAAAAACCCGAAAATTTCTGAGAAAGGGTTACCCTGCCATACTCGCACACATCATGGAGAAGAAGTCGGAAGAGAAGCGACTTGAGGATGTGCCGATTGTTAGAGACTTTCCCGAAGTCTTTCCGGAAGAACTACCTGGTCTACCTCCGCCTAGACAGGTTGAGTTCTCGATTGATCTTGTGCCGGGTGCCGCACCGGTGGCCCGCGCACCGTACCGTTTAGCCCCATCTGAACTTCAGGAGTTGTCCTCTCAGTTACAGGAACTTCTGGATCGAGGATTCATTAGACCGAGTTCTTCACCTTGGGGAGCTCCGGTCTTATTTGTCAAAAAGAAGGACGGTTCTTTCCGAATGTGCATCGACTACCGAGAATTGAACAAATTGACCGTCAAGAACCGTTATCCACTTCCTCGCATTGATGATCTATTCGACCAACTTCAAGGTTCAAGTTTCTACTCAAAAATCGACCTGCGATCAGGTTATCATCAGTTACGAGTTCGCGACACCGATATTCCAAAAACTGCTTTCAGAACTCGTTACGGGCACTACGAATTCCAAGTGATGCCCTTCGGTCTAACAAACGCACCGGCTGTATTCATGGACCTCATGAACCGGGTGTGCAAACCTTACCTCGACAAGTTTGTCATTGTCTTTATTGATGACATACTCATTTACTCGCGCAACGAGCAAGAACATGCGCAACACCTTAAGACTATCCTTGAACTACTTAGACACGAGGAGCTTTATGCTAAATTCTCTAAGTGTGAGTTCTGGATTCAAACCGTTCAATTTCTTGGTCACGTGATCGACAGTCAGTGAATTCACGTGGACCCATCAAAGATCGAGGCTATCAAAGACTGGCAAGCACCCACCTCTGCAACTGAAGTACGACAATTTTTGGGTCTTGCTGGGTATTATCGGCGATTTATCAAAAATTTCTCCAAAATAGCTCAACCACTCACGGTACTGACTCAGAAGGACAAAAGGTTCGATTGGACCGATAAACAAGAGTCAGCATTCCAACTTCTGAAACAAAAGCTTTGCAGTGCTCCAATTCTATCCTTACCCGAAGGCACCGATGACTTCGTGGTATACTGTGATGCTTCTCACCAAGGTCTCGGTTGCGTATTGATGCAACGAGATAAAGTTATTGCCTATGCCTCACGACAGCTGAAAATTCACGAAAAGAACTACACCACTCATGATCTCGAACTTGGAGCTGTCGTTTTTGCTCTCAAAATCTGGAGACATTATCTCTACGGCACTAAGTGCACAATCTTTACCGATCATAAAAGTCTCCAGCACATATTCGATCAGAAGGATCTCAATATGAGGCAACGTCGATGGGTCGAGTTGCTTACCGATTACGATTGCGAGATCAAGTACCATCCAGGGAAGGCTAATGTTGTAGCCGATGCCCTCAGTCGAAAGGAACGATCAAAACCACTTCGAGTCCGAGCCCTCAGTATGACCATTCACAACGATCTTACCATTCAAATTCATACCGCTCAGATCGAAGCCCTGAAATCTGAAAACATCAAAAATGAAGCCTTGCGGGGCATCGACAAACAATTTGAAATCAAACCTAACGGGATTAGGTATTTCTCAAACCGAATCTGGTTGCCTAGTTTCGGGAA
Source organism: Helichrysum umbraculigerum (assembly GCA_949592205.1). Classification (NCBI taxonomy): domain Eukaryota; kingdom Viridiplantae; phylum Streptophyta; class Magnoliopsida; order Asterales; family Asteraceae; genus Helichrysum; species Helichrysum umbraculigerum. Next base: position 17,618,687 of record CATIUR010000007.1, on the reverse strand, counting down.
CCTAAGAGACTTGGTGATGGACGAGGCTCACAAGTATAAATATTCTATCCACCCGGGATCCGATAAGATGTACCACGGAATCAAGGAATTTTATTGGTGGCCAAACATGAAAGCCGAAATCGCCACTTATGTCAGCAAATGTCTTACTTGCTCGAAAGTCAAAACCGAACATCAGAAACCTCCTGGTTTACTCCAACAACCTGAAATCCCTGAATGGAAATGGGATCAAATTGCCATGGATTTCATAACCAAACTACCCAAGTCGTCGAGCGGTTGCGATACCATTTGGGTGATCGTTGATCGTCTCACCAAATCTGCTCATTTCCTGGCAATCAAAGAAAACGATAAAATGGAACGCCTTACACAAATCTACATCAAGGAAATCGTTTCTCATCACGGTGTTCCAATCTCGATCATCTCTGACAGGGATGCCCGTTTCACCTCTCACTTTTGGCAATCACTTCAAAAAGCATTGGGTACCCGTCTCGATATGAGTACCGCGTACCATCCTCAAACCGATGGCCAAAGTGAACGAACCATTCAAACCTTGGAAGATATGCTACGCGCCTGCTTAGTTGATTTCGGTACAAACTGGGAAAAACATCTACCGTTGTGCGAATTTGCGTACAATAACAGTTATCACGCCAGCATTAATGCTGCACCTTTTGAGGCACTGTACGGTCGTAAGTGCCGATCACCGATCTGTTGGACTAAAGTGGGAGATAGTCAACTCACTGGTCCTGAACTCATACACTCCACCACCGAGAAAATTGTGGAAATCCAAAATCGACTCAAAGCCGCACGTGATCGTCAGAAAAGTTATGCTGACGTGAGACGCAAACCACTCGAGTTCCAAGTTGGGGATCGAGTTCTCTTAAAAGTATCGCCTTGGAAAGGCGTCATCCGTTTTGGCAAACGCGGGAAGTTGAATCCCAGATACATAGGGCCTTTTGAAATCCTCGAACGGATTGGCCCCGTAGCTTATCGATTGCAGCTGCCATCCGAACTCAGCAGCGTGCACCCTACTTTTCATATTTCAAATTTGAAGAAGTGTCTGTCTGATGAGACACTTATTATTCCATTAGATGAAATTCGTGTTGACGATAAACTTCATTTCGTTGAGGAACCCGCTAAAATTATGGACCGTGAGGTCAAACAACTGAAACAAAGTCGTATTCCCATCGTCAAGGTCAGATGGAATTCGCGGCGTGGTCCGGAATTCACCTGGGAACGGGAAGACCAAATGCGACTCAAATATCCTCAACTATTCACTGATTCCACATCAAACACGACTTCGAGCTAAATTTCGGGACGAAATTCTTCTAACAGGGGGAGAATGTAACACCCGCCAAATTAGGACTAGTAATTAGTGCCTAATCATATGTTAATACATGTAATTAGTTCCTGGTTAGGCTAATTAATGTATCGAATTATATATATTGTTGAATATATACGAAAATGCGATTTGATGAAATCGTACGCAATTTAAATCGAATGTATTTCGATTCAATTTAATACGGACGTTGGTGACCAATTTTATTAAATAACACTTTATGTCAAAAATATTATTATGATAATATTTCGTATTCAATCGTATCGTACAAACAGAACGTACACAATTTAAAATGTTTAAAACGCACAAACTAAATAGACAAACTTACATTTTATAACTCAAATATAAATCGAATTGTAAAATATTTAAACAATATATCGCGTAATAAATCGTATTTTAAAACTTATAATTAAAATGTAAATAATTGTTTAACGTTAAACGACGGAGCAAACGAACACCACACGGAACGCGGGGCGAAAACTGGAAAAGTGGGGATAAACCCCACCTCCCACTTTTCTTTCTTCATTTCATCCATTCCTTCACTCTCTCTCTTTTCTTTTCTCTCTAAAAAGAAAAACCATCAAACTCGTTAAAATCGCAAAATAAACATACTAAACTCGCTTGGATCATCTCGGCTCTTTGGAACAAAACGACCACGACATCTCGATCTATCATCCTATCTTTCCGGATTTTCATTTCGGCAATTTGTAAGTTTCCGACAAAATCCCGAAATCTCTCGATTCTTAGTATTTTTCATTTGTGGTTGTTATTATCACTTGTATATGTCCATTACAATGTATAGAACATGATTTTATAACCTGAAAATGAGTTTAAAACGGATTTTTGGTCGGAATTAACGTTGACAGCCGGATTTCTGGGCTGGTGTTCATCCATGCGACACAAGCCTTGTGTCGCATGTTGTGTCGTATTTTACCCTTAGTGTCGCATGTTGTGTCGTATTTCCCATGTTATGTCGCATAAAATCCCTTGTGTCGTACCTTATGTCGTACCAAAGATTTAGTGTCGCAAATCTTGCGACACAACCACTATGTCGCATACCCCATACGACACAATCACTATGTCGCTGTTGAATCAGCATTTCGCATCCATGCGACACAACTCTTGTGTCGTATGGACATTGTGTCGCACTCCTATGCGACACAACCTTTGTATCAAAATCCATTTAGTGTCGCATGATTGTGTCGCATAAAACAGCAGGTTTTCAAATCTCAATTTCACTAAGTGTTGGAACTATATAACCTCAAACCCTTATACGATACGACTTATAAAACACTTCGGGACACACTTTTAAGTGCAAAACGCCAATTACAAAATAATAATACTTAAAGTTTATTATTCCAAACCCATCACCAACGGGCCGTACACATTTTCAAACGCTTAACGAATCAACCAAATCGAAGTAATTTGGACATATATAGTTGTGTAACAACTACAAGGGTGATCTTTTGAGATACCCAATCATGATTATAACCATCGCGTGTCGTGGACACCCTCAGGTTACAAGTCGTTGGACTTCATTATTCGCTAATCAACTTACGTTTGTTTAAACGCTCTCAGACTCAGGTGAGTCTCATAGCCCCTCTTTTTACTGTTTTACTCAGGGGTGTGATATACTGCTCAACTTTTAACATGTGAACGCAAGTAACAACTTTTCATATACTACATGAGTTTTTCGAAACTAATCATTTTAAAGTCCTCCGTCAGCATAGTTGTTAATACGTTGTAGCGTGAATATTAGTATATGGTACCATATAGGATTGACCCTCCTCGTCCGGGTTAGCAAGCACTAACCGGGTAAACGGACGTACTAATATTTGGGAAGACGAATGTTGATTAGGCATTCGTGGAGGCACCTCGCCCGGAATTCTCTATAGGGGACCCGGCCCTCGAGTTAAGCTCAACTATGTGCTCATGGCTGTATACACGATGACTATCATTTAATTGCTGGATGCAATTCATTATTTAATTGCTGGATGCAATTCATTATTTAATTGCTGGATGCAATTCATTATTTAAATCTTGCGGTTCATACGATATTACTTGATTTCAAACCTGTGAGCTCACCAGCTTTATAGCTGACCTTTTAGCATATATCGCAGGTACCCAGCAGTAGGATGTTTCTGCTTCAGGATTTAGCTCGAGTCAGCAAACAGACGATTGAGATTTTCTTGCATTAGTATATTTTGTACAAGTACTTATGTACTGAAATCTCATTTTATTTAACTCGAGCTATGTAAAGCTTTAAATGTTGTAAACATTTCAGTTATCAATATATTTTGTTAAAACGACGCATATAGAGTCGTTTGATATTTATCTTTGTGCTTTGTTATTGATTAGTAACACCCAAATCAAGCTTCCGCAAATCATTAAATTTGGGGGTGTTACACTACTGAAGGACACCATGGCAACAAAATGACTGCACGAAAGGTTTACGACGTCGGCTTTTAATGGCCAACCATATTCCGAGACGCTTGCGACCTAGTGAAGCGCTGTGATATTTGCCAAAGGCATGGCAATATCTCAGCCCGAAACGAAATGCCACTTACTAATATCCAGGCCGTGGACATCTTTGATATCTGGGGATTAGATTTTATGGGACCATTCCCTAAGTCTAACGGTAAAGAGTACATCTTAGTCGCAGTTGACTACGTCTCCAGGTGGGCTGAAGCTCAAGCTTTTCCGACCAACGATTCAAAAGTAGTGACCCAGTTCCTCAAAAAGTTGTTCAGTCGATTTGGATCTCCTAGAGCTATAATTAGTGATCGTGGCACGCATTTCTGCAATACTCAATTCATGCGAGTGCTGCAGCAGTATGGTGTCACTCACAAAACTTCGACGGCTTACCATCCACAAACAAATGGGCAAGCTGAAGCGACAAATTGGGCTTTGAAAAGGATATTGGAACGAACTGTCGGAAATCACGAGCATAGGTGGGCCGAAAAATTAGACGATGCGTTGTGGGCATTCAGAACTGCCTACAAAACACCATTAGGAACCACACCGTATCGGCTAGTCTACGGAAAGGCATGTCACCTTCCAATTGAGTTGGAATATCGGGCGTACTGGGTAGAACACTGCAACTTGGATATTTCAGCAGCGGGAGAACAACGGAGAATGCAATTGAATGAGTTAGCAGAGCTAAGAGACCAAGCGTACGACAGTTCGCTAAGCTTCAAGGAAAGAACTAAAAGGGTCTACGACGCTAAATTGAAACACTCTAGGTTCAAACAAGGAGATAAAGTGCTGCTCTTCAATTCGCGATTCAAGAAATTCTCCGGTAAATTCAAAAGTAGGTGGAGCGGACCATTCATAATGTAACATCTTGTTTCTGGGCCTGGAAATAAATTGTATTTTAATAAGTTTGGTTGGTTCATTTAAGAATAAACAAGTAAAAGAGCCTCAGTTTTTATTGTGATTAGTAAAATGTTGCTTGTTTTAAATAGTTGAACCTGATGGTAAAATAAAAGTATTTTGACTTACGGGTATTTTCAGGTTCTAGACAATAGGCTAGGAACGGGTATAATTTACACATAATAATAATAATGAGTGGGGCGGTGGAGGTGATGCTTATCACCTAACATTCTCAAATCAATTTTTGGTATTCTTGAAAACTCTCTCAAAACCTCACCTCTCTTTACTCTTGCAATTAAATCAAGAAATTAAATTAGAAATCATCTTCTTGTGTTGGATTGAAGTTCATCACCATCATCATATTTCTCTAGTTTCAAGTTGTAAGTATCCTTAATTTAAATTCTTATAAAACTGATTTGGTTATGATAATTGATGATTATATGATGATTACATGAAGTTATTACATATAATTATTGGTGTTCTTAAAGATTTAATTGAGTAAATATGGGTTGAGTAAATATTGAAGAAATTTGATAGATTAATGATAGATATGCTAAATTAAAGTTAGATAAATGTTATAAGTTGATTATAGTTGTAGTTGATGATATTTTGTTGATGGAATTCGAATATGTAACTGAGTTTTGGGTGTGGGGTGATAGCATTCGGAGGTCAGGAGGTTAAACAGCAGCAGGGGCGCAGGTGGGGGGTGGTGACCCGGCGGGTAACTCCCATCCCCGGCGGGGATGCACACCAAACAGCAGCAGTAGTTTTAAGTTTAGTAGAAATGCATAATTGAATTAGTTTCTGACCCGGTTGTTTTGGCGCGTCATATTAGCCGCGTCATATTACATACTAGTATTATTAGGTTTCGTAAATGGAGCATGGCATATTAGTCACCTTTCTGACGCGATTGTTTTAGCGCGTTATATTAGGCGCGTCAAATTAGTTTTTAAAAATAGAAGGGTAATTTAGTAGATAAAGGATAATTTAGATAATAATGGTAATGTTTAAATTACATTGATTAAGTGATAGTGAATAAGATAAATGATGGGTATAAATATTAAAGTGGTGATAAAAGTATATATTAGTGATTAATTAATATATAGTATACTATTGAGATAGTTGAATATATTGTATTTGGGTTATATTATACGGATTTTGAGACAGGTACTGACTTGTATTATTTTGTTATAATTTCAGATTTGGCAAAGAGACACCCAGTGATATTAGACTACTGAGTGAGGAGACTGAAATTCGGTGAGTGGGATTGTAATCCTCAGTTCAACCCAGTTGTAACAAGCTCAGTTGCAACGGGTGAACATGTTTGTTATTAGTTGCTGTCATTGTATGAGTTGTTAATTAAGTTGGGATTGGATTGTTGAAGTTGATATAATTGGGTTGGGTTAATGAGAACTAATTATGGATAAGGTTTGGGTTGAACATGAAATGGTGGGAGAATGAGTTATTGCTATGTTGATTGTTTAGTACAATTTTTGATAGTTGTTGTAGTCGTAATTGATGAGTTGCTAAAGTTGATTAACTCTGTTTTGGGTGACATAGTTGCTTGATTGATCTAGTTGATTCAGTTGCTTAGTTGTTGTTGGTTGATTTGGTTGCTAGTTGTTGGTTGCTTTTGCATTGTTGAATGCAATATGGTTGATTTCAGAGGTCAACATTGGTTGGTTGGGTTTGGGTACTACTGTGTAGTCGTCTATGGTTTCGTCGATACGTATAGTGGAGAATAACCATAGTCGGTGAAGGTAGTACTCAGACTATCGGTAGATCACTGCGAATGGCATACAGTGGTCGTGGTTTCTGGGTTGGTTGTATACCAGGAGCCGCCGGTCCTCTTGACGCTATGTGTTTATGTGGTTATGTGCAATGTGAGTAATTGTTGTAGTTTATCAGTAGTTTATTGTGGGTGAAACTGTCGGTTACAGTTTCATTCATTTTGAGTAGTTTGTAGTTAGTTGATTAAGTGTTCAGTTGTTGTAGTTGGTTGTTATATCTGGTTTGAATTGTGGATTATGATCTGACTCACTTAGCAATAAGCTAACCTCTCGTTGTTGAACATTTTGCAGTTTATGTTGTGGATTCTGGATGGGATGTTTGACTACTATCACGGATACTCTGATAGTTTTGGAAATTAAATTTGATTTTGGAGTTTAATGCAACACCCGATGTTGTTTAGAAGTTTTTGTAATAATGTATCTTTATAATCGAGATGTTTTGAAAAGTTGTACATTTTTAGTACAAGTAATTAAGGAATGTTTTTATTGGGACTCGCTTCCGAGGAGTATAAAATGTAAAAATATGTTATTTGAAAAAGGACGGGTCTTACACATAATCTCAAAGGTGTTTCCTTATGGTGCAATCGAACTCGAAGCTCCAAAATGTAATTTTAAGGTTAATGGTCATCGTTTAAAGCATTATGTTGAACACTTTCCCATCAGGGAAGACGTAGGATTGCCAACTATTCTGTGTATGATGATCGATGAACTCAACATGGTCGTTGTTCCCTTGATTGAAACACATCCGAGGTACACGAAGCATAGGATTAGAGATAGATTAGGTTCATGCTTGTTTGTTGTGTATCTTTGGGACAACTTCCGGGATACCCATGATTTAATTATTAGGTCAGTTAATGTGATGCTAGTGTTCCGTCCTATTGCATGTTCTTGTTTGATTGTTGCTTAGGTATTGCATGCTAGACATACATAAACACTATCACTGCCCTGCTAATTAGATTTTCATAAACATAATAAACAGGTTAACATGCATGTAATAGCTGTGATGATTGTATGATTAATGATGAACAATTTGACCGCTAGACAGATTATCCCAACCGGTTCCGCGGGTTAAACCCTGTTCATGCTATTGTTCAATGAACGATTCATGCCACGATACGGACGTCCTCCGGATGTCTGAGACTGGGGTCCTGGATTTGAGGATAGTTGTCAGTTGAATTGGTCTGTACATTTGGAAGAACTTCCGGTGTACTGGACATTCTATAGCTGCTATCCCTGTGATATATTATATATCTAATTGCGGACAACTCTACGTTAGTGATGACACGCAAAAAGTCAAGTTTTAACGTGCCATTATCTCACCTTTTTAGCCCAATTATGGATGAAAATATTTGAAATATACATTTTTATACTAAATTTCATAATGAAGGCTAAAATATAGACGATGCTTCAAGAATCAACTAAAAAGGCCTAAAAACGAATAAAATAGAGCATAAACGATCTTAAGCATTCTTGTTCACGTATTTTAGCACTTTTTGAGCTCTGCTTGGAATTATGACCTCTAACTTATGTCATTCTGTTCCTTAGGAGTTTACGATCGTGTGGATATAAAGAACGCTCAAAACGGACATCGGATGAAGAAGTTACGCCCAATCGAAGATTCAAGGCAATCGACGGACCACGATACGGGAGGCACCAAGCCGTATACGGGCAATCCCAGCCGTATACGGCCTAGACCCAACCGTATACGGCATGGCTAGGGCATATACGGCCTGATGCCAGCCGTATACGGCCATTCCCCCTCGTATCTGGCCTTGTCCCTCCCCCGATACGGCCAATCTCTCCCGTATACGGCCAAACTCAACCGTATCGTGTGTTTTGGTCATCCAAGGTGTGATTTTGATACGGTTGAGGAATACGGTTGAGATTTTGAAGATGGAAATACGGCTGAGGAATACGGTTGAGCTTCTAGTATAAATATGGGGTTAAACCTCCTCATTTCACACACTCTTACATTATTACATTCTTAGATTCATATTCTCTTCCAATTTCTCTTATACTCTTTAGGTTAGATTTATATTTTATTTTCGTAGTTAGCGGCTAGTTAGTCACGGCTTTGACCGGACGAATAGGGGGGTAATATTGTAATATTGCTTGGAGGATACTCGAAGTTCTGCTTGTATTTCTTCACGCTATATTCAGCTACGCTGTTACTCTGGTTAATTATATCCTTTATCTATTTTATAATGATGATTGTTATTACTGTTATCATGCTAGATTTAGGATCATTTGCCATGATTAGCGAGTAGTTTTACTGCGTGTTTGCTATGATGTAATTAGTCGTATTAATTGGGATGATGTCATTATGAAAACAACGGAGGTAACGTTATACGGCTTTCATTTGTATAGCGCCGGAAACATCACAAATGTGTGTAGTGCGGAACGTGGAAGCTATGAAAGTCGTGGGCACAATCCGTTGTCGATTAATGATTAATTAATTGTTGATCCACTTTCTATCAATGATTTTAAACCTCAATCAAACTTAACACCTTTCAACCAGTAAACGTGGCTGCGGCCTTAATGATAGGACGTCGCGAACCCTATCCAAAGGTGATTAGTTATCTGTGTCTAAAACATGGTCTGATTTGTGAAGAATGTAAACATTGTTTTCTAAATGGAACAGCAAGTACATCGTCATCATGGAAATAATGCTATCACTCGTGAACGCAAACTACATGGTGATTATGGAAAAACGTTTTCTAACTTGAATACAAAGTACACCGGTATTGTGGAATTATCGCTTTCCTCTCAGAACGTATAATTTACATTGTACCTGTGGAAACACTGTCTTCTCTCGAACGCAAATATTACGCTATTTACAAATTAGGGATTTATTGGGATTTTAAAGTAAGGGCTGGTTTATATCATAGATGGAGAATTTCTGTGCTTAAATACAAACTTAGTTAAACAAGTCTAGGGTTTAAGGCAAAGTAGGTACCGTAATTCGGCTAAGAACTTGGTATTTCCACGGGAAGAGTCGTAGTTCCCTATTGTGTACGAACGTTTTACTTAGACTTTACAAACCCATCGATAGAAAGTGATCAACATATACAAAACATGATCTTGAACTTAAATGTTTCGTTTAAATCTAAAGTATTCCTGTGGGGTTAAGAAAGGTTAGACATCGAGATTGGTTTGTCGTCATATTCATGCACCCAGGATTTATATCCATATAAGGGTCGCTCTTCCGTTATCGGTTGGCGTTGTATGGCCGGATAAACTACTCTGATCAGAATCACGATAGCCTAGTTACTCAGTGACATACTGATTTATCAGTAGGGAGCTAGTGCTTACTCCTCAATACTCGGAATAAATGAAATACAAATCTTTTGAAATCATTTTACAAATCAAACATCATCCCAATTAGGAAAACTAATGAAGTCATAGCAAACACCTCCCCTAGATTATCTGCTAACTACATAAAATTTTATCTGCTTTATTTTAATTTCCTGCCTAAGTATAAAAACCAAAACAAAACCTCCAAAAATCTTTTAAAACCATTACTAGTTTGATAAATCGTCTCCAACGTAAACGTTTCACAATACAACTGGTTTATAGAATGACCCTAGGTCATACTTACTACTGTACCCATAGTTTTAAGTATACTTAGGCCCCGCACTTACAAATTTTAAAACACCCGTTGGTGGACGCGCCCAGAGGAAGGCACCGCAACGACGCGAGTCAAATCGCGACCGACCTCTAGGCGCCCATCAAGTTTTTGGCGCCGCTGCCAGGGAATCAGTTGTAAGATCCGTAGACGTTATAGACGAATTTTCTTTCTAGTAAATATCCGTAGTTTAGTTTAGTTTAGTTTTACTTTCTTAGTTTAGTTGTTCCAGACGAAAATTCCTTCCCACGACATACAAAGACGTTCGACCAGATCATCCGGATCTGAGCCTATCATCTTCGTTTTCGATCCTGAGTCGATTATCCGAACCGCTCGTAAAGGAAAGCGCACTCGACAACCGATGGCTGCACGTGTCACTCTCGCCGATAGCACCAAACCGTCAATCGAAGGACGAGGAGGACCTATCAACTATCCAGTTATTGAAGGCGCATCTTTCGAACTGAGACACCATATCATTCAGCTGATCAAGGAATTCTGCCAGTTCCATGGTCTGCCCAATGAAGACCCAACGCCCACATAAACCGATTTATTCAAACTACCAACTCTTACAAGCAGAATGGGGTTGAGCAGGACATAGTCCGCCTATACCTATTCCCCTATTCGCTTACTCACCATGCCTTGACCTGGTTTGAGGGATTAGAGACCGGCTCTATCTCTTCTTGGACGGAAATGGGTAATAAGTTTCTAACTAAGTACTTTCCTCCGGCCAAACAAACCAAATGCAAGAATGACATCATGAACTTCCACCAAGCTCATGATGAATCTATCTATACGGCATGGGAGAGATTTAAGAGTCTTCTAAACAAATGTCCTAACCACCTGATTGAGAAAACCAGCCAGCTGTGCATGTTTTACAACGGTCTTGTTCCAAACCACCGCATCACCCTCGACGCTGCCGCTCAAGGATGTATTATGCTACTCTCCGCAGATGAGGCTTGGAATCTGATCGAGAATATGACGATGCACCATCACGATTGGAACTCTGGTGAGCGTTCCTCATCATCGGCACTGCTTGCCGCATCCAACCCGCTCCAGGCTGAAGCTATCAAGTCCCTAACGGAGAAGATCGAGACTTTGACTAAACAGATCGGCAAATTAAAGAAACCATCCCAGCATGTCCATCAAGTTCAGGAATGCCAGAACTGTGCCAACCTCCCAACTGCTGCTTATCAGGTTGAGTACGAGGATCCCGCTGATGGAACGGTTTACTATGCTCAATTCCCAGCTCGCCCTCAAAATCAGTCGCGTTTCAATCAAACCTCTCCCCCTAGGACTAGAGGCACTCAATACCCACCTAGAAACCAACCGCCTTTCCAACCCACCTACCAACCTAGATACCCACAACAAACCCAACTCACCTATAACCAACAACTATCATTGACTGCACCCGACGCAGCTCAATCGACTGAACCCACTAAAACCCTTGTGCCCATTACTAGTACAGATGACACCCTCACTAAGTTCATCCAAGACCAACACCAGGTCAACCAAAAGACTAGCGCTAGGCAAGACCAAACTGACCTATACCTTAGGAACCAATTGGCCGTTCTCAAAACTCTTGAGGCCCAAATTGGACAACTAGCCCAACGTCTTGACTCTAGGCCTCATGGTAATCTCCCTAGTAACACGGTACAAAACCCCCACATTGAAGAGGCTAAACAGATGAGTACTACAGACACGAAGGAGGCACCGGGCCAACCTTCCACTACTTCTCCTGTCCCACCGACAGTCGAGACTCCGTCTATCCCTACACCACCAAGGGAAGTACAGATTCCGTTTCCTAACCGACTTAGGAAAGCCTACAAAGCCAACACCTTCCGAATCGATGGAAAGTTCATGGACACGGTGTCCAGAACCCCTTCCAGTTCAAAATACATCCTTAAACTCCTGTCTACCAAGGACAAGGTACCTGAAGTACCCAATGTCCCACTGAACGCGGAATGTTCAGCAATCATTAAGAATGACCTACCGGAGAAATTAGCAGATACAGGACGATTCACCCTTCCCTGTTCGATCTATCACTCGGGCATGATACACTCTCTAGCCGACCTAGGAGCCAGTATCAACCTTATGCCTTATTCACTTTATAAAAGATTGGAATTAGGACCCCTTAAGCCTACCAAAATGAGTGTCCAGCTAGCTGACCAATCCATTAGATACCCTAAGGGAATAGCTGAGAATATCATGGTTAAGGTAGATAAGTTCCTATATCCCACCGACTTTGTAGTAATGGACATTCAGGAAGATGTTCATATCCCTATCATCTTAGGAAGGCCATTCTTGAACACCGCGTGTACTATCATCGATGTTTATTCACAGACTCTCAGTCTTAGATCTCATGGAGAGACTGTTACCTTCAAGATTGATCAGACTGAGCAGGCTTTGACTGAGCATGCTGAGATATGTATGATTTCTACAGGCAGAGTTACTTCGGATGATGATTCCGAACCAGATACACGGATGTATGTCGAGCCTACTATGATTGCTTCCGACACTGAGGAAGAAGAAATGGAAGAAGAGGAAGAGACTGAAGAAGAAATAGAAGAAGAAGAGGAGGACGAGACAGAAGAAGATCAAACCACACCGACTTACCTTCCTGAGTCATACCTTCCGACGTCAGAAATAATGCAGATAGACTACACTCAAAGTTTTATTCCGCTGCCAGATAGTGATTCAGAGGAAGAAGAACCAATGAAGGATCATTCTAGTAAACTCATCACATCAGACCTCGATCCACTCACCTTCCCTAGACTTCGAACTCAACTTGAGCTAGGAAGTACTTCTGGTTCCAGTCATGATTCCGACTCTCAGAAAGAAAGGGAAATTGAGATGATCTCTTCTCAGCCGATATCTCAGATCACCGACGAGTCTCAGTCACCACCTACCGTTATGGAGTTCCCTGATTCACTAGAGGTTGATCCCACAATGACAGAAAGTGACGAGGATGATGTCGTATTCATCGATGTTCCGATAGATATCCGCTCTATTCACCTTCGTCTACCTTCCACCATTCCAGACTCTTCTCTCGGAACGATCCAAGTACCGATCATCGCTAATCACGAAGAAATGATCAGTACTATTGAGCAATACGAGGATGACTTTCGTACCTTGATGGCGATTATCAGAGATTCTACTATTGAGTACATGCCACATCAGAGAGACTTGATCGAGGAAATTGAAGCAGAATATGATGTTTATCGTGCCACCAACTCTCGAAGTCCTCAGCATCTACAAAATCGCATCCATGCCTTCGCCGAGGATCTCGCTACTCAGCTTCTGCAAGAACCTCGGAATAGTGATGAGCCATCTGCTGACGAGCTAGAGTTCTTTGAAAATCAGAAAATCATATATGGCAAGGTATACGAGACACTAATCAGGTCTGCATTTCCATATTCGCCCAGACAGATGGAGTTTCTACACTCTTACAGATACAATATGGACTATGCTACTGGGAACCCTGATGACGAAGTCGACAAACAGATGATGAGTGATCTTCAGGGATTGATGAACTCTATGGCTAATAAAAATCATATCGACGATTCTTCACCACACAGGTTTTACATCGACTGCACTTTAGAGTTCCACGCTCACAAGATTATCGAAAGGATGGAGCGTGTATGCCAGGAGGAAAGGACCCGTGACATCCCTTCATCCATACCTGAAGATTCGTTGGTTAACACCGCAAACTTCATCACAGAGCAGCTTAGAGATATCTTCGGTACTGTCTTCACAGGAGAGCCCAGACAGTTGTTCCATGATGGACTGCGTGAGGTTTACAATAGAATGATTAACATCTTTCGTAAACCCAACCTCACGTATTCCAGTCATCAAAAACAGCTCATCCAAGGCATCCTCGAGTCCATTGAAGAATTAGGAAGAAGCACTAGCGTCAGCACTCATGAAGACATCCATTTGCGCTTTTTCGGATTCATGGATTCATTAAGGCAGGGACGACCAGAGCGTGAGAGACTCGAGTACAACGGGACCTACTTCATAGATTCCGATGGACCCATCTCCAAAGCAGTTTATGATATCACCTGGGACCTCTTATACTTGCAGAGGGTGGCTGAGGAACACTTCGATAGCTTCCCTCTTTTCGTCTCAAGAATCCCGAACATTACCCAAGTCATCACTCGCTATTACCTCAAGTTCTATCCACAAAACTCCAGGGCTCCACCACCGAGCATCTCTAGCCCTGGAGGTTCCTTTTCTGGCTGATCCAGGAGGAACAAAAGTCGAGCCCTCGACTTTAAATAGAAGCGCTTCTCGGGAGGCAACCCGTGGAATAAATATCCTTTAGTATTAGTAGTAATTTTATTTTCCAAGAAGTGAATTATCTCTGACTATCTTTCACACTTGGATATACAAAATCTTTCAAAACACCACTTCATTTTCAAACTAAATCCAGAAATTAGGAAACATTTTTAAAATGATAAGTCATGTGTTTCGAGCATTTGAGGAACTTGTGTGCTACTTTCACACATTATGCTCGAACTCGTTTAAAAACACATGTCTTACAAATGATTTGTAGTAGAAAACATCTTTTCACATTCTGGAATAGTGACACTCTTTCGGTAAAAGCTATAAAAAATTGAGAAGTTGGTCAAAAAGTATATCCAACGTGTTCACACTTACGAGATATGTTCACATGAGAGAACGATGAAGAGAATGAAGAATTAAGCCATTTTGTACCAAGTGCTCTTCCCAACAGCCGAATGCACTTCATGGAACTGCCGCAAGAAGGATATCTAGCAAGTACTCTTCTTCAAGGCAGCATATCTTCAGACTCTCAGCTTCCTTCAACCGCTTTGTTAGGGGAGTTCTCTCGTTCTTATCCTTGTTTCGATATAGATTATTTTGCTTTATTTTTCAAGTAGACTATGCCATATCCTAAGCTTATCACTAAGTGTGGGATTCCAGCCCAAAATAAACACTTGAGAAACATTTTCCGATATGTTCAAACTCTAAGTGTGGGATTTTACTTACAATAAAATCTCAACTCAAGAGAACATTAGGGACAATGTTCCTCTAAGTGTGGGATAGCGGTATAGAATACCTTAGGTCAGATTCTTTCTTCCAAAAGCAAACTCGGAAAATGTTCCTCAATTTCAAAACCTCACTTTTGCTTGAAATTTTTCAAAATTTTTGAATAAAAATGTCTTGAGAGGAATCATTTTCATATATGAGTGGTGTATTTTGGAAGTTAAGATTAAATAAGTTAGGAATTTCTTTAGCTTGAAATAATAATCTAAAAGGGCAGCGCATGGCTAGGCACATATAACCCAATCTTGTAGTGAGGTATCTTGAGCCCATGAAAAGCATTCATTTTTAATGCTTCACTATTCGTTTGATGAGTGTGTGCTGATGCTTGCATCTGGAATTAGAACTTGCTCCTGTTATGCATGTCGAGACTATATTGGTAGAGTACCGTACGCGGTATAGGTGCAATCAGATGACCTTGACATTCCTTAGGATTTAAACCCCTTTTCACATATCTCTTCAAGCCCAAAACCCTTCCAACACTCATTTTTAGTGTTGATGATCCTCCTAGAAAACCCTGTTGAGCCCTAGCCTTTTCGTTTCTTTAAAACCCAAACTTTCAACCCATTCACTTTCACACCCACCAAAACCTTATCTTAGAAATTTTTAAATTTTTTTAAAAATGATATTTAGGTATTCTTTTTGCTTTCACTCCAAATCCACAAATTTGTTTTTACTCATAACTTCTCGCGTGCGTTTCCATATAAATACTCAAAAATCGAGAGTCTTATGGTGTGTAAAATTGGCACCAAGTAAATTCGAAATTGTCAGAAGTGTGAAAAATGAAAGTCTGAAAAGGTCTCAAAAGGGCAATAAAATAAAAAGTGAAAAATGCCTTAGAAATTCCTTGGCAAAGAAGTTCTAAAGTCCAAAAATATATAGAAAAAGAAAAGAAATGAAAAATATGTAATAAAGCTAAGTGCTTCGATTCTTCCGAAAAAAACTCCGAGTCTTAAAAGAATATAAATCCTCCGTGTGTTTTTAAGAGATAGAAGTCAAAATAGCTATCTCATTCCCTTCTCGCTATCCGTTTCCGTTTTCATTAAAAAGTTTATCTAAATAAAGTTTTTTCATAAGTTTGAAAAGGCCTAAGATAAGTAAAACCCTTTTATTTAAAACCAATTTCCCGCTTATCCATTCCCTTTGACCCTCACCAAACATTACAACCCATCTGAATGTCCTGGGATGATTAGCACCATCCTCACCTAAGGGGTGGAGATGTGATTCTCGAGCAAGCCTATGACGAAGGATGCCGCATGACTGGCTATTGAGCGATTTCGTTTGATTAGAATGATAGGTAACCCGAAACACTTATGAGTGAATTGAGTGACCACCTGGGGAGATCGCCTAGTCTTGTATATCCCAAATAGCTTGCCCTAGAAAATTATTTCATGCTTCTGGAACGAATACCTTATTTCTTCTTGGCTTCCAGGATATATTACTTGTATATGGAATTGTTTGCTCTTAAACATTTTGATTCACCCAAAATGCATTGACACTTTCAAATATTTTCATTGGGAAAGCAAGTGAGAAATTTAAGTTTTGCTTGAGGACAAGCAAAGTCTAAGTGTGGGATATTTGATGACACGCAAAAAGTCAAGTTTTAACGTGCCATTATCTCACCTTTTTAGCCCAATTATGGATGAAAACATTTGAAATATACATTTTTATACTAAATTTCATAATGAACGCTAAAATATAGACGATGCTTCAAGAATCAACTAAAAAGGCCTAAAAACGAATAAAATAGAGCATAAACGATCTTAAGCATTCTTGTTCACGTATTTTAGCACCTTTTGAGCTCTGCTTGGAATTATGACCTCTAACTTATGTCATTCTGTTCCTTAGGAGTTTACGATCGCGTGGATATAAAGAACGCTCAAAACGGACATCGGATGAAAAAGTTACGCCCAATCGAAGATTCAAGGCAACCGACGGACCACGATACGGGAGGCACCAAGCCGTATACGGGCAATCCCAGCCGTATACGTCCTAGACCCAACCGTATACGGCCTGGCTAGGGCGTATACGGCCTGATGCCAGCCGTATACGGACATTCCCCCTCGTATCCGGCCTTGTCCCTCCCCCGATACGGCCAATCTCTCCCGTATACGGCCAAACTCAACCGTATCGTGTGTTTTGGTCATCCAAGGTGTGATTTTGATACGGTTGAGGAATACGGTTGAGATTTTGAAGATGGAAATACGGCTGAGGAATACGGTTGAGCTTCTATTATAAATATGGGGTTAAACCTCCTCATTTCACACACTCTTACATTATTACATTCTTAGATTCATATTCTCTTCCAATTTCTCTTATACTCTTTAGGTTAGATTTATATTTTATTTTCGTAGTTAGCAGCTAGTTAGTCACGGCTTTGACCGGACGAATAGGGGGGTAATATTGTAATATTGCTTGGAGGATACTCGAAGTTCTGCTTGTATTTCTTCACGCTATATTCAGCTACGCTGTTACTCTGGTTAATTCTATCCTTTATCTATTTTATAATGATGATTGTTATTACTGTTATCATGCTAGATTTAGGATCATTTGCCATGATTAGCGAGTAGTTTTACTGCGTGTTTGCTATGATGTAATTAGTCGTATTAATTGGGATGATGTCATTATGAAAACAACGGAGGTAACGTTATACGGCTTTCATTTGTATAGCGCCGGAAACATCACAAATGTGTGTAGTACGGAACGTGGAAGCTATGAAAGTTGTGGGCACAATCCGTTGTCGATTAATGATTAATTAATTGTTGATCCACTTTCTATCAATGATTTTAAACCTCAATCAAACTTAACGCCTTTCAACCAGTAAACGTGGCTGCGGCCTTAATGATAGGACGTCGCGAACCCTATCCAAAGGTGATTAGTTATCTGTGTCTAAAACATGGTCTGATTTGTGACGAATGTAAACATTGTTTTCTAAATGGAACACCAAGTACATCGTCATCATGGAAATAATGCTATCACTCGTGAACGCAAACTACATGGTGATTATGGAAAAATGTTTTCTAACTTGAATACAAAGTACACCGGTATTGTGGAATTATCGCTTTCCTCTCAGAACGTACCTGTGGAAACACTGTCTTCTCTCGAACGCAAATATTACGCTATTTACAAATTAGGGATTTATTGGGATTTTAAAGTAAGGGCTGGTTTATATAATAGATGGAGAATTTCTGTGCTTAAATACAAACTTAGTTAAACAAGTCTAGGGTTTAAGGCAAAGTAGGTACCGTAATTCGGCTAAGAACTTGGTATTTCCACGGGAAGAGTCGTAGTTCCCTATTGTGTACGAACGTTTTACTTAGACTTTACAAACCCATTGATAGAAAGTGATCAACATATACAAAACATGATCTTGAACTTAAATGTTTCGTTTAAATCTAAAGTATTCCTGTGGGGTTAAGAAAGGTCAGACATCGAGATTGGTTTGTCGTCATATTCATGCACCCAGGATTTATATCCATATAAGGGTCGCTCTTCCGTTATCGGTTGGCGTTGTATGGCCGGATAAACTACTCTGATCAGAATCATGATAGCCTAGTTACTCAGTGACATGCTGATTTATCAGTAGGGAGCTAGTGCTTACTCCTCAATACTCGGAATAAATGAAATACAAATCTTTTGAAATCATTTTACAAATCAAACATCATCCCAATTAGGAAAACTAATGAAGTCATAGCAAACACCTCCCCTAGATTATCTGCTAACTACATAAAATTTTATCTACTTTATTTTAATTTCCTGCCTAAGTATAAAAACCAAAACAAAACCTCCAAAAATCTTTTAAAACCATTACTAGTTTGATAAATCGTCTCCAACGTAAACGTTTCACAATACAACTGGTTTATAGAACGACCCTAGGTCATACTTATTACCGTACCCATAGTTTTAAGTATACTTAGGCCCCGCACTTACAAATTTTAAAACACCCGTTGGTGGACGCGCCCGGAGGAAGGCACCGCAACGACGCGAGTCAAATCGCGACCGACCTCTAGGCGCCCATCAGTTAGGTACATAATAGGATCGTAACTATAGCTTATTAAGAAATATAGGAATATCTATTGAGCAATCTGGAATCCTAATTGGTATAACGGAAAAGCTGTAAAACGTCCAAGTATCCGGTATAGCGTTAATACAAATACGTGGGAAGCCGAGTAAAGGTCGTAGGCATAATACTTTATCTACCAATTAGCTTCTATGACCTCACCGGATTAATCATCACACCTAGTAGCCTTATCCCTCATAACTATCCATCCAAATAACATTGACGAAATCACAGCAAACATATTCCTTATCTTGATTTCTCTGCGTTCTCCGTACAAACCTCTGTCTTTAATTTAGTTTTTAATTTTAGTAATTAGATTAGAAAACCAACCAACCAATCAAAAGTAAAAAAAAAAAACACAACTAAATTACAAAAGATAATTAATCTTCCTAGATTCCCATGCCCGTTGTAGTTTGAAGAACGACACCTGAGTCATACATACCGCTTACTGCCCTTTAGGTCTTTAGGTTCTATTAAAACTTAGGATACCCTGCATTATAAATATAAAACACACTGTCCGCGCATCCTGGTTGGACGGTTCAACGACCGGAGTAAAACCCGACCGCTGGGGGTTTTTAAAAGAAAAAATTTTCAATACTACTTTTGATGAAGTATTGTACTGTGAGCAAGACAAAATCGAAATTGATGGTGCTCGTTTTTTGTTGTGGGATGAAACTTGAGTAGAGGTAAAAAAACGAGGCTCAGAATTCTGGCAAACGAATTGAGCTATTCCTTATAAAGATGAATGAAGAACTTGACGTTCATCAGAGTGACTATGATAGTGATGACAGCAACACTCGTTACTTAAGACATTTTCCCAATGGCACTAACTCTCCGTAATGCAAATGACGTCTATCTTTCAGCATGCTGTAATGTAGGTTTTTAATTATTGTTAAGTGTTTTTTTAATTGGTTATTTGATGCATGTCTTAATTATGGTCTTAGCTATGTAATGTATGGTTTTACTTATGTAATGTATGGTCTAATTATGTAATGTATGCTTTACAATGATGTATGGTTTACTGTGCTTTTAAGTATAGTTTAGTGTGTTTTTAAAATTGTATTATCTTGTGTACCAAAATGTCGCTTTATATATGACTTTTACTATCATAAGTAAGAAAATTTCGCCTTAAAGATGAGTTGTCTTGACATAACTCATACATAACAACAAATACATAATATTGTAACAAACGCATACAAGTAATCCTTGATGTTGTTACAGGTACACAACGATAAACAACATAACAGGAAAAGTACGACCTAATAGTTGATATTTTAAATGCGTAACCACAAACAACCTAAGCAAACAACCTCATAATATTGTAACAAACACATACAAGTAATCCTTGACGTTGTTACATGTACACATCGATAAACAACCTAATAGGAAAAGTACGACCTAATACTTGATATTATAAATGCGTAACGACAAACAACCTAAACAAACTACCTAAGCAAACAACCTTCTTCTCGAATTTGAAGGGCCATCCTCGTTTGCTCCGTTATTCATGTTGCTAGTTGAATCGCCATAAAGTGGAGTGAATTTAGTACGTGAGATGTAAACTTCAACCTGTCCGGTCGGCCCTTCACTTTGCAGCAGCATTTGAAATACATCATCATCTTCATGATGCAATGCATGGAGTCTGGAATCCAAGCCCTCATTACGCTTCTTAAAATAGTAGAATCTAGCTAAAGTGTCATCATAACCTAATTCAGAATATATCTTATCCATTTGATCAATACAAAAAGTTGCTAAATGTAAACAATTAACATAAGTGACTGATATCGCGTAAAAAGTTACGTTTTTACTACCGATATCTCTCTCATTCTGGAACGACTCTTGGCATATTAGTTCAAAAAACAGTACAAATCAATGATATTATGCCAAGATGGTCAAAACAAGGTTGCACGATAAAAATCAAGCAAAACGGATGAAAAACGATCATTCCACACACGTTTGAAGATTCAAGGCATCAAAACGAGATTTCAAGACTAAAATGCCCTCCACCAACATCCATTCTATCCAAGATGTTCGTTTTCAAAATACGAATCCAACAGAAGAAGAATCAACTAAAACGGATAAAGAATGAAGATTCTACGCCCGCTAGAAGATCCAAATGATTCGCACGCATTATCTGGAGCTAGAGACCTCGTCTCAGGGCCTATATTATGTCAAAATCTTTGTTTTTGAATTACGAATCCAACAAAAAAAGAATGGACGCAAACGGACGCATAACGAAGAAAACACGCACGAATCGAGAAACGAAGCAAAAGACGGCGAAACGGGGCGGGGGTGGGCCAGCCGCCGCCGGCCACCCACCAGCCGCCGCCGGCCACCCCGTACCTGCCTCGGTTTCCGTTTTTGGCAACTTTTGGTACCTGGTGCGCCTACTTTTCGTGTTGTACAGTACCCGGTGCGCTTACTTTTCGTGTTGAACGGTACCTGGTGCACCCTTTTGGCATCATTGCCGCGTAAAAAGTCATGTTTTTACTACCGATATCCCTCTCATTCTAGAACGATACTTGGCATTTTCACTCAAATATAGCACAAATCAGTAACATTATGCCAAGATGGTCAAAACAAGGTTGCACGATAAAAATCAAGCAAAACGGATGAAAAACGAAGATTTCATACACGTTTGAAGATTCAAGGCATCAAAATGATATTTCAAAACTAAAATGCCCTCCACCAACATCCATTCTGTCCAAGATGTTCGTTTTCAAAATACGAATCCAACAGAAGAAGAATCAACTAAAACGGATAAAGAATGAAGATTCTACGCCCGCCGGAAGATTCAAATGATTCGTACGCAATATCTGGATCTAGGGACCTCATCTCAGGGCCTATACTATGTTAAAATCTTCGTTTTTGAATTACGAATCCAACAAAAAAAGAATCGACGCAAACGGACGCATAACGAAATAAACACGCACGAATCGAGAAACGAAGCAAAAGAAGGTGAAAAGGGGCGGGGGTGGGCCAGCCGCCGCCGGCCACCCACCAGCCGCCGCCGGCCACCATAGGGGCGCCGCCGGCCACCCCGTACCCTCCTCGGTTTCCGTTTTTGGCAACTTTTGGTACCTGGTGCGCCTACTTTTCGTGTTGTACAGTACCCGGTGCGCCTACTTTTCGTGTTGTACGGTACCCGGTGCACCCTTTTGGCTTCCTTTTACTAACATGCACCTCTTGATGCTAATATGAACCAAATCTCACCTATAAATAGGAGGCTTAAGGCTCCATTTCAAAATGTCCCATATGCACTAGTCATATTACTTTCTTACTTTCTCATTCTACTTTCTTACTTTAAATTTAGCATTAGATTATTTCATCATTTTGTTTAGAGTAGAAAGAAAGCTAGGAACGTTTTGTAATATTTGGTGTACGCTTGGAGTTACGCTTATTAATTCAAGTCTATTCCTTCTCGCATATTAATCTCGGTTATTTCTATCCTTATCTATCTTAATTAAATATGTTTGCTTTAATTATGTTAGAGATCGTTTATGCCATGATTAGCGAGTAGATTACTATTGTATTTGTTGTGATGTAGTTAGTATATATAATTGTGGGATGACTTTAAATACGTCGTGAAATAATACGATGGCCCCGATTCGACTGATTACTCGGTATAGTATTGGAAATGCTTTTGAGCATAGTACAAATATATGGAAGCCGGTAATGAACCGAAGGTAGTTGTATTATAGATCGATGTTATAAAATTGGAAACTTTGTGAACGGACTTATCTTGTGATTTTAAACCTAAAACTTACATTCGCCTTTCGATTAACAAACGTGATTGTAACCCTGTAAAGAGGAGTCGCGAACCTCAATACTCGGTCAATAGTTATCTGTGTAAAAAACTATGTTTTTAAATGTAACGTCATGCAAGCATAATAAAATGCAATGTGATTACGTGGACTGGCCATGAGTATTGTACACTTCTGATCACAATGTACTTATCATGTGAACATCGCGAAGCAATTAAACTCACAACGGAAACATCGGTAAACGATTAAATACGTTGTGAGCTACCATAGTATTTTCCGACATGGTCTGGGTTTAACTTTCTGTAAAAAGCCGTCAGCATTATAATTAGTTGTTTTAGTTTAGATTAGATTAGATTAGGTAGGCTACAGGCTAAATGACCATTTACGAAAACCTAGGGATTTGTTAATTGTATTGAGAAAGGCAAGTTTGAAATCCAACTTAAACCGATACTTTTTCCTAAAAACCATGAAACCTAAAGTACGGTATGCAAGAAACCTAAATGTTTTCCCTCGTTTATCACGCTTAAGTTTCATGGATAGAAATTGATTAAATAAGTCCGGACACAAGTTCTAAGTTAGTTGTTTAATGGATTCATAATCATTGTGGTATTAAGAACGGCTAGACATGTTATGGACTTGCTACTCTATTCCTTCGCCCACGAGCGAATACGTTCAATAATATGGGCCACTGACTCCCTCACAGGAGAGTGTGGAGAGTTGAGCATTGTCTGTTTGGTCAGAATCATGATACCTTAGTTCCTCGTGACATATTAGTTGATAATCGACTAATAAGGAATCTATTGGTTATACCATAATTAATGAATCTCATAAGCAACCCAATTTAGTTAATCGTTTTCCCGTAAGAGTCATCATCCCACGATTATTAACTAACGAACTGACAACAAATACTACTTTGCATTATCTGACATCTTATTACATTTTATTCGCTTTATTTAGTTTACTTAAATAACTGAACCAAAACCCCCAACGCACTCTTTTAAAACATTTACTAGAAAAGAAAGATTGATTGGATCACCTCCGTTTCAATTCAGTTTCTCTTTAAGAACGACTCTAGGTCCAACTTACCGCCTACTAACCCTTTAGTTCAGTACTAGTAAGTCACACTTAGACCCCAGCAATTATAAATTTCTAAAACCACGTTGACAACGTCAACAAGTTTTTGGCGCCGCTGCCGGGGAGACTAACTGTCCGATACAGAGGCCCAACCAATCCCAACTCTAGTAAACCCTTAGGATAAAACCTTCTAAAAAAAAAACACAAAAACATTTCCTTTATTGTTTATTTTCTTTGTTATCTTTTCTTTTAGTGTATGACCTGTTCCCCTAGATCTGCACCACTGTTTAACTTTCCCGATCCAGAACTTATAATACGCACTATTCGACGAGAAAAGAAGCAATCTGCACTTAAGCAAGCAATGGCTGAACGCATCACTCTCGCTGACAATAGCAAACCCTCTATCGAAGGAAGAGGAGGACCAATTCTCTACCCTGAAACCCCTGGTCAATCTTTCGAGCTTAAACACCACATCATCCAACTAATCCAAAACCACTGTCAATTCCATGGATTGTCCAGTGATAACCCAAACTCTCACCTCGACAAGTTCATATCTCTCTCAAATTCCTACAAGCAAAACGGAATTGGCCAAGACACAATCTGTTTATACCTTTTCCCTTATTCGCTCACCCATCATGCGCAAACATGGTTTGAAGGTTTAGAGACCGGCTCTATCCCTTCATGGACTGCGATGGCGACAAAGTTCCTAACCAAGTACTTTCCGCCCTCTAAACAAACCAAACTCCGAAATGACATCATGAACTTTCGACAAGCTTTCGATGAGTCATTATATACCGCATGGGAATGATTCAAAGGAGCATTGAAGAAATGCCCTAATCACCGACTCGATAAGTCTGCACAATTATGCACCTTCTACAATGGTTTAGATCCTAACCACCGGACCACTCTCGATGCTGCTGCACAAGGAAGCTTCATGGAAAAAACCGACGAAGAAGGATGGAACCGTGTAGAAAACATGACAATGCATCACCACGATTGGAATTCTGGAGATCATTCAACATCTTCCACACCTATCGCTGCTGCAAACCCGATTCCAGTCGAAGCAATTAAGGCACTAACAGAGAAAATGGACTCGCTCGTCAAACAGTTTGGAGAACTTAAGAAACAACAGCACCAAGTACACCAAGTGCAAGTTTGTCAACACTGTACCAGCCCGCAACCATCTGGCGAATACCAAGTTGAATACGAAGAAGCAGATGGCACCGTCTACTATGCTCAGTTTCCAGCTCGACCACCCGGTTTCAACCAAAACAACAACCAACCTAGAGGACCTCCCTTTCCGCCAAGAAACAACCAACAACCATACCAACCCCGATACCCACCTAGATATCCACCCTACCAACAACAATCACAACTTTCTTATAATCAACCCCTTGCACTTCCTGCACCCACTTCCGACACAAACCAAACCACAGAACAAATCACCAAGACAAATGCCCCAGCTTCAAGTTCAGACGACGCTTTCACCCAATTCATGCAAGGTCAACACCTGCTCAACCGAAAGACGTCCGCTAGATAAGACCAAGCCGACCTCTTCATGAGAAATCAATTGGTTGTGCTAAAGAATTTGGAAGCTCAAATTGGACAATTGGCACAACGTCTTGAGAATAGACCCCGAGGAAGTTTGCCCAGCAACACGGTTTAAAATCCGCATGTTGAGGAAGCAAAGCAACTTACAACACCAAAGGAAGCAGCTACTACTCCACCTGCTGCTGTTCCAGTAAGGGAGAAACAAAGGTCAAGATACCAGCTGTAGAAACAATGAACAAAGAGGTTAGAATCCCTTACCCCGCTAGACTTAAAGTTCAACCTAAGAAACTGTCATCCTTTAAGTTAGATGGAAAATTCCTTGATACCATGTCTAGAGTTCCTGGTCGTAATAAGTATATTAGAAAATTGCTATCCACCAAAGATAAATTGCCTGAAGTGAACAACATTCCCCTTAGTTCTGAAACTTCAGCCCTACTTAAAAATAGCCTTCCCGAAAAATTAGGAGATACTGGTAGATTTACACTCCCTTGTTCTATCTACAATTCCGGAAATATGAGCGCTTTAGCCGACTTAGGAGCCAGCATTAACCTTATGCCCTACTCCCTGTCTAAGAGGCTAGAACTTGAAAACTTGAAACCCACTAAGATGACCGTCCAGCTAGCCGACCAATCTGTTAGATACCCCAAGGGAATAGCTGAGAATGTCCTTGTTCAAGTTGACAAATTTTTCTTTCCAACGGATTTGGTGGTAATGGATATCCACGAGGACATAAACATCCCGATTATCCTTGGAAGACAATTCATGAATACAGCTAGAGCAGTGATTGATGTGTATAACCACACGATTGTTCGCATGGTGAAAGCATCACTTACAAGATCGACCAACCGGAATGCACCCCAGAAGAGGAAGAATGTTGTGCTATATTGTAACACCCCAGAAATTCATTGTTTTGCGGAAGCATAGTTTGGGGTGTTACTAATCAAATATCACAGCACAAAGATAAAGTAAACGACATCTATATGCAACGTTTGCAAATTTGTTACATTCCATAGATATATTGTTTGAAAACTTAGTGTTTCCGTATACAAAAATGTAGTTTCCCTAGAGTCCGCGCGTATAGCGGGAGATTCTATTACATAATCGAAATATACAAAAGATAATGCTAAGAATCTCCGTTAATGCAGTTGTTGAAATCATGCGACTCTAGCTAAAATCCTGGAGTAATCCTACTCCATCCGGGTACCTGAGAAAACATGCTAAAAAGTGTCAACCAAAAGGTTGGTGAATCTCACAGGTTTGTAAGTAATATCGGCTTTGAACACGAGATTTCATTAGTAATGCCCGTAGGCGTAAAATCAGCCATTGCAATCCAGCAATCGTTAAATCAGTATTTGCAATCCAGCAAATGTAAATAAGTAAGTTTATACCGTTGCCATGAGGCTCATAATCGAAGCTTAACCCGTAAGTAATAAGTTTGCTCCCGTGACATGCTCGTAAATGAGCAAGCATCAGTAACGAATAAGTAGTCACCCGTTTATACGTGTAAATCAGTACGTGGCAGCGCTACTGCCCCGGGTGGGGAGGGTCATTTCCCTAATGGATCCATTAACTAGTGTTCGCGCTTAAGTCCATAACTAACGATATATGATGGAGAGACTTCTGTAAATAGTAACAACTCATGCAATTCCGTTTGGTATAGTAAACAGTTTAGTACTTGTGTTCAAGAAAAAGTAGTAGCATGTATCTCCCCCAATAAGATAAAACAGTAAAAGTGGGGCCGTAAGACTCACCTGAGTCTTTGCAAGTACGTTTATATCAATAAACGAGTAAATAATATCAACCGTAGGTTCTCCGAACCCGTAACCTTCAAATGCCTAAACATATAAAGTTAAGTAAGTAGATGTCTCGCAAGACCATCTAGGCTAGTTGTTTACACAACTCATTATGTCCAAGTGTTTGTTTAGTAATCCGTTTGTAGTTTGAAAACAAATATGGCCCGTTGGTGACGGTTTGTAAAAATGATTCAAAGTGTTATCATTTATAACGCAATTTAGTGTAATTGTAATAGAAAGTATGTTCTATGACGTTTGTTAAGTCGTATGACATAAGTATTTGAAGTTGTGTAAGTTCGACACTTAGTAAAATCTGACTTTTCAAGGTTCTGGTTTGTGCGACGTAGCATGCGACGTAGCATGCGACGTAGGGTGCGACGTTGGGTGCTACGTCGCAGATCCTGACTGCGACGTTGAGCATGACGTCGCTATGTGCGATTTTGCAATTTAATGCGACGTAAAGGCTGACGTCGCTATATACGACGTTGCGAGGGGTAGTGCGACGTAGTGGCCTACGTCGCAGGTAGCCCGTCGTCTCTGCGACGTAGCGGTCTGATCGGACAATGGTGGCCGGAAAATCGGTCGAAAAACTTCCGTTTGGTCCAAATCTTTTACCCAACCCATTTTTGTACATGTTGGGCATATATAAACCATAAAAACGTAAAAATGAGTAAAAACGGAGAGTTTCGGGTTTTGTCGGAAACTTACAAAATGTCGGATCGAAAATCCGAAAAGATGGAAAGGTAGATCGGGATGCCGTGGTTCTTTTATTCCAAAGGAGTGGTATGATTCGGCGTCGTTTCGTGATGTTATTTTGTGATTTTGTAATATGGTGGTGGTTTTGTTAGTTGAGAGAGAAATGAGAGAAAGAAAAAGAAAGAAATGAGAAAGTGAAAAGAAAGAGAAAAGGAAGTGGGAGGTTAAGCCTCCCATTTTCAGTCCGCGCCTCCGCGCTCCGTGCGGTGTTCGTTTCCTCCGTCGTTTAAACGTTAAATCAAGCAGTTATATTTTTAAAAGATGACGGGAATATTTTAATGAAATACCTTGAAATTAATTATAAAAACATTCGTCGCGATATTATAATTAATGTTTGTTCGCTGTGTATTTTATATAATAAAATACGTTCTCATTGTTTAGGTAAGTTTCTGTCACCAACGTCAAAATAATTGTGTCGGACTCCGTCCGGTTCATTCGTACGATTAATCCAAATCGCGTAAGTACACACATATATATATAAATCACCTTATATATATATACAAATAGAGTCTGCAATTAGTCCTATTACATACTAATTACAACTAGTTACAAGTAATTAGGCATAATTAATTATCCTAATTTAGCAGGTGTTACATTCTCCATTTGTTAAAGAAATTTCGTCCCGAAATTAGTTCGTGTGCACAGATGGTGCGTTGTCTGGGAAGAGATGTGGGTATTTCTGTCGCATTTGGTCTTCCCGTTCCCAGGTGAACTCAGGGCCGCGCCTAGAATTCCACCTGACTTTTACTATGGGGATACGACTCTGTTTCAATTGCTTGACCTCTCGGTCCATGATTTCCATAGGTTTCTCGACAAAATGAAGTTTATCATCGATTTGAATTTCGTCGAGCGGTATAATCAGCGTCTCGTCATACAGACATTTCTTCAAGTTAGAAATGTGGAATGTGTTGTGTACGCTGCTAAGTTCAGCAGGAAGTTGCAGGCGATATGCCACTGGACCAATCCTTTCAAGGATTTCGAATGGTCCGATGTATCTAGGATTTAGTTTGCCTCGTTTCCCGAATCGAATAACACCTTTCCACGGTGCCACTTTGAGAAGTACCTTGTCTCCTACCTGGAACTCAAGGTGTTTGCGTCTCACGTCAGCATAGCTTTTCTGACGATCACGTGCGGCTTTCAGCCGGTTTTGAATACCAACGATTTTCTCAGTAGTTTCTTGAATGATTTCTGGACCCGTGAGTTGGGATTCTCCTAACTCAGTCCAACAGACAGGTGATCGGCACTTACGTCCGTAAAGTGCCTCGAAGGGTGCAGCCTTTATGCTGGTATGGTAACTGTTGTTGTACGAAAACTCACACAACGGTAAGTGATTTTCCCAAGAAGTACCGAAGTCGACTACGCAGGCTCGTAGCATATCCTCCAGTGTTTGAATAGTTCGCTCGCTTTGGCCATCGGTTTGCGGGTGGTAAGCAGTACTCATATCCAGACGAGTACCAAGAGATTTCTGTAGCGATTGCCAAAAGTTAGAAGTAAAACGGCTGTCCCTATCCGAGATGATCGAGATAGGTACACCGTGTCGCGAGATGATTTCTTTGACATAGATACGAGTCAGACGCTCCATCTTGTCGGTTTCCTTGATGGCCAGAAAATGAGCAGATTTCGTGAGACGGTCCACGATCACCCAAATGGTATCGCAACCACTCGAAGTTTTCGGTAGTTTGGTAATGAAGTCCATGGAAATCTGTTCCCATTTCCATTGAGGAATTTCAGGTTGTTGAAGCAACCCTGAGGGTCTTTGGTGTTCGGCCTTGACTTTGGAACAGGTTAGGCATTTACTGACGTACAAGGCAATGTCAGCTTTCATGTTAGGCCACCAATACAACCCTTTGACGTCGTGATACATCTTGTCAGATCCAGGATGTATAGAGTATCGAGATTTGTGAGCTTCAGCCATCACCAAATCTCGCAAGTTTCCGAATTTGGGTAACCATACCCGGTTAGAGAAGTATCGAGTTCCATCGGGTTTGATTTCGAATTGTTTATCCAAGCCTCGCAAGGCTTCATTTTTCAAGTTTTCATCGTTGAGTGCTTCAAGTTGAGCGGTAAGGATTTGAGCAGGAAGCTCGTTACGAATTGTCATAGAAAGTGCTCGGACTCGAAGGGGTTTCACTCGTTCTTTTCGGCTTAAGGCATCGGCAACTACGTTAGCCTTGCCCGGATGGTACTTAATCTCGCAGTCGTAGTCACTAAGTAACTCAACCCAGCGACGTTGTCTCATGTTTAGATCTTTCTGATCGAATATGTGTTGGAGACTTTTGTGATCGGTAAAGATGGTGCTTTTCGTACCGTAGAGATAATGCCTCCAGATTTTTAATGCGAAGACCACAGCACCTAACTCAAGGTCGTGGGTCGTATAGTTTTTCTCGTGGATTTTCAGTTGTCGTGAGGCATAGGCAATGACTTTTTCCCGTTGCATCAACACACAACCAAGTCCCTGGTGTGAGGCGTCGCAGTAAACTACGAAATCGTCGGTGCCCTCGGGTAAGGACAGGATTGGTGCACTGCAAAGTTTGTTTTTCAATAGCTGGAAGGCTGACTCTTGTTTATCAGTCCAATCGAACTTCTTATCTTTCTGAGTCAGTGTGGTTAGTGGAACAGCTATTCTTGAAAAGTTTTCGATGAATCGGCGGTAATAACCAGCAAGACCTAAGAATTGTCTCACTTCGGTTGGAGTGGTCGGTGACTCCCAGCCCTTGATTGCTTCAATCTTGGCGGGATCAACATGAATTCCTTGGCTGTCAATCACGTGCCCGAGGAATTGAACGGTTCGAATCCAGAACTCACACTTAGAGAATTTGGCATATAACTCTTCGTGTTTCAGAAGTCCTAGAATGGTTTTCAGATGTTGAGCATGTTCCTGTTCGTTGCGAGAGTAAATCAGGATATCATCGATGAACACAATGACGAATTTGTCAAGATATGGTTTGCACACCCGATTCATAAGGTCCATGAATACGGCCGGTGCGTTGGTCAACCCGAATGGCATCACTTGGAATTCATAATGCCCATAACGAGTTCGGAAAGCTGTCTTTGGGATATCATTGTCACGGACTCGGAGTTGATGACAACCCGACCGTAGATCAATCTTTGAGTAAACACTCGATCCCTGGAGTTGGTCAAACAGATCATCAATTCTAGGAAGTGGGTACCGATTCTTTATGGTTAGCTTATTCAGCTCTCGGTAGTCAATACACATGCGGAAAGATCCATCTTTCTTTTTCACGAATAAGACCGGAGCTCCCCAAGGCGAGGAACTTGGTCGAATGAATCCTCTGTCCAGGAGTTCCTGTAGTTGGTTAGACAACTCCTGCATTTCGGATGGTGCTAAACGGTAAGGGGCTCGTGCCACGGGTGCAGCTCCGGGCACAAGTTCGATTTGGAATTCAACTTGTCTAGGTGGCGGAAGTCCGGGCAAGTCTTCAGGAAAGACTTCCGGGAAATCCCGCACGATCGGAACATCCTCAAGTCGCTTCTCCTCCGACTTCTTCTCCGTTACATGTGCGAGGATGGCTTGATACCCTTTTCGTAGATATTTTTTCGTTTTCAGACAGGATACAATATTCAGATTCCGTCTACCGGTCTCCCCTTGTAGGACTAAGGTTCCACCGGAGACAAGAGGTATGCGAACGAGTTTGTCATGGCAGATGATTTCAGCTCGGTGCCTGGATAACCAATCCATACCGACAATAATATCGAAGCTGCCGATCTCGACAGGGATTAAATCAATGGAAAACGTTTCGTTCGTGAGGTTAAGTGTACAGTTGTGTATGATGCTATCAGTCTCAATCAGTTTGCCGTTAGCTAATTCTACAATGTATTTAGCATCTAAGGCAGTGGGAGTAATATCAAGTAAAGGGCTAAATTTCTCAGATATGAAGCTTCTATCGGCACCGGTATCAAATAACACAGAAGCAGTAAGGTCGTTGAGAAGGAACGTACCCGTCACGACGTTCGGGTCTTGTCTGGCTTCCCCAGCCTTGATAACGAATGATCTGCCGCGAGCAGGGTTGTTGTTGTTTTTCAGTTTTGGGCAATCTTTCTTGAAATGCCCTGTATTTCCGCACCCAAAGCAGGCCTTTGGTGCATTAGTATTGGGGGTAGAAATGTTGATTCGGCAATCCTTGGCTAGATGCCCGAACCGTTTGCAGTTGGAGCAAGGGCAAGAACCGTCATGATGGCGGCTGCATTTGGAACAGTAAGGCTTGTTCCCGCTGTACCCTTTCTTTTCCGAAGTTCCAGATGTATAAGCCTTAATGTACTCAGGCTTTTTGTTGAAGGTTTGGTTGGATGAGTTGGGGTTACCTTCCCACTTGCGTTTGTTGTTTGAAGATGGGGTTGAAGTTGTACCACGGCGGACAGAATTTGCCGTTAGTTCATGGGCCATACGGATGGCGCTCTGAATAGTACCCGGTTTGGAAGAAGTTACCAGGTCTTGGAGTCTCTCAGGAAGACCATCAACAAATTTCTCGATCCTCTTGTACTCAGGATCGACCATGGTTGGGCACAGAAGTGCCAGTTGGTGGAAACGGTTGGTGTATCCGGTGATGTCATCACCCTGCATCTTGTGGTTCCAGAATTCCACTTCTAGTTGTTTCAATTCATCCCTGGGGCAATACTCACCCCTCAACATCTTCTTCAACTCCTCCCACGGGAGTTGGTAAGCAGTAGCAACACTCACAGTCTGGGCATAAGTGTTCCACCAGGTGAGTGCGGTGTCAGTAAAAGTACTAACGGAGAACTTAACCTTATCTCCCTCCGCACAGTTGCAGATAAGAAATACAGACTCAACTTTCTCGATCCAGCGTACTAGACCGATAGCTCCCTCGGTACCTGCAAAGTTTAGAGGTTTGCAGTTCTGAAAGTCTTTGTATGAACAGGGTTTAGCAGTAGTGGTTTCAGCGGCATCGCTGTTCCTCGAGGAATTTGGTGGAGTATTCCGAGTCAAGGCTTCGGTAACAGCCTGGGTTATAAGGGAGGTAATCTGGGCATCGGTGTATGGTCGTGTCTTTGGCGGCATGATTCTTCAATAAAAGAAATGAAGATACATGAGATTTTGTATGAGCTGGTAATTGTCACAGATGTACATGTATAAAAGCAGTAATACATAATATCAACATGGAAAATGACAATTAATGTGAGTTGAGATAACAAAGGATATCCGATAGATAAAGTGAGTTCAAAAGTTACATCCTACAGAGATATTACAAAGGTGCCGGGAATGGTTACATCCGACTAGTTTATAGAGTAGTGCTAGATAGTCCCTAGATTACGAGATAGATTACAAGACGAAAACTACACTAATCTTAATGTAGATTAATTTGTTCCATCAGCGCGACAAGGCGGTCCACGGTTTCTGCTAGTCGGTTGGTCTGCCTGGCATTGTCTTCAACCAAAGCCAGTCGTTGTGCTAGTGCTCGAGAGTGATCTTCAGCCTCCTGTGAACGCTGTTCACATTCCTCTAGTCGATTTCTTACAAGTTCATCCGCACCTAATTCGGCGGTCATTGAGTCCTGAATTATGCTTACAGAGAGGTTGGTATCCTCTTGTTCTCGCTGGAGTTGGGATATGTGATCAAGTGCCTGGCGAAGCAGGTAGGTCATTCGGAGTTGTTCCCGTTCAAGACTTTCGAGTCTTTGCTCCTGAAGGCGGAATTGGGTAGCCAATACTGGCAACGTGAGATGTGCCGAGTTCTGAGAGTTATGTGCAGGATAAGGGCTGTTTCGAGGCGACCTTGTGTTCCTCCTGGCTACTCGTGGGTTCCGTGACCCATGTGAGTGAGAGTGTGACGGATTAGGTGGTGTGTTTGCCATTCCTGTGGCAGAGTGTAAGTAAGACGAGGCTAATATATATACATATATCATATCCAGCCTATTGTCTAGCACGTATCAAGTAATGGTCCGGTTCTCTCGTGGTCAGAGTCAACTAACGTATCCCCGATCAACATAATCATTTCAGACCTTACATCATCTTTCCTTAATTGTACATAGTTGATCAGGCTATGTTAAGTTAAAGTCGTATGCTGTAATTCCTGAACCAGTCATGTCTAATAAGAGAATACTGCCTAACGGTCATAGTCTAGGCCCACTAAATGCAACCTAGTTCACTATAACCTTAGGCTCTGATACCAATCTGTAACACCCCAGAAATTCATTGTTTTGCGGAAGCATAGTTTGGGGTGTTACTAATCAAATATCACAGCACAAAGATAAAGTAAACGACATCTATATGCAACGTTTGCAAATTTGTTACATTCCATAGATATATTGTTTGAAAACTTAGTGTTTCCGTATACAAAAATGTAGTTTCCCTAGAGTCCGCGCGTATAGCGGGAGATTCTATTACATAATCGAAATATACAAAAGATAATGCTAAGAATCTCCGTTAATGCAGTTGTTGAAATCATGCGACTCTAGCTAAAATCCTGGAGTAATCCTACTCCATCCGGGTACCTGAGAAAACATGCTAAAAAGTGTCAACCAAAAGGTTGGTGAATCTCACAGGTTTGTAAGTAATATCGGCTTTGAACACGAGATTTCATTAGTAATGCCCGTAGGCGTAAAATCAGCCATTGCAATCCAGCAATCGTTAAATCAGTATTTGCAATCCAGCAAATGTAAATAAGTAAGTTTATACCGTTGCCATGAGGCTCATAATCGAAGCTTAACCCGTAAGTAATAAGTTTGCTCCCGTGACATGCTCGTAAATGAGCAAGCATCAGTAACGAATAAGTAGTCACCCGTTTATACGTGTAAATCAGTACGTGGCAGCGCTACTGCCCCGGGTGGGGAGGGTCATTTCCCTAATGGATCCATTAACTAGTGTTCGCGCTTAAGTCCATAACTAACGATATATGATGGAGAGACTTCTGTAAATAGTAACAACTCATGCAATTCCGTTTGGTATAGTAAACAGTTTAGTACTTGTGTTCAAGAAAAAGTAGTAGCATGTATCTCCCCCAATAAGATAAAACAGTAAAAGTGGGGCCGTAAGACTCACCTGAGTCTTTGCAAGTACGTTTATATCAATAAACGAGTAAATAATATCAACCGTAGGTTCTCCGAACCCGTAACCTTCAAATGCCTAAACATATAAAGTTAAGTAAGTAGATGTCTCGCAAGACCATCTAGGCTAGTTGTTTACACAACTCATTATGTCCAAGTGTTTGTTTAGTAATCCGTTTGTAGTTTGAAAACAAATATGGCCCGTTGGTGACGGTTTGTAAAAATGATTCAAAGTGTTATCATTTATAACGCAATTTAGTGTAATTGTAATAGAAAGTATGTTCTATGACGTTTGTTAAGTCGTATGACATAAGTATTTGAAGTTGTGTAAGTTCGACACTTAGTAAAATCTGACTTTTCAAGGTTCTGGTTTGTGCGACGTAGCATGCGACGTAGCATGCGACGTAGGGTGCGACGTTGGGTGCTACGTCGCAGATCCTGACTGCGACGTTGAGCATGACGTCGCTATGTGCGATTTCGCAATTTAATGCGACGTAAAGGCTGACGTCGCTATATACGACGTTGCGAGGGGTAGTGCGACGTAGTGGCCTACGTCGCAGGTAGCCCGTCGTCTCTGCGACGTAGCGGTCTGATCGGACAATGGTGGCCGGAAAATCGGTCGAAAAACTTCCGTTTGGTCCAAATCTTTTACCCAACCCATTTTTGTACATGTTGGGCATATATAAACCATAAAAACGTAAAAATGAGTAAAAACGGAGAGTTTCGGGTTTTGTCGGAAACTTACAAAATGTCGGATCGAAAATCCGAAAAGATGGAAAGGTAGATCGGGATGCCGTGGTTCTTTTATTCCAAAGGAGTGGTATGATTCGGCGTCGTTTCGTGATGTTATTTTGTGATTTTGTAATATGGTGGTGGTTTTGTTAGTTGAGAGAGAAATGAGAGAAAGAAAAAGAAAGAAATGAGAAAGTGAAAAGAAAGAGAAAAGGAAGTGGGAGGTTAAGCCTCCCATTTTCAGTCCGCGCCTCCGCGCTCCGTGCGGTGTTCGTTTCCTCCGTCGTTTAAACGTTAAATCAAGCAGTTATATTTTTAAAAGATGACGGGAATATTTTAATGAAATACCTTGAAATTAATTATAAAAACATTCGTCGCGATATTATAATTAATGTTTGTTCGCTGTGTATTTTATATAATAAAATACGTTCTCATTGTTTAGGTAAGTTTCTGTCACCAAC
The DNA here is from genome assembly GCA_949592205.1 of Helichrysum umbraculigerum. NCBI lineage: Eukaryota > Viridiplantae > Streptophyta > Magnoliopsida > Asterales > Asteraceae > Helichrysum > Helichrysum umbraculigerum. The sequence continues at coordinate 17,582,293 of CATIUR010000007.1, read as the reverse complement.
GTCAAAATAATTGTGTCGGACTCCGTCCGGTTCATTCGTACGATTAATCCAAATCGCGTAAGTACACACATATATATATAAATCACCTTATATATATATACAAATAGAGTCTGCAATTAGTCCTATTACATACTAATTACAACTAGTTACAAGTAATTAGGCATAATTAATTATCCTAATTTAGCTGGTGTTACATATATCCACAGGAAGAATCTGTTCCGATGACGAATCAGAAACAGAGGAGGAACCGCAATTCACCCGATCATCAGTTCTCACTTCTGACACCGAATACGACCCAGAAGAGGAAGAATACGAGGAAGCAGATGAAGAAATTGAATCTGATCCTGAGGAGGAAGAAGAAGAGGAAGAGGAAGAAATGGAAGAAGATGAAGATCACACTGATTCGCCACAAATGGCCGAAGTTAAAAGAATACAAAACTGCGATGATTACTCTTCATCTGAAGAATCAGTTGATTACGGAGTCATCCATCAAGAGCTCAGATCCTCTCATCTTAAAAGAAAAGGAAATATCCTAAATTCCTATCTCGATCCATCAAAACCCTTCACCAGAACCCGACTCCGAGACATAGAAATCTTTGAAGAAGGACTCCGATCATCACCACACCCAGACCAGTATGTCAAACTACTACAGAGAATTTCAGCATACAAGGCACGTCAACCAGGAAGCTTTGCCGAAGAGAACATCCATGACCTAACAACCGAAGTCCGAACCATCGAAATCGATAGTTCTCGACCCTTCAACAACGCACCTTCAGACGAAGAATTCCACCAATTTCCAGATTCACGTGAAAAAGACCCCGACTGCAACAGTGAATGTGATGACGACTACGTCAATATCACTCTTGATGAACGCTCTATTCCGCAACCTCCTCTTGCTCCACCAAATTCCCCTGCCGTCACAACTGAGAGACTAGAAATTCCTCTGATAGATACTCATCAAGACATGATCGAGATGATTGACGAATACGACGATGTCCGAATCATCGTAGAAGCTATCAAAGAGTCAACTAACGACTACAACACCGCCCAGAGACACATGATAAGGGAAATCATACGAGACTACGATTCATACCTCGCCAATTATGGAGAACCAGAACCTAGCACTCTTCGGAGAAACATTCGAGCATTCTCTTACCTGCTTCAAGAACAACTCACCAGAGAAGCTCGACAGCGAGAAAGACCCAACTACCCAATGGGAGAAATCGAATTCTACGGAAACCAAAGGCGAATATACCAAAAAGTATATTGTGCCTTAGCCGGATCAGCTTTTCCGTACTCATCAAGTCAAAAAGCTATTCTTGCATCAATGAGAACCAATCTGGAAAGAGCCACCGGGAACCCAAGAAGTTATGCCGACATCAGAATGGTGGGAGATCTTAGAACTCTTCTAAATCTCATCGAAACTGGAGAGCACCTCACAGCATCAGAGAACTGCAGGATCGTCATTCAATCCACCATTGGGCACCACGTTGAACTAATAATTGATGAGCTGAACGAGCCAGCCTATGAAGAGGAAACTCGTGAGGTACCGAGATTCATCCCGCATATGTCACAAATCAATTTAGCCACTTATGTGACAACTCGGCTGCGCGAAATGTACCAAGAAGAGGACGTAGAACTCGACGTCTATCGAAATGGATATCGCGAGATATTCAGCAAGCTAATCTGCATCTTCACCGACTCGGATTTTCCTTTCAACCGCGAGCAACATCAACTAATCAGACAAGTGTGCCAAGCAACCAGATCTTTCGGAGGAGACCCTTGGGCTAATGATTTTGAAGAAGTGAAAACCGAATTCATGGCTTTAATCACCTCGATAGGAAGAAACCACCCACAGCGTGAAATCGTTCGAACTTACACCTGCACTCGAATTGACCCTAACGGACCAGTCACAAGGGCAGTTTGATACATCTGCTATGGAATGGCAATTCTCGACCGACTCGCCACCGATCACTTCAAAAGCTTCAGAATGCTATCCACCAACCCACCAACTCTCATTGCTGACATGATAGAGCAATTCCTACAATACTATCCACCACGATACTCTCTACCAAGAAACCACAGTGACCATGCCACCACTACGGATGCATCAAGCATCATCTGAAGAAGAAAAGGACTAAGTCGAGCTCTCGACTTTAAAAGAGAGATTCTCGGAGGCAACCCGTGTTTTTACATTTCTGCAATTTTACTTTCCAAGAAGTGATGAAATCTCCGACTATCTTTCACACTCAGATCATACAAAGAATGCTCCAGCCTGCAAGGAAGCATCAACAACCAAAGAATAGTATATCCGACGTGTTCACACTCACGAGACCAATCACAAGAAGACTTGATCAAGAATGCACCAAAGAAGACAAAGACCGGCAGATGCAACCAAAGGAATACTGCAACTACCGGGGAGTACTTCTATGCCATCTCTTTCATTCGTTTTAAATATACAATATCCATTATGCTTATCACTAAGTGTGGGATTCAAACCCAACACACACTGAAAGAATGAATCTTAGATGTTTAAAACCCTAAGTGTGGGATTTTACCCCAGTCAGAGCTTAGTATAACATCGAGGACGATGTTCCTTTAAGTGTGGGATAGCAGTAGTTGCACTACTGTAGAATGGATAATGGTATATTCTTGATTCTAAAATCGTTGCTCTTTATAAGACATTGCTTCTCCATAAAAGTAAACAAAATTTTTCAAAACTGAGTTAAAAGTAAGCTGAAAATGAAAAATTTTAAGCAAAGAATGATTTACTTTGGGGAATAAGGACAAATAAAATACAAATTCTTTTGAAAACCAGTTTAAGTAATCCCATAAAGAGTATCGCATGACTAAGCACACAACAAACCAACTTTCGATTCGTGAGGTATCTTGAGCCATATGAAAAGCATTCACTTTTAATGCTTCACTTTTTCGATTCTTGAGTGTGCCGATGTATGCGTTTAGAATCAGAACTTGCTCCTGTAATGCATTTCGAAGCCAAACTAGTGAGTAAAAAGGAGATCGAATCACATCATTCTTGAACCCTTCTATACACCCCAAAATAAACACGTCATCCCATACCTACTCAAAAAGCATCCCTCAAACTTCATAAAGAGTTTCAAAGATGAAAAGAAGAAAAGCTACAAGGATACGAAGTCAAAATTACCCAAGAAAACTCGAAGAAAAGAAAGTCAAATGGAGAAGAAGACTCCTCCCGAAAGAAAAAGACTCCTCTCCCGAAAAATTCAAAAATTTCAGCTTTCCGCTTCACCAAAAAGAAAACCTATGAAAAACCCAACAAAAACCCCTCTCACATCACCAAAACCCTACATCACTCCCCTAGAATGATTGTGGCTAGATCGACTTCACGCTCACCCAAAAACGATTTGATTCTCGATCAAGCCTATGACGATAAACGATGCATGACTGGCGTTCTGAGTGATTGATAAATGCTAAAATAGGAAACCCTAAACACTTTGAGTGATTGGAGTGACCACCTTGAGAGGATCGCCTAGTCATGTATCAAAGATCAAAAGATCAAAAGCATGCTCCTAAAGATTACAACATTGCTTTCAAAAAAATCAAATATCTTTATTTTTCCAAAAACCCCATGTAGTAAAGAATTCCGTCTTAAAATATTTCATTATCTGCTTATCTTTAACCATGTTGAAAATGAGTTTGCTTGAGGACAAGCAAAGTTCTAAGTGTGGGATACTTGATATCGCGTAAAAAGTCATGTTTTTACTACCGATATCCCTCTCATTCTAGAACGATCCTTGGCATTTTCACTCAAATATAGCACAAATCAGTAACATTATGCCAAGATGGTCAAAACAAGGTTGCACGATACAAATCAAGCAAAACGGATGAAAAATGAAGATTCCACACACGTTTGAAGATTCAAGGCATCAAAACTATATTTCAAGACTAAAATGCCCTCCACCAACATCCATTCTGTCCAAGATGTTCGTTTTCAAAATACGAATCCAACAGAAGAAGAATCAACTAAAACGGATAAAGAATGAAGATTCTACGCCCGCTGGAAGATCCAAATGATTCGTACGCAATATCTGGAGCTAGGGACCTCATCTCAGGGCCTATCCTATGTCAAAATCTTCGTTTTTGAATTACAAATCCAACAAAAAAAGAATCGGTGCAAACGGACGCATAACGAAGAAAACACGCACGAATCGAGAAACGAAGCAAAAGACGGCGAAACGGGCGGGGGTGGGCCAGCCGCCGCCGGCCACCCCGTACCTGCCTCGGTTTCCGTTTTTGGCAACTTTTGGTACCTGGTGTGCCTACTTTTCGTGTTGTACAGTACCCGGTGCGCCTACTTTTCGTGTTGTACGGTACCCGGTGCACCCTTTTGGCTACCTTTTACTAACATGCACCTCTTGATGCTAATGTGAACCAAAGCTCACCTATAAATAGGAGGCTTAAGGCTCCATTTCAAAATGTCCCATATGCACTAGTCATATTACATTCTTACTTTCTCATTCTACTTTCTTACTTTAAATTTAGCATTAGATTAGTTTAGCAATTTGTTTAGAGTAGAAAGAAAGCTAGGAACGTTTTGTAATCTTTGGTGTACACTTGGAGTTACGCTCATTAATTCAAGTCTATTCCTTCTCGCATATTCATCTCGGTTATTTCTATCCTTATCTATCTTAATTAAATATGTTTGTTTTAATTATGTTAGAGATCGTGTATGCCATGATTAGCGAGTAGATTACTATTGTATTTGTTGTAATGTAGTTAGGATATATAATTGTGGGATGACTTTAAATACGTCGTGAAATAATACGATGGCCCCGATTCGACTGATTACTCGGTATAGTATTGGAAATGCTTTTGAGCATAGTACAAATATATGGAAGCCGGTAACGACCGAAGGTAGTTGTATTATGGATCGACGTTATAAAATTGGAAACTTTGTGAACGGACTTATCTTGTGATTTTAAACCTAAAACTTACATTCGCCTTTCGATTAACAAACGTGATTGTAACCCTGTAAAGAGGAGTCGCGAACCTCAATACTCGGTCAATAGTTATCTGTGTAAGAAACTATGTTTTTAAATGTAACGTCATGCAAGCATTATAAAATGCAATGTGATTACGTGGACTTTCCATGAGTATTGTACACTTCTGATCACAATGTACTTATCATGTGAACATCGCGAAGCAATTAAACTCACAACGGAAACATCGGTAAACGATTAAATACGTTGTGAGCTACCATAGTATTTTCCGACATGGTCTGGGTTTAACTTTCTGTAAAAAGCCGTCAGCATTTTAATTAGTTGTTTTAGTTTAGATTAGATTAGATTAGGTAGGCTACAGGCTAAATGACCATTTACGAAAACCTAGGGATTTGTTAATTGTATTGAGAAAGGCAAGTTTGAAATCCAACTTAAACCGATACTTTTTCCTAAAAACCATGAAACCTAAACTACGGTATGCAAGAAACCTAAATGTTTTCCCTCGTTTATCACGCTTAAGTTTCATGGATAGAAATTGATTAAATAAGTCCGGACACAAGTTCTAAGTTAGTAGTTTAATGGATTCATAATCATTGTGGTATTAAGAACGGCTAGACATGTTATGGACTTGCTACTCTATTCCTTCGCCCACGAGCGAATACGTTCAATAATATGGGCCACTGACTCCCTCGCAGGAGAGTGTGGAGAGTTGAGCATTGTCTGTTTGGTCAGAATCATGATACCTTAGTTCCTCGTGACATATTAGTTGATAACCGACTAATAAGGAATCTATTGGTTATACCATAAGTTAATGAATCTCATAAGCAACCCAATTTAGTTAATCGTTTTCCCGTAAGAGTCATCATCCCACGATTATTAACTAACGAACTGGCAACAAATACTACTTTGCATTATCTGACATCTTATTACATTTTATTCGCTTTATTTAGTTTACTTAATTAACTGAACCAAAACCCCCAACGCACTCTTTTAAAACATTTACTAGAAAAGAAAGATTGATTGGATCACCTCCGTTTCAATTCAGTTTCTCTTTAAGAACAACTCTAGGTCCAACTTACCGCCTACTAACCCTTTGGTTCAGTACTAGTAAGTCACACTTAGACCCCAGCAATTATAAATTTTTAAAACCACCCGTTGACAACGTCAACACATTTTCTATATGTTCAAACTCTAAGTGTAGGATTATATTTTCAAATATAATCTCTACTCAAGAGAACCTTAGGGACAATGTTCCTCTAAGTGTGGGATAGCAGGTATAGAATACCTTGAATTAGATGTTTTACAGATTTTAATGTCCAAATAGCTTTACTCAGAAAATGTTCCTCAAATTTTCAAAATTTTCAAAACTTTTTAAACAAAAATAATAAAGTATGAGCTGAATCGTCCGATTAGCTCTACTATTTTTGAGTTACGATTTCTTTCGAAGAGGAACCATTTCTAATATGAGTTAGTTATTCAAGAATATTAGGGAAATTAAGGTAGAAATTTTTTAAATAAGTATTAACAATCTAAGGAGCATGGCTAGGCACATATAAACCCAAATTTGCAGTGAGGTTTTGAGCCTTAAAAGCATTCATTTTAAATGCTACATTGTTCATTTCTTGTGTGTCCCGATGCTAGTATCTCTAAATTAGAACTTGTTCCTGACATACGTTTCGAGACCACATTGGAGAGTACCGTACCCGGTATAGGTGAAATTAGATGATCTCGACATTCCTTAGGATTTAACCCATTCTTACATACCTTTTCAAGCCCAAAACCCCCCCGATACTCATTTTTAGTATCGATGATCCGCCTAGAAAACCCTGTTGAGCCTAGACCTTTCGTTTCTTCAAAACCCTATATCTTTAACCACTTTTCCCAAATTCCCAACAACTTATCTTGGAATTTCTAAGGTTATGAAAAACATCTTGAAGAATCTCTTTCTGAATTGATCTACTCCTCCGTGTTCACCAAAATTAGAAAATCAAGGGTGCGAAAAATTGGCACCAGAAGAAAAGACTTGAAGTAGTCCGTGATAAGAAAGAAGAGATTTCCGAAAGAAAATCAAAAATATCCTTGGAAGTTCTCTGGCAAGGAAGTTCTGAAGAAAGAAAAGAAAATAAAAAGCAGAAAAAGAAAGAAAAGAAAAAGAAAAGAAAATAAAGCTAAAGAGCTTCAGAGTATCAATCTTTCAAAGAAAGATCCAATGAAATACGAGTAGCTATCTTCTCCGTTCTACAATAAGTTTTTCATGATTCTTAGAATGCCTAAGATAAGCAACCCCTTAAACCAAAAATCACCACTATCCATACCCCTTAACCCTCACAAACACTACAACCCACTCGAATGTCTTGGGATAATTAGCACCGTCCTCTTCCTAAGTGGTGGAGATCCGATTCTCGACCAAGCTTATGATGATGAGTGCTGCATGACTGGCTACTTGAGCGATTTCGCTTGTGCTAGATTGATAGGAAACCCGATACACTCTGAGTGAATTGAGTGACCACCTTTGGTGAGATCGCCTAGTCATGTATACTCCAAGATCACGAGATTTGGAAAGTATGCCTGGGAAAGTCAATTCTTATTTTTGAAAGGATCATCTTAGCTTTCCCTATGTTCTCTAAATGATTTTCCCATATGACAAAGTGGTAACTTTTTGGAGGTGCCTTAACTCCCCCAAAATCTATAAAATGTTTTCACGGGACACAACTGAGTGTTGCTTGAGGACAAGCCACTCTTAAGTGTGGGATACTTGATGTGACCCGAAAAGTCATGTTTTTAAGTACTTATTTCCGCACTTTTTGGACTATTCTTTGGTGAAAACATTCCAAAACAATCATTTATCATCAAAAATCACCAAGGTAGTCTAAATACGGGCGTTGCTACAAAAATCAGTTAAAACATCCGTTTTACACGCAAACCGAGGCAAAAACAATCACCTTAAATAATCCATTTTTGATTATCCTATCAAATTAAATCTTAATGCATATTTTATGATTCAATAGGAAAATTCAAGATCGGTGGTGAAAGAATCAAGAGAAACGGGTGAAGAATGAAGAAGATGTGCAGTCTAGAAGCCCACCAATCGTCATCCGGAACACGCAAAAGTCAAACACTTCCAAATTTGGCAAACTTAGTGTCATTAGAAGCGTAATGGAAAAACGAAGCCAACGGCGCAAGAATCAAGCAAATCGGAGCCCAAACGAAGAGGATACGGACGAACCAAGCAACCGAGAAACAAGCGGAGGCCAAACCAAGCACCAACCCCCCCCCCCCCTTGGCACTAGGTACCGTATACGGTACCTTAATTTCCGTATATAGCCCTTAGGGTGCCGTATACGGGGTTGGTTGGCTTGTGAGGTGCCGTTTGCCCCCCCCCCTTGGTCCGCTTGCCCCTTATGCTGCTTTGATGCTTGTATTTCGTGCTTCAAGACTTGTACCAAGGCCAACTAGCTTCTCCTATAAATACCTCACTCATTTCACCATTTCAAAACACACCTCTCATCTCATTATTCACATACTTCTCTTTCTCTCTCTAGAATTCTCTTTCTAGCACTACTCTTAGGAGTTAGAGGAGAATTGTTCTTGTAATTAGTTCTCTCTCTAGTTTCTCTCTCTAGCACTACTCTTAGGAGTTAGAGGAGAACTAGAGAGATATAAGTTAGCGGTTAGAGCTAGAGGAAAGTTGTAATTGGGTAATCAAGCTGTAGCAAGGTTATTCAAGTCAGACTGTAGTAATCCTCAGTATTACTCTTCTAATCCGGTGATATTATCTTACTTTCTTACTGTTATAATGTTTACTTTGCATATTATTTCAGTACGATCTATGATTGTTGCTATGCTGATTAGCTAGATTAATATGTGATTGTTGAAATGTAGATGTTAGGATTAGGGATGATGTTTAATTAATATATCTTATATATGATCGGTAGTTGTTATGCTGCATACATGTTTAGACTTATCCTGGATATAGATTTAATTAATCACCCTTTCTGGTCTCTCACGTGACTGTTGCCTTAGGATAGGATCTGATCAACCCTAACTACGAATACACAGTTATCTCCTGTTTGTATGAAACTGTGGGATCGCCGTAATATGGCAATATACTTGGTATAGCGTTGGAAATATCACTGGTAGAGTACAAATACATGGAAGCCAAGGAAATGCCGGTGGACTATCTCACTGTGGATTACCTGAAAGCAACCCTTCCAGACACGGGTCTAGGTCTTGTTAAGCCGTTAAAATGCTATAGTACACCGTTAAACTACCTCTGGTTATAAAGCTGTGTAAAGATACATTAGGTCTTTAAAACACCGTAGATATACCTAGGGTTAGAGTACTGTGGAAAATAAGGTCACTATACACTGTACGCATGCCTAGGGATGAACGACCGATGGCAAAGGAGGGTCTAATCCATGACGGAAGTATTAAAACTAAACAGATAAAATATGAGTTAGGAAATGAAAGCAAGGATGCCGGCTGAGTTCCCAGATGCTTAAAACCCCTAAACTCTACTTAACCGACAGTTTAACTTATTCAGCATACAACCAGTATTACTCTGTTAAAATTGGATAGACATAGGTGTTAAGAAAAGTCAGTATTGTGGACTTTCGCCTTATTCCTTAACCCCATTCAGAAGGTCGCTTGGTCTCCGAAAGAGACGGTGAGGTGGGTCTGAAGATAGTCCCATCTGACCAGAATCAAGATAGCCTAGGATTCAGTGACATATGCTTTAGGGTTACACCTAGACGTAGGGTCCTAGTGTTTACACCGACCGTTTAGAAGGTTCTTAACCAGAGTAATCACCTATCATTAATATAATATCATCCCGAAACCCTAATCGTCGAAGTTTCAGCAATCACTCTCTACCTGCTGCTTATATTTTCGTTTACTTTTCTGCACTTTAATTTTCTGTCTTTAGATTAGATTAGATAAAACCAAAACCCATACCTACCTTGTTTCTAAACCCATCCTATTGTCAAGTTATCTTTGGTAGGTTCCAATTCAATTCAATTCGTTCTGATTTTGGATGACACTCGAGTTATACTTGCCGCCTTACCCACAAGGTAGGTAGCTTGCATAGTTTGAGCCTAGCAAAAATAAATTTTTAAAACTTCAACAGTCGTTCGCCTCTATTGCGGTCGGAGCAACGATTCGGGGTAAAAACCCGACCGACGGACGGGGGTACGACAAGGCAGCTACAACACTTAAGGGTGCCAATAGGACATCAACCTCTGCAGAAATATTTATGTTTGAGTCTACAAATGCTTCTTTTTGGGGGCTTGTTTTTGGAGTTTTCTCCATATTGGAGGGTGAGTCAATAGGGTTGGTATTTAGATATTCTACTATTTCAGTAGATGTGGGTGAAGGCTGGTAAGAATGAACTGGGTTATGTTCATCCATGCCTTCAGAGTTAGAAGCATTCATACCTTGGTCTCCGTGAGGAGATGATCCCCCAGAGGATAATGCACTTGAGCTGTGGTATTCTCCCGTAGGTTCAGTTTCAGTCTCACTGGATCTCACAAGCTCTTCTAGAGGTGCATCACCTCCATGCTCCACATTAGGATGTACTTCTTCTACCATCCCTTGATCTTCAACTGCAGTAGGGGGTTATTCAACTCTTCATGATCAGAGTCTGAAGCTTCAGACTCATGATCAGGTGCCCGATTTTCTTAAGCTTCAGCTGCAGCAATGACAGCTTGTCCAATGGCCACCCAATGTAACATTTGAGCAGTCAATGGAACCTCATTATTTTGAAAGAATCCATGAAACATTTTTGGAAGATAATTCTGGAACTGGATTATCATCAAAGATATTATTTATCTATAGATATTCAGCAGTTCCAAGAATATCTTCAAACATTAGTGATATAAACCTTATAAATGGTACATTAAAATCTCTTATTGGTTTATTTACTAGATATAAAAGCTCATTGTAGTATAATCTGACAAAATCAATGTCACGACCAGTGATCATTGCATCAAAAACTTTTAGCACTAGATCATTCATCCGATCTAAACTACCACATTTACTTTCCAAACTTCTCAATATATGAGAAATTATGAACTTCTATCTAGTAGAAAATAAGTTCATGTTAATTATACATGTTAACCTTGGTTGATTCACAATCAAGAATAATTGTATGGCTTCTTCTTGATTAGGAGGGTCAACAAAAACATCTCTTGTAGGGATTTCAAACACCATTCTCAGACTATCCTTTGTCAGCGTGATCTCCAAATCGCCGTCTATGTATCGACCAGTTACGGTCCTATCCAATTAGATCAAAACCAAAGTCTTTGGGACACCAAAGACCCAGGTTTAGAGTACCTTTAAGGTACCTAAAGATTCTTTTCACAGTTTTTGATGTGATTCCTTTGGATCAATATGATATACAGCACATAAGCATGTTGAAAATATTATATCAGGTCTACTTGCAGTTAAATACAAAAGAGAGCCAATCATACCCCTATAAGTTGTTGGATAAACCGATTTCCCAAATTCATCTTAATGCAACGTATTAGAAGTGCTCATTGGAGTTTTAATAGGTGAACAACTTTCAAGTGCATATTTCTTGAGTAAGTCATGAACATATTTGCTTTGGTTTATAAAGATGTGATGCGTCACCAGAAATCGGCTTAGGAATCTCGTCATGTCGTTGTGAACCTCCCGCTAGCGGCGGCGATCAATGGGGTTTTATATTTTATATTTGTTGGGTCTAAGTATACTAAAGCTATGGGTGAGTACAGAGATATGTATGACCTAAGGTCGTTCTTCAAACTACAACGGGCATAGGATTAAGAACTTCAATTATCTTTGGTAATTTAGCTGGTTTTCAAGAGTTTGATAGGGGTTTTGTTTTGTTTTCTAACTAACTAATTTAAAACCAAAGTAAAATAAAGGTGGTGAGGTGGCTACAAGAACTACAGATTAAGCGTGTGTTCACTATGATATCAGTATATTCTATTTAGGGGTAGTTATGTTAGTTAAGACATTAGTTAAGATGACGGGTTCAGGATTTAACAGACGAACTTAGAACATTCAATGATTTCACAAAATACTCTACCTACAACCTTTACATGGCTTCCACGTTTTTGTACTACACCAAAGGTATTTCCAACACTATACCAGGTACTTGGCTATTTTACAGTATTCCCGTTGCTATGTTAAAGATTCCTTGTTCTATCTTAGACTATAAATATTTCCTAATGAGCCACAGCTCCTAGCCTATTATCTATCTAACGTAAAGTTGTCCACAATCTGATAAATAACATGTCACATGGATAACAGCTATAGAATGTAAATTACACCGAAAGTTGTCCCAAATGTAATAACCAATTTAACCAACAACCATCCTCGAATCTTGGTACCCAATCTCGAACATCTGAGATATCCGAATCATGGCATGAATTGTTGAGTAAACAAAAACATGAACAGGGGTTTCCTGCCGGAACAAGTTGGGATAGTCTGGTCTAACGGTCGGTTAAATTGTTCATCATTATTTCATATAAATCATCGTAACTATTCTATGCATGTTAAACTATTGTGTGCAATTAATCTATGTTTGAAAACCTAATCATATATCCAACAACAGCATTTAGATAAGTGATACTAGCATGCAAACCCTAAAGCAACAATCAAACAAGAACATGCAGTGGAGCAGCATAACAGGGATCAGATTATTTCATGCAGAGTATCTGGATAAATGGTCAAGTCACAAATGTTTCGAAAGTTCTCTCTAAAACATTTGTTATATGAACATGAATCTAATATATCTCTAATCTTATGCTCCGTGTCTCCCTCCAATATATTTCAATCAGGAGAACACCGGCCATGTCGAGTTCAGCGATCATCAGACACAAAATAATTAGCGGCATACCACTAGTAATTGGCCAAGTTCTAGTAGTAAGTTACGAACCACGGCATAAGTTGGATAGATAAACATTTGAGATTCAATTCATAAATTCAAACATATTTTAACAGCATATAGACAGAGTTACCGCATGATTAAAGCATAACTACTGTAGCATATTATAACACCCCATAGTTTCAAACGATTATTATTTATATTTATAACATAGGAAGCGCAAGTCCCCCAAGATATATAACCATCATTACATAGATAAAGCGTTTCAAGTTACCAAAAGATCATATGTTAAAAGTTACGATAATTACAAATATATTCCAAGACTGGGTGTTATATAAACTCCGAAAACATAACTTTTGATTTTCCAAAATATCAGAGTAGATGCAGTAGTAGTCAAACATCCCATCCAGTATCCACATGCCCGATCCATAACTAACCATAAACTGCAAAATGTTAAACATGGTGGGATTAGCTCACAGCTAAGTGAATGGAACCGTATCCGACAGTTCAATCTAGAAATAACAAATCTTACAACAAATGAACATAATCACACAACAATCAAAAAGGACCGGCGGTTCTTGAGTAAGCCTTCACAAGAACACCTTAAACCACTGGTATGCCATCACAGTGATTAACCGATAGTTTGAAGCTATCTTCACTGACTAGGGTTCATCCATCAACGATGTATATCGGAAACCCCGCCAGCCAAACAATAGCAACAAACCTAACCAGTATTAACCTCTGAATAATCCACATAGTCACATAACGCATAATAGTCATGCCATCATAGAATATAAACAACCCATCAACAATAACAATAACCCAAATGACTAAACAATCAGTAACTCATAACCAAGTATGTTCACCCGTTGTAACCAAACTTGTTACAACTGGGTTGAACCGAAGAATACAGTTACCACTCACCGATAATTCCCGGTTTCCACTCAGTTGTCTAATATCACTGAGTTTCCTTTTGATAATCTGAAATTACCACAAAACAATACAAGTCAGTAACTTATTAATAACGATTAACTGATGTTATAATCATACAGCATATGTCAACACATAGCATCACACAATTAAGCATTATATGCTTCAAACTAATATAAGTATTCAAGCTATTGAAAAGTTACCAATCCGAAATGAATTTAGAAAGTCCCGAAATGATGTTTAAAAACTGAAAATTGTCATTTTCGACCCTTAAATGACCCCGAATGGCCAAAAACCGCCTAGGCTATTAGAATATAGTTTTGATCATTGGGCCATTTCCGAGTGAACATGTGAATCTCATCCCAAACAGAGTTAATGAAAATGTCACCTAGTCGCTACCCTGAAAAACGCGATCCGGATCAAGGTGGCGGGATCGCGTTCCTCTTTAGAAAAGATTCTGTAACCGTTTTACACTTGGAAACGCGATCTGGAAACGAGTGTGCAGGATTGCGTTCGATAGTTCAAAATCCAACTTAGACACATTATAACTAAGGAACGCGATCCAGGAAAGTTTGTTGGGATCGCGTTCACTAGTTCAAAACGACCTGCACTTCATTTTCAGCTTCAACTCCGAATCAAAACCCAAAAGCACAAAAACTCAGATTCAATACTCAATCAAATGCTTTAATTTAACACCAATATCAACTATAAACATCATATAACTCATATAACCTCAAACAACACTTCCATTCACTAATACCCATGTATTTCATAAACCCTAACCATATTATCCAATTTAAGCTTGAAGAACATTAAGTAATTTAGTTTATTATCATCATACAATCCTCAACAAACATCATGTACACTTAATCCACTTCAATTTACATACATGCATCATTATCAACCTAACTAACTCAAAATCATTATGTTAATAAAATACATCAATAAACCCCACTTACAGTTCAAGAAGAAGATGAAATTCAAGATGAGGATGATGAAGAAGAACAAGATGATGAAGATGATAACTTGCATAAATCAAAGCCCTAATTCTTTTGTTTTCTTTGTGTTTTTTAGTGAGAGTAAAAGAGAAACAAGAATAAAATGAAAGATTTAGGGAAAGAAAAGTAGGTGGAGTCGGTTTATACACCGACCTCAATATAACACAGTGTAAAATTATACCCCTTTCTAAGCCTATTGTCTGGAACCCGAAAATACCCGCGAGACAAAATATTTTATTTTACCGTCAACTCCATTAATTTAAAACAGGTACAATTTTATTAGTCACAATAAATCCTGTGACTCTTTTATCTATTCATTTTCAAGTAAACCCAACAATTTATTTCCCATTACATTAAATAACCATTTTCTAAAACTTAGTAAAATACTATTTACTTCTAGGCCCAAAAATAGGATGTTACACATAACGACTATCATAGCAAACACATATTTGTTTAGCTTAGCATGGAAATAAATCTAACAAGTATTTCTAAATAATCATGGCAATAACACAACATATTTAAAAATAACAAGAGAGATTATATAATAAAACCTGGCGAAGCGTAAATACAAATATTGTGTAACCGCAGTCTCGGAGCACCTTCGTTACAATTAAGCTCGAAGCTTTAAATCTACTAGCTTAACTAACTAAACTAAACTAATTTCTAGAGAGAGAGAGTAGAGAGAGAAAGTGAAGTGTGAAAGTGTGTTGAGGTTTAGAAATGATAGAATGATTTGATGATTGGTGAGGAAGGAGTTATATTTATAGAGAACACACAGTTGTATCCGTAGACCGTATTCTAGCCTCCAAATGCACAACCGTAGTGCACAGCCGCATAAAAATATGATTTTGTATGCCTGAACGCACCCATACGGTTGAGTTTGGCCGTATACGGCTGGACTAGGGCAAATACGGGTGAACACCAACCGTATACGGCTGAATTGGGCCGTATACAGCTGGCACATGTCGTATACGGTATGTGTAGGTCGTATGCGGTGTGTATCCAGCCGTATATGGACTGGTTCAGCCGTATTCTGATTCTTCGGTTCTTCATGTGTTCGTTCGAGCATAACTTCTTCGTCGTTTATCCCGTTTTGAGCGATTCTTGCATCCACGTTTTTATAAATTCCTAACGAAGAAAATGACATAGGTTAGAGGTCATAATTCGAAGTATAGCTCATAGGTCAATTAAAAGAGTGAAAGAGATTTCTTATGATCGTTTTTGTTGAATTTATCGTGTTTTTTCAACCATTTTAGTTGGTTTTCGAAACGTTGTCTATATATTAGCCCATGTGATGAATTTTAGTAATAAATCGTTCATTTAGGATATTTTCATCATTAATCGGGCTAAAAGTGTGAGAATAATGCACGTAAAAACTTGACTTTTTGCGTGTCATAAAATATCCCACACTAAGACTTTTACTTGTCCTCAAGCAAACTTACAATCTTTATCAGCCAAAACTTTCTTTTTAAGATTTTGATATGGGCCTCAAAGAAGAAGTTATACATATTGAAAACAAGTATTTTTCCTATTGGATAAAGAAGAGATATTCACACGAAGTATCCAAAGATTTTCAAGATGATTTTCTTAGGCAAACTTTCAATTCTCGTAATTATGGAATATACATGACAGGGCACCGGTGGTCACTCAATTCACACAAAGTGTATCGAGTTTCCTATTATCCTAAGCCAAATGAATAATCGCTCAAATACCAGTCGTGCAGTATTCGTCGTCATAGGCTTGCCCAAGGACCATATCTCCACCACTTAGACGGGAACAGTACTAATTATCGCAGGACATTTCAAAGAGGTGTAATGTTCTGTGAGGGTGAAGCGGTATGGAAAAAGGTGTTTTTGGGTTTTTCTTGACTCGGAAACTCCTAAAATTTTGGAAGATCTACTATTTAGACAAGACCAAGGAGATGAGAGTTTTTCTTTGGATAGCTTTGTGATGTCTATCTCTTGAAATCAGAAGCGCCAAAATTCTTGATGTGAAGACTTTGAAACTTTTGAGAATTTTTCGAAGAGTTATTGAAGCACTTAGCTTTATTTGGATACTTTGTATATCTTTTATGATAAGGACTTTCTAGAGGGGTTTTTTTTTTTTTTGCTCCCCCTTTAGAAATCCTGTCAATTTTTGCAATTTTTTGCAATAACTCAAGAAATATTCCATATTATTGGTGAGTGCTTTAGAAGCATGGAATGACTTTCTCGATTCTTGAGTTTTGATCTTTTGAGAACGTACGAGATTTTGTCATAGTGAAATACAGAAGGAATGAGATATAGCGCAACGCAAGTAAACGAGGGGGTCTATATAGAAAATCTCCCTAATTTTAAAGAATTTCCAAGTCAATGGGATGGAGTTTTGTGGAGTGGATGGTAGTTTTGATAGATATGGGTTTGAAAGAAATGAAAGGCTAAGGCTCAACATGGTTTACTAAGGGATCTTCAACACTTAAAGTGTTGGTCGGGTTAGGCTTGAAACGATATGTTGAAATGGGTTTATTCCTAAAAATGTCCTGGTCCTCTAATTGTACCTATGTCACGTATGACACCCGTCAATGTGATCTTGACACATATACCCTAGGCAAGTTCTAATTCAGAAATGCGTGCACCGGTCACACACAACAAACGAACAGTGAAGAATTTAAAATGAATGCTTATCAGGTTCAAAATTCCTCACCGCAAAAATAGGCTATATGTGTCTAGTCGTGCGATGCCCCTCTTAGATCCTCATCTTAAAAATTATTTGGAATCCGACATGATTCGACCTCTTTTTTACCAACTTTTGAATACTTGTAAAAAAAAAAATTGTACTCTTTCTTACATTGTGTCTCAAAAAAGTTTAAAATTTTTAAAAATTTTGGCAAAAATAAGGATTGAAAAATTATTTGAGGACTTGCGTGTTTCTAGATCAACTTTATGAAAGATTATGTGCTTAATATTAACATAAATATATATCAAATTCAGCTTCACATGAACACCGCAGGGTCACACCGATGAGCACAACCGAACAAGTAGTGTGATACTATAAAAGATATTTGATATCGTTCATTTAATAGAAATGAATAAATTGGTCGAATACAATTGATACATTTATTAATATAAAAAAATAAGTGTAATTATTTATTTAATAAAAATATTTATTTATAATTAGTTTTGTAAATAAATTAACTAGTTTAATTGTTATTAAACTACAAGGTTTTAATTGTAAATTAATAAGTTTGGGTTAAGTTTAGTTAATTATTAAACTTGAGGGATTAAAAGAGGTATTGATTAACTTGTTGGACAAGTTGAATCACAACTATAAATAGAGGCCTTAGGTTTCATTTATTAGTTGCTAATACCCTAACTCTTTCTCTCCCTCTCTCCCAATCGACCTCCCCTCTCTCTCTCCCTTGAGCCAAAATCGGCCAACCCATATAGGGGTTCTCGAGTTCGCGATTTGATCGTAACTTGCTTGATTTCGTGTTAGGGTTTTAGTATACACACTTAGGTTTCTACCAACCGTTCAACTGTGAATCAAAGGAGGATACCTAACGTATCCCGTAGCTAGTCGATTTCAAGAAGAAGAAAACAAATGTAACACCCTCAAATTTCGGGTTGCGGAAGCGGTCGGGTCGGGTGTTACCAAATCAAATATCATAGCATAAGATACATAATGAACGACTCTAAATGAGACGTTTGAAAATAGTTATTACATTTCCCAAAATAAAATGTATACAAGTTGTGAGTTCGCAAAATAATTTCAATACATAGTTTGTAATGCGAAAGTTATGCAGAGAAATCCCGTTGTTTGAAAATATGCGACTCGAGCTAGTCATAATCTTGTAGCAATCCTAATCCTGCTGGGCACCTGAGAACACATGCTAAAACGGGTCAGCTATAAAGCTGGTGAGTTCATAGGATTGTTAGTTGAAAACATAAAGTATAAAACTTTGTATGTTTTGAAAAGTGGTTCAAAATCTACGATTCTGATATGTATTGTATTAAGGTTGTAACACCAATGTGTATACGTCTATTGAGGTATCTCATACCTAAGTGGTTTAGTAGTGTACCTAAGTACATAAATATTGAGGCACTCCGTGCCTGGATACCTATCAGGTATTAAATAAATCTATCAACGTGAGGCAATACATGCCTAAGTGTAAACCATGTGATTGTATGACCGCGTCATATGTCAACCAGAAATTGTAGTTCCGCAGAACTATGATTGAATATCTAGTGTATTGCATCCAGCAACAGTTAATTGTAGATCCGCAGATCTATGATTGAAAATGTTTAGTGTGTCCGTTTGACCAGTTAGTGTAAGCTAACCCGGACATGTTTGAAAATGTTTTATGTGCCCGTTTACCCAGTTAGTGTAAGCTAACCCGGACATGTTTGAAAATGTTTTATGTGTCCGTTTACCCAGTTATTGTAAGCTAACCCGGACATGTTTGAAAATGTTTTGTGTGTCCGTTTACCCAGTTAGTGTAAGCTAACATGGACATGTTTGAAAATGTTTTGTGTGTCCGTTTACCCAGTTAGTGTAAGCTAACCCGGACATGTTTGAAAATGTTTTTTGTGTCCGTTTACCCAGTTAGTGTAAGCTAACCCGGACATGTTTGAAAATGTTTTGTGTGTCCGTTTACCCAGTTAGTGTAAGCTAACCCGGACATGATTGAGCTAACGGCCTCGCGTGATAACCTCACCGATCCGTTAACTTATTGCGGATCACGAGCATAAGCTCGCCCATCCGTGAATGGGTGTGGATCATGATCGCGCCCGAATGGTCGGGTTTTCTAGCTCACCTTTCTCGCGAAAGGGGAACCGTCCTCGTCGTCGAAGGACTTGACCAAACAGGCAGGACACGGGTCAGTGGAGTATTATATTTTATATTTTGCTGGGCCTAAGTATACTACAGCTATGGGTGAGTATAGCGATATGTATGACCTAGGGTCGTTCTTCAAACTACAACGGGCATGGGATCTAGGTTTTCAATTATCCTTCGTAATTTAGCTAGGTTTTATCAAGAGTTGATAGAGGTTTTGTTTGGTTTTCTAATTAACTACCTAATTTAAAACTATAATACTAAACTAAGATAAGGGAGGTGAGGTGAGGTGGCTACGAGGACTACAGGTTAAACGCGCGTGTTTACTATGACAGTCATGTATGCTATTTAGGGGTAGTTATTTTGGTTAGGGCCTTAGTTATGATGACGGGTGCAGGATTTAGCAGACGTCCTCGGAACAATCAATGAGGTGCAAAGTAATCTACCTACAACCTTTCCATGGCTTCCACGTGTTTGTACTACACCAGAGGTGTTTTCAACGCTATACCAGGTACTGGGCTGTTTTACGGTATTTCCGTTGCTTCATTTGAAAGGTCCTTGTTGTCTATCCTGGACAGATTATACTTCCTAACGAGCCACAGCTACTAGCCTATTATCTATCTAACGTAGAGTTGTCCGCAATCAGATAAATAACATGTCACGAAGATAACAGCTATGGAATGTAAACTACACTGGAAGTTGTCCCAAATGTAGAAACCAATTAAACCAGCAACCATCCTCGAGTCTTGTTCCCCAATCTCGGACATTTGAGATATCCGAATCATGGCATGAGTTGTTGAATAAACAAGAACATGAACAGGGGTTTCCCACCGGAACAAGTTGGGATGGTCGGGTCTAACGGCTAATCAAATTGTTCATCATTATTTCATATAAATAATCATAACTATTCTATGCTTGTTAAACTGGTGTATGCAATCAACATATATCTGAAAACCTAATCATATATCCAATAGCACAAGTGATACTAGCATGCAAACCCTAAAGCAACAATCAAACAAGAACATGCAGCAGAGCAGCATACAGGGATCAACTTATTTCATGCAGAGTATCTGGATAAATGTTTAAGTCACAAATGTTCCGAAAGTTCTCTCAAAAACATTTGTTATATGAAATGGATCTAATCTATCTCTAATCCTGTGACACCCGACGATTTAGGGTTACTGATTAACCTGTTAGAAACCTTAATTACGTGTGTTTAGTTTAGTATTAGGCTAAATACTTGTAATTACTTGTAACTATTTGTGTATTTATGTGAATATACACTTCCGTAATTATTTTGTATTACGCTTACGCAATTTGGTGAAATTGTGCGAAACAACCGGATGGAGTCCGACAGACTATACGACGTTGGTGAAAACCTTTTTATAAATAACTTTAATCCATTCTTAAAAGTTATTTATCACTTATTATTATTTTGTTAAAATAATACACGAAAAAGCTAGACGTTTTGGTTAAAACGTCTCAAAAGCAACGAAAACGCGCGAATTTAATTTCGGCAATCAAATAAACGTCAATAATTAATTTGACAACTTAAATTAAGTATTTTAAATAATACTTCAATGAAAATTTACCCAAAATATATTGCGTCTTAAATCGATAACAAAAACGTGCAAAAATAACGTTACGCAATTTAACCTCCGTAAAACGAGCACGTAAATCGAGACCGATAAATTAACGGAACATTTTTATAAAAGTTCCAAGTATTTAAACTTTTATATCAATTAAGAATATCAAAATTTAAATCGCTGATTAAACACGTACAATTAACGTTTTACGTACGAATAAACATCGAAACAATCGGGTAAACGAACGGTAAAACATAACAAATTAAATGGTAAATAAGAAAATGACTAAAATACCCCTTGTGGGCCCCCTTGGTCGTTCTCCTCCTCCCCCATGTGACCCCATGTGCTCCACCACCCTCACCACCTCTCTTTATCCATGCAAGATCATCATTTGATTTCTTACAACCCCACTTCCCATACATGCACTTCCATCACCTCACTTAACAATCAAACACTCTCAAAATCTCTCCATTCTTTCTCTATTTTCTGAGGATAACTCAGTCCCAACACCACCCAATCACCACCTAAAACCACCATAGCACCACCACCAATTTCCCCATCATTTTTGCAAAGTTCTTCAAGAAGATTCAAGCTCACAAGTTCCTCATCATCATCTTAGCCTTCTTTCTTCAAACCACCATTGTGAGGACACATCTCTACTTTCATTTATGTTTTTTATACATGTTATAATGTTCATCTATCATGTTTATGTCCAAAATCATAGCTAAAACACGTTTTTGAAACACATATGTAAAAAGACAGATTATGTCCCAGAAAAGTCAGCTTACTAATTTGATCATATCTTGAGTTATAGGAGGAATAAGATAACGAATTTTTTTTAAAAGTTGCGTATTGAAAAGTTCTACAACTTTCGTGTTTTACACTTTTTCCAGATCCGTACGTATTTTTGGCTATAATCTGATCTTTGAGTCTGGTCTGGAAGTTTTTGAAAACCGAGTTCGGTTCCTTCGCGAATTTATTTAAATATGTAAATGGACACTATAGTTTCTGTAAAAATTATATGTTAGACCAGAAACCTTGATAATCAGTAGGAAAAATTTGTGAGACTTGATTTGGACCAGAAGTGGTAGAAATTAAATGGCGAACCAAACCGACAAAAGTCGAAAATTATGAAATCTTGATATCTTAAGTTGCATGTTAAGAACCGACACTTCGGGCGAACGTCGACACGAACCGATAAATTATTTGGACTCTATAAACTGATATATGGGTTGGGTAAAAGTTTCGGGTCAAACCTAGTCGGTTTGACGAAGTCAACAAAAACGGTTCGGTTTCTAAAAACGACAAAACTTACTATTTATGGAAAGTGGTAACAAAAATGGGTTTGGGTGACTTAGTTAGTAACTTGGACCAAAAACTAAACTTAGAAAGCTTCCCGAATTAGAAACCGACATATAAATTAGAAGTGACTCTATAAGTGACTCATAAAATCAGAAGTGACTCTATAAGTGACTCATAAATTGAGAAGTGACTCATAAAATCAGAAGTGACTCTATAAGTGACTCATAAATTGAGAAGTGACTCATAGTTTGACCAACCTTAACCAGTTTGACCAGGTTTGACCATGTTTGACCAGTTTGACCAGGTTTGACCAGGTTTGTCCAGTTTGACCAGGTTTGACTAGTTTGACCAGGTTTGACCAGTTGACCAGGTTTGACCAGTTTGACCAAGTTTGACCAGGTTTGACCAGATTTGACCAACGAGTTGACCAACTTTGACCTACGGTTTAAGACTTATACAAACTAAAATAATCTATTTGCAACACACGATTTGTACTACCGAATAGTATACAACAAAACAAACTTGATAATAATGTCTAAATGAATTATTATTACAAACTTTCACAAACGGGTCATACACGTTTTTGATAAACGAACTTGAACAACTTATTTGGACATACTAGTTGATGAACTAGCTCTAGGTGGACATTAACCCCCCACCTACACGATCGGCTTAAGTGGACATTGACCCCCACTTATACAATCGCTATAGATGGTCTTATAAGACATCTACTTACACAACCTTATACGTTTAGGACGTTAGAAGGTTTCGCTTTGGACTTTTCTTGCTATTTGATTATTGCTTGCTACCTGCTTAACTCTGGTGAGTTTCATAGCCCCCCCCCCCCCCCCCCCTTTTTACTTGTTTGAACTGTTTTGGGGTGAGAATACATGCACTATTTTATGAACTGTGATGTGAACTGTTGTTAGGAAAACACTTATACATGTTGCATGAGTTACTTTCTTTTCCACTAAGGCCAATACAATCATATAAATCTGTTGATTTACGCTTGCGATATTGCGGTAAAGCAATACAAAACGATATTGCGGTAAAGCAATACAAAACGATATTGCGGTAAAGCAATACAAAACCATATTGCTGTAAAGCAATACAAAACGATATTGCGGTAAAGCAATACAAAACGATATTGCGGTAAAGCAATACAAAACGATATTGCGGTAAAGCAATACAAAACGATATTGCGGTAAAGCAATACAAAACGATATTGCGGTAAAGCAATACAAAACGATATTGCGGTAAAGCAATACAAAACGATATTGCGGTAAAGCAATACAAACATTTCGATATTGTGGTAAAGCAATACAAACTATTAAATCTTGTGATTTACAAATACGATATTGGCAATAGTATACAGAACTTGATTTATACAGAAACTTTGTTTTACAGAACTTTATTGTACAACAAGAAAATCATGTGTTTACATTATTACTTTGCAGACACACTTACTTATCGTGGTTTAGCGATACAAAACAAAAATCTTGTGTTTCATACCAATATTTTGGACAACTGTTTAACAAACCTATGAACTCACCAACTTTATATTGACCTTTTAGCATGTATTTCTCAGGTTCACAGACGATGTAGGACTTCCCACAGGAAACAAGGCAGTAGGATGCTTTTGGAAAACATTAGCTCGAGTCGCATGTTTTCACAAACAACAAGAGATTAGATTGCATTACGATATTTTGTATCAACATTTATGTATTAGAAATCTCTAACGGTTTATGCGAACTCCAGACATTTTGTAAACATCTGAATTATGGTAATGTAATATTTTTCAAAACGTCTCATATAGAGGTTGTTTGCTTTAATCTTTGTGTTGTGATATTTGATTTGGTCGGCGCCCCGTGACACCTCATGTTTCCGCTGCCACGTGTTTTGGGTGCGACAAATCCTATGCTCCGTGTCTCCCTCAGGTCTTATTTCAACCAGGAGAACACCGGCCATGTCGAGTTCAACGATCATCAGACACAGAATAATTAGCGGCGTACCATTAGAAATTGGCCAAGTTCTTAGTAGTAAGTTACTAACCACAGCATAAGTTGGATAGATAAACAATGGAGATTCATTTCATAAATTCTAATATATTCTGACAGCATACAAACAGAGTAACGGCATGATTAAAGCATAAATACCTTAGCATAACGACTATCATAGCAAACACAGATTTGTTCAGCTCAGCATGGCAATAATACTAGCAAGCATTTCTAAATAAGCATGGCAACAGGAGAACATATTTAAAAATAACAAGATAGAGAATTAAAATAAAACCTGACAGAGCGTTATTACAAATCGTGCGTAACCGCAGTCTCGGAGCACCTCCGTTACAAGTAAGCTACTAATCTACTAGCTTAACTAACCTAATTAACTAACTAACTATTTTAGAGAGAGAGTAGTGAGAGAAAGAGAGAAATTGAGTGTGTAGTGTGTTGAAACTGTGAGGAGGTGATTAGTATTTATAGAGAGCGCACAGCCGTATCCTTCAACCATATTCCAACCCCCAAATGCACAACCGTATTGCACAGCCGTATAAAAATATGATTTTTATTGCCTGAACACGGGATACGGTTGGTTTTGGCCGTATACGGGTGGACTGAAGCAAATACGGGTGGGCACCAACTGTATACGGCTGGACTAGGCCATATACGGCTGGGCACAGGCCGTATACGGTCTACACAGGCCGTATACGGTCTACACAGGCCGTATACGGTCTGTGTCCAGCCGTATACGGTCTGGTCCAGCCGTATACGGTCTGTGTCCAGCCGTATTCGGTCCGTTGGTTCTTCGTTTCTTCGATTTGGCGTAACTTCTTCGTCGTTTATCCGTTTTGAGTGATTCTTGGGCACACGGTTTCGTAATTTCCTAAAGAAGAAAATGACACAAGTTAGAGGTCATAATTCTTTGTGTAGCTCAAAAAGTGCTAAAACGAGTGAACGAGAATGCTTATGATCATATTCGTTAGATTTATCGTGTTTTTCAACCATTTTAGTTGATTTTTGAAACGTTGTCTATATTTTGGCCCATGTTATGAGTTTTAATGATATAGTACTTATTTTGGATAATTTCATCATAATTTGGGCCAAAAAGGTGAGATAATGAAACTCAAAAAGTTAACTTTTTGTGTGTCATCAAATATCCCACACTTAGACTTTTGCTTGTCCTTAAGCAAATCACAATCTTATCTGCCAAAATCTCCTATTTTAAGATGCTTTCTTGAGCCGCTAATAAGAATTTGTACAGATTGAAAACAAGTATTTCGCCTGTCGGATAAAGAAGAAGTGTTCACATGAAATATCCAAAGTTTTTCAAGATGATTCACTTAGGCAAACTTTCAATTCTCATAGATGTGGAATATACTCGACTGGGCGATCTCACTGGTGGTCACTCAATTCACTCAAGTGTATCGGGTTTCCTATTATCCTAAGCCAAATGAAAATCGCTCAATTACCTGTCGTGCAGTATTCGTCGTCATAGGCTTGCCCAAGGATCATATCTCCACCACTTAGATGGGTATGGTACTAATTATCCCAAGACATTCAAGCGGGTTGTGATTTTTGGTGTGGGTTAAAGGGTATGGACAAGTGTGGTCTTTAAAGGTTAAGGGTGTTACTTATCTTAGGCCTTTTAAAACTTAATGAAAAACTCCATTTAGACATTCTTTTTAATGAAAACGGAAACGGATAACGCTAAGGGAAGATAGCTATTTTGACTTCTATCTTTTTAAAACACACGGATGATTCTACATTTTTAAGAATCGGAGTTTCCGGGAAATTGGAAGCACTTAGCTCTATTTTATTTTTGGGCTCAGAATTTCTTTGCAAGAGAGCTTCTAAGGGAGATTTTCTTTTCTTTTATTTTCTTGCCTTACGGGCATCCTTTCTTACTTTTCATTTTTTTTCTAAAACCTTTGTCACTTTCGGACTTACTTGGTGCCAATTTTTCGCACCATCAGACTCTCTATTTCTTTTGAATTTTAAATATGGAAGCACACATGAGAAACTTTCAGTAAATACGAACTTTTTTGTGATTTTGGGGTAGAAAGCAAAAAGAATATCTAGATAGCGTTTTTTCAAAAAGATTTTAAAAAAATCTAAGATAAGTTTTTGGTAGGTAAGGGAATAAGTGGGTTTAAAATATGGGTTGAAAGAAATGAAAAGGCTAAGGCTCAACAGAGTTATCTAGGCGGATCATCAACACTAAAGATAAGTGTTGGAAGGGTTTTGGGCTTGAAAGAGATATGTTGAGATGGGGTTTAGTCCTAGGGAATGTCAAGGTCCTCTAATTGTACCTATGTCACGTATGACACCCATCAATGTGATCTCGACATGTATACCCGGGGCAAGTTCTAATACAGAAATACATGCACCGGTCACACACAACAAACGAATAGTGAAGCATTTAAAATGAATGCTTATAAGGTTCAAAATTCCTCACCGCAAAAATGGGTTATATGTGTCCAGTCGTGCGATGCCCCTCTTAGATCCTCATCTTAAATTGTTTGGAATCTGACATGATTCGACCTATTTTTACCAACTTTTGAATACTTGTAAAAAAAATCTGTACTCTTTCTTATATTGTGATTTAAAAAAGTTTAAAATTTTTTGAAAATTTTGGCAAAATAAGGGTTGTAAAAATCATTTGAGGACTTGCATGTCTCAAAATCAACTTTGACAGATAATTAGACGAGATATACTGCTATCCCACACTTAGAAATAAACATTGTCCCCAATGTTTCTACACTAAGTGGAGAGAATCCCACACTTAGGGTTTTGTTTTAGGAAAAATGTGAATTTAAAAGTTTGAAGTACGGAGGATCCCACACTTAGAGATTTAAGTGGGCATAAGCATATCTAAGTTACGCAGAAACTAGAAAAGATTAGGAGAGGTACTTCCCTACGGTCAAAGAATACTGGATGTAGGACCAGGTTCGTGAAGGAGTGGTGCTAGTGATCTGCTGGATTTGTGGACCAGTCTCTGTTTAAAGCTCGTCCATTCCACACAAAGCTAAGTTCTGCAAATACCATAAAATACAGTCACAGTACACCATTTCAACAACATATCAATCTCATAAATAAAAAACATAAAATAAACTAAAAGTCGTCTAGTAAATCATCCATGTCTGGGTCAAATGCTGCAAGTGCGTCACTGTTTGGAATGGAAGTAGGTGACGTGGCAACAGTGGCACCAGGCATCACGGGTGCAACAGGGAGATCAGGAGATGTAACAGCAGCAGTAGGAAGAGTGGGCTCTGAAGTAGGTGCAGCTGGGAAAAATGACCATGGCGGAAGAGGTGGTCTAGGACCCTGACCAAGTCTGAAGGACTGGTCTGGAAGTCTCGGGAGTCCAACCATCTCGCTGATGTCAGAGTGAGAGTCATGCTGGATGGAGAGCTCTTGGAGAATCGCCCAAGTCACAGCTGGGTCAGCAGTGGTAATCCCATAGTCGAACACTGGGGCAGATGCTGGAGTGATCGTCACATCTGTCACACGCTCCTCTGGAATAGTGGTCAGCTTCTTCTTTCCTCTGCGGTTTCTCTTCTTCTTCTGTTGTTGCTGGGAACTGTGTCCTGAGGTCTCAAATGAAGCGTCCATCCTGAAACACAAAGAAAACAGGTAATGCTATAATTATTAAGGTTATACAAATGCAGCAGAGTCAGATGACTTTTAAAAGATTTTTATAAAAGTTTGAGTCATCTGAATGGTTTGCACTTGTATAAGTCAAATAAAACTTATCTACGATGTATTTGTAAGAGTGTGGTGTTGTCGGGTATCTAGATTATCCTGCATCATTAGTCTAGTGATGATAATACTAAGCAAAAATAAACTGAGAAATAAAAATAAAGCTATTATAAAGATAAGCAATGGGGTGCCTCCCAAGAGCGCTTGTTTAACGAGTCACTAGCTTGACTCTTTTACCTACTTTTTTGGCTCAAGGTGGTTCAAAGATATAGACTTCCTCATTGGAAGGAAAGTCTTCGATGTAGTGCTTTAAGCGGTGACCGTTGACTTTAAAATCACCGTCCGGCGCTTCGAGTTCGACTGCTCCGAATGTAAAGACCTTTGATATAACGAACGGTCCGCTCCACCTTGATCTGAATTTGCCTGAAAACTTTTTGAGGCGCGAATTGAGGAGAAGAAATTTATCTCCAGGTTTGAATAGTGAATACTTGAGTTTGGTGTCGTGGGTATTCTTGGTTCGCTCCTTGAAATGTAGAGAACTATCATATGCTTGGTCTCTTAATTCGGCCAGTTCGTTCAGCTGCATCTTTCGATGTAATCCAATAATGGAAGGGTCTAGATTACAATCTCTCAGCGCCCAGTAAGCCTTATATTCCAACTCGATCGGCAGATGACACGCTTTTCCATAGACTAGTGTGTATGGCGTGGTCCCTAATGGTGACTTGTATGCAGTTCTGAACGCCCACAGAGCATCGTCTAACTTGTCGGCCCATCTCTCCTTATGATTAACCACGGTTCGTTCCAAGATCCTTTTGAGAGCTCTGTTTGTCACTTCGGCATGCCCATTCGTCTGCGGATGATAAGCCGTAGATTTCTTATGGGTGACACCATAATACTGTAATGTCCTCATAAACTGAGCACTACAGAAGTGCGTGCCCCGATCACTGATGATCGACTTTGGAGTTTCGAAACGAGAAAAGAGTTGTTTGAGGAACTTGATTACTACTCGGGAGTCATTAGTAGGAAACGCTTATGCCTCGGCCCATCTGGAGACGTAGTCGACAGCTACTAGAATGTATTCTTTTCCAAAGGATTTAGGGAACGGTCCCATGAAATCCAATCCCCATATATCGAAGATCTCGCAGGCCTGGATGTTAGTAAGTGGCATTTCACTCCTCCGTGAGATACTTCCAAACCTTTGGCAAGCATCACAACGTTTTACCAAGTCGTGAGCGTCTCTGAATATAGATGGCTAATAGAAGCCGGAATCGTATAGTTTCCTTGCGGTCATATTTGCTCCATGATGTCCTCCAGTTGGTCCATGATGACTCTGGTGGAGAATGTTCCTTGCTTCCCTTTCGTCCACGCATCTTCTAATGATTTGGTCCGGGCATACTTTAAACAAGTATGGATCGTCCCAATAGTAATTTTTGATATCTCTAAAGAATTTGCGCTTTCTAGAGGTAGGCATTCCTTTCGGCACAATTCCACCAACCAGATAGTTAGCGTAGTCTGCGTACCAAGCGTTATGATTGAATTGTGATCCCCTCTGGTGGCTTCTGACATTCATGAGTTGTTCTTCAGGAAACTGATCTTGAATTTCTCTTTCATCAAGCTTTTCCATCGATGGGTTTTCTAATCGACTGAGATGATCTGCTGCGACATTTTCTGCTCCCTTTTTATCCTTGATTTCTATGTCGAATTCTTGGAGGAGTAGAATCCATCGAAGTAGTCTTGGTTTAGCGTCTTGCTTTTTGAAAAGATACTTCAAGGCTGAGTGATCTGTATAGACAATAGTTTTAGACAATATTAAGTAAGAACGAAATTTATCAAAAGTAAAAACTACCGCAAGTAGCTCCTTTTCTGTAGTAGTGTAATTCTCTTGAGCATCGATGAGTGTCTTTCTGGCGTAGTATATAGGCTGAAACTGCTTATCCTTCCTTTGCCCTAGGACAGCTCCAACCGCAAAGTAACTGGCATCACACATGATTTCAAATGGGAGACTCCAGTCAGGAGCAACCATGATCGGTGCATGTGTGAGCTGATTCTTCAGGAAGTTGAAAGCTTTAAGGCAGTCATCTGAAAAGACAAACGGAGTGTCCTTCTCGAGAAGGTGCGTCATAGGTCGAGAAATCTTAGAGAAATCCTTAATAAAGCGACGGTAGAATTCGGCGTGACCTAGAAAACTGCGAATGGCTTTAACAGAGGTAGGTGGCGGAAGTTTGGCAATGGTCTCAACTTTAGCTTTGTTAACTTCAATTCCAGACTTTGATATCCGGTGTCCTAAAACTATTCCTTCTTTCACCATAAAGTGGCATTTCTCCCAGTTTAAGACAAGGTTTGATTCTTCGCATCAGGCTAGCATTCTTTCTAGGTTGGAAAGACAAGAAGTGAAAGAGTCTCCAAAAGCTGAGAAATCGTCCATGAATACCTCCATGCACTGTTCAATCATGTCGTGGAATATTGCTACCATACACCGCTGGAATGTTGCAGGTGCGTTGCATAGCCCAAAAGGCATGCGTCGGTAAGCGAATGTTCGATAAGGACATGTGAAGGTTGTCTTTTCCTAGTCCTTAGGATCGAGAGGAATCTGAAAATAGCCAGAGAAACCATCAAGGAAACAATAGAACTCGTTCCCAGACAATCTATCCAACATTTTATCGATGAACGGTAGAGGGAAATGATCTTTTCATGTGGCTTCATTCAGCTTCCGATAGTCGATGCACACCCTCCAGCCGGTGACGGCTCGTGTTGGAATGAGTTCGTTGTCTTCGTTAGCGATTACCGTCATTCCTCCTTTCTTGGGGACAACCTGAACTGGGCTGACCCATGGGGAATCTGAAATAGGATAGATCAAGCCAGCATCCAAGAGTTTGATAACCTCCTTTTTGACCACGTCTTGAATCTTCGGGTTAACTCTCCTCTGTCTCTGTATGGAAGGTTTGAAGTCGTTCTCCATGAGTATCTTGTGAGTGCAGTAGTTTGGACTGATCCCTTGGATGTCAGAGATTTTCCATGCAATCTCCTTCTTGTGTGACTTCAACATTTGGATGAGTCTTGCTTTCTCTTCGGATGTAAGACCTTTTGCAATTATAACGGGTAAATGCGAGTTTCCTTCAAGAAAAGCGTACTCCAGATGAGGGGGTAGTTCCTTCAACTCCAACTCTGGCGGTTCTTCAATGGAAGGTTTCATTCGAGCAATCTCATCTCTTTGTAACACGTCATACTCCATTTGGAAGTCTGGTTCATTCGGAGATGAGTCGGCTGCAGTGGCTGATGCTATTTCTATTAACTTTGTCTCATTAGGGGGTGCATTCTTCTTCAGCTCGTATTTGCTTGTAGATGATGAGGAGGTTGCATTATCTTCAGTAAATATGATATCGTTGGTGTCGGTGAATGCAAACCTCTGAAATTGAGCTGTTGAAGATGTACTTATGGTGATTTTTGGATTTTGTGGCGCACAACCTTCAGATAGTTGCGGCTCAGCTGAGATTTCTGATTTCATCTCCTCAAAGGATTTGAGAATTTCAGCTACTGAAGGAGATGAATCAGTTTGACCCCTTTGTAAGATTGGTATAGGAATGCCTTTGCCTAAGGGAACAGCAACAAATGAATTGTTCGTGAAAGTGTTGTCAGGCGGTGCAAGAGGATACTTCATTTCAGATAAAGGAAATAGCAGCTCTCCAGAGTGTGCTGATTTGTTAGAGATAGCATAGCAGAGTCCAACATCGTCTTGGCATAGTCTCCTTGTTGTGATGACTGTGCTGGGAAGATGGTCGTGTTTGCTAACTGCCAGAATCTCTTCCAAATGCTCGTTGTATATTTCCTGCATGGAATCCACAAGACCAAGATCTTCTCCCACAGGTTAGATCATCAATTTATAGACATTAAAGGTGACTTCCTCCGTTCCGACCCTCAGTTTTAAAGATTTTTTGTTTACGTCAATAACAGCCTTGGCAGTATTTAGGAAAGGTCTGCCAAGGATGAGGGGAACGTGGGCATTTTCCTCAATATCCATAATGACAAAGTCAACTGGGAAGACAAATTTACCTACTCGAACCATATTATCTTCCGCAATCCCCCTAGGGAGTTTAACTGATCTATCAGCTAATTGGATGGTCATTTGAGTGGGAAGCAGTTCACCTAATCCTAGTTTCTTATATAGTGAGTAAGGCATAAGGTTGACACTAGCACCTAGGTCAGCTAAGGCATTACTAACTTGGGTATTTTGAAGGAAACAAGGAATAGTGAAACGGCCAGTATCTCCTAGTTTCGGTGGAAGACCATGTAGCATGATTGCAGAGCATTCAGCATCTAAGGGTATGTTAACTATTTGTCTTAATTTTTCCTTATTTGAAAGAAGTTCTTTGAAGAATTTTGCACAACTAGGCATTTCTACTAAAGCATCTAATAATCTAACGTTTAAGTGCAGGCTTTTAAACATCTCAAGATATTTCCCAAACTGCGCTTCTTGCTTCTCCTTCTTAAGCCTACCAGGAAAGGGTATTCGAGTACGTGGAATGATTTCTGGAGCTTGAGAAGGTACTGGATCGGGTATACTGACAGGAGTGTCACTAGGTACTGGATCAGTAGAAGTGGAAGGTTTGTTCGAAGAATTATCTGAGGTTTGTTCAACTCTGGTTTCTTTTCCTCCTCTCGTAACAACTAAGACAGTGTTACTGATCGTGATTTCTCTTTGGCTCTCCTCAACTTTTGAAAATAGTTGTCTAAGACTAACTTCTATGTTTTTGATTAAATCTTAGAAATTATAAGTAAAGCATCAATTTTATCTTGAAAAGCTATCACTTGTCTATTTACGTTGTTTTGAAGTTAATCAAAGTTTCGTTATATTGTTGTTGAGAGTTGAAGGAGGAATCGGATAGAGTGGATGGTAAAGTAGACAGAGGTTGCATAAGAGGGGTTTTGATTTGCCACTGAACAGAAGATGTGGATTGAAAGATTGGTTCAGGGCTTTTGACAGTTGTTCCAAATTTCCAGTCATGTTGACTAGTCGTCATGGCTGAAGAATTTGGGGTTTTGGTAGAAAAGAGAGTTTTGGAAAGGAAAGGGTACTGAAAAGGAAAGAACGGAAAGGGAACTTTCGGATGATATTGATCTTCCGAAAGGATCGCTAAATAACTAAGATAAATAAATTCCTAAATCGGTCGTTGTAGTCCCCGGCAGCGGCGCCAAAAACTTGATCGCGCCCGAACGGTCGGGTTTTCTAGCTCACCTTTCTCGCGAAAGGGGAACCGTCCTCGTCGTCGAAGGACTTGACCAAACAGGCCGGACGTGGGTCAGTGGAGTTTTGTATTTTATATTTTGCTGGGCCTAAGTATACTACAGCTATGGGTGAGTATAGCGATATGTATGACCTAGGGTCGTTCTTCAAACTACAACGGGCATGGGATCTAGGTTTTCAATTATCCTTCGTAATTTAGCTGGGTTTTATCAAGAGTTGATAGAGGTTTTGTTTGGTTTTCTAATTAACTACCTAATTTAAAACTATAATACTAAACTAAGATAAGGGAGGTGAGGTGAGGTGGCTACGAGGACTACAGGTTAAACGCGCGTGTTTACTATGACAGTCATGTATGCTATTTAGGGGTAGTTATTTTGGTTAGGGCCTTAGTTATGATGAAGGGTGCAGGATTTAGCAGACGTCCTCGGAACAATCAATGAGGTGCAAAGTAATCTACCTACAACCTTTCCATGGCTTCCACGTGTTTGTACTACACCAGAGGTGTTTCCAACGCTATAACAGGTACTGGGCTGTTTTACGGTATTTCCGTTGCTTCATTTGAAAGGTCCTTGTTGTCTATCCTGGACAGATTATACTTCCTAACGAGCCACAGCTACTAGCCTATTATCTATCTAACGTAGAGTTGTCCGCAATCAGATAAATAACATGTCACGAAGATAACAGCTATGGAATGTAAACTACACTGGAAGTTGTCCCAAATGTAGAAACCAATTAAACCAGCAACCATCCTCGAGTCTTGTTCCCCAATCTCGGACATTTGAGATATCCGAATCATGGCATGAGTTGTTGAATAAACAAGAACATGAACAGGGGTTTCCCACCGGAACAAGTTGGGATGGTCGGGTCTAACGGCTAATCAAATTGTTCATTATTATTTCATATAAATCATCATAACTATTCTATGCATGTTAAACTGGTGTATGAAATCAACATATATCTGAAAACCTAATCATATACCCAATAGCACAAGTGATACTAGCATGCAAACCCTAAAGCAACAATCAAACAAGAACATGCAGCAGAGCAGCATACAGGGATCAACTTATTTCATGCAGAGTATCTGGATAAATGTTTAAGTCACAAATGTTCCGAAAGTTCTCTCAAAAACATTTGTTATATGAAATGGATCTAATCTATCTCTAATCCTATGCTCCGTGTCTCCCTCCGGTCTTATTTCAACCAGGAGAACACCGGCCATGTCGAGTTCAACGATCATCATACACAGAATAATTAGCGGCGTACCATTAGAAGTTGGTCAAGTTCTTAGTAGTAAGTTACTAACCACAGCATAAGTTGGATAGATAAACAATGGAGATTCATTTCATAAATTCTAATATATTCTGACAGCATATAGACAGAGTAACAGCATGATTAAAGCATAACTACCCTAGCATAACGACTATCATAGCAAACACAGATTTGTTCAGCTCAGCATGGCAATAATACTAGCAAGCATTTCTAAATAAGCATGGCAACAGCCCAACATATTTAAAAATAACAAGATAGAGAATTAAAATAAAACCTGAGAGAGCGTTATTACAAATCGTGTGTAACCGTAGTCTCGGAGCACCTCCGTTACAAGTAAGCTACTAATCTACTAGCTTAACTAACCTAATTAACTAACTAACTATTTTAGAGAGAGAGTAGTGAGAGAAAGAGAGAAATTGAGTGTGTAGTGTGTTGAAATTGTGAGGAGGTGATTAGTATTTATAGAGAGCGCACAGCCGTATCCTTCAACCATATTCCAACCCCCAAATGCACAACCGTATTGCACAGCCGTATAAAAATATGATTTTTATTGCCTGAACACGGGATACGGTTGGTTTTGGCCGTATACGGGTGGACTGGAGCAAATACGAGTGGGCACCAACCGTATACGGCTGGACTGGGCCGTATACGGCTGGGCACAGGCCGTATATGGTCTACACAGGCCGTATACGGTCTGAGTCCAGCCGTATACGGTCTGGTCCAGCCGTATACGGTCTGTGTCCAGCCGTATTCGGTCCGTTGGTTCTTCGTTTCTTCGATTTGGCGTAACTTCTTCGTCGTTTATCCGTTTTGAGTGATTCTCATGCTCACGGTTTCGTAATTTCTTAACGAAGAAAATGACACAAGTTAGAGGTCATAATTCTTTGTGTAGATCAAAAAGTGCTAAAACGAGTGAACGAGAATGCTTATGATCGTATTCGTTAGATTTATCGTGTTTTTCGACCATTTTAGTTGATTTTTGAAACGTTGTCTGTATTTTGACCCATGTTATGAGTTTTAATGATATAGTACTTATTTTGGATAATTTCATCATAATTTGGGCCAAAAAGGTGAGATAATGACACTCAAAAACTTGACTTTTTGCGTGTCATCAGATCATGAGCATTAGCCCGCCTATCCATCGATTTGTATTGTACTTGTGCCCACTTCAATACCGTGGCATCGTTTGGTGCCCACTGCAATACCATGGCATCGTTTTGAATTGCTCGCAAGCAAAGTTTGTAATTGAGCCAGCAGTACTACGACATGCCCGACTTGATTGATTGAGCCGACCGTACCACGAAGAGTCCGACTTGAGGAGTTGTGTTTGTATGATTGTATGTATACTAATATACATATGTAATATTGAAGATAGCACCAAGTGCTCAAGATGATATACGAGCATGTATATATATATATATATATATATATATATATATATTTGTTGAATCAGCAAACACATGTAACAATCATGCCACGCATGAAGATAATTGTTTGTATCTAAATATGTATAAACAAATTTTTAGATATAAGTAGCACATTGAACCTAGGTATGAATACTCGTCACCTGGTTAAGTTGTATTAGTATAAGGAATCTATACTAACGTATGATACTATTGTATACTCCTAGCCTAAAGCCTAGCAAGTATATTGGAGTCTCGGGAAAGTGTTCACTTAAGAACAATTTCCATTCTAATAATCGTGGAGTGTGTCGACAGTTTTAGCTCTTCAAAGGGAAACTAATCGTGTAAAAGTATAGTCGTTGTCATGTGGGTAGAACTAACCAGTTCTAGTATATGTGATAATACTGTCCCGCGACAATATGGTCGTTGGATAGTGGTAACTAGTCAAGTTATGTATTAGTAATTGTTTTCCAACAATCTAACAATGTACGATTTGTAACCTATCTAGGTTATGTATTGATATTGTTCCAAAACAATATGATGGGTGTAATTCCTAAGTATTACGCATTTGTATTACATAACAGTAATATAAGTAAGTGTGAATTATAAAAGTTTATTAATATAATTCGAAAACAGTTGTTGTGCATGTGTTTCACCCCGAAAACAGTAAAATGGTTGAAAGAGTGGGGCTATGAAACTCACATGTGAGTTGTCAGCGATCCTACAATACGCGTTTTGTCGGGATGATAACCTCCTAGTGTCCTAAACATGTGAGGTTATATAAGTACGAGATCAAATAGTCTGACCAAGTAAGTCGTTCGAATGTTTGTTTGTCGCTTGGTTTTAAAGACCGTGTACGGGGGTTATTGGGGCAGCGCCCCTGGTAGCGGGGTCCAAGGGGCAGAGCCCCTGGTTGGGGTCGAGCTGCCAAGTCAGCTTGGAAAATTTTTATTTCTACTACATTGCTTTAGTAAAAACGCACCCGAAATCCAAATTCGGAGTAAAATCAAGTGGTAAAATTTGGTCTCGACACTTAGTGAAAAACATAGGTTTTGAAGGTTCTGTGACCTACGACATTGGGTGTGACGTTGGGGCTTCTGTCGCAGTGCGATGTACTGCGACGTTGGAGTCTACGTCGCTATATGCGACATCATGGTCTAGTACGACATAAGGGTCGACGTCGATATGTGCGACATTCGCAATTTCATGCGACATTGTGGCTGACGTCGCACTAGGCGACATCGTGGTATTTTTGCGGCATTGAGCTGCGACGTTGGCTGCGACATTGACAATGTTGCAGCACTGTTTTTGGGCCAGATGCGACATCACAACCTGTTCGTCGATTTCAAGCTTCAAATCGAGTTTTGGTTCGATTTTTGGGCGTTTTGATGTTATAAAAAGTTACTAACATGTATTACTAAGTAATCTAAGTAATTTCTTGAAAGAGAAACGATTTCTAGAGAGAGAGTGAGTAAATCCTTACTTTTGATGAAAATGGAGATGAAAATGATGATGATGATGAACTCCGAAGATGATGGTGATGATACGATGTTGCTGCTGTGCCGATTTGTTGTTGTTGTTATTTTGTTGTTGTTGTTATTTTGTTGTTGTTGGTGGTGGTTGATTAGAGAGAAAAAAGAGAGATGAGATAGAGATGGATATGGGTGGGTGTGTGTGGAATGAAAACATAAAAGGGGAAGGAAAGGGGCAGTCGGCCCATCATATGTGGTGGGTTTGGTTGTCCCCAATTGTTGCGTTAATTGCACGTGTTTGTGTACCCGATCGTATAAAAATGTATTATTTCAAATTCTAAAATTTATTAATATTCTTTCGAAATGTTTTCGAGTTGAAACATTTTATAAAAATAAAATGTTTGTGTTAAGATCTTATAAGTTGTTTTCGCGCGGTTTCAGTTTAGTAAAACACATTTTTAAATAGAACGAAATGTGTTCAAATGTTTTCAGAGTAACTAGATATCGGTTGCGTTATATATATTTATATATATAAAATTTTGAATACTCTGATTTTTAAATGCGTAATAAGTACGATAACTTGAGGTAAAATTGGGTGTGAAAATTGACCCTTTTTGACCGGGTGTTACAACAAAGTTCAAGATAAGTCCACTCGTACTTTGGCAACGAGTAGAAGACTAGAGATCTTGCCGAGCACTCAATGTAAGAATGCTTATTCTTAACTTATTAATTATGTGTAATTAATTGTGTACATGTTTTATTATGAAAATTATAGATCTTGGCTAAAGGGTTTATTACATGTGATTAAATGTTTTTATAAGCTTCCGCATATTAATTATATTAAACTGTTAATAAAGATTAAACTTTTATAACTTATAATTCCGTTAAAACCCTTCAGTGGTATCAGAGCCATGTAATTTTCTAATAAGACTGAAGTTATGTTTTTTGTATGCTTCTTTTAATTAAGTTTTAATTGTTATTATCTCTTCTTCTACCTTTCTTGTAAATCGGTTAAACCGTGTAGTATGTTGAACATCTAAACAACGTATATGAATTGGTTATTCACGATTAATCCAAAATAGGTATAATTTGGTTGTACTAAAATTGCTCCAAGGTTTATGGAAAATCTTGTAGATCGATTTTGGTATATGGTGTTTAACACCATAACCGAAATTATATTTATTTTTGTAGATTAATGGTTTAAATAGTTTAACTCGAAAACTAACGGTTAAATCCTTTTGTTTATAGTTAATAATAATTCTATTGTTATAACTTTTGCAAAATCGATTTTAGGGTTTACCCAAACCCCTTGGAAAATCATTTTTGGCAAAAGTGTTAGGTATTTGATATCCTAACTAAAACTAGTACAATTAGTGATTAACTTAGTGAGCAAGAAATCGATATAAGGGTTTGAATAAAACCCTCGTGTTGGCCGATTTCTACAAGGGTTTAACAAACCAATAAAAATCAATTCTTTAATCCATTGATGTGATCAACTAGGGTATGTGAAACTCTAGGTATAAATTGAGTTTTGCAAAGGTACGAGACCTTTAGTAAAAGTAAATTTAGGGTTCTAACCAAACCCATGGATTAGTCAATCTTTGGCTAGGATCTTTGATCTTTTAGCAAAATCGAGATTAGGGTTATTAAACCTAAAGATATTGATTTTTGAAATAATACAAGAATTGTTAAAAAGAATTGAGATAGGGTTCGTAAAACATGTGATTAATCAAAATCTAAGGTTTGTGAAACTTCATGTAACTTGGACGTTTTGATTAATGAAATTATGCAAATTAGGTTTTATGTGAAATCCTAGTTTTGTATAAATTAATGTTTTAAGTAGGCCTAATTAAAACTAATGTCACTAAAACAAGTTAGTATTTTTGAAAACACTAAAGTAATAGTTTTAAAAGGTTTAAATAAAATTGACATGTTTTAAAATAAAAATTGTTTAAAAGGTTTGTTTAAAAGAAAATATAATTTTTGGTCAAACATGTTAATTCTATTAATGAGTTGAGTCAAAGAAGCAATAAATCAAGAAACTAATTAATGATAATTGTTAATTTATAATTCAAAAGAATTGTAAATAGACAATTAATAATTGTTGTATGTGATACAAGATAATGTGTATATAATGGAACTCGTAGTTTGTATGTCTTAAATAGGTGTGTTTATTAGATAATGCATGTGTCCAATTAAACGCCCTAAGCAAACTATAGTTTAAGTTTCCATTATAATTTTATAATTTGGATTATAATTGTTGCATGCGTTATGACCATAGCCGAGCCAAACTTTGACCTAATATATGAACTGCGTGGTTGTGTTTATTTTGGTTGTATTGTAATTTTCTTTTGGTATAAGGGGAGATATGCGTATCACTTACAACCCCATTTATTTTGTAATATTATTTTATGTAAAAAGGTAGTTTTAGTTTTATGTAAAATTTATTTTTTAAGTTTCATTTTTAAAAATGTAATACAAAAGAAGATGGAGTCCAAAAAGAAGAGGAGCAATCACAAGGAGTCTTTGTATTCCATGAAGTGACAAGGACTCGTTGGAGCTAGTGGGAGCACGAAGATCATGATTGCTAACCATATGTCATGTTTGTCCCTTAGGTTGACCCTTGATTTCCGT
The DNA here is from genome assembly GCA_949592205.1 of Helichrysum umbraculigerum. Classification (NCBI taxonomy): domain Eukaryota; kingdom Viridiplantae; phylum Streptophyta; class Magnoliopsida; order Asterales; family Asteraceae; genus Helichrysum; species Helichrysum umbraculigerum. The sequence continues at coordinate 17,542,097 of CATIUR010000007.1, read as the reverse complement.
GTTGGCTCATGAAAACCATACATAGATTATGGCAAGGCTATGACACTATATTATATGTTTTTTTTTTGTTTATGTCCTTATTTATTTTGTTGGTTGAATGAAATAATGTATGAATTTTTAGATATTTAATTAGGACATAATAATAAAACATTAGGTAATGTGATATCATCGAGTGAACATGTTTATGAAACATTGATTCCTCTAGGATGAATACATTATTAGAAACTTAATAAAACACTTGTTTTTAATAAGAGATGTACAACTAGGAAATGGTTTAAACTTGATGATTTCCTAAGGGTCGTGTTTTATTAAAACTATTGTATATGAACTCATGCATAGTTTATATGTATTTAAAAGTAATTTTTGAAATTAGTTTAAGAAAATACCGAAGTATGTTTAATTATAGAATTAAGATCTAAAACCCTATTTAATTTAGACCGTAAGCACCCTCCATTTGTGGACATTCATACCGAACTCGACTCCGTGTCCTTTGCCGCCTCCGCGGGTGGGCATGGTTGCACTCGATTAGAGTGAAGTGAAAGGGCCGCGGTTCCACTTGAGAAGATGGTCGGTTCCCCACAGTTAGCAAATGGTTTGGTCTATTGGTGATTCGAGTTGAGAACTTCACCCAAGGTGTAAGTTGAGATTAAATATACCTAAACATTAAAATTTAGAGTCTCAAGAGTCTAGGAGTTGTATATGTGATGCAATTGATATGAGATATACCTAAAAAGCTATCGTGTGTCATTGCAGCCTTCGTTGAGGGCACACTTTAGTGTGAATGTCGGATTCTAGCTTAATAGTTCTATTAGGGTTTATGAATTATTAAGAGGTTTAATCGGAATAACTAAGTTTGTTAGTTTTACAGTAGATGGCTAATAACAACATTAACGAGAATAATACCATGAACTTGTCGCTTCGTTCTATCCTTGAAAATGATAAGTTGACCGGGCCTAACTTTCGTAATTGGGAAAGGAACCTTCAAATTGTCCTTCGCCATGAACGAAAGTGGTATGTGCTCGAGACACCTCTTGGTCCCGCACCACCAAACAATGTCACTAAGGATGTTAGAAATGCTTATACTAAGCATGAGAATGATCTTCTCAATGTGCAATGTTTGATGCTTGCTACTATGTCTCCCGAACTCCAAGTTAATTACATGGAGACTTCGGCGTATGATTTGATTCGTCGATTAAGAGAGATATTTCAATCCACTGCTAGAACCGAAAGGTTCGATGCCACTAAGGATTTGAATAGTTGCAAGATGGCCGAGGGATCCGATGTGAGTGCTCATGTCGTGAAAATGATAGGGCATCTTAACCGTCTTGAAAGACTTGGGCATCCTTTGCCGCTAGACTTGGCGATCGATATGATCCTCGCTTCATTGAGTAAGGGGTACAAGCAATTTGTACTTGATTACAATATGAACAACACGAAAAGTTCCATACATGAGTTGCATCACATGTTGAAAACTGCACAAAGGGATATGGAACCCGTGAAGTCTAAAGATGTGTTAATGATCTGTGATGGAGGTGTTAGGTAAGCGTAAGTTCTGTGGCAACAAAGGAATGGTACCGAAAGTACTGGTTAGTATTGATATCCTATATTGGATTGTTTATTACTTCTCGTGACTGTATTAGATGGTTGATCTAATGTTTACAATTTTATTATAGAAGTCAAGAAGAAGTAATAATGGAGCACTTGAAGTGGAGCTATAGAGATCGCGTTTTTCAAGTAACTAGAATACGGATAATAAGTGCTATAAGCACATTAGTTTATTTTAAGATTTGGGATATTATTTCATACATTGTTATTCACATTATGGTTTGCTCATTTTGAGCTTGTTTATTTGGTTTTGAATATTTAAATATTTTGGTTATTTAATATTAAAAGTTTGATTTTGTGAAATAATGTTTGAAATGTATATAAAAGTTTTTGAAGTATTCTTTATTTAAAAGCTTGTGATTAAAATCCCAAAAAAGATCAGTATGTAACAATCCTATTGTGTGACTCATTTAGAATTTATCTTTCTAAGATACGAGTTCATGAGTAATGTTTTTAATTAAATAAATGTTATTTATTAGTTGATATCTATATAATTGTGAATTATTAAATACGAGAGTTGCCAACGGTATAATAAATATGTATGATTTATATAGAACTTAGCACTAAATGATAATACTCCTAGATTGTTGAATCTATTATATGCATGAAAGATGTATGAATAAGTTAGCTAAACTTATTAGATACAATTAATTGAATTGTCGATTAATCATGGTAGATTAAAATAATAAACTTGTTATGGTTTGATTTATTATTGTCTATGAGAAATAAATTAATATTGTGTTTTCTATAAACACATTATGAAACCAAAGACATTAGTATATTTGATTAATGCATATTATAAAGTGAATCATTCCTAAAATAAATCATGGGATTTGTTTTGTAGAAACTAGATTCATAAGAATTGTTAGATTTAGTGGGAGCGTTAAATGGAAATTTTAATATCTCACATAAACATTAATTCGTTAATATTATTTTTGAAGAATTAAAATTTATTGTTTGATTGACTTAAAAATGTTTGATGATTGTTTAAAAGAAATTTTATATTCCAAGTATTTGGAAACATCAAATTCATTGTGAAGTCAATCTTATTTAGTTGAATTAATGGTTAGTCATAGTGAGTGCTTTGTATAAATGATATCATGATCTAATATGTTTTACTTCGGTGTGCATATTAAATGATCATTAGATAACATTAACAAAGATTTGAATTATAGCTACAACAAATAAAATCTAAATTCTTTAAGACTTTGATTAGTGGGTAGATATTTAATAAGTTATGTTTGGAGAAATATATCTTAATAAATATAATTGAAATGGATTGATTAGAAATAGTTCTAGTTATATTCATATATCATGATCCGATTCCGAAACCATGAACTGTAGCATGTTAAGGTTAGATGACTCATTGAGATATGACGAGGCCTTCATGTTGTTCATATTTAGTATATTTTAGTATCCATGAGTAAGGCAAGCTTATTCTAAAGTGTATGAGACACATATTCATAACCGCTTGTTGTCGTGGGAACTACAATAGGGCGATCGGTTATAGTGAAAGATGGTATGTTACAGCTTTAAGAAGCAACTTGTCCTACAGATAAGGTACCGTCACTGTTAATTTGTGATGCCTGATCACTAGCACTTAATGAGATTAAATGTTGGAATGACCCACATATTGAGTGAATACTTCGTGGACCATTGTCATGGGTATTCACAATTGTGGCGCACTATCCTCTAACCTGAGCAGGCTACATTTTCGCATGTGAACCTAGTTGGTTTCTAATGAGATCTAACGGTTTTCGTAAATCAGCACCCATAACTATTATTCGTTGGCTGAAGAAGAACACATGTTGTGATTTCTAGTTTAACTCGCAAGATGGGACTTTGCAACTCTTGTATAAAAGCAAGAGAGATATCTCCTAGGCCATCGATGATTTGGACTGAAGAAATGTGTAACATCATCGTTTTGGGCCTAGTTGAAGTTGTAATTTCTTTATTTATTTAATTATTTAATTGTGTTTTAAATAATTAATGTATTGTGATAATTGAAAATAATAGGTCAAACAGTTATATGACTTTTTGTGAATAGTAAATTATTAACTGTTTTAAATTTATTTAGTTGACGGTAAAATAAAATTGTATTTCCTCGCAAATGGTTTTTAAGTTCCAGACAATAATAAATACGGGGAATGAAAATTAACACTTATATGGTATATTATATGGTTGGGTCGGTCTTTATTTCCCCTCCACACATACATTCATACGATGCATACATACATACACACATTTAACCCTAAATCAAAAACATGAAGAAATCATCAAATTGAAGATCTCAAACTCGAATCCAAGCTTCTAGCATGAAGATTATCATCTTCTAATCCTTCTTTTCAACTTGTAAGTTCTTAATCTTTGAATTATGAACCCTAGAAATTGGGGGTTTTAGTGTTCTTGATTTTAATTCGAAATTAGGGCTTTTAGTTGTTAAATTAATGTTAGTTAAACTCATACATGATGGTATGTAACATGATTCAAGCCAAAAGTGGTAGTTTTGAATTAGGGTTCATGAGTTTTATAGTAAACTTGATGATTTTGATGGGTTATTGATTATAATCCAAAAATTAGAGGTTGTAGTGATGATATTATTGTTAGATGATGATTCAATGATGATTATAATGTAAACCCTAATATAAAAATGAAGAAAGTGATAATATGATCATTAATAAAGTTTAAGGGTTTAGTTGATTATGTTATAATCAAAGTGTTAAGCTAGTGTTATTAAAGTATGAAATTGGTTAAGTGTTCAAGAGTGTTGAAATGATTATGATGAATTTGATGAATTAGTGATGTTTATGGTTATTGGCTTTGTTAATGTTTAACTATATTGAATAATAATAATTAGAATGAATAAAAAGGATGTTATGATTATAATTGGTTTGGTGAATATGAATTTTTGATGTTAATAAGATTATTCATAATCTTGAAATGATGAAATTTGGATTAATACAAGTTAAGGATAAATTGTTTGATGTAATTACAATTGTATGATATTATATCAATATTGAGGCAAGTGTCAAATGACTAACTTGTGTTGTGTTATTGTATTCTCAGATGTGAAGAAGACTCAGTGACATTAGACTACTGAGTGGACGACTATGATTGTCGGTGAGTGGATCTTGGAATTTCAGTCTAAGTTAGTTGTAACAACATGGTTACAACGGGTAAACTTGGTTTATTGCAATGATTGCATTAATATTATATTGGCATGATGGCTAAACCTTGATTGATTATTGGCGTCCGTATACTATGATAGTTGTGGACTATTTGATTTGGTGGGGGTCAACTAATGTGTTGGGTTTGGATACTATTACTAGGACTTTGCAAGTGCCTTGTACATGTGTTGGACACTGAAATTGCGTCGTATGTAGTAATAGTACTAAACTATCGGTTTAACCTCTGATTTGGCCGTCAGTTGGTTTTAAGTGTTACTTGGGGAACCATCCGCGGCATGAGGGTACCGCAAGGACCACCGATCCTTCTATGTTGCTTGTGCATTGCTTGGTTATAGGCATGTGTTAAGCTGAGTTAGATTGATAGCTTGGGATCTATTCACTTAGCTTCGTGCTAACCCCTCATTACTTCTTGCAGGTTTACTTTTGTATGTGGGTGGGCAAGAAGTACATATGGAATGGAATGTTTGACAAGCTCACTCTGAAATGGATAATACGTTAATGATTTAACAACATATTTGGATTTCTATAACACCTAAACTTAATGTGTGTAATGATTAGAATAATCTAGTTTTAAAGGTTTGTATGTAAGTGGATTGCTATTTGAAATGTATCTATGCAATCTACTGATTTCTATTAATCATGCGCTTCCGATATGTTTAAAAAAAAATGTCCTTGTATTTCGAGACGGGTGTTATAAATTGGTATCAGAGCCTAGGTTTGGGTGAATTGTACATTATAAGATGTTCAATCCCAAACTTAGGTTTGTGTCAAGTCAAACATTTCAGGGATGGGGTTTAGTGGTTGCATGAGAAAGTTGCTATTAAATGTGTGCTAACCTATAACAAGATGCAAAAGTGCTGTTTTGGATGCAGAGACGGAGGAACATGAGGAACCGTCTGGTATTCTCAATGATTCCTCAATACTCGTGGGCCTAGATGTGCCAGGTAATTTCTGATAAGCTTGATGAATTTTAATAAGCTTTGACTGTTTGCTTTACTATGATATGATTGTTAGTAAAGTAAATTGAATTATTGGTGAATATCGCTTGTTAATAAGATGATAGAGGTGTTAATGATTAATTAAGAAGGAAATTGAAAGTTTCGGTCAAAATGTTGAAACTATATAGATACATCGTTGACTAAGGTGTAACAATTGTATTATGTGAAATTAAGCGTATCTACAGTGTGAAAATAAGTGGATTAATGCAAGGTGTGATTATAGATCCTTGCTAGGGAATTATTTGATAAATGATAAACTGAATTGATGTGACTAGATGTTTATGTGTTTGACATTGATCATGAATGGTTTGAATTATGATCTTTATATTAAAAAGTAGTGTAGTGAGAAAGTCAAAGTGGTCAACGAGTCTAATTGTGTGTTGACGAGTTTGTGAAAAGTCAAATTTGAAAATTTGTTGAAATTGGTTTATATATGATGAACTTATGTGAAATTGGTGATTTAAGGTAATATCATGATACTATTAGCGAAAATGGTTTAGTTTGACTTAAAATAGTCAATGATATGTGGAATGTATGTGAGAGTGGTATTTATATGGGTTGAAACCCAAATGGGTCAATTAAGTGCCTAAATGGGCCGCTTAGTATGAAAACGGTTAGAAACTTGATGTGGTTGTGTATGATGACTTTTAAGTTGACTTAAAGCCATAAGTATGGATAAAATGTGGGTTGAAAGTGTAATGTAGTTATGTTGATTGAATTTGGTAAAATTTGTCCATTTGGACCCCTAAACGGGTCAATGAGTTAAAACATAATGGAACGAGTATATGAGGGTGTTGAAAGTGCCCACACGTCATAAATATATGTAGAAACATGTTGGCAAAGGGTGGAACCTTGAAAGTATTCCGTTTGGAATATAGCGTGTCAACCAAAATGGTCCAAAATGGCCTAAAATTGGTTATATGTTCGTTTTCTTGTAAAACGTGTAATTTGAAAAAGTGGAGAAATGGAAAGTTGCATTTTGATTATATGAGGGTGCCTGCAAAATTTCAGACCCTAACTCTTTACGGTTTAGGAGATATGCGCATTTGAATTTCGTATTTTTGCATTAAAAATTGCAGGCTGTTGCAGCATACTGAATCCGGACGTATTCCCTTGAATCCGTACGGATTGCCATGAATACGGGCGGATTCATTGGGCGAATTCCTTAAAAGTCATTCTGTCTCATGAAGTTGGCGGGAATACGGCGGATTCCCCGGAATCCGGGCGTATTCCCATGAATACGGACGTATTCCCTTGAATACGAACGTAATCCCATGTTTTGAGACATTTCTTGTATTATGTGTTATATTAAGTGAATTTAATATGAAAATTCGTAGATTTCGACGTTTGACGTAACGTTGGTCGTAGAATTTCCGTTATGAAATTTCGGTGTCCGATTAAGATGAAATTTACATGTCCACTCAAAAACGGGCCAACGGTCAAAGCTCATGCGTTGCCATGAGCGCTGTAAGTTTTCGGCACTTCGGGGTCGTTTGGGGCCCGAAAATCGCGTTTTATTGTTTTTCGGACATTATTTCGGACTTTTAGCTTATGATTTGTATTGGGCTTTTGTTTCTTTGAGCCCAGGGATCATTCCTATGACTAAATATAATGTAAAAACTTGTTTTAAGAGGTTCACCCATTTTATTATGTATGAATCGTTTGTAAGCGGTTTAACTAATTGCATAGCATACCAGTAAGGGTATTGTTGATTGGTGCTTGTTAGGGTAAGTAGATATTGATTATGTGAATCATGTTATATGAATTATCTGAAATACAATAAAGTATTTGAATCATGAAAAATATGAGTTATGATTGATATAAGTGTTTTAAGAGTGGAGGAAATAATTATAGGAGCTTACTCGTGTTTGATGACTGAACATGGAAAGTTTATTGTTAATCAACTTAGGAATTATATATTGATGAATATAGGTGGAATATGACATGACATTCTAATAAGGCACTTAGTGCTAAATGTTATATATAGTATTATACGTAATAACTAATGTATTAAGTGATTGATATTGAATTCAGTGATAAAAGTGTTAAATTGACTTAGTTATGTTAAACTCTACACCTGTGTTAATGTAATAATAAGAATTTTATTGAACAATTGGATTATTATGTCTACTTAATTATGTGAGTAGTTGCACATTCATGTGATAAAGGAAAATAGTAACAAGTTAATACTTGGTCATAAAACTATTACAAAGTGTTATCATATGTATGATAATTGTTGATATCAACATTGTGATATATGAGAGAGTAAAAGTTAATCACTTTAAAGATGGATGGTATGAAGTGGCCTGAGAATAAAGTGTGACTGACATAATATGACGACGTCTGGTCAACGTATTTATATTATGCCATTTCACATGGAGTTGTTGAGGCTATTAAGTACCCAATGAAGCTAAATGATTTTAAAATAACGGATGACATATGTTGACCTGCGGTTATGAAATAGTTATTGACTGACTAATATAAGGTGGTAGTAAGCTGCTCAACTAGTGTTAATTTGGAGACGTTGTAAAAGAAGAATTTGAACGGGTTCTACTACTTGTTAAAAATGAGTATGTTATTATTTGTTTGTGATGTTTGAGGCTTAGTGAAGATTAACATAGCCGGATAGCCTAGTATTAGAAAATTATGTGAAACTATGTCCTTGGGAAAAAGTAAAATAGTCAGGAAAAATAAGAGTTTTACTTGTTGGATTGATAATATTATTATAATTATGTGCGAATTACATATAATCTTTCGTATTTTTGCATATCTAATGACTAGATAATGTGGTAAATTGTAATTTGAAAAAGTTATGTGATGAGATAAGTTAAGTAGAGGTCGGCTAAATTGGATTAAATAGGTGAATATTGTTGAAAATATATGCATGATTAGCACGTTCTGATAATGTGGTGCATGTGCTGGTATAGCAAGGTACCATTGAAGGAGACTTAGCATGTATCCAATATGAATTGGTGCTAAGTGATTGTGTAATTACATGATTATGGTAGTAACCATAGGATTTGACCTCTACTTTGCTTATCAATACGTGGTTAGTGTTACATGATTCCGAGATATTTTAATAAAAATGGGTTTCATGTACCTCAGTGATATGTGGATATTAGTGTAGATGCTAGTTATAGTTGAAATTTAAATTTCATCGATGATATGTGTTGTGGTTTCCATAACCACTGTTTTTATTATTGAAAATGATAAAATTCATACATTAATTTTAACGACCTAGCTAGTTCTGTTTGTGAAAGTATATTACTATACTTAGTTAAGTGATAACTAGGTTGTAGTGATGATATTATTGTTAGATGATGATTCAATGATGATTATAATGTAAACCCTAATATAAAAATGAAGAAAGTGATAATATGATCATTAATAAAGTTTAAGGGTTTAGTTGATTATGTTATAATCAAAGTGTTAAGCTAGTGTTATTAAAGTATGAAATTGGTTAAGTGTTCAAGAGTGTTGAAATGATTATGATGAATTTGATGAATTAGTGATGTTTATGGTTATTGGCTTTGTTAATGTTTAACTATATTAAATAATAATAATTAGAATGAATAAAAAGGATGTTATGATTATAATTGGTTTGGTGAATATGAATTTTTGATGTTAATAAGATTATTCATAATCTTGAAATGATGAAATTTGGATTAATACAAGTTAAGGATAAATTGTTTGATGTAATTACAATTGTATGATATTATATCAATATTGAGGCAAGTGCCAAATGACTAACTTGTGTTGTGTTATTGTATTCTCAGATGTGAAGAAGACTCAGTGACATTAGACTACTGAGTGGACGACTATGATTGTCGGTGAGTGGATCTTGGACTTTCAGTCTAAGTTAGTTGTAACAACATGGTTACAACGGGTAAACTTGGTTTATTGCAATGATTGCATTAATATTATATTGGCATGATGGCTAAACCTTGATTGATTATTGGCGTCCGTATACTATGATAGATGTGGACTATTTGATTTGGTGGGGGTCAACTAATCTGTTGGGTTTGGATACTATTACTAGGACTTTGCAAGTGCCTTGTACATGTGTTGGACACTGAAATTGCGTCGTATGTAGTAATAGTACTAAACTATCGGTTTAACCTCTGATTTGGCCGTCAGTTGGTTTTAAGTGTTACTTGGGGAACCATCCGCGGCATGAGGGTACCTCAAGGACCACCGATCCTTCTATGTTGCTTGTGCATTGCTTGGTTATAGGCATGTGTTAAGCTGAGTTAGATTGATAGCTTGGGATCTATTCACTTAGCTTCGTGCTAACCCCTCATTACTTCTTGCAGGTTTACTTTTGTATGTGGGTGGGCAAGAAGTACATATGGAATGGAATGTTTGACAAGCTCACTCTGAAATGGATAATACGTTAATGATTTAACAACATATTTGGATTTCTATAACACCTAAACTTAATGTGTGTAATGATTAGAATAATCTAGTTTTAAAGGTTTGTATGTAAGTGGATTGCTATTTGAAATGTATGTATGCAATCTACTGATTTCTATTAATCATGCGTTTCCGATATGTTTAAAAAAAAAATGTCCTTGTATTTCGAGACGGGTGTTATAAAATGTAAGGCCATACTCGAGTGAATAAGTCACTTGCTTAGTCGGTACAAATCTGTAATCGAAAATAGGAATTGGGTATTGTAAGGTTGATACGGTCCATGCCTTATACTCTAAAATATCTTAAGAAATTGCAAAAGGATATAGCCATACCCTCACTGTTTAAATTTTATTTCAGCTAGGCTGTAAAGCTACGAGAAGTGATTGCTTCATTGATCTGGTTAACCTAAGTATCCTGGTAGGGACCGCCTTAGGTACATGATATATTTCGCACAAGTGGGAGTCTGAAAGATTATGTGCTTAATATTAACATAAATAAATATCAAATCCAGCTTCACATGAACACCGCAGGGTCACACCGATGAGCACAACCGAACAAGTAGTGTGATACTATAAAAGATATTTGATATCGTTCATTTAATAAAAATGAATAAATTGGTCGAATACAATTGATACATTTATTAATATAAATAATTAAGTGTAATTATTTATTTAATAAAAAGATTTATTTATAATTAGTTTTATAAATAAATTAACTAGTTTAATTGTTATTAAACTACAAGGTTTTAATTGTAAATTAATTAGTTTTGGTTAAGTTTAATTAGTTATTAAACTAGAGGGATTAAAAGAGAAATTGATTAACTTGTTAGACAAGTTGAATCACAACTATAAATAGAGGCCTTAGGTTTCATTAGTTAGTTGCTAATACCCTAACTCTTTCTCTCCCTCTCTCCCATCGACCTCCCCTCTCTCTCTCCCTTAAGCCGAAATCAGATAACCCCTATAGGGATTCTCGAATTCGCGATTTCATCGTAACTTGCTTGATTTCGTGTTAGGGTTTTAGTATACACACTTAGGTTTCTACCAACCGTTCAACTATGAACCAAAGGTGGATACCTAACGTATCCCATAGCTAGTCGATTTCAAGAAGAAGAAAAAGAAGTTCAAGATAAGTCCACTCGTACTTTGGCAACGAGTAGAAGACTAGAGATCTTATCGAGCACTCAATGTAAGAATGCTTATTTTTAACTTATTAATTATGTGTAATTAATTGTGTACATGTTTTATTATGAAAATTATAGATCTTGGCTAAAGGGTTTATTTAATGTGATTAAATGTTTTTATAAGCTTCCACATATTAATTTTATTAATCTGTTAATAAAGATCAAACTTTTATAGCGTATAATTCCGTTAAAACCCTTCACTTTAACAGATATTTAGACAAGCGATATACTGCTATCCCACACTTAGAAATAAAAATTGTCCCTAATGTTTCTACAATAAGTAGGGAGAATCCCACACTTAGGGTTTTGCCTTAGGAAAAAATGTGAATTTAAAAGTTTTAAGTAAGGAGGATCCCACACTTAGAGATTTAAGTGGGCCATAAGCATATCTAAGTTACATAGAAGTTAAAAGAGTCGGGAGAGGTACTTCCCTACGGTTAGTGAGCACAGGAGTCAGGACCGGATTCGTGAAGGAGTGGTACTGGTGATCTGCTGGATTTGTGACCAGTCTCTTTTAAAAGCTCATCCATTTCTTACGAAGCTAGGTTCTGCAATACCTTAAATATAGTCACAATCACCAGTTCAACATCATAAAAGTCTAATAAAAAACAATAAGATAAAAGTAAACTAGAAATCGTCTAGTAAATCATCCATGTCTGGGTCAAATGCTGCAAGTGTGTCATTGTCCGGAGCGGAAGTAAGTGACGTGGCAGCAATGGGCCATGCATCATGGATGCAACAGAGAGATCAGGAGGTGTCTTAGGAGAGTGCACTGGAGGTGCAACAACAGTAGCAGGAGGAGTAGGCTCTGTAGTGGTGGCAGCTGGGAAGAATGATCATAGTAGGCGAGATGGTCCGGGATCTCGACCAAGCCTATAGGACTGGTCGGGGAGTCTCGGAAGTCCAACCATCTCCCTAATGTCAGAGTAAGAGTCATGTTGGATGGAGAGCTCTCGGAGAATCGCCCAAGTCACAGCCGGATCTGCTGTAGTAATCCCATAATCGAAGAGTGGGGTAGATACCGGGGTAACTGGTGGAGTGATCAGCACATCCGTCGCATGCTTCTCTGGAACAGTGGTCAACGACTTCTTTCCTCTGCGATATTTATTCCGTTTCTGTTGGCTCCGAGAAGTATGTCATGAGGTCTTAGCTGAAGCGTCCATCCTGAAACATAAATAAAACAGGTAATGCTATAGTTTATAAGATTATACAAATGCAGCATAATCAGATGACTTTTAAAAGTATTTTAAATGAAAGTTTGAGTCATCTGAACGTTTGCATTCGTATAGTTCAAAGAAAACTTATCTCTGATGTTTATGTAAGAGTGTGGTGCTGTCAGATATTTAGCTATCCTGCATTATTAGTTCAGGGATGATAATACTAAACAAAAATAAACTAAGAAATGAAAAAATAAAACTATTCTAAGATAAGTGATATCGCGTAAAAAGTCATGTTTTTACTACCGATATCCCTCTCATTCTAGAACGATCCTTGGCATTTTCACTCAAATATAGCACAAATCAGTAAAATTATGCCAAGATGGTCAAAACAAGGTTGCACGATAAAAATCAAGCAAAACGGATGAAAAACGAAGATTCCACACACGTTTGAAGATTCAAGGCATCAAAACGAGATTTCAAGACTATAATGCCCTCCACCAACATCCATTCTGTCCAAAATGTTCGTTTTCAAAATACGAATCCAACAGAAGAAGAATCAACTAAAACGGAAAAAAATGAAGATTCTACGCCAGCCGGAAGATCCAAATGATTCGTATGCAATATCTGGAGGTAAGGACCTCATCTCAGGGCCTAAATCTTCGTTTTTGAATTACGAATCCAACAAAAAAAGAATCGGCGCAAACGGACGCATAACGAAGAAAACACGCAGGAATCGAGAAACGAAGCAAAAGACGGCGAAACGGGGCGGGGGTGGGCCAGCCACCGCCGGCCACCATAGGGGCGCCGCCGGCCACCCCTTACCCGCCTCGGTTTCCGTTTTTGGCAACTTTTGGTACCTGGTGCGCCTACTTTTCGTGTTGTACAGTACCCGGTGCGCCTACTTTTCGTGTTGTACGGTACCCGGTGCACCCTTTTGGCTACCTTTTACTAACATGCACCTCTTGATGCTAATGTGAACCAAAGCTCACCTATAAATAGGAGGCTTAAGGCTCCATTTCAAAATGTCCCATATGCACTAGTCATATTACTTTCTTACTTTCTCATTCTACTTTCTTACTTTAAATTTAGCATTAGATTAGTTTAGCACTTTGTTTAGAGTAGAAAGAAAGCTAGGAACGTTTTGTAATCTTTGGTATACGCTTGGAGTTACGCTCATTAATTCAAGTATATTCCTTCTCGCATATTCATCTCGGTTATTTCTATCCTTATCTTTCTTAATTAAATATGTTTGTTTTAATTATGTTAGAGATCGTTTATGCCATGATTAGCGAGTAGATTACTATTGTATTTGTTGTGATATAGTTAGTATATATAATTGTGGGATGACTTATAATACGTCGTGAAATAATACGATGGCCCGATTCGACTGATTACTCGGTATAGTATTGGAAATGCTTTTGAGCATAGTACAAATATATGGAAGCCGGTAACGACCGAAGGTAGTTGTATTATGGATCGACGTTATAAAATTGGAAACTTTGTGAACGGACTTATCTTGTGATTTTAAACCTAAAACTTACATTCGTCTTTCAAATAACAAACGTGATTGTAACCCTGTAAAGAGGAGTCGCGAACCTCAAGACTCGGTCAATAGTTATCTGTGTAAAAAACTATGTTTTTAAATGTAACGTCATGCAAGCATTAGAAAATGCAATGTGATTACGTGGACTTGCCATGAGTATTGTACACTTCTGATCACAGTGTACTTATCATGTGAACATCGCGAAGCAATTAAACTCACAACGGAAACATCGGTAAACGATTAAATACGTTGTAAGCTACCATAGTATTTTCCGACATGGTCTGGGTTTAACTTTCTGTAAAAAGCCGTCAGCATTTTAATTAGTTGTTTTAGTTTAGATTAGATTAGATTAGGTAGGCTACAGGCTAAATGACCATTTACGAAAACCTAGGGATTTGTTAATTGTATTGAGAAATGCAAGTTTGAAATCCAACTTAAACCGATACTTTTTCCTAAAAACCATGAAACCTAAAGTACGGTATGCAAGAAACCTAAATGTTTTCCCTCGTTTATCACGCTTAAGTTTCATGGATAGAAATTGATTAAATAAGTCCGGACAAAAGTTCTAAGTTAGTTGTTTAATGGATTCATAATCATTGTGGTATTAAGAACGGCTAGACATGTTATGGACTTGCTACTCTATTCCTTCACCCACGAGCGAATACGTTCAATAATATGGGCCACTGACTCCCTCACAGGAGAGTATGGAGAGTTGAGCATTGTCTATTTGGTCAGAATCATGATACCTTAGTTCCTCGTGACATATTAGTTGATAACCGACTAATAAGGAATCTATTGGTTATACCATAAGTTAATGAATCTCATAAGCAACCCAATTTAGTTAATCGTTTTCCCGTAAGAGTCATCATCCCACGATTATTAACTAACGAACTCACAACAAATACTACTTTGCATTATCTGACATCTTATTACATTTTATTCGCTTTATTTAGTTTACTTAATTAACTAAACCAAAACCCCCAACGCACTCTTTTAAAACATTTACTAGAAAAGAAAGATTGATTGGATCACCTCCGTTTCAATTCAGTTTCTCTTTAAGAACGACTCTAGGTCCAACTTACCGCCTACTAACACTTTGGTTCAGTACTAGTAAGTCACACTTAGACCCCAGCAATTATAAATTTTTAAAACCACCCATTGACAACGTCAACAAGTTTTTGGCGCCGCTGCCGGGGAGACTAACTGTCCGATACAGATGCCCAACCAATCCCAATTCTAGTAAACCCTTAGGATAAAACCTTCTAAAAAAAAACACAAAAACATTTCCTTTATTGTTTATTTTATTTGTTATCTTTTCTTTTAGTGTATGACCTGTTCCCCTAGATCTGCACCACTGTTTAACTTTCCCGATCCAGAACTTATAATACGCACTATTCGACGAGAAAAGAAGCAATCTGCACATAAGCAAGCAATGGCTGAACGCATCACTCTCGCTGACAATAGCAAACCCTCTATCGAAGGAAGAGGAGGGCCAACTCTCTACCCTGAAACCCCTGGTCAATCTTTCGAGCATAAACACCACATCATCCAACTAATCCAAAACCACTGTCAATTCCATGGATTGTCCAGTGATAACCCAAACTCTCACCTCGACAAGTTCATCTCTCTCTCAAATTCCTACAAGCAAAACGGAATTGGCCAAGACACAATCCGTTTATACCTTTTCCCTTATTCGCTCACCCATCATGCGCAAACATGGTTTGAAGGTTTAGAGACCGGCTCTATCCCTTCATGGACTGCGATGGCGACAAAGTTCCTAACCAAGTACTTTCCGCCCTCTAAACAAACCAAACTCCGAAATGACATCATGAACTTTCGACAAGCTTTCGATGAGTCATTATATACCGCATGGGAACGATTCAAAGAAGCCTTGAAGAAATGCCCTAATCACCGACTCGATAAGTCTGCACAATTGTGCACTTTCTACAATGGTTTAGATCCTAACCACCGAACTACCCTCGATGCTGCTGCACAAGGAAGCTTCATGGCAAAGACCGACGAAGAAGGATGGAACCTTATAGAAAACATGACTATGCATCACCATGATTGGAATTCTGGAGATAATTCAACATCTTTCACACCTATCGCTGCTACAAACCCGATTCCGGTCGAAGCAATTAAGGCACTAACAGAGAAAATGGACTCGCTCGTCAAACAGTTTGGAGAACTTAAGAAACAACAGCACTAAGTACACCAAGTGCAAGTTTGTCAACACTGCACCAACCCGCAACCATCTGGAGAATACCAAGTTGAATATGAAGAAGCATATGGCACCGTCTACTATGCTCAGTTTCCAGCTCGACCACCCGGTTTCAACCAAAACAACAACCAACCAAGAGGACCTCCCTTTCCGCCAAGAAACAACCAACAACCATACCAACCCCGATACCCACCTAGATATCCACCCTACCAACAACAATCACAACTTTCTTATAATCAACCCCTTGCACTTCCTGCACCCACTTCCGACACAAACCAAACCACAGAACAAACCACCAAGACAAATGCCCCAGCTTCAAGTTCAGACGACGCCTTCACCCAATTCATGCAAGGTCAACACCTGCTCAACCAAAAGACGTCCGCTAGACAAGACCAAGCCGACCTCTTCATGAAAAATCAATTGGTTGTGCTAAAGAATTTGGAAGCTCAAATTGGACAATTGGCACAACGTCTTGAGAATAGACCCCGAGGAAGTTTGCCCAGCAACATGGTTCAAAATCCGCATGTTGAGGAAGCAAAGCAACTTACAACACCAAATGAAGCAGCTACTACTCCACCTGCTGCTGTTCCAGTAAAGGAAGAAACAAAGGTCAAGATACCAGCTGTGGCAACAATGAACAAAGAGGTTAGAATCCCTTACCCTGCTAGACTTAAAGTTCAACCTAAGAAACTGTCATCCTTTAAGTTAGATGGAAAATTCCTAGATACCATGTCTAGAGTTCCTGGTCGTAATAAGTATTTTAGAAAATTGCTAGCCACCAAAGATAAATTGCCTGAAGTGAACAACATTCCCCTTAGTTCTGAAACTTCAGCCCTACTTAAAAATAGCCTTCCCGGAAAATTATGAGATACTGGTAGATTTACACTCCCTTGTTCTATCTACAATTCTGGAAATATGAGCGCTTTAGCCGACTTATGAGCCAGCATTAACCTTATGCCCTACTCCCTGTTTAAGAGGCTAGAACTTGAAAAATTGAAACCCACTAAGATGACCGTCCAGCTAGCCGACCAATCTGTTAGATACCCCAAGGGAATAGCTGAGAATGTCCTTGTTCAAGTTGACAAATTTTTCTTTCCAACGGATTTCGTGGTAATGGATATCCACGAGGACATAAACATCCCAATTATCCTTGGAAGACCATTCATGAATACAGCTAGAGCAGTGATTGATGTGTATAACCACACGATTGTTCACATGGTGAAAGCATCACTTACAAGATTGACCAACCGGAATGCACCCCAGAAGAGGAAGAATGTTGTGCTATATCCACAGGAAGAATCTGTTCCGATGATGAATCAGAACCAGGGGAGGAACCGCAATTCACCCGATCATCAGTTCTCATTTCTGACACCGAATACGACCCAGAAGAGGAAGAATACGAGGAAGCAGATGAAGAAATTGAATCTGATCCTGAGGAGGAAGAAGAAGAGGAAGAGGAAGAAATGGAAGAAGATGAAGATCACACTGATTCTCCACAAATGGCCGAAGTTAAAAGAATACAAAACTGCGATGATTACTCTTCATCTGAAGAATCAGTTGATTACGGAGTCATCCGTCAAGAGCTCAGATCCTCTCATCTTAAAAGAATGGGAAATATCCTAAATTCCTATCTCGATCCATCAAAACCCTTCACCAGAACCCGACTCCGAGACATAGAAATCTTTGAAGAAGGACTCCGATCATCACCACACCCAGACCAGTATGTCAAACTACTACAGAGAATTTCAGCATACAAGGCACGTCAACCAGGAAGCTTTGCCGAAGAGAACATCCATGACCTAACAACCGAAGTCCGAACCATCGAAATCGATAGTTCTCGACCCTTCAACAACGCACCTTCAGACGAAGAATTCCACCAATTTCCAGATTCACGTGAAAAAGACTCCGACTGCAATAGTGAATGTGATGACGACTACGTCAATATCACTCTTGATGAACGCTCTATTCCGCAACCTCCTCTTGCTCCACCAAATTCCCCTGCCGTCACAACTGAGAGACTAGAAATTCCTCTGATAGATACTCATCAAGACATGATCGAGATGATTGACGAATACGAAGATGTCTGAATCATCGTAGAAGCTATCAAAGAGTCAACTAACGACTACAACGCCGCCCAGAGACACATGATAAGGGCAATCATACGAGACTACGATTCATACCTTGCCAATTATGGAGAACCAGAACCTAGCACTCTTCGGAGAAATATTCGAGCATTCTCTGACCTGCTTCAAGAACAACTCACCAGAGAAGCTCGACAGCGAGAAAGACCCAACTACCCAATGGGAGAAATCGAATTCTACGGAAACCAAAGGCGAATATACCAATAAGTATATTGTGCCTTAGCCGGATCAGCTTTTCCGTACTCATCAAGTCAAAAAGCTATTCTTGCATCAATGAGAACCAATCTGGAAAGAGCCACCGGGAACCCAAGAAGTTATGCCGACATCAGAATGGTGGGAGATCTTAGAACTCTTCTAGATCTCATCGAAACTGGAGAGCACCTCACAGCATCAGAGAACTGCAGGAACGTCATTCAATCCACCATTGGGCACCACGTTGAACTAATAATTGATGAGCTGAACGAGCCAGCCTATAAAGAGGAAACTCGTGAGGTACCGAGATTCATCCCGCATATGTCACAAATCAATTTAGCCACTTATGTGACAACTCGGCTGCGCGAAATGTACCAAGAAGAGGACGTAGAACTCGACGTCTATCGAAATGGATATCGCGAGATATTCAGCAAGCTAATCTGCATCTTCACCGACTCGGATTTTCCTTTCAACCGCGAGCAACATCAACTAATCAGACAAGTGTGCCTAGCAACCAGATCTTTCGGAGGAGACCCTTAGGCTAATGATTTTGAAGAAGTGAAAACCGAATTCATGGCTTTAATCGCCTCGATAGGAAGAAACCACCCACAGCATGAAATCGTTCGAGCTTACACCTGCACTCGAATTGACCCTAACGAACCAGTCACAAGGGCAGTTCGATACATCTGTTATGGAATGGCAATTCTCGACCGACTCGCCACCGATCACTTCAAAAGCTTCAGAATGCTATCCACCAACCCACCAACTCTCATTGCTGACATGATAGAGCAATTCCTACAATACTATCCACCACGATACTCTCTACCAAGAAACCACAGTGACCACGCCACCACTACGGATGCATCAAGCATCATCTGAAGAAGAAAAGGACTAAGTCGAGCTCTCGACTTTAAAAGAGCGCTTCTCGGGAGGCAACCAGTGTTTTTACATTTCTGCAATTTTACTTTCCAAGAAGTGATGAAATCTCTGACTATCTTTCATACTCGGATCATACAAAGAATGCTCCAGCCTGCAAGGAAGCATCAACAACCAAAGAATAGTATATCCGACGTGTTCACACTCACGAGACCAATCACAAGAAGACTTGATCAAGAATGCACCAAAGAAGACAAAGACCGGCAGATGCAACCAAAGGAATACTGCAACTACCGGGGAGTACTTCTATGCCATCTCTTTCATTCGTTTTAAATATGCCATATCCATTATGCTTATCACTAAGTGTGGGATTCAAACCCAACACACACTGAAAAAATGAATCTTAGATGTTTAAAACCCTAAGTGTGGGATTTTACCCCATTCAGAGCTTAGTATAACATCGAGGATGATGTTCCTTTAAGTGTGGGATAGCAGTAGTTGCACTACTGTAGAATGGATAATGGTATATTCTTGATTCTAAAATCGTTGCTCTTTATAAGACCTTGCTTCTCCATAAAAGTAAACAAAATTTTTCAAAATTGAGTTAAAAGTAAGCTGAAAATGAAAAATTTTGAGCAGAGAATGATTTACTTTGGGGAATAAGGACAAATAAAATACAAATTCTTTTGAAAACAAGTTTAAGTAATCCCATAAAGAGCATCGCATGACTAAGCACACAACAAACCAACTTTCGATTCGTGAGGTATCTTGAGCCATATGAAAAGCATTCACTTTTAATGCTTCACTTTTTCGATTCTTGAGTGTGCCGATGTATGCGTTTAGAATCAGAACTTGCTCCTGTAATGCATTTCGAAGCCAAACTAGTGAGTAAAAAGGAGATCGAATCACATCATTCTTGAACCCTTCTATACACCCCAAAATAAACACGTCATCCCGTACCTACTCAAAAAGCATCCCTCAAACTTCATAAAGAGTTTCAAAGATGAAAAGAAGAAAAGCTACAAGGATACGAAGTCAAAATTACCCAAGAAAACTCGAAGAAAAGAAAGTCAAATGGAGAAGAAGACTCCTCCCGAAAGAAAAAGACTCCTCTCCCGAAAATTCAAAAATTTCAGCTTTCCGCTTCACCAAAAAGAAAACCTATGAAAAACCCAACAAAAACCCCTCTCACATCACCAAAACCCTACATCACTCCCCTAGAATGATTATGGCTAGATCGACTTCATGCTCACCCAAAAGGTAACGATTTGATTCTCGATCAAGCCTATGACGATAAACGATGCATGACTGGCGTTCTGAGTGATTGATAAATGCTAGAATAGGAAACCCTAAACACTTTGAGTGATTGGAGTGACCACCTTGAGAGGATCGCCTAGTCACGTAATAAAGATCAAAAGTTCAAAAGCATGCTCCTAAAGATTACAACCTTGCTTTCAAAAAAATCAAATATCTTTATTTTTCCAAAAACCCCATGTAGTAAAGAATTCCGTCTTAAAATATTTCATTATCTGCTTATCTTTAACCATGTTGAAAATGAGTTTGCTTGAGGACAAGCAAAGTTCTAAGTGTGGGATACTTGATATCGCGTAAAAAGTCATGTTTTTACTACCGATATCCCTCTCATTCTAGAACGATCCTTGGCATTTTCACTCAAATATAGCACAAATCAGTAACATTATGCCAAGATGGTCAAAACAAGGTTGCACGATAAAAATCAAGCAAAATGGATGAAAAACGAAGATTCCACACACGTTTGAAGATTCAAGGCATCAAAACGAAATTTCAAGACTAAAATGCCCTCCACCAACATCCATTCTATCCAAGATGTTCGTTTTCAAAATACGAATCCAACAGAAGAAGAATCAACTAAAACGGATAAAGAATGAAGATTCTACGCCCGCCGGAAGATCCAAATGATTCGTATGCAATATCTGGAGCTAGGGACCTCATATCAGGGCCTATCCTATGTCAAAATCTTCGTTTTTGAATTACGAATCCAACAAAAAAAGAATCGACGCAAACGGACGCATAACGAAGAAAACACGCACGAATCGAGAAACGAAGCAAAAGACGACGAAACGGGGCGGGGGTGGGCCAGCCGCCGCCGGCCACCCACCAGCCGCCGCCGGCCACCATAGGGGCACCGCCGGCCACCCCGTACCCGCCTCAGTTTCCGTTTTTGGCAACTTTTGGTACCTGGTGCGCCTACTTTTCGTGTTGTACAGTACCCGGTTACTTTTCGTGTTGTACGGTACCCGGTGCACCCTTTTGGCTACCTTTTACTAACATGCACCTCTTGATGCTAATGTGAACCAAAGCTCACCTATAAATAGGAGGCTTAAGGCTCCATTTCAAAATGTCCCATATGCACTAGTCATATTACTTTCTTACTTTCTCATTCTACTTTCTTACTTTAAATTTAGCATTAGATTAGTTTAGCACTTTGTTTAGAGTAGAAAGAAAGCTAGGAACGTTTTGTAATCTTTGGTGTACGTTTGGAGTTACGCTCATTAATTCAAGTCTATTCCTTCTCGCATATTCATCTCGGTTATTTCTATCCTTATCTATCTTAATTAAATATGTTTGTTTTAATTATGTTAGAGATCGTTTATGCCATGATTAGCGAGTAGATTACTATTGTATTTGTTGTGATATAGTTAGTATATATAATTGTGGGATGACTTTAAATACGTCGTGAAATAATACGATGGCCCCGATTCGACTGATTACTCGGTATAGTATTGGAAATGCTTTTGAGCATAGTACAAATATATGGAAGCCGGTAACGACCGAAGGTAGTTGTATTATAGATCGACGTTATAAAATTGGAAACTTTGTGAACGGACTTATCTTGTGATTTTAAACCTAAAACTTACATTCGCCTTTTGATTAACAAACGTGATTGTAACCCTGTAAAGAGGAGTCGCGAACCTCAATACTCGGTCAATAGTTATCTGTGTAAAAAACTATGTTTTTAAATGTATTGTCATGCAAGCATAATAAAATGCAATGTGATTACGTGGACTTGCCATGAGTATTGTACACTTCTGATCACAATGTACTTATCATGTGAACATCGCGAAGCAATTAAACTCACAACGGAAACATCGGTAAACGATTAAATACGTTGTGAGCTACCATAGTATTTTCCGACATGGTCTGGGTTTAACTTTCTGTAAAAAGCCGTCAGCATTTTAATTAGTTGTTTTAGTTTAGATTAGATTAGATTTGGTAGGCTACAGGCTAAATGACCATTTACGAAAACCTAGGGATTTGTTAATTTTATTGAGAAATGCAAGTTTGAAATCCAACTTAAACCGATACTTTTTCCTAAAAACCATGAAACCTAAAGTACGGTATGCAAGAAACCTAAATGTTTTCCCTCGTTTATCACGCTTAAGTTTCATGGATAGAAATTGATTAAATAAGTCCGGACACAAGTTCTAAGTTAGTTGTTTAATGGATTCATAATCATTGTGGTATTAAGAGCGGCTAGACATGTTATGGACTTGCTACTCTATTCCTTTGCCCACGAGCGAATACGTTCAATAATATGGGCCACTGACTCCCTCACAGGAGAGTGTGGAGAGTTGAGCATTGTCTGTTTGGTCAGAATCATGATACCTTAGTTCCTCGTGACATATTAGTTGATAACCGACTAATAAGGAATCTATTGGTTATACCATAAGTTAATGAATCTCATAAGCAACCCAATTTAGTTAATCGTTTTCCCGTAAGAGTCATCATCCCACGATTATTAACTAACGAACTCACAACAAATACTACTTTGCATTATCTGACATCTTATTACATTTTATTCGCTTTATTTAGTTTACTTAATTAACTGAACCAAAACCCCCCAACGCACTCTTTTAAAACATTTACTAGAAAAGAAAGATTGATTGGATCACCTCCGTTTCAATTCAGTTTCTCTTTAAGAACGACTCTAGGTCCAACTTACCGCCTACTAACCCTTTGGTTCAGTACTAGTAAGTCACACTTAGACCCCAGCAATTATAAATTTTTTAAAACCACCCGTTGACAACGTCAACAATAAGCAATGGGGCGCCTCCCAAGGGCGCTTGTTCAACGAGTCTCTAGCTTGACTCTTTTACCTAGACGTTGGCTCAAGGGGGTTCCAAGATATAGACTTCCTCATTGGAGGGAAAGTCTTCGATATAATGCTTTAAGCGGTGGCCATTGACTTTAAAATTACCGTCCGGTGCCTCTAGTTCGACTGCTACGAAGGTAAAAACCTTTGACATCACAAATGGCCCGCTCCACCTTGATCTGGATTTGTCGGAGAACTTTTTGAAGCTCGAATTGTAGAGAAGGACTTTGTCTCCAGGTTTGAACCTAGAATACTTGAGTTTAGCATCATGGGTATTCTTGGTTCGCTCCTTGAAATGTAGAGAACTATCATATGATTGATCTCTCAATTCTGCTAGTTCATTCAGCTGCATTTTGCTATGTAATCCTGTTGCAGAAGGGTCTAGATTGCAATCTCTCAGCGCCCAGTATGCCTTGTATTCCAACTCTATCGGCAGATGACACGCTTTCCCATAGACTAGTCTATATGGTGTGGTCCCTAATGGTGACTTGTATGCGGTTCTGAACGCCCACAGAGCATCGTCTAACTTTTCGGCCCATCTCTCCCTATGATTACCCACGGTTCGTTCTAAGATCCTTTTGAGCGCTCTGTTCGTCACTTCGGCCTGCCCATTCGTCTGCGGGTTGTAAGCCGTAGAGGTCTTATGGGTGACACCATAATACTGTAATGTCCTCATAAACTGAGCACTACAGAAGTGTCAAAGTTAATTTGAGGGATGAGAATAGCTGAATTTCTCAAAAAATATATTTAGTTATAATCATACATGATAATGATTGAAGTCTATTTTATAAAATATTAAGGATGATATGTTATTCGAATAAACATACTATAATGCGTAATAAAGATATATAAATTAGTTGTCACCACTACATTGTGCTAGCAATATGCAAATAAGTAATGATTTTAGTAGTTGAATTTCTATAATCTACAAAAAAATAGCTCGTTTCTATATTCATCAAATTTACCTTTAAAAATGTTGATTGAAATAAAATATGAATATTAAAGCTAACATTTGAAATTTTGAAAGGTAAAACGATTTAAAAACACCTTAGCTTTTATTTCGTCTGTTCACATAATTATAATCATCATTATCTTATCTTAAATATTATAAGGCAGAGTTATGACATTATCAATTAAAATCATATTCAATTAATTAATTAGATTTCTGATTTTAATTAAATTAATATCTACAACCTCTATTTTATTAAAACAATCAACACCCCGTGTGTATATACGGATTTGAAGTCCAATATATGATATATAAAACACCTTTTTTTTCTTTAAACAAATGCCTCCCACATAATACACATCCACAATTCGAACAGAAAATATGAATTTGGATCTAAAAATGGTTTCAAGTTCATGTATTAACCTGCTAACCTGCCACATAAACAATTATATTTCAAATTCAAAACCAAGCCAAACAGTCAAACTTACCACATGTAGATCCCAACTCATCATTTTTTTATAGTCAAATTTTTTTAAGTTTGACTATAAAAGTCAAAATATCTAAATATTCCAAAAAAAATGACAAGAAATAGAAGTCCAATCAACCAAAACCGATCATACATGATGATAGATAGAAAAACAAAAAGCCATTAAAAAAAAGTGCTTCTAGATTGAAACTATAAAAATGTAGCAGAAGGTATGAAAACGGTTGTTAGCATATTGGAAAATAAAAATAATTGTCAAACTAAGCAACTATCCCGAAGCCGAATGTTCCAAACCTTCCTTTTGACTTTGTAAGGCCAGGACTTTTAACATGTAATATAGATGGGCATGTCATGGTTACATCCCCCTTCTAGACTAGACTAGCACTGGTTTGACTTTTTTACCTCTTTCTTTTTTCGTTCTTTTTTTCCTTCTTTTGTTAACTTTGTTTACTTGTTCGATGATGATTCGTACACCGTCAATTTTCTTCGTACATCACTAAATATGTTTTAAGTTGTTGTACTGTACAACAGTCTAAATCATGTTTAGTAGTGTACGGAGAAAAATTGGTGGTGTACGAATCAGTACCCCTTACTTTTTAGTCTTACTTATTTTTTTAATAAATAAATAACTTTATCTAATTAGTACTATTTGTTTTTTCTTTGTTGTAACTAAATATTTTTACGTAATTAATATAAAATAAACAATTAACAATACGAATAACTTTATATTTATTATCTAATCAACAAAATTTATAAAAGCAGATGTATAAGTGTGACGCTAAAACTGAAGATACATATCTTGTTGATTATTATACCGGTATTCTCATTTTGTGTAAAAAATTAAATACATTCCATAACAGATGCATTAAAGGTACCGGATAATATCATTTTTTGTGTCAAATAATTTCAGCTTTTGCTTTATTTATGTCAATTAGTTTTAGATTTTGCTTTAATTGAGTCAATAATTTGCTTTAAACGCGTCAAATAATTTTAACTATTATAGTTAAAGTACTCTCCCCGTCTCAAATTTATTGTCCACGAAAAAAAACATAAGTTTAAGAAAAATGTACTATTTGTACTCTACAACCAATAGGATTATATCTCTTACTATATTAAAGTATTTTAATTGGTTGAAAATACGAAGTGGATAATAAATTTGAAACATAAAAGATGAATTATAAATTTGGGACAAAAGTAGTATTAGCGTTTGTTAAACATATATTATTTAAAAAAGAAAAGGTAAAAAAAGAGAAAAAGAAATAATCCAAAATGTGATGTGGGTCTTCCATAGCTATTTTTGACGTCGAATGATGGGTCTGCAAATTATAGGAGGGGTGCCTGTATTAGAACCCTTTAGATGGCATGGTCTAGAAGATGTTGTCGTCTTTTTGTGGAGAGGACTTCATAGACCATATCTTTTGAGTAAATTATTTAAATCATTTTTCATTTGATTGTTTTGCATTTCTAAAAAGTATTTGAAATTGTTCAGTTTTTGAAATTTTTGTTCGCTAGTAGTTATTTTGGACTATCCATGAATAAAACTTTCTAAAAAAAATAAAATTGAAATACTAGTGAACAATTTTTTAAAAAATTGGGTGATTTAAATGCTTTTCTTGTAAATTAGGGATGACCCGGAAAAAAAAAACACTTAGAAATATTTAGATGATATTGAATTTGATTTTACAGGAGAAAGCGTCTCTAATTGAAAATAGAACGATGAACATATTAATCCATATGAAACACATAAACGTAAACCATTTTAATTACTGGGCTGCAAAAAATAGAAAGGGCCAATAAATATCTAAAGTTTGAGCTTTAGAAATTGTAATTTTATATTTCAACTAATTTATAACCTCCTAATTCATGGGTTACTATATAATTTTAATACAAAATTATAATAATATGTAAAGGGTTTATTGTTTCGTGATGTAATAAACTTACACTTTTAACTACTATATAAATCGGGTTTTGAAAACTTCTATTGTATGTATTGAACTTATAAATATCATTTATTGTATGTAAAATTTTCTTTTTGGGTAATACCAATATAGAAATGTTTCATGTTTTGGCTTTATCCAAAAAGAAAAATCTGCATACGATTAACGATATTTACAAGTTCAATACATACAATAGAACAAATGAAAGTATGTTTCATATAATTGGTTAAAAAGGGTAAAGATTAATACATAATGAAATAATAAACCCACACGTAAAGCTTATAATTTACGACTTCGCAGGATGATATATGGTTTTTATACTAATGTGATAAGAAATAATAACGCGATTGTTTGATTATGAAAATGTCATTGTTCAGAAAGTGTCATTGTCTTTTAAACCTGTATACAATATACAATGCAAGAACCTAGTTAACAACCAAATTGCAACCAGTGGCGGAGCTAGTAGGAGGGCTAGGGGTTGCATGGCCCCCCTAACTATGGTAGTGTATTCGGTAATTACTTGTGCTTTAATGGGAAAAAAAAAAAAAGAGTTGCAGGTTGGAAAATATGAAGTTACAGGTGGGTGTTGTGCGGCATGGTGGGGAAGATGATTTCTCTAGTCATCCTTTTCATTTAAGGTCCCTGAACTAACATCATATACTTTATTTTGGCCCCTCAAGTTTATATTTATTAACTAAACCCTCACTCTTAATATATAAATAAATAAATATTAAAAGTCAAGATTTCAATATACTCTTATTTTTACAAATGGCTACGTCTCAAAATCTAAATTAACATATCAAAAGATGATTGTTGGTTATATATTTTTTATATAATCAAACCTTTTTTATCATATAAAAAGTAGAAAATGCATCTAATGTTTGAATAAGAAATTACACAAGTTACTATTGAATTAAATCTATAGAAAAACTTTGAAATTGATTTCTAGCAATAAGTTATAAATTTGTCTAACATATAAGTCTTGTGTACAATCAAAATAGTTTTTCACTTTTCAATATTGTATTACGTGATGAAGCATTTTTTACGTTGTTTCGATATATTATTTATTTACGGTTCTACTTCCAACAATTGATTCCTCCTTCACCGTTTGTATATGTTTAACGTACTAATTTGGACTAGAGTTGAATACATCTACAAACACTCACACCAATCCATAGTGAGCAACAGTATGTACAACAAGGTACTCTTCTTCCATCATGAACATATATACAAAACAAAAACACGAGACATTAGATAGATGTTTAATTATCCAATAGAAGAAGTAAAGTATTTCAAGCAATATCAGCAAGATACTCATCAACTGTAGTGAAATTCACATCAGGATAGAGCTCACTAGCCTCCACCCCAAAAGAAGGTTCAATTTCAAAGTTTGTTGCATCTCCATTAATCAAACCAGAATGCATCATGGCCAATACAATGCTTAAGCCAAAAGGTGCCTCTGCAAAATCATTAAGCAACTTATTATTTTTCAACATATATAACTAGCTAGACTATGAAAAATTAAAGGTATCAATATTTTGAGTTAAAACATTCTAGCTAAATATATCTTCCATTTGGAATCACCTTGAATATTTTTGAGAAGTTGCTCTTCAGAAACGTACGTTTTCTCGAGGGTCTTTTCGATTTTTGTTTCCCATATGGAAACAATTTCATTAAAGGATAGAACAGTGCCTGGAGGTCTGAAAATTAAGGTCTTGTTTAAGCTACGTGGATCGTCGACTGCTCTGATGGTAACCAAAGCTATTTCCTCTTCTTTGACAAAAACGACTATATCGAACAAAATAAATGTTAAGTAGGTTATCAGTTTTTGCATTACGGTATTACAATATTACGCATAAAATGTTGTACCTTTCGGGTTTCCGTCCCCAAGAATTGTGATTTTTTCTCTAGGGGCCGTGTTGGTGTCTATTTGCCCCACGGTGGGTAAAAAGTAACCCGCAAAACCATTGCATGCTACAAAAGTGTGTGGGATTTCAGCAGCTTCGATGGATCTACGAATGGCCGCCTTTCCCGCAAAGAAGCTCTTGGCTGGCTCGACCGCATTGACATGGTCAACATCAGTCCCGAATTCTGAAGGTAGGAATCTCTATAACAAATAATTAGTACCTTTCTTAATTATGTAATACGCCATGTGACATCCTTACAAGGTGTCACGTCAATAAAATACGTACAATAGAAACAAATTAAAGTTCATTACACATAATAGTAGCTCAGATAATTTGATATGAACTATCAATGTCAACATTAATTAAATATACATTTCGAGGCTTTTAAGCCTAATACATAACAACCTTAAACTCTAACGATATACAATCAAACAAATGTACAAGTATATAAAATTTATATAAAAGAACTATTAATACCTGTATAACTCTTAAGAATACTGTGTAAAAATAATTAAAATAGGATGCAAAATTTATATAAGGGTTGAATTTATAGAGTAGACGGCTAGATATAAGTATGTATTAACAAGATATATGCACCAAAGTTTACTTAATCTCGCTTAACATAAGTAATATCACTTAGTTAAATGGTTTATTTTAATATTATTATAATTCAATTGACCGGATATAGGCGTTGTAGGGCCTTCAACGCCGGCTTAACGACTCCCGCCCGGACATTGAGGCCGTTGAGCGCTCAATGGCATGTTTAAGTGCCTCTTCCTTTTGTTTTTAGGTTTTTAACGAAAAAGAATAAAAAAACAAAAATATCTGAAATTAACTTGTTTCTTTTTTAAGCTCGTCAACATCAACAAAGGTTATTTTTTCAACAAGGCGAAAGTTCAAGCCGACAAAAACAT
This sequence comes from Helichrysum umbraculigerum, assembly GCA_949592205.1. Taxonomy (NCBI): domain Eukaryota; kingdom Viridiplantae; phylum Streptophyta; class Magnoliopsida; order Asterales; family Asteraceae; genus Helichrysum; species Helichrysum umbraculigerum. Next base: position 17,512,254 of record CATIUR010000007.1, on the reverse strand, counting down.
TATAGGCGCTACATACATGTTGATTGGATCGGTTTACAAGAATGTCTAATTGAGGATTACTTTGTCGTCTAGACGAAATACCATGTCTAAGTATTTCTAACGTCGATTACACGTGAGAGGAGAAAAATTCTTCATTTAGTTGAGCATATCTCTAACTATTCTTAAACACCTCATCCTAATCATTTTTTGTAATTTCATCCTTGACTCGATGATTGTGGTATAATTGGTTTTAGCACTATGAAAATTTCACGTCCGCCATACACCATTTGGCAGACGATTCATTACCGGACCTTTTTGATGGATATTTACAAAGGTGGAAAGAACGTCAAGTGACTGTTTATAAAACTTTTACAAAGTGTATGATATTTTTGTTTTCAAGGTTTACATGATCTGAAATTATATTGGCGTTGCGGGGTCGAACAACGATCTGAACATTCTAAATTCATCTCCGTTGTTCAATGGCATCCTACATTGAAGTCAAATGATGCGGAACCAAAAGGGTATCATCTAGCTGACAAGATTTGTGTGAATTGGTCTATGTTTGTAAATTCCTTTTCAAGTGTGTACGATGCAAAAAGATTAAATTTAAAAGAGCACAAAAAGAAACACGAAAGGAGCAGACTTTGGGTGTCCTACAAGGTCGTTGAGAAATGATACAACCATTGGAAAGGTATAGTATAAATATTGGGAGTATTAAAAGTATCATGCTGTACACTTGCATCATATTGTATTGCATAACATGAGTACCGAAGACAACGGTTTAACTATTGTTGTTTATGTGTAATCAATCAGAAAATATAATATAAACTACTAACATTCATTTTCTAATATAATCTAGATAGGCATTCTAACAAACAACTGTTAGTTAGATACGTTAAGTTATGGCACATGACATGCATACAAGGGTAGATGAGTTATTTTCAATGTTTATTTTTTATTGAAAGGAGCTCGGGTGTGCATAGCTGCAAACCCCAAGACGAACACTATAATTTATTAAGTAGAAAGATAATTACTAATATTGTTTTACGAACTACTTGGACGATCCGTGTAATTTACTATACTAAATTTAAAATTATAAACTACAGACGTTTCAACAACGTATTTCCAACAATTGTTTCTTTTTTTTTTTATTATCAAAAGGTATATAAGAAACCATGAAAGTACCTTGACATTTCCAGCTTCCTTGATTGCTGCAATTAACTTCACTTGGTCAGCTATCAATTCGCCGCCTACTGCTGATATGACAACATCGACTTGCTTGATCGCATTCACCAAACTTTCGTGATCATGAATATCACCCTTATATAGTTTATGGCAACCACAAATTTACGTAAGATACGCTACAAGTATTGTGTGCTATATACGTATAGAGTTTTATTGATGACAGCTTTACGCCACTTATAGAAATTGTGTGCATTTATTAAACTCAAAGTTTCTTTTTATAACCCACACATGTTACTAACATGGCCAAATGATCGTATCCTATTGAAAAGTGATACGATCTCAGGATGCGTGGAGGAGGCGATGCGTCATAGCGTATCAGGGTAAGGCGTTCTAGTGCATCTGCACTAATCACGTACTGGATCGGAAGTTATAATCATGGTTTTTAAGGTACATTTTTATGTGAATAAATGGGCTTAATAATCAGGAAAGGGCCATGTATTTTTAACATTACACGTGCATAAAGACCCCAGGAAACCTTTAACGTTACTTCTCCAAGAACTCCATAACATCTGTATTTTGCAACAAGAATGATTATTTTAGGTGTCCAATGCATTGTTAATGTGTTTTGATTTGTGTTTTATACTAAATTTGAAAATGTTTTTGTAATTAAATGCGCCTCCCGACTCCCGTACGTGAAACTTTCACCTTCGCCCCTCACTTCTCGCCTCAGCTCCAATTAAGGACCCATCGCAACGGAGCGCCTCACACCTTTTAAAACCCGGCATTTTTGTTAAAAAGACAAGTTTAAATGTATTAGATGCGATGTTTAATTTTATTAAATGACTTTTGAATTAGAAAGAAAACTTTGAGATCCGTAATTTGGACATTGCTATTTTGGGATGTCTCAACTAAGTGTCCAATTTCATGTAACCAACCAATCGAAAGATACTTTTAATGGGTAGAGTCGTAGAAATGATACTTGGTTTGTTAAGAATATAGTTAGTGAACATTCCTGCATTTGAGAGAGGGAGTACTACGTATATACTTTTGTTGTTGTTGCAATTATAAAGACCGAATTCGTTAGCAAAATCCGTATATAAGTACCATAAAAATCTAACACAGAATCAAAGGTGTCACAAGGGAAGAAACACTTACAATAAGCAATGTAGCACCAAAACTTTTGAAGTTGTCTAGAAGCTTCGATTTTTCGGGATGTTTGGTTGTGCTTTCTCTGACCAAAACGAAAGTCGGGTGGCCTTCTTTTGCACTTGCCTCCACAACGAACTTTCCGATGTATCCGGTCCCTCCGACGATCAAGATTTTGCTTTTCACTGCCATTTTAGATGTCTGATGACAATACTGTATTCAAAGATAAGGTTTTGCTTCTTGTTTTTAAAAAGGGGAGAAAAGAGAGTTTGGGGTATTTTGGTCAATACATATAGTATATAACTTTATGGTATGGCGATTATGGCCCACAATTATGAGAGGATAAAGTTGACTTTAACATGCAAGTGGAGGAAGACAAATTTAATTAATGGTACAACAGGTTAACCCGTGAAGGAAATTCAGTTAACACTAGTTGGCGGAATGTTTTTTTGAATGGAATGGAAGGAATAGAATTCAAAGGAATTAGAATTCAAAGAATTAATATTTCTGATTTTGTTTGATTGCCAAAATGCAATGGAATTTGTCAACAGAATTCGAATGATGGTTATGTGAATGAGGGAAAATTTACATTCCAAAAGGAATTTAATTCCTTAAAGTTTGACAGCCAAACACGATTTTGAATGGAATTAAATTCCAATTCCGTCATGAATCCGTCCAAATCTGTCAAACAAACAGGGCCTAAATGTTTTTGTAAGCCCAACACAAATAATATCCTTGAGAACAGAATGGATCCTGTTACTTGGCTCTTAAATGTTTCAAAATGTTAGATTCTCTGACTACTCAAAACGCCATAAAACGATACACTAATGAAAATTAGAAAATGGAGTCAAGGAGAAGGAAAGTGTTTAATGATATACAAAAAGTAGGGTACTCGTTAGCGGTTACATTCAGTTATGGGTTTTCAAATACCAAAACCATTTGATTTTTATGGGTTCGTTTCTGTCCACTTTCATGAATCAGAACAAATAGGGAGCAACTATCTCGAAATGGATAAGTAAGCTCCCCCAATGAGCATGGGTGAAAGGCTCGCTTTCATCTACGAATTTTCAGAGATGTGGTTTTTAATTTTGGTTTTCCAGTTTAGACATTCAAGCTTGTTTGTCACATTAACTTTTAAAAATATGGATTTTTCTAATGATAGCCCTTAGGGCTGTGTTTAAAAAAAGAATTTGTGCATAGCCCTTAGGGCTGTGTTTAAAAAAAGAATTTGTGCATAAATGATGGTACATTGTAGTTAGTAGGGTGGTTATTAAAAAGTTTGTGAGGTGGTCATCAGCATGGTACAACAAAATGATGCGTGTCTAAATATCTTAATGACAGCCCTTAGGGCTGGCATTAGAAAAATCCTAAAAATATATACATTGCTATATACGTAAAAAATTTCGGTATGATTTGGGTTTTTTGTCGGTTTTGATAAGAAAATCAAATCCGAACAGATAATTTTGGATTTATAAATAATGAAAACTAAAAAGCCTATGTATTCGAGTTTGGTCGGTGTCTTTTGTTCGTTCTTTTCAGTTTTTTCTATATTATCGGTGTTTCTTTTTTTTCGTTTTGATTTTGCTCAACACGAACAAAAAGCTATTGCATTTAACTTTAGATGAAAAGAATGAAGAGTAATACAATAGCAATTACTTAGATAGAGTTCAACCTATTTAATAATGAGAAATGCTAGATTAAAAATTTCATACTTCAACCAACTTGTAACCCAAAACAATTACATCATGTAGTGTATCCCATATTTTGGTACACAATACACATCTCAAGGTTTAAGTATTCACATTTAAGCTGTTTATGAACACTTGCATAAATTAGAGGGAAAATAATGTTATTGCCTTAGAATTACCCTAACAAATCATAACCCCTTGAAGATACTATCCCAACTTTCCATTGACCTTTTGGAGACGTGCAAATTTCTACAACTCCAATCCCATAACTTCTCATAAACTTACTTTCTTACGCGAATTTAAGTTTCATAACATTTCATTAAAATTATGCGATCAATGAATGTACAGGGTATACATACTTACAAGTTTTAGTCTGAAATGTTTATACAATTTGAGGGGCAGTGGATGTTGATGGTAGACTTGATAGCCAATCTACCAAAGCCTTGTTTACAAGCTCAGGAACTTCATCATGAGGGCAATGCCCTGCCTGTAGGTTTACAATAGATGTGTTTGGATAGAACTCTTTGATGCGATCCGCTTTTGCAGGGCCCACCCATGGGTCTAAATCTCCCCAAACTAACAACAACGGGCAAGACAGTTTGCTCAGCACGCTGTCGAGTGTGTATTTTCTCTGATTTGACATGAATCGTGTCATTAATCTGCAAAATGGTTTACAGAAATCATTATGTATAATAATAATAATAATAATAATAGTATAAAAAGAACAGGGGCGGCAGGGACACCCCCCCCCCCCCCCCCCCCCCCCCAAAAGAAATAAAAAACTAGCAGCTCGTTTGATATATGTGTTATTTCTTGAGCAAAAATGTAAATTCAATGTAGCTAAGTTGGTAGAATAGCCAATTATCAAGTTTCTCAAACGGAAGCTGTGCAAGTTCAAACATCACCAATCACAATTTCTTTTCTTTCTTTTGTAAATTTAAAGGATTAATTATTATCTTTTTTATGGATAAATGACAAAAATCGGCTACGTACTCCCACAAATTATTCCAAGTATGCAACCTACTTAATTTATTGTTTAGGTATGCAACAAACCGGATAAATCCGTGTTGGTATCTCTGCAAAGTTGAATTTTTACCGTTTCAAAATCGATATTGCTGACTAGTCAGACACGTAAGCTGCCAAATGGACTACTTTTGCCACGTTGGTACGTATAGTTGGCATCCATGTCTACTAAAATGTCCAAAGTATCCTTACCCTTCTTTTTTCCTTTTTTTAATTGGTTAGTAAATATTATTATACATTATTTTTGCCATATAAGAAACCCAGATTGAGTGTTCGTTTTATGGGTGAAGATTGAGGATTTAGCCAATAATCTTGTTTTAAGTGTATCAGTAGAATCTTCAAGATGCATTTAGCCGTTAACCTTGCGGAGGAGGATGCTAAAAACGGTACATAATTTACAAGGTAATAGTGCCGGAAAAATTGGTGGTCGCCGGAGCTGGAAAAATCGTTGAGAAGAAAGGAGGTCGCTAAGAGTCAGAAAATCGTTGGGAAGAAAGGAGATTGCGGGTTGATGCCAAAAAGGCAAAAAAAAATATTTTCACATTTTCAGATCTAAAAAACTGATGGCAAAAGTTACATTTTCACATTTTCGTCTTCAAAAAATTGATGGCAAAACCGTAGATTTTCACACATCCATGGTGATACCCGGTTGTTTCTGATCTCTTTCTCCACTTAACAGGATAAATCCAATTTTGATGTTCTCATCTCTTTCTGCTGCTGGGGTGTGTTTGGTACGATGGATAAGAAAGGTGAGAAAGGGAAAGAGAATCACTTCTCTTGTTTGGTTCAAACGGAGAACGGAGATAAGTCAATAACGGTTGTTCTTCTTCTTCAAATATGTGATATATAGTTGTTAATTCTATTCCTTCTCTTTATTGTTACTTTTCAAAATCACCTGTACGGTTGATTATATTATTGGTTGAATTTGTGTTTGGAATGAATATGAGAGGTTGAAGAAGATAGATAATTTTTAACAGAAAAAAGAAAAATCCATCTCAGAAAAGTAAAAGCCAAGTAAGCAATTTTAAAAATTAAAAAAAGTCAAATAATGGATATTACCAGTTAACCAGGTAACCGGTTACCATGTTACCTATATCAGTACAAAAAATTTCGGTTTGATGCATACCTAGGCGATAAATTAAGTAGGTTGCATACTTGGAATAATTTGTAGCAGTACGTTACCAATTTTTGTCATTTATCCTTTTTTTATCTAAAAAAAAAAAGAACAAAATAGTGGACGCATGTTACCCACCCCGATCGAAGCCACCTATTGATCTTGGCACCCGCATCTCTAATAGTAACTGAGTTTATATAGCTCTCAAGCAGAAAATAATCATTCTACAGTGTGAGAACGGGTATGCAGTAAAGTTTCCATCTTCATGTGTACTTTCTCGTCTCTTTAAAAGATTGACTAGAAGAAAAAAATAACAGTGTAACCAAGGTGGGGTTCGGGATACCTGTAATAAACTTCTCCAGCATTTGGATCATCTGCTGGTTTGGTAATTGATTCAATGAGATAATCATCAACATTTGCAGTATTTTTATATACCTGAAAAGGATAAATCATATTGTTACTGTTGTAAAAAACATATTGACTGTACAAGAAACATTCTTGCAATAAATATTAAATTAGCAGGTAATCCAAGCCATACTCAAGATAAGCAAAGAAACTGACTATATATACAATCTTTACAAATGAAAGAAGGGCAACGTCATGACATCGAATTTGACTGTACACGAAACATATTTTACAAAGAAGGGCAATGTAGTGACATGTCAAGTTACAAACGACAAGCTTTCAAGGAACAGAAACTGCACATGTTAATTAATAATAATAATAATAATAATAATAATAATAATAATAATAATAATAATAATAATAATAATAATAATAATAATAATAATAATAAATAAAAGTTCATCATTGAAACATTAAAAAAACTGTTAGTGTGATTAAAGCTAAATAAGTACTGAAAGAATAGTTTGACATACACTCTTTAATACGGATTCAACACGAGCCGGTTGCTTGGCTTGCCAAAATAAGAAACCAAGAACTACACGCTGGAAAACTTCCTTCAGTGGCTTAACGAGAAACTTCTGCAAGGGGGATTCTTCAGTCTCCGTGGGAGTTGCATCATCCGGACTTCCAAATTGTCCTGCGGAGTTCAGTAATGCAATGCCGACAACTTGCTGTTGCAATGCTTCTGCTGCCACCAAAGCAGTAAATCCTCCTAAACTGAAAGTTTCCAGCTTATAAATCAATAAAATCGTGGTGACATGATGCAAAATTGGAAAAAGTTACTAAAATATACTCCTAATTTTATAGACAATCACTGAAATACGCCAAGGAACTAGTGGAATAAAAATCATCTAGTGGGCTTTGGAATACCAATTTCCGAAGTTCAACCAAGTTAAGGTTACCAGGGTTCGTATAAGCTCAACTTGTTTAATTTATGCCCTGAGCCCTTAAGTAGATTCATATTTTCCAATTAAGAGAAGTTCTTATACAATGTTAAATCTTGGCTCACATGTAAATGCCACAAAAGATTTTTAGCATAATAACACAGATTTCATTCACTATATATGTCCACAATGTCATAGGAATTAGGGGTTTTGTAGATATTTCAGATAGGAAAACACTTCCATAGAAACTATAATACATTCAGTCAAAGAGCACTCTTATTATGGGTTGGAGAACTAGCAATTTACATAGAGAAAATGAAAATATCATTGTGTGAATTTTTTAAAGAAATTCAACAAGATATACTAAAGAATACAATCCAACAATAATGGATCGTTGGAACTTGTATTTATTAAAAGAAAAATACCTATTTCCAACCAATATTGTTGGTTCTTTCACTATCTCCTTCAAGAAATCGGCAACCTGATCTCTCCACACCAATGCATCATAGTCAACAAGTGCTTTCTCACTCCAACCAAACCCAAGTAAGTCCACAGCATAAACTTTGTACTTTTTAGCCAATTCAGGTATATTGTACCTATACATGATAATGAATAATCATAACGTTTTCATGAAATCACCAACTATGTAACAGAAGATCAAAGCGGAAGTACATGATTCAACTGCTATATAATTTTATTCACGATTCCTACAGCATAAAGTTCAAAGTCTTTCCTTATATTTCAAAAAGAAGCCTGAAGCTGATGTGCCAACTCAAACCTATGACCTTACGGCCACGCAACTTACATAGTTACCATACAAGTTGCTCTAAGGTTCACCACCCTCAAAAGAAAAAGATGACAAAACTCATTCAATAATAAAAGTAAATGTTAGTTGAAAATAGCATAATAGAAACAAACCTCCAATGGAAAGCTGAAGCACCAAAACCATGAATAAGAACGATTGGAAAACCCTCTCCTTCTTCAACATAATGAATTTTGTGACCTTTCCATGTCCAAAACTTATATCCATCATTCTTGAAAGGCAATCTCTCTAAACCTATCAAAATACCAAACATTTTTTTAGTTAACAAAGCTACTAACATCATAATATATGTTTATGTAATGGGGTTGATCATTGTAAAAAAAAATCTTACGATAAAACAAATGATAAAAATTGAGATGGTGTAATGTGACAACTTTAGGGCGGTGTGCATCATTTTTTTTATGCACAGTGTTACATAAATAGCCACGTGTCGCCGTCTCTTTCGTTTCTTATTAGTTTTACTCCACTCGTTGTTTATTACATAACTCATGCATTTTCTCTCTTTTCATCTTCACCTGAAATTTCTACTTGTGTTTCAATCATATTTTTTGGATGGTTTTAGGCACTTGTCTTAGTTCTCTCAATCATATTCTACCTTTAATTCTTATCTCTCAAATTTTCAATCGTGTTTTAGGCACATATCTAGTTCTCTAAATCATATTTCTACCTTTCATTCTTATCTCTCAATCGTGTTTTAGGCACATAACTCACGCATTCTCTCTATTTTCATCGCCACCTTGCATATCTACATGTGTTCCAATCATATTTTTAAGCATGGATTTAGGCACATGTATCAGATCTCTCAATCATATTTTATCAATATAAGGGCATTTCTAATGGTAAAAATCTATGAAGACTTTTCCGTTGCCACATAATATTCCACTATTTTTTATTTTTTTTTCAGAAATATCTACTCCAACTGAAAAAGCTATTCAAAATCCCCGACCAACCAGCCGGTACTAAAAATGGCTATGGACTTTTTCCTTTAAAACGTACACACACCCCTTAGCAAAAAACCTTTTGGCTAAAGACTAAGTCTTTACCTACGATATAAATAAGTCTTTCAACGGGTTTTTTGTATAACGAAAGTATAAAAAACCTCCGATTGGAGATGCCCTAACGATTTGGTCATGTAAAACAAATGTTATGGTAAACCAAATGAAAGTAGCAAACAAATGTTATTTTACCATAAACTTTGTTTTACTTGAACTCACCCCTACCACATAAACTATAAATCAGCCAAAATCATGATAAACTTTAAGTATACATTCTAATAGAACAAAATAAAACCCTAAAGCAAAGAAAACAAACCTTGAGCAGGTTGAGGTGCCAAAGTAGATGGTATAACAGAAGCACCAGCTGCAACAATTCCTTTTGTAGCAAAATCTCTCCTACTCAATCCACATCTATTTCCTACAATACAAACACAATCATTTACTCAGAGTTTATAAAATCTGTCAAATTGTAAACAGTGAGTTGGAATTGACTTAAAAAAACATACTGTAAGGATGAATTTTAATTGCTGAATTGAACAAATTGTTAAGTGCAGGCCACTCTGATCTTGCTAAACGCGGTACCGTAGCACATGAAGAAGACATTAATTCTGGTTATAATCGAGGTAATAGAAATGGTGAATTTTATTTATGGTGAAATGAGTATTTTAATAATTACTTAATTTAGGGGTTTGGAGTTTGAGTGGTGGAAGTGAAGCTTTGAGGTTGTGGCTCACTCCAGCCCAAGTTACTTTCTTTTCCCCCGGAATTTTATATCATTCCAATCTTTCTTTTCGTTATTTTTTTCGTAAGGGTTTATAGTATAGATGACAACGTACCGGTTACTTTTTGTTTCGAAATCACTAATGAACCGATTTTATTACTAAGGTCATCTATGTACTTTAAAAAAAATGTAAATTTTGTTGACGATCTTAACATATAACTAACAAGCATGTTGGCGACCTCAACCCATATGTAAAAGTACGTTATGTAAAAGTACGTTGGTGACCTCAACACATAAACTAACAAGTCTGTTGATGACTTAGTAATAAAACTGGTTCGTTGGTGATTTTAGAACAAAAAGGAGAATACATTGGTGATCCGTACCATAAACCCTTTTTCTAAGGAAATAATCAACTACAAACGTAAATCAGCCGGGAAAAAAATAGTCCAACTTTTTACATGTTTAGGTATTGAATAATTTTTAGTGTTTGTTCATTCTGATCTTACTTTAAGTTAGTTAGAGCATCCATCACAAAGAATTTTACAAAGTTTTTTTAGTATAATTGTGTAGGAGTTTTTTTTATGAGAAACTTTAGAAAAAGCAAAGTTTTTCTTACACAAAAATGATTAAAAACTAGTAAAATATATGTGAAAGAGAATATAAAAGCTTTATATTTCTCAAAGTTTTGTAATCTCTTTCCCCTTGTTTAATCTAATCAAATTTAATAGTTTTTGTGTAAAAATAGTTTTTTTTTATTGGAGACAACTTTTTATAAAGCTTTATACAATTATACTAGAAAAAGCTTTGTAAAAATCCTTTGTTGCGGATGCACTTATTTCTTTTAAACATAAAAAATTAGTTTATACTTCAAAATGCAAAAAAGTCATATTTTATTAGTTATTCTTTTTCAACAAATTAAAAATTAATCGATACCTCAAAATGTTAAAAAAAAAAAAAAAAAAACATTTGATTATTCAATACCTAATTAATTAATATTTCACGCAAAATAAATATGCATCAAAATCAAATTTTTAGATTGTTATTGTACCGTGAATTTCTAGAGAAACATGTCACATGCAAGTCATGTGAGGGTATACCTGGCTTCACTACAGTCCCAATCTAATCCTTTTACAGTCCAGTTTTATCTCAGATCGGGTATACCCCCATGATATGATTGATTAGATGGGTGAAAGAGAGTATGAGATGGGAAAAAGGGGATATCTTTATTTGGTTCCTGTTAATCGGGCTTTTAAGTTGAGGATATCATAGTTTATCACTAAAAAGGTTACGTAGCATAGAATCAGGTTAGCCAAGTTTATAAATATTGATAACTTTAATAGATACAACTAAACAAAGACAACACTAAAATGTCTAGACTCACATTGATTTACATATATATTTTGAAATTATAGACCAAAATGGAAAGCAAAAAAAAAATGTAGGTTTGGTGGTATTAACTGTATTTTAAAAGTCAAATATGTGTCGTTAATGTTGAAGGCCGAAAAACATCCAAAGAAAAACTTGGTAAATACTTCATAGAACACTTCCTGTTCCTGTTGTAGCATTCGAAACGATAATACCAATTTCGCCGGCAAGATTCATAATCTGATCCAATTTCATCGTCGTTGTCATTTCTTCGTAAGCCCTAATTTCAGCAATGGAATCATCAGTAAGCAGATCACTCATGAAAACCACCAATCGCCAATTCAACAACTCGTTCCTTCAAATCAAACACAATCTCCCCCAAAACCCCTCACAGTTTCATGTTTCTCGGCATTACATTCCACTCACCACCCTCTCACTCTCATCAAACCCTAAGTTTTCCCCCAATTCAAAACCCTCACTTTTCACTAAATCCTCAATCCAATCGGTTCAATCCAACTTCAACACTCTGATATCTAACGATTGTTTTGCTCGAATTCTATCCGGAGATAATTCGAAATCGTTCGAATGGAAGTACGCAGTTGACGACGTAAGTGATGCTAAATTCGGATTTGCTTCTGATGATAAACGGCCGATTGTGACTGTAGTATTGTTAGGTTGGTTAGGATCACAACATAAACATTTAAAGAGGTATGCTGAAATGTATAATGTGTTAGGTATGAATGCAATTACGTTTACTGCTCCGGTTAATGATTTGTTAGGGTTTGATTTGGGGAAGAGTTTGGAGAGAAGAATTGAGAGTTTGAGTGATGAGATCGTGTTGTGGTTAGAGAAGAAAGAGATTGATGGAAGAGAAAGGTTATTGATCTTTCATACGTTCAGTAATACCGGTTGGCTTACGTATGTTAAATCGTTCGTTCATTGGATTATGCATTAGGCAATGTGTGTGTGTTTGTGTGTATGTTATGTTTACTTGTTTCTGTGATTGAGTTTGCAGATATGGCCGTATTTTGAACTTATTGGATGGTAGAAAAGATGTACTTGAGAGGATAAAAGGGTGTGTTGTTGATTCCGGAGGGGCCCCGGAGCTTGATCCCAAGGTTATATCTTTCATTTGTGTAGTTTAACTTGTAAAATCTTGATAACTAAGGAGGTGTTTGGGATTGCTTATTAAGTGCTTATCGGCAAACTTTATGTAATGCAAATCCAAAAGGTTTATCAAAAACTGCTTATTTGCATAATTTTCAGGAATTAGCGATTAAATATGAGTATGTTGATGCATGGTTATTGTTTTAGCATAAGCAAGCCCAAACATTGAAGTATATGTGTTACCCGAGACGTTCACATCCTACGTTTGTTATGGAACTAGTAAAGTCATGTAATGCACTTGGATACAGAAAGCTGATCAATATAATTTATGTTCTGATGATGGAATATAGTATCTTTGTAGGATTTTTTTTCTCCTTCTAAGTTATCTGTTTGTTGTAGATGTGGGCAGCTGGATTTACTACGGCTATGCTTAAAAAACAAAGCTCTACGGTTAATTCTTCCCGGGAGGTACAAAATGGAGCAGCAAATGTGAATACAGAGGTGAAGGGACCTTCGTTTATGGAGGTTGTACTTCTGACAATGTTCGCAAAGGTCTTCAATTTAATTCTTGAAATCCCAGATATAAGGAAGTAAGTACCTGTTTGTAATTCATTTTCAAGTTTTCAGTTATCACGGTTATTAGTTATTACTACCAAATCACCGATATTCCAGTTTCTTAACACAGAAATTGTCCCGTGAAGCTTTTAATAATTTCCATTCTAGCTTTTCCCATGACAAACATTGCGAGTTTCTGTTTAGTAAACGAATTGAGAAGTTCAAGTTACTTATTTGTCTAGCGTCACAAGTAGAGCTGGTTAATTGTGTGGGGGTGGTCAGGTTGGGTAACCAGTCAAAGTGAGTACACTTTTTGTTTGTATTTATTTATGACAGTTGGTGTGACAAATATGAATATATGATAATAAAAGCTAATAATTTCAGCATAATATAAATATATAATATTACTCAATAAAACAACTTAGGAGGTTTTAAGTATTAAAATTACACTGAGTGACTGTTAGTCCTTATGTCCATCAATTTTGGCCCGTGTAATGATCTATTTTTCCTGTACTTGTTTGGCGTGTTAGAGGTAAAGAAATAACTGAATAGTCAATATTGCCACCTCTAGCACTCGTAATGCTGAACTTGAAGTTTTTACTGTCGTTACAAGAGATTTCTATAATATGTAATTATTGAAGGGCAATTTTAAATTACTTGTATATGACATTCTGGCTGTAGCTACTAACAATGTTTTGAAGTCTCTAAATATAGAACAAATCTAAACCCTCTGTCCCATAAAACTTTGTAACAGTTTGTACCCTCAGATTTCCCCATGCAAAATTGGAGATTAAGCTACTGATCTGTCCATTGTTACAATACTGATATCATTACATTGTTATAGTCTCTTGAAGTATTACCCAACATTTTTAGTTCCCACTAGTTACGTGTAAACGGAGAGGGATCTATGTTCATGCTCTCCGGACCTTATTTCCCCCATCCTAGAAATGTTCTTGTTTTGTTTCTTGGCAAATTTGGACGTTGTAGGTACCCATTTAGCGATTGTAATAACCTTGATGATAAGGGTATTATTGAAATAGCAGTCCGACCCAAGTATCTTATATGACAAGTGGAATTGTTCTATGACAAGTGGAATTGTTTCTTACTAATATAATCACAATGCTTTGTGTTACAGGAGACTGATAAAGATAACATCAACTCTCTCAAAAAACCAACCTTTTTATCCACAACTCTACCTATACAGTACAGTCGATAAGGTCATTCCAGTTCAGAGTATTGAATCATTTGCCGATCAGCAAAAGAATCTTGGTAGAAAAGTAACAAAATTTAACTTTGTATCAAGCCCACATGTAGATCATTACAGAACGTTCCCTGATAAGTATCGATCTCTTGTTCAAAATTTCTTAAAAGATTGTTTTGCTGCTGAGAGTAAGCAATTGTACAATGTAACGCAGTGATATTGATAGCCGTAGAATGGCATCTTAATTATACATTGCATTCTCTTTGTAACAGAATACTACTAACCATGCCTACGTACGATGTTTCACGGCGGGGCCATTCTATGAAAGTTATATGCTATTAATTCATAATCGGAGCTGGGTTGCAAAGTGTAGCCAGGTAACATTTATATTTCAAGAGATGGTCTTTCCTTGTATCTGTGGAATGCTAAATCATTTTTAATGTCCTTCCAATGGATAAATTATTTCAAGTCTTTGGTCACTTGAGGAGGAGTTTTCATATAATCCTAAAATAAATCCTTACAACGAGTCAACAAGCGGTGATCAGTGAGGTGTTTTGAAGTTAAAATGCTTGGTAACATGTTAAAACGGGTCGGATTAGCTTGTAAATAATATTTGACTTTTGTATGGAGTATCATCTTTTTGACATTTACTATTGATGTACGAAGATAACATTAATTAAGAAACTTGTGTGAGAGGTAGGATTTGGTGAGGGAATATAGAATGTAATTTAAAGGGAGTACAAGAGGGGTATGATACCTTGATAGTGAGATTAGAGTCGAATACGGGCATAGTAGGAGTATGGATAATGGATGGCAAAGAAAAGCTCAGGAGACAGAGAGTCGAATACGCGCATAATAGGAGTATGGACATAACCATCAACTACTACTCTGCGTAATGAAATTTTATTACAAGTACATAACTTTGAATTCATTATTATGATATATATATATAACTTTTATGCTGTGATTATGTGAATAGATGTTGAAAGTTTATATACGGCATGATATAAAACTTTGTATATTAGTAATATATTTAAAAAGTTATAAAAAAGGTATACGTACATAGATGATTTTGGTGTCATCAACTCATCATTTAATCAAGCCAAGTTGAAGGAGTACAGGTATCTTTAAAAACTTAATGATATATTAGTAAAAATGGAGCAAACATGCTAACGAAATACTATTACTGTAAAACAATGTACGTGCTGTATTACTACTATATGGAAAGATGTATGCAAATGGTCGAAATTATATACTGTATGTTTTACCTTCAATGCAAACACGTCCGTGAAAAACAGCAAAGATGTTATTCCTTCACGTGTGTATAATGTATATTGATACAGTATTTCATATTCAATGTCTACAAAACACTTATTATTCATAATAAACTTGTATTTATTTAAGTTCCATCGTAACGCTCGGGAAAAACCGAAAAAGAAAGAAGTTATAAATATTGATGTTCAAGTAATATTATGGTATATCCGTACAGAAATGCTGACTAGATATAATCATATTTTTTAACACCTACACACTAGATCACTATGGTACCATCCAAAATCGACAGTCTTGAATAGGATTTATAGTTTGAAGTTTTGAACATGTAGAGAACCTTTCATTTGGGGATTTTTGTACTATTTCATATAACCTGAAAACCTTCTATTATGGGTATGTTTGGCGCAAGTAGCTGGAGCTGGTAGCTTGTAGCTGGAGCTGGTAGCTTGTAGCTGGTAGCTTGTAGTTGGTAGCTTGTAGCTGGAGCTTGTAGCTGGAGCTTTTGGCAATATTTGTGTTTGGCAGAGTAGCTGGAGCTTGTAGCTTATGAATGTAAAATGACATAAAAGGACAAATATATTAATTTTAATAGATGAATATATATATTTGAAGGGTATTTATGTAATTTCATCTTCCATAAGCTACTTCAAGTAGCTTATGGTTTTGGAGCTTATGGAAACCATAAGCTACTTAAAATTTTATTAGCCAAACGGAGCTTATGAAAACCATAAGCTACAAGCTACAAGCTCCCATAAGCTCAAAAAATGAGCGTGCCAAACATAGCCATATATGTATTCGATTTTTAAAGGCGTTATGTTGTATGTTTTTGGCTACATAAATTGATGTTTTTTTTTGTAAGTTACTCCCTCCGTCCAATATAATTGTCACCGGACAAAAAAAACACGCAGTTTTAGAAAACATAATCATTACACCTTATTTTTTGCATTCTTGCCCCTGACTAATTAATTAAGGATTCATTGGGTATGTTTGGCAAAACTAGCTTGTAGCTGGAGCTTGTAGCTGGAGCTGGTAGCTTGTAGCTGGTAGCTGGAGCTAGTAGCTTGTGGCTGGAGCTGGTAGCTGGTAGCTTTTGGTAATATTTGTGTTTGGTAGAGTAGCTGGAGCTTGTAGCTTATGAATGTAAAATGACATAAAAGGACAAATATATTAATTTTAAAAGATGATATATAATTATATGGATTGTATTTATGTAATTTCATTTTCCATAAGCTACAAGCTACTTCCATAAGCTACTTCAAGTAGTTTATGGTTTTTGAGCTTATGAAAACCATAAGCTACTCATAAGCTACTCAGCCAAACAGAGCTTATGAAAATCATAAGCTACAAGCTACAAGCTCCCATAAGCTCTCAAAACGTGCGTGCCAAACATAGCCATTACCTTTTTGTAATTCTAATTTCAAGTGGGGATAAAATAGTAAACCTTAATCAAAGTTTCCTTTTCATATTCGGCAGTGGACAATTAATTTGATACAGCAAAAAAAAAAAAACATGGACATACAAATTGGGATAGAAGAAATATATACATATAATATAGTAAGTTAAATCCAGACATAATTGCGTGGGGCGTCCCTGTGGTTTACACAAAACAACACTCCACGTCCCTGTGGTTTTTTTTTGACGTGGATCATCCCTAAACTTGCAAAAATGTGCGTGGCACGTCCTTCTGTCTAACGATAGTTAGTTTATTCCGTTAAAGGACCTTGAATGTAATAATTTTAATGGCATAGGTTATTCATGTAATTTCTATTTTATAATCACAATAATTATTTAATTTTTTTTTTTTTTTTTAATTTAAGCAAGTTGTTTTTAATAAACTTTTCTAGTTAATTTAACTATTTTAATTTTTTTTAATATTTATTTTTTGTGACAATTGAGATGATCAACTTGTTTATTCTAGTTTCGATTTCATATATCTTGTGTCCGTTTTCACTTTTTAGTATCGTTTTTTGTCTTAATAAAAACAAATACTCAAACACTTATAGCAAGACTAAATACATATTAAAAAAAATAAACAAGTTTATCATTTTGAAAGTGGACGTTTATTAATTTTACGTTCGAAGTGTGTGATATGGGTGCCTCGTGTTATTTTGCATTTAATTAATTATATTCATATAAATATAAAAGTTTCATTTTGAAAGTGAACGTTTATCATATATATGGCTAGGATGAAAACCAAACTTCTATCTGGATTTTAATAAACGTCCTAGCGATATATATGATAAACGTCCACTTTCAAAATGAAACTTTTATATTCATATGAATATAATTAATTAAATGCAAAACAACACGAGGCACCCATATTCCACAATTCGAATGTAAAAAATTGTTTAGGTTGAAATAATGAAAAGGTATCATTTTTACATGTCCAGTCTTTCGAATATATAATGTAACTAATTTAAATGAATATAATTATTAAAATTAATAAACGTCCATTTTCAAAATGATAAACTTGTTTATTATTTTTTTAATATTTATTTAGTACTGCTATGAGTGTTTGAGTATTTGTTTTTGTTAAAACAAAAAACGATACTAAAAAGTGAAAACGGACACAAGATATATGAAATTGAAACTAGAATAAACAAGTTGATCATCTCAATTGTCACAAAAAATAAATATTAGAAAAATTAAAATAATTAAATTAACTAGAAAAGTTTATTAAAAACAACTTGCTTAAATTCAACAAAAAAGAAATTAAATAATTATTGTGATTAAAAAATAAAAATTACATGAATAACCTATGTCATTAAAATTATTACATTCAAGGTCCTTTAACGGAATAAACTAACTATCGTTAGACAGAAGGACGTGCCATGCACATTTTTGCAAGTTTAGGGATGATCCACGTAAAAAAAAAACCACAGGGACGTGGAGTGTTGTTTTGTGTAAACCACAGGGACGCCCCACGCAATTATGTCTTAAATCCATACAATAGACAATTTTAACACATTAGTAATGTAATAAAGGATCTATAAGTTAAATACTTTAACCGTCTCAAAATAAGTGTCCACCTTTTCATTTTTAGTTTTTTCCAAAATAAGTGTCCACTTCCAAAATTTGCATATTAACTTTACCATTTAACCCTTAATATACTTTTTTCTTAGAACTTATACATGGAAGTCTGTGCAAAAAACAAGGGTAAAAGTGTCATATTCACTATCAAACAATGTAATTTCGAGACACAGTATGTAAAATAATAATCTTATACCTTTATAAGGGGTTTAGCACTTTTCTTTAGTGCCTTAACATTTAAAGAACGGAAATTACTTGAATACCCTATATTCAATAAAATAGACTAAACTACCCCTTGCTAATTTTAGAAACAATTTACTTAATTAATAAATAATTTCCATAAATAAATAAGTGTACATTTGGAAAGAACCCAAAGTCATAAATAAAATGAATTGTGAATAAGAGAATGCAAATATTCATACACAATTAATTTTAAAAACTAAAAAATTTGAACAACATATAATGAAATTTAATTTATTTATAGAGTAATACTTATATGATGAGATTAAACGGAATAAGTACTCTGCTACTTTGCGTGACTGTGAGTAGTCAAAGTTGAGCCATGCTACACTTACACAAAGCTTACGTAATTTTGTTTACATAATTAGGTGAACCAATTAAATAATGAGAGAGAATGAAGTGAAAGAATGTACAAATTCATTTGATTGGTCCATATACGTTGCCAACTCATTATGTATATATTCTTGTGTAAGATTTATCTTTTTTTCTTGAACGATCAAATTTAATTACCCCATACGCCACTGCTTGGGAACCTCCCTCCTCACACTTACCACTTGGGTAAGATTTATCTAACTTTTCAAAGTTTTAAAATTTGAAATTGAAATTCGCCGAATAAAAACCAAAAAGGCAGAAAACATCCAAAACTTCGTAATCAATCCACGCATGATCAGATTTGAATCATTTGATAACATTTTTTAAAGCCATCAGAAAACGATGGTAAGTACGGAGTAGTTGGTAACTACAACCATTTTCGCCTGCTAGATTTATCATTTCTTCATAAACCCTAAAATGGAAATCTTAGTAAGCAGTTCCCTCATGAAAACCACCAATCGCCATTTTATTAACACATTCCTTCAATTCAAACACAATCGCCCCCGAAACCCCTCACAATTTCACTTCTGTCGTCATCACAACCCCAATTCAAAACCCTCATATTTCGCTAAATCCTCAATCCGATCATTCCAATCAATCCAATACAATGTGTATAGATCCATATCAATCGATAGTTTCGGTAGAATTTTATCCGCACACAATGAGAAATCATTCGAATGGAAATACGCAATTGACGATGTAAACGATGCGAAATTAGGGTTTGTTTCCGACGGTAAACGGCCGATTGTGACTGCTGTGGTGTTAGGATGGTTAGGATCACAACAGAAACATTTAAAGAGGTATGCTGAAATGTATAATATGTTAGGTATGAATGCAGTTACATTCGCTGTTTCGGTTGATGATGTGTTAGGGTTTGATTTGGGGAAGAATATGGAGAGGAGAGTTGAGGATTTGAGTGATGAGATTGTGTTGTGGTTAGAGAAGAAAGAGATTGATGGAAGAGAAAGGTTTTTGATCTTTCACACGTTCAGTAATGCTGGTTGGTTTGTGTAGGTTCTTTCGTTTGTTCATTGGATTATGTTTAATTCTATGTGTGTATGCTGTGTTTACGTGTTTCTGTAATTGGGTTTGCAGATATGGGTATATTTTGAACTTATTGCAAGATAGAAAAGAGTTACTGGAGAAGATAAAAGGGTGTGTCGTTGATTCCGGAGGGGCCCCAGAACTTGATTCCAAGGTTATATTTCTCTTGTGTTGTTTATGTTAATTTTGAATCATGATATTTAAGGGGGTGTTTGGGATCTTGCTGATTTAGGTGTTTATCTGCTAATTTTCTATTAAGCAAGTAAGCAAATCCAAACGTTTATCGGAAACTGCCTATTTGCTTATTTCAAAGGAATTAGCGATTAAATATGAGTAGGTTGATGCATGCTTATTGTTTAAGCTGAAGCAATCCCAAACATAGCAGTTTATGTGTTAGCCGAGGAGCTCACATCCTACATATAATATGGAACTAGTAAAGTCATGTAATAAACTTTGATACTGAAAGATGATAAATATTACTCCGTATGTATTTTTTGATGATGGAAGAAAGTAGATGTAGGAATTTTTTTTCTTCTAATCTTTTCTGTTTTTTGTAGATGTGGGCAGGTGGATTTACTTCTGCTTTGCTAAAAAAGCATAGCTCTGCGGTTAATTCTTCTGGGGAGGTACATAATGGAGCAGCAAATGTGAATGCAGAGGAGAAGGGACCTTCGTTTATGGAAGTTGTACTTCTGACAATGTTTGAAAAGTTCTTCAATGTTCTTCTTGAATTCCCTGATATAAGGAAGTAAGTACCTGTTTGTAGTTATTCGTTTATAAATTTTCAGTTCTGACTGTTATTAGTTACTATAACCACCAAATCATTGGTATTCCAGTTTATTAACATAGTGTGAAGCTTCCAATGATTTCCTTTCTAGCTTTTCCCATGACAAACATTGCGAGTTTCTGTTTACTAAAGGAATGGAGAAGTTCAAGTTACTCATTTGTCCAACATCACAAGTAGAGGCGGTTAAATGTGTGGGGGTGGTCAGGTTGGGTAACCAGTCAAAGTGAGTAGTTTATGGTATATTTCTAGATGAGTCGGGTTTGGTTGACTAGAAACACTTTTTGTTCATATTTTCTTTATGATTACTTGGTGTGTCAAATATGATAATAAAAGCTATTTAATTCAGTAATACTAATGTAATATTTCTCAGTAAAATGAATTTGGAGGTTTTATGCATTAAAATTACACTGAGCGACTTTTAGTCCTTATGTCCAACAGTTTGACCCATTTTGTCTCAATTTATTTTTTCTTACCTGCTTGGCGTGTTAGAGGTCCCGAATGGTCAATATGGCCACCTTTAGTACTCTATCATGTTGAAGTTTTTTACTTTTGTTTCAAGAGATTTCTATAATGGGTAAGGGCAATTTGAAAATTACTTGTATATGACATATCTGGCTGTAGCTAATTTTATTACCAGTGTTTTAGTTTCTAAATATTGAACAATCTACTCCCTCCATCCCATAAAACATGTAACAGTTTCCACCTTTGGTCTTTTTTGAAAAAATTCGAGTTTAAGCTACCTATCTTTCCATTGTGACAATATTTGATATCATTCTTATATTTTACTAAATTTATATATTGTTACTACGTATTATTTGAGTCTTGAAATCAGAAATATTACCCCAAATGTTTTAGTTTCCACTAGTAATGGGTAAACGGGGAGGGATCCCTGTTCATGCTACCCGGGGAATGTCGAGCCTGTTTGGCTTAACCCGTATCTCGTGACCGTTTCCCAACTTTCTTTTTTCTTGTTTCTTGGCAAATTAGGAGGTTGTAATTACCTATTTAACAATTGCAATAACCTTGATGCTAAGGGTATTACAGACATTAGCTGTCCGACCCAAATAGCTCAATGTTTATAGGACGGATGGATTGGTTTCTTACTAATATAAGTACAATTCTTTGTGTGACAGGAGGCTGATAAAGGTAATATCGACACTCTCAAAAAACCAACCTTTTTATCCACAACTCTACCTCTACAGTACAGCCGATAAGCTCATTCCATTTCATAAAATTGAAGCATTTGCTGAGCACCAAAAGAACCTTGGAAGGAAAGTAACAAAATTCAACTTTGTATTAACTCCACATGTAGATCATTACAGAACATTCCCTGATAAGTATCGATCTTTGGTTCAAAATTTCTTGAAAGATTGCTTTGCTGCTGAAGAGTAAGCAATTGTAAAGGCAGTGATATTGATAGCCATAGAATGGCTTCTTAATTATACATTGCATTTCATCACTTAACAGAATACTACTAACCAGTAGGTGCAGTGTTTCACCGGCAGGGTCATTTATGAAAGTTATATGCTAGTTCATAACCGCAGTTGGGTTGAATAGTATAGTTAGGTAACATTTATACTAGTAAATTACCTGCGCAATGCGGCGGCACTACCGGAAAAAGAGAGGACATGATCAGTCATAATCATTTGCAGTAGTGACGAGAGAAGACGCAATACCATTGCGTGTTATTCTTCAATGTATGACTGCACATACAAAAATCAGACAAATAAGACAAGATCGTATCTGACTTTTCAAGATCAAAAAGACAGTCTTAAATCTCAATTTGAGACGTCTTAAAAATAGAATCGAAGGTAGCCTCTTTTGCAAAATTGCGACACTTTGATTATTTACGAATGGAATTGGGACAGCTTATAACATTTATAAAAAGAAAATTATATTTGGTTTTGGTCTCTACCTAATTATAGTAGAATATTGAAAGTTACTTCGAACGTGGTCAAGTAGGGCATGCTAAGTTGCTTGTTGGTTCCAACTCCAAACATTTCTACAACAATGATTCGTTACCTTTCAAACACATACAAATAATGAAAAAAATAAAAATAATCTACGAAACATAGCAAAGCGACAAATAATGCTGAGGAGGTTTAGTACATGTTGAAGTGGCAAAATGGGCGGGCCGAACACGATTACATTCGTGTCCAAAGGGGTTAGGATTAAACCCCCTTCCTTTTTCAGGAAAGGTCGAGAAAACAATAATACAATATCGATATAGAAATAAAAGTATCGTAGAGGCTATATATTTATTGGGTAAAGTATCTGGAAATGCAACTAACTTGTACCAAATCTCTATTGTGTGTACCCAACTTACGTATGCTATTTTTAATGCAACCAACTTTCAAAAAATGTCTATTGTGTGTAACTTGATGACGTGGCGAGCTCATGTCACTCTATCCTACGCCACGTGGCACGCTCTGAGCTCGCCACGTCATCAAGTTACACACAATAGACATTTTTTGAAAGTTGGTTGCATTAAAAATAGCATACGTAAGTTGGGTACACACAATAGAGATTTGGTACAAGTTAGTTGCATTTCCAGATACTTTACCCATATTTATTTGACATGTTTGAGATAAACAAGAACCCCGTTTATTTATTCATGAAACTTCAAATGCTAACATTATAGAAAGAAAATTAATTAAACTCCATATCGAACTTACGTACCAGTGTTTTGATTCTTACTAGAAAATAAAGCTGACATGTATATAACTTAATACTCAATTTTCTATAATCCCCGTCAGCCAAACACACCCATAATCTCATGGGTTGGGTAGTCACGATCTTCTCAGTAGTTTTATGGGTGAAGGAAATTAAAATAGGAAATAACCATCAGACACATAGTCAATTTATTGGTCTAAATAAGTAAATATAACTATTCATTTTCCGTTCAATCAACTATAAAATGTTTTTATGGGTTTATATGAAATTTTATCGGTTAACAACGTAATTAATGCAATTTTCTAAAACATTATGTCACTTGTATTGTGGACAATTAATTTCAGACGTAGGTAGCATCAAAAGTATGTCTTCTTATTTTGACACATACATGAATAACCAAGATAGGTTTTCATAACTATTGCGTTTAATTATTCATTGCGCATATACTTTAGTCTATTTTTGATTCCGTTGATTTCGTTCAATTTTATATTATTTGAAAATTAGCCGGTTAGGAATTATGGATCATCCCAGTGGCGGATCCAGGATTTTGATTCACGGGGGGCCACTTTTAATAGAACAATATAAACGGGTTAGCTAACTGCTAAAAACGGGTCGGAAATGTATGATAAAAATGTGTAGAAAAGAATATAAAATCTTTTAAAATGTGTAACAAAGTTTGGTATGTAAATGTATCCCATGAAAATAGCCTATATAGATATTTATAAATAATAAGAAGTCTAGCTTTTACCTAAAAATCCACTCCTTAATGAAAGCAAAATACATAAATATATCGGTTGGATTCAAGGAATTTCATGGAGACTATATACATAAAAACCCAACTAAATATGATTTTAGGTGGGCTTTTAGGTGGATGTCCATAAGTCTATCTTTTACCTATATAATTAGTTGGACTTTTAGGTGGATGTCATTAAATATATACATAAATATATACTAGTGGGCTTGAAGTCATAAATATATACATATAAGTCTATCTTTTACCTATATATTTAGTTGGGCTTTTAGGTGGATATACATAAATATATAGTATTGGGCTTGGAGTTACTGGGGGCCCGGGACCCCCTCCTAACACTGTAAATCCGCCCCTGGATCATCCGATGTAAGGTTGTTGGGTACATATCACGGAAGAAGGCTTTAAACTTTTTATTTATAAAATTCTAATTTTTGTTTAAATAAAAGGGTTTTATAGTTTTAAAATATATTAAACTTTATAATTTTTACTATTGTATCATTTCATTTTCTCTCTTTATATAAAAAGCACCATATGTCTTAGAATTTTGACACCTCATATCCTACATAAAAAAATTCAAAAACATCCTCCCTTCTAATTATTTTATCATCTTTTTAAAAAATTATATATACATACCATTTCATTTTATTAAATTCTATATCTTTAGTATTATATAAAAAAAATATGTTAAAAATTTGAAACATTTGTATCTTTAAGCATGACATTCATATTAAATATCATTTTGAACAAAACTTAGAATACCATAACATTTTATTACATGCTTACTTAATGTCATTTTTTTTTTTTTATCTTAGTATTAGTAAGTTATTACTCCGTCCATCCCAAAATAAATGTCCACATTACTATTTATATATGTCTCAAAATAATTGTCCACTTGCAAATAATAATATTAATTCCATTAAACTCTCAATTTTACCCTAATTTATTACTCTTAGTCAATTATTTTTAAAATAAATTCACTCAAACTTACCTTTAATATGAGCACAAAACAGACATTTATGAGCACAAAAATGCCCCTGGGCGTGTACCCAAGTGGTTGAGGATGTTGCACAATCGTGGGCCCCAGTTGCAAAAGGGAGGGTCGGGTGTTCAATCCATATGATTGACACCCCTGCATGGCCTTGGCCACTTGGTGAGTCCAATTTACCTCCCACGCGTTGGGCCTGGGGCGGATTGGCGTGGGCCGGTTTGCGTGTCCGGAACAACACGTTGCAATATGAGCACAAAACAAACATTTATGCACCCTATCTTAATTTAAATAAAACTTGTTGGAGGACTATTTTTTTGGGACGCATGGAGTATATAACTCACTTCTTCATATGATGACTCATTAGCATCTCTTCACGAATACATATTTCGAAGAGAAGGGTAAACTACTTATAAATGTACATGACTAACGTCTGATATTTATACTGTACTGTACCAACTACTTGAACGTACATTCTATTTAAGAAACTTGTTATTTATCACATTGTATGTATTTTGGTGACGTGTTATCATTATAAGGTGCCATGTGACGCATTTACAAGTTGACACAACACCAAAATACGTTTAATGACAGTATATACCAAGTTTTTTACATACAATGTACACCCGAGAGTAGTTTGACATACACTATGAATATTAGACCTTGGTTATATACATCACAAGCACTTGACCCTAAATAGAATTTCAACTAATTCGTATAAAAACAAGATGCAAAACTTTGAGATTTCATCTTAATCAGGTTACAACACACTACCCGAAATTCAAATCGAGCCCGAATAACGTGAACCTTATTAAGTCCGGTTTATGGGTTAATTATAAACTTGAAAATGCATAATATTCGACTTGATAACACCCACGATGTGGGCTGTGCATTTGCACAGCCGTATCCTTCCTAGTAAGTAAAATACAAAACGTAAATGTTTATGCATTTCCGATGTTTTTTGCCATATAAAAAGACATTTTTTCGTAAGTTATATACACAAACAATCCAAATTATGATGAGTTTTTACAACCCTTGACTTTTCAGCATGTACACAATCAACCCAAAATTTAAAGTGATCGGCGTACCATCTACCTTACGTTATCGTGTTCTATTCATTCTCTAATCGCCTGATTATAGATAGATAATTTTCATTTAGGTCTATTGTGTGTATTCAACGTTCAACAATGACTATTATATGTGTACCCTTTTATTTATAGTATGCAACAAAGTACTCGGTGTTACATTGTGTGCAAGAAATTTGTAATTTGCTATTGTACATATTTTGGTGACGTGACAACTTGTAGTGATACGACGTATCACCTCGTACAGCTGACACGTAAGTAAAAATACCAAAAGTTGCATACTATAGCAATGAATAACAAGTTCACTACAAACAATGAAAGCCTGAATAGTTTGATACATACTATGAATGTCAGAGTATAAATAAATATCATTTCCGTGCACAACCTACTTGTAATCGTTCCTACATCATCAAAAATATACTGTCAGATAAGTAAGTCAGATAAGTAAGTCACTGAATACATGCATACTACAACAATAATTGAAAGTTTGACACGCACAATAAACCAAAATGAAGTTGAATACACGCAATAAACATCGAGCCATTGTTTAATACATGCCCGTGCACTAATTCCATTATTTTGTGTTGTACCGGTGTTTGATTAGTTTCATTCTAAATAAAGTTTTGAGCAAGTGTGATCAGCTATATGCTTTGCATTCTGATTATTTTGACCATAATGTAAAAATAAATAAAATGCATGCCCAAACACCATAGGTATGTGTGGTTACACACAAACCTATTAAAGTTCACCATAATATATTCGATGTCCAGGTAATGAGAATTAATATTATTGAACGGATGTGTTTTTTGCTTTCTTAGGTTAGTGGAGATGAAAGTTTCATGGCACAATACCTTGCGCGTATGCTTCTTTCGAAAGAGTAAAATCAAACGTTGAACAGCTGCACTAAAATAAAATGATGATTGTGGAGGACCCAAATCCAAAGCTCCTATCTAATTTGTCAACCATTTCTCCATCAAAAATGTATGAAACACTCGTTTTAGGTGGAACATTTGTTGCCTTTATCTCTATTGTGATTTATGACACATACATAAACACTTGTTTACTCTGTTAACAAGCATAAGATAAGGTTTGGTTGAATCCGTATGTGATGTGGAGACTTTGAATGTTAATTACAGGCAGCTGCAGGGTTGGCCAGAGATCGTATTGTAGGTGGTGTTTGTGAAGAACCTATGCTGTCCAAGAAACAGGTTTGAAACTTTCCGTTTCCTCCTTTTTCCTATTTGAAAACTATAAATATGTGTCATTTGTCACCATTGTATGTCGGCACTTTTATAGCATCTGTTGTGCATGGTATTGTAGTTGGTGTTTAGAATTTGTTTGGGCCTAGAGGACAAGGGTGATAACAACATGACAGAGAAGGTATGTAATTCGGTAGAGCAGGTGTCATTGATACGGTTGTCAAGATCTATTTATGTGAAACAAAGATGAAAGTTCAGTGACCATATTATCTTTGTGCATATAATTTTCAAGCACACCTTAAAAATCGTAAATGGAACCAACAAGGCTTTGGCCTATTGGTATTGAAGTGGTCGACCAACCAAGAGGCGGTGGGTAAGTGGGTTTGAGACTTTGAGTTTTAACCAGGGCAAGTATGTGTTAGTGTTTGCCATTCTAGAGAACACAGGGATAGAGATTTGAAATGGTTCATTGATTATAAAATTCGAATTTCATTTTACAAGTCTTCTATTTACAAAAAGATTGAAGAAAGTACTATTTTGTTTGATTGCCAGTGAACCATATATATCATAAGTCTATCATAATCGTGGTCATACTAAACAAGATTTTGGAAAATATTTTATTTTATGAAACAGGAATTTATACAAGAAATATCTCGACTTGTCTAATCTTTAATCTGCACCACGTGTGTAGGCAAGAGAGGAAAATACAAGTCAAAGAATTTAATAAGGACTACATCCTTTCACTTATAAACCTCTCTAAAGTTTGTCTACTCAAACACCCATTTATTCTTCCATTTTCTGTTTCAAGTTACTCATTTGAGAGTCGATATTTCATTCACATTAACTCCATTTTGGACATATATTAGCTTGTTGCAAAGCTCTCGTCAAGGAGTACACAAACCTGCAAAATATTTTTTTGTTTATATAAAATATATACACATATTTAATTATGTCCAAAGTTGGTGAAGACTCATATTTTCAACCTTTTCCAACAATTTTGTCTCTCAATTAGTACATAATTGAACCCATTACAGATCCATATGGTCCTTTAATCGTCAATACGAATCTGGAGGCTATTGTTTTCAGGTCAACTCCTCGACCAAGATTTTAGATTTTTAGGTTATACGATTATACCCACAAATTAGATCTTCACGTATTTTTCTATTTTCAAGGAGGAGTAACTTTTTTGTGAGGTGGAGGGTCTTTTAATTTTTATTTTTATCTTATTTTTCTACCATCCAAAATTGACAAATCAGCTGGTGGCAATCTCTCGTTTGCATTTGTTGGTAGAGGGTACCCATTGGTCCCCCACGGTGGTGGGCTGGTGGCCAGAGTCAATCTAAGTGTGGCTGGTTATCAACTTATGATTGCTATTTATTTGAACGTCTTTGATGATCTGTTGCCGGTAGATGTTGTAAAATGGACGGATCTCGTGGGTTGGGACCATTTGGTTACATGTAAAAATGTGCAATATTTTGTTAGGTTGGGTTGAGCCAAAATATTCATCTGTCCATAGTATCTAGTCTTTCTATTGCCAAGTATAATTGCAAACATTATAGAATTATAATTTCATAAATAAGATGATGTAGCAGGATTTATGTACAAAAGCACACTCTCGGCGAGTAGACGACTTTCTCCTTGTTCGACATTTTAAACAGTTTCCTTCTAAGCTCATGATCTTGGTGTTACTCTAACACGAGACTCTTGTTTGGCAGCAAGGACACATTACCCGGTGGATTTGTAACGCCAATATTTTGAAAAAAGGCACGTGTTCTGCGTACACTTTAGCGAGATTTGACTATTTTGAAAAGGTCAAATTTGTAACGCCAATATTCTCAAAATGGCAGGAAAACATACGACACCTCAAAATCACTTCAATTCACCTCATGATCAAAGTACATATGATTTGATAATAATTCGAAAACAATAATAACTACAAAAGCCCAAAATGGAAAGATCAGTAACCAGATCGTTCATGCAAACCACCAACTGCAATTTCATCAATTCAAACATAATCTCCTACAAAACCCTTCACAATTTCACTTCTGTCATCATCACATTCCACTCGCCACCCTCTAACTCTCATCAACCCCTAAAGTTTCGCCAGTTCAAGTTCACACCCTTCACTAAATCCTCAATGCAATCAATCCGATCCATTTTGATTTCTTCGATATCAATATATCGTTTCGGTCAAATTTTATCCCGAACCAATGACAAATCATTTGAATGGAAGTACGCAATCGACGACATAAATGACAGGAAGTTAGGATTTTTTTTAGACGATAATCCGCCGATTGTGACAGTAGTGGTGTTAGGCTGGTTGGGATCAAAACAGAAACATTTAAAGAGGTATACTGCTTCAGTTAATGATGTGATAAGTATTGATTTGGGGATGACTTTATATAAAAAAGTTGAAGGTTTGAGTGATGAGATAGTGTTGTGGCTGGAGAAGATAGAGATTGATGGAAGAGAAAGGTTTTTGATCTTTCATACGTTCAGTAATACCGGTTGGATTGCGTATGTTAATTCATTCATTCATTGGATTGTGTATTATTCAATGTCTGTGTTTGTGTGTATGTTGTATTTATATGTTTTTGTGATTAGGTTTGCAGATATGGGCATATTTTGAACTTATTCCAAGGTAGAAAAGAGTTACTAGAGAAGATAAAAGGGTGTATTGTTGATTCAGGATGGGCCCCAGAGCTTGATCCTAAGGTTTTATCTTTTTATATGTGTAAATTTCTACTAGTGAAAATGTTCTTTATTGTAAAATTATAAATGCATTAACTGAGTTTGGAATAAATTATTTATCATGAATTTATTATTATATCTTGATTAATTTTGTAAATATATCTATCCTTTGTAGTTGTGGGCAGCTGGATTTACTAAGGCTTCGCTTAACAAGCGAAGCTCTGGGGTTAATTTTCGCGGGGAAGTACAAAATAGAGCAGCAATTGTGAATACGGAGGAGAAGGGACCTTCGTTCATGGAGGTTGTACTTCTGACAATGTTTGAAGTGTTCTTCACTTTTTTTCTTCAATTCCCAGTTATAAGGAGGTAAGTACCTCTTGTGGTAGTTTTTCGTTTTTACATTTTCAGTTCTCACTGTTCTTACCGGTTACCACCAAATAACCAATATTCCAATTTCTTGACATAGAACATTCCATTCTAATATCGTCTTGAGGAGTTTTTAGTATTTTGTCGAAATGAGTTGGGTTTTGTTGGCCGGAAACACTTTTTATCCTAATACCTGTCTAAATAGGTAATGTCTGTTGAACCACAATCCTCACATGTATATAGATATGTATAATAACTGAATTGTTGGTTTACATTATGTTCGTTCAATACATACACATATATATACAATACAGACAGACACTACCAATAGGTGTGTTGTTTCAACACACCGTTTCACCAAACGGTCGTTGTAACTATACTATACTAACTGCTACTGCCCTATTGTTTCCTGCGTGAGTTTGGCCCAAACCAAAAACAATAACGGGCTTTACATACTTATTATTATAACATGTACTAATACGGGCTTGAACATTCCTAGTTTTCCTTTGGCCCGTTTGACATTACAATCCAATATTCCCCCTAATGTCAAACGCCAAAGTCTTCTTTTATTCTTTGACGTGTTCTTACAGCAATGTAGGTTCTTCGTCGCTTTGACAAATGAGATGTGCTTTTTGCTCCTTGTCTTTCTCCTTCCATTTGGTGCATTCGTATGCAAAGTGACCGAATTCACCACATTCATAACATCTCATTCCATTCTTGTTTTGTTCTCGACTTGTACCTCTTCCACGTCCTCTTTCTTCTTTACTGAAGTTTCTTCCTCGACCCCTACCATGGCTTTGATTACTTGAACTTGCCATTAGAAGTTTGCTTTGGTAATCTACGTCCGGTTCATCTTGACTTTTGAGACGTTCTTCAAATGCTATTATTCTTCCTACTGCTTCTTCAAATGACATTTTATCAACTTCCGAATATTGCTCGATGGATGCCACGATCGGTAGAAACTTCTTTGGAACAGAGTTCGGTAATTTCCTTACAAGTATTTTGTCTTTAAGATTCGAACCAAGACCTTTAAACTTGCCTCTTATGCTTCCCAATTTTCCGGCAAAGTCGTTCACGGTTTCATTGTCTTTCATTTTCAAAGTCTCCAATTCGCTCCTTAAAGTTTGCAGGCGTGCTTTCTGAACTCGGTCTTCCCCTATATATCGTACTTTAATTGATTCCCATACTTCCCTCGCATTTGAGCATTGTGCAACTTGCATTAGTATATCTTTAGGCAATGTTGTGAGAATCAATGCTTTTGTTGTATGCATCTTTCTTTCATCCACTTCTTTCTTTCCATCTCCTACTTTCTTTCCATCTACTCCTTCTTTTCCAACTTCTTCTTGTGTCGCTTCAAGTGTTTCCCAAATACCATATGCTTTCAATATTGTCTCCATCATAATTGCCCATGTGGTGTAGTTTGATTCATTCAGTTTTGGGCATTGAATTGATACATTTTGGTCGCGCATTGGTGTAGATGGTTCTCCTCCAATCTTCATACTTTTGTTGCTTTCTTTCTTGTTCACTTGGTTTCTTGTGATCACCAAACGTGATCAATCTTACTTCTTACTTTCTTTCTTTTGATCGTATGATCAAATTCTTACTTGCTTTGAAACACTATGGTTTCTCATACTTTCTTACTTGGAAACACTAGAGTTGTTTCTTACTTACTTACTTGGAAACGCTAAGGTTTCTAACAACACTAGGTTTGTGTCTTACTTTCTTACTTAGACAATCGTCCGGTCACGGTTGTCTATTTCGTACTCGTACTTGAACTTACTCCGTTTAGGGGTTGCCCGGTTTTTTTGAAACTCCTCGGTTTTCTTACTTTCTTACTTACGTGAACCGCAATGGTTCAATTTCTTACTAGCTATTTTGTATTTTTACTCTAAAGTGAAAGGTTTTTTTTTCTTTTAGAAAAATACAAAACTTATTTGTTTTCTTACTTTCTTCAAATGATTTTGAGATTATATTATTTATTTTCTAGAATAATATTGAAAAGAAAATTAAATAATTGCTTAAATCCCTCAAATCCTTTTCCTGCAAAACGTCTACTACCAAAAATCCTTTCCTTCTTTGATATCCTAAATAAATCTAATCTGATTTAAAAGGAATCAAATACTGAATAATACCAATTTCTTTTCTAGTGTGAGATTGGAAATACAATTAAATAATTGGTTTAATCCCTCTCTTCCCTACTTTTCATAGTCAATAAATAAAGTATATTTTCTTCTAGACTTTAGCCTTCTACCCAAATGATTCTGATTAAACTAAGTTAACCAAAACAGAAAATACCAACAGCGGATGAACCAAAAGCAAAGCCAATCGTTGGACGGCCAATCGTTCTAATTGTTCTTCTCCAATCGTCCCTACTTCTTCTGGGTTTATCTTCAATCGATCTTCCTTACAAACCACATCAATCGATCTTCCGAATTCTTCTTCAATCAATCGAATGAAAACATATCTTTCTTTCTTACTTTCGTTTGATTATGAATGAATCAAACGCTACTTTCTCTCTTTCGTTCTTGCGGTTGATTATCCAGAATCGTTCTTACTTTAATTTGTTTTCAATCGATCGCCCTTTCACTTGTTCTTCCCTGGATCAATTAACGCGCTCTGATACCACTGTAGAACCACAATCCTCACAGGTATATAGATATGTATAATAACTGAATTGTTGGTTTACATTCTGTTCGTTCAATACATACACATATATATACAATACAGACAGACACTACCAACAGGTGTGTTGTTTCAACACACCGTTTCACCAAACGGTTATTATGAACCGTTGTAACTATACTATACTAACTGCTACTGCCCTATTGTTTCCTGCGTGAGTTTGGCCCAAACCAAAAACAATAACGGGCTTTACATACTTATTATTATAACATGTACTAATACGGGCTTGAACATTCCTAGTTTTCCTTTGGCCCGTTTGACATTACAATCCAATAATGTCAAATATGATATTATAAATTTAATTTATGATCTACATAATTTATGAGTTTATATGCATTACATTAAGAAGATACTTTGAACGACTTTCTGTCCTATAAACCACCAATCTGAGCCGTTTTCTCTCGATCTTTTTTTTCTTTTGCCTGTTTGGCGTGTTAGAGATAAAGGGGCCGGAAAAAAGATATAAGAATAAACTGTCAGAATTTCCACCTGTAGCACTCATAATATTGACGTATTCGCATTTGTTCCATGAGATCACTATAATATGTAATTATTGAAGGGCAATTTTGAAGCGACAAGACAATACTGGTTGTAGCTAATCTTACTATCAATGTTTTAGTTTCTATATATACAACAATCAACCCCATCTGTCTCATAGAACTTCTAATAGTTTCTACTCTGTGATTTGCCCGTGAAAAGTTGGAGTTTAATCTACCTATCTTTCCATTGTTACAATATTGATATCATTACTCTTATCCTACAATAGTGTTCCTGTTATGTTCTTTTGTTTCTTGGCAAATTCTGAAGTTCTGATCACGAATTTAATGATTGTTATAACTTTAATGCTAAGGGTGTTATAGACATTAGCTGTCCGACCCAAATATCTTAACGTTTATAGGACGGATGGAATAGTTTCTTAGTTCTTACTAATATAATTACAATGCTTTGTGTGACAGGAGGCTGATAAAGGAAATATCGACTCTCTCAAAAAACCAACCTTTTTATCCACAACTTTACCTCTACAGTACAGCCGATAAGGTCATTCCATTTCATAGTATTGAATCATTCGCTGAGCACCAGAAAAAACTTGGTAGAAAAGTAACGAGATATAACTTTGTATCAACCCCACATGTAGATAATTACAGAACGTTCCCTGATAAGTATCGATCTCTTGTTCAAAAATTCATGAAAGATTGTTTTGCTGCAGAGAGTAAGGAGTTGTACAACTTAACGCAATGATATTGTTAGCCACATAATGGCTTCTTCATTATACATTGCATGCTGTTTGTGTAACAAGAACTACTAACCATTCTAGAGTACAACGTTCACGGCAGGACTATATTAGGGAGTTATCAGTTATGTTTTATAGTTCATTACTCGGCGGGTTTCAGTGGCGGATCCAGAAAAATTGTTTACGGGGGGCCATTGGACACTAAGGTAGCAATAAAAAAGGTTGATTAACCGGTGAAAACGGATCGGGTCAAAATTAGTCAGGTAAAATTACATATATAAATATCAATCGCCACTTTTAAATAACAAATATAAAAAGTACTAACAAGAAAAATCAATTAAGACTTTTTCCGAGTTCATGTTTTTCAAGTATAACCTATTTAGTTTTTTAAAATTTATGTGTTTGATTCAAATATTAGGATCCATACATAATATTTCATTAAACACTAGAAAAATACATACAAATTATGGGCTTAATAATATAACAACTACTGTATTTATGACTTGACACTAAGTTTTTATGGTATTGATTATGGGTTTTTTTAACTCTATTTACAAATTACAAATGGGCTTATGTGCCATTTATTGAGGGGGTCCAGAAAAATTGATAACATCATGTAATTAGTAGTAGCATACTGGGCCACTTGTATTTTTTAACATGCCATTTGACACTATTGGGCTTAATAATATAACTACTGGGCCAAGATGACTGGGGGCCAGGACCCCCCTAAGTGTACATTGGATCCGCCCCTGGCGGGTTTATAACATTTATTTTTGGGTTAAGTGCACCAAATATGTATGTAATAAACTATGAAAAAACAATTATTGTTTGTATCGAACTTTTATTGAGTGTATTTAACTTTTGAATTTTGCTATATGTATGTAATTTGGCTTGAGTGTCATATAAATAAGCTGAATAAAACACGATATAATATAAAATACAAATAGTAATAATTGAAAGCTAAATAAAACACGATGTAAGTTTTGAAATTTCAATGCGCATAATAAATTTTTAGACCTAATCTTAATCGTAATCCCTTATAAAACATGTAATCATCAGACTTAATATTTACAAATTTGAAAATCAAAATTTACGTTTATAAACTTCTCACTAATTATATGAATATAATCTCTTTTATATATATATATATATATATATTGGCATGATCCAGAGGGAAGTCCATTTTTTGAGGGAAGGGAGAAGCGGTAGTACGCATCAGGAAGCATATTACCTTCACCTATACTAATCTCGAAAAAAGCAAACTGAAATTTAGTAAATGTTAATCAGAATTGATGTTATAAATGTTAAGCTTCCTTGATAAATTTTTTCTTCAAGTTATAGTATCGATTTATGAATATTTGATCCAAATCCGTTAAGATGCATCGCGGTGCATATTAGTTAATCTGCATTGTGATGCATCTTAACAATAAAAATATTTTTCAAATAATGTGAAGTTTTATGATGCATCGCGATGCATCTTAGTTAATATGCATCACACTGCATCTTAACAATTAATTAAATAAATATTAATCAATTAATGTTATGACTTAAAAATGAAATTCATTCGTTAAAATATTCTTTATAGCATCGATTTTGATTACTATTTACAGATAAAAATAATTTTTTGTTGACGTTTTGATTGATAATTGTAATATGCTTCCTGATGCGTACTAACGCTTCCCCCCTTCCCCCCAAAAAGACACTTCCCTCTTGATCACTACCCTATATATATATAGAGTGTGGCATGATCCAGAGGGAAGTCCATTTTTTGAGGGAAGGGGGAAGCGTTAGTACGCATCAGGAAGCATATTACCTTCACCTATACTAATCTCGAAAAAAGCAAACTGAAATTTAGTAAATGTTAATCAGAATCGATGTTATAAATGTTAAGCTTCCTTGATAAATTGTTTCTTCAAGTTATAGTATCGATTTATGAATATTTGATCCAAATCCGTTAAGATGCATCGCGGTGCATATTAGTTAATCTGCATTGTGATGCATCTTAACAATAAAAATATTTTTCAAATAATGTGAAGTTTTATGATGCATCGCGATGCATCTTAGTTAATATGCATCACACTGCATCTTAACAATTGATTAAATAAATATTCATCAATTAATGTTATGACTTAAAAATGAAATTCATTCGTTAAAATATTCTTTATAGCATCGATTTTGATTACTATTTACCGATAAAAATAATTTTTTGTTGACGTTTTGATTGATAATTGTAATATGCTTCCTGATGCGTACTAACACTTCCCCACTTCCCCCCAAAAAGACACTTCCCTCTTGATCACTACCCTATATATATATATATATATATATATATATATATATATATATATATATATATATATATATACATATATATATGTATATATATATATATATATATATATATATATATATATATATATATATATATATATGTATATCTATATATGTATATATATATGGGAGATCAAGAGGGAAGTAAAAAAATGGGGGAAGAAGGGAAGCTATTCTCAGCCACACATTCTGGTCAACTCAAAAGTCAACGCGGTGACATTTTTGTAAATAACTTGAAATCACCTCCCAGCACGGTAACATGCATTTCAAAAGCATGTTAATCAAATTACAATTTAATATGCATAAACATTCATTTATCACGAATATTAACTTATAAATGTTATTTATATTAATGAATATCATAACTTAACAATCATTACTGTATAATAATATTAGTTAAGATTCATCTTAAAATATGTTAATATCTTACTTTTTTTTTTAGTTTTTAAGATTCACTGGTGATGAATGTTAACTTATATGTGTTATTGACAATGATGAACCCTTTAACATTCATTTACAATGCATATTAAATAATACATGGTATTATACACCATGAAAATTATAACATTCATTTACGATGAATGTAACTCGTATACATTATTATACAATAATGAATGTTATGTTATCACATTCAATAGTGTGTAATAGCATATATACGTTAATATTCATCATAAATGAATGTTTAGAACTACGAAGTTGTAATTTTGATAACATGCTTTTCAGATGAATGTTAACATTCTGGGAATTTTTTGAGTTTGTGAAATTCGAATGTAATGATGACCATAATTCGATTAATTACTCGTGTATATGTTTTTTACAAAGAAATTCGTTTAATTATGTTGTTTTTCATCTCCAAATCAAAATTTTCTCAAAAAACCCAAAAGTTACACCAAATTCATAATTTTGGATAAATCCGAATTATGACGAATTGAAGATGTGTATGAATGTATTTGATGGATCTGAAGATTTACAATGTTTTTGATTAAAGGAATCATTGAACTATAAGCTTTAATTTTGGATTTTAAGGCATAAATTGAGAAAATGGGTATTGTAGATGATGTGAGAAAATAAGTGGTTGTGATTTACTTCCCTCCTTCCCCCAATTTAAGAGCTTCCCTCTTGATCCTTCCCCTATATATATATATATATATATATATATATATATATATATATATATATATATATATATATATATATATATAATAATAATAATAATAATAATAATAATAATAATAATAATAATAATAAAGTGCATATTAGGTTGTTATTATTCAATAAGTCCATTATTAGTTAATCTTAAGTCTTAACCATTCCATTAATTAGACTTTTTAATATAGACCATTGATCAGTTTTAGATTTAATGACAACCTAAATAGGATTATAGTTGAATAAAAGACTAAAATGCCCAACAACTATTAATTTCAAAACAATTAATAAATGTCGTTTGAAATTAATTTAAATAATTAAAAATATTAATTACAAAGTGAACATATTGATACGATGCCTAATAGAATAAATCCTAAAATAAATGAGTTCCTTATCTTTAGAAAGTCTAATTGTTAAATGGATATAGTATTGTGTTATAAATCATTCCGAACAAAAAAACAAATTTTCAAAAACTTGCTCAAAATCGTGAAGCCCCCAGAAACTGTCGGCTGAGAAGAACGGTAACAATGTTGCGAAATAATCTGGTATCATTGACTATATGTACTTTTAAATTTCAATGGTTTACATCAATGGTGTTTATTTATGGTGAAATTTATGTCTCGTATTTCGTCGAATCAGTGATGGACGGGGGTATTAATTTATTTTACCATAACCATTTTGCTAGGCATATGTCTAACAGTTGGAAGATAGTCCAGAAAACGAAAGCTTACCCAACTACAGAACGAAGTGCATCAAGAGCGACAACATGTGTAGTTTTAGAGTATTTAATATTGTTTGCTTTAATTAATATGATCGTATTTCTGTACGAAGTCACATCTCTTGATCTTACTTAATTTTATATTTCCAGGTTGTAAGGGTGTTGCAATTCCAAACGCATTTTACCAGGCTCAAACACATAAAGTTAATGGTATTTTCAAACGGAACAAACGCGCAATTCATACTCTATATTTAAAGTTTAATAACATACTTTCTTCTTACTTATATTGTTAATGGGATAAAATCTATCACAAAACCGAAACGTATTCAAATATTATGTTTATGTTTTCCATAATCTCCGGGTGATGTGCAAAATAGTTTTCCTTTGACTGTAGGCCTGTAGCTTCAGGCACTGGGCTTCTATTGGCTTGCGAAGTGCTGAAAAAGCTTGCAAAACTTCCATGGCAGCCCAAACGCGACCTCAACAAAACTATCTGTTTGAGCTGCCCATTCTGTCACCTATACGACGTCTGCAAAAGCATTTTTTATCGACTTTTGATCATTCTAGCTTTAGTTAATCTATATGCATCATTCCCTACTTTGTAAAAGTTGCAGTTTTTGTGTCGTTTTGCAGGTGAAATTGTTGGAGTTATCCTTTTCAATGGATCAGGAAATAGAGAATCAGAGACAATGTTGATCGTGAGCGTCGTTTCATGGCCATCTTCTCTATGGTTGGAGGAGGCCGAGGGTATGCCTCACTCAATCAAGATTGCAGAAGTGCTTTTGACTCGTATTGTAGTCGGAGTATTGAAAGTTTTATATTTCCTTTATACTCTTTTTATGCCTTATATGGGTGTTAATTTGGTTCGGACTAAAACTCGGCATATGAAAATGGATTTTGAAGACAACATACCAAATGATGTTGGTTTCTTGTAGGAAAAAATTAATTGATCATATGATGAATAGTTGAAGAAGGTCGATCCTATAGGAGACTAAGGCTTGTATGTACGTAATGATAAATGATGATTTTTAATACTTTGGATCTCAAAGAACACCTCTCTGTTTTGCTAAAAGTAGACTTAAAATTGTAAAAATAAATTGAAAATTTTAGTTTTTAGTCGAGGCAAATGATATTATGTTACATATTGTAAATTATTTTACTCTACTATGTTTAAAAGTATTGAATTTCTTTTACGATGTGGTCTACGAAGGACCAGACACATAACATAATCAATGAAATGATTGAATCCATACTATGTATATATAATTATTTAATAACTAGAATATATTCTCTTGCATTGAAATTTTACGCTTATCCATGAAAACCATGGGTCGATCTAAACTTATATATAAAATAATAATTATTAACTTTTTGTTTCAATAATAACAGTAAAAAGTTTAAAACTATTCATTTATATATGGGTTAAGTGTTTGAAAATGTATATAACTATGCGTTGACTTCTTTAGTGTGTACAAAACTAAATTGACCTCCATTGTATGTACTTAACTATTAATTTCGACCATTGTATGTATTTTTGTGACGTGTTATCAAATATAAGGTGACAAGTGGCATCTCTACACAGTTGACACGTCACAAAAATACATACAATGGTCGAAATTAATAGTTAAGTACGTACAATGGATGTCAATTTAGTTTTGTACACACTAAAGAAGTCAACGCATAGTTATATACATTTTCAAACACTTAACCCTTTATATATTTCAAATTCTTTAATAAACTTGTGTAGACACTAGACAAATAACTGAGAAAGTCAGCATGGACAACAAGGTAATTCCTAAATATACTAACAAGTGAAGTGGTCGGCGCCGTTTTATGTTATATGGAATGTCATTTTCTACTGTTCAGTAGGGGTAGGCTAGTAATTTTGTATTGAATTCTATTGATGTATATTTAATGTATAGCGTAACTTAAGCAAAGGTTTTTGTAGCCCAGTTGGTTTTCGTGGAGCTTTGTATGCAAATGGTCATGTGATCGAATCTTACTCATTGTATTTTTTTTTCTTTTTTATTTCTTTTGTTTTGAGACCACACAAAAAGAGGTTAGATTTATAATTTTATATTTTATTCAAAAACATTAAAGAAAATAATTTTATATTTTATTCAAAAACATTAAAGAAAATAATATTTTTATTCCTAAATATACTAACGGGTGAAGTGGTCGGTGCCGTTTTATGTTATATGGAATGTCGTTTTCTACTGTTCATTAGGGGTAGGGTAGTAATTTTGTATTGAATTCTATTGATATATATTTAATGTATAGCGTAACTTAAGCAAAGGCTTTTGTAGCCCAGTTGGTTTTCGTTGAGCTTTGTATGCAAAAGGTCGTGTGATCGAATCTTACTCATTGTATTTTTTTTTCTTTTGTTTTGAGACCACACAAAAAGAGGTTAGATTTATAATTTTATATTTTATTCAAAAACATTAAAGAAAATGATATTTTTATAATTTTATATACTAATAATATTAAAAAAAATATATATGTAACTTATGCGCAACTTTATTTAAAAATAATACGGAAAAATATACTGTAACATCCTCGTTACCGGCCTAGGAGAAATTTGATAAACCGAAGACTCAATAACATAAGAACTTTGAGTGGAGATTGTGAAAGTAAGGGTGAGTGGATCATTGACTCTCTTTCTGAATTAGTTGTAACAATCCGGTTACAACGGGTAAACATGGTTTTACAGTTATATATTGAATAAGTACATTTTGCCATGATGATTATGGAATGTGCTATCTTGTCAGGGGTCAATATGATATTGGGTTTGGATACTATTACTTTGGACGACATGAGGACTTTGTACATGTGTTTTTTATTGAAATCATGTCGTATGTAGTAATGGTACTAAACTATCGGTAAGACCACTGTTTGGCCTTCAGTGGTTATAAGTGTTACTTGGGGAACCACCGCGGCATGAGGGTACCTCAAGGACCACCGATCCTCTTTGATGTATTTGTTATGATGCTTTGTGGTGATCAATTGCTATGATAGTTTAGATTGATAGTTGTGATCTATTCACTTAGCTTCGTGCTAATCCCTCTCCTCACTTCTTGCAGATTACTTTTGATGTGGGTGGGCAAGAAGTTAGTTGGAAGAATGTTTGACTGCCTACTCTGACTATACGACATGTAGTCGTTTATAAACTTATGTTTTGGAATTTAAATAACACCTAACTTAATGTTGTAACTAATGGGGTTATCTAACCAACTTATCATGCAGGCATAGATTGTGTTTTGGGAACTATGTTATACGCAATCTATAATGCATGATTTGTATTTAATCGCTTCCGATATATGTAAAAAAAAAAAAAATTTGTCTATTGGAATATTGCGGTGTTATAAATTGGTATCAGAGCCTAGGTTTGGGTGAATTGAGCATGGGTTAAGTGTTCAATCCCAAATCTATGTGTGTCAGTCAATCATTCCTATGAGTGGGATTTCGTTAGCATGTGAAGTTGGTTAGTATATAGGTACTAACAACTAACGTGTTATGAGATGTTGTTTTGGTACAGATATGGCAGAGAATGAACCTCCAGCTGACACACCCAATGATGCCCCCCGAACTAATGTATCCCCTCCTGAAACCCAAAATGTTAGCCAGGGTCAAACTGGAACTACCTTTTCTGCAGGGGATTTTGATCATGATGATTATATGATTCATCTAGAGACAGAAAATCTGAGACTTAAGGCAATAGAGCAACAGTTTTTGCAACAACAACAAACCCGGTCTTCTCAACAAATCTTGCAATCTTTGCCACCTACTGTTAGCACTGTACCACCACTTTTGGTGACTTCACAGATTCCAGTATCTCAGTCTTATTATCATCATCCACACTATGGTACCTATCCGATTTCGGCTCCGTTCTCTTCCGGACCTTCGGGTTATCAGACTCCGATTTTTCAAGCTCAGAATCAACCTAAGCTATGCTCTTTTAAGACTTTCAAGTCTTGTGGACCATCGGATTATTCGGGTAGTACAAATCCCTCCGTTACCTTGGATTGGTTGAGGGATGTGGAAAGAAAGTTTGAGGTTTGTCGATGTGAAGAGGAAGTCAAGGTTCCTTTTGTGGTGCAACTTCTCAAGGGTCCCGCAATGGTTTGGTGGGATTCCATTACATCGCATTTTACCCCACAGCAGAGAGCCTCAATTTGTTCGTCTGATTTCCACAATGAGGTTTGTAAGAAGTATTGTTCTGGATTTGACATGACTAGGATTCGACGTGAGTTTTTGGATTTGCAATTAACGGATAAGATGACGATGGATGATCTCATTTCCCAATTCACTGACAAGTTGAGATTCGTGCAACAATGGGTACCGGAGGAACGTATGAAGATTGACCATTTTGTGGGAATGTTACCGCATACTTATCGGACGACCGTGAGATTGGCGGGTACTCTTTCCCAGGCTTTTGATCTTGCTCGTTCTGTGGATGGGGATGTTAGGGCACAAGGTTTGGAGGTTAAGGAAAAATCTTCATTTAAACCTAAGGGTGAATCTTCGGGTAGTCCTGGAAAGAAGAAATGGCAGGGATCTCATCAACCTAAGAAGTCCAGTTCGGATAGTAAATCATTGGACAGAAACAATTGGTGCCACAATTGTAAATCGCGACACACGGGTCCTTGCACTCCACAAACTGCTAGGTGTATCAAATGTGGACAACTTGGTCATGACATCAAGGATTGTGCGTTTCCTAGACATGTGTGTTGGAATTGTCAAAAGGAAGGTCATCGTTCGGGTTTGTGTCCGGAGGCTGGGAAACAAAAGATGGGTGTGGTCGGAGGGTCTTCATCTTCTGGCCAGAAAAGAAAGAATCCACCAACGGCAACTGGTAGGGCATTCCAAATGACAGCTGATGATGCTGTCAGGACTGAAGATGTTATAACTGGTACATTTCTAATCAACTCTGTACCAGCTATTGTTCTGTTTGATTCGGGAGCCAATTGCTCATTTATATCTATGCTTTTCTGCGATAAACTGAAATTGACTCCCACTTGTATTACAAATCCTATTGAGGTTGAGATAGCAAATGGCAAGATAGTTCCAGTTACCACATCGGTGACTGGAGCTAGCATCTTGATTGAGGATCATAGTTTCCCAATTTCTTTTCTATTGATGCCTATCCCCAGTTTTGATGCGGTTTTAGGCATGGATTGGTTAAGTAAGAATAAGGCAAGTATAGAGTGCCATAAGAAACTAATTAGGATTCCAATCTCGGATGAGTCATATGTTGTGGCTCGAGGGGAACGGGAAGAAGGTAGTATCCCTATGATTTCTATGATGAAAGCTAGTAAATCTCTAGCTAAGGGGTGTGTATCCTACCTGGCTTATATAGTTGATGCAAAATTAGAAAAGAAAACCGTTTCCAATGTTCGGGTGGTTTCTGATTACCCTGACGTCTTTCCTGATGAATTGCCTGGGTTACCTCCCATTAGAGAGGTGGAATATAAAATTGACCTAATTCCGGGTTCTACTCCCGTAGCTAAGGCTCCTTATAGATTAGCTCCCTCCGAAATTCGTGAAATGATGACCCAAATCCAGGAGCTATTAGATAAGGGTTTCGTCAGGCCTAGTTCGTCTCCTTGGGGTGCACCCGTGTTGTTTGTTAAAAAGAAGGATGGCACCCTTCGGATGTGTAT
Organism: Helichrysum umbraculigerum; assembly: GCA_949592205.1. Taxonomy (NCBI): domain Eukaryota; kingdom Viridiplantae; phylum Streptophyta; class Magnoliopsida; order Asterales; family Asteraceae; genus Helichrysum; species Helichrysum umbraculigerum. The sequence goes on along the minus strand of CATIUR010000007.1, from coordinate 17,467,800 downwards.
TGATTATAGAGAGTTGAATAAGCCAACCATAAAGAATAAGTACCCTTTGCCTCGAATAGATGAATTATTTGATCAATTACAAGGGTCTTCCTATTTTTCTAAGATTGACTTGAGGTCGGGTTATCATCAAGTGCGGGTTTGTGAGGAGGATATTCCTAAGACGGCTTTTCGCACTAGATATGGTCATTATGAATTTCTTGTTATGCCTTTTGGGTTGACTAATGCTCCGGCGGTCTTTATGGATTTGATGAATAGAGTTTATCGGCCCTATCTTGATAAGTTCGTTATTGTATTTATTGATGATATATTGATTTATTCTAAGACTGAGGCTGATCATGAAGTACACTTGCGTTTAGTACTCGACACTTTGAAACATGAGAAGTTGTATGCTAAGTTCTCCAAATGTGAGTTTTGGTTGCGTGAGGTTCAGTTTTTGGGGCATATCATTTGTGAGGATGGAGTTAAGGTTGATCCATCTAAGGTTGAGGCAGTTATGAATTGGCAAGCGCCTAAGTCTGCTTCGGAGATTAAGAGTTTTCTCGGTCTAGCGGGTTACTATCGAAAGTTCATCAAGGATTTCTCTAAGCTCGCGGGTCCTTTGACGAAATTGACTCGAAAGGATGTTAAGTTTCAGTGGAATGATCAACAAGAGTCGGCTTTCCAGACTTTGAAACAGTTATTGTGTCAGGCTCCAATTTTAGCCTTGCCTGAAGGGTCCGAGGATTTTATTGTGTATTGTGATGCTTCGCATGCGGGGTTAGGTGGCGTCTTGATGCAACGTGGTCGGGTCATTGCGTATGTTTCTCGTCAGCTTAAGCCTCATGAAAAGAATTATCCTACCCATGACTTGGAACTTGCAGCAGTAGTCTTTGCCTTGAAAATCTGGAGACACTATTTGTATGGTACTAAATGCGTTATTTGTACGGATCACAAGAGTCTTCAATACATGTTTTCTCAGAAAGAACTGAATATGCGTCAGAGGCGATGGTTGGAGTTGATAAAAGATTATGATTGTGAAATTCGTTACCATCCGGGTAAGGCGAATGTGGTCGCAGATGCGTTGAGTCGAAAAGGGAAACTCGAGAAGGGTTGTTTTATGCGATTAGAAGTTTCCTCGGATTTGATTGACAAATTGAGAATGGCACAAATGGAAGCATTGTTGGATCAAAATTTGAAAGCCGAGATTCTATTGAAAAGAAAAGAACTGTTATGTGACGATTCTCGTGGATTAAAGACATTCCAATCTCGTGTTTGGGTTCCTTTGCTTGGTGGGCTTCGTGATGTAATACTGATGGAAGCTCATAAGTCCAAATTGTCGGTCCATCCCGGGAGCACAAAAATGTATAATGATCTGAAACCTTTATATTGGTGGCCTACTTTGAAAATGGATGTTGCTCGAATTGTGGAATCATGCCATATATCCTCTCAAGTAAAGGCCGAGCACCAGAAACCGTATGGGTCGTTGAAACAACTTGAGATCCCCGAGTGGAAATGGGAAAACATTACGATGGACTTTGTAACAAAATTCCCGCGAACCATTAGAGGAAACGACATGATTTGGGTGATTGTGGACCGATTGACTAAGAGTGCTCATTTTCTTGCTACTAGTGAGACGACTTCTTTGAGTAAATTATCCCAATTGTACGTCAATGAGATCGTTTCACGACATGGAATTCCTTTATCTATTGTGTCGGATAGAGATCCACGATTCGTGTCCGGGTTTTGGCAGGGTTTGCAGAAGGAATTGGGTACCCGAATTAATTTGAGTACGGCTTATCACCCTCAGATGGACGGTCAATCAGAGCGCACCATTCAAACTTTGGAGGACATGTTGCGTGCTTGTGTGTTGGAATATGGTGGGTCTTGGGATTCCCACCTGCCATTGATTGAGTTTGCGTATAATAATTCTTATCACTCGAGTATAGGTATGCCTCCGTATGAAATGCTTTATGGGCGTCGTTGTAGAACACCCACATGTTGGTTGGAAGCGGGTGAGAAACAATTTGCGGGTCCAGATATTGTTCAGATTACTGCTGATAAGGTAGCCATTGCTCGTGAGAAGTTAAAAACGGCACGTGATAGACAGAAACAGTATGCTGATCCGCGGCGCCGTCCGGTTTCGTTTATGGTGGGTGAATTGGTTTACTTAAAGGTTTCCCCTTGGAAAGGTGTGATTCGGTTTGGTAAGCGTGGTAAACTTGCTCCTAGGTTTATTGGGCCATTTAGAATTCGCCAAGTAGTTAATGATCAAACAGTATCGTTAGATCTTCCTCCTGAATTAGCGGGTATTCATGATACCTTCAATGTTTGTTACTTAAGAAAATGTAAGGTGGAGGACCAATCCCAAGTCCTTCCGTCACAAGACTTGCGTGTCGACTTAAGTCAGAAACTTGTAGAAGAACCCATAGAGCTTGTAGATAGAAAAGTGACTAAACTTCGAAAGAAGGAGATACCCATGGTTTTGGTTAAGTGGCGACATAGTTTGGGTGCTAACCTTACGTGGGAAACGGAGGAAAGCATGAGGGTGCGTTACCCTAATCTCTTTGAGCGTGGCGTGATTTCGGGGACGAAATCTTCTTAAGGAGGGAAGATTTGTAACATCCTCGTTACCGGCCTAGGAGAAATTTGATAAACCGAAGACTCAATAACATAAGAACTTTGAGTGGAGATTGTGAAAGTAAGGGTGAGTGGATCATTGACTCTCTTTCTGAATTAGTTGTAACAATCCGGTTACAACGGGTAAACATGGTTTTACAGTTATATATTGAATAAGTACATTTTGCCATGATGATTATGGAATGTGCTATCTTGTCAGGGGTCAATATGATATTGGGTTTGGATACTATTACTTTGGACGACATGAGGACTTTGTACATGTGTTGTTTATTGAAATCATGTCGTATGTAGTAATGGTACTAAACTATCGGTAAGACCACTGTTTGGCCTTCAGTGGTTATAAGTGTTACTTGGGGAACCACCGCGGCATGAGGGTACCTCAAGGACCACCGATCCTCTTTGATGTATTTGTTATGATGCTTTGTGGTGATCAATTGCTATGATAGTTTAGATTGATAGTTGTGATCTATTCACTTAGCTTCGTGCTAATCCCTCTCCTCACTTCTTGCAGATTACTTTTGATGTGGGTGGGCAAGAAGTTAGTTGGAAGAATGTTTGACTGCCTACTCTGACTATACGACATGTAGTCGTTTATAAACTTATGTTTTGGAATTTAAATAACACCTAACTTAATGTTGTAACTAATGGGGTTATCTAACCAACTTATCATGCAGGCATAGATTGTGTTTTGGGAACTATGTTATACGCAATCTATAATGCATGATTTGTATTTAATCGCTTCCGATATATGTAAAAAAAAATAAAATTTGTCTCTTGGAATATTGCGGTGTTATATATACACACTCTTAATCACATATTATTTACGATTCTTTTTCATATGAATCCAAATCGATGACTATTGAAGCCTTTGCTTTGTTCGCAAATTATTCTAATCAACTATAAGTAGTTATTGTTTATTTTTTTTATTTGAAGATGTGTTAGGCTGTCTTTCTACATGATGATATAAATTTTATTTCATAGTCATTCTATTCTACATATTTTATGTCAGTAAATTCATAACAATAAATCATATCTAAAATTTTCTTACGTTATTATGACACTTTTTAAATACCCGCTGCGAAGCGCGGGCTTTAACTACCCTTGTTAGGTCTATTCTCAGGCTTGCCAAGATGATTGATTATTAATTCATTCTAGATGACTATTTGGTTCTTAGTCTTGCCGTAGAAAATTCATGAACTGGTTATTATATTACTACCATTTCACTACTTTTCTTTTGTTGTGTATATATTTGGTATTTTGGTCAATGAAATCAATTGAAACGCTTGCCTTCATTATAGAAAGAACTGTTAAAACTTTTTGAATGTTAAATTTAATCGGGAATAAAGTTTTGTAAAACGTTTTCTCACTTTTAAGAGAAAGTACAACCAACTCATTCTTCTTTGTTGTAGACTTTGATGGTAGTACAGGAGGACTCTCCGTTGGAGCTATATCTGGGATTTTGATTGGCCCATGTGCATTTATCGGGCTAATTTAGATTTAATTTGGTGGAGAGGTTAATAATGAGGGCACAAATAAAATAAAGTTGACATAAGTTGATGTATTAAGCTATGGTGTATTAAGTTGACTTTTATTAGAAGTAGTAAAATAGGTAAGTTGAGTAACAGACAAAATAGGCTTGAGTCAAAATTCGTTATTTATTAGTCTGGGTTAAATCAGGTTGGGTTTGGTTGGCTTGAAATGTATAACCTATTTGTTCATATTACAAAATAATGTGTAGATACTTTAGCATGGAAAAAATAAAAATTATATATATTTCAAAAAACGATTTGGTGGGTTGTAGGCTTTTAAAGAATTTGGGGCGACCGTTAACATGTTTGACCTGTCTTCTCTTCAGCTGAATTTTTTTTAATTCATATAAACAAACTTGACTTGATAGTTCGTAATAAACGGGTTTAAAGTGCCATCTCAAGCTCTTCTACTATTTCATTTACAACGATATTGTCGGATTCAAGCTGATTCAAATCACCAACCTTGTGATAGAGATGATTGCACTTAAATTACAGACAAGTGATTTTCACAAATCAAATCAGATGCTCAGACCTTTGATCATGCTAATAAGATTGGTGAAGGATGATTTGGATATGTTTACAATTATTATTATAGCTATAGACATGTTATTTTTTTTTCAATTTATGAGGTGTAATTATATAACAATGTTAGTTTTTTAAACTATTCACATGGTACTCGCAGATAATTGTCATAGTCGTCAACAACTCTCTGCGAAATAAAAATAGGAGAACCGTGAATTTATCCCTAAAATAGGCATGATATATGTATTACAATATCCAAAACATCTTAAGCTCGATAGTTGTTGTATTTAAGGAAAAGTGTTATTGCTGGTGTATGAGTACTTGGAAGACTTGCAATTTGTATTCAAAGATCATACAATTCAAAATCACTTTATTAAATAAAACCTGTATAATACACAAATAATGTACTGATATGAAATATGTCTACTATTTGAATTATGTTTTTTAATAATTATTATACAATGGTTTTATAAGCATTTAGCAGATAGTTGCATTTTGTCAATTACTAATATCAAAATTATTAGCAAATCCCTTTACATCATAAGAAAGTCTAAACACAATTACAACTATCAAGAGAAACCATTTAATCTATCATTTTTCATTGCTTTATAAACAATAGAGGGTAAATCGAGCAGGTAAGTTATTGGGTCAAAAGAAGTCAATTAGCATTGACCCCTGATGCACCTTTTAGGTGGGACATGTCGCACCCTGCCATGGCGGAATCACGACGGAGCACGACTATCACGGAAATCACAACAAAGATTACATCGAACGACCTCTATATGAGTCGTTTTGAATAAATACATTTCAAATGATACATTGTTTCAACTTAACCAATATGCCAGAATAGTTATCCAACTAAATCTCTTGAAAATGTCTTTGCTATATGAGTGACTCCATGAGTGATACCTCTACGGCTATGCTAACACAACATGTCCTTAATTACCTGAAAATAACATGCTAAAATGGGTCAACATAAAGTTGGTGAGCTCATAGGTTTGGACAAATTTAGTTAGTTAGTTTAAAACACGCAATATAATGAAAAGTATTGAAAGCAGTAACATGAATCACAAGATTTAGATAGTTGTTGCACGAATGCAACAATAAAGCAATACTATTGCCATGCGCTTATGAATTCGAAACCTTAACATGTAGTAGTTGGTGCCTCTTGTAAGTGTCTAATCCGGAACACTTAATGGCTCAAATGATTATGCGTCCGTTTGTCCAGTTAGCACTACTAACCCGGACGGGGGTGTCAACCCAATAGATCTATTCACAACATTCGCGTTTAACTCCATAGCTAACGAATCATGATATGAGAGGCCTTAGTAGATTAATATGTTAACTCATGCAATACATATATGTTTTTGTGTACTTGTGCTCATAAAAACATGAGCATATGCATTCTCACCCCAAAGTAGTTAAAAACAAGTAAAAGGGGGGTCATGAGACTCACCTTGGTCGTGAGTTACGTATGTGCTAGCATTTAAATGCAAGTAATTGCCCAAATTAGTTCCCTAAATGCATAATGTCATTTGTATAAGTAGATGGCTAACTGCCCATTGTCGCAATCTCAGCGGTCGGACGGGTTTTACTCTGGTCGTTGATCCGGCCAACAGGGACTCACGGCAGGGTGTTTTAAATTTATAGAGCAGGGGAATCCTAAGCTATATACTACTAACGGACCTAAAAGGGCAGTAAGCGGTATGTATGACTCAGGAGTCATTCTTCAAACTACAGCGGGCATGGGAGTCTAGGAAGTTTAATTATCTTTTGTAATCTAGCTAGGGTTTTAAAATCTTTTGAAGGGGTTTTGGTTTTTTTTTTTTTTTTTTTTTTTTTTTTTTTTTTTTTGTAATTAATTAAAAAGTAAATATTACAAAATTAAAAGAAAAGCGAGTTTGTACGGAGACTCGGACGACAGTGAATAACGCGAGTGTTTACTATTATTTCGATATATGTTGTTGTTGAGTAGTCAAAGGGTAAGGCTACTAGTTGTGATGACTAATCTGGAGAGGCTGGAAACATAGGTAATGCAAAGTATTGTACCTACGACCTTTCCGCGGCTTCCGTACGTTTGTACTCCACCAACTGGTGTTTCCAGCACTATACCGAGTATTTGGCCATTTTACGATTTTTCCGTTACATTAACTAGGGTGCCACATTACTCTCGCAGATATCCTATATCCTAATGAGCTATAACTACGAGCCTATTATAAATCTAACGTAGAGTTGTCCGCAATCAGATAAATAATATATCACATGGATAGCAGTTATAGAATGTCAAATACACCGGATGTTCTCCCAAATGTACAGACCAATTCAACCGACGACTATCCTCGAATCCTGGTCCCCAGTCACAGTCATCAGAGACGTCTGTATCGTGGCATGAATTGTTGATTGAACAATAACATGAACCTGAATAATCCCACGAAACAAGTTGGGATAGTCGGGCTAACGGTCAGTTGGATTGTTCAGCATTAAACATATAAATCATCACAACTATTCTATTCATGTTAATCTACTGTGTAAAACATTATTTCGTATTTGAAAACCCTAATTATACAGTTACTGATATAATTCGGGAGGGATAATTCTAGCATGCATCAATCCTAAGGCAACAATCAAACAAGAACATGCAGTAGGACATCACATAACAGAACACTATAACCCTAATAATGGAAGATAACTAATAATCAGATCATAGATATCCCGAAAGTTCTCTCAAAGGTACCTAACAAATAAACATGAATCTAATCTATCTCTAATCCTACGCTCCGTGTCTCTTATGATATGTTTCAACCTAGAGAACACAGCCATGTCGAGTTCATTGATCATCAGGCATAGAATAGGTAGAGAACGTACCACTAGTAATTGGCCAAGTTCTAGCAGGAATCTTCTAACCACAGCATAAGTTGGATAGATAAACATTTGAGATTCAGTTTATAAGTTCATATACAGTTTAAAGCAACACAGACAGAGTAACATCATAGCATAAGTATATTAACTACTCCAACATAACTACATCATAGTAAACACAAAGAAATGTCTAGCCTAACATTATATATCTAGCATACCTTCCTAAACAAGCATAAACAAAGCAACACATGTTTAGAAATGGAAAGTAAGAGATATATAAATAGAACCTGATATGAATTTATTACAGACAGATCTTCTCGAAAACAAAGTCTTGGAGTAACTCCGTACAAAAGCTAAAAGAACCTCTACCTAACTATCTCTCTAACTAGCTCAATTCTAGAGAGAGAAACTCTTATAGAGAGAGAAACTAGAGAGAGTGATGTGTGTGAGAGAGAAAGTGAGGAGGAAGAAATGAAAGAGTGAGAAAGGTGTGTTTGAAGTGTGAGGGGGTATCCTCTATTTATAGGCAAAGCTCAAAATCGCACGTACAACTCGCGAAGCAGCACGTACAAGCAAACGAAGCACGATATGAGGTAGTAGGGGCCGTATACGGTCTCGGCTAGGCCGTATACGGTCTCGGCTAGGCCGTATACGGTCTCGGCTAGGCCGTATACGGTTGCCAAGGCCATATACGGTGTCCGTCTGATTTCGTTCGTTGCTTAAAACGTCCGTATCTCCTTCGTTACGCGTCCGTTTGACTTGATTCTTTCTCCTATGGTTTCATAATTCTGTTACGCTTCTAATGGTATCAATCTCAAGGAAATTGGATGTGTAAGGCTCAGGCGTTGCCGGAATGACTTTTATCATTTTGTAAGTGCAGTGTCTTCTCCGTCCTTTGTCCGTTTCACTTGATTCTTGATTTTTCCATCTCATTTTTACCTATATAACAGATGGTAGCAGTTAAGAGGTATGTTTTGATAGGAAAGTGAGAGCGGAGGAATCGGCTTGGTTTAAAATGCCGTGTTATGAGCCGTTTTTGAGTGCTTTCAGTATTTTTTGCTGCAACGTCCATATTTGAACCACTTTAGTGAATTTTAGTAAATAATCAATGTTTTGGAATGTTTTCACTAAGGATTGGCTCAAAAAGTGAGGAATAATGCGTGCTAAAACATGACTTTTTATGTCACATCAAGTTATCCCACACTTAGACGTTGCTTGTCCTCAAGCAACACTCAACTCATTTCTCTGAAAAATATATTTTTATGTCATGTTTTTAGGGGTGAGTTGAAATATTTCCAAGAGATAGCATTTTCCTCATGTAAGTAGGTTACTCTAAAAGCGTGCAGAATGATAATATAATCCTTCCATAAACAAGGAGTGATTCTCTTAGGCATACTTCTAATCCTCGTGATCTTGGAGTACACATGACTAGGCGATATCACTAAAGGTGGTCACTCAATTCACTCAAAGTGTATCGGGTTTCCTATCAATCTTGAACAAATGAAATCGCTCAATTAGCCAGTCATGTAGCACTCATCGTCATAGGCTTGATCGAGAATCGGATCTCCACCACTTAGGTGAGGACGGTGCTAATTATCCCAGGACATTTAACGGGTTGTAGTGTTTGGTGAGGGTTAAGGGTATGGTTGGCGGTATGTTTGGTTGTAAGGGTTTTGCTTATCCTAAAATCTCTGAGATCATGAACAACTTTATTTAGAATGGAGTAGAATGAAGATTAGCTGTTTCAGCTTCTGTCGGATTTTTCTTGAAGAGCAATTCTTTTGAGGCTTTCAGCTTTATTGATGGAGCTATTTTTTTTCTTCTTTTCTGATTTTTCTTTTCTGATTTTTCTTTTCTTTTTTTCTTTTTGTTTTCTTTAGATCTTCTTTGCCAGAGAATTTCCAAGGAGAATTTTCTTAAAGCCCTTCAGAAATCCTTTCTTTTATCTTTGATCATTTTGAATTTTCTTGTGTGCTAATTTTCCCGCACCACTATCTTCTTGTCTCTCTTGTGTGCTAATTTTCCTGCACCATTTTTCGAGAGGCTTGATTTGGAGAACACGAACGAGTAGGATAATTGAATTGGATATTCTAAAAGATGTTCCTCATAACCTCAGACATTCTAAGATAAGTTTGGAAGGTATTATCGGGAAGTAGGGTAAAGATGATGGTTTAATGGAACGAAAGGTTTAGGCTCAACAGGGTTTACTAAGCGGATCATCGATACTAAAAGTGAGTATCGGAAAGGGTTTTGGGCTTGAAAAGATATGTAAGAAATGGGTTAAACCCTAAGGAATGTCAAGGTCATTTAATTGCACCTATGCCGTGTATGGTACACACCAATATGGTCTCGAAGCGCATGTCAAGAGCAAGTTCTAATTCAGAGATGCATGCATCAGCACACACAAGAAATGAAAGTGAAGCATTAAAGATGAATGCTTTTAGGCTCAAGATACCTCACCACAAAGGGTTGTATGTGCCTAGTCATGCTCCTTTGGATCTTGCTTAAGAAATTCCTACCTTATTTTCTTTAGGCTTTTAGAAATATCATACTTATATTTTGGAAATGGCTTCCTTTAGGAATACTAAAACTCAAAAATTTGAGTCAACCGGTTGGTATAACTCTTTTAAATTTTGAAAAAGTTTGACGTTTTTTTTTGAAAAACTTTTGAGAGAAAATTTGTTGAGTTTGTTGTTTTGGGCATAAAAATCACTATCTAAGGTATTTTGTACCTGCCATCCCACACTTAGAGGAACATTGTCCCTAATGTTCTCTTGAGTAGAGATTTTACTAGGAAAATCCCACACTTAGAGTTTGAACATATAGGTTGATGTTTCTTAAGTGTTTAATTTGGGCTGGAATCCCACACTTAGTGATAAGTTAGGATGAGGCATAGAAATTAAACACAAAAACAGAGGCAAAATAAAACTTTAATCAAGATGGGGAGAAAGGAACAGAGAGACTCCCCCATTTGTGTTTACCGGAATAGACCAGATTTGTGTAAGAGTGGTGCGAGTGAATTGCTGGATTTTAAGGACCAGGCTCGTTTAAGATCATCCATTCCACACAAAGCTGAATTCTGCAATAAACATCAACACACATATCACAACATCTTGTCTAGGTAGAAAGTCTAAAGCGTAAGTACAGAGTTATAATACATAAACTAAATAATACTAATAATAATGTCTAAAAGTCATCAAGTAGGTCATTAGTGTCAGGATCAAACTCATCCTCAGCATCCCTGTCAAAGACGGAGGTCGGAGATGGGATGGAAAAGTCCATAGCAGCCATATCCTGACTCACAATCTCGTCAGTGGAAGTGGGGGTAACTGATATCGCGTAAAAAGTCATGTTTTTACTACCGATATCTCTCTCATTCTGAAACGATTCTTGGCATTTTAATTCAAATATAGCAAAAATCAGTAACATTATGCCAAGATGGTCAAAACGAGGTTGCACGATAAAAATCAAGTAAAACGGATGTGAAACGAAGATTCCACACACGTTTGAAGATTCAAGGCATAAAAACGAGATTTCAAGACAAAAGTGCCCTTCACCAACATCCATTATTTCCAAGATGTTCGTTTTCAAAATTCGAATCCAACAGAAGAAGAATCAACCAAAACGGGTAAAAAATGAAGATTTCGCACCCGCCGAAAGATCCAAATGATCCGTACGCAATATATGGAGCTAAGGACCTCATCTCAAGGCCTATCTTATGTCAAAATCTTCGTTTTTGAATTATGAATCCAACAAAAAAAGAATCAACGCAAACGGACGTATAACGAAGAAAACACGCACGAATCGAGAAACGAAGCAACAAACGATGCAACGAGGCGGGGGTAGGCCCACCGCCACCGGCCTCACCACCACCGCCGCCGGCTGGACCACCACCGCCTCCGGCTGGCCTGTACCCGCCTCGGTTTCCATTTTTGGTAACTTTTGGTACCCGGTGCGCCTACTTTTCGTGTTGTACGGTACCCGGTGCACCCTTTTTGGCTACCTTTTGTTAACATGCACCTCAAGATGCTAATGTGAGCCAAAGCTCACCTATAAATAGGAGGATTTAGGCTTCATTTCAAAATGTCCCATATGCACTAGTCATATTACTTTCTTACTTTCTCATTCTACTTTCTTACTTTAAATTTAGCATTAGATTAGTTTAGCACTTTGTTTAGAGTAGAAAGAAAGCTAGGAACGTTGTTGTAATCTTTGGTGTACGCTTGGAGTTACGCTCATTAATTCAAGTCTATTCCTTCTCGCATATTAATCTCGGTTATCTCTATCCTTATCTATCTTAATTAAATATGTTTACTTTAATTATGTTTGCGATCGTTATTACCATGATTAGCGAGTAGATTACTATTGTATTTTTTGTGATGTAGTTAGTATATATAATTGTGGGATGACTTTGAATACGTCGTGAGATAATATGACGGCCCCTATTCGACTGATTACTCGGTATAGTATTGGAAATGCTTTTGAGCATAGTACAAATATATGGAAGCCAGTAACGACCGAAGTTAGTTGTATTATTGATCGACGTTATAAAATTGGAAACTTTGTGAACGGACTTATCTTGTGATTTTAAATCTAAAACTTATATTCGCCTTTCGATTAACAAACGTGATTGTAACCTTGTAAAGAGGAGTCTCGAACCTCAATACTCGGTCAATAGTTATCTGTGTAAAAGCTATGTTTTTTAATTGTAACGTCATGCAAACATTATAAAATGCAATGTGATTATGTGGACTTGCCATGAGTATTGTACACTTCCAATCACAATGTACTTATCATGTAAACATCGCGAAGCAATTAAACTCACAATGGAAACATTGGTAAACAATTCAATACGTTGTGAGCTACCATAGTATTTTCCGACATGGTCTGGGTTTGACTTTAAGTAAAAAGCCGTCAGCATTTTAATTAGTTGTTTTACTTTAGATTAGATTAGATTAGGTAGGCTATAGGCTAAATGGCCATTTACGAAAACCTAGGGATTTGTTAATTGTATTGAGAAAGGCAAGTTTAAAATCCAACTTAAACCGATACTTTTTATTAAAACCATGGAACCTAAAGTACGGTACGCAAGAAACCTAAATGCTTTCCCTCGTTTATCACGCTTAAGTTTCATTGGTAGAAATTGATTAAATAAGTCCGGACATAAGTTCTAAGTTAGTTGTTTAATGGATTCATAATCATTGTGGTATTAAGAACGGCTAGACATGTTATGGACTTGCTACTCTATTCCTTCGTCCACGAGCGAATACGTTCAATAATATGGGCCACTGACTCCCTCACAGGAGAGTGTGGAGAGTTGAGCATTGTCTGTCTGGTCAGAATCATGATACCTTAGTTCCTCATGACATATTAGTTGATAACCGACTAATAAGGAATCTATTGGTTATACCATAAGTTAATGAATCTCATAAGCAACCTAATTTAGTTAATCGTTTTCCCGTAAGAGTCATCATCCCATAATTATTAACTAACGAACTCACAACAAATACTACTTTGCATTATCTGACATCTTATTACATTTTATCCGCTTTATTTAGTTTACTTAATTAACTGAACCAAAACCCCCAACGCACTCTTTTAAAACATTTACTACAAAAGAAAGATTGATTGGATCACCTCCGTTTCAATTCAGTTTCTCTTTAAGAACGACTCTAGGTCCAACTTACCGCCTACTAACCCTTTTGGTTCAGTACTAGTAAGTCACACTTAGACCCCAGCAATTATAAATTTTAAAACCACCCGTTGATATAAACCATCAACAAGTTTTTGGCGCCGCTGCCGGGGAGACTAACTGTCCGATCCAGAGGCCCAACCAATCCCAATTCTAGTAAACCCTTAGGATAAAACCTTCTAAAAAAAAAAAAAAAAACATTTCCTTTATTGTTTATTTTCTTTTCTTTTAGTTTATGACCTGTTCCCCTAGATCTGCACCACTGTTTAACTTTCCTGATCCAGAACTTATAATAAGCACTATTCGACGAGAAAAGAAACAATCTGCACCTAAGCAAGCAATGGCTGAACGCATCACTCTCGCTGACAACAGTAAACCCTCTATCGAAGGAAGAGGAGGACCAATTCTCTACCCTGAAACCCCTGGTCAATCTTTCGAGCTTAAACACCACATCATCCAACTAATCCAAAACCACTGTCAATTCCATGGATTGCCCAGTGATGACCCAAACTCTCACCTCGACAAGTTCATATCTCTCTCAAATTCCTACAAGCAAAACGGAATTGGCCAAGACACAATCCGTTTATACCTTTTCCCTTATTCGCTCACCCATCATGCTCAAACATGGTTTGAAGGTCTAGAGACCGGCTCTATCCATTCATGGACTGCGATGGCGACAAAGTTTCTAACCAAGTACTTTCCGCCTTCCAAACAAACCAAACTCCGAAATGACATCATGAACTTTCGACAAGCTTTCGATGAGTCATTATATACCGCATGGGAACGATTCAAAGGAGCCTTAAAGAAATGCCCTAATCACCGACTCGATAAGTCTGCACAATTGTGCACTTTCTACAATGGTTTAGATCCTAACCACCGAACTACCCTCGATGCTGCTGCACAAGGAAGCTTCATGGCAAAGACCGACGAAGAAGGATGGAACCTTATCGAAAACATGACTATGCACCACCACGATTGGAATTCTGGAGATCATTCAACATCTTCCACACCTATCGCTGCTGCAAACCCGATTCCAGTCGAAGCAATTAAGACACTGACAGAGAAAATGGACTCGCTCGTCAAACAGTTTGGAGAACTTAAGAAACAACAGCACCAAGTACACCAAGTGCAAGTTTGTCAACACTGCACCAACCCGCAACCATCTGGCGAATACCAAGTTGAATACGAAGAAGCAGATGGCACTGTCTACTATGCTCAGTTTCCAGCCCGACCACCCAGTTTCAACCAGAACAACAACCAACCTAGAGGACCTCCCTTTCCGCCGAGAAACAACCAACAACCATACCAATCCCGATACCCACCTAGATATCCACCTTACCAACAACAGCCACAACTTTCTTATAATCAACCCCTTGCACTTCCTGCACCCACTTCCGACACAAACCAAACCACTGAACAAACCACCAAGACAAATACCCCAACTTCAAGTTCAGATGACGCCTTCACCCAATTCATGCAAGGTCAGCACCTGCTCAACCAAAAGACGTCCGCTAGACAAGATCAAGCCGACCTCTTCATGAGAAATCAATTGGCTGTGCTAAAGAATTTGGAACCTCAAATTGGACAATTGGCACAACGTCTTGAGAATAGACCCCGAGGAAGTTTGCCCAGCAACACGGTTCAAAATCCGCATGTTGAGGAAGCAAAACAACTTACGACACCCAAGGAAGCAGCCACTACTCCACCTGCTGCTGTTCCAGTAAAGGAAGAACCAAAGGTCAAGATACCAGCTGTGGAAACCACTTAAACCATGAACAAAGAGGTTAGAATCCCTTACCCCGCTAGACTTAAAGTTCAACCTAAGAAACTGTCATCCTTTAAGCTAGATGGAAAATTCCTTGATACCATGTCTAGAGTTCCTGGTCGTAATAAGTATATTAGAAAATTGCTATCCACCAAAGATAAACTGCCTGAAGTGAACAACATTCCCCTTAGTTCTGAAACCTCAGCCCTACTTAAAAATAGCCTTCCCGAAAAACTAGGAGATACTGGTAGATTTACACTCCCTTGTTCTATCTACAATTCCGGAAATATGAGCGCTTTAGCCGACTTAGGAGCCAGCATTAACCTTATGCCCTACTCCCTGTTTAAAAGGCTAGAACTTGAAAACTTGAAACCCACTAAGATGACCGTCCAGCTAGCCGACCAATCTGTTAGATACCCCAAGGGAATAGCTGAGAATGTCCTTGTTCAAGTTGACAAATTTTTCTTTCCAACGGATTTCGTGGTAATGGATATCCACGAGGACATAAACATCCTAATTATCCTTGGAAGACCATTCATGAATACAGCTAGAGCAGTGATTGATGTGTATAATCACACGATTGTTTTACGATCGCATGGTGAAAGCATCACTTACAAGATCGACCAACCGGAATGCACCCCAGAAGAGGAAGAATGTTGTGCTATATCCACAGGAAAAGTCTGTTCCGATGATGAATCAGAACTAGAGGAGGAACCGCAATTCACCCGATCATCAGTTCTCATTTCTGACACCGAATACGACCCAGAAGAGGAAGAATACGAGGAAGCAGATGAAGAAATTGAATCTGACCCTGAAGAGGAAGAAGAAGAGGAAGAGGAAGAAATGGAAGAAGATGAAGATCACACTGATTCGCCACAAATGGCCGAAGTTAAAAGGATACAAAACTGTGATGACTGCTCTTCATCAGAAGAATCAGTTGATTACGGAGTCATCCGTCAAGAGCTCAGATCCTCTCATCTTAAAAGAATGGGAAACATCCTAAATTCCTATCTCAATTCATCAAAACCCTTCACCAGAACCCGACTCCGAGACATAGAAATCTTTGAAGAAGGACTCCGATCATCACCACACCCAGACCAATATGCTAAACTGCTACAGGGAATTTCGGCATATAAGGCACGTCAACCAGGAAGCTTTGCCGAAGAGAACCTCCATGACATAACAACCGAAGTCCGAACCATCGAAATCGATAGTTCTCGACCCTTCAACAACGCGCCCTCAGACGAAGAACTCCACCAATTTCCAGATTCACGTGATAAGGACTCCGATTGCAACAGTGAATGTGATGACGACTACGTCAACATCACTCTCGACGAACGCTCTATTCCACAACCTCCTCTTGCTCCACCAAATTCCCCTGCCGTCACAACTGAGAGACTAGAAATTCCTCTGATAGATAGTCATCAAGACATGATCGAGATGATTGACGAATACAACGATGTCCGAATCATCGTGGAGGCCATCAAAGAATCAACCAATGACTACAACACCGCACATAGACACATGATAAGGGCAATCATACGAGACTACGATTCATACCTCGCCAATTATGGAGAACCAGAGCCCATCACTCTTCGGAGAAACATTTGAGCATTCTCTGACCTGCTTCAAGAACAACTTACCAGAGAAGCTCGACAGCGAGAAAGACCCAACTACCCAATGGGAGAAATCGAATTCTACGGAAACCAAAGGCGAATATACCAAAAAGTATATTGTGCCTTAGCCGGGTCAGCTTTTCCGTACTCATCAAGTTAAAAAGCTATTCTTGCATCAATGAGAACCAATCTGGAAAGAGCCACAGGGAACCCAAGAAGTTATGGCGACATCAGAATGGTGGGAGATCTTAGAACTCTTCTAGATCTCATCGAAACTGGAGAGCACCTCACAGCATCAGAGAACTGCAGGATCATCATTCAATCCACCATTGGGCACCACATTGAACTAATAATTGATGAGCTGAACAAGCCAGCCTACGAAGAGGAAACTCGTGAGGTACTGAGATTCATCCCGCACATGTCGCAAATCAATTTAGCCACTTATGTGACTACCCGACTGCGCGAAATGTACCAAAAAAGAAGACGTAGAACTCGACGTCTACCGAAATGGATATCGCGAGATATTCAGCAAGTTAATTTGCATCTTCACCGACTCGGATTTTCCCTTCAACCGCGAGCAACATCAACTAATCAGACAAGTGTGCCAAGCAGCTAGATCCTTCAGAGGAGACCCTTGGGCTAATGATTTTGAAGAAGTGAAAACCGAATTCATGGCTTTAATCGCCTCGATAGGAAGAAACCACCCACAGCGTGAAATAGTTCGAACTTACACCTGCACTCGAATTGACCCTAAAGGACCAGTCACAAGGGCAGTTCGATACATCTTCTATGGAATGGCAATCCTCGACCGACTCACCACCGATCACTTCAAAAGCTTCAGAATGCTATCCACCAACCCACCAACTCTCATTGCTGACATGATAGAGCAATTCCTACAGTACTATCCACCATGATACTCTCTACCAAGGAACCACAGTGACCACGCCACCACTACTGATGCATCAAGCATCATCTGAAGAAGAAAAGGACTAAGTCAAGCTCTCGACTTTAAAAGAGCGCTTCTCGGGTTGCAACCCGTGTTTGTTTTTACATCTCTGCAATTTTACTTTCCAAGAAGTGATGAAATCTCCGACTATCTTTCACACTCGGATCATACAAAGAATGCTCCAACCTGCAAGGAAGCATCAACAACCGAAGAATAGTATATCCGACGTGTTCACACTCACGAGACCAATCACAAGAAGACTTGATCAAGAGCGCACCAAGAAAGACGGTACCCAGCAGATGCAACCAAAAGAATACTGCAACTACCGGGGAGTACTTCTATGCCATCTCTTTCATTCGTTTTAAATATGCCATATCCATTATGCTTATCACTAAGTGTGGGATTCAAACCCGACACACACACTGAAAGAATGAGTCTTAGATGTTTAAAACCCTAAGTGTGGGATATTACCCCATTCAGAGCTTAGTGTAACATCGAGGACGATGTTCCCTTAAGTGTGGGATAGCAGTAGTTGCACTACTGTTAAATGGACATTGGTATATGCTTGATTCTAAAATCGTTGCTCTTTATAAGACCTTGCCTCTCCATAAAAGTAAAAAAAATTTTTCAAAATTAAGTTAAAAATATGATGAAAATGAAAAATTTTAAGGAATGATTTACTTTGGGGAATAAGGACAAATAAAATATAAGTTCTTTTGAAAAACAAGTTTGACAATCCCATAAAGAGCATCGCATGACTAAGCACACAACAAACCAACTTTCGATTCGTGAGGTATCTTGAGCCATATGAAAAGCATTCACTTTTAATACTTCACTTTTTCGATTCTTGAGTGTGCCGATGTATGCGTTTAGAATCAAAACTTGCTCTTGTTATGCATTTCGAATCCGAACTTGTGAGTCAAAAAGGAGATCGAATCACATCATTCTTGAACCCATCCATACACCCAAAAATAAGTACGTTATCCTTTACCCACTCAAAAACATCCCTCAAACTTCCTACAAAGTTCCAAAGATGAAAAAAGAGAAAAATCAAGGATATGACGTCAAAAGGATAGAAAAAGTCCCAAGAAAATTCGAAGTAAAGAAAGTCAAATGGAGAAAGAAGATTCCGCCCAAAATAGAAAGAAGGCGTCATTCCTCCCAAAAATTCAAAAATTTTCAGCTTTCCGCTTCACCAAAAAGAAAACCCAACAAAACCCCTCTCACACCACCAACATTCCACCACCAAAAACCCTACATCACTTCCCTTAGAATGATTGTGGCTAGATCGACTTCGCGCTCACCTAAAGGTAACGATTTGATACTCGATCAAGCCTATGACGATAAACAATACATGACTGGCGTTCTGAGTGATTGATAAATGCTAGAATAGGAAACCCTAAACACATTGAGTGATTGGAGTGACCATCTTGAGAGGATCACCTAGTCATGAATCAACGATCAAAAGCATGCTCCTAAAGATTACAACCTTGCTTTCTAAAATATCAAATATCTTTATTTTTCCGAAACCCCCTTAGTAAAAAGTTCCCGTCTTAAAATAATTTCATTATCGGCTTATCTTTAACCATGTTGAACGTTAGTTTGCTTGAGGACAAGCAAAGTTCTAAGTGTGGGATACTTGATATCGCGTAAAAAGTCATGTTTTTACTACCGATATCTCTCTCATTCTGGAACGATTCTTGGCATTTTAATTCAAATATAGCACAAATCAGTAACATTATGCCAAGATGGTCAAAACGAGGTTGCACGATAAAAATCAAGTAAAACGGATGTGAAACGAAGATTCCACACACGTTTGAAGATTCAAGGCATAAAAACGAGATTTCAAGACCAAAGTGCCCTTCACCAACATCTATTATTTCCAAGATGTTTGTTTTCAAAATTCGAATCCAACAGAAGAAGAATCAACCAAAACGGGTAAAAAATGAAGATTTCGCGCCCGCCGGAAGATCCAAATGATCCGTACGCAATATCTGGAGCTAGGGACTTCATCTCAGGGCCTATCTTATGTCAAAATCTTTGTTTTTGAATTACGAATCCAACAAAAAAAGAATCAACGCAAACGGACGTATAACGAAGAAAACACGCACGAATCGAGAAACGAAGCAACAAACGACGCAACGGGGCGGGGGTGGGACCACCGCCGCCGGCCTCACCACCACCGCCGCCGGCTGGACCACCACCGCCACCGGCTGGCCTGTACCCGCCTTGGTTTCCGTTTTTGGTAACTTTTGGTACCCGGTGCGCCTACTTTTCGTGTTGTACGGTACCCGGTGCGCCTGCTTTTCGTGTTGTACGGTACCCGGTGCACCCTTTTTGGCTACCTTTTGCTAACATGCACCTCAAGATGCTAATGTGAGCCAAAGCTCACCTATAAATAGGAGGCTTTAGGCTTCATTTCAAAATGTCCCATATGCACTAGTCATATTACTTTCTTACTTTCTCATTCAACTTTCTTACTTTAAATTTAGCATTAGATTAGTTTAGCACTTTGTTTAGAGTAGAAAGAAAGCTAGGAACGTTGTTGTAATCTTTGGTGTACGCTTGGAGTTACGCTCATTAATTCAAGTCTATTCCTTCTCGCATATTAATCTCGGTTATCTCTATCCTTATCTATCTTAATTAAATATGTTTGCTTTAATTATGTTTGCGATCGTTATTACCATGATTAGCGAGTAGATTACTATTGTATTTGTTGTGATGTAGTTAGTATATATAATTGTGGGATGACTTTCAATACGTCGTGAGATAATATGACGGCCCCTATTCGACTGATTACTCGGTATAGTATTGGAAATGCTTTTGAGCGTAGTACAAATATATGGAAGCCAGTAACGATCGAAGGTAGTTGTATTATTGATCGACGTTATAAAATTAAAAACTTTGTGAACGGACTTATCTTGTGATTTTAAACCTAAAACTTATATTCGCCTTTCGATTAACAAACGTGATTGTAACCTTGTAAAGAGGAGTCGCGAACCTCAATACTCGGTCAATAGTTATCTGTGTAAAAGCTATGTTTTTTAATTGTAACGTCATGCAAACATTATAAAATGCAATGTGATTATGTGGACTTGCCATGAGTATTGTACACTTCCAATCACAATGTACTTATCATGTAAACATCGCGAAGCAATTAAACTCACAACGGAAATATTGGTAAACAATTCAATACGTTGTGAGCTACCATAGTATTTTCCGACATGGTCTGGGTTTGACTTTTCGTAAAAAGCCGTCAGCATTTTAATTTGTTGTTTTACTTTAGATTAGATTAGATTAGGTAGGCTATAGGCTAAATGACCATTTACGAAAACCTAGGGATTTGTTAATTGTATTGAGAAAGGAAAGTTTAAAATCCAACTTAAACCGATACTTTTTATTAAAACCATGGAACCTAAAGTACGGTACGCAAGAAACCTAAATGCTTTCCCTCGTTTATCACGCTTAAGTTTCATTGGTAGAAATTGATTAAATAAGTCCGGACATAAGTTCTAAGTTAGTTGTTTAATGGATTCATAATCATTGTGGTATTAAGAACGGCTAGACATGTTATGGACTTGCTACTCTATTCCTTCGCCCACGAGCGAATACGTTCAATAATATGGGCCACTGACTCCCTCACAGGAGAGTGTGGAGAGTTGAGCATTGTCTGTCTGGTCAGAATCATGATACCTTAGTTCCTCGTGACATATTAGTTGTTAACCAACTAATAAGGAGTCTATTGGTTATACCATAAGTTAATGAATCTCATAAGCAACCCAATTTAGTTAATCGTTTTCCCGTAAGAGTCATCATCCCATAATTATTAACTAACGAACTCACAACAAATACTACTTTGCATTATCTGACATCTTATTACATTTTATCCGCTTTATTTAGTTTACTTAATTAACTGAACCAAAACCCCCAACCCACTCTTTTAAAACATTTACTAGAAAAGAAAGATTGATTGGATCACCTCCGTTTCAATTCAGTTTCTCTTTAAGAACGACTCTAGGTCCAACTTACCGCCTACTAACCCTTTTGGTTCAGTACTAGTAAGTCACACTTAGACCCCAGCAATTATAAATTTTAAAACCACCCGTTGATATAAACCATCAACAGTAACAGAGCTCTGAACATCAACCATAGCCAGAAGCTGCTCTGTGAGGCTGCGATCTGGTGATGCAGATCCTGGGGACAATGCTGGATCAGTGACAGCAGCTGCAGCAGTAGGACCAGTAGAAGGCCCGACAGTAGATATAACAGGTGGACCCGCAGGAGGGAAGAAGGACCATGGAGGTCGAGATGGTCCCGGATCTGGTCCAAGCCTGTAGGGATGGACAGCAGGTCTCGGAATCTCGAGTCGCTCACAGATGGAGGACATGACATCATGCTGGATAGAGAGTGTCCTGAAGAGGGCCCTCGAAGCAGCTAGGTCAGCCGTAGTGATACCATACTCGAAAGTAGGTACTGGGGCTAGCTGAGGTGATGAGGGCCTCTCATCGGGCAACTCCTCGTGAGTGATCGGGACGTCAGTCAGGTCCTCCTTAGTGATGGTCAGCATAGCTGCTCTCTGTGCTCCGCGTCTACGAGGTCTGCGTCGCCTGCGTGGTCTCACAGCTACATGATCAGCACCAACAGCGACCATCCTGAAACAAGATAAAGTAAATAGGTAATGCTAATAGTGATAATATCAAACAGTGAGACTTATCTCAGATTTTGTTGTAGTCAGATTAGTAGCAAACCTGCAATTTATTAGTTCAGAGATAACCATACTTAATAAAAATAAATTTAAGAAATAAAATGACAAAATAATAAAGATAGGCTTGGGGTGCCTCCCAAGAGCGCTTGTTTTACGAGTCTCTAGCTTGACTCTTTGTACCTTTCTGTCGACTCACGGTGGTTCAAAGATAAAGACATCTTCCCTGATGGGTAAGTCTTCAAAGTAATGCTTTAAGCGGTGACCATTAACCTTAAAATTATCTTCTGGTGCCTCGAGTTCGACTGCACCATATGGAAATACCTTTGATATTATGAATGGTCCGCTCCACCTGATCCTGAACTTGCCTGAGAACTTCTTGAATCGCGAATTGAAGAGCAGCACTTTGTCTCCTGTTTTGAATCTTGAGGGCCTCAGCTTAGCGTATCTTTGAAGCTTAAAGAACTATCATACGCTTGATCCTTTAATTCGGCTAACTTATTCAACTGTATTCGTCTGATTGCTCCAGCTGCAGAGATATCTAAGTTGCAATTCTTCAAAGCCCAACATGCTTTGTATTCCAGCTCAATTGGTAAATGACATGCCTTTCCGTAAACTAGATGATACGATGTGGTTCCTAATGGCGTTTTGTAGGCGATTCTGAATGCCCACAATGCATCATCTAATTTCTTAGCCCATATGTGTCCGTGATTACCAACAGTTCTTTCCAAGATCCTTTTCAAAGCTCGATTTGTTGCCTCAGCTTCCCCATTAGTTTGGGGGTGATAAGCTGTTGATGTCTTGTGAGTGACACCATACTGTTGCAGAACTTTCATGAATAAACGTTGCAAAAGTGTGTACCAAGATCATTGATTATTGCTTTCGGAGTTCCAAATCGACTGAATAAATTCTTGAGAAATTTGGTCACTACTTTGGCATCATTTGTTAGAAGAGCTTGAGCCTCGGCCCACCTGGAGACGTAGTCGACTGCAACGAAGATGTACTCTTTACCGTTAGATTTAGGGAATGGTCCCATGAAATCTAATCCCCAAATATTGAAGATTTCCACGGCCTGGATGTTTGTAAGTGGCATTTCATTCTAAGCTGTTATATTGCCTTGTCTTTGGCAGATATCGCAGCGTCTCACCAGGTCGTAAGCGTCTCGAAATATGGTTGGCCAGAAAAAACCGGCATTATACACTTTTCTTGCGGTCATATTTGCACCATGATGTCCTCCAGTAGGTCCATGATGGCTTTGGTGTAAGATATGTTCTGCCTCTTCTCTATCGACGCATCTTCGAATGATTTGATCAAGGCAGACCTTAAAAAGGAAAGGTCTGTCCCAATAGTAATATTTTATATCGCGGAAGAACTTTTGTCTTTGAGATGTTGGCATTCCTTTAGGTATTACTTTTCCTACCAAATAGTTGACAAAGTCAGCATACCAAGGATCATTTATAGATCGTGACCCTCGATAATACTTACCAACATGCATCAGCTGTTCTTCTGGAAACTGGTCTTGAATATCTTTCTCGTGCAGCTTATTCATTGAAGGATTTTCCAATCGGCTAAGATGATCCACCGCGACATTTTCTGCTCCCTTTTTATCTCTGATTTCGATATCGAATTCTTGAAGGAGTAGGATCCATCGTAGAAGGCGAGGTTTAGCATCTTGCTTCTTGAAAAGATATTTTAGAGCGGAGTGATCTGTATAGACAATAGTTTTGGACAAGATTAGATAGGAACAAAATTTGTCAAAAGCAAATACTACCGCTAGCAGCTCTTTCTCTGTGGTTGTGTATTTTTCTTGAGCGTCGGTGAGCGTCTTGCTGGCGTAGTATATTGGTTGAAACCTTTTCTCCTTCCGCTGTCCCAGAACTGCTCCAACTGCGAAATCACTGGCGTCGCACATGATTTCAAATGGGAGACTCCAATCCGGAGCAACCATGATCGGTGCATGCACAAGCAGATCTTTCAGATAGTCAAAGGCGTTGAGACAATCATCTGTAAAGACAAACGAAGTATCTTTTTCGAGATGATGATTCATAGGTCGAGATATCTTAGAGAAATCCCTGATAAAGCGATGGTAAAACCCGGCGTGCCCTAGAAATCTAACGTAGAGTTGTCCTAATGAGCTATATCCTAATGAGCTATAACTACGAGCCTATTATAAATCTAACGTAGAGTTGTCCGCAATCAGATAAATAATATATCACATGGATAGCAGTTATAGAATGTCAAATACACTGGAAGTTCTCCCAAATGTACAGACCAATTCAACCGACGACTATCCTCGAATCCTGGTCCCCAGTCACAGTCATCAGAGACGTCTGTATCGTGGCATTAATTGTTGATTGAACAATAACATGAACATGAATAATCCCACGGAACAAGTTGGGATAGTCGGGCTAACGGTCAGTTGGATTGTTCAGCATTAAACATATAAATCATCACAACTATTCTATGCATGTTAATCTACTGTGTAAAACATTATTCCGTATTTGAAAACCCTAATTATACAGTTACTGATATAATTCGGGAGGATAATTCTAGCATGCATCAATCCGAAGGCAACAATCAAACAAGAACATGCAGTAGGACATCACATAACAGAACACCATAACCCTAATCATGGCAGATAACTAATAATTAGATCATAGATATCCCGAAAGTTCTCTCAAAGGTACCTAACAAATAAACATGAATCTAATCTATCTCTAATCCTACGCTCCGTGTCTCTTATGATATGTTTCAACCTAGAGAACACAGCTATGTCGAGTTCATTGATCATCAGGCATAGAATAGGTAGAGAACGTACCACTAGTAATTGGCCAAGTTCTAGCAGGAATCTTCTAACCACAGCATAAGTTGGATAGATAAACATTTGACATTCAGTTTATAAGTTCATATACAGTTTAAAGCAACACAGACAGAGTAACATCATAGCATAAGTATATTAACTACTCCAACATAACTACATCATAATAAACACAAAGAAATGTCTAGCCTAACATTATATATCTAGCATACATTCCTAAACAAGCATAAACAAAGCAACACATGTTTAGAAATGGAAAGTAAGAGATATATAAATAGAACCTGATACGAATTTATTACAGACAGATCTTCGCGAAAAAAAAGTCTTGGAGTAACTCCGTACAAAAGCTAAAAGAACCTCTACCTAACTATCTCTCTAACTAGCTCAATTCTAGAGAGAGAAACTCTTCTAGAGAGAGAAACTAGAGAGAGAGTGATGTGTGTGAGAGAGAAAGTGAGGAGGAAGAAATGAAAGAGTGAGAAAGGTGTGTTTGAAGTGTGAGGGGGTATCCTCTATTTATAGGCAAAGCTCAAAATCGCACGTACAACTCACGAAGCAGCACGTACAAGCAAACGAAGCACGATATGGGGTAGCAGGGGCCGTATACGGCCTTGGTAGGGCTGTATACGGTGTAGTGAAGGCCGTATACGGTCTTGGCTAGGCCGTATACGGTTTCCAGGGCCGTATACGGTGTCCGTCTGATTTCGTTCGTTGCTTAAAACGTCCGTATCTCCTTTGTTACGCGTCCGTTTGACCTGATTCTTTCGCCTGTGGCTTGGTAATTCCGTTACACTTCTAATGGTACCAATCTCGTGGAAATTTGATGTGTAGATCTCAGGCGTTGCCGGAATAACTTTTATCGTTTTGTAAGTGCAGTGTCTTCTCCGTCCTTTGTCCGTTTCACTTGATTCTTGATTTTTCCGTCTCGTTTTTACCTATATAACAGATGGTAGCGGTTAAGAGGTATGTTTTGATAGGAAAGTGAGAGCGGAGGAATCGGCTTGGTTTAAAATACCGTGTTTTGTGTTGTTTTTGAGTGCTTTCAGTGATTGTTTGCTGCAACGTCCATATTTGAACCACTTTAGTGAATTTTACTAAATAATCAATGTTTTG
Organism: Helichrysum umbraculigerum; assembly: GCA_949592205.1. NCBI lineage: Eukaryota > Viridiplantae > Streptophyta > Magnoliopsida > Asterales > Asteraceae > Helichrysum > Helichrysum umbraculigerum. The sequence continues at coordinate 17,441,622 of CATIUR010000007.1, read as the reverse complement.
GAATATTTTCACTAAGGATTGGCTCAAAAAGTGAGGAATAATGGGTGCTAAAACATGACTTTTTATGTCACATCACCCATCTATGCTAGTTGTTCACTCAACTAGTAAGCTTATGTGTATATCGTTTTCAAAATATGTACTACTCGTTGGTGATGTTTTTGTGGTATTGTTTCTCAAAGATATTAGTATACTCATTTCGTTTCATACTTTGTACTTAATATTTCTGAAAAATATTAGTATAGTCGTTTCGTCTCATACTTGTATTTGATATTTCTCAAAAATATTAGTTTAGTTGTTTCGTCTCATATTTTGTACTTAGTATTTCTTAAAAATATGACTATTTTGTTATCAGTGTACGCGTTAAATATTTATAAGTTGTCCCATATTGTTTGCGTAAACACTTAGAATTCCTTTAGATTTATAGTCCTCAACCTTAACAGATTCTGTCCAAAATTTGTCCTTCCGTGTGACGTCATTTTGACTAATCAAACCTTAGTGTTTTGTCATGAAATTTTTACCACATGTTCATACATGTCTTAGGTTCAGTAAAAAGTAAGATTCATAATTTTTGGTCAAGTATAAGGTGTCCAAAATAATATATGTAGACAAACAGGTACAGCAGCTATATTCCTGGACAGTCGTCGGAAAAGTCGTTCGATGACCAAGTTATACTCATCCTCACGAAATGAGAAAATACAAATTTTAAAGCTAACTAAAAATGTGATTTTTTAGGAAAAAGATTCATGATTTTTGGACTTGTAGATAAAAAGTTATATTCACTCAAAGTGAGGTCTAGATCTGTCTCCAGAAAACAAATTTGACACTTGTTCTAATAAAATCATTTTGGGGTATCAAAACTAATCCAAAATGCATGAGACCACTTGGGTTTGAAAGCTAACATATTAAAGTAACTTTTGGATCAAGAATCACTTATTTTGGTCGTGTAAAACTCAAGTTATGACTTCATGATTTTCGTCTCCAGAAACTGTCCAGTTTCTGTTTTAGGTTATAAGATTTATATAGTGTTTTAAAACTTTATAAATCATGATTTTAGCATGTTTTGAGTGAAGATCTTTAGTTAGTGAATATCTAGCTTAAAAGCACATAAAACTCATGGAATCAAAGAGTGATCCTTACAAAGTTCTTGAATTTGAAAGATGAAGAAAGAGGGTGAGTTGCTTCCACTCTTGCTCCTAGCTTAATGAAGATGAAGTGATGAAGATGATGAGGATGATGATGCTTGATGATGATGAAGATGTTCTTGTTTTTGGATGAAAGATGAAGATGATGAAGTTGGTTGTTGATGATTGAGAGAAAATGGGGTGGAGTGTGTGTGTGATTGAGTGTAGAAATGAAAGAAGAAGGGGTGAGGGTTGTGCAGAAAATCAGCTAAGAAGAAGGGAGGGAGGGGGAGGCATGGTGTTGTGTCTCCTTGTCCCCTCATTAGACATTAAACCTAGATATTTTAGTCGTTAGCAGTAAGCGTTGATTAATTAAGGGCAAGCTAGGTGAATTAGGACAAATTAGGGTAGTTTAATATGTTACAAATTTAAAATAATCAAATTTCATAGTATTCATTGATTAATGTTAGTTCGTTTTTTTAAATCGTATTATCGAATTGTTGTTGCGTTTAGTTGAAATCGTTTTCGTTTGATTTCAATGTCTTCGTATCGTTATGCTATATCCTAGCATAATAATAATAAATAATTAACTATTGAAATAGTTGCGAGTTATTTTATGAAAGTTTTTATCACCAACGTTTGTAGTTGTCGGAATCGTCCGATAGTTTTGCGTAATTCTAATTAATTACGTATGTGAAATGCACCAAGTATTTAGCCTAAATATGTGACACCCCCAAATTCGGTCAACGCGGTCAACGCGTGATTTGCGAAAACATCAATTTAGGTGGGGGTGTTGACGTCAACATTTGACACTCATATAGATCAGAGCATATGATTATTGCTGAACAGTAAATTAAGATGCCATTTGAGTAAATAGTTTGTTACAAAAAGCTACAACCCGTCATAGTCGTAGAATAAGTATAAATTATACAAAATAAGTCTTGATTTGTCCCAAAATATGGCATCCACATTTGTCGTGGGTCGCCTAACTCCGTAAGTATGCGTTCTTACTTGTACTGTGACTTATCTGAAAAACATAGTAAAAAGTCAACAAAAGAGTTGAGTGAATTGCATTATTGTTGTTTGGTGTATCAGTGAAATGAGAGGATGAAGTATATAATAATATGAGAGTTCCAATTTTTCAACACTGGAGTATGGCTTCAAGCAGTAAGTGTCGACTAGATATTTTAGAAGTAGTATAAGTGGTGGTATTTAGCCCGTTAGTTTTGTGTACGGGTCCAATTATGTGCACAATTACATTTAAATTTCGTAATTATATTTTGAGGTATTTCTCCAAATACTTTAATATGAAGGACAAAAATAAGACTTTTATTATTTTCGACCTTTGGGTACGTTTTATGATTGACGCAGTCTTGTACGATACGTTTTAAATAAAACGTATAATGTTTTATATTATAACAATAATATAAATTTAATGATATTCGTAACTAATAATTTCATATTATTAATTATATGTTCACCAACATTTGTATTTTATTTTTGTCGGGTTCGTTCCGATAGTTCGTACATAATTATAATTAATTACGAAATACGTAGGACTTTTTGTACAAAAGTCTCGGGCTTGCTAGACTTATATCACATCATAGGTTTAGTTTACTTTTTAGCAGGGAATTAGCGTAAGAATGCACATGCTTAAGTTTAATCAATACTTAATTTGGAGAGTTGTCACATTCTCCCCCCAATAGGGAAATCTCGTCCCGGGATTTAAATTGAGTTGTGAGTCATGGTCACGCCCTCGAATAAGTGAGGATATTTCTTTCTCATCTCGTCCTCTCGTTCCCAGGTAAACTCTGGGCCATGTTTCGAGTTCCAACGAACTTTAACAAGTTCGATTCATTTGTGTCGAAGTTTCTGCGTTTTCGAATCCATAACTTCGATAGGTTCCTCCACAAAGTTTAGTTTTGAATCAATAAAGACTTCCTCAGGAGGAATGATTAACGTTTCATCCGATAGACACTCCTTCAAGTTAGATACATGAAAGGTGTCATGGATACTTTTAAGCTCTTGCAGTAGTTTGAGCTTGTAGGCGACAGGACCAATCCTTGCAAGGATTTCGAAAGGTCCAATGTAGCATGGGTTTAGTTTTCCTCGTTTGCTAAATCGTGCAACCCCTTTCCAGGGTGCTACTTTGAGTAGGACTTTGTCACCTACTTGAAACTCTAATGGTTTTCGTCTGTTGTCGGCATAACTCTTTTGTCGATCTCGTGCCGTTTTCAATCGGTTAAGTACTTGAGATATCTTGTCCGTTGTTTCTTGGACTATCTCAGGACCTGATAACTGTCTGTCGCCCAACTCTGCCCAACAGAGTGGGGATCAGCACTTGCGTCCATAATACGCCTCAAACGGTGCCATTCATATACTGCTGTGATAACTATTGTTGTAAAGAAATTCCTGCTAGAAGTTGGTGAGTATTCTAGCTACACCCCAATGTCAATCACACATGCTCGCAACAATTAGTCGAGCGTTTGTATCATTCGTTCGTTCTGACTGTCGATTTGTGGATGGTAGGCAGTACTCCTATCAGAATGAGTACCCAGTGCCTGTTGCAGTAACTGCCAGATGCGAGATGTAAAGCGCTTATCTCTGTTGGAGATAATGGATAGTGGTAATCGTACCAACCTATCGAAACATACAATCTCAGTTCGATCCCTCGACAATCAGTCCACACAGAATATGATATCAAAACCTTCCACTCTACCGGTAGTAAGTCTAATTCGAAGAGATGACCCTCAAACGTTAGGATACATCCCGGTACTGTTTCTCCTGATTCGATCAACTTACCGTCGGCTAGTTCTACGACATGTTTGTCATCTAGTTTACATGAGTCAACTTCTAAAAGTTGAGTCATCATTTTCCACGACATCTCGGTGATATCGTTAGGATTCAATCAATTTCGTTTTGTTGGATTGTCGTCCAAAAGTAAGATTTCGTTGGGATGTTACCCAAAATACAGTTTAGTCGAGATGTTTACCCAAATTACAAATTAAGTGGAATGTATGTCCCTAATATAGTTTAGTTGGGATGTCTGCCCAAATTACAATTTAAGTGGGATGTCTGTCCCTAATATAGTTTTGTTGGATCACTACTCAAAATATATTGTTCCAATTGGGGCGTTACCCAAAATATATAGTTTTCGTTGGGATGTTACCCAAAATATATAGTTTTCGTTGGGATGTTACCCAAAATATATCTTAAAACACTTTGCTGGTCATTCTCAGGCGTTTCCAAAGTCTACCGGTCGTTCTCCAGTTTGTAATACTGCTGGTCGTTCTCCAGCAAATCATAGTACTGGTCGTTCTCCAGTTTATCTACCGGTCGTTCTCCGGTTTAAAGCCTTACTGGTATGTTCTCCAGTATATCAAAACATTACCGGTACGTTCTCCGGTTAATTCAAAATAATACCGGTCGTTCTCCGGTTTATAAATGCGCACTGGTATGTTCTCCAGTATCTTATTCAAAGTGTTTGTAGAAATATTATTCGAAGTTATTGTTTTCATTGAAACGCTATCCAAAATATAGTTCTCATTGGGATGTTATCCAAAATAGAGTTGTAGTTTGAATGTTATCCAACATATAGTTGTAGTTGGAATGTTATCCAAAATATAGTTGTAGTTGGATTGTTATCCAATATATAGTAGTAGTTGGAATGTTATCCAAAATATAATTGTTAAGCATTTTCGTAAACAATTTGTATAAAAATTGTCACATAAAGTTTGTTATTTGTGGGGAGGAAATTTGTTTCGTGGAATTGGGTCTGATTACCCTAGTGGTTGTTTAAAACTCTATCTCGATTAGTGTATAGCGACACCTTACTATGTTTTGTTTGTGTGTTACTTAAAAGGCTCATTACTCCAATATGTATCACACTTCCATTTGTTCCCTCCATCCATTCGACTGATAAGTTGTCAGTCCTAATCGTTAAATGTTTAGTGAGGATTTGTTCGATCCTTTAGAAAGTGAGAGTTTGTTTGCATAGTAGTCAACTATGACCACGTAGTTGTCAAACATTACTTCCGTACGATCATGTTCGTATAAGATGTGACGGAATTCGTATGTATGTGTTGAATAGAAGTTTTAGTATAGCCTAGTAGGGGCACAGCCCGCCGAACATAGATTTTACGCAGATACGATAAGTACCACTTCTGCCATCATATAGTCATCATCATGCTGATCTCAGCTATACTCTGTGCCACTCGAGCACGCTCCCCTAACATTTGTACTCGGGCATAAGTAGCATGCAAAATTTTCGTTGTCTAAGTTCCTGTGGCCTTCAACAGGCTCGAGGCATTTTGTATGTGGAGATCATGTCTCCATCCAATCGGGGGTACTGTTTTGTAATTTCTTGAAACGTTATTTCGTGTGTTAGGAAGTTTCCTGATTAGTGTGTGAAGTATAGTAACTAAGGTAGGGACCATTAGTTTTATATATGTTTGCTCGTATAAGTGGGAGCTGTATGAATGAGAAGAGTTCCAGACTTTTAATATGATAAAAGTGCCCTCAAGCATTCTTCTAATGCTCAAGTGGGATTGACTGCCTCAAGTGTAGTTTGTTTCAGGGAATACAAGTTAGATTAACTATACATCAGATGATAACGTTTGTATAGATTAAGTGTGTGATGGTGTTGGTTGATGGTTTCTCGTGTATCGAGTTGCCATTGTTATCCCAACCATATTTGAGAAGTCGCGCGTAGGAACACACAATTATTTATCTAAACGCATTGTGACAATAGTTGTCATATAGAGAGTTAGACATATACAAATATGAGAAAGCATGAGTGTCTTAACCAAGGCTATAGTCTAGGTCTCTAAGGCTTTCAGGTCACTTAAAGACTTCTAGTTCGCTATAACCAATGGCTCTGATACCAAACTGTGACACCCCCAAATTCGGTCAACGCGGTTAACGCGTGATTTGCGGAAGCATCAGTTTAGGCGGGGGTGTTGACATCAACATTTGACACTCATATAGATCAGAGTATATGATTATTGCTGAACAGTAAATTAAGATGCCATTTGAGTAAATAGTTTGTTACAAAAAGCTACAACCCGTCAAAGTCGTAGAATTAGTATAAATTATACAAAATAAGTCTTGATTTGTCCCAAAATATGGCATCCTAATTTGTCGTAGGTCGCCTAACTCCGTAAGTATGCGTTCTTACTTGTGTTGTGACTTACCTGAAAAACATAGTAAAAAGTCAACAAAATTGTTGAGTGAATTCACAGTGTTTATAAGTATGGTTTGTTAAACCAAATTCATTTGTGTGTTGTTGACATGCGAGTCAATTAAGTTTCGTTTCCAGAGAGTTGTAAGAAGGTAAGTATCCTATGTTCATAGGAAAACATTATTATATGTTCGCACAAAAGCATTCAAGTATTCATTGAATAGTTCGTAATCATAGTATGAAATCATCCACATAATGAGAAGCACCAAAGCAATTAAGTAGCACATAAGCACCAAAGCAATTATGAACAATTATTGCATGTTGTAGCAAAAACGTTAGCTATGTTTTTCACCCCAAGTTTTAAAAGCAATCAAAACAGTGAAAAGGGGGCTGTGAACTCACAGTAGTAAATGCGATGTGAATGCTAGCAGGTGTGTGTATCGTCGCCCAAGATATGTTGACCTATACGCAATCATTGTGTTAACATAAGTACTTTGATTTGTTCATCAAATTATGTTAATGGTTCGTTTGTTTTGAAGAAATTGTTAATTTCTTATTCGTACAAGTTGTTGGTGACAATATGCATTGGAAATATGTAGTATTTCTCAAGTCGAATATTTTGCTAAGTATATATACATATATGTAGTTGTATATATATTTGAAAGTCGTTTCGTTCTCATTGTACACACATATATATACTTGTTTTATATATGTATGTATATAAATAATCTTGTTGTATATCACTAATTTGTACGTTGGTGATGATACATTGAGAATTATTAGTGTCTCTAGAGTTGAAAACATTTGTATCTCAAGTTGTGTCATTGAGATAATTGGCGACACTAGGGTTGTGTCGCAAGTTAGTACCGCTAGTTATAATTCCCGGTTTCCACTTCTAGTTATAATTTCTTCCGTTTCCACTGCTAGTTATAATTTTCATCCGTTTCCACTTCTAGTTATAATTTTCATCCGTTTCCACTTCTAGTTATGATTTCCTCCGTTTCCACTGCTAGTTATACCGTTAACACTGCTAGTTATACCGTTTCCACTTCTCTGTTTCCACTTCTAGTTATAATTTGAAACAACCTAGATTTTTATTCGAATTCGTTTATGTTTTTGTTTATGTTTCGAGTGGTAAACGTTTACATATGTTTTTACACAATGTTACTTAAGTTTTTACCTTTCGATTTTATATTTTTTTATACACATTTACATATATGTATTTTGGGTACAGGGGGTGTTTTTCATGGCTTCACTTATATCATCATCATCACCAACAAACTAGATATATATATGATGTTATATTCACACCATATTAAACGAAAGTTATGCATAGAATTTAGAAATGTGAAGTTTCCTTACTTTTGATTTTGAAGATGATGATGACCGGATGATGATGATGATGATCACAGGAAGATGGTGGTGATGAGATGATACGGTTGATAATGATGGAACGACGATGATGATGATTATTGTGTAAATGTTCTTGGTTGTTAGTAGATGGTTGTGAATTGAAGTTGTTTGATGAAGAAGATAAAGTTCCCTTGCTTGATGTCTTCTGTCGTGTGACACCCGGTCAAAAATGACCCAAATTTACGTCCAAATTTAAACTTTTATTACAAAGTATTACATAACCCGAAACGATTATCTAATAATCACATATACACAAATCTGGTAGAACGCAGAAACCCAAAATGGATTTGGACGAAAAGCATTTTTCAATGAAGTATTATTATAGAGGATAATAATAACTTACTCCGAAAATTATTTGAATACATTTTAGATACAGAAAACTATCCGTACATTTTAAGTAAAACAAAGTTACAATTTTAAATATCCGTAAAGTCATTTTTATAAAATACTTTGATCAAAAAGAGATACGATTATGTTTTTAGAAAATTTTCATTTAAAAAGATTATACTATATAACGATCGGGTACGCGAACACGGATACAATCAAATCAAGTATTGGAGCCGGTATATACACCGACTCCAATAATGCAGATAACACACACACACATCGATCTATCTATCTCTTTCTCTGCTCACTCTCTCGATCTCTCATCTCTCCCTCTCTTTTTGATTCTTCAAACAACAAACAACAACATCATCAACACAATCATCACCATCTTCTTCATCCTTCTTCATCATCATCATCATCGAATCATCATCATCATCACTAACGATTTCATTTTTAATTTGGTAAGAATCACTTCCGATTTCCTTAAGTTTTCGTGTTTATATAACTTGTTTTAGCATGTACTAGTGTTATATTATCGAATATGTCCAAGAATCACTCCCCAAAACCCATTTTTTTAGCTGGAACTTCGAACAGACCTGAAAAAGCCACCATAGCTGTTCGGCTAGACAAAAGCAGTTCGGCTATACCAAAGCCGTTCGGCTATACCAAAGCAGATTGGCTAAGCTCAGCCGTTCGGCTAAGAAACCTTAGCCGATCGGCTATGTGATCTTTTCCAGCAAACCATATTTTGTAGTTTTGTAGTCCTCTGAGTCGCGGTCGTTTGGGCAGCTTGATCGCCAAAATCCGAGTTCGTATGAGGGAGATATGGCCAAAACAGTGCAGCCTCGCCAAATTTGTTTAACTACGAACTTTTACACATATATTCATGCGAGCAACAAACGTAACTTTTAAAACATAAATACACGAGTTATATTTATACAAACAAACATACCGTATGTTTTAAAACATTATATATATATATATATATATATATATATATATATATATATATATATATATATATATATATATATATACGAGATGCATATCTTTACAAAAACAAACCACGTTAGATTTTGGAATATGATTTCAAATTGTCACCAATGAGTCGTACTCGATTTTACAAAAATTCAAACATAATACGAGACGAGTACTTTGGACGTAACTAACCAAATGAACAACTAAACAAACGAATTTTTACGCGTACACTTACAAATATAAAATCTTGCATGTTTAGGGCATTAGGAGATTACTGTTGGCATACACACGCACTTTAGGATTGCTTGCTCTACAGGTGAGTCTCACGGCCCCTTTTTACTATTTTACTATTTTGGGGGAGATGCATTACTTGTTTTACTTGAACACATGTACTTACTTACTTGATTTCTTACTGATTTACTGGTATATTGATTGCATGGGTTTTAATTTGATCCACTGAAAGCCTCCTTATCATAAGTTGTTAGTTATGGACTTAAGCGCGATTACTAGTAAATGGATCCATTTGGGACTGACAATCCCTACTTGGGGTAGTAGCGCTACCACGGATTTCACCGTAGAAATAGGCATATTAGTATTTGTTACATATGAGTGTTCGGATAGCACTCACGGGGGTACGTGATACTGTACTTGACTGTACCATTCACACTACACTGTTAAGCTTCAACTATGGTGCTCATGGCAATGTATACCAAACTATTGCAACTGTGCAATACTTACTTACTTATAATACTTGATGTGTTCAAAACTGTTCTTACTATAAACGTGTGAGATTCACCAACCTTTTGGTTGACCTTTTTAGTGATGCATTCTCAGGTACACAGAAACAGTAGGGTTGCCCAGTAAGGATGCCCGCAGGGTATGCTAAGCTAGAACGAGTCGCATGCAATTACACCTATGAAGATTTTACTTGCATTATCTTTTGTACTTTGATTATGTACTTCAAATCTTCAGAATCATTTTGCGAACTCGCTAATGATGTACTACTTAAAACCTAAAACTTTGTACTACTTTTGAAAACTTATGTAACGTACTGTATTTCAATGTATTTTCTAAAACGTCTAATTTAGAGTCGTTTACTATATATCTTGTGCTTTGGTTATTGATTAGTCACGCCCCGACCCGATTCGCTTCCGCAACCCGAATTAGGGGGTGTGACAGATTGGTATCAGAGCCTAAGGTTATAGCGAACTAGGTTGCATTTAGTGGGCCTAGACTATGACCGTTAGGCAGTATTCCTCATTAGATATAACTGGTTCAGGGGTTTCATCATACAAGTTTAATTTAACATAGCTTGATCAACTATGTACAATTAAATGAAGATGATGTAAGATCTGAAAGGGGTTATGTTGAACAGGAATGCACTAGTTGACTCTGACCACGAGAGAACCGTGACTTGTACTTGTTCTGTGCTAGATACAACTAGGTGGATAATATGTATGTATGCATGGGTTATACATATATGATTAGGCTTAGTGATATCCTCGGATACTTGGTAGCGAACTTATTGTTCTATTACACTTAGGAATAGGCCTATGGTAAGTTGATCGAGTCAGGAAAATAGTACCGGGATGTGCCCTGCCTGAAAGGGTCATCTCTTCGAAATAGGCTTACCTAGGTAGACATTAAGAACTTCGACACCCTATTCTCCACGAACTGGTCATCAGAGGACCATCCTTCACTCACCCATCAGTTTTAATATTCGAATCCAGTATTCCTCTAAGTACAAAATCTTTTCATACCTCCCTATCACATTCCGCAAAACTACTGATATCTGTTCGGATGTAATATCCCTTTTCCTTTTGAAAACCTTAATCCTTGTAATCATTTGAACTCGCAAGTTAGATGATTACAACCACTGTTATTTTACACTATTGATTGTCACTTGTGTTGTGGTATATTACCATTATATATACAACTATGATTATCATATTCTTATACGAAACTCTGACATGTCCCTTATCCTTATTGAAGGAACATGCCTCCGCGACGCCAAAATTCACTCAAGCTCAGGTAGATCGACTGGTTGCTGACGCACTAAGTGCTGAGCGACAACGATCCGGCGGCGCTGAAACACCACCAAATACCGCTGTGGTAAAACCTTGCACCTACAAGGACTTCCTTAACTGTAAGCCTCTGAACTTCAACGGCACTGAAGGTGCCATTGGGTTGTTAAGATGGCTGGAAAAGACTGAGGCAGTTTTTCGCATCTGCAACTACACTGAGGACTGTAAGGTCAAGTTCTCCACTTATACTTTCATGGATGATGCTCTGACATGGTGGAACACTTATGCTGACTCGGTGGGCCAAGACATTGCTTTAGAAACTCCCTGGGATGAACTGAAGAAAATGCTCAAGGATGAGTATTGTCCTAGGGATGAAATCCAACAGCTAGAGGCGGAATTCTGGAATCTCTCCACTCAAGGAGATGACATTGCTGGCTACTCTTCTCGATTCAATCAGTTAGCACACCTGTGCCCATATATGGTTGATACGGAATCCAAGCGAATTGAGCGCTATCTCTGGGGACTTCCTCCACAAATTCAGGGAATGGTTACTTCATCAAACTCTCCCACATTTCATGGTACAGTACGTATGGCACACAAACTGATGGCAAAAATGGTTCATCAAGGAACCGCTGGCGGCAAAAATACTGGAAACAACTCGGGAGATAACAAGAGGAAAGCTGATGGAAGCTCTGGAAATCAGAGCCAAGCTAACAAGAAGCCTGCAACTGCTCAGGCCAACACCTCTGAATCCGATGACAAGAAAGAGTATAAGGGAGGAAAGCCCTATTGCTCTAAGTGCAAGCTTCATCATGATGGTCTATGTCCTTGCACCAAATGCAAGCGATTTGGACATGTTACCAAGGACTGTAAAGCAACCACCACTGGTATCGACGCCTCTTCACCCAAAACCTGTTATGAGTGCAATGGTACCGGGCATTTCAAGAGAGATTGCCCAAGACTGAAGGACAAAAACAACAACGCCGCTAAGGGCAGGTTCTATGTACTTAATGCTGAAGGTAATCACCAGAACCCTAGACTTATTGACTTACTCAACACGGGTACGTTCACTCTCGAATAACCAAAACTGCATCTGTACTACTTACTTTGATAGGTTCCATTTACTGCTTAGCATTTTATCTGTTCCTTAGATTCTAAGTACAAAAAAAAAATAAGGAAATTGGCGAACTATTTCAGATAGACAGTATGATACCAAGGAATTGCGTGTTAAACTTAGTGAACAAGCAACACAATCTATACAAATTATCTATCGAAGTAGCACACTGAACACTCCACAAACAATCACACGTTGGAGGACAACCAACTTAGTGAGGAACATATGGTGTTTCCTTACCTTCTTACCCTAGATATTGACATGGTAACAACTAAAGAAGTGTCAAAAGAGATGACGCTTGAGGTAGAAATTGTGGAACAACCAATGGAATTGGTGATACATACAAATATAATTAGGCTATTATGGGATATAGGTATATATACATACATAGGCCTCGACTACGTACTACTCACTAGGCTATTATATACTGAATGTATAGGAATAGGCCTTTACTCGATGATACTTTTGAGATCACCTACACCACTACAACCGACAAACATACCTACTTCAATGTCCTTTGATACGAAATTCTACTGTCTACTAAATTCTACGTCTACAACGTACTCCATTTTCAACAATTTCAACATGCTTTTACCCCGAACTTTTTCATAAATTCTGTTTTTGAATAGATTTTGTTAAACAAGATTTCAAAACTTAGCCGATGACAAAAAAATTTCAACCGAACTATTTATCGACTAAAGTTTTCATCGTACTTCAAAGTTTTCAACCGACTTTCACTATCGAAATTTTCTGATGAATGTACTTTTAACAAACATGTTGCAGAATTTTTTTCGAAATGTTTTATAGAAGTTTCAAAACTTCAAAACCGTGCAAACTTACTTACTATACACAACTTTATACAAAATTTCAAACATTGAATGGTCAACGAAATTACACAGTACACAATGACCTCCTTGCTGTTTAAAGAACAAAATCTACCAGGATCTGAATAGGGATGCGAGTATGGTTACTCGCTAACAACCTAACTACTTTCATACTACTTACTGGATAAACTTTACTTGCTACTTGACACTTGTTATGTTTTTCCTAGATTCTAAGTGCACAATAGGGTTAGGGGAAAATAACAATTTAGATCTATAGTCTCTATGTATGAAACTAGTTTTAGCACAAAGATATAGGAATAACATATCCTACGCTGGTGTATACCGGAAAACATACCGGTTGACTTTTATATACTGGGTAACGTCCCAAGTAAAACAAATTTTTGGGTGACGACTCACATAAAACCGTATTATGGGTAACACCCCACATAAAACTAAAATGTACTAAACCACTTCGTTTCTATATGAGACTGATAGAGTCTAAGGTAGGCTGCTAGTACAAAATGTAGCTGTATTCCAGCAATTGGCTGAACGATCAACCTTGTCCTGCTGACAAAACAATCAAGGATTTACTGTGTTACTTTAGGCTACTAGTACACATTGTAGCTACCCTCTAGTGATCGACTGGCCTGGTCATGTAGGCATAATGGTCAACGCATCCTGAAACTTCACTTCGAATTCCTTAGTCGCCGGTAGGGCACTAGTTCAACAAGGGGAGAAAGACAACGTTGGATAGGTGTTGTCCGACCTACGTAGATAACACGCAGACTATAACTTGAATACAACGATAAATACTACGAACAAATTTCGGGACAAAATTCTCCTAACAAGGGGAGAATGTGACACCCGGTCAAAAATGACCCAAATTTACGTCCAAATTTAAACTTTTATTACAAAGTATTACATAACCCGAAACGATTATCTAATAATCACATATACACAAATCTGGTAGAACGCAGAAACCCAAAATGGATTTGGACGAAAAGCATTTTTCAATGAAGTATTATTATAGAGGATAATAATAACTTACTCTGAAAATTATTTGAATACATTTTAGATACAGAAAACTATCCGTACATTTTAAGTAAAACAAAGTTACAATTTTAAATATCCGTAAAGTCATTTTTATAAAATACTTTGATCAAAAAGAGATACGATTATGTTTTTAGAAAATTTTCATTTAAAAAGATTATACTATATAACGATCGGGTACGCGAACACGGATACAATCAAATCAAGTATTGGAGCCGGTATATACACCGACACCAATAATGCAGATAACACACACACACATCGATCTATCTATCTCTTTCTTTGCTCACTCTCTCGATCTCTCATCTCTCCCTCTCTTTTTAATTCTTCAAACAACAAACAACAACATCATCAACACAATCATCACCATCTTCTTCATCCTTCATCATCATCATCATCATCGAATCATCATCATCATCATCACTAACGATTTCATTTTTAATTTGGTAAGAATCACTTCCGATTTCCTTAAGTTTTCGTGTTTATATAACTTGTTTTAGCATGTACTAGTGTTATATTATCGAATATGTCCAAGAATCACTCCCCAAAACCCATTATTTTAGCTGGAACTTCGAACAGACCTGAAAAAGCCACCACAGCCGTTCGGCTAGACAAAAGCAGTTCGGCTATACCAAAGCCGTTCGGCTATACCAAAGCAGATTGGGCTAAGCTCAGCCGTTCGGCTAAGAAACCTTAGCCGATCGGCTATGTGTTCTTTTCCAGCAAACCATATTTTGTAGTTTTGTAGTCCTCTGAGTCGCGGTCGTTTGGGCAGCTTGATCGCCTAAATCCGAGTTCGTATGAGGGAGATATGGCCAAAACAGTGCAGCCTCGCCAAATTTGTTTAACTACGAACTTTTACACATATATTCATGCGAGCAACAAACGTAACTTTTAAAACATAAATACACGAGTTATATTTATACAAACAAACATACCGTATGTTTTAAAACATTATATATATATATATACGAGATGCATATCTTTACAAAAACAAACCACGTTAGATTTTGGAATATGATTTCAAATTGTCACCAATGAGTCGTACTCGATTTTACAAAAATTCAAACATAATACGAGACGAGTACTTTGGACGTAACTAACCAAATGAACAACTAAACAAACGAATTACTACACGTACACTTACAAATATAAAATCTTGCGTGTTTAGGGCATTAGGAGATTACTGTTGGCATACACATGCACTTTAGGATTGCTTGCTCTACAGGTGAGTCTCACGGCCCCTTTTTACTGTTTTACTATTTTGGGGGAGATGCATTACTTGTTTTACTCGAACACATGTACTTACTTACTTGATTTCTTACTGATTTACTGGTATATCGATTGCATGGGTTTTACTTTGATCCACTGAAAGCCTCCTTATCATAAGTTGTTAGTTATGGACTTAAGCGCGATTACTAGTAAATGGATCCATTTGGGACTGACAATCCCTACTTGGGGTAGTAGCGCTACCACGGATTTCACCGTAGAAACAGGCATATTAGTATTTGTTACATATGAGTGTTCGGATAGCACTCACGGGGGTACGTGATACTGTACTTGACTGTACCATTCACACTACACTGTTAAGCTTCAACTATGGTGCTCATGGCAATGTATACCGAACTATTGCAACTGTGCAATACTTACTTACTTATAATACTTGATGTGTTCAAAACTGTTCTTACTATAAACGTGTGAGATTCACTAACCTTTTGGTTGACCTTTTTAGTGATGCATTCTCAGGTACACAGAAACAGTAGGGTTGCCCAGTAAGGATGCCCGCAGGGTATGCTAAGCTAGAACGAGTCGCATGCAATTACACCTATGAAGATTTTACTTGCATTATCTTTTGTACTTTGATTATGTACTTCAAATCTTCGGAATCATTTTGCGAACTCGCTAATGATGTACTACTTAAAACCTAAAACTTTGTACTACTTTTGAAAACTTATGTAACGTACTGTATTTCAATGTATTTTCTAAAACGTCTCATTTAGAGTCGTTTACTATATATCTTGTGCTTTGGTTATTGATTAGTCACGCCCCGACCCGATTCGCTTTCGCAACCCGAATTAGGGGGTGTGACATGTCGATGGGATGAAACTCACAGAGAAAAGAGTTGAGTGAATTGCATTGTTGTTGTTTGGTGTATCAGTGAAATGAGAGGAGGGAGTATATAATAATATGAGAGTTCCAATTTTTCAACATTGGAGTATGGCTTCAAGCATTAAGTGTCGACTAGATATTTTAGAAGTAGTATAAGTGGTGGTATTTAGCCCGTTAGTTTTGTGTACGGGTCCAATTATGTGCACAATTACATTTAAATTTCGTAATTATATTTTGAGATATTTCTCCAAATACTTTAATATGAAGGACAAAAATTAGACTTTTATTATTTTCGACCTTTGGGTATGTTTTATAATTGACGCAGTCTTGTACGATACGTTTTAAATAAAACGTATAATGTTTTATATTATAACAATAATATAAATTTAATGATATTCGTAATTAATAATTTCATATTATTAATTATATGTTCACCAACATTTGTATTTTATTTTTGTCGGGTTCGTTCCGATAGTTCGTACGTAATTATAATTAATTACGAAATACGTAGGACTTTTTGTACAAAAGTCTCGCGCTTGCTAGACCTATATCACATCATAGGTTTAGTTTACTTTTTAGCAGGGAATTAGCGTAAGAATACACATGCTTAAGTTTAATTAATACCTAATTTGGAGAGTTGTCACAAAATACGTACTAAATACTAACAATGACATTTTAATTAAAGGTAATTAAAGGTAAACGTTAACCTTAATTTGTCGGTTGTCACATCCTCCCCTTGTTAAAATAATTTCATCCCGAAATTTAGCTCGTGGTCTCGGTTGGAGTGGGGTCTGGGAAGAGGTGAGGGTATTTCTGATGTATCTGGTCTTCTCGTTCCCATGTGAATTCAGGACTTCGTCTTGAATTCCACAAGACCTTAATGATGGGGATACGACTCTGTTTCCACCTTTTGATTTCAAGGTCCATGATTTCCACAGGTTCTTCAACGAAATGAAGCTTGTCATCAATTCGAATTTCGTCGAGTGGGATAATGAGCGTTTCATCGGACAAACACTTCTTTAGATTCGAGAGGTGGAAAGGGTTATGAACGCTACTGAGTTCTTGAGGTACTTGGAGTCGGTAAGCCACTGGACCAATTCTTTCCAATATTTTGAACGATCCAATGTATCTAGGGTTTAACTTTCCCCATTTTCCAAAATGAATTACACATTTCCAAGGTGATACTTTTAGCAACACTTTGTCCCCAACCTGAAATTCTAGGTGTTTGCGTCTCATGTCAGCATAACTCTTTTGACGATCACGCACAGCTTTCAGTCGGTTTTGTATCCCTATAATTTTCTCAGTTGTTTCATGAATGATTTCAGGACCTGTGATTTGACTATCTCTAACCTCAGTCGAACACACGGGTGATCTACACTTTCTTCCATAAAGTGCTTCGAATGGTGCATCCTTGATGCTGGTATGGTGGCTATTGATACGAAAACTCGCACAGGGGTAAATGATTTTCCCAACCATTACCGAAATCAACTACGCAAGCTCGTAGCATATCTTCCGGTGTTTGGATAGTTCTTTCACTTTGAACATCGGTTTCAAGATGGTAAGCCGTACTCATATCCAAACGAGTACCTAAGGCTTTCTGTAGCCAAAACCTAGAGGTGTGTAATGCCCCTAAATTCATAAGTTTTAAATTATATAATATATGTTTTATTGTTCAAGTTATAAAATGCATATATGCATTAAATGTGCAATGTGTTTAAATATAGTTGCATATAGGAAAGTGTTAATAGGACTAAGAATGTTAAGTAATTAGTTAGAAGTGTCATATGAGTCAAGTGAGTGAACATGAGGGGGCAAAGTGAAAATATGTATATAAAAATTTAGCTTCAAGCTTCTTCTCCTCATTTCCTAATACAAGAAATTAAACACATAGAGGGAGAGGAGAGTGCGACGCAGGAACAAAGAGAGGAAAAAGGAAGATTAAGTCTAGCTAGGATTTTGACGCGCCCCCAGCCGTCGGTAAGGAATTACCTTGTCATTTCACCGGCTACTGGCGGCGTGTCAGGGGTTGTTTTAATTTTTATAAGTGCGAGGCCTAAGTTTCCCTAACAATGCTAATCCTAAGGGCGAGCCAGTGGTAGGTATGACCTAGAGTCGTTCTTCAAACTGACTGAATTGAAACTTAGACGAGGCGTATGATGGCTTTCAAACTAGTGAAGGGTTTATAAAATAGTGGAGGAGTTTTGGGTTTTTTATATTAACTAACTTAGGCAAATAAATAAATAAAAGCGAAATAAAATAAAGCGTAAAACAGATAAAATAAAGATAGTGTTTGCTTAGATTTCATTAATTAAGTTATGGGTTGATATTTGGAGAAACTGTTTTGAAAGATGTTTGGTAATTACTATTCTTGGATACTTGTGATGTAAACACTAGATTCTCTACTAATTAAATTCACATTAGCATGTCACACGGGAACTAGGCTATGGTGATTCTGATCAGACTGACATGCCCAACTCTCAACAATTGTCCTGTTAAGAACAAATGGCTCTTTCCTAGAATACGAGGATTCCTATGCGCATGAATAGAGTGGCAGATCAATTATAAGGTCCGACCATTCTTAACATGACAAAGTATTTAGAATAATATGCAAAATCTTAATTTAAGTTTAATATTGCTTTCTTATGAATGGTGACAAAATCTGAAGGTACTAGACAAAACTTAATGGTTTCTTGTCATCGTAACAATTTTTTATACTAATAAAAGTTCAATAATGACTTTAAACCAGCCCTTGCTTAAGACTTCCCAATAAATCCCCTAGTTATTCATAGCATTTCTCACTTGAAGTGGTTCCGCCGCTTCGAACCTTGGCCATGTCTTGTCCTACGGTAATCCCCCATGTAGTCTTGCGGTTTCATGGTTTCATACCTTTTGACAAATTATATTGACACAAATGACTGACTACCTTTTATATTGACGTCATTAAAAAGGTGTTGTAATCACGTTTATTGGTGGAAAGGCGATAGATTAATTTAAAGTTTAAAAGTCTATTTAGAAAGGTTAATTAAACTAGGTTTCTCATTTATTTAATATTAGTCCGTAATATAACTACCTTCGGTCGTTACACAGCTTCCACGTATTTGTACGACACCTAAAGTGTTTCCAACGTTATACTGCATAACAGTCGAATAGGGGCCGTCATATTACTTTGTAATATTGTATTGTTTCGTAATATGACTACCTTCGGTCGTTCATCGACTTCCATACGTTTGTACTCTACCTTGAAGTGTTTCCAGTACTATATCGAGGAACAGTCGAATATGGGCCGTCATATTACTTTATTATTAATTATTAATCATCCCATAATTAACTAACTACATCGCAAACAAACACAAGTATACTACTCGCAAATCATGGCAATAACTAAATCTAGCATAATTAAAGTAAACACAATTAATTAAGATAGATAAGGATAGAGATAACCATGATTAAAATGCGAGAGTAAACTTGAATTAATTGACACAATTCCGAGCATACACCGAAGATTACAATGCGTTCCTTACTTTCCTTCTATGCCTAATTAAACTCCTAACTAGTTTAATTACTAGTTGAAACTAATCTAGAGAGAGAGTAAAAAGAGAGAAATTTGTAACTTATTTCTAGAGTGAGAAAATAAGCTAGGAAGGTGTGTTTTTGAATTACGAATCCAACGATATATTTATAGCTGAAATCCGGCTCACGATAGCAAAGTTAGGCTCATTTTAGCGAAAAAGCATGCGCGGTACGCGTACGGGACGAAAAAGGTGGCGCACGGACGAAAAGCACCCAGCACCGGGTGGCAACGGGCCGGCACCGAGTGGTAGCGGGCCGGCACCGGCTCAGTGCACCAAAAAGTGGGCCGGCAGCCAGCAGGCGGCCGGCCGGCGGCAGCCCTTTGCCGGTCGTACGCCTTCTTCGGTTCACGTTTTCATGCGTATATCCTTCGTTATACGTCCGATTGTGATGATTCTTTTTGCATTGGAATCGATTTTTAAAAAAGAAGACTTTGATGTAAAGAAATCCCTGAGATGATTTTCCAATCTTGAGATGTCTTGTTTCGATTAGTTTGAATCTTTCGTAGCACGTGGAATCTTCATTTCTCATTCGTTTTTGGTGATTCTTTTTGTATTGGATTCGATTTTTGAAAACGAAGACTTTGGCATGGAGAAATCTCTGAGACGATCCTTTTTTACTTGAAATCTTGTCTTTGTTGCCTTGAATCTTCAAACACGTGTGAAATCTTCGTTTTTCGGCCGTTTTGCCTGATTTTTCTCGTGCTTCCTTATTTTAACCTACTTGATAAAATATCATTGATTAATGTAATATTTGAGCTCTTTTTCCAAGTATTGTTCTAAAATGAAAGAGATATCATTAGTAAAAACGTGACTTTTTACGGAATATCAGGTTTTGAATTAATTGAAGCTAGCAAACTCAAATTCATAAGTTTTAAGGTACAAATAACCTTTCCTTTTGTTCAATTTCATGATAGAGATTGGTTCTCATAAACCCTAGGTTATGGAAATTGTCAAGTAAGTGGTTAATCAAACAAATTGATGTTTCATATATGTTTTCAAGATATATTATGAACTAATCATGTAAATTGTTATTTGAATGATCATGTGTACATGGGTGTTAGTAAATTAGTAATTTGTAAAGATTTTATATATCAAAGTAATGAAATTGTAAGTAAGTAAACACCCATGTATGTGAAATTGATAAAAAGAAGATTTATGAATTATGTAAAAGAAGTTAAATTTATATGCTTATGAGTGTTGATGATTCTATAAATATGTGAAAGTTATATGTTAAGTGAAAAGTGGTGTTATTGAATTAACACCTATGTTATGGTTTAAGAGTTAAGTTATGTGGTCAAGTAATTTATTGTGTAAGTGATATGTGTTTATGTGCCTATGTGATTAGGTGGACAAAGTGTTGAAGTTAATCCAAGTATTTCTCATAATCAAAGCCAAGGTAAGTATATGGATAATTGTGAAATTAAATGGTAGTCATGACATTAACTTGATGCTAGCCAAGTAATGATCATGGCCTCACTTGTATTAAGATGTTAATTATTTATAATTAACATGTGGAAGTGGTTAAGGATCCCTAATTATGTGGAAGCTGTTAAGTTAATTATTCATTTACTTACTAAGCAATGTGCTTATTTCATTAAGTTTAACTTGTTGTAGGTGATTCAAGTGGAAAGAGGGACAATTTGGGTAAAAAGACCATGGAAAGCTAATGGTGGCTTGTTGCTAGCCGATAACAAGTTCTAATCCCAATTGAATCATGCTCGATGCTAAAGTGCACCCCTTTTTGGAAAGTGTTGAGAAACATGTTTGGATATTATAAGTTCACCCCTGATTTGTATATAATGTTTTGTATAAGTAAATGTTAAGTCATGTGGTGATATGTAAGTTTATAAAGTTGAAAAGTATGCTTAGATTGTATGTTGAAATCAAAGATATTTGGAAGTGTAAGTCTTTGAATAATGATAATGCAAAAGTTTGACTTTGACTTTATGGAGTCAAATGGGTTATAATTGGTGGAAGTAAAGTGATTGGTTTGGTCATAACCCAAATGGGTAGTTATGGTGCCCAAATGGGTCACCAATTAGGTAAAGTGTCAAAATGGGTTACATTTGTAGTAAGTTGGTTGTTATTGTTGAAATAGAGTCAATTTGTAATGTTGAAAGTGTTGGTAAAATCTGAAAGTCAGACCTTGTGTCGTTTGGAATTTGACTTGTCATGAAAATGACTAAAAACGACCATATTTTAGCTAATGGTCCAAATTTTGATAAAATGCGAAATTTGAAAAAGTGTGAACAGGGAAGTGTTTATATACATCTAAGAAATGTGCACGCAAAGTTTCGTGGTTATAGGTTTAACGAGTAAAGAGTTATGTCGTTTTAAAGTTCATGTTGTGGTATAAAAAAGTGCAGAATTTGGATCAGGTCTGAGGTCTGCTGGAACTGGGGGGTACCCAGCGGGTAACCCTCCTACCAGGCGGGTAACTCTTACCCGGTTGCCTGATATGGCGGGTAAGCTACCACCAAACGGGTAGCTTGTGTACAAAATGGGACAGAACAAATTGGGCGTTGGAGACTTTGGTGTCTACCCAGCGGGTAGACAGGGTACCCAGCTGTAGCTGATGATCTTTGTTTTGATTTAAAGTTTAAGTCTATTTAATATAAACTAAAATCATAATGAACATAATAGACTATTTTACAATGTTTATAATATTGTAATGAGTAAAAAAAAAAGTTCAAAATTTTCGGGGTGTTTCAAGGTGAAACGACTATCTCTATCCGAGATGATCGAGATGGGTACGCCGTGTCTTTTCACCACCTCCTTCAGATAAATACGGGTTAAATGTTCCATCTTATCAGTTTCTTTGATTGCTAGGAAATGCGCAGACTTTGTGAGATGGTCGACAATCACCCTAATCGTGTCGCAACCGCTTGGCGTTTTTGGCAACTTAGTAATAAAGTCCATTGTTATCTACTTCCATTCCCATTGTGGTATTTCTGGTTGTTGAAACAATCCTGATGGTTTTTGGTACTCGGCCTTTACATTAAAACACGTCAAGCATTTGCTAATGTAGGTAGCTATGTCAACCTTCATGTTGGGCCACCAATAGAACTCCTTGATGTCGTGATACATCTTATCAGCTCCGAGATGTATAGAGTACTTAGATTTGTGTGCTTCATCCATCACCAAATCTCTTAGGTTTTCGAAACTCGGTAACCATATTATGTTTGAGAAGTATCGAGCTCCATTAGATTTGATTTCGAACTGTTTATCCATGCCTCTTAAGGCATCATTCTTCACGTTTTCCTCTTTGAGTGCCTCGAGTTGAGCGGCATTAATTTGGGTAGTAAGGTTATTGTGTATAGTCATACCAAGGGCTCAAGCTCGAAGTGATTTCACTCGTTCTTTTCGGCTCAAGGCGTTGGCAACAACGTTTGCCTTGCAAGGATGATAACGAATCTCACAATCGTAGTCACTAAGTAACTCAACCCATCGGCGTTGCCTCATGTTCAAGTCCTTCTGATCGAATATATGTTGAAGGTCCTTATGATCAGTGAATATAGTACACTTCGTACCGTACAAGTAGTGCCTCCAAATCTTGAGTGCAAACTCTACGGCTCCTAGCTCCAAGTCATGAGTTGTATAATTTTTCTCGTGAGTTTTTAGTTATCGAGAGGCGTAAGCGATGACATTTTCCTTTTTCATTAGTACACAACCAAGTCCTTGATCTGATGCGTCACAGTAAACTATGAAATTATCGTTTCCTTCTGGTAGGGACAAGATTGGTCCGCTGCAAAAACTTTGTTTTAGCAGTTGGAAAGCTAAATCTTGTTTGTTGGTCCAATCAAACTTCTTCTCCTTCTGAGTCTGTGTGGTCAAAGGTTGTGTTATCTTGGAAAAGTTTTCGATGAATCGCCGATAGTATCTAACAAGGCCTAAGAATTGGCGTACTTCCGTGGGTGTTCTAGGTGCTTCCCAACACTTGATAGCTTCGATCTTAGCTGGATCCACATGTATTCCTTGACTATCAATGACATGTCCTAAGAACTGTACTGTTCAAATCTAGAAGTCACACTTAAATAATTTTGCATACAACTCCTCCTTCTTGAGTAGTTCCAAGATAGTTTTCAGATGTTGTTCATGCTCCTCCTCGTTTCGAGAGTAAATCAAAATGTCATCGATGAAAACGATAACAAATTTTTCCAAATATGGCTTGCACACATGATTCATGAGGTCCATGAATACCGCTGGTATGTTAGTCAAACTAAAAGGCATCACATGAAACTCGTAATGTCCGTAACGAGTCCTTAATTCTATTTTTGGAATGTCCTCGTCTCGAACTCTCAGTTGATGATAACCCGATCGTAGGTCGATCTTTGAGTAAAAACACGACCCTTGAAATTGGTCGAACAGGTCGTTAATCCTTGCAAGTGAATATCGATTCTTCACAGTCAACTTGTTTAGTTCTCGATAATCAATACACATCCGGAAAGATCCATCCTTCTTCTTCACGAACAGGACCGGAGCTCCCCAACGTGAGGTACTTTGTCGAATAAATCCCTTGTCCAGGAGTTCATGCAACTGGGCAGACAACTCCTGTATCTCCGAAGGGGCTAATCTATACGGGGCTCGTGCCACGGGTGCTGCATCAGGCACCAAATCGATTTGGAACTCTACTTGTCTGGGCGGTGGAAGGCCAGAAAAATCTTCGAAAAATACTTCAGGAAAATCCCGTACCACTAGCACAACTCCATGCCACTTCTCCTCCAACTTCTTCTCTGATATGTGTGCCAGGATTACTTAGTACCCTTTCCTCACTTTTCAAAATGGATTATCATCATATGCGCAGGAAGAAGAAGAAAATCAGTAAAATAAAAACATCCACAGCAAATGGAATAGCTACGGTAAGGATGGAAAGAAGTGGTTCGTTCTGGTGAAGTAAGGACAGTAGGTGTGACAGGAGTCGCATGTAACTCCTTAGGTTCGTCCTCCATGACAATTTCTTCCATTGGGGTGGTTATCCTTTCGTCGAGATATATGTACTGTATACGTTCCTCACGGATTTGGTCATCATCTAACACGTAATTACCTCTAGTGGGACATGCTATCTTCTACGAGAGAACATTCTATTAAAATTGTGAAGCTGCAAAAAGAGGACTTAGTTCCTAAAGGTATATAAATTCCTAGCATTCGAAAGTAATTGTAACTATCTCAAGTCTCAACAACATAATCGCTGGTAATATTGTCGTTAAATTGACGTCGCCACCTCTATTACTAACGACACAGTTTGTCCCTGTAAGAACCAACTTCATCTGACTTCGCAAGATCGAGTGTTGCTATTTACGCACTGTTAAATCTACTATTAAACCGGCCACCATGAGAACCTTACTTCATACTAGTATATCGCACCGACACCTTTATTTAAAATGTACAGATCCACCTTTTCATCTTAATTTTCCTTTAACAGTGTTTCATGTGTAAATGGTATTCTAGTTGCAAATAGGATTAAAGATGAGACCATAGAGAAAGATTGAGTGAATATTAAGTGTTTGTTTATATATATTGTTTTATTTTACTAAAAATATCACCGTATATTAATGGGTAACTTTGCTAATAATTCAAGATTTGAACTTTGTATAAATATATATACTATTACTAGGTTTATACAGTTATGAATTTTGATAATTTTTTAAACATTCCATTTGAAATTGGAGTAAAGCCCCCTAGACGCAAATCTATTGAAAATTATTACGATGAAAATCCGTTGAAAACTTGAGTCGATAAAAAAAATCCGTTGAAAACTCTTATCATTGAAAAAGCGTTGAAAATTCTGTTTGGAAAAAATCCGTTGAAAAATTGAGGTTGTGTAAGATTCATGAGAAATGTCCGATGAAAATCCGTTGAGAGATGTTTCCCACACATTGTACACACTTAGAGAAATTTTTACTAGTCTTAAGTGATTTCTATGGTGCACACTATTCCTATAACCACTTTGGGTCTTGCATTGCTTTTCCATTCTTGGATTTGAAAGATGAAGAAAGAAGGTGAGTTGCTTCCACTCTTGCTCCTAGCTTGATGAAGATGAAGTGATGAAGATGATGAGGATGATGATGCTTGAAAATGATGAAGATGTTCTTGTTCTTGGATGAAAGATGAAGATGATGAAGGTAGTTGATGATGATTAAGAGAAAATGGGGTGGAGTGTGTGTGTGATTGAGTGTAGAAATGAAAGAAGAAGGGGTGAGGGTTGTGCAGAAAATCAGCTAAGAAGAAGGGAGGGAGGGGGAGGCATGGTGTTGTGTCTCCTTGTCCCCTCATTAGACATTAAACCTAGATATTTTAGTCGTTAGCAGTAAGCGTTGATTAATTAAGGGCAAGCTAGGTGAATTAGGACAAATTAGGGTAGTTTAATATGTTACAAATTTAAAATAATCAAATTTCATAGTATTCATTGATTAATGTTAGTTCGTTTATTTTAAATCGTATTATCGAATTGTTGTTGCGTTTAGTTGAAATCGTTTTCATTTCAATGTCTTCGTATCGTTATGCTATATCCTAGCATAATAATAATAAATAATTAACTATTGAAATAGTTATGAGTTATTTATAAAAGTTTTTATCACCAACGTTCGTAGTTGTCGGAATCGTCCGATAGTTTGCGTAATTCTAATTAATTACGTATGTGAAATGCACCAAGTAACTAGCCTAAATACGTACTAAATACAAACAATGATGTTTTAATTAAAGGTAAACGTTAACCTAAATTTGTCGGTTGTCACAGGACAGACGTGTACCGTTGAAATATGGTATGAGGTTAGGTGTACTATTCAAATTACCATTTTATTTATAAAATATAATTTATTAGTAATTGTAAGTTATGTTTTCAAGTTGTAATGATCATACACGTATCTTTGGTTGTGCTCCTTCTTGGAGCCTTCTTTTAGATTCTTAATGAAAGTTTGCTTATAAAAAAAAATGTCCCTAAAAATATTATCAATGGTTAATCATATATTCTTAAATTCTAAACATGTATACAATGTCATCAGCAAAAATATGTATATCTATCGTTATTCAATAAAATTAAATAATAAGATAATATTTGTCTCAAAATTATGTACTAGCCCGCAAATTTTGCAGGTTATAATCTAGTAACTAATAAAATCAAATCAATGTATCAATGGGCTTCCTTTATCTTAACATTCATATCGTATCTAAACTTTTATCTATTATCATATATTAAAAGAAAAATCTTGAGAGAATAAGGACCATTAGATGTAGATCAACAATTAAGATCTAACCCTTAATTTATTAAATGAGATCATTAATCCCATTTTTATGTGACTAATGGACTAATATACCCTTTTATATTTACAATATATACCCTTCAATATTTACAATATAAATCCTCTGTTTTTCCTTTAATTGTAGATAATCCTCCAAATATTTATGAAAATTTTAATTTAATAACTAATTTATTATTTCTTTTATAATTCAAACTCTTCCTACAATCTTATTTATTATATTTTTTCTGAAAAAAACCCCAATAAGTTTTTTTCAATTCCAAAAAATTCATAACTTCATTCCATCGCCTAGCGATTTAAATTCTTATACGACCTACTATTTTGAATCCTTTTATCATTTTTAATTAACAATTCTTGGATCATGGATGTCAACGGGTCGGGTTCCAGCGGATTTCAATGTATTTGTACCCATATCACCGCCTTTTTAAAATTCTTTTATCAATTTCTAATTTACAATGCTTGGATTATGGACGCCAACGGGTCAGTTTCTGGCGAATTTTAGCGTATTTGTACACATACCCGTTTAGAATATTCGTACTCATACCTAACCCAATACCCGTTGGGTACCCAATTTGTATTACCATCGTTTTTTCATATTTATTCGCGGGTTTCGGTTATCCCCATGTATGTAACTTTGGCAAAAAAAAATAAAATTAGTTATTGAAAATACGATGCAAATTTGAAACACGGAAAAAAACTCATATCTTCATTGCATCGCCCAGTGATTTAAATTCTTATACGACCTACTATTTTGAATCCTTTTATCAAAGTTTAGTTTACAATTTTTGGATCATGGATGTAAACGGATCTGGTTCCGACGGATTTTAGTGTATTTGTACCCATACCACCGCCTTTTTTGAATTCTTTTATCAATTTCTAATTTACAATGCTTAGATTATGGATGTCAACGGGTCAGTTCCCGACGGGTTTTAGTGTATCTGTACACATACCCGTTTACAATACTCGTACTGATACCCGGCCCAATATCCGTTGGGTACCCAATTAGTATTACCCATCATTTTTTCATATTTATTCGCGGGTTTCAGTTATCTCCATGTATGTAACTTCGACGATAAAAAAAATTTTAGTTATTGAAAATACAACGCAAATTTGAAATATGGAAAAAAAACGATACCAAAATACCTCAAGATTTCAAATCTGAAAAATTTAACTTTTTAATTAACTAATTCAAAGTTTCGGTACGTTCAAGATAACGAGCAATTTCATGTTTTCATATCATATAAAATTAAAATTTAATAATCATGAAAATCCAAATATAATAGCATATGGTTCGAGGTTCACCAGTTGATGTGTACACTATCTTATTATATATAAAAAATTTTGTATTTATAGTATATAAAACTCAAAATAATAATAACAATTATACAGCTATGGATACGGGTACTTAAATATTTTTCATGAACGATTCCGCGAATTTTGCGGGTCCTAAACCAGTGTAATTTATAAGAAACATAAAATTATGTTGTCATTAATGTGTTAATCCCACATGATTTAATCATCACCGTTGAATACATTACTAACTCTATTCTTAAACCATTGATCAAATCCCCTATATTTGTCCACGAAATAAGTCTAAGTAGCCTTGATAATTAGACAAAATTACTCCTAATTCAAATCAACTAACTATCCATTTAATTTTCAAATAAAAGTGTTAGGTAATTCAATAAGAAAATCGGTTGCCAGTTACACAATATTTAAATTAAATGAGAATACTTAATTACTAATTGATAATCATAAATCATAAATATAAACTGTTTAAGATATATTTTTACAGCAAAAACCGATATCCACTGATGCTGTGTAAACAGAGCTTTATTTTAAAATGGAAATTACCTTACTAACTATACACAACTCAGGCAAGAATACCTGGTCATATAATAGTATAGTATGATAAGTCCGAGTCGAACACAGGGAACGGATGTTTAATTAAATAAATTGGAAATTGATACAAATAATGAAAGCAATAAATAATGGTGGCGTTTTAGTTCCGATCGAACAATTGGCAAACAATTATGAAGAAATGGTTTATTAAATAAAACTTAATAATAAAAATAAAGAAATGATAAAATACTTTATTAAATTAAAGATTTAATTCGAATGATAAAAGAAATGCATTTGCTTGGATTACTTTCCTTAGAATCCGGAAATCATTTTATTGATTTGCTAACATATGGATTTATTGGTGTTTTGACAAATATTACCAATCTTCCTTACAAGATAGATTGATATAAACACAATTAAGAAAGACACAATGTTGTTTTCAACCCGCTAACAGTTCAATTTAACGTTACCCACCAAATTGTATTCTAAATTAAATCAACACCGTTTATGTGATTTATTTTCTTGACTTGAATCAACAAGGTCTATAACTAATTAAAGTTATCTTGTTCATCAATGATCATTATTAATTATTAACCCTAACCTGTCAAACTCAATATATTCAGCAACAATCGTCAATTGAAATCAACAATTATCAATAATCTTATAATTAAAAGGAAATCAATCTCAATTAACCATAAAACCACGTTAGGTAATTACTAATAATCATTCAATAACCAAGGATCGTCAAATAAACACGTAAACTTTCAATAAATCTAAATAAATCCGCAAATCAATAATCAATCCGTAATCTAAGTATCATTATCCAAGCAAATACAATAAAGAATTAGCCAATCATAATATTACAGAAACTCAGATTCATATTCATAACCGAAATCATAATCAAATGAAAAGAAGAAATGTATTCGAACCGAGAAACCGAAATAAGGATTGAACGAATGAAAAGCTTCAATTCTTCTTGATCTTTCTCCTCCAAAAATGCTCTGGAATTAGGGTTTTTGAGTGGTAAAATCGGCTGGAAGAAAAATATAGGTGATCCCCTAAAAATGAAAGTAAAATGAAATATTTAGGGTTTCTGCCAAGGCAATCCATACGCCGTATGAACAATCATACGCCGTATGGATTGAAAAGCCCATGGATCCAGCCCGCGTATTCTGATGGCCCGGCTCACAACATCCATACGCCGTATGGATGTTAATTTCCAACTTTTTAGCTAATCGACTTCAACTCTTCAATCTTCATCCATTTTAGCTATTTTCTTCAATACTTGCACGTTTTCCGCTTCTTTTCCGATTCAAGCTCCAAATAACTCCTAAATGCAAATATGAACGAAATGAGTATCAAATTCAATTAAAATGCATAAGAAATGTATTAAATAAAGGGGTAATTAGTACTATAAAATAGCACATTTTGGCGTTCATCAAACATCCCCCACTTGAATCCTACTTGTCCTCAAGTAGACTATCGATTCAAAAACTCAAAAATTTAAATATGAACGGCAACAAAAGTGTAAAAGGACTTACATACTACACAGCACTCGACAAACCAAATTCCTATCTTAAAATTGATTCTACCTTAAAGCTTAGCAATCAAGGAACTCTCTAAGGAAAACAATTTCTAATACATTATTATTAGACATAAAAGATAATTCACTCAGATTACCGATATTGTTATCCACTTAAACAATCTAAAATTCAGAAATTGAGCTCAACTATTATTATTCTAGTAGGCTTTACCCTTTATTCTCAATAGAAAAATACTCTTATACAAATAACGTGTCACAATTCTCCAAATAATGAACATCCAAATAAATCCATCATTTTTCAAACCAAGACATTGGTGACAGGTCTGTACCTCAGTACAACAGAGCGACATAACTTGGTTTTGGATTTTCAATTCATGAGTCCTTTATACTCTTTTCTTTTCTTTTTATATCAAATATACTGACAGAAACCAGGTCTGTACTTTCGTACAACAAAGGAGTCAACACCCAGTATATTCTCAAATGAAGATAATTAGGATCCCAGAATTATGGATTATAACATGCTATCATATAAGAATTAAGACTAAAATCATACCTTGCTAAAGATCCTCTTAAGATAAATCCCTACTTAAATTATTAAATTTCTTAATAGCTCAACAACCGTCATATAGATTGCCTATCGATACATCACATGATGAACTATCTAATATATAAACATTAAATTCATTTCATCCATTGAATTCCCAAAATATGTTACAAGATTCGCTAAACTTTACATAGAATACAATTTTTAAAACAAAAATTTGGGCTGAAAAATGACTAACACGTAGAATGCCTTTTAGCTTTAAAATTTTCCAATATCTACCATTCATATCTTAAGGACAAATAGACTTCTTTTCCCCCATCCCCCACTTAAAAGTATGCAATGTCCTCATTGCAAAAGAGAACAATAATAAGGGAATAGAAAAGAAGTGAAACAGAGAAACTCCCCTGATTTGGAAGATTAATCCTTGCAGGAATTCGATCCACATAAGAAAATATACAACAGCACATTTCCGTAGGCATCACGGTTGCATTTAGCATATGCAACAAGCCTTTAAACCTCTCAACATCATGAGTGGACGAGTTGTAGTCTCGTGAGGGTTTCCAGGGAACACACCCACAAAGTTCAACCTACAAATCAAAAAAAATAAAACAAAATAACAGTTAACAAAATAACGGGTTGTCTCCTGAAAGTGCTTTTGTTTATCACGTCAGTAAGCTCGACCTCTCTCCTCATAACTTAATTCAAATTCATCTCCAAATCACGCTTGGAGTCCCTTACATCACCATAGTACTTCTTCAACTGTAACACCCCCAAATTTAATGATTTGCGGAAGCTTGACTTGGGTGTTACTAATCAATAACAAAGCACAAAGATAAATAGTAAACGACTCTATATGCGTCGTTTTAACAAAATATATTGATAATTGAAATGTTTACAACATTTAAAGCTTTACATAGCTCGAGTTTAATTGAAAGGAGATTTCAGTACATAAGTACTTGTACAAAATATACTAATGCAAGAAAATCTCAGTCGTCTGTATGCTGACTCGAGCTAAAGTCCTGAAGCAGAAACATCCTACTGCTTGGTACCTGCGATATATGCTAAAAGGTCAGCTAAAAGATGGTGAGCTCACAGGTTTGAAATCAGTTAATATAGTGTGAACCGCAAGATTTAAATAATGAATTGCATCCAGCAATTAAATAATGAATTGCATCCAGCAATTAAATGATAGTCATCGTGTACACAGCCATGAGCACATAGTTGAGCTTAACTCGAGGGCCGGGTCCCCTATAGAGAATTCCGGGCGAGGTGCCTCCACGAATGCCTAATCAACATTCGTCTTCCCAAATATTAGTACGTCCGTTTACCCGGTTAGTGCTTGCTAACCCGGACGAGGTGGGTCAATCCTATATGGTACCATATACTAATATTCACGCTACAACGTATTAACAACTATGCTGACGGAGGACTTTAAATGATTAGTTTCGAAAAACTCATGTAGTATATGAAATGTTTGTACTTGCGTTCACATGTTAGAAAATTGAGCAATATATCACACCCCCGAGTAAAACAGTAAAAAAAGGGGCTATGAGACTCACCTGAGTCTGAGTGCGTTTAAACAAACGTAAGTTGATTAGCCGAGTATGAAGTCCAAAGACTTGTAACCTGAGGGTGTCCACGACACGCGATGGTTAAAATCATGATTGGGTATCTCAACAGATCACCCTTGTAGTTGTTCGTTCAACTATAATGTCCAAATTTCCACTATTTGGTTGATAAGTTTAAGTATTTGAAAAGTGTACGGCCCGTTGGTGACGGACTTGTAATAATAATCTCAACTATTATTATTTTGATTTCGTGTCGTTTTACTTGAAAAATGTGTTTTGATTGTGTTTTAGAAGCCGTTACGGAATCTAAGTACGGGGGTCCGGGGGCAGCGCCCCTGGTAGCGGGGTCCAAGGGGCGGCAGCCCCTGGCGGGGTCCAAGGGGCAGAGCCCCTGGCTGGGGTCGAGCTGCCAGGTCAGCTTGGAAAATTTTTATTTCTACTATATTGCTTTGACGAAAAACGCATCTGGATCCGAATTTGTGTAAAATCGAGTGATAAATTTCGAGTCTCGACACTTAGTAAAAATCTGTGTTTTTGAGGTTCTGGTTTGTGCGACGTTGGGTGCGACGTCGCAGATCCTGACTGCGACGTTGAGCATGACGTCGCTATGTGCGACATTCGCAATTTAATGCGACGTTGTACGTGGCGTCGCTATATGCGACGTTGCTGATTTCTGCGACGTAAGGGCTTGCGTCGCTAAGTGCGACGTGGTGAGGTATTGGCGACGTTAAGGCTGATGTCGCTATATGCGACGTCGCAATTTAATGCGACGTTGTGACTGACGTCGCACCATGCGACGTTACGAGGGGTTTTGCGACGTTGAAGCTGACGTCGCATAAATTCTGGGCCAACTGCGACGTAGCAGTCTGTTGGCCGGAAAATGTGTCGAAAACGAGTTTTTCGGTTTCCGTTCGGTCCAAAACTTTTACCCAACCCAAATATGGCCATTATAAGCTTAAACAAACAACTAGAAGGTGAAAACATTTAAAAACGAGAGATTTCGGGATTTGTCGGAAACTTACAAAGTGTCGGATGAGAAATCCGAAAAGATAGCGTTGTAGATCGGGAATAGGTGAACGTTTTTCTCCAAACGAGTATGGCGATTTACGGTCGTTTTGAGGTGTTATTCGGTGTATTTGTATGGTGGTGGTGATGGTGTAGTTTGAGAGAAAAGAGGGAAGAGAGATACGAAGAAGAAATGAAATGAAAGAAAACGGTGGGGAATGGGAGGTTATCCTCCCATTTTTCGCCCCGCGTTTCCGCTCCGTGCGGTGTTCGTTTGCTCCGTCGTTTAAACGTTAAATAATTATTTTACAAATTAAATGGCATGTTTTAAAATACAAATTATTACGCGATATTTTATTTAAATGTTTTATAATTCTATTTATATTTGAGTTACAAAATGTAAGTTTGTTTATTTAGTTTGCGCGTTTTAATATTTTAATTTGTGTAAGTTTTGTTTGTACGATACGAATGAATACGAAATATTATCATAATAATATTTTTGACATAAAGGCGTCATTTAATAAAATTGATCACCAACGTCCGTATTAAATTGAGTCGACATACATTCGATTTAAGTTGCGTACGATTTAACCAAATCTCATTTTCGTATATATTCAACAATATATATAATTCGATACATTAATTAGCCTAACACAGAACTAATTACATGTATTAACGTATGATTAGGCAGTAATTACTAGTCCTAATTTTTGGCGGGTGTTACATTCTCCCCCTGTTAAGAGAATTTCGTCCCGAAATTTAGCTCGATGTCGTGTTTGATGTAGAATCAGTGAATAGTTGAGGATATTTGAGTCACATTTGGTCTTCCCGTTCCCAGGTGAATTCCGGACCACGCCGCGAATTCCATCTGACCTTGACGATGGGAATACGACTTTGTTTTAGTTGTTTGACCTCACGGTCCATAATTTCAGCGGGTTCCTCAACGAAGTGAAGTTTATCGTCAACACGAATTTCATCTAGTGGAATAATAAGTGTCTCATCAGACAGACACTTCTTCAGGTTGGAAATATGAAAAGTAGGGTTCACGCTGCTGAGTTCGGATGGCAGCTGCAATCGATAAGCTACGGGGCCAATCCGTTCGAGGACCTCAAAAGGCCCGATGTACCTGGGATTCAACTTCCCGCGTTTGCCAAAACGGATGACGCCTTTCCAAGGCGATACTTTTAAGAGTACTCGATCCCCAACTTGAAACTCGAGCGGTTTGCGTCTCACGTCAGCGTAACTTTTCTGACGATCACGTGCGGCTTTGAGTCGGTTTTGGATTTCCATAATTTTCTTAGTGGTGGCGTGTATGAGTTCAGGACCAGTGAGTTGACTGTCTCCCACTTCAGTCCAACAGATCGGTGATCGGCACTTACGACCGTACAGTGCCTCAAAAGGTGCAGCCTAAATGCTGGCGTGATAGCTGTTATTGTACGAGAATTCGCACAACGGTAGATGTCTTTCCCAGTTTGTACCGAAATCAACTACGCAGGCGCGTAGCATATCTTCCAGTGTCTGAATGGTTCGTTCACTTTGGCCATCGGTTTGAGGATGGTACGCGGTGCTCATATCGAGACGAGTACCCAATGCTTTTTGAAGTGATTGCCAAAAGTGAGAGGTAAAGCGGGCATCTCTGTCAGAGATGATTGAGATTGGAACGCCGTGATGAGAAACGATTTCTTTGATGTAGATTTGTGCAAGGCGTTCCATTTTATCGTTTTCTTTGATTGCCAGGAAATGAGCAGATTTGGTGAGACGATCGACGATCACCCAAATGGTATCGCAACCGCTCGCCGACTTGGGCAGTTTGGTTATGAAATCCATGGCTATTTGTTCCCATTTCCATTCAGGGATTTCAGGTTGTTGGAGTAAACCAGAAGGTTTCTGATGTTCGGTTTTGACTTTCGAGCAAGTAAGACACCTGCTGACATAAGTGGCGATTTCGGCTTTCATGTTTGGCCACCAATAAAATTCCTTGATTCCGTGGTACATCTTATCGGATCCCGGGTGGATAGAATATTTAGACTTGTGAGCTTCATCCATCACCAAGTCTCGTAGGTTCCCGAAATTAGGCAACCAGATTCGGTTTGAGAAATACCTAATCCCGTTAGATTTGACTTCAAATTGTTTGTCAATACCCCGCAAGGCTTCATTTTTGATGTTTTCAGGTTTCAGGGCTTCAATCTGAGCGGTATGAATTTGAACGGTAAGGTCGTTGTGAATGGTCATACTGAGGGCTCGAACTCGAAGGGGTTTTGGTCGTTCCTTTCGACTGAGGGCATCGGCTACAACATTAGCCTTCCCTGGATGATACTTGATCTCGCAATCGTAATCGGTAAGCAACTCGACCCATCGACGTTGCCTCATATTGAGATCCTTCTGATCGAATATATGTTGGAGACTTTTATGATCGGTAAAGATTGTGCACTTAGTGCCGTAGAGATAATGTCTCCAGATTTTGAGAGCAAAAACGACCGCTCCAAGTTCGAGGTCATGAGTGGTGTAGTTCTTTTCGTGAATTTTCAGCTGTCGTGAGGCATAGGCAATGACTTTGTCTCGTTGCATCAGCACGCAACCGAGACCCTGGTGAGAAGCATCGCAGTATACCACGAAGTCATCGGTGCCTTCGGGTAAGGACAGAATTGGAGCACTGCAAAGCTTTTGTTTCAGAAGTTGGAATGCTGACTCTTGTTTATCGGTCCAATCGAACCTTTTGTCCTTCTGAGTCAGTACCGTGAGTGGTTGAGCTATTTTAGAGAAGTTTTCGATAAATCGCCGATAGTACCCAGCAAGACCCAAGAATTGTCGTACTTCTGTTGTAGAGGTGGGTGCTTGCCAGTCTTTGATAGCCTCGATTTTTGTTGGGTCAACGTGAATTCCCTGACTGTCGATCACGTGACCAAGGAATTGGACGGTTTGTATCCAGAACTCACACTTAGAGAATTTGGCATAAAGCTCCTCGTGTCTAAGAAGTTCAAGGATGGTTTTGAGGTGTTGCGCATGTTCTTGCTCGTTGCGCGAGTAAATGAGTATGTCATCGATAAATACAATGACAAACTTATCGAGGTAAGGTTTGCACACCCGATTCATAAGGTCCATGAATACAGCCGGTGCGTTGGTTAGACCAAAGGGCATCACTTGGAATTCGTAGTGCCCGTAACGAGTTCTGAAAGCAGTTTTTGGAATATCGGTGTCGCGAACTAGTAACTGATGATAGCCTGATCGCAGGTCGATTTTTGAGTAGAAGCTTGAACCCTGAAGTTGGTCGAATAAATCATCAATGCGAGGAAGTGGATAACGGTTCTTGACGGTCAATTTGTTCAACTCTCGGTAGTCGATGCACATTCGAAATGAACCGTCCTTCTTTTTAACGAATAAGACCGGAGCTCCCCAAGGTGAAGAACTCGGCCTAATGAATCCTCTATCCAAAAGTTCCTGTAACTGAGAGGACAACTCCTGAAGTTCGGATGGGGCTAAACGGTACGGTGCACGAGCCACCGGTGCGGCACCCGGCACGAGATCAATTGAGAACTCAACCTGTCTAGGTGGAGGTAAACCAGGTAGTTCTTCCGGAAAGACTTCGGGAAAGTCTCTAACAATCGGCACATCCTCAAGTCGCTTCTCCTCCGACTTCTTCTCTGTGATGTGTGCGAGTATTGCAGGGTAACCCTTTCTCAGAAATTTTCGGGTTTTTAAGCAAGAGATGATATTGAGTCTCGTCCCACCGGTCTCCCCCTGTATGATCAAGGTTCCACCGGCAGCGAGTGGAATGCGGACAATTTTATCGTAACAAACGATTTCAGCTCGGTGTTTGGACAACCAGTCCATTCCAATGATGACGTCGAAACTTCCGATTTCAATGGGTACAAGATCGATTGAAAAGGTTTCGTCAGCTAGGTTTAAAGTGCAATTAGGTATCACACAATCGGTTTCTATAAGTTCGCCATTTGCTAGCTCTACAGTGTACTTAACATCTAAGGCAACAGGAGTGATGTCAAGTAGTGGGCAAAAGTCATCAGAGATAAAGCTTCTATCAGCACCAGTATCAAATAGAGCAGAAGCAGTTAAGTTGTTGAGGAGGAACATACCCGAGACCACATTCGGGTCTTGGCGAGCGTCCCCAGATTTGATGACGAAGGCTCTGCTTCGGGTGTTGTTGTTGTTGTTGCTGTTGCGGTTGTTGTTGTTGTTGTTGTTATTCTTCAGCTTTGGGCACGAATCCCTGAAGTGCCCTGGTTTCCCACACTCAAAACAGACTTTGGGTGGTCTGGTGTTGTTGTTGGAATTGTTGTTGGCAGGAGAATTGCAATCTTTGGTGAGATGGTCGTACCTCTTGCAATTGTTGCAAAAGGGACCACAGGAGCCTTCATGGTGACAGCTGCACTTGGAACAATAGGGTTTGTTCCCAGTGTAGCCCCGTGTGATGTCAGTGGTGGTGTCGTAGGCTTTGATGGTGTCGGGTTTCTTGTTTTGTTGGTTGGAGTGGTTGTTGTGGTAGTCAGACCACTTTCGCTTGTTGTTTTGGGAGGATGAAGTGGGTGGTTCAGAATCTTGGCTCATGGACATCAGATCTTGGGCCAATAGGATTGCACCGTCAATGGTGGTTTGGTTGGAAGAGGCAACATGCCCCCGAATAGGCTCAGGAAGGCCAAGGATGTACTTTCTGATTTTATCAGGTTCTGTGCTTACCATGGCTGGGCGGAGGGCAGCGAGTTGCTGGAATCTGGTGGTATAACCATCGATATCACCACCCTGAACCTTTAGGTTCCAGAACTCCTCGTCCAGCTTTTGGAGTTTGGCGATTGAGCAGTATTTGGCAGTGAGTTTTGCTTTCAAGTCCTCCCAAGAGAGTTGGTAGGCAGTGTCAGCACCCACTGATTGGGTATATGAATTCCACCAAGAGTGGGCATCATCTTCAAGAGAGCAGGTGGCGAAGTTTACTTTGTCGTTCTCCGCGCATTTGCTGACACGGAAAACAGTTTCCATTTTCTCGAACCATCTGATAAGTCCGATGGCTCCTTCAGAACCCTTGAAGCTGGAGGGTTTGCAGCTTTGAAAGTCCTTGTAAGAACAAGGTTTAGCAGTAGTGGTTTCAGCGGCATCGCTATTTCTGGTGGAGTTTTGTGGGGTATTCCGAGCCAAGGCTTCAGTAACAGCCTGGGTTATAAGCGATGTAAGCTAAGCATCGGTGTATGGTCTTGACTTTGGCGGCATGATTCTTCAATAAAAGAAATGAAGATACATGAGATTTCGTAGGAAAGTTGTATTTGTCACAGGTGTACATGTATAAAAGCAGTAATACATGACATCAACATGGAAAAATGACAATTAATATGAGTTGAAACAGCAAGGGATATTTGATAGATAATACGAGTTCAAAGGTTACATCCTACAGAGTTATTACAAAAGGTGTCGGGAATTGTTACATCCGACTAATTTATAGAGTAGTGCCTAGATTGTCATTAGATTACGAGATAGATTACAAGACAAGGACTACACTAGTCTTAACGTAGATTAATTTGTTCCATCATCGTGACAAGACGGTCCACAGTGTTTGCAAGTCTGCTAGCTTGTCGGGCGTTATCTTCTGCTAGTGCTAGTCGTTGTGTTAGTCCACGGGCATACTCTTCTGCTTCATGTGAGCGCTGTTCACATTCTTCCATCCTTTGACGTAGGAGGGCATTTTCCACGCTTATCGCTATTACTTGGTTACGAAGGACATCCATGTTGTTGTTTGTGGTTTCCAGGTCGTCGGAGACTTGTTCGATGCGTTCAAGGGATGTAAGTCTCCAGTTTTCGTTCGTTTCCTGCAGCACGACATCCATGGTGCGAAGTCGCTGCTCATGTTGGTTCACCCTAGCAGCTAGGGCCGACAAGGTGAAGTGAGTGGGGTACGGGCCAGCTCGAGGCAACCTGGCATTCCTCCTAGCTACCCTTGGGTTCTGCGACCCGGATTGAGAGCGAGATGAATTTGATGGTGTGTTCGCCATTTCTGAGACAAAACGTTAGTAAGATTGAGGCCTATATTCATATAGCTCCTATATAATATAGCCTATTGAGTGTCTAGCATAAACATGTTTAAGTCTCGGTTCTCTCGAGGTCAGAGTCTTCTATTGTACCCTGTTCAGCCATAACTACTTTCAGATCTTACATCATCCTTGCTTAATTGTACATAGTTGATCAGGCTATGTTAAATTAAACTCGTATGATGTAATCACTGAACCAGTTATACCTAATAAGGAATACCGCCTAATGGTCATAGTTTAGGTCCACTAAATGCAACCTAGTTCACTATAACCTTAGGCTCTGATACCAATCTGTAACACCCCCAAATTTAATGATTTGCGGAAGCTTGACTTGGGTGTTACTAATCAATAACAAAGCACAAAGATAAATAGTAAACGACTCTATATGCGTCGTTTTAACAAAATATATTGATAATTGAAATGTTTACAACATTTAAAGCTTTACATAGCTCGAGTTTAATTGAAAGGAGATTTCAGTACATAAGTACTTGTACAAAATATACTAATGCAAGAAAATCTTAGTCGTCTGTATGCTGACTCGAGCTAAAGTCCTGAAGCAGAAACATCCTACTGCTTGGTACCTGCGATATATGCTAAAAGGTCAGCTAAATGATGGTGAGCTCACAGGTTTGAAATCAGTTAATATAGTGTGAACCGCAAGATTTAAATAATGAATTGCATCCAGCAATTAAATAATGAATTGCATCCAGCAATTAAATGATAGTCATCGTGTACACAGCCATGAGCACATAGTTGAGCTTAACTCGAGGGCCGGGTCCCCTATAGAGAATTCCGGGCGAGGTGCCTCCACGAATGCCTAATCAACATTCGTCTTCCCAAATATTAGTACGTCCGTTTACCCGGTTAGTGCTTGCTAACCCGGACGAGGTGGGTCAATCCTATATGGTACCATATACTAATATTCACGCTACAACGTATTAACAACTATGCTGACGGAGGACTTTAAATGATTAGTTTCGAAAAACTCATGTAGTATATGAAATGTTTGTACTTGCGTTCACATGTTAGAAAATTGAGCAATATATCACACCCCCGAGTAAAACAGTAAAAAAAGGGGCTATGAGACTCACCTGAGTCTGAGTGCGTTTAAACAAACGTAAGTTGATTAGCCGAGTATGAAGTCCAAAGACTTGTAACCTGAGGGTGTCCACGACACGCGATGGTTAAAATCATGATTGGGTATCTCAACAGATCACCCTTGTAGTTGTTCGTTCAACTATAATGTCCAAATTTCCACTATTTGGTTGATAAGTTTAAGTATTTGAAAAGTGTACGGCCCGTTGGTGACGGACTTGTAATAATAATCTCAACTATTATTATTTTGATTTCGTGTCGTTTTACTTGAAAAATGTGTTTTGATTGTGTTTTAGAAGCCGTTACGGAATCTAAGTACGGGGGTCCGGGGGCAGCGCCCCTGGTAGCGGGGTCCAAGGGGCGGCAGCCCCTGGCTGGGGTCGAGCTGCCAGGTCAGCTTGGAAAATTTTTATTTCTACTATATTGCTTTGACGAAAAACGCATCTGGATCCGAATTTGTGTAAAATCGAGTGATAAATTTCGAGTCTCGACACTTAGTAAAAATCTGTGTTTTTGAGGTTCTGGTTTGTGCGACGTTGGGTGCGACGTCGCAGATCCTGACTGCGACGTTGAGCATGACGTCGCTATGTGCGACATTCGCAATTTAATGCGACGTTGTACGTGGCGTCGCTATATGTGACGTTGCTGATTTCTGCGACGTAAGGGCTTGCGTCGCTAAGTGCGACGTGGTGAGGTATTGGCGACGTTAAGGCTGATGTCGCTATATGCGACGTCGCAATTTAATGCGACGTTGTGACTGACGTCGCACCATGCGACGTTACGAGGGGTTTTGCGACGTTGAAGCTGACGTCGCATAAATTCTGGGCCAACTGCGACGTAGCGGTCTGTTGGCCGGAAAATGTGTCGAAAACGAGTTTTTCGGTTTCCGTTCGGTCCAAAACTTTTACCCAACCCAAATATGGCCATTATAAGCTTAAACAAACAACTAGAAGGTGAAAACACTTAAAAACGAGAGATTTCGGGATTTGTCGGAAACTTACAAAGTGTCGGATGAGAAATCCGAAAAGATAGCGTTGTAGATCGGGAATAGGTGAACGTTTTTCTCCAAACGAGTATGGCGATTTACGGTCGTTTTGAGGTGTTATTCGGTGTATTTGTATGGTGGTGGTGATGGTGTAGTTTGAGAGAAAAGAGGGAAGAGAGATAGGAAGAAGAAATGAAATGAAAGAAAATGGTGGGGAATGGGAGGTTATCCTCCCATTTTTCGCCCCGCGTTTCCGCTCCGTGCGGTGTTCGTTTGCTCCGTCGTTTAAACGTTAAATAATTATTTTACAAATTAAATGGTATGTTTTAAAATACAAATTATTACGCGATATTTTATTTAAATGTTTTATAATTCTATTTATATTTGAGTTACAAAATGTAAGTTTGTTTATTTAGTTTGCGCGTTTTAATATTTTAATTTGTGTAAGTTTTGTTTGTACGATACGAATGAATACGAAATATTATCATAATAATATTTTTGACATAAAGGCGTCATTTAATAAAATTGATCACCAACGTCCGTATTAAATTGAGTCGACATACATTCGATTTAAGTTGCGTACGATTTAACCAAATCGCATTTTCGTATATATTCAACAATATATATAATTCGATACATTAATTAGCCTAACACAGAACTAATTACATGTATTAACGTATGATTAGGCACTAA
The DNA here is from genome assembly GCA_949592205.1 of Helichrysum umbraculigerum. NCBI lineage: Eukaryota > Viridiplantae > Streptophyta > Magnoliopsida > Asterales > Asteraceae > Helichrysum > Helichrysum umbraculigerum. The sequence goes on along the minus strand of CATIUR010000007.1, from coordinate 17,399,351 downwards.
TTACTAGTCCTAATTTTTGGCGGGTGTTACATCAACCGACTTCCATTAACCTTGAACGTTTTTCCAGAATGACCTTGTAGATCAACAGCACCGAAAGGATAAACTTTCTCAACCACAATGCGTCCTGTCCAGCGTGTCTTTAACTTACCAGGGAACAAATGCAACCTAGAACTATACAATAGAACCTTATCACCTTTCTCAAATGTATGATTCGCCTTAAGACGAGCATCATGCCATTTCTTTGTTCGCTTCTTGAACAGTCTTGAATTATCATAGGCATTCACCCTTAACTCATCCAACTCATTTAGCTGTGCCATTCTCTCTTTTCCAGATAACTGATCATCAATATTGCACTGCTTTAGAGCCCGGTATGCCTTATGCTCCAACTCAAAAGGCAAGTGACAAGCCTTCCCAAAAACAAGACAATAAGGTGCTGTTCCAATTGATGACTTAAAAGCTGTTCGTGCCTCCCATAATGCATCATCCAACTTATACGACCAATTTTTAGGGTTTCCTTCAACTGAACGTTCTAAAATACGCTTCAATCCCCTATTGGTTACTTCCACTTGACCACTTGTCTGTGGGTGATAAGCAGTCGAAAACTTGTGATTTACTCCATACTTCCGTAACACTTTTTCCAATTGAGCATTTGTGAAATGCGTCCCCCGATCACTAATTAAAGCTTTCGGTGCTCCAAAACGCGAAAACAACTGCTTAAGAAATTTCACCATAACTCTAGCATCATTTGTGGGTAATGCTTTTGCTTCGGCCTACTTAGAAACATAATCCACAGCCACAATGATGTATTTATTTCCATTACTAGGTGGAAACGGGCTCATTAAATCTATTCCCCAGACATCAAAAATCTCACTTACCATTATTGGGTTTTGCAACATTTCATCTCTCTTAGAAATCCTCCTAGTGCGTTGACAGGCATCACACTCCTTCACATACTTAAATGCGTCCTTATAAACTGTTGGCCAGTAAAAACCTGCCTCAGATACCTTTCTTGCAGTATAATTAGGACCATGATGTCCTCCAGCCGGACCATCATAACAATGCTCTAAAATTATGTCGCACTCCTCTCCAGCTACACACCTTCGAACAATTCCATCAGCACACTGTCTGAACAAGTACGGGTCTTCCCAGAAGTAATATCGTAAAGATGAGAAAAATCTCTTTCGTTGGTTGAAATCCAATCCAGACGGAAGAGCGTTTGTAACTAGGAAGTTTGCAATATCGGCGAACCATGGAAATTGATATCGCGTAAAAAGTCACGTTTTTACTACCAATATCTCTCTCATTCTGGAACGATTCTTGGCATATTAGTTCAAAAACATTACAAATCAGTAACATTATGCCAAGATGGTCAAAACAAGGCTGCACGAGAAAAATCAAGTAAAACGGATGTGAAACGAAGATTCCACATACGTTTGAAGATTCAAGGCACAAAAACGAGATTTCAAGACAAAAGTGCTCTTCACCAACATCCACCATTTCCAAGATGTTCGTTTTCAAAATTCGGATCCAACAGAAGAAGAATCAACCAAAACGGGTAAAAAATGAAGATTTCGCGCCCGCCGGAAGATCCAAATGATCCGTACGCAATATCTGGAGCTATGGACCTCAGTTTGGGGCATATCCTATGTCAAAATCTTTGTTTTTGAATTACGAATCCAACAAAAAAAGAATCAACTCAAACGGACGTATAACGAAGAAAACACGCACGAATCAGCAAACGAAGCAACAAAACGCGAAACGGGGCGGGGTGGGGCCCACCACCGCCGGCCACCTCACCACCGCCGCCGGCTGGACCCAGGCCGCCGCCGGCAGCCTCTCCCCCGTCCCAGTTTACGTTTTTGGTAAATTTTGGTACCCGGTTCGCCTACTTTCCGCGTTGTACGGTACCCGGTTCGCCTACTTTTCCGTTGTACGAGCCACTTTTAGTTAGTCTTCCTAACATGCACCTCAAGGACATCACTTGCTAAAATGAGCCAAAGCTCACCTATAAATATGTGGCTTGAGTTCATTTGTAAACACACCTTCTTAGCTTATTTTTCTCACTCTAGAATTAAGCTCCAACTTTCTCTCTCTACATTCTTTCTCTAGATTAGTTTTAACTAGTATGCAAACTAGTTTAGAAGTTTAATTAGGAATAGAAGGAAAGTGTGTAACGCTTTGTAATCTTTGGAGTACGCTCGGAATTGTGTCAATTAATTCAAGTCTACTTTCTCTCGCATTTAATTCTGGTTCTTTCTAATCCTTATCTATCTTAATTAATTACGTTTATATTGATTATGCTAGATTTAGTTATTGCCATGATTAGAGAGTAGTATACTTGTTGTGTTTGTTTGCGATGTAGTTAATTAATTATGGGATAATGTATAATCAAATATTGAAGATCGGTAATATTAATTTGATCGTCTTATTGCATGTTCTTGTTTGATTGTTGTCTTAGGATCATCATAGTAGTAAAATGTAAACGGTCTTAATTATCGTGAAGTAATATGACGGCCCCTATTCGACTGTTACTCGATATAGTACTGGAAACACTTCAAGGTGGAGTACAAATGTATGGAAGTCGAGGAATGACCGAAGGTAGTCATATTACGAAACGATATAATACTATGAAGTAATATGATGGCCCATATTCGACTGTTACTCAGTATAGTGTTGGAAACACTCTAGGTGTAGTACAAACACGTGGAAGCTGCGTAACGACCGAAGGTAGTTATATTACGGACTAGTATATATAAAATGAGAAACCTAGTTTAATTAACCTTTCTAAATAGACTTTTATACTTCAAATTAATCTATCGCCTTTCCACCAATAAACGTGATTACAACACCTTTTTACGACGTCCAATTAAAAGGTAGTCAATTATCTGTGTCAATATAATTTGTCAAAGGTATGAAACTATGGAACCGCAAGGCTACATGGGGGATTATCATAGGACAAGACATGACCAAGGTTTGAAGCGGCGGAACCACTTAAAGTGAGGAACGCTGTGGATAATTAGGGGATTTATTGGGTAGTCTTAAGCAAGGGCTGGTTTAAAGTCATAAATGAACTTTTTATACGAATCTGTTAGGATGACGAGGAATCGTTATATGATTCAATTATGTCTAGTACCTTAAGGTTCAGTTATCCGTTCATATGAAAGTATCGTTAAACCATAATTAAGATTTTGTTTATTATTCTAAATACTTTGTAATGTTACCATAACCTAGCTCCCGGTGTGACATGCTAATGGGATTTTAATTAGTAGGGAATCTAGTGTTTACATACAAGTATTTAAGAATGATAATTAACTAATATCTTTCAAAACAGTTTCTCCAAATATCATCCCATAACTTAATTAACGAAGTCTCAGCAAACACTATCTTTATTTATCTGCTTTGTCTTTTACTTTTATTTCGCTTTTATTTATTTACTTGCCTAAGTTAGTTAATATAAAAACCAAAACTCCTCCACTATTTTATAAACCATTCACTAGTTTGAAAGCCCTCATCTGCCTCGCCTTAGTTTCAATTCAGTCGGTTTGAAGAACGACTCTAGGTCATACCTACCACTTGCTCACCCTTAGGATTAGCATTGTTAGGGAAAACTTAGGCCCCGCAATTACAAATTTAAAACTTCACTGTTGCGCGCCCGGTTAGTGATCGTTTAACGACACCGACCTGATCGGGACCCAACAGAAATTCATTCAGAATTGCCTTTAGCAAGCTTTCATCAGGAAATTTATCCCGAATTTCCGATTCATCCAACTTATCCAGCTCTGGATTTTCCAATCTTGATAAATGATCGGCGGCTAGATTCTCCGCTCCTTTCTTATCTCGAATCTCTATATCAAACTCTTGAAACAACATAATCCATCGCATCAATATTGGCTTCGCATCTTGCTTGTTAAACAGATATCTCAATGCAGAATGATCGGTAAAAACTACCATTTTTGACAATACCAAATAAGAGCGAAATTTGTCAAACGCAAAAACAACAGCAAGCAATTCCTTCTCAGTTGTCGTGTAATTCTCTTGCGCGCTCATCAAAGTCTTGCTTGCATAATAGATCGGTTGAAACTTCTTATCAACCCTCTGACCTAAAACTGCTCCAACAACATAGTCACTAGCATCACACATTAACTCAAATGGGAGATCCCAATTTGGACTATTCATAATGGGCGTGGATGCCAGCTTTTCTTTTAAAAAATTGAATGCATCTTGACATTCCTTTGAAAACACAAACTTAGCATCTTTCTCTAGTAACTTGTTCATAGGACGCGCTATTTTTGAAAAATCCTTGATGAATCTTCTATAAAACCCAGCATGTCCTAGGAAACTTTGTATTCCTTTAACATTTGTTGGATGAGGTAGCTTTGCTATGGCCTCAACTTTCGCTTGATCTACTTCAATACCAACACTTGAAATTTTATGCCCCAAAACAATTCCTTCACGTACCATGAAATGGCACTTCTCCCAATTTAACACCAGATTCGAACTCTCGCATCTCTGCAACATCTTTTTCAAATTTGCTAAGCATTCATCAAACGAATTTCCGAACATGGAGAAATCATCCATGAATATCTCCATACTATCCTCCACCATGTCATCGAAAATTGCCATCATGCACCGCTGAAATGTTGCGGGTGCATTGCACAAACAAAAAGGCATCCTCCGATAAGCAAAAGTTCCAAATGGGCATGTGAATGTGGTCTTGTCTTGATCATTTGCATCTATCGGAATTTGGAAATACCCGGAAAAACCGTCTAAAAAGCAGTAGTATTCTTTTCCAGCTAGATGTTCGAGCATTTGATCGATGAACGGCAAGGGAAAGTGATCCTTGCGTGTAGCATCATTCAACTTCCTATAATCGATACAAACTCTCCATCCAGTGACTGTTCTGGTGGGGATTAATTCATTCTTCTCATTAGCAACCACAGTCATACCTCCTTTCTTGGGCACAACATGAATGGGACTAACCCATGGACTATCGGAGATTGGGTATATCAACCCAGAGTCAAGCAACATAATGATCTCCTTTCTCACTACATCCGTGACCTTGGGATTCAGCTGTAACACCCCCAAATTTGATGATTTGCGGAAGCTTGATTTGGGTGTTACTAATCAATAACAAAGCACAAAGATAAATAGCAAACGACTCTATATGCGTCGTTTTAACAAAATGTATTAATAACTGAAATGTTTACAACGTTTAAAGCTTTACATAGCTCGAGTTAAATAAAATGAGATTTCAGTACATAAGTACTTATACAAAATATACTAATGCAAGAAAATCTCAATCGTCTGTATGCTGACTCGAGCTAAATCCTGAAGCAGAAACATCCTACTGCTGGGTACCTGCGATATATGCTAAAAGGTCAGCTATAAAGCTGGTGAGCTCACAGGTTTGAAATCAAGTAATATCGTATGAACCGCAAGATTTAAAAATGAATTGCATCCAGCAATTTAATAATGATCATCGTGTATACAGCCATGAGCACATAGTTGAGCTTAACTCGAGGGCCGGGTCCCCTATAGAGAATTCCGGGCGAGGTGCCTCCACGAATGCCTAATCAACATTCGTCTTCCCAAATATTAGTACGTCCGTTTACCCGGTTAGTGCTTGCTAACCCGAACGAGGAGGGTCAATCCTATATGGTACCATATACTAATATTCACGCTACAACGTATTAACAACTATGCTGACGGAGGACTTTAAATTGATTAGTTTCGAAAAACTCATGTAGTATATGAAAAGTTGGTACTTGCGTTCACATGTTAAAAGTTGAGCAATATATCACACCCCTGAGTAAAACAGTAAAAGAGGGGCTATGAGACTCACCTGAGTCTGAGTGCGTTTAAACAAACGTAAGTTGATTAGCCGAGTATGAAGTCCAAAGACTTGTAACCTGAGGGTGTCCACGACACGCGATGGTTATAATCATGATTGGGTATCTCAACAGATCACCCTTGTAGTTGTTCGTTCAACTATAATGTCCAAATCTCCACTATTTGGTTGATACGTTTAAGTGTTTGAAAAGTGTACGGCCCGTTGGTGAGGGATTTGTAATAATAATCTCAATTATTACTATTTTGATTTCGTGGCGTTTTACTTGAAAAAGTGTTTTGATTGTGTTTTAGAAGCCGTTACGAAATCTAAGTACGGGGGTCCGGGGGCAGCGCCCCTGGTAGCGGGGCCCCTGGCGGGGTCCAAGGGGCAGAGCCCCTGGCTGGGGTCGAGCTGCCAGGTCAGCTTGGAAAATTTTTATTTCTACTATATTGCTTTAACGAAAAACGCATCTGGAACCGAATTTAGGTAAAATCGAGTGATAAATTTCGAGTCTCGACACTTAGTAAAAATCTATGTTTTTGAGGTTCTGATTTGTGCGACGTTGGGTGCGACGTCGCAGGTAGGATTGCGACGTTGAGCATGACGTCGCTAAAGGCGACGTTTCGCAATTTAATGCGACGTAGGGTGCTGCGTCGCTAATGCGACGTTGGTTAATTTCTGCGACGTAGGGGCTTACGTCGCTAAATGCGACGTAGTGAGGTATTGGCGACGTTAAGGCTGACGTCGCTATATGCGACGTCGCAATTTAATGCGACGTTGTGACTGACGTCGCACCATGCGACGTCACGAGGGGTTTTGCGACGTAGAAGCTGACGTCGCATAAATTCTGGGCCAAATGCGACGTAGCGGTCTGTTGGCCGGAAAATGTGTCGAAAACGAGTTTTTCGGTTTCCGTTCGGTCCAAAACTTTTACCCAACCCTTATAGGGACATTATAAGTTGTTACAAACTACTAACAAGTGAAAACATTTAAAAACGAGAGATTTCGGGATTTGTCGGAAACTTACAAAGTGTCGGATGAGAAATCCGAAAAGATAGGATGATAGATCGTGATGCGGTGGTCGTTTTCTTCCAAATGAGTAGTATAATCCAAGGCCGTTTGATATGTTTATTTTGCGATTTAGTGCGATTTTAGGAGGTGGTGGTGGTTGGTGGAATTGAAAGAAAAGAGAGAAAAGAGAGGAAGGAGAGAGAAGAGAGTTGAGTGAAATGAGAGGAGGAGGGAAAGAGTTGGGGGTTTTACCTCCAACTTTCAGTCTCCGTTTCCCCGCGCGGTGTTCGTTTGCTCCGTCGTTTAAACGTTAAATAATTATTTTTCATATTAATTGGTACGTTTTAAATACAAATTTATTACGCGATGTTTTATTTAATTATTTTACAAATAAGTTTATATTTGAATTATAAATGTATAAGTTTGTTTATTTGGTTTGTGCGTTTTAACATTTTAAATTGTGTAACTTTCTGTTTGTACGATACGTATAAATACGAAATATTATTATAATAATATTTTTGACATAACAACGTTATTTAATAAAATTGGTCACCAACGTCCATATTAAATAGAATCGAAATACATTCGATTTAAATTGCGTACGATTTAACCAAATCGCATTTTCGTATATATTCAACAATATATAAATATAATTCGATACATTAATTAGCCTAACCAGGAACTAATTACATGTATTAACATTCGATTAGGCACTAATCTCTAGTCCTAATTTGGCGGGTGTTACATTCTCCCCCTGTTAGAAGAATTTCGTCCCGAAATTTAGCTCAAAGTCGTGTTTGATGTGGAATCAGTGAAAAGTTGAGGATATTTGAGTCGCATTTGGTCTTCCCGTTCCCAGGTGAATTCCGGACCACGCCGCGAATTCCATCTGACCTTGACGATGGGAATACGACTTTGTTTCAGTTGTTTGACCTCACGGTCCATAATTTCAGCGGGTTCCTCAACGAAGTGAAGTTTATCGTCAACACGAATTTCATCTAATGGAATGATAAGTGTCTCATCAGACAGACACTTCTTCAGATTTGAAATATGAAAAGTAGGGTGCACGCTGCTGAGTTCGGATGGCAGCTGCAATCGATAAGCTACGGGGCCAATCCGTTCGAGGATCTCAAAAGGTCCGATGTACCGGGGATTCAACTTCCCGCGTTTGCCAAAACGGATGACGCCTTTCCAAGGCGATACTTTTAAGAGTACTCGATCCCCAACTTGGAACTCGAGTGGTTTGCGTCTTACGTCAGCATAACTTTTCTGACGATCACGTGCGGCTTTGAGTCTGTTTTGGATTTCCACAATTTTCTCAGTGGTGGCGTGAATGAGTTCAGGACCAGTGAGTTGACTATCTCCCACTTCAGTCCAACAGATCGGTGATCGGCACTTACGACCGTACAGTGCCTCAAAAGGTGCAGCCTTAATGCTGGCGTGATAACTGTTATTGTACGAAAATTCGCACAACGGTAGATGTTTTTCCCAATTTGTACCGAAGTCAACTACGCAAGCTCGTAGCATGTCTTCCAGTGTTTGAATGGTTCGCTCACTTTGGCCGTCGGTTTGAGGATGGTATGCGGTACTCATATCAAGGCGAGTACCCAAAGCTTTTTGAAGTGATTGCCAAAAGTGAGAGGTGAAACGGGCATCTCTGTCAGAGATGATTGAGGTTGGAACACCGTGATGAGAAATGATTTCCTTGATGTAGATTTGTGTAAGGCGTTCCATTTTATCGTTTTCTTTGATTGCCAGGAAATGAGCAGATTTGGTGAGACGATCGACGATCACCCAAATGGTATCGCAACCGCTCGACGACTTGGGTAGTTTGGTTATGAAATCCATGGCAATTTGATCCCATTTCCATTCAGGGATTTCAGGCTGTTGGAGTAAACCAGGAGGTTTCTGATGTTCGGTTTTGACTTTCGAGCAAGTAAGACACTTGCTGACATAAGTGGCGATTTCGGCTTTCATGTTTGGCCACCAATAAAATTCCTTGATGCCGTGGTACATCTTATCGGATCCAGGATGAATAGAATATTTAGACTTGTGAGCCTCGTCCATCACCAAGTCTCGTAGGTTCCCAAAACTAGGCAACCATATTCGGTTTGAGAAATACCTAATCCCGTTAGGTTTGATTTCAAATTGTTTGTCAATGCCCCGCAAGGCTTCATTTTTGATGTTTTCAGGTTTCGAGGCTTCGATCTGAGCGGTATGAATTTGAATGGTAAGATCGTTATGAATGGTCATACTGAGGGCTCGGACTCGAAGTGGTTTAGGTCGTTCCTTTCGACTGAGGGCATCAGCTACAACATTAGCCTTCCCTGGATGGTACTTGATCTCACAATCGTAATCGGTAAGCAACTCGACCCAACGACGTTGCCTCATATTGAGATCCTTCTGATCGAAGATATGTTGGAGACTTTTGTGGTCGGTAAAGATAGTGCACTTAGTGCCGTAGAGATAATGTCTCCAGATTTTGAGAGCAAAAACGACAGCTCCAAGCTCGAGATCATGAGTGGTGTAGTTCTTTTCGTGAATTTTTAGCTGTCGTGAGGCATAAGCAATGACCTTGTCTCGTTGCATCAGCACGCAACCAAGACCTTGGTGAGAAGCATCGCAGTATACCACGAAGTCATCGGTGCCTTCGGGTAGTGAAAGAATTGGAGCACTGCAAAGCTTTTGTTTCAGAAGTTGGAACGCTGACTCTTGTTTCTCGGTCCAATCGAACCTTTTGTCCTTCTGAGTCAGTACCGTGAGTGATTGAGCTATTTTGGAGAAGTTTTTGATAAATCGTCGATAATACCCAGCAAGACCCAAAAATTGTCGTATTTCAGTTGCAGAGGTGGGTGCTTGCCAGTCTTTGATAGCCTCGATCTTTGATGGGTCCACGTGAATTCCCTGACTGTCGATCACGTGACCAAGAAATTGAACGGTTTGGATCCAGAACTCACACTTAGAGAATTTAGCATAAAGCTCCTCGTGTCTAAGTAGTTCAAGGATGGTTCTGAGGTGTTGCGCATGTTCTTGCTCGTTACGCGAGTAAATGAGTATGTCATCGATAAAGACAATGACAAACTTATCAAGGTAAGGTTTGCACACCCGGTTCATGAGGTCCATGAATACAGCCGGTGCGTTGGTTAGACCAAAGGGCATCACTTGGAATTCGTAGTGCCCGTAACGAGTTCTGAAAGCAGTTTTTGGAATATCGGTGTCGCGAACTCGTAACTGATGATAACCTGATCGCAGGTCAATTTTTGAGTAGAAACTTGAACCCTGAAGTTGGTCGAATAGATCATCAATGCGAGGAAGTGGATAACGGTTCTTGACGGTCAATTTATTCAACTCTCGATAGTCGATGCACATTCGGAATGAACCGTCCTTCTTTTTGACAAATAAGACCGGAGCTCCCCAAGGTGAAGAACTCGGTCTAATGAATCCTCGATCCAGAAGTTCCTGTAACTGAGAGGACAACTCCTGAAGTTCAGATGGGGCTAAACGGTATGGTGCGCGGGCCACCGGTGCGGCACCCGGCACGAGATCGATTGAGAACTCAACCTGTCTAGGCGGAGGTAGACCAGGTAGTTCTTCCGGAAAGACTTCGGGGAAGTCTCTAACAATCGGCACATCCTCAAGTCGCTTCTCCTCTGACTTCTTCTCGGTAATGTGTGCGAGTATGGCAGGGTAACCCTTTCTCAGAAATTTTCGGGTTTTTAAGCAGGAGATTATATTGAGTCCCGTCCCACCGGTCTCCCCCTGTATGATCAAGGTTCCACCAACGGCGAGTGGAATACGGACAATTTTATCGTGACAAACGATTTCAGCTCGATGTTTGGACAACCAGTCCATTCCAATAATGACGTCGAAACTGCCGATTTCAATGGGTATAAGATCGATCGAAAAGGTTTCGTCAGCTAAGTTTAAAGTGCAATTAGGTATCACACTGGTGGTTTCTACAAGTTTTCCATTGGCAAGCTCTACAGTGTACTTAACATCTAAGGTAACAGGAGTGATGTCAAGTAATGGGCAAAAATCATCGGAGATAAAGCTTCTATCAGCACCAGTATCAAATAGAACAGAAGCAGTTAAGTTGTTGAGGAGGAACATACCCGAGACCACATTCGGGTCTTGGCGGGCGTCCCCAGATTTGATGACGAAAGCTCTGCTGCGGGTATTGTTGTTGTTGTTACGGTTGTTGTTGTTGTTCTTCAGTTTTGGGCACGAGTCCCTGAAATGCCCAGGCTTCCCACACTCAAAGCATACTTTGGGTGGTCTGGTGTTGTTGTTGGAGTTGTTGTTGGTGGGTGAGCGGCAGTCTTTGGTGAGGCGGCCGTACCTCTTGCAGTTGTTGCAAAAGGGACCACAGGAACCTTCATGGTGGCGACTGCACTTGGAACAGTAGGGTTTGTTCCCAGTGTAGCCTCGTACGATGTCAGTGGTGGTGTTGTAGGCTTTGATGGTGTCGGGTTTCTTGTTTGGTTGGTTTGAGTGGTTGTTGTGGTGGTCAGACCACTTTCGTTTGTTGTTTTGGGAGGATGAAGTGGGTGGTTCAGAATCTTGGCTCATAGACATCAGGTCTTGGGCCAATGAGATCGCACCGTCAATGGTGGTTGGTTTTGAAGAGATGACGTGTCCCCGAACAGGATCAGGGAGACCAAGGGTGTACTTCCTGATTTTATCAGGTTCAGTGCTCACCATAGCTGGGCGAAGGGCAGCTAATTGTTGAAACCTGGTGGTATAACCATCGATGTCACCACCCTGAACCTTTAAGTTCCAGAACTCCTCATCTAGCTTTTGGAGTTTGGCGATAGAGCAGTACTTGGCAGTGAGTTTGGCTTTCAATTCCTCCCAAGTGATTTGGTAGGCAATGTCAGCACCCACTGATTGGGTATACGAATTCCACCAAGAGTGGGCATCATCTTCGAGAGAGCAGGTGGCGAAGTTTACTTTGTCGTTCTCCGCGCATTTACTAACACGGAAAACAGTTTCCATTTTCTCGAACCATCTGATCAGTCCGATGGCTCCTTCAGAACCCTTGAAGCTCGGGGGTTTGCAGCTTTGGAAGTCCTTGTAAGAACAAGGTTTGACGGCAGAGGTTCCAGCGGTATCGCTGTTTCTTGTGGAGTTGGGTGGGGTATTCCGAGCCAAGGCTTCAGTAACAGCCTGGGTTATGAGTGACGTGATCTGAGCATCTGTGTAAGGTCGTGTCTTTGGCGGCATGATTCTTCAATAAAAGAAATGAAGATACATGAGATTTTGTAAGAAAATTGTATTTATTTCAGGTGTACATGTATGAAGGTGGGTAATACATAATATCAATATGGAAAAGAATTATGGCAATTAATATGAGTTGAACAACAAGAAATATTCGATAGCTAATGTTAGTACATGTTTAGTGTCTGTCAGTTGGTCTAGCTCGTAGTTAGTATTTAGATTAGGATTCCTGACTCCTGCGACGTAGCGCACTACGTCGCAGGTGCGACGTCAGGTATTGGGCCTGCGACGTAGCCTACGTCGCATGGGCTTGGGCCTGCGACGTAGCGTGCTACGTCGCAGGTGCCAGTTTTTGTATAAATACGATTTGTGTTTTCTGTTTTAGGGTTGACGAAACCCTAAACATAATGTGTCGAAATTCTCTGTAATCTGATCGACTATAAGCAATAATATTACGTTCGTTTGATATTGATTGCGTATTGATTGCTCGTGTGTTTGTTTGATAATCTAATCGTTGTTTCCGCCATCGATTGGATTGACTCGGTTCGTTCTAGATCCTAAGTAAGGGACAAACAACTGGTATCAGAGCAGAAAGTGCTCGTTTTGGCGATTTGGATCGAGTTTGGGATATAAAAGAACGTGATATTCGTGAGTTTTCGTGTTTATTACGTTTGTTTTGTGTTTTTACAGGTTTTCGATCAGTATTATTGGGATTCTTGAAGGTTTCAGTCGTTCGACATTCGTGGTTTTGGTTTTAGGGTTAAAAATTCGTTTTTAGGGTTTTTGGCCGCTGCTCAGCACGTTTTGCGACGTAGCAAAGCGACGTAAGCTGCGACGTCGCATGCGACGTAGTGTTTTTGAACTTTAATTAGTTCGTGCGACGTACCGTTGCGACGTACCTCTCTACGTCGCTATTTTGACTTTAATTAGTCTTTTGCGACGCTGCGTTGCGACGTAGCCTGATTCTGCGACGTACCACTCTACGTCGCACTTTCTGATTCTTAATTGAATCATTTGCTTTTTGCGACGTACCCATCTACGTCGCATATCCTTTTTGCGACGTACCCATCTACGTCGCATATTCTTTGTGCGACGTACCCCTCTACGTCGCTAAGATCAGAAGTTTGATTTTTCGATTAAGTATTTAAAATGGCAGCTGATAAAGAGGATATTAGAGGACTTCGGGAGATGATTAAACAAAGCAATGACATAGGTTCAAGTAATAAACCTCCACTTTTTACTGCGGACATGGATTACGTGTACTGGAGAGACCGAGTTGAGCAATATATTGATTTCCATTGTCCAGAATTATGGGGACCATTACGTGAGCGTTATGTAGCTCCATTAGCTGAAGGAGAATACCGGGGTATTCGTCCTGCTAAGCCCTATAAAGCCATGTCTCCCGAGGAAAAGAAAGATTTTGATACTGAAAGAAAATCTTTCTCAATGATTAAAATGTGTTTAACGAAGGATGTGCTATGGCTTTTCAGAACTCATGAAACAGCCTTTGATTTGTGGAAGGCTATTGAAACTCGTTGTGGAGGGAATGATAAGTACAAGGAAGCAAAGCTCGAACTGATTAAGAAACAGTACGATATCTTTGACATCCTTCCTGATGAAGACACGACTTCTTTATTTACTAGGTACTCACGGTTAGTTGGTGAGTTGTTTGAAGGGGGTTATACTTTTCCTTCAATTGAAGTAAATAAGAAGCTGCTGGATGTGTTGCCAAGTTCTTGGGATATTAAAGTTCAATTTTTAAAGGAAAATGAAGAACTTGCAAACATGTCTTTGGATGCGTTGATAGGGGATCTTCAAGCTCACGCGATGGAGATTAAGAAGAAAGAAACTAGGTCTGGTTCTGCTGTTCAGAATCCTAGTGTGTATGGTGTTAAGATCAACTCTGGAAAGAATTATGGATCAGGAGTTGCCTTTGTATCAAATACAAATGCTTCATCGACTTCTTCCTCTTCTGATGGTATTCATTCTGTTTTCATGACTGGACCTTCTTCAAATCAACAACAGGTTCAAGTCACACCTGCTATTCAGGAGCAAGCTGCAATCTACACAGCTTTCTTAAGCTCTTACAAGGATTTGGTTACTCAACCGAATCTAACTTTGGAGTTGACTAAGGAGGACTATGCTCAGCTTGATGAAGACGATCTGGAGCAAATGGATTTGACTTGGAATGTGGCAATGATCACCCGCAGAATTCAGAAGTTTTTGCAGAGGACAGGGCGTAAAAGCTTGGAGGGTGATGGAAAGACTGGCTTTGGATTTGACAAGAGTAAGGTCCGATGTTACAATTGTCAAAATTTGGGTCACTTCGCCAGGGAGTGCGAGAAACCCAAAATGCCAGCATCGGGATTTACAACACCGTCTACTCCTCCAAAGGCCAAAGAAACGGAAGTTACCAAGAGAGGGATTGCTGATAATGCCCTGATTGCTTTTGAGCCTACAAGTCAAGATTGGACGCCTGTCTCCCAGCATTACCAACAGTGTCTGATGGCTCACATTGTGAATGAGGTACATGATGAACCGTTAAATTGTATTTCATGCATAAAGTTAACTGAATCTTTAAAGGCATATCAGACAGAGACAGCTGAATTGAGGAAAAAGAATGAAAAACTAACCGACTCAAATAATTTTTTAAAAGCTAATGAGAAACTTTATGAAAATCATCTTGAGGCTCATCGGTTAGATACTCAGAAATATAAATCTAAGGTTTTTAGTCAAGAAGATGCCATTAAAAGCTATCTTGTTGAAATTGAACTTTTAAATAAAGAACTTACAGATTTAAAAGCTGAGTATGAGAATTATAAGAGTAAAATTTTAGGTTCAAATTCCTCAACAGTTGTCTTCAATGAAATCCTTAGCAAGCATGGTACTAAAGGGAAAAAGACTGAGGGATTGGGATACAACTCAGTTCCTCCTCCTACTACTTGTTGTCCCCTGCCTGTTAAGGAAGGCTTTGAAGAGATTCCAGTTGACTGGTCCAAGCTCTATGGTTTAAAAGCTATAGATGCTAAAGAGACCAAACATAACAAACCGGCAAAGGAGAAAACCAAGCGGCCAGAGTACCCCTTGCCAAAGTTTGTTAAGTCAGTGCATGAATCTCCTGTTAGTGTTAAGGAGAATGTTGAAGTAAAGAATGAATCTCCTGTTAGTGTTGAGGAGATTGTTGAGATTGAGGACATTACGGATCAGGAGTATCCGGAGGTTAAGAAGGTTGCATTTAAACCTGAAAAAGTGATTTCAAAGGTTGAACCTGAAATTAAGGTTCAACCAAATAAAGGAAAAGCAAAGGTTTTAAACACGAAACAACAAACTTTACAGTCACCTGTAAAGATTTTGCAAAGAAAATCAGTACATGAAAATGTTTCGTATGATAAACCATCAACATCAACCTCTCAACCAAAACAAACATTTTCTAAGATGTGTACTCAATGTTCATGTTCTAGAAATGTTTCTCCACCTCCTGTGGTAATTTCTCAGCCTCAACCGTTTGTTGAGACTCGTTCTTGTTTCTACTGCAAGAAACAAGGACATTTAATTCGTGAATGTCCAAAGCTGTCAAATCAGCGATATGGGAGAGAGATGCCTAGGACATCTGTTTATAAAAACTCTTTTTCTAAATCTCCACCTAGGCGTCACTCAAACTCTCCCAAGCCTGTTTCCAAATCAAGTAATGTTGAGCAAAAACCTTTGCCAATTCAAAAGCCCAACATTACTTCTATTACCATTTCCGAATCTTCAAAAGTTTGGAAACGTAAAGAGTCTGATGTTGACTCTTCAGTCGTCAACAATAACACATCAGATAAAAATTCTAATTTGTTTAAAGATAAAATTCTATCTGACGTGATTATTGTTGATGACCACGGTCGACCTAAGTCTGTAAAGGCTTGGGTCACCGTTTCTCACTAATCTCCTTTGTTTATGTGTTGCAGCAGTCAGAACGCGTTAAAGATAGCGAATGGTATTTGGATAGCGGCTGCTCGCGACATATGACGGGCGATGTATCTCTTCTTGTGGATATTAAACCACATGCAGGAGGTTATGTTGCCTTTGCTGGAGATTCTGGGGGAATTATTTCTGGAAGAGGAACGTTAACTAACGGCAATGTTAGTTTCGAAAATGTGAACTACGTGGAACAGCTTACGCACAACTTGCTAAGTGTTTCACAGGTCTGTGATAAGGATTATACAACTGTGTTCACAAAGACTGAGTGTGTGATACTGAAGCCTGGGTATGTCATTCCGGAAGAATGGGTGTTACTGAGAGCACCAAGAAAGGATGACACCTACATTTTGAATATGAGAACTGTTGAGACATCGAACGAGTATACGTGTCTCTTGTCTAAGGCTTCTGAAAAGGATTCACTGCTTTGGCACAGGCGAATGGGACACATTCATTTCCGAAAAATGAATTTCTTGACCAAAAATGATCTAGTGCTAGGAGTTCCAAAACAGTCATTTGCTCTAAAGGATGACTGTATCTCCTGCCAAAAAGGAAAGTTACGTAAGAAGTCCCATAAGTCTAAGCAGGTGAATTCCATAAATGCTCCATTGGAATTGCTGCATATGGATCTTTTCGGTCCAGTTTCTACAAAGAGCATTGGTGGTCGGTCTTACTGCTTGGTAGTTACTGATGACTACTCAAGGTTTTCGTGGGTTTACTTTTTGACCACGAAAGGGGAAACTCCTGAGATACTGGTGTATTTGTTGGACAAGTTGGCAAATCTGAGCAACTTGAAGGTGAAAAGGATACGGAGTGACAATGGAACTGAGTTCAAGAACTCAACTCTCGAATTGTTTTGTGCTACAAGAGGTATTGAGCATCAATTTAGTGCTCCGAGGACTCCGCAACAGAATGGAGTCGCAGAAAGGAAGAATAGGACAATTATCGAGACAGCTCGGACTATGTTAGCTGACTCCAAGTTACCAATCATATTCTGGGCTGAGGCAGTTAATACTGCCTGTTATGTTCTCAATAGAGTACTCACGGTTAAGAAAAGGAACAAAACGTGCTATGAACTTTTTAATAACCGTAAGCCAAATTTACAGTTCCTAGAACCATTTGGGTGTCCATGCCTGATCATGATTACAAAAGATAAGGTCTCTAAGTTTGGTGATAAAGCTGTTGAAGGGATTTTTCTTGGATATGCAGTCAACTCTCCGAACAAAAGAGTCTTCAACAAATCAACGAATCAGATCGAAGAGCATTTTGAAGTGAAGTGTTTAAGGTATACGAAACCTCCTCAAGGAACGGGTCCGGATTGGTTTTTCAACTATGGAAACCTCTTCAACTCTTTCAATATTCCGGAACAAGATGAAACGGAAGAGTTGGTTTCTATACTGCATGAGCTTGATATTTCTCAAGAAACACCCGTTACTAATAAACCATCCGACTCATCTCCTACTGCAACACCCGCACCTCCACCGACTAATCCTACACCTCCACAACCTACACCTACTCCTTCACCAACACCCACACAACCGAAAACAACTACCAAATCACCACCATCAACACCATCTCCTACTCCACCATCTTCGGCAACTCCTTCTAAAACAGTTTACAACTATACAAAGGAGCTTCCATATGATCCAAATATGCCTCCTTTAGAGGAACCTCAAGAAGAAGATGAAGTGGAAGAAACAATGAACTACTCTCACTTATTTTCTCATGAAGATGAAGGAGAAGAAGAAGAGATAGTCATTCCTGAGTCTGCTGCTACTCCCGAAACTGAGGGAGATTTGAACAATCTAGGTGTGGATCTTGTGCCAGGTGCCATACCAGAAACACGTATACATAAGGATCACCCCATTGATGATATCATTGGTGATCCTCATGCATCTGTTCAAACACGACAGCAAACAAAGCAGACTTCAGCTCAGCAGCTTTTGGGACTTATTGCTCATATTGATTCATGTCATTTGTCTCAAATTGAACCGAAAAAGGTTGATCAAGCCTTAAAGGATCCATCTTGGGTCGAGGCTATGCAGGAGGAACTACAGCAAATAAACAAGATGAATGTTTGGGAAATTGTTCCTCTACCCAAGGGTGCTCACTTGACGGGTACTCGTTGGGTTTTCCGTAACAAAATGGATGATCGTGGGGCTGTTATTCGAAACAAAGCCCGTCTGGTAGTTCAAGGATATAGTCAATTAGAGGGTATTGACTATGATGAAGTTTTCGCTCCTGTTGCTCGTTTGGAATCAATTCGGATCTTTCTAGCTTATGCTTCTTTCAAAGGATTCCGAGTGTATCAACTTGACGTGAAGTGTGCTTTTCTATATGGAGATGTTGACGCAGTGATCTATGTGTGTCAGCCTCCCGGTTTTGAAGACCCAAAGCATCCTAATCATGTTTGCAAGCTGAAGAAAGCTTTGTATGGTCTTCATCAATCTCCTCGACTTTGGTATGAGCGACTTGCCACGTACTTACTGAAGAATGGTTTTGATAGAGGACAGATTGATAGCACGCTTTTCATCAAAAGGGAAGGAGCGGATTTGTTACTTGTGCAGGTCTATGTGGACGACATAATCTTTGGATCAACTAATGATCAGTTGTGCAAAGATTTTGAAAGATTGATGAAATCTGAGTTTGAAATGAGTGCTATGGGGGAACTCACGTTCTTTCTGGGACTACAGGTTGAGCAATCTGACAATGGAATTTATATCCATCAGTCAAAATATGTCATTGACATGTTAAAACGGTATGAATTGCTCAACTGTAAACACTATGGCACTCCAATTGAAGCAAGACACAATCTTGGACCTAATGAGGACGATGAAGACTGCAAGGAGAAGGACTATCGATCAATGATAGGCTCTCTCATGTACCTGACTGCCTCAAGACCAGATATCGTGTTTGCTGTTTCTCTCTGCTCACGATTTCAAGCAAATCCGAAGGTGTCTCATATGAAGGCAGTAAAACGCATTTTTGGATATCTCGCTTTTAGGCCATCTCTGGGTCTATGGTATTCAAACGAGAAAAACTTCGAGTTAACTGCCTATTCGGATTCGGATCTTGGTGGCTGCAAGATAGATATGAAGTCAACTACTGGAGGATGTCAGTTTCTTGGATCGCGCTTAGTTTCTTGGCAGTGCAAAAAACAGACTGCGGTTGCTATTTCCACAGCTGAAGCCGAGTATGTTGCTGCTGCAAGTTGCTGTTCTCAGGTTCTCTGGATTCAGCATCAACTGCGTGATTACGGGTTCAATCTCTCTATGACTCCTATTTATATTGATAATACAGCTGCTATATCTATCACCCACAATCCCGTACAGCACTCTAAGACCAAACATATTGAACTTAGGTTCCACTTCATACGGGATTGCTTTGAGAAACACCTTATAGATGTCGTACATATAGAGACCCTTAAGCAGTGTGCGGACCTTTTCACAAAAGCCTTTTTGCGATCACGTTTCATTGAACTGGTCAATCTAATAGGTTTAAGGTTCTTTCAGTCAAAGAAATGATTTGTGACTTGAATTTTTTTTAGATTTTTAAATTCAATTTAAAAAAAAAAAAAAAAAAAAAAAAAAAAAAAAAAAAAAAAATTCGCAACAGCCACTCTTTATGCTCTTTAGTATTAAAGAAAACGCAAGGTTGCTACATTTTTAAAATAGACGTTGAAGTTGTGTCTGTAAACAACTTGGGATATGATAGTACATCGGGTGACATGCACAAAATGGAATTTTAAGGTTTATCTTGGATGTGTCAGTAGGTTTATCTGACACACTTAAAACAGTTTTTATTTAAATTATATTCATCATACGATGTATTGGTAGGCATGCTACACACCGGTTTGTGAGTGAGTAAGAAGTAATGATAAAACTTGTCTATTACTTTGTGAAAAATGTTATATGATGTATGACATAAGTCTTAATTGATAAATGGAAGTACTATCATACACTGTCATAATTATGTAAATGTAAAATGGGCATATAGTAATAATATGATTATTCGCCTAACTAATGGTGACTATTGTTGTACTCACGTACAGACCTGAAACTATTAGTTATGCAAATAGTCTCAAACTTGTTATGTTCATACTAAGGGACCCTCTGTTGTACTAAGTACAGATCTGGGGCCACTAGTATCTTCATAGTCAGTTTGATGTATGCCTAAATATAAATATCAAGTGTATGTTACGAGAAAACCGAGATAAACTTGGTCTTGTAATCTCTACCTTGTATGAATATGCAGTGTTTGTTTTACTAAAGTTTATCAGTATATCATATAATAGGTTTCACAAAATTAATATTCATTCTAACAATAAAGGTTAGCTCACAAATACGGATGTAACATGTTTAGGTGGACAAACAATACCAATAATTGTCTTGAAATAATTTTTATAAAAGGTGTTTTAAATATGCCAAGTAAATTTAAAGTGGACAAATATACTGATGATCGAAATAACACTTACTATTCCTAATAAATGCATGTTATTCCGATATGATCCCTAATCAGACAAATCAACTCCGTCACCAAAAATAGAGTGTTAGTTATTTCTATTTTTTGTAAAATTAAAGAAAATACCAAAAAGATTTTTTACTTTAGTTATTTTATTTTATTTTATTTTTATTCTATGTTATTTTCCCAAGTCACGAGTTATTTGGAAATTATTTGCTAAAATAACGAGTAACGGTTTGAAAATTTCGAAATTGAATCACAACTGTTTTATGCGACGTTCGGCTCTACGTCGCCTGCGACGTTCGGCTCTACGTCGCCTGCGACGTCCCAGCCTACGTCGCACATAGGGTTAGACTTTAAATAGTATCCACTGCGACGTAACTCGTCACAGTATTCACTATTCAAGTGCGACGTAGCCTGCGACGTACCAACCGGCGATTTGCGACGTAGCAATTCTTCGAGTTTTTTCGTGATTTGTAGCTGTTTTCGTTTCGATTCACTCACGTAGTTTTCATATACTCGTTATTCCGCACACTTAGGTACCATTTTTACCTGTTTTCACCGTGTATTATATGTTTAATTGCTATATACATGTTACGGGTTAATAGGGTTTTGGTTTTGGTTTGAATTCGATGGTCAATTGGATGTTAAAATGGTTATAACTTATGTTTTCGCCATCACCATCGTAGGGCGCACCTTATTGTGTGATCAATTTTGAAAACCCCTAAATTTGACAATTAGGTTTTCTGGGTTGGGGATGAATGTTCGTCAGTGCGACGTACGATGCGACGTAGTCGCCTACGTCGCACTAATTATCTATTAATTAATTCCTACGTCGCCCTTCCCTACGTCGCCTTTTATGCGACGTCCGATGCGACGTAGCACTCTACGTCGCTATTTTAATTAATGTGATTAAATTCACAATAAATTGCAAAATGCGACGTCCCCCTTTACGTCGCTCGATTTTTATGCGACGTACGGGCTTACGTCGCTTTTCAATTTATTTTGATTTTAGGCGACGTACGGTGCTACGTCGCTATTTCCAGGGATTTTGAAAAAGGTTTTTCCAAAAAAATGTCAAATTTTTTGCTAACCCTTTTCGAGTTGCACTATGTTTCGGTTTTTGCAGATATGGCTTTGACTTTTGAAGCTCGTCACAATACGACTGCTTATCTGGTTGACACTTCTGACAAAGCTGCACCGTATCGTCAGATGATTGCATTTTTGAGACGTTCTAGGGTATCTCACGTCATTTCCGATACCACGGTGGTTTTTGGAAATCTGATCAACCCATTTTGGAGGAACGCAACTGTCGTTACTGAAAACGACGTTAGACGATTGGTCTCTACCGTTCTGGGTACGGAGATCAGTATTACAGAACAGAGTATTCGGGAACTTTTACAGCTCAACGATCAGCCGGATATGCCTATCGGTTTTGATCATATTTTTGTTACTGGAGCTATGCAACGAATAGGATATCCAGGAATTCCCTCCGATCAGTACAGGAAAGCGAATCTCACGCGTGTTTGGAGATATCTGTTGCACGTGATTATCGTTTGTTTGGGGAATAGGAAAGGTGGAACGGATGGTATGAGCCGAAGTCTGGCTTCTGCTATGTTAGCGTTGATATACAACAAGCCGTTCAACTTCTCCGGATTTATTTTCAAGGCTATGGTTGACAATGCGAACGCTGGGGATCAGAAATGGATTTTATATCCACGTTTTGTTCAGTTGCACATTAATCGTCATCATCCAGATCTTCAGGCACAGGGTGATCCCGATCAGCTATTAAAGATTTCACCGATGATGAGTCGGATTTTCACTATTTGTGCAAGTTTTGAGAAAGGGGTCGCGGCAGCAACGGATGTTCCTTTATTCGGTGCTATTATTGATGAGAATTATGTACCGCCCCCAGATCCTCAGTATATGGATGTTCTAGCACCTCAGCAACCGCAGCAACCGTTTGTGAACATTCCAGTTCAAGCTGCGGGGGAGAACATTCCTGCTCAAGCTGCGGGGGAGAACGTGGATGCTATTTTGGAGAATATTGAGCAGTTCGGGCATGTGGATTCGGACAATCCAGCATCGCATAATACGGTTGAGAGTTCTGATTCTGACGAACCAGCCAATGCAGGTCCTCAGGATGGGGGTCTGACGCCTGAGCATTCTGATGGTACTGTTCCGCATCCCTCTGAGATGGAACGTATCAGGCTTTCAGATTCATTCAGATATCTGCGTATTCAGCGTCGGATCAGACAAGGACGCAAGTATGTGCCTCCAAGGGATACTGGAAAACGTACACGCGACGGTGATGATCCTGCTGATGAGACTTATCGACCGCCTCGTCGTGTTAGTCGCTCTTCATCTACACGCGCTTCAGTCAATCCACAGCAACAGGATACTTTTGAGATTCAACCGACTCCAGCTTTCATGCAAAAGATAATGGAAGATATGCAGCTAATGAAGCAAAAGCTGGAGGCTCAGGATGAGAAGATTGCTGAACAAGCTGCTTTGATCGAGGTTCAATCTAAAGAGCTTGAGGAAACGAAGAATAGGGTTAACATTTTGGAAGGCAGGTTACTTGCCTCGGGGGAGTATGGGTCTGGGATACCCACTTTAGAGTCAAGTCAACCTGAGTCTGTAAATCCCAACCCTGTAATTGAAAATATTAATGAAAATATTTCTGTTTTGGATTACTTTTCTGTTGATGATATTCCAGGGCAACCGAGACCACTGGCAGTTGATTACTCATTCGCTGACTTATCATTTATTCAAAGGATGGCCAGTGGAGTTGGCTCTGAGGAAGAAACAGAGAATGTGTTTGAGATGAACGAGGATGTCTCGATTGAAGAGGAACAGTTGGATGCAGATGAAATGTATGCTGATGCACAATCTGGGGAAACTTATGATGATGCACCAATTATTGAATCTGATTCAAGTGAAGACGAGAGTCCTGAAAAAGCGCAACATGGAGAATCTAGTTCTGCTGCAACTCCAGCTCCAGAGACACAGGCACCGGACTCAGCAGCAAAGAAACTAACTGCTGAAGAAAAGAGAGAGAGAAACAAGAAATGGTGGCCTAAGGGACGAAATCCAGTCCCTATTCCAGTGAAATGTCAAGTGTACCGGGTTAGTCGGAATTATACCGGTGTTATTAAAAGCTGGAAGTGTCAAAGGAATCTGTTTATGATAAAGAGAGAAGATGGAGTTCAGTATTTTAGGATGCGTTTTGATAGATTGAGCACGTTGCCAAAAGGAGAGATTAATCGATTAGCTCAGCTTAAGTTGATTAATCCTTTCGAGAATGACTATGCTGAGTTCATTCAAAGATGTCTACGTCGGGAAGTATTAACGAAGACTTATTCGAAATTGAAGCCGACATTGGGAACTCGGTATACGTGGAAGAAAAAGATTGATCCAGTCACCAGGAAGCCTTTGGTTAAAATTCACTATTCGCCGGCTAAATGTTTGACTGAGATACCTCTGGAATCAGTTCCTTATTATTTTCTGAGAAGACTTGTGAAATGGGAACTTGATCCACAGACTGGCGAAGCGGTTATTACTTTTGTTCCAGATTCTGAACCGTGGCCAGAAGTTGGAGGTATATGGAATTTGAAGCAAGCAACGTTTAGGCTGTATGATCCGATGAGTTTAATTAATTTTCATGAAAAAGATTTAAGAAAACTCTATGATAATCGGATTCGAGTTGGTCAGAAGAATGAATTCAACAGACGATTAGCACAGCAGTTCTACAATGTTGTTACTGTTTGCGTAGCTAATGGAATTCATGCCGACGGCCAGTTTCCTGCGGGCTGGGTTTAATGAAGATTTTTGAAGACCAAGCTGAAGACACGGGGGAGTTTGTTAGTACATGTTTAGTGTCTGTCAGTTGGTCTAGCTCGTAGTTAGTATTTAGATTAGGATTCCTGACTCCTGCGACGTAGCGCACTACGTCGCAGGTGCGACGTCAGGTATTGGGCCTGCGACGTAGCCTACGTCGCATGGGCTTGGGCCTGCGACGTAGCGTGCTACGTCGCAGGTGCCAGTTTTTGTATAAATACGATTTGTGTTTTCTGTTTTAGGGTTGACGAAACCCTAAACATAATCTGTCGAAATTCTCTGTAATCTGATCGACTATAAGCAATAATATTACGTTCGTTTGATATTGATTGCGTATTGATTGCTCGTGTGTTTGTTTGATAATCTAATCGTTGTTTCCGCCATCGATTGGATTGACTCGGTTCGTTCTAGATCCTAAGTAAGGGACAAACAGCTAATACGAGTTCAAAGGTTACATCCTACAGATGTATTACAAAAGATGTCGGGAATTGTTACATCCGACTGAATTTTAGAGTAGCACGTAGATAGTTACTAGATTACAGGATAGATTACAAGACAAAGACTACACTAGTCTTGACGTAGATTAATTTGTTCCATCATCGTGACAAGACGGTCCACAGTGTTAGCAAGTCTGCTAGCTTGTCGGGCGTTGTCTTCTGCGAGTGCTAGTCGTTGTGTTAGTCCACGCGCATACTCTTCTGTTTCAAGTGAGCGCTGTTCACATTCATCCATCCTTTGTTGCAGAAGGGCATTTTCCACCCTTATTTCTATTATTTGATTACGAAGGATATCCATGTTGTTGTTAGTGGTTTCAAGATCGTCGGAGACTTGTTCTATGCGTTCGAGGGATGTAAGTCTCCAGTTTTCGTTGGTTTCCTGCAACACGACATCCATGGTGCGAAGTCGCTGCTCGTGTTGGTTCACCCTGGCGGCTAAGGCTGGTAAGGCGATGTGAGTGGGGTACGGGCCAGCTCGAGGCAACCTGGAGTTCCTCCTTGCTACCCTTGGGTTCTGCGACCCGAATTGAGAACGAGATGAATTTGATGGTGTGTTTGCCATTTCTGAGACAAAGCGTTAGTAAGATTGAGGCCTACATTCATATAGCTCCTATATAATATAGCCTATTGAGTGTCTAGCATAAACATGTTTAAGTCTCGGTTCTCTCGAGGTCAGAGTCTTCTATTGTACCCTGTTCAGCCATAACTACTTTCAGGTCTTACATCATCTTTGCTTAATTGTACATAGTTGATCAGGCTATGTTAAATTAAACTCGTATGATGTAATCGCTGAACCAGTTATACCTAATAAGGAATACTGCCTAATGGTCATAGTCTAGGCTCACTAAATGCAACCTAGTTCACTATAACCTTAGGCTCTGATACCAATCTGTAACACCCCCAAATTTGATGATTTGCGGAAGCTTGATTTGGGTGTTACTAATCAATAACAAAGCACAAAGATAAATAGCAAACGACTCTATATGCGTCGTTTTAACAAAATGTATTAATAACTGAAATGTTTACAACGTTTAAAGCTTTACATAGCTCGAGTTAAATAAAATGAGATTTCAGTACATAAGTACTTATACAAAATATACTAATGCAAGAAAATCTCAATCGTCTGTATGCTGACTCGAGCTAAATCCTGAAGCAGAAACATCCTACTGCTGGGTACCTGCGATATATGCTAAAAGGTCAGCTATAAAGCTGGTGAGCTCACAGGTTTGAAATCAAGTAATATCGTATGAACCGCAAGATTTAAAAATGAATTGCATCATCGTGTATACAGCCATGAGCACATAGTTGAGCTTAACTCGAGGGCCGGGTCCCCTATAGAGAATTCCGGGCGAGGTGCCTCCACGAATGCCTAATCAACATTCGTCTTCCCAAATATTAGTACGTCCGTTTACCCGGTTAGTGCTTGCTAACCCGAACGAGGAGGGTCAATCCTATATGGTACCATATACTAATATTCACGCTACAACGTATTAACAACTATGCTGACGGAGGACTTTAAATTGATTAGTTTCGAAAAACTCATGTAGTATATGAAAAGTTGGTACTTGCGTTCACATGTTAAAAGTTGAGCAATATATCACACCCCTGAGTAAAACAGTAAAAGAGGGGCTATGAGACTCACCTGAGTCTGAGTGCGTTTAAACAAACGTAAGTTGATTAGCCGAGTATGAAGTCCAAAGACTTGTAACCTGAGGGTGTCCACGACACGCGATGGTTATAATCATGATTGGGTATCTCAACAGATCACCCTTGTAGTTGTTCGTTCAACTATAATGTCCAAATCTCCACTATTTGGTTGATACGTTTAAGTGTTTGAAAAGTGTACGGCCCGTTGGTGAGGGATTTGTAATAATTATCTCAATTATTACTATTTTGATTTCGTGGCGTTTTACTTGAAAAAGTGTTTTGATTGTGTTTTAGAAGCCGTTACGAAATCTAAGTACGGGGGTCCGGGGGCAGCGCCCCTGGTAGCGGGGTCCAAGGGGCGGCAGCCCCTGGCGGGGTCCAAGGGGCAGAGCCCCTGGCTGGGGTCGAGCTGCCAGGTCAGCTTGGAAAATTTTTATTTCTACTATATTGCTTTAACGAAAAACGCATCTGGAACCGAATTTAGGTAAAATCGAGTGATAAATTTCGAGTCTCGACACTTAGTAAAAATCTATGTTTTTGAGGTTCTGATTTGTGCGACGTTGGGTGCGACGTCGCAGGTAGGATTGCGACGTTGAGCATGACGTCGCTAAAGGCGACGTTTCGCAATTTAATGCGACGTAGGGTGCTGCGTCGCTAATGCGACGTTGGTTAATTTCTGCGACGTAGGGGCTTACGTCGCTAAATGCGACGTAGTGAGGTATTGGCGACGTTAAGGCTGACGTCGCTATATGCGACGTCGCAATTTAATGCGACGTTGTGACTGACGTCGCACCATGCGACGTCACGAGGGGTTTTGCGACGTAGAAGCTGACGTCGCATAAATTCTGGGCCAAATGCGACGTAGCGGTCTGTTGGCCGGAAAATGTGTCGAAAACGAGTTTTTCGGTTTCCGTTCGGTCCAAAACTTTTACCCAACCCTTATAGGGACATTATAAGTTGTTACAAACTACTAACAAGTGAAAACATTTAAAAACGAGAGATTTCGGGATTTGTCGGAAACTTACAAAGTGTCGGATGAGAAATCCGAAAAGATAGGATGATAGATCGTGATGCGGTGGTCGTTTTCTTCCAAATGAGTAGTATAATCCAAGGCCGTTTGATATGTTTATTTTGCGATTTAGTGCGATTTTAGGAGGTGGTGGTGGTTGGTGGAATTGAAAGAAAAGAGAGAAAAGAGAGGAAGGAGAGAGAAGAGAGTTGAGTGAAATGAGAGGAGGAGGGAAAGAGTTGGGGGTTTTACCTCCAACTTTCAGTCTCCGTTTCCCCGCGCGGTGTTCGTTTGCTCCGTCGTTTAAACGTTAAATAATTATTTTTCATATTAATTGGTACGTTTTAAATACAAATTTATTACGCGATGTTTTATTTAATTATTTTACAAATAAGTTTATATTTGAATTATAAATGTATAAGTTTGTTTATTTGGTTTGTGCGTTTTAACATTTTAAATTGTGTAACTTTCTGTTTGTACGATACGTATAAATACGAAATATTATTATAATAATATTTTTGACATAACAACGTTATTTAATAAAATTGGTCACCAACGTCCATATTAAATAGAATCGAAATACATTCGATTTAAATTGCGTACGATTTAACCAAATCGCATTTTCGTATATATTCAACAATATATAAATATAATTCGATACATTAATTAGCCTAACCAGGAACTAATTACATGTATTAACATTCGATTAGGCACTAATCTCTAGTCCTAATTTGGCGGGTGTTACATCAGCCGTCTCAATGGTTGTACAACTGGTTTAAAATCAGACTCCATGAGAATCTTGTGAGTACGTAAGAGGGGCTTATTCCCTTGATATCACCAATCATCCATGCTATAGCATGCTTATGCTCCTTCAGAACCTTCAATAAACTTTCTTTCTCATTTGCTGATAACTGAGATGAAATGATAACTGGCAAGTCCGACT
Organism: Helichrysum umbraculigerum; assembly: GCA_949592205.1. NCBI lineage: Eukaryota > Viridiplantae > Streptophyta > Magnoliopsida > Asterales > Asteraceae > Helichrysum > Helichrysum umbraculigerum. The sequence goes on along the minus strand of CATIUR010000007.1, from coordinate 17,370,939 downwards.
CTCCTTGCAAGTATGCATATTCCAAATGGGTCGGTAAATCTTTCAATTCTAACTTTGGTGGTTCTTCAAACGAAGATTTTACTGCCAACACATCTTCTCTTGAGTAAGGAATCCCATGCATAGTGATGCGAGTCTCTTTCTTAATTAAAATACCATCAGTCAAGACCGATTCTTCGCTCATAATCAACTTATTTTCATCACTCTCTAACTCCTCATCACTCGTGATTTCCATTTCCTCAAGCAACTTATCGAATTCTTCGATATCACGGATTGCTTCTAGACTTCCCGTCCATCCTTCAAGAATCATGGGATCAAGATCTTCATCTTCTATGAGACTTTGTAGAAATTCCTCATCATCAGACATTTCTCTAGCACTCACAAAGTAACAAGTATCATCAACTGCAGCAGGATATTGCATTGACTTGTTAACATCAAACACTACTTCATCATCTCCTACTCTCAAAGTGATCTTTCGATCAAAAACATCTATCAATGCCCTTGCAGTGGCTACAATAGGTCTTCCCAAAATGATAGGTATCTTAGAATCTTCTACCATATCAAGAATCACAAAATAATAAGGGAAAACAAACTTATCTACCTTGACCAACACATTCTCTATCATCCCTTTAGGATATTGAACTAACCTATCCGCTAACTCAATGCACATTCTAATTGGCTTTGGCTCCCCTAACTTAAGTCTAGAATACATAGTATAAGGCATTATTGATATTCTTGCTCCTAAGTCAACCAGTGCATGAGTTATATCCAAACTTCCAATAAGACAAGGAAGAGTGATACTTCCAGGGTCTTTCATTTTCAGCGGAAATTTGTTTTGCATCACCGCTGAGCATCTCTCGTTCATCGTTACTGTAGTTGCCTCCATTAGCTTGCTCTTGTTAGTCAACAGTTCCTTCAAATACTTTGCATACTTGGGCATTTGAGCAATGGCCTCCACAAACGGAATGTTAATGTGGAGTTGCTTCAGATTCTCTAAAAACTGGTGGTATTGAGCATCATCCTTCCCTCTTCTCAAAGCTGCTGGATAAGGTGGTGGCGGTGCATGATCCTTAGCATATTGCTTATCTCTAGTAATTTGATCAGCCTCAATGTCCACCTTAGGACTTTCAACAACTTCTACTTCCTTTTCTTTCTCGGGTAAGGGTTGAGAAACAAGTTTCTTCTTGACAACCGGATCCTCATGAATCCTTCCACTTCTGGTGATCACCGCCTTAGCTTGATCACGTGGATTGGTTTCAGTGTATCCAGGGAGAGTTCCAGGAAATCTCTCTTGAAGAACTTTAGCAATGTTGGAAATATTCCCTTCAATCTGTTTGATTGCAGCCCCTTGGTTTCTTAATGCTGCATTAGTGGCATCCATTCTTTGCCCTGAATTGGCAATGAATTTCTCATTGGTGGTGAGAAACTTTCCCATCATCTCTTCTAAGTTGGTTTGTTTATCGTAAGATGGTGCAGTCTGTTGCTCCTTGGTGTACAATCCTGGTTGATTTTGGCGAAACTGACGACCTCCATCTTGGTATGGTCTTCTAAAAAATGTTCCACCGCCTTGACGATATGGTGCTTGAGCTTCCCCAAACTTAACTTCCTCGGTCACTTCTCCCGTTCCCATCTCAGGGCAATCCTTCACTAAATGGGTTCCTCCATAGTTGTCACATCCTACTTGGATAGCATGAACAGTCTCCGTGACCTTCTTTATATCTCTACCCATGCTGTCTAGCTTAGCCGTGATGGCTGCAAGCCCATCTTCATTTCCACAGTCCTCTTCCTTCTAGAGGTACCATCATCCCATAGCTGAGAGTGCTTTGCTTGGTCACAAATAGCAGCTAAAGCATCCCGAGGAACCTTTTTAGGAATAGGCCCTTGTGCATCTAGTTGCTGTCTCGTGGAACGATCCACCCCCTTGTAGAAAATACTCACGATTTGCTGATCGTTAAGGTCGTGCTGCGGGCACTTATGCATCAGGTCCTTATATCTTTCCCAAGCTTGGTGTAACGACTCATCAATTTCTTGCTTGAAATTTCTAATCTCATCGATCATCTTCTAAGTTTTGGAAGGAGGGCAATACATCTTAAGAAACTTCGGGCGAAGGTCTTCCCATGTGGTGATGGATCCAGCTGGCTCGTTTTGAATCCATCTTTTAGCGGCTCCCTTGAGTGTGATAGGGAATACTCGGAGCATGACTTGATCGCGTGTAATATTGGGAACGTTGAACATATCTGCTATCTCCACGATCTTCTCCACATGATCGTTAGCGTCGTCCCTTTCTTCTCCACGAAAAGGATTCTCCCTAAGCTCCTTGAGGAACTGTCCTTTGATTTCAAACTCCACATCTTGCGCAATTGCCGGCCTTACTACTCCAGTGCCTCGGTCATTACACATTCGACTCGAATACTCCTCGAGAGTTATGTTGGCGATATCGTCTGCCATTGCGCTGTCCGGTTCTGCTTGATCTCTAAAAAGGAATTTTAGGTACTCTCCGAAATCGCTTTCTAGATACGAATGGTAGTTTCTGGTTCGCGGGGTGAAAAGGTTATTGGTAAAAACCTCGAAATTGTCGCTAAGAAAAGTGTTGATTAACGGCGAGTTTGGTGGTGCGGAAGCAGCGCATCTTCTTTGATGAAATATACGTTCGGATTCTTCAAAAGGGTCGGTTGGGTCTGGAACTGTTGTTCGGGTCATAAACTCCTGCAATGAACTTTTCAACTCAGTAGAATAGGCTACTAAAATACCCTAACTTATAAACTAACCTTAAAAAGGAAAAATAATTAATCAAAGTATCAAATAAAAGATGAACTAACTAAAAATCACACACAAATAAACAAAAGACAACTTCCAGCTTATTTAATTGAATCAAACCGCTCCCCGGCAGCAGCGCCAAAAACTTGATGCTGTGTAAACAGAGCTTTATTTTAAAATGGAAATTACCTTACTAACTATACACAACTCTGGCAAGAATACCTGGTCATAATAGTATAGTATGATAAGTCCGAGTCGAACACAGGGAACGGATGTTTAATTAAATAAATTAGAAATTGATACAAATAATGAAAGCAATAAATAATGGTGGCGTTTTAGTTCCGATCGAACAATTGGCAAACAATTATGAAGAAATGGTTTATTAAATAAAACTTAATAATAAAAATAAAGAAATGATAAAATACTTTATTAAATTAAAGATTTAATTCGAATGATAAAAGAAATGCATTTGCTTGGATTACTTTCCTTAGAATCCGGAAATCATTTTATTGATTTGCTAACATATGGATTTATTGGTGTTTTGACAAATATTACCAATCTTCCTTACAAGATAGATTGATATAAACACAATTAAGAAAGACACAAGGTTGTTTTCAACCCGCTAACAGTTCAATTTAACGTTGCCCACCAAATTGTATTCTAAATTAAATCAACACCGTTTATGTGATTTATTTTCTTGACTTGAATCAACAAGGTCTATAACTAATTAAAGTTATCTTGTTCATCAAAGATCATTATTAATTATTAACCCTAACCTGTCAAATTCAATATATTCAGCAACAATCGTCAATTGAAATCAACAATTATCAATAATCTTATAATTAAAAGGAAATCAATCTCAATTAACCATAAAACCACGTTAGGTAATTACTAATAATCATTCAACAACCAAGGATCGTCAAATAAACACGTAAACTTTCAATAAATCTAAATAATTCCGCAAATCAATAATCAATCCGTAATCTAAGTATCATTATCTGTCGCACCCCCAAAACACGTGGCAGCGGAAACATGAGGTGTCATGGGGGCGCCGACCAAATCAAATATCATTACACAAAGATTAAGGCAAACGACCTCTATATGAGACGTTTGAAAACATTACATTGCCATAATTCAAATGTTTACAAAATATCTGGAGTTCGCATAAACCGTTAAGAGATTTCTAATACATTACTGATTATACAAAATACAGATAAATGCAATCTAATCTCTTGATGTTTGAAAACAATGCGACTCGAGCTAAGCTTTCCATAAGCTTCCTACTGCGACGGGTTACCTGAGAAATACATACTAAAAGGTCAACATAAAGTTGGTGAGTTCATAGGTTTGTAAACAATCGTTTAGTTATGATCCACAAGATTTCAAGTTGTATCATTCAAAAATGACAGTTAAAAGTATCGTTATTCAACGATAAGTAAAAGTATTGCATAATGCAATATAAGTATACCATTTACATGAGTCTCATAGTCAAGCTTAACGTTGTTTGCCTCCAGTAAGTGTACTAATCCGATACACTTCTAAATCACAAGTAATACTGCGCCCGTGGGTTGGCTAGAGCGACTAGCCCGGACGAGGTTTGTCAAACCCTGATAGATCTATCCAATAATACTCACGCACATATTTTAATGACTATGATGGGTAGAGGGCTTTAGTGGATTATATCAAGTCTCATGCAATCCGTATAAAAAGTTGTTACGGTTACTTGTGATCATAAGAGCAGTTATAAAACAGTTGTATGTATTCTCACCCCAGTTGAAAAACAGTAAAAAGGGGCTATGAAACTCACCTTAGATTAGCAAGTAGCAAGTAAGTATCAAATAAGCAAGCAAGCCGGTGTGCAACCTTCTAACGTCCTAAAAACGTATAAGGCTGGGTATAAGTAGATGTCTCAAAAGACCATCTATAGCGATTGTATAAGTGGGGGTCAATGTCCACTTAAGCCAATCGTGTAGGTGGAGGGTTAATGTCCACCTAGAGCTAGTTCATCAACTAGTATGTCCAAATAAGTTGTTCAAGTTCGATTATTAAAAACGTGTACGACCCGTTGGTGAAAGTTTGTAATAATAATTCATTTAGACATTATTATCAAGTTTGTTTTGCTGTAAACTATTCATTAGTACATATCGTGTGTTGCAAACCAATTATTTTAGTTTGTATAAGTCTTAAACCGTAGGTCAAAGTTGGTCAACTCGTTGGTCAAAGCTGGTCAAACCTGGTCAAACCTGGTCAAACTGGTCAAAGCTGGTCAAACGGGTCAAACTGGTCAAACTGGTCAAACCTGGTCAAACTGGTCAAACCTGGTCAAACCGGTCAAACCTGGTCAAACTGGTCAAACCTGGTCAAACTGGTCAAACCTGGTCAAACCTGGTCAAACTGGTCAAACCTGGTAAAACTGGTCAAGGTTGGTCAAACTTAGCATCACTAGCAAAATGTAGCATCACTAGCAAAATGTAGCATCACTAGGTTAGTGTCTCTACTTGAGACTTAGGATATTTTCAGAAAATGTGGCATCACTAGCAAAATGTAGCATCACTAGCAAAATGTAGCATCACTAGCAAAATGTAGCATCACTAGGTTAGTGTCTCTACTTGAGACTTAGGATATTTTCAGAAAATGTGGCATCACTAGCAAAATGTAGCATCACTAGCAACATGTAGCATCACTAGGTTAGTGTCTCTACTTGAGACTTAGGATATTTTCAGAAATTGTTCTAAGTGTCGGTTTCTAATTCGGGAAACTTTCTAAGTTTAGTCTTTGGTCCAAGTTACTAACTAAGTCATCCAAACCCATTTTTGTTACCACTTTCCAAAAATAGTAAGTTTTGTCGTTTTTAGAAACCGAGCCGTTTTTGTTGACTTGGTCAAACTTACTCGGTTTGACCCGAAACTTTTACCCAACCCATAAATCAGTTTAAAGATTCCAAATAATTTGTCGGTTTGTGTCGGAGTCATCCAAAGTGTCGGTTTTAATTACACTTCTTAAGATTTTCAATATTTCACATTTTCGACTTTTGTCGGTTTGGTTCGCCATTTTATTTCTACCACTTATGGTCCAAACTAGGGTCTGAGATTTTTACCAACTGATCTTGTATATATCTAGTCTAACATATAATTTTTACAGCAACCATAGTGTCCATTTACATATTTAAACAAATTCGCGTATGAACCGTACTCAGTTTTCGAAAACTTCCAGACCAGACTCAAAGATCAGATTTTTCACAAAAATACGTACAGATCTGGAAAAAGTGCAAAACACCAAAGTTGTAGCCCTTTTTAATGCGCAACTTTTAAAAAAAAATTCGTTGTCTAATTCTTCCTACAGCTCGAGATATGGTCATTTTAGTGGACTGACTTTTCTGGGACAGAAACTGTCTTCTTACATATGTGTTACAAAAACGTGTTTCAACCTTTTATTTGGACATAATAGTGTTAGATGAGCAATATAACATGTAAATATACATTATGTAGGTATGTAAATGAGGAGTTTAGGTGATTTATACCAAGAAAATGATGGAGAAACAAGTGGATGATGAAGATGATGATGTATTGAGCTCTTCTTTCTTCCAAATTTGAAGGTGATCTATGTGGTTGTTTGTGGTGGTAGTGGTGGTTCTTGGAGGTGGAAAAGGGCTGAGATTCCCTGAGTTTGAGAGAGAAATGAGAGTATGGAAATGTAGAGAGAAAGTGAGAAGTGTTGAAGTGGTGAAAGAATGGGAATGCATGAAGATCCTATGGAGGTAAATGGAATATTAATCATGAAAATGCATGGAAATTTAGTGGTGGAGGTGGGGTGGCACATGGGAGCCGGTTTATGTGGGTCCCCCACAAGGGTATTTTAGTCATTTTCTTGTTCTTAATTTAATTCGTTGCGTTTTCCGTTCGTTTACCCGATTGTTTAGACGTTTATTTATACGTTAAACGTTTTATACACACATTTAAGTAACGGTTTAAATTTCGATATTTTCAATTGAAATATTTATCTAGATACTTGAAAACATTTATATAAAAATGTTCCGTTAATTTATCAGCCTCGATTTGCGTGCACGTTTTACGGAGGTTTAACCGCGTAGCGTTTTAAATAGACGTTTTTCATTGACGAACTATTATATGATGTTTTCAATAATAATTTCATACAAAATAATATATTTAAATTATTAAAATATATTTTAGCTTTTGCTCGATTGTCGGGCGCGTTCCGCGCGTTTCTGTTGCGTTTGAGACGTTTTAGTCAAAACGCCTAAGTTTTTCGTGTATTATTTTAAAATAATAATAATATATGATAAATAACTTCTAAAAATAGATTCAAGTTATTTATAGAAATGGTTTCACCAACGTCGTATAATTTGTCTGACTCCGTCCGGTTGTTTTGCACAATTTCACCAAATTGCGTAAGTGTAATTACAACTAATTACATAAGCGTAATATAATCAATTACGGGAGTGTATATTCACATAAATACACAAATAGTTACAAGTAATTACAAGTATTTAGCCTAATACTAAACTAAACACACGTAATTAGGATTTCTAGTAGGTTAATCAGTAACCCTAAATCGTCGGGTGTCACATTCTCCCCCTGTTAGGAGAATTTCGTCCCGAAATTAGTTTGTTGCCGCAGTCTGTGGGGTATCTAGGAATAGATGTGGATGTTTCAGTCGCATTTGGTCTTCCCGTTCCCAAATGAATTCAGGACCGCGCCTAGAATTCCACCGGACTTTAACGATGGGAATACGACTCTGTTTCAAGCGTTTGACCTCACGGTCCATGATTTCAATCGGTTCCTCGATGAAATGGAGTTTATCATCTATGTGGATTTCGTCGAGCGGGATTACAAGCGTCTCATCAGACAGACATTTCTTCAAGTTAGAAATGTGGAATGTGTTGTGCACGCTACTGAGTTGGGGCGGTAGCTGCAGTCGATATGCCACCGGACCAATTCTTTCAAGAATCTCAAAAGGTCCGATGTACGTACCTAGGGTTTAGTTTGCCGCGTTTGCCAAAACGAATGACACCTTTCCAAGGTGACACTTTTAAGAGTACTCGGTCCCCAACCTGGAATTCGAGTGGTTTGCGTCTCACGTCAGCGTAACTCTTTTGACGATCACGTGCGGCTTTCAGCCGATTTTGGATGGTCACGATTTTCTCGGTCGTTTCATGGATGATTTCAGGACCGGTGAGTTGGCTATCGCCGATTTCGGTCCAACAAATGGGTGATCGGCACTTTCTACCATAAAGTGCCTCGAAGGGTGCAGCACCAATGCTAGTGTGGTAACTGTTGTTGTAGGAGAATTCACACAAAGGTAGGTGGTTTTCCCAGTTTTTGCCGAAGTCAACTACGCATGCGCGCAACATATCTTCTAAAGTTTGGATGGTTCGTTCACTCTGACCATCAGTTTGTGGGTGATAAGCGGTACTCATATCCAGACGAGTACCTAGAGCTTTCTGAAGTGTTTGCCAAAATCGAGAGGTGAAGCGGCTATCTCTATCGGAGATGATCGAGATGGGTATGCCGTGTCGTGCTACAACCTCTTTGATGTAGATGCGAGCCAAGCGCTCCATCTTGTCAGTTTCTTTGATAGCTAGGAAATGGGCAGATTTCGTGAGACGATCAACGATCACCCAAATGGTATCGCAACCGCTCGGTGTCTTTGGTAGTTTAGTAATGAAGTCCATAGTTATGTTTTCCCATTTCCATTGAGGTATTTCGGGTTGTTGCAGCAACCCAGAGGGTTTCTGGTACTCGGCCTTAACCTTGGCGCAGGTTAAACATTTGCTAACATAGGTGGCGATGTCAGCTTTCATGTTGGGCCACAAATACCGTTGTCTGATGTCATGATACATTTTGTCAGAACCAGGATGAATGGAGTATCGAGATTTGTGAGATTCATCCATCACCAAATTTCGTAGGTTTCCAAAGTTTGGTAACCAGATTCGGTTAGAGAAGTGTCTGGTTCCGTCAGGTTTGATTTCGAATTGTTTTTCCATGCCTCGCAAGGCCTCATTTTTGATGTTTTTCTCGTTGAGTGCTTCGAGTTGAGTGGAATGAATTTGAGAAATAAGATCGTTGTGGATGGTTAAACCAAGGGCTCGGACTCGAAGGGCTTTCACTCGTTCTTTTCGGCTTAGGGCATCGGCAACAACGTTAGCCTTACCCGGGTGGTATCGGATTTCACAGTCGTAGTCACTAAGTAACTCGACCCAACGACGTTGTCGCATGTTTAGGTCCTTATGATCAAAGATATGTTGAAGGCTTTTGTGGTCAGTGAAGATAGTACATTTTGTACCATACAGGTAGTGTCTCCAGATTTTGAGTGCAAAAACTACAGCTCCCAATTCGAGGTCATGGGTGGTGTAGTTCTTTTCGTGGATTTTCAGTTGTCGTGAGGCGTAGGCGATGACTTTTTCACGTTGCATTAACACACAACCTAGTCCTTGGTGTGAGGCGTCGCAGTAAACTACGAAATCATCGGTGCCTTCGGGTAAGGACAGGATTGGTGCACTGTAGAGTTTCTGTTTCAGAAGTTGGAAGGCTGACTCTTGTTTATCGGTCCAATCGAATTTCTTATCTTTCTGAGTCAGTGAGGTTAAAGGTAGGGCTATTTTGGAGAAGTTCTCAATGAATCGCCGGTAATACCCAGCAAGACCTAAGAATTGTCGTACTTCGGTTGGAGTAGTTGGTGCTTTCCAGCACTTGATGGCCTCGATCTTGGCTGGATCAACACGTATCCCTTGACTGTCAATGACATGCCCTAGGAACTGTACTGTTTGCATCCAGAACTCACACTTGGAGAACTTGGCGTATAACTCCTCGTGTCTGAGTAATTCCAAGATAGTTTTGAGGTGTTGGCCATGTTCTGTTTCGTTGCGAGAGTAGATCAAGATGTCATCAATGAACACAATGACAAACTTATCTAGATATGGTTTGCACACCCGATTCATAAGGTCCATGAATACAGCCGGTGCGTTGGTTAAGCCAAAAGGCATCACTTGGAATTTGTAATGCCCGTAGCGGGTTCGGAAGGCGGTTTTCGGGATATCGGCGTCTCGAACGCGGAGTTGGTGATAACCAGACCGAAGGTCGATCTTTGAATAAAAGCTTGAACCTTGAAGTTGGTCAAATAAGTCATCGATTCTAGGAAGTGGGTATCGGTTTCTGATGGTAAGTTTGTTCAGTTCACGGTAATCGATACACATTCTGAAGGATCCGTCCTTCTTTTTAACGAATAGGACCGGAGCTCCCCAGGGTGAGGAACTTGGTCGAATGAATCCCTTGTCCAGGAGTTCCTGCAATTGGGTAGACAACTCCTACAGCTCGGATGGGGCTAATCTGTATGGGGCTCGTGCCACGGGTGCAACACCGGGCACAAGGTCAATTTGGAATTCGACTTGTCTAGGCGGGGGAAGGCCTGGCAAATCTTCAGGAAAGACTTCTGGAAAGTCTCGGACGATGGGAACATCCTCAAGTCGCTTTTCGGCCGACTTGATTTCGGTTACATGGGCGAGGATTGCTGGGTACCCTTTCCTCAGGTACTTTTGAGTTTTCATACAAGAGATGATGTTTAAGTTTCGCCTACCAGTCTCCCTCTGTATGATCAAGGTTCCACCGGTAGCGAGAGGTATACGCACAATCTTTTCAAAACAGACAATTTCAGCATGATGCTTGGACAACCAGTCCATGCCTACGATGACATCGAAGCTCCCAATTTCAACAGGGATGAGGTTTATGGGGAAAATTTTGTTGGCTAGGTTTAGAGTGCAATTAGGTATCACACTATCGGCCTCTATCAGTTTGCCATTTGCTAATTCTACTGTGAACTTAGCATCTAAGGCAGTGGGAGTAATGTTGAGTAACGGACAAAACTCATCAGATATGAAACTTTTATCAGCACCAGTATCGAATAAAACTGAAACGGTTAGATCGTTGAGGAGAAACATACCCGTAACAACGTTGGGATCTTGACGGGCCTCTCTAGCATTGAGTACAAAAGCTCGACCGCGAGGGTTGTTGTTGTTATTGTTGTTCCTGTTGTTGTTGTTGTTTCGTTTCGGGCAATTATTCCTGAAATGGGCAGTGCTGCCACACTCGAAACAAGCCTTTGGTGCATTGGGGTTGGTATTTGGGTTGGGGGTTCTGCAATCTTTAGCTAGATGTCCCTGCCGTTTGCACTTGGTACAGGTACAGGGGCCTTCGTGGTGTAGAGTACACTTGGAACAGTAAGGTTTGTTCCCAACGTACCCTTTCTTGTCCCCCGACCCTGAACCGGAGGTGTAGGCCTTAACAGTCTCGGCCTTCTTGGTTTGCTGTTGCTGCTGATTGTTGTTATTTCTGGACCATTTTCATTTGTTATCCCCGGTGGTTTTCACTGTGGGTGTCCCACGGCGAACAATTTGAGCCATGAGCTCGTGTGCCATTCGGACAGCACTTTGGATGGTCGCGGGTTTGGAAGAGATGACATTGCCTTGGATGGAATCAGGTAGCCCCCAAATGTATCTTTCAACACGTTTGGATTCAGGGTCCACCATGGATGGACAAAGGAGAGCAAGCTGGTGAAATCTGGTTGTGTAGCTAGTAATGTCGTTTCCTTGAACTGTGAGGTTCCAGAATTCATGTTCGAGCTGTTGGAGTTGCTCGCGTGGACAGTATTCTTCCCTCAGCAAGTTTTTGAGTTCATCCCAAGACATTTGATAGGCAGTATCAATACCATGGGTTTGGGCGTATGAGTTCCAGAAGGTGAGTGCACCCTCAGCTAGAGTGTAGGTAGAGAATTTGACTTTGTTCTCTTCTTGGCAGTTGCATATGCGGAAAACGGACTCCATTTTCTCAATCCATCGCATGAGACCGACGGCTCCTTCGGTTCCTTTGAAATGGAGAGGTTTGCAATTCATGAAATCTTTGTGGGTGCAGGGCTTTGGCACAGGTGGGTTGTTGCCTGCACCTCCTGGATTTTCTTGGTTCGGATTGGGATTGTTTCTGGTAGCTTCTAGGGCTGCTTGGACCCTCTGATTGATAAGTCTTTCGATATCAGCGGAGCTCATTTGACGTTTTGGAGCCATGATTCTAAAAGAAAGAAAATAAGAGGCACATAAGATTTCGTTGAGCAAGATCTAAAGTTATTGCAGATGCATAACAGAGAGTATGATAAGTATCTACGACAAGTCGAGACAATCAATAAAGCAAGGAAGCAAATTTTTATAACCAAATTGAGGCGCAAGATAAACGATTACAGAGTTTGAAGTTTACAAAACATGCCAGGCATTGTTACATCCGGACTTAATACGAGAGTTTACAAAAGCTAACTAGTTGAGCACATCCTGCCTAAATAGGTTACAAAATAGAGTATCGTACTAATCTAATCCTGACGTGGATTCAGTGGTGGATTTGATGGCGGGAGTAGTGTGATGACTCGTTCCATGTTTGCAGTAAGTCGGCCAATCATTCCGACAGCTTCTCCCAGTTGTCACTCTAGCAAGCGCACATGATCCTCGGTTTCTAGTAAGCGTGTCTCACTTTGTTGCAGCCTCGATTGTAGGACAACGATTTCATTTCGGTTACTGATCACTTGGTTGTGAACAGTTCCCATGGTTTCGGTGATGTCCTCCTGGTCTTGGTAAATTTGTGCAACCCGACCTTGAGCCAAGTGCATCCAGTTTTGGTAAGTTTCGTGCTGCTCAGCTTCCATATCATCCAGTCGCCTTTCGTGACGATAGATTCTGGCAGCGAGCACAGGTATGGTAAGGTGAGGAGGTTCATCGGTGTGTAAGGTGTGTTCTGGGTCTAGATCCTGTGAGGGAATTGGTATGTCCTCATCAGATCTCCAGGCGTAGAGAGTATAAGGTAACCAGTTCCGTCGAGGGGTATCGGTCCGACGGCGGGCTTGGTTAGGTGTAGAAGTAGTTGTGTTACGAGGAGGGTAAGGGCTAGCTCGTGCTAACCTAGTGGTTCCCCAACCTAAGCGAGAGTTGCGTGATCCCGAACGAGAGCGGGAGGATGGTGTAGTTGCGTTGGGATTTGTTGCCATTTCTGTGGCAAGGAATTTCGTATACTTGAGGTTATATATAGAAATAAAGTAAACTAGCACATAAGCACGTATAAAGGTTGGTCCCGTTCTAGCCTCGGTTTACGTTACTACCGTATTCTCATTCACTATAACCATTTCAGGTCTTGCATCGATTCTCCTTTAATTGTACATAGTTGATCAGGCTATGTTAAATTAAATTCAAATGATGCAATTGCTGAACCAATCATATCAAACAAGGAATACTAACCTAACGGTCATAGTTTAGGTCACTAATGCAATCCTAGTTCGCTATAACCTTAGGCTCTGATACCAATCTGTCGCACCCCAAAACACGTGGCAGCGGAAACATGAGGTGTCATGGGGGCACCGACCAAATCAAATATCATTACACAAAGATTAAGGCAAACGGCCTCTATATGAGACGTTTGAAAACATTACATTGCCATAATTCAAATGTTTACAAAATATCTGGAGTTCGCATAAACCGTTAAGAGATTTCTAATACATTACTGATTATACAAAATACAGATAAATGCAATCTAATCTCTTGATGTTTGAAAACAATGCGACTCGAGCTAAGCTTTCCATAAGCTTCCTACTGCGACGGGTTACCTGAGAAATACATACTAAAAGGTCAACATAAAGTTGGTGAGTTCATAGGTTTCTAAACAATCATTTAGTTATGATCCACAAGATTTCAAGTTGTATCATTCAAAAATGACAGTTAAAAGTATCGTTATTCAACGATAAGTAAAAGTATTGCATAATGCAATATAAGTATACCATTTACATGAGTCTCATAGTCAAGCTTAACGTTGTTTGCCTCCGGTAAGTGTACTAATCCGATACACTTCTAAATCACAAGTAATACTGCGCCCGTGGGTTGGCTAGAGCGACTAGCCCGGACGAGGTTTGTCAAACCCTGATAGATCTATCCAATAATACTCACGCACATATTTTAATGACTATGATGGGTAGAGGGCTTTAGTGGATTATATCAAGTCTCATGCAATCCGTATAAAAAGTTGTTACGGTTACTTGTGATCATAAGAGCAGTTATAAAACAGTTGTATGTATTCTCACCCCAGTTGAAAAACAGTAAAAAGGGGCTATGAAACTCACCTTAGATTAGCAAGTAGCAAGTAAGTATCAAATAAGCAAGCAAGCCGGTGTGCAACCTTCTAACGTCCTAAAAACGTATAAGGTTGGGTATAAGTAGATGTCTCAAAAGACCATCTATAGCGATTGTATAAGTGGGGGTCAATGTCCACTTAAGCCAATCTTGTAGGTGGAGGGTTAATGTCCACCTAGAGCTAGTTCATCAACTAGTATGTCCAAATAAGTTGTTCAAGTTCGATTATTAAAAACGTGTACGACCCGTTGGTGAAAGTTTGTAATAATAATTCATTTAGACATTATTATCAAGTTTGTTTTGCTGTAAACTATTCATTAGTACATAACGTGTGTTGCAAACCAATTATTTTAGTTTGTATAAGTCTTAAACCGTAGGTCAAAGTTGGTCAACTCGTTGGTCAAAGCTGGTCAAACCTGGTCAAACCTGGTCAAACTGGTCAAAGCTGGTCAAACGGGTCAAACTGGTCAAACTGGTCAAACCTGGTCAAACCTGGTCAAACCTGGTCAAACCTGGTCAAACTGGTTAAACCTGGTCAAATTGGTCAAACCTGGTCAAACTGGTCAAACCTGGTCAAACTGGTCAAGGTTGGTCAAACTTAGCATCACTAGCAAAATGTAGCATCACTAGCAAAATGTAGCATCACTAGGTTAGTGTCTCTACTTGAGACTTAGGATATTTTCAGAAAATGTGGCATCACTAGCAAAATGTAGCATCACTAGCAAAATGTAGCATCACTAGCAAAATGTAGCATCACTAGGTTAGTGTCTCTACTTGAGACTTAGGATATTTTCAGAAAATGTGGCATCACTAGCAAAATGTAGCATCACTAGCAACATGTAGCATCACTAGGTTAGTGTCTCTACTTGAGACTTAGGATATTTTCAGAAATTGTTCTAAGTGTCGGTTTCTAATTCGGGAAACTTTCTAAGTTTAGTCTTTGGTCCAAGTTACTAACTAAGTCATCCAAACCCATTTTTGTTACCACTTTCCAAAAATAGTAAGTTTTGTCGTTTTTAGAAACCGAGCCGTTTTTGTTGACTTGGTCAAACTTACTCGGTTTGACCCGAAACTTTTACCCAACCCATAAATCAGTTTAAAGAGTCCAAATAATTTGTCGGTTTGTGTCGGAGTCATCCAAAGTGTCGGTTTTAATTACACTTCTTAAGATTTTCAATATTTCACATTTTCGACTTTTGTCGGTTTGGTTCGCCATTTTATTTCTACCACTTATGGTCCAAACTAGGGTCTGAGATTTTTACCAACTGATCTTGTATATATCTAGTCTAACATATAATTTTTACAGCAACCATAGTGTCCATTTACATATTTAAACAAATTCGTGTATGAACCGTACTCAGTTTTCGAAAACTTCCAGATCAGACTCAAAGATCAGATTTTTCACAAAAATACGTACAGATCTGGAAAAAGTGCAAAACACCAAAGTTGTAGCCCTTTTTAATACGCAACTTTTAAAAAAAAATTCGTTGTCTAATTCTTCCTACAGCTGGAGATATGGTCATTTTAGTGGACTGACTTTTCTGGGACAGAAACTGTCTTCTTACATATGTGTTACAAAAACGTGTTTCAACCTTTTATTTGGACATAATAGTGTTAGATGAGCAATATAACATGTAAATATACATTATGTAGGTATGTAAATGAGGAGTTTAGGTGATTTATACCAAGAAAATGATGGAGAAACAAGTGGATGATGAAGATGATGATGTATTGAGCTCTTCTTTCTTCCAAATTTGAAGGTGATCTATGTGGTTGTTTGTGGTGGTTGTCACACCCCCAAAATCGATAATTGTGTTTATTTAATGTTTAGCGAAAGCAAGTTAAGATTAGCGGAAGCATTATGTGTAAACAGTTTAACCGCGGGGGTGATGACGTTACAATTGTGCATTCATCGTATCAGAGCATATGATCATACAGAACGTAATATATAAAGGATGCCAATTTAAAATAGTTATTACAAAAGTAGTACGACTATGTAAGTCGTACAGTAGTAATAAAGTTTAAAACATTTAAGTTTTACAATACATATGTTAAAATAAGATTTCATGAGTATAACTGCAATGTCTGCAGTAATACAGAGGAAATCCTCAAAAGCTGTCCCAATTCATATGGCATCCTAAGTAATCCAGGGTTGTCCATCCTGAATGCATGCGATTCTTACGTACGTAGCTAATTTCCTGTAAAACATAGAAAGAAAGTCGTCAACAAATATGTTGAGTGAATTCACAGGTTTTGTATAAATGTAAGGTATGTTAAACCATTTATGTTTAGATTATTGAATTGTCATTCAATAATTAAATGTTTGCAGGTTTTGCAATTTATAAGATTGTAGTGATAGTTACCCTAAAATATAGTTTTATGTGGGTTGTTACCCAAAATGTATATCTGGTAGTTTACCATCATATAAATATAACCAGTAAGTATACCGGTATAAAACAGTTGTAGGATAAGTTCATCCTAAATAGTAAGTGGGAATGCTTAGACTATAATCCCCTGAAAGGTGAGCTAAACCTCGCAGGTTAAAGTAACGCGACCTAACCCTATAACCAAACCACAACCAGAACTTATGTTGTTTGCCTGAAGGACAGTTAAGTATACGCTCCATCCGCAGGAGGGTCGTCACGGCAATAGTACTATTCGTATACTCAGTGGCTAGAGTCACCTAGCTAATGGTTATAGTCTGCATGACATAAGGTCTTTCATGCACACATCTCAAGTCTGGTCCGTACTAGGATTTGTTGTCTAATTCCCAAAACAGTTGTGAAATAATATTTCATATAAACAGTTGTATAAAGCAATAAAGCATTTATATCATTTGCTGCATGTGTTTAGCATGCAGTTTCTATGTTTACACCCCTATGTTTAAAAGCATAAAATATTTGCAAAGTAGGGGCTGTGAACTCACTGTAGTTTGCTCGGTATGAAAGCTAGCAGCCAAACAGATAATTGCCCAAGGTATGTTAACCTATATACAATAAATATATTAACATAAGTACGTTTGATTTGTTTTAATCACTTATGTTAACAGTTTATTTGATTTGAAGAAATTGTTGATTTCTTAGTAATATAAGTCGTTGAATTTATTTGTGATATTGTTTTGAAAGATTGTTATTATTTCTCACATCGTACACTCGTTAAGTGTACAAACCAATATGTAATTGTCTATTTAACGGAAGGTCGTTTTGTTTCATTCGTATATATATATATTTGTGAATATATATTCTTAAGTGTCGTATGTATATATGTTTAATAAATACATTGTTCACGTATAACAAAATATATAAGTTTTCATTTGTTTAAGAAAACGTATACGTTTGTGTCTATATATATATCGTGTGTTCTCGTATATATTTATATATATTGTAATACGTTGTTTCGTATTTTAAAAAGGTTGTAAGTTTTATTTGTTATAAAACTTAGATTGTTTTTATAAAACGAATGTCATTTGTTTTTAATATCATTATGTTTGTTTAATAAGTCTTAAACATCTCGAAAGTGTAATCGTATCCAAATCGTATAACTTACAAAGTTCGTATATATATATATATATATATATATATATATATATATATATATATATATATATATATATATGTCATATATGTATTTATTCATATATCGTTTGTTCGTACGATATAAATAAGTCCAAAGTCCGTGTCTCGGATATATCACATTAACGTTTTATTAATTGTTTACAATGTTTCGTAAATGTCTCCTAACAATTATAATCGTTAACGGAATTGTTTGTATTTAAAAGTTAAAGTCAAAGTTGTTGACCAGGTGGGGAATCCGCCGGATTCTATTTGAATCCGCTGGATTCATTCGGATTTATAAGGATCCGCCGGATCGAACCACTGAGCCGCCGGATCGGGTCAAGAATAGGTGAATCCGCTGGATTCGTTTCAAATTCGGGGAATCCGCCGGATCCAAACATGATCCGCCGGATCGGTTTATAAATGGAAGGATCCGCCGGATCAAAATCCTGATCCGCCGGATCTAGCGTGTCAATTACCCGTGCATCGTTCTCGTTCACAAGACCAAGTGTGCGTGTGTTCTTTAGGATCCGCCGGATCCTATGTGGATCCGCCGGATCGTGCTTGTCATTTACTCGTTCATCAAAGTTTAAACGATCGCGGTGTGCGGGTCGGACACGGGAATCCGCCGGATTCCCTTGAATCCGCCGGATTCATATGTTTTCCAGGTGAGGATCCGCCGGATCCTGGGGTGATCTGCCGGATCTTGACTCGTTTTCAGTCCCCTGTTTGCTACGGATAGTATATATACACAAGTTTATTCGACTCCAATCCTTTATGTTATGTTACCAAACGTTTATACAAGTGTTATGTGTCATTTTAACTAGTTTTTATGTGTCGATTTTGTATTTGAAGTTTTGGTTTTATAAACACATTTCAAGAACAATCCTTTAATCTTTCAAGTATATATGTTATATGTATAGATTATGTGATATAAGCATGTTATAACATGAAATCAAAGTAAAGAAATCGAAAAATGAAAGTTTTCCTTACAAAGAAAAAGGAGATGAAAATGATGAACGATGATGAAGATGATGATGCTCCTGATCTTGTTGTTCTACTACTGTTACTTCTTGCTGCTTCTGATCTTGTTAATATTTGAGAGAGGAAGAAGATAGATAGATGAAAATATGGAATGTGTGTGTGTATTTTCTTCTGGAGTAAGAAAATGAGAGGGAAACAAATAGATCAAACGAGTATGGTTTAGGCCAGATACGGTCTGCTCAATTATTTGAGTTAGGTGCCAAATTTTGGCACCTCAAATTCGAGTACGGGTATAATTATAGCAATATAAAAATAAACATTTTACATTTTTATTTTGTAAGTGTTCTACTGGTTCTTTATTTATAATCAGAATAATGATGTTATCATTATTTTAAATAGATGCACAATTTTGTACATTTTACTGCACGCAGTTAATTGAGCGCCAAATTTCAGTTGAGTTATGATTTCATATTTTGAGGTAATGTTCTAAATACTTTACAACGTGTTAGAAAAATAACACCTTTCAGATTTGGACCATTTATGTACGTTTTAGAATTATTTCTGTTCGTTTATAATACGTTTTATGTTAAACGTATATTTAGACCACTTGATCTATATGTTATAGATATTTAAATACTCGTAATTAATAATTTCATTATTAATTATTTTTGTGTCACGAAACTTTTGTTATTTATTTTTGTCGGGTTCGTTCCGATATGTTTGTACATAACTTTAAATACTTACGTATTTCGTATTACTTTTTGTTTAAAAGTACTGAACTTGCTAGGCTTACATCACATCAAAGAGTTTTGTTAAAACTTAACCAGGAAATCAGCGTAAGAATTCACATGCTTAAAGTTAAACTAATACCTAATTTGGAGAGTTGTCACATTCTCCCCCTGTTAGGGAAATCTCGTCCCGAGATTTAATTTGTGTCGTGAGTCGTGGTCACGGGTTCAAATAGTTGGGGATACTTCTTGCGTATTTCGTCTTCACGTTCCCAGGTGAACTCTGGGCCTCGTTTCGAGTTCCATCAAATTTTAACAAGTTTGATCCGACTGTTTCGGAGTTTCTGCGTTTTCGTGTCCATTACTTCAAGCGGTTCCTCCACGAAGTTGAGTTTTGCGTCAACATAGATTTCATCGGGAGGTATAATTAACGCTTCATCAGATAGACACTTCTTAAGATTACTCACGTGAAACGTGTCGTGAATATTACTAAGTTCTTGCGGCAGTTTAAGTTTATAAGCTACATGACCAATCCTTGCTAGGATTTCAAAAGGTCCAATGTAACGTGGATTTAGTTTACCGCGTTTTCCAAATCGCACAACTCCTTTCCAAGGAGATACCTTGAGTAGGACTCTGTCACCTACTTGAAACTCTAAAGGTTTTCGTCTATTGTCTGCATAACTCTTTTGTCGGTCTCGTGCCGTTTTCAATCGATTAAGCACTTGAGATATTTTGTCCGTTGTCTCTTGGACTATCTCAGGACCTGATAATTGTCTGTCGTCCATTTCTGCCCAACAGAGTGGGGATCGGCACTTGCGTCCGTACAACGCCTCGAAAGGTGCCATTTGGATGCTCGTATGATAACTATTGTTGTACGAGAATTCAGCTAAAGGAAGATGAACATCCCAGTTTCCTCCAAAATCAATCACGCAGGCTCGTAGCAAGTCCTCAAGAGTTTGAATTGTTCGCTCACTTTGACCATCAGTTTGTGGATGGTAGGCGGTACTCATGTCGAGTCTAGTGCCTAAAGCTTGTTGCAGTGTTTGCCAAAAGCGAGAGGTGAAACGTGCATCTCTATCAGAGATGATAGATAATGGAACTCCATGTCTAGAAACAACTTCTTTTATGTAGATTCTAGCAAGCTTTTCCATCTAATCTGTCTCTTTGATGGCTAGAAAGTGAGATGATTTTGTCAGTCGGTCGACAATCACCCATATGGAGTCCATCCCAGATGATGTTTTCGGTAGCTTCGTGATGAAATCCATCGTGATGTGTTCCCATTTCCATTTGGGCAACTCAGGATGTTGCAAAAGCCCGGACGGCTTTTGGTACTCAGTCTTAACTTTTGCACAAGTCAGACATCTACTAACATAGGTGGCAATGTCTCTTTTCATGCCAGGCCACCAGTAAAATCCTTTAAGATCGTGGTACATCTTATCAGCACCAGGATGTATCGAGTAATTTGACCTATGAGCTTCGTCCAATACTAGGCTACGTAGCTCATCAACACAAGGAATCCAAATTCGATTCATGAAGTACAATACTCCATTTTCCTTAGATTCCAGTTGTTTCTCCATCCCTTTGAGGGATTCGTCCTTCATACGTTCTGGAGTAAAGGCCGCTTGTTGAGCATCACAAATTTGGGAAATCAGATCCAAGTGGATTGTCAGTCCTAAGGCTCGAACTCTTCGAGGTTTTACTCGTTCTTTACGACTCAAGGCATCCGCTACTACATTAGCTTTGCTTGGATGGTACTTGATTTCACAGTCGTAATTATTCAACAGTTCAACCCAACGTCTTTGTCTCATGTTGAGTTCTTTCTGATCAAATATATGTTGGAGACTTTTGTGATCAGTAAAGATCGTACACTTCGTACCGTATAGGTAGTGTCTCCAAATCTTAAGGGCAAAAACGACTGCTCCTAGCTCTAAGTCATGCGTCGTATAGTTCTTCTCGTGAATCTTCAATTGACGAGACGCGTAAGCAATGACTTTGTCGTTTTGCATTAGCACGCAACCTAATCCTTGATTTGAGGCATCACAGTAGACAACAAAGTTTTCTACTCCTTCTGGTAAGGATAGGATAGGTGCGGTGCTCAATTTCTCCTTCAACAATTGGAAAGCATTCTCTTGCTTCTCGCCCCAATCAAACTTCTTGTCTTTTTGCGTTAGGGCGGTGATTGGTTGAGCTATCTTCGAGAAATTCTCGATGAATCTTCGGTAGTAACCGGCTAGCCCAAGGAATTGTCGTATCTCAGTTGGGGTTTTTGGGGCTTCCCAATTCTTAATCGCCTCAATTTTGGATGGGTCTACGTGAATTCCTTTGTTATTAATCACATGACCAAGGAAATGGACCTCACGCATCCAAAACTCGCATTTAGAGAACTTTGCATAAAGCTTCTCTTTCTCCAGTAATTCAAGAATCAGCCTCTGATGTTGTTCATGGTCTTCCTTCGTTCGCGAGTATATCAAGATATCGTCAATGAACACGATGATGAACTTATCAAGGTAAGGTTTACATACTCTATTCATTAGATCCATGAACACTGCTGGCGCATTTGTTAGCCCAAACGGCATAACCAGGAACTCGTAATGACCATAACGAGTCCTAAACGCAGTCTTAGGAATATCCTCATCCCGTACCTTCAGTTGATGGTAGCCCGATCTCAAGTCGATCTTTGAGTAATAACTTGACCCTTACAGTTGGTCAAACAAATCATCGATGCGTGGTAATGGGTATCGGTTCTTAATCGTCACTTTGTTCAGTTCCCGATAATCGATACACATCCGCATTGATCGATCCTTCTTTTTGATGAACAAAACCGGAGCTCCCCACGGTGAAAAGCTCGGTCGGATGAATCCTAAATCCAACAGTTCTTGTAACTGTGCAGACAGTTCCTGCATTTCTGATGGAGCTAGATGATAAGGCGCACGAGCAATCGGTGCAGCTCCCAGCACTAGGTCGATATGAAATTCAACCTGCCGTGGAGGTGGTAACCCTGGTAGCTCGTCAGGAAATACTCCTGGGTATTCGCGTACTACGGCCACGTCGTCTATGCGTCGCTCCTCGGGTTTCTTATCCACAACATGTACCAAAAATGTTTGGTACCTTTTCGTAGATACTTATTTGCCTTCATGCATGTAATCGTTTTCACCACACGATTACTCTTTTCTCCTTGAATCATCAATATTTCTCCTGACGGTAAAGGTAACCGTACAATCTTCTCATGACAGATGATTTCCGCTCGGTTTAGTGACAACCAATCCATGCCAACCACTATATCGAAGCTCCCTAGTTCTACCGGTAGTAAGTCTATCTTGAAAGAATGACCTTCTAACGTTAAGGTGCATCCTGGTACTATTTCTCCTGATTCAATCAACTTACCATCGGCTAGCTCTACAGTGTATTTGTTATATAGCTTAAGGGATTCGATCTCTAATAGTGGTCTAAACTCAGTGGTCACAAAACTTAAATCAGCACCGGAATCAAATAACACAGAAGCAAAGTGGTTGTTTACAAGAAACGTACCAGTGACTGTGTTAGGATCCTGACGTGCCTCTGGTGCTCCTAACATGAACACACGTCCACGAGCTGGTTGGTCGATGTTGTTGTTTGCCCGATTGTTGTTGTTGTTGGCTCGGTTGTTGTTGTTTCCGCGGTTGTTTCCATTGTTGTTGCGGTTACGAGCGTTGTTGGTGTTATGGTTTTGATTATTGAGTCGAGGGCAGCGGTTTCGATAATGCCTCATGTCGCCACATTCAAAACAACCCTGGTTTTGGCGAACAGTGTTTCCCTTAGGGGTAGGGTTTACCTTACAGTTCTGGGTTTTGTGATCCCATCCCTTACAACTGTCGCAAAACCAGCACTCACCCTCATGGTGTTTGCTACACTTATCACACTTAGGTTTGTTACCCAAGTATGGCTTTGGTTCCACAATGGTGGCAGCGTAAGTCTTAGGATTTCCAGATCCTTTCTTGTTGGATTGACCCTGACGGTCATTCCATTTACGCTTCTTACCTCCAGAACTACCAGCTTCAGCACTGTTCGGCTCAACCTTGGCCGGCATAGTTTTCTGTGTCAGCGTCCCCATTCTAACTGCTTCATCAGTCAAACTCTGCGCTAGGGTAACAGCGCTCCTGAAGGTGTCAGGTTTGGAGGACGTAACTAGACTCCTGATCTGTGGTGCTAGTCCATACACATAGCGTTCAATACGCTTGTACTCAGGTGTTACCATATGTGGCACAAGACGAGCTAGTTCTTGGAACATGGTGGTATAGCCAGTGATATCAGCACCAATCATAACAATGTTCCACAGCTCAGTCTCAATTTTCTGCATTTCACTGCGAGGGCAGAATTCTTCCATCATCATATGCTTCAATGTTTCCCATGTCATGGAATAAGCAGCTGGTCGTCCCATCGACTGGACTTGACTGTTCCACCAAGTCAAAGCTTTATCAGCTAGTGTGCAGGCGACATATTTCACCGCAGTATCTGGTAGACAATCACTGATGTCCAACACAGAATCCATCTTTTCTATCCAGTGTATAATACCAATAGCACCTTCAGTGCCATAGAAGGGAGGTGGTTTACAAGCCTGAAATGTCTTATATGAACACCCTCGGCGAGTATTCACAACAGTCTCAGCATTAACAGGGGTCGATCCACTATTATTAATCCCATTCTCACGGTTTCGACTTGCCTCATACTCGGCAATACCTTCAGCTATGCGTCTAGCTATCAACTGCTCAGTAGTTTCCTCAGTGTTAGGGGGTGGAATGGTTTCAGATGTAGGGGGTACAGTTGTCTTCTGACTGTTCCTAGTAATTCGTCGTTTTGGCGGCATAGTTCAGTTCTGCGATGAATAAAATGCAGAAGTCAATGCCAAAATAATGAATGTGATGAACAAGATTTCACATTGTCTATCAAATGAATAGTATGGAGAATTTGAAAGAATAAGGTTTCACATTGCATGTCGCACGACTTTGAAACACCCATATGTACTTTGTACAATATAATCACGTTGGCCAGGCGTCATTATATAATGCCAAATACATATTTCTTTTCATCATCGATCAAGCGCAAACAATGTTTTAGGGAATTCAAGATAAAATCAATAATTCAAAGTGTAGTAGGTTTTCAAAGTTTGCAGGAAATGGTTTCAAACAATTATCACGTGGTAAATTTTCTATCACATGTATATATAGAAATGAATATAATTCGCACGAAATTTCGAATCGAACCTAAGTTATAATATACATTAATTGAAACATTCTTACATCGTTTCATACAAAACTTGATGATATCTTCTATATCCATCAAGAGTGGTTTCCAATACAACACGAGTTGCTACAGTACTAATTAGACTAAACTTAGCTATACCTAGATCTTAACAAAATAGTTATATTCCTACGACAGTTCTTCATCAGTTCATTATTAAGCTATCCTTAGCTATATTCTCTGTCGCAGTGTAGATCCTTCACTTTTACTCCTGATTCAGATTGGGAGAGAAGTAGCGTGTTTCCAGCATAGTTTTGTATCGCAGAGTCGGATAATAGCCCAGATCATTCTCAGTTGAGCATTTGCACAAACGTTTGATCCATGACTTAACTCTTTTCTTGCAATTACTAGCCACTTTCTTCCAGAAGCGTATTTTATCCTTAACTCGGACAATCATAGGCCTCTTTAGGATTCTCAATTCTAGCTCACGGTTCCTACATTTGAACACAAGCTCCCAATATTGACCATCCAATCTTTCAGCCTGATCTCGTACTCTTTCGTACTCCTCTATGTCGACCATGCCGAATTGGTGGTTTTCAATTTCTTCTTCCACAAGTTCCACTATCGGAATTGTTTCGGTATCGACATATACATATTGTATCTGCTCATCGATGGTTATGTCCTCATCTGATGAGTATTCATTTATGACAGGTTCTGCCATTTTTCCAGTTTCAAGAGATCTATAGGTTACAAGGACATATTTCAGTATCCACAGTTATGTAGTCTCTATTGTCAATATATAATCCAATCACAACGCACAGTAACATAAACAATAATAATAAACCAAATACATATGTCATATCATATAACTGATCATAGTTAATTCACAAGTTTTTATACAAAACATGATGGATCTATCCTAGATATCCATCGATCCAAAGACTAATCAAAGCATGACGGGTTCGTCTACACACCGTCACTCCAAATGATATACAAAACATGACAGGTCTGTCTATACCCGTCGAACTAAAGTTCCAAGTCTAATACATAGTATATATAATCCTAAGTAGGCACATCCCGCCATACATAGGTCTAACGGAAGTACGGTATAAATGATCCCACGACTGTCCTCAACACAGCCATCACCACACAAGCACCAACCACAAGCCCTGCAATCCTAACACGTCTCTCAAGTGTCCTCACACGAGCACGTGCGGACTCAGCTATCTCCTGGGCAGTAAACACATGGTTCAACAGAAAGTGATGATGCTCATGCATACCAGCCATGTCCCCATACAGACGGGAGACCTCATCCTGTACCTGTCCAAGGTGAGAACCCCTGCTAGAAGTAATACAGAACAATGTACGCATAACAGCAACTAATGTAGGGAGAGTCTGCTCTATCGGCTCTCCAGTGGTAGGCAGTGGTGCTGGGGGTCGTGAGGACTCTCCTGTCTCAAATGTGGAGGGAAAACCCTCTAATGACCTCCAGTGCCTCAACATAGGAGTCATCCACTCTAGATGAGCAAACCTGGGTGCCCTCTGTGGAGACTCAACAGACTCGTCCGCTGGTGCTAACGGACCAATAGGAAGATCCCGGACACACATCCTCGGTGTCCTCCTATACACAGGCCTGCGAGAAGTCTCAGCAGCCTGGTGGTGAATACCTGTAGTAGTAGGGATAACCTCATGTGCTGTCGGTGGTGGCGAAATGTAAGCGTCACTAGTGTCATCTGACATGTCTCTCAAATGAACAGATGACTCATCCCCTACAGTGATCGCGGGACCCTCAAAAGTAGCCTCGGTCGGCTCCTCATCCGAAGCATAAACATGGTAAAGTGATTGACTAGACATACTGTGACAAGGGAAATTGTGTGTGACGTGTCAGTCGTATGTTAGATGTATGCAAACGTATGTATGTATGAATGCATGAATGTTCTAGCCAAGGCTATAGTCTAGGTCTCTAAAGACTTCTAGTTCGCTATAACCAATGGCTCTGATACCAAGTCTGTCACACCCCCAAAATCGATAATTGTGTTTATTTAATGTTTAGCGGAAGCAAGTTAAGATTAGCGGAAGCATTATGTGTAAACAGTTTAACCGCGGGGGTGATGACGTTACAATTGTGCATTCATCGTA
Source organism: Helichrysum umbraculigerum (assembly GCA_949592205.1). NCBI lineage: Eukaryota > Viridiplantae > Streptophyta > Magnoliopsida > Asterales > Asteraceae > Helichrysum > Helichrysum umbraculigerum. The sequence continues at coordinate 17,344,393 of CATIUR010000007.1, read as the reverse complement.
TCAGAGCATATGATCATACAGAACATAATATATAAAGGATGCCAATTTAAAATAGTTATTACAAAAGTAGTACGACTATGTAAGTCGTACAGTAGTAATAAAGTTTAAAACATTTAAGTTTTACAATACATATGTTAAAATAAGATTTCATGAGTATAACTGCAATGTCTGCAGTAATACAGAGGAAATCCTCAAAAGCTATCCCAATTCATATGGCATCCTAAGTAATCCAGGGTTGTCCATCCTGAATGCATGCGATTCTTACGTACGTAGCTAATTTCCTGTAAAACATAGAAAGAAAGTCGTCAACAAATATGTTGAGTGAATTCACAAGTTTTGTATAAATGTAAGGTATGTTAAACCATTTATGTTTAGATTATTGAATTGTCATTCAATAATTAAATGTTTGCAGGTTTTGCAATTTATAAGATTGTAGGGATAGTTACCCTAAAATATAGTTTTATGTGGGTTGTTACCCAAAATGTATATCTGGTAGTTTACCATCATATAAATATAACCAGTAAGTATACCGGTATAAAACAGTTGTAGGATAAGTTCATCCTAAATAGTAAGTGGGAATGCTTAGACTATAATCCCCTGAAAGGTGAGCTAAACCTCGCAGGTTAAAGTAACGCGACCTAACCCTATAACCAAACCACAACCAGAACTTATGTTGTTTGCCTGAAGGACAGTTAAGTATACGCTCCATCCGCAGGAGGGTCGTCACGGCAATAGTACTATTCGTATACTCAGTGGCTAGAGTCACCTAGCTAATGGTTATAGTCTGCATGACATAAGGTCTTTCATGCACACATCTCAAGTCTGGTCCGTACTAGGATTTGTTGTCTAATTCCCAAAACAGTTGTGAAATAATATTTCATATAAACAGTTGTATAAAGCAATAAAGCATTTATATCATTTGCTGCATGTGTTTAGCATGCAGTTTCTATGTTTACACCCCTATGTTTAAAAGCATAAAACATTTGCAAAGTAGGGGCTGTGAACTCACTGTAGTTTGCTCGGTATGAAAGCTAGCAGCCAAACAGATAATTGCCCAAGGTATGTTAACCTATATACAATAAATATATTAACATAAGTATGTTTGATTTGTTTTAATCACTTATGTTAACAGTTTATTTGATTTGAAGAAATTGTTGATTTCTTAGTAATATAAGTCGTTGAATTTATTTGTGATATTGTTTTGAAATATTGTTATTATTTCTCACATCGTACACTCGTTAAGTGTACAAACCAATATGTAATTGTCTATTTAACGGAAGGTCGTTTTGTTTCATTCGTATATATATATATTTGTGAATATATATTCTTAAGTGTCGTATGTATATATGTTTAATAAATACATTGTTCACGTATAACAAAATATATAAGTTTTCATTTGTTTAAGAAAACGTATACGTTTGTGTCTATATATATATCGTGTGTTCTCGTATATATTTATATATATTGTAATACGTTGTTTCGTATTTTAAAAAGGTTGTAAGTTTTATTTGTTATAAAACTTAGATTGTTTTTATAAAACGAATGTCATTTGTTTTTAATATCATTATGTTTGTTTAATAAGTCTTAAACATCTCGAAAGTGTAATCGTATCCAAATCGTATAACTTACAAAGTTCGTATATATATATATATATATATATATATATATATATATATATATATATATATATATATATATATATATATATGTCATATATGTATTTATTCATATATCGTTTGTTCGTACGAAATAAATAAGTCCAAAGTCCGTGTCTCGGATATATCACATTAACGTTTTATTAATTGTTTACAATGTTTCGTAAATGTCTCCTAACAATTATAATCGTTAACGGAATTGTTTGTATTTAAAAGTTAAAGTCAAAGTTGTTGACCAGGTGGGGAATCCGCCGGATTCATTCGGATTTATAAGGATCCGCCGGATCGAACCACTGAGCCACCGGATCGGGTCAAGAATAGGTGAATCCGCCGGATTCAATTGAATCCGCTGGATTCGTTTCAAATTCGGGGAATCCGCCGGATCCAAACATGATCCGCCGGATCGGTTTATAAATGGAAGGATCCGCCGGATCAAAATCCTGATCCGCCGGATCTAGCGTGTCAATTACCCGTGCATCGTTCTCGTTCACAAGACCAAGTGTGCGTGTGTTCTTTAGGATCCGCCGGATCCTATGTGGATCCGTCGGATCGTGCTTGTCATTTACTCGTTCATCGAAGTTTAAACGATCGCGGTGTGCGGGTCGGACACGGGAATCCGCCGGATTCCCTTGAATCCGGCGGATTCATATGTTTTCCAGGTGAGGATCCGCCGGATCCTAGGGTGATCCGCCGGATCTTGACTCGTTTTCAGTCCCCTGTTTGCTACGGATAGTATATATACACAAGTTTATTCGACTCCAATCCTTTATGTTATGTTACCAAACGTTTATACAAGTGTTATGTGTCGTTTTTACACGTTATTACTTCATTTTAACTAGTTTTTATGTGTCGATTTTGTATTTGAAGTTTTGGTTTTATAAACACATTTCAAGAACAATCCTTTAATCTTTCAAGTATATATGTTATATGTATAGATTATGTGATATAAGCATGTTATAACATGAAATCAAAGTAAAGAAATCGAAAAATGAAAGTTTTCCTTACAAAGAAAAAGGAGATGAAAATGATGAACGATGATGAAGATGATGATGCTCCTGATCTTGTTGTTCTACTACTGTTACTTCTTGCTGCTTCTGATCTTGTTAATATTTGAGAGAGGAAGAAGATAGATAGATGAAAATATGGAATGTGTGTGTGTATTTTCTTCTGGAGTAAGAAAATGAGAGGGAAACAAATAGATCAAACGAGTATGGTTTAGGCCAGATACGGTCTGCTCAATTATTTGAGTTAGGTGCCAAATTTTGGCACCTCAAATTCGAGTACGGGTATAATTATAGCAATATAAAAATAAACATTTTACATTTTTATTTTGTAAGTGTTCTACTGGTTCTTTATTTATAATCAGAATAATGATGTTATCATTATTTTAAATAGATGCACAATTTTGTACATTTTACTGCACGCAGTTAATTGAGCGCCAAATTTCAGTTGAGTTATGATTTCATATTTTGAGGTAATGTTCTAAATACTTTACAACGTGTTAGAAAAATAACACCTTTCAGATTTGGACCATTTATGTACGTTTTAGAATTATTTATGTTCGTTTATAATACGTTTTATGTTAAACGTATATTTAGACCACTTGATCTATATGTTATAGATATTTAAATACTCGTAATTAATAATTTCATTATTAATTATTTTTGTGTCACGAAACTTTTGTTATTTATTTTTGTCGGGTTCGTTCCGATATGTTTGTACATAACTTTAAATACTTACGTATTTCGTATTACTTTTTGTTTAAAAGTACTGAGCTTGCTAGGCTTACATCACATCAAAGAGTTTTGTTAAAACTTAACCAGGAAATTAGCGTAAGAATGCACATGCTTAAAGTTAAACTAATACCTAATTTGGAGAGTTGTCACAGTGGTAGTGGTGGTTCTTGGAGGTGGAAAAGGGCTGAGATTCCCTGAGTTTGAGAGAGAAATGAGAGTATGGAAATGTAGAGAGAAAGTGAGAAGTGTTGAAGTGGTGAAAGAATGGGAATGCATGAAGATCCTATGGAGGTAAATGGAATATTAATCATGAAAATGCATGGAAATTTAGTGGTGGAGGTGGGGTGGCACATGGGGGCCGGTTTTTGTGGGTCCCCCACAAGGGTATTTTAGTCATTTTCTTGTTCTTAATTTAATTCGTTGCGTTTCCCGTTCGTTTACCTAATTGTTTAGACGTTTATTTATACGTTAAACGTTTTATACACACATTTAAGTGACGGTTTAAATTCCGATATTTTCAATTGAAATATTTATCTAGATACTTGAAAACATTTATATAAAAATGTTCCGTTAATTTATCAGCCTCGATTTGCGTGCACGTTTTACGGAGGTTTAACCGCGTAGCGTTTTAAATAGACGTTTTTCATTGACGAACTATTATATGATGTTTTCAATAATAATTTCATACAAAATAATATATTTAAATTATTAAAATATATTTTAGCTTTCGCTCGATTGTCGGGCGCGTTCCGCGCGTTTTTGTTGCGTTTGAGACGTTTTAGTCAAAACGCCTAAGTTTTTCGTGTATTATTTTAAAATAATAATAATATATGATAAATAACTTCTAAAAATAGATTCAAGTTATTTATAGAAATGGTTTCACCAACGTCGTATAATTTGTCGGACTCCGTCCGGTTGTTTTACACAATTTCACCAAATTGCGTAAGTGTAATTACAACTAATTACATAAGCGTAATATAATCAATTACGGGAGTGTATATTCACATAAATACACAAATAGTTACAAGTAATTACAAGTATTTAGCCTAATACTAAACTAAACACACGTAATTAGGATTTCTAGTAGGTTAATCAGTAACCCTAAATCGTCGGGTGTCACATTATCCAAGCAAATACAATAAAGAATTAGCCAATCATAATATTACAGAAACTCAGATTCATATTCATAACCGAAATCATAATCAAATGAAAAGAAGAAATGTATTCGAACCGAGAAACCGAAATAAGGATTGAACGAATGAAAAGCTTCAATTCTTCTTGATCTTTCTCCTCCAAAAATGCTCTGGAATTAGGGTTTTTGAGTGGTAAAATCGGCTGGAAGAAAAATATGGGTGATCCCCTAAAAATGAAAGTAAAATGAAATATTTAGGGTATCTACCGAGGCAATCCATACGCCGTATGGACAATCATACGCCGTATGGATTGAAAAGCCTATGGATCCAGCCCGCGTATTCTGATGGCCCGGCTCACAACATCCATACGCCGTATGGATGTTAATTTCCAACTTTTTAGCTAATCGACTTCAACTCTTCAATCTTCAACCATTTTAGCTATTTTCTTCAATACTCGCACGTTTTCCGCTTCTTTTCTGATTCAAGCTCCAAATAACTCCTAAATGCAAATATGAACGAAATGAGTATCAAATTCAATTAAAATGCATAAGAAATGTATTAAATAAAGGGGTAATTAGTACTATAAAATAGCACATTTTGACGTTCATCATCCACCGTAAGCATACCTCAAAACTGGATCATAATATTGGACAAATATTTAGTTGATAAAACCATACATATATATATATATATATATATATATATATATATATATATGATTTATTTAATTTAAAAAAAATTTCAATCAATAAACAAAGATCTACCTAGTGTAGATAAATAAAGGCATATATAATATTAAAATAACAAATAACTTTTTACTTGATCTTTCTATAAAAATGAAAAACGGTACATAAATATATCATAAAACAACCTAGACAAAATTGTAGCCTATAGAACACAACTAATTTCGCAAGATGAAATTATATATTTATAAGAAACATAAAATTAGATTGTCATTAATGTGTTAATCCCACATGGTTTAATCATCACCCTTCAATACATTACTAACTCTATTCTTAGACCATTGAATAAATCTCCTACATTTATCCATCTAAGTAGCCTTGGTAATTAGACAAAATCACTCTTAATTCAAATCAACTAACTATCCATTTCAATTTCAAATAAAAGTGTTCACTAATTCAATAAAAAAATCGGTTACCAGTTACATTATATTTAAATTAAATGAGAATACTTAGTTACTAATCTTAGATCACAAATAAAAACTATTTAATATATATATTTACAGCAAAAAACGATATCCACTGTAAGCGTACCTCAAAACTGGCCTATAAGATTGGACAAATATTTAGTTGATAAATCCATTTATATATATGATTTATTTAATTTTTTAAAACAGATTGCAATCACTAAACATCTACTTAGTGTAGATAGATAAAGACGATCATAATATTAGGATAACAAATAACTCTTTACTTGATCTTTCTATTGAAATGAAAAAGGGTAAATAAATCATAAAATAACCTAGACAAAATTGTAGCCTATAGAACACAATTATAATCGCAATATGAAATAATCACTTGATTATTATAAATCAATACAACATCTACATATGTAGCATCCCGTGATGCCGCGGGTTATAATCTAGTTTTCATTAATTAAAGATAAAAAAATAAATAGAAATCCAATTCCAACTAAGACCGATAGATTGGACTTTCATTTATACTATATAATTTAAATTTATAACTTTAATACCTTTTTTGTCTTTCTATCATCATCATTACTCATAATAATTATGATAACATAAAATATTAAAATAACATTTTAAGTTATTGCAATCTTTATCGTTATATCAATCATCATTATCGCCCACTACAAGTTTAGCCTACAATTTTTATTTATACGAGGACACTTAACCCTTCGTATTTCAAGAGATGGTCCTTCATAATTCATATCCGTGGAATGCTAAAAGTGCTAAATTACTTGGCATGGATTTTTACGGGAGTTAATATAAGGAAAATCAAAGTAATAGTTGAATGTTCTCTAAAATCACTTATATATATGAATGGTATCTAATTAAATATGGATGAGTTTCATATAGGCATGTTCCATTTGAGGGAAGAAAAGTTAGAAAAAGACCAATAAAAATGTTAGGTGTCACTATGATATTTAATTTATATTCCTTTCACCTTTTTAAAACTCTTTTTATCCCAAAAATATAGTTTATGTTTCCCTTTTCAGATGTCCCGAAGTAATTGTCCACTTCAAAAATAGATAAAGAAGTTTGACCATGATTACCATATTTTCTTACTTGAAATTATTATTAGAAATTTTAAAGAAAACACTAATTAGAAGTATGTTGCCCCTTGTTATTGACTTGGGAGTAAATGTGGATGTTGCATATGTTGGTAGAAAGTGGAAGTCAGAAAACATGGGGTTTGGAATTTGACTTGGTTGTAAAATTGGTCAAAACGACCACATTTTAGATTTTAGTCCAAATTCTTCGTTAACGTGAATTTTAAAAAAGTACAAATTAGGAAACCTTTATATTGTCGTAAGAAAGGTGTCTGCAAAATTTGGTTGCCTAAATGTTAACGAGTCAAAAGTTATGCGCGTCCAAAGTTCGAGTTTTAAAACTGAGTTTGCAGGTATGCACAAGTACAAGGTTTGCGGCGCGATCTGTAGAGATCACCACGTGATCACTTGCAATCGTGACGCGATTTGTGATGGTCGAGGAGCGACCTTTTGAGGCAAAATTTGAGTCGTTAACAGAAATGATTTAGAGTTGCGAACAAATTTCATGGCAACACGAAAAATGTGAGAAGTGGGGTCGCGACGTGATTTGTGTCAAGATCGCGACGCGATATAGGACGATCGTGACGCGATTGAGTCTAGTTCAGATTTTGTTTTTGTTCTTTGTTTGATCTAATTAATTATACTTAGTATTTATAAACACTAGGTATTCATATTAAACTACATATCAGTTTATGAAACAAGTTTCTTATTAAAAAAAAATTTGAGGCATTTCAATAATCTCTTTATAATATGTTTAAATTAATTGGGTTGTGCTAAGGACAACCAAAATGATTTACTAATCTCTTACTATACAAAGAAGACTACAACTTCATGAAGTCACCACATTTTGACACATCATCATTAACTAAATTTTTTAATACTTAATAATATTCATAAATTTTGTCTTTTACTTGCACAAATAGAAAACTTAATTTGATATTAATAATTATTTTTAATTCTAGATTATATTTTTTATACTAATAAAAGTTCAATAATGAATTTAAACCAGCCCTTGCTTAAGACTTTCCAATAAATCCCCTAGTTATTCACATTGTTCCTCACTTGAAGTGGTTCCACCGCTTCAAACATTGGCCATGTCTTGTCCTACGGTAATCCCCCATGTAGTCTTGCGGTTTCATGGTTTCATACATTTTGACAAATTATATTGACACAAATGACTGACTACCTTTTATATTGACGTCATTAAAAAAGTGTTGTAATCACGTTTATTGGTGGAAAGGCAATAGATTAATTTTAAGTTTAAAAGTCTATTTAGAAAGGTTAATTAAACTAGGTTTCTCATTTTTATAATATTAGTCTGTAATATAACTACCTTCGGTCGTTACACAGCTTCCAAGTATTTGTACGACACCTAAAGTGTTTCCAACGCTATACTGCATTACTGTAACACCCTCAAATTTCGGTTTGCGGAAGCTGTCGGGTCGGGTGTTACTAAATCAAATATCACAACATAAGGTACATAATGAACGACTCTAAATGAGACGTTTGGAAATAATTATACATTTGCCAAATAGAACGTTTACAACGTTATAAGTTTAATAGAAATTTCAAATACATAATTTGAGAATATAAAAGTAAATGCAGAGTTGTCCCAAATGTTTGAAATCATGCGACTCGAGCTAGCATAATCTTGTAGAAATCCTAATCCTGCTGGGCACCTGAGAACACATGCTAAAACAGGTCAGCTATAAAGCTGGTGAGTTCATAGGTTTGTTAGTTGAAATCATGATATAATAAAACCCTGTAAGTTTTGAAAAGTAGTTTCAATTTCAGTCATCTTGATACGTTTTATTTTGAAGTTTTTGCAGCACCAAATGTGTACACGTCAAATCGAGGTATCTCATATCTAAGTGTTCGAGTCATGTACCTAAGTACATATATATGTTTGGCAATCCATGCCTTGAATACCTATCAGGTAGTAGTTGTGTCTATAACGTGAGGCAATACATGCCTTATAACCATTGAGTACTTGTATGGCTGCGTAGTAATATAACAAATAATTGTAGTTCCGCAGAACTATGTTGGATTTTGTGAATTATGATGCAAGCAGCAACCATCTGATTGTAGATCCGCAGATCTATATTGATTATGTGAAATATGGTGCAAGCAGCAACCATCTGATTGAAGTAAGCTAACGGCCTCGCGTGGAAACTCCACCGACCCGTTCTTCTTGTGAATCCCGAGTATAACTCGCTGATCCATTGATTGTATGTAAGTGCGGATCACGGCGCATAAGCCCGTACCACATCGAGTGTATCGCTTTACCGCGATATCGTACTTGTGCCCACTGCAATACCGTGGCATCGTTTTGTGCCCACTTTACCGTGGCATCGTCATGATAGCTAGTCATGAGTGAAAATATGAGAGTGCCATTCTGGCGTTGTTTTTGCAAATAATGTTTAAGTCAGCAGTACCACGACTGCCCGACTGAGTAGATCGTATAATTGTATGTAGATATTCATCAGGTGACACCCCCACACGGTTGGATTACATCCTGAGCCGGGGGACCATCCCTGGTTGGATTACATCCTGAGCCAGAGTCGTCACCAGTTGAGTTGTATTGATATACGGAATCTGTACTAATGTATGATAATATTGTATACTCCTAGCCTAAAGCCTAGCAAGTATATGTATCGGAGTCTCAGGGAAATGTTCACCTAAGTCCAGTTCCCGTTCTAGTTATAACGGGGAGTATCGACAGTTTTAGTTCCTAAAGAATAACTAAAACTAGTAACAGTATATATGTTGTCTAGTGTAAGTAGAACTAACTAGTTCTAATATATTCCATGATATTGTCCCGTGACAATATAGCAAAAAGATTGTGATAACTACATCAGTTATGCGTTGGTATTCGTTTTCCAATAATCTAACAGGGTGTAACTGCAACCTATCTAGGTTGGGCACTGGTATTGTTCTAAAACAATGTTAAGGGTGTAATTCCTAAGTATTACACATTTCGTATTACATGCAGTAATAAAGATAATTGTGAATTATAAAAGATTATTAATATAATTCAAAAGCAGTTATTGAGCATGTGTTTCACCCCGAAAACAGTAAAACAGTTGAAAGAGTGGGGCTATGAAACTCACCTGTGAGTTGTTAGCGATACGATGATACGCGCGACGTCCGAATGGTAACCTTCTAGGGTCCTAAACACGTGAGGTTATATAAGTATGAGACAAATCAGTTTGTCTAAGCGAGTTGTTCATGTATGCATTTGTTGTTGAAGTCTGGGAATGGTGTACGGGGGTCCGGGGGCAGCGCCCCTGGTTAGCGGGGTCCAAGGGGCGGCAGCCCCTGGCGGGGTCCAAGGGGCAGAGCCCCTGGCTGGGGTCGAGCTGCCAGGTCAGCTTGGAAAATTTTTATTTCTACTATATTGCTTTAAGGAAAAACGCATCTGGACTTGAAATTGGGTGAAATCAAGTGATAAAATTTAGGGTCTCGACACTTAGTGAAAATGTGAGTTTTTAAACTTTCTGTTTTCTGCGACATAACATGCGACACAAAAACGTGTCATGCGACACAAGGGTTGTGTCGCATGGAGTGCGACACAAGAGCTCTGCGACACAGTGGTTGTGTCGCAAAAGCTTCCGATGCTAAATCAATAGCGACATAAGGGTTGTGTCGTATGGAAATACGACACAAGATGCGACATAGAGTACGACACAAGCGTTGTGTCGCATGGGTAGTTTATGCGACATAAGATACGACACAAATGAAATTTTGCGACACAACATGCGACACAAGCGTTGTGTCGCATGGATGAACACCAGCCCAGAAACTCGCGGCTGTCGCGTTTTTCCGATCAAAATCGCAAATCTAACGTATTTTCAAGCTGTAAAATCATGTTTTCTTTGTTGTTTAGGTTATAACTAAGTTGTGTAAGCATTATTACACCCAAACATTACCCTAAAATGATTAGATCTAAAGATTTAGAAATTTCTTACAATTGCGAATCGAGGCCAAACGAGGAAGAAAACGAAGGTGTGGCCTTTGTTAATGTTGCTCCTCTCTTGTTGGTGATTCCGAAAATGTAAATTTTCGTGGGTCGATTTGAAGATCCGAAATTTGGTAAAATTTTTAGTGAGAGTTTTAGGTGAGGTGTGTGAAATGAAATGAAAGAAATGAAAGAATGAGGGAGGGGTTTGGGGGGTTGGGTGGCTGATCCAAAAGGGGTGGGGAGGAGTTTCCCCCACTTCGTTCCTATTTTGCAGTGTAAAATACCCGTATTTTGTACCCGAATAATATATATAAATTTAATATTTTTAGATTTATATTTCCGTTCTTTCGATTAGTAATTAATTAAATTAAAAATAGTTTTATTCAATTTAAAATCTAAAGTGACTTCAAATGGTTTTATTTGTGATTATTACATAATCACTATTCATTATATAAAATGTAAAGTTTTCGCTCGCTGAGTTATAATTGTATATAATAATACAATTATAAAAACTTTAAATTAGACGCGCAAGTTGACTTTTTGACCAGGTGTTACATTCTCCCCCTGTTAAGAAAATTTTGTCCCGAAATTTAAAATGAGGTCGGGGTCGCGCGTGGTCTGGGGAGCAATGCACGTACGAGGTATTTGTCGAAAAGATTGCAGACATATCACGCCTTATAATGGAGTTGAATGGCAGTCAATCCCTGACTGAGTCGCGGTTTATCGTTGTAGTCACCTTCTGACCGTATCGTTAGTTTGGAGTATGATTATTTCGTGGTTACTAGGTAATCGTTGACATCATAGTCCATTCGGGACTAGATGGTTGTCACATAGTGACCGTTTAGTGAATAGTCCTATCAGGACCAGTGGTGGGTGAGTGTTCTGTCTATTTGTCTGCTGAAAGCAAACTTTTAGTTTTACGTGGTCTAAGGCAACTAGCCCTATGGTGCATCTAGCATTAAATTGATAAAATTGATATCGGAAATGAAATGTACACATTCAGTGTAAACCAGAAGTGAAGGGTTATGATTTGCGAGGGAGGTTGTACTTACATTATTGTTGGAAAGTGGTATGGTTCACTCGGAACCGATTTGTTGAAGCTTACGCTTCCGTTTTGGGCAATCCTGCTTATAGTGTCCAGGTTCCTTGCATTTAAAGCAAACCCTTTGTGAGTCGGGATTGGTGGGAACTCTGCAATCCCAGATTTTGTGTCCAAATCGTTGGCATCTTCCGCAGGGCGGACCGCATGAACCAACATGGTGGCGGTTGCAACCGTGGCAAAATGGCTTATTTCCTGCATAGCCTCGTTTCTCGTTATGTTCGGGGGCGTAGGTCCTTAAGGGTTCGGGTTGATATGTTGGGTTACGACGGGTACTGGAATCTCCGTTCCATTTTCCTTGGTTGTTTTCAGCTGCACGTGCTTCGCGTCGAACCACCTGTGCCATGAGTCTGTGGGCCATAAGTTCGGCCTCTTGTATAGTAGTGGGTTTAGAGGCGGTGACCATTCCCTCGATTGATGACGGAAGTCCGCCGATGTACTTTTCTATTCGTCGGTTCTCAGGGTTTACTATATTTGGGCACAGGTGTGATAGTTGATGGAAACGGTTGGTGTATGTTTCGATGTCGTTGTCTTTTACGGTGAGGTACCAAAGTTCGTTCTCGAGTTTGTAAAGTTCCTGAATGGGGCAATACTTGTCCCTCATGATTCGCTTCAGTTCCTCCCACGGGATTGCATGTGCTGTGTCAGCCCCTACAGCTCGGGTATAGAAATTCCACCAGGTAGAAGCATCATCCTGGAGGGTGTATGTGGCATACATGACTTTGCAGTCATTGGAACAGTCGCTAACGCGGAATATAGATTCCATTCTTTCGAACCATTGGATTAATCCAACAGCTCCTTCAGTTCCGACGAAGTTTGGTGGTGCGCACCTCAGGAAATCCCTAAAGGTGCAGGGCCTTGTTTGGTTCCGAGTAGCTAGAGCCTCAGCCACTGCTTGATTAATGATTTGGTCACGCTCAGCTTGAGTGAAAGTTTGTTGTCTAGGAGGCATGATTCTTAAACAAGAAGAAAACGACAAAGCGTAAGATCTTTATTCAAAGATTAAGGTTATTACAGTGACATAAATAGTTCACTTGAGTTCTTAAATGAGTAGCACTGGATCCTAAGATCCCTGATGTTGAAGTTTTCGATATTGTAGGTGGCAGACCTATTTCTGGCCTTTTGTGACTTTGATGCAACAGTTTCAGTAACTGTGCTGAGTTAACCTTAGTTAAGTTGTCTCGAACCTCACGTTTTTCCGAGTGTTGTCATTAAGTAGCTTGTATTCCCAATGTGTAGTTGTAATGACGACCAAATTGTGTTTTCGTTGTAACCAGCTAAGACTATATTGTTGTGGGTAGTCCTACAGACTACAGTGTAGCACTAACATAACATACGGCCATTCATGCCAGTGAGTGTGACACCTACAGTGTCAAGTGGGATGTTGAAATGGGGTCCACAAACACAACCCATGTGTGTGGTGACATCATTGTGTATTTATTGATTAAAGCATTACATGCTTATTTGGTCGTATATACATATATGGCGTACACGTACCTATACCAGTATACGTTCATAATAAAAGTCAGGTGTGGCACCTCGTGCCCAGTTAAGTAAGTGTATATGTATATATATGTAAGTCGTACATGCGACTATAACAAGTCTACATGTATAATTGATGTAGCACCTAGTGCTATAATGCAGTGCTATCAGCACTGTAATAGAAATACTGATGTTTTGTAATTGTAGTACCAAAGTACTATGAAATGCAGTGCCTAAAGCACCGGAATGTAGAAATCAACGTACTGTAATGCAGTGCTATCAGCACCGTGATTTCAATACCAATGTATTGTGATTGTAGTACCGAAGTACTATAGAACGCAGCACCACGTGCCGTAATGAAGTGCCCGTGGCACAGTAATTGCAGTACTCATGTACGGTGAATGTAGCATCAACATGCTATGATTTGTAGTATCGACTACTATGAGATTTGCACTAACGTGCCCATATTGTGGTATCAACATACCATGTGTTGTGCTTGAAAGCATGATGTGACACCACGTGCCATGTGTAGTTTAATTGTAGCCCCAAAGCGAAAACGTGTTTGAAGTTCGAATTTCTTAGTTGTAGCCCAAAGGCAAAAATGTAGGGGTCAAAGTACCGCATGATTGAATTTGTTGATCTACGTGATCAAGTTGTGATTTGAGATAATTTTGTTGCGGACTTAATCAACACTAATCCAATTGTGATCCATATGGTCAGGATTTAAAAGTTATCAGTTCGTTTTAAGTTTCGTGAAGGTTTAGCATGTGCGGGTTTCCATTCCCATTGATAACGTTTGTACCTCCTTCCCGAGGCTCAGTGATAATTGTGATATTCTCCTATGCGTGTATACGGAGAAAAGTGTCGAGTCGTGATAGTTAGGAAGACGGCGATGTGCCTCTTCGCGAGTATGTATTGGTTCAGTGGAATTGATTGTATATATATACTCAATATATATATATAAGTACGTAAAAGTATTACCCATGTAAGGCCTATTCATACATACCTACAGTACATATAATAGCCTAGGATGTCTAGCACATAACAATCAGAGTCAACTACGTATTCCCAATTCAGTATAACCCCTTTCAGATATCGCATCATCTTTATTTAATTGTACATAGTTAGCTACGCTATGTTAAATTAAACTCGTATGATGAGATCCCTGAACCGGTCATACCTAACGAGGAATACTGCCTAACGGTCATAGTCTAGGCCCACTAAATGCAACCTAGTTCACTACAACCTTAGGCTCCGATACCAATCTGTAACACCCTCAAATTTCGGTTTGCGGAAGCTGTCGGGTCGGGTGTTACTAAATCAAATATCACAACATAAGGTACATAATGAACGACTCTAAATGAGACGTTTGGAAATAATTATACATTTGCCAAATAGAACGTTTACAACGTTATAAGTTTAATAGAAATTTCAAATACATAATTTGAGAATATAAAAGTAAATGCAGAGTTGTCCCAAATGTTTGAAATCATGCGACTCGAGCTAGCATAATCTTGTAGAAATCCTAATCCTGCTGGGCACCTGAGAACACATACTAAAACAGGTCAGCTATAAAGCTGGTGAGTTCATAGGTTTGTTAGTTGAAATCATGATATAATAAAACCCTGTAAGTTTTGAAAAGTAGTTTCAATTTCAGTCATCTTGATACGTTTTATTTTGAAGTTTTTGCAGCACCAAATGTGTACACGTCAAATCGAGGTATCTCATATCTAAGTGTTCGAGTCATGTACCTAAGTACATATATATGTTTGGCAATCCATGCCTTGAA
Source organism: Helichrysum umbraculigerum (assembly GCA_949592205.1). NCBI lineage: Eukaryota > Viridiplantae > Streptophyta > Magnoliopsida > Asterales > Asteraceae > Helichrysum > Helichrysum umbraculigerum. The sequence continues at coordinate 17,329,285 of CATIUR010000007.1, read as the reverse complement.
TACCTATCAGGTAGTAGTTGTGTCTATAACGTGAGGCAATACATGCCTTATAACCATTGAGTACTTGTATGGCTGCGTAGTAATATAACAAATAATTGTAGTTCCGCAGAACTATGTTGGATTTTGTGAATTATGATGCAAGCAGCAACCATCTGATTGTAGATCCGCAGATCTATATTGATTATGTGAAATATGGTGCAAGCAGCAACCATCTGATTGAAGTAAGCTAACGGCCTCGCGTGGAAACTCCACCGACCCGTTCTTCTTGTGAATCCCGAGTATAACTCGCTGATCCATTGATTGTATGTAAGTGCGGATCACGGCGCATAAGCCCGTACCACATCGAGTGTATCGCTTTACCGCGATATCGTACTTGTGCCCACTGCAATACCGTGGCATCGTTTTGTGCCCACTTTACCGTGGCATCGTCATGATAGCTAGTCATGAGTGAAAATATGAGAGTGCCATTCTGGCGTTGTTTTTGCAAATAATGTTTAAGTCAGCAGTACCACGACTGCCCGACTGAGTAGATCGTATAATTGTATGTAGATATTCATCAGGTGACACCCCCACACGGTTGGATTACATCCTGAGCCGGGGGACCATCCCTGGTTGGATTACATCCTGAGCCAGAGTCGTCACCAGTTGAGTTGTATTGATATACGGAATCTGTACTAATGTATGATAATATTGTATACTCCTAGCCTAAAGCCTAGCAAGTATATGTATCGGAGTCTCAGGGAAATGTTCACCTAAGTCCAGTTCCCGTTCTAGTTATAACGGGGAGTATCGACAGTTTTAGTTCCTAAAGAATAACTAAAACTAGTAACAGTATATATGTTGTCTAGTGTAAGTAGAACTAACTAGTTCTAATATATTCCATGATATTGTCCCGTGACAATATAGCAAAAAGATTGTGATAACTACATCAGTTATGCGTTGGTATTCGTTTTCCAATAATCTAACAGGGTGTAACTGCAACCTATCTAGGTTGGGCACTGGTATTGTTCTAAAACAATGTTAAGGGTGTAATTCCTAAGTATTACACATTTCGTATTACATGCAGTAATAAAGATAATTGTGAATTATAAAAGATTATTAATATAATTCAAAAGCAGTTATTGAGCATGTGTTTCACCCCGAAAACAGTAAAACAGTTGAAAGAGTGGGGCTATGAAACTCACCTGTGAGTTGTTAGCGATACGATGATACGCGCGACGTCCGAATGGTAACCTTCTAGGGCCTAAACACGTGAGGTTATATAAGTATGAGACAAATCAGTTTGTCTAAGCGAGTTGTTCATGTATGCATTTGTTGTTGAAGTCTGGGAATGGTGTACGGGGGTCCGGGGGCAGCGCCCCTGGTTAGCGGGGTCCAAGGGGCGGCAGCCCCTGGCGGGGTCCAAGGGGCAGAGCCCCTGGCTGGGGTCGAGCTGCCAGGTCAGCTTGGAAAATTTTTATTTCTACTATATTGCTTTAAGGAAAAACGCATCTGGACTTGAAATTGGGTGAAATCAAGTGATAAAATTTAGGGTCTCGACACTTAGTGAAAATGTGAGTTTTTAAACTTTCTGTTTTCTGCGACATAACATGCGACACAAAAACGTGTCATGCGACACAAGGGTTGTGTCGCATGGAGTGCGACACAAGAGCTCTGCGACACAGTGGTTGTGTCGCAAAAGCTTCCGATGCTAAATCAATAGCGACATAAGGGTTGTGTCGTATGGAAATACGACACAAGATGCGACATAGAGTACGACACAAGCGTTGTGTCGCATGGGTAGTTTATGCGACATAAGATACGACACAAATGAAATTTTGCGACACAACATGCGACACAAGCGTTGTGTCGCATGGATGAACACCAGCCCAGAAACTCGCGGCTGTCGCGTTTTTCCGATCAAAATCGCAAATCTAACGTATTTTCAAGCTGTAAAATCATGTTTTCTTTGTTGTTTAGGTTATAACTAAGTTGTGTAAGCATTATTACACCCAAACATTACCCTAAAATGATTAGATCTAAAGATTTAGAAATTTCTTACAATTGCGAATCGAGGCCAAACGAGGAAGAAAACGAAGGTGTGGCCTTTGTTAATGTTGCTCCTCTCTTGTTGGTGATTCCGAAAATGTAAATTTTCATGGGTCGATTTGAAGATCCGAAATTTGGTAAAATTTTTAGTGAGAGTTTTAGGTGAGGTGTGTGAAATGAAATGAAAGAAATGAAAGAATGAGGGAGGGGTTTGGGGGGTTGGGTGGCTGATCCAAAAGGGGTGGGGAGGAGTTTCCCCCACTTCGTTCCTATTTTGCAGTGTAAAATACCCGTATTTTGTACCCCAATAATATATATAAATTTAATATTTTTAGATTTATATTTCCGTTCTTTCGATTAGTAATTAATTAAATTAAAAATAGTTTTATTCTTTTTAAAATCTAAAGTGACTTCAAATGGTTTTATTTGTGATTATTACATAATCACTATTCATTATATAAAATGTAAAGTTTTCGCTCGCTGAGTTATAATTGTATATAATAATACAATTATAAAAACTTTAAATTAGACGCGCAAGTTGACTTTTTGACCAGGTGTTACAATTACAGTCGAATAGGGGCCGTCATATTACTTCGTAATATTGTATTGTTTCGTAATATGACTACCTTCGGTCGTTCATCGACTTCCATACGTTTGTACTCCACCTTGAAGTGTTTCCAATACTATATCGAGGAACAGTCGAATAGAGGCCGTCATATTACTTTATTATTAATTATTAATCATCCCATAATTAACTAACTACATCGCAAACAAACACAACAAGTATACTGCTCGCAAATCATGGCAATAACTAAATCTAGCATAATTAAAGTAAACGCAATTAATTAAGATAGATAAGGATAGAGATAACCGTGATTAAAATGCGAGAATAAACTTGAATTAATTGACACAATTCCGAGCGTACACCGAAGATTACAATGCGATCTTTACTCCCCTTCTATGCCTAATTAAACTCCTAACTAGTTTAATTACTAGTTGAAACCAATCTAGAGAGAGAGAGTAAAAAGAGAGAATTTTGGAACTTAATTCAAGAGTGAGAAAATAAGCTAAGAAGGTGTGTTTTTTAATTACGAATCCAACGATATATTTATAGCTGAAATCCAGCTCACGATAGCGAAGTTAGACTGATTTTAGTGAAAAAGCGTGCGCGGTACGCGTACGGGACGAAAAAGGTTGCACGGACGAAACAGCACCTGGCACCGGGTGGCAATGGGCGGCACCGGGTGGTAGCGGGCCAGCACCGGCTCAGTGCACCAAAAAGTGGGCCAGCGGCGGGTGGCACCCAGCTGGCGGCGACCCAATGCCATCCGTACGCCTTCTTCGGTTCACATTTTCATGCGTATCTCCTTCGTTATGCGTCCGATTGCGATGATTCTTTTTACGTTGTAATTGATTTTTAAAAACGAAGACTTTGATATAAAGAAATCCCTGAGATGATTTTCCAATCTTGAGATGTCTTGTTTCGATTAGTTTGAATCTTTCGTAGCACGTGGAATCTTCATTTCTCATTCGTTTTTGGTGATTCTTTTTGCATTGGATTTGATTTTTGAAAAAGAAGACTTTGGCATGGAGAAATCTTTGAGATGATCCTTTTTTACTTGAAATCTTGTCTTGGTTGTCTTGAATCTTCAAACACGTGTGAAATCTTCGTTTTTCGGCCGTTTTGCCTGATTTTTCTCTTGCTTCCTTATTTTAACCTACTTGATAAAATATCATTGATTAATGTAATATTTGAGCTCTTTTGCCAAGTATTTTTCTAAAATGAAAGAGATATCGTTAGTAAAAACGTGACTTTTTACTCAATATCAAGTATCCCACACTTAGAACTTTGCTTGTCCTCAAGCAAACTTGTCTTTCAAGCAAGGTTGAATGTGTAGATAATGAGAAGTTTAAGAGCAGAACTTTTTACCAAGGGTCTTTATTAGTCAATAAGACTTTCATGCCTTCAGAAAAGTAAAGAAATAATATTTTCGGAGCATGCTTTTGATCCTCTCGATCTTTTGTATACATGACTAGGCGATCCTCTCACAGTGGTCACTCAAATCACTCAAAGTGTTTAGGGTGCCATATTCTATATTTTTTTATCAATCGCTCAAAACGCCAGTCATGTATCGTTTTTCGTCATAGGATTGATCGAGAATCAAATTGTTACCTCTGTGGTGAAAATGGAAGTAATCGGGTGACAACATTCTATGGAAAGTGGTAAATGGAATTTGAGTGGGGTGAACGTTTGCGGAAGGGTTTATTTTAGTGCTATGCACTTATTTTGTAGGTTTCTTTTTTTTTGGTGAAGAGGAAAACCGAGATTTTGGAGGGTTGACGCCTTGTTTCTTTCTTTAAATTTGAAGGGAGTCTTTCTCCCTAATACTTTTCTTTTCTTCAATTTTTTTTCGAGCGTCATAACCTCTTGGCTTCTCTTTTTCATCACGTAGAGCTTTTATTCAAAGATTGAGATTTTGTGAAGTTCAAGGGATGTTTTTGAGACAGTAGAGATGACGGTTTTTTTTTTGTGGGTACTTTTGGGAGTAGAGGTGATCCTAAGAATGTTGCTATCCAATTGTTCCATTTACATACCAAATCGGCTTCAAAATTCATAACAGGAGCAAGTTTCGATTCCAAACGCATACATCGGCACACACAAGAATCGAATAAGTGAAGCATTAAAAATGAATGCTTATTATGGCTCAAGATACCTCAAGAATCGAAAGTTGGGTTTTGTGTGCCTAGTCATGCGATGCTCTTTACGAGATTATTAGTTCAATTTTCTAAAGAAATTCCCATCTTCTTTATCATTCTTTCCCTAAAGTAAATCATTCATCGACTAAAATTTTTCATTATTGAAACATTTCAAACTTAATTTTTAAAAATTTTGTTAAAATTTCGAGTTACTTTTGGAGAAGGATGGTATAAGGAATTGAGAATTTTAAAATCAAGTATATACCGCTATCCCACACTTAAAGGAACATCGTCCTCGATGTTTTACTAAGATTTTACCGGGATGAAATCCCACACTTAGAGTTTGAAACATCTAAAGCGTGTCTTTTAAATTGGTTTATTGGGTTTGAATCCCACACTTAGTGATAAGCATAATGGATATGGTATATTTGTAACGAAGGAAAATAGTTCAGAAGTACTCCCCAGTTATATATGTGGCTTGATGATGACGATGAGGAGTGCTCTGAAGCATTTAATTGCCGAATTTTTCGCAGAATCCATTTGTTGCTGTTGTGTGCTCTGATTTCTTCAAGTCTTTATGTGATTTGTCTCGTAGGTGTGAACACGTTGGATATATTTTTGTTTAGTTCTTTGATGCGCGGCGTCAAAACTTGATGCGTCAGGCAGAAACTTCTTCGTATATCCAAGTTGAAAGATAGTTGGAGACTTCATCACTTCTTGAAATGTAAAATTGCGAAAATGTAAAACATGGGTTGCCTCCCGAGAAGTGCTCTTTTAAAGTCGAGAGCTCGACTTCCTTTCTCCTAGCTAGATGAAGATCGATGCATCCATGGAATCCTCTATGATGATGTTGTGGGCCCTAGGTTGCGGAAAAGTGTATCGAGGTGGATAGATACTCATGAGATGATTGATTATTGTCGTAATCAATTCGAGTGGACTATCTCTCGAGACTGCATTGAATCTTCGAAGATACTCTGAAGTCGTCCTCGCAAGTCTGTGAAGTCCGAAGGTGATGTAGTCAACTGCTTTAGTGACAGGTCCACTAGGGTCGGTCATGGTGGTTGTGTCTGTCTTAACAACCTCTCTGGGCGGTGGATTTTGCCACAAAGAGCATACAAATGCCAAAAATTGCAGTTTTATGTCTTCATAGTTCTCGGTCTTGGGGTCTCCGTTGAATCTTCTGATGGACGTGCACAGGACCTCTATTTTCCGGTGCTGATGGTTGTTGAATGGAAAGTCAGATTCTGAGAAAACTAGAGTGAGCTGACGAAGTATCTCCTTGCATCCTGAGTGGAATATGAACTTTCTTCTGGAGTTACTTTTCCGTTGTTGAATCTCCCGTAGATGGATCGTAACAAAAGTAGCGATATCAAGTGGTGATTCATATGTACCCCTAAAGGGTTGTTCGTGCCTTGATTCCTCCCAAACGAGATCACTAAGTTCTTCAATCAGTAACTCAATTTGTTTTTCAACAGCGGAGTTGATGACCATAGATCCGCTTTCTTTGGAACTGAAGTGATCTTCTCTACTTAGCATGTCGAGCAATGATGTGAGGTCATTCATCGTCGAGATATTGGCATGACTGCTCGGATGTCCAGTAGTCTCTTTCATATGCACTCTAATGGATCCTAAAATCTCCCATTGTGTTAAGGTGAAGGGGATATTAGATCTTTTAAGGGCATTGTAGATCCTAATATGCGTCTGTCTCTGTTGCTGGCAGAATTGCAATTCAGTGGAGGAAAGAATAAGCAATGTGACTGCATTGCTCTTTCCTCCTACCGCTTTGTCGAATCTTTGGATGAATTTTCGAGTACTTTGGGATCTTCAATGGTGTGTGGTTGGTCTCTGGTGCGTTTGGAATATTCCTCCAGTGTTTCTCTTCTCATGGGATGATTGTGGTTACTTCCCGCTGTTTCATCAGTGGTAAACGGATTAGGTGGCGGTATGCAACTTCTGTTTTCTTCCTCTGTCTTTCCCATTCTAATTTTTTCTTCCATCGTTGGGTTGCCCGTTGATGTGTTCTTTGTCTCTTAACCTATCCGTCGGAGATCAATCGGGCAATAAGGCGTGATCGCCATTTCCTTGCTAGATTTCCTTTCACTTATTGACCTTACAGTTTCTTCGTCCTGGGCGATCTTTATGGAGATCATGTACATATCGGCTTGCTCTCCAGCATTTGGATTGTCGATATGGAAAGTGATGGTTTCTCCCTATGACTGCAAGCTAATGGATTGTGCGAAGACGTTGATGATTGCCTTGGCCGTATTCATGAAAGGTCTTCCTAGTATGATTGGGATGTGTACGTCTTCCTGCATATCCATTACTACAAAATCTGGTGGGTAAAGAAATTTGTCAATCTTAACTAAAACATTTTCAGCTATTCCCCTAGGGTATTTGACTGAGTAGTCAGCAAGCTCAATACTCATTTTGGTAGGTCGAAGATTTTCTAACTCAATCCTTTTGAAAAGCGAGTATGGCATGAGATTAATACTAGCTCCTAAATCGGCGAGAGAACAGATAATGCCTGAATTGTAGATGGAACAGGGGAGAGTAAAACATTTGGTATCTCCGAGTTTTTCAGGAATGACATTTTTCAAGATAGCTGAACATTCCTTGTTCAGCGGGACATTGGGTACTTCGGGTACCTTATCCTTGGTTGTGAGAAGTTTTCTGAAGTACATTTTAGAATGAACTTCAGGTACGGTATCTAGGAATTTCCTATCAAGCTTAAAAGACTTAAGCTTGTCGGGTCGCTGTTTAAGATGAGCCGGAAATGGAATGTTTACTTTCTTATTAGGGTTTGGTGTAGACTCTAAATCTATTGTTGATGGAACAATAGGTGGCTCTTTCACCGGAGAAGAAACCGAGGGTAGGCTATGTGCTACCTGAGAGTCTTGAATATTAGAAGCTTCCTTATAACAACTAGTTGGACTATCCTGAGGTTTAGCTTTAACGTGTTGTGCTAATTGTCCTAACTGGGATTCGAAAGCTTTTAACAAAGTCAGTTGATCTCTTAAGATAAGATCAGTTTGGTCTTGTCTAGTTGAGATTCCTTGAATGACTTGTATCAGTGTGTCGTCAAAACAAGAGGTTTGTGAGGAAGAAGGTTCCAAAGGTTGGGATTGGTAAGTTGGTGGGCTATTCCTAGGTGGGTTAAGAGAAGAGTTAGTATTGGGTGAAGTTAGATGAGATTGAGGAATTTGGGCTGAGTGGTTCGTATTGGCACAATTAAGGCATGTTTGAACATGACAGACTTGTTATGGTTGACTTTTTAATTCCTTGATCTCTTTGGTTAGTTCTTCCACTTGCTGAGTGAGAGTTTTGATAGCTTTAGTCCCGATTGTAGTAGGTGGATTCACTATTGAGGGGTGATTTTCACTGTTCCAGTCATGGTTGTGCATTGTCATCTTCTCAATATGGCTCCAAGCGTCATCAGCCGTACAGTTCATAAAACTGCCTTGAGAGGCGGTTTCAAGTAAAGGACGGTGATGTGGGAAGAGACCATTGTAGAATATGCGCAACTGGTCTGAGCGCTCAAAACAATGATTCGGACATTTCCTAAGCAATTTCTTAAAGCGTTCCCATGCATCGTAGATTGATTCGTCACGAACTTGGCGGAAGTTTATAATGTTGGTCCTAAACATGGCTTGTTTTGATGGGGGGAAATATTTGGCCAAAAATTTGGTTGCTAGTTCAAACCAAGAGCTTATAGAGTTAATCTCTAGTCCCTCGAACCAGGTTTGTGCATTGAGAGTAAGTGAATAGGGAAACATGTATAGATAGACTATGTCTTGATTAACCCCAATCGGCTTAAAAGAGTTGGATAAGGAAATGAATTTGTCGAGGTGAGAGTTGGGATCATCATTTGGTAGGCCACGGAACTGACAGAGGTTTTGGTCTAACTGAACAATGTGTGGTTTTAATTCAAATGACCCTCTACCAATTTCCGGATAGACGATTGGTCCTCCTCGACCTTGAATCAAAGGTTTTGAGTCATCAGCGAGAGTGATACGTGTAGCTGTCATAGTCTCATTGGCAGGTGGTTGATTAGTTTCTAAAGGTTCACTAGAATGTAAGTTCATCTTGACGCCTAAAGATCGTACAGTTGGTTCCCAGGCAGCGGCGCCAAAAGCTTGACGCGCCCCCGGCCGTCGGTAAGGAATTACCTTGTCGTTGCACCGGCTACTGGCGGCATGTCAGGGGTTGTTTTAATTTTTATAAGTGTGGGCCCTAAGTTTCCCTAACAATGCTAATCCTAAGGGCGAGCAAGTGGCAGGTATGACCTAGAGTCGTTCTTCAAACCGACTGAATTGAAACTTAGACGAGGCGGATGATGGCTTTCAAACTAGTGAAGGGTTTATAAAATAGTGGAGGAGTTTTGGGTTTTTTATATTAACTAACTTAGGCAAATAAATAAATAAAAGCGAAATAAAATAAAGCGTAAAACAGATAAAATAAAGATAGTGATTGCTGAGATTTCGTTAATTAAGTTATGGGATGATATTTGGAGAAACTGTTTTGAAAGATGTTTAGTAATTACTATTCTTGGATACTTGTGATGTAAACACTAGATTCCCTACTAATTAAATTCCGATTAGCATGTCACACAGGAACTAGGCTATGGTGATTCTGATCAGACTGACATGCCCAACTCTCAACAATTGTCCTGTTAAGAACAAATGGCTCTTTCCCGGAATACGAAGATTCCTATGCGCATGAATAGAGTGGCAGATCAATTATAAGGTCTGACCGTTCAAAACATCACAAAGTATGTAGAATAATAAGCAAAATCTTAATTTAAGTTTAATATTGCTTTCTTATGAATGGTGACAAAATCTGAAGGTACTAGACAAAACTTAATGGTTTCTTGTCATCGTAACAATTTTTTATACTAATAAAAGTTCAATAATGACTTTAAACCAGCCCTTGCTTAAGACTTCCCAATAAATACCCTAGTTATTCATAGCGTTCCTCACTTGAAGTGGTTCCGCCGCTTCAAACCTTAGCCATGTCTTGTCCTATGGTAATCCCCCATGTAGTCTTGCGGTTTCATGGTTTCATACCTTTTGACAAATTATATTGACACAAATGACTGACTACCTTTTATATTGACGTCATTAAAAAGGTGTTGTAATCACGTTTATTGGTGGAAAGACGATAGATTAATTTGAAGTTTAAAAGTCTATTTAGAAAGGTTAATTAAACTAGGTTTCTCATTTTTATAATATTAGTCCGTAATATAACTACCTTCGTTCGTTACACAGCTTCCACGTATTTGTACTACACCTAAAGTGTTTCCAACGCTATACTGCATAACAATCGAATAGGGGCCGTCATATTACTTCGTAATATAGTATTGTTTCGTAATATGACGTCGTTCCTCGACTTCCATACGTTTGTACTCCACCTTGATATGTTTCCAGTGCTATATCGAGGAACAGTCGAATAGGGGCCGTCATATTAACTAACTACATCGCAAACAAACACAACAAGTATACTACTCGCAAATCATGGCAATAACTAAATCTAGCATAATTAAAGTAAACGCAACTAATTAAGATAGATAAGGATAGAGATAACCGTGATTAAAATGCGAGAATAAACTTGATTTAATTGGCACAATTCCGAGCATACACCGAAGATTACAATGCATTCCTTACTTTTCTTTATGCCTAATTAAACTTCTAACTAGTTTAATTACTAGTTGAAACTAATCTAGAGAGAGAGTAAAAAGAGAGATTTTTAGAACTTCTTTCTAGAGTGAGAAAATACTCTAGGAAGGTGTGTTTTTGAATTACGAATCCAACGATATATTTATAGCTGAAATCCGGCTCACGATAGCGAAGCTAGGCTCATTTTAGCGAAAAAGCGTGTGCGGTACGTGTACGGGACGAAAAAAGTGGCGCACGGACGAAAAAGCACCCGGCACCGGGTGGCAACGGGACGGAACCGGGTGCTAGCGGGCCGGCACCGGCTTAGTGCACCAAAAAGTGGGCCGGCGGCGGGTGACACCCAGCCGGCGGCGGCTCAATGCCGGCGGTACGCCTTCTTCGGTTCACGTTTTCATGCGTATCTCCTTCGTTATGCGTCCGATTGCGATGATTCTTTTTGCATTGGAATCGATTTTTAAAAACGAAGACTTCTATATAAAGAAATCCCTGAGATGATTTTCCAATCTTGAGATGTCTTGTTTCGATTAGTTTCAATCTTTCGTAGCACGTGGAATCTTCATTTCTCATTCGTTTTTGGTGATTCTTGTTGCATTGAATTCGATTTTTGAAAACGAAGACTTTGGCATGGAGAAATCTCTGAGATGATCCTTTTTTACTTGAAATCTTGTCTTGGTTACCTTGAATATTCAAGCACGTGTGAAATCTTCGTTTTTCGGCCGTTTTGCCTGATTTTTCTCGTGCTTCCTTATTTTTACCTACTTGATAAAATATCATTGATTAATGTAATATTTGACCTCTTTTGCCAAGTATTTTTCTAAAATGAAAATGATATCGTTAGTAAAAACGTGACTTTTTACGCAATATCAGGTTTTGAATTAATTGAAGCTAGCAAACTCAAATTCATAAGTTTTAAGGTACAAATAACCTTTCCTTTTGTTCAATTTCATGATAGAGATTGGTTCTCATAAACCCTAGGTTATGGAAATTGTCAAGTAAGTGGTTAATCAAACAAATTGATGTTTCATATATGTTTTCAAGATATATTATGAACTAATCATGTAAATTGTTATTTGAATGATCATGTGTACATGGGTGTTAGTAAATTGGTAAGTTGTAAAGATTTTTATATCAAAGTAATGAAATCGTAAGTAAGTAAACACCCATGTATGTGAAATTGATAAAAAGAAGATTTATGAATTATGTAAAAGAAGTTAAATTTATATGCTTATGAGTGTTGATGATTCTATAAATATGTGAAAGTTATATGTTAAGTGAAAAGTGGTGTTATTGAATTAACACCTATGTTATGGTTTAAGAGTTAAGTTATGTGGTCAAGTAATTTATTGTGTAAGTGATATGTGTTTATGTGCCTATGTGATTAGGTGGACAAAGTGTTGAAGTTAATCCAAGTATTTCTCATAATCAAAGCCAAAGTAAGTATATGGATAATTGTGAAAGTAAATGGTAGTCATGACATTAACTTGATGCTAGCCAAGTAATGATCATGGCCTCACTTGTATTAAGATGTTAATTATTTATAATTAACATGTGGAAGTGGTTAAGGATCCCTAATTATGTGGAAGCTGTTAAGTTAATTATTCATTTACTTACTAAGCAATGTGCTTATTTCGTTAAGTTTAACTTGTTGTAGGTGATTCAAGTGGAAAGAGGGACAATTTGGGTAAAAAGACCATGGAAAGCTAATGGTGGCTTGTTGCTAGCCGGTAACAAGTTCTAATCCCTATTTAATCATGCTCGATGCTAAAGTGCACCCCTTTTTGGAAAATGTTGAGAAACATGTTTGGATATTATAAGTTCACCCATGATTTGTATATAATGTTTTGTATAAGTAAATGTTAAGTCATGTGGTGAAATGTAAGTTTATAAAGTTGAAAAGTATGCTTAGATAGTATGTTGAAATCAAAGATATTTGGAAGTGTAAGTCTTTGAATAATGATGAAAAGTTTGACTTTGACTTTATGGAGTCAAATGGGTTATAATTGGTGGAAGTAAAGTGATTGGTTTGGTCATAACCCAAATGGGTAGTTATGGTGCCCAAATGGGTCACCAACTGGGTAAAGTGTCAAAATGGGTTACATTTGTAGTAAGTTGGTTGTTATTGTTGAAATAGAGTCAATTTGTAATGTTGAAAGTGTTGGTAGAATCTGAAAGTCAGACCGTGTGTCGTTTGGAATTTGACTTGTCATGAAAATGACTAAAAACGACCATATTTTAGCTAATGATCCAAATTTTGATAAAATGCGAAATTTGAAAAAGTGTGAATTGGGAAGTGTTTATATACATGTAAGAAATGTGCACGCAAAGTTTCGTGGTTATAGGTTTAACGAGTAAAGAGTTATGTCGTTTTAAAGTTCATGTTGTGGTACGGAAATGCGCAGACTTTGTGAGATGGTCGACAATCACCCTAATCGTGTCGCAACCGCTTGACGTTTTTGGAAACTTAGTAATAAAGTCCATTGTTATCTACTTCCATTCCCATTGTGGTATTTCTGGTTGTTGAAACAATCCTGATGGTTTCTGGTACTCAGCTTTCACATTAAAACACGTCAAGCACTTGCTTACGTAGGTAGCTATGTCAGCCTTCATGTTGGGCCACCAATAGAACTCCTTGATGCCGTGATACATCTTATCAGCTCCGGGATGTATAGAGTACTTAGATTTGTGTGCTTCATCCATCACCAAATCTCTTAGGTTTCCAAAACTCGGTAACCATATTATGTTTGAGAAGTATCGGGCTCCATTTGATTTGATTTTGAACGGTTTATCCATGCCTCTTAAGGCATCATTCTTCACGTTTTCCTCTTTGAGTGCCTCGAGTTGAGCGGCATGAATTTGGGTAGTAAGGTTATTGTGTATAGTCATACTAAGGGCTCAAGCTCGAAGTGATTTCACTAGTTCCTTTCGGCTCAAGGCGTCGGCAACAACGTTTGCCTTGCAAGGATGATAACGAATCTCACAATCGTAGTCACTAAGTAACTCAACCCATCGGCGTTGCCTCATGTTCAAGTCCTTCTGATCGAATATACGTTGAAGGTTCTTATGATCGGTGAATATAGTACACTTCGTACCGTACAAGTAGTGCCTCCAAATCTGGAGTGCAAACTCTACGGCTCCTAGCTCCAAGTCATGAGTTGTATAATTTTTCTCGTGAGTTTTTAGTTATCGAGAGACGTAAGCGATGACCTTCTCTTTTTGCATTAGTACACAACCAAGTCCTTGATGTGATGCGTCGCAGTAAACTATGAAATTATCGTTTCCTTCCGGTAGGGACAAGATTGGTGCGCTGCAAAAACTTTGTTTTAGCAGTTGGAAAGCTGAATCTTGTTTGTTGGTCCAATCAAACTTCTTCTCCTTCTGAGTCTGTGTGGTCAAAGGTTGTGTTATCTTGGAAAAGTTTTCGATGAATCGCCGATAGTATCCGACGAGGCCTAAGAATTGGCATACTTCCGTGGGTGTTCTAGGTGCTTCCCAACACTTGATAGCTTCAATCTTAGCTGGATCCACATGTATTCCCTGACTATCAATGACATGTCCTAAGAACTGTACTGTTCGAATCTAGAAGTCACACTTAAATAATTTTGCGTACAACTCCTCCTTCTTGAGTAGTTCCAAGATATTTTTCATATGTTGTTCATGCTCCTCCTCATTTCGAGAGTAAATCAAAATGTCATCGATGAAAACGATAACAAATTTTTTCAAATATGGCTTGCATACACGATTCATGAGGTCCATGAATACCGCTGGTATGTTAGTCAAACCAAAAGGCATCACATGAAACTCGTAATGTCCGTAATGAGTCCTTAATTCTATTTTTGGAATGTCCTCGTCTCGAACTCTCAGTTGATGATAACCCGATTGTAGGTCGATCTTTGAGTAAAAACACGACCCTTGAAATTGGTCGAACAGGTCATCAATCCTTGCAAGTGAATATCAATTCTTCACAGTCAACTTGTTTAGTTCTCGATAATCAATACACATCCGGAAAGATCCATCATTCTTCTTCACGAACAAGACCGGAGCTCCCCAACGTGAGGTACTTGGTCGAATAAATCCCTTGTCCAGGAGTTCATGCAACTGGGCAGACAACTCCTGTATCTCCGAAGGGGCTAATCTATATGGGGCTCGTGCCACGGGTGCTGCACCAGGCACCAAATCGATTTGGAACTCTACTTTTTTGGGCGGTGGAAGGCTAGACAAATCTTCGAAAAATACTTCAGGAAAATCCCGTACCACTGGCACATCTCCATGCCACTTTGATGTGACCCAAAAAGTCATGTTTTTAAGTACTTATTTCCGCACTTTTTGGACTATTCTTTGGTGAAAATATTTCAAAACAATCATTTATCATCAAAAATACCAAGGGAGTCTAAATACGAGCGTTGCTACAAAAATCAGTTAAAACATCCGTTTTGCACGCAAACCGGGGCAAAAACAATCACCTTAAATATTCCATTCTTGATTATCCTATTAAATTAAATCTTAATGCATATTTTATGATTCAATAGGAAAATCCAAGATCGGTGGTGAAAGAATCAAGAGAAACGGGTGAAGAACGAAGAAGATGTGCAGTCTGGAAGCCGACCGATCGTCATCCGGAATACGCAAAAGTCAAACACTTCCAAATTTTGCAAACTTAGTTTCATTAGAAGCGTAACGGAAAAACGAAGCCAACGGCGTAAGAATCAAGCAAATCGGAGCCCAAACGAAGAAGATACGGACGAACCAAGCAACCGAGAAACAAGCGGAGGCCAAACCAAGCACCAACCCTCCCCCCCCCCCCCCCCTTGGCACTAGGTACCGTATACGGTACCTTAAGTGCCGTATACGGCCCTTAGGGTGTCGTATACGGGGTTGGTTAGCTTAAGAGGTGCCGTTACCCCCCCCCCCCCCCCAGGTCCGCTTGCCCCGTATGCTGCTTTGATGCTTGTATTTCGTGCTTCAAGACTTGTACCAAGGCCAACTAGCTTCTCCTGTAAATACCTCACTCCATTTCTCATTTTTCACACACCTCTTATTTCACATACTTCTCTTTCTCTCTCTAGAATTCTCTCTCTAGCACTACTCTTAGGAGTTAGAGGAGAATTGTTCTTGTAATTAGTTCTCTCTCTAGTTTCTCTCTCTAGCACTACTCTTAGGAGTTAGAGGAGAACTAGAGAGATATAAGTTAGCGGTTAGAGCTAGAGGAAAGTTGTAATTGGGTAATCAAGCTGTAGCAAGGTTATTCAAGTCAGACTGTTGTAATTCTCAGTATTACTCTTCTAATCCGGTGATATTATCTTACTTTCTTACAGTTATAATGTTTACTTTGCATATTATTTCAGTACGATCTATGATTGTTGCCATGCTGATTAGCTAGATTAATATGTGATTGTTGAAATGTAGATGTTAGGATTAGGGATGACGTTTAATTAATATATCTTATATATGATTGGTAGTTGTTATGCTGCATACATGTTTAGACTTATCCTGGATGTAGACTTAATTAATCACCATTTCTGGTCTCTCACGTGACTGTTGCCTTAGGATAGGATCTGATCAACCCTAACTACGAATACACAGTTATCTCCTGTTTGTATGAAACTGTGGGATCGCCGTAATACGGCAGAATACTTGGTATAGCGTTGGAAATACCACTGGTAGAGTACAAATACATGGAAGCCAAGGAAATGCCGGTGGACTATCTCACCGTGGATTACCTGGAAGCAACCCTTCCAGACACTGGTCTAGGTCTTGTTAAGCCGTGAAAATGCCATAGCACACCGTTCAACTACCTCTGGTTATAAAGCTATGTAAAGATACATTAGGTCTTTAAAACACCATAGATATACCTAGGGTTAGAGTACTGTGGAAAATAAGGTCACTATACACTGTACGCATGCCTAGGGATGAACGACCGATGGCAAAGGAGGGTCTAATCCATGACGGAAGTATTAAAACTTAAACAGATAAAACAAGAGTTAGGAAATGAAAGCAAGGATGCCGGCTGTGTTCCCAGATGCTTAAAACCCCTAAACTCTACTTAACCGATAGTTTAACTTATTCAGCATACAACCAGTACTACTCTGTTAAAATTGGATAGACATAGGTGTTAAGAAAAGTCAGTGTTGTGGACTCTCGCCTTATTCCTTAACCCCATTCAGAGGGTCGCTTGGTCTCCGAAAGAGACGGTGAGGTGGGTCTGAAGACAGTCCCATCTGACCAGAATCAGGATAGCCTAGGATTCAGTGACATATGCTTTAGGGTTACACCTAGACGTAGGGTCCTAGTGTTTACACCGACTGTTTAGAAGATTCTTAACCAGAGTAATCACCTATCATCAATATAATATCATCCCGAAACCCTAATCGTCAAAGTTTCAGCAATCACTCTCTACCTGCTGCTTATATTCTCGTTTACTTTTCTGCACTTTAATTTCTGTCTTTAGATTAGATTAAACCAAAACCCATACCTACCTTGTTTTAAACCCATCCTATTGTCAAATCATCTTTGGTAGGTCCCAATTCAATTCAATTCGTTCCGATTTTGGACGACACTCGAGTTATACTTTCCACCTTACCCACAAGGTAGGTAGCTTGCATAGTTTGAGCCCAGCAAATATAAATTTTTAAAACTTCAACGGTCGTCTGCATCTGTTGCGATCGGAGCAATGATTCGGGGTAAAAACCCGACCGACGGACGGGGGCACGACAAGTTTTTAGCGCCGCTGCCGGGGATCGGTTTCGTCAAGAATTGAATTCTGCCTTAGATAATTAACTTTAGGAGATCCTTCCCTAAGATTATCATTCCTTAGGAAGTTAACTGCTTTATTAGTTAGATAACTTAGTTCTTAAACCCTAGAAAATACATAAAAATTAAAAATGATTAAAAACCCTAATTCTCCTTCAAACCCCATCTCTCCTCTCAATCAAATGATGACGGATGAGATGACGGCTTTGGTAGATGCAGAATTCTTTGACTGTCCAGAGTATGAGTCAAACTCCTCTGACGTTAGAGAAATCTGTGTTAACCATGAAGTTGAGAACCCAAAAATATCGAGCTTAGACTTAGGTTTTGATGAATCTCAGCAGAAGATTCCAGCTTCTGTTACTATTGCTTTAAGTGGTCAACCTACACTTGACCCTGAGATTCTGCCAATCTTGTCTAGGTATCCACACTATATTAGACCTGCTACTTTACCTGATGATGAACCATTTGGAATCGAAGTGTTCTTCTATCCACCCACGCCTTGGATGGATTTGAATGAACGTCTTCATTGTTTAGATGAATACTTTGAGTACGATCTCCCAGATATTTTGCGAGCCCACCCCATTACACTTTATTCAAGTGTTGTTGAGGAAGAGCGTCTCCAATATCAGGTTGAGAATGAACTTAGGTTTGAAACACCAACCCGATTAAACACTGAATCTAGGAATCATCTACCCGAATCAATAACCGACCATCACTTAGGAAATTCTCTCAAGCCCAATAGGAGGATAGATATCCATGCCAACTTTCTGAAATATCTTAAGATATCTGATTTTCCATTTACATTTGAGCAGAGAAAGACCTTTGTTGAGATTGATAGGATAATTAGACTTCTTAATGCTAAACACAGTAGAAAAGACGAGCTATTGTTAAAATCAGAATTAGATCTTTTAATGGATTTACTTGCCAGCACTGATTATCCCTCTGATTCACAACCTAGGATTAATCGTTATGTTGCGTTCCTGATTGACGAGCTTGAATTTTGGATAGAAAGAAGCCCTATCAAGTCTGACATGATTCTTGCAGATATTCCATTCTATGTTGATCCTGCTACTTATTTAATTAATGAGCTTAGAGCTTTTTTTCCCGAATCAACTGAGGAAGCTATGGACGCTGCTTTCTTTGCAAAAAGGAAACAGATCCATATCCAGCTAATCCAGTTATTCCAAAAAACCAAATTCCCGTTTACTAACCAACAGAAGATTTATATCGAAGAACTTTCGCAAGCAGTTCACACTACTTACGGAAATCCCGATTCTTCTGAGGAAACGGAATTTGTGGATTTACTTTCAAAACTGCTCTATGATCTGTCTTATCTAGATACAGGATTTAGGGATGGCATTTCAAACCAGAAAAAGGTGAAACGGGAATTTAATCGTTTTGTCGATGCATTGTTACAACTCAGTCAGGAAGAACGAGAATTCTTAACAGAATTTGAACGGTATTTCATAAATCCTGCTGATTTAGTTTACTATGTCATCCGAGCTCTCCGAGGTACGTTTATTTCCCGCTATACCTTGTCTCTATCCAAAGCATCAACCGTACCCAACAGTGTCATCTCGGACACTATCCGGTAAAACGGTAAGTCCAATATGGACGAGCTTTCATCTTTAACAAAGCGCTCTTGGGAGGCACCCCAAGCCTATCTAGGTTAATTAATATTAGTTAGTATTAGTTTTAGTTTAAATTAATTTTTCGTTTTAAAGCTTTCGTTTAAAAATCAATAAAACGTCCTTTAAACTTTAAACTCGCGCGATTTGCGTAAGTTCGAACTTTTCAGAAAAATTTAACAAAGTTTTAATTTTAAAATTTTGGTAAATTAATTATGATTTGTTTTAAAGTTTAAGGTACACAAAAATATTGTTTCGTTTTTAAATAAACTCGTTTTAATTTTAAACGCAAAGAACTTTTCGCGCACAATTTAAAACGTAATTTTAATTCGCGAAAACTTTTTATAAAGATTCGTATTAACTTTTGGTTACTTTATTAAAAATCTTAAAACCTTTCGAAAACCAATCGTACGTATCGTATCTTTCGCGTTTTAAATCGAAACGTATTTAAACCAAGAGGAAGGGATTCACTAACAAACAAAAGGTCAAAAAGTCAAAATTTTCTCTCCTTCCTCTTCCCCAAAACCTACGGCCTCCATCACCATTTCTGAAACCTCCATTTCTCCACCATTTTTGATGATTTAAAGCTTAAAGTTCTTCATTTTATCATCTCTCTTGCATACATAACATCATTTCATCACTTGCAAGGTAATTCCTAACTCAAATCTTTAAATTTCATTAACTTTTTAAAAGTTAGGGTTTCAACTTTTGATCAATGAAATCCATGGTGAAATCTTGTGTTTTATGGTTCAAAAGTGTTCTTGCGTAGTTGCTTAACATGATTACATGCTTGATTGAGTAGATTACTTGATGATTTGTGACTTTGATCTTCAAGTGTTGACTTTAAGTGGTCAAAGTTGCTTGATTTGTTGACTTTTGGTAACTAGTAGTTTGTTTTGACTTGTTTTGATTAATTCATGCTTAGTATGATTTGATAAACATGTTTATATGATTGCTAGTTTATTTTGAATGATCTTTAGGATTATTGAAAGTTAAAGTAAGCACGTTGTGATTAAAATTAACCAAGTATCATACTTTATTTTAAATATTCAATTTTTAAATGGTACTTGTGTTAATTAAATCATGGCAAGTTTCTTAGATTTTCAATAAATCATTAGTTAGCTTTTGGTCCTTGATTATTTTAATTATTCACCACCTTAATTTAATAAAGTGTTGAATATTTTTAATATGACCATCACACGTAAGCTACCGTCATTCATTTATCAAAATCTTTAATTCTTGCAAAATTGTTAAAAGTAACCGAATAATTTAACACGTGACTTTAACCATATGGTATTTGCATAAATAAATTAGTTTATGCTCTTTTTGGTTTACTTAATATATTTGAGGTAATTACATGGTTATGACTCACTTAGATTAAGTTGCCATGAATGAAAGTAAAAATATTTGCTAGTTGTTTGAAATGACGAGTTCGCTTGGATTAAACGCTAGTATTTTTATTGCTTTAATACCCTTGGAATAGGTTAGACACTTATGGTTGCGAAAATTGCGGATTGAGGATTGGATAAGCCTAGGTTTAGTTTAAAATAAATTGCGGATTTATTCATATTTTAAATCCTACATTTCCAATTTTTGTTTAAAATTTGGAAATGTACTTAGCAATTTGTTATTACTTATGCATCTCATTTTCTTGACACATATGGATCTATCAAACCCTTCGTTGAGGAAGCTTGCTTCATCCCCCGAGAATATGGACGATATCGAGAAATGGATGGGACGATACTTAAGGTCAAACAGAGTCATCATGTGGCCGGATATGAGACGCTTGGGTATTAGGGATGAGTTGGAAGAGTTGATTAAGTATGATAAAGATGGCAAGGAACATGCTGCATTTTTCCATCTTTTCTCCATTGATGATGCTATATACCGAGAGGTCGTCACTGAGTTTATGATGACTTACGAGTTCCGAGAGAGATTGGAGATCACTGATAAGAAGATCGCTTTTCGGTATCGTAGGAAGAAGTATCGTATGACAGTGGGAGATTTCGGGGTATACCTTGGCCTTTACACATAGTCACAGGCCAGTTCTGATTGGTTCACCAGCAATTTCCAGTCTATCTCCAGTTTACCGTCACGGGATCACAAGGAGATATGGAGAGGATTGACGGGGACAACCTTCAGGAGTGGAGTGAAAGCTTCACTCATGACCCGACCAGTTCATCACATTCTTCACAAGCTCCTGTGCTGTACTATCTTTGGGAAGAGAGATGATGGACCTGCTACATCAGAAGAGCTTAAGTTCGTGGATGAGATCATAAGGAAGCAGAACCTAAATGTCGCATACATCATTGCGGATAGATTGTGGAAGGAGAAGAGAGAGGATAGACGCCACGTATTCATGGGAGCCATTATCACGAGATTGTTAGTCGGCATGGGGATTCTCACTGACCGTCACCGTGAGGATTACACCCATCACGCTAGTTCGCAGCCGTTTGATCTAGAGTACTGTAAGTTGATCAGGATGATTGATGAGGGACCTGAGAGACAGTGCTTATGGTATCAGACTCGGCAGCCCATTCCTGGATGCTTCATGACCAAGAAGCGCGTGACTACAGAGGATAGAGATGTTGGTCCCCAGCCACAGAGACCAGTAGCAGCAGAGATACCTGAGCCATCACGAGGAGCAGACACATCAGTACTGCCTACACAGGCCGTTGTGCATCACACGGATCCGGTCACTCCTCTTACTCAGTACTATCTATTACATGCTTTACAGGTTATCCGTGATCAGCAGGTTCTGACAGCTAGGACACATGGTACCCCTGAGCCTGATCACTTCCTATACAGGTGTGGACCACCACCACCACCCACTACCCATACCGCCACTCACCCATATACCACCACTCGCCCATACACCACATTCCCTCCACCACATCCACATACCTCCACTCAGCCACCACATCCATACAGACGCCCTCGCACACCTACCACCTACTCCGCACCATTACCCACTCACAAATCCACATCTGATATAGCCAGAGTCTACTCAGTACACATACCATCACCAGCCCGTCAGCAAGCATCATTGCCTCGTCCGACTGTACCCATTCCGACCCATGACCAGCATCCAGAGGCTAGCACATCATACAGACCAGATCTTCTCTACATTGGTACCGATGCATTGTTCACTGGTAGCGTCGGCCCTTACTTGGATTTGGGCCCCATCTTCTCAGATCAGGTTCCTACTAAGAGCACTCTCAGGCAGCTCTACCTTGATATGTTACAGACGGCAGGTGTTACCACTACGGACATGCTCGCACAGGGTTATGATGATATGATGGCACTTCCAGCGATGACCCTCAGGCAGATATTGATTCAGAGAGGACTACTACCTCCAGATGAGCAGAGAGTGTCCAGTGGACAGCAGTCAGTCGTAGGACCCGCAGCTCAGCCTGATGACATACCAGCAGAGGATCCTCCATTCTAGACTACTTATCTTATATTTCATATCACTAACTTCTGTATTGTATTGATTACAGTGATCTCTATCTTGCACTTGGTTGAACTTTTGGGATATTTCTCGACCTTTATGGTTGAGCTTTATTATTATGTTTATCGTTGTTACTTAATATGTTTGTTTCTTTATTTTAGAATAAGTGATTGAATATGTGATGAATGAGAAATGAGCCCACACGAGATGACGAGCCTTCAAGAAAAAGAACCGTGATGTCAAAAGGCAGACAACTAAGGAATTCACAACTGCGGACCACGGAACTTACACATCTCAGGAGAGGAGCTTTGGTCTATCTTCTTCTGAAACTCGCACATGCACCGCAAACTCTTCAAAGATCTAAGTGTGGGATCTCAACCCACACTACAAGACATCTTAGCAAGAATCGTCTCCAAATCTTAAATCGCAAAAGTGTGAAATTCACTAATAAGAATTTCCACTTACATTATGGATCGACTCTTAGCTAAGCATGAATGAGAAGCGTTGTGCACCAAATAAGGACATGCGGAGCTGAATCACTCTTAATAAAGTATGAGCCAAATCATCCGATTAGCTCTACTATTTTTGAGTTACGATATCTTTCAAAGAGGAACCATTTCTAATATGAGTTAGTTATTCCAGAATATTAGGGAAATTAAGGTAGAAATTAACAATCTAAGGAGCATGGCTAGGCACATACAAAACCAAATTTGCAGTGAGGTTTTGAGCCTTAAAAGCATTCATTTTAGATGCTACATTGTTCATTTCTTGTGTGTGCCGATGCTAGTATCTCTAAATTAGAACTTGTTCCTGACATACGTTTCAAGACCACATTGGAGAGTACCGTACAGAGTATAGGTGCAATTAGATGATCTCGACATTCCTTAGGATTTAACCCATTCTTACATACCTTTTCAAGCCCAAAACCCTTCCGATACTCATTTTTAGTATCGATGATCCGCCTAGAAAACCCTTTGAGCCTAAACCTTTCGTTTCTTCAAAAACCCTATATCTTTAACCACTTTTCCCAAATTCCCAACAACTTATCTTGGAATTTCTAAGGTTATGAAAAACATCTTGAAGAATCTCTTTCTGGATTGATCTACTCCTCCGTGTTCACCAAAATTAGAAAATCAAGGGTGCGAAAAATTGGCACCAGAAGAAAAGACTCGAAGAAATCCGTGATAAGAAAGAAGAGATTTCCGAAAGAAAAGCAAAAATATCCTTGGAAGTTCTCTGGCAAAGAAGTTCTGAAGAAAGAAAAGAAAATAAAAAGCAGAAAAAGAAAGAAAAGAAAAAGAAAAGAAAATAAAGCTAAAGTGCTTCAGAGTATCAATCTTTCAAAGAAAGATCCAATGAAATACGAGTAGCTATCTTCTCCGTTCTACAATAAGTTTTTCATGATTCTTAGAATACCTAAGATAAGCAACCCCTTAAACCAAAAATCACCACTATCCAGACCCCTTAACCCTCACAAACACTACAACCCACTCAAATGTCTTGGGATAATTAGCACCGTCCTCTTCATAAGTGGTGGAGATCCGATTCTCGACCAAGCTTATGATGATGAGTGCTGCATGACTGGCTACTTGAGCGATTTCGATTGTGCTAGATTGATAGGAAACCTGATACACTCTGAGTGAATTGAGTGACCACCTTTAGTGAGTTCGCCTAGTCATGTATACTCCAAGATCACGAGATTTGGAAAGTATGCCTGGGAAAGTCAATACTTATTTCTGAAAGGATCATCTTAGCTTTCCCTATGTTCTCTAAATGATTTTCCCATATGACAAAGTGGTAACTTTTTGGAGGTGCTTTAACTCCCCCAAAATCTATAAAATGTCTTCACGGGACACAACTGAGTGTTGCTTTAGGACAAGTAACGCTTAAGTGTGGGATACTTGATGTGACCCAAAAAATCATGTTTTTAAGTACTTATTTCCGCACTTTTTGGACTATTCTTTGGTGAAAACATTTCAAAAAAGTCATTTATCATCAAAAATCACCAAGGGAGTCTAAATACGAGCGTTGCTACAAAAATCAGTTAAAACATCCGTTTTGCACGCAAACCGAGGCAAAAACAATCACCTTAAATATTCCATTCTTGATTATCCTATCAAATTAAATCTTAATACACATTTTATGATTCAATAGGAAAATCCAAGATCGGTGGTGAAAGAATCAAGAGAAACGGGTGAAGAACGAAGAAGATGTGCAGTCTGGAAGCCGGCCGATCGTCATCCGAAATACGCAAAAGTCAAACACTTCCAAATTTTGAAAACTTAGTTTTATTAGAAGCGTAACGGAAAAATGAAGCCAACGGCGCAAGAATCAAACAAATCGGAGCCCAAACGAAGAAGATACGGACGAACCAAGCAACCGAAAAACAAGCGGAGCCCAAACCAAGCACCAACCCACCCCCCTTGGCACTAGGTACCGTATACGGTACCTTAAGTGCCATATACGGCCCTTAGGTTTCCGTATACGGGGTTGGTTAGCTTGTGAGGTGCCGTTTCCCCCCCCCCCCCCTCCTTGGTCCGCTTGCCCCGTATGCTGCTTTGATGCTTGTATTTCGTGCTTCAAGACTTGTACCAAGGCCAACTAGCTTCTCCTATAAATACCTCACTCCATTTCTCATTTTCACACACCTCTCATTGCACATACTTCTCTTTCTCTCTCTAGAATTCTCTCTCTAGCACTACTCTTAGGAGTTAGAGGAGAATTATTCTTGTAATTAGTTCTCTCTCTAGTTTCTCTCTCTAGCACTACTCTTAGGAGTTAGAGGAGAACTAGAGAGATATAAGTTAGCGGTTAGAGCTAGAGGAAAGTTGTAATTGGGTAATCAAGCTGTAGCAAGGTTATTCAAGTCAGACTGTTGTAATTCTCAGTATTACTCTTCTAATCCGGTGATATTATCTTACTTTCTTACAGTTATAATGTTTACTTTGCATATTATTTCAGTACGATCTATGATTGTTGCCATGCTGATTAGCTAGATTAATATGTGATTGTTGAAATGTAGATGTTAGGATTAGGGATGACGTTTAATTAATATATCTTATATATGATTGGTAGTTGTTATGCTGCATACATGTTTAGACTTATCCTGGATGTAGACTTAATTAATCACCCTTTCTAGTCTCTCACGTGACTGTTGCCTTAGGATAGGATCTGATCAACCCTAACTACGAATACACAGTTATCTCCTGTTTGTATGAAACTGTGGGATCGCCGTAATACGGCAGAATACTTGGTATAGCATTGGAAATACCACTGGTAGAGTACAAATACGTGGAAGCCAAGGAAATGCCGGTGGACTATCTCACCGTGGATTACCTGGAAGCAACCCTTCCAGACACTGGTCTAGGTCTTGTTAAGCCGTGAAAATGCCATAGCACACCGTTCAACTACCTCTGGTTATAAAGCTATGTAAAGATACATTAGGTCTTTAAAACACCGTAGATATACCTAGGGTTAGAGTACTGTGGAAAATAAGGTCACTATACACTGTACGCATGCCTAGGGATGAACGACCGATGGCAAAGGAGGGTCTAATCCATGACGGAAGTATTAAAACTTAAACAGATAAAACAAGAGTTAGGAAATGAAAGCAAGGATGACGGCTGTGTTCCCAGATGCTTAAAACCCCTAAACTCTACTTAACCGATAGTTTAACTTATTCAGCATACAACCAGTACTACTCTGTTAAAATTGGATAGACATAGGTGTTAAGAAAAGTCAGTGTTGTGGACTCTCGCCTTATTCCTTAACCCCATTCAGAGGGTCGCTTGGTCTCCGAAAGAGACGGTGAGGTGGGTCTGAAGACAGTCCCATCTGACCAGAATCAGGATAGCCTAGGATTCAGTGACATATGCTTTAGGGTTACACCTAGACGTAGGGTCCTAGTGTTTACACCGACTGTTTAGAAGATTATTAACCATAGTAATCACCTATCATTAATATAATATCATCCCGAAACCCTAATCGTCAAAGTTTCAGCAATCACTCTCTACCTGCTGCTTATATTCTCGTTTACTTTTCTGCACTTTAATTTCTGTCTTTAGATTAGATTAAACCAAAACCCATACCTACCTTGTTTTAAACCCAACCTATTGTCAAATCATCTTTGGTAGGTCCCAATTCAATTCAATTCGTTCCGATTTTGGACGACACTCGAGTTATACTTTCCACCTTACCCACAAGGTAGGTAGCTTGTATAGTTTGAGCCCAGCAAATATAAATTTTTAAAACTTCAACAGTCGTCCGCCTCTGTTGCGGTCGGAGCAACGATTCGGGGTAAAAACCCGACCTACGGACGGGGGCACGTCACACTTCTCCTCCAACTTCTTCCCTGATACGTGTGCCAGGATTGCTTGGTACCCTTTTCAAAATGGATTATCGTCGTATGCGCAGGAAGAAGAAGAAAAGCAGTAAAATAAAAACATCCACAGCGAATGGAATAGCTACGGTAAGGATGGAAAGAAGGGGTTCGTTCTGGTGAAGTAAGGACAGTAGGTGTGACAGGAGTCGCATGTAACTCCTTAGGTTCATCCTCCATGAAAATTTCTTCCGTTGGGGTTATCCTTTCGTCGAGATATATGTACTGTATACGTTCCTCACGGATTTGGTCTTTATCTAACATGTAATTACCTCTAGTGGGACATGCTATCTTCTACGAGAGAGCATTCTATTAAAATTGTGAAGCTGCAAAAAGAGGACTTAGTTCCTAAAGGTATATTAATTCCTAGCATGCGAAAGTAATTGTAACTATCTCAAGTCTCAACAACATAATCGCTGGTAATATTGCCATTAAATTGACGTCGCCACCTCTATTACTAACGACACAGTTTGTCCCTGTAAGAACCAACTTCATCCGATTTCGCAAGATCGAGTGTTTCTATTTACGCACTGTTAAATCTACTATTAAACCGGCCACCATGAGAACCTTACTTCATACTAGTATATCGCACCGACACCTTTATTTAAAAAGTACAGATCCACCTTTTCATCTTAATTTTCCTTTAACAGTGTTTCATGTGTAAATGGTATTCTAGTTGCAAATAGGATTAAAGATGAGACCATAGAGAAAGATAGAGTGAGAATTAAGTGTTTGTTTATATATATTGTTTTCTTTTACTAAAAATATCATCGTATATTGGGTAACTTTGCTAATAATTCAAGATTTGAACTCTGTATAAATATATGTACTATTACTAGGTTTATACAGTTATGAATTTTGATAATTTTATTAGAAATTCTGATGTGTGACAAAAAGTCATGTTTTTATGCACACATTTCCCGCACATTTGATCCAATTCTCGGTGAAAACTCTTAAACTTAATACTTTTCTACTTAAATTCACCAAGTTAGTCAAATTATAGGCATTGCTATAAAAAGTGCTTAAATTATCCAAAAGGCACGTAAATCGAGGCAGATTATTCAAACAACTGATTCTCATGTACTTTTAACCACATTATGATACAAGTCCTTAAATAGTCTCATATGATGTATCAGGTTATTCCAAGACTGTAGAATCAAGAATCGTGCAGATCGGATAAAGAACGAGGAAGATGGAGCTCTTTGAGTACAAACCGAGGGCATTCCGCACTCGCCAAACCTAGAGACATCCAAATTTGGCACATTTGGCATCATTAGAAGCATAACGGAATTACGAGATCACTGGCGAAAGAATCAAGTCAAACGGACAAGAAACGAAGAAGATACACGCGAATTAAGCAACAAGAAAAGCCGAAAACAGCACACGGCCTAGCACACGGCCACCCCCAAGCCGTACACGGACTAGAGGAAGCCATACACGGCCCTCAACTATCCATACATGGCCTGGTTGAGACCGTACACATCTTGGTTGCTTCTTGTGGTCTCTCGTTTTGCTTCGTTTGCTTTTACGTGCATGCTTGTGGACTTGTACTCTTGCATCCTTGGTGGCCTATAAATAGAGGGCTCCTCAACCTCCTTTCACACACCTTCATCACCTCTCATTCTCACTTTCTCTCTCACACACACTCTCTCTCTCTCTAGAGTTTCTCTCTCTAGTTTTCTCTCTCTAGATTAGGGTTTTAGGTAGTTAGTTCTTGGTTAATATATAACCTAGACTAACGGAGGGGCTACTTTTGTAATAGTGTAGGGAATATTCTGAGGGGCTTATTTGTAATATTGTCGAAGATATTGCGAAGGTTCCGTTCATGTATTCTTTCAACATTATTCTATCTACGCATTATTCTACGGTTACTTCTTTCCTTTTCTATTATGATGATTGCTATTATTGTTATGATAGATTTAGGATTGTTTGCCATGCGTAGTGAGTAGTTCTCTTGTGTGCTTGTTGTGATGTAGTTAGCTTGTATATGTTAGGGGTGATGTTACTTTAAATACACAAATGAAAACCAGTGCATTGTTAACTTTGTATTTATGAATTTCTAAACCAAAATCGCCTTTCCTCCAATAAACGTGGTTAGAACCTGTATGACAAGGAGTCGCGAACCTTGATCAACCGGTAACTACCTATCTATGTTTTCAAATATAAACATGGTCTGAATTGTGTAGCTGTGGAAATACTGTCAAACTTATCGTATAGTACATCGTGAATCAATCAGGGATTTATTGGGATATGTTTAAATAGTGAGGGTTGGGTTTATATCATAGATGGTCAAACTTTAATACAAACTTAGTTAAACTAGTCCAGAGTGACCGTAAAGTATGTGGCACCAGAAAGACCATAAATCGGCATAGTACTTCGTATAGCATTGGAAACACTTCAAGTGGAGTACAAATACGTGGAAGCTAAGGAACTGTCGTCGGTTGAAGACTGTGTCACATCCTGGTTGAACCACACAGCTCTGCACTGAACAAAGACCATTAATACAAAGTTAGCAGTCACCAAACCAAGTCTTAATCTTAAATGCCTTGCCTAGCCTTAGTATCCCCGTGGTGTTAAGAACGGTCAGAACTTTTAGTGGGTCTGTTACTCTATCTCATGCGCCCAGGAATACCATTCCAAAAAGGGTCACTTTTCCACCATATGGAAAGTGTTGAAGAGTTGAGCAGCCTCCTCTGATCAGAATCACCATAACCTAGCAACCCAGTGACATACTGTCTGAGAAATCAGACAATAGGGTGTTAGTGTTTACACCACGAATACTTAGGCAAAAGCAAGACACAAATCTTTAAAAGACGTTTTCATACATAAACCCTAGGCATCACCCCATAACATAAGCTAACGAAGTCATAACAAGCACTATCCTCCATTACTGATTCCCTATCTATCTTTTATTTACTGTTTTTGTTTATTTACTGTTTTATTAGTTTAGTTTAAACGGATCTAAAACCAAATAAAAAAAACTCTTTTAAAAAACCCATCACTAAATTGAATAGTTTGTCTTGACAACTCCGCTTCACAATAAGATTGATCTTAAGAACGACCATGAGTTATACTTGCCTCTGTAAGTAGAATTAAAGGTAAATGTTAACTTTAATTTGTCGGTTGTCACAGAACATACGTGTACCATTGAAATATAGTATGAGGTTAGGTGTACAATTCAAATTACCATTTTTTTTTATAAATTATAATTTATTAGTAATTGTAAGTTTTGTTTTCAAGTTGTAATGATCATACACGTATCTTTGGTTGTGCTCCTTCTTGGAGCCTTCTTTTAGATTCTTAATGAAATTGCTTAAAAAAAACGTGTCCCTAAAAATACTATCAATCGATAATCATATATTCTTAAATTCTAAACATGTATACAATGTGATCAGCAAAAATATGTATATCTAACATTATTCAATGAAATTAAATAATAAGATAATATTTGTCTCAAAATTATGTACTAGCCCGCAAATTTTGCAGGTTATAATCTAGTAACTAATAAAATCAAATCAATATACCAATGGGCTTCCTTTATCATAACATTCATATCGTATCTAAACTTTTATCTATTATCATATATTAAAAGAAAAATCTTGAGAGAATAAGGACCATTAGATGTAGATCAACAATTAAGATCTAACCATTAATTTATTTCATGAGATCATTAATCCCATTTTTATGTGACTAATTGACTAATATACTCTTTTATATTTACAATATACACCCTTCAATATTTACAATATAAATCCTCTGTTTTTCCTTTAATTGTAGATAATTCTCCAAATATTTATGAAAATTTTAATTTAATAACTAATTTATTATTTCTTTTATAATTCAAACTCTTCCTACAATCTTTTTATTTTATTTTTTCTGAAAAAAACCCCAATAAGTTTTTTTCAATTCCAAAAAATTCATAACTTCATTCCATCGCCTAGCAATTTAAATTCTTATACGACCTACTATTTTGAATCATTTTATCAGTTTTTAATTTACATTTCTTGGATCATGGATGTCAACGGGTCGGGTTCCAGCGGATTTCAATGTATTTGTACCCATATCACCGCCTTTTTTAAATTCTTTTATCAATTTCTAATTTACAATGCTTGGATTATGGACGCCAACGGGTCAGTTTCTGGCGAGTTTTAGCGTATTTGTACACATACCCGTTTAGAATATTCGTACTCATACCTAACCCAATTCCCGTTGGGTACCCAATTAGTATTACCATCGGTTTTTCATATTTATTCGCGGGTTTCGGTTATCCCCATCTATATAACTTTGGCAAAACAAAACAAATTAGTTATTGAAAATACGACGCAAATTTGAAACACGGAAAAAAAACTCATAACTTCATTGCATCGCCCAGTGATTTAAATTCTTATACGACCTACTATTTTGAATCCTTTTATCAATTTTTAGTTTACAATTTTTGGATCATGGATGTCAATGGATCGGGTTCCGACGGATTTTAGTGTATTTGTACCCATACCACCGCCTTTTTTGAATTCTTTTATCAATTTCTAATTTACAATGCTTGGATTATGGATGTCAACGGGTCAGTTCCCGGCGGGTTTTAGAGTATTCGTACACATACCCGTTTACAATACTCGTACTGATACCTGGCCCAATATCCGTTGGGTACCCAATTAGTATTACCCATCGTTTTTTCATATTTATTCGCGGGTTTCAGTTATCTCCATGTATGTAACTTCGACGATAAAAAAAATTAGTTATTGAAAATACAACGCAAATTTGAAATATGGAAAGAAAAAAAAACGATACCAAAATACCTCAAGATTTCAAATCTCGAAAGCTAACAATTTAATTTTTTTAATTAACTAATTCAAAGTTTCGGTACGTTCAAGATAACGAACAATTTCATGTTTTCATATCATATAAAATTAAAATTTAATAATCATGAAAATCCAAATATAATAGCATATGGTATGAAGTTCACCAGTTGATGTGTACACTATCTTATTATATATAAAAAATTTTGTATTTATAGTATATAAAACTCAAAATAATAATAACAATTATACAGCTATGGATATGGGTACTTAAATATTTTTCATGAATGATTCCGCGAATTTCGCGGGTCCTAAACCAGTGTAATTTATAAGAAACATAAAATTATGTTGTCATTAATGTGTTAATCCCACATAATTTAATCATCACCGTTGAATAATTACTAACTCTATTCTTAAACCATTGATTAAATCCCCTATATTTGTCCACGAAATAAGTCTAAGTAGCCTTGATAATTAGACAAAATTACTCCTAATTCAAATCAACTAACTATCCATTTAATTTTCAAATAAAAGTGCTAGCTAATTCTATAAGAAAATCGGTTACCAGTTACATAATATTTAAATTAAATGAGAATACTTAATAATTGTTATACTTAAATCATAAATATAAACTGTTTAATATATATTTTTACAGCAAAAACCGATATCTACCGTAACCATACCTCAAAACTGGATCATAATATTAGACAAATATTTAGTTGATAAAACCATACATACATACATACATATGTATGTATGTATGTATGTATATGATTTATTTAATTTTAAAAAAATTACAATCAATAAACATCTACTGAGTGTAGATAAATAAAGGCATATATAATATTAAAATAACAAATAACTCTTTACTTGATCTTTCTATAAAAATGAAAAACGGTACATAAATATATCATAAAACAACCTAGACAAAATTGTAGACTATAGAACACAACTAATTTCGCAAGATGAAATTATATATTTATAAGAAACATAAAATTAGATTGTCATTAATGTGTTAATCCCACATGGTTTAATCATCACCCTTCAATACATTACTAACTCTATTCTTAGACCATTGAATAAATCTCCTACATTTATCCATCTAAGTAGCCTTGGTAATTAGACAAAATCACTCTTAATTCAAATCAACTAACTATCCATTTCAATTTCAAATAAAAGTGTTGACTAATTCAATAAAAAAATCGGTTACCAGTTACATACAATTTAAATTAAATGAGAATACTTAATTACTAATCTTAGATCACAAATAACAACTATTTAATATATATATATATATATATATATATATATATATATATATATATATATATATATATATATTACAGCAAAAAACGATATCCACTGTAAGCGTACCTCAAAACTGGCCTATAAGATTGGACAAATATTTAGTTGATAAATCCATTTATATATATGATTTATTTAATTTTTTAAAACAAATTACAATCACTAAACTTCTACTTAGTGTAGATAGATAAAGACGATCATAATACTAGAATAACAAATAACTCTTTACTTGATCTTTCTATTGAAATGAAAAAGGGTACGTAAATAAATCATAAAATAACCTAGACAAAATTGTAGCCTATAGAACACAATTATAATCGCAATATGAAATAATCACTTGATTATTATAAATCGATACAACATCTACATATGTATCATCCCGTGATGCCGCGGGTTATAATCTAGTTTACATTAATTAAAGATGAAAAAATAAATAGAAATCCAATTCTAACTAAAACTGATAGATTGGACTTTCATTTATACTATATAATTTAAATTTATAACTTTAATACCTTTTTTGTCTTTCTATCATCATCATTACTCATAATAATTATGATAACATAAAATATTAAAATAACATTTTAAGTTATTGCAATCTTTATCGTTATATCAATCATCATTATCGACAACTACAAGTTTAACCTACAATTTTTATTTATACGAGGACACTTAACCCTTCGTATTTCAAGAGATGGTCCTTCATAATTCATATCAATGGTAATTAAGTTGGTATGTTGCATACTTGGAACAAATTTTGGTAGTTCGTTGCCGATTTTTGTCATTTACCTTTAATTATACTTGGTATTTATAAACACTAGGTATTCATATTAAACTTCATATGAGTTTATGAAACAAGTTTCTTATTAATAAAAAAAAAAAATTTGAGGCGTTTCAATAATCTCTATATAATATGTTTAAATTAATTGGGTTGTGCTAAGGACAACCAAAATGATTTTCTAATCTCTTACTATACAAAGAAGACTACAACTTTCATGAAGTCACCACATTTTGTCACATCATCATTAACTAAACTTTTTAATACTTAATAATATTCATAAATTTTGTCTTTTACTTGCACAAATAAAAAACTTAATTTGATATAAATAATTATTTTTAATTCTAGATTATATTTTTTATCCTAGACTAAATGTAACGTTAACACTTCCAACATATATAATAGTAACATCTTTATAATTTTAACATACTATCTTAAAACTTTGTTTAACCAACCTTCTTCAACAAAATCTTCTCTCATTTTGTTATATGAAATTAAAATACTCTTGAAAATCTTATCACAATCCAATCTTTAAAAAAAAAAACATAAAATTTAAACACATAAGCACTTTAGAGATTGCGTGTACACTTTACAAGGAAAAAAGGAACAAAAAAAGAACATTGTTTACATTTACAATTCAAATTGAAACTAAAAGTCATGCTAAGAATGATACTATTTATTTTCTTATATATAACCATGTTAGGTAAAATTTGATATACAAGGTTTTTGAAATTTACATCACATCATAGTAAGGTTAATCATATATTTTTTTTCTCTATATATGTAAGTTTTAGGCTAATTACATTTGTTTGTATATATACATCATACTAACTCCAAAATTATTGACAATTTCTAATTTATTTTTGTCTAGAAAAATAAATAAATCGTCATAGTTAACATTACGACCAGACACACTAATCGAAAATATTGATGCATTGAAATAGTAGAGGAGTGATGTTTTGTTCGTTTTGATCAAGCGTTAACTTTAAAATTAATATAAACGTACATTACAAAAATTAACATTAACATTTGGAGATGTAGGTCGTGCATTGCACGGCCCGTTATATTTACTAGTACAAATGATAAGTTCTTGTGGTCACGATCGAGATGGTAATAATCGTAAAATTGTAAGCTTATGATGATCTAGATGTTAACAATCTTGTCAATAATGATAGATAAAAATAGGACAAACTATATAAAATAGAAATGATGAACTATTAACTGATTTTTATTCTAGAAAACGATTATCACAAGTATCAATAATATAAATCAATTTTTTATCATAGTTATAGTAATATTATACCCGATTATAAGTTAATAAGTTAATATATTACTAAAATTATGACAAAATTAAAAGTTGAGTTTCTATTGAGGTGATTTTCCATAAAAGGTTAATTTGAAGGGTGTCCTGATCCATACTATATTTTATGGTACGCGTGGTTCACCCGCATCGCATACGATATAAAAGAAGGGTTTATTGTTTGGTTATGTATTAAACTTTAATTTTTTTTTTACTATTGTATGAGTCGAACTTTTTAAACTTGTATCTATTGTATGTATTGAACTTGTAAATATCGTTTATAGTATGTAAAATTTCTTTTTTGGTAAGACCAGAATAGAAAAGTATCCTTTTTTGCTCTCACCAAAAGGGAAAATTTACATATAAATAGACGATATTTACAAATTCACTTTCACTATATAGAATACAACAATTGAAAGTATGTCTAGAGTAAGGTTCAAATGAGTACAGCAACTTCTTGTGAGAATGAGGGAACCAATATGAATGAGCCACGTGTCACTTTACCCTCTTTCCCCTACGTTTTTAAAAATTAAATATCTCCCAAACGGTAAGTCAAAAAATCACAAAAATTGCACCATAAAATTAACGTTTTGTTCTCTTCGATTAGAGATGTGACAAAGTATACTTTCGATGAACTTTTTTTTTCCATTTTTTAATGTGTTTTGAAAACAACTAAGGTCACTCCCTTCCGTTTTCTAATCACTTCTTCATTACTTCTACCACCTCAGCTTTCCACTAACTGATTCACAATTGATTACCCACTACCATCAATTACTAATCACTCCATTTTTCTGGCCCCACATTTACCAATATACCACAATTTTTATACACTAAAAAAAAGTACGCGGCCCCACAATTTCAACCGATTACAAATCGGTTTTCCGATTACACTTCCAAGTGATTAGGAAGTGATTAAGAAGTGATGCAACCAATGGCACCAAATTACCAATCACTTCCTAATCGGTTTGAACCGATTACTCCAATGGGAGCACCCTAATACATGTGTTACCAGCGAGTAACACATGTGATATCAGATAGTAACACCTGTGATACCAGCTAGTAACACATGTGTTACTAATATTGTACAATTTGTAAAATCCAAAAATAAAAAAGTCGTCGAAAGTAAAACTTGTGAGATGGAAAATCGAAGAGAAAAAAATGCTGATAATTTTTATGGTGCAGTTTAATAATTTTTCGACTTACCATTCGTAAGATATTTGATTTTTAAAAACGTAGGGGAAAATGAGTTTTATGACACATGACACATTTCTATTGGTTCCCTCATTCTCACCAAATTTTTCATTCTCATTTGAACCTCACTTGGTATGTCTAATGTAAAGTTTAATTGATAACCAAGAGTAAGGTTCAAATGAGTACAACAACTTTTTATGTGAATAAGGTAACCAATAGGAATGCGCCACGTGTAACAAAACCCTTTTCCCCCATGTTTTTAATAATTATATATCTTCCGAACGGTAAGTCAAAAAATCACAAAAATTGTACCATAAAAATCAACGTTTTATTCTTTTCGATTAGAGATGTGACAAGGTATACTTTCGACGAACATTTTTTTTCGTTTTTTGGTGATTTTTGAAAAAAACAAACACATTTGTTACCAGTGAGTAACGCATTTGTTACCCACTAGTAATACATGTGATACTAGCGAGTAACACATGTGATACCAGCTAGTAACATACTCCCTCCGTCCCAATTTAATTGTCCCCAGACAAGAAACACGCAGTTTAAGAAAACATCAACTTCTCTCTTACTTTTTGATAAGATGACAATTCTACCCCTTACTTTTTACCTACTTTTTTGTCTTACATATATAAAGTAGGGGTATAAAAGGATTTTAACTCATCATTTTTATCCATTTTTGAAAGTGGACAATTAATTTGGGACAGCCCAAAAAGGAATAGTGGACTATTAATATGGGACGGAGGGAGTATATGTTAGTACTAATTTTGTACAACCAAAAAAAAAAGTCGTCGAAAATATACCTTGTGAGATGGCAAATCGAAGAGAAAAAAATACTGATTTTTATGGTATAATATTTATAATTTTTTAACTTAACGTTTGTAAGATATTTAATTTTAAAAAGCCTTAAAAAAAATAAATTTTATACTCCGTAACACATGATACATCCTTATTTGTTCATACATTCTTACCCAATTTTTCATTGTCAACCCTCAGGAAAATAAACAAGAACATAAACGAGAGATGACAAAATTGTAAAATTTACCCCACAACTATTTCCATTAATGAAACCTGTTCTATTCTCTTCATGCTCTCAACCCTATTTATACACTTCTACAACGATCATCGCCTAATTATCACGAAGCTCCACTTCTGATCATTTCCTAATTTCAATCTGTAGCTTCCAAGCTTCAATCTAATAATTCGTAAAGGTATTCATTTCTTAATTTAATATTATATTATGCGTTTATGATTGTTAATAATTAGGTTAAAGTTAGTCTTCGATTGATACTTTTCAGCTCAATCGTGTACCAAACAGATGCATGATTTGTTTTCAGTTCACGACTACCGAATTTGATATATATTCAGTGATTCATGATTTATCTATTATTAGTCTATTCGAATGAATTTATGATGGTATATCTATATGTTATACGGAGTAGCTTCTATCTCTATATTGATATTGATTTGGTTTATGATAAACCCCTAATATATTATTGTTTGAAAATGTATTCCACTTTACTCAAAGTCCTATTATATGTATTAAACTTTAAACGTTTCAATATTACATATCAAACTTTCAGTTATTGCTTTCGTGCGTATATGAGGTATTAGCTGTTTGAAGATGTATTTCACTTGCCACGTTAGTGGAAAAATAAATACTGGTTACATGATGAATAGTTCGTGACACCCTATACAGTGTCAAACCTTAGTTCGATAAATTCTATCAACTTAACCAATCATTTTTTTTTTTTTTGCACTAAAAAAGTTCACTGGAATTCGATATACAAGTAAAACTGACGTTTTTAGATCTTTTGTATACCTTTATTCTAATATTTTCTTTTATTTGATGAATGTGATTTGACAGTTTCATGAGACAATACCTTGCTCATATACTTCTTTTGAAAAAATAAAAATCAGACGTTGAACAGCTGTGCTAAAATGACAATCATAGAGGACTCAAATAAGCTCGAATCTAATTTGTCAACCATTTCTCCATCAAATTCCTATGAAGCCGTCGTTCTAGGTGGCACATTTGATCGCTTACACGATGGTCATCGTCTTTTCCTCAAGGTTTTTGTTGCCTATATGTGTGTTATGACACACATATACACACACCTGTTCACTCTGTTAATAAGCATAATATGAGGTTTCGTTAATTCTCTTTGTGATTTGGAGACTTTGAATGTTAATTACAGGCAGCTGCAGAGTTGGCAAGGGATCGTATTGTAGTTGGTGTTTGTGATGGACCTATGCTTTCCAAGAAACAGGTTTAAACCTTGCTGCTTTCCACTTTTTGCTATATGAACACTCTAAATATATGTCACTTTTCACCATTATATGTCGGCACTTGCATAGCATCAAATTATAGTGTCATACAAATACCACTGTTTGGTTGTGTAAAGTTTGACTACTCTGTATGTTATATAGCAGTTTATCCCCCCCCCCCCCCCCCCCCCCCCCCCCCCACGCCCTTTCCCCTTCTTCCCCACACACACAAGGATAAAGGAAAAACTGTTATGTAAAGTTTTAACATTGCGAAAATAGAGTATCGTTATTGATCTTTCATGGTTTTCTCAGTTGCATATAAACTACATGGATTCCTTTCCATTATAGAAAATTATCAAATATAAATGATATATTTGGATCTAGAGGACAAGGGTGATAACAATATGACAATGAAGGTGTGTAATTGGCAAAATTATCTTGCCTATTTACTTTAGCTAGATGATAATTCGGTAGAGAAAGTGTCACTGATATGGTTGTCAAGATCCATTTATGTTAAAAATGATGAAAGTTCAGTGACCATTTATCTTTTTCCATATAATTTTTCAAGCATAAATGGCACCAACACCAACCAAGAGGTTGTGGATTTAAATCTCAACCGGGACAAGTATGTGAGTGTTTGCCATTCAAGAGTATACAGAGACTCTTAAATGGTGCATAGATTATAAAATTTGATTTCCCATCCTATAAGTCTTGTATTTCCAAAATTTTGAGTACTACTCGAGAAGATGCCGTTTGTTTGATTGCCAGTGGACCATTCATTCCATAAGTCTATCATAATTGTGCTCATTCTAACAGTTTTCCGTCCTTTAAACCAATTTCTGTAATTTATGTCGTCTGATGTCGCTTTATCAACTTTTGTAGTTTGCAGAACTCATTATGCCTATTGAAGAGAGAATGAAAACTGTTGAAGATTACATCAAGGTACCGAAGCTTCTATTTGCTTCTTTACATTTTCTATTAGAATTTGCCTTATGCACGCATCTATATATTAGTTTCTATATTAAATTTTTCCCCCTCCATAAATACATTTTTGAACATGCCCACTATTCCACTAATTGCATGTCTTTTCAGTCTATCAAGCCTGAGCTGGTAGTACAGGTTGAACCCCTTACAGATCCATATGGTCCTTCAATTGTCGACAAGAATCTAGAGGCGATTGTTGTCAGGTTAGCTCCTCGGCCAAGATATTAGGTTATGCCACTAATTCGATCTTAATGTATTTAATTCTTTGCAAGAAGAATTATTATTTCTGTGGTGGAGAGTGTATTTTTTTTTTTTTCTCTTTTTTTAGCGTAAAAAAATATGGCAAATCAGCTGGTTGCCAATTTGTAGTTTGCTTTGGTTGGTAGAGGGCACCCAATGGTCCCCCAATGTGGTGGCCAGTATAGATCTTTGAAATTTTTCCCTTGTCGTATTCATGAATTAATTGATTGGCCATCAACTACCTAAAATAATCTGGTTACCAACTTACAATAGTTACTTTATTAAATGTCTTTGGTGATCTGTTGCTGGTAGATGTGGCAAAATGGACATATCAGGTGGGTTGGGAGTCCGTTTGCTGACATGTCAAAATGTGCAATATTTTGTTAGGTTGGGTTGAACCAAAGTAATTTTTTGTCCACAGCTTCTAATCTTTCTATTATATATATTGTGTCAAGTATGATTCCAATTTGCAAACATTATTTTATTGTAACAGTAATATAATTTTAAAAGTAAGAATGTACAGCAGGATTTATGTAATAACTCTGGGTGACTTCCATAGTTTGACTATTGACCCGTTTTCTTACAGTAATTATTTTAATGCTACTCATTTGACTGGCTAGAGATATATAAAATCGCCAATTGTCCCATTTACAACTATATGAATTGAAATTGCCATATATAATAGCCATCTAACACGTGACTCATGTTTGGCACTTCTGGCAGCAAGGAGACATTACCTGGTGGATTATCCGTCAACAAAAAGAGAGCGGAGAGAGGCCTTTCGCAACTAAAGGCATGTGTTCTGCATATTACATACACTTTCTTAACTTCTCTCATATTCCTTAAAATCTATTCTTGATACTTGAAATTACATACAGATTGAAGTTGTGAATCTGGTATCTGAAGAATCAAGTGGCGAAAAGCTGAGTTCCTCCACATTGAGGAAACTTGAGGCTGAGAAAGCAGCAAAAGTTTAGCCTACAATAACGTGTACATATGTATAATAACGTGCACATTTGTATAATAACGTGCTAATACAAAATATCAGTTTACATCCAGGTTTCTTCTTTTTTTGACAAGTTGTCTTTGTAATATCATGTTTCACTCGACTTTAGTCAATATACGACTTTGTTGAATAAATCTTGTACATACATTGTATACTTTTCATCTTCTATACATGATGGGAACATAAAGACCTTTCATTTGCAGATCTCAGAAACATAGCGCTGATATAGTTTTTGCTTCTTTATCAGATCTTTGACATCGATGAATGTCTATAATGAAACTGATCAACTGAACTGATGACATTTATCTCTCCTTACTTTTGGAACTATGAGTTACAAAAAAATGAGTTATTTTTAAATATTTAGCTATTGACAGTTTTGAGGTTTCCAACTGCTCCATTGTATTTAAAATAACTATAGAAGGGAGTTAATCATAAAGTGAATTTCAGTCCTGCATTTCTACTCAAAGTGTGATATTAGTTACAACCAGTCCATTAACAAAATAAGGTTTAGACTTCTTCCAATGTATGTATCCATGTTTTAGAAATTCTATTGTATGTATTACACTTTCTAAATGTCTAGTGAATGTCGATTCCTAAACACAATAGAAAGTATCTAGAAACTTTCGTACATACATTAGAAACTACAATACATAAATTAGAAATTTGAAAGTTTCATACACACAACTATAAAAACTTGGATACATATAATAGTAAAAAGTG
Organism: Helichrysum umbraculigerum; assembly: GCA_949592205.1. Classification (NCBI taxonomy): domain Eukaryota; kingdom Viridiplantae; phylum Streptophyta; class Magnoliopsida; order Asterales; family Asteraceae; genus Helichrysum; species Helichrysum umbraculigerum. The sequence goes on along the minus strand of CATIUR010000007.1, from coordinate 17,288,093 downwards.
TAAACTTTAATACATTCTCGAAACATTAGCCGTTTGGATAAAAACAAAGGTAGACACTCGGAAAACTTAAGTTAATTTTGCTCAAATGACAGAGAGTGATTAACATAACATATAATTTAAAACGGCGATTACAAGTATTGTTTTACAGAATTGTGAGGTTTTTACTGTCACTTTTATTCCGTATTACGTGCATTGTAAGAATTTCTTTTACATTTGGAGAGATTTGGATAACAAGTCAAAACAGCCCTTGTTGGACCAGGATGATCTGCTTAGACTCTTCAATTCCACTTTATAGAGGTTAAGTAATGTATTAATACTTTAGGTGACTTTAGTTTCTTTTCTAGTGTTTGTACAGTTTACGTCCGATTGATGAAATATAGTTGTAATCTAGCTGTTTCCCGTTTCTAGTCGACCTGCAACACAGAAGAAAACACTACGGTTAAGAGGAGCACGGAGTTGATCTCCGTGAACCACCTACGACGTGAGAATTAGTGGCGGAAGTACGGTGGTTTATGGTGATACTTGGAAATATTTGAGAGTAAGTAAAAAGAGAGTGAATAGTACATACATTTGGATGAAGATGAAGCTACCTATTTATAGTTACAAGAAACCTTCTAGGAATAGCCTTTTAACCAATCACATTTCACCACTAAGAGATTATTCTCTTTTAACCAATCACCATTTAGAATTATATTTCTTGGGGAACAAGGTCACATGGTCCCCTACTTGATCCCCACTTAGAAAGATTTTATCATAGAGATGTACCAACCTTTTGCCTGGAAGTTTAGGTTCTGCTTGGAGTACTTTAGAAAAACATATATTTGGTGGCGAATTCCTAAGAGGTATCATATATTTAGAAATATATGATGTACGCCACAAGATCCAATATGAATCTTCCTCTGGTCAGAAGCAGATGAGTTTTGACCAGAGGCAAATATAACTTCCTGCCAGTTGGTTAGAGGGTCATAACTTCTAGGCGGAGAAGTGGTTACACTATTAAGTCCTCCTAGTCTAGTAGGAGGTAGTGTGTACACTAGATTCTGCTAGACTCGGTGCCTAGAATTTTTTACTTATATATATATATATATATATATATATATATATATATATATATATATATATATATATATATATATATATATAGTGGAATGATTAAGAGGGAAGTGCATTTTTTGGAGGAAAGGGGGAAGCGTTAGTATGCATCAGGAAAATATTACCTTCACCCATACAAATCTCGAAAAAAGCAAACTGAAATTTAGTAATTGTTAATCAGAATCAATGCTATAGATGTTAAGCTTCCTTGATAAATTCTTTCTTTAAGTTATAGCATCGATTTATGAATATTAGATCCAAATCCGTTAATATGCATCGCGGTGCATATTAGTTCATATGCATTGTGATGCATATTAACAATTGAATTATGTTTCAAATAATGTAATGTTTTAATATGCATCGCGATGCATATTAGTTAATATGCATCACACTGCATATTAACAATTTATTAAATAAATATTCATCAATTAATGTTATGACTTAAAAATGAAATTCATTCGTTAAAATATTCTTTATAGCATCGATTTTGATTACTATTTACCAATAAAAATAAATTTTTTTGACGTTTTGATTGATAATTGTAATATGCTTCTTGATGCATACTAACGCTTTCCCCCTTCCCCCCAAAAGGCATTTCCCTCTTGATCACAATTGTAATTCTGATTAACAATTACTAAATTTCAGTTTGCTTCATATTTCCCACATCGCTCCCGTAGGCATGGTTAAAATTACTAGTTTCGAAATAGCGTGTAAGGTTCATGGTAGGGTTCCTACTGTTGGTCTGTTTAGGGCTTTTTTTCATTCTAGGCAGGTGTTATGGTGGTTGGTATTCCTTCGAAAAGAGGGGTTGTTCTCCCAGAATCCTTCTTGGCATCCGTGGTTGTTTGAAGGAATGGAAAGAAAAATTCTTTTGGATTTCTAAAAATGTTATTCCTACTGGGTATAAACAAGTGTTATCTGGAAGGCTGACAATGATAAGTCCCTTAATCGTTTTCCTAATGCCAATACTGATTACTCTGTGAATTTTGAGAAACAATTGTGGTGTGTTTGTTGAGTCTCTACACGAGGAGTTGTTGGTTATGCTTGGTATGAGTAAAAATTGGGCTTATCGGGGTTCTATTCCTATTGCCTTGAGGAATGGAGTGGGTGAGTTGACTGGAACTAATTTATTGATATTTTGCAGTTACATTTTGCTTTGCTTCTAACCTGCTTTATTTTTTGCTTTGCAGAGATGAGGATTTCTAAGCTTCTTAAAACTGATGACAGAAGCGGGGTAAGCTATGCTACTAAGTCATTGACTCTATCTACTGGTGAAAACACTCCGGATTTGAAGATACTTCGCCTAGCAACAAGTGTTGGAACCTCCTCTAAAGCTCCATCCATCATACTGAAGCGTAGTGGTGCCACAAAAGGTATTACTATTGCAAAGCCATCATCAGATAGGAGTTTGCCTGGGACCATTAATCTTGAAGAAGAGCCATCACTGGGTGTGCCATTTGTTTGTACGGTTTACGTCCGATTGATGAAATATGGTTGTAATCTAGTTAATTCCCGTTTCTAGTCGACCTGCAACACAGAAGAAAACACTACGGTTAAGTGGAGCACGGAGTTGATCTCCGTGAACCACCTCCGGCGTGAGAATTAGTGGCAGAAGTACGGTGGTTTATGGTGATACTTGGAAATATTTGAGAGTAAGTAAAAAGAGAGTGAATGGTATATACATCTGGACGAAGATGAAGCTACTTATTTATAGTTACAAGAAACCTTCTAGAAATAGCCTTTTAACCAATCACATTTCACCACTAAGAGATTATTTTCTTTTAACCAATCACCATTTAGACTTATATTTCTTGAGGAAGAAGGTCACATGGTCCCCTACTTGGTCCCCACTTATAAAGATTTTATCACAGAGATGTACCAACCTTTTGCCTGGAAGTTTAGGTTCTGCTTGGAGTACTTTAGAAAAACAGATATTTGGTGGCGAATTCCCAAGAGGTATCATATATTTAGAAATATATGATGTACGCCACAAGATCCAATATGAATCTTCCTTTGGTCAAAAGAAGATGAGTTTTGACCAGAGGCAAATATACCTTCCTGCCAGTTGGTTAGAGGGTCATAACTTCTGGGAGGAGAAGTGGTTACACTATTATCTAGCAAAATGGGACATCAATAATATACAACTTGAATTCATCCACATCTTTATCTTTACTACATTATAAAGAGTTTACACTCTTTCTCTTTATGCCTTATATTTTCAAGATCCAAAAGTACAATAATACCCTTCTTTTACTTCCATAATATAGAAAGTATTTTAATAACTTAAATAGCATGTTAACAATTTCATTGCCTTAAATACTTCGTAATAAGTATATCAGTGACAATTTAGTCTTTAATTGAAATTCCTACATATAATAACAATTATTTTTCTATAACAACTATAAGTATCATACTATACGTTTGAATAATTATTGTGGATTAATGGTGCTTGAATTGTAGGGCGGATCTTACATTTTTATGTTTTGGGATTATTAGTTACTTTTTGGGTAGCATAACTTTTAAATCGTAAGGAGTTACAGAACTTGTTGATTACAGACAAGGTGGTCGGAATGAAACAAACGTATTTGCAAACGCTATAGGTGGTCAAATTCCGTCTCTAAAGCCTTAAAAATCAACTTTCCGTAATTTTACATGTTTTTATGTGTTGTAAACTCATTACACACAATCCAACCATCGAGCTCGCAATGACATTTTTATGTATTAATGTATTTCATATAAATTTTGATTTAAATACTTTATATCAAATGAACGTGCTAAACAATTTTTACCCGCTGCATTGCGCGGGAGTCTGCTAGTATCGTATAAATGGGCTAATATTGTCACCTCTAACTTACAGGAAAGTGTTCTTACACTTCACAAGAACAACAACCAATTACTACAAAGATCAATGATTTAAAAAGATCAATCTCTAATATAGCAGTATAAATAAAAACACTACAGGTTGTCGTCGGTTCCCCAAAAACACTACAAATGGTCAATGTCATTGATGTCACTCAAGAAAACCATTCTTATTAACAAAGAAAAGGAACACACCATACAAAGACCATTGGCCATCAAACTTGATCCAACGCCCTTAGCTTCCTCATCTCACTGTTGAGTAGGTAATGAATTCTGTTGAAGTGAATTGAAATGGTTGGTGTGGTATAGGATTCCTGCAACGGTACAAGCACAAAACAAGATTCTTGTGTTACAATTTGGTCACTGCTGGAAGTAAAAGAAAAACTCAATCAGATGAAGTATGACTCACGGTCGTGGTCCGTAGACTTTTATCTGGCGGACATGTGTATCTCTCCCATTCAGATGATTTGACAATATACCAATTTGCAACATGAATGTATTCACAAAAGCTTCCCTGCCATAACAAAAGGGTAATATTGTAGGTTTTTTTGGAAAATAATATACATAAGCGTACACAGTTTGTAAGCTTTTCTATAAGACTAGCAAAATACAAGTGCAATGCAACGGAAATCAAAATTTTATCTAAGCAGTGAATCCATGACACTGCTATGTCATTTGTCTTATTTTCTGATGGTTTAGCCATTATCATATGCACGTTTGACTCATATAAAGTGTTGGAAAAATGAGGTTTAGTTATGAAGAAAATGAGTGCATGGTAGACGTGATGGAGTCAGAATTATACACTTAAACTATAACTACCTTAAATTAAGTCTTAAACCTCCTAAAGTAATATGCTGAAATGCATTACGAAGTATATTTTAGTATAGAATTACAGATATACATATAGAAAATGATATAATCGAGAGACATTGCAACTTATAAGATCAAAAATTCATGGTATATCTGAGAGAGATTATAAATAAGATAAAACAGCCTGGAGAAGACAGAATTGAGTCGGAAAACAAAGAAAAACAAGCATTGCCCAATATTGCTTACCGAGGATCATTGCCAGATAAAGATATGTATACCCAGCCGGTTGGCTTGACAAGCTCTACTGTTTTTATCTCCTACAGCGAATAATACAGAAAAACAGGATAAAAAATATTGGAGAAGACGGTGGATTCTCAAATCAAGGACTATAACAATATTACATGATAATTTTTAGTTCAACAACCAACTATCAGAAGTAATAAACTAATAATTAAAGCCAGAAATCAGAAACTTGAGAACAATACCTTTAGATTATGAAAACCATCTCCAGCACGAATAGAGATCTTACTAGGTGTATAACTCTCATCAAGATTATAATCAACATAGAGCGCCACTAACTGAAGAAGCAACCATGTAATGAAATTAAGTTACAATGACAGCAAGAGGAATAATACTAGAACAAAACAAGCTGTATTCCCGCTTCTGACAAGTTCCATAATTTGAAAATTACAATTCATGTTCTATCACAACTCATAAGCACTCCCTAAAAATACAGGTAGTTTCTTTCCCCAAAACTAAGTTAGATATACACAGTTAATATATTTTAGTCGATTTCCACAGTCCTAAGATATTTCTACTTCACCATTCGGTTTAAATTCTAAACCGAAACTGAAAAAGTGAACTTGAGGCACATAGCCAAGTAACTAAAACGTACCTTTACCAAAAAATGGCTCATCCATCCCCCCACATATATACATCATACGTCAAGAATTGCAATGCTTCTACTTACAAATTACAAATGACACGGTAAGTATTTAACTTCTACAATCGATAAAACTAGTATCAAGCCAATACTTTATACAGGCTATACTTGTATTTATTAACAATACACAAGTTTTAAATTCAACTAATCTTGGACAACAACTTCAAAAGGTCAAAATGTATACTTTGCTGAGATCGTACAAGTCTGCATTTTGTTTCAATTGAAACTTGAACCACAACGTCTTTGTTAAGGGCAGCCAAAAGTATTATTCAATGAAATCAAAAGCTTATATATACTAAGTAATTGTTGATTTCAGTAAACATACACAATTTCGATCCTAGTGTATACAAGCTGTAGAATATTTTTTTAGTTTCTTTTCAAAAAGAATTGCAAAAACTGAAAAACATTAACCATTTATATCCCACAAGTTTCCAACTTATATTAACAGTATTATCAAACATTTATTACTGTGAAAACACGAAACATACTTATGAGAAACCGATTTCACGGATCATCTTAATGAATAAAAAACTGAAGCAGAGTATATTATATATGATAATGAGCTTACTTACTTGAAGCTTAACCTTCTTTTGAAACTGAATATTAACAAGGTGTGGCTGTGCACCATCTGATCTAAATCCATCGAAAATCAATCAAACAAATATAAATATTAACTATTAATTAATGAAACCGAAAGAATGAAGAAATAACAAAGTAATCATCAATTAAGTAAAGAACAGTTAGTTACTTACTGCCAATAAGTTTCATAATTATCATCTCTAAGAGAAGAAACACCATTACCAGGTTTACAAGAACTAACACTCCAAGCTGCTATCTTTGTTGCCATTTCTCGTAAATCCCCATTATCAACAACTAATTCTCTGTTTCCTCCCATCACTTTCATTTCTTCTTCTCCCCCTTCCACCGATGATTCCGTCGCCATTCTATTTCTTTCTATAATTAATATTATTAAATTTAATTTAAGTTAATAAGCAATCTCACGAATTAAAACAAACCACCTCGGAATTCTGAGCACGCCCTAAAAATCGGAAAGGTTTAGTGAAGAGCCACCCCCAGCTCAATCCAGGTCCCTATTGAAATCCAAAACCCTAAACCACGAATTGAACTGGATTATCCTTCAATAAAACGTTTAATTGCTGGTCGTGTAGATATGATGAGTATTACGTCTGATTGATTGATTGATGAGCGAGGATGAAGCGATTTTGAATTACAACGGCCAGAATACGTCCCAATCTAACCACTTTAAAAAGGGGGTTTTTACTTTAAAAAATTCAAAAAATACTCAAATAGTTTCGTGGGTTTTGATAAGGAAATCCTTTTAAAAGCTTTTATTAAGATATTTAAACAGCATTAAAAGATTTTGTTAAGATACTAGGAAGGTTTAGCACAGCCCACGTAAACTTATATAAAGTTCTCGAAAGTAAATCGTTAGATGAGCAAGAGCTTACTTTTATAAGTAAACTAGGTATTAAATCCGTACACGGCCGTTTGAAAAGTGCAGTTATATTAATGGGCATATAATTGTCCATATATATGGCTGCCGGTGAGTTGAAAAGGCAGTTATCTATTGACTTTTGCTTACATATGTTAGATCTTGTAAATTTTTAATCATGACCATCCCAACTTGTAATTATTGGTTATTTCTACATTGTAGTTTTTTTTTTTCCGAGCGGTTTTCTTTTTCCAGGGGCCTCTACAACTGCCCACGTTCTCTATTATGGGCGCTCAAATTCCAGTTAACATCAAATTAGTTTTTTGTTCCATGATATAATACTGTCATTAGGGCTGTTCATTTTCGGATATCCGGGATTTCGGATACCCGAAGTTCGGATATCCGAACTTTAAAATGGTGATTTTCACTACCCAATACCCGTATCCGAAATTTCGGATATCCGAATTTCGGATATCCGAAATTTCGGATACGGATATCGGGTTATCCGATACCCAAAGTATATAATTGCAGATCTGGAAAACAAGGCAAACATAATACTTACTAGTTACTACATAACATCAAGCCATCCATAATACAGTCATCCAAATCCATAATACAGTCATCCAAATTCGAAAAGATACAAATAAAACATAATTCATGGTTTGGTACTAAATTATCGAGTTTCAAAGGCGATACAAAATATGAAAATAACGTCCATTCATCGTGTCCGTGGAATTGTTCGCATGAACTCTATCAGTCACCATTCACCAACCAAGCAAAAGTTCCTTCATCCATGATCCATGCTCCTCTCACTCTCGTAATCCCTAGTACATAAATATAACAGAGTGAGTGATTTACGAATGAGTAGCAAGTTAGCAAGGAAGACAAGAACTTAATAAACATAACACTACATTAAATAGGCTAAAAACAACAATAAAATGGCTAAAAAACAGCCACCACATGGCTGAAAAACTGCACTAAATGAACTAAGTTAAAAGCTATCAAATTTAATACAATGGTAATATCAAATACACTTCAAAAGAGTAGCAAACAGCAGCACATTTACGACAAGGCAGCAGCAAGATAAACATGAAAGTACAACGTTAAATTGAATACAAACACAGGAACAAAATAAATATGAAAGAACAACACAATTATTCCAAGACAGCAACAAAACTAGTTGAGACAGTAGCTAAATATGCAGTTACCTTGAATCGATCAGTTTATGCCCCCAAACATCCCACTATCTTCGTACATCATTGTTTCATCATTTGTTTCATCAATGATTATGAGAGGCTGCTCTATAGTTAATATCATTCCTGTTGTCACTTTCATCAACCAGATTCTTAGTGTCCATATGGAGCCTACAATTGAGCATTTAACCAGTAAATAACATGTGAAAATTAAAAAAATTTAACAAACAATTACTGTAATTCTGATTCCAAATTTCCAAGTGTATAAAAACGTATTATATAGCAGCAAAGGCAGAATATATACACACTAATATGAAACAAGTTTCAAGTTCTTCATTTAAACAAGTTTCAAGGTAGGCAAAATCGTAATACTTGCTTTAATGTACAAAGAGGAAAATCGTAATACACACTAATACACACTAAGTCACTAATATGAAACAAGTTTCAAGGTATGCAAAATCGTAATACTTGCTTTAATGTACAAAGAGGAAAATAAGAAAATCTAACTATGTAGAATTGTAGATACACATTTAAACAACTAAAAAATTTAATAATATAGCAGATCTAGTTTAAATCCACAATATATAAAGCAATAACTAATCTAAAAACAATAAATGAAGAAAGGGATTTATAGTTAGTTTGTTACCAAGTCGTTGTAACACCCCCAAATTTAATGTTTTGCGGAAGCACGATTTGGGTGTTACCAATTAATAATCAAAGCACAAAGATATATAGTAAACGACCTCTAAATGAGACGTTGTAAAACGGTTTCATAGAAATAATTGTCTGAAAACTTAATGTTTTCGTATACAAAATGTAGTTTCCTAGAGTCCACGCGTATGGCGGGAGATTCTATTACATAATCAACATGTACAAAAGATAATGCTGAGAATCTCCGTTAATGCAGTTTAGTTGAAATCATGCGACTCTAGCTATGTCCAGGAGAAATCCTACTCCGTACGAGTACCTGAGAATACATGCTAAAAGGTCAACACGAATGTTGGTGAATCTCACAGGTTTGTAAATAATATCCGTTTTGAACACAAGATTTCATCAGTAGTGCCCGCAGGCGTAAATCAAGTATTTGCAAATCCAGCAAATGTAAAGTAAGTAAGTTATACCGTTGCCATGAGGCTCATAATCGAAGCTTAACCCGTAAGTAATAATTTGCTCCCGTGACATGCTCGTAACTGAGCAAGCATAAGTAACGAATAATAATCGCCCGTTTATACATAACGGTTCGTGGTAGCGCTACTACCCCGGGCGGGGAGGGTCATTTCCCTAATGGATCCATTAACTAGTGTTCGCGCTTAAGTCCATAACTAACGATATATGATGGAGAGACTTCTGTAAATAGTAAACAACTCATGCAATTCCGTTTGGTATAGTAAACAGTTTTAGTACTTGTGTTCAAGGAAAAATAGTAGCATGTATCTCCCCCAATAAGATAAAACAGTAAAAGTGGGGCCGTAAGACTCACCTGAGCCTTTGCAAGTTACGTTTATACAAATAAACGAGTAAATGATATCAGTCCGTAGGTTCTCCGAACCCGTAACCTTCAAATGCCTAAACACATAAGGTTATGTAAGTGGTTGTCTCGCAAGACGTTTCGTTTGGTTGTACACAACTAGTATGCCCAATGTTCGTCCGTATGTTTGTAATCGTTTGTTATTAGAAGACGTGTTTGGCCCGTTGGTGACGGTTGGTTTTTGTAATCTTAGAGTATTATCATTGTAATTGAAGTGTTGTACTTAAAATGTATTCCAAAGTGTTTTAGGAGTCGTATCGTATAAGTGTTTGAGGTTGTACAAGTTTGACACTTGGTGTAAAAATATTTTGACAACTTTATGTTTTTGGCGACACTTGGCTAGTGTCGCTACAGGCGACACTAGTTAGGCGAAACTTGATGAGTGTCGCTAGATTTCCGATTTTCATAAATTGGCGACACTTGATTAGTGTCGCTATATGCGACACTTACGAATTTTTGCGTCACTAAGGGAGTGTCGCTAAGATAAAGCTGGTTAAGTAGTTCAGCGACACTTAAGTAGTGTCGCTATAAGGACGACACTTAGGCATAGCGACACTTAGCTAGTGTCGCTAGTACTGTTTTTGGCACACTAGCGACACTTCCAACTGTTCGCCGGAAAATGGACCGAAAACGAGTTTTCCGGCCACCGTTCGATCTAATACTTTTACCCAACCCATTATTGGACATTTTAAGCATGTGTAACCCATAAAAACGTAAAAATGAGTAAAAACAGAGAGTTTCGGGTTTTGTCGGAAACTTACGAAATGCCGAAACGAAAATCCGGAAAGATAGGAATGTAGATCGTTGCGAGGTGATGCTTTTCTTCCAAACGGAGGGTATAATCCGAGTGCGTTTTGGTGTGTTATTTTGCGTTTTAGTGGGATGGGGGTGGTGGTTTTCTTTGAAAGAAAAGAAAGAGAGAGAGAGAATGGAGTGAGGTGATGATGATGATGAATGAAAGAAAGTGAAAGGGAGGTGGAGGTTTATCCTCCACTTTTCAGTCCACGCCTCCGTGTGGTGTTCGTTTCTCCGTTATTTAAGCGTTTAATATTTACTTTTCGTGTAATTATTCGTTTAAAAATATTAATCTTTATTAAATAATTTAGTCGAATTATTTCGTCAAATCTTTAAATAAATTATGTATTTTGTATTTTGTTTTTAAATCGCGAGATTTTAGTTGTGCGAAATAGGATAACTTGAGAGTATTATTAAAATGTTATTCGGAATGTCATGGTGTTTTTAAGAAATGTTTCATGCTTAAATTAAAATGTTTCACCAACGTTCCTATTTACCGAATCGAATTACATTCGATTTAAAGATTGTGTACGATAAATTCCAATCACGTATTCGTATATATATATATCCAAATATATATTTCGTTACATTAATTAGCCTAACACAGAACTAATTACATGTATTTACAGAGGATTAGGCGCTAATTACTAGCCCTAATTTGGCGGTTGTTACATTCTCCCCTTGTTAAAGAAATTTCGTCCCAAAATTAGCTCGAGTGCACAGTCGGTGCGTCGTCTGGGAAGAGATGTGGGTATTTCTGTCGCATTTGGTCTTCCCGTTCCCAAGTGAATTCAGGACCACGTCTAGAATTCCACCTGACTTTTACGATGGGAATACGACTCTGTTTTAACTGTTTGACCTCACGGTCCATGATTTCAACGGGTTCCTCAACGAAATGAAGTTTGTTATCAATGCGAATCTCGTCAAGTGGTATGATAAGTGTCTCGTCAGACAGACATTTCTTTAAGTTAGAAATGTGAAAGGTAGGGTGCACGCTGCTGAGTTCAGATGGCAGCTGCAACCGATATGCCATGGGTCCAATCCGTTCGATGATCTCAAAAGGCCCAATGTACCTGGGGTTTAATTTCCCGCGTTTGCCAAATCGGATTACGCCTTTCCAAGGCGATACTTTCAAGAGTACTCGATCCCCAACCTGGAACTCGAGTGGTTTGCGTCTCACGTCAGCGTAACGTTTCTGACGATCACGTGCGGCTTTGAGTCGGTTTTGGATTTCAACAATTTTCTCGGTGGTTTCGTGTATGAGTTCGGGACCAGTGAGTTGACTATCTCCCACTTCGGTCCAACAGATCGGCGATCGGCACTTACGACCGTACAGTGCCTCAAAAGGTGCAGCCTTAATGCTGGCGTGATAACTGTTATTGTAGGAAAACTCACACAACGGTAGGTGTCTTTCCCAGCTGGTACCGAAATCAACTACGCAGGCTCGTAGCATGTCTTCCAGTGTCTGAATAGTTCGTTCACTTTGGCCATCGGTTTGAGGATGGTACGCGGTACTCATATCGAGACGGGTACCCAATGATTTTTGGAGTGATTGCTAGAAGCGAGATGTGAAACGAGCATCCCTGTCAGAGATGATCGAGATAGGGACACCATGTTGGCAAACGATTTCTTTGATATAGATTTGTGTGAGGCGTTCCATTTTATCGGTTTCCTTGATTGCCAAGAAACGAGCTGATTTGGTGAGACGATCGACGATCACCCAAATGGTATCGCAATCGCTCGCCGACTTAGGGAGTTTGGTTATGAAATCCATGGCAATCTGTTCCCATTTCCATTCAGGAATGTGGGGTTGTTGGAGTAAGCCGGAAGGTTTCTGGTATTCGGCTTTGACCTTTGAACAAGTAAGACACTTGCTAACGTACGTGGCGATTTCAGCTTTCATGTTCGGCCACCAATAAAACTCTTTGATTCCATGGTACATTTTATCGGATCCCGGGTGGATAGAATATTTGGACTTGTGAGCTTCATCCATCACCAAGTCCCGCAGGTTCCCGAAACTAGGCAACCAGATTCGGTTAGAGAAGTACCTAACTCCATTAGGTTTGATTTCGAATTGTTTATCCATGCCTCGTAAGGCCTCGTTTTTGACATTAACGGGTTTGAGAGCTTCGAGTTGAGCGGTGAGGATTTGGATATTCAGGTCGTTGTGAATTGTCATGCTGAGGGCTCGGACTCGAAGTGGTTTCGACCGTTCTTTTCGACTGAGGGCATCGGCAACAACATTCGCCTTGCCCGGATGGTACTTGATTTCACAATCATAATCGGTAAGCAACTCGACCCATCGACGTTGCCTCATGTTGAGATCCTTTTGATCGAATATGTGTTGAAGACTTTTGTGGTCGGTGAATACAGTACTTCGGGTACCATAAAGGTAATGTCTCCAGATTTTGAGAGCGAATACCATGGCCCCTAACTCGAGGTCGTGAGTTGTGTAGTTTTTCTCGTGAACTTTAAGTTGTCGGGAGGCGTAAGCAATGACCTTGTCTCGTTGCATCAATACGCAACCGAGACCTTGGTGAGAAGCATCGCAGTATACCACGAAGTCATCGGTGCCTTCGGGTAGGGATAGAATGGGTGCACTGCAAAGCTTGAGTTTCAACAGTTGAAATGCGGACTCTTGTTTATCGGTCCAATCGAATTTCTTTTCCTTCTGAGTCAGTACCGTGAGTGGTTGTTCTATTTTTGAGAAGTTCTCAATGAATCGGCGATAATACCCCGCCAATCCCAAGAATTGACGTACTTCGGTGGGAGTGGTTGGCGCCTGCCAGCTCTTGATAGCCTCGATTTTTGATGGGTCTACATGAATTCCCTGACTATCAATCACGTGTCCAAGGAATTGAACGGTTTTTATCCAGAACTCACACTTAGAGAATTTGGCGTAAAGCTCCTCGTGTCTAAGTAGTTATAGGATGGTTCTGAGATGTTGTGCGTGTTCTTGTTCGTTTCGTGAGTATATGAGGATGTCATCGATGAAAACAATGACAAACTTGTCTAGATAAGGTTTACACACCCGATTCATAAGGTCCATGAATACAGCCGGTGCGTTGGTTAGACCGAATGGCATCACTTGAAATTCGTAATGCCCATAACGGGTTCTGAATGCGGTTTTTGGGATGTCGGTATCTCGAACACGCAATTGGTGATAACCCGATCGAAGATCAATCTTTGAATAACAGCTTGATCCTTGAAGTTGATCGAACAGATCATCGATTCGAGGGAGTGGATATCGGTCCTTGACGGTTAGTTTGTTCAACTCTCGGTAGTCAATACACATTCGAAATGAACCGTCTTTCTTTTTGACAAATAAGACCGGAGCTCCCCAAGGTGAAGAACTCGGTCTGATGAATCCCCTATCCAGAAGTTCTTGCAACTGAGTAGACAACTCCTGAAGTTCGGATGGGGCTAGGCGGTACGGTGCTCGGGCCACCGGTGCGGCACCCGGCACAAGATCAATCGAGAATTCAACCTGTCTAGGTGGAGGTAAACCAGGTAGTTCTTCTGGAAAGACTTCGGGAAAGTCTCTAACGATTGGCACATCTTCAAGTCGCTTCTCCTCCGACTTTTTCTCCGTGATGTGTGCGAGAATTGCTGGGTAACCTTTTCTCAGAAATTTTCAAGTTTTTAAACAGGAGATTATGTTTAGTCTCGACCCACCGGTCTCCCCTTGTATGATCAAGGTTCTACCGACGGCGAGAGGGATGCGGACGATCTTATCATAACAAACAATTTCGGCCCGATGCTTGGACAACCAGTCCATACCCACGATGACGTCGAAACTTCCTAGTTCAACAGGCATAAGATCGATTGAGAAGATTTCGTCGGCTAGGTTTAAAGTGCAATTAGGTATCACACTATCGGTTTCTATGAGTTTACCATTTGCAAGTTCTATGGTGTACTTAACATCTAAGGCCACGGGAGTGATGTAAAGTAGTGGGCAAAACGCATCAGAAATATAGCTCTTATCAGCACCAGTATCAAATAGAATAGAAGCAGATAAGTTGTTGAGGAAGAACATACCCGAGACCACATTCGGGTCTTGACGGGCGTCCCCTGAGTTGATCACGAAGGCTCTGCTCCGAGTGTTGTGGTTGTTGTTGTTGTTCTTCAGTTTGGGGCAGTTGTTCTTGAAATGCCCAGAATTTCCGCACCCAAAGCAGGTCTTTGGTGCATTGGTGTTGGGGGTAGGAATGATGGCTCGGCAATCCTTGGCTAGGTGCCCGAACCTTTTGCAGTTGGTGCAAGGGCAGGAACCGTCATGATGGCGGTTGCATTTGGAACAGTAGGGTTTGTTTCCAACGTACCCTTTCTTTTCAGTAGTCCCCGATGAATAAGCCTTAACAGACTCAGGCTTCTTGTTGGTGAGTTGGTTGGATGAGTTGGGGTTTCCTTCCCATTTGCATTTGTTGTTTGCAGATGGGGTAGAAGTTGTGCCACGACGGACAGAATTTGCTGTTAACTCATGGGTCATACGGATGGCGCTCTGAATCGTACCCAGTTTGGATGACATTACCAGGTCTTGAAGTCTGTCGGGCAGTCCATCAACATATTTCTCGATCCTCTTGTATTCAGGATCGACCATGGATGGGCACAGAAGTGCCAGTTGGTGGAAACGGTTGGTGTACCCGGTGATATCATCACCTTGCAACTTGTGGTTCCAGAATTCCAACTCCAGTTGTTTCAGTTCATCCCTGGGGCAGTACTCACCCCTCAACATCTCCTTCAGCTCTTCCCACGGGAGCTTGTAAGCATTCGCGATACCCACAGTCTGGGCATAGGTGTTCCACCAGGTGAGGGCGGTGTCTGAGAAAGTACTGGCGGAGAACTTCACCCTGTCTCCCTCCGCACAGTTGCAGATAAGAAATACAGATTCGATTTTCTCGATCCAGCGTACCAGACCGATCGCTCCTTCAGTACCATAGAAGTTCAAAGGTTTGCAGTTTTGGAAGTCTTTATATGAGCAGGGTTTGGGTTGTGGTGCAGTGTTAGCTGTATCTTCGCTACCAGGGTTTGATGTTTGGGTAGCTAGGGCTTGGGCCACACTACGGGCAATCAGACCCGCAATTTCGGCTTCACTGAGGGTGATTTGTCGGTGAGGAGGCATGATGCTGAATAAGAAAAAGAACAAGGAAAGAGGAATAAGATATTTGCATGAAATTATGATATGTCACAAGTGGAAATGATGAGATACACGATAACAGTACGAAGTGACAATCACATTTCATTTAGATAAACAAGTTGGATACAAGGTACGGGTTTTCCAAAAGATTACAGAGTAATTGTAATACAAAAATGCCGGGAATTGTTACATCCGGTTGAATTACATAGGCCCTAATAAAGTAGTTAACTGGTTACAAGTTACAGACTGATCTAATCTTGATGCAGATTAATCTGCTCCATCAGCGCAACAAGGCGTTCCACTGTTTCTGCTAGTCTGTTGGCTTGCCTGGCGTTGTCTTCAACCAAGGCCAGTCGTTGTACCAGTGCTCGAGAGTACTTCTCAGTCTCCTGTGAACGCTGTTCACATTCCTCTAATCGGTTTCTTACAAGTTCATCCGCACCTAATTCAGCGGTCATTGAATCCTGAATTATGTTTACAGAAAGGCTGGTATCTTCTTATTCTCGCTGAAGTTGTGATATGCGGTCAAGAGCTTGGCGAAGCAGATAGGTTATTCGGTGTTGTTCCCGTTCGAGATTCTCAAGCCTTTGCTCCTGATGATGGAGTTGGGTAGCCAACACTGGCATCGTGAGGTGTGCCGAGTTCCGAGGGTTATGAACAGGATAGGGGCTGGTTCGAGGTGACCTAGGGGTCCTCCTGACTATTCACGGGTTTCGAGATCCTTGTGGATGAGAGCGTGACGAATTGGGTGGTGTGTTTGCCATTCCTGAGGCAGAGTGTAAGTAAGACGAGGCTAATATATATAAGTATATAATATCCAGCCTAGTGTCTAGCACGTATCAAGTAATGGTCCGGTTCTCTCGTGGTCAGAGTCAACTAACGTATTCCTGTTCAACATGACCATTTCAGACCTCACATCATCTTTCCTTAATTGTACATAATTGATCAGGCTATGTTAAATTAAAGTCGTATGCTGTAATTCCTGAACCAATCATGCCTAGTAAGGAAATACTGCCTAATGGTCATAGTCTAGGCCTACTAAATGCAACCTAGTTCACTATAACCTTAGGCTCTGATACCAATCTGTAACACCCCCAAATTTAATGTTTTGCGGAAGCATGATTTGGGTGTTACCAATTAATAATCAAAGCACAAAGATATATAGTAAACGACCTCTAAATGAGACGTTGTAAAACGGTTTCGTAGAAATAATTGTCTGAAAACTTAATGTTTTCGTATACAAAATGTAGTTTCCTAGAGTCCACGCGTATGGCGGGAGATTCTATTACATAATCAACATGTACAAAAGATAATGCTGAGAATCTCCGTTAATGCAGTTTAGTTGAAATCATGCGACTCTAGCTATGTCCAGGAGAAATCCTACTCCGTACGAGTACCTGAGAATACATGCTAAAAGGTCAACACGAATGTTGGTGAATCTCACAGGTTTGTAAATAATATCCGTTTTGAACACAAGATTTCATCAGTAGTGCCCGCAGGCGTAAATCAAGTATTTGCAAATCCAGTAAATGTAAAGTAAGTAAGTTATACCGTTGCCATGAGGCTCATAATCGAAGCTTAACCCGTAAGTAATAATTTGCTCCCGTGACATGCTCGTAACTAAGCAAGCATAAGTAACGAATAATAGTCGCCCGTTTATACATAACAGTTCATGGTAGCGCTACTACCCCGGGCGGGGAGGGTCATTTCCCTAATGGATCCATTAACTAGTGTTCGCGCTTAAGTCCATAACTAACGATATATGATGGAGAGACTTCTGTAAATAGTAAACAACTCATGTAATTCCGTTTGGTATAGTAAACAGTTTTAGTACTTGTGTTCAAGGAAAAATAGTAGCATGTATCTCCCCCAATAAGATAAAACAGTAAAAGTGAGGCCGTAAGACTCACCTGAGCCTTTGCAAGTTACGTTTATACAAATAAACGAGTAAATGATATTAGTCCGTAGGTTCTCCGAACCCGTAACCTTCAAATGCCTAAACACATAAGGTTATGTAAGTGGTTGTCTCGCAAGACGTTTCATTTGGTTGTACACAACTAGTATGCCCAATGTTCGTCCGTATGTTTGTAATCGTTTGTTATTAGAAGACGTGTTTGGCCCGTTGGTGACGGTTGGTTTTTGTAATCTCAGAGTATTATCATTGTAATTGAAGTGTTGTACTTAAAATGTATTCCAAAGTGTTTTAGGAGTCGTATCGTATAAGTGTTTGAGGTTGTAGAAGTTTGACACTTGGTGTAAAAATATTTTGACAACTTTCTGTTTTTGGCGACACTTGGCTAGTGTCGCTACAGGCAACACTAGTTAGGCGACACTTGATGAGTGTCGCTAGATTTTCGATTTTCATAAATTGGCGACACTTGATTAGTGTCGCTATAGGCGACACTTACGAATTTTAGCGTCACTAAGGGAGTGTCGCTAAGATAAATCTGGTTAAGTAGTTCAGCGACACTTAAGTAGTGTCGCTATAAGGACGACACTTAGGCATAGCGACACTTAGCTAGTGTCGCTAGTACTGTTTTTGGCACACTAGCGACACTTCCAACTGTTCGCCGGAAAATGGACCGAAAACGAGTTTTCCGGCCACCGTTCGATCTAATACTTTTACCCAACCCATTATTGGACATTTTAAGCATGTGTAACCCATAAAAACGTAAAAATGAGTAAAAACGGAGAGTTTCGGGTTTTGTCGGAAACTTACGAAATGCCGAAACGAAAATCCGGAAAGATAGGAATGTAGATCGTTGCGAGGTGATGCTTTTCCTCTAAACGGAGGGTATAATCCGAGTGCGTTTTGGTGTGTTATTTTGCGTTTTAGTGGGATGGGGGTGGTGGTTTTTTTTGAAAGAAAAGAAATAGAGAGAGAGAGAGAATGGAGTGAGGTGATGATGATGATGAATGAAAGAAAGTGAAAGGGAGGTGGAGGTTTATCCTCCACTTTTCGGTCCACGCCTCCGTGTGGTGTTCGTTTCTCCGTTATTTAAGCGTTTAATATTTATTTTTCGTGTAATTATTCGTTTAAAAATATTAATCTTTATTAAATAATTTAGTCGAATTATTTCGTCAAATCTTTAAATAAATTATGTATTTTGTATTTTGTTTTTAAATCGCGAGATTTTAGTTGTGCGAAATAGGATAACTTGAGAGTATTATTAAAATGTTATTTGGAATGTCATCGTGTTTTTAAGAAATGTTTCATGCTTAAATTAAAATGTTTCACCAACGTCCGTATTTACCGAATCGAATTACATTCGATTTAAAGATTGTGTACGATAAATTCCAATCACGTATTCGTATATATATATATCCAAATATATATTTCGTTACATTAATTAGCCTAACACAGAACTAATTACATGTATTTACAGAGGATTAGGCGCTAATTACTAGCCCT
The DNA here is from genome assembly GCA_949592205.1 of Helichrysum umbraculigerum. Lineage (NCBI taxonomy): Eukaryota > Viridiplantae > Streptophyta > Magnoliopsida > Asterales > Asteraceae > Helichrysum > Helichrysum umbraculigerum. Next base: position 17,268,871 of record CATIUR010000007.1, on the reverse strand, counting down.
AATTTGGCGGTTGTTACAGTCGTAGAGAATACAGATGATGGTGGGCTTGTCCGCTGGTGGCCGGTGGAGAACTGGAGATCACTAGAGCAAGTTTAGGTTATACCGATGATAGTGTTCTGTGGGTAGAATTGTGAATGTCGGCTGTGAAAATGAGATTTAGGGTTAGATTTCTTTTTATATGTATTAAATATGTATATAATAAAAATATTAAAAACAAAAGGTTGGAAAAGTTCGGATAATTCGGGTATCCATATATCCGACTTTTTTTAATACTACTACCCAATATCCGAATCCGAATTATCGGGTATCCGAAATTTTGGATATTTTCAGATTGGGTATTTCGGTTAATCGGGTATCGGATTCGGATACGGATATTTTGAACACCCCTAACTGTCATGCCACGGTCTCTCCCTACACAATCGTGTATTATATACGGCGCTAAAAATCAAACCCCTCACATTGTAATCATTTGGTCAGTTGTTTAGTGATTACATCCTCTCAAATGCAGAAATAACATCATTTTAATTTAGGGTTCCCCTTTGATATCAAATCTCTTTTGTTTATGATTCGTGATTTTGATATTGATTACCAACTTTTGTGCTTTAACAGACTAATTCTCTCCATGCCTAATTGCTTTTAATTGGAGAGGATATCACAAATCAGTAATCAATCTAATGATGATGTTTGGCGATTAACAGTTCCTGCCCCTTTTAGGGCTGAAACGAAGAAAATGTTTGCTAGGAAAAGTTCAGGAGCTTTAGTATTGATTTTTCAAAAGAATACGGTAACCCTATTAATGATAATTATTAATCTTTTGGGCTCTTCATTGCCATTTTTTTTTCCATCTACCAAAGTGACAAATTACTTCTCTTTTTGCTATCTTTATTGCCTTTGTTGATTTTGTGCTTTTGATTGTTTTAACTTAAGGTCGTTCCATTAGATTTGATTGTGTTCTTTTAATTATGAGTTCCTCAATCTCTGGAACGCGATATTTATATTAACTTTATTTGGTAGTTGCTGCCTGCACACATTTAGAGGTGTTGACACGCGAGAACATCGGTCAACCTTGGCGACCTGGAGACATGTAAGTTGCTCATTTTGATTATATGCTAGCCTCCTTTCTTTTGATGTATGGAATGACTGATATTGTAATTTCATTGTAGAAAACAAATTTCGCCACTTGTGTGAGTACAGTCCCTCGAGAGGGTTAAGTTGATTGCAGTCGGAGGGTTTCCACAATTTGCCTCTTATTGAGGAAGGAAATGTATGGGTTTGGGGCAATATGAATATGGACAGCCGGGAACAGGAGATACCCAACCAAGATCACAACCAGTTCCTGTTCAAGGATTGTCTTGCATCATATTGGTTCTGTCTCATTCTCACCACCTTAATATACCGTTGCATGTTCTATAAACTATAGGTGGCAAATTGCCTGATATGTAACTAACTTTTCTGATTTATGTTTTGGGTGACACTTTGCGTCCACAAAAGGCTCATTTTTCTACTTAAACAGGCTTCCAATAATGAAAAACAAAATCACAATGCTCAAAGCAACAATAATCAGTTTGACTGGGTAGCTTAATTAGCTACCTTGAAATAGATTTAGTGAAAGTGTGTGTCTTTTTGTGAATGAACATAAGGGTGTTACCTAAGGTAGATATGAAACCAAAGTTCATCATCTTTTGTAGCACCCTCTCCATGTATAAATTGCTTGGTTCCATATTTTGTTTTATCAAAACAAATTTCTAAATTCTGTAACATCAGGTTGGTGTTGCTGGTGGTGGTTGGCATTCTGCGGAGCAAACTTTTAGCCTTATATAGCAGAAGTAATTTTCTATACCTTTGTTATTCATCACCTATTAGTAGTTGGTAGTATATCAAGAATGCATGGTTATACATGTATTTTGTTCTTCATTTTGGTCCATGATACTATGGTGTTTCTGGTCGAGTATAGTTATGTCGAATTTTACATTTTCAGGCTGCTGAAATCATAATTAGAGATTCCATTTAGCTATGTTATGAATATAAGTTCAACAAACTCACTCTTGGAAACGTGGCACGAACAATTGAAGGTATTATGTATAGGAAATCTCTATCTTTCACTACAAGTTTATTCCTTGCTAATAACTTTTTTCTATATGTGCTGTGAAATTTTTGTTAATGCTATTGACGTTGCGATCTTAAATGTAACTACCTACATGATGTAAAAGGAAGGGATACAGTGTTCTCAGATCTTATGATACAATAACGGGTGCTACATGCATATTAGTAAAAGCGTTTGGCGAATAGTCAAAATTTAGTTTTGAAGTTACTTGATAAGTGCAGGTAGCCGCATTCAAAGTGAAAAGCAGGGTCTAACAACAATGTCTTAGTTCTGAAGTTATTTGATGGGGGGTGGTAATTCAGATATTATTTTAGGAATCCGAGCAGGTGTTGTCTCATTACCAATTCAGGTTTTGGTAACGTTGATCCAGTGATTATGACGTTGTCTTTCATTCATATTTTAATCAAAGATCATATTTAATGTTCAACAAATGCCTACAGCTGAGAGATCGTCATGTTTTTACAATTATTCATGTTATAGTTCAACTTTGTGACGAAATTTGTTCCATCTCAGCTATTGCCTTTACTTTAAGAGGTAAATTTGTAGTCCTTTCACAGATTACTTGTAGAAACCCATACCTAAATTGATTAGCTGCTAATGAAAATTGTACAAAAGAAAACCTTCATACTTTGGAATTGTTGTAGAATTACAAATATAATGCGAACTGTGACAACCGTCACAAAACCGTTATCGTAGTTCGAGCAATAAAAAGTCATTTTTGTGAAAATACTAATTTCAATGATTTCTTTACATCAAAGTCTTCGTTTTTGAAAAACGAATCCAACTCAAAAAGAATCAACGCAATCGGACATGTAACGAAGAATATACGAGGTTTCACGTTCGGACTCCAAATGACATGAATCCAAAGCCCACGGTCTTAAAAATCATTGGGCTGTAACATGTATAACTATTAGCTCATAATTTCCTGAAGAAAAATAGACCCAATACCATCTTTGATAGATCCATCCGATCGGCCCAACCCGAAAACCCTAACTTGGGCCCAAACCATTCTATACCTATAAATACAAAATTAAATTAAACCCTAACCCCTTTGTACCCTCATAAATTCGTTCATGCTGCTACCCTTAGGAGTTCTACCGACCAAAACAAAGAAACCCCAAGATCGAGTCGAGTTTTTGTGTTTCGGGTGTTACGTCTTGTGTATTCGTGTAGGTATTTTCCTCTTAAACCCTAATCTACGGATTTTCTTTATATTTTTCTGATATAGATATGTATTAGGGTTGATTTATACTTTTGGGGAAGGGTTATGTCGAGTTTAGTGCGTTTTGCAAACCGAAAGTTATATAATCGAAATCTCATAATCTGTCCGGATTTTTCAGACGTGTTCGACGGTCTATTTGACCTGTTTACGTTCGATTTTAGGCTTCGGCCAAAACTAAAAAGTTGTAGATCTTGATGTTTTACATAAAGTTTTGAGGTTTCGGCCTCTGAAACGCATTCTATTATTTTATAAAAATTATTTCATTAACTGTTGCTGTGTATGACGAATTTTCAGAAAAACTTTTATAAACTTAAATCGGTTTTATTCGGTTCAAATCCATTGTATTCCTAGTGAATGAAATCATTAGGATATGTTTGAAATCAGTAGTTAAATCATTAGGAGTGAATAATATTCGTTTGATTGAGCGTTTTGGATTGTTTACACAAGGATTTAGGTTTGATTATACAAACCCTAAATCTGGGCAGAATTGTTTATCGGTTTGGGAACAGTGTAACTTGATCGTTTTATAGTGATTTTGATGAAACTCAAGTCTAAACATAAGTATTAAAAGTCTATTTTCAAATGGTATTGGTTTCGTGTCCAAATGTTGAGTATAAGTTGGTCAAAATGATTTTATAAAAGTGAATGTCAATTCTGAGTTTTTCGGTTCATAAGTTCGGTTAACTTGTCGATTTTTGAAACGTATGTCAAACTAAGAATTGGGTCTTTAAATTTTTAATGGAGTAATTTTAAAGTGTTAAAAATTTTCTGTAAAAATATTATAATCTTTGTAAGTTTTTAAGTATTTTAAATAAATTGTAACTTTTGTGTATTTGGAAATTGTTGTTGTTTCTGAGCAGATTACTTTGGTGAATTTTTAAAAATAGTTAAATAAAGAATTAAGCTATGGAAAAATTAAAGGATGTTCTTAACACATTGAAGAGTCACTGATAAAAATTGTAGAGTCAAATGATTTCATTAAGTCATGGTTTAAAATTCGTAAAATGGTACAAAATTCTGGACAGAATCTGAAATACACAATAGAGTTGATTTTTGTAAAGATACATGAGGTTTGAGTTGTGAGGAAATGTAGTAGAGGTGATTTGGACTTGGGATACAATGGAAGGACATAAATATGTCTAGGTTGTAACCTATATGTGTATATGTTCATTTGTAGATTGGTGAGTTGTTTGGTGGATTCAATTGAGGGCAATACTTACTTTGGTGTTCAAGGTGAGTTTTGCGGCCCCATTTTCCTTACTTATTTTCTGTTGGGGGAAAAGAATGCTCAAACTGATTTCGAACTGTTTTCTTATGCTGTGTAAACTATATGAGTTTTCTGATTTTGTTGAGACATAGATTGTGACAACAGATCTAGCTTGAAATAGGACTGGTGTAATTATTATTACGTTTGTACATTGGTTTAGATTTGTAAATAAATATTTGTTTTGTTAGTAATATTCGTTGAACATATTATTTTGTTAAGTTAGACGAATTATTAAATACGAAATAAATATATACGTTTTGTGCAAGGCGAGTCGAGTTCTCAAGTCGCAGCGAGTTGAGCTGCAAGATGAGAACTGAACTCGCGGAACATTAGTCTGGCGAGCCGAGTTCTGATTTGGGCTTGGGCTGCTGCGAGTTGGACCTAACTCGCTGGCCCATGCGAGCCAAGATGAACCAGAATATATAAACGATTTTAATTAGAAAATCGTTAACACTTTTGCATTATTATTCTTCATCTGCGAATTCAAGAAACCAGAGAAAACAAACCTAACGGCTAGGCTTTGACGTTTTATCGTTTAAAGTTAAGCTTTAATATACGCAATTACAAACTTACTCGTTATTAGTAAGATAACACCGTATTGAGGGATTCCACACCTTAATACTACAGATAACGAAGTTATCGATCCTAAGAACTAGGGACTTACATCTGGTATCAGAGCTTTCGGGCTAAATACGAGATTGTTCGAGAGTTTTAGTGATAATTGCGTTGTGATTCGGATCGTTTATACGTGCATGAGTATATATTAACGATCAAAATCATTCTCTGGACGTTTTAGGGTTAGTTTACGGTCGAAATTTACTGTTTGAATCGTAAAAATACCTTGAATTTTCGTTTTTCGGGTTTTCCAGCCGTTTCGCGAGTCGAGATTAGGGTTTCAGCGTAGCCTGCGAACCGAGTTGAACTAGCGAGTCGAACTGAGACTTGCGAGTCGAACTGAGATTTCTCGCGAATCGAAATCACTTGCGAATCGACATCACATCAATCCAAACTGAGACTTGCGAGTCGAGCTGAGATTGAGAGTTGAACTGAGTCTTGCGAATCGAGTTCTTCTGAATTCGCGAAACAGTTTACTTTACGTTTTTAAGATGTCTGATCTTAGTAGAATGATCGAGATGGAACATGAGGTGGGAAAATCAAACGTTCCACCTAAATTGTTGAAAATCGAAGATTACTATAACTGGAAGGACAGATTTGAATCTTACTGTAGATTCCATGATTTGTCAATCTGGATGTGTATCAAGAATGGATACACTGCACCTACTCAAACGGTTAATAATGCAACTGTTACTCTTGCTTATAACCGGATGAGTGATCAACAAAAGAAGGACTATGAATTGGAGAATAAATCTCATTCTGCAATTAAGATGAGTTTACCAAAGGAGATAAACCATCAGCTCAAGTCTTTTCAAACTGCTAGAACGCTCTGGGAAGCGTTAGAGAAAAGATGTGAGGGAAGTCCTCAAGTGAAGACAGGCAGGAAGAATATTCTTAAGAAACAGTTTACTGTTATAAAAGCTTTAAAAGGAGAAGATCTTGATGCTTACATCACTAGATTCTACCACTTGTTAAGTGAGCTTGACAACCATGAGATTGTTACTACTGAGACTGAGAGAACCGACAAATTTATTGAGGGTTTGCCGTCTAAGTGGGAAATGTATGGTGTAATGCTCAAAGACAACGATGAGAGGTATGCAACCATGACCTTAGAGCAAGTCATTGACAACCTAAAAGGTTATGATTTCATAAAGAAATCGAGAGAAACTGATTCTGATCAGGTTCAGAATCCTGGGCTATATCATGGGAAAACGAATCTCTCAACTTCTTCATCTAGTTCGACCACTACACTTTTAGTGGGTAATACTGATGAAAATGGTGAAATGATAACAGATGACGTGTGCCTTCTTACCTCATCAGGTAATGAATCTAAAGGTACACCTGCTGAGAAGTCAACTCAAGGACATCAAAAGATGCCAATGAGTGTGAAATCTGCAGAGCAACAGTTATCTGTCCTTGCATCCTTTGTTGCTTCTTATGAAAACTACATTCAGGGTAAAATCAATGATCCGATTATGTTTGATGAAGACTATGATCAGATAGACCCTGATTATCTTGAGGAAATAGATCTCCAGGATCAACTTGCAATGTTATCAAGGAGAGTTAAAAATTTCTTAAAGAGAACTGGTAGAAAGGTGGTAGGAAATCGATCAGGGTTTGATAAAACCAAGATCAAGTGTTTCAACTGTCAAGGTTATGGACACTTTGCTCGTGAGTGTCAAAGACCTAAGGTTGAAACTGGCAATAGCAAACAAGGTTCGGGAAGTACCTTAGCTTCCAAAGCCTTAGTTGTGAAACAGTTGGATGGATCTTATGATTGGCAAGCTCAGTCTGAGGAAGCTCTCATGCTTGAGATTGAAGATCAAGAGATAGCTGCTGAGTCCAATAGCTATATGCCTATTGATGTTGAGATAAAGGTGCCGGAGATTCATGAGAAAGCAAGTGATGATGACGTGCTCTATATGGATTCAACTGCTAATATGAGTCCAGATGACTTTGTAGCACGCATGGCTGAAGTACAAACTGACAAGAAAAGGGTATGTTTGGATATTCTTACTCTTGCTGATGTTTGTTATTTAGTTACTGATCTACAGTCACAATTAAGCGTTTTAACTGTGTCGAATCAGAATTTGTCATCCCAAGTTAGCATTTTTAATGATTCTACTAAGACTATAATATCTGAACTTGAACAAGCTAAAAGTGATGTCCTTAGGTTAAGTACAGATAAGGTAGATCTTAAGAATAAGATTAAGTCTGACAGTTCTGATAAGATTGCACTTAGAGATACCATAAATGAAAAGGCAATAATCATAGATGGTCTCTATATGAACATTGATGATTAAATCGAACAATAGCTGATAGGGATAGAGAGTTAGCTGAGCTGAAGCATAAGTTAGTAGAACAAAATCGTAAGATTGAGTCCTACAGAACTTTAGAAATGGATAAAATGCTAGATGCTCAACGCAGTGTAAAGGACAAGACTGGGATAGGATACAATGATGTACCTCATCCTTTTAATGCCAATTACACTAGTAACTCGATAGATTCTGAAATGACAGATGCTAATCCTGAGATTTTAGTAACTAATGACCCTGAAAAGTTAGAGGCACAGAAGGATGTTATTAAGAACCAATCATCAGATAATAGTAAGGTGTCTCATTTCACCAAAATACAGTTTGTATTGGGTGGAGTGATTAACGATGCTAAGACTGATGATAAGGTTAATAAGGAACAAATACTTGAACCTTTAGTGCCTAAGACTCCGAGTGGTAATGCAAAAGTTCCTAAATCACTCAAGCAGATGTCATGTTTCAAGTGTCGCCAAAAGGGACACGTGGCTTCGTGTTGTCCTAACAAAAAGCCTGAAACACCACATAAGCTTGTGATTGATGAAAAGATACAAACCGACTCTAGTATGACTGTAGATAGGTTAGATACCAAACCTAAGTTAGGTAATAAACCTGTTAACATTCTTAAAAGAGACGGTAAACATAATGTCTCACCACCTAAACCTAAACGGCCATATACTCAAAGTGATAATGTTATCCATAAATCTAGGGATGTGACACCGTCGAGGTTTAGAACTCCAAGTAGAGGCCATAATCATTATGAGAGTGGTACTACTTCACGATCACATGAGTTTAATTACAATTATCATAATAGAGCTCATAATTATGTGCCTAGGAGGTTATCCTCAAATTCACCTCTTAAGGCTGATCGTCCACAAACTCAAGCTACTTCGAAAGTAACCAAAGCTCCTGATGGGAAGGATGGTTATTTTAAAGAGCTTAACTTTGTTGATGATAAGGGATAAACCAAGACCGTAATGGCTTGGGTCCCTCTTGATAACTGATTGTGTTTTGTGTTATGTGCAGGAGCATGCTGTGAACAAGGACAGCTGGTGGTATGTAGATAGTGGATGCTCGAGGCACATGACCGGAGAAAGAAGTCTACTGAAGGACTTCAAGGAGAGTCTCAAGCAAAAAGTAAATTTTGCAGGAGATAAAGGAGGAGTAATTTCGGGAAAAGGAAAAGTTTCAAATGGAACTTTGACTCTTGAGGATGTGAACTATGTTGAAGAACTAACTCACAACCTAGTAAGTGTTTCCCAAGTCTGTGATAAAGGTCATCCAGTTTACTTTAATGAAAAGGAGGCCTTAGTCCTGAAGCCAGGTTTCAAAATTCCTGATGAATGGATATTGATGAGGGCGCCAAGGAAGAAGGACATCTATGCTATCAACATGGGTGTTCCTAACTCTTCAATGGTATCTACATGTTTATTATCCAGGGCTTCGGAAACAGACGCATTATTATGGCATAGGAGAATAGCACACCTGAACTGGAGAAAGATGAATTATATAACCAAAAATGGTTTGGTTCTAGGTGTACCACAAAAACGTTTCGAGTCTGAGGATAAGTGTGTTCCTTGCATGAAAGGAAAGCAGCACAAGAAACCACACATACCTAAGACTGAAAACTCTATCTCCTCGCCATTTGAATTGCTACATATGGATCTCTTCGGCCTTATAAGCAAGAGAAGTATAGGTGGCAAATGGTACTGTTTAGTTGTCACAGATGATTATTCTAGATTCTCATGGGTATTCTTTTTGGGATCAAAGGATGAAACTCCAGGAATTCTAATTGAGTTCTTTGATCTAGTAGAGAATGTCTATAAAAAGAGAGTGAAGCGTATTCGTAGTGACAATGGAACATAATTTAAGAATTCAACGTTGAATATCTATTGCTTAAGCAAAGGGATATTACATCAATTCAGTGCACCTTATGAACCTCAACAGAATGGTGTTGCTGAAAGGAAAAATAGAACGTTGATTGAAGCTGCAAGAACAATGCTTGCTGATTCAAAGCTTCCGGTCATCTTTTGGGCAGAAGCAGTGAATACAGCATGTTATGTTCTCAATAGAGTTCTTACGGTTAAGAGACATAACAAGACTTGTTATGAGCTTTTGAACAATAAGAAACCTAACTTAAACGGGTTTGAACCCTTTGGAGTTTCATGCACCATATTAAAGACTGGGCATCAAGCTAAATTTGGTGGAAGGTTGACGAAGGATTTTTCCTAGGTTATATGCCCAATTCGCCAAACAAGAGAGTCTTTAATAAAGTCACAGGACGTCTGGAGGTAGTTTATAATATTGAGGTTACGAGCTACTCACCTGATGTTCATAAGGGATTAGATTGGCAATTTGATTATTCTGATCTTTTTGCATCATTTAAAGTTCCTATTAGTGACTATGTCAGTGATTCAGAGATAGCTGAACATTTATTATTTGAAGATGGGAATATTGGTCCCGCTTCAACATCAAGTGTTCAACAGTCTGGAATTAAGACTAATGTTGACTCAGATAAAGTGTAACACCCAGTCCTCGGGTCTAGTAGTATTTAATATTTTCTGACTGTGAGTTATTATTAAGTGTATCAGAAAATAGGTGTGTTGTATTATTTGAAATAAATAGTGATAATAGTCGAATAATTTATTGTGACTAATAAATTATTAATTGTTTTAAATTAACTTAGTTGACGGTAAAATAAAATGATGTTTCCCCGCAATTGGTTTTAAGTTCCAGACAATGATAAGTACGGGGAAAGAAATTTGGGTAATTATATACTAGACTTAAACTTTGAGTCGGTGTTTGTTTTAAACATATCTATATACATATATACATACGTACGATCATATACATACATACATAACTTGAAACCCTAGATCAAATTAACTCTTTACATTAAATTGAAGATTTCTAGCTCGAATTCAAGCCTCAAGAACATGGATTATCATCCTATAATCCTTCTAATCATCTTGTAAGTCTCAAATTATTGATTATATGAACCCTAGAATTTGGGGGTTTTGATGTTCTTGACTTTAATCCAAAATTAGAGTTTTAAATGGTTGAATTGATGTTAGTTATGCTTTCATAACATGGTTTAATCATTCCATCATCATTATAAATATGTTGTATGTGTTAATTTTGAGTTTCATGTTAATTTAGAAAGTGGGTTTTGGTGTAAATGATGGAATTGAAGTTTGTTATGATTGTATAGTTGTGAGTTGAGGTTTGTATGATGATTATAACTTAAATCTTATCATAGGAATGAAGAAACTTATGTATGATCATATAGGTAGTTCATGGGTTAGTTGGTAAATCATGAATTGAAGCCTTTTGTTATGTTATAGTTGTTAGTTAGTGCCTAATTCATGAGTATAAGTTGAGTTATAACTTGAATTTAAAGAATTTGATTAAGTGTTCTTGAGGTTATTGATGAACTTGATAATGATAATGAATGATATGATAAAATTAGCATTTTGGTGATTAAGAACACTTAATTGATGATTAAAGATGATGATTGTGTGAACTTAATTATTAAGTATTCATTAGACTTAAATATTGGAAGTTTGATGAATTGTTGATGGTAGAGGTTAATAACCTTAGTTTTGGTTTAACCATGTTGATTAGTGATGATGGAAGTGGATTAATGAGATTCTATGATCATAATTTGCTAGTGATGATAAACTAATGATGTTGAAATAGTTATTTATAATATGAATTGAATAATGAGAATTGTGGTAATTGTGTTAATTCATATGAATTGAGTAAATCGGGTTTGTTGTTAATCTATTAGAATGATGTTGTATATATTTGAGACAAGTAACTAACTTGTATTATTCTATTGTATTGTCAGATGTGCAGAAGGCTCAGTGATATTAGACTACTGAGTGGATGCCTGAGGTGATCGGTGAGTGGATCTCTAATCCTCAGCGTAACTTGGTTGTAACAAGTTTGGTTACAACAAGTAACGTGTTATTACTTTATTATTTGCATTGATGATTATGCGGATAGTAATAATACTGTTGATATGTTGACTAGTTGAATATGTGACTTGTTGATTACGTGATCACTTGAGTTAATTGGCCTTCGGGCATCAGTTGTTAATGAGGCAACGAGTTGTTGAACTGTTGGTTGGGCTAGTTGGTTATCCAAAGTTTAACACATCTCCTGTGTTAGTTGAAGATAATCACTAGCTATCGGTCTCGTCCGTATGGCCATACGGATAGGTTGGGTAAGTGTTCTTGGGGAGCCTCCCGGGTTAATGGTTATTCCCAGAGCCGCCGATCCTCATTATGGTGTTGTTGACTAAGTTGAATTGTTGCATTGTTGAACTGATGCATTGTTGATGTGTTGTATTGTGTACTTGCTTGTTTAGTGCTAATTGTTGTACACAAAGTTGTTGAGCTAAGTTAGGTTGTTGATTAGTTATCTGCTCATTTAGCGTTATGCTAATCCCCCACATTACCCCTTCTTGCAGGTTTTGGCTATTATATTGGGTGGGCAAGAAGTTGGACTAGAAGGAATGTTTGACCTTGAGGCATTACTCTGATAGTGGAATTGTATAAAATAATGTTTTAACATGTTTTTATATAACCCCTATGTCGAGAAGTTATGTTTTTAAAAGGTTGAATTTTATATGTTGATAAAATGGTGTAAACTATTACTAGTTATTTGGACTTACGCTTCCGATTTACTATATTAAATTGAGTATAAATGAGGGGTGTTATAAGTTGGTATCAGAGCATAGGTTTGGGTGAATTGAACATTGCAATGTGTTCAATCCCAAATCTATGGTAGTGTCAAGTCAAACATTCCTGGGAGTGCGGGATTAATAGTTGCATGAGAAATTAGTTGTTGAAAATGTACTAACCTATAACATGTTGCAAAAGTGTTGTTTTGTTGCAGAGACGGAGGAATGTGAGAAACCGAAGGGTATTCTCAATGATTCCTCAATACTCGTGGGCCTAGATATACCAGGTATTTTCTAATAAGCTTGGTGTATTTAATAAGCTTGAATTGTTTGATTTGATTTGCTATGATATGATTAGTAGTGAAGTAAGTTGAGTCAAACTGCTATGATTCCTTAGTGATGAGTCCTTGATGATTGTTGTTTGTAAATATGATGATGAGATACTAAATAAGATGTTTAACGTCGTAGGAAGGTGTAATATATTGTTGAATTGAGTAGACACAATGTTGAATAAGGTGTAATAGTTATATTATGTGGAATTAATTATGTCTACAATATGAAATTGGTTGTATGAATGATGTATGTGGAAATACTTGCTATTGTGAGATAATAATGTTGAAAGTAATATGAATAAGTGTAGTAGTAAATAGTTATAGTCTTAAGTCATATGACTCCATGAAGTGAAATGAGAGGTTATTATATCTCAATTGTGGTGATTTGGAGTCGTGTTGTTGTTTAATTGAGAAATGGTCAATTTGTTGTAATAGGTGCATTTAACTTTAAAAAGTCAATGTGGAAGGTGGTAGAATCAAATTTGATAATAACTATGTTATAAAATGATGAAAGTTGTTAGATGTGAAAGTGTTTTGCCTTAATCATGATTGTGGTTGAATTATGATCTAGGTGTTAAAAATGGTAAAGTAGAAAGTCAAAGTGGTCAACAAGGTTTTATATGCGTTGACAAGTTTGGAAAAAGTAAAGTTGAAACTTTGTTATAATTGTTATAAATATGATGATTTTAATGTGAATTGGTATTTTGAAAGTTAAAATAGTACACCAATTGTGAAAATGGTCTTGTTTTACTTGAAATAGTCAAGAAAGTGTGAAATGGTTGTTTGAATAGTGGTTATATGGGTGGAAACCCACACGGGTTGTTAAAGTGCCCAAATGGGTCACTTGATGGTAAAACGGTTAAAATGAGTAGTGGATTGGTTATAACCAATGTAACAATGACTTTAAGTCCTACATACAGTAGATTTATGTGTTGAAAGTGTTTTGGGTAATCAATGTGGTTGTTTTGTTAAGAATGCTCATTTGGACCCCTAAACGGGTCGATTAGTTAAAACATGATATAATGAGTATATGAAAGTGATGAACGTGCCCACACATCATAATTATATGTATAAACATGTTGTTAAAAGGTTAAAGTCAGAAACCATGTGGATTGGATTTTGACGTGTCCACCAAAATGGCTCAAAATGGCCTAAATTTGGTTATACGTCCGTTTTCTCGTAAAACGTGTAAATTGAAAAAGTGGAAAAATGGAAAGTTGTATTTTGATTATATAAAGGTGCCTGTAAAATTTCAGACCCTAATTCATTACGGTTTGAGAGTTATGCGCGTTTAAATTTCGGAAAATTGCACTAAGTTGTGCAGGGAATGGAGGTCTGCTGTACAGACTTGGAACCCGGCGGCTGGGGGTGTAAACCCGGCGGCTGAAGGGTATAAACCGGCGGCTGGTAATCTAATCCGGCGGCTGCTATAGCTTTTATACGGCAAAATTTTTCTGTTAGTGAAAATTTAATTCACCCGGCGGCTGGAGGGTGTAAGCCGGCGGCTCCTATATAGAACCCGGCGGCTTCCCTGTAGAAGCCGGCGGTTTGTGGGTATTTACAGGATTAAAATAATTTTTTTACGTTTTTCGACGTTCGACGTAACGTTTGACGTAGAAATTTCCGCTAGAAAATTTCGGTGTCCGATTCAGACGAAATTTACATGTCCACTCAAAAACGACCCAACGGTCAAAGCTCATGCGTTGTCATGAGCCCTGTCAGTTTTCGGCACTTCGGGGTCGTTTGGGGCCCGAAAATCGCGTTTTATTGTTTTTCGAATCTTATTTCGAACTTTCGACTTACGTTTTGTATTGGGCTTTTGTTTCTTTGAGCCCAGAGATCATTCCTGTGACTATATGCAATATTAAAAGTTGATTTAAGAGGTTCACATATTTTATGGTGTATGCGTCGGTTGTAGGCAGTTTATTTAACTGCAGAATATACCAGTAAATGGTATTGTTGATTGCTACTAGCAAGAATTAGTAAACATTGATTAGCTAATCATATGAACTATATTATGTGGACTAATTGAAATGAGATGAAGTAGTTGAATTACTTAGAGTATTATAAAATGTTGAATTAAGCGTTTTAAGAAATTATGAAATAAGCATAGGAGCTTATATTGATGTAATAGTTGAGCATGAAATACTCAATTGAGATTTGATTAAAGGTATATAGATTGACTATTATGTGTTGAATATTATACATAATATTGATGAATTGTTTAGTACTAAATGTACTATAAGTATTAAGTTATATAAATAATACTTGATATTGAATCGGGTAATAAAGAAGTTGATTGATGTATTTGTGTCAGACATTGGTGTAGTATGCTTATATTGTTAATATATACATGATAATATGAGTAGTTCATATTAAAAGTGATAAGTTGAAAATAGTAACAAGTTAATAATTGAGAATCTACTTGCTATTACAGGTTGTTATAATTGTGTAAAGTGTTGATATTACTGTGGAGCAATATGTGAGAGTAAAGATAATTACTTCGGAGATAAATGGTATGAAGTGGCCTGAGAATAAAGTGTGACTGACATAATATGACGACGTCTGGCCAACGTATTTATATTATGCCATTTCACATGGAATTGTTGAGGCTACTCAGTACCAAATAAAGTAAATTTGTTTTTTTTTAAAATAACAGGTAAGATATGTTGACCTTTAGTTGAAATATAGTCAACGATTGACTAAAATAAAAGAGTAATTAACCATTAAGTTGTTGTTTAATGTGGTAACTATGGTACAAGAGATATGTATATAGTTAAGTGCAACTAGTAATCTTTAAAAGATGATTTCAGCAAAGTAGAGGTCAGTTGTTTATGAATAATATTGTGGTAATATTGTTGAAAAGATGATTTATGACTACACCTTGTGTTGTTGAAATACCATTGAGGATGATACATGGTATTAACGGGTGTTGTCTTAGCATCTTAATTGGTGTAATCGGATGCTAGTTGATTATATAATAGTAGTTTCAACAATAAGAATTGACCTCTACATACTGCTTATTGTTTATTCTATATGTGATTATGATTATATGAATGGTGATGCTTTTGAATAATAGTTTCATATAATCAAGTTGTATTTATATTTATAAGTTGTAAAGTTGTAATCAGCTAGTTGCAAAAGTGAAAATTTCTAACAAGATGTTAGCTAAATTGCTAGTTGTAAATCGAGCTAAACTTTTGTTGTTAAGGTGTATAATGTGGTATTCACTACCACTTGTTGTAATTACTGTAAGGTTGAGATGTTCAAAGAGATATGTGTTACATTTGTGACCAGTGATTATGTGTTTTAGTTGTATACATGACTAAGTATAAATGCCCATGTAAATGGTCAGTTGACTTATTAAAGACAGGATAAGTGCACAATAATTGTGCAGGGGAAAAGGGAAGAAACATGTACATTGGGATATGGGCATGTGAAAAGGATTGAAATATATATACATATGGTTGAGTTGCTCAAGGGAGTAACATGGGATATGTGTAATTATTATAATGATTGATTATGGGGTAATATTACATTGGTTGCTGAAATTAGATAGGGTTTCAAAACACAACTTGTGTGTTTATGTGAATTCAGTTGGTATACACACTGATGGTGTGTAAGTTGATAATATGTATACACATTTTGTGTTTAAGTGGTTAAATATATGCAAGTTGATTCGGTGTTTGTGTGATTATAGATATGCATGATGGTTATATGTCTAAGTGAATTAAATTAGGTACACATCTTGGGTGCATATATTAATGAGTAAGTATATGATTAGTGTAATATGAAAGGTGCTGTATTAACGAATTAGAAATAAAATGTGAGTTGAATCTCACATGAAGAATGGGAGTGAATAGGTGATTCTATTTTACTAGAATAATTGAGTGTGATCAGATTTCGAGGACGAAATCTCTTTAAGGGGGAGAGATTTATAACACCCAGTCCTCGGGTCTAGTAGTATTTAATATTTTCTGACTGTGAGTTATTATTAAGTGTATCAGAAAATAGGTGTGTTGTATTATTTGAAATAAATAGTGATAATAGTCGAATAATTTATTGTGACTAATAAATTATTAATTGTTTTAAATTAACTTAGTTGACGGTAAAATAAAATGATGTTTCCCCGCAATTGATTTTAAGTTCCAGACAATGATAAGTACGGGGAAAGAAATTTGGGTAATTATATACTAGACTTAAACTTTGAGTCGGTGTTTGTTTTAAACATATCTATATACATATATACATACGTACGATCATATACATACATACATAACTTGAAACCCTAGATCAAATTAACTCTTTACATTAAATTGAAGATTTCTAGCTCGAATTCAAGCCTCAAGAACATGGATTATCATCCTATAATCCTTCTAATCATCTTGTAAGTCTCAAATTATTGATTATATGAACCCTAGAATTTGGGGGTTTTGATGTTCTTGACTTTAATCCAAAATTAGAGTTTTAAATGGTTGAATTGATGTTAGTTATGCTTTCATAACATGGTTTAATCATTCCATCATCATTATAAATATGTTGTATGTGTTAATTTTGAGTTTCATGTTAATTTAGAAAGTGGGTTTTGGTGTAAATGATGGAATTGAAGTTTGTTATGATTGTATAGTTGTGAGTTGAGGTTTGTATGATGATTATAACTTAAATCTTATCATAGGAATGAAGAAACTTATGTATGATCATATAGGTAGTTCATGGGTTAGTTGGTAAATCATGAATTGAAGCCTTTTGTTATGTTATAGTTGTTAGTTAGTGCCTAATTCATGAGTATAAGTTGAGTTATAACTTGAATTTAAAGAATTTGATTAAGTGTTCTTGAGGTTATTGATGAACTTGATAATGATAATGAATGATATGATAAAATTAGCATTTTGGTGATTAAGAACACTTAATTGATGATTAAAGATGATGATTGTGTGAACTTAATTATTAAGTATTCATTAGACTTAAATATTGGAAGTTTGATGAATTGTTGATGGTAGAGGTTAATAACCTTAGTTTTGGTTTAACCATGTTGATTAGTGATGATGGAAGTGGATTAATGAGATTCTATGATCATAATTTGCTAGTGATGATAAACTAATGATGTTGAAATAGTTATTTATAATATGAATTGAATAATGAGAATTGTGGTAATTGTGTTAATTCATATGAATTGAGTAAATCGGGTTTGTTGTTAATCTATTAGAATGATGTTGTATATATTTGAGACAAGTAACTAACTTGTATTATTCTATTGTATTGTCAGATGTGCAGAAGGCTCAGTGATATTAGACTACTGAGTGGATGCCTGAGGTGATCGGTGAGTGGATCTCTAATCCTCAGCGTAACTTGGTTGTAACAAGTTTGGTTACAACAAGTAACGTGTTATTACTTTATTATTTGCATTGATGATTATGCGGATAGTAATAATACTGTTGATATGTTGACTAGTTGAATATGTGACTTGTTGATTACGTGATCACTTGAGTTAATTGGCCTTCGGGCATCAGTTGTTAATGAGGCAACGAGTTGTTGAACTGTTGGTTGGGCTAGTTGGTTATCCAAAGTTTAACACATCTCCTGTGTTAGTTGAAGATAATCACTAGCTATCGGTCTCGTCCGTATGGCCATACGGATAGGTTGGGTAAGTGTTCTTGGGGAGCCTCCCGGGTTAATGGTTATTCCCAGAGCCGCCGATCCTCATTACGGTGTTGTTGACTAAGTTGAATTGTTGCATTGTTGAACTGATGCATTATTGATGTGTTGTATTGTGTACTTGCTTGTTTAGTGCTAATTGTTGTACACAAAGTTGTTGAGCTAAGTTAGGTTGTTGATTAGTTATCTGCTCATTTAGCGTTATGCTAATCCCCCACATTACCCCTTCTTGCAGGTTTTGGCTATTATATTGGGTGGGCAAGAAGTTGGACTAGAAGGAATGTTTGACCTTGAGGCATTACTCTGATAGTGGAATTATATAAAATAATGTTTTAACATGTTTTTATATAACACCTATGTCGAGAAGTTATGTTTTTAAAAGGTTGAATTTTATATGTTGATAAAATGGTGTAAACTATTACTAGTTATTTGGACTTACGCTTCCGATTTACTATATTAAATTGAGTATAAATGAGGGGTGTTATATAAAGCTTCTACAAGTGAGTCACAACAACCTTCAGAGGATAAGTCTCAAGAAACAGAAGATCTTGATGATCTTTCTACAAAGTTTGATGATATACTTACTCCTTTGAAACACTTAAGGATATCTTCTGCTCGTACGGAAGATGTACCTTCATTGGAAGAGATTGGTACTAATTTAGGAGATGATATACCGGTTGAATCAGTTACTACAACTAGAACGAGTAAGAATCATCCCGTTGAAAACATCATCGGTGATATTAATACTCCGGTTCAAACTAGGCATCAATCAAAAGCTAGTACGTCTGAAAATTTAGAATACCAAAGCTTGTATACTGCAATGAAAGAGACAGGGATTCCTAATCAATGTCTATATTCATGCTTTATCTCACAAGTCGAGCCTAAAAATGTTCAAATGGATTTAAAAGAAAGCTCGTGGGTAGAAGCAATGCAAGAGGAACTATCTCAGTTCTCTAAATTACAAGTATGGGAGTTGGTTGACCAACCAAAGGGAGAATATCCAATTGGAACTAGATGGGTATTTAAGTGCAAGAGAGATGATAAAGGAATCGTTACTCGCAATAAAGCTCGTCTGGTGGTTCAAGGTTTTAATCAACAAGAAGGTATTGACTACAATGAAGTGTTTGCACCAGTTGCTAGGCTAGAAGCAATTAGAGTATTCTTAGCATTCGCATCATATTTTGGTATAAAAGTGTATCAGTTGGATGTTAAGAGTGCCTTTTTGTATGGCAAAGTGGAAGAATTGGTGTATGTTTCACAACCGCCAGGGTTTGCTGATCCTGAGTATCCAGATAGAGTATATCGTTTGAATAAGGCTCTATATGGATTACATCAAGCACCTAGGGCATGGTATGGAACACTATCAACGTATCTACTTGAGAATGGATTTACAAGAGGATCGATTGATAGTACACTGTTTGTGAAGTGGAAAAAGAAAGACTTTCTTCTCGTACAAGTTTATGTTGATGACATTATCTTTGGATCGTATGATGAAAAGATGTGTCAAGAATTTGAGAAAGTCATGAGGAAAAGGTTTGAAATGTCTGCGATGGGAGAGTTGAATTTCTTCTTAGGATTACAAGTTGATCAAAAGAAGGATGGATTCTTTATTCATCAATCTAAATACACATATGAGCTATTAGAACGCTTTAAGATGGATGAAAGTAAGGTCTACAATACTCCAATTCCAGTCAATCATGGATTAGGTCCAGATACATCGAGTGATAGCGATGTGGATCTAACTCTTTATAGAGCCATGATCGGATCACTAATGTATCTAACAGCCTCTAGGCCTGACATAATGTTTGCTGGTTGTTTATGCGCAAGATATCATGCTAATCCGAAAGAGTCACATATGCAAGCTGTTAAACGAATCTTTCATTACCTCAAATGGAAACCTAAGCTGGGTCTTTGGTATCCGATTGATGGAGACTTAGATCTCGTAGCTTATACTGATTCGGATTATGGAGGATGCAATCAGAATAGGAAATCTACGACCGAAGGATGTCAATTCCTAGGAGGTAGATTTGTAACACCCGCCAAATTAGGACTAGTAATTAGTGCCTAATCATATGTTAATACATGTAATTAGTTCTGTGTTAGGCTAATTAATGTATCGAATTATATATATTGTTGAATATATACGAAAATGCGATTTGATTAAATCGTACGCGACTTAAATCGAATGTATTTCGATTCAATCAAATACGGACGTTGGTGACCCATTTTATTAAATAACACTTTTATATCCAAAAATATTATTTTGATAATATTTCGTATTCATTCGTATCGTACAAACCGAACTTACACAATTCAAAATATTAAAACGCGCAAACTAAATAAACTAACTTACGTTTTATAACACAAATATAAACTGATTTGTAAAATATTTAAATAATATATCGCGTAATAAATCGTAATTTAAAACTTATAATTAAAATGTAAATAATTATTTAACGTTTAAACGACGGAGCAAACGAACACCACGCGGAACGCGGGGCGAGAAAACTGAAAAGTGGGGATAAACCCCCACCTCCACCTTTCATTTTCCTCATTTCATTTCCTTTCTCCTCTCTCTCTCCTATTTTCTCTCTATTATTCAAAATCACCACCATCCACCTAAATCGCACAATACTACTACCAAACGCAACCGGATCATAAATATTTTTAGAGATTCTCGACCACCTCGCGACGATCTACAACGCTATCTTTCCGGATTTTCATTTCGGCAATTTGTAAGTTTCCGACAAAATCCCGAAACCTCTCGATTCTTAGTATTTTTCACTTGTGGTTGTTTATATAACATATATATGTCCCTTACTAAGTATATATCACGATTTCATAGCTTAAAAACGAGTTTAAAACGGATCTTTGGTCGGAATTATCGTGACAGCCGGATTTCTGGGCTGGTGTTCATCCATGCGACACAAGCCTTGTGTCGCATGTTGTGTCGTATTTTACCCTTTGTGTCGCACATTATGTCGTATTTCCCATGTTATGTCGTATAAAACCCACTATGTCGCACCTTGTGTCGTACCAAAGAATTTGTGTCGTAAGTTTTACGACACAACCACTATGTCGTATTCTATGTCGTATTTTCATACGACACAATCACTATGTCGCTGTTGAATCAGCATCTCGCATCTATGCGACACAACCATTGTGTCGCATAGACATTGTGTCGCATTCCTATGCGACACAACCCTTGTGTCGCATGACGAACTTTTGTGTCGCATATTGTGTCGCAAAACACAGAAAACTCAGATTTTTACTAAGTGTCGAGACCTAAAATTTTAACACCTGATTTTACCCAAATTCGGATCCAGATGCGTTTTTCGTCAAAGCAATATAGTAGAAATAAAAATTTTCCAAGCTGACCTGGCAGCTCGACCCCAGCCAGGGGCTCTGCCCCCGGACCCCCGTACTTAGATTCCGTAACGGCTTCTAAAACACAATCGAAACACATTTTTCAAAGTAAAACGCCACGAAATCACAATAATAATAGTTGAGATTATTATTACAAATCCATCACCAACGGGCCGTACATGTTTTCAAACAGTTAACAAATCAACCAAATCGTAGTAATTTGGACATATATATAGTTGTGTAACAACTACAAGAGTGATCTTTTGAGATACCCAATCATGATTATAACCATCGCGTGTCGTGGACACCCTCAGGTTACAAGTCTTTGGACTTCATATTCGGCTAATCAACTTACGTTTGTGTAAACGCATTCAGACTCAGGTGAGTCTCATAGCCCCTCTTTTACTGTTTTACTCAGGGGTGTGATATATTGCTCAACTTTTAACATGTGAACGCAAGTACAAACATTTCATATACTACATGAGTTTTTCGAAACTAATCATTTTAAAGTCCTCCGTCAGCATAGTTGTTAATACGTTGTAGCGTGAATATTAGTATATGGTACCATATAGGATTGACCCACCTCGTCCGGGTTAGCAAGCACTAACCGGGTAAACGGACGTACTAATATTTGGGAAGACGAATGTTGATTAGGCATTCGTGGAGGCACCTCGCCCGGAATTCTCTATAGGGGACCCGGCCCTCGAGTTAAGCTCAACTATGTGCTCATGGCTGTATACACGATGATTATCATTTAATTGCTGGATGCAATTCATTATTTAATTGCTGGATGCAATTCATTATTTAATTGCTGGATGCAATTCATTATTTAAATCTTGCGGTTCATACGATATTACTTGATTTCAAACCTGTGAGCTCACCAGCTTTATAGCTGACCTTTTAGCATATATCGCAGGTACCCAGCAGTAGGATGTTTCTGCTTCAGGATTTAGCTCGAGTCAGCATACAGACGATTGAGATTTTCTTGCATTAGTATATTTTGTACAAGTACTTATGTACTGAAATCTCATTTTATTTAACTCGAGCTATGTAAAGCTTTAAATGTTGTAAACATTTCAGTTATCAATATATTTTGTTAAAACGACGCATATAGAGTCGTTTGCTATTTATCTTTGTGCTTTGCTATTGATTAGTAACACCCAAATCAAGCTTCCGCAAATCATCAAATTTGGGGGTGTTACAAGATTAGTATCCTGGAAGTGCAAGAAGCAAACCTCGGTAGCCATTTCTACATGTGAAGCTGAGTATGTTGCAGCTGTTGCTCTCAAGTCCTTTGGATTCAACAGCAACTGCGGGATTATGGGTTAAATATAACCAATACTCCTATGATGATTGATAACGAATCTACTATGTCGATCACCAATAATCCGGTAAATCACAGTAAAACTAAGCATATTGATATTCGACATCATTTTATTAGAGATTGTGCTGAAAAGAAGTTGATACAGTTAGTTAAGGTTCCATCATTGGATAACTTAGCAGACCTATATACAAAGGCGTTCGACAGAGCAAGATTTGAGACGTTGGTTCAACTAAACGGAATGAGAAATCCAGAGTGATTAGTCTTCCAAGGGTATTTTTGTAATAGTTAGTATTTCTATGTTCATTAAAAAAAAAAAAAAAAAAAAAAAAAAGGGCGTATGGCATTCATTTGCTTGTTACCTAAGGGGAATCGCCTTCATTAAAGAATACAAACATAATATTCTTTGAAATTTTTTTTTTAAGTTTTTATCTGCAAAAACTAAGGGAAATGATAGTACATTAGGAGAATAAGCTTCACAATAATAAGCTTAAGTCCTAAGTATGATATGGTAGTAGGTTCAAATAAAGTTACTTTAGAACTACAGCGGTTCTATCATGTATGTGTCTATATTTATTTGATTATACACCTATATCCACAAGTTATAATTTGTCTATTTTTAGTGAAAACTTTAGATGGCTTCATCATATGATGTACTGGTAGGCAAATTATATGAAATTTTCTAAGTCTTAAGAAGTTAATTAACTACTTGTTTATTATCTTGTCTTTCTATTCTATGATGTATGACATTATTTCTTAATTGTTGAATGATGGTATTGCCATACACTGTTATCATGCCTTTTAATTGACAAATAGTAGAAATATGGGTATTAACTTAATTACTGGTAACTTTGTTGTACTAAGTACAGATCTGAAACCTTTAATTAAATTAATATTCTCAAATGTATTTTGAATTATGCTAGAAGGGATTCTCTGTTGTACTATGTACAGACTTGGATAACATAGCATATTCAAAGTATGGTTGATATTTGTCTAAACTTAAAATTCAAGTGTATGTTATATGTTTCGAAAAGATACATCATTTAGTAACCGCTACCTTGAAACTTAATGATGCAGTGTTATGCGTTTTACTTGAATTCTTCAGTATGTCATATAATAGGAAGCACTTGATAATATTCATACTAACAATAAAGTGTTTGCTTAGAAAATTAAGTATAATTTGTTTATGTGGATCATAATACTGGTAATCGTCTTGGACTGTCTATAAATAAACTATTCACTTTATGTGAGTAATGCATTTATTAATTATGCTATGTGGATAAAGGTATCTAAGATATAGTTTTATAAATATAAATGTATAAATGATAAATTTTAGTTGTAATTCTATAGTAATTTATTTGAATTTCATAAGGTATGTATACTAACAATCAACTTAGACTTTTTAAATAAATACTTAATTGCTTATTCTTTCTAATATGATCCCTAAGCAGATAAATTCTTATTCATTTTGTTTATGTATTTTGTTTTGCTCAAGTAATTAATAAAATGGTACTTGATACCAATGTTTACATAATTGTGTTTTTATCTTATTTTAGTTTATGTTTAATTTAAGATTTTGTGTTTATTAGGTTTTACCATTCGGAATTAAATTATACTGAATACTTTTGAGTTGAACAAACGTAACAAGTACAAGTGAAAAATAATTTTATTTTAGACTTGTACAAATGATGGGTTTTTTAATTTATACTAAGTATTTAATTCGCGTTTTTATTTATTCCTGCGAGTCGACTTAGTCAACTTGCGGATCCACTTGAAATCTCGCGAATCGGATACAGGGTATAAAATGGGAGGTCAAACGAGTCAACAGATCACCGGATCCACATCATTCGCGAGTTCACTTCAACTTAGCGAATCCGCTTCCAGGCGAAACGAGGCGAAACGTAGTTTTCGTTTGATTTCGATATTACGAGTGCGGAGAACGAGTTTTTGATCCATAGATTTTATTCACCTTTAGATTGCGAACATATTGAGGTAAAATACAACGGATTTCACCGTCTAATTAACGTGAAATCGAAGTTTTTATGAACTTAGGGTTTCGGTTTAACTTTTGATCGATTCACAACGATTAATGGATTGTTAGAACACGAATCCTTAGGGTTAATGTTAAACGAACCTTAATAAACGTGAATGTATCGTTTGATCGTGTTAAAACAAACAAAATCATCGATTTTAAGTTTAAACTCGCGACAGTTGTTCATCGAACGAGTTGAACCTTCGATTCAACTCGCAGCGAGTTGACTAGCGGATCGAGTTGATTAGCGGATCGACCAACGAGTTGACCTGCGGATCGACATGATTAGCGAGTTCACTTGGCTGCAGATCCAATCGCGAGTTGATAAGCGAAGCGAGTTGATAAGCAAAACGAGTTGAACTCGATTCGCTTAGGTGTCTTATGCGAATCCAGAACTTATAAATTTTTTTTAAACAAAAGGGTTTTTATAAGAGTTACGACTTTTTAAGTAATAACTAGTATATTTTTGGATTCCTATGACAATGTATATATATATATATCGAAAGTCTACCGATTCAAAACGTAATCGAGTAGCGTGTCCTAATTTTATATTAGCGGTATATTATATATTTTGATTTAATATATGTATACGACTTGAGACTATTTATGTAACGAGTTATATATATAAGTTTGCATTTAAACTAGGATGTAAGATGAATTACTATTCATAATACGTTATAGTTTAAAATCTATTACACGTGCATTTAATCTGTTGTTTGTGTTTATTATACAGATATGGCGAGACCATTTGATAAGAGCCACAATATTCTAGTAGATCTGAATCTACAGGCCAAGAGGGCTGATAGGGTGGCTGATATTCTTCGCTTTCTTGCACGGTCGCGTATTAGATATGCTATTACGGCCAATCCATTTATTTCTCAGACTATTCTGAACGATTTCTGGATGGATATCGTGCATGACCAATCTGTCAATCCACCAGAGATTCGGGCAACGGTTAATGGTCAATCGGTTGCATTTACTGCTGGATATCTTCGTGAGGTATTACAGCTGGGGACTGTAGAACAAGAGAATGGGGATTTGGAGATGCCTATGGACTTTATTGAGGGGGCAATCGGCCGTATGGGATATACGGGAGATAGGTGCGGGAACCAGTTTTAGAAGCCTCTGGTACTTGGACAGTGGAGGTTTCTGTGGCATGTGATGAATACCGTTTTTGCACCGAAGAAGGGTGGCTTCGATGAGTTAAGTCCTGTTATATTATCGGCTGCACTGTCCCTGGTTTATAATAAACCATACAGTTTCTGTGATCTCATTTTTGGAGAGATTGCAAGACAGATATCGGGTTCTGTTAGATCTAGATTTATGATCTACCTGAGGTTCTGTATGCTTATCATTCGACCGTCTACCGAACTTGGCTATACCTGAGCCGTTTTTAGTGGTGAATACCATTGATCAACGTGGATATAATGCCATGTTTATGCAGACAGTTAGGAAGGAAGGAGTGGTGAAACCGGAAGAACGACCACTTTTTGGGTATATTGTTGACCCAAACTACGTTACACCGCCAAATAATGGGTGGTTGGATGTTGTTCCTGCTGGTGCTGCTGCTGCTGATGTTTTACCTGAACCTGATGCTGAGGAGGTTCAACCTGAAGATCCACAAGGGCTCCTTGTGGATGTTCTTATTCAGGTTGGTCAGGTTGATCAGCAAGTGAACCAAGAGGTTGCTGCACAAGTTGTGCAAGAAGTTTTGGTTCAGAATGATGATGCTACTGATCCCTTGCTACGGGATATTGATAGTTATTTTATACCACCTGAGGTAATATTTTATTTATATAATAATATAGATACTTAGTTGATAGATTGTTTTTATTAATCATAAATGCATAATATTATTTATTATATAATGATTATGATATAGATATTTAGTTGATTAGGTAACATTACTAATTATAAAATATGAATATCATTATATACAGGAAGCTGAGATTGCAGACCCAGAGGTCATTAGACCTGAGGGTGAGCAAAGGCAGGTTGATAGTTCAGCAGTTTTACCTGCTAAGGTATTAAAGCTGAATAATCTTAAATATATATTTATCTAGTTTGATAGAGTTTTATGTTAATCATAAATGGTAAATATATTTAGGAACCAGTTGGTCCATCTGGCAAGTATGATGGACATTCAACTGACGATTCCAGTGATACCGAGGATGATCTTGTAGATCTGTCCACGAGTATTCCGGCTGGAATGACTGAGCAACGATCAAGGCTTGAGGTTGATCCTGCTCAGAAGCTGAAGCTCAAGCGTAAAGTCAATGAACCAGATCCAGATTTCATTGTTCATGATTTGGATGCTGAGGAGACTGTTACTCAGTTGATGAAGCGTCCGAGAACGCTGACTATTAGAGAAGGTTAGTATTGATTATAAAAGTTAAATAATCTTAACTTGTTGTTTATCAGGAGTTAAACTGAGACAGTTAATTCTGTATACAGTTGCTCAAGATACACCACAGGTGGAGAAGGATACACCGGTGGTTTCTGAACAGATATCTATACCGCTTCAGGTATGAGATATAAGTTCTATAACTATAACTGTTATGCAATTAAATAGAGTTTGGAACAGAGTAATCTGTAACAATAACTGATTTTAATTGTGTTTAACTTTACAGCATGAGGTTGCTGATCTAGTTCGTGCGGCGAAATTTCCGACGAATAAAGGAGCTAGATTTGCGGCAAACTTGCTTACGCAAGCTTTGTCTCAGCCTCATAAACCGCTGATAAGAGACTGGCATATTGAGTCTCTTACACCGCCTGGACCTAGAACGATACCTGTTACTCCAACGACTGATGCTGAAAGGATTACGTCCTTAGAGTCGAGGGTAAAGGATTTAGAGAAGCTTGCTTCTCAGATTCCAGAGCTGGTGTCGAATAATCTTCTTCTTGCTCAGCAGATGCTCAAACAGAGTGAATCTTACAATCTACTGATGAAGACTCATGAGACTTTGCTTGCGGACTTCAATGTTCAGAGACTGAAATTATCTTCCTTGGAGAGTTTGGTCTTGAGATCGCATTCAGGACAGTCTACTCAGGGGGAGATATTGGTATATCTGGAGTCTTGCAAAGAAAATGAGCTGAAGAGGAAGAGATATTCAGACAAAGACGATGATCCCAATGCACCTAGTGGTGAGCAGACTGGTCCTTCAAAGACTGGTGAGCAAACTATGATTCAGGGGGAGTCTGGTGGTAATGCTGGTGCAAGCGGTTCTGGAGCTGGTACAAGTGCAGATAAGACTGTACCGGGTGATACTGAAGCTGGTAAGATAGCTTAGTATTATCATAGCACTGTAATATTTGTAATAGTTTGTAGTGAACAAATGTAAACTTAATTTTATTGTGTAAGTATATTCGGCTTAAGGTTATTATTATTTTAAGTAAAATATGTTTGATGTAATTTAAGTTTATATAATTATATGTTAAGATAAAATAGTGACCGAAAGTCTTCCGACTCATTGAGTAGTCGAGCGGCGTGTTCCGAATAATATCGGCGGTCAAAATTTTATAATAACATATGCATTTTAGACTTGAGAGTTTGCATACTGACAAGTTAAAAATGTATTAGTTGTAACTAGACAAATGATATATAATTTAAAGGTTAAATTGATAATGAATTAGATCAATTAACACTTGGAAATTATATAAGGTAATTAATAATAAATTTAAATGTTTGGTGATTATTCGCAATGCATTAGAATTTAAAATTAATTATTATTATTTGTTAAGTAGGTTATAAGACTTAAGAGATTTTGGATTGATTCAGGGTAATCAATAAAATATTTTATAAGTTATATGTAAATTTCGTTTATATTTTAGGTTAAAATATATAAAAGGATTAATAAAGAAATTCTTAGATTGGTTCAGGGAAATCAATGAAGAATTTGAATTATTAATATATTTGTATTTATGTTTTTTCTAGGAATGGAAATGCTAGATCTATCAGATTCAGAAGATGATATTTTGGATGAGATAGATGAAGAGATTGATTATGATATTGAAGAAGGAGAGTTCAAACTTCCTGAAGACTGGACTGCAGTATTTGAATCTGTGATAGATGAAGGTGTTGATCTGGATGCAAATGTAGATGAACATGTTGTGAATCCATCAACGACTGAATTTGTTTTTGTAAATGAACAAGGAGAATCAGTTATTGATTTAGAAGCGTTTGAGAATGCTTCTGAAGATTCGGATACTGAGGTTGAAGAAATAGAGGATAAATACAAACATATGGTTGGTAATCCTATGTTTTTTTTAAAGAACTGCTAAAGAAGAAAAAGGAAAATAAGCCACGCATTTTGAAAGAAGTTGATATTACTGGAAAGCGTGTACTTAAAACTGGCATTATTGGATGGTATTATGACTCTGACCTGAAGCTCTTTGCGATCAAAAGGTTTGACGGGGTTCAATATTTTGAAAAGAAGCTTGCAGTGTTTAATTCGTTTCCTCGATATGAGATTCGAGACTTGGCTAGATTAGATATGATAAATCCAAGTGATGATGACTATGCTAAGTATGTTGAGCGTATCATTAGGACTGAAGGATTATCTATGAAGTTCTTGAAGATTAAGCCAAGGAAAGGAAAAACGATAAAGCTAAACGAACTCAGTCAAAGGACAGGAAGAAGAAGAAGGAAGAAGGTTTATCCAGCGGTCAACTGTATTAAGCAAATACCTATGAAGACTATGCCTCAGAATATTTTGGGAAAGTTGAAATATTGGGGGGTAGATGCTGGATCAGGAGAAGCCTTTATGATTGAAGTTGATGATGAGTATCCTGATGGAGAAAAAGAGATTCTTCGTGTATATGATCACAGACACCTGATGAACTTATCAAAGGAAGATCTGATTATGTTGTACAAGAACAAGATCATATCTACTATTGGTTGGGGTGATTTAGCACGAGATTATCACAGGATGGTTAAAACATGCATCAAGCTTAAAATTTTTGCAGGTAGTAAAATTTACTCTTGAAAATCAAAGACAGCGTGAAGATAAAGACGCTAGAGCTATTGTCAAGGGGAAGTCTGTTGAGACATAGATTGTGACAACAGATCTAGCTTGAAATAGGACTGGTGTAATTATTATTACGTTTGTACATTGGTTTAGATTTGTAAATAAATATTTGTTTTGTTAGTAATATTCGTTGAACATATTATTTTGTTAAGTTAGACGAATTATTAAATACAAAATAAATATATATGTTTTGTGCAAGGCGAGTCGACTTCTCAAGTCGCAGCGAGTTGAGCTGCAAGATGAGAACTGAACTCGCGGAACATTAGTCTGGCGAGCCGAGTTCTGATTTGGGCTTGGGCTGCTGCGAGTTGGACCGAACTCGCTGGCCCATGCGAGCCGAGATGAACCAGAATATATAAACGATTTTAATTAGAAAATCGTTAACACTTTTGCATTATTATTCTTCATCTGCGAATTCAAGAAACTAGAGAAAACAAACCTAACGGCTAGGCTTTGACGTTTTATCGTTTAAAGTTAAGCTTTAATATACGCAATTACGAACTTACTCGTTATTAGTAAGATAACACCGTATTGAGAGATTCCGCACCTTAATACTACAGATAACGAAGTTATCGATCCTAAGAACTAGGGACTTACAGATTTGGACATTATGATTGAATAAGTGACATTCTGATTGTTGTGGACTGATTGCTGATTGTTGTTGACTGATTGCTGATTGTTCGGATGAGTCTTGTGTCTTCGGGACCCTGACAACACTCCATATTTCTTACTAATACGGATATGATTATTGATAGTACTATCGGACGACGGTCCCTGATCGCACCCCGAACGATCGGTTCAGGAATTGCTTCCTGTCGTCATCGGACCTCACGCTCGAGGCGGGTGATCAGAGGGTTTTAAATTTATAAATGCTGGGAAGCCTAAGTTTTATTACTACCTACTGCTCTAAGAATATTAGGGTAGTAAGCGGTAAGTCTGACTCAGGTGTCGTTCTTAAAATCGGAGCGAATCGAAATGAATTAAATACCTCAGAGAATAGGAGCTAATAGGATAAGTTTAATAGAGTAGGTAGGGTTTGTTTTTTGGTATTTTCTTATTTAACTAAGATGCAGGAAAATAAAATACTACACTACGGATAGGGTAAGCAGATAGATAGAGTTGTGATTGCTGAAGTTTCGGTATTCAGGTTTCGGGATGATGTTCATTATAAAAGATGATTGGAGACTTGCCTTAAATACTATCAATAGAGGTTTGGTGTAAACACTAGCACCTTACGATTTAAAGTGGAAACCCTAAGTCGTATGTCACTGAGTACTAGGCTATCATGATTCTGATCAGATCAGGCTGCTCAACCCCCAACACTGTCCGATGAGGACAAGTGACCCTTCTTGGGATTAACACTGGGTGCATGAATAAGGTAACATACCGATATTTAATTTCTGACCGTTCTTAACACCTAGTTCTAATTGATTTTATTAAGGTTTGTACTGATTGCTTGTTATTGTATGTTAAACTGTCGGTTATGTTGGATAAGGGGGTTTAAGCATCTTACACTACAGCTGAATGTTTGCTTTCTTTTCCAGATCCCTTAGACTTAGTTGAGGAGCACAAGTACTTCCGTCAAGGTGTAGACCCTCCTTTGCGATCAAACGTTCATCCCTAGATTTGTTTCACGGTGTATACTACATTTTTCAGCAGTTCCACAGCTTTGTATATACCTAGACCATGTTCAGGAAGGGTGACTTCCAGGTATCCACGGTGTCATATGCTTACGACCGGTCCGTAGCTTCCACGCATTTGTACTCCACCAGAGGTGTTTCCAGCGCTATACTAAGTACTGGGCCGTTTTACAGCATGTCCACAGCTTCAACAATAACACAGATAACTATCTACCGATACTAGGGTTGATCAGATCCTAATACTAAAGTAATAGCCATGTGAAAGCTTGGAAAGGGTGTATATGGTGGTTTAGATCTACCGCTTGAAAAGTTTAACCCGATACATAACATAACAATTTCCAATAACATATTTAATTAAAGATTAATTTAACATCATCCCTACTCCTAAATATCTACATTCCAACAATCACAATATTACACTACTCAATAAACATGGCAACAAATAAAGCACATACCATAATATTACGCATGGATAATTCAGACATAATAACAGTATGAGGGAATAGATATCACCGGATAATAGAGCAGCGTAACAGAGAGAAAATAATTGCAATCCTTGAATACCAGCTTGAACAGCAATACTCCTTTATTACAAAGATTGTCTCTCCTCTAATCTACTAGCTACCCTCTAATTTCTCCTCTAACTCCTAAGAGTAGTGCTAGAGAGAGAAATTAGAGAGAGAAACTAACTAAGAAATGAAATTAAAAGAGAAAGTGTGTGTGAAAGTGAATTGTGTTGTGAGTGGATGAATGTGTTGAATGAGGAGGTTGATGCCACTATTTATAGGCATACAAGATACGATTTTACACTTAACACCCTTGCTCCAATTTAATACTGAAATACACCCCCTAGCTATGAAATTCGACACCGTAAAGGGGGTATACCACCCTAAATAGGGCGTATTCGGTAGCAAATAGGGCGTATTCAGTAGCAAATAGGGCGTATCCGGCAGCGTAGAGGGGGTATACCACCCCTAGAAGGGGGTATACCACCCCATAAAGGGGGTATACGGCCCTTTTAAGGGGGTATACGGCCCCTTTAGGGGGGTATACGGCCCTTAGAGGGGTGTATGCCCTTGGTCCGTAGTCTTGTGTGCTGGATCGTAAGTCTTGTGTGCTGGATCGTACTCGTTTGGCTCTAACTTCTTCGTTCTTGATCTGTTTTCAACGTTCTTTATATCCACGCGTTCGTATTCTCCAGACCTACATTTTAAGATATTTATTAAGTTCCAGATCGGAGTTTTATGATAAAATAGCGTGTCGAACGAATTATGCCTATTTAAGTGTGTTTTTCGTCCATTTACCGTCGTTTTTGAAATATTTATAAAGTTACGAACTTTTTAACAAAATGTGGTAAATGTGAGCTTTATCGGCATGATTTTGTTAATTAAGTGCCAAATATGAGGTAAAAGATGCGCGTAAAACATGAATTTTTACGTCAAATCAGTCCCACTCTTGTGATAGATACGTTATCCTTGAGTGAATATTATCCAGGAACGGAACGGATTGCTTATGGTGGATGAGTTGGTTATCTTATGTGCTTATTTCATATCATATGTCCTACTTACTAAATTAACACAGCAAAATTGTATTCTTTATGTATGTGTCTTATTAAACCTGCTTAACTCACCAACATACGTGTTGACATTTTCGAGCATATCTTTTCAGGTTATACTAGTGGACTTAAAGAAGTGGATAAGAGAACTTATTGGACCTTTAGGGTTGCATTAAGAGTTATTCAAGACTTGTGGTACATCTTTAAGGTTGTTTGTGAAGGCTTGTTTTGCCTTAACATTGTAGTATACGTTTGATTGTAAGATTTTAAATTCATTGTTGAAATGTATGCATGACATGAACCGTTATTCATGTTAATGGCATCATGACACATTGGATATTGTATTTCATATAGAATTCTTTATAATGATGTGTTATGATCCTATCACCGTTATATCCCGTTGTTTCCGCTTTAGACGGGGTGTGACAGATTGGTATCAGAGCCATTGTTTATAGAGATCTAGGTGGATTGGCCTAGACTATAAATAAGGAATCCGCATATAGAACATGAGTTAGGAAGTTATGTGTGCATACAATTCCGTGAAGCTAGTTGTAGCTGGTGTCGATCATTCATCTTAACCATTTCAAATAAGAAGGACGTTGTAAGCTTTTCTTCATCATCTTATGACTCTTTATGTGGTTCGTCTACATGTTGCTTAGGATTCCATAACTATCTGATCTCTTTCCGTAAATACAAAGCTTATTGTGATACAAGGACTTGGAAGATAAGTATGTGTATGAAAGAATACTTTCACAATTATGGCTGCAGACGTAATTGACAAAGGTGTTCAGACGTATGTGTGCGTATCCAACCATGTTTGCGTGTCTCATATGCTATCTTTATGTCATATGGTAATAAAATACCAATTATATTCCTTACCGAATCATTCTTATGTTGTGAGTCTTGTGCATTTATGCCTAGACAAACACCAAATATTCGTCTATTCTATACTCATATGAATTCGAAATGTTAGTGAGCATACT
The DNA here is from genome assembly GCA_949592205.1 of Helichrysum umbraculigerum. Taxonomy (NCBI): domain Eukaryota; kingdom Viridiplantae; phylum Streptophyta; class Magnoliopsida; order Asterales; family Asteraceae; genus Helichrysum; species Helichrysum umbraculigerum. The sequence goes on along the minus strand of CATIUR010000007.1, from coordinate 17,234,756 downwards.
ACTAAGACGCGTTACTCATAAATTTTACTCATGGAAAAGAAACACTTGGTGGTGGTCGTGCAAGTAAAGGTGGTGATTGAACTGATGGTTGAACTTGAGGAATTTGTGGTGTTGAAGGCAAGAACTCCAATGTTGTTGCGACCATTGCACAACAGTGGTGGGCCTTAATATTCAAAATTGTCATGCAAGTTAGTAACAACATATTGAATCACGGTAGAGCTAAGGACACCGAAGGCAAAAACGGAACCAATAGTTGAGAATCTAAATGATGGGAATGGTGATGGCGCGAAACGGATGGAAAATGAAGGAACTGCTAAAGGAGAAATATTCTTTCAATAACTAAATGAAGAAGTTAGTGAACAAGTTTTGAAATTTCTCTACGAGGGGAGTTAAGCATGCAACATATATCTGAAAATTTCATGAGTTGGCAAGAATTAGACCTCATCCCGTGGCACTCTAAGCTAAGAGAATTGAGAAGATGCATCAATGGCTTTGTTCTAGAAACTAGCAGGACGGTAGAAATGACTGAGCATCCTACCATCCAAGGCGCAATACTGATGGGTGGATTGTCAATCGATGAAACCAATAAGACATGGAATGTATAAACAGTACCAAGAACTAGAGGGTACTCAAGAAATTCATAAATACTAACGCATGAAGAGAGGGTTACATTGGTTCACATCTTCTGTGAGTAAGATGTAACTACTATCATCACACATCTACATCATGTTATATTTATTCAAACTGCAACTTAAGTGGCCGCTTTACAATTGAAGGTCGGATGACAGCTCGTCAAGTGGCACCAATCAACGTGGTAGAAAACTGATGGCTTGTTTTGGGTGAGGGACATTGGAACAATTTTGTTAGTGAAAGCACATAGAGACTAAAAGAGATTATATAGGGGTGTACTTTAGTGCTAGAAGATTACTCTTTTAGCATTGATTTGTTGCCCTTAGGACTCGGGGGTTTTGGTATAGTTGTGGGAATGGATTAGTTGACGAAATTCAGGTGAAAATTGTATGTGTGAGAAAGTATTCCGTATACGACTTAAATGGTGGTGAAATACTTGAGACTCGCATAGAACCATCCGGAGACGAACAGAAACAACTCACGAGCGTAAAGGCCGAAGAGTTAAAACTCAAAAACTTCCTATTATCAACGATTTCCTCGTAGTCTTCCCGGAAGACTTAGAAGGACTTTATCCCTCCTTACTCGAAAAATTTTGTATCGATCTTATTCTTGGAGCAACCCCAGTTGCAAAAGCTCCATATCGCTTAGCACTATTTGAATGTAAGAATTATTTAATCCACTTTAAGATGCTCCAAGACAAAGGTTTTATTCGCCCTAGTCATTTCTCCATGGGAGCACCTGTCTTATTTGTCAAAAAGAAAGATAGTTCTTTTCATATGTGCATTGATTATCGTGAACTTAATAAACTTACGGTCAAGAATCGTTGTCCTCTTCCAAGGATATATGATTTGTTCGATCAACTTCAAGATGTTCAGTGGTTTTCAAAAATCAATCTTTGTTCTAGTTATCATCAATTGTTGGTACATGAATTAGACATACCAAAGACTGCGTTTAGGACTCGTTATGAACATTTAAAATTTCTCGTTATGTCTTTCGCTCTTACTAATGCGACTATAGCATTCATGTATTTAACCAAATACGTGTGTAAACCGCATCTCGACGAATTTATCATACTTTTTCATCTGCGACATTCAAATTTATTCTAAAACTAAGGAGGAGCATGATGTTCCCTTAAGACTAATTATGGAGTTACTTTTGAAAGAAAAGGTCTATGCAATATATTGGGAGTACGATTTGACTACAGGAGGTTTGTTTTTCTTGGAAACGTTGTGAACAAAGAAGTTATTCTTGTGAATTTTAGCAAAATAGAAGCTGTAAAGGGATGAAAGGTCCCACAGTTACCATCGGAGGTTCGTAAAGCATTTAGGATCTACAGGCTATTATCGGCATCTTATCGAGGATTTTACAAAGATCGCTCAACTACTCACATATATATATATAAATATAAGATGTTTGTTTTGGGATAGAAAAAAAAAATCTTTTCAAACATTGAAGGATGTCTTGTGTAATGCATCAACTCGGACTCTTCCCGACGGATCGGAGGATTTCGTTGTGTATTGTGATGCATTAGACCGAGGTCTGAGTTGTGTGTTAATTGAATGGGAAATGTAATCGTATTCGTCTCTCGACAACTCAAGATACATAAGCATTACTATATTGCCCACGATTTGGAACTTGGAGCGGTAGCATTCGTACATATGTGATGAAGACACTACTTGTATGGAATGAAGAACGCTATGTATACCGATCATAGGAGATTTTAACACATCTATGTTCAAAAGAAGTTGAACACGATACAAATGAGGAAGCTTGAATTATTTAGTGTTGCAATTGTGAAATTTGATACTATCTGGGGAAGACGGATGTTGTTGCAGATGTTTCGAGTAGGAAGAAAGAGTATGCCAAGGTGAGTGCAAATCAAGTATGACGATACACTCTGACATTAAGTATAAGATGTTCAAAGTACATGATGAAGCGTTAAGGGATACTCTTATACAACACGAAAAGTTGCATGGGTTAGATAAACAGTTGAAACACGAAGTGGATGCGCTATTACATCTTATGAGAAGATTATGGATTTCTTTGCTAGGTGGTCTATGGACACTAGTATGAACAGAGTACGTAAGTCAAAAATATTTCATACGTCGAAAAGTATCTCGATATTATGGAATTGTATTGGTGACTGGGAACGAAGAAGGACATCATTAAGTACATTATTCAATTAGTCAATGCATGATCTGTTTGAAGTTCAAGGCTGAATATTTGAGACTCTCAGGTCTATTACAGCAACCGGAGTTTCCCGAATGGAAAAGGGGAAAATATGACTATGGATTTCGTTACGAAGTTTCTTAGAACTAGTAGTGGGTGCGATTCGATTTGGGTAATTGTGGATAGAATGACTGAGTCTACTCATTTTTTTAGCTATTCACGAGAACTACAAAATGGAGAAATTGGCGAGGTTGTGTATTAACAATGTAGTAGCAAGGTCTGGAGTGTTTATGTCAACTATATCTGATTTTGATGGTTATTTTACATTAAAATTTTGGCAAATGTTACGGAAAGCTTTGGGAACGCGTTTTGATTTGAGGATGGTTTATCATTATCGAACTGAAGGACGGAGTGAGCGAAACATTCAAACATTTGAGAGTATGCTTAGAGTGTGTTATCGATTTTGGTGAAAGTTGGGATACCCACTTACCACTAGTCGAGTTCTCATACAACACAGTTATCATTCTAGTATTCAATGTGCACTAGTTCAAGCACTTCAGGAGTGTAGGAGTCATTCATTGTAGCGTGGGTTGAAGTTGGATTAAAGTCAGTTGATTGGATTGAAATAGTCCATGAAGCTATTGACAAGATCATTCAAATCAATGAGAGGTTGGAAACAGTACGAGTTAGGCAAAAGAGTCATGCAAACAAATGACGAAAGCAGATAGAGTTTTATGTTGGGAATCATATATTGTTTAAAATGTTACTTTGGGAAGGTGTTGTACATTTTGGGAAGTTTGAAATATTAGCATATGTGTTGTTGGACCATTCTAAATCATTGAACGTATGGGTTCAATGACACATCGATTGAAAGTTGTCACAAGAGTGAAGTGGTGTTCGCGAAGTATTTCATATGTAAAATCTAAGAAAGTGTAGGCTAGTAAAGTCTTCCATGTGTTTCTAGAAGGAGTTCACAGGGAATCACAGATAACATTGTATAGAGAAACTGGTTGAAACCATGGATTGAGAGGTCAAATCTCGAAGCACAGAAAGTTTTAAATTGTCATTTCCTGATCGAACGCTTAACGAGGATTTGAATTTACTTTGAAACGAAAAGAGTGTACAAAGCTTAATTTTACATACTTATTCAGTGATCGTGTTGACAGTATAGCTCCGACTGAATTTCGGGACGAAATTCTCTCAACTGGGGGATAATGTGACAACCGTCACCAAACCGTTATCGTAGTTCGAGCAATAAAAAGTCATTTTTGTGAAAATACTAATTTCAATGATTTCTTTACATCAAAGTCTTCGTTTTTGAAAATATAATCCAACTCAAAAAGAATCAACGCAATCGGACATGTAACGAAGAATATACGAGGTTTCACGGTTCGGGCCATAACTTTCTTATTCGGACTCCAAATGAAATGAATCCAAAGCCCACGGTCTTAAAAATCATTGGGCTATAACTTGTATAAGTATTTACTCATAATTTCCTGAAGAAAAATCGACCCAATACCATCTTTGATAGATCCATCCGATCGGCCCAACCCAAAAACCCTAACTTGGGCCCAAACCATTCTATACCTATAAATACAAAATTAAATTAAACCCTAACCCCTTTTTACCGTCATAAATTCGTTTATGCTGCTGCCCTTAGGAGTTCTACCGACCAAAACAAAGAAACCCCAAGATCGAGTCGAGTTTTTGTGTTTCGGGTGTTACGTCTTGTGTATTCGTGTAGGTATTTTCCTCTTAAACCCTAATCTACAGATTTTCTTTATATTTTTATGATATAGATATGTATTAGGGTTGATTTATACTTTTGGGGAAGGGTTATGTCGAGTTTAGTGCGTTTTGCAAACCGAAAGTTATATAATCGAAATCTCATAATCTGTCCGGATTTTTCAGACGTGTTCGACGGTCTATTTGACCTGTTTACGTTCGATTTTAGGCTTCGGCCAAAACTAAAAAGTTGTAGATCTTGATGTTTTACATAGGCCTAAGAGGTTTCGGCCTCTGAAACGCATTCTATTATTTTATAAAAATTATTTCATTAACTGTTGCTGTGTATGACGAATTTTCAGAAAAAAACTTTTATAAACTTAAATCGGTTTTATTCGGTTCAAATCCATTGTATTCCTAGTGAATGAAATCATTAGGATATGTTTGAAATCAGTAGTTAAATCATTATGAGTGAATAATATTCGTTTGATTGAGCGTTTTGGATTGTTTACACAAGGATTTAGGTTTGATTATACAAACCCTAAATCTGGGCAGAATTGTTTATCGGTTTGGGGACGGTGTAACTTGATCGTTTTATAGTGATTTTGATGAAACTCGAGTCTAAACATAAGTATTAAAAGTCTATTTTCAAATGATGTTGGTTTCGTGTCCAAATGTTGAGTATAAGTTGGTCAAAATGATTTTATAAAAGTGAATGTCAATTCTGAGTTTTTCGGTTCATAAGTTCGGTTAACTTGTCGATTTTAGAAACGTATGTCAAACTAATAATTGGGTCTTTAAATTTTTACTGGAGTAATTTTAAAGTGTTAACAATTTTGTGTAAAAATATTATAATCTTGGTAAGTTTTTAACTATTTTAAATAAATTGTAACTTTTGTGTATTTGGAAATTATTGTTGTTTCTGAGCAGATTACTTTGGTGAATTTTTAAAAATAGTTAACTATAGAATTAAGCTCTAGAAAAATTACAGGATGTTCTTAACAATTGAAGAGTCATTGATAAAATTTGTAAAGTCAAATGATTTCATTAATTTATGGTTTAAAATTCGTAAAATGGTACAAAATTCTGGACAGAATCTGAAATACACAATAGAGTTGATTTTTGTAAAGATACATGAGGTTTGAGTTGTGAGGAAACGTAGTAGAGGTGATTTGGACTTGGGATACAATGGAAAGACATAGATATGTCTAGGTTGTAACCTATATGTGTATATGTTCATTTGTAGATTGGCGAGTTGTTTGGTGGATTCAATTGAGGGCAATACTTACTTTGGTGTTCAAGGTGAGTTTTGCGGCCCCATTTTCCTTACTTATTTTCCGTTGGGGGAAAAGAATGCTCAAATAGATTTCGAACTGTTTTCTTATGCTGTGTAAACTATCTGAGTTTTCTGATTTGTAAATTATGATTGAATAAGTGACATTCTGATTGTTGTGGACTGATTGCTGATTGTTGTGGACTGATTGCTGATTGTTCGGATGAGTCTTGTGTCTTCGGGACCCTGATAACACTCCATATTTCTTACTAATACGGATATGATTATTGATAGTACTATCGGACGACGGTCCCACTCTTGTGATAGATACGTTATCCTTGAGTGAATATTATCCAGGAACGGAACGGATTGCTTATGGTGGATGAGTTAGTTATCTTATGTGCTTATTTCGTATCATATGTCCTACTTACTAAATTAACACAGCAAAATTGTATTCTTTGTGTATGTGTCTTATTAAACCTGCTTAACTCACCAACATACGTGTTGACATTTTCGAGCATATCTTTTCAGGTTATACTAGTGGACATAAAGAAGTGGACAAGAGAACTTATTGGACCTTTAGGGTTGCATTAAGAGTTATTCAAGACTTGTGGTACATCATTAAGGTTGTTTGTGAAGGCTTGTTTTGCCTTAACATTGTAGTGTACGTTTGATTGTAAGATTTTGAATTCATTGTTGAAATGTATGCATGACATGAACCGTTATTCATGTTAATGGCATCATGACACATTGGATATTGTATTTCATATAGAATTCTTTATAATGATGTGTTATGATCCTATCACCGTTATATCCCGTTGTTTCCGCTTTAGACGGGGTGTGACAGATTGGTATCAGAGCCATTGTTTATAGAGATCTAGGTGGATTGGCCTAGACTATAAATAAGGAATCCGCATATAGAACATGAGTTAGGAAGTTATATGTGCATACAATTCCGTGAAGCTAGTTGTAGCTGGTGTCGATCATTCATCTTAACCATTTCAAATAAGAAGGACGTTGTAAGCTTTTCTTCATCATCTTATGACTCTTTATGTGGTTCGTCTACATGTTGCTTAGGATTCCATAACTATCTGATCTCTTTCCGTAAAAATAAAGCTTATTGTGATACAAGGACTTGGAAGATAAGTATGTGTATGAAAGAATACTTTCACAATTATGGCTGCAGACGTAATTGACAAAGGTGTTCAGACGTATGTGTGCTTATCCAACCATGTTTGCGTGTCTCATATGCTATCTTTGTGTCATATGGTAATAAAATACCAATTATATTCCTTACCGAATCATTCTTATGTTGTGAGTCTTGTGCATTTATGCCTAGACAAACACCAAATATTCGTCTATTCTATACTCATATGAATTCGAAATGTTAGTGAGCATACTACTAAGACGCGTTACTCATAAATTTTACTCATGGAAAAGAAACACTTGGTGGTGGTCGTGCAAGTAAAGGTGGTGATTGAACTGATGGTTGAACTTGAGGAATTTGTGGTGTTGAAGGCAAGAACTCCAATGTTGTTGCGACCATTGCACAACAGTGGTGGGCCTTAATATTCAAAATTGTCATGCAAGTTAGTAACAACATATTGAATCACGGTAGAGCTAAGGACACCGAAGGCAAAAACGGAACCAATAGTTGAGAATCTAAATGATGGGAATGGTGATGGCGCGAAACGGATGGAAAATGAAGGAACTGCTAAAGGAGAAATATTCTTTCAATAACTAAATGAAGAAGTTAGTGAACAAGTTTTGAAATTTCTCTACGAGGGGAGTTAAGCATGCAACATATATCTGAAAATTTCATGAGTTGGCAAGAATTAGACCTCATCCCGTGGCACTCTAAGCTAAGAGAATTGAGAAGATGCATCAACGGCTTTGTTCTAGAAACTAGCAGGACGGTAGAAATGACTGAGCATCCTACCATCCAAGGCGCAATACTGATGGGTGGATTGTCAATCGATGAAACCAATAACACATGGAATGTATAAAAAGTACCAAGAACTAGAGGGTACTCAAGAAATTCATAAATACTAACGCATGAAGAGAGGGTTACATTGGTTCACATCTTCTGTGAGTAAGATGTAACTACTATCATCACACATCTGCATCATGTTATATTTATTCAAACTGCAACTTAAGAGGCCGCTTTACAATTGAAGGTCGGATGACAGCTCGTCAAGTGGCACCAATCAACGTGGTAGAAAACTGATGGCTTGTTTTGGGTGAGGGACTTTTGAACAATTTTGTTAGTGAAAGCACATAGAGACTAAAAGAGATTATATAGGGGTGTACTTTAGTGCTAGAAGATTACTCTTTTAGCATTGATTTGTTGCCCTTAGGACTCGGGGGTTTTGGTATAGTTGTGGGAATGGATTAGTTGACGAAATTCAGGTGAAAATTGTATGTGTGAGAAAGTATTCCGTATACGACTTAAATGGTGGTGAAATACTTGAGACTCTCATAGAACCATCCGGAGACGAACAGAAACAACTCACGAGCGTAAAGGCCGAAGAGTTAAAACTCAAAAACTTCCTATTATCAACGATTTCCTCGAAGTCTTCCCGGAAGACTTAGAAGGACTTTATCCCTCCTTACTCGAAAATTTTTTTATCGATCTTATTCTTGGAGCAACCCCAGTTACAAAAGCTCCATATCGCTTAGCATTATTTGAATGCAAGAATTATTTAATCCACTTTAAGATGCTCCAAGACAAAGGTTTTATTCGCCCTAGTCATTTCTCCATGGGAGCACCTGTCTTATTTGTCAAAAAGAAAGATAGTTCTTTTCATATGTGCATTGATTATCGTGAACTTAATAAACTTATGGTCAAGAATCGTTGTCCTCTTCCAAGGATATATGATTTGTTCGATCAACTTCAAGATGTTCAGTGGTTTTCAAAAATCAATCTTTGTTCTAGTTATCATAAATTGTTGGTACATGAATTAGACATACCAAAGACTGCGTTTAGGACTCGTTATGAACATTTAAAATTTCTCGTTATGTCTTTCGCTCTTACTAATGCGACTATAGCATTCATGTATTTAACCAAATACGTGTGTAAACCGCATCTCGACGAATTTATCATACTTTTTCATCTGCGACATTCAAATTTATTCTAAAACTAAGGAGGAGCATGATGTTCCCTTAAGACTAATTATGGAGTTACTTTTGAAAGAAAAGGTCTATGCAATATATTGGGAGTACGATTTGACTACAGGAGGTTTGTTTTTCTTGGAAACGTTGTGAACAAAGAAGTTATTCTTGTGAATTTTAGCAAAATAGAAGCTGTAAAGGGATGAAAGGTCCCACAGTTACCATCGGAGGTTCGTAAAGCATTTAGGATCTACAGGCTATTATCGGCATCTTATCGAGGATTTTACAAATATCGCTCAACTACTCACATATATATATAAATATAAGAAGTTTGTTTTGGGATAGAAAAAAAAAATCTTTTCAAACATTGAAGGATGTCTTGTGTAATGCATCAACTCGGACTCTTCCCGACGGATCGGAGGATTTCGTTGTGTATTGTGATGCATCAGACCGAGGTCTGAGTTGTGTGTTAATTGAATGGGAAATGTAATCGTATTCGTCTCTCGACAACTCAAGATACATAAGCATTAATATATTGCCCACGATTTGGAACTTGGAGTGGTAGCATTCGTACATATGTGATAAAGACACTACTTGCATGGAATGAAGAACGCTATGTATACCGATCATAGGATATTTTAACACATCTATGTTCAAAAGAAGTTGAACACGATACAAATGAGGAAGCTTGAATTATTTAGTGTTGCAATTGTGAAATTTGATACTATCCGGGGAAGACGGATGTTGTTGCAGATGTTTCGAGTAGGAAGAAAGAGTATGCCAAGGTGAGTGCAAATCAAGTATGACGATACACTCTGACATTAAGTATAAGATGTTCAAAGTACATGATGAAGCGTTAAGGGATACTCTTATACATCACGAAAAGTTGCATGGGTTAGATAAACAGTTGAAACACGAAGTGGATGCGCTGTTACATCTTATGAGAAGATTATGGATTTCTTTGCTAGGTGGTCTATGGACACTAGTATGAACAGAGTACGTAAGTCAAAAATATTTCATACGTCGAAAAGTATCTCGATATTATGGAATTGTATTGGTGACTGGGAACGAAGAAGGACATCATTAAGTACATTATTCAATTAGTCAATGCATGATCTGTTTGAAGTTCAAGGCTGAATACTTGAGACTCTCAGGTCTATTACAGCAACCGGAGTTTCCCGAATGGAAAATGGGAAAATATGACTATGGATTTCGTTACAAAGTTTCTTAGAACTAGTAGTGGGCGCGATTCGATTTGGGTAATTGTGGATAGAATGACTGAGTCTACTCATTTTTTTAGCTATTCACGAGAACTACAAAATGGAGAAATTGGCGAGGTTGTGTATTAACAATGTAGTAGCAAGGTCTGGAGTGTTTGTGTCAACTATATCTGATTTTGATAGTTATTTTACATTAAAATTTTGGCAAATGTTACGGAAAGCTTTGGGAACGCGTTTTGATTTGAGGATGGTTTATCATTCTCGAACTGAAGGACGGAGTGAGCGAAACATTCAAACATTTGAGAGTATTCTTAGAGCGTGTTATCGATTTTGGTGAAAGTTGGGATACCCACTTACCACTAGTCGAGTTATCATACAACACAGTTATCATTCTAGTATTCAATGTGCACTAGTTCAAGCACTTCAGGAGTGTAGGAGTCATTCATTGTAGCGTGGGTTGAAGTTGGATTAAAGTCAGTTGATTGGATTGAAATAGTCCATGAAGCTATTGACAAGATCATTCAAATCAAGGAGAGGTTGGAAACAGTACGAGTTAGGCAAAAGAGTCATGCAAACAAATGACGAAAGCAGTTAGAGTTTTGTGTTGGGAATCATATATTGTTTAAAATGTTACTTTGGGAAGGTGTTGTACATTTTGGGAAGTTTGAAATATTAGCATATGTGTTGTTGGACTGTTCTAAATCATTGAACGTATGGGTTCAATGACACATCGATTGAAAGTTGTCACAAGAGTGAAGTGGTGTTCGCAAAGTATTTCATATGTAAAATCTAAGAAAGTGTTGGCTAGTAAAGTCTTACATGTGTTTCTAGAAGGAGTTCACAGGGAATCACAGATAACATTGTGTAGAGAAACTGGTTGAAACCATGGATTGAGAGGTCAAATCTCGAAGCACAGAAAGTTTTAAATTGTCATTTCCCGATTGAACGCTTAACAAGGATTTGAATTTACTTTGAAACGAAAAGAGTGTACAAAGCTTAATTTTACATACTTATTCAGTGATCGTGTTGACAGTATAGCTCCGACTGAATTTCGGGACGAAATTCTCTAAACTGGGGGATACTATGACAACCGTCACCAAACCGTTATCGTAGTTCGAGCAATAAAAAGTCATTTTTGTGAAAATACTAATTTCAATGATTTCTTTACATCAAAGTCTTCGTTTTTGAAAAAAGAATCCAACTCAAAAAGAATCAACGCAATCGGACATGTAACGAAGAATATACGAGGTTTCACGGTTCGGGCCATAACTTTCTTATTCGGACTCCAAATGACATGAATCCAAAGCCCACGGTCTTAAAAATCATTGGTCTATAACATGTATAACTATTAGCTAATAATTTCCTGAAGAAAAATCGACCCAATTCCATCTTTGATAGATCCATCCGATCGGCCCAACCCAAAAACCCTAACTTGGGCCCAAACCATTCTATACCTATAAATACAAAATTAAATTAAACCCTAACCCATTTTTACCCTCATAAATTTGTTCATATTGCTGCCCTTAGGAGTTCTACCGACCAAAATAAAGAAACCCCAAGATCGAGTCGAGTTTTTGTGTTTCGGGTGTTAAGTCTTGTGTATTTGTGTAGGTATTTTCCTCTTAAACCCTAATCTACGGATTTTCTTTATATTTTTCTGATATAGATATGTATTATGTTTGATTTATACTTTTGGGGAAGGGTTATGTCGAGTTTAGTGCGTTTTCCAACCCGAAAGTTATATAATCGAAATCTCATAATCTGTCCGGATTTTTCAGACGTGTTCGACGGTCTATTTGACCTGTTTACGTTCGATTTTAGGCTTCGGCCAAAACTAAAAAGTTGTAGATCTTGATGTTTTACATAAACCTAAGGGGTTTCGGCCTCTGAAACGCATTCTATTATTTTATAAAAATTATTTCATTAACTGTTGCTGTGTATGACGAATTTTCAGAAAAAATTTTATAAACTTAAATCGGTTTTATTCGGTTCAAATCCATTGTATTCCTAGTGAATGAAATCATTAGGATATGTTTGAAATCAGTAGTTAAATCATTAGGAGTGAATAATATTCGTTTGATTGAGCGTTTTGTATTGTTTACACAAGGATTTAGGTTTGATTATACAAACCCTAAATCTGGGCAGAATTGTTTATCGATTTGGGAACGGTGTAACTTGATCGTTTTATAGTTATTTTGATGAAACTTGAGTCTAAACATAAGTATTAAAAGTCTATTTTCAAATGGTGTTGGTTTCGTGTCCAAATGTTGAGGATAAGTTGGTCAAAATGATTTTATAAAAGTGAATGTCAATTCTGAGTTTTTCGGTTCATAAGTTCGGTTAACTTGTCGATTTTTGAAACGTATGTCAAACTAATAATTGGGTCTTTAAATTTTTACTGGAGTAATTTTAAAGTGTTAACAATTTTCTGTAAAAATATTATAATCTTTGTAAGTTTTAAGTATTTTAAATAAATTGTAACTTTTGTGTATTCGGAAATTGTTGTTGTTTCTGAGCAGATTAATTTGGTGAATTTTTAAAAATAGTTAACTATAGAATTAAGCTCTGGAAAAATTATAGGATGTTCTTAACACATTGAAGAGTCACTGATAAAATTTGTAGAGTCAAATGATTTCACTAAGTCATGGTTTAAAATTCGTAAAATGGTACAAAATTCTGGACAGAATCTGAAATACACAATAGAGTTGATTTTTGTAAAGATACATGAGGTTTGAGTTGTGAGGAAACGTAGTAGAGGTGATTTGGACTTGGGATACAATGGAAGGACATAGATATGTCTAGGTTGTAACCTATATGAGTATATGTTCATTTGTAGATTGGCGAGTTGTTTGGTGGATTCAATTGAGGGCAATACTTACTTTGGTGTTCAAGGTGAGTTTTGCGGCCCCATTTTCCTTACTTATTTTCCGTTGGGGGAAAAGAATGCTCAAACTGATTTCGAACTGTTTTCTTATGCTGTGTAAACTATTGAGTTTTCTGATTTGGACATTATGATTAAATAAGTGACATTCTGATTGTTGTGGACTGATTGCTGAATGTTCGGATGAGTCTTGTGTCTTCGGGACCCTGATAACACTCCATATTTCTTACTAATACGGATATGATTATTGATAGTACTATCGGACGACGGTCCCACTCTTGTGATAGATACGTTATCCTTGAGTGAATATTATCCAGGAACGGAACGGATTGCTTATGGTGGATGAGTTAGTTATCTTATGTGCTTATTTCGTATCATATGTCCTACTTACTAAATTAACACAGCAAAATTGTATTCTTTGTGTATGTGTCTTATTAAACCTGCTTAACTCACCAATATACGTGTTGACATTTTCGAGCATATCTTTTCAGGTTATACTAGTGGACATAAAGAAGTGGACAAGAGAACTTATTGGACCTTTAGGGTTGCATTAAGAGTTATTCAAGACTTGTGGTACATCATTAAGGTTGTTTGTGAAGGCTTGTTTTGCCTTAACATTGTAGTGTACGTTTGATTGTAAAATTTTGAATTCATTGTTGAAATGTATGCATGACATGAACCGTTATTCATGTTAATGGCATCATGACACATTGGATATTGTATTTCATATAGAATTCTTTATATTGATATGTTATGATCCTATCACCGTTATATCCCGTTGTTTTCGCTTTAGACGGGGTGTGACACGAACGATGTCTTAAAAATTCAATCACACATATATACAGATGCATGTAAATTTAGATAAATATTTTAGGCTAGCTTGACACTTTGTCAACATGGGTCTTTCTTGCAAAAAAAGAAGAAGCTGTGTTTAGTATCTCTCAAAAACAAAGTATTGTCTGTAATGTAATCCAAGTACAATGGTATAAAAAGTATGTTATTTGATTTATAAAGAGTAAGACTTGAAGACTTTTTCCTATGTTTTATATTGGATATACTACTAAAATTATATCTGATTGCATTACTAAAGATGTGGGGTGACTAATTTACAATATGAATATAAAAGAGATTTCTTTTCTTGTAGCTTCATGCTAAAGTTGGTTACGTACTTTCAAGTTTTGAGGAGCCTTTAATGTGTAATATATTAGAACTTCAAGGTTGGGGTGTGAATTTTTAGAACATGTTAAACACAGATAGGATTACGTTGTTGGCTGACTTCTTTACACATCTTTGTCTTTGGTCTCTCTTTTTTTATGATTATCAGATATAGTTGTGCATTGATTGAAGTGTGGTACGGTACATTATAGTTCTATATGTATGATTGCTTTTAATGATGTATAAATTGTTAATTTGCATTTATGCAAGATTGGCTAAGAAGGGAAGACAAGAGAGGTTGTGGGATGCTTCCTTATATTTTTTTGTTAAATTTTATGCTAGCTTCTATAAGCAAAAGAAATTTGATGTATTATGAAGTTAAGAGGTGTATCTGATAAATGTCTGTATAGATTCTCATTTTTTTGTTGAAACAATCTCCTTTGTATCATAGATTCATAGACCTCTGGCCCAACCCGACCCACTCATTTTACCACTTAGCATATAGTTTTCAACTGTTCTCGTGAACATGATATACGTTCTTATACTAGCTTATTTATTTTTAGGTCATATTTTAAAGACATAGAGTCAAAATATTTACAGTACTATAAGAGAATAAGAGAATAATGGTCCGGAACCGCTAGAACCAGTAAACCGAACCAGGATCGGACCACAACCGAACCGGACCGTAGCACAACGGTCCGGTTCTCGGTTCTATATATTAGCCTTAATGGTTCACGGTGCGGTTCGGTTCTAGAACCGGTAAAAACGGTTCGAACCGCCAGAACCGGTTTTATAGGAAAAAGTAATATATACTTGATATATGTATATTTTAATATCGATAGAAATTGAGTTATATAATTAGATTTTAAAAAATTGTTATATTAATTATAATTATGTATGTTTTTTTAGGTTTTTATCTTCTATATTCCATGCACCAAAAAAATTCAACTTACATTTTCTTTCTCTTCTTCGTCGTCTGCATACTTCACTGATCATGTTTTTTTGATAGATTGTTAACGATTGATCCTTTTAATAAATCTTTTTGGGAACTTGATCAACCCTATTCTTTTGTATTCGACATACATGCATGTTTTGTTTGAAAAAAACATAGATGTATCCGGGGGTGGAGCCATGTAGATGGTAGGGGTAATAGTTGCTACGGATCCGTTCGCTACATATAGTGTAAATTTCTTATAAAAAATTGCACTTTTTGTTACATTCTTTGTATGTGCTACGGGTTCACAAAAAGTTAGATACCAATGTTACGGGTCACTATAAATCCTGGATCCACCACCAAATGTATCCATATTATGTTAGAATTACAACAATGTTTTAGTATCGATTATTAGACGATTTTAAGTTTTTTCTAATTCCTTATTTAATTTAATTTGATAACTATATGCTTTTACACATCTTCTTCTTTATAACATAAGCGCGTATATTATTTGGTTCGCGGTTTTGAACCAAAACCGCAAGAACCGAACCGGAACCATACCGAACCAGAACCGAATTACATGGTGTGGTTCATGGTTCTTGATTTTTCATATAATGGTTCGCGGTCCGGTGCGGTTCTGATCCGGTTCGGTGCGGTTTTTGGACCACGTACACCCCTATGCAGGAAAATAGAGCTTTAACTTGGTATTAATTTGTTATTGCTAATATTATTATACAAAGGGCTTTAACTTTAACTTTATATGTTTTTAATCTCCCATATATAAAATGAGACCGTACAATTTGTATAATTGTATACATTAACTACTACATACGAAGTATATAATTTATATAACAACCAGTTAACTGGGCAACGATCGGGTAAAAAAACTAGTTAGTGTTATCGATAACACAATTAATTTATGGTGTTGACCAATTACTTTACGTTTACTTCAATATTTTTCATATATATCATTCCTTTACTTTTCAGCATAAAGTTATAAACCAAACTTTTTTGTAAACAATATTCAAGAGTTTGTAAATTAATAACACGTAATCGTTAACTAAAATAATACGTTCTAATAGATAATTAAAAAACTTTATTTTATATATAAAAACTAAGCATTGAGCCCGTGCGATGCACGACCATTTATATAATACCATTAAATTAGTTTGTATGCTATTATGTTTAAGTTTGAATACATAATACAATTAAATTAATTTGTAAGTTATTATGTTAAGTTTTAATACATTTGTTGAGCCTATGTAATACAAGATAATTAAAAAAATAAAAATTAATCATATGTCTTTTAGGTTTTCAACTGTATCTTAATGTTGTTGAAAGTTTAAAATTTATTACTGAAATTCAATAGTAATATATACCAAAATGTAGAGAAAATAATCAATTTCAAATATCTTCATTAAAACCAATTTTTTTAAAACATGTTAGTTGATGATAATAATATTTTTAAAATGCAATGTATAAGATATGTATTAGAAAAATGAATCTTAGTATGTAGGTAAAAATTGTTATATATTAAATATAATATAGAAATTTTAAAGGCTATTATAATAAAGTATAATTGATAAATAATAGTCTTAGTAATTAATAATTAAGGTTTTTAAGAAAAAAATAATATGATGATGTGTTAAGTTAGGAGGCTTTAAAGAAAAGAAAATGTTATGATGTGGCATGTCTAAAAATCAAGGAAAAATCTTTGTTTTATAAGTTAGATAGATTAGGTAAGCATTGCGAACTGAAAGATAAATAGATTGTTTATGAAATTTTATTAAGTTTTCAGCATATATTATCTAGTTGTATGGTTCTTCTTGAAACGTATATAGACAGTTCAATTTATGGTACATCTGAAAATATTTCAACGATTCTAAAGTGCTTCAATTTGAGGCTTCGGGAAAAAGCTAGTTCAATTCATGGAAGTTCAGATTTACAAACGTTTCAAAATTTTCAATCTTGAAGATCAACAAAAGCGAAGGAGTGTTAAATATTTGTTTGATTAATCTAACTAAACTTACTATTCTGCTTATCTCATGCAAATTAAAAATGTAAATTCACAAAGTTTAACCAACTACTTCATGTGGTTCCAGCCGGCTTCTTAAATGACTACTTCGAACAACATTACTCGGTCTCTAGATTATGCACCAATTAAAAACATTTAGGTAGTTATGCAATAACATAATTTAAATTATAAAGAAAGAGTTCACGAGAGAAACTATAAAACTGTTGAGTAGTTTAAAAATGCAAATGACACATCTAATATAATTATCAATAATCTAGTTAAAGAAGGCGGAGAACAACAATCAAACACCAATTAATTAATATCCCGCTACATATTAACATTTTCTCCCCTCCTATGATTCTCCCATTTTCCTGTGGCATGTATTATTAACACCACTCATCAAAATGTAAGCTATACCAAAAGTAAACACATGTTCATGGAGTCACCCAAAATATAAACAAAATCCAATAAAGCAAAGTTAGTTTAAATTTATGAATTGAAGTTTAAATTCGTACTTATAAAATCCTAAATCAACTTTAGGGACACAAGCTAGAAAGAAGATCATCAAAGAATAGGAGATGAAGAACAAGAAAACACTAAGATGAAAAGTATTGTATAATCTCATATAAATAGCATAATTAAGATGATGTTGATTAAAAAGTAAAAATTGGTATAATGAAGATGGGTAGTGATTAAAAATTGAATTAGTGATAACATAAAAAATTGTGTTTACATGTGTTATATTTTGAGGTGGATTAGTGTCTTAAATGATGATGTGTAACATTTTGATCCTCATTAGGTGTCAAGTTTTAAGAGATTGATGTGGCATGTTTTGAAGGCATTTAGTTGATTTTATATAGTAATGAAATGATAATGATAATGAGATGATGTAGACATGCATCTATCTATCTATTATATATCAAAGCAAAATACCATGATTAAGTTCTAATCGTAGGGAGATCCTACACTCACAATTTTTCCTACACCACTTTCATTTGTAAAGGTGTACCCACAACAATTCGGGAACGACCCTTTCAGTACCTCTCTATTTCTTTTGAGCCCTTACAGTTAAATAACATAATTTTTTTTACCAGTTTTTTATAAATAAACCCTTAATAGGTGTAAAATTTTCATCACCATAGTTAATAGTGAACCATGTGAAGATTTAACGTTCCAATTTAAGTATATCTATACTACATTATAAAGTGTTTAGCCTTTTTCTTCATTGCCTTACACTATTCAAGATAGAAAATTACATCTCCACCCCTAAATTCACTAAAATAAAAACATTTAATAAACAAATCTTTCAATTCAATTCTCTCATTAATTTAAATTGTTTCTAAAAACTAACCATTTATCATTTTTAGCGATAATCTTAAACTATTAAACAACGAAAACATACTTGAAGTATTCAAATATTGTTAGCTATCAACGTTAATCATCACTACATATTTTTTCATGTGTCACCGCTACAAAGTGAGGGTAATTCACTAGTTTACATTGATTAGTTATCTTCTTTTTTCTCATATAATAATCTGTACATTATGTTTCTTCTATATTTAATCGTTAACTTTTAAAAACTCAAATATGTTAGCCCGCATAGTTGCGGGTCAATAAACTAGTTAAATATTTGTACTATAATCATAAGCGATTTTTGGTGCCCCTCTATTTTATTTTGACCCTCTGAATTTTAAATAAATCAACAAATCCTTTATGCATATCTGAAAGTATTAACAAAAGCCCTAAGAGCTTCAGCTATCAAAACCCATTTTGATCTTTTATTTATCAAGTGTCATGGGGCTTATTTTTCACGAGATTATTACGGTAAAATGACTAAAAAGGGCATTATTGTATAATAATGTGCATGCTTGCTTATAAATTGTATATAACATTTTTTTGCTAAATATTATATTATTATACTAAGTACTAGTTAATGACATTTTCATTATATTTTAAATTAAGTTATACAAGTACATTTCATGACATAACATAATTTTCATCTCAATTCCATTATATCTCTGGCAATCATATCTCTTACCGCACTCATATAAAGATTATCACTCCTACGACTTACACTCGTGTCTTCATCAGTTTCATTAACACTACTAGATGTCTCGGCATCAAACTCTTGCCTTAGGTTGTAAGTCTCTTTGTACGCCTTGTTGAATCCATCGTCTGAAGTATCGTTTATTCTAAGATAATTGTGATGTAACACCCCCAAATTTAATGATTTGTGGAAGCACGATTTGGGGTGTTACTAATCAATAACAAAGCACAAAGATATATAGTAAACGACTCTATATGCATCGTTTTAACAAAATATATTAATATTGAAATGTTTACAACATTTATAGCTTTACATAGCTCGAGTTTAAATAAAAGGAGATTTCAGTACATAAGTACTTGTACAAAATATACTAATGCAAGAAAATCTCAAACGTCTGTATGCTGACTCGAGCTAAATGTCCTGAAGCCGAAACAACCTACTGCTTGGTACCTGCGATACATGTTAAATTGGGTCAGCTAAAGCTGGTGAGCTCACAGGTTTGAAATCAAGTAACATAGTATGAACCGCAAGATTTAATAAAGATTTGATCCAGCAAATAAAATGATAGTAATCGTGTATACAGCCATGAGCACATAGTTGAGCTTAACTCGAGGGCCGGGTCCCCTATAGAGAATTCCGGGCGAGGTGCCTCCACGAATGCCTAATCAACATTCGTCTTCCCAAATATTAGTACGTCCGTTTACCCGGTTAGTGCTTGCTAACCCGAACGAGGAGGGTCAATCCTATATGGTACCATATACTAATATTCACGCTACAACGTATTAACAACTATGCTGACGGAGGACTTTAAATGATTAGTTGTGAAAAACTCATGTAGTATATGAAATGTTTGTACTTGCGTTCACATGTTAAAAATGAGCAATATATCACACCCCTGAGTAAAACAGTAAAAAGAGGGGCTATGAGACTCACCTGAGTCTTGTGAGTTTAATTTAATAAACTTGAGTTGATTAGCCGAGAAATGAAGTCCAAAGACTTGTAACCTGAGGGTGTCCATGACAAGCGATGGTTATAAACATGATTGGGTATCTCAAAAGATCACCCTTGTAGTTGTTACACAACTATATATATATGTCCAAATTACTACGATTTGGTTGATTTGTTAAGTGTTTGAAAACGTGTACGGCCCGTTGGTGATGGATTTGAAATAATAAACTTTAAGTATTACTATCATGTTATTGGTGATTTGTACTTACAAGTGTGTTCCAATGTGTTTTATAAGTCGTATCGTATAAGTGTTTGAGGTTATATAGGTTTGACACTTAGTGAAATTTTAGTTTGAAAACCTGCTGTTTTGTGCGACACAATCGTGCGACACAAGAGTTTGTCATGCGACACAAGGGTTGTGTCGCATAGAAATGCGACACAATACCTATACGACACAAGGGTTGTGTCGTATAGATTCGAGATGCTGATTCAACAGCGACATAGTAATTGTGTCGTATGAAAAATACGACATAAGATGCGACACAACGTTGTGTCGTAAAGGGTACGACACGAAAGGATTTATACGACACAAGATACGACATAACAGGCAAAATACGACACAACATGTGATACAAGGCTTGTGTCGCATTGAAGAACACCAGCCCAGAAAGTTTCGACTGCCGAGATTTTTCCGGCCAAAACCCAATTTAAACTCGTTTTTAAGCTATAAAACCGTGTTCTACTCTTTGTAATGGACATATATAAGTTATATAAACGACTATCAAGTGAAAATACTAAGAATCGAGAGGTTTCGGGATTTTGTGGGAAACTTACAAAGTGGCGAAATGGAAATCCGGAAAGATAGAAGTGTAGATCGTTGCGAGGTGGTCGTGAATCTCTAAAAATCTTGGTGATCCAAGTGCGTATAAGGGTGTTATTTAAGGATTTAAGGTGATAGTGATTGTTGGTGGTTTTTGAAAGAATAAGAGAAAAAGAGTAGGAGAGAGGGAGTAAGATGGTGGAATGAAAAGAAAGAAAGGAAAATGGGAGGTTAAGTCCCCCATTTTCAGTCTCCGTCTCTGTGCTCCGCGTGGTGTTCGTTTTCTCCGTCATTTAACGTTTTAATGAAAATTTCACGCGTTAATTATACATTTTAAAATACGAATTTTGTTTAATAATTTAATTAAATTGTTTTACCAATTATCTAATAATTTAAAGATTTAAAATGTGATTTAAATAATTTGTGTATTTTGTTGTTAATTAGGTAAGTTTAAATTGTACGAAACGGGACAATTTTGGGAATAAAATTTAAACAGTAGTTTGGACCCAGTAATGTTTTCAGATAATGTTTTATACTTAAATATAAATTGTGTCACCAACGTCCGTATTTATGGAACCGAAATACATTCGATTTAAATTGCGTACGATTTAATCAAATCGCATTTTCGTATATATTAAACAATATATATTTTGATACATTAATTAGCCTAATACAAAACTAATTACATGTATTAACAGAGAATTAGGCACTAATTACTAGTCATAATTTGGCGGATGTTACATTCTCCCCCTGTTAGGAGAATTTCGTCCCGAAATTTAGCTCGAGGTCGTGGTTGATGTAGTATCGGTGAATAGCTGAGGATACTTTCGCATTTGGTCTTCCCGTTCCCAAGTGAATTCCGGACCGCGCCGCGAATTCCATCTGACTTTGACGATGGGAATACGACTTTGTTTTAGTTTTTTGACCTCACGGTCCATGATTTCAGCAGGTTCCTCAACGAAATGAAGTTTGTCGTCAACATGAATTTCATCGAGTGGGATAATTAGTGTCTCATCAGACAGGCATTTCTTCAAGTTAGAAACGTGAAAAGTAGGGTGCACGCTGCTGAGTTCGGATGGCAGCTGCAATCGATAAGCTACGGGGCCAATCCGTTCGAGGATCTCAAAAGGCCCGATGTACCTGGGATTTAACTTCCCGCGCTTGCCAAAACGGATGACGCCTTTCCAAGGTGATACTTTTAAGAGTACTCGATCCCCAACTTGGAACTCGAGTGGTTTGCGTCTCACATCAGCATAACTTTTCTGACGATCACGTGCGGCTTTGAGTCGGTTTTGGATTTCCACAATTTTCTCGGTGGTGGCGTGTATGAGTTCAGGACCAGTGAGTTGGCTATCTCCCACTTCAGTCCAACAGATCGGTGATCGGCACTTACGACCGTACAGTGCCTCAAAAGGTGCAGCTTTAATGCTGGCGTGATAGCTGTTATTGTACGAGAATTCGCACAATGGTAGATGTCTTTCCCAGTTTGTACCGAAATCAACTACGCAGGCGCGTAGCATATCTTCTAGTGTCTGAATGGTTCGTTCACTTTGGCCATCGGTTTGGGGATGGTACGCGGTGCTCATATCGAGACGAGTACCCAATACTTTTTGAAGTGACTGCCAAAAGTGAGAGGTGAAGCGGGCATCTCTGTCAGAGATGATCGAGATTGGAACACCGTGTTGAGAAACAATTTCTTTGATGTAGATTTGTGCAAGGCGCTCCATTTTATCGTTTTCCTTGATTGCCAGGAAATGAGCGGATTTGGTGAGGCGGTCAACGATCACCCAAATGGTATCGCAACCGTTCGACGACTTGGGTAGTTTGGTTATGAAATCCATGGCAATTTGTTCCCATTTCCATTCAGGGATTTCAGGTTGTTGGAGTAAACCAGGAGGTTTCTGATGTTCGGTTTTGACTTTCGAGCAAGTAAGACACTTGCTGACATAAGTGGCGATTTCGGCTTTCATGTTTGGCCACCAATAAAATTCCTTGATGCCGTGGTACATCTTATCGGATCCTGGATGGATTGAATATTTGGACTTGTGAGCCTCATCCATCACCAAGTCTCGTAGGTTCCCAAAATTAGGCAACCAGATTCGGTTTAAGAAATACCTAATCCCGTTAGGTCTGATTTCGAATTGTTTGTCTATACCCCGTAAGGCTTCGTTTTTGATGTTTTCAGGTTTCAGGGCTTCGATCTGAGCGGTATGAATCAGAATGGTAAGATCGTTGTGAATGGTCATACTGAGGGCTCGGACTCGAAGTGGTTTTGGTCGTTCCTTTCGACTGAGGGCATCGGCTACAACATTAGCCTTCCCTGGATGGTACTTGATCTCGCAATCGTAATCAGTAAGCAACTCGACCCATCGACGTTGCCTCATATTGAGATCCTTCTGATCGAATATATGTTGGAGACTTTTATGATCGGTAAAGATTGTGCACTTAGTGCCGTAGAGATAATGTCTCCAGATTTTAAGAGCGAACACGACAGCTCCAAGTTCAAGGTCATGAGTGGTGTAGTTCTTTTCGTGGATTTTGAGTTGTCGTGAGGCGTAGGCAATAACTTTGTCTCGTTGCATCAGCACACAACCGAGACCTTAGTGAGAAGCATCGCAGTATACCACGAAGTCATCGGTGCCTTCGGGTAGGGATAGAATGGGTGCACTGCAAAGCTTTTGTTTTAATAATTGGAACGCTGACTCTTGTTTATCAGTCAAGTCGAACTTCTTTTCCTTCTGAGTCAGTACCGTGAGTGGCTGAGCTATTTTGGAGAAATTTTCGATGAATCGTCGATAGTACCCAGCAAGACCCAAGAATTGACGTACTTCAGTTGCAGTGGTGGGTGCTTTCCAGTCTTTGATAGCCTCAATTTTTGATGGGTCAACGTGAATTCCCTGACTATCAATCACGTGACCAAGGAATTGAACGGTTTTTATCCAGAACTCACACTTAGAGAATTTGGCATAAAGCTCCTCGTGTCTAAGTAGTTCTAGAATGGTTCTGAGGTGTTGTGCATGTTCTTGCTCGTTGCGCGAGTAAATGCGTATGTCATCGATAAAGACAATGACAAACTTGTCGAGGTAAGGTTTACACACCCGGTTCATGAGGTCCATGAATACAGCTGGTGTGTTGGTTAGACCGAAGGGCATCACTTGGAATTCGTAGTGCCCGTAACGAGTTCTGAAAGCAGTTTTTGGAATATCGGTGTCGCGAACCCGTAATTGATGGTATCCTGATCGCAGGTCGATTTTTGAGTAGAAACTTGAACCCTGAAGTTGGTCGAACAGGTCATCAATTCGAGGAAGTGGATAACGGTTCTTGACGGTCAATTTGTTCAACTCTCGGTAGTCGATACACATCCTGAATGAACCGTCCTTCTTTTTCACAAATAAGACCGGAGCTCCCCAAGGTGAAGAACTCGGTCTGATGAATCCTCTATCCAGAAGTTCCTGTAACTGGGTGGACAACTCCTGAAGTTCGGATGGGGCTAAATGGTACGGTGCGCGGGCCACCGGTGCGGCACCCGGCACGAGGTCGATTGAGAACTCAACCTGTCTAGGTGGAGGTAGACCAGGTAGTTCTTCCGGAAAGACTTCGGGAAAGTCTCCAACAATTGGCACATCTTCAAGTCGCTTCTCCTCCGACTTCTTCTCTGTGATGTGTGCGAGTATTGCAGGGTAACCCTTTCTCAGAAATTTTTGGGTTTTTAAGCAAGAAATGATATTGAGTCTCGTCCCACCGGTCTCCCCCTGTATGATCAAGGTTCTACCGACGGCGAGTGGAATACGGACGATCTTATCGTAACAAACGATTTCGGCTCGGTGTTTGGACAACCAGTCCATTCCAATGATGACGTCGAAACTTCCGATTTCGACGGGTACAAGATCGATTGAAAAGGTTTCGTCAGCTAGGTTTAAAGTGCAATTAGGTATCACACTATTGGTTTCTATAAGTTTCCCATTTGCTAGCTCTACAGTGTACTTAACATCTAAGGCAACAGGAGTGATGTCAAGTAGTGGGCAAAAGTCATCAGAGATAAAGCTTCTATCAGCACCAGTATCAAATAGAACAGAAGCGGTTAAGTTGTTGAGGAGGAACATACCCGAGACCACATTCGGGTCTTGGCGGGCGTCCCCGGAGTTGATGACGAAGGCTCTACTTCGGGTGTTGTGGTTGTTGTTGTTGCGGTTGTTGTTGCTCTGGTTCTTCAGTTTTGGGCACGTGTCCCTGAAGTGCCCGGGGCTCCCACACTCAAAGCAGACCTTGGGTGGCCTAGTGTTGTTGTTGGAATTGTTGTTGGTATGGGAACGGCAATCCTGGGTGAGGTGACCATACCTCTTGCAATTGTTGCAAAAGGAGCCACAAGAACCTTCGTGGTGGCGGCTGCAATTGGAACAATAGGGTTTGCTCCCAGTGTAGCCCCATTTGATGTCTGTGGTGGTGTTGTAGGCTTTGATGGTGTCGGATTTCTTGTTTTGTTGGTTTGGGTGGTTGTTGTGGTAGTCGGACCACTTTCTTTTGTTGTTGTGGGAGGATGAAGTAGGTGGTTCAGAATCTTGGCTCATTGCCATCAGGTCTTGGGCCAGTAGTATTGCACCGTCAATGGTGGTTTGGTTTGAAGAGGCAACGTGCCCCCGAACAGGCTCAGGAAGACCAAGGATGAACTTCCTGATTTTATCAGGTTCTGTGCTTACCATGGCTGGGCGGAGAGCAGCGAGTTGCTGGAACCTGGTGGTATAACCATCGATATCACCACCCTGAACCTTTAGGTTCCAGAACTCCTCGTCCAGCTTTTGGAGTTTGTCGATCGAACAGTATTTGGCAGTGAGTTTTGCTTTCAAGTCCTCCCAAGAGAGTTGGTAGGCAGTGTCAGCACCCACTGATTGGGTATATGAGTTCCACCAAGAGTGGGCATCATCTTCGAGAGAGCAGGTGGCGAAGTTTACTTTGTCATTCTCCGCGCATTTGCTGACACGGAAAACAGTTTCCATCTTCTCGAACCATCTGATCAGTCCGATGGCTCCTTCAGTACCCTTGAAGCTTGAGGGTTTGCAGCTCTGAAAGTCCTTGTAAGAACAAGGTTTAGTAGCGGGGGTTTCAGCGGCATCGCTGTTCCTCGCAGAATTCTGTGGAGTATTCCGAGCCAAGGCTTCAGTCACATCCTGGTTTATGAGTGATGTAAGTTGAGCATCGGTGTATGGTCTCGTCTTTGGCGGCATGATTCTTCAATAAAAGAAATGAAGATACATGAGATTTTGTAAGAAAATTGTATTTGTCTCAGATGTACATGTATAAAGGCGGTAATACATAACATCAATATGAAAAAGAAATATGGCAATTAGTATAAGTAGAAACAGCAAGGAATAATTGATAGAAAAATACGAATTCAAAGGTTACATCTCATGGATGTATTACAAAAGGTGTCGGGAATTGTTACATCCGACTAATTTATAGAGTATCGCTAGATAGTCATTAGATTACGAGATAGATTACAAGACAAGGACTACACTAGTCTCAACGTAGATTAATCTGCTCCATCATTTCAATGAGACGATCCACAGTGTTTGCAAGTCTGCTGGCCTGTCGGGCATTGTCTTCAGCCAATGCTAGTCACTGTACCAATCCACGGGTATATTCTTCCGTTTCCCGTGAGCGTTGTTCACATTCTTCTAGCCTGTGCTTCAAAAGGGCGGTTTCTACGCTTATCTCCACCACTTTGTTGAAAAGGATATCTACGTTGTTAACGGTGGTTTCGTGATCCTCGGAGACTTGTTCGATGCATTCGAGGGATGTAAGTCTCCAGTTTTCGTTCGTTTCCTGCAACACGACATCCATGGTGCGAAGTCGCTGCTCGTGTTGGTTCACCCTAGCGGCTAAGGCCGGCAAGGGGAAGTGAGTGGGGTACGGGCCAGCTCGAGGCAACCTGGCTTTCCTCCTTGCTACCCTTGGGTTCTGCGACCCGGATTGAGAGTGCGGCGAATTGGACGGTGTGTTTGCCATTTCTGAGACAAAGCGTTAGTAAGAGTGAGGCCGATATTCATATAGTTCCTATATAATATAGCCTATTGAGTGTGTAGCATAAACAAGTTTAAGTCTCGATTCTCTCGAGGTCAGAGTCTTCTAGTGTACCCTGTTCAGCCATAACTACCTTCAGATCTTACATCATCTTTGCTTAATTGTACATAGTTGATCAGGCTATGTTAAATTAAACTCGTATGACGTAATCACTGAACCAGTTATACTTAATAAGGAATACTGCCTAATGGTCATAGTCTAGGTCCACTAAATGCAACCTAGTTCACTATAACCTTAGGCTCTGATACCAATCTGTAACACCCCCAAATTTAATGATTTGCGGAAGCACGATTTGGGGTGTTACTAATCAATAACAAAGCACAAAGATATATGGTAAACGACTCTATATTCGTCGTTTTAACAAAATATATTAATATTGAAATGTTTACAACATTTATAGCTTTACATAGCTCGAGTTTAAATAAAAGGAGATTTCAGTACATAAGTACTTGTACAAAATATACTAATGCAAGAAAATCTCAAACGTCTGTATGCTGACTCGAGCTAAATGTCCTGAAGCCGAAACAACCTACTGCTTGGTACCTGCGATACATGCTAAATTGGGTCAGCTAAAGCTGGTGAGCTCACAGGTTTGAAATCAGGTAACATAGTATGAACCGCAAGATTTAATAATGATTTGCATCCAGCAAATAAAATGATAGTAATCGTGTATACAGCCATGAGCACATAGTTGAGCTTAACTCGAGGGTCGGGTCCCCTATAGAGAATTCCGGGCGAGGTGCCTCCACGAATGCCTAATCAACATTCGTCTTCCCAAATATTAGTACGTCCGTTTACCCGGTTAGTGCTTGCTAACCCGAACGTGGAGGGTCAATCCTATATGGTACCATATACTAATATTCACGCTACAACGTATTAACAACTATGCTGACGGAGGACTTTAAATGATTAGTTGTGAAAAACTCATGTAGTATATGAAATGTTTGTACTTGCGTTCACATGTTAAAAATGAGCAATATATCACACCCCTGAGTAAAACAGTAAAAAGAGGGGCTATGAGACTCACCTGAGTCTTGTGAGTTTAATTTAATAAACTTGAGTTGATTAGCTAAGAAATGAAGTCCAAAGACTTGTAACCTGAGGGTGTCCATGACACGCGATGGTTATAAACATGATTGGGTATCTCAAAAGATCACCCTTGTAGTTGTTACACAACTATATATATATGTCCAAATTACTACGATTTGGTTGATTTGTTAAGTGTTTGAAAACGTGTACGGCCCGTTGGTGATGGATTTGAAATAATAAACTTTAAGTATTACTATCATGTTATTGGTGATTTGTACTTATAAGTGTGTTCCAATGTGTTTTATAAGTCGTATCGTATAAGTATTTGAGGTTATATAGGTTTGACACTTAGTGAAATTTTAGTTTGAAAACCTGCTGTTTTATGTGACACAATCGTGCGACACAAGAGTTTGTCATGCGACACAAGGGTTGTGTCGCATAGAAATGCGACACAATACCTATACGACACAAGGGTTGTGTCGTATAGATTCGAGATGCTGATTCAACAGCGACATAGTAATTGTGTCGTATGAAAAATACGACATAAGATGCGACACAACGTTGTGTCGTAAAGGGTACGACACGAAAGGATTTATACGACACAAGATACGACATTACAGGCAAAATACGATACAACATGCGACACAAGGCTTGTGTCGCATTGAAGAACACCAGCCCAGAAAGTTTTGACTGCCGAGATTTTTCCGGCCAAAACCCAATTTAAACTCGTTTTTAAGCTATAAAACCGTGTTCTACTCTTTGTAATGGACATATATAAGTTATATAAACGACTATCAAGTGAAAATACTAAGCATCGAGAGGTTTCGGGATTTTGTCGGAAACTTACAAAGTGGCGAAATGGAAATCCGGAAAGATAGAAGTGTAGATCGTTGCGAGGTGGTCGTGAATCTCTAAAAATCTTGGTGATCCGAGTGCGTATAAGGGTGTTATTTAAGGATTTAAGGTGATGGTGATTGTTGGTGGTTTTTGAAAGAATAAGAGAAAAAGAGTAGGTGAGAGAGAGAGTAAGATGGTGGAATGAAAAGAAAGAAAGGAAAATGGGAAGTTAAGTCCCCCATTTTCAGTCTCCGTCTCTGTGCTCCGCATGGTGTTCGTTTTCTCCGTCATTTAACGTTTTAATGAAAATTTCACGCGTTAATTATACATTTTAAAATACGAATTTTGTTTAATAATTTAATTAAATTGTTTTACCAATTATCTAATAATTTAAAGATTTAAAATGTGATTTAAATAATTTGTGTATTTTGTTGTTAATTAGGTAAGTTTAAATTGTACGAAACGGGACAATTTTGGGAATAAAATTTAAACAGTAGTTTGGACCCAGTAATGTTTTCAGATAATGTTTTATACTTAAATATAAATTGTGTCACCAACGTCCGTATTTATGGAACCGAAATACATTCGATTTAAATTGCGTACGATTTAATCAAATCGCATTTTCGTATATATTCAACAATATATATTTTGATACATTAATTAGCCTAATACAAAACTAATTACATGTATTAACAGAGAATTAGGCACTAATTACTAGTCCTAATTTGACGGGTGTTACATGTGAATTGCCATAGACGCTAGCACAATGTTCACTTTAGTCTTGTAGGCGTAATTAACATGCATATTGTCTAATATATGCCACCTAGCCTTCCATACTCCAAAAGTGCGCTAAATGACATTTCTTAGTGATGAGTGGTGGTAATTAAATTTCTCCTTTGCTCTTTTAGGAGCGTGAGCAGCTTTAGTGTGTCCACGATAAAAAGCGGGTATATGATAACGAATCTTGATTCCTTTATATGAAGCAAGATAATCTCTAGTATTTGGATACCCGACATCAACAACATAATACTTATCCGTAATAAATAAAATAAATTATATTATTATATATTTAACAAAGTATATATAAAATACAGTTTCATCATAAAGAAAAAATACGACCACCTATTGGACATGGAAACTTTAATTCAGGTCTACATAATGCTTCTTAAAAATTCTTGTGTCATGTGCGTTTCCCTCCCATCCGGCCCATGCGAACGTAAAACACATATTAAAATCACAAACTACCATTATATTATGAGTGGCATATTCTTTTCTACCAATATACTTTGCTTGCTCCTTTGCTAGGATCGATGCCCTCACATGTGTCCGATCGATTGCTCCAATACATTCCTTAAACATTGGATAATAACGAGAATCGTTTAATATTTATGGAGGTACTTCTTTGTTGTAATTTTCATTTGGCCTTGTAATGTCTCCGCTTAACTTTAGGACCGCTTTCAAGACTGTGAAAAATGTCTATGAATTTTTTCTCCATAATGATTAAATGTGTCTTGAAATAATCTAGTTCCACATCCATGCGCTAATGTCAACAAAAACATCCCAACTGACTCCTCAATGGATATATTACGTGTTGGCTTTTAACCCTTAAGTGATTGTAAGATCTGAACATAACATTTTAAATACTTAGACGTGTAGCCTGAAGAGTTCATAACAATGTCTAGGATGACCATTAAGTATCTCTTGAATGAAGATGTGGCTCGTGCAAGAAGATGTATGAAAAGGGACATGAGAATATTTATGATTTATTATTATTCCTTGAAGGAAAAGGGGCACGAGAATATTTATGAACTATTATTATTCCTTCGGTTGAATGACTTGGGGTGTTCAACTTCTTTCTTTTACCTGAAGTACTTGTAGGAAAAAATCTCCTCTCCATCATCACATAAGTACACCTCATCACTCTCTCCTTTCCCTTCAACAAGTTCATCATCATCACTAATCACATTGTCAAATTCGGTTGGGGCTTGAGTTATATCTCCAACGGCTACGGAATGTCGAAATAAAGGATCGTAGTGAAGCTTATAAATCTCCAAATTTTTTCCCCAAAACTTGGCAATATCCTTCTCTCCATGTGCAAATAAGATGACAATATAAATTTGTAAATTAATTATTACAAGAAATTAATAAAAAGTAATAATTTTCCAATAACTTTGTTAACCGTTGTCTTCTCATCCCACCACACAGACGGTGTATCAATAGTCTTGTTCACGGGATCCTATCCAATCCCAGATTCAAGTCACATTAATCGCTCATGTAACTTCCACTCTTTTTTCAGTTGTTACAATGATTCTTGATTTGCTTGCACACAAATATTTTCCCGTGCGCCTTATAAGTTTTTTTTTTCTTCCAAATTTGAATAATTAATATTATTATTGAAATAACCGGCATGTGTATTTCCAAGCTTTACCTGATTCTTACACAACTCAAGAAATATCAAATTTTTGCCGCTCCAAACTGCTATTTTTGCTGCCATTTCACGTAAATCTGATTATCCACCACCAACTCTCGATTCCCTACCATCACTTTCATTTCTTCTTCACTCCCTTCCACCGATGATTCCGTCACCATTTCTCTTTCCTGCGTAGTAATTTATTTAGGTTTAAAGCGGCAAAACCCTACTTCAATTGAAACGTTTAATTGCAGGGATGGTAGTATAGAAATGATTTTGATTGATTCATGACAGAGGATGGAGCTGTTTTGAAACACAACGGCCACAATTACATCTAGTAATAACCGGTTCAGAAATGCTGCGAAAACATTTATACTCTGAAATAAACTCTTTTTGATTTAAAAAAATCAAAATAAGGGTTTTTTTTGTTAAAAAAAAATCTTTTAAATTTTAAAATCGAAGAAACAAACTCGAAAAACTTTCAAAGTAAGTTAAATGTTATCTGGGTTAGATTACAAATCGTTATCGGGTCTTGCCGGAGGAGACGAGTCACGAGTTAAACTAGGTATTAATCGAAATAGAAATAGAAATAGCTGGAGGTTGTGGTCGCAGATCTCACATTCCTCCAACAAAACACATTTTTATTAACTTGACGACTCCACCCACAGGTCCATATTTTGTTCATTGCACGCCCTATCTATAGTGTTGGCTTGAAATTAACTCGTGTGTATTCGTAGACCGTATTCTATCTGCAAAATGTTCAACTTAATTCCACAAGCGAATAAAAATATCAAATCAATAAATCTAAGGTTGATAAAGAAACAAAAGAACCAATTTATAGTAGAAAACAGAAGCATATCAACTATCCACACCAAAATTTTGTCTATAATAAGCATTCCAAGGTTCCATTCACTTATGTATGGCATATTCTTTTCTTTCAATTAAACAAGAGTCATACCACATCTTCATTTCTATTTATTCCTCTTATATCTTTAGATAAACATATGTCAACAGTATGCACAAATCAACTTCAAGATTATCATACTATCTTATATCAAGGAGATCGATGCATAATCGACACCATACATGTTTCTTTTGTATCCAACAAGTCTATGGGCCATATAGAGGATCCACCCACATGAACCCAACAAATAAAAAACCTCGAATAATTTGGCGTAACCAAGGTGGCTTCCGCAAGCACAAACGTTGTTCTCACGCAACTTGTTTCCATTTAGGATATGTAAGTCAAGTTGGGTTACATATCTCAGATTCTGGATAACATCCCAGTTTTCATCAAAAAACTGTGGTCCAAATGGAACAATAAAAGATGGAAGAACCGAGTTTTGTAATACACTAGAAACAAAATTGTATCCGAACGGAAATCAACTAAAGGAAACCCCAAAACAACTGTTTATAAGCTAAACTACGAGAATATATAGGAGACAACATTGTAACATAAGAGGGCACTTGTGAAAGCTTAAAAATAAGTGTTTATTGGTGTTTATTGTAGTCACAACAAGCACCACTCCACAATCTTAAAGCTAAGCGTGCTTGTCATCTAAGATATGTTAAGACGCACTTAGAATATGCACGCCCAAACACCCTCTGACCATCAAAATTTATAACTTTAAGAGAATGATACATCCGTGTTTCACTTGGTTATTAAAACACCATTTATAAGGTAATGTTTGTGCTCAGTTTGTTATTAAATACGCATGAAACTTTTATGAAATGAATGTAAAGTTGATATTATTGCAACCATGTCCTGCTTCACTGGACCACCATAACTAGATACTGGTTCTCGTACTACATCGGTTATTTCATCTACTACCAATTTGTAGACAACAATGATGGACCATGTACAATTTGACCCTATCCCAAGTTTTATTCGCCCAACTGGAAAACACTAGCCACTTTTTTCTTGTTTATAAATTGCGCCATCTAACTAGTAAGTTTATAATAATACCTTCCCACAAAAATCTATTAACTGTGCATCTGCAAACTTTCAAAATGGCATCAAATTCCATCTCATATAGCTGCAACTGTACTTGGACTGCTAAACAGAACAAATTATTTGAAACAGCCCTTGCTGTATATGATCGGGACACCCCTGACCGCTGGATGAAAATTGCACAAGTGGTGGGTGGTAAGTCTGCAGAAGAAGTGAAAAGACACTACCAAGTGCTCCTTGAAGACCTTAGGCACATAGAGTCTGGCTATTATCCTTCCCCTATTTACAGGCATTAGTTTACATACTCCTACTCTGGCGTTCATGTCAACCGCCACGTATAGTAATCAATAGTTAATAACATATAAATGATAACTTTATTCATGACTATGTAATTTTTTCATTCTGTTTGTTGAAATCTGTAATAATCACTTCCCAAACTTAAATCTAAATACCGCCGTATTATATTCAATACTGATAATTCCTCTTCATGAAGGAAATACCGAAATACCATCAAGCTCATTATCAATCTAATTGTAGTATAGTTATCTTGTAAGAATGAAAATCGGATTAAGCCCAAAGATTGTCAATCTAACATTTGTGTCTTCTATTTGTCGGTTTCTAAATGTAATAAAGTATCCTTTTATTGTTTCATTAGTGACTTAAACAACATTCTATATTGTGCATTAATAATGGTACTTTACAAGGATACAGATGAAATTATGCCTTGAAGACAAGTCAGTTGAGGGTTTTGGTGGATTTTGGCTAATCAGGCCTGCCATTTCAAGGCTGACTTTGCTCAAGGATGTTAGCTCACCGATGGCATTAGTAGGGCTGATGGTGTATAATGGTGATGGTTAAGTCAAGACACCATATGACAGTTTCTAGTTTGGCTATCAACTCAATTCTGTCATTTACAATTATAACTGTATTAAAGTTGTTGGGTGTAAACTCAATTTTATGTTGAAAAAATAAATCTGAAAGCTAAAATATAAGTTAAGGGTAGGGTTCAAATGAGAATAGGAATTTGTGTGAGAATGAGGGAACCAATGCTATCAAGCCATGTGTACAAAGAGAATGTTCCACATGTACAAAACCCATTTACCCCCAACATCAATTATCTCACAAACAACAAATCGAAAAATTATGAAAATTGCACCATTAAATTCGTCGTTTTCTCCTCTTTGATTTGCCGTCCCTCAAGACATACTTTCGAAAAGTTTTTTTTTTTTTCATTTTTTTGGTGGGTTTCACATTTACTAACACATGTGTTAAAGTGTTGCGTTTAGGGTTTAGGGTTTGGGGTTTAGGGGTTAGGGTTTAGGGTTTGAGGTTTGGGGTCCCCGAAACCCCAAACCTCAAACCCTAAACCCTAAACCCTAACCCCTAAACCCCAAACCCTAAACCCTAAACGCTTTACAAAACGCTAAACCCTAAATCTTTCTAAACCCTAAACCTTGAACCCCTTCTAAACCCTAAACCCTTATAAACCCTAAACCATAAACCCTACTAAACCCTAAACCTAACCCTAAACCCTAACCTTAACCACAAATTAAATGTACAACTAATCACTAACACATGTGTTACTAATTTGTGAAACCCACCAAAAAATGAGAAAAAAAAAAGTTGTCAAAAGTATGCCTTGAGGGACGGCAAATCGAAGAGGAGAAAACGCTGAATTTTATGGTGCAATTTTCATGATTTTTCGACTTACCGTTTGTGAGATATTTAATTTTTAAAAATGTGGAGGAGAGAGAATAAAGTGTGGAGGAGAGAGAATAAAGTGACACATGGCAGAAATCTGTTGGTTCCCTCATTCTCACTCAAAATTGGTGTACTCATTTGAACCTTACTCTATAAGTTAACGGGCAATATATGTATCACCAATTAATTGTATAGTTGAAAACCAAATCAACTTATATGTTCGGATCGGTGGGATCGGTGGGCTGGGTAAAAATCCTAACAAATGGTTGCGCTTGATCCATGATGAAGACAATGACGCGCAAATGTAATGAAACTTGATTGTGTTTCATCAATGAAAAATGATGCATAATGAAACAACTAGGGATGAACAAAAGACAAAACTGAAGAACCAACATTTCAAGAAAAACACCTTTTTTATGAATACATACTTTCAATGGGTACACAAGTGCCAACAATAAAAGAACATAAAAAGCCTAGTTGCAAAAGCCTCTACCTAATGCTGAACTCCTCAATGAGTACACAGGTTCGCATTTTGTCTGTTCTTTGAATACTAGTATTTATATGCCGTTCAAAATTCAAAATTTAAAATTCCGGAAAGAATTCCAACTTTAAGAAGTTGAAAAAGCTTAACATGTGTTACGAGGGTGTTAGCTTTTATTTTATAATGCTAACTAACTAGCTGCATTTGCTAGCTTGATTCTCTGATGGTGCTCACCGACCTTATAATCAACAATCTCCATGAACAACTGGGAATCTAAAGCACAGTCTGGCCTGCCATAAACTGCTGCTTGAATACTAGCAATCAATTTTGCTATTTCACGGCCTGAAAAACCTTCTGTCTTTTTAGCAGCCTCTCGAATCACATCATCTGACAAATCTTTGATGGTAATCTTTTGGGTTTTCTTGCTGAAAAACGAATGCCATTTGGATTCTTTAGTGTTGTCATCTTCCCCATAAAGATATTTGTGCAGATAGAGTTTCAATAGTTTGAACCGCTCATCCTCTCGTGGAAGTGGAAACTCTATGACATCATCAATACGGTCAGTTATAGCACTATCAAGATCACCGGGTCTATTGGTGGCCAAGACAAGAACAACATCTCTTGATTGGTCTCCGGTTCTGAAAAGCAATGCATTTAATGCACTTCTTTGAGCTTCACTCATGTGTGTGCTATTACGCCTGCATTCAAAATTAAGTACAAACTGTTAGATAGAGGTGGCAAAATGGTCTCATCAGCTACCACTCTAATAGGTCAAATCAACTTCCTGTGGAAACAGGTAGTTCTTGTATAGCTCGTATCAGATCAGGTTGACCATGAACATTCATATATCTAAATTCTTATAATAATCGTCAATTTGATTCAGTGATAATCTAATTAGATAAGAAGATTCTGAACTTTTATGCAATATAGATACAGTTTGCAGCTTTCAACTCTTTCCCTTTTGGCTATTATTTAATGGACCAGAGCAAGCGGAGATAATGGTTGTTTTCATCACTATGGTGTGTTATGTTGTGTTCTTGATTTGTTTTTTGGGGAGAAAAGAAAGGAAGGTAGGGGAAGCTAAAGCAGGGAGCCAAACTTGTTGGAATATATACTTTGATAAGTTTTTAACTATATAAATCTAAATAGAAACCATATATTAGATAGCATTTCTGCTTGCAAACACTCCAAATATGTATATATATATATAGTCAATAAGATAATTCCATGGAAAAGTAGTGCAACTTACTCGCAAAGGAAAGCATCAGCCTCATCAATAAAGAGCAACAATCCTCTCTTTGACTTCTTAGACCAGTCAAATATCTCATGAATTTTAGTAACTGCTTGTGCACCAAGTGGAGCAACATCTCCTCCTGTCATCATTGCATAATCCAAGCCCTGTACAACACATGACATATTGTGAGCAGATTTCTATCAGGTATCTAACTCTGTGGCATGCCAAATGCAGAACTAATCGGAAGCATTACTTTGATATGTATGATGATAAAATAAAATAAACAATCAAATTTAAATATTAAACATACTGATTTCCGGGCTATTTCTCTAGCAACCAAAGTTTTGCCAGTGCCAGGAGGTCCATAAAAAAGCATGTTGCGAAATGGTGCCTGATGGCCCTTAGTATTTGCAGTAGCTCGAGCAAGATGCTCTATTCTCCTTTGCAAAGAAGGATGGAGAATGATGTTCCCAAATTTATGCTTATTTTCTGCAGATGCTAATTTTCCAGCTGCAGTAGTATAATTACGGATTTGTCGTGTTCCGCGAGTTACTATCCCTGACCATGGATATTTTGCCATGGATGATTCTCGAATCAATGATGGTTGTCCAAGAATACGGTTTATATATCCCCATGTAACTCTGGCGCCTTCCCTGAGAGCACACAATGGAATGTCAGTCAACATTTGTAACGAATATGTGCTGCCAGTAATGCCATTTTTTTACACATAATGCAAACTAAAGTACTATAAAATATTTAAAGTAAACAACAGGAATTGCCCATGTATCTAAATCTCCCTGAACTTCTAATTTGGACAATTTAAATCCCTCATAGGTTTCACAGCCAATCAAGTCCCTCAATAGTTTTACCTTTTAGCTGCACAAACCAGTACCTGAATAGTTAAACTTCTCAATCATATCTGAATTCGTCCAAATTAACGTTGAGACTGGGAACGAAAAGTCCCTTCAAAATCATACTAACTAATTAATGTCTGTGATGAGTTTCTTGTCACTGAAATGGCCATTTGTTCCACTAATTTCAGGTTGTTTAAGCAGGTTTCACGAGAAACCATGGGAGACAAAGAAGATGCAAAAGAAAAATAAGCTGGGTGAATTACCCTGATGCCCATCAAGTGGTGGAACTCAACAGTCACAACATTAATTTAGACGATGCTGGACTCAATTGAGCAATTGAAACTATTGAGGGACTTGATATGCAATTGAATCCTTTTGAGGACCTGATTGTTCAGATTAGAAGTTGAAGGACAAATTCCATTATTTTAAAGTAACCACAGGGTCTAGTTTTCTTATCTACTCTAAATTTGATATACTGGGGTAGTAGACCTTGTTGTATATACTCCTGCAGCTACGGCAGTAACTCCTCCAACTGTCATTATTAGTTTGCTCCTATCCGTCAACAACATTCTGACGCCATCTAAGGAAACAAAAGACTAGTTAATTGTAGTACTGTAATATATGTGTGTATTGTCAACTGTTGCTGAACCTATTATTACCTTCAATGTGACTAAAAGTTGCGTTGATTGCAGCAAGCCATTTTTCTTTTTCACCATTTACTCGTTCTACAAGCATCCTTCTGTTGTGGTCCTCAGTTAGTTTTGCTTCATGGGCACGGCCTTCAGCCTCAGCCATGGCTTTGACTCTTATGGTTTCACGTTCTATCTCAGCTCTCTCTTTCTCTGTCTGCCTTTGTTGAGCTTGAATCTGCTCTTCGGTCGCTCGTCTTGCTTGTTCTTTTCGTATTAAAGACTCCTCTTGCATCCTTGCCAACTCTGCATTGTGTTGTCTTTGGGCATCATGATCTGTCTACAGACATGATTGATGATATAAATCAAATTTATTGTGTATATATAGTATATGCAGACTGCAGATATATAAATGGCTATAAAGAAAGCTATATAATAATTAGCTGAACCTGAAATCAAATTTATTGTGTATATATAGTATATGCAGACTGCAGATATATAAATGGCTATAAAGAAAGCTATAGAATAATTAGCTGAACCTGCATTCTTTTCCTAGCTAATTCATCTTCATATCTCAACATCTGGGCCTTAGCTTGTGATTGTTGTTGCACCAAATTCCTTTGATCTTCAGCAAGTTTTCGTTGTCTTTCCTGCATGCGAACAGATCATTATAAATCATAGCACGTACCGTCTTGCCAAAGTAGATATTTTACTTTATTTTTTTAGAATAAGACCTTTCATATATGGAGTATAATTCTTATATATAAATATAAAAAAAACAAGCATTTACTTATAATTCCAATATCCAAAAACTGAAAAACACCTACTTGCAAAATAAGAATTGACCTATAACATTACTTACAATATCAAGTTGAGCTTGAATAGCTTCCTGATGAGCCTTCTCAGCTGCCAATTCAGTAAGACGAGCCTGCTCCTGCTTTCTCATCAACTCAAATACCTAACAGAACCAAAATCCTCCCTCAGCAACCCATTCATTTAGCCAGAGAAACGTTTCTATAATGCATATCAAGTTGTTACAAAAGGTAAACACTTCAAAAATTTAACCTAACTCGGTCGACTACAATTTGGTCCAGGTAAAGGTAACAATTTGATTGACACTTCATATATGTAATCAATTCGATAAACACAAGAACAATGCCTTACACTTAGAGCTAATCAGTTCAATATATACCTGCACAGTACTTACATTCGGAGCTAAATAAACAAATTAAACAATAATAATTAATGTTTCATATATATAATCAAATCAATTTATATTAATCAAAATGAATACTGACAGTTGGAGCTAATTAATTCCAAATATATAAGCATAGTAGTTACACACATACATAATTATAAACAAATTAATAAACATAACAATTAATAATAATAATACAATTAAATTACACTTATACCTGTTTAGAATATTGATTGCTATTAATCTGTCTAAGTGCTTTAGCAGCTCGTTCTAAAGCCTCAGCATCAAAACCGCCTTTCGAATCTTCAACTTCGGGTTTAGGATCCAAATTTGGAGGATTCGAACCGGATTGATCGGTTGGCTGGGTTGGAGGATTCGTAGACTGAGCGAACGGGTTGAACCGGTACGACGGAGCGTCGGCGTGGACGTAAGTGGTAGTTGATGCGGCGGCTGCAGCCACCGCCATGGCAGCTATTGATGCTAACCTCGAAGCCGCCATTAATGGAGTATTTTTTGCAGGTCAGTTTGTGAGTTTGGGGGAGCATAAACCCCTTTCTCAAGTTTTAGGGTTTTGAGATAATTTAATAACGGAAGAAGAAAATGAGGGAGATTTTGGTAATTTAAACTGGGGTGGGTTTAGTATGTTTTTATGGTTTTAGGTTTTCTTGTACAAGAGGCTAGTAAATTCCGGATTTTCAAAGAAGAGAAAAGGTTTTCTATTCTAATTATTAATAAGTGAATTTTATTTTTTATTATTTAATTATTTACTTTTTGTAGAAGAATTTTGATGATCGATATTGAGTGAGGTTTGAAATTGGTTAAAAATGATTTTACTAAGTTTTCCAAGGACATATATGCTAAAGTTGCTTAATAAAAATTAAATTTGGGATAATACATATACACAAAAGTACATTTGTGAAACATATAATTTTCTACTTTTTCTTAGAGTCACGAAATTATCTTAGTCTTGTAGCATTTTGTGTAGTATGTATTCATCTACTAATATTGTTTAGAGTGTCGACTTCTAGGT
Source organism: Helichrysum umbraculigerum (assembly GCA_949592205.1). NCBI lineage: Eukaryota > Viridiplantae > Streptophyta > Magnoliopsida > Asterales > Asteraceae > Helichrysum > Helichrysum umbraculigerum. Next base: position 17,194,397 of record CATIUR010000007.1, on the reverse strand, counting down.
ATATCCACTTATTCTTTTGTGTGATGTGATGTGATATAATAATTTGCTATCAATAATAATGAAAGGCTAGATAGGATAATTTGTCTGTCATTAGTCATCTAGGGTTATTATCAAAGGCTACTTTATTTATATAGTCATAAATAAATAGTGTTCTTATGTAAGTCTTTGTATAAAGACATTGACTCAAGTTTAAATAAGCGCTTTTGAAACATTTCTAGTATTCTAATGCTTCTCGTCTATGTTGAATTATTGAATTCTGAATAGTAGAATATCATACTCACTACTATCACCATCTTAAGGTTGATGTCGCTCGAATGGAGGGTTGCAGAAGTTCTGTCGTCAGGGGACGGTTCGGTTTAGTGAGGGAATTTTAAATTTTTTTGAATGGGGGTTTGTTCTTAGATCTGTTTTAACTATAGTAGATAAATAGTAAATAAAAATGCAGGTAATAATCAGTATGGGAGATGAGTGTTGAGATTTCGTTAGCTTTAACGTGGGATGATGTTTTATTTGGGTTAAGTTTGAAAAAACCTTTTCTAATTATTTGTATCCTACTTGCCTCATATGTTCGTAGTGTAAATACTAGTGCCCTACTGTTCAATTGCTCGATAAGTATGTCACTGTGCACTAGGTTATCGTGAGTCTGATGGGAACATTCTCCTGTGACCGAGTAGTGACCCTTGTCAAAACTTTAAGATTCTTGGGAGCATGAATAGAGTAGCAGATTGTCGCACCCCCAAATTCGTACAGCGGAAACAATTCGGGTCGGGGCGCGACTAATCAAATATCATCACACCAAAGTACAACGAACGACCTCTATATGAGTCGTTTGAAAATAATTACGTTTCCATACATAAAATGTTTGAAAACATAGCGTTTGCAGTACAAAAATGTAGTTTCCTAGAGTCCGCATCCAAGACGGGAGATTCTATTACATAATTGTTATACAAAAGTAATGCTGGAGAATCTCCGTAAATGCAGTTGTGAAATCATGCGACTCTAGCTAAGTTATCCTGAAGTAATCCTACTCCGTTTGTGTACATGAGAATACATGCTAAAAGGTAACATGAATGTTAGTGAGCTCACAGGTTTATCAGTATAGTATAAGTTATGAACCACAAGATTTCATCAATGTTGCACGTATGCGTAAATAAGTGTATTGCAACCAAGCAATAAAGTGTATATACAATTGCGATGAGCTCATAGTCGAAGCTTAACAGTAAGAGTGATACAACCAAGTACCGTATAGTTGCCCACGTGAGTGCTAATCCAAAACACTCATAAGCAACAAGTATCAAACGCCCATTTCTACGGAACGGTTCGTGGTAGCGCTACTACCCCGGGCGGGGATTGTCAGTCCCAAATGGATCCATTTACTAATACTCGCGCTTAAGTTCCAAAACTAACAACTATGATGGGAGTACTTCAATGAATTATATCGTGACTCATGCACTTCGTATAAAAGTAAATCAGTAGTAGTACTTGTGTTCATTTGTAAAACAGAGCAATGTATCTCACCCCAAAGTAAAACAGTAAAAACGGGGCTATGAGACTCACCTAAATCTTTGCAAGTAACCGTTTAAATGAATAAACGTGTATCCGAAAGTAATATCAACCGGTTGGTTCTCCGAACCAGCAACCTTCTAATGCCCTAAGCACATAAGGTTGTATGTAAGTGGAAGTCTCAAAAGATCATCCATGCTAGTTGTCCACTCAACTAGTTATGTCCAAGTATGTTTGTTTTTAGAAAAATGTGTGCGGCCCGTTGGTGATGGTTTGTAATAATAATTCTCAAAGATATTATGTTTATGTTTGTTTCATCGTATACTTACAAAAGTAAATGTGTTGTGTGTTCGAGTATTGTCGTATAGTAGTTTAGTTGTTGTTACGCAAAGTCGATACTTGGTGAGAACAAGTGTTTTCAGGCAGACTGTTATTGGCGACACTCGAAGCGACACTCGGTATGGGTTGCGACACTGGGGTTAGTATCGCAAGGTATGAATTTTTAAAAAGTGGCGACACTCGAGTTAGTGTCACTATTGTTGGGTTTTCTATTCCCTAACTAGATTATTATACACGCAGCGGAATAACAAAACTTTGAATAATCTAAGGCAATTAGGAAACTAAAACCCTAAGGGATCTTTAACTTTAACAACATAGTACAATGAACAAATTGGATAAAGAAAATAAGGAAAACACTAACCTTTCGAGAAAACCTATTTCTCGCGCACAGACCAACGAGCAGAGCTTCGTTACATGGAGGCAAGTACCCAAAGTAGAATACCTCTAATGCTTCACACCCAAAAACCCAAGAGAAAGTCGAATTTTTGAAATCCTTGAAAATTCGCACCTGAAATCGTATGTTATGAAGGTATAGGATGCCCCCTATTTATAGTTGTGGAAGAAACCCTGAATTCGACTCCCAACCGGCGGTTGGAGCTGTCAGTCTTAGACTCCAAGTCTGCGACTTCCAATCCCAACCGGCGGTTGGACCTTCCAACCGGCAGTTGGATCCAGTTTCTGGAATCTTCCGCCAAATTTAATTACTTTTGATTTTCTAATTAATAAACTATTTATTAATTAACCAAACAATTATAATATTAATACAATTAATATTATCCTTCATCTTTTCTCTTGACTGTTTATTGAGGGCAACCCAAAAAGGACTTTACCATTAATGATAGTCTCACTAATTAGTTATGATATTGGACACTATTCCAACAGTCTCCCACTTGGACAAATCATCAACTACTATTGGTCTTAAGCCTATATCTCATTAACTATGTAAAGTGTGCCATCCAAGCAACTGCCGAACTCTGATCTCATCTTAGAGTTAGTCCTTTAGATAAATGATCAACCATTTCTTTGTTTCACGATATCTTATGAACCGAGACATGGATTATAATCAATCTCAAGATTCATATATGTTTTTTGATTTCCGATTATATTGACTGTATGAGACTACTGAACTATCAACTTAGTCTCGGTCAGGCCTAACACTTTAGAGTCAAACTTTAATCATCAGAGGGCCCATGATATCTCTTTTCCATTTTAGGCAAAAGGAACAAATAAATATCGACTACATAGCACTAGTCAACTCATCATATCATACCTAGCATACCCTTTATAATTGGCTTTTACGCACAGTGTTTGAATAGACTAAAGTATAACAGACTTGAAGAACTAGATACTCATGTATTTCTATTTTAAGAATAGAAGATATTATCATCTTAAAATCACTCGTGATTTAATCCATGAAGTGATCTCTTTAAGTGCGGGTTTCTCCTATATTTAAGTCCCCATTAAGTACCCATGAGTGTTGTAGCAATCTCCATGCCATGTCTAATCTCCATAGACATCTACTAACACTCCATGATAGTCTTAATTCACCACATACTTCCTATAGTGTGATCGACTGAGGAGGTTTGAGTAAGTACTTATTACTCTGGAAGTGGTGTCTAAACATGCAAAACTGAAACACAATGACAAACGATAGTAAATGGTAGAACCCCTTCTCATTAAAAATCTCCATTATTAATCACCAAGTCTATTACAGTTTCCATCATTGTTTATAACGTTTCAAATTCAAACTAACAACGAAAACTTTACATTATCTCTTAAACCTATGCTCCTAGCATGTTCATCGTGCTTGGACTTTCCTAGAGGCTTTGTGAATGGATCAGCTGGATTTTCCTCTGATCTTATGCTCTTCACAATTACATGTCCTTCTTCGACTTTCCTTCGAACAAAATGGTATTTCCTTTCAATGTGCTTTGACTTTTCGTGATCCTTGGGTTCTCTACTCAAGGAGACTGCACTTTCATTATCACAGAATATAGCAATAGGATCTTGTACTGTTGGAACAACTCCAAGATCTCCAATGAAATTCCTCATCCAGATAGCTTCCTTTGCCGCTTCACTAGCCGCAATGTACTCAGACTCGCATGTAGAGTCTGCTACTGTATCTTGCTTAGAACTTTTCCATGTTACCGCTCCCCCATTTAGTAGGAAGGGTAAATATATTTTTTCGGCATCGTACCCCCTGTTTGTTTCGAGTTAAGTAACCTACCATTAAAACTCCCATTGTCTGCAGTAAACTGGTTAATGTTGTATCGATATCGGTAATATGGTAACCGGTTCCGGGAGAATTGGTAAAATTAATTACGTGTCATTTTTTAGGCCACATGATGTGGTTGCCAAGTCATCATTTTGTAGGTTGTAACAGGTAAAAACATAGTTTGCAAAGATTGTAACACATAAATAACCGGTTTGTTGCATACATTGGGAGTTTTAGGGGTAGGTTGCTAAACTCGGAACAAACAGGGGGGGTACGATGCCGACAAAATATATTTACCCTAGTAGGAATACCCAACCAGACTGTGATCGACAATCATCTCTGTCTGTTTGGAAACTAGCGTCACTATAACCCGTTACTCTGAGTTCTTCTTCTCCACCATAAACCAAGAACCTGTCTTTAGTATTTCTCAAATACTTAAGAATATTCTTTACAGCTGTCCAATGACCTTCACCAGGATTCTGCTGATGTCGACTCACTAAGCTCAAAGCAAATGAGACATCAGGCCTTGTACATGTCATTGCATACATGATCGATCCTATAGCCGAAGCATATGGGATTCGACTCATTCTGTCCAATTCTTGTTCAGACTTTGGACACAGATCCTTACTGATCTTAATGCCATGATTCAAGGGAAAGTTTCCTTTCTTAAATTTTCCATATTGAATCTTTTCAATATTTTATCTATGTATGTATCCTGGCTAAGTCCTATGAGACGTTTTGCCCTATCTCTATAAATATTTATACCAAGGATATATGCTGCATCTCCAAGATCTTTCATAGCGAAACATTTACCAAACCATTCTTTTACACCTTGTAAAGTTGGGATATCATTTCTTATGAGCAGTATATCATCCACATATAATACTAAGAATACTACAATACTCCCACTGAACTTTGATGTGCAAAATCTAGTTATAAAATTTATCGTTGAAATATGAACAAGAAAGTACCGTACTAGACCAAAACACAACCGGGCAGTGGACCCTATCGTGTAGTAGTATAGTTGGATAAGTTCGGGTTCGAACACAGGGAACTTAGTTTTTAGATGAATAAAGTTAAGTGTGAGTAATTTAAAAAATAAAATAAAAGTTGGGTTTGTGTGACCGAGTTGTCACGTTGCTTAAAACTACAATTTTTAGTTAAACTAGGCAAGTGGACTCTAAAGAGTCAAAGTGATTGGTTGGTAACTTTCGTATATTAAAACGATACTTGTTTCGACTAGGCCACTAGTGATTTCAGGGTGAACGGTAAAAAACCGGTTTGAATCATGCAAAAGTGAATATCAATTGAATAAGGCATAACATTCGCCAACACCTAGTCATCAACTTCAATTCATGGCCTTATAACTTAATCAAGTAACGGACATTCGCCATGGTTACCAACTTGCACATTTGAGCTTAAAATATCTAGCTTATTCCAAAGTAACATTTACAAATTTGTTCAATCATTCAAAGACAAACAATTGATAATAAATTACCAAATAAAAGACGTTCGCCATATTTACTAGCAATTCACCAAATAAATCTATTTAAATGTTCCAAAGCTCAAATATACAAGTTTCATAGATTAAACATAAGGTTCAAGTCTCAAGTTTACGATTCATCCAAATGAAGGACATTCGTCATAATCACAAGTTTATATGTGTTTAGCACATTTGTATAACTTATACCAATTTTCATAATCATGAACAAAGGTTCATTCATACATGGACATACAAATGAAGCAATTTAACTTAATAACAAACATTCGCTATAGTTATTTAGTTGAAATTACCAATTAGTTTCACAAATTTGTTGAGCCAAAACACATACAACTTAAGGATGAACCTTAAACTCAAGCATAATCAAGCATAATCAAACACCAAAGAAAATCGCCCCTAATCACTAGCTAAATCATCCAAACAAGTAAATATGAAACTAGCCACTCATCATACAAATAATCATCAAACAATTGCAAGTAATTTGAGAAATCATAAAATTGCTTGAAATTAAATGAAATGAAATTGTACCAAAGAGATTACACAAATTGAAGTAATTGTTCTTGGTGAAATTTGTTGCTTGATGTTTCTTCTCTACAAATTTCCAAGTGTAATACAAGCAAATCAAGTGGATTGAGTGGTAAAAATGAAGTGAAATGGAGTGGAAGTAGGTTGGGTCGTAGTTTTCTTTTTGAGAGAAAAGAAACCAGAACACCAAAGTGTGTTGGTCGTATGTGAGATGAGATGATGATATCTGATAACCCCCAATTTTAGGGTTAATAATCCCCATTTTATTTGCTTCCAACCAAGGTGTAAAGAGAAGGAGGGAAAGTATTAACCAAAAAATGGTTGGAGGAATTAATTGCTCCCTCATTCTCAGCTGTACACGTCTGTAAAATCCACCAGGTCTGCGAGCATTTTATCCAGATCTGAGAGAAGCACAGTGCCCCGCCTTTTTAGCCGTTCGACTCATCAAGTCCAGCCGATCGGCTTCTTTGATCACGAACCTAAGCTTCCAACAAGGCCGAGCTGCTGTAAAGGATTTGAACTAAAAGATCCGATCATCTATCTTTACCCGATCGGTTGTCAAGTGCTACCTGACCGGCTCAGCTGGTATAGCCGATCGGTTGTGGCTTGTTTCCAGGCTAGCATCAGTTCAGCATCAGACTTAGCTCAGATTTCGACCCCTTTCACCACATTGCATGCTTTTCCAACGATTCAACCTAAGATAAATTTCCAAACGAAATAAGTACCGAAAGTTCTCGAAATTTACTCAATTACGAATGCAAAACAATGATATCACGATAGATTTATATAGACAAAATGAGCGATATCAAATATCCCCACACTTGAACTTTGCTTGTCCTCAAGCAAACCATTATTTAACATTTCATAACCCACTCTTGCAACATCATAAGTGAAGATCAAGTTTACCAAAATAAAACTAACACTAACTACCAAAGCAATTATGTCAGTAACATGTATATAATCAATAAAAACTTGAGATGATGAAGTCGTTGCTTGGAGTTCGATATCCATAATACGAAGTCGTTGCTCGTGGCGGTGTAGCCTAGCGGCTAAGACCGGTACAGTAAAGTGAGCAGGTTCTTGAGTATAAGGAGAGACTTCCATGTTGGAAAATCCTCCGTCTGAGATGGGGAGTCGGATCCCTTCCTCGTCCCTCCAGGTGTTGAGTCGATTTGATAACCATCTCCATTGGCTAGTTGTTGCTTGCCTCTGGGACTGGTTATTGAGTTGGTTTTGAGTGGGGTATGGGCTAGCTCGAGGCGACCCAGTGTCCCTCCTAGCTATTCTTGAGGTTCGTGATCCATAAGGATGCGAGCGTGACGAATTTGGTGGTGTGTTTACCATTTCTGAGAGAAAGCGTTAGAGAGAGTGAGGCCTATATTCATATAATACATATATAATATAGCCTAAGATTGTAGAGAGGCCTATCTATGTATACTTAGTATCACATAATAGCCTATTGGGTGTCTAGCACAGACATGTTTGAGTCCCGGTTCTCTCGAGGTCAGAGTCAACTAGTGTATCCCCGTTCAACATAACCACTTCAGACCTTACATCATCTTTCCTTAATTGTACATAGTTGATCAGGCTATGTTAAATTAAAGTCGTATGATGTAATTCCTGAACTAGTCATACCTAATAAGGAAATACTGTCTAACGGTCATAGTCTAGGCCCACTGAATACAACCTAGTTCACTATAACCTTAGGCTCTGATACCAATCTGTCGCACCCCCAAGTTTAAGATGCGGAAGCGGTTCGGGTCGGGGCGCGACTAATCAAGTATCAAAGCACACAAGATATAGCAAACGACTCTATATGCGTCGTTTTAACAAAATATATTAATGTAAGAAATGTTTACAACGTTTGAAGCAATACATAGCTCGCGTTCTGAAAATGAGAGATTCCAATACATAAATACTTTTACAAAATATATTAATGCAAGGAAATCTCTAATGTCTGCATGCTGACTCGAGCTATAGTGATCCTGGGGGCTGTCCAATCCTACTGCTGAGTACCTGTGATACATGCTAAAATGGGTCAACGAAACGCTGGTGAGCTCACAGGTTTGTATATCAAATAACATCGTATGAACCGCAAGATTTAAATACTGATTTGCAACCAAGCAAATGATAATGTATACAGCCATGAGCACATAGTCTGATCTTAACTCGAGGGGTCAGGATCCTCATTCAAGGACCTGATCGAGGTGCCTCCCACGAGTGCCTAATCTACACTCGTTTGAACATATATTAGTACATCCGTTTACCCAGTTAGTGCATGCTAACCCGGACGAGGAGGGTCAATCCTATATGGTATCATATACTAATATTCACGCTACAACGTATTACCAAACTATGCTGATGGAGGGCTTTGAAATGATTAGTGGAAATAACTCATGTAGTATATGAAAAATTTGTACCTGCGTTCATATTGTAAAATAAATGAGCAGTATATCACACCCCTGAGAAAACAGTAAAAGAGGGGCCATGAGACTCACCCGAGTCTTGATGAGTTTAATTTAATAAACTTGATTTGATTTGCCGAGTATTGATGTTCGAAGACTTGTAACCTGAGGGTGTCCACGACACACGATGGTTATTAACATGATTAGGTAGTTACAAGACTACCTTTGTAGTTGTTCGTACAACTAGAATGTCCAAATTACTACGATTTGGTTGATTGACTTGTCCAAATTACAACGATTTGGTTGATTTGATTGAGTTTTGAAAACGTGTACGGCCCGTTGGTGATTGTTTGTAATAATAATCTTCAACATTATCATTTTGATTTCGAAATGTTATACTTATAAAGTATTTACAAACTTTAGGTGATGGGGGTCCGAGGGCAGCGCCCCTGGTTAGCGGGGTTCCAAGGGTGGCAACCCCTGGTGGGGTCCAAGGGGCAGAGCCCCTGGCTGGGGTCGAGATGCCAGGTCAGCTCGAAAATTTTTTATTTCTACTGTGTTGCTTTAGTGAAAAACGCATTTAAAATCCGAATTTGGGTAAAATCAAGTGATAAAATTTCAGGTCTCGACACTTAGTAAAATCTGAGTTTTCTGGGTTCTGATTCGTGCGACATAAGGTGCGACATAGGCTGTTGTGTAGCAGGTCATGACTGCGACATAGGTCTTTGTGTCGCTATGTGCGATATCCGCAATTTAATGCGACATAGAAGGTTGTGTCGCTATATGCGACATTGAAATCCATTTGCGACGTAAGGGTTGCGACGTAAGGGTTTGGGTCGCAGGTAGCGACGTCCACAATTTATGCGACATTAGGGCTTGTGTCGCAGAAGGCCCAGCCTTCCTTCGACATAACGAGCTGATCGGATTTTTGGTGGTCGGAAACGAGTTTTCCGGTTTCCGTTGGGTTCGATTCTTTTACCCAACCCATATTTGGACATTACAAGCCTATATGAACCGAAGTCAAGTATTATAACAAAGATTTGAGTGTTTTCGAGAATTTTTCAGAAGCTTACAAGTTCGCGCGAGGAGATTCCGAAAAGATAGAAGTGTAGATCGAGACGAGGTGGTCGTTTTTCCCTAAATGAGCTTCGAGATTGGAGGTCGTTTGACGGTGTTATTTTGCGATTTTTGGTGGTGGTGGTGGGTTTATTTTAGAGAGAAATGAGAGAAAAGAGATGAGAGGAGAGAGAGTGAGAAAGATGAAATGAGGTGGGGAGGGGTTTTTTCCCCCTTTTTGGCTGATTTGGTGGGGGCGCACCGGAGTGTGGGTCTCCACTTTTTAACCCCGTGTATTCGCGCTCCGTGCGGTGTTCATTTTCCCGATTATTTAAACGTTAAATAATTATTTAAAATATTTAATTATACGTTTTAAAATGCAATTAATTACTCGATAATTTGGTTGAAGTATTTTATCAAAATACTTAATATTGGAGTTATAAAATATAACTTTAAGTTATTTTCGCTTTGTTTGCGCGTTTAATTCTTTAATCGCGTAAAATGTTACTCGTACGATACGAGTTTGAATGGAAATATTATAAAAATAATATTTTGGATATAATAGTGTTATTAAATAATAATATATTATTTAATAAAATTGTTCACCAACGTCCGTATTTACTTGAAACGAATTACATCCGTTTTTGATTGCGTACGATTTAATCAAACCGCATAATTGTATATATTCAACAATATATATATTGATACATTAATTAGTCTAACACATAACTAATTACATGTATTACACTTGATTATGCCCTAATTAATAGTCCTAATTTGGCGGGTGTCACAGTTTTGGGTGTAGCTTTGATTAGGTCTAGAGAATCGAATTCCTTGGTTGTAGTTTCCCCCTTGGTATCTTCCCGGACCTCTATTTGGGTAACTACCCCGTTGGTAGTTGTTATTTTGTTGGAGATATCTTACATCTTCCTCATCCCCATGATCGGTTGATCATCTTGCATACAACTTACCATGGCATGATTACCACCACACTTACCACATCCATCTCTAAGCTCTTTAATCTCACCCTTGAGAGTTTTAAATTGCGAATCAAACTTGGAAGAAATTGCCTTCAATTCCTTCATCATGGCCGAGTTATCCGAGCTTCCACTACCACTACTACCTTCCGCGAAGGCAACATGCTTCCTAACCGGCTTACCTCCCTTGTCCTTAGCCCAATTCAAACTTTGGATCACCTTGTCTTCAAGTACCTTCCACGCTTCATTAGGCGTTTTATAAAGGAATAAACCTCCTCCCGAGGCATCAAGCACATTGTCCGATTGAATATCAAGACCATTGTAAAATAATGTTATGATTTATGCTTTCGACAATCCGTGGCCATGACAATTGCTCAACATCTCTTTCATTCGGCACCAAGCTTCTACCAAAGGTTCACCCTCTTGTTGCTTAAAAGCCCGAATGTCGTTCAACAACCTTTCGGCCAAAGCCGGAGGAAAATACCTACTAACAAACTCTTCCCTCATTTGATCCCAAGTTCTAATCGTATTCGGTTCAAGCTCTTGGTACCAAATCTTCGCTTCACCACATAAGGACATAGGAAAAGTCCTTAGTCTAATGATTTCATCCATATCCGGCCCATACTTGAACATATCCCCAATTTCAATAAAACTTGCAATGTGCTTGTGCGGATCGGCCCGCACTCTCCCATCAAATTGGGAATCCTTGATGAGTTTCATATGATGCCCTTTCAAAGAAAAATTGTTGTTGTCGATGTTTTGCCTTTGAATGGCCGAACCGGGTGTAGGTGCAACGGTCCTAGTTCATGACCAAATAGGTGTATCATCTTCATCCGCCATCTCGTCCTCAATTTCAACAACCTCTTCCTCTTCGTGTTGTGATACGAGTTCGTCTTCAAAGGTTTCCTCAATAATCTCGTTTCCCGAAGATGACTCGGTTTCCGTTTGACTATTTGTTGAATCCGTCGGTCTTTGCTTTGGTTTCTTCCCTCGTTTCTTCTTGGTGGTTTTCTCCAAATTGGACAAAGGTGTTAGAACATGTTGTTCTAAACATTTTTTGTCAATAGTTTGTATATACAAGCTATTGTCAAGGGGGAGTTTGTTAGAACATGTTGTTCTAACATTTTGTGACAATAGTTTGTATATAGTATTAGCTTTGATTAAATGTAGAAAATGACAATATGTAAGTCCGTGATTAGTGATTGTCGGAGAAAAAGTTCAATCCGACAATAGCATGGACAGATTGACTAAGTCAACTCATTTAAATCATTGTCGCATAGGCTTACTTAATCTTGTCTATAAATAGGCTTTGTTAGGTCATTTTCATTTAAGCTTTTGAGAAGAACTCTTTGATTGTAATATTTAGAAAGAGAGAGCTTGAGAGAGAGAAAAGCTAGTAAGCTAAGTGTGTATCATTCTTAAATCAATAAAAGATCATTTCTTTTATATCTCATCTCGTTTATACTTGTTCTACTTGATCATATAGCTATTTCCGCTAGCTATACGATTTGTTCGATTGCGTTGTGGTACGAGTCTTGGTGGAGTATTGCGTTCATAAAGTGGTATCAGAGCCGAACACATAAAATCGAACTGATTTGAGCAAGATTGATTGAGTTTTGAGATTGAAAAGGTGTTCGGAAGCTACGATTTTAGATCGGAATCAATTCTGTGGTATATTAGGTGTAAGTCAAGCTGAATTCAGGTTGTATAATCATCTCCGCGTGTTCGTATCTGATTATCTGTGATTAATTCATTGATTTAGTGAGTTAATTTGAAGTTTTCGGATTTGGTTATCATACGACTTGTTCGTCAAGTGTACGGACAGGTAAATTTGACTTTCTTTGGTCAAATTGCACACATACGAAGGTCGGAATTTCATTTCCGAGTTGATTGACATCAAAATTAACCGATTTGAGTTAGTTTTGAGTGATTTTTTGGATTTTTCGAGATCTGGTAATTTTGTGCGTGAATAGAAATCCGACAATAGCAATAACTGCTTTTCTCCGTGAATTTGTTTGGGCGGGAGATTTGAAAATCTGACAATAGAGTATTGTCGCATGAATAGTGGCTCATTGTCGGATAAACAATGTTTAGCTATTCTCGGAATTTGATATTCTCGGACTCTGATATTCTCGCATTTGTTATTCTCGCATAGACAGTGATTTTGGTATTCACAGATTCAGACATTCTCGGATTACTACACTCAGATCATATTCTCGGATTTCCTATTCTCGCATCAACAGTATTTGTTGCAGAACTGTGATTGTCGCATAGTTAAAAAAAAAAAAAAAGTTATTTGGCGGGAAACGTCTGAAAAATTTTGTATTTCCAAAATTTTTTCTTAGCCTTAAAAGTGTCAAATTTTGGCTTTAAAAAAGTTTCATTTTACTCGGGCGTTTTTGAGCATTTTTGGACAATTTCGAACGCGATTTTGGAGGGAAAATTGCGAAAATTTTCTTGTTACCAAATTTTGTTTCTAAGCTTAAAACAGTTCATTTTTAGCTTGGAAAAAGTTTCATTATATCCGAGAAATTTTGGATATTTTTACGACAATTTGGTGGGAAAATTCAAGAAAGGGAAAGAATGGAAAGAATGGCATCTTCAAAGTTTGAGCTTGACTACAATGGAAACCTCCAACCTCCAAGATTCTTCTGTAATAATGACTACACTAGTTGGAAGACTAGATTTGAAGAATTTATTGTGTTCAGTAATCCTGAGTTATGGATTCCTATTACCGTTCGGTATGAGAGGCCGAAAGCAAAGGGAACATACTTTGGTGTTATTCCATTTAAATCGAGGAAACTAATGGATGAAAAGGAACGCAAGGAGTTTGACAGAGACAAGAAAGCCTTTGAGACAATTAAATGTTGTTTACCGGAAGATGTATTCGTTGCTTTCACTAAAGCTGAAACTTCTGACGATTTATGGGCTGCTTTGTCAACAAGGTTTGGGGGAGAAGATTTGTTGAAATTGTCAAAAGCTGATGACGGAATTAAGGATGAATCAATACAGAACATGTTGTTCTAAACATTTTGTGTCAATAGTTTGTATATACAAGCTATTGTCAAGGGGGAGTTTGTTAGAACATGTTGTTCTAACATTTTGTGACAATAGTTTGTATATAGTATTAGCTTTGATTAAATGTAGAAAATGACAATATGTAAGTCCGTGATTAGTGATTGTAGGAGAAAAAGATCAATCCGACAATAGCATTGACGGATTGACTAAGTCAACTCATTTAAATCATTGTCGCATAGGCTTACTTAATCTAGTCTATAAATAGGCTTTGTTAGGTCATTTTCATTTAAGCTTTTGAGAAGAACTCTTTGATTGTAATATTTAGAAAGAGAGAGCTTGGGAGAGAGAAAAGCTAGTAAGCTAAGTTTGTATCATTCTCAAATCAATAAAAGATCATTTCTTTTATATCTCATCTCGTTTATACTTGTTCTACTTGATCATATAGCTATTTCCGCTAGCTATACGATTTGTTCGATTGCGTTGTGGTACGAGTCTTGGTGGAGTATTGCGTTCACAAAAGGACTAAGGAGCTCTTTACCGGAGCTCCTTGTGTTCATCCACTACCAAATAAGCCTGTAAGAGCAAAAAAGATAAAACCGTCAAATGCACCGGCGCAACACAATTAAAAGTAACTTTCCAAGAATAAATTCCTAGAAAGGGTCAATTAATCACACTTAAAATATAATCTAAAACACAAGTACCCCGGCAGCGGCGCTAAAAACTTGATGTGCAAAATCTAGTTATAAAATTTATCGTTGAAATATGAACAAGAAGTACCGTACTAGACCAAAACACAACCGGGCAGTAGACCCTATCGTATAGTAGTATAGTTGGATAAGTTTGGGTTCGAACACAGGGAACTTAGTTTTTAGATGAATAAAGTTAAGTGTGAGTAATTTAAAAAATCAAATAAAAGTTGGGTTTGTGTGACCGAGTTGTCACGTTGCTTAAAACTACAATTTTTAGTTAAACTAGGCAAGTGGACTCTGAAGAGTCAAAGTGATTGGTTGGTAACTTTCGTATATTAAAACGATACTTGTTTGGACTAGGTCACTAATGATTTCGGGGTGGACGGTTAAAAACCGGTTTGAATCATGCAAAAGTGAATATCAATTGAATAAGGCATAACATTCGCCAACACCTAGTCATCAACTTCAATTCATGGCCTTATAACTTAATCAAGTACCGAACATTAGCCATGGTTACCAACTTGCACATTTGAGCTTAAAATATCTAGCTTATTCCAAAGTTACATTTGCAAATTTGTTCAATCATTCAAAGACAAACAATTGATAATAAATTACCCAATAAAAGACGTTCGCCATATTTACTAGCAATTCACCAAATAAATCTAGTTAAATGTTCCAAAGCTCAAATATACAAGTTTCAAAGATTAAACATAAGGTTCAAGTCTCAAGTTTATGATTCATCCAAATGAAGGACATTCGCCATAATCACAAGTTTATATGTGTTTAGCACATATTTATAACTTATACCAATTTTCATTGTAACACCCCCAAATTAATGATTTGCGGAAGCATACTTGGATGTTACTAATCAATATACAAAGCACAAGATATACAGCAAATGACCTCTAAATGAGACGTTGTAAAACGATTTCATAGAAATAAATGTTTGAAAACTTAATGTTTTCGTATACAAAATGTAGTATCCTAGAGTCCACGCGTATGGCGGGAGATTCTATTACATAATCAACATGTACAAAAGATAATGCTGAGAATCTCCGTTAATGCAGTTTAGTTGAAGTCATGCGACTCTAGCTATATCCTGAAGTAATCCAACTCCGTCTGTGTACCTGAGAATACATGCTAAAAGGGTCAACACGAATGTTGGTGAATCTCACAGGTTTGTAAGTAATATCTATAACACGCCACAATTTCTCATGACAAATTTTTTTTTTTTAAACTCGGAAGCGGAATCCCATTCATATTAACGCTGATGACATTATGTCATCAACCAAAATATATTACAAGTTATAAGTATTAACTGCTTGTTTACAAACCATTAGCTTATCATAATTATTAGATAACAAAACATGAACCATTGTCTAACAAAATCAGAGTAATCCTGGTCAAACAACTCCCAGTCACTCCTTGCCCAGTCCTAGTCACATCAAAACCTGCAAGGAGTAAATAACGGAATTAGCACGAAGCTAAGTGAATAAACCTGTTACAAACAGTTTGACTTAGCTATAACAATATCAATTATCAGCAATATCACTTTGACACAACATCACCAAGAGGATCGGTGGTCCTCGTGGAGCCCTCAGACCACGGTGGCCCACCAAGAAACACTTACAATCACTACAGGCCATTACAGTGATTTTACCGATAACTGACTGCTACCTTTAGTCAATATGTGTTCCATTCTCAACACATGATTACAATTCTCACATTGACTAACCTGTAGCAATCAGTCCAACAATTGTTGACCTCCGAATCACCAGAATGCACATAGGCAACACTTCACAGTTATATATATATATATCTCGGCAATATAATCAACAATCCCTATATTTATATTGTTGTAACCAATATGTCACAACCAAATCACACTGAAGTTCCAAGTCAATTCACCTGTCAACTTCAATTCACTTACTTAGCTGACTAATTCACTGAGTCTTCGGCGTGTCTGAAAACACAACAGAATTACAATTAGTAATTCATTTCACAAACGTAATTTAATCAAACGTAACATTAACCGAATATCAGTAATTATATCAGTTACCACGTACCATATAATATTATGACCTTTAATTGTACATATTGCATTTATATTACAATATTATGATCAACATAATCATCAAATGTTATAACAATCAAAATCCTGGAAACCACCAAATACCCGCCGGGTATACCCGTTACCCGCCGGGTAACCCAATCCAACCGCCGGGTACTGATCCAAACCACCGGGTAACCCAATCCAACCGCCGGGTACTGATCCAAACCACCGGGTAAATTACATTTTGGTGTAACAGAACCAAGTTTAGTTTTAAAGGCTATTCTAGCCGCCGGATAGCATCTTTACCCGCCGGTTTACCGATTTGGCCCACTTACCCGCCGGGTAAGGATAGTACCCGCCGGGTACTATCCATCTTCCAGCGCCCTGAACCCAGATCAAAACCAGGTCCGAAAATCATGTATTTCATCCATCAAAACCAGTTTCTTACAGCTTGAATTCAATACTTATATCACCATAACATCAAGGAGTATTATTAACATCATATAACACTTAGTTCATTAATCTATCAAGTTCATCAAACTATTTATAAACATGAATTAAAAAATCAAATTAAACTTACAATTTAAGATGCAAAGATGATGATGAAACTGATGCAAAGATCACTAATCTTAGTCCAACAAGCTTGATTCCAGCTTCTAGTTTAGGTTTTTTTTAGGTTTTTTGTTCTTCAAGGGTTTTGAAGTTTTAAGAATTTGAAAACTTTCCCTTTTTGGAAGGTTATAAACAAGTCGGCCCAAATTAAAACCGACTCCGTATTCCCTTAAAACTAGCCCCTTTTCAATCTATTGTCTGGAACCTAAAAACCATTTGCGAGAAAACTATTTTATTTTACCGTAAGCTATAACTATTTAAAACAGTTAATATTTCACTATTCACAATTCGCCAATTAACTTACTTATCTAAGTTATAGTTCAAATCATATAAAATGCACAATAATTAAAATATAACAACTAATAACATTTAAGTAAGGGAATTTACCGGATTACCCTCAAGTCACATAAGCGGGCGTTACAAATCTTCCCCCCTTAGGAAGATTTCGTCCCCGAAATCTCGCTAGACTCAAACAATTGAGGATATCGTGAGCGCATGCTCGACTCAGTCTCCCAGGTAAGATTCGCCCCCAAACTATGTCTCCATTTCACTAAAACCATCGGGATCTCTTTCTTATGTAACTTAGTCACCTTTCTATCAACTAACTCAATGGGTTCCTCAACTAGTTTTTGACTAGAATCAACTCTAAGGTCCTGTAATGGAAGGATTTGGGATTGATCCTCCACATTACATTTCCTCAAATAACAAACATTAAAAGTGTCATGAATACCAGACAACTCAGGAGGAAGATTCAAGGCGACTGTCTGATCATTAACCACCTGTCTAATTCTGAAAGGACCAATATACCTCGGGGCAAGTTTTCCACGCTTCCCAAATCTGATTACACCTTTCCACGGGGAAACCTTTAAGTAAACAAGTTCACCCTCAACAAAAGTAACAGGACGACGACGTGGATCAGCATACTGTTTCTGTCGGTCTCTGGCAGCTTTCAGTTTCTCACGAGCTATAGTGTGACACCCGACCATTTAGGGCTAGTGTTAGTTCCTAATCATTGTGCTAATACATGTAATTAGGGTGAATTATGTGTATCATTAAGTGTATTAATATATGTTATTATATTTGCACACATTCGCGATTTGTTTAAATCGTACATTTTATTATCGGATGGATTCCGACACAGTTTAAATACGACGTTGGTGAAAACATTTCTATAAATAACTTTAATCTATTTTTAGAAGTTATTTATCATTATCTATTATTTTGCTAAAATAATACTCGAAAAACCTAGACGTTTCGGTTAAAACGTCTCAAACGCAACGATAACGCGCGAATTTATTTCGACAACCAAACGAACGTCAATAATTAAATTGACAACCTAAATTAAGTATTTTAAATAATACTTCAATGGAAATTTATCCAAATTATATCGTTAATCTAAACGACTCAAAATAACGTTACGCGATTAAACCGTCGTAGAACAAACACGCAAATCGAGGCCGACAAATTAACGGAACATTTTTATAAATGTTTTTAAGTATTTTGATAAATATCTCAATCAAAAATATCGAAATTTATGTCGTCACTTAAAAACGCGTATAAAACGTTTAACGTATAAATAAACGTTTAAACAATCGGGTAAACGAACGTAAAACGCAACGATTTAAGCTAGAAATGTAAAATGACCAAAATACCCTTGTGGGGCCACCATGGGGGCCGGCCCATGTGCCACCTCCCCCTCCTCTCCACTCTTCTTCCATGCAACATAATGATGATATTCCTTATGTTTTCACCACTCCACCTTCATGCAAATGAACACTCTCATTTCTTCATTTTCCTTACCAAAAACACACTCATTTTCTCTCAAAAATCTGGAGAAAAACTCAGCCACATCCACCATCCAAAACCACCACAAATCGCCATCCTCATCACCATCATCTAAGGAAGCTAGCACCAAGGCATCATCATCTTCAACTCTCTTTTTGCTTCTCCATCATTTGCTTGGTATAAATCATTAAACCTTTTACTTATTTTACTTTTAATCTACTGATTATGATGTTATAATGTTCATCTATCATTAATATGTCCAAGATTGTTGTTGAAAATCGTTTTTATAAAGCAAACAAGAACATGCATGAAATCTGCCTAAAAATCGACAGTTCACAAAAATATTCGTATAAAATCAAATACTGAGAGTTAGAAGATGCATTTTTTTTTAAAATTTGCGTATTGAAAAGATCTACAACTTTTGTGTTTTACACTTTTTCCAGAAACGTACTCATTTTCCTCTACGAGCCGATTTATAAGACTGACCAGGAAGTTTTTCGATAAAATGTGTTCGGTTGTTACGCGGCTTTATTTAACTATGTTAATGAACTTGTTAGAAGCTGAAAATTTGATATGTTAGTCAAGACACTTAGTAAATCAGTTGGTAAAAATTTGGAAGTTTGATTTGGACTATAGATATGTGAAATCAGTTGGCGTAATGACCCGACATAAACCGAAAACATTAAATCTTGAAGTTTAAGGTGTAAACTTGAAACCGACATCTCGAAACGACTACAATATGAAATAATAACTTTTATAACCTTTATTTACTGGAAAATGACTTGGGTAAAAAGGTTCGGGTCAAACCGTCATAGTTGACCACGTTTTTGGACTTAGCAAATTGAGACAGATTTAAGTGACGCATGGTCACTGGAATTATAGCGACACTTGGCAAGTGACGCTTGTAGTGACGCTACTTTATTATTAACGACACTCCCTTAGTGACGCCCTTATTATCTGAAAATGCTTATGTACGACACTACTTAAGTGACGCTTAGTCACCTTACCCGACACTTCCTAAGTGACGCCTGAAGTGACTGAACTATTATATTAGCGGCACTTACCCTTAGTGCCGCCATGCCTTAGTGACGCCCCGTATCCGACACTTCTTAAGTGACGCTATTTAAATCTGAAAACGCATATTATGCGGCACTTCCTAAGTGCCGCCCCTAACTAGCAAGTGACGCATGAAGTGTCGCATGAAACAGAATCTTTAAAAACTAGTTTTCTCACTAAGTGTTAAACTTCAAGCAACGTTAATACTTATACAATGCAACGTTATAACTCATGAAACATACTATACATATGAAAGTATAGCATCATTCTAATAATAATGTCTTAACGAATTATTATTACAAACTTTCACCAACGGGTCGTACACGTTTTTGATAAACAACATGAACAACTTATTTGGACATACTAGTTGGATGAACTAGCCTTAGGTGGACATTAACCCTCCACCTACATTGTGAATTAAGTGGACATTAACCCTCCACTTACATAGATGATCTTTCTAGACATCTACTCATACAACCTTATACGTTTAGGACGTTAGAAGGTTGCACTTTGGACCACACATTGCTTGCTAATTGATATTGCTTGCTTACATTTTGCTAGAACTCAGGTGAGTTTCATAGCCCCTCTTTTTACAGTTTTATAACTATTTTGGGGGAGAATACATACTACAACTGTTTTATACAATTGCTTTGTAACTGCTTTGTATACATTTGAATTACACAACTGCTTTTATGAACACAAGTACCATAAACAACGCTATACGGATTGCATGAGTTACACACTAATCCACAAAGGCCCTACACATCATAGTTTGTTAGTTTTGCTAAAGCGTGAATATTAGTAAATAGATCTATTTGGGACTGACAATCCCCGTCCGAGTTAGTCGCGCTAACCTGTCAAACGGACGTATTAATATTTGTTCATAACGAGTGTACCGGATTAGACACTTGCATTGGGGCACCCACGATCGTGTACTCGAAAGAGGCACGGCACACATTGTTAAGCTTCGGACTATGAGCTCATGGCAAATGGTATACATCTTTTTGCATTCGTGCAACTACATATTTACTTATCGTTTGTTAACGATACATCTTTTTGCATTCGTGCAATTACATATTTACTTATCGTTTGTTAACGATACATTTACTCAACACATTTACTTATCGTTTGTTAACGATACATTTACTTATCATTGTTGAATGATACAACGATTAAAATCTTGTGTTTCATAACTCGTGTTTCATAACAATTGGTTTGATACCAACATTTAAACAACTCTATGAACTCACCAACTTTATGTTGACCTTTTAGTATGTATTTCTCAGGTAACCCGCCGCAGTAGGAAGCTTATGGAAAGCTTAGCTCGAGTCGCATTGTTTTCAAACATCAAGAGATTAGATTGCATTTATCTGTATTTGGTAAAATCAGTAATGTATTAGAATTCTCTTAACGGTTTATGCGAACTCCAGATATTTTGTAAACATTTAAACTTATGGAATGTAATGTTTTCAAACGTCTCATATAGAGGTCGTTTGCTTTAATCTTTGTGTAATGATATTTGATTTGGTCGGCGCCCCCATGACAACTCATGTTTCCGCTGCCACGTGTTTTGGGGGTGCGACAGATTGGTATCAGAGCCTAAGGTTATAGCGAACTAGGATTGCATTAGTGACCTAGACTATAACCGTTAGGTTAGTATTCCTCATTTGTTATGACTGGTTCAGCAATTGCATCATTTGAATTTAATTTAACATAGCTTGATCAACTATGTACAATTAAACAAGAATCGATGCAAGACCTGAAATGGTTATGATGGATGGGAATGCATTAGAAGGCTTTGACCGAGGATAGAACGGGACCAACCTTATACGTGCTTATGTGCTAGGTTATTGTATTTATATATAACCTTAACCTTACGTATACTAAAACTCCTTGCCACAGAAAATGGCAACCACTCCCACCGCTACGTCTCCCAACTCTGAGAACGAAGCCCAAACACGAACTGCTACTGAAGGAATCGTTACTATGTCTTCAGCACCAAACTCTCCTGAACGACTTTACTACATCACTGGCGAAGCCCGAGTGTTACGTACTCACCCAAGGGGTACCAGATCATCTCGAGCCAGCCCTTACTCAAACTCCATTGCTAATACCACTCGCCGTCCATCATACCCTCGTAGATGGGACTGGCTACCCACAACTCTAAATACTTGGAGGTCTGAGGAAAACATGGAGGTTTCCGATGATCCCATGGACATCTCTCCCTATACCCAAGAACCAACACACCACACTGTACCCGTGTTGACTGCCAGACTTCACCGCCACGAGGCAAGACTTGAAAGCCTGGAACGAGAACAATACATAGTGCAAATGTACTGGCTGCGCCAATCACATGACCGCGTTGCACAACTGTTTCAAGACCAAGAAAACATGACAAATACTCTAGAAATGATGCACCAACACGTCATTGACGACAGAGGCGCGGTTGATCTTCTTCAAGCAAGGTTAGAAGGATGTGAACAACGTTCACGGGAAGCTGAAGAGTACACCCGAGTACTAGAACAACGACTAACCTTGGCTGAGGATAATGCCAGACAAGCTGGCAGACTTGCAGGAACCGTGGACCGACTTGTCACACTAATGGAACGAATAAACTTGCGTTAGAACTAGTTTGATCTTCATCTTGTAACCTATCGAGGCGGGATATGCCCGACTAATCTATCTTATGTTGTCTTTTGTAAACTCTAGTATTAAGTCCGGAAGTAACAATTTCCGGCATGTTTTGTAAACTTCCTAAAATTTGTAATCGTTTAAACTTGCGCCTTGGTGTGGTTATAAAATTTGCTTCCTTGTGTTATTGAATATCTTGCTGTACATACTTGTTTTATCTTCTTGTGTACACCTACAAAGATTTTAAGATCTTACTCACTGAAATCTTATGTACCTCGTATTCTCTTTATCTCAGAATCATGGCACCAAAACGTCAAATGAGCTCCGCTGACATCGAGCAACTCGTAAATCAGAGGGTCCAAGCAGCTCTAGAAGCTGCCAGAAACAATCCCAATCCGAACCAAGGAAACCCTGGAGGGACAGGCAACAACCCACCTGTGCCAAAGCCCTGCACCCACAAAGATTTCATGAATTGTAAACCTCTCCATTTCAAAGGAACCGAAGGAGCCGTCGGTCTCATGCGATGGATTGAGAAAATGGAGTCCGTTTTCCGCATAAGTAACTGTCAAGAAGAGAACAAAGTCAAATTCTCTACCTACACTCTAGCTGAGGGTGCACTCACCTTCTGGAACTCATATGCCCAAACTCATGGTATTGATACTGCCTATCAAATGTCTTGGGATGAACTCAAGAACTTGCTGAGGGAAGAATATTGTCCACGCGAGCAACTCCAACAGCTCGAACATGAATTCTGGAACCTCACAGTTCAAGGTAACGACATTACTAGCTACACAACCAGATTTCACCAGCTTGCTCTCCTTTGTCCATCTATGGTGGACCCTGAATCCAAACGTGTCGAAAGATACATTTGGGGGCTACCTGATTCCATCCAAGGCAATGTCATCTCTTCCAAACCCGGGACCATCCAGAGTGCCGTCCGCATGGCACACGAGCTTATGGCTCAAATTGTCCGCCGTGGGGCACCCACCGTGAAAACCCCAGGGGACAACAAAAGAAAATGGTCTGGGAACAACAGCAACCAACAACAGCAAACCAACAAAAAGGCCGAGACTGTAAAGGCCTACACTTCTGGTTCAGGATCTGGGGATAAGAAAGCATACGTAGGAAAGAAACCTTACTGTTCCTCTTGCAATCGACACCACGATGGTCCGTGTGGTAACCAATGCGGTAACTGCAAACGCTACGGACATCTAACCAAAGATTGCCGAACTCCACCCACAAATGCCAACCCAAACAACCAACTCAACGCACCAAGGGCTTGTTTCGAGTGTGGCAGCACTGCCCATTTCAGGAATAATTGCCCGAAACGAAACAACAACAACAACAATAACAGGAACAACAATAACAACAACAACCCTCGCGGTCGAGCTTTTGTACTCAATGCCGGAGAAGCCCGTCAAGATCCCAACGTTGTTACGGGTATGTTTCTCCTCAACGATCTAACCGTTTCAGTTTTATTCGATACTGGTGCCGATAAAAGTTTCATATCTGATGAGTTTGTCCGTTACTCAACGTTACTCCCACTGCCTTAGATGCTAAGTTCACAGTAGAATTAGCAAATGGAAAACTGATAGAGGCCGATAGTGTGATACCTAATTGCACTCTAAACCTAGCCAACGAAATTTTCCCCATAAACCTCATCCCTGTTGAAATCGGGAGCTTCGATGTCATCGTAGGCATGGACTGGTTGTCCAAGCATCATGCTGAAATTGTCTGTTTTGAAAAGATTGTGCGTATACCTCTCACTACCGGTGGAACCTTGATCATACAGGGGGAGACTGGTGGGCGAAACTTAAACATCATCTCTTGTATGAAAACTCGAAAGTACCTAAGGAAAGGATACCCGGCAATCCTTGCCCATGTAACCGAAAAGAAGTTGGCTGAAAAGCGACTTGAAGATGTACCCGTTGTACGAGACTTTCCTGAAGTCTTTCCCGAAGACTTGCCAGGCCTTCCCCCGCCTAGACAAGTCGAATTCCAAATCGACCTTGTGCCCGGTGCTGCACCCGTGGCACGAGCCCCATACAGATTAGCCCCATCCGAGTTGCAGGAGTTATCCACCCAATTACAGGAACTCCTGGACAAGGGATTTATTCGACCAAGTTCCTCACCTTGGGGAGCTCCGGTCCTATTCGTTAAAAAGAAGGACGGATCCTTCAGAATGTGTATCGATTACCGTGAACTGAACAAACTTACCATCAAAAACCGATACCCACTTCCTAGAATCGATGACTTATTTGACCAACTTCAAGGTTCAAGCTTTTATTCAAAGATCGACCTTCGATCTGGTTATCACCAACTCCGCGTTCGAGACGCTGATATCCCAAAAACCGCTTTCCGAACCCGCTACGGGCATTACGAATTCCAAGTGATGCCTTTTGGTTTAACCAACGCACCGGCTGTATTCATGGATCTTATGAATCGGGTGTGCAAACCTTACCTGGATAAGTTTGTCATCGTCTTCATTGACGACATTCTAATCTACTCTCGCAACGAAACAGAACATGGCCAACACCTGAAAACTATCTTGGAATTACTCAAACACGAGGAGCTATACGCCAAGTACTCCAAGTGTGAGTTCTGGATGCGAACAGTACAGTTCCTAGGGCATGTCGTTGACAGCCAAGGGATACGTGTTGATCCAGCAAAAATCGAGGCCATCAAGTGCTGGAAAGCACCAACTACTCCAACCGAGGTCCGACAATTCTTAGGTCTCGCTGGATATTACCGGCGATTCATAGAGAACTTTTCCCGAATTGCTCAACCATTAACCTCCTTGACTCAGAAAGATAAGAAATTCGACTGGACCGACAAACAGGAGTCGGCTTTTCAACTCCTTAAACAGAAACTCTGCAGTGCACCAATCCTGTCCTTACCCGAAGGCACAGATGATTTCGTAGTTTACTGCGACGCCTCACATCAAGGACTAGGTTGTGTGTTAATGCAACGTGATAAAGTCATCGCTTATGCCTCTCGGCAACTGAAAATCCATGAGAAAAACTATACCACTCACGATCTCGAATTAGGAGCCGTTGTTTTTGCGCTCAAAATTTGGAGACACTACCTATATGGTACCAAGTGTACAATCTTTACCGACCACAAAAGCCTTCAACATATCTTTGATCAGAAGGACCTAAACATGAGACAACGTCGTTGGGTCGAGTTACTTAGTGACTACGACTGTGAAATCCGATACCACCCGGGTAAGGCTAACGTTGTTGCCGATGCCCTAAGCCGAAAAGAACGAGTGAAACCCCTTCGAGTTCGAGCACTTGGTTTAACCATCCACAACGATTTCATTTCTCAAATCCATTCCACTCAACTCGAAGCACTCAACGAGAAAAATATCAAAAACGAAGCCTTGCGCGGCATGGAAAAACAATTTGAAACCAAATCCGATGGAACCCGATACTTCTCCAACCGAATTTGGTTACCTAACTTTGGGAACCTACGAGAATTGGTCATGGACGAAGCTCACAAATCCCGATACTCCATACATCCTGGTTCTGACAAGATGTATCATGACGTCAAACAACGATATTGGTGGCCCAACATGAAAGCTGACATAGCCACGTATGTTAGTAAGTGTCTAACCTGTGCCAAGGTTAAGGCCGAATACCAGAAACCTTCTGGGTTACTTCAACAACCCGAGATACCTCAATGGAAATGGGAAAACATAACCATGGACTTCATCAACAAGCTACCAAAAACACCGAGCGGTTGCGATACCATTTGGGTGATCGTAGATCGTCTCACAAAATCCGCCCATTTCCTAGCTATCAAAGAAACCGACAAGATGGAGCGCTTGGCTCGCATCTACATCAAAGAGGTTGTAGCACGACATGGCATACCCATCTCGATCATCTCCGATAGAGATAGCCGCTTCACCTCTCGATTTTGGCAAACACTTCAGAAAGCTCTCGGTACTCGCCTTGATTTGAGTACTGCTTATCATCCGCAAACCGATGGTCAGAGTGAACGGACCATTCAAACTCTCGAAGATATGCTTCGAGCATGTGTAATCGACTTTGGAAACACATGGGAAAACCACCTACCTTTGTGTGAGTTCTCCTACAACAACAGTTACCACACCAGCATTGATGCTGCACCTTTTGAGGCACTTTATGGGAGAAAGTGCCGATCACCCATTTGTTGGACCGAAATCGGCGATAGCCAACTCACTGGTCCTGAAATCATCCATGAAACGACCGAGAAAATCGTGACCATTCAAAACCGGCTGAAAGCCGCCCGTGATCGTCAGAAAAGTTATGCTGACGTGAGACGCAAACCGCTCGAGTTCCACGTTGGGGACCGAGTACTCTTGAAAGTATCACCTTGGAAAGGTGTCATTCGTTTTGGCAAACGAGGCAAACTAAACCCTAGGTACATCGGACCTTTTGAGATTCTTGAAAGAATTGGTCCGGTGGCATATCGACTGCAGCTACCACCCCAACTAGGTAGCGTGCACAACACATTTCACATTTCTAACTTGAAGAAATGTCTGTCTGATGAGACACTTGTTATTCCTCTCGACGAAATCCATATCGACGATAAACTCCACTTTGTAGAGGAACCGATAGAAATCATGGACCGTGAGGTCAAACGCTTGAAACAGAGTCGTATTCCCATCGTTAAAGTCCAGTGGAATTCTAGGCGCGGTCCTGAATTCACTTGGGAACGGGAAGACCAAATGCGACTGAAATACCCACATCTATTCTTAGATGCCCCTCAGACCATGACAACAAGCTAATTTCGGGACGAAATTCTCCTAACAGGGGGAGAATGTGACACCCGACCATTTAGGGCTAGTGTTAGTTCCTAATCATTGTGCTAATACATGTAATTAGGGTGAATTATGTGTATCATTAAGTGTATTAATATATGTTATTATATTTGCACACATTCGCGATTTGTTTAAATCGTACATTTTATTATCGGATGGATTCCGACACAGTTTAAATACGACGTTGGTGAAAACATTTCTATAAATAACTTTAATCTATTTTTAGAAGTTATTTATCATTATCTATTATTTTGCTAAAATAATACTCGAAAAACCTAGACGTTTCGGTTAAAACGTCTCAAACGCAACGATAACGCGTGAATTTATTTCGACAACCAAACGAACGTCAATAATTAAATTGACAACCTAAATTAAGTATTTTAAATAATACTTCAATGGAAATTTATCCAAATTATATCGTTAATCTAAACGACTCAAAATAACGTTACGCGATTAAACCGTCGTAGAACAAACACGCAAATCGAGGCCGACAAATTAACGGAACATTTTTATAAATGTTTTTAAGTATTTTGATAAATATCTCAATCAAAAATATCGAAATTTATGTCGTCACTTAAAAACGCGTATAAAACGTTTAACGTATAAATAAACGTTTAAACAATCGGGTAAACGAACGTAAAACGCAACGATTTAAGCTAGAAATGTAAAATGACCAAAATACCCTTGTGGGGCCACCATGGGGGCCGGCCCATGTGCCACCTCCCCCTCCTCTCCACTCTTCTTCCATGCAACATAATGATGATATTCCTTATGTTTTCACCACTCCACCTTCATGCAAATGAACACTCTCATTTCTTCATTTTCCTTACCAAAAACACACTCATTTTCTCTCAAAAATCTGGAGAAAAACTCAGCCACATCCACCATCCAAAACCACCACAAATCGCCATCCTCATCACCATCATCTAAGGAAGCTAGCACCAAGGCATCATCATCTTCAACTCTCTTTTTGCTTCTCCATCATTTGCTTGGTATAAATCATTAAACCTTTTACTTATTTTACTTTTAATCTACTGATTATGATGTTATAATGTTCATCTATCATTAATATGTCCAAGATTGTTGTTGAAAATCGTTTTTATAAAGCAAACAAGAACATGCATGAAATCTGCCTAAAAATCGACAGTTCACAAAAATATTCGTATAAAATCAAATACTGAGAGTTAGAAGATGCATTTTTTTTTAAAATTTGCGTATTGAAAAGATCTACAACTTTTGTGTTTTACACTTTTTCCAGAAACGTACTCATTTTCCTCTACGAGCCGATTTATAAGACTGACCAGGAAGTTTTTCGATAAAATGTGTTCGGTTGTTACGCGGCTTTATTTAACTATGTTAATGAACTTGTTAGAAGCTGAAAATTTGATATGTTAGTCAAGACACTTAGTAAATCAGTTGGTAAAAATTTGGAAGTTTGATTTGGACTATAGATATGTGAAATCAGTTGGCGTAATGACCCGACATAAACCGAAAACATTAAATCTTGAAGTTTAAGGTGTAAACTTGAAACCGACATCTCGAAACGACTACAATATGAAATAATAACTTTTATAACCTTTATTTACTGGAAAATGACTTGGGTAAAAAGGTTCGGGTCAAACCGTCATAGTTGACCACGTTTTTGGACTTAGCAAATTGAGACAGATTTAAGTGACGCATGGTCACTGGAATTATAGCGACACTTGGCAAGTGACGCTTGTAGTGACGCTACTTTATTATTAACGACACTCCCTTAGTGACGCCCTTATTATCTGAAAATGCTTATGTACGACACTACTTAAGTGACGCTTAGTCACCTTACCCGACACTTCCTAAGTGACGCCTGAAGTGACTGAACTATTATATTAGCGGCACTTACCCTTAGTGCCGCCATGCCTTAGTGACGCCCCGTATCCGACACTTCTTAAGTGACGCTATTTAAATCTGAAAACGCATATTATGCGGCACTTCCTAAGTGCCGCCCCTAACTAGCAAGTGACGCATGAAGTGTCGCATGAAACAGAATCTTTAAAAACTAGTTTTCTCACTAAGTGTTAAACTTCAAGCAACGTTAATACTTATACAATGCAACGTTATAACTCATGAAACATACTATACATATGAAAGTATAGCATCATTCTAATAATAATGTCTTAACGAATTATTATTACAAACTTTCACCAACGGGTCGTACACGTTTTTGATAAACAACATGAACAACTTATTTGGACATACTAGTTGGATGAACTAGCCTTAGGTGGACATTAACCCTCCACCTACATTGTGAATTAAGTGGACATTAACCCTCCACTTACATAGATGATCTTTCTAGACATCTACTCATACAACCTTATACGTTTAGGACGTTAGAAGGTTGCACTTTGGACCACACATTGCTTGCTAATTGATATTGCTTGCTTACATTTTGCTAGAACTCAGGTGAGTTTCATAGCCCCTCTTTTTACAGTTTTATAACTATTTTGGGGGAGAATACATACTACAACTGTTTTATACAATTGCTTTGCAACTGCTTTGTATACATTTGAATTACACAACTGCTTTTATGAACACAAGTACCATAAACAACGCTATACGGATTGCATGAGTTACACACTAATCCACAAAGGCCCTACACATCATAGTTTGTTAGTTTTGCTAAAGCGTGAATATTAGTAAATAGATCTATTTGGGACTGACAATCCCCGTCCGAGTTAGTCGCGCTAACCTGTCAAACGGACGTATTAATATTTGTTCATAACGAGTGTACCGGATTAGACACTTGCATTGGGGCACCCACGATCGTGTACTCGAAAGAGGCACGGCACACATTGTTAAGCTTCGGACTATGAGCTCATGGCAAATGGTATACATCTTTTTGCATTCGTGCAACTACATATTTACTTATCGTTTGTTAACGATACATCTTTTTGCATTCGTGCAATTACATATTTACTTATCGTTTGTTAACGATACATTTACTCAACACATTTACTTATCGTTTGTTAACGATACATTTACTTATCATTGTTGAATGATACAACGATTAAAATCTTGTGTTTCATAACTCGTGTTTCATAACAATTGGTTTGATACCAACATTTAAACAACTCTATGAACTCACCAACTTTATGTTGACCTTTTAGTATGTATTTCTCAGGTAACCCGCCGCAGTAGGAAGCTTATGGAAAGCTTAGCTCGAGTCGCATTGTTTTCAAACATCAAGAGATTAGATTGCATTTATCTGTATTTGGTAAAATCAGTAATGTATTAGAATTCTCTTAACGGTTTATGCGAACTCCAGATATTTTGTAAACATTTAAACTTATGGAATGTAATGTTTTCAAACGTCTCATATAGAGGTCGTTTGCTTTAATCTTTGTGTAATGATATTTGATTTGGTCGGCGCCCCCATGACAACTCATGTTTCCGCTGCCACGTGTTTTGGGGGTGCGACATATAGCAACTTTATCGGCTGTAATCTGTACAATATCAGGACCTGCAAACTGCTTTTCTCCAGCCTCTAACCAGCAAGTAGGCGTTCTGCAGCGACGTCCGTATAACATCTCGTATGGTGGCATACCGATACTGGAATAGTAAGAGTTATTATAAGCAAATTCTACCAAAGGCAAATGAAAATCCCAAGAACCACCGTACTCTAATATACAAGCCCGCAACATATCTTCCAGAGTCTGAATGGTACGTTCTGTCTGACCATCTGTCTGTGGGTGATAAGCCGTACTGAGGTTAACTCTGGTACCCAATTCCCGCTGTAAACTCTGCCAAAACCCAGAAATAAACCTGGAATCCCTGTCTGACACGATCGATAACGGTATCCCATGCCTCGAAACTATTTCATGAATATACAACTGGGACAATCGAGTCAAAGAAGCTATCTCACTGGTAGCCAGAAAGTGTGCACTCTTAGTCAATCTATCCACAATCACCCAAATCATATCGTTACCTTTCTGCGTTCTGGGAAGTTTGGTGACAAAATCCATAGTAATATGCTCCCATTTCCACTCAGGAATATCCAACTGTTTTAATGAACCATACAGTTTTTGATGTTCTGCTTTCACAAGGGAACAAATATGACAAGTTTCCACGACACGTGCAACATCGGTTTTCATTGTAGGCCACCAATAAAGATGTTTCAGTTCATTATACATCTTTGTACTTCCAGGATGAACAAATAATCTAGATTTATGTGCCTCAGATAATATCAAATCCCGAAGCCCCCCAACAAATGGAACCCAAACCCGAGACTGAAAGGTTTTCAAACCTCGAGAATCATCAACCAATAAATCCTTTCGTTTCAACAAAATTTCAGATTTTAAATTAACATCCAGTAATGCTTCAGACTGTGCAGCTTTTAACTGAGAAATCAAATCAGAATGAATGTCCAAACGCATAAAAAATACCCGATCAGAAGGCATCTTTCTGCTCAACGCATCTGCTACCACATTAGCTTTACCCGGGTGATATCGGATTTCGCAATCATAATCCTTAATCAGCTCCAACCACCGCCTCTATCTCATATTCAAATCTTTCTGAGTAAACATATATTGCAAACTTTTGTGGTCAGTACAAATCACACATTTAGTGCCATATAGGTAATGCCTCCAAATCTTTAATGCAAATACCACTGCAGCAAGCTCTAAATCGTGTGTAGGG
Source organism: Helichrysum umbraculigerum (assembly GCA_949592205.1). NCBI lineage: Eukaryota > Viridiplantae > Streptophyta > Magnoliopsida > Asterales > Asteraceae > Helichrysum > Helichrysum umbraculigerum. The sequence goes on along the minus strand of CATIUR010000007.1, from coordinate 17,162,557 downwards.
TAATTCTTTTCATGAGTTTTTAACTGACGAGAAGCATAAGCAATTACCCTATCCCTTTGCATTAAAACACATCCCAACCCAACATGAGAAGCATCACAATAAACAGTAAAATCATCAGAACCATCTGGCAGAGCTAACACTGGGGCCTGACATAACAACTGTCTCAGAGTCTGAAAAGCTGTTTCTTGCTGATCATCCCACTGAAATCTAACATTCTTACGTGTCAATTGGGTTAACGGGCTTGCAATCTTAGAAAAGTCTTTAATGAACTTTCTGTAATAACCCACCAACCCCAGAAAACTTTTAATTTCAGAAGGAGATTTAGGTGTATTCCAATTCATCACAGCCTCGACCTTAGTCGGATCAACCTTTATCCCATTATCACAAATCACATGCCCCAAAAACTGTACTTCCCGCAACCAGAATTCACATTTTGAAAACTTAGCATACAAATGTTCCCTTTTTAAAGTTTCCAAAACCAGTCTCAAATGCTGTTCATGTTCAAACTCAGACTTTGAATAAATCAGAATATCATCAATAAATACAATCACAAACTTATCAAGGAACGGTCGGCAAACCCGATTCATTAGATCCATAAACACAGCAGGGGCATTAGTCAACCCAAACGGCATAACTAAAAACTCATAATGGCCGTACCTGGTGCGAAAAGCAGTCTTAGGAATATCTTCTTCACGAACCCGCACCTGGTGATAACCTGATCTCAAATCAATTTTTGAAAAATATAAGGATCCCTGCAACTGATCAAATAACTCGTCAATTCTGGGTAAAGGATACTTATTCTTCACAGTCCTTTTATTCAGCTCCCTATAATCAATACACATACGGAGAGTGCCGTCTTTCTTTTTAACAAATAAAACAGGAGCGCCCCAGGGAGAATGACTAGGTTGTACAAAACCCTTATCTAACAATTCCTGAATCTGAGTCATCATTTCCCGGATTTCAGAAGGTGCTAATCTATAAGGAGACTTAGCTACAGGGGAGGAACCAGGAATCAAATCAATCTGATACTCAACTTCCCTAACAGGAGGCAAACCGGGCAACTCATCAGGGAAAACCTCCGGGTATTCAGAAACCACCCGGACATCAGACACATATTTCTTTTCTAACTTTGTATTCACAACATAGGCCAAATAAAATTCACACCCTTTAGCTAGAGATTTTCTAGCTTTCATCACCGAAATCAATGGAATACAGCCTTTTTCCCTTTCTCCTCGAGCCACTACATATGACTCTTCGGAAATTGGGATTTTAATCAACTTTTTATGACACTCAATATTGGCTTTGTTTTGACTCAGCCAATTTGTAACACCCGCCAAATTAGGACTAGTAATTAGTGCCTAATCATATGTTAATACATGTAATTAGTTCTGTGTTAGGCTAATTAATGTATCGAATTATATATATTGTTGAATATATACGAAAATGCGATTTGATTAAATCGTACGCGACTTAAATCGAATGTATTTCGATTCAATCAAATACGGACGTTGGTGACCAATTTTATTAAATAACATTGTTATATCAAAAATATTATTATGATAATATTTCGTAATCATTCGGAATCATACAAACAAAACTTATACGATTTAAAAATGTAAAACGCACAAACAAATTAACTTACATTTTATAACCTAAATATAAATTGATTAGTAGAATATTTAAACAATATATCGCGTAATAAATTGTATTTTAAAACTTATAATTTAAAATGTAAAATAATTATTTAACGTTTAAACGACGGAGCAAACGAACACCACGCGGAACGCGGGGCGGGAAAGCTGAAAAGTGGGGATAAACCCCCACCTCCATCTTTCATTTCCTTCATTTCATTTCTTTATCACTCTCTCTCCTTCCTTTTCTCTCTTTCACCAAAACACCCCAAAATCCACAAAAATCGCAAATAACAACACGAAACACAACCGGATCAACAATATTTTTAGAGATTCACGACTACCTCGCGACGATCTACAACACTATCTTTCCGGATTTCCATTTCGGCAAATTGTAAGTTTCCGACAAAATCCCGAAATCTCTCGATTCTTAGTATTTTTCACTTGTGGTTGTTATTATAACTAGTAAATGTCCATTATAATGTATAGAACACGAATTTATAGCCTAAAAACGAGTTCAGAACGGAATTTTGGCCGGAAAAAAACGTTAACAGCCGGACTTTCTGGGCTGGTGTTCATCCATGCGACACAAGCCTTGTGTCGCATGTTGTGTCGTATTTTGACCTTTGTGTCGCATAAAAATCCCTTGTGTCGTACCTTGTGTCGTACCCGATAATCAGTGTCGCAAGACCTGCGACACAACCACTATTTCGCATACCCCATAACACACAATCACTATGTCGCTGTTGAATCAGCATCTCGCATCTATGCGACACAACCATTGTGTCGCATAGACATTGTATCGCATTCCTATGCGACACAACCCTTGTGTCGCATAACCACTTTTGTGTCGCATATTGTGTCGCAAAACACAGAAAACTCAGATTTTTACTAAGTGTCGAGACTCGAAATTTATCACTCGATTTTACCCGAATTCAGATCCCAGATACGTTTTTCGTCAAAGCAATATAGTAGAAATAAAAATTTTCCAAGCTGACCTGGCAGCTCGACCCCAGCCAGGGGCTCTGCCCCTTGGACCCCGCCAGGGGCTGCCGCCCCTTGGACCCCGCTACCAGGGGCGCTGCCCCCGGACCCCCGTACTTAGATTCCGTAACGGCTTCTAAAACACATTTTTCAAGTAAAACGCCACGAAATCAAAATAATAATAGTTGAGATTATTATTACAAATCCGTCACCAACGGGCCGTACATGTTTTCAAACACTTAACAAATCAACCAAATCGTAGTAATTTGGACATATATATAGTTGTGTAACAACTACAAGGGTGATCTTTTGAGATACCCAATCATGTTTATAACCATCGCGTGTCGTGGACACCCTCAGGTTACAAGTCGTTGGACTTCATTTCTCGCTAATCAACTTACGTTTGTTTAAACGCATTCAGACTCAGGTGAGTCTCATAGCCCCTCTTTTACTGTTTTACTCAGGGGTGTGATATACTGCTCAACTTTTAACATGTGAACGCAAGTACCAACTTTTCATATACTACATGAGTTTTTCGAAACTAATCATTTTAAAGTCCTCCGTCAGCATAGTTGTTAATACGTTGTAGTGTGAATATTAGTATATGGTACCATATAGGATTGACCCACCTCGTCCGGGTTAGCAAGCACTAACCGGGTAAACGGACGTACTAATATTTGGGAAGACGAATGTGGATTAGGCATTCGTGGAGGCACCTCGCCCGGAATTCTCTATAGGGGACCCGGCCCTCGAGTTAAGCTTAACTATGTGCTCATGGCTGTATACACGATGACTATCATTTAATTGCTGGATGCAATTCATTATTTAATTGCTGGATGCAATTCATTATTTAAATCTTGCGGTTCATACTATATTAACTGATTTCAAACCTGTGAGCTCACCAGCTTTTAGCTGACCTTTTAGCATATATCGCAGGTACCAAGCAGTAGGATGTTTCTGCTTCAGGACTTTAGCTCGAGTCAGCATACAGAAGATTGAGATTTTCTTGCATTAGTATATTTTGTTCAAGTACTTATGTACTGAAATCTCATTTTATTTAAACTCGAGCTATGTAAAGCTTTAAATGTTGTAAACATTCCAGTTATCAATATATTTTGTTAAAACGACGCATATAGAGTCGTTTACTATATATCTTTGTGCTTTGTTATTGATTAGTAACACCCAAATCAAGCTTCCGCAAAAAAATCAAATTTGGGGGTGTTACAGATTGGTATCAGAGCCTAAGGTTATAGTGAACTAGGTTGCATTTAGTGGGCCTAGACTATGACCATTAGGCAGTATTCCTTATTAGGTATAACTGGTTCAGTGATTACATCATACGAGTTTAATTTAACATAGCCTGATCAACTATGTACAATTAAGCAAAGATGATGTAAGATCTGAAAGTAGTTATGGCTGAACGGGGTACGATAGAAGACTCTGACCTCGAGAGAACTGAGACTTAAACATGTTTATGCTAGACACTCAATAGGCTATATTATATAGGAACTATATGAATATAGGCCTCAATCTTACTAACGCTTTATCTCAGAAATGGCAAACATCCCACCCAATTCATCTCGCTCTCAATCTGGGTCGCAGAACCCCAGAGTAGCTAGGAGGAACGCCAGATTGCCTCGAGCTGGCCCGTACCCCACTCACTTCACCTTGCCGGCCTTAGCTGCTAGGGTGAACCAACACGAGCAGCGACTTCGCACCATGGATGTCGTGTTGCAAGAAACCAACGAAAACTGGCGACTTACATCTCTTGAACGCATCGAACAAGTCTCCGACGACCTAGAAACCACAAACAACAACATGGATGTCCTTCGCAACCAAGTAATAGCGATAAGCGTGGAAAATGCCCTCCTGCATCAAAGGATGGAAGAATGTGAACAACGTTCACATGAAGCAGAAGAATATGCCCGTGGACTAACGCAACGACTAGCACTAGCAGAAGATAACGCCCGACAAGCTAGCAGACTTGCAAACACTGCGGACCGTCTTGTCACGATGATGGAACAAATTAATCTACGTTAAGACTAGTGTAGTCCTTGTCTTGTAATCTATCCTGTAATCTAGTAACTATCTAAGCGCTACTCCATAATTCGGTCGGATGTAACAATTCCCGACACCTTTTGTAATACATCCATAGGATGTAACCTTTGAACTCATATTAGCTATCAAATATTCCTTGTTGTTTCAACTCATATTAATTGTCATTTTTCCATGTTGATGTCATGTATTACTGCTTTTATACATGTACATCTATAACAAATACAACTTTCTTACGAAATCTCACGTATCTTCATTTCTTTTATTGAAGAATCATGCCGCCAAAGTCAAGACCATACACTGATGCTCAGCTTACATCGCTTATAACCCAGGCTGTTACTGAAGCCTTGGCTCGGAATACCCCCCAAAATTCTACCAGAAACAGCGATGCCGCTGAAACCACTACTGCTAAACCTTGTTCTTACAAGGACTTTCAAAGCTGCAAACCCTCCAGCTTCAAAGATTCTGAAGGAGCCATCGGACTTATCAGATGGTTCGAGAAAATGGAAACTGTTTTCCGTGTCAGCAAATGCGCGGAGAACGACAAAGTAAACTTCGCCACCTGCTCTCTCGAAGATGATGCCCACTCTTGGTGGAATTCATATACCCAATCAGTGGGTGCTGACATTGCCTACCAACTAACTTGGGAGGACTTGAAAGCAAAACTCACTGCCAAATACCGCTCAATCACCAAACTTCAAAAGCTAGACGAGGAGTTCTGGAACCTAAAGGTTCAGGGTGGTGATATCGATGGTTATACCACCAGGTTTCAACAACTCGCCGCCCTCCGCCCAGCTATGGTGAGCACAGAACCTGACAAAATCAGGAAGTACATCCTTGGCCTTCCTGAGCCTGTTCGGGGACATGTCGCCTCTTCCAACCAAACCACCATTGACGGTGCAATCCTGTTGGCCCAAGACCTGATGTCCATGAGCCAAGATTCTGAACCACCTACTTCATCATCCCACAGCAACAAACGAAAGTGGTCCGACTACCACAATAACCACTCCAGCCAACAAAACAAGAAACCCGACACCATCAAAGCCTACAACACCACCACCGACATCACACGGGGCTATACTGGGAACAAACCCTATTGTTCCAAGTGCAATCGCCACCATGAAGGTTCATGTGGTCCCTTTTGCAACAACTGCAAGAGGTACGGCCACCTCACCAAAGATTGCAATTCTACTGCCAACAACAATTCCAACAACAACACCAGACCACCCAAAGTTTGCTTTGAGTGTGGGAAACCCGGGCATTTCAGGGACACATGCCCAAAGCTGAAGAATAACAACAACAACAACAACAACAACAACACCCGAAGCAGAGCCTTCGTCATCAAATCCGGGGACGCCCGCCAAGACCCGAATGTGGTCTCGGGTATGTTCCTCCTCAACAACTTAACTGCTTCCGTTCTATTTGATACTGGTGCCGATAGAAGCTTTATCTCCGATGACTTTTGCCCATTACTTGACATCACTCCTGTTGCCTTAGATGTTAAGTACACTGTAGAGCTAGCAAATGGGAAACTTATAGAAACCAATAGTGTGATACCTAATTACACTTTAAACCTTGCTGACGAAACCTTTCCAATCGATCTTGTACCCATTGAAATCGGGAGTTTCGACGTCATCATTGGAATGGACTGGTTGTCCAAACACCGAGCTGAAATCGTTTGTTACGATAAGATCGTCCGCATTCCACTCGCTGCCGGTGGAACCTTGATCATACAGGGGGAGACCGGTGGGACGAGACTCAATATCATCTCTTGCTTAAAAACCCTAAAATTTCTGAGAAAGGGTTACCCTGCAATACTCGCACACATCACAGTGAAGAAGTCGGAGGAGAAGCGACTTGAGGATGTGCCAATTGTTAGAGACTTCCCAGAAGTCTTTCCGGAAGAACTACCTGGTTTACCTCCACCTAGACAGGTTGAGTTCTCAATTGATCTCGTGCTGGGTGCCGCACCGGTGGCCCGCGCACCGTACCGTTTAGCCCCATCCGAACTTCAGGAGTTGTCCGCACAGTTACAGGAACTCCTGGATAGAGGATTCATTAGACCGAGTTCTTTACCTTGGGGAGCTCCGGTCTTATTTGTTAAAAAGAAGGACGGTTCATTCAGAATGTGCATCGACTATCGAGAGTTGAACAAATTGACCGTCAAAAACCGATACCCACTTCCTCGCATTGATGATCTATTCGACCAACTTCAGGGTTCAAGTTTCTACTCAAAAATCGACCTGCGATCAGGCTATCATCAGTTACGAGTTCGCGACACCGATATTCCAAAGACTGCTTTCAGAACTCGTTACGGGCACTACGAATTCCAAGTGATGCCCTTCGGTCTAACAAACGCACCGGCTGTATTCATGGACCTCATGAATCGGGTGTGCAAACCTTACCTCGATAAGTTTGTCATCGTCTTTATTGATGACATACTCATTTACTCGCGCAACGAGCAAGAACACGCGCAACATCTCAAAACCATCCTTGAACTACTTAGACACGAGGAGCTTTATGCCAAATTCTCTAAGTGTGAGTTCTGGATACAAACTGTTCAATTTCTTGGTCACGTGATCGACAGTCAGGGAATTCACGTCGACCCATCAAAAATCGAGGCTATCAAAGACTGGCAAGCACCCACCTCTGCAACTGAAGTACGACAATTCTTGGGTCTTGCTGGGTATTATCGGCGATTTATCGAAAATTTCTCTAAAATAGCTCAACCACTCACGGTACTGACTCAGAAGGACAAAAGGTTCGATTGGACCGATAAACAAGAGTCAGCGTTCCAACTCTTGAAACAAAAGCTTTGCAGTGCTCCAATTCTATCCCTACCCGAAGGCACCGATGACTTCGTGGTATACTGCGATGCTTCTCACCAAGGTCTTGGTTGCGTGCTGATGCAACGAGACAAAGTTATTGCCTATGCCTCACGACAGCTAAAAATTCACGAAAAGAACTACACCACTCACGATCTCGAACTTGGAGCTGTCGTTTTTGCTCTCAAAATCTGGAGACATTATCTCTACGGCACTAAGTGCACAATCTTTACCGATCATAAAAGTCTCCAACATATCTTCGATCAGAAGGATCTCAATATGAGGCAACGTCGATGGGTCGAGTTGCTTACCGATTATGATTGCGAGATCAAGTACCATCCAGGGAAGGCTAATGTTGTAGCCGATGCCCTCAGTCGAAAGGAACGACCAAAACCCCTTCGAGTCCGAGCCCTCAGTATGACCATTCATAACGATCTTACCATTCAAATTCATACCGCTCAGATCGAAGCCCTGAAATCTGAAAACATCAAAAATGAATCCTTGCGGGGCATTGACAAACAATTCGAAATCAAACCTAACGGGATTAGGTATTTCTCAAACCGAATCTGGTTGCCTAGTTTTGGGAACCTAAGAGACTTGGTGATGGACGAGGCTCACAAGTCTAAATATTCTATACATCCGGGATCCGATAAGATGTACCACGGTATCAAGGAATTTTATTGGTGGCCAAACATGAAAGTCGAAATCGCCACTTATGTCAGCAAGTGTCTTACTTGCTCGAAAGTCAAAACCGAACATCAGAAACCTCCTGGTTTACTCCAACAACCCAAAATCCCTGAATGGAAATGGGATCAAATTGCCATGGATTTCATTACCAAACTACCCAAGTCGTCGAGCGGTTGCGATACCATTTGGGTGATCATCGATCGTCTCACCAAATCTGCTAATTTCCTGGCAATCAAAGAAAACGATAAAATGGAACGCCTTACACAAATCTACATCAAGGAAATCGTTTCTCATCACGGTGTTCCAGTCTCAATCATCACTGACAGGGATGCCCGTTTCACTTCTCACTTTTGGCAATCACTTCAGAAAGCTATGGGTACCCGTCTCGATATGAGTACCGCGTACCATCCTCAAACCGATGGCCAAAGTGAACGAACCATTCAAACACTGGAAGACATGCTACGAGCCTGCGTAGTTGATTTCGGTACAAACTGGGAAAGACATCTACCGTTGTGCGAATTTTCGTACAATAAGAGTTATCACGCCAGCATTAAGGCTGCACCTTTTGAGGCACTGTACGGTCGTAAGTGCCGATCACCGATCTGTTGGACTGAAGTGGGAGATAGTCAACTCACTGGTCCTGAACTCATTCACGCCACCACTGAGAAAATTGTGGAAATCCAAAACAGACTCAAAACCGCACGTGATCGTCAGAAAAGTTATGCTGACGTGAGACGCAAACCACTCGAGTTCCAAGTTGGGGATCGAGTACTCTTAAAAGTATCGCCTTGGAAAGGCGTCATCCGTTTTGTCAAACGCGGGAAGTTAAATCCCAGGTACATCGGGCCTTTTGAGATCCTCGAACGGATTGGCCCCGTAGCTTATCGATTGCAGCTGCCATCCGAACTCAGCAGCGTGCACCCTACTTTTCATATTTCAAATTTGAAGAAGTGTCTATCTGATGAGACACTTATTATTCCACTAGATGAAATTCGTGTTGACGATAAACTTCACTTCGTTGAGGAACCCGCTGAAATTATGGACCATGAGGTCAAACAACTGAAACAAAGTCGTATTCCCATCGTCAAAGTCAGATAGAATTCGCGGCGTGGTCCGGAATTCACCTGTGTAACACCCCCGAAATTCACTGTTTTGCGGAAGCATAGTTTGGGGTGTTACTAATCAAATATCACAGCACAAAGCTAAAGTAAACGACATCTATATGCAACATTTGTAAATTTGTTACATTCCATAGATATAGTGTTTGAAAACTTAGTGTTTTCGTATACAAAAATGTAGTTTCCCTAGAGTCCGCGCGTGTAGCGGGAGATTCTATTACATAATCAAAATATACAAAAGATAATGCTAAGAATCTCCGTTAATGCAGTTGTGTTGAAATCATGCGACTCTAGCTAAAATCCTGGAGTAATCCTACTCCATCCGGGTACCTGAGAAAACATGCTAAAAAGTGTCAACCAAAAGGTTGGTGAATCTCACAGGTTTGTAAATAATATCGGCTTTGAACACGAGATTCCATTAGTAGTGCCCGTAGGCGTAAAATCAGCCATTGCAATCCAGCAATCGTAAAATCAGTATTTGCGATCCAGCAAATGTAAATAAATAAGTTTATACCGTTGCCATAAGGCTCATAATCGAAGCTTAACCCGTAAATAATATGTTTGCTCCCGTGACATGCTCGTAAGTGAGCAAGCATCAGTAACGAATAAGTTGTCACCCGTTTATACGTGTAAATCGGTACGTGGCAGCGCTACTGCCCCGGGTGGGGAGGGTCATTTCCCTAATGGATCCATTAACTACTGTTCGCGCTTAAGTTCATAACTAACGATGTATGATGGAGAGACTTCTGTAAATAGTAATTAACTCATGCAATTCCGTTTGGTATAGAAATCAGTTTAGTACTTGTGTTCAGGAAAAATCAGTAGCATGTATCTCCCCCAATAAGATAAAACAGTAAAAGTGGGGCCGTAAGACTCACCTGAGTCTTTGCAAGTACGTTTATATCAATAAACGAGTAAATAATATCAACCGTAGGTTCTCCGAACCCGTAACCTTCAAATGCCTAAACATATAAAGTTAAGTAAGTAGATGTCTCGCAAGACCATCTAGGCTAGTTGTTTACACAACTCATTATGTCCAAGTGTTTGTTTAGTAATCCGTTTGTAGTTTGAAAACAAATATGGCCCGTTGGTGACGGTTTGTAATAATGATTCAAAGTGTTATCATTTATAACGCAATTTAGTGTAATTGTAATAGAAAGTATGTTCTATGACGTTTGTTAAGTCGTATGACATAAGTATTTGAAGTTGTGTAAGTTCGACACTTAGTAAAATCTGACTTTTCAAGGTTCTGGTTTGTGCGACGTAGCATGCGACGTAGCATGCGACGTAGGGTGCGACGTAGGCATGTACGTCGCATGATGCGACCTTCGCAAATCAATGCGACGTAGGGGCTGGCGTCGCTAGGCGCGACGTCGCAACTTAATGCGACGTAGTGACGGACGTCGCACAATGCGACGTCACGAAGGGTTGTGCGACGTAGGCCGCGACGTCGCTAAGTGCGACGTTGGCCACATAATGCGACGTTTTGAGCTACGTCGCAGATAGCCCAGCGTCTCTGCGACGTAGCGGTCTGATCGGAAATTGGTGGCCGGAAAATCGGTCGAAAAGCTTCCGTTAGGTCCAAATCTTTTACCCAACCCATTTTTGGACATTTTAAGCATATTTAAACCATAAAAACGTAAAAATGAGTAAAAACGGAGAGTTTCGGGTTTTGTCGGAAACTTACAAAATGTCGGATAGAAAATCCGAAAAGATAGGAATGTAGATCGTGTGATGGTGAACGTTTTCTTCCAAAGAGGGGCTATGATCCGAGTGCGTTTAATATGTTTATTTATTGATTTTGATGGTGGTGGTGTGTTGGTGAAATAGAGAGAAAAGAAAGGAAGAAAGAGAAAGGGAAAAGAGAAAATGAAAAGAAAAGAAGAGAAGGTGGGAGGTTAAGCCTCCCATTTTCAGTCCGCGCCTCCGCGCTCCGTGCGGTGTTCGTTTCCCCCGTCGTTTAAACGTTATATCAAGCAGTTATATTTTTAAAAGGTGACGGGAATGTTTTAAATGAAATACCTTGAAATTAATTATAAAAACATTTGTCGAGGTATTAAAATTCTTAACTCGCGTTTAATACGTATTCGCTAAATTATGTAAAATGTCGTCGCGATATAATAAATAATGTTTGTTCGCTGTGTATTTTATATAGTAAAATACGTTCTCATCATTTAGGTAAGTTTCTGTCACCAACGTCCAAGTAACTGTGTTGGACTCCGTCCGGTTAATTCGTACGATTAATCCAAATCGCGTAAGTACACACATATATATATAATTCACCTTATATATATATATATACAAATAGAGTCTGCAATTAGTCCTATTACATACTAATTGCAACTAGTTACAAGTAATTAGGCATAATTAGTTATCCTAATTTAGCAGGTGTTACATTCTCCCCTTGTTAAAGAAATTTCGTCCCGAAATTAGCTTGAGTGCACGGACTGTGCGTTGTCTGGGAAGAGATGTGGGTATTTCTGTCGCATTTGGTCTTCCCGTTCCCAGGTGAACTCAGGGCCGCGCCTAGAATTCCACCTGACTTTTACTATGGGAATACGACTCTGTTTCAATTGCTTGACCTCCCGGTCCATGATTTCCATAGGTTTCTCGACGAAATGAAGTTTATCATCGATTTGAATTTCGTCGAGCGGTATAATCAGCGTCTCGTCAGACAGACATTTCTTCAAGTTAGAAATGTGGAATGTGTTGTGTACGCTGCTAAGTTCAGCAGGAAGTTGCAGGCGATATGCCACTGGACCAATCCTTTCAAGGATTTCGAATGGTCCGATGTATCTAGGATTTAGTTTGCCTCGTTTCCCGAATCGAATAACACCTTTCCACGGTGCCACTTTGAGAAGTACCTTGTCTCCTACCTGGAACTCAAGGTGTTTGCGTCTCACGTCAGCGTAGCTTTTCTGACGATCACGTGCGGCTTTCAGCCGGTTTTGAATACCAACAATTTTCTCAGTAGTTTCTTGAATGATTTCTGGACCCGTGAGTTGGGATTCTCCTAACTCAGTCCAACAGACAGGTGATCGGCACTTACGTCCGTAAAGTGCCTCGAAGGGTGCAGCCTTTATGCTGGTATGGTAACTGTTGTTGTACGAAAACTCACACAACGGTAAGTGATTTTCCCAAGAAGTACCGAAGTCGACTACGCAGGCTCGTAGCATATCCTCCAGTGTTTGAATAGTTCGCTCGCTTTGGCCATCGGTTTGCGGGTGATAAGCAGTACTCATATCCAGACGAGTACCAAGAGATTTCTGTAGCGATTGCCAAAAGTTAGAAGTAAAACGGCTGTCCCTATCCGAGATGATCGAGATAGGTACACCGTGTCGCGAGATGATTTCTTTGACATAGATGCGAGTCAGACGCTCCATCTTGTCGGTTTCCTTGATGGCCAGAAAATGAGCAGATTTCGTGAGACGGTCCACGATCACCCAAATGGTATCGCAACCACTCGAAGTTTTCGGTAGTTTGGTAATGAAGTCCATGGAAATCTGTTCCCATTTCCATTGAGGAATTTCAGGTTGTTGCAGCAACCCAGAGGGTCTTTGGTGTTCGGTCTTTACTTTGGAACAGGTTAGGCACTTAATGACGTACAAGGCGATGTCAGCTTTCATGTTAGGCCACCAATACGACCCTTTGACGTCATGATACATCTTGTCAGATCCAGGATGTATAGAGTATCGAGATTTGTGAGCTTCAGCCATCACCAAATCTCGCAAGTTTCCGAATTTGGGTAACCACACCCGGTTAGAGAAGTATCGAGTTCCATCGGGTTTGATTTCGAATTGTTTATCCAAGCCTCGCAAGGCTTCATTTTTCAAGTTTTCATCGTTGAGTGCTTCAAGTTGAGCGGTAAGGATTTGAGCAGGAAGCTCGTTACGAATTGTCATAGAAAGTGCTCGGACTCGAAGGGGTTTCACTCGTTCTTTTCGGCTTAAGGCATCGGCCACTACGTTAGCCTTGCCCGGATGGTATTTGATCTCGCAGTCGTAGTCACTAAGTAACTCAACCCAGCGACGTTGTCTCATGTTTAGATCTTTCTGATCGAATATGTGTTGGAGACTTCTGTGATCGGTGAAGATAGTGCTTTTCGTACCGTAGAGATAATGTCTCCAGATTTTCAATGCGAAGACCACAGCACCTAACTCGAGGTCGTGGGTCGTATAGTTTTTCTCGTGGATTTTCAGTTGTCGTGAGGCATAGGCAATGACTTTTTCCCGTTGCATCAACACACAACCAAGTCCTTGGTGTGAGGCGTCGCAGTAAACTACGAAATCGTCGGTGCCCTCGGGTAAGGACAAGATTGGTGCCCTGCAAAGTTTGTTTTTCAATAGCTGGAAGGCTGACTCTTGTTTATCCGTCCAATCGAACTTCTTATCTTTCTGAGTCAGTGTGGTTAGGGGAACAACTATTCTTGAAAAGTTTTCGATGAATCGGCGATAATAACCAGCAAGACCTAAGAATTGTCTCACTTCGGTTGGAGTGGTCGGTGACTCCCAGCCCTTGATTGCTTCAATCTTGGCGGGATCAACATGAATTCCTTGGCTGTCAATCACGTGCCCGAGGAATTGAACGGTTCGAATCCAGAACTCACACTTAGAGAATTTGGCATATAACTCTTCGTGTTTCAGAAGTCCTAGAATGGTTTTCAGATGTTGAGCATGTTCCTGTTCGTTGCGAGAGTAAATCAGGATATCATCGATGAACACAATGACGAATTTGTCAAGATATGGTTTGCACACCCGATTCATAAGGTCCATGAATACGGCCGGTGCGTTGGTTAAACCGAATGGCATCACTTGGAACTCGTAATGCCCATAACGAGTTCGGAAGGCTGTCTTTGGGATATCATTGTCACGGACTCGGAGTTGATGATAACCCGACCGTAGATCAATCTTTGAGTAAACACTCGATCCCTGGAGTTGGTCAAATAGGTCATCGATTCTAGGAAGTGGGTATCGATTCTTTATGGTTAGCTTATTCAGTTCTCGGTAGTCAATACACATGCGGAAAGATCCATCTTTCTTTTTCACGAATAAGACCGGAGCTCCCCAAGGTGAGGAACTTGGTCGAATGAATCCTCTGTCCAGGAGTTCCTGTAGTTGGTTAGACAACTCCTGCATTTCGGATGGTGCTAAACGGTAAGGGGCTCGTGCCACGGGTGCAGCTCCGGGCACAAGTTCGATTTGAAATTCAACTTGTCTAGGTGGCGGAAGTCCGGGCAAGTCTTCAGGAAAGACTTCCGGAAAATCCCGCACGATCGGAACATCCTCAAGTCGCTTCTCCTCCGACTTCTTCTCCGTTACATGTGCGAGGATGGCTTGGTACCCTTTTCGTAGATATTTTCTCGTTTTCAGACAGGATACAATATTCAGATTCCGTCTACCGGTCTCCCCTTGTAAGACTAAGGTTCCACCGGAGACAAGAGGTATGCGAACGAGTTTGTCATGACAGATGATTTCAGCTCGGTGCTTGGATAACCAATCCATACCGACAATAATATCGAAGCTGCCGATCTCGACAGGGATTAAATCAATGGAAAACGTTTCGTTCGTGAGGTTAAGTGTACAGTTGTGTATGATGCTATCAGTCTCAATCAGTTTGCCGTTAGCTAATTCTACAATGTATTTAGCATCTAAGGCAGTGGGAGTAATATCAAGTAAAGGGCTAAATTTCTCAGATATGAAGCTTCTATCGGCACCGGTATCAAATAACACAGAAGCAGTAAGGTCGTTGAGAAGGAACGTACCCGTCACGACGTTCGGGTCTTGTCTGGCTTCCCCAGCCTTGATAACGAATGATCTGCCGCGAGCAGGGTTGTTGTTGTTGTTTTTCAGCTTTGGGCAATCTTTCTTGAAATGCCCTGTATTTCCGCACCCAAAGCAGGCCTTTGGTGCATTGGTGTTGGGGGTAGGACTGTTCGTTCGGCAATCCTTGGCTAGATGCCCGAACCGCTTGCAGTTGGAGCAAGGGCAAGAACCGTCATGATGGCGGCTGCATTTGGAACAGTAGGGCTTGTTCCCGCTGTACCCTTTCTTTTCCGAAGTCCCCGATGAATAAGCCTTAATGTACCCAGGCTTTTTGTTGGAGGTTTGGTTGGATGAGTTGGGGTTACCTTCCCACTTGCGTTTGTTGTTTGCAGATGGGGTTGAAGTTGTGCCACGGCGGACAGAATTTGCCGTTAGTTCATGGGCCATACGGATGGCGCTCTGAATAGTACCCGGTTTGGATGAAGTCCTTAGGTCTTGGAGTCTCTCAGGAAGACCGTCAACGAATTTCTCGATCCTCTTGTACTCAGGATCGACCATGGTTGGGCACAGAAGTGCCAGTTGGTGGAAACGGTTGGTGTATCCGGTGATGTCATCACCCTGCATCTTGTGGTTCCAGAATTCCACTTCTAGTTGTTTCAATTCATCCCTGGGGCAATACTCGCCCCTCAACATCTTCTTCAACTCCTCCCACGGGAGTTGGTAAGCAGTAGCAACACTCACAGTCTGGGCATAAGTGTTCCACCAGGTGAGTGCGGTGTCAGTAAAAGTACTAACGGAGAACTTAACCTTATCTCCCTCCGCACAGTTGCAGATAAGAAATACAGACTCAACTTTCTCGATCCAGCGTACTAGACCGATAGCTCCCTCAGTACCTGCAAAGTTTAGAGGTTTGCAGTTCTGAAAGTCTTTGTATGAACAGGGTTTAGCAGTAATGGTTTCAGGGGCATCGCTGTTCCTCGAGGAATTTGGTGGAGTATTCCGAGCCAAGGCTTCAGTAACAGCCTGGGTTATAAGGGAGGTAATCTGGGCGTCGGTGTATGGTCGTGTCTTTGGCGGCATGATTCTTCAATAAAAGAAATGAAGATACATGAGATTTTGTATGAGCTGGTAATTGTCACAGATGCACATGTATAAAAGCAGTAATACATAACATCAACATGGAAAATGACAATTAATGTGAGTTGAGATAACAAAGGATATCTGATAGATAAAGTGAGTTCAAAAGTTACATCCTACAGAGATATTACAAAAGGTGTCGGGAATGGTTACATCCGACTAGTTTATAGAGTAGTGCTAGATAGTCCCTAGATCACGAGGTAGATTACAAGACAAAAACTACACTATTCTTAATGTAGATTAATTTGTTCCATAGTGTGCCAAGGCAGTCCACAGTTTCTGCTAGTCGGTTGGTTCATTCTTAGTTAAGGTTCCTGGCTTTCGGATTCGTCTTCCGACTCCAGGTTCAGGTCGTGTGGGTGGTAGCGTGCCTCAAGCATGTCCCTGTATCTTTGAGTCGTGGAGCGGTACCTAGTCTCCTCAGTTGATTTCCTGCCCAAACGTTTGATCCATGTTTTGGTCCTACGGGTTAGGTTGGTGGCCACTTTCTTCCAGTAACGGATCTTATCTTTGATTCGTGTAGGGACAGATCGGTTTGAAATTCTCAATTTTTGTTCATAGTCCATGCACTTACGCTTAAGTGCCCAATTTCGGCCGTCTAGTCCCACGGCCTGATCTCGCACTCTTTCATATTCTTCAATGTCGATGCCAGTCATTCCGAAATTCTGATTTTCGTTTCCCTCCAGCATGATTTCTTCTTCTGGTACGATGTCCTCATCGAGATACGTGTACTGGATTTGTTCCCCGTGGACTTGGTCACTATCAGACATGTAGTCGTCCATTTGGGAATTCGTGGCTTTGAGTTCTATAGAAATGACAGAGAGAGGATTTTAGTCCTTGGAAGTACGTTGCTTCCGGGTGTTAGATGTGATTTTCATAAAATCATTAGAGTGCGCCACAAGGTGAAGTCTGTCATGGTCGGTGCAAACCACTGAGAGAAATTCGTAAGTGCCGCCAGAGAAACGTCGGCTATCTCTATAGCGAGTGTGTTTACGTGCGAGGCCTATTCATATATATTTAATATATAATAGCCTAGTAGTATAGTCAGTGAGTGAGGCCTATGTATGTATATACTCGTATATCACATAATAGCCTAGCGTATGTCTAGCACATAACAAGTAAGAGTCTCGGTTCCCTCGTGGTCAGAGTCTACTAACGCATTCCTGTTCGACATAACCATTTCAGACCTCACATCATCTTTCCTTAATTGTACATAGTTGATCAGGCTATGTTAAATTAAAGTCGTATGATGAAATTCCTGAACCAATCATGCCTAGTAAGGAAATACTGCCTAATGGTCATAGTCTAGGCCCACTAAATGCAACCTAGTTCACTATAACCTTAGGCTCTGATACCAATCTGTAACACCCCCGAAATTCACTGTTTTGCGGAAGCATAGTTTGGGGTGTTACTAATCAAATATCACAGCACAAAGCTAAAGTAAACGACATCTATATGCAACATTTGTAAATTTATTACATTCCATAGATATAGTGTTTGAAAACTTAGTGTTTTCGTATACAAAAATGTAGTTTCCCTAGAGTCCGCGCGTGTAGCGGGAGATTCTATTACATAATCAAAATATACAAAAGATAATGCTAAGAATCTCCGTTAATGCAGTTGTGTTGAAATCATGCGACTCTAGCTAAAATCCTGGAGTAATCCTACTCCATCCGGGTACCTGAGAAAACATGCTAAAAAGTGTCAACCAAAAGGTTGGTGAATCTCACAGGTTTGTAAATAATATCGGCTTTGAACACGAGATTCCATTAGTAGTGCCCGTAGGCGTAAAATCAGCCATTGCAATCCAGCAATCGTAAAATCAGTATTTGCGATCCAGCAAATGTAAATAAATAAGTTTATACCGTTGCCATGAGGCTCATAATCGAAGCTTAACCCGTAAATAATATGTTTGCTCCCGTGACATGCTCGTAAGTGAGCAAGCATCAGTAACGAATAAGTTGTCACCCGTTTATACGTGTAAATCGGTACGTGGCAGCGCTACTGCCCCGGGTGGGGAGGGTCATTTCCCTAATGGATCCATTAACTACTGTTCGCGCTTAAGTCCATAACTAACGATGTATGATGGAGAGACTTCTGTAAATAGTAATTAACTCATGCAATTCCGTTTGGTATAGAAATCAGTTTAGTACTTGTGTTCAGGAAAAATCAGTAGCATGTATCTCCCCCAATAAGATAAAACAGTAAAAGTGGGGCCGTAAGACTCACATGAGTCTTTGCAAGTACGTTTATATCAATAAACGAGTAAATAATATCAACCGTAGGTTCTCCGAACCCGTAACCTTCAAATGCCTAAACATATAAAGTTAAGTAAGTAGATGTCTCGCAAGACCATCTAGGCTAGTTGTTTACACAACTCATTATGTCCAAGTGTTTGTTTAGTAATCCGTTTGTAGTTTGAAAACAAATATGGCCCGTTGGTGACGGTTTGTAATAATGATTCAAAGTGTTATCATTTATAACGCAATTTAGTGTAATTGTAATAGAAAGTATGTTCTATGACGTTTGTTAAGTCGTATGACATAAGTATTTGAAG
Source organism: Helichrysum umbraculigerum (assembly GCA_949592205.1). Classification (NCBI taxonomy): domain Eukaryota; kingdom Viridiplantae; phylum Streptophyta; class Magnoliopsida; order Asterales; family Asteraceae; genus Helichrysum; species Helichrysum umbraculigerum. The sequence continues at coordinate 17,143,801 of CATIUR010000007.1, read as the reverse complement.
TTGTGTAAGTTCGACACTTAGTAAAATCTGACTTTTCAAGGTTCTGGTTTGTGCGACGTAGCATGCGACGTAGCATGCGACGTAGGGTGCGACGTAGGCATGTACGTCGCATGATGCGACCTTCGCAAATCAATGCGACGTAGGGGCTGGCGTCGCTAGGCGCGACGTCGCAACTTAATGCGACGTAGTGACGGACGTCGCACAATGCGACGTCACGAAGGGTTGTGCGACGTAGGCCGCGACGTCGCTAAGTGCGACGTTGGCCACATAATGCGACGTTTTGAGCTACGTCGCAGATAGCCCAGCGTCTCTGCGACGTAGCGGTCTGATCGGAAATTGGTGGCCGGAAAATCGGTCGAAAAGCTTCCGTTAGGTCCAAATCTTTTACCCAACCCATTTTTGGACATTTTAAGCATATTTAAACCATAAAAACGTAAAAATGAGTAAAAACGGAGAGTTTCGGGTTTTGTCGGAAACTTACAAAATGTCGGATAGAAAATCCGAAAAGATAGGAATGTAGATCGTGTGATGGTGAACGTTTTCTTCCAAAGAGGGGCTATGATCCGAGTGCGTTTAATATGTTTATTTATTGATTTTGATGGTGGTGGTGTGTTGGTGAAATAGAGAGAAAAGAAAGGAAGAAAGAGAAAGGGAAAAGAGAAAATGAAAAGAAAAGAAGAGAAGGTGGGAGGTTAAGCCTCCCATTTTCAGTCCGCGCCTCCGCGCTCCGTGCGGTGTTCGTTTCCCCCGTCGTTTAAACGTTATATCAAGCAGTTATATTTTTAAAAGGTGACGGGAATGTTTTAAATGAAATACCTTGAAATTAATTATAAAAACATTTGTCGAGGTATTAAAATTCTTAACTCGCGTTTAATACGTATTCGCTAAATTATGTAAAATGTCGTCGCGATATAATAAATAATGTTTGTTCGCTGTGTATTTTATATAGTAAAATACGTTCTCATCATTTAGGTAAGTTTCTGTCACCAACGTCCAAGTAACTGTGTTGGACTCCGTCCGGTTAATTCGTACGATTAATCCAAATCGCGTAAGTACACACATATATATATAATTCACCTTATATATATATACAAATAGAGTCTGCAATTAGTCCTATTACATACTAATTGCAACTAGTTACAAGTAATTAGGCATAATTAGTTATCCTAATTTAGCAGGTGTTACAACCTGGGAACGGGAAGACCAAATGCGACTCAAATATCCTCAACTATTCACTGATTCTACATCAATCACGACTTCGAGCTAAATTTCGGGACGAAATTCTTCTAACAGGGGGAGAATGTAACACCCGCCAAATTAGGACTAGTAATTAGTGCCTAATCATATGTTAATACATGTAATTAGTTCTGTGTTAGGCTAATTAATGTATCGAATTATATATATTGTTGAATATATACGAAAATGCGATTTGATTAAATCGTACGCGACTTAAATCGAATGTATTTCGATTCAATCAAATACGGACGTTGGTGACCAATTTTATTAAATAACATTGTTATATCAAAAATATTATTATGATAATATTTCGTAATCATTCGGAATCATACAAACAAAACTTATACGATTTAAAAATGTAAAACGCACAAACAAATTAACTTACATTTTATAACCTAAATATAAATTGATTAGTAGAATATTTAAACAATATATCGCGTAATAAATTGTATTTTAAAACTTATAATTTAAAAATGTAAAATAATTATTTAACGTTTAAACGACGGAGCAAACGAACACCACGCGGAACGCGGGGCGGGAAAGCTGAAAAGTGGGGATAAACCCCCACCTCCATCTTTCATTTCCTTCATTTCATTTCTTTATCACTCTCTCTCCTTCCTTTTCTCTCTTTCACCAAAACACCCCAAAATCCACAAAAATCGCAAATAACAACACGAAACACAACCGGATCAACAATATTTTTAGAGATTCACGACTACCTCGCGACGATCTACAACACTATCTTTCCGGATTTCCATTTCGGCAAATTGTAAGTTTCCGACAAAATCCCGAAATCTCTCGATTCTTAGTATTTTTCACTTGTGGTTGTTATTATAACTAGTAAATGTCCATTATAATGTATAGAACACGAATTTATAGCCTAAAAACGAGTTCAGAACGGAATTTTGGCCGGAAAAAAACGTTAACAGCCGGACTTTCTGGGCTGGTGTTCATCCATGCGACACAAGCCTTGTGTCGCATGTTGTGTCGTATTTTGACCTTTGTGTCGCATAAAAATCCCTTGTGTCGTACCTTGTGTCGTACCCGATAATCAGTGTCGCAAGACCTGCGACACAACCACTATTTCGCATACCCCATAACACACAATCACTATGTCGCTGTTGAATCAGCATCTCGCATCTATGCGACACAACCATTGTGTCGCATAGACATTGTATCGCATTCCTATGCGACACAACCCTTGTGTCGCATAACCACTTTTGTGTCGCATATTGTGTCGCAAAACACAGAAAACTCAGATTTTTACTAAGTGTCGAGACTCGAAATTTATCACTCGATTTTACCCGAATTCAGATCCCAGATACGTTTTTCGTCAAAGCAATATAGTAGAAATAAAAATTTTCCAAGCTGACCTGGCAGCTCGACCCCAGCCAGGGGCTCTGCCCCTTGGACCCCGCCAGGGGCTGCCGCCCCTTGGACCCCGCTACCAGGGGCGCTGCCCCCGGACCCCCGTACTTAGATTCCGTAACGGCTTCTAAAACACATTTTTCAAGTAAAACGCCACGAAATCAAAATAATAATAGTTGAGATTATTATTACAAATCCGTCACCAACGGGCCGTACATGTTTTCAAACACTTAACAAATCAACCAAATCGTAGTAATTTGGACATATATATAGTTGTGTAACAACTACAAGGGTGATCTTTTGAGATACCCAATCATGTTTATAACCATCGCGTGTCGTGGACACCCTCAGGTTACAAGTCGTTGGACTTCATTTCTCGCTAATCAACTTACGTTTGTTTAAACGCATTCAGACTCAGGTGAGTCTCATAGCCCCTCTTTTACTGTTTTACTCAGGGGTGTGATATACTGCTCAACTTTTAACATGTGAACGCAAGTACCAACTTTTCATATACTACATGAGTTTTTCGAAACTAATCATTTTAAAGTCCTCCGTCAGCATAGTTGTTAATACGTTGTAGTGTGAATATTAGTATATGGTACCATATAGGATTGACCCACCTCGTCCGGGTTAGCAAGCACTAACCGGGTAAACGGACGTACTAATATTTGGGAAGACGAATGTGGATTAGGCATTCGTGGAGGCACCTCGCCCGGAATTCTCTATAGGGGATCCGGCCCCTCGAGTTAAGATCAACTATGTGCTCATGGCTGTATACACGATGACTATCATTTAATTGCTGGATGCAATTTATTATTTAATTGCTGGATGCAATTCATTATTTAAATCTTGCGGTTCATACTATATTAACTGATTTCAAACCTGTGAGCTCACCAGCTTTTAGCTGACCTTTTAGCATATATCGCAGGTACCAAGCAGTAGGATGTTTCTGCTTCAGGACTTTAGCTCGAGTCAGCATACAGAAGATTGAGATTTTCTTGCATTAGTATATTTTGTTCAAGTACTTATGTACTGAAATCTCATTTTATTTAAACTCGAGCTATGTAAAGCTTTAAATGTTGTAAACATTCCAGTTATCAATATATTTTGTTAAAACGACGCATATAGAGTCGTTTACTATATATCTTTGTGCTTTGTTATTGATTAGTAACACCCAAATCAAGCTTCCGCAAAAAAATCAAATTTGGGGGTGTTACACAATTCATACCTAACACCACATCAAAACTTGGAATAGGCAACAGAAGAAATGAAACAGGGAAGTCATGACTCTCTATCGTAATACTAGCCCCTTTTACCGAGGTGGTAACAGGAACCATTTTGCCATTGACCACTTCTACTTCAATAGGATTCATAATTAACGAGGGAGTCAACTTTAACTTTTCACAGAAATTCACAGATATAAATGAACAGTTTGCTCATGAATCAAAAAGTACACGTGCTGGTATAGAATTAACAAGAAAAGTACCAGTAATAACGTCATCAGTGACAACAGCCTCATCCACGGTCATCTGAAATGCACGACCAGTAGCAGATGGTGGATTCTTCCGCTTTTGGCTCGAAGAAGAGGAACCACCACCCATACCCGATCCCTGTCTCCTAGCCTCAGGGCAATCACCAGCTCTATGACCTTCTTTGTGACAGTTTCAACATACCTGATTAGGATAAGTACAATCTCTGGCTGCATGTCCCAATACCCCGCATTTGATGCACCTAGATGTCTGAGGAGTGCAAGGCCCAGTGTGTCTAGCTTTACACCTAGTGCAATAAGAACCATCAGATGTATTACCACCAAAACTAACTCTCCTGCTCGGCTGTGTACTCTGTCCTTTCTGTTTGCCCCAATCAGAAGAATCACTCTTTTGCTTCTGTTGAAACCTTTCTTTATTTCGCAGTCTTTCAGCCTGAATATCACTGTCAACAGAACGGGCTAGATCAAAAGCCTGAGAAAGTGTACCTGCTAATCTCACAGTAGTACGGTAGTCAGGAGGTAAAGTTCTAACAAACTGATCAATTTTGGTCCTGTCAGTCGGGACCCACTCCTGTACAAATTGCAACTTTTCTGAAAACTGTCTTATAAGCTCATCAATACTCATCTGATCAGTCTTTTCCAAATCAAGAAATTCCTGCCTGATACGAGAAAGATTAAACTCAGAACAAAACTGCTTACAAACCTCAGCATGAAAATCTGACCATCTGATAGCACTAATCTGCTGTGGAGTCAATGGTGTAGTAATCGAGTCCCACCATGACATAGCCTGCCCCTTTAACAACTGTACTATATAACGTACCTTATCCTCCTCCTCACAATGACAAACATCCAACTTTCTCTCCACATCACGTAACCAGTCAAGGGTAACTGTAGGATCAGAACTCCCAGAATATACAGAAGGATTACTGGACATAAATGTTTTAAGGGAACAAATTTTCTTTAACTGCTGAACTGGTGGGAAAATAGATATCGGAAAACCAGCAGATCCAGACGTAGGAAATGGTACAGAAGTCTGAAAAGTATACCCCTGAGTTTGCTGCTGAGAAACATACGGAACTGATGTCGGAGCCCGAAAAGTAGATGTAATAGGTGGAACAGTACTCTCAACATGTGGCTGGCTCGGAATTTGACGTTGAGAAAGTTCGGCCAACTGTTTCCGTTGATCTATCACCTCAGCCTCTAATCTCATCATATACTCACGATCAGATTCTCCACCAACTGAATAAGAAGTGCCCTGATTATCTGGAGGTACATCTGTCTCTGAGGCATTATTAAGGGTAGGGTTCGGTTGCTCATTCTCAGCCATCCTGTAATCACAACACATCTCACAACTCGTTAATTGTTAGTACTAATATACTAACCAAATCACAATTCATAACTAATCCCGTAACCTGGAATGTTTGACCAATACCACTAGGTTTGGGATTGAACACTTAATCACTGCTCAATTCGCCCAAACATATGCTCTGATACCAATTTATAACACGCCACAATTTCTCATGACAATTTTTTTTTAAAACTCGGAAGCGGAATCCCATTCATATTAACGCTGATGACATTATGTCATCAACCAAAATATATTACAAGTTGTAAGTATTAACTGCTTGTTTACAAACCATTAGCTTATCATAATTATTAGATAACAAAACATGAACCATTGTCTAACAAAATCAGAGTAATCCTGGTCAAACAACTCCCAGTCACTCCTTGCCCAGTCCTAGTCACATCAAAACCTGCAAGGAGTAAATAATGGAATTAGCACGAAGCTAAGTGAATAAACCTGTTACAAACAGTTTGACTTAGCTATACCAATATCAATTATCAGCAATATCACTTTGACACAACATCACCAAGAGGATCGGTGGTCCTCGTGGAGCCCTCAGACCGCGGTGGCCCAACAAGCAACACTTACAATCACTGCAGGCCATTACAGTGATTTTACCGATAACTGACTGCTACCTTTAGTCAATATGTGTTCCATTCTCAACACATGATTACAATTCTCACATTGACTAACCTGTAGCAATCAGTCCAATAATTGTTGACCTCCGAATCACCAGAATGCACATAGGCAACACTTTACAGTTATATATATATCTCGGCAATATAATCAACAATCCCTATATTTATATTGTTGTAACCAATATGTCACAACCAAATCACACTGAAGTACCAAGTCAATTCACCTGTCAACTTCAATTCACTTACTCAGCTGACTAATTCACTGAGTCTTCGGCGTGTCTGAAAACACAACAGAATTACAATTAGTTATTCATTTCACAAACGTAATTTAATCAAATGTAACATTAACCGAATATCAGTAATTATATCAGTTACCACGTACCATATAATATTATGACCTTTAATTGTACATATTGCATTTATATTACAATATTATGATCAACATAATCATCAAATGTTATAACAATCAAAATCCTGGAAACCACCAAATACCCGCCGGGTATACCCGTTACCCGCCGGGTAACCCAATCCAACCGCCGGGTACTGATCCAAACCACCGGGTAAATTACATTTTGGTGTAACAGAACCAAGTTTAGTTTTAAAGGCTATTCTAGCCGCCGGATAGCATCTTTACCCGCCGGTTTACCGGTTTGGCCCACTTACCCGCCGGGTAAGGATAGTACCCGCCGGGTACTATCCATCTTCCAGCGCCCTGAACCCAGATCAAAACCAGGTCCGAAAATCATGTATTTCATCCATCAAAACCAGTTTCGTCTTACAGCTTGAATTCAATACTTATATCACCATAACATCAAGGAGTATTATTAACATCATATAACACTTAGTTCATTAATCTATCAAGTTCATCAAACTATTTATAAACATGAATTAAAAAATCAAATTAAACTTACAATTTAAGATGCAAAGATGATGATGAAACTGATGCAAAGATCACTAATCTTAGTCCAACAAGCTTGAGTCCAGCTTCTAGTTTAGGAACGCAAGGAGTTTGACAGAGACAAGAAAGCCTTTGAGACAATTAAATGTTGTTTACCGGAAGATGTATTCGTTGCTTTCACTAAAGCTGAAACTTCTGACGATTTATGGGCTGCTTTGTCAACAAGGTTTGGGGGAGAAGATTTGTTGAAATTGTCAAAAGCTGATGACGGAATTAAGGATGAATCAATACAGAACATGTTGTTCTAAACATTTTGTGTCAATAGTTTGTATATACAAGCTATTGTCAAGGGGGAGTTTGTTAGAACATGTTGTTCTAACATTTTGTGACAATAGTTTGTATATAGTATTAGCTTTGATTAAATGTAGAAAATGACAATATGTAAGTCCGTGATTAGTGATTGTAGGAGAAAAAGATCAATCCGACAATAGCATTGACGGATTGACTAAGTCAACTCATTTAAATCATTGTCGCATAGGCTTACTTAATCTAGTCTATAAATAGGCTTTGTTAGGTCATTTTCATTTAAGCTTTTGAGAAGAACTCTTTGATTGTAATATTTAGAAAGAGAGAGCTTGGGAGAGAGAAAAGCTAGTAAGCTAAGTTTGTATCATTCTCAAATCAATAAAAGATCATTTCTTTTATATCTCATCTCGTTTATACTTGTTCTACTTGATCATATAGCTATTTCCGCTAGCTATACGATTTGTTCAATTGCGTTGTGGTACGAGTCTTGGTGGAGTATTGCGTTCACAAAAGGACTAAGGAGCTCTTTACCGGAGCTCCTTGTGTTCACCCACTACCAAATAAGCCTGTAAGTGCAAAAAAGATAAAACCGTCAAATGCACCGGCGCAACACAATTAAAAGTAACTTTCCAAGAATAAATTCCTAGAAAGGGTCAATTAATCACACTTAAAATATAATCTAAAACACAAGTACCCCGGCAGCGGCGCTAAAAACTTGATGTGCAAAATCTAGTTATAAAATTTATCGTTGAAATATGAACAAGAAGTACCGTACTAGACCAAAACACAACCGGGCAGTAGACCCTATCGTATAGTAGTATAGTTGGATAAGTTTGGGTTCGAACACAGGGAACTTAGTTTTTAGATGAATAAAGTTAAGTGTGAGTAATTTAAAAAATCAAATAAAAGTTGGGTTTGTGTGACCGAATTGTCACGTTGCTTAAAACTACAATTTTTAGTTAAACTAGGCAAGTGGACTCTGAAGAGTCAAAGTGATTGGTTGGTAACTTTCGTATATTAAAATGATACTTGTTTGGACTAGGTCACTAATGATTTCGGGGTGGACAGTTAAAAACCGGTTTGAATCATGCAAAAGTGAATATCAATTGAATAAGGCATAACATTCGCCAACACCTAGTCATCAACTTCAATTCATGGCCTTATAACTTAATCAAGTAACGAACATTAGCCATGGTTACCAACTTGCACATTTGAGCTTAAAATATCTAGCTTATTCCAAAGTTACATTTGCAAATTTGTTCAATCATTCAAAGACAAACAATTGATAATAAATTACCCAATAAAAGACGTTCGCCATATTTACTAGCAATTCACCAAATAAATCTAGTTAAATGTTCCAAAGCTCAAATATACAAGTTTCAAAGATTAAACATAAGGTTCAAGTCTCAAGTTTATGATTCATCCAAATGAAGGACATTCGCCATAATCACAAGTTTATATGTGTTTAGCACATATTTATAACTTATACCAATTTTCATTGTAACACCCCCAAATTAATGATTTGCGGAAGCATACTTGGATGTTACTAATCAATATACAAAGCACAAGATATACAGCAAATGACCTCTAAATGAGACGTTGTAAACCGATTTCATAGAAATAAATGTTTGAAAACTTAATGTTTTCGTATACAAAATGTAGTATCCTAGAGTCCACGCGTATGGCGGGAGATTCTATTACATAATCAACATGTACAAAAGATAATGCTGAGAATCTCCGTTAATGCAGTTTAGTTGAAGTCATGCGACTCTAGCTATATCCTGAAGTAATCCAACTCCGTCTGTGTACCTGAGAATACATGCTAAAAGGGTCAACACGAATGTTGGTGAATCTCACAGGTTTGTAAGTAATATCTATAACACGCCACAATTTCTCATGACAAATTTTTTTTTTTAAACTCGGAAGCGGAATCCCATTCATATTAACGCTGATGACATTATGTCATCAACCAAAATATATTACAAGTTATAAGTATTAACTGCTTGTTTACAAGCCATTAGCTTATCATAATTATTAGATAACAAAACATGAACCATTGTCTAACAAAATCAGAGTAATCCTGGTCAAACAACTCCCAGTCACTCCTTGCCCAGTCCTAGTCACATCAAAACCTGCAAGGAGTAAATAACGGAATTAGCACGAAGCTAAGTGAATAAACCTGTTACAAACAGTTTGACTTAGCTATAACAATATCAATTATCAGCAATATCACTTTGACACAACATCACCAAGAGGATCGGTGGTCCTCGTGGAGCCCTCAGACCACGGTGGCCCACCAAGCAACACTTACAATCACTACAGGCCATTACAGTGATTTTACCGATAACTGACTGCTACCTTTAGTCAATATGTGTTCCATTCTCAACACATGATTACAATTCTCACATTGACTAACCTGTAGCAATCAGTCCAACAATTGTTGACCTCCGAATCACCAGAATGCACATAGGCAACACTTCACAGTTATATATATATATATCTCGGCAATATAATCAACAATCCCTATATTTATATTGTTGTAACCAATATGTCACAACCAAATCACACTGAAGTTCCAAGTCAATTCACCTGTCAACTTCAATTCACTTACTTAGCTGACTAATTCACTGAGTCTTCGGGATGTCTGAAAACACAACAGAATTACAATTAGTAATTCATTTCACAAACGTAATTTAATCAAACGTAAAATTAACCGAATATCAGTAATTATATCAGTTACCACGTACCATATAATATTATGACCTTTAATTGTACATATTGCATTTATATTACAATATTATGATCAACATAATCATCAAATGTTATAACAATCAAAATCCTGGAAACCACCAAATACCCGCCGGGTATACCCGTTACCCGCCGGGTAACCCAATCCAACCGCCGGGTACTGATCCAAACCACCGGGTAACCCAATCCAACCGCCGGGTACTGATCCAAACCACCGGGTAAATTACATTTTGGTGTAACAGAACCAAGTTTAGTTTTAAAGGCTATTCTAGCCGCCGGATAGCATCTTTACCCGCCGGTTTACCGATTTGGCCCACTTACCCGCTGGGTAAGGATAGTACCCGCCGGGTACTATCCATCTTCCAGCGCCCTGAACCCAGATCAAAACCAGGTCCGAAAATCATGTATTTCATCCATCAAAACCAGTTTCTTACAGCTTGAATTCAATACTTATATCACCATAACATCAAGGAGTATTATTAACATCATATAACACTTAGTTCATTAATCTATCAAGTTCATCAAACTATTTATAAACATGAATTAAAAAATCAAATTAAACTTACAATTTAAGATGCAAAGATGATGATGAAACTGATGCAAAGATCACTAATCTTAGTCCAACAAGCTTGATTCCAACTTCTAGTTTAGGTTTTTTTTAGGTTTTTTGTTCTTCAAGGGTTTTGAAGTTTTAAGAATTTGAAAACTTTCCCTTTTTGGAAGGTTATAAACAAGTCGGCCCAAATTAAAACCGACTCCGTATTCCCTTAAAACTAGCCCCCTTTTCAATCTATTGTCTGGAACCTAAAAACCATTTGCGAGAAAACTATTTTATTTTACCGTAAGCTAAAACTATTTAAAACAGTTAATATTTCACTATTCACAATTCGCCAATTAACTTACTTATCTAAGTTATAGTTCAAATCATATAAAATGCACAATAATTAAGATATAACAACTAATAACATTTAAGTAAGGGAATTTACCGGATTACCCTCAAGTCACAGAAGCGGGCGTTACAATATCAGTTTTGAACACAAGATTTCATCAGTAGTGCCCGTAGGCGTAAATCAAGTATTTGCAAATCCAGCAAATGTAAAGTAAATAAGTTATACCGTTGCCATGAGGCTCATAATCGAAGCTTAACCCGTAAGTAATAAACTGCTCCCGTGACATGCTCGTAACTGAGCAAGCATAAGTAACGAATAATAGTCGCTCGTTTATACAGTACGGTTCGTGGTAGCGCTACTACCCCGGGCGGGGAGGGTCATTTCCCTAATGGATCCATTAACTAGTGTTCGCGCTTAAGTCCATAACTAACGATATATGATGGAGAGACTTCTGTAAAAGTAAGTACTCATGCAATCCCGTATAGTAAAATGAGTAGTTTCGTACTTGTGTTCAAGAAAAGTAAGCAATGTATCTCACCCCGTATGTAAAACAGTAAAAGTGGGGCTGTAAGACTCACCTGAGTCGTGAAGCGTTAAAGCGATAAACGAATGATGCTAAATCAAGCAATGAAACGTCCGCAGACCGATAACCTGAGTGTGTCCACGACACGCGATGGTTATTAATATTGGTAGGTTGTTACAAAGACTACCTTTGTAGTTGTTTGTTCAACTATAATGTCTAAATTACTACGATTTGGTTGTTTGATTAACTTGAGTTTTGAAAACGTATTCGGCCCGTTGGTGATTGTTTGTAATAATAATCTCGCCTTTTATTATTATATTCGTGTCGTTGTATACTTAACAAGGTACATATGTCTCGTGTATAAGTTGTATCGTATCAAATTTGGTTGGTATAAAACGTTTCGAGACTTAGGAAAATATTCTAACTTTTTTGTTTTTGGCGACACTTGGATAGTGTCGCTATAGGCGACACTAGTTAGGCGACACTTGATGAGTGTCGCTAGATTTCCGATTTTCATAAATTGGCGACACTTGATTAGTGTCGCTATAGGCGACACTTACGAATTTTGGCGTCACTAAGGGAGTGTCGCTAAGATAAATCTGGTTAAGTAGTTCAGCGACACTTAAGTAGTGTCTCTATATGGGTGAAACTTAGGCATAGCGACACTTAGGTAGTGTCGCTAGTACTGTATTTGGCACACTAGCGACACTTCCAACTGTTCGCCGGATTTTGGGTCGAAAACGAGTTTTCCGGCCACCGTTCGGTCTAATACTTTTACCCAACCCATATATGGACATTTTGAACATAAACAAACAACTTTCATGTAAAAATAAATGAAATCAGAGAGTTTCGGGATTTTGTCGGAAACTTACAAAGTGGCGAAACGAAATTCCGAAAAGGTAGAGTTGTAGATCGCGACGCGGTGGTTCTTTTATTCCAAAGGAGTTATAAAATCCGAGTGCGTTTTGGTGTGTTATTTTGTGATTTTGTGATGTTGGTGGTGATGGAAGTTTTGAAAGAAAGAAGTAGAGAGAGAGAGAAAAAGATGGTGAACTGAGAAAGAAATGAGGAGGGAGGGGGTTTTTGGTGAGCCTCCTCCTTTTTCAGTCCCCGCGTGGCGCTCCGTGCGGTATTCGTTTTCTCCGTTATTTAATCGTTTAAATATTTGTTTTACGCGTTTAATATTTATTTAAAACGTGAATATTTATAAATCATTTTATTTGAGTTATTTTAATTTATGAAGTGTAATCTAGCTTGAAGTGTAATCTAGTTTAATTTGCGCGTTTGTCATTTTTAAATAGTGTGACACGAGACAATTTGGAAATATAAGTTAAAGTGTCGTCAATAATGTTTTTATAATTTAATCAAAATGTTTCACCAACGTCCAAGTAATATGAATCGGGTCCGGTTAATTTGTACGATTTATCCAAATCGCGTAAGTACACGTATATATATAAATCACCTTATATATACAAATAGAGTATGTAATTAGTCCCATTACATACTAATTACAACTAGTTACAAGTAATTATGCATAATTAATTATCCTAATTAGGCAGGTGTTACATTCTCCCCTTGTTAAAGAAATTTCGTCCCGAAATTAGCTCGAGTGCACGGTCGGTGCGTCGTCTGGGAAGAGATGTGGGTATTTCTGTCGCATTTGGTCTTCCCGTTCCCAAGTGAATTCAGGACCACATCGAGAATTCCACCTGACTTTAACGATGGGAATACGACTTTGTTTGAGTTGTTTGACCTCACGGTCCATGATTTCAGCGGGTTCCTCAACGAAATGAAGTTTGTCATCGACGCGAATCTCATCAAGTGGTATGATAAGTGTCTCGTCGGACAGACATTTCTTTAAGTTAGAAATGTGAAAGGTAGGGTGCACGCTGCTGAGTTCGGATGGCAGCTGCAATCGATATGCCACAGGGCCAATCCGTTCGAGGATCTCAAAAGGTCCAATGTACCTGGGATTTAATTTCTCGCGTTTGCCAAATCGGATTACGCCTTTCCAAGGCGATACTTTGAGTAGTACTCGGTCCCCAACCTGGAACTCGAGTGGTTTGCGTCTAACGTCAGCGTAACTTTTCTGACGATCACGTGCGGCTTTGAGTCGGTTTTGGATTTCAGCAATTTTCTCGGTGGTTTCGTGTATGAGTTCAGGACCAGTGAGCTGACTATCTCCCACTTCAGTCCAACAGATCGGCGATCGGCACTTACGACCGTACAGTGCCTCAAAAGGTGCAGCCTTGATGCTGGCGTGATAGCTATTATTGTACGAGAACTCGCACAACGGTAGATGTCTTTCCCAATTTGTACCGAAATCAACTAGGCAGGCTCGTAGCATATCTTCCAGTGTCTGAATAGTTCGTTCGCTCTGGCCATCGGTCTGAGGGTGGTACGCGGTACTCATATCGAGACGGGTACCCAGTGATTTTTGGAGTGATTCCCAGAAGCGAGATGTGAAACGAGCATCCCTGTCAGAGATAATTGAGATAGGGACACCATGTCGGCAAACTATTTCTTTGATGTAGATTTGTGTGAGGCGTTCCATTTTATCGGTTTCTCTGATTGCCAAGAAATGAGCTGATTTGGTGAGACGATCGACGATCACCCAAATGGTATCGAAACCGCTCGCCGACTTAGGGAGTTTGGTTATGAAATCCATGGCAATCTGTTCCCATTTCCATTCAGGAATGTCGGTTTGTTGGAGTAAGCCGGAAGGTTTCTGGTATTCTGCTTTGACTTTTGAACAAGTAAGACACTTGATGACGTACGTGGCGATTTCAGCTTTCATGTTCGGCCACCAATAAAACTCTTTGATCCCGTGATACATTTTATTGGACCCCGGGTGGATAGAATATTTCGACTTGTGAGCCTCATCCATCACCAAGTCTCGTAGGTTCCCAAAATTTGGCAACCAGATTCGGTTGACGAAGTACCTAACTCCATTAGGTCTGATTTCGAATTGTTTATCCATGCCTCGTAAGGCCTCATTTTTGACATTATCGGGTTTGAGAGCTTCGAGTTGAGCGGTGAGGATTTGGATGTTCAGGTCGTTGTGAATTGTCATGCTGAGGGCTCGGACTCGGAGAGGTCTTGTTCGTTCCTTTCGACTGAGAGCATCGGCAACCACATTTGCCTTGCCTGGATGATATTTGATCTCACAGTCGTAATCGGTGAGTAATTCAACCCATCTACGTTGCCTCATGTTAAGATCTTTTTGGTCGAAGATGTGTTGGAGACTTTTGTGGTAGGTAAATACAGTACTTCGGGTACCATATAGGTAATGTCTCCAGATTTTGAGAGCGAATACCACGGCCCCTAACTCGAGGTCGTGAGTTGTGTAGTTCTTCTCGTGAACTTTAAGTTGTCGGGAGGCGTAAGCAATGACCTTGTCTAGTTGCATCAGCACGCAACCGAGACCTTGGTGAGAAGCATCGCAGTATACCACGAAGTCGTCGGTGGCTTCGGGTAAGGACAGAATGGGTGCACTGCAGAGCTTGAGTTTCAACAATTGAAATGCTGACTCTTGTTTATCAGTCCAATCGAACTTCTTTTCCTTCTGAGTCAGTGTCGTGAGTGGTTGAGCTATTTTTGAGAAGTTTTCAATGAACCGACGGTAATAACCGGCCAATCACAAGAATTGGAGTACCTCGGTTGGGGTGGTTGGCGCTTGCCAGTTCTTGATGGCCTCGATTTTTGATGGGTCTACATGAATTCCCCGATTGTCAATCACGTGTCCGAGGAATTGAACGGTTTTTATCCAGAACTCACATTTAGAGAATTTGGTGTAAAGCTCCTCGTGTCTAAGTAGTTCTAGGATGGTTCTGAGGTGTTGTGCGTGTTCTTGTTCGTTTCGTGAGTATATGAGGATGTCATCGATGAAGACAATGACAAACTTGTCGAGATAAAGTTTGCACACCCGATTCATAAGGTCCATGAATACAGCTGGTGCATTGGTTAGACCAAAGGGCATCACTTGGAATTCGTAGTGCCTGTAACGGGTTCTGAATGCAGTTTTTGGGATGTCGGCATCGCGAACACGCAATTGATAATAACCTGATCGAAGATCAATCTTTGAATAACAGCTTGATCCTTGGAGTTGATCGAAAAGATCATCGATTCGAGGAAGTGGGTATCGGTTCTTGACGGTTAGTTTGTTCAACTCTCGGTAGTCAATACACATTCGAAATGAACCGTCTTTCTTTTTGACAAACAAGAATGGAGCTCCCCAAGGTGAAGAACTCGGTCTGATGAATCCTCTATCCAGGAGTTCCTGCAACTGAGTAGACAACTCCTGAAGTTCGGATGAGGCTAGGCGGTACGGTGCTCGGGCCACCGGTGCGGCACCCGGCACGAGATCAATCGAGAACTCAACCTGTCTAGGTGGAGATAAACCAGGTAGTTCTTCTGGAAAGACTTCGGGAAAGTCTTTAACGATTGGCACATCTTCAAGTCGCTTCTCCTCCGACTTTTTCTCCGTGATGTGTGCGAGAATTGCTGGATAACTCTTCCTCAGAAGTTTTCGGGTTTTCAAACAGGAGATTATGTTTAGTCTCGACCCACCGGTCTCCCCCTGTATGATCAAGGTTCTACCGACGGTGAGAGGGATGCGGACGATCTTATCATGACAAACAATTTCGGCCCGATGCTTGGACAACCAGTCCATACCCACGATGACGTCGAAACTTCCTAGTTCAACAAGCATAAGATCAATTGAGAAGATTTCGTCGGCTAGGTTTAAAGTGCAATTAGGCATCACACTATCGGTTTCTATGAGTTTACCATTTGCAAGTTCTACGGTGTACTTAACATCTAAGGCCGCGGGGGTGATATCAAGTAGTGGGCAAAACTCATCAGAAATAAAGCTCCTATCGGCACCAGTATCAAATAGAATAGAAGCAGATAAGTTATTGAGGAGGAACATACCCGAGACCACATTCGGGTCTTGACGGGCATCCCCTGAGTTGATTACGAAGGCTCTGCTTCGGGCATTGTTGTTGCTGTTGTTGTTGTTGTTGTTGTTGTTGCTGTTGCTGCTCTTGTTCTTCAGCTTGGGGCAATTGTTCTTGAAGTGCCCAGAATTTCCGCACCCAAAGCAGGTCTTTGGTGCATTAGTGTTGGGGGTAGGAATGATGGCTCGGCAGTCCTTGGCTAGGTGCCCGAACCGTTTGCAGTTTGTGTAAGGGCAGGAACCGTCGTGATGACAATTGCATTTGGGACATTAGGGTTTATTTCTGATGTACCCTTGAAAGTCCCGTACACGTCGGATCTGATCGGATTGTTTAATTGATTATAAGTGCGGAAAACAAATAATCAATAATTGATTCACGAACACACGATTTCTCTATAATCTTGTATATATTAACAATTGATAATATAACGATTACAGACTCACAAACTCGTTTTCTCCTCTCCTCTCTCACACAAAACGGCTCCACACTCTCTGAAACGCTAACCCTCAATCTGACCTTGTAACTCACTATTTATATCAACGATAGTGGGCCCTGCGACATTAGGCCCAACGTGGCAGGCCCAGCCCATTGCGACATTGTCAACGTCGCAAGCCCAATAAGCAATGTCGCTGGTATTCTCTGTATATTCTAACTAATTACAGACTCGAATATACACACTAAACACTATACATATGCAGACTAATTTACTTTCACAATTACAATAGTTTGACCAACTGACTGACACACAAAATGCACCAACAAACTCCCCCTTGTCAGCAGCTTGGTCAAATAAGTTTCAATTAGTCTTCATCAACAAACTCTTCCATGTCTTCAATAATCACAAGCTCCCCCATTGAGATAGCATGGTCTTCAAATAAAATCTTGATGTCTAGATGCATGTGACTGACATACATTTATCATACATAAGATCTTCAAACTCAGTGACCATCTTCAATCATCAGTAGCATCTTCAATAGAATTTATCTTTACAGTCTTTGGAGAATAACCGACATCCTTTACATCTTCAATATTTGACTTTAACAAGATATGTGATATTGAAGAAAATAACATAGAAATAAAATCTTTTTGTATTTTCTTTAAAAAAAGGAAAAGTAAAGAACGAAGATTAAAATAAATTGGGGATAGAATTGTTTTAGGTCTGCATAGGGATCATATCAGGCCAACATGCAATTATTAGGAAATAGTAAGTGTTATTTCGATTACCAGTATATTTGTCCACTTTAAATTTACTTAGCATATTTAAAGCACCTTTTATAAAAATTATTTCAAGACGATTATTGGTATTGTTTGTCCACTTAAACGTGTTACATCCGTGTCTGTGAGTTAAACCTTTATTGTTTGTATGAATATTTCACCGTGGTCCTCACCATAGACATACCCCTGTAACCTAGACATGAACATAGTTTCCAAATTTAGAAAGAATATAAGAGGATCAATTTTAAGAATCAAGCCAGCGGTGACAGGTCTGTACCAACGTACAACAGAGCAACATAACTTGATTCAGGTTTAAGCAAAACCAAACGCAGTCAAACCAAATTTGTGGCGACCTTGTTTAGTACCTTAAATTTAAGACTTTGCAAGTGCATTGACTCACGTTTGCTTAGTTTTGAGCTTATACTAAATGAGACCAGTTCTGTACTTACGTACAACAGAGGAAACAATCAGCATAAACCCCCAAATGATCTCAGATATACGATCTAAAAATAGAAGTATGTCAAGCTACGTTAAGGAATTAAGACTTAGTGTCGTACATCACAAGGTATTTACCACAAGATCATAGACACGTATTTGAATTACTTCTTAATAACCTAGAGACCGGTATGTATCATGCCTACCAATACATCATATGATGAAAATAATTTTCATAAGAACTGTATTAAGTATGCTAGATAAACCTACTGATACATCAAGGATAAACCTTAAAATTTCATTTTGTACATGTTCCCCGATGTACTATCATATCCCAAGTTGTTTACAGACACAAAATCCAACAACTTTTCAAGAATTAAGAATCTTGCAGTTCACATTTCTGAATTAAATAATCAGAATTTTTAATATTCAGAATTACTCCCCCTGAACAGCAAATTCTTATATCCAATCCAAAAAATACTCCCCTTAAACATTAAACATATTTTTGTATTTTTTAATTGAATAAATTTCGCAACATAAATGAAAGTCCCGTACACGTTGGATCTGATCGGATTGTTTAATTGATTATAAGTGCGGAAAACAAATAATCAATAATTGATTCACGAACACACGATTTCTCTATAATCTTGTATATATTAACAATTGATAATATAACGATTACAGACTCACAAACTCGTTTTCTCCTCTCCTCTCTCACACAAAATGGCTCCACACTTTCTGAAACGCTAACCCTCAATCTGACCTTGTAACTCACTATTTATATCAACGATAATGGGCCCTGCGACATTAGGCCCAACGTGGCAGGCCCAGCCCATTGTGACATTGTCAACGTCGCAAGCCCAATAAGCAATGTCGCTGGTATTCTCTGTATATTCTAACTAATTACAGACTCGAATATACACACTAAACACTATACATATGCAGACTAATTGACTTTCATAATTACAATAGTTTGACCAACTGACTGACACCCAAAATGTACCAACAACCCTTTCCTTTCTGTAGTCCCCGATAAATAAGCCTTAACAGACTCAGGCTTTTTGTTGATGATTTGGTTGGATGAGTTGGGGTTTCCTTCCCATTTGCGTTTGTTATTTGCAGATGGGGTTGATGTTGTGCCACGGCGGACTGAGTTTGCCGTCAGTTCATGGGCCATACGAATGGCGCTCTGGATAGTACCCGGTTTGGATGAAGTCACCAGATCTTGTAGTCTGTTAGGAAGTCCATCGACAAATTTCTCGATCCTCTTGTACTCAGGATCGACCATGATTGGACACAGAAGTGCTAGTTGGTGGAAACGGTTGATGTACCCCGTGATGTCATGACCCTGCATTTTGTGGTTCCAGAATTCCACTTCCAGTTGTTTCAATTCGTCTCTGGGGCAGTACTCGCCCCTCAGCATCTTCTTCAACTCCTCCCACTGGAGTTTGTAAGCATTAGCAATACCCACAGTCTGGGCATAGGTGTTCCACCAGGTGAGAGCGGTGTCAGAAAAAGTACTGACGGAGAACTTGACCTTGTCTTCCTCCGTGCAGTTGCAGATAAGGAATACGGATTCGATTTTCTCGATCCAATGTACCAGACCGATCGCTCCTTCGGTACCCGCAAAGCTCAAGGGTTTGCAGTTATGAAAATCCTTGTAAGAGCAGGGTTTGGGTTGTGGCCCATTAGTAGCTGTATCTTCACTACTAGGAGTTGGTGTTCGGGTGGCCAAGGCTTGTGCCACGCTGCGGGCAATCAGACCCGCAATTTCGGCTTCACTAAGGGTGATTTGTCGGCGAGGTGGCATGATGCTGAACAAGAAAAGAACAAGGAAAAGGAATAAGATAATTGCATGAAATTTTTGATATATCACAAGTGTATATGATGAGATACACGATAACAGTACGAGGTGATAATCACATTCCATTTAGATAATCGAGTTGGATACACGGTATAAGTTTTTCCATGAGGTTACAGAATAGTAGTAGTACAAAAGTGCCGGGAATTGTTACATCCTGTTGAATTACATAGGTACTAATTAAGTAGTTAACTGGTTACAAGTTACAGACTGATCTAATCTTGATGCAGATTAATTCGCTCCATCAGCGCGACAAGGCGGTCCACGGTTTCTGCAAGTCTGTTGGCTTGCCTGGCGTTGTCTTCAACCAAGGCCAGTCGTTGTACCAGTGCTCGAGAGTACTCCTTAGCCTCCTGTGAACGCTGTTCACATTCCTCCAGTCGGTCTCTTATGAGTTCATCCGCACCTAATTCAGCGGTCATTGAATCCTAAATTATGCTTATAGAGAGGCTGGTATCTTCTTGTTCTCGCTGGAGTTGTGATATATGATCAAGAGCTTGGCGGAGCAGATAGGTCATTCGGTGTTGTTCCCGTTCGAGATTCTCGAGCCTTTGCTCCTGACGGCGGAGTTGGGTAGCCAACACTGGCACCGTGGGGTGTGCCGAGTTCCGAGAGTTATGAACAGGATAGGGGCTGCTTCGAGGTGGCCTAGTGTTTCTCCTGGCTACTCGTGGGTTTTGTGATCCATGTGGATGAGAGCGTGACGAATTGGGTGGTGTGTTTGCCATTCCTGTGGCAGCGTAAGTAAGACGAGGCTAATATATAGGTAAGTACATAATATCCAGCCTAGTGTCTAGCACGTATCAAGTAATGGTCTGGTTCTCTCGTGGTCAGAGTCAACTAACGTATCCCCGTTCAACATTATCGTTTCAGACCTTACATCATCTTTCCTTAATTGTACATAGTTGATCAGGCTATGTTAAATAAAAGTCGTATGCTGTAATTCCTGAACCAGTCATGCCTAATAAGGAAATACTGCCTAACGGTCATAGTCTAGGCCCACTAAATGCAACCTAGTTCACTATAACCTTAGGCTCTGATACCAATCTGTAACACCCCCAAATTAATGATTTGCGGAAGCATACTTGGGTGTTACTAATCAATATACAAAGCACAAGATATACAGCAAACGACCTCTAAATGAGACGTTGTAAAACGATTTCATAGAAATAAATGTTTGAAAACTTAATGTTTTGGTATACAAAATGTAGTTTCCTAGAGTCCACGCGTATGGCGGGAGATTCTATTACATAATCAACATGTACAAAAGATAATGCTGAGAATCTCCGTTAATGCAGTTTAGTTGAAGTCATGCGACTCTAGCTATATCCTGAAGTAATCCTACTCCGTCTGTGTACCTGAGAATACATGCTAAAAGGGTCAACACGAATGTTGGTGAATCTCACAGGTTTGTAAGTAATATCAGTTTTGAACACAAGATTTCATCAGTAGTGCCCGCAGGCGTAAATCAAGTATTTGCAAATCTAGCAAATGTAAAGTAAATAAGTTATACCGTTGCCATGAGGCTCATAATCGAAGCTTAACCCGTAAGTAATAAATTGCTCCCGTGACATGCTCGTAACTGAGCAAGCATAAGTAACGAATAATAGTCGCCCGTTTATACAGTACGGTTCGTGGTAGCGCTACTACCCCGGGCGGGGAGGGTCATTTCCCTAATGGATCCATTAACTAGTGTTCGCGCTTAAGTCCATAACTAACGATATATGATGGAGAGACTTCTGTAAAAGTAAGTACTCATGCAATCCCATATAGTAAAATGAGTAGTTTCATACTTGTGTTCAAGAAATGTAAGCAATGTATCTCACCCCGTATGTAAAACAGTAAAAGTGGGGCTGTAAGACTCACCTGAGTCGTGAAGCGTTAAACCGATAAACGAATGATGCTAAATCCGCAGACCGATAACCTGAGTGTGTCCACGACACGCGATGGTTATTAATATTGGTAGGTTGTTACAAAGACTACCTTTGTAGTTGTTCATTCAACTATAATGTCCAAATTACTACGATTTGGTTGTTTGATTAACTTGAGTTTTGAAAACGTATTCGGCCCGTTGGTGATTGTTTGTAATAATAATCTCGCCTTTTATTATTATATTCGTGTGGTTGTATACTTAACAAGGTACATATGTCTCGTGTATAAGTTGTATCGTATCCAATTTGGTTGGTATACAACGTTTCGAGACTTAGGAAAATATTCTAACTTTTCTGTTTTTGGCGACACTTGGATAGTGTCGCTATAGGCGACACTAGTTAGGCGACACTTGACGAGTGTCGCTAGATTTCCGATTTTCATAAATTGGCGACACTTGATTAGTGTCGCTATAGGCGACACTTACGAATTTTGGCGTCACTAAGGGAGTGTCGCTAAGATAAATCTGGTTAAGTAGTTCAGCGACACTTAAGTAGTGTCGCTATAGGGGTGACACTTAGGCATAGCGACACTTAGGTAGTGTCGCTAGTACTGTTTTTGGCACACTAGCGACACTTCCAAATGTTCGCCGGATTTTGGGCCGAAAATGATTTTTCCGGCCACCGTTCGGTCTAATACTTTTACCCAACCCATATATGGACATTTTGAACATAAACAAACAACTTTCATGTAAAAATAAATGAAATCAGAGAGTTTCGGGATTTTGTCGGAAACTTACAAAGTGACGAAACGAAATTCCGAAAAGGTAGAGTTGTAGATCACGACGCGGTGGTTCTTTTATTCCAAAGGAGTTATAAAATCCGAGTGCGTTTTGGTGTGTTATTTTGTGATTTTGTGATGTTGGTGGTGATGGTAGTTTTGAAAGAAAGAAGTAGAGAGAGAGAGAGAGAAAAAGATGGTGAAATGAGAAAGAAATGAGGAGGGAGGGGTTTTTTGGTGAGCCTCCTCCTTTTTCAGCACCCGCGTGGCGCTCCGTGCGGTATTCGTTTTCTCCGTTATTTAATCGTTTAAATATTTGTTTTACGCGTTTAATATTTATTTAAAACGTGAATATTTATAAATCATTTTATTTGAGTTATTTTAATTTATGAAGTGTAATCTAGTTTGAAGTGTAATCTAGTTTAATTTGCGCGTTTGTCATTTTTAAATAGTGTGACACGAGACAATTTGGAAATATAAGTTAAAGTGTCGTCAATAATGTTTTTATAATTTAATCAAAATGTTTCACCAACATCCAAGTAATATGAATCGGGTCCGGTTAATTTGTACGATTTATCCAAATCGCGTAAATACACGTGTATATATAAATCACCTTATATATACAAATAGAGTCTGTAATTAGTCCCATTACATACTAATTACAACTAGTTACAAGTAATAAGGCATAATTAATTATCCTAATTAGGCAGGTGTTACATTCATAATCATGAACAAAGGTTCATTCATACATGGACATACAAATGAAGCAATTTAACTTAACAACAAACATTCGCTATAGTGATTTAGTTGAAATTACCAATTAGTTTCACAAATTTGTTGAGCCAAAACACATACAACTTAAGGATGAGCCTTAAACTCAAGCATAATCAAGCATAATCAAACACCAAAGAAAATCGCCCCTAATCACTAGCTAAATCATCCAAACAAGTAAATATGAAACTAGCCACTCATCATATAAATAATCATCAAACAATTGCAAGTAATTGGAGAAATCATAAAATTGCTTGAAATTAAATGAAATGAAATTGTACCAAAGAGATTACACAAATTGAAGTAATTGTTCTTGGTGAAATTTGTTGCTTGATGTTTCTTCTCTACGAATTTCCAACTGTAATACAAGCAAATCAAGTGGATTGAGTGGTAAAAATGAAGTGAAATGGAGTGGAAGTAGGTTGGGTCGTAGTTTTCTTTTTGAGAGAAAAGAAACCAGAACACCAAAGTGTGTCGGTCGTATGTGAGATGAGATGATGATATCTGATAACCCCCAATTTTAGGGTTAATAATCCCCATTTTATTTGCTTCCAACCAAGGTGTAAAGAGAAGGAGGGAAAGTATTAACCAAAAAATGGTTGGAGGAATTAATTGCTCCCTCATTCTCAGCTGCACACGTCTGTAAAATCCACAAGGTCCGCGAGCATTTTATCCAGATCTGATAGAAGCACAGTGCCCCGCCTTTTTAGCCATTCGGCTCATCAAGTCTAGCCGATCGGCTTCTTTGATCACGAACCCAAGCTTCCAACAAGGCCGAGCTGCTGTAAAGGATTTGAACTAAAAGAGCCGATCATCTATCTTTACCCGATCAGTTGTCAAGTGCTACCCGATCGGCTCAGCTGGTATAGCCGATCGGCTGTGGCTTGTTTCCAGGCTAGCGTCAGTTCAGCATCAAACTTAGCTCAGATTTCGAGCCCTTTCACCACATTGCATGCTTTTCCAACGATTCAACCTGAGATAAATTTCCAAACGAAATAAGTACCGAAAGTTCTTGAAATTTACTCAATTACGAATGCAAAACAATGATATCGCGATAGATTTATATAGACAAAATGAGCGATATCAAATATCCCCACACTTGAACTTTGCTTGTCCTCAAGCAAACCATTATTTAACATTTCATAACCCACTCTTGCTACATCATAAGTGAAGATCAAGTTTACCAAAATAAAACTAACACTAACTACCAAAGCAATTATGTCAGAAACATGTATATAATCAATAAAAACTTGAGATGATGAGTTTGTCAAGCCCGAATGCACAACCTAGCACCTCACATAAGGATAAGTGTATAATCACTCACTCTCAACCTATAAAACTATATGGTAAGGAAGTAAATGACGTAACACTCAATCAAGCCAAGTCGTGATGCAATGTTACCATAGGCTTGCAAAATGATCAAATCTCCACCGTCTTGGCGTGAGCACCAAGTGAGATCTCGGAAAAGGCATTCTAAACGTGTGTTGTAACAAATGTAGGCTAATTATGGAATTGGGTATGATAGACACAATATTTGGTGAAAAGTGGTAGTCAAGACCCATGAAAAATGTGGAAATGTTACCTAATGGTTTAAACACGTGACAGTAATAAAACTTTGGATTCTCATGCTAAATCAATTCAAATTATTACTTGTTCTCATTTATAACTTATACTCAAGGATTGCACACAAATAACTCAGATTGATTTTTCACATTTGATTGGAATAATTGCATTCTATGACTTTCTATGAATCCTGTGTAACGAACTTTCGGACCAACCATCCTAGACCGGATAAAGGCCTTCGGTGGCTAGGTGTAGAACACCCCTCGGGAACAACTTGTTCAGGAATTCAAAGGCCATTTAGTTGACTACAATCATCCAACCATAAATTTTAAGCTCAATAGTTAACTTCTATTCGTTTAATTGCTTCCAACATCAATCATAGAATTTAACACTAGAATCCCAATTCAAAACGATTTAAGTCACATTTTTAGATAAAATCCATTAAAATTTCAATTAGGCAACATTTAAGAAAATATGTGATTCGGATAATGACTACACAAAAATTAGGCTAACATTTTTAGTGGAGTGAATGTAGAAGTTTTCTAAGGGTTTCTTAGCACCAAAAATGAGTGCTAACGACCTGTGTGGACCGGATATAAATGGTTTTAAAGGAAAATAAGATCAAAAATCCTAAGAATACCTCCTCGTCGTCGACCCCACCTAAATCACATTTATGTGATCCCACAATGGTCTCGAAATGCATCACTAGGGCAAGTTCTAGAACAAACTACAATCACCGGCACACTCATAGCAACAAATAATGCAAACACTAAAGATAAGTGTTTTTCTCAATAAGGCTCAAATTTCTCACAATTTATAGTGGAGGCTACAAGTGTGCTAGTCATGCAATTCACCCTATGAGGTTGCTTTTATGACACATCTCAAAAGGTTATGATGCAAGAGCGGAGATTAACTTACTTTCAACAAATTTTACAATTAAGTTTTCCAAGTAATCAATCTTTTAAGGACAAGCACATTCCTAGCAAATTATCATTTCCGACCCTTTATTTGAATTTGCAAAAATCTATTAGGTCCAAGATCAATAACAGACCTAATAAGTGACCAATGGCCCGTTAATAGGATTCGTAAAGTTCGATTGGGAAACCAGTAGACTTTTACAAACCCCAGTAAAAGGCAAGAAATGACAATTTACTAGCAATGAAATTCAAGTGAATTTACCTCCCCACACTTGAGATTTGCATTGCCCCCAATGCAAAAATAATCAATGAATCAACATAAGTGCGAAGGTAAAAAGAAACGAGAACTTCCCCGGGGGTTTTGCATAAAGGCGTGGAAACATGAGCTGGTACTTGATAAGCGTGGGATCCATTCCAGCTCGGCAAGCAAAAATATGGGGACAAACAAACATACAAGCACAAAAAGAAACAAGTGCACATAGATAATAATAGTAATACTAAAAAGGTAAATGAATGCTAATCATCCAAAGTACCAAAAGGAAAACAACAAAGAATAGAAAATTGTTCAATAGTTTACAAGTTTATTCAATGAAAATAAAACTACAACCAACCCCCACCATGGGGCGGGTCTTGGGTGGGATCATGCTGTGGCTGCTGCTGCTGAGGTGAACCAAATAACCAATGCTGTAGGGCTCCTTGTTGCCAGTTGGAAGGCTCGGGAATGGTCCATGTGTGCTGCGGGGTAGAAGATGGAGGAGAGGACCAAGAAGTGCCCCAATCCTGCTGCTGATGATATGTTGAAGTGTGCATATGCTCCTGGTGCTGACGTTGGAGCTCAATCAATGCAGTATCTCTGTCATAGACAGGGGCGGGAAGAATACCGCCCGGCTCGCCCCAACGGGGTGGGTGATGATAAGGGGTGGGCACATGGTGGCCCATCCGCTCATGGTAGTGAATGAGCCAATCATTTTGGTATCGATTAGCTCCCAACTCGTATCTGGACTCATCCATGAAACTTACATTCTCCCTATGCCAATTTTCCTGTTGTTGCCACCTCCTATCCTGCTCTAACAGCATATTGTCAAAGCTTGTCATAAAACCTTTCCAATATGAGGGTTCCCCAGACTGAGAACTCTGACCCTGTTCCTCTTCTTCCTCATCCTCAGCTTCCTCTTCTTCTTCTTCATCATCTTCGTCTTCGTCGGAAACCTGTCGGGAAGCGGCCCTTTTTCTTCGGGCCCTAGGTACGACGAGCGCGTCACTACCGGTGGGAGCGAAAGGGATATATGTGCCTCCTTGACGCCGGATCACCCCTGCACTACAATACATCTCAATTTCAACAGGGAGACCCGGGTCCTCAACAAGGGTGTAAGGGTGGTTACGGGGCCTCAGGTTAATCTTAAAACTTTTGGCAAAGCGGGTGATAAAGTGTCCTCCACATAGCATGGATTGTGGTTTGGCCCCACTAGCATAAGCGTGAAGGAACTTCCCAACAGCGTACGGTAGGTTAATTCTCTCTCTGCTCTTAATCTTGTCCAAAAACCACAAATCAATCAATGTAACCTTCTCTTTATTGGAACCCCGAAGTGTAAGCGTATGAGAAAGCATTTTCTGAATAACATTGTACAATGAGAAAGCCTAAGGGTTAACTGTCGGGGCTCCCCACCCAGTTTGAAAACCAAAAACTTCTCATCCATTTCACTAACGATGTACATCTCCAAGGTAGCTAAGATTTCCATAACCAGCTCCTCATAAATTGGCTCACGAATTGTAATAAGCCTCTCCAAATCGTGTACATCGTAAACTTCGCCATCGTAGTGCATGCTTTGAGTGAGGGATGTCCTGACTTTGTGAGCATAATTGACCACATTCAGTGGATTCCAGTCAATTACCCGTGGGTACTCACATTTCTTTTTGTGGATCTTAAACAAGGCCTCGTTGTACTCAAGATAATGACGATGATGGGGCTCAAAAACCAAGTGAGGATGGCGGTCTCTCGGAAGCAAAGCTTCGAAGACACTGAGAGGGTACTGAGATGCGGAGGTTTGGCCTTGGGTTTGCCTGTTTTTCTGCACACATAACACAACAAACATACAAGATTCCCAAAATGGATGTTAGAGATAGAAAAATCATGACAAAATGAGCTATCTATGTTAAAGATAGCAGCATCCCCTAACAACAAAACTCATGAAGCTATAACCTTATCTCATTGCACACAACTAATCATGCTATGCATAATTCAATCCAATCATCACCAATAAATCACACAATCAAAACTTAGACTTTTACAAAGAGTAGCATGTAATCTAATATTAAACAATACTTGAATCACGCCAATGACACATAATTCAACTCAAGTAAGCCTTACAATCAAGATTGCGTACTAAACCAAATGACTATCTCAAAAGCACATAACTCTAATATCAAACATAAACTTGAATTGAGCAAAAAGAATCACTCAATTGGAATCAAGACATGTATTACAATCAAAAGTTAAGTCTAGAAAGTCAAAGTCAAAGTTTGACCAAAAAAGTCAACTGTGTCTTCCCCAAATTTCACATGAACCCTAATTGCTAAATCAACCCAAAAATTGAAATAAATCAATCATTCAGTGATATTAAGCATAGCAACCATGAAATACTCTCCAATTAAAATCAAATACCAAACGCAAATCACCAAATTTAGATTACCCACAAATTAGCATACAAACCCTAATTTTCAAAGCACCTAAATCAAGTAAATCAAGCAAGGAATCATGGTAGAAACTAAGTATTTAGCATGAATGTAGCATAATAATCAACAATTTCACAAAAGAAATCATCCCCACACATGAATTTAGCCAAACCCGAATTTAGGTGTTCTTCCCCAAATAATCAAAAGATGAAAGAATTAAAAGGTATATTAGATACCTTAGGATTTCTAGATGTCATAATGGAGTGATTTCTTGAAAGATTTTTAGTTTAGATGTGAATTTTAGTGAAGGTAGGTGATGAGGGGTCGGCTATGGCAGAGAGCAAAAAGGAGCAGATCGGTTCTTGTTGTGATTGTGTGGTGTGAGAAATAAGCCACGTTTTATCCCTTTAAATTTAACCCGGATCCAGCCTATAGCCGATCGGCTCAACATGTCCAGCCGAACGGCTCAAAAGCTTTCGCCGAACGGCTCGTTCCCCCCAACCGAACGGCTCAAAAGAATTAATTTCATGACCTCGGACACGGCTCGGTGCTGAACGAGCTTTTCAAAGATTTAGCCAATCGGCTAAACTTAGATGATCGGTTACAGAGCTATAGCCGATCGGCTATATCAGTTCAGCCGAATGGCTCAAATGGAATAAAATCGTGACCTCGGACATGGGCTTGCTACTGATCAATATTTTCAAAGAACCAGCCGAACTGCTAAATTGAGCCGATCGGCTTACAACATCAAGCCGAACGGATATGGTTTCTAAACCGATCGGCTATAACTTAATTCCAGAAAATCAATCATGCAGCAAGTATAAAGCAGATCAGCACACAAAATGTTCATGTAATTAACAGCAACAACATCAAATTAAGATAGTAAAATGCACACAAAAATACTAATATTAACAAAAAGGATATCGACACAAGTTTCCTCGTGCCCGGGCTTCATTTATTAACGAGTCCAAGCTAGACTCGACCCCGTATTCATTTGTCCTTGGGGTAAGTCGCGAGCTCATCCCACTCGCTCTCCTTATCTTCTTCATAGTATAACTTCATACGATGCCCATTTACAATGAAACTTCCACCATCCTCCTTGAAAAGTTCCACGTATCCGGACGGATAACCATGTTTCACCACATAAGGACCGGTCCACCTAGGCTTGAATTTCGGTTGCTTCAATTTGAACCGAGATTTGAACAAAAGCACTTTTTCACCCGCTTTAAATTTCTTTCTCATTTTTAGCTTCCGATCATGCAACACTTTGGTGCGTTCCTTGTAAAGATGCAAGTTTTCATAAGCTTGTAATCTAAGCTCATCCAACTCATGGAGTTGCAACATCCTCTTTTCACCCGACTTAAGCAAATCCATATTACAATTCTTGAGCGCCCAATACGCTTTGTGTTCAATCTCAAATGGTAAATGGCATGTTTTTCCATAAAGCAACCGGTAGGGCGTTGTACCAATTGGAGTTTTGTAGGCGGTTCGAAACGCCCACAAAGCATCATCTAACTTCTTCGACCATATTGTTCGGTTATCTTTGACCGTCTTCTCAAGAATCCGTTTCAAGGCACGATTGGTATTTTCAACTTGACCACTTGTTTGAGGGTGGTACGAAGTTGAAAATCGATGATTCACCCCATATCTTTTGAGAACTTTCTCCAATTGTTGGTTAGCAAAATGGCTTCCTCTATCACTTATCAAAGCCTTGGGCATCCCAAATCGGTAAAACAAGCTTTTCAAGAAATCGATCACAACTCTAGCATCATTCTTTGGTAAGGCTTTAGCTTCCGCCCATTTGGACACGTAGTCAACCGCCACCAAAATATATTCATTCTTGAGAGATGGAGGAAATGGACCCATGAAATCGATGCCCCATATATCAAAATCCTCACAAACTTAGATGCTTGTTTGAGGCATTTCATCTCTTTTGGAGATGTTTTCGGTTCTTTGACAAGCATCAAAAGTTTGGCATGGAGTATTTGCCTCCATGAAAATTGTCGGCCAATAGAAGCCCGCATCAAACACTTTTTTTGCGGTGACCGAGGGACCATAATGACCACCGGTTGGTCAATGGTGACATGCATCCAAGATTTCCCTAGTTTCTCCACCCGAAACACATCTTCTAACCATCCCATTCTCACAAACACGGAACAAATGAGGCTCTTCCCAAAAGTAGTGCTTTAAATTCGAGAAGAATTTACTCTTCTCTTGGTGGCTCATCCCTTTTCTCAAAACTCTACCAACCAAGTAGTTTGCCAAATCGGCATACCAAGGCGCTTCATCATCTTCCTCCTTATCACCACCTACCTGCAAAAGAAATTCCTCGGGGAAGGAATCATCAATCTTAGTATCGCCTTGCTTGTCAAGATTTGGATTTTCCAATCTCGAAAAGTGGTTGGCGGCAAGGTTCTCAGCTCCCTTTTTATCTTTGATCTCAATGTTGAATTCTTGTAGAAGAAGAATCCAACGAATGAGATGGGGTTTAGCATCTTGTTTAGCAAAAAGATACTTGAGAGCCGAGTGGTCGGTAAAAACAATGGTCTTTGATAAAACAAGGTATTGCCTAAATTTGTCAAAGGTAAACACCACGGAAAGCAACTCTTTCTCGGTTGTGGTGTAGTTTTGTTGGGCTCCATTCAATGTCTTACTAGCGAAATAGATTGGTTTAAAATGGTTGTCCACTTTTTGTCCTAGGACGGCTCCTAAGGCAAAGTCGCTAGCATCACACATAAGTTCAAATGGTTTGGACCAATCGGGAGAAACTATGATGGGTGCTTTGGTTAGTTGGTTTTTCAACACATCAAAAGCACTCAAACAAGCATTATCAAACACAAAGGGAGCTTCTTTTTCAAGAAGTTTGGTCAAGGGTCTTTGTTGCTGCATATTAGTGTGTCTGTCAGTTGGTCTATAGAGTTGTAAGTGTCGTTTGTTAATTGTAATAGAAAAGTCATTTTTGTATATAGCGACACTTAGCTTCTGGGTTAGGCGACACTTGCCTTAGTGACGCATAGCGACACTTAGGTAAGTGACACATGAAGGCGGCCACATGCGACACTAGCCAAGTGACGCATGTCTGCCGATTTGTGTTAGTATTTAAGCAAACCTACGGGTTTTTGGCTAGGGTTGATGAAACCCTAGCACCATTTGTCGACTAAGCAACATTGTAATCGTTCCAATACATTCCGTTCATCAATACAAAGTTATATTATTGATATATGCGTGTTTTGATTCGTATTTACGTGTTCATTAGTGTGATTGTTTGTTTCCGCCATTCAATCATAGTCATCATTCATCTAGATCCACAGCAAGGGGCACTCTCAACTGGTATCAGAGCCTCGAGGTGGTTTGATTGACATTGTGATCATGTTTTAGGTTGTTTTCGATTCGGTTCGTGAAGATAATCAAGAAAGATCAAGTTTTTTGGATCGATTGGGTGCTAGAAATATGTTAGGAATCAACGTTTACAGGTTTCGTTCGTTTGGAATTGAAGAATTTTCGTTAGGTTTATGAAAATTCGATTTTTAGGGTTTTTGGGCGTTCACAGCCGTTTCTGCATCACTCGTTGCGTCACTTCGGGAGACACTTCGTTAGGTACAATTAGGTATTCACCGACACTTAAGTGCGTCACTTAGTAACGACACTTGTGTGTTACGCGTCACTTGACCTAGTGACGCCTATAGTACTTTCCGACACTTAATTGCGTCACTTCGGGCGACACTTGTGTGCTACCCGTCACTTGCTACCAGTGACGCATTTAACTTTGTGAGCCACTCAAAGCGTCACTTACCTTAGTGACGCCTGTTATTGTTTTGCGTCACTCAAGTACGACACTTGGGTGCGTCACTTGATTGGTTATACGACACTGATCTCTAGTGTCATCCTTTAAGTTTATACGTCACTTGATAGCGTCACTTATGCAGTGCCGCTACTCTTTGCGACACTTCGGTGCTTCACTTACCTAGTGACACCTCTGTTACTAATCAGTTTTCTAGTTTTGTTTTGAGTTGATCTTACAGGCGCCTTACAAATGGCTCAAGATAAGGATACTCTTCTAAGCATTAGGGAAATGATAAACAGAATAATGATGTAGGAAGCAGTAGCAAACCTCCCATTTTTACTGCTGATTTAGACTATGCATATTGGAGATCACGTTTTGAGCAGTATATTGACTTCCATTGTCCGGAATTATGGGGTCCACTTAATGAACAATATGAAAGACCGTTAGCTGAGGGAAATTATCGTGGCGTTCCTCCGCCTAAAGCTTATAAGGCTAAGACTCCTGAGGAACGTAAGGAGTATGATAATGAACGTAAAGCTCTTTCAGCAATAAAGATGGCCTTAACTCCAGATGTTCTGCGTATGTTTAAACAACATGATATTGCTTATGATCTTTGGAAGGCGGTTGAGATTCGTTGCGGTGGTAATGAGAAATACAAGGAGGCAAAGTTATTACTGATTAAGAAACAATATGATCTTTTTGATATTCTGCCTAATGAGACCGCATCTGGTTTATTCACTAGCTAGATACACCCAGTTGGTTGGTGAGTTGCTTGAAGGTGGTTTTACCTTTACGGAACTTGAAATTAATAAAAAGCTTTTGGATGCACTTCCTAAAGCTTGGGATGTCAAGGTTCAGATGTTAAAAGAAAATCAAGAGTTGGCTACGTGGAAGTTGGACGAGTTGGTTGGGATACTCCAGGCACATGCTATGGAGTTGAAAAAGAAAGAATGTAAAAATGGGGGGTTTTGTACAAGACCCATCTTTGTATGGTGGTAAAGTTAATTCTGGAAATACCCATGGTGGAATAGCGTTTGTGTCAGATATCACTTCACAACCAAACTACACTGGGGTTTACTCATCAGTCTATTCCACTGGCACTTCACAAGGTGCACAGACTCCCATTTCACCAGCTATTGAACAGCAAACTACTATTTATACAGCTTTTCTGAGCTCTTACAAGGATTTGGTTTCACAACCAAACACCACACTGGAGCTGACAAAGGAGGATTATGGCCAGTTGGATGATAATTTTATTGCTTTTATGTGTGTTAAAAAAAAATGGCAACAGCTACTCTTTATACTCTTTAGTATAAAAGAAATGCACGGTTGCTACATTTTTAAAATAGACGTCCAGTTGTGTCTGTAAACAACTTGGGATATGATAGTACATCGGGTGACATGCACAAAATGGAATTTTAAGGTTTATCTTGGATGTGTCAGTAGGTTTATCTGACATATTTTAAACAGTTTTTATAAAAATTAGCTTCATCATACGATATATTGGTAGGCATGATACACACCGGTCTCTGAGTTATTAAGAACTTGGGAAACTTCACCCGAGAATGTGAGAAACCTAAGATGCCACCATCAGGTCTCACTAAACCATCTCCACCCAAGACTCCGGAAAAGGAAGTACCGAAGACTGGAGCTTCTGATGCTTTAGTTGTGTTCGAGCCTACAAATCTTGACTGGACTGGACTGCTCAAGCTCAGCAGTATCAACAGTGTCTAATGGCTCACATCACAAATGAGGTATATGATGAACCTGAGGAACCGTCAAACTGTGTTTCATGTATTACTCTAACTGCTTCTTTAAAGGTTTGTCAAATAGAAAATGAAAACTTGAGAGAAAAGGTCGATAAACTTACTGAGTCAAACAAGTTTTTAAAAGCTAACGAAAGACTTTATGATAAGAAAATCGAGGCTTATAAGTTAGACACTCAGACTTTTAAAGCAAAAGTTTTTAGTCAACAAGATGCTATTAAAAGTTATTTAACCGAAATTGATTTGTTGAATAAAGAACTTACTGAGCTAAAATCAAAGTCTGAGAACTTTACTCAAAAAATCATAGTCATCATTCATCTAGATCCACAGCAAGGGGCACTCTCAACTGGTATCAGAGCTTTACAAACGAAGCAATGTGCATTTCTTGAACATGCACATTTTGTACAAGTTTTAAGTGGTGCTTGCTCAGGTTGAATGGTTGAAGTAGAAGGTTTGTTATAAGAAACTTTATCATTATTAACATTTGAACTTCATTTCAAAATCTTTACAGGTGTCTGTAAAGTTTGAGAGTTCTCATTTAAAAACTTTTCTTTTCCTTTTTGAACCTTAACCTCAGGTTCATTTTGCAAAATTACATTTTCAGTTTTAACTTCAACCTTTTTAACCTTAGGATACTCCTGTTCAGTAATATCCTCAGCCTCAACCATTTGTTGAGAAGCGTTCCTGTTTCTATTGCAAGAAACAGGGACATTTAATTCGTGATTGTCCCAAGCTTTCTAATCAGCGCTATGGGAGAGATATGCCTAGAACATCTTTTTATAGAAATTCGTTTTCACAATCTCCACCTAGGCGTTATTCCAACTCTCCCAAGCCGGTTGAGAAGCAAAGTAATGTTGGGCAAAAACCTTTGCCAAAACAAAACCCGACATTACTCCCAAACCAATTTCCGAACCATCTAAAGTTTGGAAAAGGAAAGAATCTGCTGTTGACTCTTTTGTCGTCAACAATAACCCATCAGATGAAAATTCTGATTTGCTTAAAAATAAAATTCTATCTGAACGTGTGAGAGATAGTAAATGGTATATGGACAGTGGCTGCTCGCGACAAATGACTGGCGATGTGTCTCTTCTTATGGATATTAAACCTTACGCAGGAGGATATGTTGCCTTTGCAGGAGATACATGAGGAACGATTTCGGGTCGTGGAACGCTAACAAATGGGAAAGTTAGCTTTGAAAATGTGAATTATGTGGCACAACTCAATCACAACTTGCTGAGCGTTTCACAAATATGTGATAAGGATTACACCACTGCATTTACAAAATCTGAATGTGTGATATTGAAGCTGGGTTTTGTCATTCCTGAGGAATGGGTGCTAATGCGCGCACCAAGGAAAGATGACACCTACATTCTGAATATGCGAACTGTCGAGACTACTAACGAGTATACTTGTCTCCTTTCAAAGGCTTCTGAGAAAGAATCACTTCTTTGGCACAGACGGATGGGACATATTCATTTCCGCAAAATGAATTTTTTTATAAAGAATGATTTGGTGAATGGAGTTCCTAAACAGTCTTTTTCGTTAAAGGATGACTGTATTTCTTGCCACAAGGGCAAACTCCACAAAAAGTCCCATAAGTCTAAGACAGTGAATTCGATTACTGCACCATTGGAACTCTTACATATGGATCTCTTCGGTCCCATTTCTACTAAGAGCATTGGTGGCAGATCTTACTGCTTGGTAGTTACGGATGACTACTTAAGATTTTCGTGGGTTTATTTTCTAGCTTCAAAGGGTGAGACTGCGGATATTTTGGTGTATCTGTTGGATAAGTTGGCAAATTTGTGCAACTTAAAGGTGAAGAGACTACGCAGTGATAATGGAACCGAGTTCAAGAACTCTACTCTCGAGTTATATTGTGCTGCAAAGGGTATTGATCATCAATTCAGTGCTCCAAGAACTCCTCAATAGAATGGAGTTGCAGAACGTAAGAATAGGACTATCATCGAGACAGCTCGGACTATGCTAGCTGATTCAAAGTTACCTATTATTTTCTGGGCTGAGGCAGTTAACACTGCTTGTTATGTTCTGAATTGGGTGCTCACGGTTAAGAAAAAGAACAAGACATGTTATGAACTTTTTAATAACCGTAAGCCAAATCTGCAGTTTCTAGAACCATTTGGGTGTCCGTGTTTGATTATGGTTACAAAAGAAAAAGTCTCGAAGTTTGATGATAAAGCTGTTGAAGGGATTTTTCTTGGCTATTCAGTGAATTCTCCGAATAAAAGAGTTTACAACAAATCAACGCGCCAGGTAGAGGAGCATTTTGAGGTCAAATGTTTACGTTATACGGATCCTCCTCAAGGAACGGGTCCGGATTGGTTTTTCAATTATTAGGATGTCTTTAACTCTTTCAACATACCTGAAGTAGATCAAGAGGAAGAGTTAGTCACCCTACTTCATGGAATCGGTCTTTCTCAAGAAACACCCGATCCTTCCTGACAAACCATCTAACCCCAACCCTGAATCAGCGTCCAATCAAACATCTGCCTCAAAACCTACTCCAACACCCACTCCCGCACCCACCACAACACCTAGTCCAACACCCGCATCTACATCTACATCTTCACCAACACCCACAACTAAACCATCTCCCACTACACCATCGTCAGATGCTCCTTCTACTTCTAAAACTATCTATACCAAGGAGCTTCCTTTTGATCCAAATATGCCTTCGTTGGAGGAAGAGGAAGAGGAAGAGGAAGAGGAAGAAGCAGAGACAACCTATTCTCACTTCTATACTCAAGAAGAAGATGATGAAGCATCACGGAATCTTTCTTTAACTGAAACTGCTATTATTTTAGAGAAAGAAGATGCTCCTGCTACTAAGGGAGATTTGAACAACTTGGATTTGGTTCTTGTGCCAGATACCATTCCAGTGACTCGTATACATAAGGATCACCCCATTGACAATATCATTGGTGATCCTCATGCTCCAGTTCAAACTCGACAACAAGTGAAACAGACTCAATCTCAGCAAATTTTGGGTCCAGTAGCTAATATAAATTCATGCCATCTATCACAAATCGAGCCAAAGAAGGTTGAAGAGGCCTTAAAAGACCCATCCTGGGTCGAGGCCATGCAAGAGGAACTACTGCAATTCAAGAAGTTGCAAGTTTGGGAAATAGTTTCGTTACCCAAGGGTGCCCACCTGACTGGCACTCGTTGGGTATATAGAAATAAGATGGATGATCGAGGCATAGTGATTCGTAACAAAGCACGTCTGGTAGTTCAAGGCTTCAGTCAAATTGAAGGTCTGGACTATGATGAAGTATTTGCTCCTGTGGCTCGATTGGAGTCAACTAGAATTTTCATAGCATACGCCTCTTTCAAAGGATTTCGAGTTAATCAGCTTGATGTAAAAGTGCGTTTCTCTATGGACAAGTAGATACCGATGTATATGTTAAGCAGCCTCCAGGTTTTGAAGACCCTGCGCATCCATAATACGTCTGCAAGTTGAACAAGGCGTTATATGGTCTTCACTAAGCTCCTAGGCTTGGGTATGAGCGGCTTACTACTCATCTGATAAAGCATGGTTTTGTGAGGGGCAATATTGATAGCACACTCTTCATTCTTAGAGAACAGTCTGGGGATAGGGAAGATATGTTACTTGTGTAGTTTTACGTGGATGACATCATCTTCGGCTCTACAAACGAGGCAATGTGCAAGAACTTCGAGCAAATCATGAAGTCTGAGTTTGAGATGAGCGCGATGGGGGAGCTCACATTCTTTTTAGGTGTACAAGTTGAGCATCTTGCTAAAGGTATCTATATACATCAGTCAAAATATGTCAATGACATGTTGACTAGGTATGACATGCTCAATTGTAAAACCTATGGGACTCCTATCGAGCTTAATCACAATCTTAGACCTGCTGAGGATGACGAAGATTGCAAAGAAAAGGACTATCGTTCTATGATAGGTTCTCTCATGTATCTGACTGCCTCTAGGCCGGACATCGTGTTTGCCGTATCAATCTGCTCACGCTATCAGGCTAAGCCCAAGGTGTCTCATATGAAGGCGGTAAAGCGAATTTTCGGTTATCTCAGAGCTAGACCTACTCTGGGTCTATGGTATTCAAATGAGAAGACATTCGCTCTTACTGCCTATTCTGACTCGGATCATGGCGATTGCATCATAGATAAGAAGTCAACAATAGGTGGATGCCATTTTCTAGGATCGCGTTTGGTCTCTTGGCAGTGCAAGAAGCAGACTACGGTTTCTCTTTCTACAGCAGAGGCTGAGTATGTTGCTGCTGCGAGCTGCTGTGCCCAAGTTCTTTGGATTCAGCACCAACTACGCGATTACGTGTTACTTCTTACTACGAATCCTATTCACATAGATAACACTGCTGCCATATCTATCACACACAATCCCATACAGCACTCTAAGACTAGACACATAGAACTTAGGTTCCATTTTATACGGGATTGCTATAAAAAACACCTGATAGACCTGGTCCATACAGACACCATTAAGCAAAACGCCGACCTATTCACAAAAGCATTTTTGCGTGCTCGATTGGATGAACTGATCAACATGATTGGTTTAAGGTTCTTTTTGACCAAAAAGTGATTTGTGACTTGGGAAGTTAGTTTTTGTATATTTTATTGCTTTTATGTGTGTTAAAAAAAAATGGCAACAGCTACTCTTTATACTCTTTAGTATAAAAGAAATGCACGGTTGCTACATTTTTAAAATAGACGTCGAGTTGTGTCGGTGAACAACTTGGGATATGATAGTACATCGGGTGACATGCACACAATGGAATTTTAAGGTTTATCTTGGATGTGTCACTAGGTTTATCTGACATATTTAAAACAGTTTTTATAAAAATTAGCTTCATCATACGATATATTGGTAGGCATGATACACACCGGTCTCTGAGTTATTAAGAACTTGGGACACTTCGCCCGAGAATGTGAGAAACCTAAGATGCCACCATCAGGTCTCACTAAACCATCTCCACCCAAGACTCCAGAAAAGGAAGTACCGAAGACTGGAGCTTCTGATGCTTTAGTTGTGTTCGAGCCTACAAATCTTAACTGGACTGCTCAAGCTCAGCAGTATCAACAGTGTCTAATGGCTCACATCACAAATGAGGTACATGATGAAATTGAGGAACCGTCAAACTGTGTTTCATGTATTACTCTAACTGCTTCTTTAAAGATTTGTCAAATAGAAAATGAAAACTTGAGAGAAAAGGTCGATAAACTTACTGAGTCAAACGAGTTTTTAAAAGCTAATGAAAGACTTTATGATAAGCAAATCGAGGCTTATAAGTTAGACACTCAGACTTTTAAAGCAAAAGTTTTTAGTCAACAAGATGCTATTAAAAGTTATTTAACCGAAATTGATTTGTTGAAGGAACTTACTGAGATAAAATCAAAGTCTGAGAACTTTACTCAAAAAATCGTAGTCATCATTCATCTAGATCCACAGCAAGGGGCACTCTCAACTGGTATCAGAGCTCTACAAACGAAGCAATGTGCATTTCTTGAACATGCACATTTTGTACAAGTTTTAAGTGGTGCTTGCTCAGGTTGAATGGTTGAAGTAGAAGGTTTGTTATGAGAAACTTTATCATTATTAACATTTGAACTTCATTTCAAAATCTTTACAGGTGTCTGTAAAGTTTTAGAGTTCTCATTTAAAACCTTTTCTTTTCCTTTTTGATCCTTAACCTCAGGTTCATTTTGCAAAATTACATTTTCAGTTTTAACTTCAACCTTTTTAACCTTAGGATACTCCTGTTCAGTAATATCCTCAGCCTCAACCATTTGTTGAGAAGCGTTCCTGTTTCTATTGCAAGAAACAGGGACATTTAATTCGTGATTGTCCCAAGCTTTCTAATCAACGCTATGGGAGAGATATGCCTAGAACATCTTTTTATAGAAATTCGTTTTCACAATCTCCACCTAGGCGTTATTCCAACTCTCCCAAGCCGGTTGAGAAGCAAAGTAATGTTGGGCAAAAACCTTTGCCAAAACAAAAGCCCGACATTACTCCCAAACCAATTTCCGAACCATCTAAAGTTTGGAAAAGGAAAGAGTCTGCTGTTGACTCTTTTGTCGTCAACAATAACCCATCAGATGAAAATTCTGATTTGCTTAAAAATAAAATTCTATCTGAACGTGTGAGAGATAGTAAATGGTATATGGACAGTGGCTGCTCGCGACACATGACTGGCGATGTGTCTCTTCTTGTGGATATTAAACCTTACGCAGGAGGATATGTTGCCTTTGCAGGAGATACATGAGGAACGATTTCGGGTCGTGGAACGCTAACAAATGGGAAAGTTAGCTTTGAAAATGTGAATTATGTGGCACAACTCAATCACAACTTGCTGAGCGTTTCATAGGTATGTGATAAGGATTACACCACTGCATTTACAAAATCTGAATGTGTGATATTGAAGCTGGGTTTTGTCATTCCTGAGGAATGGGTTCTAATGCGCGCACCAAGGAAAGATGACACCTACATTCTGAATATGCGAACTGTCAAGACTACTAACGAGTATACTTGTCTCCTTTCAAAGGCTTCTGAGAAAGAATCACTTCTTTGGCACAGACGGATGGGACATATTCATTTCCGCAAAATGAATTTTTTTTATAAAGAATGATTTGGTGAATGGAGTTCCTAAACAGTCTTTTTCGTTAAAGGATGACTGTATTTCTTGCCACAAGGGCAAACTCCACAAAAAGTCCCATAAGTCTAAGACAGTGAATTCGATTACTGCACCATTGGAACTCTTACATATGGATCTCTTCGGTCCCATTTCTACTAAGAGCATTGGTGGCAGATCTTACTGCTTGGTAGTTACGGATGACTACTTAAGATTTTCGTGGGTTTATTTTCTAGCTTCAAAGGGTGAGACTGCGGATATTTTGGTGTATCTGTTGGATAAGTTGGCAAATTTGTGCAACTTAAAGGTGAAGAGACTACGCAGTGATAATGGAACCGAGTTCAAGAACTCTACTCTCGAGTTATATTGTTCTGCAAAGGGTATTGATCATCAATTCAGTGCTCCAAGAACTCCTCAATAGAATGGAGTTGCAGAACGTAAGAATAGGACTATCATCGAGACAGCTCGGACTATGCTAGCTGATTCAAAGTTACCTATTATTTTCTGGGCTGAGGCAGTTAACACTGCTTGTTATGTTCTGAATTGGGTGCTCACGGTTAAGAAAAAGAACAAGACATGTTATGAACTTTTTAATAACCGTAAGCCAAATCTGCAGTTTCTAGAACCATTTGGGTGTCCGTGTTTGATTATGGTTACAAAAGAAAAAGTCTCGAAGTTTGATGATAAAGCTGTTGAAGGGATTTTTCTTGGCTATTCAGTGAATTCTCCGAATAAAAGAGTTTACAACAAATCAACGCGCCAGGTAGAGGAGCATTTTGAGGTCAAATGTTTACGTTATACGGATCCTCCTCAAGGAACGGGTCCGGATTGGTTTTTCAATTATTAGGATGTCTTTAACTCTTTCAACATACCTGAAGTAGATCAAGAGGAAGAGTTAGTCACCCTACTTCATGGAATCGGTCTTTCTCAAGAAACACCCGATCCTTCCTGACAAACCGTCTAACCCCAACCCTGAATCAGCGTCCAATCAAACATCTGCCTCAAAACCTACTCCAACACCCACTCCCGCACCCACCACAACACCTAGTCCAACACCCGCATCTACATCTACATCTTCACCAACACCCACAACTAAACCATCTCCCACTACACCATCGTCAGATGCTCCTTCTACTTCTAAAACTATCTATACCAAGGAGCTTCCTTTTGATCCAAATATGCCTTCGTTGGAGGAAGAGGAAGAGGAAGAGGAAGAGGAAGAAGCAGAGACAACCTATTCTCACTTCTATACTCAAGAAGAAGATGATGAAGCATCACGGAATCTTTCTTTAACTGAAACTGCTATTATTTTAGAGAAAGAAGATGCTCCTGCTACTAAGGGAGATTTGAACAACTTGGATTTGGTTCTTGTGCCAGATACCATTCCAGTGACTCGTATACATAAGGATCACCCCATTGACAATATCATTGGTGATCCTCATGCTCCAGTTCAAACTCGACAACAAGTGAAACAGACTCAATCTCAGCAAATTTTGGGTCCAGTAGCTAATATAAATTCATGCCATCTATCACAAATCGAGCCAAAGAAGGTTGAAGAGGCCTTAAAAGACCCATCCTGGGTCGAGGCCATGCAAGAGGAACTACTGCAATTCAAGAAGTTGCAAGTTTGGGAAATAGTTTCGTTACCCAAGGGTGCCCACCTGACTGGCACTCGTTGGGTATATAGAAATAAGATGGATGATCGAGGCATAGTGATTCGTAACAAAGCACGTCTGGTAGTTCAAGGCTTCAGTCAAATTGAAGGTCTGGACTATGATGAAGTATTTGCTCCTGTGGCTCGATTGGAGTCAACTAGAATTTTCATAGCATACGCCTCTTTCAAAGGATTTCGAGTTAATCAGCTTGATGTAAAAGTGCGTTTCTCTATGGACAAGTAGATACCGATGTATATGTTAAGCAGCATCCAGGTTTTGAAGACCCTGCGCATCCATAATACGTCTGCAAGTTGAACAAGGCGTTATATGGTCTTCACTAAGCTCCTAGGCTTGGGTATGAGCGGCTTACTACTCATCTGATAAAGCATGGTTTTGTGAGGGGCAATATTGATAGCACACTCTTCATTCTTAGAGAACAGTCTGGGGATAGGGAAGATATGTTACTTGTGTAGTTTTACGTGGATGACATCATCTTCGGCTCTACAAACGAGGCAATGTGCAAGAACTTCGAGCAAATCATGAAGTCTGAGTTTGAGATGAGCGCGATGGGGGAGCTCACATTCTTTTTAGGTGTACAAGTTGAGCATCTTGCTAAAGGTATCTATATACATCAGTCAAAATATGTCAATGACATGTTGACTAGGTATGACATGCTCAATTGTAAAACCTATGGG
This sequence comes from Helichrysum umbraculigerum, assembly GCA_949592205.1. Taxonomy (NCBI): domain Eukaryota; kingdom Viridiplantae; phylum Streptophyta; class Magnoliopsida; order Asterales; family Asteraceae; genus Helichrysum; species Helichrysum umbraculigerum. Next base: position 17,100,772 of record CATIUR010000007.1, on the reverse strand, counting down.
ACTCCTATCGAGCTTAATCACAATCTTAGACCTGCTGAGGATGACGAAGATTGCAAAGAAAAGGACTATCGTTCTATGATAGGTTCTCTCATGTATCTGACTGCCTCTAGGCCGGACATCGTGTTTGCCGTATCAATCTGCTCACGCTATCAGGCTAAGCCCAAGGTGTCTCATATGAAGGCGGTAAAGCGAATTTTCGGTTATCTCAGAGCTAGACCTACTCTGGGTCTATGGTATTCAAATGAGAAGACATTCGCTCTTACTGCCTATTCTGACTCGGATCATGGCGATTGCATCATAGATAAGAAGTCAACAATAGGTGGATGCCATTTTCTAGGATCGCGTTTGGTCTCTTGGCAGTGCAAGAAGCAGACTACGGTTTCTCTTTCTACAGCAGAGGCTGAGTATGTTGCTGCTGCGAGCTGCTGTGCCCAAGTTCTTTGGATTCAGCACCAACTACGCGATTACGTGTTACTTCTTACTACGAATCCTATTCACATAGATAACACTGCTGCCATATCTATCACACACAATCCCATACAGCACTCTAAGACTAGACACATAGAACTTAGGTTCCATTTTATACGGGATTGCTATAAAAAACACCTGATAGACCTGATCCATACAGACACCATTAAGCAAAACGCCGACCTATTCACAAAAGCATTTTTGCGTGCTCGATTGGATGAACTGATCAACATGATTGGTTTAAGGTTCTTTTTGACCAAAAAGTGATTTGTGACTTGGGAAGTTAGTTTTTGTATATTTTATTGCTTTTATGTGTGTTAAAAAAAAATGGCAACAGCTACTCTTTATACTCTTTAGTATAAAAGAAATGCACGGTTGCTACATTTTTAAAATAGACGTCGAGTTGTGTCGGTAAACAACTTGGGATATGATAGTACATCGGGTGACATGCACACAATGGAATTTTAAGGTTTATCTTGGATGTGTCACTAGGTTTATCTGACATATTTAAAACAGTTTTTATAAAAATTAGCTTCATCATACGATATATTGGTAGGCATGATACACACCGGTCTCTGAGTTATTAAGAACTTGGGACACTTCGCCCGAGAATGTGAGAAACCTAAGATGCCACCATCAGGTCTCACTAAACCATCTCCACCCAAGACTCCAGAAAAGGAAGTACCGAAGACTGGAGCTTCTGATGCTTTAGTTGTGTTCGAGCCTACAAATCTTAACTGGACTGCTCAAGCTCAGCAGTATCAACAGTGTCTAATGGCTCACATCACAAATGAGGTACATGATGAAACTGAGGAACCGTCAAACTGTGTTTCATGTATTACTCTAACTGCTTCTTTAAAGATTTGTCAAATAGAAAATGAAAACTTGAGAGAAAAGGTCGATAAACTTACTGAGTCAAACGAGTTTTTAAAAGCTAATGAAAGACTTTATGATAAGCAAATCGAGGCTTATAAGTTAGACACTCAGACTTTTAAAGCAAAAGTTTTTAGTCAACAAGATGCTATTAAAAGTTATTTAACCGAAATTGATTTGTTGAAGGAACTTACTGAGATAAAATCAAAGTCTGAGAACTTTACTCAAAAAATCGTAGTCATCATTCATCTAGATCCACAGCAAGGGGCACTCTCAACTGGTATCAGAGCTCTACAAACGAAGCAATGTGCATTTCCTGAACATGCACATTTTGTACAAGTTTTAAGTGGTGCTTGCTCAGGTTGAATGGTTGAAGTAGAAGGTTTGTTATGAGAAACTTTATCATTATTAACATTTGAACTTCGTTTCAAAATCTTTACAGGTGTCTGTAAAGTTTTAGAGTTCTCATTTAAAACCTTTTCTTTTCCTTTTTGATCCTTAACCTCAGGTTCATTTTGCAAAATTACATTTTCAGTTTTAACTTCAACCTTTTTAACCTTAGGATACTCCTGTTCAGTAATATCCTCAGCCTCAACCATTTGTTGAGAAGCGTTCCTGTTTCTATTGCAAGAAACAGGGACATTTAATTCGTGATTGTCCCAAGCTTTCTAATCAACGCTATGGGAGAGATATGCCTAGAACATCTTTTTATAGAAATTCGTTTTCACAATCTCCACCTAGGCGTTATTCCAACTCTCCCAAGCCGGTTGAGAAGCAAAGTAATGTTGGGCAAAAACCTTTGCCAAAACAAAAGCCCGACATTACTCCCAAACCAATTTCCGAACCATCTAAAGTTTGGAAAAGGAAAGAGTCTGCTGTTGACTCTTTTGTCGTCAACAATAACCCATCAGATGAAAATTCTGATTTGCTTAAAAATAAAATTCTATCTGAACGTGTGAGAGATAGTAAATGGTATATGGACAGTGGCTGCTCGCGACACATGACTGGCGATGTGTCTCTTCTTGTGGATATTAAACCTTACGCAGGAGGATATGTTGCCTTTGCAGGAGATACATGAGGAACGATTTCGGGTCGTGGAACGCTAACAAATGGGAAAGTTAGCTTTGAAAATGTGAATTATGTGGCACAACTCAATCACAACTTGCTGAGCGTTTCATAGGTATGTGATAAGGATTACACCACTGCATTTACAAAATCTGAATGTGTGATATTGAAGCTGGGTTTTGTCATTCCTGAGGAATGGGTTCTAATGCGCGCACCAAGGAAAGATGACACCTACATTCTGAATATGCGAACTGTCAAGACTACTAACGAGTATACTTGTCTCCTTTCAAAGGCTTCTGAGAAAGAATCACTTCTTTGGCACAGACGGATGGGACATATTCATTTCCGCAAAATGAATTTTTTTTATAAAGAATGATTTGGTGAATGGAGTTCCTAAACAGTCTTTTTCGTTAAAGGATGACTGTATTTCTTGCCACAAGGGCAAACTCCACAAAAAGTCCCATAAGTCTAAGACAGTGAATTCGATTACTGCACCATTGGAACTCTTACATATGGATCTCTTCGTTCCCATTTCTACTAAGAGCATTGGTGGCAGATCTTACTGCTTGGTAGTTACGGATGACTACTTAAGATTTTCGTGGGTTTATTTTCTAGCTTCAAAGGGTGAGACTGCGGATATTTTGGTGTATCTGTTGGATAATTTGGCAAATTTGTGCAACTTAAAGGTGAAGAGACTACGCAGTGATAATGGAACCGAGTTCAAGAACTCTACTCTCGAGTTATATTGTTCTGCAAAGGGTATTGATCATCAATTTAGTGCTCCAAGAACTCCTCAACAGAATGGAGTTGCAGAACGTAAGAATAGGACTATCATCGAGACAGCTCGGACTATGCTAGCTGATTCAAAGTTACCTATTATTTTCTGGGCTGAGGCAGTTAACACTGCTTGTTATGTTCTGAATTGGGTGCTCACGGTTAAGAAAAAGAACAAGACATGTTATGAACTTTTTAATAACCGTAAGCCAAATCTGCAGTTTCTAGAACCATTTGGGTGTCCGTGTTTGATTATGGTTACAAAAGAAAAAGTCTCGAAGTTTGATGATAAAGCTGTTGAAGGGATTTTTCTTGGCTATTCAGTGAATTCTCCGAATAAAAGAGTTTACAACAAATCAACGCGCCAGGTAGAGGAGCATTTTGAGGTCAAATGTTTACGTTATACGGATCCTCCTCAAGGAACGGGTCCGGATTGGTTTTTCAATTATGAGGATGTCTTTAACTCTTTCAACATACCTGAAGTAGATCAAGAGGAAGAGTTGGTCACCCTACTTCATGGAATCGGTCTTTCTCAAGAAACACCCGATCCTTCCTGACAAACCATCTAACCCCAACCCTGAATCAGCGTCCAATCAAACATCTGCCTCAAAACCTACTCCAACACCCACTCCCGCACCCACCACAACACCTAGTCCAACACCCGCATCTACATCTACATCTTCACCAACACCCACAACTAAACCATCTCCCACTACACCATCGTCAGATGCTCCTTCTACTTCTAAAACTATCTATACCAAGGAGCTTCCTTTTGATCCAAATATGCCTTCGTTGGAGGAAGAGGAAGAGGAAGAGGAAGAGGAAGAAGCAGAGACAACCTATTCTCACTTCTATACTCAAGAAGAAGATGATGAAGCATCACGGAATCTTTCTTTAACTGAAACTGCTATTATTTTAGAGAAAGAAGATGCTCCTGCTACTGAGGGAGATTTGAACAACTTGGATTTGGTTTTTGTGCAAGATACCATTCCAGTGACTCGTATACATAAGGATCACCCCATTGACAATATCATTGGTGATCCTCATGCTCCAGTTCAAACTCGACAACAAGTGAAACAGACTCAATCTCAGCAAATTTTGGGTCCAGTGGCTAATATAAATTCATGCCATCTATCACAAATCGAGCCAAAGAAGGTTGAAGAGGCCTTAAAAGACCCATCCTGGGTCGAGGCCATGCAAGAGGAACTACTGCAATTCAAGAAGTTGCAAGTTTGGGAAATAGTTTCGTTACCCAAGGGTGCCCACCTGACTGGCACTCATTGGGTATATAGAAATAAGATGGATGATCGAGGCATAGTGATTCGTAACAAAGCACGTCTGGTAGTTCAAGGCTTCAGTCAAATTGAAGGTCTGGACTATGATGAAGTATTTGCTCATGTGGCTCGATTGGAGTCAACTAGAATTTTCATAGCATACGCCTCTTTCAAAGGATTTCGAGTTAATCAGCTTGATGTAAAAGTGCATTTCTCTTTGGACAAGTAGATACCGATGTGTATGTTAAGCAGCCTCCAGGTTTTGAAGACCCTGCGCATCCAGAATACGTCTGCAAGTTGAACACGGCGTTATATGGTCTTCACTAAGCTCCTAGGCTTGGGTATGAGCGGCTTACTACTCATCTGATAAAGCATGGTTTTGTGAGGGGCAATATTGATAGCACACTCTTCATTCTTAGAGAACAGTCTGGGGATAGGGAAGATATGTTACTTGTGTAGTTTTACATGGATGACATCATCTTCGGCTCTACAAACGAGGCAATGTGCAAGAACGTCGAGCAAATCATGAAGTCTGAGTTTGAGATGAGGGCGATGGGGGAGCACACATTCTTTTTAGGTGTACAAGTTGAGCATCTTGCTAAAGGTATCTATATACATCAGTCAAAATATGTCAATGACATGTTGACTAGGTATGACTTGCTCAATTGTAAAACCTATGGGACTCCTATCGAGCTTAATCACAATCTTAGACCTGCTGAGGATGACGAAGATTGCAAAGAAAAGGAATATCGTTCTATGTTAGGTTCTCTCATGTATCTGACTGCCTCTAGGCCGGACATCGTGTTTGCCGTATCAATCTGCTCACGCTATCAGGCTAAGCCCAAGGTGTCTCATATGAAGGCGGTAAAGCGAATTTTCGGTTATCTCAGAGCTAGACCTACTCTGGGTCTATGGTATTCAAATGAGAAGACATTCGCTCTTACTGCCTATTCTGACTCGGATCATGGCGATTGCATCATAGATAAGAAGTCAACAATAGGTGGATGCCATTTTCTAGGATCGCGTTTGGTCTCTTGGCAGTGCAAGAAGCAGACTACGGTTTCTCTTTCTACAGCAGAGGCTGAGTATGTTGCTGCTGCGAGCTGCTGTGCCCAAGTTCTTTGGATTCAGCACCAACTACGCGATTACGGGTTACTTCTTATTACGAATCCTATTCACATAGATAACACTGCTGCCATATCTATCACACGCAATCCCGTACAGCACTCTAAGACTAGACACATAGAACTTAGGTTCCATTTTATACGGGATTGCTATAAAAAACACCTGATAGACCTGGTCCATACAGACACCATTAAGCAAAACGCCGACCTATTCACAAAAGCATTTTTGCGTGCTCGATTGGATGAACTGATCAACATGATTGGTTTAAGGTTCTTTTTGACCAAAAAGTGATTTGTGGCTTGGGAAGTTAGTTTTTGTATATTTTATTGCTTTTATGTGTGTTAAAAAAAAAATGGCAACAGCTACTCTTTATACTCTTTAGTATAAAAGAAATGCACGGTTGCTACATTTTTAAAATAGACGTCGAGTTGTGTCGGTAAACAACTTGGGATATGATAGTACATCGGGTGACATGCACACAATGGAATTTTAAGGTTTATCTTTGATGTGTCAGTAGGTTTATCTGACATATTTAAAACAGTTTTTATAAAAATTAGCTTCATCATACGATATATTGGTAGGCATGATACACACCGGTCTCTGAGTTATTAAGAACTTGGGACACTTCGCCCGAGAATGTGAGAAACCTAAGATGCCACCATCAGGTCTCACTAAACCATCTCCACCCAAGACTCCGGAAAAGGAAGTACCGAAGACTGGAGCTTCTGATGCTTTAGTTGTGTTCGAGCCTACAAATCTTAACTGGACTGCTCAAGCTTAGCAGTATCAACAGTGTCTAATGGCTCACATCACAAATGAGGTACATGATGAACCTGAGGAACCGTCAAACTGTGTTTCATGTATTACTCTAACTGCTTCTTTAAAGATTTGTCAAATAGAAAATGAAAACTTGAGAGAAAACTTACTGAGTCAAACAAGTTTTTAAAAGCTAATGAAAGACTTTATGATAAGCAAATCGAGGCTTATAAGTTAGACACTTAGACTTTTAAAGCAAATGTTTTTAGTCAACAAGATGCTATTAAAAGTTATTTAACCGAAATTGATTTGTTGAATAAAGAACTTACTGAGCTAAAATCAAAGTCTGAGAACTTTACTCAAAAAATCGTAGTCATCATTCATCTAGATCCACAGCAAGGGGCACTCTCAACTGGTATCAGAGCTCTACAAACGAAGCAATGTGCATTTCTTGAACATGCACATTTTGTACAAGTTTTAAGTGGTGCTTGCTCAGGTTGAATGGTTGAAGTAGAAGGTTTGTTATGAGAAACTTTATCATTATTAACATTTGAACTTCGTTTCAAAATCTTTGCAGGTGTCTGTAAAGTTTGAGAGTTCTCATTTAAAACCTTTTCTTTTCCTTTTTGAACCTTAACCTCAGGTTCATTTTGCAAAATTACATTTTCAGTTTTAACTTCAACCTTTTTAACCTTAGGATACTCCTGTTCAGTAATATCCTTAGCCTCAACCATTTGTTGAGAAGCGTTCCTGTTTCTATTGCAAGAAACAGGGACATTTAATTCGTGATTGTCCCAAGCTTTCTAATCAGCGCTATGGGAGAGATATGCCTAGAACATCTTTTTATAGAAATTCGTTTTCACAATCTCCACCTAGGCGTTATTCCAACTCTCCCAAGCCGGTTGAGAAGCAAAGTAATGTTGGGCAAAAACCTTTGCCAAAACAAAAGCCCGACATTACTCCCAAACCAATTTCCGAACCATCTAAAGTTTGGAAAAGGAAAGAGTCTGCTGTTGACTCTTTTGTCGTCAACAATAACCCATCAGATGAAAATTCTGATTTGCTTAAAAATAAAATTCTATCTGAACGTGTGAGAGATAGTAAATGGTATATGGACAGTGGCTGCTCGCGACAAATGACTGGCGATGTGTCTCTTCTTGTGGATATTAAACCTTACGCAGGAGGATATGTTGCCTTTGCAGGAGATACATGAGGAACGATTTCGGGTCGTGGAACGCTAACAAATGGGAAAGTTAGCTTTGAAAATGTGAATTATGTGGCACAACTCAATCACAACTTGCTGAGCGTTTCATAGGTATGTGATAAGGATTACACCACTGCATTTACAAAATCTGAATGTGTGATATTGAAGCTAGGTTTTGTCATTCCTGAGGAATGGGTGCTAATGCGCGCACCAAGGAAAGATGACACCTACATTCTGAATATGCGAACTGTCGAGACTACTAACGAGTATACTTGTCTCCTTTCAAAGGCTTCTGAGAAAGAATCACTTCTTTGGCACAGACGGATGGGACATATTCATTTCCGCAAAATGAATTTTTTTTATAAAGAATGATTTGGTGAATGGAGTTCCTAAACAGTCTTTTCCGTTAAAGGATGACTGTATTTCTTGCCACAAGGGCAAACTCCACAAAAAGTCCCATAAGTCTAAGACAGTGAATTCGATTACTGCACCATTGGAACTCTTACATATGGATCTCTTCGGTCCCATTTCTACTAAGAGCATTGGTGGCAGATCTTACTGCTTGGTAGTTACGGATGACTACTTAAGATTTTCGTGGGTTTATTTTCTAGCTTCAAAGGGTGAGACTGCGGATATTTTGGTGTATCTGTTGGATAAGTTGGCAAATTTGTGCAACTTAAAGGTGAAGAGACTACGCAGTGATAATGGAACCGAGTTCAAGAACTCTACTCTCGAGTTATATTGTTCTGCAAAGGGTATTGATCATCAATTCAGTGCTCCAAGAACTCCTCAACAGAATGGAGTTGCAAAACGTAAGAATAGGACTATCATCGAGACAGCTCGGACTATGCTAGCTGATTCAAAGTTACCTATTATTTTCTGGGCTGAGGCAGTTAACACTGCTTGTTATGTTCTGAATTGGGTGCTCACGGTTAAGAAAAAGAACAAGACATGTTATGAACTTTTTAATAACCGTAAGCCAAATCTGCAGTTTCTAGAACCATTTGGGTGTCCGTGTTTGATTATGGTTACAAAAGAAAAAGTCTCGAAGTTTGATGATAAAGCTGTTGAAGGGATTTTTCTTGGCTATTCAGTGAATTCTCCGAATAAAAGAGTTTACAACAAATCAACGCGCCAGGTAGAGGAGCATTTTGAGGTCAAATGTTTACGTTATACGGATCCTCCTCAAGGAACGGGTCCGGATTGGTTTTTCAATTATGAGGATGTCTTTAACTCTTTCAACATACCTGAAGTAGATCAAGAGGAAGAGTTGGTCACCCTACTTCATGGAATCGGTCTTTCTCAAGAAACACCCGATCCTTCCTGACAAACCATCTAACCCCAACCCTGAATCAGCGTCCAATCAAACATCTGCCTAAAAACCGACTCCAACACCCACTCCCGCACCCACCACAACACCTAGTCCAACACCCGCATCTACATCTACATCTTCACCAACACCCACAACTAAACCATCTCCCACTACACCTTCGTCAGATGCTCCTTCTACTTCTAAAACTATCTATACCAAGGAGCTTCCTTTTGATCCAAATATGCCTTCGTTGGAGGTAGAGGAAGAGGAAGAGGAAGAGGAAGAAGCAGAGACAACCTATTCTCACTTCTATACTCAAGAAGAAGATGATGAAGCATCACGGAATCTTTCTTTAACTGAAACTGCTATTATTTTAGAGAAAGAAGATGCTCCTGCTACTGAGGGAGATTTGAACAACTTGGATTTGGTTCTTGTGCCTGATACCATTCCAGTGACTCGTATACATAAGGATCACCCCATTGACAATATCATTGGTGATCCTCATGCTCCAGTTCAAACTCGACAACAAGTGAAACAGACTCAATCTCAGCAACTTTTGGGTCTGGTAGCTAATATAAATTCATGCCATCTATCACAAATCGAGCCAAAGAAGGTTGAAGAGGCCTTAAAAGACCCATCTTGGGTCGAGGCCATGCAAGAGGAACTACTGCAATTCAAGAAGTTGCAAGTTTGGGAAATAGTTCCGTTACCCAAGGGTGCCCACCTGACTGGCACTCGTTGGGTATATAGAAATAAGATGGATGATCGAGGCATAGTGATTCGTAACAAAGCACGTCTGGTAGTTCAAGGCTTCAGTTAAATTGAAGGTCTGGACTATGATGAAGTATTTGCTCCTGTGGCTCGATTGGAGTCAACTAGAATTTTCCTAGCATACGCCTCTTTCAAAGGATTTCGAGTTAATCAGCTTGATGTAAAAGTGCGTTTTTCTATGGACAAGTAGATACCGATGTGTATGTTAAGCAGCCTCCAGGTTTTGAAGACCCTGCGCATCCAGAATACGTCTGTAAGTTGAACAAAGTGTTATATGGTCTTCACCAAGCTCCTAGGCTTTGGTATGAGCGGCTTACTACTCATCTGATAAAGCATGGTTTTGTGAGGGGCAATATTGATAGCACACTCTTCATTCTTAGAGAACAGTCTGGGGATAGGGAAGATATGTTACTTGTGCAGGTTTACGAGGATGACATCATCTTCGGCTCTACAAACGAGGCAATGTGCAAGAACTTCGAGAAAATCATGAAGTCTGAGTTTGAGATGAGTGCGATGGGGGAGCTCACATTCTTTTTAGGTGTACAAGTTGAGCATCTTGCTAAAGGTATCTATATATATCAGTCAAAATATGTCAATGACATGTTGACTAAGTATGACTTGCTCAATTGTAAAACCTATGGGACTCCTATCGAGCTTAATCACAATCTTAGACCTCCTGAGGATGACGAAGATTGCAAAGAAAAGGACTATCATTCTATGATAGGTTCTCTCTTGTATCTGACTGCCTCTAGGCCGGACATCGTGTTTGCCGTATCAATCTGCTTACGCTATCAGGCTAAGCCCAAGGTGTCTCATATGAAGGCGGTAAAGCGAATTTTCGGTTATCTCAGAGCTAGACCTACTCTGGGTCTATGGTATTCAAATGAGAAGACATTCGCTCTTACTGCCTATTCGGACTCGGATCATGGCGATTGCAGCATAGACAAGAAGTCAACAACTGGTGGATGCCATTTTCTAGGATCGCGTTTGGTCTCTTGGCAGTGCAAGAAGCGGACTACGGTTTCTCTTTCTACAGCAGAGGCTGAGTATGTTGCTGCTGCGAGCTGCTGTGCCCAAGTTCTTTGGATTCAGCACCAACTACGCGATTACGGGTTACTTCTTACTACGACTCCTATTCACATAGATAACACTGCTGCCATATCTATCACACGCAATCCCGTACAGCACTCTAAGACTAAACACATAGAACTTAGGTTCCATTTTATACGGGATTGCTATGAAAAACACTTGATAGACCTGGTCCATATAGACACCATTAAGCAAAACGCCGACCTATTCACAAAAGCATTTTCGCGTGCTCAATTTGATGAACTGATCAACATGATTGGTTTAAGGTTCTTTTTGACCAAAAAGTGATTTTTGATTTGGGAAGTTAGTTTTTGTATATTTTATTGCTTTTATGTGTGTTAAAAAAAAAATGGCAACAGCTACTCTTTATACTCTTTAGTATAAAAGAAATGCACGGTTGCTACATTTTTAAAATAGACGTCGAGTTGTGTCTGTAAACAACTTGGGATATGATAGTACATCGGGTGACATGCACAAAATGGAATTTTAAGGTTTATCTTGGATGTGTCAGTAGGTTTATCTGACATATTTAAAACAGTTTTTATAAAAATTAGCTTCATCATATGATATATTGGTAGGCATGATACACACCGGTCTCTGAGTTATTAAGAAGTAACTTAAATACATGTCTATGATCCTGTGGTAAACACCTTGTGATGTACGACTCTAAGTCTTAATTCCTTAGCGTAGCTTGACATACTTCTATTTTTGGATCGTATATCTGAGATCTTTTGGGGAAGTTTACTGATTGTTTCCTCTGTTGTATGTAAGTGCAGACCTGGTCTCAATTCAGTTTACTTGCAAAACTAAGCAAACGTGAGTCAATGTACTTGCAAAGTCTTAAATTATAAGATACTGATCAAGGTCGCCAATTGAATAAAAACAAGTTTGGTTTGACTGCGATCGGTTTTGCTTAAACCTAAATCAAGTGTATGTCGTTCTGTTGTACGTAAGTACAGACCTGTCACCGCTGGCTTGATTTTTAAAATTGATCCTCTTATATTCTTTCTAAATTTGGAAACTATATTCATTACTGGGTTACAGGGGTATGTCTATGGTGAGGACCATGGTGACTTATTCATACTAACAATAATAGGTTAGCTCACAGACACGGATGTAACATGTTTAGGTGGACAAACAATACCTATAATCGTCTTGAAATAATTTTTTATGAAAGTTGTTTTAAGTGTGCCAAGTAAATTTAAAGTGGACAAATATACTGATGAACGAAATAATACTTACTATTCCTAATAATTGCATGTTATTCCGATATGATCCCTAACCAGACCCAATCAACTCCGTCACCAAAAAGATTGAGTTAAGTTTGGTTTTGTATTTGTAATTTTGTGTTAGTTTATTTTCTTGTTAGTTATAACCAAGTCACATCTACTATCAAATTGAGTACCACGCAAAAGATCGACAAAATTTCAAAAAAAATTTCACTAAGTGTCTTCATGCGTCACTCACTGAGTGACGCTACTAGTGACGTGATGCGTCCCGAAATGGTCGTTCTCGCAACGGGACACACCGGTGGAGTTTTAAATTTATAAAAGCTGGGGACCTAAATTCTACTTACAGAGGTAAGTATAACTCAGGGTCGTTCTTAAGATCAATCGTATTGTGAAGCAGAGTTATCTAGACAAACTATTCGATTTAGTGATGGGTTTTTGAAAAGAGTTTTTATTTGGTTTTAGGTCCGTTTAAATTAAACTAATTAAAAGCGGGAAATAAACAAAACAGTAAATAAAAGCTAGATAGGGAATCAGTAATGGAGAGTAGTGCTTGTTATGACTTCGTTAGCTTGTGTAATGGGGTGATGTCTAGGGTTATTTATGAAAACGTCTTTTAAAGATTTGTGTCTTGCTTTTGCCTGAGTATTCCTAGTGTAAACACTAACACCCTACTGTCTGATTTCTCAGACAGTATGTCACTGGGTTGCTAGGTTATGGTGATTCTGATTAGAGGAGGCTGCTCAACTCTTCAACACTTTCCATATGCTGGAATAGTGACCCTTTTTGGAATGGTATTCCTGGGTGCATGAGATAGAGTAACATACCCACTAAAAGTTCTGACCGTTCTTAACACCACGGAGACACTAAGGCTAGGCAAGGCATTTATGATTAAGACTTGGTTTGGTGACTGCTAACTTTGTATTAATGGTCTTTGTTTAGTCCAGAGCTGTGTGGTTCATCCAGGATGTGACACAGTCTTCAACCGACGGCAGTTCTTTAGCTTTTCACATGTATCTAAACGTTATACGAAGTACTGTGCCGATTTATGGTCTTTCCGGTGCCACATACTTTATGGTCACTCTGGACTAGTTTACTAAGTTTGTATTAAAGCTTGACCATCTATGATATAAACCCAACCCTCACTATTTAAACATATCCCAATAAATCCCTGATTGATTCACGGTGTACTATATGATAGGGTTAACAGTATTTCCACAGCTACACAATTCAGACCATGTTTGTATTTGAAAACATAGATAGGTAGTTACCGGTTGATCAAGGTTCGCGACTCCTTGTCATACAGGTTCTAACCACGTTTATTGGAGGAAAGGCGATTTTGGTTTAGAAATTCATAAATACAAAGTTAACAATACACCGGTTTTCATTTTGTAACAATTGGAAACATTATTCTACAACGGATTGTGCCCACGACTTTCATAGCTTCCACATTTCGTACTACACACATTCGTGATGATTCCGGCGCTATACAAATGAAAGCCGTATAACATTACTTCCGTTGTTTCATAACGATATTATCCCAATTGCGTATTTAAAGTAACATCACCCCAAATATTAACAAGCTAACTACATCACAACAAGCACATAAGAGAACTACTCACTGTGCATGACAAACAATCCTAAATCTATCATAATAATAATAGCAATCATCATAATAGAAAAGGAAAGAAATAACCGTAGATTATGCGTAGACAGAATAGTGTTACAAGAATACACGAACGGAACCTCCGCAATATCTTCGACAATATTACAAATAAGCCCCTCAGAATATTCCCTACACTATTACAAAAGTAGCCCCTCCGTTAGTCTAGGTTAAATATTAACCAAGATCTAACCTAAAACTAACTTAACTAATTCTCCTCTAACTCCTAAGAGTAGTGCTAGAGAGAGAAACTATACTAGAGAGAGAGGGAGATATGAAAAATGGTGTAATGAGCTGTGTGAAATGAGGTGAATGAGGCCTCTATTTATAGGCAAGCCTTGGATCCAAGAGTACAAGTCCACAAGCATACGTACAAGCACACGAAGCAAGAACGAGGCCGTGTGAGAGCAAAAATGGCCGTGTACGGCCTCAACCTGGCCATGTACGGCTTTTTCAGGGCCGTGTACGGCTTCCTCAAGGCCGTGTACGGCTTGGGGGGGGCGTGTGGTAGGCCGTGTGATTTATCTGACTTTTCTCGTTGCTTCAGAAGGCCGTATCTTCTTCGTTTCTCGTCCGTTTGACTTGATTCTTTCGCCTGTGATCTCGTAATTCCGTTACGCTTCTAACGATGACAAATGTGCCAAATTTGGATGTCTCTAGAGTTGGCGTGTGCGGAATGCCCTCGGTTTGCGCTCAGAAAGCTCCATCTTCCTCGTTCTTTACCCGATCTGCACGATTCTTGATTCTACAGTCTTGGAATAACCTGATACATCATATGAGACTATTTAAGAACTTGTATCATAATATGGTTAAAAGTATGTGAGAATCAGTTGTTTGAATAATCTGCCTCGATTTGCGTGCCTTTTGGATGATTTTAGCACTTTTTATAACAATGCCTATAATTTGACCAACTTTGTGAAATTAAGTAGATAGACGTTTATTTCAAGTGTTTTCACCAAGAATTGGGTCAAATGTGCGGGAAATATGTGCTTAAAAACATGACTTTTTGCCACATATCAAATATCCCACACTTAGACATTGCTTGTCCTCAAGCAAAACTCAGTTTTTTATGAAAACGGTTTTAAGCAGATTTGGCGAATTCTAAAAATTTTTAAAAGCAATCACCCCGCATATCAGCAAACCATGATAGAAAATAAGGAGAAATAAGATAATCGTCCCAAAAACAAGGAATGACTTTCTTAGGCATACTTTCAACTCTCGTGATCTTGGAGTATACATGACCGGGCGATTCCTCACAAGGTGGTCACTCAATTCACTCAAAGTATATCGGGTTTCCTAACATTCTAGAACAAATGAAATCACTCAAAAGCCAGTCATGTAGCACTCATCGTCATAGGTTTGATCGAGAATCGGATCTCCACCACTTAAGTGAGGATGGTGCTAATTATCCCAAGACATTCATGAGGGTTGTAATGTTTGGTGAGGGTGAAAAGGGTATGGATAATGGTTTGTTTTGGGTGTAAGGGTTTAGCTATACCTTAGAACTCCTAAAAATTATGAAGAACTTTATTTAGAATAGTGCAAATACGGAAACGGAACTAGATAGCTATTTTGCTTCTACCAGATTTTTCTGGAGAGTGATACTACTGAAAGCACTTAACTTTATTCTTAGACTAACTATTTTTCTTCTTGAGAATTTCTATGCCACAGAATTTCCAAGGGATTATTCTTTTTTTCTTTTTCTTTTTCTTTTCTTTCTATTCTTTTCTCTCTTTTTTTTTGGCTCCCTTAGAAATCCTTTCTAACTTAACTTCTTCATTCGTGACAATCTTTTGGTGTCGATTTTTCACACCATGTTTCTCTCCCCTTCATATATAACTTTGATGACTTTGTGGGAGAGGTGATTTGAGAAAGTGGAATGTTGAATCAAGTGAAAAGGGTATTCTAAAAGGCATTTTTCATAACCCTAGAAATTCTGCGGTAAGCTTTTGGGAATTTTGGGAAAGTGGGTTCAAAATTAGGGTTTTATGAAACGAAAAGGTTTAGGCTCAATAGGGTTTACTAAGCGGATCATCGATGCTAAAAATGAGCATCAGAAGGGTTTTGGGCTTGAAAAGATATGAGAAAAGTGGGTTAAATCCTAGGGAATGTCAAGATCATTTAATTGCACCTATACCGCGTACGGTACTCACTAATATGGTCTCGAAACTTATGTCAGGAGCAATTTCTAATTTAGAGATGCATACATCGGCACACACAACAAACGAAAAGTGAAGCATTAAAAATGAATGCTATAGGGCTCAAGATACCTCACTGCAAGTTTTTTGGGTTATATGCGCCTAGTCATGCGATGGCCCTCTTAGATTATCATTTTTGTTTGATAGATTCCTACCTTATTTTCCTTAGTTTCCAAAATAGCATACTCATATACGGGAATGATTCCTCTTTAGAGCGTTTAGAATTCAAAATAGCAGAGTTAAAAAATCATACTTTTAATTATTTTTGAAAAAAATTCTAAATTTGAGGAACATTTTCGGAGTTTACTATTTGGACAAAAAGGCATAAAATCAATCCAACGTATCTATACCTGCTATCCCACACTTAGAGGAACATTGTCCCTAATGTTCTCTTGAGTAGGGATTTTACAAGTAAAATCCCACACTTAGAGTTTGAACATGTAGAAAATGTTTCTCAAGTGTCATTATTGGGCTTGAATCCCACACTTAGTGATAAGTTTAGGATAGGGCATAGATAACACACTAAATAAAAGAGATTATTTGAAAAGTGAAGAAAGGATAAGGAAACTCCCCAAATAGCGAGATGCTCGGATGCTTATGATAAGAAAATTGCTGAAATGAGAAGCTGCCAGGATCCATTTCTGCATTTTCTTCTGGTTTTATCCTCGAGACTCTTGCTAGGGTTTTCTTGCACACTTCAAAACTTCAATTATTCATACTCTTCTCTTTGTGAAATGATCTCGTAGGTGTGAACACATTGGATATGCCTTTTAACAAACTCATATATTTTGCAAATGGTAGTGAAATCACCGTCTCAGATTTTGAAGGGGTGTTTTCTATGACAAATCATTTATAAAACATTGTTTTTAAACGCATTCGAGCATAATGCATCGAAGTAGTATGCAAGTACCTCAAATGTTCGAAACAGTGAATTATTTATTTTTACTTCCTGCTGAGACGAGTGTTTTGCAAAATGAGTTGTTTTTGAGAAAAATTTTGAAATTTTTTTTAGGTATAACCAAGTGTGAAGGATAGTCGGAGATTATGCTTCACTTATTGACACTCAATCTTCTCTTTTTATTGCACGGGTTGCCTCCTGAGAAGCGCTGCTGTTAAAGTCGAGAGCTCGACTTTGCCTTCCTGAGATTAATGAGAACTGGAACCACTTGGGCCGGAAGTGCGTGGCGCCCAAGTGTTGCGAGGGTAGATCCGTAGAAACTTGTGAGCGATGATTCTGATGATGTTCGGGATATGAGAAGCAAAATCAGGGAAGCTGTCAAGGTGGTCTTCAGTGACTTTCTGCATATGCAGGAGATACAAAGTGATGTCTTTTACGGTTTTGGAGATAACTCCATGGGGATCAATCACAAAGAATCCTGCTTCACTAGCTTCCATCAGCTCACGTCCTGGATGGTCATGCTTCAACGAGTCTATAAATCTGAGGAACATCTGATGGATGTTTTCGTGATCAGCTCGGCTAGAGTTTCCTCTGATTTCCCTGATAGACTAGTGAATATGCTGGATGAGTTTGGCCTGATGGGCGAAGAATGAGAGGGTAGAGTCACGAAAGATATTGTTGACAATATCATACACCTCTCGTAATCCATAGTGAAAGATCTGGCGATACTCATCCGGATGGACTTCACAGAAGATCTCCTTGATTCGGTCTGAGAGGAAGGTTGCGATGTTAACCATCGAGCCTTCGGGTATGGAAGAAGGGATGGTACGCGTTCTTTCATCAAAAATGTAACACCCTCGAATTTCGGTTTGCGGAAGCGATCGGGTCGGGTGTTACCAAATTAAATATCACAGCATAAGATACATAATGAACGACTCTAAATGAGACGTTTGAAAATGGTTATACATTTCGTAAATAAAAATGTTTACAACGTTATAAGTTTAACAACCAATTCCAAATACATAATTGGAAAATATGAAAGTAAATGCAGAGTAGTCCCATTTGTTGAAAATATGCGACTCGAACTAGTAAGATCTTGTAGTAATCCTAATCCTGCTGGGCACCTGAGAACACATGCTAAAACAGGTCAGCTATAAAGCTGGTGAGTTCATAGGTTTGTTAGTTAAATACATAAAGTATAAATCTTGTATGTTTTGAGAAATTGTTCAGAATCCACGATTCTGAATTGTAGCAAATTTTAGTTGTAATTACCAATGTGTAATTCGAAAGTTTAGGTATCTAATACCTAAGCAATTGTAGTCCGTACCTAAGTACATAATAATTGAGGCATACCGAGCCTGAATACCTATCTGGTATGAGTATGTGTATAACGGGAGGCAATACCTGCCTAAGTTGTAACCAAATAACTGTATGACCACGTCATATGATAGTAAATAACTGTAGTCCCGCAGAACTAGGATTTAATATATGAGGTGTTGCATCTAGCAACAAGTGATTGTAGATCCGCAGATCTATGTTTGAATGTTTAGCGTGTCCGTTTACCCGATTAGCATAAGCTAACCCGGACATGAATTGAGCTAACGGCCTCGCGTGGCAGCACCACCGATCCGTTAACTTATTGTGAATCCCGAGTATAACTCGCTGATCCATTGATTGAAGTTTCGTCCACTGCAATACCGTGGTTTCGTTTTGTGCCCACTTTACCGTGGCATCGTTTGGTGCCTGCTGCAATACCGCTGCATCGTTTTTGAAGTTGCTCGCAAGCAATTTGTAATTGAGCCGGCAGTACAACGACATGCCCGACTAAGTTGTTTGAGAGCCAGCAGTACTCGACATGCCTGACTAAGTAGATCGTATAATAGTATGTAGATATTCATCAGGTGACACCCCCACGGTTGGATTACATCCTGGGCCGGGGGACCATCCCTGGTTGGATTACATCCTGAGCCAGAGTCGTCACCAGTTGTGTCGTTTTAATATAAGGAGTCTGTACTAACTTGTGATAATATTGTATACTCCTAGCCTAAAGCCTAGCAAGTATATATATAACGGAGTCTTGGGAAAATGTTCACTTAAGTTCAGTTCCCATTCTAATGATAATGGAGTGTGTCGACAGTTTTAGTTCTTAAAGAATAACTAAACTTGTAACAGTATAGATGTTGTTCAGTATAGGTAGAACTAACTAGTTCTAATGTATTCAATGATATTGTCCCGTGACAATACGGCCAAAAGATTGTGATAACTAAATCAAGTTATGTGTTGGTAATCGTCTTCCAAAGACCTAGCTGGTTGCGATTGTAACCTATCTAGGTTAAGTATTGATATTGTTCTAAAACAATATTGCGGGTGTAATTCCAAAGTATTACACATTTCGTATTACATACAGTAATATAAATAGTTGTAAATTATAAACGATTGTTAATATGATTTGAAAGCAGCAATTGAGCATGTGTTTCACCCCGAAAATAGTAAAACAGTTGAAATAGTGGGGCTATGAAACTCACCTGTGAGTTGTTAGCGATACGATGATATGCGCGTCGTCCGAATGGTAACCTTCTAATGTCCTAAACACGTGAGGTTGTATAAGTACGAGATCAAATAGTCTGACCAAGTAAGTCGTTCGAATGTTTGTTTGTCGCTTGGTTTTAAAGACCGTGTACGGGGGTTCGGGGGCAGCGCCCCTGATAGCGGGGTCCAAGGGGTGGCAACCCCTGGCGGGGTCCAAGGGGCAGAGCCCCTGGCTGGGGTCGAGCTGCCAGGTCAGCTTGGAAAATTTTTATTTCTACTACTTTACTTTAAAGAAAACGTATTCGAAATCCAAATTCGGGTAAAATCGAGTGGTAAAATTTGGTTGTCAATACTTAGTGAAAAACATAGATTTTTAAGGTTCTGCGACGTCAGATGCGACGTCAGGTGCGACGTCAGCTGCGACGTCCTCGCTATGTGCGACGTCGCAATTTAATGCGACATTGTGTGTTACGTCGCAATGTGCGACGTTTAAGAGTTACTGCGACGTAGGGTGTTACGTCGCATCATGCGACGTTGAGATGTTTTTGCGACGTTGGCTGCGACGTCGGCTGCGACGTCGCAGCACTGTTTTTGGTCCCTGCGACGTAGCAGACTGTTCGCCGGAGTTTGAGTCGGAAACGAGTTTTCCGGCCTCCTTTGAGTCCGATTCTTTTACCCAACCCATAATTAAGTATTTTAAGCTCATCTAAACCGCAAACAAGCAAAATAACAAAGTTTTGAGAGATTTCGAGAATTGTCGGAAACTTACAAATCCGCGCGAGGAGAATCCGAAAAGATAGGATTGTAGGTCGTTGCGTGGTGATCGTTTTTCCCTAAAGGAGCTTTGAGATTGGAGGTCGTTTGACGGTGGTTTTTGGCGGATTATGGTGGTGGTGGTAGGTTGTAGAGAGAGAGATGAGAGGAAAGGTAGGTGAAAAAGAAGAAGAAAATGAAGAAATGAGGTGGGAGTTTGGGTTTTTGTTAAAACTCAGATCCCTAACTCGTGTACTGTGGTCTCCAACCATAGTACAAAATGTCCGTGATTTCGTACCCGTTTAAAATGTAGATTTATTATTTAAATCCATAATTTTGTTTATATCATTTTGTAAATATTTTTAATAAAAATATTTCACTTGAACTATAAAATGTCATTATTCAAAGTTTAAAATCGGCGCGAAATTTGACTTTTTGACCGGGTGTTACAAAAAATCTCAAACTTGAGATCATGGATGATTTTGTAAGCATGGTACTCAATGGTACAATCAATATAGAACCTATTGAAAGAAGTGTTGTCTATATGATCGTTCTCAGCCATTAGATTTATCAATCTTCGAAGGTCATTCATTAGCCGGACATCAGCATCTGCATCAGGATTCCCAGTAGCTTGGTACATATTTCTCCGATATGAGCTCAAGTATTCATGTTGCTGAAAAGAGAATGGGAATGCGGATCTGATCAGTACATCATGTATCTTTCGGTACATGGCCCTTTGGTCCTCGAAGAACTCCAACTCCTCAAATGTAGGTTCAGCAGTTTGGTGTAGGAGTTGAGTGGTGAGATCTTCGGTGAAGGCATACAGGCGGTTTTGACATAACTGTGGGTCTCGGCTGCTGCTGGCTTGAAAAACGTCATATTCGGCCTTGATTTCTTCTATCAGGTCCCTTTGGCGTGGTGTGTACTCATTGGTAGAACTCATGATGATGCTCATCATTGAGGGGAGGTCATTCTTGAATGCCTCGACAGCACTAATCATTTCTTCGTGATTAGAAACCATGGGGATAGCTGGAGGTTTCGGAAGTTGGACAGAGCAGATATCAATCGGTATATTGATATATACAGTGTTATCCTGATCAACCTCTGCTGACGGAGTATCCTTATCTTGAGAGTCTGGGAACTCAGTAATGTCAGAAGGTAACTGGATATCACTGTTGATCTGAGATATCGGCTGAGAAGAATCCATCTCTATGTCTCTTGTGACACCCGGTCAAAAATGACCCAAATTACCGTCCAAATTTAAACTTTATTTACAAAGTATTAAATAACCCGAAACGATTATTTAATAATCACACGTACACAAATCTGGTAGAACGCAAATACCCAAAATAGAATTTAGTGAAAAACATTTTTAAACAAAGTATTATTATTGAGAATAATAATTACGTACGCCAAAAATTATTTAAATACATTTTAGATAAAGAAAACTATCTGTGTATTTCGAGTTAAACTAAGATATAATTTTTATATCTCATTGGAAGTATTTTTATAAAATATTTCAATTGAAAACATATACGAAATAATATTTAGAGAAATATCATTTTAAAACATTATACTACATAACGATCGGGTACGCGAACACGGGGCGAAAATACTCACCTACCTCAATTATTGGAGGCCGGATTATATTCACCCGACCCCCAAAAATTCACACACACAAATCACAAACTCAATCTCTATCTCATCTCTCGGCTCTCTTTCTCTTTTGATCTTCATCAACAACAACAACAATCAACAACAACATCATCAAAATCATCATCTTCTTCATCTTCTGTGATTATCATCATCATCATCGGATCATCATCATCATCCTCTCGAGCCCATTTTTAATTTGGTAAGAATCACTTCCGATTTCCTTAAGTTTTCGTGTTTATATAACTTGTTTTAGCATGTACTAGTGTTATATTATCGAATATGTCCAAGAATCACACCCCAAAACCCATTTTGTTTGCTGGAACTTCAAACAGACTCAAAACCAGTGAAATCCACGCGATCGCGTGGTTTTCACCTCAAAATCTGACGCAATCGCGTCATTTTCACGCAATCGCGTGAGATTTACCATGATCGCGTGAACTTCCATTTTCACGCAATCGCGTGAGATTTACCATGATCGCGTGAACTTCCATTTTCACGCAATCGCGTGAGATTTACCATGATCGCGTGAACTTCCATTTTCACGCAATCGCGTGAGATTTACCATGATCGCGTCAAGTGCCAATCAGCACGCGTTCCGTTTACGTTTTGCTTCATAACTTCTTCGTTACACATCCGTTTTCGACGATTCTTTTTGCGTTGGATTTGTCTTTCAAAAACGAACACATTGGAACATAATTAAACAAAACAAACACAATTATATTTTTGAAATGTAATTTCTATTCGTCACCAACGGGCTGTACGTTTTAATGAAACTTCAAACATAATACGAGACGAATACTTTGGACATAATTAACCAAACGAACAATCGTATGAACAAACTACTAAATGTCTAATTTCAAATATACAACCTTGCGTGTTTAGGGCATTAGGAGATTACTATTGGCATACGCACGCACTTTAGGATTGCTGGCTCTACAGGTGAGTCTCATAGCCCCTTTTTACTGTTTTACTGTTTTGGGGGAGATGTATTACTTGTTTTACTCGAACACATGTACTTACTTACTTGATTACAAACTGATTTACTGGTATATCGATTGCATGAGATTACTTAATCCAATGAAGTCCCTTTAATCATAGTCGTCAGTTATGGTCTTAAGCGCGAGTACTAGTAAATGGATCCATTAGGACTGACAATCCTCACCCAGGGTAGCACGCACTACCCCGAACATTCAGTATAAATGGGTGTTTCTTACTCGTTACATATGAATGTTCTGGATTAGCATTCACGAGGGCAAAATCACTGATTGTTAAGCTTCGACTATGGTGCTCATGGCAATGTATACGGAAACTATTGCGACTGTGCAATATTTACTCAATGATTTTACAAGCTGATGTGTTCAAACTGTACTTATTATACACCTGTGAGATTCACCAACCTTTTTGGTTGACCTGTTTTAGTAATGCATTCTCAGGTACACAGCAACAGTAGGGTTGATCAGTACAGATGGCCCAGCAGGATATGCTTTAGTAGCTCGAGTCGCATGCAATTACACATATGAAGATTTTACTTGCATTATCTTTTGTATAATGATTATGTACTTAAAATCTAACAAAACAAGTTGCGAACTCATCAATGATGTATTACTTTTGAAAACTTATGTATTAATGTAACATCTACTACAACGTCTCATTTAGAGTCGTTTGCTTGTACTTTGGGTTTGATTATTGATTAGTCACGCCCCAAAACAGTCGCTTCCGCAAAGCATTAAATTGGGGGTGTGACAGATTGGTATCAGAGCCTAAGGTTATAGCGAACTAGGTTGCATTTAGTGGGCCTAGACTATGACCGTTAGGTAGTATTCCTCATTAGATATAACTGGTTCAGGGATTTCGTCATACAAGTTTAATTTAACATAGCCTGATCAACTATGTACAATTAAATGAAGATGATGTAAGATCTGAAAGGGGTTATGTTGAACAGGAATGCACTAGTTGACTCTGACCACGAGAGAACCGTGACTAGTAATTGTTCTGTGATAGACACAACTAGGTGGATAATAAGTATATATAGGTTACACCTATATGATTAGGCTTATTAAGATCCTCCGATATTCAGTAACACACTCACTGCGCAAACACACTTTAGAATAGGCCTATGGTAAGTTGATCGAATCAGGAAAAATAGTACCGGGATGTACCCTGACAGAGAGGGTCATCTCTTCGAAATAGGCTTACCCTAGGTAGAGATTAAGAACTTCTACTCCTTACTCTGCACAAACTGGTCAACAGAGGACCATTCTTCACTCATTCATCAGTTTTAACATTCGAATCCAGTATTTCTCTAAGTACAAATCTTTTCTACTTTCCTATCACATTCCGCAAAACTACTGATATCTGTTCGGATGTAATATCCTTTTTCCTTTTTGAAAACCTTAATCCTCGTAATCAGTTGAACTAGCAAGTTGGATGATTACAATCACTGTTATTCTACGCTATTGATTGTCACTTGTGTTGTTTTATTACTGTAATATATACAACTACGATGATCATACTCTTGTACAAAACTCTGACATGTCCCTTATCTTCATTGAAGGAACATGCCTCCACGACGCCAAAAGTTCACTCAAGCTCAGGTTGACCGACTGGTAACTGATGCAGTACTTGCCGAACGACAACGATATGAAAGTGTCGAAACAACACCAAATACCACTGTAGTGAAACCCTGCACCTATAAAGACTTCCTTAGCTGCAAACCTCTAAACTTCAATGGCACTGAAGGTGCCATTGGGTTGTTGCGATGGCTGGAAAAGACTGAGGTAGTCTTTCGCATCTGCAACTGCACTGAGGACTGTAAAGTCAAGTTCTCCACCTACACTTTCATGGATGATGCTCTGACATGGTGGAACACCTATGCTGATTCGGTGGGCCAAGACATTGCTTTGGAAACTCCTTGGGATGAGCTGAAGAAAATGCTCAAGGATGAGTATTGTCCTAGGGATGAGATTCAACAGCTCGAGGCAGAATTCTGGAATCTCGCTACTCAAGGAAATGACATTGCTGGCTACTCTTCTAGATTCAATCAGTTAGCACACTTGTGCCCATCTATGGTTGATACGGAATCCAAGCGAATTGAGCGCTATCTTTGGGGACTTCCTCCACAAATTCAAGGAATGGTTACTTCATCAAACTCTCCCACATTTCATGGTACAGTGCGTATGGCACACAAACTGATGGCACAAATGGTTCGTCAAGGAACCGCTAGCGACAAAACTACTGGAAACAGCTCGGGAGATAACAAGAGGAAAGCTGATGGAAGCTCTGGAAATCAGAACCAAGCCAACAAGAAGCCTGCAACTGCTCAGGCCAACACTTCTGAAACTGATGACAAGAAAGAGTATAAGGGAAGGAAGCCCTATTGCTCTAAGTGCAAGCTTCATCATGATGGTCAATGTCCTTGTAACAAATGCAAGCGATTTGGACATATGACCAAGGACTGTAAAGAAACCACCACTGGTACCGACACCTTTGCACCCAAAACCTGCTATGAGTGCAATGGTACTGGGCATTTCAAGAGAGACTGTCCAAAACTAAAGGACAAAAACAACAACGCTGCTAAGGGCAGGTTCTATGTACTTAATGCTGAAGGTAATCACCAGAACCCTAGACTTATTGATTTACTCAACACGGGTACGTACACTCCCGGATAAACAAAACTGCATACGTACTACTTACTTGAATAGGTTCTATTACTGTTTAGAACTTTATGTGTTTCCTCAGATTCTAAGTACAAATAGAATAAGGAAATTGGCGAACTATTTCAGGCAGGCAGTAGGATACCAATGAAATCGGTGATACATACAAGTATGATTAGGCTATTATGGGATATTGGTATATATACATACATAGGCCTAGACTACGTACTACTCACTAGGCTATTATATTATATACTGGATGTATAGGAATAGGCCTTTACTTGATGATACATTTGAGACTATCTACACCATTATAAATGACAAACATAGCTGCTACAATGTCTCTTGATACGGAAATCGGGACTCTATTTTAAAATGCTACCGTCTACAAAATTTTATGTCTACAATGTACATCGTCTTACTGTTAGGCGAACCCTAGGAAAATCATTTTCAACAATTTTCACATGCTTTTACCCCGAACTTTTTCATGAAATCTATTTTCAAACAAATTTTGTTAAATAAGATTTCAAAACTTTGTCACTGACAAGAATTTCAACCGAACTATTTATTGACTAAAGTTTTCGACAAACTTCAAAGTTTTCAATCGACTTTCACTGTCAAAATTTTCTGACAAATGTACTTTTAACAAACATGTTTCAAAATTTCTTATGAAAAGTTCTAAAGAAATTTTCAAAACTTCAAAACCGTTCAAACTTGCTTACTGCACACAATTTGATACAAAACTGCAGACCTTGAATGGTCAACAAAATTTCACAGTACACAATGACCTCCTTGCTGTTATAGGAGCAAAACCTACCAGAATCTGAATAGGGATGCGATTATGGTAACTCGCTAGCAACCTATCTGCTTTCATACTACTCACTGGATAAACTATACTTGCTACTTGATATTTGTTATGTTTTCCCTAGATTCTAAGTGCACAATAGGGTTAGGGGAAAATAAAAATTTAGATCTATAGTCTCTATATATGAAACTAGTTTTAGCACAAAGGTATAGGAATCACATATCCTACGCTGTTGTATACCGGAAAACATACCGGTTGACTTTTATATACTGGGTAACGTCCCGAGTAAAACAAATTTTTGAGTGACGACTCACATAAAACCGTATTTTGTGTAACATCCCACATAAACCTTAAATGTGCTAAACCACTTCGTTTCTGTATGAGACTGATAGAGTCTAAGGTGGGCTACTAGTGCAAAATGTAGCTGTACTCAAGCAATTGGCTAAATAACAAACTTTGTCCTACCGACAAACAATCAAGGATTTACTGAATTACTTTAGGCTACTAGTACACATTGTAGCTACTCCCTAGTGATCGACTGGACTGATCATGTAGGCACAATAGTCAAAACATCTCGAAACTTCATTTCGAATTCCTTAGTTGCCGGAAGGGCTCTAGCTCAACAAGGGGAGATAGACAACTCTAGATAGGCGTTGTCAGACTTACGTAGATAACACGCGAACTACAACTTGAATACAACGATAAATACTACGAACAAATTTCGGGACGAAATTCTCCTAACAAGGGGAGAATGTGACACCCGGTCAAAAATGACCCAAATTACTGTCCAAATTTAAACTTTATTTACAAAGTATTAAATAACCCGAAACGATTATTTAATAATCACACGTACACAAATCTGGTAGAACGCAAATACCCAAAATAGAATTTAGTGAAAAACATTTTTAAACAAAGTATTATTATTGAGAATAATAATTACGTATGCCAAAAATTATTTAAATACATTTTAGATAAAGAAAACTATCTGTGTATTTCGAGTTAAACTAAGATATAATTTTTATATCTCATTGGAAGTATTTTTATAAAATATTTCAATTGAAAACATATACGAAATAATATTTAGAGAAATATCATTTTAAAACATTATACTACATAACGATCGGGTACGCGAACACGGGGCGAAAATACTCACCTACCTCAATTATTGGAGGCCGGATTATATTCACCCGACCCCCAAAAATTCACACACACAAATCACAAACTCAATCTCTATCTCATCTCTCGGCTCTCTTTCTCTTTTGATCTTCAACAACAACAACAACAATCAACAACAACATCATCAAAATCATCATCTTCTTCATCTTCTGTGATTATCATCATCATCATCGGATCATCATCATCATCCTCTCGAGCCCATTTTTAATTTGGTAAGAATCACTTCCGATTTCCTTAAGTTTTCGTGTTTATATAACTTGTTTTAGCATGTACTAGTGTTATATTATCGAATATGTCCAAGAATCACACCCCAAAACCCATTTTGTTTGCTGGAACTTCAAACAGACTCAAAACCAGTGAAATCCACGCGATCGCGTGGTTTTCACCTCAAAATCTGACGCAATCGCGTCATTTTCACGCAATCGCGTGAGATTTACCATGATCGCGTGAACTTCCATTTTCACGCAATCGCGTGAGATTTACCATGATCGCGTGAACTTCCATTTTCACGCAATCGCGTGAGATTTACCATGATCGCGTGAACTTCCATTTTCACGCAATCGCGTGAGATTTACCATGATCGCGTGAAGTGCCAATCAGCACGCGTTCCGTTTACGTTTTGCTTCATAACTTCTTCGTTACACATCCGTTTTCGACGATTCTTTTTGCGTTGGATTTGTCTTTCAAAAACGAACACATTGGAACATAATTAAACAAAACAAACACAATTATATTTTTGAAATGTAATTTCTATTCGTCACCAACGGGCTGTACGTTTTAATGAAACTTCAAACATAATACGAGACGAATACTTTGGACATAATTAACCAAACGAACAATCGTATGAACAAACTACTAAATGTCTAATTTCAAATATACAACCTTGCGTGTTTAGGGCATTAGGAGATTACTGTTGGCATATGCACGCACTTTAGGATTGCTGGCTCTACAGGTGAGTCTCATAGCCCCTTTTTACTGTTTTACTATTTTGGGGGAAATGCATTACTTGTTTTACTCGAACACATGTACTTACTTACTTGATTACAAACTGATTTACTGGTATATCGATTGCATGAGATTACTTAATCCAATGAAGTCCCTTTAATCATAGTCGTCAGTTATGGTCTTAAGCGCGAGTACTAGTAAATGGATCCATTAGGACTGACAATCCTCACCCAGGGTAGCACGCACTACCCCGAACATTCAGTATAAATGGGTGTTTCTTACTCGTTACATATGAATGTTCTGGATTAGCATTCACGAGGGCAAAATCACTGATTGTTAAGCTTCGACTATGGTGCTCATGGCAATGTATACGGAAACTATTGCGACTGTGCAATATTTACTCAATGATTTTACAAGCTGATGTGTTCAAACTGTACTTATTATACACCTGTGAGATTCACCAACCTTTTTGGTTGACCTGTTTTAGTAATGCGTTCTCAGGTACACAGCAACAGTAGGGTTGATCAGTACAGATGGCCCAGCAGGATATGCTTTAGTAGCTCGAGTCGCATGCAATTACACATATGAAGATTTTACTTGCATTATCTTTTGTATAATGATTATGTACTTAAAATCTAACAAAACAAGTTGCGAACTCATCAATGATGTATTACTTTTGAAAACTTATGTATTAATGTAACATCTACTACAACGTCTCATTTAGAGTCGTTTGCTTGTACTTTGGGTTTGATTATTGATTAGTCACGCCCCAAAACAGTCGCTTCCGCAAAGCATTAAATTGGGGGTGTGACATCTCTCTCCTCAGAATCATGGCTAGATTCAGAAGTATCTCCCCATTCGAACAGAGTTCGAGGTGCAGAAGCATCGAAGGCTTGAATCCTTCGGGAAGGTATGTCCGAATAAAGATCCGGTAGCATGGATTCTTTGTATGCCAGTATTTTCTTCAGGAGTTTGTCTCTAAGATCTGGATGTTGCTTTGAAAAAGTGACAGTCTTCTCAATGTTCAGCAGAGCGTTGAGTCTAGGTGAGACAAGAGGCTGAGAAGGATCTATGACAGATGCTTAGAGCTTCTCCATAGTAGTACCAAACCCTGCATCATAATCAACATCTGATAGAGAGATAGAATCTTCAATCTTCATAATCTCAGCTGTCGGAAGGTGTGATTCTGGTAAGTGCTGATGCGGTGGTGTAGACTGGTATACATCCTCCTCTTCTTCTTCAGGCTCTGAATATTCTTCCTGTTCTTCCTCTGATTCTTCCATTTCCTCTGGTTCAGATTCTGGTGCTGTTTCTTCCTCTGATTCATCCATTTCCTCTTCTACCTCTTCCTCCTCTGGTTCTGATTCCTCCATTTCCTCTTCTTCTGATTCTGATTCCTCTGTTGCCGAGATGAGACAGGTGTGATCATCTGGTCTGTATGGTTCTGGATCTGAGTCAGAGGTGTCATCATCTGAAGTAATTCTACCCATTGATATTGCGTAAATCTCTGCCTGTTCTGCTAGTGAGCACTCATCTTGATCAATCTTGAAAGATACAGTTTGTCCATGTTCTCACAGACTTATAACCTGAGAATAAACATCAATAATAGCACGTGCAATATTCATGAATGGCCTACCTAGGATAATAGGGATATTGATGTCTTCCTGAATATCCATCACTACGAAGTTGGTGGGAAACCAAAACTTATCAACTTTAACCATGACGTTTTCATCTATGCCCTTTGGATATCGAATGGATTGGTCGGCAAGCTGGACACTCATCTTAGTGGGCTGGAGAGGTCCTATTTCTAGTCTGGTGTAAAGTGAACAGGGCATGAGATTGATGCTAGCTCCAAGATCGGCCAAGGAACGTATCATGCCTGAATGATAGATAGAGCAGGGCAAGGTGAATCGTCCTATGTCTCCTAGTTTTTCCGGTAGGGTATTCTGGATGAAGGCTGAGCGTTCAGCATTTAGAGAGATTTTGGGAGTTTCAGGAACCTTGTCTTTAGTAGCCAGTATTCGTCGGATATACTTAGTGTCGGAAGGGATTCTAGACACGGTGTCCATGAATTTTCCATCAAGTTTGAAAGACTTGGCGTTGTACTTTTTACATAGACGGTTCGGGAAAGGAACTCGCACCTCTCTAGTCGGAGTGGGTACGGATCGGGTCTCGACTGTCGGCCGGACAGGAGTATGTTCCTTTACTAGAGTGGAAGTAATAGGAGGTGAGCTCAGGGTTTGTTCTTCTTCGACGTGAGGATTCTGAACGGTGTTACTGGGTAGAGATCCTTGTGGTCGAGTATCAAGACGTTGGGCTAACTGACCAATCTGATTCTCAAGG
Organism: Helichrysum umbraculigerum; assembly: GCA_949592205.1. NCBI lineage: Eukaryota > Viridiplantae > Streptophyta > Magnoliopsida > Asterales > Asteraceae > Helichrysum > Helichrysum umbraculigerum. The sequence continues at coordinate 17,070,213 of CATIUR010000007.1, read as the reverse complement.
CTTTTTAGGACCGAGAGTTGATTTCTGAGAAATAGGTCCGTCTGGTCTTGTCTGGCCATAGTCTTCTGGTTGAAAGCAGTTTGTCCCTGGATGAATTTGTTAAGATTGTCGTCAGCACTGGTGATTGGTACGGTAGTCTTTGCAGGCTCAGTAGGCTGGACATCTTCGGGTGCAATCAATGACAGAGGTTGGTTGTAAGGAAGTTGGGTTGTTGTGGATATGTCGGATAGCGTGGCTGAAATCTCTGTGGATACGATGGCTGGTTATTCCGTGGAGGATACTGAGTTCCTCGGTTTCTGGGTGGAGATGTTCTAGGGAAGCCAGGTGGATTTGGAGGTCTAGATGGAAACTGGGCATAATAGACAGAACCGTCAGTCGGGTCATCGTACTCAACCTCATATTCTTCAGTAGGATGGTTGGTACAGTTCTGGCAAGCCGGAACTTGATGGACTCTCTGCGGCTGCTTCTTAAGTTCTCCAATCTGTTTCGTTAGAGTTTTGATCTGTTCCGTCAGAGATTTGATAGCTTTAGCTTGGATAGAGTTATGAGCGGAGAGAGGTGTTGATGAGGATTGCCCATCAGCTTTCCAATCGTGGTGATGCATCATCGTGTCTTCGATCAAGCACCATGCTTCATCATCGGTCATCTTCATAAAGTTACCTTGAGCAGCTGCGTCAAGAGTAATGCGGTGATTTGGATCAAGACCGTTGTAGAAGGTGCACAACTTGTCGTTTTTCGTTATCTGGTGATTTGGACATTTCCTTATCAAACTTTTAAATCGCTCCCATGCCAAGTAGATTGATTCATCGTGAGCTTGTTCAAAGTACACGATGTCATTCTTGAGTTTGTTTTGCTTGGACGGAGGAAAGTATCTGGCAAGGAATTTGTTACCCATATCCGTCCATGAGGTGATTGAGCCGGTCTCAAGTCCCTCAAACCAAGAGAGTGCATGTAAAGCGAGGGAATAGGGGAACAAGTATAGGCGAACTATGTTCTTCTCGACCCCATTCTGCTTGTAGGAGTTTGATATGTGGATGAACTTGTCAATGTGAGCATTAGGATCTTCACGTGGTAGACCATGGAATTGACAGTTGTCTTTGATGAGTTGTACGATGTGATGCTTCAGCTCGAAGGATGTTCCCTCTATCTCCGGATAGGTGATTGGTCCTCCTCGTCCTTCAATGGATGGCTTGGTGTTGTCAGCAAGAGTGACACGAGCGGCCATTTCGAGAAGATGGAAGCGCTTTTGTTTTTGGATGGTTCGGATAATAGACTCAGGATCAGGTACGAAAATGAGTGGTTCAGATTCAGACGATCTGGTCTGATGTCGTTGTAGTATAGTGGTAAGTATTCCCGCCTGTCACGCGGGTGACCCGGGTTCGATCCCCGGCAGCGGCGCTAAAAACTTGATGCGTCCCGAAACGGTCGTTCTCGCAACGGGACACACCGGTGGAGTTTTAAATTTATAAAAGCTGGGGACCTAAATTCTACTTACAGAGGTAAGTATAACTCAGGGTCGTTCTTAAGATCAATCGTATTGTGAAGCAGAGTTATCTAGACAAACTATTCGATTTAGTGATGGGTTTTTGAAAAGAGTTTTGATTTGGTTTTAGGTCCGTTTAAATTAAACTAATTAAAAGCAGGAAATAAACAAAACAGTAAATAAAAGCTAGACAGGGAATCAGTAATGGAGAGTAGTGCTTGTTATGACTTCGTTAGCTTGTGTTATGGGGTGATGTCTAGGGTTATTTATGAAATCGTCTTTTAAAGATTTGTGTCTTGCTTTTGCCTGAGTATTCGTAGTGTAAACACTAACACCCTACTATCTGATTTCTCAGACATTATGTCACTGGGTTGCTTGGTTATGGTGATTCTGATCAGAGGAGGCTACTCAACTCTTCAACACTTTCCATATGCTGGAATAGTGACCCTTTTTGGAATGGTATTCCTGGGTGCATGAGATAGAGTAACAGACCCACTAAAAGTTCTGACCGTTCTTAACACCACGGAGACATTAGGGCTAGGCAAGGCATTTATGATTAAGACTTGGTTTGGTGACTACTAACTTTGTATTAATGGTCTTTGTTTATGTAACACCTGCATAATTAGGGTAATTAATTATGCCTAATTGTTTGTAACTAGTTGTAAATAGTATGTAATAGGACTAATTACAGGCTCTATTTGTATGTATATATAAGGTGAATTATATATATGTGTGTGTACTTACGCGATTTGGATAAATCGTGCGAATTAACCGGACGGAGTCCGACACAGTTTACTTGGACGTTGGTGACAAAAATTTACTTAAATAATGAAAACGTATTTTGTTATATAAAATACGCAACCGAACGAGCATTGTTTATATATTATTGTGACGACATTTTAACTAGCGCAACAAAACGTAATAAACGCGACTTAATAATTTAAATATTGCGACAAATGTTTTTATTATTAATTTCAGAGTATTTCTATTTAAATATTCCAGTTACATTTTTAAAATATAACGGTTTGGTTAAATACTATAAACAAAGGATTAAACGATTAGGACACGGAGTAAATACTGAGTTTTAGGGAGCGTTTGCCCCTCCTTCCTTCTTTGGATCAGCCAAACCCCACCCCCATTCTCACTTCTCTCTTTCATTTTTTCATTATCACAAAACACACACAAACCAAACTCTCTCAACTCCAATCTACACCAAATTTTCGGAATCAAATCCCGACCACGAAAATTACATATTCGGAATCACCATCACGAGTGGAGCAAGAATATCAAGATCGTTTTCACCATTTCATCCTCCATTTAGCTCGATTTGCAAAAGTAAGAAATTTCTAAAATCTTAGATCTATTCAATTTGGTGTAATGTTTTAATGTTTTGATGTGTACACAACTTAGATATAACCTAATACATGAATAATACACGATTTTATAGCTAAAAAATGGGTTAGATTTGCGTTTTTGGTCGAAAATTCTCGAAACCCGTAAGTTTCTGGGCTGGTGTTCATACGTGCGACACAAGCCTTGTGTCGCACACTGTGTCGCATAAACCCATTAGTGTCGCACTTTGTGTCGTACTGATCCTTTAGTGTCGTAATCTTTGCGACACAATATTGTGTCGCACTCTATGTCGCATACTATGTCGTATTTTATACGACACAACCGTTATGTCGCTATTGAATTAGCATCGCAAGCTTTTTGCGACACAACCACTGTGTCGTAGGGCTCTTGTGTCGCATCCTTCATGCGACACAACCTTCGAGTCGCATTACAACCTTAGTGTCGCATTTTGTGTCGCAAAACACAGCAGATTCACAAATAAATTCCAAGTTAAGTGTTATACATTTCGGACTTCAAACGACTATACGATATAACATCTAAGGTACATTGAAACATGTTTTTCAAAGATAACAATTCAAACAAGTATAGATAAGTGTCGAGATTAACGTTTCAACTAAGTCACCAACGGGCCCAAACATGTTTTCAACAAACGAACAATTACAAACATACGAACAAACATTGGCTATACTAGTTGTGTACAACTAAACGAAACGTCTCGTGAGACGCATACTTACATAACTTCATATGATTAGGCATTTGAAGGTTACGGGTTCAGAGAACCTACTTGCTTTACTTACTACTTGCTAATTGCAACTGATTACTACAAGACTCAGGTGAGTCTTACGGCCCCACTTTTACTGCTTTATCTTATTGGGGGAGATACATGCTACTGATTTTTCCTGAACACAAGTACTAAACTGATTTCTATACCAAACGGAATTGCATGAGTTAATTACTATTTACAGAAGTCTCTCCATCATATATCGTTAGTTATGGACTTAAGCGCGAACAGTAGTTAATGGATCCATTAGGGAAATGACCCTCCCCACCCGGGGCAGTAGCGCTGCCACGTACCGATTTACACGTATAAACGGGTGACAACTTATTCGTTACTGATGCTTGCTCACTTATGAGCATGTCACGGGAGCAAACATATTATTTACGGGTTAAGCTTCGATTATGAGCCTCATGGCAACGGTATAAACTTACTTACTTACATTTGCGGGATTGCAAATACTGGTTTACGATTTCTGGATTGAAATTGCTGATTTTACGCCTGCGGGCATTACTGATGAAATCTCGTGTTCAAAGCTGATATTACTTACAAACCTGTGAGATTCACCAACCTTTTGGTTGACACTTTTTAGCATGTTTCTCAGGTACCCGGATGGAGTAGGATTACTCCGGGATTTTAGCTAGAGTCGCATGATTTCAACACAACTGCATTAACGGAGATTCTTAGCATTATCTTTTGTATATTACGATTATGTAATAGAATCTCCCGCTATACGCGTGGACTCTAGGGGAAACTACATTTTGTATACGAAAACACTAAGTTTTCAAACATTATATCTATGGAATGTAACTAATTTACAAACGTTGCATATAGATGTCGTTTGCTTTATCTTTGTGCTGTGATATTTGATTAGTAACACCCCAAACTATGCTTCCGCAAAACAGTGAATTTCGGGGGTGTTACAGATTGGTATCAGAGCCTAAGGTTATAGTGAACTAGGTTGTATTTAGTGGGCCTAGACTATGACCGTTAGGCAGTATTCTCTTATTAGACATGACTGGTTCAGGAATTACAGCATACGACTTTAATTTAACATAGCCTGATCAACTATGTACAATTAAGGAAAGATGATGTAAGGTCTGAAATGAATATGTTGAACGGGGATACGTTAGTTGACTCTGACCACGAGAGAACCGGACCATTACTTGATACGTGCAAGACACTAGGCTGGATATGATATATGTATATATATATTAGCCTCGTCTTACTTACACTCTGCCACAGGAATGGCAAACACACCACCTAATCCGTCACACTCTCACTCACATGGGTCACGGAACCCACGAGTAGCCAGGAGGAACACAAGGTCGCCTCGAAACAGCCCCTATCCTGTTCATAACTCTCAGGACTCGGCACATCTCACGTTGTCAGTGTTGGCTACCCAATTCCGCCGTCAAGAGCAAAGGCTCGAAAGTCTCGAACGGGAACAACACCGAATGACCTACCTGCTTCGCCAAGCACTTGATCACATATCCCAACTCCAGCGAGAACAAGAGGATACCAACCTCTCTGTAAGCATAATTCAGGATTCAATGACCGCCGAATTAGGTGCGGATGAACTTGTAAGAAACCGACTAGAGGAATGTGAACAGCGTTCACAGGAGACTGAGGATCACTCTCGAACACTAGCACAACGACTGGCCTTGGTGGAAGACAACGCCAGGCAAACCAACAGACTAGCAGAAACCGTGGACCGCCTTGTCGCGCTGATGGAACAAATTAATCTACATGAAGACTAGTGTAGTCTTTGTCTTGTAATCTATCTCGTAATCTTTTGACTATCTAGCACTACTCTATAAACTAGTCGGATGTAACAATTCCCGACACCTTTTGTAATATCTCTGTAGGATGTAACCTTTGAACTCACATTATCTATCAAACTTCCCTTGATATTTCAACTTATAATAATTGTCATTTTTCCATGTTGATGTTATGTATTACTGCTTTTATACATGTACATCTGTGACAATTACAAGTTCCTACAAAATCTCATGTATCTTCATTTCTTTTATTGAAGAATCATGCCGCCAAAGACAAGACCATACACCGATGCCCATATTACCTCCCTTATAACCCAGGCTGTTACTGAAGCCTTGGCTCGGAATACTCCACCAAATTCCACGAGGAACAGCGATGCCGCTGAAACCCCTACTGCTAAACCCTGTTCATACAAAGACTTTCAGAACTGCAAACCTCTAAACTTTGCAGGTACTGAGGGAGCTATCGGTCTAGTACGCCGGATCGAGAAAGTCGAATCCGTATTTCTGATCTGCAACTGTGCGGAAGGAGACAAAGTTAAGTTCTCCGTTAGTACTTTTACTGACACCGCACTCACCTGGTGGAACACTTATGCTCAGACTGTGAGTGTTGCTACTGCTTACCAACTCCCGTGGGAGGAGTTGAAGAAGATGTTGAGGGGCGAGTATTGCCCCAGGGATGAATTGAAACAACTAGAAGTGGAATTCTGGAACCACAAGATGCAGGGTGATGACATCACCGGATACACTAACCGTTTCCACCAACTGGCACTTCTGTGCCCAACCATGGTCGATCCTGAGTACAAGAGGATCGAGAAATTTGTTGATGGTCTTCCTGAGAGACTCCAAGACCTGGTAACTTCTTCCAAACCGGGTACTATTCAGAGCGCCATCCGTATGGCCCATGAACTAACGGCAAATTCTGTCCGCCATGGTACAACTTCAACCCCATCTGCAAACAACAAACGCAAGTGGGAAGGTAACCCCAACTCATCCAACCAAACCTCCAACAAAAAGCCTGAGTACATTAAGGCTTATACATCTGGAACTTCGGAGAAGAAAGGGTACAGCGGGAGCAGACCCTACTGTCCCAAATGCAACCGCCACCATGACGGTTCTTGCCCTTGCTCCAACTGCAAACGGTTCGGGCATTTAGCCAAGGATTGCCGAACCAACATTTCTACCCCCAACCCCAATGCACCAAAGGCCTGCTTTGGGTGCGGAAATACAGGGCATTTCAAGAAGGATTGCCCAAAGCTGAAAAACAACAACAACCCTGCTCGCGGCAGAGCATTCGTTATCAAGGCTGGAGAAGCCAGACAAGACCCGAATGTCGTGACGGGTACGTTCCTTCTCAACGACCTTACTGCTTCTGTGTTATTTGATACCGGTGCCGATAGAAGCTTCATTTCTGAGAAATTTAGCCCTTTACTTGATATTACTCCCACTGCCTTAGATGCTAAATACATTGTAGAATTAGCTAACGGCAAACTGATTGAAACTGATAGCATCATACACAACTGTACACTTAACCTCACGAACGAAACGTTTTCCATTGATTTAATCCCTGTCGAGATCGGCAGCTTCGATATTATTGTCGGTATGGATTGGTTATCTAGGCACCGAGCTGAAATCATCTGTCATGACAAACTCGTTCGCATACCTCTTGTCTCCGGTGGAACCTTAGTCCTACAAGGGGAGACCGGTAGACGGAATCTGAATATTGTATCCTGTCTGAAAACGAGAAAATATCTACGAAAAGGGTATCAAGCCATCCTCGCACATGTAACGGAGAAGAAGTCGGAGGAGAAGCGACTTGAGGATGTTCCGATCGTGCGGGATTTCCCAGAAGTCTTTCCTGAAGACTTGCCCGGACTTCCGCCACCTAGACAAGTTGAATTTCAAATCGAACTTGTGCCTGGAGCTGCACCCGTGGCACGAGCCCCTTACCGTTTAGCACCATCCGAAATGCAGGAGTTGTCTAACCAACTACAGGAACTCCTGGACAGAGGATTCATTCGACCAAGTTCCTCACCTTGGGGAGCTCCGGTCTTATTTGTGAAAAAGAAAGATGGATCTTTCCGCATGTGTATCGACTACCGAGAGCTGAATAAGCTAACCATAAAGAATCGGTACCCACTTCCTAGAATTGATGATCTGTTTGACCAACTCCAGGGATCGAGTGTTTACTCAAAGATTGATCTACGGTCGGGTTATCATCAACTCCGAGTCCGTGACAATGATATCCCAAAGACGGCTTTCCGAACTCGTTATGGGCATTACGAATTCCAAGTGATGCCATTCGGGTTGACTAACGCACCGGCCGTATTCATGGACCTTATGAATCGGGTGTGCAAACCATATCTTGACAAATTCGTCATTGTGTTCATCGATGATATCCTGATTTACTCTCGCAACGAGCAGGAACATGCTCAACATCTGAAAACCATTCTAGGACTTCTGAAACACGAAGAGTTATATGCAAAATTCTCTAAGTGTGAATTCTGGATTCGAACCGTTCAATTCCTCGGGCACGTGATTGACAGCCAAGGAATTCATGTTGATCCCGCCAAGATTGAAGCAATCAAGGGCTGAGAGTCACCGACCACTCCAACCGAAGTGAGACAATTCTTAGGTCTTGCTGGTTATTACCGCCGATTCATCGAAAACTTTTCAAGAATAGCTGTTCCCCTTACCACACTGACTCAGAAAGATAAGAAGTTCGATTGGACTGATAAACAAGAGTCAGCTTTCCAACTATTGAAAAACAAACTTTGCAGTGCACCGATCTTGTCCTTACCCGAGGGCACCGATGATTTTGTAGTTTACTGCGACGCCTCACACCAAGGACTTGGTTGTGTGTTGATGCAACGAGAAAAAGTCATTGCCTATGCCTCACGACAACTAAAAATTCACGAGAAAAACTATACGACCCACGACCTCGAGTTAGGTGCTGTGGTCTTCGCATTGAAAATCTGGAGACATTATCTCTACGGTACGAAAAGCACTATCTTCACTGATCACAAAAGTCTCCAACACATATTCGATCAGAAAGATCTAAACATGAGACAACGTCGCTGGGTTGAGTTACTTAGTGACTACGACTGCGAGATCAAATACCATCCGGGCAAGGCTAACGTAGTTGCCGAAGCCTTAAGCCGAAAAGAACGAGTGAAACCACTTCGAGTCCGAGCACTTTCTATGACAATTCATAACGAGCTTCCTGCTCAAATCCTTACCGCTCAACTTGAAGCACTCAACGATGAAAACTTGAAAAATGAAGCCTTGCGAGGCTTGGATAAACAATTCGAAATCAAACCCGATGGAACTCGATACTTCTCTAACCGGGTGTGGTTACCCAAATTCGGAAACTTGCGAGATTTGGTGATGGCTGAAGCTCACAAATCTCGATACTCTATACATCCTGGATCTGACAAGATGTATCATGACGTCAAAGGGTTGTATTGGTGGCCTAACATGAAAGCTGACATTGCCTTATACGTCAGTAAATGCCTAACCTGTTCCAAAGTCAAGGCCGAACACCAAAGACCCTCGGGGTTGCTCTAACAGCCTGAAATTCCTCAATGGAAATGGGAACAGATTTCCATGGACTTCATTACCAAACTACCAAAAACTTCGAGTGGTTGTGATACCATTTGGGTGATCGTGGACCGTCTCACGAAATCTGCTCATTTTCTGGCCATCAAGGAAACCGACAAGATGGAGCGTCTGACTCGCATCTACGTCAAGGAAATCGTCTCGCGACACGGTGTACCTATCTCGATCATCTCAGATAGGGACAGCCGTTTTACTTCTAACTTTTGGCAATCACTACAGAAATCTCTTGGTACTCGTCTAGATATGAGTACTGCTTATCACCCGCAAACCGATGGCCAAAGCGAGCGAACTATTCAAACACTGGAGGATATGCTACGAGCCTACGTAGTTGACTTCGGTACTTCTTGGGAAAATCACTTACCGTTGTGCGAGTTCTCGTACAACAACAGTTACCATACCAGCATAAAGGCTGCACCCTTCGAGGCACTTTACGGGCGTAAGTGCCGATCACCGATCTGTTGGACTGAGTTAGGAGATTCCCAACTCACGGGTCAAGAAATCATTCAGGAAACTACTGAGAAAATCATCGGTATTCAAAACCGGCTGAAAGCCGCACGTGATCGTCAGAAAAGCTACGCTGACGTGAGACGCAAACACCTTGAGTTCCAGGTAGGGGACAAGGTACTTCTCAAAGTGGCACCGTGGAAGGGTGTCATTCGATTCGGAAAGCGAGGCAAACTAAATCCTAGATACATCGGACCATTCGAAATCCTGGAAAGGATTGGTCCAGTGGCATACCGCCTGCAACTTCCTGCTGAACTTAGCAGCGTACACAACACATTCCACATTTCTAACTTGAAGAAATGTCTGTCTGACGAGACACTGATTATACCGCTCGACGAAATTCAAATCGATGATAAACTTCATTTTGTCGAGGAACCTATGGAAATCATGGACCGTGAGGTCAAACGATTGAAACAGAGTCGTATTCCCATCGTAAAGGTCAGGTGGAATTCTAGGCGCGGCCCTGAGTTCACCTGGGAACGGGAAGACCAAATACGACAGAAATACCCACATCTCTTCCCAGATAACGCACCGTCCGTGCACTCAAGCTAATTTCGGGACGAAATTTTTTAACAAGGGGAGAATGTAACACCTGCATAATTAGGGTAATTAATTATGCCTAATTGTTTGTAACTAGTTGTAATTAGTATGTAATAGGACTAATTACAGGCTCTATTTGTATGTATATATAAGGTGAATTATATATATGTGTGTGTACTTACGCGATTTGGATAAATCGTGCGAATTAACCGGACGGAGTCCGACACAGTTTACTTGGACGTTGGTGACAAAAATTTACTTAAATAATGAAAACGTATTTTGTTATATAAAATACGCAACCGAACGAGCATTGTTTATATATTATTGTGACGACATTTTAACTAGCGCAACAAAACGTAATAAACGCGACTTAATAATTTAAATATTGCGACAAATGTTTTTATTATTAATTTCATAGTATTTCTATTTAAATATTCCAGTTACATTTTTAAAATATAACGGTTTGGTTAAATACTATAAACAAAGGATTAAACGATTAGGACACGGAGTAAATACTGAGTTTTAGGGAGCGTTTGCCCCTCCTTCCTTCTTTGGATCAGCCAAACCCCACCCCCATTCTCACTTCTCTCTTTCATTTTTTCATTATCACAAAACACACACAAACCAAACTCTCTCAACTCCAATCTACACCAAATTTTCGGAATCAAATCCCGACCACGAAAATTACATATTCGGAATCACCATCACGAGTGGAGCAAGAATATCAAGATCGTTTTCACCATTTCATCCTCCATTTAGCTCGATTTGCAAAAGTAAGAAATTTCTAAAATCTTAGATCTATTCAATTTGGTGTAATGTTTTAATGTTTTGATGTGTACACAACTTAGATATAACCTAATACATGAATAATACACGATTTTATAGCTAAAAAATGGGTTAGATTTGCGTTTTTGGTCGAAAATTCTCGAAACCCGTAAGTTTCTGGGCTGGTGTTCATACGTGCGACACAAGCCTTGTGTCGCACACTGTGTCGCATAAACCCATTAGTGTCGCACCTTGTGTCGTACTGATCCTTTAGTGTCGTAATCTTTGCGACACAATATTGTGTCGCACTCTATGTCGCATACTATGTCGTATTTTATACGACACAACCGTTATGTCGCTATTGAATTAGCATCGCAAGCTTTTTGCGACACAACCACTGTGTCGTAGGGCTCTTGTGTCGCATCCTTCATGCGACACAACCTTCGAGTCGCATTACAACCTTAGTGTCGCATTTTGTGTCGCAAAACACAGCAGATTCACAAATAAATTCCAAGTTAAGTGTTATACATTTCGGACTTCAAACGACTATACGATATAACATCTAAGGTACATTGAAACATGTTTTTCAAAGATAACAATTCAAACAAGTATAGATAAGTGTCGAGATTAACGTTTCAACTAAGTCACCAACGGGCCCAAACATGTTTTCAACAAACGAACAATTACAAACATACGAACAAACATTGGCTATACTAGTTGTGTACAACTAAACGAAACGTCTCGTGAGACGCATACTTACATAACTTCATATGATTAGGCATTTGAAGGTTACGGGTTCAGAGAACCTACTTGCTTTACTTACTACTTGCTAATTGCAACTGATTACTACAAGACTCAGGTGAGTCTTACGGCCCCACTTTTACTGCTTTATCTTATTGGGGGAGATACATGCTACTGATTTTTCCTGAACACAAGTACTAAACTGATTTCTATACCAAACGGAATTGCATGAGTTAATTACTATTTACAGAAGTCTCTCCATCATATATCGTTAGTTATGGACTTAAGCGCGAACAGTAGTTAATGGATCCATTAGGGAAATGACCCTCCCCACCCGGGGCAGTAGCGCTGCCACGTACCGATTTACACGTATAAACGGGTGACAACTTATTCATTACTGATGCTTGCTCACTTACGAGCATGTCACGGGAGCAAACATATTATTTACGGGTTAAGCTTCGATTATGAGCCTCATGGCAACGGTATAAACTTACTTACTTACATTTGTGGGATTGCAAATACTGGTTTACGATTTCTGGATTGAAATTGCTGATTTTACGCCTGCGGGCATTACTGATGAAATCTCGTGTTCAAAGCTGATATTACTTACAAACCTGTGAGATTCACCAACCTTTTGGTTGACACTTTTTAGCATGTTTCTCCGGTACCCGGATGGAGTAGGATTACTCCAGGATTTTAGCTAGAGTCGCATGATTTCAACACAACTGCATTAACGGAGATTCTTAGCATTATCTTTTGTATATTACGATTATGTAATAGAATCTCCCGCTATACGCGTGGACTCTAGGGGAAACTACATTTTGTATACGAAAACACTAAGTTTTCAAACATTATATCTATGGAATGTAACTAATTTACAAACGTTGCATATAGATGTCGTTTGCTTTATCTTTGTGCTGTGATATTTGATTAGTAACACCCCAAACTATGCTTCCGCAAAACAGTGAATTTCGGGGGTGTTACAGTTTAGTCAAGAGTTGTGTGGTTCAACCAGGATGTGACACAGTCTTCAACCGACGGCAGTTCCTTAGCTTTTCCACGTATTTAAACGTTATACGAAGTACTGTGCCGATTTATGGTCTTTCCGGTGCCACATACTTTATGGTCACTCTGGACTAGTTTACTAAGTTTGTATTAAAACTTGACCATCTATGATATAAACCCAACCCTCACTATTTAAACATATCCCAATAAATCCCTTATTGATTCACGGTGTACTATACGATAGGGTTAACAGTATTTCCACAGCTACACAATTCAGACCATGTTTGTATTTGAAAACATAGATAGGTAGTTACCGGTTGATCAAGGTTCGCGACTCCTTGTCATACAGGTTCTAACCACGTTTATTGGAGGAAAGGCGATTTTGGTTTAGAAATTCATAAATACAAAGTTAACAATACACCGGTTTTCATTTTGTAACAATTGGAAACATTATTCTACAACGGATTGTGCCCACGACTTTCATAGCTTGCACGTTCCGTACTACACACATTCGTGATGATTCCGGCGCTATATAAATGAAAGCCGTATAACGTTACTTCCGTTGTTTCATAACGATATTATCCCAATTGCGTATTTAAAGTAAATCACCCCAAATATTAACAAGCTAACTACATCACAACAAGCAAATAAGAGAACTACTCACTACGCATGGCAAACAATCCTAAATCTATCATCTATCATAATAATAATAGCAATCATCATAATAGAAAAGGAAAGAAATAACCGTAGATTATGTGTAGACAGAATAGTGTTACAAGAATACACGAACGGAACCTCCGCAATATCTTCGACAATATTACAAATAAGCCCCTCAGAATATTCCCTACACTATTACAAAAGTAGCCCCTCCGTTAGTCTAGGTTAAATATTAACCAAGATCTAACCTAAAACTAACTTAACTAATTCTCCTCTAACTCCTAAGAGTAGTGCTAGAGAGAGAAACTATACTAGAGAGAGAGTGAGATATGAAAAATGGTGTAATGAGGTATGTGAAATGAGGTGAATGAGGCCTCTATTTATAGGCAAGCCTTGGATCCAAGAGTACAAGTCCACAAGCATACGTACAAGCACACGAAGCAAGAACGAGGCCGTGTGAGAGAAAAACTGGCCATGTACGGCCTTAACCAGGCCGTGTACGGCTTTTTGAGGGCCGTGTACGGCTTCCTCAAGGCCGTGTATGGCTTGGGGGGGCCGTGTGGTAGGCCGTGTGATTTATCTGACTTTTCTCGTTGCTTCGGAAGGCCGTATCTTCATCGTTTCTCATCCGTTTGAATTGATTCTTTCGCCTGTGATCTCGTAATTCCGTTACACTTCTAATGATTCCAAATGTGCCAAATTTGGATGTCTCTAGAGTTGGCGTGTGCGTAATGCCCTCGGTTTGCGCTCAGAAAGCTCCATCTTCCTCGTTCTTTACCCGATCTGCACGATTCTTGATTCTACAGTCTTGGAATAACCTGATACATCATATAAGACTATTTAAGAACTTGTATCATAATATGGTTAAAAGTATGTGAGAATCAGTTGTTTGAATAATCTACCTCGATTTACGTGCCTTTTGGATGATTTTAGCACTTTTTATAACAATGCCTATAATTTGACCAACTTTGTGAAATTAAGTAGATAGACATTTATTTCAAGTGTTTTCACCAAGAATTGGGTGAAATGTGCTGGAAATATGTGCTTAAAAACATGACTTTTTGACACATATCATGACGCTACAAGTGACGCACCTAGAGACGCATTAAGTGTCGTGATAAGTGACGCGTATTAGGGTTTCGGTATAAATACCTTCCCAACCGACACTCTTAATCACCACTTATACTATTTACTATCTGTCACTTGCTCTGACATAGCGTCACTTCCGATCGTTGTGCGTCACTTCGACTGGTGCAAGTTTTTCGATTTGTTTGTGGATTTTCAAGCTCTATTTGTGCAATCGGCCATTACATCTTTGTTCTCCTCACTCATACGCATCTATTGGTATAATTTTTAACCCCTCTCATTACGTATTCATGATTTAATCTTATATTAGGGTTACGGGTTTTAGGGTTTGCCAAAATCAATCGAATTGGGGTTTGTTTTGTTAATGTTTTGTGTTTCTATTTGATGTGTTTTGAACGTTTTGCTAATGCGCACACTTTGGTTAACTCAGTTTGCAAAAACCACAAATTTGGTTCGTCGTGATTTCTGGGTTTGAACAGTGACGCGAAGATCTTCATCATTGATTCACTTCGAGCGTCACTTACATTAAGTGACGCTGTTTGGTAATTTGATAGGCTTACCGTCACTTGTACCGTCACTCATCTGAGTGACGCCTTTATATGCGTCACTCTCTTATGTGACTCTATTAGTGCCGCCTAGGTCTACACCGTCACTCTTACCGTCACTCCTTTGAGTGACGCTTACTTATGCGTCACTCCCTTAAGTGACTCTATTAGTGCCGCTTAGATTTTACCGTCACTAGTAAAGTGACGCCTTAACTGCGGCATGAATCTATACCGACACTTTGTCGAATGACGCACGTTGTGGCACCGTCACTTACACCAGTGACGCCTTGAATGTGTCACTTACCTCAAGTGTCGCATCATTTGATTTATGATTTTATTTCACTGTACCATATGACACTTCCTAAGTGTCGGTACCATTCATGCGTCACTTACTAAGTGACGCCAAAATCAGAAATTTAACTTCGTTTATTTGAGCTTATTCTGTAACGATATTTCTGGTTATCTTTTATGTATTTTAGCTTACAGATGGCAGCTCTTCAAGATTATTATCGCCGCACCAACACTCGACACAACATTGTTGCGTTTTTGGACTCAACACACAAGAACTCGGTTCCATTCCGGCCGATGATTGAGTTTCTTCGCAGATCAAGGATTCATCATGCTATTACAGCTTCTACCCCGGTTTATATGAATCAAATCGAGGAGTTCTACGATCACGCGCTTATCAGAACAGAGAAAAATATTCCGAGGATTGTTTCAACTATGTTTGGAAGAAAGATTGAGATTACTGAGGATTCTGTTCGTCGTGTTCTGGGGTTCAATGACACGCACGAGATGCCGACATTATTTGAGACAACGTTTGTCTACGGTGGTCTTCAGCGAATGGGTTATCCTGCGGATCAGCTTTCGGATTTCAGGAAATAGTATCTGTGTAGGGTTTGGAGATATTTAGTTCATATCGTTATTGTTTGTATATCTCCAAGGAAAGGTGGATATGACGCTGCGAGTCATACGACATTATCTTTGATGTTGGCGTTAGTTTACAACAAGCCGTACAACTTCAGTGGTTATGTTTTCGGGAACATGGTAGAGAATGTTAGAGCTGGGAAAGATAAATGGTTGCTTTATCCGCGGTTTCTTCAGCTGCTGTTGAATGACTTAGATTTGGGTATTACTCCGGATCAGCGATCTTTACTGATTCCGACGCCGATGCTTTTGAGAGTTTTCAACGACTGCAAGTTGCCACCAAAGGATTCTCAGGTTTTACCTAATCGTGAGCTGTTCAGACACATAGTCAATGAAAACTATGTTGCGCCGCCTGGTGATGGTTTTGAGGACGTTGTTATTCCTCCGGTGAATGAGGATGATTTGGTTGAGAATGAGGTTGCTCAGGATTTAGACGATATTGAAAATGTTGAGCATGTTGAGGAAGAAGCTGAATCTGATGGTGGACCCACACCACCCGACTCTGAGGGTGATGTGCCTCCTCCAGATACTTTGGATGCGATACAGTCGGTTGATCCAAGATGCTTTAAGCGTATTTTGCGAAGGATCTCTGAGGGACGAGTTCATGTTCCTCGGAATACTGGAAAGCGACCAGCTGGGTCTTCTCTGTCTTATGCTGATCTACCACCCAAAAGACACCAGCGAACAGGAGTTGTTATTCAAGAACCTTCTCAACAACAACGTCAACCTCAACAACAACGACAACCTCCACAACAACAACCGCGGCCACAACAACCTACGCCTGCAATGCTTCAGCAGTTTCTTGATTAGATGGAAAAGTTGACTAAACGCTTTGATGATCATGCTGCCGTGATTGAAGCTCAAGCTGCCCAAATAAAGGATTTAGAGATCAAGGCAGCTTAGGTTGATGATTTGAAGCTTCAGTTGACAGATTTTGAGTCTAGGTTGCTAGAGTTGGAGTCGGTTACTGTTGTTTCGGGGGAGGAAGGTCAGCGAACCTTGGAAACAAATGTAACCCCTCCCCCAGAATCTGAAAATGTACCTGGTTCAGTTATTAATGAGAATGTTCCTCGTTTAGATTATTTTTCTGTTGATGATATTCCAGGCTAGCCGAGACCGATAGCAGTTGACTACTCGTTTCCCAATTTATCGTATCTTCGGAGAATGGTCAATGAAGCTGACTCTGAGACCGAACAACGATATGTGTTTGATATGGATGATGAGGTATCAGTTGAGGATGAGCATCTGGGTGATGATGAATATTATGATGATGCGCCAGTCATCGAGACTGATTCGAGTGATGATGAAGAGGGGACTGCGAAAGCTACTCATGGAGAATCAAGTACTTCTCAAGCAGGGCCTGCTCCGGAAACTACCTCAGTTCCTCCAGCTCAAGAGGCACCAGCCACAGAATCAGCAGTTCTCGAAACTGCTGAAGAAAAAGCTGCTAGACATGGTCAATGGTGGCCTCGTGGAAGAAATGCTAAACCTGTACCTGTAACGTGCAAATCTTACAAGGTTCGTGGAGATTATACGGGTTTGATTAAAATCTGGAAAGTTGAAAAGAAAATGTTTATGATTAAGAGAATGGATGGTATTCAGTACTTCAAGCTTAGATTCAAACAATTGAGAACATTGCCTAAAGGAGAGATCAACATATTAGCTCAATTAAATTTGATTAATCGTGTTGATAATAATTATGCTGATTATATTCAGAGAACCTTGCGTCAAGAGGTTAGAACCAAAAGGTACAACAAATTGAAGCCTGATGTGTTGTGAAACGTCTCGTTTTATACTTTATAAATGGAAATACCTTATTTATACCTTTCACACAACCAGGCAAGAATACCTGATCGAATGTAAGTATAGACTTGATAAGTCCGAGTCAATCACAGGGAACGGTGGTATTTATATAAATAGAAAATATTAATTAACTATAAAAGCAGTAAACAAGGAGGGCGTTTTAGTTCCGTTCGAACAATTATTTATAAAATAATAAAGTAAAATGAATAAACTAAATAAAACTTAAATTTAACTTAATAAATAAAGGACAATAGGAAGGAATAAGTAATTGTATAATTAACTACACTCAGATTCATACATCCCGATTCATTACGTATTGATTATCTAATTGTGATTTCTTTTATATCAATTTAATCACTAATCAAAGATCATAAATTGAATGTGAACTAGCCAACTTTCCGAGTCCAACTAATTCCTACAATCTAGGGTCCAACATGAAACATCGATCCAATGTCATAAGATGATCAGTCAATTGTGTGCTTTTCCCTAAATTGAGCATTAAACATTCACAACTCATTATAATTAACTCTATTGGTATGACTCAACAATACCCAATAATTACTTATTGTCTTGTTCATTTTAAAGTAGATAATTATCATTTACTCAACCTATCAAACTCAATCTATTTAGCAATAGTCACAAATTCTAAAATAGTAACTATCAATAATTAATAACATTAAAGGAACTCAATCTCATCAATCTTATTAACCACGTTGAGCAACAATAACTACTAGTTACCAATAAACAAGGATCCACGAGCAATATAATAGTTTTCAATTAAATAACTTATTCAATACGCAATAATAATCATTCAATAATCATAATCCAAGTTTAATTAATCACACAACTACTTTGAATATTCAATTCATCATCAGAAATATAAAACTCAGATTATTCAATAACAAAGTCATCAATGAAATCGAAATATCAAAGTATATAAACCGAAATAACAAATTATAAAGAGTTTAAAGTGAATTACCCTCAACTTTAGCTCTTTATACCTCCAAAGTAACCCTATAATTCGTACTAAAACCTCTGGAAACGAAAACCTCAAAACTCTGCCGAATTATATGTTTTTAGGGTTTTTTACGCGTTTTTATACTTCCTGGAAAAACCATCCATACGGCGTATGGATGAAAAATAAGCCCAGCCCAACTACGCCTCATCTGGGCCTCCACCGCCTCAATCCATATGGCGTATGGATTGATTTTCCAGCCGAATTTTTATATTTCTTCTATAACTTTTTCTTCATCCTTCGGCTTTGCTTTATTCTTCAAAAATGCATCATTTAACTCGTTTATTGACTGTTTTCCGTTCCTTTCTTCATAACGCTCCATTTCCACATCTAATTGCAAATATGAACGAAATCAATATCTAAACTTAATTAAATGCAATAGAAACATCCAAGAATAGGGGTAAAATACTACTAAAATATAGTACTTTTGATCGTTTATCAAACATCCCCCACTTGAATCCTACTTGTCCTCAAGTAGACTATTGATTCAAAAATCAAATTCTTAAGAAAACAGTCATCTCTATTAATCTAAATAACTAACAAAAGAATTACACAACATTACCCTTCTTCAACTCAAACATTTAAATTTAAAAAATCTGTTAATTCTAAAAACAATTATTAAGAAACTATGAGATTGCAAAAATAATCTACACATAAAGTTATTATTCTCAAAACATCAAATAGTTCACGATGATTACTGATATTATTATCCACTTAAACAAGCTATATTTAAATAATGGAGCTCAACTTTATATTATTCACGTAGATGTTCCCTTAAACTCCCATTAGCTATATACTCCCAAACTCATAACATGTCAATATTACATATTTTTGAAGTTCTAATCAAGACAATCATTTTTCAAATCAAGACAGAGGTGACAGGTCTGTGCCTCAACACAACAAAGCAACATAACTTGATTTTGGTTTAGCAATATAAAATCTTTAGTCAAACCATTGGTGGCAGGTCTGTACCTTAGTACAACAAAGCGACTTAATTTGACTAGATTTTAAAATCTTGAGCTCGTTAAACTCTTTTGCTCTTTTTCATTAGATATACTGACGGAAACCAGGTATGTACTTTCGTACAACAGAGGAAACAACACCCAGTATATCCCAAATGATGTTAATTAAAATTCCAAAAATATGACATATTGCACGCTAATAATATGAAAATTAAGACATACGTCATACATAACTAAAGTTCATCTAAAATGAAACTAAATAACATATTGCACACTCCTTTATTTTCATTTCTTAAAAGCTCAAGAATTCTCACATAGATCGCCTATCAATACATCATATAATGAAACTAAATAACATTTTCCACAATTTAATATTTAATTAAAAATGTAGAAAATTTTTAAATTAACCTACATTGTTACAAAATAATTATCTCTAGAAAAACAAAAATTTTAATTTAAAAATTTGGTTGAAAAATGGGCAATTTATAACCTCCTAGTTACTTATCTTAATAAGATAACTATTAATCCAAATTACACATTCTCTACTTACTTAACAGGACAATTATGTGGAAAGTCAACTCTTTTCTCTCCCATCCCCCACTTAAAGCTGTACAATGCCCTCATTGTACAAATAATGAATTGCTAAAACGGGAAAAAGAGAAAAGAAATAAAACAGAAAAACTCCCCTGGAATAGTGTGCTTAACGGTCAAGACAAGGATGATATGAAATTCCCACATCCCCTTGATTCAATTTGTTGCGCTGAACTTACTGCCAGCATAACACGTACTCACAACACAATTCTGATGGATCAATCAACACACAAGATTAAACAATACCAATTATAAACATCCTAAATAAAAACAACCAAACCTAAAGCTATCAATCCAACATAATTAAAAATCCTACAAATAAAATCAGTCATAATAATAATAAAAATAGAAATAGTGTCTAGAATCATAAACCACATAGGATGAACAACATCCTAATCACTGTCCTCCTCCTGGCTCCGGTACTGGTGGGATGGCTCCGGCTGCTGATATGTATAGGATGGGCCGGCCTGATCTGGTGGTCGCATAAACTCCTGATAATCCAAATGAGCACTAGTCTGATGGAAGTGCTGCCTCTGCATAAATTCAATCTGGTCAAATCTCTGGGTATGGCGGAGGTCCATCTGCGCAAGCTGCTGCTGTAACTGATCAAACTCAGCAGCATAACCTCTATTGCGGCCACGAGCCGCTCCTCGACCTCTACCTGCATCACTCCCACTAGTATCTCCTCTACCTCTACCCTGCCTGGGCTGCAAAGTCTGCCCCACAGCAGTGGTAGGAACCCAATAATACATATCTGCAGCACCACCATAAATACTACACGGCTCAATATGAACAAAAGCCTCCAACCGTCGTGCAGTCAACCAACCCATGCCAGGATGAACAATCGTACATGAGCCCATCTCATCCTGAGTCGCTAACCCAAAATGTCTAGCCAACCTAGTAACAAAATGACCTCCACACAAACTGCTCCCATCTCTAGTACCAGTGGCTCTCTTGGACATCCACTTCGCCAATTTCCAGGGCACATTCACTAACCGCTTCCTGATAATCGAGCTCAAATAAAACAAGTCGGGCCTAGAAACTTTCTCAGGCCCCTCCTTACGACCAACGATGGTGTAAGTCAACAATCTGTAGATGAGTCGATGACGAGGATCTCGAATAGCTCTATAAGAAGGTGTGGTATCCCCATAATGACCCTGGGCAATAAACTGCCACTCCTGCTCAATCTCCAAATCAGTGAGCTTCTTCACAGCACCTGTAGAAATATGATTTAGAAAGTGGGGATTATCAAGCTCGTTCGGCTCATATAACCCAATCCCAAGAGCAAACTGAATCAACGACATCTTCTAGGCTGTCCCCCCAGCCGAAAGTAAATAGAATCCTCAGTCCAACGAGTCGACCTGTGATCGAACCTGAATGTGCTATAAAACTCTACAACTAACTCTCTGTAGATATCCTCCCTGATACTGAACAACCGAGACCAAGCGTATGAAACAAACCCAATGTTACCATCCTCAAGTACGTATGGGGTGGCAAGCAAATTCCTAATAGCCTCAGCACCATTAGTAAACCCTTCTCTAGCAATTACATGCTCTAAAACGTTCCAATTTATAGCATCAAAAACTTCAATCGACTGGCCAACATTAGCTGTCAGACGCTCTCTAAACTGATATCTGGTGGTCTCAGAGTATGAATCATGAAAATTGAGATATCTGTGTTTAATAACCCAAACATTTTACACAAATACATATTTTAAACACAAACATACTTTATATTATATATCTAAAGTGTTGGTCCCAAAACATAGATATATTCGATATTTACAAAACGTGCCAAAAGAAACTTTACCAAATTCTATAAGTACAAACCATACTACTAAATCCGGGTATTATATAAAACTTTTCAAAAACATATATTAACAAAAGATCAGAGTCAGCGCGATAAGTCAAACATCCAGTCAAACACCCATGACACGAACCAAGCATCTAACCAAAATCTGCAAAACATTTAACAACGAGGGATTAGCGTATTGCTAAGTGAATGGAACCGTAACCGACGGTTCAATCCATTTATAACAAGTCTTACAACAAAATAAACTTAAACACATAAGCACATAACTACATGAGGATCGGCGGTTCCTGTATGCTATTCTCAATCACCACGACCACTGTATACTATTCTCAGTGATCTACCGATAGTCTGATTACTACCTTCACTGAATAGGTTCATTTTCAACTATGTGTATCCAAGAAACCTAGACAACTACACAGTAGTAACCAAACCCAACCATTGTTGACCTCACTCCGAATCATCTCAACAACTTGTCACATAAGGCATATCATATGCAATTATGAACACAACTAAACAACTTTTACAACTGAATCAATCAACTCAATCAATATAATCAACAACTGAATAACTGAAATTAGCATGGCAATAACTACAACTGAAACTATCCTGGTTTACCCGTTGTAGCCGAACCCGTTACAACTAGGTTGAACCGAGGATTACAGTAACCACTCACCAAAAGTTGACTGAACTCCAAACTCAGTGGTCTTATATTACTGAGTTCCTTTCTACTTATCTAAAATCACCAATATCAATAAGTCAGTAACTTATTTGTGACACCCGACGATTTTAGGGTTACTGATTTAGCTGCTACAAACCCTAATTACATGTGTTTAGTTTAGTTTTAGGCCAAATACTTGTAATTACTTGCAACTATTTGTATATTTATGTGAATATACACTCCGGTAATTGATTTAAATTACGTTTACGCAATTTGGTAAAATTGTGCGAAACAATCGGACAGAGTCTGACACAAAATACGACGTTGGTGAAAACATTTCTATAAATAACTTGAATATATTTCTAGAAGTTATTTATCATATATTGTTAATTTGTTAAATTAATACACGAAAAACTTAGGCGTTTTGGCTAAAACGTCTCAAACGCAACAGAAATGCGCGGAACGCGCCCGTCAATCGAACGAAAGTCAAATTATATTTTTATAATTTAAAATATATTATTTTGTATGAAATTATTACTGAAAACATTGTATGATAGTTCTTCAATAAAAACGTCTAATTAAAACGTTACGCGATTAAACCTCCGTAAAACGTGCACGCAAATCGAGGCCGATAAATTAACGGAACATTTTTATAAGTGTTTTCAAGTATCTATATTAAATGTTTCAAGTAAAAATATCAAAATTTAATTCGTCATTTAAATACGCGTATTAAACGTTTAACGTATATATAAATACCAAAACAAACGAGAAAACGAACACCGCACGAAGTACAAATCGGTGAAACAAGAAAATGACCAAAATACCCTTGGTGGGACCACATGGGGGCCGGCCACCCCATGTGCCACCCCTCCCCTCTCCAATCCCTTCTCATGCAATGTCATGATGGAAGATTCCCCTCAAAACCACTTACACTTCATTCACCAAACTCATTCATCACTCCATCTCTTTTTACTCTCTCAATTTTCTCTCATCTCTCTCTCCATTTCCAGAAGACTCAGCCCCATTTCACCACCAATATCCACCATAAATCACCATCATTCATCATCTTGAAGTCTAGAAGAAGGAAGAAAGCTCAAGACCATCATCATCATCATCACCTCCTCTCTTGTTCTTCATCATCCCCATTGTGAGAATCACCTAAACCCCTTCATTAATCTTATTGAATGTTACTTATTTTGATGTTTTACAGTCCATATAACTTGTTTATGTCCAAAATCTTTGTTAAAATACGTTTTTACCAAACATATATAAAAACTCAGAATCTGTCCAGAAAAACACAGTCCACTAAAACTGCGATATCTCGAGTTCTAGGAAGAATTAGACAACGAATTGTTTTTTAAAAGTTGCGTATTGAAAAGGGCTACAACTTTTGTGTTTTACACTTTTTCCAGATCTCTACGTGTTTTTGGCTATAATCTGATCTTTGAGTCTGGTCTGGAAGTATTCGAAAACCGAGTTCGGTTCCTTCACGAAATTATTTAGATATGTAAATGGACACTATGGTTGCTGTAAAAATTATATGTTAGACCAGAAACATGCATGATCAGTTTGTAAAATTTGTAGACCTTAATTTGGACCAGAAGTTAGTGTTTTCTAGTGGCGAACCAAACCGACAAAAGTCGAAAATATGAAAACTTTGAAGTTTTAAGTTGCGTAACAAAAACCGACACTTCGAAACGACGCCGACACGAACCGACAAATTATTTGGACTCTATAAACTGATATATGGGTTGGGTAAAAGTTTCTGGTCAAACCGAGTCGGTTTGACCAAGTCAACAAAAACGGCTCGGTTTCTAAAAACGACAAAACTTACTATTTTTGGAAAGTGGTAACAAAAATGGGTTAGGGTGACTTAGTTAGTAACTTGGACAAAAAACTAAACTTAGAAAGTTTCCCGAATTAGAAACCGACACTTAGAACACTTGAAGAAAATATCCCAAGTCTCAAGTAGAGACACTAACCTAGTGATGTCACAATTACTAGTGTTGCTACATTTTGTTAGTGATGCTACAATTTCTGAAAATATCCTAAGTCTCAAGTAGAGACACTAACCTAGTGATGCCACAATTACTAGTGTTGCTACATTTTGTTAGTGATGCTACAATTTCCGAAAATATCCTAAGTCTCAAGTAGAGACACTAACCTAGTGATGCCACAATTACTAGTGTCGCTACATTTTGTTAGTGATGCTACAATTTCTGAAAATATCCTAAGTCTCAAGTAGAGACACTAACCTAGTGATGCCACAATTACTAGTGTTGCTACATTTTGCTAGTGATGCTAAGTTTGACTAGTTTGACCAACCTTGACCAGTTTTGACCAGTTTGACCAGGTTTGACCAGGTTTGATCAGTTTGACCAGGTTTAACCAGTTTGACCAGGTTTGACCAGGTTTAACCAGCTTTGACCAACGAGTTGACCAACTTTGACCTACGGTTTAAGGCTTATACAAACTAAAATAATCTATTTGCAACACACGAAACATATACTTGGATAGTATACAATGAAACAACACATAATAATAATGGTTTAAGATTATTATTACAAACTTTCACCAACGGGTCGTACATGTTTTTAATAAACGAACTTGAACAACTTATTTGGACATACTGGTTAATGAACTAGCCTTAGGTGGACATTAACCCTCCACCTACACGATTGGCTTAAGTGGACATTGACCCCCACTTATACAATCGCTATAGATGGTCTTTTGAGACATCTACTTATACCTAACCTTATACGTTTAGGACGTTAGAAGGCTACACATTGGATCACACCTTGCTTGCTACTTGATATTGCTTGCTTACTAATTGCTAAAACTCAGGTGAGTTTCATAGCCCCTCTTTTTACTGTTTTATAACTATTTTCGGGGAGAATACATACTACAACTGCTTCTTACTCTTGCTTTATACAACTGCTTTTATGAACACAAGTACCATAAACAACGCTATACGGATTGCATGAGTTAACACACTAATCCACAAAGGCCCTACACATCATAGTTTGTTAGTTTTGCTAAAGCGTGAATATTAGTAAATAGATCTATTTGGGACTGACAATCCCCGTCCGGGTTAGTCGCGCTAACCTGTCAAACGGACGTATTAATATTTGTTCATAACGAGTGTACCGGATTAGACACTTGCATTGGGGCACCCATGATCGTGTACTCGAAAGAGGCACGACACACATTGTTAAGCTTCGGACTATGAGCTCATGGCAAATGGTATACATATTTTTGCATTCGTGCAACTACATATTTATTTATCGTTTGTTAACGATACATTTACTCAACACATTTACATATCGTTTGTTAAACGATACAATTACTTATCATTGTTGAATGATAAAACTGTTAAAATCTTGTGTTTCATAACTCGTGTTTCATACTATTGGGTTTTATACCAACATTTAAACAATTGTTAAACAACTCTATGAACTCACCAACTTTATGTTGACCTTTTTAGTATGTATTTCTCAGGTAACCCACAGCAGTAGGACGCTTATGGATAGCGTAGCTCGAGTCGCATTGCTTTCAAACTCAAAGGATTTAGATTGCATTTTACTATAGTTTGTAGTTATGTAATCTACACATTTTATGCGAACTCCAATGTTTTGTACAACGGTTGTAAACAATTTGAATTTATGGTATGTAATATTTTCAAACGTTTCATATTGAGGTCGTTTGCTTTAATCTTGTGTTGTGATATTTGATTTGGTCGGCGCCCCCATGACACCTCATGTTTCCGCTGCCACGTGTTCTGGGGGTGCGACATTATTAATAATAACAAACTTTAAAATACATAACGTAACTAAAAAAATAATTTAAGAATATAACAATGTCCTTTGTATATCATAATTTACACAAGAAAGCTACATCAAGAGCTAATACCAAAGGGACCTGTTTCTATAAAATAAGAGGTCTCTCTGCACCAAAGAGACCTGTTTCCTTCTAAAAAGAGGTCTCTATGCATCAAAGAGACCGGTTTTCGTCTAAAAAGAGGTCTCTATACATCAAAGAGACCGGTTTTCGTCTAAAAAAGAGGTCTCTTTGCTCAGGAATCAATATCATCTGGTCTGTTTCTTCTTCCTGACCTCCGAATTTTACACCCAATTCCCAACTCAGATTCATAAATGATTGTGATACCATAATAAACTTCAAACAACAACTAGAAATGCCATCTATCAAGTCTTTTATCAATCTATTTATCAATTATAACTTCAAATTCATAAATCATGACTAATTCAATTAATTACCCAAATCTTGAAGAAACACTAAATACATAATTTCTAATATCTTCCTATAATCATATAATCATTATATATATGACATGTATTTAATCTCAATCTCATGTAAACATCATTATTACCAAAGTTCACTCAAAACTAACTTCATAATTATATAAAATAAGAACACTTACACAAATTGATAAACAAGGTGATGATAGTAGCAAGATGATGATGGCAAATCTGATTTTACTCCTCCATCTATAGATTACTAGATTTTCTTAAGTTTAATTAGAGAGAATTTAGGTTAGAGAGATAAAGAACAAGTTGAAAATGAATTAGATGATTAAGAGATGAAGTAATATTAGGTGTCATTAGAAGAGATGAGGTGTCACATTAAGGAATGAGGTGTCGACTTCCCCATTTTAATCCCACTTTCAACTTATTACACAGTATAAATTATACCCCTTTTTCAACCTATTGTCTGGAACCTGAAAATAACCGCAAGTCAAAACATTTTATTTTACCGTCAGCTTCAACTTTTTAAAACAAGTAACATTTTACTAGTCATAATAAAACCTGAGACTCTTTTACTTGTTTATTTTCAAATAAACCATTTTAAAACGTATTAAAATACTATTTATTTCCAGGCCCCAAAACTGGGTGTTACACTATGGGGTCTGATCATTGGATTCACCAGAGTCTGACCACCTCGAGCTCTCCTGCTAGACATTTTAACTGCTAAACAAAACAATTGTTAATAATTCAAATAATCAGTTAATGCAAAAAGGTCACTAAAAATTTCGGCAGCATTTCTGCTAAAAATGGAATAATCCACCATAAAGGTTTAGCCTAAAAACTACCGCAACAATCAATTTCATAATCCCTAAATTGCATCTCGAAACAAAATTACTCAAATTGCTAATAAACATAAGTACTTGATTAATAATCATGGCAATTGTCGATTCAAAGTGAACTATAATAATTTGGTACCAAAATGAACAATAAAATAATTACTTTTTACCATCACTAATAATTAGTCTCAGTAACTAGCAATCATTAATAATATTCAACTTGAATTATCATAATCACAAAATAGAACAACGACAATTTTATCACAACCGTAATCACAAACATATGTGTACCAAACAAATATTTGCATTAATCATCATGTATCCAGAAAATTAACAAGTATTAAATTAAAACATAGCAAACTTGAGTACATATCATAACCACATTCCATAAATACTAACGAATAAATCAAATAACATAACATATGTAATACATTGTAAAAATGAGCATGGCATTGCATAATATATGTTAACAAGAACATAATTCAATCAGTAAATGCCTATAATCATACTCAAATTCGAAATACCCAAATCACATACACAAACCCTAACTTTCAATTGCAAAAAGTAATCAACGAAAATTAAAATCGAAAGTTATACCTTGTAGAGGAAAGTGCGTGGAACACGAAAATATAAAAATGGGGAAGAATGCGTGGCCGGAAGTAGTGGTTGGGTGGTGAACAGCCGCGGCAGTGGTAATGGTGGTGGTGTTTTAGGTTTCAAAAATGGAAGAGAAAGAAGGGCTGCATACGGTTTTGCAGATTTTTGATCCATACGACGTATGGATTTTCATACGGCATATGGATTAAATTAGGCCCAGGTCAAAAGTTACTTAAGCCCAGTCAACAGCCCAATAGCCCAAACCAATCCATACGGCGTATGGATTTCCATACGGCGTATGGATTGAAAAATCAGAACTCTTCGAATTCGACCACCAGCATTTACCCACTACACGCAAAACTTTTAAAACTTAATCGACGTACCTGGAAGAGTACAATGACTTGGATTCTTCTCAATTCCAAACTATATAAATAAATAACAAAAATTAACAATCTTTAAATCAACAAAAATAAAAATTCACACCACACAAAGGAAAATCCTAACATTCACACAATAGTAATAAGTTCAAGTCATTCGAACATGCAACATAAATGAATAAATTCTAGGAAAACAAAATAACAATAAATCCAATGACATAAACATGGTAAAAGAACGGAAAACTAATGCATAGGATAGAGAGCAAGGAAACGCTCAGTGACTTGTTTAAAGATATTGATCACTCCGTCACCATAGCAGGGGAAATTTGCCAAATGCTCAGTAGCCACCGGCTGAAGATAAATCAAATCCCAACTGATTTTCCTTATCGCTTTATTATTTTCTCCCTCAGGTGCAACAACCAATTTATCATCTTCCAACTTATATTCACGGTCGGGGTTATTCTCCTCTAATTCGCTCATAAATTCCAAACATGCATCTGTTATTCCATCGTGCTTAATCATAAATGGCTCTTCCCTTAAATCCTTCACCCGATTCTCAATCCTTTGGATAACTTCATCTTGAACATAACTAAATTCTAACCCTGAGTTCTTAAATATTTCCACAAACCTAGTGTAAAGTTCCACCATCCCATAGTGGAAATGCTCTTGCTGGGTTAAAACCTTACCTCGATCAATCAAAGCATCCAAATTCACTACTAAGTAACTAGCAAGGACAATCTCACTATGCGGGTGAATAAAATCCGGGTGAAGTCTTTCTGCTTCCTCCTTAACCAAAAGATCCAACTGAGTCACCATCCTGTGGAGATAGAAATGGATGGTGTTAGTCACTATCACTCGATGAGGTGTCGGGTCCCTAAGATGGTCATCCGAATTCAGCAATCTCACCAACTCTCTCAACCCATTAAGAAACTCTTTGTCAGCATCTGAACTGGGTTGACCAGTAACAGCATACAGTGCCCTCACCATACGATATAAACAACTTGCCTGATTTGCCGAATAAGGGGAGGAAGATTGCCTTAAAATCCCATAAATCTCAGCAAATCGCATCCTCTGCTGCAAGAAAAATAATTTCTCTGCATCAATCCTCGAGTCTAATGATTCTCCTATTTCAGCAAGTGCATTATAATACTGTCGGATAAACCCATACTTAATCTTTATCTCTGCACCTTCAAACACATCCTGAATCATAGCAAGCTGGTTATCAGTGAAATCAACTGTAGATTACTTCAACAACTCAACCGTAAAAAGAACATCCTCTCTAAATTCCTCGATAGCATCAAACAACCCCTGGCAAGATGAAATGACAGGAACGGGCTTACGGCCCAAATAGGTGGTAGAAGGAACTATGTCGGTGGAGCTCGGACCCGAACTAGCAGAATCAGCAACCTTAACCAAATTGTTGTCATTCGCGTCACTCTCGTAACTCCTAGCCATTGGATCAAAACCTAAATAACAATTAAATCTGAAATACAACACCACTAACGAAAAACAAGTTAGTTCACACAAAATAAATAACTAAGAATTAATAACATATACACATTTTAACAACTAAAAACTCCAACCGGCGGATGGGCTTCCATCCGCCGGTTGAAACTAATTACCAAAAAGTTAAACCAAATTAAGGTAATTCGTTTCAACTAAATTATTAACAAAACTTATTATTACAATTTAATAAACTGATTTAACAACTTTACAAAAATTTATTTAACAAATATTAAAGTATAAAAGTTTACAATGACTAATTCCTATTTAAATAAACAACGCAACAGTTCCCCGGCAGCGGCGCCAAAAACTTGATGTGTTGTGAAACGTCTCGTTTTATACTTTATAAATGGAAATACCTTATTTATACCTTTCACACAACCATGCAAGAATACCTGATCGAATGTAAGTATAGACTTGATAAGTCCGAGTCGATCACAGGGAACGGTGGTATTTATATAAATATAAAATATTAATTAACTATAAAAGCAGTAAACAAGGAGGGCGTTTTAGTTCCGTTCGAACAATTGTTTATAAAATAATAAAGTAAAATGAATAAACTAAATAATACTTAAATTTAACTTAATAAATAAAGGACAATAGGAAGGAATAAGTAATTGTATAATTAACTTCACTCAGATTCATACATCCCGATTCATTACGTATTGATTATCTAATTGTGATTTCTTTTATATCAATTTAATCACTAATCAAAGATCATAAATTGAATGTGAACTATCCAACTTTCCGAGTCCAACTAATTCCTACAATCTAGGGTCCAACATGAAACATCGATCCAATGTCACAAGATGATCAGTCAATTGTGTGCTTTTCCCTAAATTGAGCATTAAACATTCACAACTCATTATAATTAACTCTATTGGTATGACTCAACAATACCCAATAATTACTTATTGTCTTGTTCATTTTAAAGTAGATAATTATCATTTACTCAACCTATCAAACTCAATCTATTTAGCAATAGTCACAAATTCTAAAATAGTAACTATCAATAATTAATAACATTAGAGGAACTCAATCTCATCAATCTTATTAACCACGTTGAGCAACAATAACTACTAGTTACCAATAAACAAGGATCCACGAGCAATATAATAGTTTTCAATTAAATAACTTATTCAATACGCAATAATAATCGTTCAATAATCATAATCCAAGTTTAATTAATCACACAACTACTTTTAATATTCAATTCATCATCAGAAATATAAAACTCGGATTATTCAATAACAAAGTCATCAATGAAATCGAAGTATCAAAGTATATAAACCGAAATAACTAATTATAAAGAGTTTAAAGTGAATTACCCTCAACTTTAGCTCTTTATACCTCCAAAGTAACCCTATAATTCGTACTAAAAGCTCTGGAAACGAAAACCTCAAAACTCTGCCGAATTATATGTTTTTAGGGTTTTTTACGCGTTTTTATACTTCCTGGAAAAACCATCCATACGGCGTATGGAAATCCATACGGCGTATGGAAATCCATACGGCGTATAGATGAAAAACAAGCCCAGCCCAACTACGCGTCATTTGGGCCTCCATCGCCTCAATCCATACGGCGTATGGATATTCCATACGGCGTATGGATTGATTTTCCAGCCGAATTTTTATATTTCTTCTTTAACTTTTTCTTCATCCTTCGGCTTTGCTTTATTCTTCAAAAATGCATCATTTAACTCGTTTATTGACTGTTTTCCGTTCCTTTCTTCATAACGCTCCATTTCCACATCTAATTGCAAATATGAACGAAATCAATATCTAAACTTAATTAAATGCAATAGAAACATCCAATAATAGGGGTAAAATACTACTAAAATATAGTACTTTTGATCGTTTATCAAAGCCGACGCAAGAAGAAGCTGGATCCGACGACAGGTCAACCTATAGTTAAAGTTCATTATCCGCCGGCTGACTGTCTGACTGAAATATCTCTGGAGAAAGTTCCTTACGATTTTATTCGCAGATTTGTACATTGGGAACTTGATCCACATACGGGTGAAGCGGTGATCATATTTGTCCCTGATTTAGAACCGCAGCTTGAACATGGAAGTATTTGGAATTTGAGACAAGCTGCATTTCGAGTATTTGATCCTATGAGTTTGATAAATCTTCATGAAAAGGATTGGGAAAACTCTTCGACAATAGGATTCGGGTTAACACAAAGAATGAGTTTAACAAAAAGCTTGCCGATCAATTTCACAAAGTTGTTGAAGTTTGCGTTACTTATGGTATACATGCAGATGGGAAGTTTCCTACGAGCTGGGTTTAACTGAAGATATTTTTGAAGACCAAGCTGAAGACACGGGGGAGTTTGTTGATGCATATTAGTGTGTCAGTCAGTTGGTCTATAGAGTTGTAAGTGTCGTTTGTTAATTGTAATAGAAAAGTCATTTTTGTATATAGCGACACTTAGCTTCTGGGTTAGGCGACACTTGCCTTAGTGACGCATAGCGACACTTAGGTAAGTGACGCATGAAGGCGGCCACATGCGACACTAACCAAGTGACGCATGTCTGCCGATTTGTGTTGGTATTTAAGCAAACCTACAGGTTTCTGGCTAGGGTTGACGAAACCTTAGCACC
Source organism: Helichrysum umbraculigerum (assembly GCA_949592205.1). Classification (NCBI taxonomy): domain Eukaryota; kingdom Viridiplantae; phylum Streptophyta; class Magnoliopsida; order Asterales; family Asteraceae; genus Helichrysum; species Helichrysum umbraculigerum. The sequence goes on along the minus strand of CATIUR010000007.1, from coordinate 17,037,415 downwards.
ATTTGTCGACTAAGCAACATTGTAATCGTTCCAATACATTCCGTTCATCAATACAAAGTTATATTATTGATATATATCTGTTTCGATTTGTATTTACGTGTTCATTAGTGTGATTGTTTGTTTCCGCCATTCAATCATAGTCATCATTCATCTAGATCCACAGCAAGGGGCACTCTCAGTTTTGTGATTTTTGAAAAGTCTTTTATAAATCTCCGGTAAAAACCGGCATGACCAAGAAAACTTCTAATTCCTTTCACATTGGTGGGTGGAGGTAGTTTGGCAATAACATCGATTTTAGCTTTATCAACCTCAATACCCAACCCCGACACCTTATGTCCCAAAACAATGCCATCCTTCACCATGAAGTGGCATTTCTCCCAATTCAAGACCAAATGTGCCTTTTCGCACCTTTCAAGCATTTTGTTTAAATTAGTCAAACATGAGTCAAATGAATTGCCAAAAATGGAAAAATCATCCATGAAAACTTCCATGGAGGTTTCGATCATATCTTGGAAAATGGCAATCATACATCTTTGAAATGTGGCGGGGGCATTGCAAAGACCAAAGGGCATTCTCCTATAGGCATAGGTTCCAAATGGGCAAGTGAAGGTGGTCTTTTCTTGATCCTTGGGATCTATTGGGATTTGGAAATATCCCGAGAATCCGTCAAGGAAACAATAAAATTCATTACCCGCCAACCTTTCAAGCATTTGGTCAATGAAGGGCAAGGGAAAATGGTCTTTTCTAATGGCGTCATTTAACCATCTATAGTCAATACACACGCCATCCCATGACGGTCCTAGTGGTTATCATTTCATTTTGGTCATTTGCCACTACGGTCATCCCCCCCTTTTTTGGCACACAATGTACCGGGCTCACCCAAGAACTATCCGAGATGGGGTAAATGATTCCCGCATCTAGAAGCTTAACAACTTCTTTCTTGACCACATCCTTCATGTTCGGGTTAAGTCTCCGTTGTCTTTAGACAACGGGTTTCACATCATCTAAAAAATTGATTTTATGTTTGCAAAATGATGGACTTATTCCCGGTATGTCGGATGTGCGCCAAGCAAATGCTCCTTTGTGAGCCCCTAGCACATTTAACAATTTAACCTTTTCATCATTTAAAAGAGAAGAGGATATGATTTTGGGTAGTAGATTTTCCTCATGAAGATAAGCATACTCCAAGTGACTAGGGAGTGTTTTCAACTCCAAGTCCCTTGGTGGATCCTCCAAAGACGTCTTTATCCTCATGTGATCATCCCCGCTTAGTTCTTCAAAGCTTTCATCCTCGACTTGCTCATCCTCCTCAAAAGCATCACCCATGATCATTACTAACTCTTCCTCGGTCATTCTTTCAACACTTGATTCCAACAATTCAACAAGCTCCGATTCCATGCCAAGCAAGCTTTGCAACTCTTCATCCACCGCTTCATCTATCACATCAATTCTAAAACAAGAATCGTCAGTAGAATAAGGATGCTTCATGGCCTTATCGACCGTGAAAGCAATCCTTTCTTGTCCTACTCCTAAGGTTAACTTTTTATCTTTAACTTGGATGATAGCATCCGCGGTGTGCAAAAATGGTCTTCCTAGGATCAAGGGTACTTTACTATCCTCCTCCATTTCGAGGATCACAAAATCAACAGGGAAAGTAAATTGCCCTACCTCTATCAACATGTTTTCTGCAATCCCAACGAGATATTGGAATGACTTATCGGAAAGTCTTATACTCATGTGGGTGGGGGTCAAAGATCCTAGGGCCAACTTAGCATACAAGGAATAGGGCATCAAGTTTATACTTGCGCCCAAATCCGCAAGAGCATCACAAGTTATGATTTTACCCAAGGTGCATGAAATGATGAAACTCCCGGGATCTCCAAGCTTTGGTGGAATTTGGTTTTGAACAAGTGCCGAGCATTCCTCATTCAAGAACATAGCCGATGCCTCCGACAATTTGTCTTTGTTGCTCACCAAATCCTTGATGAATTTGGCATAATTGGGCATCCCGGCTAACACATCAACCAAAGGTATGTTGATCCGAATGCCTTTGATCATATCCACAAACTTTCCATATTTAGCCGCAATCTTTTCTCTCCTTAGCCATTGAGGATAAGGGATTTTCGGCTTGTATGCCTTGACAACCGGTGTAGGTGACACCGGTGTAACCGTTGGTGGAGATTGATAAGTGCGTAAAAGTACTATATTTGCATAGTATTTTATCCCGATTCCTACGTGTTTTCATTGAAAATGATTTTGTTTAGATATTAATTTCGTTCATATTTGCAAATAGCAGTGGAAATGAAGGATTTTGAGAAAAGACACAGAAAGTGGCCAATAAACGAGTCAAATGGTGCATTTTTGAAGATGGGAATAAAAGTTAGAACGAGAATGGTTTGAATGCAGAAGAAAAATGAAAAATCTGGAAAAATCATTCCATCCGCCATATGAATTATTCCATACGCCGGATGGATCAATAACCGCAGGCCCAACAATACGTGGAGCTGGATGGGTTTATGTTTGATCCAAACGCCGGATGGATTATTCCATCCGCCGTATGGATTGAAATTCCAGAAAGTATAAAATCGGTTGCATAAAACCATAACAGAGGACCATATATTCGATTAGGGTTTATTGTTTTCGGTTCCAGAGGTTTATTTACGAATTTTAGGAGTCTTTTGGAGGCACTAGAGATCAAGATTGAAGTTCTTTCATTCTAGTTTCGAGTGGTTCGTCTTTTGATTTGGTATTACTCTCGTTTTTTCAATATCATTGATGATTTTGGTATTTTATAATCTGAGTTTTATATATCATATGATGAATTGAACATTTTAAGTAGTTGTGTAATTGATTAAGCTTGGATAATGATTATTGAAAGATTGTAATTGCATATTGAATCAAGTGTTTGATTGAAGATTATTATATTACCCGTTGAACCTTAATTATTGGTGGTTGTTAGTTAATTTCTTAACGTGATTAATAGTATTGATGAGATTGAGTTCCTTGGATATTATTGATTATTGATGGTTAATAAATCTAGGTTGTTGACCGCTGCTTAATATATTGAGTTTGAGAGGTTAAGAAATTAAGTACTAGACAATCTAAAATGATTAAGATAATAAGAAATTATTAGGTATTGTTGATTCATACCATTAGGGTTAATTGTAATTAATTGTGACACCCAACGACTTAGGGTTACTGATTAACCTGCTAGAAACCTTAATTACGTGTGTTTAGTTTAGTATTAGGCTAAATACTTGTAATTACTTGTAACTATTTGTATATTTATGTGAATATACACCCCCGTAATTGATTTATATTACGCTTACGCAATTTGGTGAAATTGTGCAAAATAACCGGACGGAGTCCGACAGAATATACGACGTTGGTGAAAACCTTTTTATCAATAACTTTAATCCATTCTTAGAAGTTATTTATCACTTATTATTATTTTGTTAAAATAATACACGAAAAACCTAGACGTTTTGGTTAAAACGTCTCAAACGCAACATAAACGCGCGGAACGCGCCCGACAATCGACCGAAAGTCAAAATATATTTTAATAATTTAAAATATATTATTTTGTATGAAATTATTATTAAAAACATCGTATAATAGTTGTCAAAGATAAACGTCTATTTAAAACGCTACGCGATTAAACCTCCTTAAAACGTGCACGTAAATCGAGGCCGACAACTTAACGAAACATTTTTATAAATGTTTTTCAAGTATTTAGAATAAATACTTCAAGTGAAAATGACGAAATTTAAATCGTTACTTAAAAACGCGTATTAAACGTTTAACGTATATATAAACGTCTAAACAATCGGGTAAACGAACGTAAAACGCAACAAATTAAGCTAGGAATGAAAAATGACCATAATGCCCTTGGTGGGGCCCATGAGAACGACCAGCCACCCCCTCCCCCACTTAGATTTCATGCAAAAATCAATTATTGCTTTTACTTACAACCTCCATACATTAGTCATGCAAGTCCCATTTCCATTTTGACACTCAAACACTTTCACTCAAAGATTTCTCCACCTTCTCACTACCTTTTCTCTCTCACTTAAATCTCTGGAAATCTCAGCCCATTATCCACCTTCACACCACCATACACTACCATGAACCACCACTAACAACCACCACCATTTGCTACGGTTTTTCAAGCTCAAAAACATCATCTTCTTCATCATCACTTGTTCTTCATCACTTCCTTGTAAGGATTCTCAAGAACTTTCATTAATTTTACTTTCATGTTACTGATTATGATGTTATTAAGCCCCATCAAAAAGATTATGTCCAAATTCCTTACCAAAATACGTTTTTATAATTTATTCCTAAAAGATGTATAATCTGTCAACAAAAGCACAGTCTAGTAAAACGATCATATCTCGAGTTCTGGAAGAGTTAGACAACGAATGTTTTTTTAAAATTTGCGTATTGAAAAGATCTACAACTTTCGTGTTTTACACTTTTTCCAGAAATGTACACGATTTTCCCTACGAGTCGATTTATAGGACTGATCTGGAAGTTTTCGATAAAATTGTACGGTTCTTGCGCGGAATTAATTAAAAATGTAAATGGACATTATAGAAGCTTAAATTTATATGTTAGGATCTAAACTAGTAGAAGAACATCTGGTAAAAATTGTGAAGTTTGATTTGGAGCAGAAGTAGGTGAAATCATGTGGCGTAACAAACCGACAAAAACCGAAACATTGAATCTTAAAGTTTTGAGATGCGTATTTAATACCGACACCTCGAAATAACTCCAACACAAACCGACAAGTTTTATAAACTTAATTAACTGAATTATATGGTTGGGTAAAAGTTTCGGGTCAAACCGAGTCGGTTTGACCAAGTCTACAAAAATGGCTCAGTTACTAAAAACGACAAAACTTACTATTTTTGGAAAGTGGTAACAAAAATGGTTTTGGGTGACTTAGTTAGTAACTTGGACCAAAAACTAAACTTAGAAAGCTTCCCGAAATAGAAACCGACATATAAATTGAGAAGTGACTCATAAAATCAGAAGTGACTCTATAAGTGACTCATAAAATCAGAAGTGACTCTATAAGTGACTCATAAAATCAGAAGTGACTCTATAAGTGACTCATAAAATCAGAAGTGACTCTATAAGTGACTCATAAATTGAGAAGTGACTCATAAATCAGAAGTGACTCTATAAGTGACTCATAAATTGAGAAGTGACTCATAGTTTGATCAACCTTAACCAGTTTGACCAGGTTTGACCAGTTTGACCAGGTTTGACCAGTTTGACCAGTTGACCAGCTTTGACCAACGAGTTGACCAACTTTGACCTACGGTTTAAGGCTTATACAAGCTAAACTAATCTATTTGCAACACACGATTTGTACTACTGAATAGTATACAACAAAACAAACTTGATAATAATGTCTAAATGAATTATTATTACAAACTTTCACCAACGGGTCATACACGTTTTTGATAAACGAACTTGAATAACTTATTTGGACATACTAGTTGATGAACTAGCTTTAGGTGGACAATAACCCTCCACCTACACGATTGGCTTAAGTGGACATTAACCCCCACTTATACAATCGCTATAGATGGTCTTATGAGACATCTACTTACACAACCTTATAGGTTTAGGACGTTAGAGGGTTGCACACCGGCTTACTTGCTTATTTGATATTTGCTTGCTACGTGCTAAACACTGGAGAGTTTCATAGCCTCTTTTACTTGTTTTTGAACTGTTTTGGGGTGAGAATACATACACATGCTTTTACAGATTTTTACTTAAACAGAAGCAGAAACTTTTACAGATTTTACTTATGATTGCTGGAAACAGAAACAGAAACTTAAACAGAAACAGAAAGGATACTTATTGCATGAGTAGCAAAACTAATCCACTAATAAGTCCTCAATTTCATGGTTCGTTAATTTTTAAGCACGAATAATTGTGAATAGTACTATTGGGATTGACAATCCCGTCCGAGCTGGTCGCTCCAGCTAACCCACGGGCGCATAATTATTTGAATCAGGATGTGTCCCGGATTAGACACATAGAGGCAGCAGAATTTGTTAAAGCTTCGAATACATGAGCTCATGGCAATACTAAACAGGACTATAGTATACAATACTATAGTTTACAGAATCTTTATTATACAGAAACTTTGTTATGCAGAATTTGATTTTACACAGAAACTCTGTTATACAGAACTGGATCCATGCAGAACTTGATTTACTCAGAAACTCTATTTTTACAGAACTGGATCCATGCAGAAGTTGTTTACTCAGAAACTCTATTTTTACAGAACTATGTTTTACAGAACTTACTTATACAGGATCACTATGATACAGAACTTATTTTACAAACAGAAAACATGGTGTTCACATGAATACTTTACAGATTAAACCTATGAACTCACCAACTTTATGTTGACCCTTTTAGTATGTATTCTCAGGTTTACAGACGCAGTAGGACTACCCACAGGAAACAGGACAGTAGGATGCTTTTGGAAAGCATAGCTCGAGTCGCATATTTTCAAACAAGAGATTTAATTGCATTATGATATTTTGTATCAACGATTATGTATTAGAAATCTCTAGACTATTTTTGCGAACTCTAATATTTTGGGATAACAGTTGTAAACATTCGATTTATGAAATGTAATATTTTACGAACGTCTCATATAGAGGTCGTTTGCTTTAATCTTTGTGTTGTGATATTTGATTTGGTCGGCGCCCCCGTGACACCTCATACTTCCGCTGCCACGTGTTTTGGGGGTGCGACAGATTGGTATCAGAGCCTAAGGTTATAGCGAACTAGGAATGCATTAGTGACCTAGACTATGACCGTTAAGTTAGTATTCCTTGTTTAGTACGACTGGTTCAGCGATTGCATCAATTAAATTTAATTTAACATAGCCTGATCAACTATGTACAATTAAACGAGATTCGATGCAAGACCTGAAATGGTTATAGTGAACGAGAATACAGTAGCAGAAGTAGACCGAGGATAGAACGGGACCAACCTTTGTACGTGCTTATGTGCTAGGTTTTCATATGTGTATATATATAACCTTAAGTTACAAACTTATCCGCCACCTTTCATGACAACCACTCCCACTACTACGTCATCCGACACAGAAAACTAGACTCAAAACTTACCTAATACTGTGGAGACTTCCACGGAAACCTACTCGCCTAACCGCATAGGGTAACTACATAATCGAATAGGACTCACTTGAGAAGAATCTACCTAAGGATTCGCCAACCAAACAAGTCACGTCTACTTCACCCTCTTCTTTCCGCTTGCAAACAAATCACTCGGGAACACGTATAGAACTTAAACCGTATGATACTTCGTCACTTAGACGGACTATACCTACTTCAGCCACTTCACTTTCTCCACCCGCTCTCGACCTAGACATATGAATCGCGTGTGTTTTACACCCCTAGAAGGACTGACTGATAGCCCTCCTCGGACTAGACCTTATCCCATTCATACTATTTCTACTTGATCATGTTTGGTCACTATTTCGACACGTGTGTCAAACGATTTACCCATAAATTGATTCGAGACTTTGAATGCTCCGAACACCTTTATCAAACATTCGTTCATTTCGAAACAATAACATATTCATGATTGACTACTTCAAGAACACTACTCGGTCATCATCATGACTACTTTTTGAAACTACGATTTGGCTATTTACAACACTTGAGATGCGGAGAATCTTCCGACATGAATACCCCTCCATACGCATAGGAACCCGCTCATCATGCCGTTCTAGTACTAGCTGTTAGGCTATGCCACCACGAGAATATAATAGACGATATGGATTTTTCACAGATGTAAACTTTCAACCGATTTTTGACAAAACAAAATTTTCAACACTTTTCAATAACCAGAGCATTCCTCATTCAAGAACATAGCCGATGCCTCCGACAATTTGTCTTTGTTGCTCACCAAATCCTTGATGAATTTGGCATAATTGGGCATCCCGGCTAACACATCAACCAAAGGCATGTTGATCCGAATGCCTTTGATCATATCCACAAACTTTCCATATTTAGCCGCAATCTTTTCTCTCCTTAGCCATTGAGGATAAGGGATTTTCAGCTTGTATGCCTTGACAACCGGTGTAGGTGACACCGGTGTAACCGTTGGTGGAGATTGATAAGTGCGTAAAAGTACTATATTTGCATAGTATTTTATCCCGATTCCTACGTGTTTTCATTGAAAATGATTTAGTTTAGATATTAATTTCGTTCATATTTGCAAATAGCAGTGGAAATGAAGGATTTTGAGAAAAGACACAGAAAGTGGCCAATAAACGAGTCAAATGGTGCATTTTTGAAGATGGGAATAAAAGTTAGAACGAGAATGGTTTGAATGTAGAAGAAAAATGAAAAATCTGGAAAAATCATTCCATCCGCCATATGAATTATTCCATACGCCGGATGGATCAATAACCGCAGGCCCAACAATACGTGGAGCTGGATGGGTTTATGTTTGATCCAAACGCCGGATGGATTATTCCATCCGCCGTATGGATCGAAATTCCAGAAAGTATAAAATCGGCTGCATAAAACCATAACAGAGGACCATATATTCAATTAGGGTTTATTGTTTTCAGTTCCAGAGGTTTATTTACGAATTTTAGGAGTCTTTTGGAGGCAGTAGAGATCAAGATTGAAGTTCTTTCATTCTAGTTTCGAGTGGTTCGTCTTTTGATTTGGTATTACTCTCGTTTTTTCAATATCATTGATGATTTTGGTATTTTATAATCTGAGTTTTATATATCATATGATGAATTGAACATTTTAAGTAGTTGTGTAATTGATTAAGCTTGGATAATGATTATTGAAAGATTGTAATTGCATATTGAATCAAGTGTTTGATTGAAGATTATTATATTACCCGTTGAACCTTAATTATTGGTGGTTGTTAGTTAATTTCTTAACGTGATTAATAGTATTGATGAGATTGAGTTCCTTGGATATTATTGATTATTGATGGTTAACAAATCTAGGTTGTTGACCATTGCTTAATATATTGAGTTTGAGAGGTTAAGAAATTAAGTACTAGACAATCTAAAATGATTAAGATAATAAGAAATTATTAGGTATTGTTGATTCATACCATTAGGGTTAATTGTAATTAATTGTGACACCCAACGACTTAGGGTTATTGATTAACCTGCTAGAAACCTTAATTACGTGTGTTTAGTTTAGTATTAGGCTAGATACTTGTAATTACTTGTAACTATTTGTATATTTATGTGAATATACACCCCCGTAATTGATTTATATTACGCTTACGCAATTTGGTGAAATTGTGCAAAATAACTGGACGGAGTCCGACAGAATATACGACGTTGGTGAAAACCTTTTTATAAATAACTTTAATACATTCTTAGAAGTTATTTATCACTTATTATTATTTTGTTAAAATAATACACGAAAAACCTAGACGTTTCGGTTAAAACGTCTCAAACGCAACATAAACGCGCGGAACGCGCCCGACAATCGAACGAAAGTCAAAATATATTTCAATAATTTAAAATATATTATTTTGTATGAAATTATTATTGAAAACATCGTATAATAGTTGTCAAAGATAAACGTCTATTTAAAACGCTACGCGATTAAACCTCCTTAAAACGTGCACGTAAATCGAGGCCGACAACTTAACGAAACATTTTTATAAATGTTTTTCAAGTATTTAGAATAAATACTTCAAGTGAAAATGACGAAATTTAAATCGTTACTTAAAAACGCGTATTAAACGTTTAACGTATATATAAACGTCTAAACAATCGGGTAAACGAACGTAAAACGCAACAATTTAAGCTAGGAATGAAAAATGACCCTAATGCCCTTGGTGGGGCCCATGAGAACGACCAGCCACCCCCTCCCCCACTTAGATTTCATGCAAAAATCAATTATTGCTTTTACTTACAACCTCCATACATTAGTCATGCAAGTCCCATTTCCATTTTGACACTCAAACACTTTCACTCAAAGATTTCTCCACCTTCTCACTACCTTTTCTCTCTCACTTAAATCTCTGGAAATCTCAGCCCATTATCCACCTTCACACCACCATACACTACCATGAACCACCACTAACAACCACCACCATTTGCTACGGTTTTTCAAGCTCAAGAACATCATCTTCTTCATCATCACTTGTTCTTCATCACTTCCTTGTAAGGATTCTCAAGAACTTTCATTAATTTTACTTTCATGTTACTGATTATGATGTTATTAAGCTCCATCAAAAAGATTATGTCCAAATTCCTTACCAAAATACGTTTTTATAATTTATTCCTAAAAGATGTATAATCTGTCAACAAAAGCACAGTCTAGTAAAACGATCATATCTCGAGTTCTGGAAGAGTTAGACAACGAATGTTTTTTTAAAATTTGCGTATTCAAAAGATCTACAACTTTCGTGTTTTACACTTTTTCCAGAAATGTACACGATTTTCCCTACGAGTCGATTTATAGGACTGATCTGGAAGTTTTCGATAAAATTGTACGGTTCTTGCGCGGAATTAATTAAAAAAGTAAATGGACATTATAGAAGCTTAAATTTATATGTTAGGATCTAAACTAGTAGAAGAACATCTGGTAAAAATTGTGAAGTTTGATTTGGACCAGAAGTAGGTGAAATCATGTGGCGTAACAAACCGACAAAAACCGAAACATTGAAGCTTGAAGTTTTAAGATGCGTATTTAATACCGACACCTCGAAATAACTCCGACACAAACCGACAAGTTTTATAAACTTAATTAACTGAATTATATGGTTGGGTAAAAGTTTCGGGTCAAACCGAGTCGGTTTGACCAAGTCAACAAAAACGGCTCGGTTACTAAAAACGACAAAACTTACTATTTTTGGAAAGTGGTAACAAAAATGGTTTTGGGTGACTTAGTTAGTAACTTGGACCAAAAACTAAACTTAGAAAGCTTCCCGAAATAGAAACCGACATATAAATTGAGAAGTGACTCATAAAATCAGAAGTGACTCTATAAGTGACTCATAAAATCAGAAGTGACTCTATAAGTGACTCATAAAATCAGAAGTGACTCTATAAGTGACTCATAAAATCAGAAGTGACTCTATAAGTGACTCATAAAATCAGAAGTGACTCTATAAGTGACTCATAAAATCAGAAGTGACTCTATATGTGACTCATAAAATCAGAAGTGACTCTATAAGTGATTCATAAATTGAGAAGTGACTCATAAATCAGAAGTGACTCTATAAGTGACTCATAAATTGAGAAGTGACTCATAGTTTGATCAACCTTAACCAGTTTGACCAGGTTTGACCAGTTTGACCAGGTTTGACCAGTTGACCAGGTTTGACCAAGTTTGACCAGCTTTGACCAACGAGTTGACCAACTTTGACCTACGGTTTAAGGTTTATACAAGCTAAAATAATCTATTTGCAACACACGATTTGTACTACTGAATAGCATACAACAAAACAAACTTGATAATAATGTCTAAATGAATTATTATTACAAACTTTCACCAACGGGTCATACACGTTTTTGATAAACGAACTTGAGTAACTTATTTGGACATACTAGTTGATGAACTAGCTTTAGGTGGACAATAACCCTCCACCTACACGATTGGCTTAAGTGGACATTAACCCCCACTTATACAATCGCTATAGATGGTCTTATGAGACATCTACTTACACAACCTTATACGTTTAGGACGTTAGAGGGTTGCACACCGGCTTACTTGCTTATTTGATATTTGCTTGCTACGTGCTAAACACTGGAGAGTTTCATAGCCCCCTTTTACTTGTTTTTGAACTGTTTTGGGGTGAGAATACATACACATGCTTTTACAGATTTTTACTTAAACAGAAGCAGAAACTTTTACAGATTTTACTTATGATTGCTGGAAACAGAAACAGAAACTTAAACAAAAACAGAAAGGATACTTATTGCATGAGTAGCAAAACTAATCCACTAATAAGTCCTCAATTTCATGGTTCGTTAATTTTTAAGCACGAATAATTGTGAATAGTACTATTGGGATTGACAATCCCGTCCGAGCTGGTCGCTCCAGCTAACCCACGGGCGCATAATTATTTGAATCAGGATGTGTCCCGGATTAGACACATAGAGGCAGCAGAATTTGTTAAAGCTTCGAATACATGAGCTCATGGCAATACTAAACAGGACTATAGTATACAATACTATAGTTTACAGAATCTTTATTATACAGAAACTTTGTTATGCAGAACTTGATTTTACACAGAAACTCTGTTATACAGAACTGGATCCATGCAGAACTTGATTTACTCAGAAACTCTATTTTTACAGAACTGGATCCATGCAGAAGTTGTTTACTCAGAAACTCTATTTTTACAGAACTATGTTTTACAGAACTTACTTATACAGGATCACTATGATACAGAACTTATTTTACAAACAGAAAACATGGTGTTCACATGAATACTTTACAGATTAAACCTATGAACTCACCAACTTTATGTTGACCCTTTTAGTATGTATTCTCAAGTTTACAGACGCAGTAGGACTACCCACAGAAAATAGGACAGTAGGATGCTTTTGGAAAGCATAGCTCGAGTCGCATATTTTCAAACAAGAGATTTAATTGCATTATGATATTTTGTATCAACGATTATGTATTAGAAATCTCTAGACTATTTTTGCGAACTCTAATATTTTGGGATAACAGTTGTAAACATTCGATTTATGAAATGTAATATTTTACGAACGTCTCATGTAGAGGTCGTTTGCTTTAATCTTTGTGTTGTGATATTTGATTTGGTCGGCGCCCCCGTGACACCTCATACTTCCGCTGCCACGTGTTTTGGGGGTGCAACAGATTGGTATCAGAGCCTAAGGTTATAGCGAACTAGGAATGCATTAGTGACCTAGACTATGACCGTTAAGTTAGTATTCCTTGTTTAGTACGACTGGTTCAGCGATTGCATCAATTAAATTTAATTTAACATAGCCTGATCAACTATGTACAATTAAACGAGATTCGATGCAAGACCTGAAATGGTTATAGTGAACGAGAATACAGTAGCAGACGTAGACCGAGGATAGAACGGGACCAACCTTTGTACGTGCTTATGTGCTAGGTTTTTATATGTGTATATATATAACCTTAAGTTACAAACTTATCCGCCACCTTTCATGACAACCACTCCCACTACTACGTCATCCGACACAGAAAACTAGACTCAAAACTTACCTAATACTGTGGAGACTTCCACGGAAACCTACTCGCCTAACCGCATAGGGTAACTACATAATCGAATAGGACTCACTTGAGAAGAATCTACCTAAGGATTCGCCAACCAAACAAGTCACGTCTACTTCACCCTCTTCTTTCCGTTTGCAAACAAATCACTCGGGAACACGTATAGAACTTAAACCGTATGATACTTCATCACTTAGACGGACTATACCTACTTCAGCCACTTCACTTTCTCCACCCGCTCTCGACCTAGACATATGAATCGCGTGTGTTTTACACCCCTAGAAGGACTGACTGATAGCCCTCCTCGGACTAGACCTTATCCCATTCATACTATTTCTACTTGATCATGTTTGGTCACTATTTCGACACGTGTGTCAAGCGATTTACCCATAACTTGATTCGCGACTTTGAATGCTCCGAACACCTTTATCAAACATTCGTTCATTTCGAAACAATAACATATTCATGATTGACTACTTCAAGAACACTACTCGGTCATCATCATGACTAATTTTTGAAACTACGATTTGGCTATTTACAACTCTTGAGATGCGGAGAATCTTCCGACATGAATACCCCTCCATACGCATAGGAACCCGCTCATCATGCCGTTCTAGTACTAGCTGTTAGGCTACGCCACCACAAGAATAGAATAGACGATATGGATTTTTCACAGACGTAAACTTTCAACCGATTTTTGACAAAACAAAATTTTCAACACTTTTCAATAACCAGAGCTTTCAACGAATTTTTGCTAAACAGAGTCTTTCAACGTGCTGACAAGAGTTTCCAACGTATTTTGATTGACATTAAAGTTTTCAACAGATATTATGATGACATTTTTAATAAATAAAAACCGTACCTATAGACAAACACTTGATTTTCACTTAATTTTTCTCAAAGATCTATGTTTTCTAACGAATGATAACGACTTATACTTTGAAACATCTACGGGTCTTCTAACGATTTACATATTGGAAATACTTTTACAACGATTTATATTGGATGTGATCCAACGAATTACTCATAACTTGCGAATTGTTTACAAACTAGTTTATTGACAGTTTTAACAAACTATTTATTGGAATCCAATTTCTGCTTTCATTTTTCTTTTATCAAGATTTGATCACTACTTTGACTTGTACGTCAACGAATTACCCAATACCCGAGACATAATACACGCTTCCAACTACTTTTTCTACAACGAACCACATAGGAATGTTTTCCTACTACGAATCCTATGGTAAATGACCTTACTATGACTGACTATTTAGGAATATGATGTCGTGTAAACGGGGCTTTAGTTTTAAAATGGAAAATACCTAACTTACTACACACAACACAGGCAAGAATACCTGATCATATATAGTATAGCTCAGTAAGTCCGAGTCGAACACAGGGAACGGATGTCAATATTAACAAATTGGAAATCGATACAATTAATTAAGCAATAAAAATAGGGACGTTTTAGTTCCGATCGAACAATTGATAAACAATTATAAAAGAAATGATTATTTAAATAAAACTAAATTATTAAAATAAAGAAATCATAAAATAACTTAATTAAAGAAAATATTAAATTCAAATGGTAAAAGAAATGCATTTGCTTAGATTACTTTCCTCAAAATCTGGAAATCATGATATCAAGAATTGCTCACGTATGGATGTTATCGTGCTATAGCAAATGTATCAACCCTCCTTACAAGATAAATTGAATCAACACAATTAAGAAAGACATGAAGTTGTTTTCAACCCGCTAACAGTTCAATTTAACGTTGTCCACCTAATTGTGTTTTATATTAATTCAACACCGTTTATGTGATTTATTCTTATAACTTGAATCAACAAAGTCTATAACTATTTCTAGTTATCTTGTTCTTAAACAATTACTATCAATTATTAACCCTAACCAGTCAAACTCAATCTATTCGGTGATAATTCTCAATTAAAACCAACAATCATCAATAATCTTATGATCAAAAGGAACTCAATCTCAATTAATCATAAAACCACGTTAGGTAATTAGCAATATTCATTCAATAACCAAGGTTCAATGAATAAACACAAAAACATGAATAAAATCCAATACGATTCGCAATTTAAATAATCAATTCAGCATTTAAGTATCATCATCTAAGTAAATGCAATGAAAACTTAGCCACTCATATTATGACAGAAAATCAGATTCAAAAGCAACATCATAATCATAATCGAATGAAATAAAATAATGAATTCGAACCGAAATAATGAGATAATGATTGAACGAACGAAAGTCTTTGATTCCTCAAGCTTCAATCCCTTCAAAGTGCTCTGGAATAAGGGTTTTTTATCAGAGAATTCGTCTGGAGAAAAGTTGTGAAGTGTGTGTAAAAATGAGAGCAAAATGATCTTTTTAGGGTTTCCGTCGAGGCAATCCATACGCCGTATGGAATTCCATACGCCGTATGGATTGAAAAGCCCATGGGTTTGACCCGCGTAAACTGGCGGCCCGGCTCACTTCATCCATACGCCGTATGGATTCCATACGCCGTATGGATCAATTTTCCCAGCTTCTTCATCATCGACTTCCATTTCTTCACTTTTCCTCATTTTAACTTATTTTTCTTCAATTCTTGCTAGTTTTCCACTTCTTTTCCGATTCAAACTCCAAATAATTACTAAATGCAAATATGAACGAAATAAGTATCGCATTCAAATAAAATACATAAGAAATTAATCAAACTAGGGGGTAATTAGTACTATAAAATAGCACATTTTGGTGTTTATCAAACATCCCCCACTTGAATCCTACTTGTCCTCAAGTAGACTAGTGACTCAAAAATTCAAAACTTTAAATATGAACGGCAAACGATGCATAAAAGAACTTACAAACTACATAGCATTCGGCAAACCAAATTTTTATCTTAAAATCGATTCTACTTTAAAACTCAACAATCAAGAAACTCTACATGGGAACCATTCTAATATATTATTATTACACATAAAAGATAATTCACTCAGATTACCGATATTGTTGTCCACTTAAAAAATCTAAATTTCAGAAATTGAGCTCAACTTATTATTATTCTAGCAGGCCTTACCCTTGATTTTCAATAGCAAAATACTCTCATACAAATAACGTGTCACAATTTCCAAATAATGAACATCCAAATAAATCAATCATTTTTCAAGCCAAGACATTGGTGACAGGTCTGTACCTCAGTACAACAGAGCAACATAACTTGGCTTTGGTTTTTCAATTCATGAGTCCTTTATACTCTTTTTATTATTTTTTCTTTTTCTTAAATATACTGGCGGAAACCAGGTCTGTACTTTCGTACAATAGAGGAGACAACACCTAGTATATTCCCAAATGATGATAATTAGGATCCCAAAATTATGGATTATAACATGCTATCATATGAGAATTAAGATTATCATACCTTGCTAAATGATCCTCAAAGGATAACTGCTACTTTATTTATTACATTTCTTACTAGCTCAATAACTTCCATATAGATTGCCTATCGATACATCTCAAAATGAACTATCTAATATTAAGATTTACGATTACTTCATTCCTTGTATTCCCAAAGCATGTTACAAGATTGCTAAACTTTACATAGAAAACAATTTTAAAACAAAAATTTGGGTTGAAAAATGACTAACAGATAGAATGCATGCCTCTTAACCTAAATATTTTTCAATAGCTACCATTCACAAATTAAGGACAAATAGACTTCTTTTCCCCCATCCCCCACTTAGAAATATGCAATGTCCTCATTGCAAAAGATAACAAAAATAAAGGGAATAGAAAAGAAGTGAAACAGAAAAATCCCCTGATGGGCGTCTAGAGGTCGGTCGCGATTTGACTCGCGTCGTTGCGGTGCCTTCCTCCGGGCGCGTCCACCAGGGGGTGTTATAAAATTTGTAAATGTGGGGCCTAAGGATACTTAAACTATGGGGTATAGTAGTAAGTATGACCTAGGGTCGTTCTTCAAACTACAACGGGCATGGGATCTAGGTCTTTTGATTATCTTTTGTAATTTAGCAGGTTTATCAAAAGGTTGATAGGGGTTTTGGTTTTTTCTATTATAACTACTAATTTTAAACTAAACTAAACTAGAGGATAGGGGAGGTGAGGTGGCTACGAGAACAGCAGATTAACGCGAGTGTCTACTATGATAATTATATATGCTATTTAGGGGTAGTTATTTTAGTTAAGGTATTAGCTATGACGACGAAGTCAAGACTTAACAGACGTACTTGAAACAATCGATGACAACAAAGTACTCTACTTACAACCTTTCCTTAGCTCCCACGTATTTAAACGCTTGTACCAGTAGTAAGTTGTTTTACAGTATTTCCGTTGAAACATAAAAAGGTTCTTGTTATCTATCCTGAGTTATATGTCCTAATGAGCTATAACTACTAGCCTATTATATACCTAACGCGAAGTTGTCCACAATCAGATAAATAACATGTCACTAAGATAGCAGTTATAGAGTGTAAACTATACCGGAAGTTCTCCCAAATATAGCAACCAATTTAACCAACAGCCATCCTCGAGTCCTATTCCCCAATCTCGGACATTTGAGATATCCGAATCATGGCATGAATTGTTGAATGAACAAAAACATGAAACAAGGGTTTCCTACCGGAACAGGTTGGGATGGCCTGATCTAACGGCTGATTAAATTGTTCATCATTATTTCATATAAACCATCATAACTATTTTACGCGTGTTAAACTGATGTATGCAATTAATTTATACTCGAAAACCTAATCATATATCCAATAACACAAGTGATACTAGCATGCAAACCCTAAAGCAACAATCAAACAAGAACATGCGACAGAGCAGCATACAAGGATCAGTTTAATTTGTGCAGAGTAACTGGATAATTGGTTAAGTCACACATATTCCGAAAGTTCTCTCAAAAACATGCGTTAAATAAATTGAATCTAATCTATCTCTGATCCTACGCTCCGTGTCTCCCTCCGGTGTATTTCAACCAGGAGAACACCGGCCATGTCGAGTTCAACGATCATCAGACACAGAATAATAAGCGGCGTACCACCAGTTTGGGACCAGCAGTAAGTTACAAACCACAACATAAGTTGGATAGATAAACATTGGAGACGCAATTCATAGATTCAAATATATATCAACAGCATACGGACAGAATAACAGCGTCTTTACAATTGGAATCATTATTACAACGGATTGTGCCCACGACTTTCATAGCTTCCACGTTCCATACTACACACATTCGTGATGGTTCCGGCGCTATACAAATGAAAGCCGTATAACGTTACCTCCGTTGTTTCATAATATCCAATTGTATTTTAAAGTATAACTACCCTAGCATAATGATTATCATAGCAGACACAGATTTGTTTAGCTAAGCATGGCAATAATTCTAGCAAGCAATTCTAAATAATTATGACAACAGCACAACATATTTAAAACAACAAGATAGAAATTAAAATAAAACCTGACAAAGCGTAATTACAAATCTTGCGCAATCGCAGTCTCGGAGCACCTCCGTAAAGCTAAGCTAGAAGCTAATTTACTAGCTTAATTAAACTAACCTAAACTAATTATTTCTAGAGAGAGAGTAGAGAGAGAAAGGAAAGAAAGAAAACATATGATTTTAAAATGAGGAGGTGATGGTGTGTATTTATAGGATTTGCTCAGCCGTATTCCTCAACCGTATTCTAGCCTTCAAAATCTCAGCCGTATTCCTCAGCCGTATCAAGATTGCACATTGGATGACCAAAACATGCGATACGGTTGAATTTGGCCGTATACGGGAGAGATTGGCCGTATCGGGGGAGGGACAAGGCCGGATACGGGGGAGATTGCCCGTATACGGCTGGACCTTGGCCGTATACGGTTGGGACAGGCCGTATACGGCTTAGTCTTGGCAGTATACGGTTGGGCTTGGCCGTATACGGCTTGGCTCTCCCGTATCGTGGTCCGTCGGTTGCCTTGAATCTTCGTTTGGACGTAACTTCTTCATCCGATGTCCGTTTTCAGCGTTCTTTATATCCACGCGATCGTAATCTCCTGACGAAGAAAATGACATAGGTTAGAGGTCATAATTCTTAGTAGAGATTAAAAAGTGCTTAAAAGCGTGAACCGGAATGCTTATGATCGTATTCGTTATATTTATCGTGTTTTTTGACCATTTTAGATGATTTTTGAAATGTTGTCTATATTTTAGCCTTAATGATGAGTTTTGATAATAATGTATTGATTTTAGATATATTCATCATGTTTTGGGCTAAAAAGGTGAGAAAGTGACGCATAAAAACTTGACTTTTTACGTGTCATCATCCCCTGATTTGAAGGCAATTTGCTTGAAGGACTTCGTTCAGAAAAAAAATACAATAGCACACTTCCGTAGGCAACACGATTGCATTTAGCACATGCAATAAGCCTTTAAACCCATCGGTATCCCGAGTGGATGAGTTGTAGTCTCGTGAGGGTTTCCAGAGAACACACCCACAAAGTTCAAACCTGAAAACAAAAACAATAAAACAGAATACAAATTAACAAAATAACGGGTTGTCTCCCGAAAGCGCTTTTGTTTATCACGTCGGTAAGCTCGACATCTTGCTTCACCACTTAATTCAAATCCATCTCCAAATCACGCTTGGAGTCCCTTATATCACCATAGTACTTCTTCACTCTACTTCCATTGACTTTGAAAGTTTTTCCAGAATATCCTTGCAAATCAACAGCTCCAAACGGATAAACCTTGTCAACAACAAAGGGGCCAGTCCAGCGTGTCTTTAACTTTCCTGGAAACAAATGTAATCTAGAACTATACAACAGAACTTTATCACCCTTCTCGAATGTATGGTTCGACTTAAGACGAGCATCATGCCATTTCTTAGTTCGCTCTTTGAACAGTCTCGAATTGTCATAGGCATTTATTCTTAATTCATCCAACTCATTTAGCTGTGCCATTCTTTCCTTTCCAGCTAACTTCTCATCAAGATTGCACTTCTGTAGAGCCCAATATGCTTTATGCTCTAAATCAAAAGGCAAATGACAAGCCTTCCCATAAACAAGGCGATAAGGCGTTGTTCCAACTGATGACTTAAATGCTGTTCGTGCCGCCCATAATGCATCATCCAACTTGTATGACCAATTCTTAGGATTTCCTTCAACTGAACGTTCTAAAATACGCTTCAACCCTCTATTAGTCACTTCCACTTGACCACTCGTCTGTGGATGATAAGCAGTTGAAAACTTATGTTTAACTCCGTACTTTCGCAGCACTTTTTCCAATTGCAGATTTGTGGAATGTGTCCCTCGATCACTAATTAAAGCTTTCGGTGCTCCAAAGCGCAAAAATAACTGTTTAAGAAAATTTACCACAACTCGAGCATCATTTGTGGGTAATGCTTTTGCTTCGGCCCACTTAGAAACATAATCCACAGCCACAATGATGTATTTGTTTCCATTGCTAGGTGGAAACGGGCCCATGAAGTCTATCCCCCAGACATCAAAAATCTCACTTACCATAATTGGATTTTGCAACATTTCATCCTTCTTTGAGATTCTCCCAGTACGTTGGCAGGCATCGCATTCCTTCACATACTTGAATGCATCCTTATAAACTGTTGGCCAATAAAAACCTGCCTCAAACACCTTCCTTGCAGTGTAATTGGGACCATGATGTCCTCCAGCCAGACCATCATGACAGTGCTCTAAGATTATGTCGCATTCCTCTCCAGCTACACATCGTCGGACAATTCCATCGGCACACTGTCTGAACAGATATGGGTCTTCCCAAAAGTAATACCGTAAAGATGAGAAAAACCTCTTTCTTTGGTTGAAGTCCAATCCGGATGGAAGAGTCTTTGTAACTATAAAGTGTGCAATATCAGCGAACCATGGAAATTCATTCAGAATTGCTTTCAACAAGCTTTCATCAGGTTATTTATCTCAAATTTCCGTTTCATCCAACTTATCTAATTCTGGATTTTCCAGTCTTGACAGATGATCTGCAGCCAGATTTTCTGCTCCCTTCTTATCAAGAATCTCAATGTCAAACTCTTGCAATAACAAAATCCATCGCAACAACCTTGGTTTTGCATCTTGTTTTCCAAACAAGTATCTTAATGCAGAGTGATCGGTAAAAACAATAGTTTTTTACAGTACCAGGTAAGAGCGAAACTTATCAAACGCAAAAACAACAGCAAGCAATTCCTTTTCAGTCGTAGTGTAATTCTCATGTGCACTCGTCAAAGTCTTGCTTGCGTAATAAATAGGTTGAAACTTCTTATCAACCCTCTGGCCTAAAACTGCTCCTACAGCGTAATCACTGGCATCACACATCAATTCAAATGGAAGATCCCAATTTGGACTTATCATAATTGGTGCGGATACCAATTTCTCCTTTAAAATCTTGAACGCATCTTGGCACTCCTTTGAAAACTCGAACATAGCTTCCTTTTCCAACAACTTGTTCATAGGACGTGCTATCTTTGAAAAATCCTTGATGAATCTTCTATAGAACCCAGCATGTCCTAAGAAACTTCGTATTCCTTTAACATTTGTTAGATGAGGTAGCTTTGCTATGGCCTCAATCTTCGCTTGATCAACTTCAATACCAGCTCTTGAAATTTTATGCCCCAACACAACTCCTTCTCGTACCATGAAATGACATTTTTCCCAATTTAAGATGAGATTGGAACTCTCACACCTTTGCAACATCCTCTCAAGATTCATCAGACACTTATCAAAAGAATCTCCAAACACGGAAAAGTCATCCATGAATATTTTCATGCTTTCTTCTACCATATCATGGAAAATTGCCATCATGCACCGTTGAAATGTGGCGGGTGCGTTACATAGACCGAAAGGCATCCTCTGATAAGCGAAAGTTCTGAATGGGCAGGTGAAAGTAGTCTTATCTTGATCATTTGCATCAATTGGGATTTGGAAGTACCCGGAGAATCCGTCTAGAAAGCAATAATACTCTTTTCCAGCTAGACGTTCGAGCATCTGATCAATGAATGACAAAGGAAAGTGATCCTTGCGTGTCGCATTGTTCAACTTTCTATAATCGATACAGACCCTCCATCCAGTAACAGTTCTCGTGGGAATTAACTCATTCTTCTCATTCGCAACCACGGTCATACCTCCTTTTTTTGGCACAACATGAATGGGGCTGACCCATGGACTATTAGAAATTGGGTATATCAATCCAGAGTCAAGCAACTTTATGATTTCCTTCCTCACAACATCCGTAACCTTAGGATTTAATCGTCTTAATGGTTGCACAACTGGTTTGAAGTCAGATTCCATAAGGATCTTGTGCGTACAATATGATGGGCTTATTCCCTTGATATCACCAATTGTCCAAGCTATGGCATGCTTATGTTCCTTCAGAACTTTTAGCAGACTTTCCTTCTCGTTTGCTGATAGCTTAGATGAGATGATAACTGGCAGATCCGACTCTCCTTGTAAGTATGCATATTCCAAATGGGTCGGTAAATCTTTCAATTCTAACTTTGGTGGTTCTTCAAAAGAAGATTTAACTGCCAACACCTCATCTCGTGAACAAGGAATCCCATACATAGTGATGCGAGTCTCCTTTTTGACTAAAATACCATCAGTCTCAACCGATTCTTCATTCTCTATTGGCTGATTATTTTCTAACTCCTCATCACTCTCGAACTCTAGCTCCTCAAGCATCTTATCGAATTCTTCAATATCTCTAATTGCTTCTATGCTTCCCGTCCATCCTTCCAGAATCATGGGATCAAGATCTTCATCCTTCGTTAGACTTTGAAGGAACTCCTCATCATCAGTCATTTCTCTAGCACTCACAAAGTAGCAAGTATCATCAACTGCAGTAGGATATCGCATTGATTTGTTGACATCAAACACTACTTCATCGTCTCCTAACCTCAGAGTGATTTTTCTATCATGAACATCAATCAATGCCCTTGCAGTGGCTAGAAAAGATCTTCCCAGAATGATAGGTACCTTTTTATCTTCAACCATGTCTAGAATGATGATATCACACGGAAAAACAAACCTATCTACCTTAACTAGCACATTCTCTACCATGCCCCTAGGATATTGAACTGAACGATCTGCTAACTCAATGCACATTCTAATTGGCTTTGGTTCCCCTAACTTAAGTCTGGCATACATAGTATAAGGCATTATCGATATGCTTGCCCCCAAGTCAGCCAATGCATGAGTAAGGTCTAAACTTCCAATCAGACAAGGAAGGGTAATACTCCCAGGGTCTTTCATTTTCGATGGAAGTTTATTTTGCATAACTGCTGAACATCGCTCGTTCATTGTCACCGTGGTTGCCTCCATCAGTTTGCTCTTATTAGTTAAAAGTTCCTTCAGATACTTTGCATACTTTGGCATTTGAGCAATGGCTTCCACGAATGGGATGTTAATGTGCAGTTGCTTCAGATTCTCTAGGAACTGGTGGTATTGAGCATCATCCTTACCTCTTCGCAAAGCTGCTGGATAAGGTGGTGGCGGAGCATGATCCTTTGCATATTGCTTATCTTTAGCAATTCTTTCAGCCTCAGTGTCCACCTTGGGACTTTCCACAACTTCCACTTCCTTCTCTTTTTGCGGTAGGGGTTGAGAAACAGGTTTCTTTTTTGGAATGAGGTCTTCGAAACCCCTTCCACTCCGGGTGATCACCGCTTTCGCCTGATCCCGTGGATTGGTCTCAGTGTATCCAGGTAGAGTCCCAGGGAATCTCTCTTGAAGAACTTTGGCTATGTTGGAAACATCGCCTTCAATCTGCTTAATCACAGCTCCTTGATTTCTCAATGCAGCGTCGGTGGCATCAATCCTTTGTCCAGAGCTCGTAATGAATTTCTCATTGGAGGTGAGAAACTTACCCATCATTTCTTCTAAATTGTCTTGCTTATCTGAAGATGATGCACCCTGTTGATCCTTGGTGAAAAATCCTGGTTGAGTTTGGCGAAACTGTCGCCCTCCATCTTGGTATGGTCTTCAAAAGAAGTTTCCACCGCCCTGACGATATGGTGCTTGAGCTTCTCCATACTTGACTTCCTCAGTCTTTTCTCCCGTTCGCATCTCGGGGCAATCCTTCACTAAATGGCTTCCTCCACAGTTGTCGCATCCCACTTGGATAGCATGGACAGTCTCAGTAACCTTCTTGATATCTCTGCCCATGTTGTCTAGCTTAGCGGTGATGGCTGCAAACCCATCTTCATCATTCACAGACCTCTTCCGTCTAGAAGTGCCATCATCCCATAACTGAGAGTGTTTCGCTTGGTCGCGAATGGCAGTCAAAGCATCACGAGGGATCTTCTTGGGAATAGGCCCTTGGGAATCCAGTTGTTGTCTCGTGGCGCGATCCACTCCTTTATAGAAAATACTCACGATTTGCTGATCGTTCAGGTCGTGCTGCGGGCACTTATGCATTAGATCCTTATATCTCTCCCAAGCTTGGTGTAGCGACTCATCCATTTCTTGCTTGAAATTTCTGATCTCGTCAATCATCTTTGAAGTTTTGGAAGGCGGACAATACATCTTCAGAAACTTAGTGCGAAGGTCTTCCCATGTGGTGATGGACCCAGCTGGCTCGTTTTGAATCCATCTCTTAGCAACTCCCTTGAGTGTGATTGGGAATACCCTGATCATAACTTGATCGCGTGTGATGTTAGGAACGTTGAACATATCAGCTATCTCCACGATTTTCTCCACATGATCATTAGCATCCTCCCTTTCTTCTCCTCGAAAAGGATTCTCCCTAAGCTCCTTGAGGAACTGTCCTTTGATTTCAAACTCCACATCTTGTGCAATCGCTGGCCTTACTACTCCAGTGCCACGGTCATTACGCATCCGACTCGAATACTCTTCGAGCGTTATGTTGGCGATATCTTCTGCCATTGTGTTATCTGGTTGATCGTTAAAAAGAAATCGTAGGCACTCTCCAAAATCGCTTTCTAGATACGAACGGTAGTTCCTGATTCGTGGGGTAAAAAGGTTATTGGTAAAAACCTCGAAGTCGTCGCTAAGAAAGGTGTTAATTAACGGCGAGTTTGGTGGTGCGGAAGCAGCGCGTCTTCTTTGATGAAATATACGTTCAGGTTCTTCAAAAGGGTCGGTTGGGTTTGGAACTGTTGTTCGGGTCATAAACTCCAGTAGCGTACCTGGCAAATCAGCAGAACAGGCTACCTAACGACCCTAACTTATAACTAATAGTGAAAAGGAAATTAACTAATCAAGTAACAAATAAATAATAAATTAACTAAAAATTATAAACAAAAGACAACTTCCAATTTATTTAACTGAAACAAACCGTTCCCCGGCAGCGGCGCCAAAAACTTGATGTCGTGTAAACGGGGCTTTAGTTTTAAAATGGAAAATACCTAACTTACTACACACAACACAGGCAAGAATACCTGATCATATATAGTATAGCTCAGTAAGTCCGAGTCGAACACAGGGAACGGATGTCAATATTAACAAATTGGAAATCGATACAATTAATTAAAGCAATAAAAACAGGGACGTTTTAGTTCCGATCGAACAATTGATAAACAATTATAAAAGAAATGATTATTTAAATAAAACTAAATTATTAAAATAAAGAAATAATAAAATAACTTAATTAAAGAAAAAATTTAATTCAAATGGTAAAAGAAATGCATTTCTTAGATTACTTTCCTCAAAATCTGGAAATCATGTTATCAAGAATTGCTCACGTAT
Organism: Helichrysum umbraculigerum; assembly: GCA_949592205.1. NCBI lineage: Eukaryota > Viridiplantae > Streptophyta > Magnoliopsida > Asterales > Asteraceae > Helichrysum > Helichrysum umbraculigerum. Next base: position 17,011,432 of record CATIUR010000007.1, on the reverse strand, counting down.
GGATGTTATTGTGCTATAACAAATGTATCAACCCTCCTTACAAGATAAATTGAATCAACACAATTAAGAAAGACATGAAGTTGTTTTCAACCCGCTAACAGTTCAATTTAACGTTGTCCACCTAATTGTGTTTTATATTAATTCAACACCGTTTATGTGATTTATTCTTATAACTTGAATCAACAAAGTCTATAACTATTTCTAGTTATCTTGTTCTTAAACAATTACTATCAATTATTAACCCTAACCCGTCAAACTCAATCTATTCGGTGATAATTCTCAATTAAAACCAACAATCATCAATAATCTTATGATCAAAAGGAACTCAATCTCAATTAATAATAAAACCACGTTAGGTAATTAGCAATATTCATTCAATAACCAAGGTTCAACGAATAAACACAAAAACATGAATAAAATCCGATCCAATACGATTCGCAATTTAAATAATCAATCCATCAATTAAGTATCATCATCTAAGCAAATGCAATGAAAACTTAGCCACTCATATTATGACAGAAAATCAGATTCAAAAGCAACATCATAATCATAATCGAATGAAATAAAATAATGAATTCGAACCGAAATAATGAGATAATGATTGAACGAACGAAAGTCTTTGATTCCTCAAGCTTCAATCCCTTCAAAGTGCTCTGGAATAAGGGTTTTTTATCAGAGAATTCGTCTGGAGAAAAGTTGTGAAGTGTGTGCAAAAATGAGAGCAAAATGATCTTTTTAGGGTTTCTGTCGAGGCAATCCATACGCCGTATGGATTGAAAAGCCCATGGGTTTGACCCGCGTAAACTGGCGGCCCGGCTCACTTCATCCATATGCCGTATGGATTCCATACGCCATATGGATCAATTTTCCCAGCTTCTTCATCATCGACTTCCATTTCTTCACTTTTCCTCATTTTAACTTATTTTCTTCAATTCTTGCTAGTTTTCCACTTCTTTTCCGATTCAAGCTCCAAATAATTCCTAAATGCAAATATGAATGAAATAAGTATCGCATTCAAATAAAATACATAAGAAATTAATCAAACTAGGGGGTAATTAGTACTATAAAATAGCATATTTTGGCGTTCATCAGAATACTTGCCCTACTTATAGTACACGGGGAAAATTTTCCAAACGTATACGAACGGATGTGTTTACATCACGAAATAACAATCAGAACAACAACGCTCGACAGAACCCATAACATTGTTACGGGTACGTTACCTCTCAATAACTTGACTATTTTCAATCTTATTCGGTAATAAATTACGCGATCGCGCCCCACAGACTTAGAAGCTAAGAATAACGCATAAATAACATATTGATTTTAGCCGTGAAATCGTAATTCAGAACCTCATTTCGAACTTAGGAGACAAAACTTTTCTCCCTAGACATAATAAACCATCGGAATTTCCATTCTCTTTCCTTTCTCGATGCCACTCAAAATCCCATCCGAATCGTTGCCATGAGAAAACTATTGTATTCTTACTGTTACTAGTAGAACACCGATCTAACGTGGAGAGAAAAGTTAAACAAGAATTGTTTCATTAAGAAACCTACAGAAACCTTACAACAGAAAACCAAGAACTTAGACCTTGTTGGCTTACCCATCATCAAGGCCCGGTGAATCTTAAGACGAGGTCTGAATTCACTAGAACCACCCACTTACTCTCTCACTGACCCCACACAGACCGTGACTGAAAACAAATTTCGGGACGAAATTCTCCTAACAGGGGGAGAATGTGACACCCGACGACTTAGGGTTACTGATTAACCTGCTAGAAACCCTAATTACGTGTGTTTAGTTTAGTATTAGGCTAAATACTTGTAATTACTTGTAACTATTTGTATATTTATGTGAATATACACCCCCGTAATTGATTTATATTACGCTTACGCAATTTGGTGAAATTGTGCAAAATAACCGGACGGAGTCCGACAGAATATACGACGTTGGTGAAAACCTTTTTATAAATAACTTTAATCCATTCTTAGAAGTTATTTATCACTTATTATTATTTTATTAAAATAATACACGAAAAACCTAGACGTTTTGGTTAAAACGTCTCAAACGCACAGAGAACGAAAGTCAAAATATAATTTAATAATTTAAAATATATTATTGGGAGATTTACATATATCCCCACCTTAAACCATCTAAATATCATATATACCCAATTTGATTTAAAAATTGCATATATACCCAAATTCTCAATTTATTCATAATTAAAACTCTATAATCATGAATAATAATCTACTAATCTACTAATGACCACTATACCCTTAATCTTTTCACAAAAGGATGCAAACCCTATCATTTTTGTTCATCAATGGCCAATCAGTTCCAAACTAACCTCAAAATTCAAAGCTTCTAGTAACCAACCATCCATTATCAATCGAAATTGTTATCATTAAATTTTATTTATTTATTTATTTTTACAAGGTTCTCATTTCTTTTCTGTCCTTTATAATCCTTTTTCTTTATAATTTTCTTTTTTCTCCCGATGCTTGTACATTTTCCCTACCTTCATTTGGATTGTTTTTATGATTTTAATCACAGGTATTATATATACGCAATGCGTTGATGCGGATTATAGATTAAGATGTGGATACTTGTAATTGATTTTATGTTTGAAGTTTTTATATAATAAAATTAGAGAAAATAAAAAACAAGGAAAAAAATCTTTTCTGCATGTGATGGCATCTAATCTAACTGGTTAGTTTGTACACAATTCGATTGAGATATAATATTTGAAAACTTATGTTGTTGAGGAGAGAGATATGAATAAGGGCATAATAGTCACTAGTGGATTAATAAATTATTATTAGTAATTTTAGAATATTAATTATGAATAAATTTAGAATTTGGGTATATATGTAATTTTGAGATCAAGTTGGGTATATATGTTATTTAGATGGTTTAAGGTGGATATATATATGCAATTCTCCCTATATTATTTTGTATGAAATTATTATTGAAAACATCGTATAATAGTTGTCAAAGAAAAACGTCTATTTAAAACGCTACGCGATTAAACCTCCTTAAAACGTGCACGCAAATCGAGGCCGACAACTTAACGAAACATTTTTATAAATGTTTTTCAAGTATTTAGAATAAATAATTTAAGTGAAAATGACGAAATTTATATCGTTACTTAAAAACGCGTATTAAACGTTTAACGTATATATAAACGTCTAAACAATCGGGTAAACGAACGTAAAACGCAACAAATTAAGCTAGGAATGAAAAATGACCATAATGCCCTTGGTGGGGCCCATGAGAACGACCAGCCACCCCCTCCCCCACTTAGATTTCATGCAAAAATCAATTATTGCTTTTACTTACAACCTCCATACATTAGTCATGCAAGTCCCATTTCCATTTTGACACTCAAACACTTTCACTCAAAGATTTCTCCACCTTCTCTCTACCTTTTCTCTCTCACTTAAATCTCTGGAAATCTCAGCCCATTATACCATAAACTACCATGAACCACCACTAACAACCACCGCCATTTGCTAGGGTTTTTCAAGCTCAAGAACATCATCTTCTTCATCATCACTTGTTCTTCATCACTTCCTTGTAAGGATTCTCAAGAACTTTCATTAATTTTACTTTCATGTTACTGATTATGATGTTATTAAGCTCCATCAAAAAGATTATGTCCAAATTCCTTACCAAAATACGTTTTTATAATTTATTCCTAAAAGATGTATAATCTGTCAACAAAAGCACAGTCTAGTAAAACGATCATATCTCGAGTTCTAGGAAGAGTTAGACAACGAATGTTTTTTTAAAATTTGCATATTGAAAAGATCTACAACTTTCGTGCTTTACACTTTTTCCATAAATGTACACGATTTTCCCTACGAGTCGATTTATAGGACTGATCTGGAAGTTTTCGATAAAATTGTACGGTTCTTGCGCGGAATTAATTAAAAATGTAAAGGGAAATTATAGAAGCTGAAATTTCTATGTTAGGATCTAGACTAGTAGAAGAACATCTGGTAAAAATTGTGAAGTTTGATTTGGACCAGAAGTAGGTGAAATCATGTGGCGTAACAAACCGACAAAAACCGAAACATTGAATCTTGAAGTTTTAAGATGCGTATTTAAAACCGACACCTCGAAATAACTCCGACACAAACCGACAAGTTTTATAAACTTAATTAACTGAATTATATGGTTGGGTAAAAGTTTCGGGTCAAACCGAGTCGGTTTGACTAAGTCAACAAAAACGGCTCGGTGGCTAAAAACGACAAAACTTACTATTTTTGGAAAGTGGTAACAAAAATGGTTTTGGGTGACTTAGTAACTTTGACCAAAAACTAAACTTAGAAAGCTTCCCGAAATATAACTGACATATAAATTGAGAAGTGACTCATAAAATCAGAAGTGACTCTATAAGTGATTCATAAAATCAGAAGTGACTCTATAAGTGACTCATAAATTGAGAAGTGACTCATAAATAAGAAGTGACTCTATAAGTGACTCATAAATTGAGAAGTGACTCATAGTTTGACCAACCTTAACCAGTTTGACCAGGTTTGACCAGTTTGACCAGGTTTGACCAGGTTTGAACAGTTTGACCAGGTTTGACCAGTTTGACCAGGTTTGACCAGCTTTGACCAACGAGTTGACCAACTTTTACCTACGGTTTAAGGCTTATACAAGCTAAAATAATCTATTTGCAACACACGATTTGTACTACTGTATACAACAAAACAAACTTGATAATAATGTCTAAATGAATTATTATTACAAACTTTCACCAACGGGTCATACACGTTTTTGATAAACGAACTTGAATAACTTATTTGGACATACTAGTTGATGAACTAGCTCTAGGTGAACAATAACCCTCCACCTACACGATTGGCTTAAGTGGACATTAACCCCCACTTATACAATCGCTATAGATGGTCTTATGAGACATCTACTTACACAACCTTATACGTTTAGGACGTTAGAGGGTTGCACACCGGCTTACTTGCTTATTTGATATTTGCTTGCTACGTGCTAAACACTGGAGAGTTTCATAGCCCCCTTTTACTTGTTTTTGAACTGTTTTGGGGTGAGAATACATACACATGCTTTTACAGATTTTTACTTAAACAGAAGCAGAAACTTTTACAGATTTTACTTATGATTGCTGGAAACAGAAACAGAAACTTAAACAGAAACAGAAAGGATACTTATTGCATGAGTAGCAGAACTAATCCACTAATAAGTCCTCAATTTCATGGTTCGTTAATTTTTAAGCACGAATAATTGTGAATAGTACTATTGGGATTGACAATCCCGTCCGAGCTGGTCGCTCCAGCTAACCGACGAGCGCATAATTATTTGAATCAGGATGTGTCCCGGATTAGACACATAGAGGCAGCAGAATTTGTTAAAGCTTCGAGTACATGAGCTCATGGCAATACTAAACAGGACTATAGTATACAATACTATAGTTTACAGAATCTTTATTATACAGAAACTTTGTAATGCAGAATTTGATTTTACACAGAAACTCTGTTATACAGAACTGGATCCATGCAGAACTTGATTTACTCAGAAACTCTATTTTTACAGAACCGGATCCATGCAGAAGTTGTTTACTCAGAAACTCTATTTTTACAGAACTATGTTTTACATAACTTACTTATACAGGATCACTATGATACAGAACTTATTTTACAAACAGAAAACATGGTGTTCACATGAATACTTTACAGATTAAACCTATGAACTTACCAACTTTATGTTGACCCTTTTAGTATGTATTCTCAGGTTTACAGATGCAGTAGGACTACCCATAGGAAACAGGACAGTAGGATGCTTTTGGAAAGCATAGCTCGAGTCGCATATTTTCAAACAAGAGATTTACTTGCATTATGATATTTTGTATCAACGATTATGTATTAGAAATCTCTAGATTATTTTTGCGAACTCTAATATTTTGGGATAACAGTTGTAAACATTCGATTTATGAAATGTAATATTTTACGAACATCTCATATAGAGATCGTTTGCTTTAATCTTTGTGTTGTGATATTTGATTTGGTCGGCGCCCCCGTGACACCTCATACTTCCGCTGCCACGTGTTTTGGGGGTGCGACAGATTGGTATCAGAGCCTAAGGTTATAGCGAACTAGGAATGCATTAGTGACCTAGACTATGACCGTTAAGTTAGTATTCCTTGTACAATCGCTATAGATGGTCTTATAAGACATCTACTTACACAACCTTATACGTTTAGGACGTTAGAGGGTTGCACACCGGCTTACTTGCTTATTTGATATTTGCTTGCTACGTGCTAAACACTGGAGAGTTTCATAGCCCCCTTTTACTTGTTTTTGAACTGTTTTAGGGTGAGAATACAATCACATGCTTTTACAGATTTTTACTTAAACAGAAGCAGAAACTTTTACAGATTTTACTTATGATTGTTAGAAACAGAAACAGAAACTTAAACAGAAACAGAAAGGATACTTATTGCATGAGTAGCAGAACTAATCCACTAATAAGTCCTCAATTTCATGGTTCGTTAATTTTTAAGCGCGAATAATTGTGAATAGTACTATTGGGATTGACAATCCCGTCCGAGCTGGTCGCTCCAGCTAACCCACGGGCGCATAATTATTTGAATCAGGATGTGTCCCGGATTAGACACATAGAGGCAGCAGAATTTGTTAAAGCTTCTAATACATGAGCTCATGGCAATACTAAACAGGACTATAGTATACAATACTATAGTATACAGAATCTTTATTATACAGAAACTTTGTTATGCAGAATTTGATTTTACACAGAAACTCTGTTATACAGAACTGGATCCATGCAGAACTTGATTTACTCAGAAACTCTATTTTTACAGAACTGGATCCATGCAGAAGTTGATTTACTCAGAAACTCTATTTTTACTGAACTATGTTTTACAGAACTTACTTATACAGGATCACTATGATACAGAACTTATTTTACAAACAGAAAACATGGTGTTCACATGAATACTTTACAGATTAAACCTATGAACTCACTAACTTTATGTTGACCCTTTTAGTATGTATTCTTAGGTTTACAGACGCAGTAGGACTACCCATAGGAAACAGGACAGTAGGATGCTTTTGGAAAGCATAGCTCGAGTCGCATATTTTCAAACAAGAGATTTAATTGCATTATGATATTTTGTATCAACGATTATGTATTAGAAATCTCTATACTATTTTTGCGAACTCTAATATTTTGGGATAACAGTTGTAAACATTCGATTTATGAAATGTAATGTTTTACGAACGTCTCATATAGAGGTCGTTTGCTTTAATCTTTGTGTTGTGATATTTGATTTGGTCGGCGCCCCCGTGACACCTCATACTTCCGCTGCCACGTGTTTTGGGGGTGCGACATTAATCGTGAATACTTAATGCATAATTTAGGGCAAAACACACAATAGAGCACCATTCTTGTGACATCGGATCGATGTTTAATGTGGAACCCTAAATTATAGTAATTAGTTAGACCCGAATCGTTGGCTAATTTACATTCAATTTAGAATCTTTGATTAGTAACTAAGTTGATATAAAAGAAATCACAATTAAATAATCAATATGCGATGAATCCGGATATATGAATCTGAGTGAAGTTAATTATACAATTACTTATTCCTTCCTATTAATTCCTATCTATTCTTTATTTTAAGTATTTTTATTGTTTTACTTATTATTTCAATTAATATGTTCGCACGGAACTAAAACGTCCCCCTATTTACTGCTTTTCTAGTTAATTAGTATTTTCTATTTTAATTAAATAACCACCGTTCCCTGAGTTCGACTCGGACTTACCAAGTCTATACTTACATTTGATCAGGTATTCTTGCCTGGTTGTGTGAAAAGTATTTATTAGGTATTTCCATTTGTAAATTGTAAAACAAGACCTTTCACGACACATCAGAGATGCATCAACATTTTCTTCAATCAATTCCTCCTCCTCATCCTGCAAAATAGGGTTAGAAATATTTCGATTCTTGACTTGAGGTAGTGGAAGTTCCTTCCCGCTCCTTGTGGTGATAACATTTACATGTTCATTTCTTGCGGGTGGTGGTTGGTATGGTTTTGATCCACTTGTGGATGTTTGCCTCGGGTTTTGTTAGGTGTTGCTTGGTAAACCACCGGTTGGTCTACTACTTTGCCCTTCCGACAAACGATCCATCTTTCATTCCAATTCTTGAATGGAAGCTTGTTGGTTCTTTTGGCCTTGCTCCATGCTTAACCTTATGTTTTTCATTTAGGTCTTCAATCTTTCGGTACAAGCATCTTGTTTTGCCATGAACTCTTTCATCATTTGCTCCATCAGTGACAAGGTTGGTTCTTGTTTTTGAACCGGAGGTGAGTTGTGGTTTGGGTTTTGATTGTAGCCTTGGTTTTGGTTTTGGTTTTGGTTTTGGGTGTAGCTTTGATTAGGTCTAGAGAATCGGATTCCTTGGTTGTAGTTTCCCCCTTCGTATCCTCCCGGACCTCTATTTGGGTAACCACCCCGTTGGTAGTTGCTATTTTGTCGGAGATAGCTTACATCTTCCTCATCCCCCATGATCGGTTGATCATCTTGCATACAACTTACCGTGGCATGATTACCACCACACTTACCACATCCATCTCTAAGCTCTTTAATCTCACCCTTGAGAGTTTTAAATTGCGAATCAAACTTGGAAGAAATTGCCTTCAATTCCTTCATCATGGCCGAGTTATCCGAGCTTCCACCACCACTACTACCTTCCGCGAAGGCAACATGCTTCCTAACCGGCTTACCTCCCTTATCCTTAGCCCAATTCAAACTTTGGATCACCTTGTCTTCAAGTACCTTCCACACTTCATTAGGCATTTTATAAAGGAATAAACCTCCTCCCGAGGCATCAAGCACATTGGCCGATTGAATGTCAAGACCATTGTAAAATAATGTTATGATTTCTGCTTTCGACACTCCATGACCATGACAATTCCTCAACATCTCTTTCATTCGGCACCAAGCTTCTACCAAAGTTTCACCCACTTGTTGCTTGAAATCCCGAATGTCTTTCAACAACCTTTCGGCCAAAGCCGGAGAAAAATACCTACTAACAAACGCTTCCCTCATTTGATCCCAAGTTCTAATCGTATTCGGTTCAGGCTCTTGGTACCAAATCTTCGCTTCACCACATAAGGACATAGGAAAAGTCCTTAGTCTAATGATTTCATCCATATCCTGCCCATACTTGAACATATCCCCAATTTCAAGAAAACTTGCAATGTGCTTGTGCGGATCGGCCCGCACTCTCCCATCAAATTGGGAATCCTTGATGAGTTGCATATGATGCCCTTTCAAAGAAAAATTGTTGTTGTCGATGTTTTGCCTTTGAATGGCCGAACCAGGTGTAGGTGCAACGGTCCTAGTTTGTGACCAAATAGGTGTATCATCTTCATCCGCCATCTCGTCCTCAACTTCAACAACCTCTTCCTCTTCGTGTTGTGATACGAGTTCATCTTTAAAGGTTTCCTCAATAATCTCGTTTCCCGAAGATGACTCGGTTTCCGTTTGACTATTTGTTGAATCCGTCGGTCTTTGCTTTGGTTTCTTCCCTCGTTTCTTCTTGGTGGTTTTCTCCGGATTGGACAAAGGACTAAGGAGCTCTTTACCGGAGCTCCTTGTGTTCATACACTACCAAATAAGCCTGTAAGAGCACAAAAGATAAAACTGTCAAATGCACCGGCGCAACACAATTAAAAGTAACTTTCCAAGAATAAATTCCTTGAAAGGGTCAATTAATCACACTTAAAATATAATCTAAAACACAAGTTCCCCGGCAGCGGCGCCAAAAACTTGATGTGCAAAATCTTGTTATAAAATTTATCGTTGAAATATGAACAAGAAAGTACCGTACTAGACCAAAACACAACCGGGCAGTGGACCCTGTCGTGTAGTAGTATAGTTGGATAAGTTTGGGTTCGAACACAGGGAACTTAGTTTTTAGATGAATAAAGTTAAGTGTGAGTAATTTAAAAAATAAAATAAAAGTTGGGTTTGTGTGACCTCGTTGTCACGTTGCTTAAAACTACAATTTTTAGTTAAACTAGGCAAGTGGACTCTAAAGATTCAAAGTGATTGGTTGGTAACTTTCGTATATTAAAACAATACTTGTTTGGACTAGGTCACTAGTGATTTCGGGGTGAACGGTTAAAAACCGGTTTGAATCATGCAAAAGTGAATATCAATTGAATAAGGCATAACATTCGCCAACACCTAGTAATCAACTTCAATTCATGGCCTTATAACTTAATCAAGTAACAAACATTCGCCATGGTTACCAACTTGCACATTTGAGCTTAAAATATCTAGCTTATTCCAAAGTTACATTTGCAAATTTGTTCAATCATTCAAAGATAAACAATTGATAATAAATTACCCAATAAAAGACGTTCGCCATATTTACTAGCAATTCACCAAATAAATCTAGTTAAATGTTCCAAAGCTCAAATATACAAGTTTCATAGATTAAACATAAGGTTCAAGTCTCAAGTTTACGATTCATCCAAATGAAGGACATTCGCCATAATCACAAGTTTATATGTGTTTAGCACATTTGTATAACTTATACCAATTTTCATAATCATGAACAAAGGTTCATTCATACATGGACATACAAATGAAGCAATTTAACTTAACAACAAACATTCGCTATAGTTATTTAGTTGAAATTACCAATTAGTTTCACAAATTTGTTGAGCCAAAACACATACAACTTAAGGACGAACCTTAAACTCAAGCGTAATCAAGCATAATCAAACACCAAAGAAAATCGCCCCTAATCACTAGCTAAATCATCCAAACAAGTAAATATGAAACTAGCCACTCATCATACAAATAATCATCAAACAATTGCAAGTAATTGGAGAAATCATAAAATTGCTTGAAATTAAATGAAATGAAATTGTACCAAAGAGATTACACTAATTGAAGTAATTGTTCTTGGTGAAATTTGTTGCTTGATGTTTCTTCTCTACAAATTTCCAAGTGTATTACAAGCAAATCAAGTGGATTGAGTGGTAAAAATGAAGTGAAATGGAGTGGAAGTAGGTTGGGTCGTGGTTTTCTTTTTGAGAGAAAAGAAACCAGAACACCAAAGTGTGTCGATCGTATGTGAGATGAGATGATGATATCTGATAACCCCCAATTTTAGGGTTAATAATCCCCATTTTATTTGCTTCCAACCAAGGTGTAAAGAGAAGGAGGGAAAGTATTAACCAAAAAATGGTTGGAGGAATTAATTGCTCCCTCATTCTCAACTGCACACGTCTGTAAAATCCACCAGGTCCGCGAGCATTTTATCAAGATCTGAGAGAAGCACAGTGCCCCGCCTTTTTAGCCGTTCGGCTCATCAAGTCCAGCCGATCGGCTTCTTTGATCACGAACCCAAGCTTCCAACAAGGCCGAGATGCTGTAAAGGATTTGAACTAAAAGAGACGATCATCTATCTTTACCCGATCGGTTGTCAAGTGCTACCCGATCGGCTCGGCTGGTATAGCCGATCGGCTGTGGCTTGTTTCCAGGCTAGCATCAGTTCAGCATCAGACTTAGCTCAGATTTCGACCCCTTTCACCACATTGCATGCTTTTTGATAAACGCCAAAATGTACTAAATTATAGTACTAATTACCCCTTCGTTTAATAGGTTTCTAATGCATTTTGTGTGAATAAGATACTTATTTCGTTCATATTTGCATTTAGGAGTTTATTTGGAGCTTGGATTGAAAAGAAACGGAAAACGAGCTTATTTGGAAGAAAAGTTGCTAAAAGAATAAAACATTGGACAATAGAAGATTGGATTGAAGAAAAGAAGCTAAGAGAGTGAAGATATGCAATATTGGATTGGATTGAAGTGTAAATGAAGCTCGAATCGGAATAAAAAATGAAAGATGAGCCGAAAATGGAGGAAGAATGTAAAAGCTGAGTTTTCAGACAGCTGTTAGTATTTTCGCCATAACTTTCTTATACGAACTCCGATTGAGGTGATTCAACTTGGAGAATTTAGCTAACACATAGGGCTACAACTTTCGTTTTTTCCATTTTTTCTGAAAATGCATCCATACGGCGTATGGATGTCCATACGCCGTATGGATTGAAAATGGGCTAAAAACTGATAACGCGGGCTGGAATTTATGGGCTTTTACATCCATACGCCGTATGGAAGTTCCATACGCCGTATGGATGACTTTTTCAGCATTTTAAGTCCGTTTTTAGGGTTTTCACTTCATAACTTCAATACACAAACCCTAATACGATTACAAACGACCAGAGGGGGTTTTCCCCTCATTTTGGGAGCTTTTTGAAGGATTAGAAGCTTAGAGAATCAAAGGTTTCACTCGTTCAATCATTTCTTCGGTTTCTCGGTTCGAAAACATTTCTTTCTTTCATTTGATTATGATTTCTGTTACGATTATGAATATGAGTTTCTGTAATATTATGATTGGCTAATTCTTTAATGTATTTGCTTGGATAATGATACTTAGATTACGGATTGATTATTGATTTGCGGATTTAATTGGATTTATTGAAAGTTTATGTGTTTATTTGACGATCCTTGGTTATTGAATGATTATTAGTAATTACCTAACGTGGTTTTATGTTTAATTGAGATTGATTTCCTTTTAATTTTAAGATTATTGATAATTGTTGATTTCAATTGACGATTGTTGCTGAATATATTGAGTTTGACAGGTTAGGGCTAATAATTGGTAATGGTCATTGATGAACAAGATAACTAGTATTAGTTATAGACTTTGTTGATTCAAGTCAATAGAATAAATCACATAAACGGTGTTGGTTTAATTTAGAATATAATTTGGTGGGCAACGTTAAATTGAACTGTTAGCGTGTTGAAAACAACCTTGTGTCTTTCTTGATTGTGTTTATATCAATTTATCTTGTAAGGAAGATTGGTAATATTTGTTAATTCACCAATAAATCTATATGTTAGCGAATTAGTAAAATGATTTCCGGACCCTAAGGAAAGTAATCCAAGCAAATGTATTTCTTCTATCATCTGAATTAAGTCTTTATTTGATTAATTATTTATTAATTATTTTCTTTCAATCTTTACTTAATAAACTCTTTTATAATTGTTTACCAATTGTTCGATCGGAACTAAAACGCACCCTATCTTTACTGCTTTATTTACTTGTATCAATTTCCAATTTATTTAATTTGACATCCGTTCCCTGTGTTCGACTCGGACTTACCAAGTCTATACTAACATTCGATCTGGTATTCTTGCCTGGTTGTGTAAGAAGTATACATAAGGTATTTCCATTTTATAAATTAATAAACTAGAAGCTTTCACACGCATCAAGTTTTTGGCGCCGCTGCAGGGGAACGGTTTGATTCAATTGGATAAATTGGAATTTGTTTTCTGTAAATTATCAGTTTTAATTTAATCTTTATTTACTTGTTTATTTGTATTATCTGTGTATAGGATTAGTTTTTAATTTGTGTTATATTAAGAGTCTTGTTCTACCCTTCGTATTTGGAGGACGATTTCGGAGAATATTTATAAGCTCTCTTTAAACCACCCATCGATCAATCGGAACCAGATTTAGAAATGGCAGACGACATTGCCAATATGACTCTCGAGGAATATTCGAGCAGAAGGCGTAGCGACATTGGCCCAGGAGTTGTGAGGCCCGCAATTGCAGAAAATGTCGAGTTCGAGATAAAGGGACAATTCCTAAAGGAGCTTAGGGAAAACCCATTTCGAAGAGAGGAGAGAGAAGATGCTAACGAGCACGTGGAAAAGATTGAGGAGATTGCCGATATGTTCAGCATCCCTAACATTACAAGCGATCAAGTCATTCTCCGCGTGTTCCCAAGAACACTCAAGGAAGCCGGAAAAAGATGGATTACTAATGAACCAGCTGGATCCATCACCACGTGGGAAGATCTCCGCATAAAGTTTCTAAAGATGTACTGCCCGCCATCCAAAACGTCGAAGATGATCGACGAGATTAGGAATTTCAAGCAAGAAGTTGATGAGTCGCTACACCAAGCGTGGGAAAGGTACCAAGACTTGATGCATAAATGTCCACAGCACGACCTAAACGACCAGCAGATTATAATGGTATTCTACAGGGGAGTAGATCGTACTACAAGACAGCAATTAGATGCTCAAGGACATATCCCGAAGAAGATTCCTAGGGACGCCTTAGCAGCTATTCGTGAACAAGCAAAGCATTCTCGGTTATGGGATGATGATACCTCTAGTAGAAAGAGGTCAATTAGCGATGACGATGGACTCGCCGTCATAACTGCCAAGCTGGACAGCATGGGAAGAGACATACAAAAGGTTACCGAGACTGTCCATGCAATCCAAGTAGGGTGTGACAATTGTGGAGGAACGCATTTAGTCAAGGATTGTCCCGAAATGAATTCTGGAGGAGTGAGAGATGAAGTTAAATGTGTGGAAACTCACGGAACCTACTTCCAAGACAGAGGGGAATTTTTCCTAAGACCATACCAGGAAGGAGGTCGCCAGTTCAGCCAGAGTTTTTCACTAGGGAACAACCCTCGGCAACCTTCCCTGACAAGAAACCCAATTTGGAAGAAATGATGGGGAAGTTTTTGATCGCTAACGAGAAATTTATTGCTAGGTTGGACAGCGGATGGACACCATTGAAGCATTAGTTCGGAATCAAGGAGCGGCGATCAAGCAAATTGAGGGAACCATTTCCAGCATAGCTAAAGTTCTCCAAGAGAGACCCCCGGGAACTTTACCAGCATGCACCGAAACCAACCCACGAGATCACGCAAAGGTAGTGACTACCAGAAGTGGAAAGGTTCATGAAAACCTTAAGTTTCAAAAGAATCATGTGTCAAAGCTTTTGCCTGAAAAGGAGAAGGAAGCTGAGGTTGCCAAAAAGTCAAGGGTAGACACAAAAGCTGATCAAATTGCTAGGGATAAGAAATATGCGAAGGATCATGTGCCACCCTCACCTTACCCAGCAGCTTTGAGGAGAGGAAAATATGAAGCTCATTATCATCAACTTCTAGAGAATCTGAAGCAGCTTCATATCAACATTTCGTTTGTGGAAGATATTGCCCAAATGTCTAAGTATGTGAAATACTTGAAGGAGCTCTTGACTAATAAGAGCAAGTTGGCAGAAGCAACCACAGTAATGATGAATGAGCGATGCTCAGCCATGATGCAAAACTAGTTGCCACCAAAAATGAAGGATCCGGGGAGTATCACTATACCCTGTCAAATTGGTAATTTGGACATTGCGAATGCACTAGCAGATCTTGGGGCTAGCATATCTATTATGCCTTATATTATGTACGCTAGACTTGGGCTAGGAGAACCTAAATCCATCCGAATGTGCATCGAGTTGGCTGATCAATCTGTTCAATACCCCAGAGGGATGGTTGAGAATGTTTTAGTCAAGGTTGATAAGTTTGTGTTTCCCTGTGACTGTGTGATTCTTGACATGGTAGAGGATCCTAAGGTGCCTATTATTCTAGGTAGACCCTTCCTAGCCACTTCCAGAGCGTTGATCGATGTTTTTGATAGGAAAATAACCATGAGGTTGGGGGATGAGAAGGTTGTATTCAATGTGAATGAATCTAAGCAATATCCGGAATCAGTGGATGAGAATTGTTACTTTGCTAGCATGAGAGAATTATCTGAGGATGATGAGAGTTTGCAAAGTTTGAAGGATGACGTAGATTTAGACCCAATGATTCTTAAAGAATGGACAGGAAACCTCGAGGAAATCCGTGACATCAAAAAATTCGATAAATTGATCGAGGATATAGAGACAACTTGCAATGAGGAGTTGGAGAATGAGGGCATCAAGCTAAAGGAGAGTAAAGAGTTAATCTTGACAAATGGAATCTCGATCAAAACGGAGACGCGAATTCTAAGTCATTGTCACAATGGTCCTACTAGAGGGCATAAGGGACCTAATTACACGTCACGAAAGATGTTGAAAGCGAAGGCATTACCTATAAAAGATGCACGTGTTGTGGTGAAGTTCCGTAAGCGATTGTTTTCACGATTTGGAACGCCGAAGGTTTTAATCAGTGACAGTGAAACACATTTTACGAATGCACAATTGGAGAAAGTGTTAGGGATGAATGCTTATGTTAACGCTCGACTATATATGGAGCGCACCAAGAAATGGCATGATTCACGCTTTAAATCAAATTGTTATTTTGAAAAAGGTGATAAGGTTCTCCTATACAGTTCTCGTCTGCATTTATTCCCTGGAAAGTTGAAGACTCGTTGGACAGGACCTTTTATAGTTGAAAAGGTTTATCATTTTGGTGCTGTTGATCTGCAAGGTCATTCTGGAAAAACTTTCAAGGTTAATGGAAGTCGTTTGAAGAGATACGATGGTGATGCAAGGGACTCCAAGCGTGATTTGGAGATGAAATTGAGTTAAGTTGTGGAGCAAGATGTCGAGCTTACCGACGTGATAAACAAAAGCTCTTTCGGGAGACAACCCGTTATTTTGTTTTATTGTTTTTGCTTGCAGGTTTGAACTTTGTGGGTGTGTTCCCTGGAAACCCTCACGAGACTACAACTCATCCACTCAGGATACTGAGGGGTTTAAAGGCTTGTTGCATACGCTAAATGCAACCTTGATGCCTACGGAAGTGTGCCGTTGTATTTTATTTCAGAACCAGTTCATTCATGAATTTTTCTTCTTAATCAGGGGAGTTTTTCTGTTTCATTTCTTTTATATTCCCTATATTATTGTTTTCTTTTGCAATGAGGACATTGCATATTTTAAAGTGGGGGATGGGGAAAAGAAGTTCACTTGTCCTAAGTTATCAAATTGCATTTAATGGTAGATATCATTTTCAAGGGCATTCTGTATTAGTCATTTTTCAGTCTAAATTTTTCTTTTAAAATTTTAATTTTTCTTAAGTTTATCTAATTTTGTAACAAAATTGGGGAATTCAAATGAATGAATAAGTCTTAAATTGCAAATATGAGATAGTTCATAATGTGATGTATCGATAGGCAATCTATATGAAAGTTATTGAGCCATTGAATAAATTAATGTAGTAAGTAGGTTTGCCTGAGAGGATCTTTAGTAAGGTATGGCTGTTGCCTTAATTCTTATATGGTAGCGTGTTATAGCCCTCAATTCTGAAATCTTAATGGTCATCATTTGGGAATATACTGGGTGTTGTCTCCTCTGTTGTACGAAAGTACAGACCTGGTTTCCGTCAGTATATTTATTTGAAAAATAAAAAAATAAAAAAATAAAAAATGAATAAACCAAGGCCAAGTTAAGTCGCTTTGTTGTACTAAGGTACAGACCTGTCACCAATGTCTTGGCCTGAAAAATGATTGATTTAATTTAGATTTTCTTTATTGAGGAAAGTGGTGGTGCGTTAGTTGTATGAGGATATCTTGCTATTGGGATTCGAAGGTAAAGCCTGCTAGAATAGTAAGAGTTAAGCTCAATGGCTGTAATATAGATTGTTTAGGTGGACAACAATATCGGTAATCCGTGTGATTTATCTTTTATGCCGAATAATAATTAGTGAAGAATTTGGTTTCCTGATAGAGTTTCTTGATTGCTAGATTTAATGAAAAATTAGTTTTAAGAGTAAAATTTGGGTTGTGAAATGCTGGCTAGTTTGTAAGTCCCTATGTTCTGATATTTTGCATGTTCATGATTTTAACTGATAGTCTACTTGAGGACAAGTAGGATTCAAGTGGGGGATGTTTGATAAACGTCAAAATGTACTAAATTATAGTACTAATTACCCCTTCGTTTAATAGGTTTCTAATGCATTTTGTGTGAATAAGATACTTATTTCGTTCATATTTGCATTTAGGAGTTTATTTGGAGCTTGGATTGAAAAGAAACGGAAAACGAGCTTATTTGGAAGAAAAGTTGCTAAAAGAATAAAACATTGGACAATAGAAGATTGGATTGAAGAAAAGAAGCTAAGAGAGTGAAGATATGCAATATTGGATTGGATTGAAGTGTAAATGAAGCTCGAATCGGAATAAAAAATGAAAGATGAGCTGAAAATGGAGGAAGAATGTAAAAGCTGAGTTTTCAGACAGCTGTTAGTATTTTGGCCATAACTTTCTTATACGAACTCCGATTGAGGTGATTCAACTTGGAGAATTTAGCTAACACATAGGGTTACAACTTTCGTTTTTTCCATTTTTTCTGAAAATGCATCCATACGGCGTATGGATGTCCATACGCCGTATGGATTGAAAATGGGCTAAAAACTGATAACGCGGGCTGGAATTTATGGGCTTTTACATCCATACGCCGTATGGAAGTTCCATACGCCGTATGGATGACTTTTTCAGCATTTTAAGTCCGTTTTTAGGGTTTTCACTTCATAACTTCAATACACAAACCCTAATACGATTACAAACGACCAGAGGGGGTTTTCCCCTCATTTTGGGAGCTTTTTGAAGGATTAGAAGCTTAGAGAATCAAAGGTTTCACTCGTTCAATCATTTCTTCGGTTTATCGGTACGAAAACATTTCTTTCTTTCATTTGATTATGATTTCGGTTACGATTATGAATCTGAGTTTCTGTAATATTATGATTGGCTAATTCTTTAATGTATTTGCTTGGATAATGATACTTATATTACGGATTGATTATTGATTTGCGGATTTAATTGGATTTATTGAAAGTTTATGTGTTTATTTGACGATCCTTGGTTATTGAATGATTATTAGTAATTACCTAACGTGGTTTTATGGTTAATTGAGACTGATTTCCTTTTAATTATAAGATTATTGATAATTGTTGATTTCAATTGACGATTGTTGCTGAATATATTGAGTTTGACAGGTTAGGGCTAATAATTGGTATTGGTCATTGATGAACAAGATAACTAGTATTAGTTATAGACTTTGTTGATTCAAGTCAATAGAATAAATCACATAAACGGTGTTGGTTTAATTTAGAATATAATTTGGTGGGCAACGTTAAATTGAACTGTTAGCGTGTTGAAAACAACCTTGTGTCTTTCTTGATTGTGTTTATATCAATTTATCTTATAAGGAAGATTGGTAATATTTGTTAATTCACCAATAAATCCATATGTTAGCGAATTAGTAAAATGATTTCCGGACCCTAAGGAAAGTAATCCAAGCAAATGCATTTCTTCTATCATCTGAATTAAGTCTTTATTTGATTAATTATTTATTAATTATTTTCTTTCAATCTTTACTTAATAAACTCTTTTATAATTGTTTACCAATTGTTCAATCGGAACTAAAACGCACCCTATCTTTACTGCTTTATTTACTTGTATCAATTTCCAATTTATTTAATTTGACATCCGTTCCCTGTGTTCGACTCGGACTTACCAAGTCTATACTAACATTCGATCTGGTATTCTTGCCTGGTTGTGTGAGAAGTATATATAAGGTATTTCCATTTTATAAATTAATAAACTAGACGCTTTCACACGCATCACTTTTCCAAAGATTCAACCTGAGATAAATTTCCAAACGTATTAAGTACCTAAAGTTCTCAAAATTTACTCAATTACGAATGTAAAACAATGATATCGCAATAGATTTATGTAGACAAAATGAGCGATATCAAACTTGACATATATACAGGACTCATCTTCACTTCTAGAAAAACCAAACTCTGTGACTTTCTCATGGAAGCAGAGATTCCAGCTACGAGAGGCTTGTTTAAGTCCATAAATGGCCTTTTCAAGCTTGCACACTCTATTAGGATACTTTGCATTTTCAAAACCTTTCGGTTGTGTCATGAACACATCCTCTGTCAGTTTCCCGTTAAGGAAAGCGGTTTTGACATCCATCAGCCAAATTTCATAGCCATGAAACGCAGCTATGGCTAGCATAATTCTAATTGACTTAATCTTAGCTAGTGGTGAGAAGGGTTCCTCATAATCAATCCCATAGGTTTGAGTATAGCCCTTCGCTACCAACCTAGCTTTATAAGTGTGTACTTTCCCATCCATGTCTGTCTTCTTCTTGAAGATCCACTTACAACCCACCGTCTTAAGACCGGGTGTAGTGTCAACCAAATTCCAAACTTGATTGTTATACATGGACTGAATTTCGCTTTTCGTAGCTTCCTTCCACTTAGCAGCTTCAGGGCCTGCCATCGCTTCTTTGTAGTTAGCAGGCTCATCTAATTCACCTAGTGTACTATCACTTATCTTATCCTCTTCTTCTATTTGATAACCATAATAGAACTCAGGAGGATTGCTAACTCTACTAGATCTTCGAACGGGTAAGGATATGTCTTCAGGTTCAACAGGTGTCTCCACCTCTCGTTGAACGTCAGTGTTTATTATAGGTTCTTCATCAGTAGATTCTTGAATTTCTTGAAGATCAATTTTACTCCCACTGTCCTCTTTAGATATCATTTCTCTCTCAAGGAACACTCCTCTTCGAGCTACAAAGACCACATTATCCTTGGGTCTGTAGAACAAATATCCAAATGACTCTTGTGGATAACTGACGAAAAGACACTTTTCAGATCTGGAATCTGGTTTGTCTTGAATTTCCCGTCTAACGTAAACTTCACAACCCCAGATTTTGATGTGACCAGGAGAAGGTCTTTTTCCCTTCCACATTTCATACGGTGTCTTTGAAACTTTCTTAGTGGGTATTTGATTTAAGATATGGACGGCTGTTTCTAATGCATAACCCCATAAACTTATCGGAAGTGTTGCTCGACTCATCATAGATCGAACCATGTCTAACAAAGTTCTGTTTCTCCTTTCAGCAACACCATTAAGCTGTGGTGTTCTAGGAAGAGTCAATTGTGAAACTATTCCATAGTCTCTAAGATGATCGAGAAACTCGATACTAAGGTACTCTCCTCCCCTATCGGATCGGAGAACATTTATCTTTCTGCCCATTTGATTCTTTACTTCGTTTTGATATCTTTTGAACACCTCAAAAGTATCCGACTTATGTTTGATCAGATAAACATGTCCAAATCTACTAAAGTCATCAGTAAATGTAACATAATATCAATTTCCATATTTTGTGGTACATCAGAATGGTCCACATACATCTGTATGTACCAAATCCAACAGTCCTTCACCTCTTTCACATGATCCAGTGAATGGTGATTTAGTCATCTTGCCTAATAAACAAGATTCGCATACATCATCTGATTTGAGGTCGAATGATTCCAACACTCCATCCTTTTGGAGTTGGGCGATGCGTTTCTTGTTTATGTGCCCAAGACGATAGTGCCACAACTTGGATTTATCAATTTCATTAGACGAATCAACATTTAAAATAACATTGCTAACACATTCAACATTTTCATATATGCCTTTGTAAGGAGAAGCTTTAAACATAATACAATCATTTAAATGAACCAAAATATCTCCATTGCATTATCAAAAGAAAAATGATAACCATCTTTATACAAAGCATAAAATGAAATAATGTTTCTAGTCATTTCTGACGAATAGTAGCAATTATTTAAGTCTATCCTAACTCCAGAATTCAGCATGAGCTCAAATCTTCCAATCTTCGTTACAGGTACAATTCCCTTGTTTCCCATAACCAAGTTGAGCTCTCCATGCTTCACACTTCTACTTTCCTTTAGCCCCTGCAATACAGTGCAAATGTGATTACCACACCCTGTATCCAGAACCCATGAATTAAAAGTTGTGGTATTATGGAATTCGATCATGAACATACCTGAGTGAATACTCTTCTCGACCTTTCCATCTTCAAGGTCCTTCAGGTACTTTGGGCAGTTACGCTTCCAATGCCCCCTTTGTGTTGCAGTAGAAGCACACTGCTTCCTTTGGGTCACTAACAGGTGCAATCTCAGAATCGGTCCCTTTCTTAGACCTGCGAATGGACTTTCCGTCAGCAGTCTTCCTTTTCCAATTTGAATTTGACCTTTTCCTTTTCTTTGCACCTTGACCAACAGTCAACACAGGAGCTGCTGAGCCAGAGGACACATCATCTTTATTGAGCCTTCCCTCTCATTCATATTCATCTGATATGACATTACAAACTGATTGTAGACAGCTGGCAAACTGGATAGAATTATGGCGATGGAAAACTCTGTATCAAATACCATGTTCAATGACTCCAACCTGTCAAATTACCCTTCAATCTCTAAGACGAAAGCACAGATAGAAACTCCAGGTTTGGGCTTGCAAGCCATGAGGGATTTTACAACATCAAGGCGTTCTTTGCTTGCCTTAGCCTGAAACATTTCTTTCAGCTGTTGGTTCATTTCATAAGCCCAAGTGTTTTCAAAAGTCTTTTGCAGTTCAGGGCTCATGGAAGATGCCATGATACAAGACACTTTATTCGCATCATCATAATGTTTCCGGTGTGCCTCAATCTCCTCTTGGGTTGATTCTTCATCAATTATGGGAATCTGCTCGTCGAGAACATACTTCTTGTTCTCGTACCTCAAGGTAAACCTTAGGTTACGCATCCAGTCCATATAGTTTGGACCGGTCAGTCTTTCCCTCCCAAGAACTGAGAGTAGTGAGAAGTTTGAGTTATTTGCGGGATTGGGGACGGGAGGATTTGCACCATTTAAATTAGCCATCTATGAGATAAAACAGTTTTAGTTAGTTTGAATATTCCTTAATTATTTACCCAATTTTATAAATTAAGGCTAGGATCTATATTTTTAGTTTTATGAAAAGGGTCACCGTAATCATATAACTAAAATACTTTTGTCTATTTCATTTCTATGAAACTCCTAGATCTTTGAGATTCATTGATTTCTATCAATGGCATGTTAATCTCGGTTATGCACATCTACTATTCATGACTGGTATGCCGAGGATCATGAATAAGATGGTGAATTAATCATGCAAACCCCGTGTGATCCCCGGCTCGAGTACGCTCGAGAATCGCGAGTCTCAATCACCTCCCATTATGTCCTCATATTAATGTGCCGGTAAACCACACACGCTCCATTAATAGTTCATATGAGAGTTGTGCGGATTTCATGGGTTAGCATACTATTCATCATTTCCTATAGCTAAAACGGGATTTTGTTTTACTATTTTAAGTCTACTTTTAATATTGACATCATCCTATCAAAAGTCCTCGGTAGCTCCATTGAACGCACAAAGAAGCGGAGAAGCAGGTCAGCGCGAAGCCTATTAAAAACCTGACATCTTTAGGGAAGCAAAGCGACCCGCCTTATACCTCTCTTATAGTTTGTTCCTCATGGGTGAGCCGATTTATCAATTGACTGACGATGTATTTAGACTTTAATTATACATATATATAAATCATATTATACATATAATATCTCTTGAAGTTTGGGGTTCTATTTTAAACCTTTTAAAATTGAGTGGTCTATTTTAAACAATTTAAAATTATTAGTATCTAAATTGTAAATGCATATTACCTATTTAGATAATTCTCTTTCCAATTTATCTTTGCCTACATACTATTGCAGATAATTGCATGCTACTATTTGTTAAGCTATGTCTCTGATAGCACTGTTGGGTTTTCTATTCCCTAACTAGAATATTATACACGCAGCGGAATAACAAAACTTTGAATAATCTAAGGCAATTAGGAAACTAAAACCCTAAAGGATCTTTAACTTTAACAACATAGTACAATGAACAAATTGGATAAAGAAAATAAGGAAAACACTAACCTTTAGAGAAAACCTATTTCTCGTGCACAGACCAACGAGCAGAGCTTCATTACTTGGAGGCAAGTACCCAAAGTAGAATACCTCGAATGCTTCACACCCAAAAATCCAAGAGAAAGTCGAATTTTCGAAATCCTTGAAAATTCGCACCTGAAATCGTATGTTATGAAGGTATAAGATGCCCCCTATTTATAGTTGTGGAAGAAACCCTGAATTCGACTCCCAACCGGCGGTTGGACCCCCCAACCGGCAGTTGGAGCTGTCAGTCTTAGACTCCAAGTCTGCGACTTCCACCGCCTTGGAAACCCTAATCCCAACCGGCAGTTGGAGCTTCCAACCGGCGGTTGGATCCAGTTTCTGGAATCTTCCGTCAAATTTAATGACTTTTGATTTTCTAATTAATAAACTATTTATTAATTAACCAAACAATTATAATATTAATACAATTAATATTACCCTTCATCTTTTCTCTTGACTGTTTATTGAGGGCAACCCTAAAAGGACTTTACCATTAATGATAGTCTCACCAATTAGTTATGATATTGGACACTATTCCAACAACTATCGGCGACATTCGAATGTGTAGCGGTACTTGGGTAAGTGCCACTAGTTGTGATTCTGTAAAATTTGGCGATACTCGAAGTCAGTGTCGCATGATGCGACATTCGGATGTTGCGGCATTCAACTAAGTGCTGAATATAATAAATCGGATATGTTGCGGCACTTGAATTAGTGTCACAGATTGTGAAAAATTGATTTGTAGCGACACTCAAGTTTAGTGTCGCAGATGGAAAATTTTAATGGGTTGCGGCACTTAAGTTAGTGCCGCTAGTGTAAGTGGTGACACTCGATCGAGTGTCGCAGAATCGGGCTGAGTTGTGTTTCGTTTTTGTAGACTTGGTCAAACGTGCTCGGTTTGACCTGAAACTTTTACACGACTCTTATTTTTGTTTAAAAACTCATAAAAAGTAGTTTTCATGTTTCGTGAAAATCCTGAAAGTGTCGTTTTATACTCGATACGAAAACAGCCCTTAAGTTACAATTATACGATTTTTAGTCGCGTTCGGGCCTCGTTTTAACTAAGTAAAGGCGGGATAAAATCCAAGAAAAATCCCGACATCCTTTTATGTCTTAACTATCTAACTTAATTTTTCTATAATTTTTAGTCAAGTGTAAGTCGTTCAAATAATTAAAGTTCACAGACGTGTCCATCAAGTCAGTTTCTCGACATATGATCTTTTTTGGTTTATGACTTGAGTTTTACAAATCTTCAGAAAACGTGCGAGTACAAATTGAAAAGCTATCAAAATTATTAAACTTTTCCCACTGGTTTCAAGTCCTAATATGCCATTTCAAAGTTGACCAAAACTCTGGTCAGAAGTAGCAAACCTGCTATGTACTTTTATTTATTTATTTTAAAATAGAAAACGAGCTCAGAAAATTATGAGACCACTTGGGTTCGAAAATAGACATCTTGAACTTCATTTTAGAGCCCATAAATGTATGATTTGGTTGAGAAACGAGTTAGTTATCACGGATCTAAGTCGATCTAAATTTTTGTCCAGTGGTTAAAGCTTTTGTCCAACGGTTTTTCGTATTATTCTTTGGTTCTTTGGTTTTCGGTTTAGATCTTGGAAATAATCAGTAGAAATGAAGCACCAAAATGTACATAAAGGTAATCCAAGTAAAACTAACAAAGAAGGATGGAAATCTTACAAAAGAAGCGTGATCTAGAACAGAAAATAGGCGTGGGGTGCTGCTGCTATCCTCTTGCGTGTTCGTCGTGCAAAACCGATGGTAAAGAGTGATGGATGATGATGAGGGTGTATGTTTGTTCTTGGAGGAGGTGGATGGTGATGATGGCTGAGTTTTTAGTGGTTTAGGAGAGCAGATTAGAGAGAGAGAGATGAGAGAACAAAAGTGTTGGTGAAATGAGAAAAGAAATGAAATGAAAGAAAATATAAGGGGGTGATGGAGCCGGTTTGGGCTGGGCCGAAATGGGCCTGATGTGACACCCATCAAATTAGGACTAGTTATTAGATCCTAATCATCTAGTAGTACATGTAATTAGTGCTATGTTTTAGGCTAATTGTATGTATCAATATGTATATTGTTATATATATATCAGTACGCGATTTGTTTAAATCGTGCATTTTCAAATCGGCCAAATTTCCGATACACTTTCATACGGACGCTGGTGAAACTTTTTAATAAATAACATAAATCTATTTGGTGATTAAATAGTAGTTATTTACATTATATTATTATGTATTAATAATATACAAAACAATGTACGTTTTGTATAAAACGTAACCGACACGAATTAAACGCGTGAGATACGCCCGACAAATAAAATAATCATAAGTTATATTTTTATAACTTCAAACAAAGTAATTTGATTAAATACTTTCATTATAAATATCGTATTTCAAACCGATAACAAAAACGTGTATTTTAAACGCTACGCGATTAATTGACCAAAACACGAAACTGTAAATCAACATCGACACTATAAACAAAACACTTTTATAAATGTTTTCCAAGTATTATAAGTAATACTTCAATGTAAACATATCGAAATTCAATTGGTATTTAAAATGTATACGTATAACGAATAACGTACGAATTAGCGTTTAAACGATCGGGTAAACGAACACGGATATAATACCACTAATTGGGAGACAAGATTTTTGCAAATCTCACCTCCCATTTCATGTTGAAAAATCGGCCAAGACATGATCCACAAAAAGTGGATCATGTTCTTGACTAATACAACTTACACACTAGCCATTTTCTCATTTTATGCATCACCTTTCTCTCTCTCTCAACTCATCCTCTCCCTCCCTTTTCTCTCACTAAAATCTGCCCTCAAGGCCATCACAATACCACCACATCTCCACCATCATCCACCATCAATCATCTTAAAGAAATCAAAGAAGGAAGCAAGGAAAAGAGGAGGAAAAGCAAACCGAGTACTCTCTCCACGTTTTCGACTTTAGATCATCATATTCCTTTGTAAGAACACACTTTCTCTCTCTAGAATGTTATGACTTATGTTGATATATACATGTTAGTTGCTCATTTGAACTATAAAATGTCCAAAACAGCCCACAAAAACGTCTATATCTTGAAAACTAGGAAGAACCAACTCTCGACATCTAAACGAAAAATGTTCACTAAGATACCAGCTACAACTTTCATTTTTGGCTCTCGGACCAGATCCTCACGGATCATGGTGAAAAACGTGAGTCTTTGGACTGAACTCCCGATCCGACCACTCCTCATGTTTATTTTTGTTAAAAATAGTAAATGAGCTTATAAAATCTCCATAAAGTGCATATTTACACTAGATTCTTAGGTGAATAGGTGTGATTTTTGGTTAGACTTGAATCGGTCTAGAAGTTGGTTAAATAGAGTGTTCATCGAGTTAAAAATCTAGAAACTATAACCTTCGGCAGAAACTATAACCTTCGGCAGAAACTATAACCTTCGGCAGAAACTATAACCTTCGGCAGAAACCTTAACCTTCGGTAGAAACTATTCGGCAGAAACCATAACTTTCGGCAGAAACCTATAACTAGCAGTTTTAACTATAACAATTTAAATACGATACAACAATCAAAGTATAATAATAATAGTTGAGATTATTATTACCAAAAACTCACCAACGGGCCGTACACGTCTTTTAAAAACTCAAATCTAATCAGTTAAACCAAATCATTTGGACATTACTAGTTGGATGAACAACTAGCATAGATGATATGATAAGATATCTAATCATTATCAAAACCTTGCGCGTCTAAGACGCCCTGCAGGTTCAGTCGTTGTAACGACATCAAATCATTGTGAATCATTATAATTGTTGGCTAACAATTCATCAGACTCAGGTGAGTCTCATAGCCCCTTTTTAAATGCTTTTACCTAGGGGTGAGATACATGCTCATTTTGTTTTACATGTGAATGCAAGTATCAAATTATCACGTATGCTGCATGAGTTGTTTTCATCTAATCAATCAAAGTCCTCTGAAGCATAGTTTTGTTAATATGATTTAGCGTGAATGTTAGTGTATGGTACCATATGGGATTGACAATCCCCGTCCGAGTTAGCAAGCACTAACCTGTCAAACGGACGCATTATCATTTGTTCAAACGTATGTTGATTAGGCATACGCATAGAGGCACCCTCGATCAGGCACTTGATAGTGATCCTGACCCCTCAGTTAAGCTCAGACTATGTGCTCATGTTAGTTGTATCAATCTTTACTTATTTGTTTAATTACAAATATTCATGTGATACCCATCAATCAATTATTTACATGCTTTGTAAATCGAATCATTAAATCTTGCGGTTCACAAATCATATATTATCATATCAAACCTGTGAGCTCACCAGCTTTATAGCTGACCTTTTAGCATGTTATCTCAGGTACTCAGCAGTAAGTTGGACTGCCCATCAGGATACTGTAGCTCGAGTCGCATGCAATCATATAATCATCAAGAGATTTCCTTGCATTTCTATATTTTGTATAAATTAGATATGTATTAGAATCTCTCAAATATCTATGCGAACTCATCTTTTGTAAACCATATGTAGACTTTTACGTTAATCAATGTATTTGTAAAATGACGCATGTAGTGGTCGTTCATTATGTATCTATGTGCTTTGTGTATTGATTAGTAACACCCAAAGTATGCTTCCGCGATTCATTAAATTTGGGGGTGTTACAGATTGGTATCAGAGCCTAAGGTTATAGTGAACTAGGTTGCATTAGTGGGCCTAGACTATGACCGTTAGGCAGTATTTGCTGTTAAGTGTGATTGGTTCAAGAGTTACGTCATACAAGTTTAATTTAACATAGCTTGATCAACTATGTACAATTAAATAAAGATGATGTAAGGCTTGAAATGGTTATGCTGGAATAGGAATACATTAGTTGACTCTGACCTCGAGAGAAACCGGGACTCATAATTGTTTGTGCTAGACACTCATAAGACTATTATGTGATATAAGTATATATACATAGTTAGTCATCGATCAAGCACAGTACGCTAGTCTATTATATATTATATATATAGACACTCACATATTCAAACACTTTGTCATAGAGATGGCAACACACACCCACCGAAACATCTTCTATTTCATCCCGCTCTCGACAACATCTCTTGTAATCACGAAACTCATAGGTAGCTAGGAGGACCACCGAGTCACTTCGAGCGAGACCTTACCCAACTCAAAACAATTCAAATAACCAGGCTAGTTAGCACGTAGTTGCTAGTCAGTAGAGATGGTTATTCAACTCCTCTTGATTGTTCTATAATGTTGATTATCATATTGTGATGTTGTATATTACCGCATTTGTATATGTACATCTATGATAATCATCATTTATAGACAATCTCTCACGAACCCTATCATTCTATTCTCAGGAAAATCATGCCGCCAAAGTCAAGGACTTACACTGATGCCCAGATGGCATCTATCATCTCTCAGGCTGTGACTGAAGCCTTGGCGCGACATTTGTCAGAGACCCCCGAAAGGAATAGTGGTACTGCCAATACCCCTCCCACTACCAAGCCTTGTTCCTACAAGGATTTCCAAAACTGAAAACCCTTGAGCTTTAAAGGAACTGAAGGAGCCATCGGCCTAATCAGATGGGTTGAGAAGATGGAATCCGTCTTTCGCATTAGCAAATGTGCGGAAGGGGATAGAGTTCAGTTTTCCACATGCACCCTTGCTGACGGTGCCCTCACCTGGTGGAACTCGTATACCCAGTCTGTGGGTATAGATACCGCCTATCTACTTCCCTGGGAAGATCTGAAGAAAATGCTCACAGATGAGTATTGCCCATCTGAAGAACTCGAGAAGCTAGATGAGGAGTTCTGGCATCTCAAGGTTCAAGGAACCGACATTGTTGGTTATACCACTAGGTTTCAACAACTGGCAACCCTCCGCCCAGCCTTAGTAAGCACTGAGACCGACAAGGTCAAGAGGTACATTCGTGGTCTTCCGGAACCTGTCCGGGGGAACGTCCCTTCTTCCGGAAAAACCACCATTCAGGGAGCAATTCGTTTAGCTCATGAGCTCATGGCTATGCAAGAGAGCCAAGGAAACCCTGTCTCATTTTCTGGGAACAATAATAAGAGGAAATGGTCTGGAAATCAGAACCAGCAGACCTTCAAAAAGACTGAGATTGTCAAGAATGACACATCAGGTTCTGGAGAGAGGAAAGGGTACACTGGAAGTAAACCCTACTGTTCAAAGTGCAATCGTCATCATGATGGTCCTTGTAGTGCACCCTGCAACAACTGCAAGAGGTATGAACATCTTACCAAAGACTGTCGAACACCTGCAACCAACCCCACCGCCAACACCAACAACAACCAACCCCGAGCCTGCTATGAGTGTGGAAACACTGGACACTTCAGGAATGCGTGTCCGAAGCTAAAGAACAAGGGTAACAACAACAACATTGCTAGGGGCAGAGCTTTTGTGCTGAATGCTGGAGACGCCCGTGAAGACCCTAATGTGGTCACGGGTATGTTTCTTCTCAACAATTTAACTGCTTCAATTTTGTTTGATACTGGTGCTGATAAGAGTTTTATATCTGAGGAATTTAGCCCACTATTAGACATTTCACCTGTTGCCTTAGAAGCTAAGTACACTGTAGAGTTAGCAAATGGCAAATTGATTGAGGCCGATAGTGTAATACCAAATTGCACCCTAAACCTCGCAAATGAACTATTTCCCATAAACCTCATACCCATCGAGATTGGAAGTTTTGACATAGTAGTAGGCATGGATTGGCTATCCAAGCATCGATCTGAAGTTGTATGTCATGACAAGATCGTTCGTATTCCTCTCGTCACTGGTAGTACTTTGATCATACAAGGGGAGACCAGTAGGACGAGATTGAATATCATATCCTGCATGAAGACTCGTAAGTACCTTAGGAAAGGTTATCAGGCAATCCTCGCTCATGTTATTGAGAAAAAGTCGGAAGAGAAACGACTCGAGGATGTGCCCATCGTTATAGACTTTCCAGAAGTCTTTCCTGAAGAATTGCCTGGTCTTCCACCACCAAGGCAAGTTGAGTTCTCAATTGACCTTGTGCCTAGGGCAGCACCCGTGGCACGAGCACCATATCGTTTAGCCCCTTCAGAACTTCAGGAGTTGTCTACTCAGTTGCAGGAACTTCTGGATAAGGGTTTCATAAGACCGAGTTCTTCACCCTGGGGAGCTCCGGTCTTGTTTGTGAAAAAGAAGGACGGTTCATTCAGGATGTGTATCGACTACAGAGAGTTGAACAAATTGACCGTCAAGAACCGTTATCCACTTCCCCGTATCGATGACCTGTTCGACCAACTCCAAGGGTCAAGTGTTTATTCAAAAATAGATCTACGATCAGGTTATCATCAGTTACGAGTTCGCGATGAAGATATTCCGAAAACCGCTTTTCGAACTCGCTATGGTCATTATGAGTTTCAGGTTATGGCCTTTGGTTTGACTAACGCACCGGCAGTATTCATGGATCTTATGAACCGTGTGTGCAAACCATATCTCGACAAGTTTGTCATTGTTTTCATCGATGACATTCTTATCTACTCACGCAACGAGCAAGAGCACGCGCAACATCTCAAAACCATTTTAGAACTCCTTAGACACGAAGAGTTATATGCTAAGTTCTCCAAGTGTGAGTTCTGGATGCAAACTGTCCAATTCCTTGGTCATGTAATTGACAGTCATGGAATTCATGTTGATCCCTCAAAGATCGAGGCTATCAAGTGCTGGCAAGCACCGACAACACCGACCGAAGTACGCAAATTCTTAGGACTGGCTGGTTACTATCGGCGCTTCATTGAAAATTTCTCCAAGATAGCACAACCACTAACAACACTGACTCAGAAAGAGAAGAAGTTCAATTGGACCGATAAGCAGGAGTCAGCGTTCCAGTTATTAAAGCAAAAGCTTTGCAGTGCACCTATCCTATCATTACCCGAAGGCAATGAAGACTTCGTGGTATACTGCGATGCTTCACATCAAGGTCTTGGTTGCGTGTTGATGCAACGAGAGAAAGTCATAGCTTACGCCTCCCGACAACTTAAAGTTCACGAGAAGAACTACACGACCCATGATCTCGAATTAGGAGCCGTAGTGTTCGCACTCAAAATCTGGAGACATTATCTGTATGGCACAAAATGTACCATCTTCACTGATCATAAGAGTCTCCAGCACATATTTGATCAGAAGGATCTCAATATGAGGCAACGTCGCTGGGTCGAGTTGCTCACCGATTATGACTGTGAGATCAAGTATCATCCGGGTAAAGCAAATGTAGTTGCAGATGCCCTAAGTCGAAAAGAGTGCACCAAACCTCTTCGAGTCCGAGCCCTCAGTATTACCATTCATAATGATCTAATCATTCAAATTCTCACAGCTCAACTCGAAGCATTGAAACCTGAAAACATCAAGGAAGAGGCCTTGCGAAATATGGAGAATCAATTTGAAACCAAACCCAATGGGGTCAAGTACTTCGCAAATCGAATCTGGTTACCCAAGTTTGGGAATCTTCGAGACTTTGTGATGGATGAAGCTCACAAGTCCAAATACTCTATACATCCTGGATCGGACAAGATGTATCATGGCATCAAGGGACTGTACTGGTGGCCGAGCATGAAAGCTGAGATTGCCACGTACATCAGCAAATGCCTCACATGTTCTAAGGTTAAAGCCGAATATCAGAAACCCTCCGGCTTGCTCCAGCAACCGGAAATCCCTCAATGGAAATGGGAGCAAATCTCCATGGATTTCATCACTAAACTCCCGAAAACATCAAGTGGTTGCGATACAATATGGGTAATAGTTGATCGTCTAACCAAATCTGCTCACTTCATTGCTATGAAGGAAACCGACAAAATGGAACATCTCACGCGAATCTATATGAAGGAGATCGTAACAAGGCACGGCGTTCCAATCTCAATTATCTCTGATAGAGACAGCCGATTCACATCTAACTTTTGGCAATCATTACAAAAGTCATTGGGTACTCGTTTAGATATGAGTACAGCCTATCATCCACAAACCGATGGCCAAGGTGAAAGGACTATTCAAACACTGGAAGATATGTTACGCGCCTGCGTAATTGACTTCGGTGCAAATTGGGAACATCATTTGCCATTGTGCGAATTCTCATACAACAACAGCTATCATACCAGCATTGGAGCTGCACCTTTTGAGGCACTGTACGGTCGTAAGTGCCGATCGCCTATTTGTTGGACCGAAGTTGGAGACAGTCAACTCACTGGTCCTGAAATCATTCATGAAACCACCGAGAAAATCGTTGGTATCCAACAACGGCTGAAAGCCGCACGTGATCGTCAGAAGAGTTATGCTGACGTGAGACGAAAGCATCTCGAGTTCCAGGTTGGGGATCGAGTATTGCTCAAAGTATCACCTTGGAAAGGTGTCATCCGTTTTGGTAAACGTGGGAAGTTAAACCCTAGATACATCGGACCTTTTGAGATCCTTGAAAGGATTGGTCCAGTCGCTTATCGATTGCAGCTACCTCCTCCGCTCAGTAGCGTGCATCCCACATTTCACGTTTCTAACCTTAAGAAATGCCTGTCCGACGAGACACTCCTTATCCCGCTCGAGGAAATTCAAATCGACGACAAACTTAATTTTGTCGAGACACCAGTGGAGGTCATGGACCGTGAGGTCAAACAGCTTAAGCAAAGTCGTATTCCAATCGTCAAGGTTCGGTGGAATTCGCGGCGTGGTCCGGAATTCACCTGGGAACGAGAAGACCAGATGCGACTCAAATATCCACATCTATTTTCAGACTCCACTCCATCTACGACTCAGAGCTAAATTTCGGGACGAAATTCTCTTAACAAGGGGAGAATGTGACACCCATCAAATTAGGACTAGTTATTAGATCCTAATCATCTAGTAGTACATGTAATTAGTGCTATGTTTTAGGCTAATTGTATGTATCAATATGTATATTGTTATATATATATATCAGTACGCGATTTGTTTAAATCGTGCATTTTCAAATCGGCCAAATTTCTGATACACTTTCATACGGACGCTGGTGAAACTTTTAATAAATAACATAAATCTATTTGGTGATTAAATAGTAGTTATTTACATTATATTATTATGTATTAATAATATACAAAACAATGTACGTTTTGTATAAAACGTAACCGACACGAATTAAACGCGTGAGATACGCCCGACAAATAAAATAATCATAAGTTATATTTTTATAACTTCAAACAAAGTAATTTGATTAAATACTTTCATTATAAATATCGTATTTCAAACCGATAACAAAAACGTGTATTTTAAACGCTACGCGATTAAACGACCAAAACACGAAACCGTAAATCAACATCGACACTATAAACAAAACACTTTTATAAATGTTTTCCAAGTATTATAAGTAATACTTCAATGTAAACATATCGAAATTCAATTGGTATTTAAAATGTATACGTATAACGAATAACGTACGAATTAGCGTTTAAACGATCGGGTAAACGAACACGGATATAATACCACTAATTGGGAGACAAGATTTTTGCAAATCTCACCTCCCATTTCATGTTGAAAAATCGGCCAAGACATGATCCACAAAAAGTGGATCATGTTCTTGACTAATACAACTTACACACTAGCCATTTTCTCATTTTATGCATCACCTTTCTCTCTCTCTCAACTCATCCTCTCCCTCCCTTTTCTCTCACTAAAATCTGCCCTCAAGGCCATCACAATACCACCACATCTCCACCATCATCCACCATCAATCATCTTAAAGAAATCAAAGAAGGAAGCAAGGAAAAGAGGAGGAAAAGCAAACCGAGTACTCTCTCCACGTTTTCGACTTTAGATCATCATATTCCTTTGTAAGAACACACTTTCTCTCTCTAGAATGTTATGACTTATGTTGATCTATACATGTTAGTTGCTCATTTGAACTATAAAATGTCCAAAACAGCCCACAAAAACGTCTATATCTTGAAAACTAGGAAGAACCAACTCTCGACATCTAAACGAAAAATGTTCACTAAGATACCAGCTACAACTTTCATTTTTGGCTCTCGGACCAGATCCTCACGGATCATGGTGAAAAACGTGAGTCTTTGGACTGAACTCCCGATCCGACCACTCCTCATGTTTATTTTTGTTAAAAATAGTAAATGAGCTTATAAAATCTCCATAAAGTGCAGATTTACACTAGATTCTTAGGTGAATAGGTGTGATTTTTGGTTAGACTTGAATCGGTCTAGAAGTTGGTTAAATAGAGTGTTCATCGAGTTAAAAATCTAGAAACTATAACCTTCGGCAGAAACTATAACCTTCGGCAGAAACTATAACCTTCGGCAGAAACTATAACCTTCGGCAGAAACTATAACCTTCGGCAGAAACTATAACCTTCGGCAGAAACTATAACCTTCGGCAGAAACCTTAACCTTCGGTAGAAACTATTCGGCAGAAACCATAACTTTCGGCAGAAACCTATAACTAGCAGTTTTAACTATAACAATTTAAATACGATACAACAATCAAAGTATAATAATAATAGTTGAGATTATTATTACCAAAAACTCACCAACGGGCCGTACACATCTTTCAAAAACTCAAATCTAATCAGTTAAACCAAATCATTTGGACATTACTAGTTGGATGAACAACTAGCATAGATGATATGATAAGATATCTAATCATTATCAAAACCTTGCGCGTCTAAGACGCCCTGCAGGTTCAGTCGTTGTAACGACATCAAATCATTGTGAATCATTATAATTGTTGGCTAACAATTCATCAGACTCAGGTGAGTCTCATAGCCCCTTTTTAAATGCTTTTACCTAGGGGTGAGATACATGCTCATTTTGTTTTACATGTGAACGCAAGTATCAAATTATCACGTATGCTGCATGAGTTGTTTTCATCTAATCAATCAAAGTCCTCTGAAGCATAGTTTTGTTAATATGATTTAGCGTGAATGTTAGTGTATGGTACCATATGGGATTGACAATCCCCGTCCGAGTTAGCAAGCACTAACCTGTCAAACGGACGCATTATCATTTGTTCAAACGTATGTTGATTAGGCATACGCATAGAGGCACCCTCGATCAGGCACTTGATAGTGATCCTGACCCCTCAGTTAAGCTCAGACTATGTGCTCATGTTAGTTGTATCAATCTTTACTTATTTGTTTAATTACAAATATTCATGTGATACCCATCAATCAATTATTTACATGCTTTGTAAATCGAATCATTAAATCTTGCGGTTCACAAATCATATATTATCATATCAAACCTGTGAGCTCACCAGCTTTATAGCTGACCTTTTAGCATGTTATCTTAGGTACTCAGCAGTAAGTTGGACTGCCCATCAGGATACTGTAGCTCGAGTCGCATGCAATCATATAATCATCAAGAGATTTCCTTGCATTTCTATATTTTGTATAAATTAGATATGTATTAGAATCTCTCAAATATCTATGCGAACTCATCTTTTGTAAACCATATGTAGACTTTTACGTTAATCAATGTATTTGTAAAACGACGCATGTAGTGGTCGTTCATTATGTATCTATGTGCTTTGTGTATTGATTAGTAACACCCAAAGTATGCTTCCGCGATTCATTAAATTTGGGGGTGTTACACCTGACCCATTTGTGGGTTGGGCTCGTGACTCGCTCCTCGAATTCGTGTTACGTTCCTCGTTTGGCTAAACGTTAATCGCGCGGTTTAAAGTTTAATAGTTAGTGTTTGATTTTCGCGTCTTCATTTTCGATATGTAATTGTTATTCGGAATGACCAAATATTTTTGAATGCTTCATTTTAAGTAAATAAGATATTTTTCGGATTTCGTTCGGGTGTCGGGTTCGATTCGTGCGTTTTCTCGCGTACGTTGCGTTTTATACAAAACGTGATAGTT
This sequence comes from Helichrysum umbraculigerum, assembly GCA_949592205.1. Taxonomy (NCBI): domain Eukaryota; kingdom Viridiplantae; phylum Streptophyta; class Magnoliopsida; order Asterales; family Asteraceae; genus Helichrysum; species Helichrysum umbraculigerum. Next base: position 16,974,820 of record CATIUR010000007.1, on the reverse strand, counting down.
TTTCGTGTATATTATTATATAATAATAGTACCAAGTATATAACGACTATTTTAACTTAAAAATAGATTTACGTTGCATAGAAAATATTCACCAACGGCCAGGTAAGTCGGATATCCATCCGGTAAAATCGCGTAATTAAAATTAATTACGTACGTGTATATAATTAAATATACAAAATGTTACGAGTAATTAGTCCTATTCCATACCAAATACAAGTAATTACAGCAAGCTTAAGGTAAATTAATACATTTGAGTACGGGTTGTCACATAGATCCACTATGGTTCCGACCGTTCTTAACACTACGAGGACATCTAAGTCAGGTAGGGCCTTGAGATTAAGACAGGGTGTTGGTGTCTGTTAACTATTCATCATTGACCATGGTATAGTCCAAATCTGATGAGTGATACGAATGTGATACAGTATTCAACCTTCGACCTTTTCTTAGCTTCTGCGTGTTTGTACTGCACTCACATGTGTTTCCAATGCTATACTAAGTGCTTGGCCGTTTTACGGTCTTCCGGTATTGATAGCATCAAAGAATATTATATTTATATAATAATATTCCTTTATTTTTATATACTTTTATTACAATTATTTGATAAAAGATACTTATTTCGTTCATATTTATAAAATAGGTAAAAATAGAGTTTAAATTAGAAAAGGAACGGATATGGGTTAAAATCATATCAAATAAAGTTATTTTTGTATAAAAGTTAAGTGGACCTAAATATAATTGGAATAAAGTGGCTAAAGACCGAAGAAAATAAATAAAGTTGGCGAATACTTGGGTTCGAGAAGTTAATTAGATTACATGAAAATAATTATATTGAAGATTTATTGGAGTTTACGAGTTGGATCAAATAATTATTTGGGTTAAATAATAATAATAATATAATATAATAATAACGTAATAATAATAAAGTTAGTAATAATAAATAAAGTTAGTAATAACAATAAAGTAAATGATAATAATAATAATAATAATATATCAATAATAATAGTGATAGATGTCTTGTTTTGCTAACATGTTACACGATAAGCAGAAATAAGGACGACGGTCAAAGCATCAAGGACAAAGGTCAAACAATGTGGGGTCCAAGTCAGCAAAGCTGGTCAAGTCACGTGAAGAAGGTTCGAGAAGCGTGAAGCAATTTAAGGCAGTGGACTTTTTCTTGAGGAGTACGAAAGTTTACATCCAGCCGCCGGCTCTTCACTCCAGCCGCCGGTTGGATTCGCGTCCAGCCCAACTAAAAATAGAGGCTTAATTCAGCTACGAAAAATATATACCAGATACGAATTTTAGATAGCAAATTCGATTGTAAGGGTTAAAGCACGACTTAAGGACGAATTTGGAGGTTAGGAGACTAGGGATTGAAGACCAACAACCCTAACGAAGAAGACTTCGGTTTCTTTGGTTTGATTCTTGATCTTTTACTTATTAGATGAACATTTATTTGTATTTAGATCTTGTTTCTTGCTATTTGAGTATGAATTGAGTTTCTTTAACATATTTACTAGATGAATGATAATTATATGATGATTTGATTATATGTTTATGTTAATTTGATTTTATGAATGTTTGTTAAGATTATATCTATGTTGATTATATGATTATGATATTCATGCGATATAGTGACCACTTGTGTGAGTTGATTAATAATTTAGGTTTATGTTTTAATGATAACTAAAAAGCCTGACCAGGTAATAGGTTAGACTTATAACTAGATTAAACTATAATTGATTAGATAATAACATTCGAGACCACGAAGTTAGTTAATCTTAATATTCGTTGAAGGGCTAACTAACATGATGGTAAATCCCGACCAAGGAAGCTATCTACATTTATATTTCAACATAAAATCAATTAACTAAATAGTAAACATATTTGAGAATTAACATATAATTATAGCTAGTCTAATTAAATGTATCTCCTATCTATCTGATTTACCTTAAGAAATCTTTAATTTACTTTAATTGACTGAGTTTAATTTAATTTAGTATCAAATTAAATATGTTCGCTCGAAACTAAAACGCCCTCTTTTATCTGTAATATTAATTGTAAATATAGGAATTAATTAATTATTTTAATACCATTCCCTGTGTTCGATACCTGGACTTACTTTAAAGTTGTATTATATGAATGGGTATTATTGCCTGGCTTGTCTAATAGTATTATTTAAGTATTTCCAAATTATTAAAACTTGTTATTTTTGAATTCTAATCACACGACATCAGGTATCACATACTTGTAACCAATATGCGACACAGTATTACATCATCGACCTTTTCTTAGCTTCCACTTATTTGTACTGTACCGGAAGTTGGTTCCAATGCTATACTAAGTATTTGGTCGGTTTATGGTTTTTCAGATGTCACATACGTTATGGTTACTCTGGACTATCTAATCTAAGTTTGTATTAAAGCTTAACCATCTATGATATAAATCAGCCCTCACTATCTGTATATATTCCAATAAATTCCTAATTGGTTATTGGTTTACAATGTACTATACGATAGGTTTAAAAGTATTTCAATGTCTTTAAAATCTGACCGCGTTTTATGAAAACATAGATATGTAATTACCTTCTAAGCAAGATTCGCGACTCCTTATTGTGACAACTGTCACCAAATCGGGATAGTTGACTGTCGTTGACTCTCACTTTTAACCTGTAAACTGAATCTATGATCTCGGGCTTGATCTCATGTGAATTATGTGAACTTATTGGAATCGTGTAAACTTATATGATATTCTATGCGTGTTGACTCGGCGTGGTATGCTAAAAACTCATAAAGATTTCGTGTCACTTCTATGGCACTTGATCATTCATACTCGGAAACTATTGAGCGAAAGATGTATACGAACGTATGATACTAAGATTCTAAGTCTATAAACGTAAGTAATGAAGGTAAGTAAAAATTTGTAACTTTTATGTAATGTTATAAAACAATTCGAAGTTAATCGCGAGGCTGCGCTGTTCAGGCCATAACTCTCTCATCCAGACTCGGATTGAGTTGATTTAAAAGCCCGGACGACCGGCACTCAGAGTGCTACAACATATCCAAAATTCAGCGTGTTTGGAAATTTTTAAGCCCAACCGCCGGTTGAATCAAACCAACCGTGTGACACCCGACAAATTAGGGCTAGCTATTAGTTCCTAATCACCTCTTAATACATGTAATTAGTTCTGTTTTAGGCTAATTGTATGTATCATTATATATATTGTTATATATATACACGTACGCGATTAAAATTTTGATCGTGCATTTTCATATTGGGTGGATCCCGACACATTAATACGGACGTTGGTGAAACATTTATTAAATAATATGAAATTATTTAATAACATTGATAATTACTTTATATTATGTTTATAATATAACAAAACACGTACGTTTTGCGTAAAACGTAACCGAACGCGATAAAAAAACACACGAACCACGCCCGACCATCGAAACAAACAAAAGTTTTATTTTTATAACTTCAAGTAAAGTATTTTGATAAAATACTTCCAGTATAAATATTGATAGTTATATCGAAAACAAAACGTTTAGTTTAAACGTCACAAAACTTTATTAACTGTCACACGACTCCGCAAACCACAACCGACACGTCACAATAACATTTTTATAAATGTTTTCCAAGTATTATGGTTAATACTTCAAGTTAAAACTATCGAAAATTCATTCGTTATTTATAACACGTAAGTGTAACGTATAAAACATAAACGAACGTTTAAACGACCGGGGAAACAAACACCGCACGGAGCGTAAATTCGGGGAACAAAAATTGGGGACAACCACCATTAATTGGGGCCATCCCCAATCGGTTTTCAAACATGGAAACAAGATCCACAATTTGTGGATCTTGTTGTTGAAGTTCTTTGACCCTTAAGCCACCACCATTTCTCCCTAACTTCCTCATTAAACCATTCTCACTCTCTCACTAACCCACACTCTCTTCCTCTTGTTTCCCTCTCTAAAAATGGTTCAAAGGAACCACCATCAACATCCACCACAACCACCACCAACAAACACCATTTTCTAGCAAGGAAAACAAGGAGAAAGGGGCGAGAAGCACAAACTGAGTAACATCCTCACATTTTCGGCTCTAGATCATCATTATCAAAGTGAGAATCCTCAAAATCTTTACTATTTTTACTTGGGATACATTTATAGATATGTTTAGTTGTTTATTTAACAAGTATACGTCCAAATCTAAGATTGAAACACGTTTTTACAAAACATATATATGTTACAGTTTTCTGTCCCAGGAAAATATTACAATAAAGCCGCTCCGTTAGTCTTGGTTAAAATTAACCAAGAACTAACTAACTACTAACCTAACTTAGTAACTAACTCTAAAGAGAAAAACTAGAGAGAAAAAAGAATATGTGAGAGAGAAAGTGAAGAGAGGAAATGTGAATGAGGTGTAAAGGTGGGTTTGAAATGGTAGGTGCCTAGGTTGGAACCACTATTTGTAGGGAAACCATTGAAAACACCATACAAGACAAACAACACAATATACAAGCTAATGAAGCACGAATGAGGGCATACCTCCCTCCCTCCTCAAGGGCATACATCAATGTGAAAATGGGTTGTAAAATGAAGATAACATAAATTTGTGAGAGAAAAATCAAAAAAATATTAAAAAACGTGGCGGGAAGATAGCCCAACCAAAAATAGAATAACAACATGAAATTGCCACGTTGCCAAAAATGTAATCGGTACACCGTTTTCAACGCAGCATCCCCAAAAACTATTGATCACAATCTTTTTAATTTTCTTCCATATTAAAGATTAGATATCTCAAACCTCTGTTTTCTCAAATTAAATTTGGAGTTATATCGATCGGTTAATAACTTAATATTGATAAATTAATCATTAATTAACTAGCAAAATGAGGAAGAATAATGCGGTGGTTGTTATGGTTTTATGGTTAACGGCGAGTGCGACGGTGTGCCGGTGTTTAAACGAGGCCGAAAAAGGCGTTGAAAATGTAAAAGAGAAGGTCGGTGACAAGATAGATTGGGCCGTCACAAAAGCCACTACGTAAGTATATATTATATTATAATATATCATTATAAGTATTATTTAAGTTTAAGAGTTAAAATGTGCAACAAAAACATTGCAATTCTTAATTATATCGATCGTGTTAGCACAATGATATTCTTTAATATACCGATCAAAACAACATACTTTCATGCGGCATAATGGTTTTTATACTTGTTAAAAAGAATCGAATGGAACAAGATATTAGTAATAATGGAAAAGAGAAGAAAAAAGAACATATATTAAACGGAAACGGGGTATCCCGGTGACCGTTTTCCGACATCTTCCTCACAAGATGTTTAGAGGTTAGAACCTTACACCTATTGTGATGACTTCATTGCGCCTTAATCACTAGCCTCCTTGGTGATGGTTATAGAAAAGTATATAATGTTATTACTAATAGTTTTCATAGGTTGTACGTTGGGCAAAGCTTTGAAATTCAAATGGTGGAGGCGAAAAAAAAATGATTTTAATTTTTTTTATATTTGTGTGCGGTGAAAATTTTAAAATGTCAATAATACCTTAAAAGATTTTTTTACATAATTTAAAAAATATTGTCACCCGCTCCGCCCCGCCCTGGTTGTTGGTGTTGGAGAAATACATAACTTTCCTGTTACTATTTACGTTCTTTATTGACCATCCTGGGTTTATCTGTCCCGTAGTTGTGAATCAATGTAAGAAATGTCATTGTGGTTATCCAAAGCACATCTAAGAGTTGCATGAAATATCAAAATCCAACTAATGTTTGGAAACATTTTAGGGGCCTCGGGGTAGACCAGGATGACGTGAAAGGGGGTGCTCACGGCGTAGTCGATAAAGCTAGTCAGGCTGCATCAAAAAGCACATCCACATTGAATTCAGTTGCTTCTGGTATTTAGACTTTACAGATATCCATAGACATAAACTCTTGCATACATCTGCTCATATTAAGTTCTAGTAAATGCATGCATTTAGTACTTCATAGAAGTGTGAATGCACTGATTTTTTTATTTTATTTTATTTTTTTGGTAGAATCGTCAAAGTACGTATCAGAGAAGACCGGGGAAGTGGGAAGCTTAGCATCCGAGAAGGCAGGACAAGCGATGGAAATGGCTGGTGATGCGAAGGAGACTGCAAAGGAAAAGGCTGCTGAATCTTATGACAATGTTGGTGATGATGTCAAGGTTAAAGCATATGAAGCGTATGCTTACGTCACAGAACTAGCACAAGAAGCCATGAAGAAGGTTCAAACTATGGCTGGTGTTGTTGAAGAACCTATAGATGAGAGAGGTCCTTATGATTATGTAACTGAGGGGGCTGGTAAAGCAATGAATATGGCTCAAAAAGGTAAGGACAACGTGAATGATAAAGCATCTGATGTCTATGAGTATGCCTCTGAGAAAGCGGATCAAAAAATACGAATGGCTACAGATGAAGGTTCTGAAATCAAAGCGAGCATAGAAGGTAAAGCAGAAAATGCATACAATTCGGCCAAAGATTCTGTGAAGTCGAAAGGTTCTGATGCTTATGATAAGGCTTCAGAGAAATCTGGTGAGGCTAAAGATTGGTCTAAAAAGAAGGTTTCTCAAGCCAAAGATGAAATGAAGTCGAAGGGTTCAGATGCTTATGATAAAGCTTCGGAGAAGGCTTCAGAGAAAGCTAGTGAATCTAAAGATTGGTCTAAAAAGAAGGTTGCTCAAGCAAAGGATGAAATGGAGTCGAAGGGTTCAGATGCTTATGATAAGGCTTCAGAGAAGGCTGGTGAAGCTAAAGATTGGTCTAAAAAGAAGGTTTCTCAAGCCAAAGATGAAATGCAGTCAAAAGGTTCTGATGCCTATGATAAGGCTTCAGAAAAGGCCGGTGAAGCTAAAGATTCGCTAAAAGATGCAGTGTCTAAAGGGAAGGATGAAGCATATGACGCCTACGATGCAGCTAAAGATAAGGCTGATGAATCTTATAAGGTTGCAAAGGAAAAGGTATCTGATGTTGCAGGGAAGGCAAAAGAAAAGGTTGATGAGTCTAATATGAAGGAGAAGGCTAAAGAAACGTATGAGTTTGCTAAAGAAAAAGCATCGGATGCTGCAGGGAATGTTGGAGCAGCAATGCAAACATAGAAGCTGTGGAATCAAGCATCGTGACTGAGGTCTCTTCCTCCTTTTTGTTTATCTCTTTGTTACTAGGATATATATACCAGTGTAGGTTATTGTTGTAGAATCTTTCGTCTCGAAAGTGAGTTATACATGATGTTCTTTTGATGGATGTGTAATAATACGTGTAATGGTAGTGGGCACTGAAGGTGGTGTTTGTATCCTTTTTGCCACCTCAAGGAGCTCATGTAGTTTGTATTTTCCTTTTTCTGTTATAAGGTATTATGTGGTCTTCAAAATCTTGAATCATGAAGTACTCAAATTCCAATCTTAATTTACTCTTTACTAGTGTGTTCCTACATTGCTCAGTACATGCAATATTGTGTAGGGTAAGACCCTTGAAACTCAATCAAGATATAGTAACAAGAAAATTCAATGTAATCAAACTGTAAATTCTATGCGGTAGTTTGACCTTGTGATTATATCATGTTTAATACTGGGAGTTGAGTAAGATTTTACACAAAGTGAATTTATAACTTTATTTTACAATAAAATTCCAATTTAGCTATTGGGATGTAGTTTTTTTAACTTTATACATAAATAACTGGGTTAAAGATGTTGAGATCGACAACGAACTTTCACTTTTGTACCGAGTTAGGTAACGAACAGATAGATAGCAAACTTTCAGATTTTGTGTCGAGTTAGGTAATATGTGGAACGTGGCATTATTAAAATTGATTTACGTAGCATTATACCACGTAATACATATTACCTGACACGAAGTGTTTTATCTCTTGTTTCCATCCTAAAATTTCTGCAAAATTAAGCATTTTTGTCTTGTGTTCTTCTGTGAATTTTGCTCTGAATCTTTTCTTCGTTAGTTGATGTCCGGTGTTTGTCCAAAACATGTCAAGATCTTCACTTGATGATTCTGTTAGTGCAACACTAGTGTTCCCACAATGTCACCACTCACCATAATTGGTTGATGGTTCAGTGGTTGTACGGCCTCATGCGCTGCTGCATTGTGACAGAATTTTGAAGTGTTGGGTTATGTACCATCCGTGTGGTGGTGGATTGTGACTGATCACCGCTTTCCACCTCTTTTCGGTAGAAACTTTGGTGGCAATCACAAGTTGCACATTATAAACTTTGTTCTCTATTAGCCATGAATTTCACTACACCCATTTTGAGCATGAGTGCCCATGTTAGAAGCATGCTTCATTAGGCATTCGCAATATCGAACCACCATTGCACTATCTGTTGGTTTTTTTAAACAGGGGATCTGAACCATGGTCTGGATCTGGGCTCGGGTTTGAGTTGGGGTTTGAATCGCTTTATTCTATATTAGCTACTTGCATTTGTTGTTCTTGTAATCCATGATAATGGTTTATGCGACGTGAATGATCTCGGGTTCCATTGCTTCTAGTGTTTCTTCTGTATAAGCAAAAAAAGGTGATTCTATTTTATTAGATTGAGGTGGGCTGTTTTCATTTATAGTTTTATTCTTTGAACTTCCATTGTTCTCCTCAAGATCTCGTAAAAGATCAAATCTTGGATATTTCAATTTATATATGTGATATTTGCCTTTCTCTTTGCTTATATTGCCCAGTCTGAGAGTTACTGGAGGAATAAATCAATTTATTAATGTATTAGGTAAATAGTATAGCAGGTGATCAAGCAGATTTATCTGAAAGCTAAAAGTGAGCTAAAATTTAGTAGATTGTAAGTTTGTAACAGCTCTAGAATATGCATATCTAGTGCAGGTTCCCAGTAAGATGGTGTGGTTGAAGAAACTGCCGTCTCCTAGAAGCCATCAGGAAATGGTTATAGAGATATTTCCAGAAAGATGAAAAAGGAGGTTTAGTAGTATATGTTTGTATTGTATGTATCGTGATAATATATTACTGTATTTATTTATCAGGTGGGGCTTGGAATCAAAAGAGAAGATGTGGTCCACGTCGGGGGCAGCTGCCCCCTAAAAAATCTAAAATTAAGTAAATAAAAACTATTTTTTAAAGGTAATTAGTGATGTTTTAAAATTTTTACCCCTCAAAATTATAGGAAGAAAAAAAAAAAATTTTGACCCTCGTTCTAGCTCCGCCTCTGATCCACATAGAAGGCACTGTTAGTGTTAAGCCTGTTTGATAGGGCTTGGAAGTTCCCTTCTTTCATCCTCTAACGGTTCCTCATCTTGATCACATTTTTCTATTTATTAGTATGCACATTTATTAATTATACGGGTAAATAATCTGTGCAGCTAACATCAGTTAAGGTTACGTCGGTTGATTGTGTGCACATGAAAGTTTAAGGTTATACATGCAACTATAATGAGTTTCTTTAGTTGCTAACTAAATAGATGAATATGACTTTTGTGTCATCATCATATATATTGTATCCTAAGGGTTCTTGGTCTAATCCTCTGGCTTGTTTATTCTATATTTGTATTGTTGTCTGAACGAATTGTATTTGGTATTTGTGGGTACTGTTGCATATGGTATCTGATTATACTTGCATGCGCGAATGTGATCACACCTTTGTAACGTGTTAATCCGACCCGCTGATTGACTTTGCAGCACTTGGTTCTAAAGTGGGATGCTATTGCTTTACAAAGAGACTTTCCTTTTGTATAATTATTCAAGTAGACTACGCATAGAAGTCTGTTCATTTGATACAGTCTCGGTTTTACAAACTTCCGAAAGTATAAACATAGGTTCAAACGTCTCAATTATAATTGATTAGATCTTTTGTAACAAGAGTTTCGTCTCCATATTCTTTATTAGATTATGACGTGTAGTTTGTGTGTTGTCGAATAACCATGTATGTGCAGTGCAAGCTATTAGCTTCACGAGTACTTATAGAGAATTATTAGCTGCTAGCTTTTTCTTACATTTTAGTTATCTACATGATTCTAGATGTATTTATCTTTTAGACCAAAGTGTGTTACTGATCTTCGTTTGTGGATTGATGCTGATTAGATAAAACGGGCATGGTTTTTGTATAGATGATAGATGAAAGTTTTCATTTATTAAACATGAAGATAGTTGTCATTTACAAGGCAAAATATGTTCCTAATTATGATCATCAATGGATTCTTGAAAGAGAAAAAAAAATCTAAAATCATTTGCCTGTTCTTAAAACTCAATTGTGAAATTGTGAGCAAGGTATAAATTTTGACTGGATAAAACCCCGAATAAACCATTTGAATGTCTCGCCAACCACAAAAACAAACTGGAATCAATTAGCGCTTTCGTTGTGTTCTTAAGTTTATTTTTGGATGGAAAGGGGGAACTGATAACTTGGAATCCCTTTGTTAAACTTTGAACACGACCCAATTAGACCATGGATATCTAGGGTATTAGAGCCAACTGGTAAATTTCAGGCTTGCCATGTCTTTTGGGCCAACAGCCGCTTGATCGTCTTTAGACCTATACCCTCAAAGTGATCCGGGTTCTTTTTTACAGTTCTAAGTGGTAAATGACAACGTTATTATCATAGCTAGTGTAAAACATCTTAACAAAGACAGCCTACGTGGCATGTCTACATAACAAGTGCTTTTTGGGTCTTTAGCAACGGTTTCTATCTTATTCTTATCAAACGAGTAAAATAAGACAATAATATCCACGTGTAGCGACTCCATGAAGGGAAGTATATGCACAACGATTAATGTGCCACATGTTGATCATGGTTTGTCATTCTAGGCACCATGGAGGATCAAGATTTGTCCCAGATAACAAAGGAACTACCAATTTACCACCCACACTAACATTTCAGTTATAGGCAAACAAACATAGAAAATGGAACCACAGAAAAGTGGAATCATAGAGGGGCTTATATACCTCCAATAATGTGAACGGAAAAAAAATGAAAAATAAAATTCACGTACATGAAAAGAAGCTCGTTATTGACTGTGACAAATCCATTTACAATACCAGAATGCATCCCAACAATCAAATTAACAATGAACTCACATCTACATTTCGGCCGATTGATCTTCACAAGTTCCCCTGAACTTGCAAGATATCGCGTCACTTTAATCAGCTGATGCAATCCCGTGTCATTGTCCCCAAATGCAAGCCCTGTAAAAATGAAGTCGCCAGTTTATGTAACTTTACCAGAGTGTTTATTAGTAATACAATACAAGTTGTTTTTACTTCTAAAGATCATTAATACATTATTCAGATTCATATTTAGCAACAATAGATTGTTTATGTAGTCATTTAACCACATTAACATTAACCTAACACAATCCGGCATAAGAGGATTCTGACGTTTCCAATAATAAATGTAATGATAAAGAAAAACTGAGAAGCTATCAAGATGCAAAGTTCGATCAGCCTATAGAAAAACAGATATAGATATAGATATAGATAAAGATAAAGATATAGATAGATGAAAATATATTAGGGTCATATGCAACAAAACGACATTAATTTTAGATGGAAATATTCTCATGCTGAGTCACATATAAAAGCCAGCCGGTGTTTAATAGAAGTGACCTCATAAAGACTCAAGCACCTCAAAATAGCTTAAACCTAGATTCAGAAAACATTATAGGTTCTATATAATTCTCTCAATGAATACTTGATTTATTGTGCATATTATCAGTTGGTATTGTGATTAACTAAATTAAATATCCCTGTATTAACTTACCAATAGATACACATTTACAAAAGAGCACATACACACAAAAAGAAGAGGGAAGTGAATTACACAGTTCACAAGGAGAAATCACAATTTAGTTAATAGTTAACCTGCTTACTTTGGTCGCTTAGGCGATCCTACAAGCACATTGATGATGCAAATGTATTGCTAGTTTTTCACATTTCGAAATACTCAAGTTTGCACCAAAATATTGATGTAGATTGTCATTTTGTTTGAAAAGTATATAATCCGTACCTTCGATGAACGTCCTCCTATACAGCTAGTACGAGTACACTCAGCTAAACAGACATCTTTATAAACCCTTTATGTAGTTAAAAAATTGTCTTGTATGTTAGAATTGAACATGATAACTTATGTGTTCAGGACTGAAGAGCTATATTAGAGCTATAAGATAACTTATGTGTTCATTCCTTTCCTTCCAATATGGCTTTCATCATCTTTTTACTATATATAACTCATTGCTCCTTGCGTTATATATCATTACGTTATTCCTAGTTATTGTCTTATAAGATTTTTAAGAGTAAGGACCTATGCTCTGAAAGCAACCTAAAAGTTGAAAGGTGCTTTTACGCAACTGAGTAAAATTGTTTCATACTTTAATAGCATTGCATATTGCATATTTAGTAGGTATGAGAGCTCACAAGTGATTTAACGATCATAGTTGATGCATACACAAAACACCACCTTCATCCAGTTCCATGACCGCCATCACAGGCAGGGGAGTAGCCATATACAGGCCGAGGTTGGCAATGCCCCACCCACTAATGTATTGCATAAGTATTACATGTATAATTACTAGAATCGTGCAATTGTGCAAATATATTGGTCCACCCTATAAACAATTAGTCAACACAGATCCAATGGAAACATGCACTCAAATTTTCTAAGTTACAAATGGCCCTTTTGTTTTCTAATTCACGAATTATGTAGCAAATTCTGTTACAATTACAAAACAAAAGCCTACACAATATAAGTGTAGAATAGATGATGACTTTATTCCAGATAGCTTAGATCTCTACATCGAATAATTGAGGCTTTTACTCTTTTAGTTTAGATTCAAATTCAGATTATAACTTTATAATGTAAGAAAGTGTCTTGTGCAGCTAAAACTTTGTAAGTGAACAGAATTATTGTGTTCTAATTACCTAATTAGATTTTATTATTACTTTATATTGATTTTTGCTATTTGTTACGTAGTGTCGTGTAAAGTGTCCCCTCAACTAATGAATAGTATCTATCTGAAAAGGCAAGGCCTTGGAACCTCCTATCTTTCTCTCTCCCCCTACCTTCATATAATGCAAACAATAGCAACACATACATTTATAAATCAACAAGATAATGACGTGACGTCAGTCAAACCATGTGCAAGTACATACACAACCATAGGTCCTCAGAAAGACATATATATTGAAAAGCCAAGAGACTATTTCAAGGCTAAAGACTAGAAGTGCTTAGTGATCTCCTACCACGTCACATGAGATTCATAGGGTACATAATCCAACAAGAGAGCTAGTGCTTCACAAAAGTAATTAAAATATGGCATACACCAAGACAATAAAGGTTGTCAACTTTCTTAATTCACAAGTCTAATCTTTAGAAGAGGATAAAAGAACCCCAAGGTGTACAAAGTGGTCAGAATCAATACAAAGGCATGTCCAAACACATACTTGTTGGATCCTAATTCCTTATTACAATGAACCAAGATGGAGAAAGAAACGGGTATGGAGAATGGAGAAAAAGAACCCCCAGGGTGGTTAGAATCAATACAAAGGCATGTCCAAACACATACTTAGATCCTAATTCCTTATTAAATTGAACCAGAGAGAGTAAGAAACAAGAGAATGGAGAAAAAGAGAGAGTTGTTGAATCTTACTATGCAACCATTTAATGTTCAGTCTGCCCAGCTAAGCAGTTTCAAGTTGTTTTCCCACCACAAAAGAAAAAGGTATTTTATAGAACGATCATTACATAGAACAAATGACCTATGAATTCATGAATGGTTTTATGCACCCTAAAATCAAGAGGTGATTAAACAGAGTAAAAGAATTTATGAACAAAGTTAGTGGCATTACACACTCTAATAGACCATAAACTATAAAAACCAGCTTCACGTTGTATGCCATATAAACCAAACAAAATGAAAACATATCATAATTATGTATCCCTAAAATATATAGGACCTACCAAAAGGAAGCACCTACAAACTATTCTACCACATCAAACGGATAATGGATTCAATCTTTCTAGCTTTCCATAGAGAAATAACCTAAAGTATATTCACTTCTAAAATATCAAATATGAAATGTGTTGATTCTGATGCCATAATATAACAAGCATCGACTTCAACAGCATAAGGTGATCATTTTAATTATCATGTGTATAAATAATTACAAAGTAAATTAACAGTAGAGAGCATCAGAATAACTACCCGAGATTTCCAAGGCTGTTTATGGGTTCCAAAAGCTGCAACTGAAGTTGTTGTTGTTGCTGCTGTTGTTGTGCCTGTTCAGACTGCCCTAACTGCTGTTGCTGCTGCTGTTCAATAATACCATTATTTTCTAGAGAAACCGCAGTTGCACCAGCGGCCTGAGTGCCCTTACCTTCAACAAACCGCCACATATACCACGCCCCAACCGACCTATACGGCCGCCATTTCTCACAAAGCTGTTCCATTTGTGAAGGCCTGGGCAACTCATTCAACATATACAAAAGCTGCACTCCTTTCCTAACTCCCAAATCACTAACAGGCAAAACATCGGGTCTATGTAACGAAAATATCATAAACATATGAACAGACCATGAACCAATCCCTTTAACCATTGAAAGCATCGTAAATAAAGACCTATCATCCATTTTAACAACCGTTTCGTCTGACAATATCCCATTATTATACTTATTAGCTAAATCATATAAATAACTCGCCTTACGTCCCGAAACGCCAATTTGCTTAAGCTGCTGCTGTGTCAGAGAAAGCACAGTTTCCGGAACTACGCCATCTTCACCGCCACATAGACTTACAAAACGAGTGTATATAGATGTACCAGCTTTATAAGCCAACTGTTGATACAATATGCTTTTTGTTAGGGCTAAAAATGGCAGTTGATGTGAATCGAATGTAGGTGGCGGATGATTATCGATTAAGTTCGCAAGTAACGGATCAGCGGATCGAAGGTGGCGTAGTGCGGCGGCGATCTCGCCGGCAGATGATAACGGCTTGATAATTTTTGGTAAATCTAGGGCTGATCGTGAAGGATTTCGACGACGAGTTTTAGTTACGGTTGCTGGTGTGGTTGTTGTTGTTGAGGTTGAAATAACGATTGCTTTGGATGCATCAGCTTCTGCGATTGTTGATTGAGGTTTAATTTCATCAGCAATTGGTGGTGATGACGAGGATGATGATAATTTACGTATTTTTTGGGGGCGAATTGGGATTTTTGTAGGGTTTGATGTGGTGGTGATTTGGGAAGAAGGGGATGCTGGTTGTTGGGTAGGATTTTGAGGAGATGGAGAATCTGGTTTAATTTCTTCCATATTTTAGGGTTTGATGGATTTGAATTTGGGGATTTTAGGGTTAGGTTACGGTGGTTGATGTGAATGGTGATGGGGGAGACGGTGAGTTTCTGTTAGGTGGTAGTTTTCTGGTTGGGAATTTGAGTGAGAGTGATGAAATTAAATCACGTGTGTATTTGTTGATTATCGATTTTTTTTTTCTTCTTAAAAATAGATTTTGGATGAAGGAAGCAAAATAAAAGGGATAATACTTAAGTAATTGTATTTTTTGAAAGAAACATAAAAAGTTGTGTGTTTAATTTGAGAACTTTCAAACTTTTGATATGTACTTAGTTTATGGACCCGTGAATACACGGGTTTGATAAAAAAATTATGAATAAAACCCAATTTTATAGATAACTTGTATATACACGGGTTTGATAAATGATATATCACTACAACACAATATTTAAATATTCACATTTTCTTAGGCAAATATCCGCATTTAAAAGTGTGAGGAAATAAGGTTTCCACACTTAGGGTAAGTGTGAGGAAAAGCAGCGTAACAAATTTTTGCTGGATGTTCACATAACTAAGTGTAAACAAATCAGTAAATTGTTCACACCTGTAAACGTGAACATGTTGATATGCTTATTCACTCTTTGAAACGTGAAGGATATTTAACATTTGTTCACATTTTTACCTATGAACATAATACTCACGCTTCTAAACGTGAGGATTTTAAGTGGATATTCACACCTCCAAGTGTGAGGTTTTAACATAACATAAAATCTTCACACCTCCAAGTGTGAGGTTTTAACATAACATAAACTTCTTTCACGCTTCCAAGTGTAGTATTTTAACATGATTATTAGAATTGTCCTGAAACTAGAGATGCACCTGAAGAGGTAATACTCAAATAAAACAAAATTAAAAGTGACCCAGAAGTTATGAGAATCCAAAAGATAACATCTATGAGATTAATCCAGCTTATAGTGCTAACATAAACCACATTCAACACAAAACTAAAGTTGCACATATATGCTCTCCAAACCAGTAATAACATGACCCATATCTAAATCTAATATCTGAAAACATAGGTAATACCAAAATTGAAGATATTATCTGGACACATACGTACACTACATTAAAACTAAGAACGATGTTGTCAATCGTGTGCTTGTTGAATAGCCTCTACTAATTCATGACGTGATGCACCTGACGAGAGCTGCAAGATAGAATTTATGATATGAAATAAGATCATACACGTAAAAAAAAGAAAGCTAATACATGAAATAATACTTAAATTACTAACCTGTGTTCGAGACATATTTTCACGTGAAACACGAGGTGCAGCTAAAACAGTATCCCTAGATGTAGCAGCAGCAGCAGGAACATATGAGTCTTGAAATACACTTTGAAATAAGCTAAGTTCCCCTCTAAAGTCATCCACAGTTTGATGCAAACTCATGATTTGTTTATCTTGATATTCAATCTTCTGATTTTGAAATTCTATCTGCTTATTCTGAGACTCTATCAGTTTGGTCTGAGATTCTATTTGTTGTCTTTGAGATTCAACTTGAACCAATAGTGTGCTAGATACTTGACCATCATTTGCAAAGTTTTTGCCTCTCATTCTTCTTAGTTCATAACTAAGATCTGTTACTTGGGATTTTGTTACTCATTTCCCGTGACCTCGAGCTCGCCCCGCTTTTTCTGGACCTGATCGCGCCCCAACGGTCGGTTCAGGAATCGCTTCCTGGTCGTTGCGGACCTTCCAGTCGAGGCGGCGATCGAGAGGGTGGTTTTAAATTTATAGAGAGCTGGGGACCTAAGTTTTACTTATAACTATGAATTGCGACAAGTAATGACTCAGGGTCGTTCTTAAGATCAACCGTATTGTGAAACCAAGCAGTCAAGACGATCGATTCGATTTAGCAGGGTTTGTAAACAGGAGATTTGATTTTTGGTTTTAATTACTTAGGTCCTAAATTAAACTAAATAAACAGCAAAATAAAATAATAGAAGATAATCAGTATGGAGAGGAGTGTTTGTTGTGACTTCATTAACCTTAAGGGGAGATGATTTTTGGATTGATGTTTTGAAAACATTCTTTCTAAGTATTTGTGTTCTACTGTTTTAGGTACTTTATGGAGTCAACACTAGCACCCTACTATCTGATTCCTCAGATAGCATGTCACTGAATACGAGGTTGTCATGATTCTGATCAGATCAGGCTGCTCTACCCCCAACACTGTCTTGTGAAGACTAGTGACCCATCTTGGAGTTAACTCCTGGGTGCATGAATAAGGTAACAGACCGATATTTAATTTCTGACCTTTCTTTGATACCATAAAGTATTCTAATTCAAATAGAGCATTTAAGACCTTAATTCGGAAAGCGTCTGTTAACTTTTCATCGATGGTTTGTTAGGTTCATAGCTGGTGGATGACCCAGTGCTGCTCAGAATGTATACACCGACGTCCGTTCCATAGCTTGGGTGTATGGGAACCGTTCCCGAAGGATGATTCCGACACTTACACGAGGTACTAGAACGTTTTACAGCATTCCATGCCTTGCGCACTAATGCAAGTTAGGGTGTATACACCGACGGCCGTTCCGTAGCTTCCATGCGTTTGTACTACACCAGAGGTGGTTCCATGATTAAACTAAGTAGTAGGACGTTTTACGGTGTTCCACACATGTTGCACATTCAGGTCACTCTGAACCCGTTTAAACTTAGTTTGTATTAAAGCGTACCCATCTATGATATAAACCCAGCCCTCACTTAATATTACCCAATAAATCCCTGATTTATTCACGTTGTACTATACATTAAGTTTAGCGGTATTTCCAAAGCTTCGAAATTAGACCATGCATAGATAGCACAGATAATTAATTACCCTCAGAACAAGGTTCGCGACTTCTTGTCTTTTAGGGTTTTAACCACGTTTATTGGAGGAAAGACGATAGTTTGATGAACAGTTTATAATCATAGATGAAAGGTTAAACAAACTTAGTTTTCATATTGTAACAATTGGGAATAATATTTCCACAACGGATTGTGCCCACGACTTTCATAGCTTCCACGTTTCGTACTCCACACATTCGTGATGTTTTCGGCGCTATACAAATGAAAGCCGTATTACGTTACCTCCGTTGCTTAATATCATCCCAATTGTATATTTAAATTAACATCATCCCCCATTACAACGGCTAACTACATCACAACAAACACAAAAGCTAACTACTCACTAATCATGGTAACGAATCCTAAATCTAGCATAATAACAATAGCATGCATTATAACAGATAAGGATAGAGATAACCGAGATAAATGCGTAGTCTGAATATAAGCTGAAAGATTACAACGAGCAGAGCCTCCGCTATTACAAAAGCACTTCCCCAAAGTATCTCCAACGAATATTACAGAATAACCCCTCATACTATTTCTCCTCTAACTCCTAAGAGTAGTGTTAGAGAGAGAAAGCTACTAACTAATCTAGTGAGAGAAAGTGTGTGAAATGTGGATGGTGAGAGGTGATGGTGTGAATGGATGATGAGAAATGAGGAGGTTAAGCCTCTATTTATAGGCTTCCAAGATACGAAGTTACACTCAGCACCCTTGCTCCAATTTAACACTGAAATACACCCCATAGCTATAGAATTTGACACCGTAAAGGGGGTATACCACCATAAATAGGGCGTATTCGGTAGCAAATAGGGCGTATTCGGTAGCAAACGGGGCGAATCCGGCAGCGTAGAGGGGGTATACCACCCCTACAGGGGGGTATACGGCCCCAAAGAGGGGGTATACGGCCCCATAAGGGGGTATATGGCCCTCTAGGGGGTGTATACATCCCCTGTGGGGTTGTATTCCCTTGGTTCGTGGTCTTGTGTGCTGGATCGTAAGTCTTGTGCACTGGTCGAACTTCGTTTGGCCATACCTTCTTCGTTCTAGCTCCGTTTTTAGCGTTCTTTATATCCACGAGATCGTAATTACCTGAAGATCATAATGAGATAATCAAAGAATAATTTCAAGGTATTATGCTTTAAAAGTGCTCGTAGAACTTGAACGTATCGTTTGTGCTCTATTTTGTACGTTATTTGGCCATTTTACTTGATTTTTGAAGCAACGTCGTATTTTTAGCCTTAGTAATGAATTATGGTAAAAAAGTATTGATATCGCATATTTTCATCCATTTTGGGGCTAAAAAGGTGGGAATTATGTACGCAAAAACGTGCCTTTTTACGTTCAATCAGGACCCATAAAATGTATCGCAACTTCTTTCTCAATTTTTGACCTCTTGTTAACATCAACACGTTCTGGGCTATCCAGCTCTAAACGTTGCTTGTCCTCAAGCAATACTTCAACTATCCTCACTTAAAAAGATGTTTTAAGTCCGATTTTTGCGAATTAAAATATTTCTAAGAACAACCATCCTTCAGACAAGTAACCTGTTTCAGAAAATTGAGATAAATAAGATAATTTTTCCAGAAATAAGAAATGAATATCTTTGGGCATGCTTCTGATTCTCGTGATCTTTGGCATACACATGACTTAGGCAATCTCACCGGTGGTCACTCAATTCACTCAAAAGTGTATCGGGTTTCCTATCATTCTAAACAAACGAAATCGCTCAAAAGCCAGTCATGCAGCATTCATTGTTATAGGCTTGATCGAGAATCAAATCTCCACCACTTAGGTGAGGACGGTGCTAATTATCCCAAGACATTCATTGGGTTGTAGTGTGAAGTGAGGGTTAAGGGTATGGATAGTGGGTATTTTTAGGTTTAAAGGGTTATGCTTATCTTAGAACTTTTAAACTTAAGAAAAAAATTTATTTAGATACGCTTTTTAATGAAAACGGAAACGGATAACGGTAAGGAGGAAAAGATAGCTATTTTGACTTCTATCACATGGAATATATATCTTTCAGAGATTGGAGTTTTCGAGAGATTTGAAGCACTTAGCTTTATTTCTATTTTTGGCTTAGAATTTCTTTGCCAAGGAATTTCTAAGGGATTTTTTTATTTTTTTCTTTCTTACTTCCTTTTGAGATCCTTTCTTTTTTCATTTTTTCAATCTTTTGTCATTTCGAATTTTACTTGGTGTCATTTTTCCACACCTTTAGACTTTCTCGATCTTTTTGAGATTTTGATAATGGAAACGCACACGAGATATTTTAAGTAAAACACGAAATTTGTGATTTTTGAGTGAAAGCAAAAAGAATACCTAAATAGCTTTTTTCAAAAATTTAAAAACTCCAAGATAATATTTTGGTGGGTATGGAGGTGGATGGGGTTTTAATAACGGGTTTTTCAAGAAACGAAAAGGTTAAGGCTCAACAGGGTTTACTAGGCGGATCATCGACACTAACAATGAGTATCGGCAGGGTTAGGCTTGAAGAGATATGAGAAAATGGGTTTATTTCCTAGGGAATGTCAAGGTCATTTAATTGCACCTATACCGCGTACGGTACTCACCAATATGGTCTCGAAATGCATACCAGGAGCAAGTTCTAATTCAGAAATGCATACATCGGCACACACAACAAATGAATAGTGAATCATTAAAAATGAATGCTTATATAGGCTCAAGTTACCTCACTGTAATTAATATGGGTTGTATGTGCTTAGTCATGCGCTGCCCCTAAGATTATCATTTCTTAATTTTAGAAATTCCTACCTTATTTACACTACTTTTCCAAAATAACTTACTCATATTAAAATAGCTCCTCTTAAAAACATTAAAATTCAGAAAATAGCAGAGCTAACTGAATGAGTAGCAATCTACTATCGAAGTTGAGCTCATGCTTTTCTTTGTTTTAAGCAAAAATTTTGAAAAATTTGATCAATTTTTAAAGTGAGGAACATTTTCTGAGTTGCTAATTGGACACAAAAATCTATCTTAGGTATTCTATACCGCTATCCCACACTTAGAGGAACATTGTCCCTAATGTTCTCTTCAGTAGAGATTTTACTGGAAGTAAAATCCCACACTTAGAGTTTGAACATATAAGAAAATGTTTCTCAAGTGTTTTGTTTTGGGCTGGAATCCCACACTTAGTGATAAGCTTAGGATATGGTATAGATTACCTTTAATTAATTAACAGTACTTACGTAAAGCAAAAAGATAAAAATAGAGAAAGGATGAAGAAACTCCCCGAATAGTTAAAGCTGAAGATCTGAATATGTGCCGAGAAGATGAAAGTCTTTGTTTTGCGGCAACTCCATGAGGATTATTCAGCTTTAGGGTGATTTGCCTTTGATTGAGAACTTTGCCTTCCACTTCAACCATCATTTGTGAATCAATCTCTTAAGTGTGAACACGTTGGATATGCCTTTTAGCTTCATATTTTTGCAATGAAAAAGGAATCACTGTCTCAGAATGAAAAGATGTTTTCTATTACAAATTATTTTGTAGAACATATGTTTTTAAACGAGTTTGAGCATAATGCATAAAAGTAGTATGCAAGTACCTCAAATGCTCGAAACATATGAACTAATTTTCTGAAAGTGTTTTCCTATTTTATCTGAGACAAGAGATTTTGCAAAAATGAGTTGCGACTTTTGAAATATTATGAAAATATTTTTAAGGTATATCCAAGTGTGAAGGATATTCAGAGATTTATCTTCACTTATTAACACACCAAAAACACACGTTTTATTCCACGGGTTGCCTCCCGAGAAGCGCTGCTTTTAGAGTCGAGAGCTCGACTTTCCTTCCTTCAGAATCAGTGAGTGGCGGAACTTCCAGGGCCATTGGTGCTGGAAGGTGGGACCCTGGAATAGAATCTCAAGAAGTGGCAAGTGATGACCTGAGTGATGTTTGGGATCCTTTCCACATGAAGAGGGAAGCTTTCAAAGTGTTTTTCAGCAACCCTTTGCAAGTGAAGGAGATCCCAGGTGATATCATTGACTGACTTTGAGATGACTCCGTTGGGATCAAAGATAAGGGTCCCATTGGATCTGATAACCTCACGCTCTGGACGTTTTCCTCTTAAGGAATCCATAAAACCAAAGAAGCGCAGATGTATGTCTTCATGATCGGTTATGCTGGGTTCTCTTCTTAGTGTATGGATAGATCCTTGGATACCCTAGATAAGCTGCTTCTGATGATCGGATTACGTGATGTTGGAATTCCGGAAGATGTTCAAGATTCTGTAGTAAATCTCACGTAGACCATCATGGAATAGCTACCTGGGTTCTTCTGAGGGAACAGTACCGAAGATATCTGAGAGTCGTTCCGTGACAAAGTTTGCAGTGTTGACCATCGTGCCATCTGGTATGGAAGATGGGATAGCACGTGTCCTTTCGTCTAAACTCACGTACTCGAGCTTCTCGATAATCTTGTGGGCGTGGTGTTCAATAGTGCAGTCGATATAAAACCTGTGTGGTGAGGTGTCATCAATGTGGTCGTTATCGGCTATGGAATCCATCAATCCTTTGAGATCATTCATCATCTAAATGTCTACTTCCTCCTCAGGGTACCCAGAAGCATAGTCCAAATTGTACCTGTAAGAATGCAGCAAACTCATTTGTTGATTACAATATGGAAATGCAGACCTGATGAAGGTTTCATAAACCTTGCCATATATGACTTTTTGTCCTTCGAAGAACTCTGACTCGTCTGCAGTTGGTTCTTCATTATCAGAGTGTTCATGCAGGAGCTGAATTGCTAGATTTTTGGCGAAGGCATGAATGCGGTTTTGTAGGAATTGAGGACTTCGAGAGTTATTAGCATGATAGACCGCGTATTCAGCCTCGATTTCTTCGATTAATTCTCTCTGCCGCGGTGTGTACTCATTTGTTGAGTCTCTGATAATCGTCATTATCATCCGAAAATCATCCTCAAATCTTTCGAGGGCACTGATCATCCCTTCATGAGTAGAGACGACCTGAACTTGGATGATCTCGAGAGGAGGGTCAGGAATGGCAGGAGGTGGATGAAGGTGGATGGAGCGGACATCTATTGGAACATCTATAAAGACGACATCATCCTCAACACTGTCCGTCACTGGAGTGTCAGTATTCAGTGAATCTGGGAACTCAACAGTATCGGATAATGGTAGAGTTGTGCGGTGATTTGTGATATGGGCTGAGAAGAGTCCATTTCGATGTCTTTCTCTTCAGGGCAAGAGTCGTCATCTGACAGAGTAATTGGAATGTACTCGAGTTGCATAATCTCTTCTGTCGGATGGTGAGAATCAGGGAAGTACTCGTGAGGTGGTGTAGATTGATAAACGTCCTCTTCTTCTGGTTCTTCCTCTTGCTCTTCTTCGGATTCCTCCATTTCTTCTTCTGTCTCTGACTCTTCCATCTCATCTGATTCGGATTCTTCAGTTGCAAAGATGAGACAGGTATGATCATCAGGTTCATATGAGTCTGAAGATTCTGACTCGGATGTATCATCGTCTGAAGTGATTCTGCTAGTAGAGATTGTGTATATCTCAGTATTCTTTAGTAGAGAACTATCAGCCTGGTCAACTTGGAAGGATATGGTCTCTCCATGTGCTCGAAGGCTAATAGGCTGCGAGTATACATCAATGATAGCACGAGCAGTGTTCATGAAAGGCCTACCTAGGATGATTGGTATATTGATATCTTCCTGTATATCCATCACAACAAAGTCAGTGGGAAAAAAGAATTTATCAACCTTAACCATTATGTTTTCGGCTATTCCTCATGGATATCGAATTGATTGATCGGCTAGCTGCACGCTCATCTTTGTAGGCTTAAGGTTTCCTGATTCTAATATGACGTATAGAGAATAAGGCATGAGATTGATACTGGCTCCAAGATCGGCCAAGGAGCGAATCATGCCTAACTGATAGATAGAACAGGGCAGAGTGAAGCGACCAGTGTCTCCTAGTTTTTCGGGCAGGTTGCTTATGACGGCTGAACATTCTGCGTTCAGAGGGATTTTAGATACGTCGGGTATCTTATCTTTGGTAGAGAGCATTCGTCTAATGTACTTGGTACTGGTAGGAATTCTAGACACGGTGTCTAAGAATTTTGAGTCGAGTTTGAAAGAGTTGACCTTGTACTTTTGCTTTAGGCGATTAGGGAATGGGATTTTGACTTCCCTTTCAGGAGTAGGTATGGATGGGGTCTCAATTGTCTTCGGGACAGGAGATTCTTCCTTCACTGGAGAAGGAGTGTTAGGTTGAATCGGTGTCACCTTTGGGTCTTTAGAGGTTACTTGTTTGGCCTCTTCTACGTGTGGGTTGTGAATGGTGTTACTGGGAAGGGTTCCTTGGGGTCTGGTGTCAAGACGCTGAGCCAACTGACCGATTTGGTTCTCAAGGCTTTTAAAAACCAAGAGTTGGTTTCTGATGAATAGGTCAGTCTGGTCTTGTCTAGCAGTGGTTTTCTGGTTAAAAAGTGTCTGACCCTCGATAAATTTTGTGAGATTATCATCTTGACTAGTGATAGGCACAATGGTTTTTGTAGTATCACTAGGTGGGCTGACATCTGGTTCAGTTAAGGATAAGGGTTGGTTGTAGGTAAGCTGTGGTTGTTGTGGGTAGGTTGGGTATCTTGGTTGGTATTTGGGTTGAAAGGTTGGTTGGTTATTTCGTGGAGGAAATTGAGTGCCTCGTGTCCTAGGTGGAGAAGTTCGAGCGAAACTAGGTGGATTCTGCGGTCGAGCTGGGAATTATGCGTAGTAGACCGTGCCGTCAGCTGGATCTTCGTACTCAACTTGATATTCTTCCGTGGGAAGGTGAGCACAGTTCTGGCAAGCTTGAACTTGGTGGATCTGCTGCGGTTGTTTCTTTAACTCTCCCAACTGTTTCCTCAATGACTCAATCTGCTCACTCAAGGATTTGATCGTCTCGGGTTGGATTTGGTTGTAGGAGGATAGAGGTAGTGATGAGGATTGCTCATCTGTTTTCCAGTCGTGATGGTGCATCGTCATATTCTCGATCAAGTTCCAAGCTTCTTCATCCGTGAGTTGCATGAAGTTGCCTTGAGCAGCGGCGTCAAGGGTAATGCGGTGGTTTGGGACAAGACCGTTGTAAAACGTGCATAACTGGGCAATCTTTTCGAGTTGGTGGTATGGACATTTCTTCAGAAGAATCTTGAATCGTTCCCATGCCGTGTAGATAGACTCATCATAAGCTTGATGGAAGTTTGTGATGTCATTCTTGGACTTGGTTTGTTTGGACGAAGGAAAGTATTTGGTTAGGAATTTGGTAGCCATATCCGTCCATGAGGTGACTGAGCCGGTCTCAAGTCCCTCAAACCATGTCTGGGCATGAAGAGCGAGAGAATAGGGGAACAAGTATAGGCGGACTATATCCTGCTCAACCCCGTTCTGCTTGTAAGAGTTGGAAATCTGAATGAATTTGTCGATATGGGCGTTAGGGTCATCACGGGGTAAACCGTGGAATTGACAGTTGTCCTTTATAAGTTGAACGATGTGGTTTTTAAGTTCGAAAGATGTGCCTTCGATTACCGGATAGCTGATGGGTCCTCCTCGTCCTTCGATAGACGGTTTGGTATGATCGGCGAGAGTGATCCGTGCGGCCATCTGTTGGAAGCGAGAGCGTCTTTCTTTGCGGTTTGTTCGGATAATCGACTCAGGATCGGGAGTGAAAATGAGTGGTTCAGTTCTGGATGATCTGGTCGAACGTCGTTGTGTGTTGTGGGAAGGAATTTTCGATTGGAACGCGGGTGACCCGGGTTCGATCCCCGGCAGCGGCGCCAAAAACCCGATCGCGCCCCAACGGTCGGTTCAGGAATCGTTTCCTGGTCGTTGCGGACCTTCCAATCGAGGCGGCGATCGAGAGGGTGGTTTTAAATTTATAGAGAGCTGGGGACCTAAGTTTTACTTATAACTATGAATAGCGACAAGTAATGACTCAGGGTCGTTCTTAAGATCAACCGTATTGTGAAACCAAGCAGTCAAGACGATCGATTCGATTTAGCAGGGTTTGTAAACAGGAGATTTGATTTTTGGTTTTAATTACTTAGGTCCTAAATTAAACTAAATAAACAGCAAAATAAAATAATAGAAGATAATCAGTATGGAGAGGAGTGTTTGTTGTGACTTCATTAACCTTAAGGGGAGATGATGTTTGGATTGATGTTTTGAAAACATTCTTTCTAAGTATTTGTGTTCTACTGTTTTAGGTACTTTATGGAGTCAACACTAGCACCCTACTATCTGATTCCTTAGATAGCATGTCACTGAATACTAGGTTGTCATGATTCTGATCAGATCAGGCTGCTCTACCCCCAACACTGTCTTGTGAAGACTAGTGACCCATCTTGGAGTTAACTCCTGGATGCATGAATAAGGTAACAGACCGATATTTAATTTCTGACCTTTCTTTGATACCATAAAGTATTCTAATTCAAATAGAGCATTTAAGACCTTAATTCGGAAAGCGTCTGTTAACTTTTCATCGATGGTTTGTTAGGTTCAGAGCTGGTGGATGACCCAGTGCTGCTCAGAATGTATACACCGACGTCCGTTCCATAGCTTGGGTGTATGGGAACCGTTCCTGAAGGATGGTTCCGACACTTACACGAGATACTAGGACGTTTTACGGCATTCCATGCCTTGCGCACTAATGCAAGTTAGGGTGTATACACCGACGGCCGTTCCGTAGCTTCCATGCATTTGTACTACACCAGAGGTGGTTCCAGCATTAAACTAAGTAGTAGGACGTTTTACGGTGTTCCACACATGTTGCACATTCAGGTCACTCTGAACCCGTTTAAACTTAGTTTGTATTAAAGTGTAACACCTGCTAAATTAGGATAATTAATTATGCCTAATTAATTGTAACTAGATGTAATTAGTATGTAATAGGACTAATTGCAGGCTCTATTTGTATATATATATAAGGTGATTTATATATATTTGTGTGTAGCTACGCGATTTGGATAAATCATGCGAATTAACCGGACGGAGTCCGACACAGTTTACTTGGACGTTGGTGACAGAAATTTACTTAAATAATGAGAACGTATTTTGTTATATAAAATACGCAACCGAACGAACACTATTTATATATTATCGCGACGACATTTTAAATAATGCAATAAAACGTAATAAACACGAATTAATAATTTAAATACTGCGACAAATGTTTTTATTATTAATTTCAAAGTGTTTT
Organism: Helichrysum umbraculigerum; assembly: GCA_949592205.1. Taxonomy (NCBI): domain Eukaryota; kingdom Viridiplantae; phylum Streptophyta; class Magnoliopsida; order Asterales; family Asteraceae; genus Helichrysum; species Helichrysum umbraculigerum. Next base: position 16,947,422 of record CATIUR010000007.1, on the reverse strand, counting down.
TATTTAAATATTCCAGTTACATTTTTTAAATATAACGGTTTGGTTAAAATACTAAAAACAAAGGATTAAACGCTTAGGACACGGAGTAAACACTGAGTTTTAGGGAGCGTTTTCCCCTCCTTCCTCCTTTGGATCAGCCAACTCCAACCCCCACCCACTTTTCTCTTTCATTTTTCATTATCACAAAAACACACACAAACCAAACTCTCTCAACCTCAATTCACACCAAATTTTCGGAATCAAATCCCGACCACGAAAATTACATATTCGGAATCACCATCACGAGTGGAGCAAGAATATCAAGACCGTTTTGATCGTTTCATCCTTCATCTAGCTCGATTTGCAAAAGTAAGAAATTTCTAAAATCTTAGATCTATGCAATTTGGTGTAATGTTTTGATGTTTTGATGTGTACACAACTTAGATATAACCTAATACATGAAGAATACACGATTTTATAGCTCAAAAATGGGTTAGATTTGCGTTTTTGGTCGAAAATTCTTGAAACCCGAAAGTTTCTGGGCTGGTGTTCATACATGCGACGCAAGCCTTGTGTCGCATACTGTGTCGCATAAACCCATTTGTGTCGCACCTTGTGTCGTACCAATCCTTTAGTGTCGTAACCTTTGCGACACAATATTGTGTCGCACTCTATGTCGCATACTATGTCGTATTTTATACGACACAACCCTTATGTCGCTATTGAATTAGCATCGCAACCTTTTTGCGACACAACCACTGTGTCGCAGGGCTCTTGTGTCGCGTCCTTCATGCGACACAACCCTTGTGTCGCATGACAACTTTAGTGTCGCATTTTGTGTCGCAAAACACAGCAGATTCACAAATAAATTCCAAGTTAAGTGTTATACATTTCGGACTTCCAACGACTATACGATATAACATCTAAGGTACATTGAAACATGTTTTTCAAGCATAACAATTCAAACAAGTATATAAATGTCGAGATTAACGTTTCAACTAAGTCACCAACGGGCCCAAACATGTTTTTCAAACAAACGAACAATTACAAACATACGGACAAACATTGGCTATACTAGTTGTGTACAACTAAACGAAACGTCTCGTGAGACGCATACTTACATAACTTCATATGAATAGGCATTTGAAGGTTACGGGTTCGGAGAACCTACTGGCTATATTTTACTACTTGCTATTTGCTACGGCTTATTACCAGACTCAGGTGAGTCTTACAGCCCCACTTTTACTGTTTTATACTTTGGGGTGAGATACTTAGCAACTGTTTTACGTATGAACACAATGTACTGAACTGAAAACATTACTGATTACAAACAAACGCATGAGTTACTTTTATCCACTGAAAGCCTCCTAATCGTAAGTTGTTAGTTATGGACTTAAGCGCGATTACTAATAGATGGATCCATTTGGGACTGACAATCCCTGTCTGGGGTGGTAGCGCCACCACGTACTGATTTACACGTAGAAACAGACATATTAGTATTTGTTACATATGAGTGTGCGGATAGCACTCACGGGGGTACGTGATATATTCACACTACACGGTTAAGCTTCAACTTATGAGCTCATGGCACTGTACTGATTTACTGATTTACTTACTTTGCTTGATAGCAATACGGGTACATACTTGTGGTTCATAACACGTACTAAATTCTAACCTGTGAGATTCACCAACCTTTTTGGTTGACACTTTTTAGCTTTGTATCTCAGGTACACAGACGGAGTAGGACCACCCTTGGACACTAGCTAGAGTCGCATGATTTCTACTTTGCATTTAACGGAGATTCTTAGCATTATCTTTTGTATATTATGATTATGTAATAGAATCTCCCGCTATACGCGCGGACTCTAGGGAACTACATTTTTGTATACGAAAACCTACGGTTTTCAAACGATTATTATTTATGAAACCTTTTCGAAACGTCTCATTTAGAGGTCGTTTACTATTAATCTTGTGCTTTGTATATTGATTAGTAACACCCAATGTATGCTTCCGCAAATCGTTAAATTTGAGGGTGTTACAGATTGGTATCAGAGCCTAAGGTTATAGTAAACTAGGTTGCATTTAGTGGGCCTAGACTATGACCATTAGGCAGTATTTTCTTATTAGACATGACTGGTTCAGGAATTACAGCATACGACTTTAATTTAACATAGCCTGATCAACTATGTACAATTAAAGGAAGATGATGTAATGTCTGAAATGATTATGTTGAACGGGGATACGTTAGTTGACTCTGACTTCGAGAGAACCGAGACTTAAACATGTTTATGCTAGACACTCAATAGGCTATATTATATAGGAATTATATGAATATAGGCCTCAATCTTACTAACGCTTTGTCTCAGAAATGGCAAATACCCCATCCAATTCATCTCGTTCTCAATCCGGGTCGCAGAACCCAAGGGTAGCAAGGAGGAACAACAGGTTGCCTCGAGCTGGCCCGTACTCTACTCACTTCACCTTGCCGGCCTTAGCTGCTAGGGTGAACCAACACGAGCAACGACTTCGCACCATGGATGTCGTGTTGCAGGAAACAAACGAAAACTGGAGACTTACATCACTTGAGCGCATTGAACAAGTCTCCGAGGATCACGAAACCACCGTTAATAATGTGGACGTACTTTTCAACAAGGTGGTGGAGATAAGCGTGGAAACCGCTCTTTTGAAACACAGACTTGATGAGTGTGAACAACGCTCACGGGAAACGGAAGAATATACCCGTGGATTGGTACAGCGACTAGCATTAGCTGAAGACAATGCTCGGCAAGCCAGCAGACTTGCAAATACTGTGGATCGTCTCATCGAAATGATGGAGCAGATTAACCTACGTTAAGACTAGCGTAGTCTTTGTTTTGTAAACTATCCTGTAATCTAGTAACTATCTAAGCACTACTCTATGTTTCAGTCGGATGTAATAATTCCCGACACCTTTTGTAATACATCCGCAGGATGTAACCTTTGAACTCGTATCATCTATCAAATATTCCTTGCTGTTTCGACTCATATTAATTGCCATAATCCTTTTTCATATTGATGTTATGTATTACCAACTTTATACATGTACATCTGAAATAAATGTAATTTTCTTACAAAATCTCATGTATCTTCATTTCTTTTATTGAAGAATCATGCCGCCAAAGTCAAGACCTTACACTGATGCTCAGATCACGTCACTCATAACCCAGGCTGTTACTGAAGCCTTGGCTCGGAATACTCCACCAAACTCCACAAGAAACAGCGATGCCGCTGAAACCTCTGCTGCTAAACCTTGTTCATACAAGGATTTTCAAAACTGCAAACCCTTGAGCTTCAAGGGGACCGAAGGAGCCATCGGACTTATCAGATGGTTCGAAAAGATGGAATCCGTTTTCCGCATCAGCAAATGTGCGGAGGACGACAAGGTCAAATTCTCCACCTGCACCCTCGAAGATGGTGCCCTCTCGTGGTGGAATTCCTATACCCAGTCCGTGGGAATTGACACCGCTTATCTACTCCCTTGGGAGGATCTGAAGAAAATGCTCACTGATGAGTATTGCCCGTCCGAACAACTTCACAAGCTGGACGAAGAGTTCTGGAACTTAAAAGTGCAAGGAACTGATATCAGTGGATACACCACCAGATTCCAACAACTCACCGTCCTTCGCCCAGCTATGGCAGGTACTGAACCCGACAAGATTAAGAAGTACATCCGCGGCCTCCCGGAACCCGTCCGGGGAAATGTCGCCTCATCAAACCAAACCACCCTTCACGGTGCCGTTCGGCTGGCCCATGAACTTCTAGCTATGAACGAAGACCCAGAACCACCCACTCCATCCTCCAACAGCAATAAAAGAAAATGGTCCGACAACCACAACAACCACCAAACCAAGAAACCTGAAACCATTAAAGCCTACACCTCCAGTTCTGATGACAAGGGAGCGTACAAGGGAACCAAGCCCTATTGCTCAAAGTGCCAACGACACCACCATGGTTCGTGTCCCTGTAGCAAGTGTAAGAAATTTGGACACTTGGCTAAGGACTGTAGATCAAACACCACTGACACCAACACCTCTGCACCAAAGACCTGTTATGGGTGCAACAGTACGGGGCATTTCAAAAAAGACTGCCCGAAGCTGAATAACAACAACAACAAGAACAACAACAATGCTCGAGGAAGAGCTTTCGTGCTGAAATCTGGGGAAGCCCGTCAAGACCCGAATGTGGTCACGGGTACGTTTCTTCTCAACAACTTGACTGCATCTGTATTATTCGATACTGGTGCTGATAAGAGCTTTATTTCTGATGAGTTTTATCCCATACTTGACACTACACCTATTGCCTTAGATTCTAAGTACACTGTAGAATTGGCAAACGGAAAACTTATTGAGGCCGACAGTGTGATACCTAATTGCACTTTGAACCTAGCTAACGAGCTCTTTTCCATTGACTTGATACCTGTCGAAATCGGCAGCTTTGACATCATCGTCGCTATGGATTGGTTGTCCAAGCACCGAGCCGAAATCGTTTGTTTTGAGAAAATTGTACGCATTCCTCTCGTCACCGGTGGAACTTTGAGCATACAAGGGGAGACCGGTGGGACGAGAATAAATATCATTTCTTGCATGAAAACCCGAAAATACTTGAGAAAAGGGTACCAGGCAATCCTCGCACACGTTATGGAGAAAAAGTCGGTGGAGAAGCGACTTGAGGATGTGCCTATTGTTCGAGACTTCCCAGAAGTCTTTCCTGAAGACTTGCCTGGCCTACCGCCAACTAGACAAGTCGAATTCTCTATTGATCTTGTGCCCGGCGCAGCACCCGTGGCACGAGCCCCTTACCGACTAGCCCCATCCGAACTTCAGGAGTTGTCTACTCAGTTACAGGAACTCCTGGACAAGGGATTTATTCGACCAAGTTCCTCACCTTGGGGAGCTCCGGTCCTGTTTGTGAAAAAGAAAGACGGTTCTTTCCGCATGTGCATCGACTACCGTGAACTCAACAAATTAACTGTCAAGAACCGTTACCCACTTCCTCGCATTGATGACCTGTTTGACCAACTTCAGGGGTCGAGTTTCTACTCAAAGATCGATCTACGGTCAGGTTATCACCAACTCCGAGTTCGTGACGATGACATCCCAAAAACTGCTTTCCGAACTCGCTACGGGCATTATGAATTCCAAGTGATGCCCTTCGGCTTAACCAACACACCGGCTGTATTCATGGACCTTATGAATCCGGTGTGCAAACCTTACCTTGACAAGTTTGTTATTGTCTTTATCGATGACATCTTGATTTACTCGCGCACTGAACAAGAACACGCGCAACACCTGAAAACCGTCCTAGAGCTGCTCAAACACGAAGAGTTATACGCCAAATTCTCTAAGTGTGAGTTCTGGATGCAAACCGTTCAATTCCTTGGACACGTCATTGACAATCAAGGGATTCATGTCGATCCTTCAAAAATCGAGGCTATCAGGTGCTGGCAAGCACCTACAACATCGACCGAGGTACGCCAATTCTTAGGACTCGCCGGATACTACAGGCGGTTCATTGAGGGTTTTTCGAAAACAGCCTTACCTCTCACTGCACTGACTCAAAAGGAAAAGAAGTTCGATTGGACTGACAAACAGGAGTCGGCTTTTCAGCTACTAAAACAGAAACTCTGCAGTGCACCCATCTTATCCTTACCCGAAGGCAACGATGACTTCGTGGTATACTGCGATGCTTCGCACCAAGGTCTTGGTTGCGTGTTGATGCAACGAGACAAAGTCATCGCTTACGCCTCTCGACAACTCAAGGTCCACGAAAATAATTACACAACTCATGACCTAGAGTTGGGGGCTGTTGTATTCGCTCTAAAAATCTGGAGACACTACTTATACGGTACCAAGTGTACAATCTTTACTGACCATAAAAGTCTCCAACATATCTTCGATCAAAAGGATCTCAACATGAGGCAACGTCGATGGGTCGAATTGCTTACTGATTACGATTGCGAAATTCGCTATCATCCAGGCAAGGCGAATGTTGTCGCCGACGCTTTAAGCCGAAAAGAACGAGTGAAACCACTTCGAGTTCGAGCTCTCGGTATGACCATTCACAACGACCTCATCAATCAAACTCTCACCGCTCAACTCGAAGCACTCAAACCAGAAAACGTGATAAACGAGGCCTTGCGGGGCATGGACAAACAATTTGAAACCAAACCCAACGGGGCCAAATACTTCTCGAATCGAATCTGGTTACCAAGTTTTGGGAACCTGCGAGACTTGGTGATGGATGAAGCTCACAAGTCTAAATACTCTATACACCCCGGTGCCGACAAAATGTATCACGGCATCAAGGAAATGTATTGGTGGCCCAACATGAAAGCTGACATTGCAACCTATGTTGGCAAGTGTCGTACTTGTTCTAAAGTTAAAGCTGAACACCAGAAACCTTCCGGTTTGCTACAACAACCCGAAATACCACAATGGAAATGGGAGCAGATCACCATGGATTTCATTACTAAACTCCCGAAAACTTCTAACGGTTGCGATACCATTTGGGTGATCGTTGACCGACTCACTAAATCTGCTCATTTTCTAGCCATCAAGGAAACTGATAAGATGGAACGTTTGACACGGATCTACCTGAAAGAAATCGTGTCAAGACACGGCGTGCCCATCTCAATCATCTCCGACCGAGATGCTCGATTTACTTCTCGCTTCTGGCAGTCACTGCAAAAATCTCTTGGTACTCGTCTGGATATGAGTACGGCTTACCATCCTCAAACCGATGGCCAGAGCGAACGAACCATACAAACACTGGAAGACATGCTACGAGCCTGCGTAGTTGACTTCGGTAAAAACTGGGAAAATCACTTACCATTGTGCGAGTTCTCGTACAACAACAGTTATCACACCAGCATAAAGGCTGCACCCTTCGAGGCACTGTACGGTCGTAAGTGCCGGTCACCTATCTGTTGGACTGAGGTGGGGGATACACAACTCACCGGTCCAGAAATCATACATGAAACAACTGAAAAGATCGTCGGCATACAAAACCGACTAAAAGCCGCGCGTGATCGTCAGAAAAGCTATGCTGACATGAGACGCAAACACCTTGAGTTCCAAGTAGGGGACAAGGTACTTCTCAAAGTGGCACCGTGGAAAGGTGTCATTCAATTCGGAAAACGAGGCAAACTAAATCCTAGATACATCGGACCATTCAAAATCCTTGAAAGGATTGGTCCAGTGGCGTACCGCCTGCAACTTCCTGCTGAGCTTAGCAGCGTTCACAACACATTCCACATTTCTAATCTGAAGAAATGTCTGTCTGACGAGACACTGATAACACCGCTCGACGAAATTCAGATCGATGATAAACTTCATTTTGTCGAGGAACCTATGGAAATCATGGACCGCGAGGTCAAACAACTAAAACAGAGTCGTATTCCCATCGTTAAAGTCAGGTGGAATTCTAGTCGTGGTCCTGAATTCACCTGGGAACGGGAAGACCAAATGCGACAGAAATACCCACATCTCTTCCCAGACAACGCACCGTCCGTGCACTCAAGCTAATTTCGGGACGAAATTTCTTTAACAAGGGGAGAATGTAACACCTGCTAAATTAGGATAATTAATTATGCCTAATTAATTGTAACTAGATGTAATTAGTATGTAATAGGACTAATTGCAGGCTCTATTTGTATATATATATAAGGTGATTTATATATATGTGTGTGTACTTACGCGATTTGGATAAATCGTGCGAATTAACCGGACGGAGTCCGACACAGTTTACTTGGACGTTGGTGACAGAAATTTACTTAAATAATGAGAACGTATTTTGTTATATAAAATATGCAACCGAACGAACACTATTTATATATTATCGCGACGACATTTTAAATAATGCAATAAAACGTATTAAACACGAATTAATAATTTAAATACTGCGACAAATGTTTTTATTATTAATTTCAAAGTGTTTTTATTTAAATATTCCAGTTACATTTTTTAAATATAACGGTTTGGTTAAAATACTAAAAACAAAGGATTAAACGCTTAGGACACGGAGTAAACACTGAGTTTTAGGGAGCGTTTTCCCCTCCTTCCTCCTTTGGATCAGCCAACTCCAACCCCCACCCACTTTTCTCTTTCATTTTTCATTATCACAAAAACACACACAAACCAAACTCTCTCAACCTCAATTCACACCAAATTTTCGGAATCAAATCCCGACCACGAAAATTACATATTCGGAATCACCATCACGAGTGGAGCAAGAATATCAAGACCGTTTTGATCGTTTCATCCTTCATCTAGCTCGATTTGCAAAAGTAAGAAATTTCTAAAATCTTAGATCTATGCAATTTGGTGTAATGTTTTGATGTTTTGATGTGTACACAACTTAGATATAACCTAATACATGAAGAATACACGATTTTATAGCTCAAAAATGGGTTAGATTTGCGTTTTTGGTCGAAAATTCTTGAAACCCGAAAGTTTCTGGGCTGGTGTTCATACATGCGACACAAGCCTTGTGTCGCATACTGTGTCGCATAAACCCATTTGTGTCGCACCTTGTGTCGTACCAATCCTTTAGTGTCGTAACCTTTGCGACACAATATTGTGTAACACCCCAGAAATTCACTGTTTTGCGGAAGCATACTTGGGTGTTACTAATCAATATACAAAGCATAAGATATACATCAAACGACCTCTAAATGAGACGTTTTGTAAATTAGTTACATTCCATAGATATAATGTTTGAAAACTTAGTGTTTTCGTATACAAAATGTAGTTTCCCCTAGAGTCCACGCGTATAGCGGGAGATTCTATTACATAATCAAAATATACAAAAGATAATGCTAAGAATCTCCGTTAATGCAGTTGTGTTGAAATCATGCGACTCTAGCTAAAATCCTGGAGTAATCCTACTCCATCCGGGTACCTGAGAAAACATGCTAAAAAGTGTCAACCAAAAAGGTTGGTGAATCTCACAGGTTTGTAAATAATATCGGCTTTGAACACGAGATTTCATTAGTAGTGCCCGTAGGCGTAAAATCAGCCATTGCAATCCAGCAATCGTAAAATCAGTATTTGCAATCCAGCAAATGTAAATAAATAAGTTTATACCGTTGCCATGAGGCTCATAATCGAAGCTTAACCCGTAAATAATATGTTTGCTCCCGTGACATGCTCGTAAGTGAGCAAGCATCAGTAACGAATAAGTTGTCACCCGTTTATACGTGTAAATCGGTACGTGGCAGCGCTACTGCCCCGGGTGGGGAGGGTCATTTCCCTAATGGATCCATTAACTACTGTTCGCGCTTAAGTCCATAACTAACGATGTATGATGGAGAGACTTCTGTAAATAGTAATTAACTCATGCAATTCCGTTTGGTATAGAAATCAGTTTAGTACTTGTGTTCAGGAAAAATCAGTAGCATGTATCTCCCCCAATAAGATAAAACAGTAAAAGTGGGACCGTAAGACTCACCTGAGTCTTTGCAAGTACGTTTATATCAATAAACGAGTAAATAATATCAACCGTAGGTTCTCCGAACCCGTAACCTTCAAATGCCTAAACATATAAAGTTAAGTAAGTAGATGTCTCGCAAGACCATCTAGGCTAGTTGTTTACACAACTCATTATGTCCAAGTGTTTGTTTAGTAATCCGTTTGTAGTTTGAAAACAAATATGGCCCGTTGGTGACGGTTTGTAATAATGATTCAAAGTGTTATCATTTATAACGCAATTTAGTGTAATTGTAATAGAAAGTATGTTCTATGACGTTTGTTAAGTCGTATGACATAAGTATTTGAAGTTGTGTAAGTTCGACACTTAGTAAAATCTGACTTTTCAAGGTTCTGGTTTGTGCGACGTAGCATGCGACGTAGCATGCGACGTAGGGTGCGACGTTGGCATGTACGTCGCATGATGCGACCTTCGCAAATCAATGCGACGTAGGGAGTGGCGTCGCTAATGCGACGTTGAGATTTTAGTGCGACGTAGGTCGCGACGTCGCTAAGTGCGACGTTGGCCACTTAATGCGACGTTGGTAACGACGTCGCTATGTGCGACGTTGCGAGGTGTATGCGACGTTTTGAGCTACGTCGCAGATAGCCCAGCGTCTCTGCGACGTAGCGGTCTGATCGGAAATTGGTGGCCGGAAAATCGGTCGAAAAACTTCCGTTAGGTCCAAATCTTTTACCCAACCCATTTTTGGACATTTTAAGCATATATAAACCATAAAAACGTAAAAATGAGCAAAAACGGAGAGTTTCGGGTTTTGTCGGAAACTTACAAAATGTCGGATAGAAAATCCGAAAAGATAGGAATGTAGATCGTGTGATGGTGAACGTTTTCTTCCAAAGAGAGGCTATGATCCGAGTGCGTTTAATATGTTTATTTATTGATTTTGATGGTGGTGGTGTGTTGGTGAAATAGAGAGAAAAAGAAAGAAAGAGAGAGAAAGGAAAAATGAAGAATGAAAATAAAAAATGAAAGAAGGAGGTGATTTAGGTGGGAGATCCCCACCGTTTTCAGTGTACGCCCCGCGCTCCGTGCGGTGTTCGTTTTCTCCGTCATTTAGGCGTTACATCAAGCAGTTATATTTTTAAAAGGTGACGGGAATATTTTAATGAAATACCTTGAAATTAATTATAAAAACATTTGTCGAAGTATTAAAATTTTTAACTCGCGTTTTATACGTATTCGTTAAATTATTTAAAATGTCGTCGCGATATTATAAATAATGTTTGTTCGCTGTGTATTTTATATAATAAAATACGTTCTCATTATTTAGGTAAGTTTCTGTCACCAACGTCCAAGTAACTGTGTCGGACTCCGTCCGGTTAATTCGTACGATTAATCCAAATCGCGTAAGTACACACATATATATATAATTCACCTTATATATATATACAAATAGAGTCTGCAATTAGTCCTATTACATACTAATTACAACTAGTTACAAGTAATTAGGCATAATTAATTATCCTAATTTAGCAGGTGTTACATTCTCCCCTTGTTAAAGAAATTTCGTCCCGAAATTAGTTCGTGTGCACAGATGGTGCGTTGTCTGGGAAGAGATGTGGGTATTTCTGTCGCATTTGGTCTTCCCGTTCCCAGGTGAACTCAGGGCCGCGCCTAGAATTCCACCTGACTTTTACTATGGGAATACGACTCTGTTTCAATTGCTTGACCTCTCGGTCCATGATTTCCATAGGTTTCTCGACAAAATGAAGTTTATCATCGATTTGAATTTCATCGAGCGGTATAATCAGCGTCTCGTCATACAGACATTTCTTCAAGTTAGAAATGTGGAATGTGTTGTGTACGCTGCTAAGTTCAGCAGGAAGTTGCAGGCGATATGCCACTGGACCAATCCTTTCAAGGATTTCGAATGGTCCGATGTATCTAGGATTTAGTTTGCCTCGTTTCCCGAATCGAATAACACCTTTCCACGGTGCCACTTTGAGAAGTACCTTGTCTCCTACCTGGAACTCAAGGTGTTTGCGTCTCACGTCAGCATAGCTTTTCTGACGATCACGTGCGGCTTTCAGCCGGTTTTGAATACCAACGATTTTCTCAGTAGTTTCTTGAATGATTTCTGGACCCGTGAGTTGGGATTCTCCTAACTCAGTCCAACAGACAGGTGATCGGCACTTACGTCCGTAAAGTGCCTCGAAGGGTGCAGCCTTTATGCTGGTATGGTAACTGTTGTTGTACGAAAACTCACACAACGGTAAGTGATTTTCCCAAGAAGTACCGAAGTCGACTACGCAGGCTCGTAGCATATCCTCCAGTGTTTGAATAGTTCGCTCGCTTTGGCCATCGGTTTGCGGGTGATAAGCAGTACTCATATCCAGACGAGTACCAAGAGATTTCTGAAGCGATTGCCAAAAGTTAGAAGTAAAACGGCTGTCCCTATCCGAGATGATCGAGATGGGTACACCGTGTCGCGAGATGATTTCTTTGACATAGATGCGAGTCAGACGCTCCATCTTGTCGGTTTCCTTGATGGCCAGAAAATGAGCAGATTTCGTGAGACGGTCCACGATCACCCAAATGGTATCGCAACCACTCGAAGTTTTCGGTAGTTTGGTAATGAAGTCCATGGAAATCTGTTCCCATTTCCATTGAGGAATTTCAGGTTGTTGAAGCAACCCAGAGGGTCTTTGGTGTTCGGTCTTTACTTTGGAACAGGTTAGGCATTTACTGACGTACAAGGCGATGTCAGCTTTCATGTTAGGCCACCAATACAACCCTTTGACGTCATGATACATCTTGTCAGATCCGGGATGTATAGAGTATCGAGATTTGTGAGCTTCAGCCATCACCAAATCTCGCAAGTTTCCGAATTTGGGTAACCACACCCGGTTAGAGAAGTATCGAGTTCCATCGGGTTTGATTTCGAATTGTTTATCCAAGCCTCGCAAGGCTTCATTTTTCAAGTTTTCATCGTTGAGTGCTTCAAGTTGAGCGGTAAGGATTTGAGCAGGAAGCTCGTTATGAATTGTCATAGAAAGTGCTCGGACTCGAAGGGGTTTCACTCGTTCTTTTCGGCTTAAGGCATCGGCAACTACGTTAGCCTTGCCCGGATGGTATTTGATCTCGCAGTCGTAGTCACTAAGTAACTCAACCCAGCGACGTTGTCTCATGTTTAGATCTTTCTGATCGAATATGTGTTGGAGACTTTTGTGATCGGTAAAGATAGTGCTTTTCGTACCGTAGAGATAATGTCTCCAGATTTTCAATGCGAAGACCACAGCACCTAACTCGAGGTCGTGGGTCGTATAGTTTTTCTCGTGGATTTTCAGTTGTCGTGAGGCATAGGCAATGACTTTTTTCCCGTTGCATCAACACACAACCAAGTCCCTGGTGTGAGGCGTCGCAGTAAACTACGAAATCGTCGGTGCCCTCGGGTAAGGACAGGATTGGTGCACTGCAAAGTTTGTTTTTCAATAGCTGGAAAGCTGACTCTTGGTTATCAGTCCAATCGAACTTCTTATCTTTCTGAGTCAGTGTGGTTAGTGGAACAGCTATTCTTGAAAAGTTTTCGATGAATCGGCGGTAATAACCAGCAAGACCTAAGAATTGTCTCACTTCGGTTGGAGTGGTCGGTGACTCCCAGCCCTTGATTGCTTCAATCTTGGCGGGATCAACATGAATTCCTTGGCTGTCAATCACGTGCCCGAGGAATTGAACGGTTCGAATCCAGAACTCACACTTAGAGAATTTGGCATATAACTCTTCGTGTTTCAGAAGTCCAAGAATGGTTTTCAGATGTTGAGCATGTTCCTGTTCGTTGCACGAGTAAATCAGTATATCGTCGATGAACACAATGACGAATTTGTCAAGATATGGTTTGCACACCCGATTCATAAGGTCCATGAATACGGCCGGTGCGTTGGTCAACCCGAATGGCATCACTTGGAATTCGTAATGCCCATAACGAGTTCGGAAAGCTGTCTTTGGGATATCATTGTCACGGACTCGGAGTTGATGATAACCCGACCGTAGATCAATCTTTGAGTAAACACTCGATCCCTGGAGTTGGTCGAACAGGTCATCGATTCTAGGAAGTGGGTACCGATTCTTTATGGTTAGCTTATTCAGCTCTCGGTAGCCGATACACATGCGGAAAGACCCATCTTTCTTTTTCACGAATAAGACCGGAGCTCCCCAAGGTGAGGAACTTGGTCGAATGAATCCTCTGTCCAGGAGTTCCTGTAGTTGGTTAGACAACTCCTGCATTTCGGATGGTGCTAAACGGTAAGGGGCTCGTGCCACGGGTGCAGCTCCGGGCATAAGTTCGATTTGGAATTCAACTTGTCTAGGTGGCGGAAGTCCGGGCAAGTCTTCAGGAAAGACTTCCGGGAAATCCCGCACGATCGGAACATCCTCAAGTCGCTTCTCCTCCGACTTCTTCTCCGTTACATGTGCGAGGATGGCTTGATACCCTTTTCGTAGATATTTTCTCGTTTTCAGACAGGATACAATATTCAGATTCCGTCTACCGGTCTCCCCTTGTAGGACTAAGGTTCCACCGGAGACAAGAGGTATGCGAACGAGTTTGTCATGGCAGATGATTTCAGCTCGGTGCCTGGATAACCAATCCATACCGACAATAATATCGAAGCTGCCGATCTCGACAGGGATTAAATCAATGGAAAACGTTTCGTTCGTGAGGTTAAGTGTACAGTTGTGTATGATGCTATCAGTCTCAATCAGTTTGCCGTTAGCTAATTCTACAATGTATTTAGCATCTAAGGCAGTGGGAGTAATATCAAGTAAAGGGCTAAATTTCTCAGATATGAAGCTTCTATCGGCACCGGTATCAAATAACACAGAAGCAGTAAGGTCGTTGAGAAGGAACGTACCCGTCACGACGTTCGGGTCTTGTCTGGCTTCCCCAGCCTTGATAACGAATGATCTGCCGCGAGCAGGGTTGTTGTTGTTTTTCAGCTTTGGGCAATCTTTCTTGAAATGCCCTGTATTTCCGCACCCAAAGCAGGCCTTTGGTGCATTAGTGTTGGGGGTAGAAATGTTGATTCGGCAATCCTTGGCTAGATGCCCGAACCGTTTGCAGTTGGAGCAAGGGCAAGAACCGTCATGGTGGCGGTTGCATTTGGGACAGTAGGGTCTGCTCCCGCTGTACCCTTTCTTCTCCGAAGTTCCAGATGTATAAGCCTTAATGTACTCAGGCTTTTTGTTGAAGGTTTGGTTGGATGAGTTGGGGTTACCTTCCCACTTGCGTTTGTTGTTTGCAGATGGGGTTGAAGTTGTACCACGGCGGACAGAATTTGCCGTTAGTTCATGGGCCATACGGATGGCGCTCTGAATTGTACCCGGTTTGGAAGAAGTTACCAGATCTTGGAGTCTCTCAGGAAGACCATCAACAAATTTCTCGATCCTCTTGTACTCAGGATCGACCATGGTTGGGCACAGAAGTGCCAGTTGGTGGAAACAGTTGGTGTAGCCGGTGATATCATTACCTTGCATCTTATGGTTCCAGAATTCCACTTCTAGTTGTTTCAATTCATCCCTGGGGCAATACTCACCCCTCAACATCTTCTTCAACTCCTCCCACGGGAGTTGGTAAGCAGTAGCAACACTCACAGTCTGGGCATAAGTGTTCCACCAGGTGAGTGCGGTGTCAGTAAAAGTACTAACGGAGAACTTAACCTTATCTCCCTCCGCACAGTTGCAGATAAGAAATACAGACTCAACTTTCTCGATCCAGCGTACTAGACCGATAGCTCCCTCGGTACCTGCAAAGTTTAGAGGTTTGCAGTTCTGAAAGTCTTTGTATGAACAGGGTTTAGCAGTAGTGGTTTCAGCGGCATCGCTGTTCCTCGAGGAATTTGGTGGAGTATTCCGAGCCAAGGCTTCAGTAACAGCCTGGGTTATAAGGGAGGTAATCTGGGCATCGGTGTATGGTCGTGTCTTTGGCGGCATGATTCTTCAATAAAAGAAATGAAGATACATGAGATTTTGTATGAGCTTGTAATTGTCACAGATGTACATGTATGAAAACAGTAATACATAACATCAACATGGACAATGACAATTAATGTGAGTTGAGATAACAAAGGATATTGATAGATAAGGTGAGTTCAAAAGTTACATCCTACAGAGATATTACAAAAGGTGTCGGGAATTGTTACATCCGACTAGTTTATAGAGTAGTGCTAGATAGTCCCTAGATTACGAGATAGATTACAAGACAAAAGCTACACTAATCTTAATGTAGATTAATTTGTTCCATTAGCGCGACAAGGCGATCCACAGTTTCTGCTAGTCGGTTGGTTCATTCTTAGTTAGGGTTCCTGGCCTTCGGATTCGTCTTCCGACTCCAGGTTCAGGTCGTGTGGGTGGTAGCGTGCCTCAAGCATGTCCCTGTATCTTTGAGTCGTGGAGCGGTACCTAGTCTCCTCCGTTGACTTCCTGCCCAAACGTTTGATCCATGTTTTGGTCCTACGGGTTAGGTTGGTGGCCACTTTCTTCCAGTAACGGATCTTATCTTTGATTCGTGTAGGGACAGATCGGTTTGAGATTCTCAATCTTTGTTCATAGTCTATGCACTTACGCTTAAGTGCCCAATTTCGGCCGTCTAGTCCCACGGCCTGATCTCGCACTCTTTCATATTCTTCTAAGTCGATGCCAGTCATTTCGAAATTTTGATTTTCGTTTCCCTCCAGCATGATTTCTTCTTCTGGTACGATGTCCTCATCGAGATACGTGTACTGGATTTGTTCCTCGTGGACTTGGTCACTATCAGACATGTAGTCGTCCATTTGGGAATTCGCGTCTTTGAGTTCTATAGAAATGACAGAGAGAGGATTTTAGTCCTTGGAAGTACGTTGCTTCCGGGTGTTAGATGTGATTTTCATAAAATCATTAGAGTGCGCCACAAGGTGGTGTGATGGTAATCAAGTCTGTCATGGTCGGTGCAAACCGCTGAGAGAAATTCGTAAGTGTCACCAGAGAAACGTCGGCTATCTCTATAGCGAGTGTGTTTACGTGCGAGGCCTATTCATATATATTCAATATATAATAGCCTAGCGTATGTCTAGCACATAACAAGTAAGAGTCTCGGTTCCCTCGTGGTCAGAGTCAACTAACGCATCCCCGTTTAACATAACCATTTCAGACCTCACATCATCTTTCCTTAATTGTACATAGTTGATCAGGCTATGTTAAATTAAAGTCGTATGATGTGATTCCTGAACCAATTATGCCTAATAAGGAAATACTGCCTAATGGTCATAGTCTAGGCCCACTAAATGCAACCTAGTTCACTATAACCTTAGGCTCTGATACCAATCTGTAACACCCCAGAAATTCACTGTTTTGCGGAAGCATACTTGGGTGTTACTAATCAATATACAAAGCACAAGATATACAGCAAACGACCTCTAAATGAGACGTTTTGTAAATTAGTTACATTCCATAGATATAATGTTTGAAAACTTAGTGTTTTCGTATACAAAATGTAGTTTCCCCTAGAGTCCACGCGTATAGCGGGAGATTCTATTACATAATCAAAATATACAAAAGATAATGCTAAGAATCTCCGTTAATGCAGTTGTGTTGAAATCATGCGACTCTAGCTAAAATCCTGGAGTAATCCTACTCCATCCGGGTACCTGAGAAAACATGCTAAAAAGTGTCAACCAAAAAGGTTGGTGAATCTCACAGGTTTGTAAATAATATCGGCTTTGAACATGAGATTTCATTAGTAGTGCCCGTAGGCGTAAAATCAGCCATTGCAATCCAGCAATCGTAAAATCAGTATTTGCAATCCAGCAAATGTAAATAAATAAGTTTATACCGTTGCCATGAGGCTCATAATCGAAGCTTAACCCGTAAATAATATGTTTGCTCCCGTGACATGCTCGTAAGTGAGCAAGCATCAGTAACGAATAAGTTGTCACCCGTTTATACGTGTAAATCGGTACGTGGCAGCGCTACTGCCCCGGGTGGGGAGGGTCATTTCCCTAATGGATCCATTAACTACTGTTCGCGCTTAAGTCCATAACTAACGATGTATGATGGAGAGACTTCTGTAAATAGTAATTAACTCATGCAATTCCGTTTGGTATAGAAATCAGTTTAGTACTTGTGTTCAGGAAAAATCAGTAGCATGTATCTCCCCCAATAAGATAAAACAGTAAAAGTGGGGCCGTAAGACTCACCTGAGTCTTTGCAAGTACGTTTATATCAATAAACGAGTAAATAATATCAACCGTAGGTTCTCCGAACCCGTAACCTTCAAATGCCTAAACATATAAAGTTAAGTAAGTAGATGTCTCGCAAGACCATCTAGGCTAGTTGTTTACACAACTCATTATGTCCAAGTGTTTGTTTAGTAATCCGTTTGTAGTTTGAAAACAAATATGGCCCGTTGGTGACGGTTTGTAATAATGATTCAAAGTGTTATCATTTATAACGCAATTTAGTGTAATTGTAATAGAAAGTATGTTCTATGACGTTTGTTAAGTCGTATGACATAAGTATTTGAAGTTGTGTAAGTTCGACACTTAGTAAAATCTGACTTTTCAAGGTTCTGGTTTGTGCGACGTAGCATGCGACGTAGCATGCGACGTAGGGTGCGACGTTGGCATGTACGTCGCATGATGCGACCTTCGCAAATCAATGCGACGTAGGGAGTGGCGTCGCTAATGCGACGTTGAGATTTTAGTGCGACGTAGGTCGCGACGTCGCTAAGTGCGACGTTGGCCACTTAATGCGACGTTGGTAACGACGTCGCTATGTGCGACGTTACGAGGTGTATGCGACGTTTTGAGCTACGTCGCAGATAGCCCAGCGTCTCTGCGACGTAGCGGTCTGATCGGAAATTGGTGGCCGGAAAATCGGTCGAAAAAATTCCGTTAGGTCCAAATCTTTTACCCAACCCATTTTTGGACATTTTAAGCATATATAAACAATAAAAACGTAAAAATGAGCAAAAACGGAGAGTTTCGGGTTTTGTCGGAAACTTACAAAATGTCGGATAGAAAATCCGAAAAGATAGGAATGTAGATCGTGTGATGGTGAACGTTTTCTTCCAAAGAGAGGCTATGATCCGAGTGCGTTTAATATGTTTATTTATTGATTTTGATGGTGGTGGTGTGTTGGTGAAATAGAGAGAAAAAGAAAGAAAGAGAGAGAAAGGAAAAATGAAGAATGAAAATAAAAAATGAAAGAAGGAGGTGATTTAGGTGGGAGATCCCCACCGTTTTCAGTGTACGCCCCGCGCTCCGTGCGGTGTTCGTTTTCTCCGTCATTTAGGCGTTACATCAAGCAGTTATATTTTTAAAAGGTGACGGGAATATTTTAATGAAATACCTTGAAATTAATTATAAAAACATTTGTCGAAGTATTAAAATTTTTAACTCGCGTTTTATACGTATTCGTTAAATTATTTAAAATGTCGTCGCGATATTATAAATAATGTTTGTTCGCTGTGTATTTTATATAATAAAATACGTTCTCATTATTTAGGTAAGTTTCTGTCACCAACGTCCAAGTAACTGTGTCGGACTCCGTCCGGTTAATTCGTACGATTAATCCAAATCGCGTAAGTACACACATATATATATAATTCACCTTATATATATATACAAATAGAGTCTGCAATTAGTCCTATTACATACTAATTACAACTAGTTACAAGTAATTAGGCATAATTAATTATCCTAATTTAGCAGGTGTTACATATTGTGTCGCACTCTATGTCGCATACTATGTCGTATTTTATACGACACAACCCTTATGTCGCTATTGAATTAGCATCGCAACCTTTTTGCGACACAACCACTGTGTCGCAGGGCTCTTGTGTCGCATCCTTCATGCGACACAACCCTTGTGTTGCATGACAACTTTAGTGTCGCATTTTGTGTCGCAAAACACAACAGATTCACAAATAAATTCCAAGTTAAGTGTTATTCATTTCGGACTTCCAACGACTATACGATATAACATCTAAGGTACATTGAAACATGTTTTTCAAGCATAACAATTCAAACAAGTATATAAATGTCGAGATTAACGTTTCAACTAAGTCACCAACGGGCCCAAACATGTTTTTCAAACAAACGAACAATTACAAACATACGGACAAACATTGGCTATACTAGTTGTGTACAACTAAACGAAACGTCTCGTGAGACGCATACTTACATAACTTCATATGAATAGGCATTTGAAGGTTACGGGTTCGGAGAACCTACTGGCTATATTTTACTACTTGTTATTTGCTACGGCTTATTACCAGACTCAGGTGAGTCTTACAGCCCCACTTTTACTGTTTTATACTTTGGGGTGAGATACTTAGCAACTGTTTTACGTATGAACACAATGTACTGAACTGAAAACATTACTGATTACAAACAAATGCATGAGTTACTTTTATCCACTGAAAGCCTCCTAATCGTAAGTTGTTAGTTATGGACTTAAGCGCGATTACTAATAGATGGATCCATTTGGGACTGACAATCCCTGTCTGGGGTGGTAGCGCCACCACGTACTGATTTACACGTAGAAACAGACATATTAGTATTTGTTACATATGAGTGTGCGGATAGCACTCACGGGGGTACGTGATATATTCACACTACACGGTTAAGCTTCAACTTATGAGCTCATGGCACTGTACTGATTTACTGATTTACTTACTTTGCTTGATAGCAATACGGGTACATACTTGTGGTTCATAACACGTACTAAATTCTAACCTGTGAGATTCACCAACCTTTTTGGTTGACACTTTTTAGGTTTGTATCTCAGGTACACAGACGAAGTAGGACCACCCTTGGACACTAGCTAGAGTCGCATGATTTCTACTTTGCATTTAACGGAGATTCTTAGCATTATCTTTTGTATATTATGATTATGTAATAGAATCTCCCGCTATACGCGCGGACTCTAGGGAACTACATTTTTGTATACGAAAACCTACGGTTTTCAAACGATTATTATTTATGAAACCTTTTCGAAACGTCTCATTTAGAGGTCGTTTACTATTAATCTTGTGCTTTGTATATTGATTAGTAACACCCAATGTATGCTTCCGCAAATCGTTAAATTTGAGGGTGTTACATAAAGCGTACCCATCTATGATATAAACCCAGCCCTCACTTAATATTACCCAATAAATCCCTGATTTATTCACGTTGTACTATACATTAAGTTTAGTGGTATTTCTAAAGCTTCGAAATCAGACCATGCATAGATAGCACAGATAATTAATTACCCTCAGAACAAGGTTCGCGACTTCTTGTCTTTTAGGGTTTTAACCACGTTTATTGGAGGAAAGGCGATAGTTTGATGAACAGTTTATAATCATAGATGAAAGGTTAAACAGACTTAGTTTTCATATTGTAACAATTGGGAATAATATTTCCACAACGGATTGTGCCCACGACTTTCATAGCTTTCACGTTCCGTACTCCACACATTCGTGATGTTTCTGGCGCTATACAAATGAAAGCCGTATTACGTTACCTCCATTGCTTAATATCATCCCAATTGTATATTTAAATTAACATCATCCCCCATTACAACGGCTAACTACATCACAACAAACACAAAAGCTAACTACTCACTAATCATGGTAACGAATCCTAAATCTAGCATAATAACAATAGCATGCATTATAATAGATAAGGATAGAGATAACCGAGATAAATGCGTAGTCTGAATATAAGCTGAAAGATTACAACGAGTAGAGCCTCCGCTATTACAAAAGCACTTCCCCAAAGTATCTCCAACGAATATTACAGAATAACCCCTCCTACTATTTCTCCTCTAACTCCTAAGAGTAGTGTTAGAGAGAGAAAGCTACTAACTAATCTAGTGAGAGAAATTGTGTGAAATGTGGATGGTGAGAGGTGATGGTGTGAATGGATGATGAGAAATGAGGAGGTTAAGCCTCTATTTATAGGCTTCCAAGATACGAAGTTACATTCAGCACCCTTGCTCCAATTTAACACTGAAATACACCCCCTATCTATAGAATTCGACACCGTAAAGGGGGTATACCACCCTAAATAGGGCGTATTCGGTAGAAAATAGGGCGTATTCGGTAGCAAACGTGGCGAATCCGGCAGCGTAGAGGGGGTATACCACCCCTACAGGGGGTATACGGCCCCAAAGAGAGGGTATACGGCCCCATAAGGGGGGTATACGGCCCTCTAGGGGGTGTATACGGCCCCTGTGGGGTTGTATTCCCTTGGTTCGTGGTTTTGTGTGCTTGATCGTAAGTCTTGTGCACTGGTCGAACTTCGTTTGGCCATATCTTCTTCGTTCTAACTCCGTTTTTAGCGTTCTTTATATCCACGAGATCGTAATTACCTGAAGATCATAATGAGATAATCGAAGAATAATTTCAAGGTATTATGCTTTAAAAGTGCTCGTAGAACATGAACGTATCGTTTGTGCTCTATTTTGTACGTTATTTGGCCATTTTACTTGATTTTTGAAGCAACCCCGTATTTTTAGCCTTAGTAATGAATTATGGTAAAAAAGTATTTATATCGCATGTTTTCATCCATTTTGGGGCTAAAAAGGTGGGAATTATGTACGCAAAAACGTGACTTTTTACGTTCAATCAGGACCCATAAAATGTATCGCAACTTCTTTCTCAATTTTTGACCTCTTGTTAACATCAACACGTTCTGGGCTATCCAGCTCTAAAATTCTTCTTTTCACTTCTTGGTTTGCCACTTTCTAAAATAAAGCCAAGGAAGGGTGCATTTATATAATTTCAGATAGCAAGTGGGATTCAAGAAAACTTAAAACATACCATAAATTTCTTGGATGATTTTTTAACATATGATCCTTTTTTCGTTTTATAAACGATATTATAAAACTCAAGGGCATAAGGTTCTCTTTTGTTTTTCATCATCTGTAAATTAAAGAGACAGATTTGAGATTAATTTGTAATAGACAAAGTAAGGATGTAAAATTTCATCACCGAAACTCACAAATTCATCTCTTATTCGTGCATAGCTATGAGCACCAGTGGTGTGAGCATGAACCTGATCGCTTCTTGCCTTCTTCCCGAGTTCTGATAATTTCTATATTTCAATAAAAATAGCACATGTTAGTAAAAGTGTATGTTAAAACAGAAAATACACCATAATACCTTTAATTCGGATGATCTAAGATGACTCTTATATAACTCCCACTGGTGATGAAATATGTTTGCAGGTGTTTCTACCAAGTCAAGCCCTTCTAGAATCTGTTCTTCCGTGTATTGTATCTCATGTGCATCATCAAACCCAATATTATCAGACTCTTTCAGTTTCTTTATAACCAATTCAAACAATTTCAGTTTCATTCTATACTTTCGAGCCCTATAATTATCATTAAAAATTAGAAACAAGACTCTATCAACATTCTCTGTTTCAGGTAATGAGAATTTTTCCTGCCAAAATTAACCAGGAACGGGAAAAAAAGAATATCAACTAATATCTCATTGAATATTAAAAAGAAGAATATCATCAATAGAAATATTACCCGAAGTGCTCTCATAAGAATAACACCATAACCGTTTTTAACTTCACGCCAATATTTTGCTTCAATAGGGCAATAACGTTGTTGTTTTAAAAGCCTGGCCATGAATCTAGTGCATAATGATCCCGCAGACCTAATTGGTTGATCATATTCGTTAACATGAACCAACACTCTTTAACCCACTGGTAGCTTAGTTACATCCTTTGCGGTCATCTTTTTTTTTCCTAATAGTATTCCCAGTGTTATCTACATAATTTTAAGTCATTGTTAGCATTAATATCACAAAACCATATATAATTGTTAGCAACACATATTAAAAGTTACCTATTATCTCAACCTCCTCATCCTCATGTTCATCAAGTTGATTATTTTCCGCATTCAAAGTAGACTCAAAAGATGTACCTCCAGACAATGAAGAACCTTCTGTTGAATCAGGATCAAGTGGTGGCGTTTCTTGAGAGGATGGAGACGATTGGGGCAAAACAGACCCATATGGTTGAGACCATGAGGATTGGTCATGGTTAGGAGTTGATGATGAAGAATTATCCTAAACAGAAGCAAGAAAAGGTCGAAATGGTGTTTTAGCCAGAGACGATTGCTGAAAAAAAGGTCGAAATGGTGTATTAGGCAAAGACTGTTGCTGATTAAAAGGTTGAAATTGTGTATTAGGCAAAGATGGTTGCTGATTAAAAGGTCAGAATGGTGTTTTAGGAAGAGACGGCTGCTGATTTGAGTAGTCATGAAGCTTGTCAAATGTTTGCAACTGTGATTGAAAATTATGAGAAGAAGAAAGTGATGGTTGTTTATCGATGTCACTGCTCGGTACTCTTGTAGGTTGTAGGGGGTATCGATTCGGTGTATTATACTGAATTCGTTTTTTTGCGTGTTGTTGCAGACTGCTTTTAGACTTGAACATCTTCCAACTACCTGTTAATCAGACACACTACCAGAAAGCCATAAATTTGTTAAAAGCAACCTAACAAGTCCAAAACTAAATATGAAGAATAATCAGTAGCAATAGCATGCTATCTAGCTACATTAACATTAACATACTTGGGATCATGGACCCTCACTACAGTTGCATTTATAAGATAGAAACGTGACTTACCGAATGTAGTTTTGTAGGCACCCAAGAAAAGACGGTCCGTGCTTATGATGGTTGAAACTAGGAACACAAACTCCAGCTATATATTAAGAGCTATAAGAAAAGAAAGTGTTAGTTACTAAAATAAAATAGATACAAAAATTACATACATGATACACTAGAATGCAAGCATTAAACACATCATGAAGAAGTTTTAACAACGTATTATACTATACATAAATAAACAGTAACATAGAATGCAAGCATTAAACACATCATGAAGAAGTTTTAACAATGTATTATACTATAAATAAATAAACAGTAACCACTCGAGCCTGTCTAGTGAAATTTGAATGCTAGGTTAACCTATCAATACTTGTTACTTGTTGGTACTTATCACTGATTTTGTGTGTTAATGTATGTTCGATGCCACCTTGGAACCTCATTAATATCATCAAGAACAGGGAGATTATAAGGTATACACTGGGTATACATCTCATCATCATCATCGCCGTCCATGTTTATATTAATGATCCCCATATCATATGTATCTCTTGGCTTGGTCATAATAACATGTGACCATCCACCACCTTTTAGATCTACTATGTAGAATACTTGTTTTGCTTGGGAGGAAACTATAAAAGGATCATCTTTCAAGGCTTCACCCGTGTGTACTAACGACCTAGAGAAGTTCACGAGAGGAAATCCATATTTATCTTTTTTTAGCCCTTTTGAAGGTCGAATGTCAACCCAATCACAACGAAAGCACAACTTTATAATTGCAAAGATACTCGAGCTCGATGATGTCAGTAATTTTTCAATAGTAATTTCCTCCTTCAACTTCCACCGTAAGCCCTGAGTTTTGAGTCCTTCTAAACTCTTCATGCCTCTTTGTAAGGAATCTAAATCCGTTCGTTATGAAACCTTTATACAACTTGGCATAAGGGCTTGGGCCTATAGCAAGTGCTAATACTTCATCATCACATTTGTTCTTCTCTAAGGTATGAGCCTACCATTATTTAATATATATGTTAGTTTATGTAATATGTACTTAGAAGAATAAAAGAAAGAAAAAATTTTAAAACTAGAACTTTCCAACCTGTTGATGAAGCCACCATGAAAATTTCTCAACAAACAATTTCTCTATTGTCTTCGGGTCTATTTTTTCATTCCTAAGAGCTTGTTCTTCACCCACAAAACGACTACACAAAATAAATATGATCTTATACTTACATTGATTGAATCATAGTGACTATATATAATTGTATGCTAACAGAATATACTTACAAAAAATAACAGAATATACTTACTCACGGAATGGTTGAATCATTGGATGATTTAATAACACATAACGATGTGCTTGAGTTAATGACTTGCCATCTAACTCAACAACTTTAACCTTTCCTAACTTACGTCCACCTGAATTAAGCATATACATCTCTTTGTCTGGAATAGTCTCATCATTTCTAGGAAGACGATTAAATGGAGTTTCAACACCTTCAAAGTATCTTGAACAAAACGTAAGACACTCCTCTTTAATATACCCTTCTGCAATTGAGCCCTCTGGATGAGCCTTATTGCCAACATATGACTTCAGTCGCATCAAGTACCTTCTGTTATAAATAAATAACAGATAAAGTAATTAGTCTAAATAAAAAACGTAAACACATATACTTTTAAGAGAGATTTATTACCGTTCAACTGGATACATCCATCTATAATGAACAGGTCCACCAAGTTTGGCCTATGATATCAAGTGGACAGTTAAATGGACCATTATTGTGAAGAAGCTAGGAGGAAATAGCTGCTCCAACTCGCATAGTGTTTGCAATACTTGATACTCCATCTTTTCTAATTCACTGAGATCAAGAACTGTACCACGCAACCTTTTGAAAAAGGAGCAAAAATCAGAAATGGCTTTAACTACTCGAGATTGTGCTCTTGAAGTTATTGAAGCCCTTAAAGCAATTGGTAATATATCTTGCATTAAAATGTGCCCATCATGACTCTTAAGGTTGAAAATCTTACGATCCTTCAAGCTTACACACCTAGAAATGTTCGAAGCGTACCCATCAGGAACTTTAAGATCTTTCAACACTTGCAAAAAGTTAGTCTTCTCAACATTGGACATAGTATAATATGCTGGTGGAAAGTATGGCTTCTTGTTAGGACGATCTCTAAGGTGAAGGTCATGCCTTATTCCCATTTCCTTGAGATCTTTGCGAGCATTTTCATTATCTTTAGTCTTCCCATCCAAATTCATTAAAGTCCCGAGCAGATTATCACAAACATTCTTTTTGATATGCATTACATCTAAGTTATGTCTAAGTAAATTGTATTCCCAATATGGCAAATCAAAAAAGATGCTCCTTTTTTCCACAATTGTTGCTCATCGTCAACATTTTCTTCTATAAAATTATCCATATCCCAAAATACAATGGACTCATAAATACGTGTTGAAGAACCTACATAAAACCTAATTGCGTTGATACGGATGATGATAATAACTAGTATTAAGATTCTGATAAACACAATCACTATTCCAACCTGATAAAACCTAACCGCTGTATATTCGCCGTTGATTTGCCGTTGAAAAAGTACGTCGTTGCTTCGCTGGAGCTCAAATTCCGCTTCTTAGTATGAGGTTCATTCAATTTGGGGATTAAAACAAGCTCCTTTTTACGCTTTCGGTCTAGTGGTCTATGGATGTATATTGTATAATAAAGAGAATGGGCTGATTGTAAAATTCAGAAAGAAACAAAAGTTGGGTTGATTTTAGTTGGGCTCCTTTGTTTATGTTTCTCCTTATTACGTATTTTTGTTCACACTTTGTTATAAGTGTGAAGTTTTGTTGTTTATAGATATTCTTCACTGATAAAAGTGTGATAAATGTTTATATGAAAAGTACACGCTTAAAACTGCAATGAAACTAACTTACACTTAAAAGTGTGAAAAGTTAAATAAGAGTCTTCACGTTTAAAGATGTGAGTAGCTTCGGTTCACACTCATAAGAGTGATCACTTTTATTCACAATCATACACGTGAACTTTCTTTTATAGATAATGTATTCTTCACACCAATAAATGTGTAAACAAAATACACACATATAAGTGTGAGCATCCTAAATTTTATTTTCACGCCTTCACCAAATGTGAAGGAAAAAGTGTGAGCAATTGATCAATTTGTTGTAGTGTATGTTGTAAAATTGTACGATATATTTTGTAAGTATGATAATTTTGTAGATAACTTGTATGTATAGAGTTTTCTACTATAAAGTATTGTACTTATTTTGTAGATAACTTGTATGTATAGAGTTTTCTACTATGTATAGAGTTTTCTACTATAAAATATTAATATATGTTGTGTGGCGGCTTTGGTGCGTTTTTTTGTGGCCGTTTTGTTGGTGTCATCGGATAAGAAAGCGGATGGTGAAACTGAAGAATGACGTGAAGAAGAATAAAAATTGAGTAACTGGTAGATGAAAAATTGAAAACATGATTAATTATGTACCTTTCCTCCATTGTTTGAGAGAGCAAGCAGATGTGTTTGAAGGTAGGGTTTGGTCGATTTGGAATTCGGATGGTTACCCCTTGGACAAAAATCACTTTTATAATCAGTAATCGAGGCCCATTCAAATTCAGGCGTGCACCAAAAGCCCAATGACAGAAACAGATTTAATTGCTTCTGCATAAATTTTTTGGGAAGTCGCAAACACATGGCAAAAATTAAATTAAGTATTTAATTAACAGTCTTTATATATTTATTTTTAACTAATTAACTAATAACTAAATTAACTTTATGAAGAATATGACATCAGCAAATTCATGACAGGAAGACACGTCATCAAGGCTATGGCCTGAGAGTGTGACAAATCAGCTTTAGTGATGTCAGCGGTATTGACATTTTGTATATAAGATAGATGACTTAAATTTAACCTCAGTAAAAATTATCATAATTCAAATGAAGGGTTTATGGTACGGATCGCCAAAGTACTTTACCTTTTGTCCCAATGTCACCAATAAACCGGTTTTATTACCAATGTCGGCAACAAACTTTTACTTTTTGTCCCAATGTCACCAATGAACTAATTTTATTACCAATGTCGACAACGAACTTGTTAAAAATGTTTCGAGGTCACCAAAATAATATTTTTTTTAACGAGCTACGTTTTAAATTTGTTGATGTGGTGTTTCTATGTCATTTCATTTATGTGACCAGACTTCCACGTAAGCTAAACATGTACACGTATGATTAACCTCATCTTCTCCGATCGACTAACATGTAACTTCCGGTTACATTTTCGAAAAGATGTAGCAAGTGCGTTTATATTTGCTGGAAAAGTGGTGATTACCTTAAATGTAACCAAAAATTACATGGTAGTCAATCGGAGAAGATTAAGTTAATCATGCATGTACATGTTTAACTTACGTGGAAGCTTGGTCACGTAAATGAAATGACATGGTAATACCACATCAGCAAATTCACAACGTAACTCGTTGGAAAAAAATTATTTTGGTGACCTTGAAACATTTTTAACAAGTTTGTTGTCGATATTGGTAATAAAATTAGTTATTTTGTGACATTGGGACAAAAAGTAAAAGTTTGTTGCTGACATTGGTAATAAAACCGGTTCATTGGTGACATTGGGATAAAAAGTAAAGTACGTTGGCGATTCATACCATAAACCCTTTAATTATTATGCAATGATTATTATTCGTGAAGCCTGATGTCTTACAGAAAAAGATCGATGAACGATTATGTAGTTCTTACCTTCTTGGGATTCCATGGACCAAAATGTGATGTATTATTATATGGGCAATACCGATCTACTTTAGTAGATCGGGACTCTACCTAAGGCATAAGTAAGGCCAACTAAGTCAACGAGTTAAAAAGGACAACAAAAAGTAGAAGACCGTGAAAGATGTATTATGCAAAAGGGGGCTCTACAAATAGTTCTTATGAATTTATTGCATAGTTAGTAAACAGTAACAAGCTTATAGCTTAGAGGGTGATTGCTAGCCACAGGCTTGCAACGGCGTCAGCTATTTGTTCACACCGAAATAAATTCCTGAAATAAATAAAGAATTCTGTCACTTTAAGAAAGAAGGTTAAACATGACTCCTAGAGTGCTACCAATATACAAAGTTGGCTTTTCGTCCTGAAGACAGATGTGACGGGAAGAGTGGCATTTGGAAGAGTTGTTGACTTAACACCTGAGTTTAAGCTTTTCTTGATGAAATGAAAGAAACGCGAGTCTAATTTGATAATGGGTGGTTTATTTTTCAAATGAATTGTAGAATCACCATCACTTTCCCTATCAGAATTCGAGCCACTTCATCTATCTATGCTATAAGACTCTTCAAAGTTCAAAATCTCTCTTCCTTCCTTAATTACTAACATGGGTAAATTTTACGTTTCTTTGCAGGGTAATCTCCTTTTTATATTTATTGGATGAGGTAAAATACGTAAACAATTTGACTATAGACTAGGTTGTCTTAATCCTCACCGTTAACTGATTCAGTTAAATAAATTCAGACCGTTGATTAAGATTATCAGGAATGTTTATGTAATATGTTAGTTTTTGATTACTAATTTTACTGCATTAACCCTAATGTATAACAGTTCGAAATTTTAGGAGGACATTTACGAAATTTAATTTTTTTCTAAAAACCTGTGGATAATTTAAATTCCCATGTGAATAGCTATCGGCTTTCTCCATGAATTTAGCCGTCTCACATCCGACTTTTAGCGTGAAGAGAAATCTTCTTAATTCTTGCTTGTATTCAAAATTCAAATAATTTCAATCTTGCTTTTCCAAACGATTTCGAACCAGTAATTTCTATTAAATTTCTTAATCGTAGTTCAATTTGAAAATCTTACTACTGCTTTAATAATTTTTCTTTTGTTTTGTGTTACAGTTTTAATTGAAATTATCCTTCAGGTATGTATAATTTTTGTTTGTTATGATGGTGTTTTTTTTTTGTAATTGATTAGATACATCCTCATGACTGTTTACGCTATGATCAATTTAATGTATGTCATCCAGGTTATATTCAATGGATGGACTTAAAGTGTTTGATGAAATGCCAAATTTTAGAAAACACCATCATAACTACTATAAGTGTGGTTAGCAATTGTGTTTTTCTAGGCAATTGTCATTCTCTGTATGTTTTATGTATTTCAAGTCTTGGTGAATCATAAAAGTGTTACAGCAAAGGCAGTTTGTTTAATTTTATATAGGTATGAGTATCTGAAAGCTTCAATGGCAAAGGTGACTTTATTTTGATTTGTGGTTTCAGTGGGAATAATTTAGGTGAGATTTCATTACTTATAATTTTGAATTTGATATTATTGTTTTAATATTGAGTTGGTTAGTGATGCGTGCGAAACGAGTCTAGTTTATTTATTTATAAATGGAAATACCTTATTTATACCTTTCACACAACCAGGCAAGAATACATGATCGAATGTAAGTATAGACTTGGTAAGTCCGAGTCGATCTCAGGGAACGGTGGTATTTATAAAAATAGAAATTACTTATTAACCAAGAAAACAGTAAACAGGGGGCGTTTTAGTTCCGTTCGAACAGTTGTTTATAAAATATTAAATTTAAATAAAACAAACTAAATAAAAACTTAAATTAAAATTATAAATAAATAATAATAAATACTAATAGGAAGGAATAAGTAATTGTATAATTAACTTCACTCAGATTCATATATCCCGATTCATCACGTATTGATTATCTAATTGTGATTCTTTTATATCAACTTAATGCCAAATTCTTCAATGATATTAAGTTAAATGTGAACTAGCCAACTTTCCGGGTCCAACTAATTCCTACAATCTAGGGTCCAACATGAAACATTGATCCAATGTCACAAGATGATCAGTCAATTGTGTGCTCTTCCCTAAACTGAGCATTAAACATTCACAACTCATCATAATTAACTCTAGTGGTATGACTCAACAATACCCAATAATTACTTATTGTCTTGTTCATTTTAAAGTAGATAATTATTGTTTACTCAACCTATCAAACTCATGTGACACCCGACCAATTAGGGCTAGTGATAGTTCCTAATCATTGTGCTAATACATGTAATTAGGGTGAATTATGTGTATCATTATGTGTATTAATATATGTGATTATATTTGCACACATTTGCGATTTGTTTAGATCGTACATTGGATTATCGGATGGAGTCCGACACAAAATACGACGTTGGTGAAAACATTTCTATAAACAACTTTAATCTATTTTAGAAGTTATTTATCATTATTTATTATTTTGTTAAAATAATACTCGAAAAACTTATGCGTTTTGGTTAAAACGTCTCAAATGCAAAGAAAACGCGAGAATTTAATTCAGCGACCAAATAAACGTCAATAATTAATTCGGCAACATAAATTAAGTATTTTAAATGATACTTCAATGGAAATTTACCCAAAATATATCGTTAATTAAAACGACTCAAAATAGCGTTACGCGATTTAACGTTTAAAGACAATTAATGGGTAAACGAGCTAAATACGTAAACACAGTCAAATACTGAAAATAAAAAAAATGATCACCAGCCCCTGTGGGCCCCCCCTGGCCGGCCCCCATATGCCACACCACCTCCACCACCTCTCACAATCCATGCAATGTGATGATTGCTAGCCTTGATCACTTCACTACTCCACCTCACTTACACCTCATTTCATTCACTTCTAATCTTTCAAAAATCACACCAACACTTTTCTCTCTAAAAATGCTGCATCAAAACAGCCCAAAAACCTCTCTAGTATCATCATAAAAATCTCCATCATCATCATCTAAAGAGGAAGATCAAGATTAAGCTCAAAAATCATCAACACTTTCATCATCTCTTCTTGTTCTTCATCAATTCTTGGTATAAATCATCAAACCTTTTACTTATTTTACTTATTTACTACTGATTATGATGTTATAATGTTCATCTATCATGATTATGTCCAAATATCATACTAAAAATCGTTTTTAAAGCAAACACATGAACATGCATGAATCTGCCTAAAAATCGACAGTTCACGAAAATATTCGTATAAAATCATCTGTTAAGAGCTAGAGGTCGAATTTTTTTTAAAATTTGCGTATCGAAACGATCTACAACTTTTGTGTTTTACAATATTTCCAGAAACGCCCTCATTTTTCTCTACGAGCCGATTTGTAGGACTGACCTGCATGTTTTCTATGAATCTGTTCGGATCTTTCACAAAATTAATTACCTATGTTAATGGACATATTGGAAGCTGAAAATTTGATATGTTAGTCTAGACTCATTGTAGATCAGTTGGTAAAAATTTGGGAGTTTGATTTGGACTATAGATAGGTGAAATCAGTTGGCGAAATGACCCGACATAAACCGAAAACATTGAATCTTGAAGTTTAAGGTGTAAACTTAAAACCGACATCTCAAAACGACTACAACATGAAACAATAACTTTTATAAACTTTATTTACTGAAATATGACTTGGGTAAAAAGTTCGGGTCAAACCGTCATAGTTGACCACGTTTTTGAACTTAACAAAATTTGACCAGACTTAAGTGACGCTACTTTATTATTAACGACACTACCTAAGTGACGCCTGCAGTGACTGAACTATTATATTAGCGGCACTTACCCTTAGTGCCGCCATGCCTGAGTGACGCCCGTATCCGACACTTCTTAAGTGACGCTATTTAAATCTGAAAACGCATATTATGCGGCACTTCCTAAGTGCCGCCCATAACTAGCAAATGACGCATGAAGTGTCGCATGAAACAAAATCCTTAAAAACTAGTTTTCTCACTAAGGGTTAAACTTCAAGTAACGTTAATACTTATACAATGCAACGTTATAACTCATGAAACATACTATACATATGTAAGTATAACATCATCCTAATAATAATGTCTTAACGAATTATTATTACAAACTTTCACCAACGGGTCGCACACGTTTTTGATAAACAACATGAACAACTTATTTGGACATACTAGTTGGATGAACTAGCCTTAGGTGGACATTAACCCTCCACCTACATTGTGATTTAAGTGGACATTAACCCTCCACTTACATAGATGATCTTTCTAGACATCTACTTATACAACCTTATACGTTTAGGACGTTAGAAGGTTGCACTTTGGACCACACATTGCTTGCTAATTGATATTGCTTGCTTACATTTTGCTAGAACTCAGGTGAGTTTCATAGCCCCTCTTTTTACAGTTTTATAACTATTTTGGGGGAGAATACATACTACAACTGTTTTATACAATTTCTTTGCAACTGCTTTGTATACATTTGATTTACACAACTGCTTTTATGAACACAAGTACCATAAACAACGCTATACGGATTGCATGAGTTACACACTAATCCACAAAGGCCCTACACATCATAGTTTGTCAGTTTTGCTAAAGCGTGAATATTAGTAAATAGATCTATTTGGGACTGACAATCCCCGTCCGGGTTAGTCGCGCTAACCAGTCAAACGGACGTATTAATATTTGTTCATAACGAGTGTACCGGATTAGACACTTGCATTGGGGCACCCACGATCGTGTACTCGAAAGAGGCACGGCACACATTGTTAAGCTTCGGACTATGAGCTCATGGCAAATGGTATACATCTTTTTGCATTCGTGCAACTACATATTTACTTATCGTTTGTTAACGATACATTTACCCAACACATTTACTTATCGTTTGTTAACGATACATTTACTTGACATATTTACTTATCGTTTGTTAACGATACATTTACTCAACACATTTACTTATCGTTTGTTAACGATACATTTACTTATCATTGTTGAATGATACAACGATTAAAATCTTGTGTTTCATAACTCGTGTTTCATACTATTTGGTTTTATACCAACATTTAAACATTTGTTAAACAACTCTATGAACTCACCGACTTTATGTTGACCTTTTAGTATGTATTTCTCAGGTAAACCACAGCAGTAGGACGCTTATGGATAGCGTAGCTCGAGTCGCATTGCTTTCAAACTCAAAGGACTTAGATTGCATTTTACTCTAGTTAGTAGTTATGTAATCTACATATTTAATGCGAACTCCAATGTTTTGTATAACGGTTGTAAACAATTTGAATTATGGAATGTAATGTTTTCAAACGTCTCATATAGAGGTCGTTTGCTTTAATCTTGTGTTGTGATATTTGATTTGGTCGGCCCCCCCATGACACCTCATGTTTCCGCTGCCACGTGTTTTGGGGGTGCGACAGATTGGTATCAGAGCCTAAGGTTATAGCAAACTAGGATTGCATTAGTGACCTAGACTATGACCGTTAGGTTAGTATTCTTGTTTGGTATGACTGGTTCAGCAATTGCATCAATTGAACTTAATTTAACATAGCCTGATCAACTATGTACAATTAAAGGATATTTGATGCAAGACCTGAAATGGTTATAGTAAACGAGGGTGCGGTAGACAACGCGAACCGAGGATAGAACGGGACCAACCTTATACGTGCTTATGTGCTAGGTTATTATATTGCTATATATGACCTCAACTTCCCGTATATTAAACTCCTTGCCACTCTATATGGCAACCACTCCCACAACTATGTCGCGTGACATCGAACACGAAACACAAACCTTACTTACCACTATGGAGACTTTCGCGGTACCACTCGCTCAACCGAATCAGGCAACGATATAATCGAATCGAACTCACTTGAGGAGAATCCACCTTTGGATTCGCCACCCAAACAAGTGACACCTACTTCACCTTATTCTTTCCGCTTGCAACGAAATCACTCGGGAACACGTATAGAACTTAGACCGTACGATACTCCGTCACCTAAACGAACTTACTCCTGTTAGTACGCACTCATCGTTCCCACTTATATCGTAAACCCATAGGGCATGCGTGCTACACACGACTAGAGGAATAGACACACCTACTTATCGAAAACGATTTTTCCAACAATTAAATGAACTTCAACAATACACTCAACTCTTTACTTGATCATGATTGATCACTCTTTGACTTGTATGTCAACAATTCTTTCAAACACGAGACTTACTACTTGATCATGTTTGGTCACCATTTTGACACGTTTGTCAAACGATTTACTCATAAATTGATTCGCGACTTTGTCTGTTTCGAACATCACTGGGTTAGTATCACGAAGGATACTCACAACGACTAAGCCCATAAACTACTTCAAACTATTTCAAACTATGACTTGAACATTCTAATCACTACTGCAAGGACTACCCGCAGCTATGAGTTTATCAATTATCTAAACACCTTCACCAAGCATTTGTTCATTTCAAAACAACACAGTCATGATTGACTACTTTGAGAACACTACCCGATCATTTTTGTGACTACTCTTTGAAACTACGATATTGACTAAACCATCTTGTTGTTGATTAATTGTCTTAATAGAACGCCCTCCCGAAAAAGATGGCAAACTCCCCTAAGAACGACTACTCGTCAGATGACGACCTAATCTGCGAAGAACAGATTCAGTATACATATCTCGATGAGGAAATAGCCCCAATGGAAGAAATCGTTATGGAGGAAAACGAGCATCACAATTTCGGAATGATTGGCATCGAGGAATACGAAAGAGTGCGAGATCAGGCCGAAGATTTAGATGGCCGTAATTGGGAGCTCAAACTTAGGTGCAAGACCTACGAACAAGAATTGAGGATTCTGAAAAGGTCTATTCCCGACCGAATCAGGGATAGGATTCAATACTGGAAGGAAGTGGCCACTCATTTTAAGCAAAGAACAAAAACGTGGATCAAAGGGATGTGCCAACACTCAACCGACAATATCTTACTCCACTCTGCACTCCCGCGATACAGTGACATGCTCGAAGCACGTTACTATCCACACGACCTGAACCTAGAATAGATTAGAAGTAGACCCGAACAACGGTGAACATAGCTAGTGTTAGCTCGATGATCTATCGATGGGTGTATAAAACCCCCATCACATTTTGTATAAGTCTTCTGTATTCGTCCGGATGTAACGATGCCCGGCATGTTTTGTAAACTTTGAATGCTGTAAGCTATCAACCTATTAACCTTGCGCCTTGTTAGTTACAAATCATATTACCTTGTACTGATCTACCGTCGTACTATGAAGCCACGTATTACTTTTAATCATGAATGTCATAATCTTAACTCATATACAAAGATCTCATTCATTCTTTTATCCACCTTTCGTTTAAGGAGACACCGCTATAAGAATCAACTGAAACTTTCAACACTTGACAATAACAAGAGTTTTCAACAGATTTTTCAACAGATTTCTACAAATTTCTACCAATTCAAGTTTTCAAAGAATTTTCATCAAACAACTACCCGGAACTATTTACAACTCCCAATGCTCAATTAATTTGGCTAGGACGAAAATTTTCAACGTCTTACTGACGACCAGATTTTTCCAACATATTTTGATTAACTCGAGTTTTCAACGGACTTCATAGTTCCAAACAAACTATTATCATAGAATTTTATCGACTGGTTTTACACCATCGCAAACGAACATTTCTCCATAGATTTCATACCCGTCTAAAACGGAAACCTTGATTTGGCAAGGACCGATTGTCCAAACACGTTGCCAAAAATCAATTGTCTCTAGAAAGTCGTTAGTATCCCCTTCATTACCAGTGGAAACTTGATCAAACAAGGGGAGACCTGTAGACCGAGAACTAAACAAATCAACCATCGAGAATCGATACCCCTCCCTAGAACCGATGACCTATTTAACCAACTTTGGGGGTCGAGGTTTTACTCAAAGATCGACCTTCGGTCTGGTTATCACCAACTTCGCGTTCGAGACGCCGATATCCCAAAAACCGCCTTCCGAACTCGCTACGGGCATTACGAATTCCAAGTGATGCCTTTTGGCTTAACCAACGCACCGGCTGTATTCATGGACCTTATGAATCGGGTGTGCAAACCCTATCTAGATAAGTTTGTCATTGTCTTCATTGATGACATCTTGATCTACTTTCGCAACGAAAATGAATATGGCCAACACCTGAAAACTACCTTGGAATTACTCAAACACGAGGAGCTATATGCCAAGTACTCCAAGTGTGAGTTCTGGATGCGAACAGTACAGTTCCTAGGGCATGTCGTTGACAGCCAAGGGATACGTGTTGATCCAGCAAAAATCGAGGCCATCAAGTGCTGGAAAGCACCAACTACTCCCATCGAAGTCCGACAATTCTTAGGTCTCGCTGGATATTACCGGCGATTCATAGAGAACCTTTCCCGAATTGCTCAACCATTAACCTCCCTGACTCAAAAAGATAAGAAATTCGATTGGACTGACAAACAGGAGTCATCTTTTCAACTCCTTAAACAAAAACTCTGCAGTGCACCAATCCTGTCCTTACCCGAAGGCACAGATGATTACGTAGTTTACTGCGACGCCTCACACCAAGGACTAGGTTGTGTGTTAATGCAACGTGATAAAGTCATCGCTTATGCCTCTCGGCAACTGAAAATCCACGAGAAAAACTATACCTCTCACGACCTCGAACTAGGAGTCGTTGTCTTTGCGCTCAAAATATGGAGACATTACCTGTATGGTACCAAATGTACAATCGTTACTGACCACAAAAGCCTTCAACATATCTTTGATCAGAAGGACCTAAACATGAGACAACGTCGTTGGGTTGAATTACTTAGCGACTACGACTGTGAAATCCGATACCACCCGGGCAAGGCTAACGTTGTTGCCGATGCCCTACGCAGAAAAGAACGAGTGAAACCCCTTCGAGTTCGAGCCCTTGGTTTAACCATCCACAATGACCTTATTTCTCAAATCCATTCCACTCAACTCGAAGCACTCAACGAGAAAAACATCAAAAACGAAACCTTGCGAGGCATGGAAAAACAATTCGAAATCAAACCCGATGGAACCCGATACTTCTCTAACCGAATTTGGTTACCTAACCTTGGGAACCTACGAGATTTGGTCATGGATGAAGCTCACAAATCCCGATACTCCATACATCCTGGTTCTGACAAGATGTATCATGACGTCAAACAACGGTATTGGTGGCCCAACATGAAAGCTGACATAGCCACGTATGTTAGTAAGTGTCTAACCTGTGCTAAGGTTAAGGCCGAATACCAGAAACCTTCTGGGTTACTTCAACAACCCGAGATACCTCAATGGAAATGGGAAAACATAACCATGGACTTCATGAACAAGCTACCAAAAACACCGAGCGGTTGCGATACCATTTGGGTGATCGTTGATCGTCTCACGAAATCTGCGCATTTCCTAGCCATCAAAGAAAATGACAAGGTGGAGCGATTGGCTCGCATCTACATCAAAAAGGTTGTGGCACGACATGGCATACCCATTTCGATCATCTCCGATAGAGATAGCCGCTTCACCTCTCGATTCTGGCAAACGCTTCATAAAGCTCTCGGTACTCGTCTTGATTTGAGTACTGCTTATCATCCGCAAACCGATGGTCAAAGTGAACGAACCATCCAAACCCTAGAAGACATGCTGCGAGCATGTGTTATTGACTTCGGAAACTCTTGGGAAAACCACCTACCTTTGTGTGAGTTCTCCTACAACAACAGTTATCACACCAGCATTGATGCTGCACCCTTCGAGGCACTTTATGGTAGAAAGTGCCGATCACCCATTTGTTGGACCGAAATCGGCGATAGCCAACTCACTGGTCCTGAAATCATCCATGAAACGACCGAGAAAATCGTGACCATTCAAAACCGGCTGAAAGCCGCACGTGATCGTCAGAAAAGTTACGCTGACGTGAGACGCAAACCCCTCGAATTTCAGGTCGGGGACAAAGTACTTCTAAAAGTGTCACCTTGGAAAGGTGTCATTCGTTTTGGTAAACGCGGCAAACTAAACCCTAGATACATCGGACCTTTTGAGATTCTTGAAAGAATTGGTCCGGTGGCATATCGACTACAGCTACCCCCTCAACTCAGTAGCGTGCACAACACATTTCACATTTCTAACCTGAAGAAATGCCTGTCTGATGAGACACTCGTAACCCCGCTTGACGAAATCCACATCGATGATAAACTCCATTTCGTCGAGGAACCGATAGAAATCATGGACCGTGAGGTCAAACGCTTGAAACAGAGTCGTATTCCCATCGTTAAAGTCCGGTGGAATTTTAGGCGCGGTCCTGAATTCACTTGGGAACGGGAAGACCAAATGCGACTGAAATACCCACATCTATTCTTAGATGCCCCTCAGACCACGACAACAAGCTAATTTCGGGACGAAATTCTCCTAACAGGGGGAGAATGTGACACCCGACCAATTAGGGCTAGTGATAGTTCCTAATCATTGTGCTAATACATGTAATTAGGGTGAATTATGTGTATCATTATGTGTATTAATATATGTGATTATATTTGCACACATTTGCGATTTGTTTAGATCGTACATTGGATTATCGGATGGAGTCCGACACAAAATACGACGTTGGTGAAAACATTTCTATAAACAACTTTAATCTATTTTAGAAGTTATTTATCATTATTTATTATTTTGTTAAAATAATACTCGAAAAACTTATGCGTTTTGGTTAAAACGTCTCAAATGCAAAGAAAACGCGAGAATTTAATTCAGCGACCAAATAAACGTCAATAATTAATTCGGCAATATAAATTAAGTATTTTAAATGATACTTCAATGGAAATTTACCCAAAATATATCGTTAATTAAAACGACTCAAAATAGCGTTACGCGATTTAACGTTTAAAGACAATTAACGGGTAAACGAGCTAAATACGTAAACACAGTCAAATACTGAAAATAAAAAAAATGATCACCAGCCCCTGTGGGCCCCCCTGGCCGGCCCCCATGTGCCACACCACCCCCACCACCTCTCACAATCCATGCAATGTGATGATTGCTAGCCTTGATCACTTCACTACTCCACCTCACTTACACCTCATTTCATTCACTTCTAATCTTTCAAAAATCACACCAACACTTTTCTCTCTAAAAATGCTGCATCAAAACAGCCCAAAAACCTCTCTAGTATCATCATAAAAATCGCCATCATCATCATCTAAAGAGGAAGATCAAGATTAAGCTCAAAAATCATCAACACTTTCATCATCTCTTCTTGTTCTTCATCAATTCTTGGTATAAATCATCAAACCTTTTACTTATTTTACTTATTTACTACTGATTATGATGTTATAATGTTCATCTATCATGATTATGTCCAAATATCATACTAAAAATCGTTTTTAAAGCAAACACATGAACATGCATGAATCTGCCTAAAAATCGACAGTTCACGAAAATATTCGTATAAAATCATCTGTTAAGAGCTAGAGGTCGAATTTTTTTTTAAAATTTGCGTATCGAAACGATCTACAACTTTTGTGTTTTACAATATTTCCAGAAACGCCCTCATTTTTCTCTACGAGCCGATTTGTAGGACTGACCTGTATGTTTTCTATGAATCTGTTCGGATCTTTCACAAAATTAATTACCTATGTTAATGGACATATTGGAAGCTGAAAATTTGATATGTTAGTCTAGACTCATTGTAGATCAGTTGGTAAAAATTTGGGAGTTTGATTTGGACTATAGATAGGTGAAATCAGTTGGCGAAATGACCCGACATAAACCGAAAACATTGAATCTTGAAGTTTAAGGTGTAAACTTAAAACCGACATCTCAAAACGACTACAACATGAAACAATAACTTTTATAAACTTTATTTACTGAAATATGACTTGGGTAAAAAGTTCGGGTCAAACCGTCATAGTTGACCACGTTTTTGAACTTAACAAAATTTGACCAGACTTAAGTGACGCTACTTTATTATTAACGACACTACCTAAGTGACGCCTGCAGTGACTGAACTATTATATTAGCGGCACTTACCCTTAGTGCCGCCATGCCTTAGTGACGCCCGTATCCGACACTTCTTAAGTGACGCTATTTAAATCTGAAAACGCATATTATGCGGCACTTCCTAAGTGCCGCCCATAACTAGCAAGTGACGCATGAAGTGTCGCATGAAACAAAATCCTTAAAAACTAGTTTTCTCACTAAGGGTTAAACTTCAAGTAACGTTAATACTTATACAATGCAACGTTATAACTCATGAAACATACTATACATATGTAAGTATAACATCATCCTAATAATAATGTCTTAACGAATTATTATTACAAACTTTCACCAACGGGTCGCACACGTTTTTGATAAACAACATGAACAACTTATTTGGACATACTAGTTGGATGAACTAGCCTTAGGTGGACATTAACCCTCCACCTACATTGTGATTTAAGTGGACATTAACCCTCCACTTACATAGATGATCTTTCTAGACATCTACTCATACAACCTTATACGTTTAGGACGTTAGAAGGTTGCACTTTGGACCATACATTGCTTGCTAATTGATATTGCTTGCTTACATTTTGCTAGAACTCAGGTGAGTTTCATAGCCCCTCTTTTTACAGTTTTATAACTATTTTGGGGGAGAATACATACTACAACTGTTTTATACAATTGCTTTGCAACTGCTTTGTATACATTTGATTTACACAACTGCTTTTATGAACACAAGTACCATAAACAACGCTATACGGATTGCATGAGTTACACACTAATCCACAAAGGCCCTACACATCATAGTTTGTCAGTTTTGCTAAAGCGTGAATATTAGTAAATAGATCTATTTGGGACTGACAATCCCCGTCCGGGTTAGTCGCGCTAACCAGTCAAACGGACGTATTAATATTTGTTCATAACGAGTGTACCGGATTAGACACTTGCATTGGGGCACCCACGATTGTGTACTCGAAAGAGGCACGGCACACATTGTTAAGCTTCGGACTATGAGCTCATGGCAAATGGTATACATCTTTTTGCATTCGTGCAACTACATATTTACTTATCGTTTGTTAACGATACATTTACCCAACACATTTACTTATCGTTTGTTAACGATACATTTACTTGACATATTTACTTATCGTTTGTTAACGATACATTTACTCAACACATTTACTTATCGTTTGTTAACGATACATTTACTTATCATTGTTGAATGATACAACGATTAAAATCTTGTGTTTCATAACTCGTGTTTCATACTATTTGGTTTTATACCAACATTTAAACATTTGTTAAACAACTCTATGAACTCACCGACTTTATGTTGACCTTTTAGTATGTATTTCTCAGGTAAACCACAGCAGTAGGATGCTTATGGATAGCGTAGATCGAGTCGCATTGCTTTCAAACTCAAAGGACTTAGATTGCATTTTACTCTAGTTAGTAGTTATGTAATCTACATATTTAATGCGAACTCCAATGTTTTGTATAACGGTTGTAAACAATTTGAATTATGGAATGTAATGTTTTCAAACGTCTCATATAGAGGTCGTTTGCTTTAATCTTGTGTTGTGATATTTGATTTGGTCGGCGCCCCCATGACACCTCATGTTTCCGCTGCCACGTGTTTTGGGGGTGCGACAACTCAATCTATTTAGCAATAGCCAAAACCCTAAAATAATGACTATCAATAATCAATAATCTTAAAGGAACTCAATCTCATTTATCTTATTAACCACGTTGAGCAACAATAACTACTAGTCACCAATAAACAAGGTTCCACGAGTAATATAATCGTTTTCAATTAAATAACTTATTCAATACGCAATTATAATCGTTCAATAGTCATAATCCAGGCTAAATCAATTACACAATCACTTTGATATTCAATTCATCATCAAAACAGAAAACTCAGATTATTCAAAATCAAAATCATCAATGAAATCAAAGTAAATAGAGTTATACCGAATCGAAAAGACGAACTATGAAGAACTAAGATGAATTATCCTCGATCTTGAGCTTTCGTACCTCCAAACTACTAAATAAATTCGTACAGAAACCCTAAGAAACAATAAAAGTCGATTGGAAAGAAACCCTAGCCGATTACAGATTTTTTGTGGGTTTTTTCGCGTTTTTATATTTCTGGAATTTTCATCCATACGGCGTATGGAAATCCATACGGCGTATGGATGCGAAATAAGCCCAGCCCAAGTCCGCGTGACCTGGGCCTCCACCGCCTCAATCCATACGGCATATGGATTGCAATTTTAGACGATTTTCTTCATTTTTCTTATTTTTATCTTTTCTTCAACTTTATTTCTTCAAA
This sequence comes from Helichrysum umbraculigerum, assembly GCA_949592205.1. Lineage (NCBI taxonomy): Eukaryota > Viridiplantae > Streptophyta > Magnoliopsida > Asterales > Asteraceae > Helichrysum > Helichrysum umbraculigerum. The sequence continues at coordinate 16,904,148 of CATIUR010000007.1, read as the reverse complement.
TATGCATCGTTTAACTCGGTTATTGACTGTTTTCCGTTGCTTTCTTCATAAACGCTCCATTTCCACATCAAATTGCAAATATGAAAAAAAATCAATATCTATTCGTAAATAAATGCAATAGAAACATCCAAGAATCGGGGTAAAATACTACTAAAATATAGTACTTTTGAGCGTTTATCAAACATCCCCCACTTGAATCCTACTTGTCCTCAAGTAGACTATCGATTCAAAAATCAAATTCTTAAGAAAACAGTCATCTTCATTAATCTAAATAACTCATAAAGGAATTACACAACATTACCCTTTTTCAACTCAAACATTTAAATTTAAAAATCTATTAATTCTAAAAACAATCATTAAGAAACTACGAGATTACAAAAGAAATAATCTACACATAACGTTATTATTCTCAAAACATCAAATAGTTCATGATGATTACTGATATTGTTATCCACTTAAACAATCTATATTCACGTAGATGTTCCCTTAAACTCCCATTAGCTATATACTCCCATACTCATAACATGCCAATATTACATATTTTAAAATTTTAATCAAAACAATCATTTTTCAAATCAAGACAGAGGTGACAGGTCTGTGCCTCAACACAATAAAGCAACATAACTTGATTTTGGTTTAGCAATATAAAACTTTTAGTCAAACCATTGGTGGCAGGTCTGTACCTTAGTACAACAAAGCAACTTAATTCGACTACATTTTAAAATCATGAGTTTTTAAACTCTTTTGATCTTTTTCATTAGATATACTGACGGAGTCCAGGTCTGTACTTTCGTACAACAAAGGAAACAACACCCAGTATATCCCCAAATGATGTTAATTAAAATTCCAAAAATATGGCATATCACATGCTAATAATATGAAAATTAAGACATACGTCATACATAACTAAAGTTCATCTAAAAGTAACATTCACTCCTTTATTTTCATTTCTTAAAAGCTTAAAAATTCTCATATAGATCGCCTATCAATACATCATATAATGAAACTAAATAACAATTTCCACAATTTAATATTTAATTTAAAAGTGTAGAAAATTTTTAAATTAACCTACATTGTTACAAAATAATTATTTCTAGAAAAATAAAAATTTAAAATTTAAAATTTGATTGAAAAATGGGCAACTTATAACCTCCTAGTTACGTATCTTAATAAGATAACAGCTAGCCAAATTACACATTATCTACTTTCTCAACTAGGCAATTATGTGGAAACTCAACTCTTTTCTCTCCCATCCCCCACTTAAAAATGTACAATGCCGTCATTGTACAAAAAATGAATTACTAAAACGGGAAAAAGAGAAAAGAAATAAGACAGAAAAACTCCCCTGGAATAGTGTGCTCAACGGTCATGACAAGGATGATATGATATTCCCACATCCTCTCAACTCAATTTGTTGTGCTGAACTTACTGCCAGCATAACACGTACTCACAACACAATTTTGAGGGATTAATCAACACACAAGATTAAACAATACCAAATATAAACATACTAATTAAACAACCGAACCTATAGCTACAAATCCAACATAATTAAAAATACTACAAATAAAAATCAGTCATAATAATAATAAAAATAGAAATAGTGTCTGGAATCATAAACCACATAGGATGAACAACATCCTATTCACTATCATCCTCCTGACTCCGGTACTGATGGGATGGCTCTGCATGCTGATAAGTATAGGATGGGCCGGCCTGATCTGGCTGTGGTGGTGGTGGTCGCATAAACTCCTACGGCATATGGTACTGAAAAGGCTGATAGGTAAGCTTTGCAGGATACTGACCAAACAGCTGCTGAAACAGACCATCCTGATAATCCAAATGGGCACTGGTCTGATGGAAATGCTGTCTCTGCATAAACTCAATCTGATCAAACCTCTGGGTGTGGCGGAGATCCATCTGCGCAAGCTGCTTCTGCAACTGATCAAACTCAGCAGCATAACCTCTATTGCGGCTGCCAACCGTACCTCTACCTCTATCACTACCACTAGTATCTCCTCTGCCTCTACCCTGCCTGGTCTGCAACGTCTGCCCCACAGCAGTGGTAGGAACCCAATAGTACATATCCGCAGCACCACCATAATTACTACATGGCTCAATAAGAACAAAAGCCTCCAACATTCGTGCAGTCAACCACCCCATGCCAGGCTGAACAATCGTACATGAGCCCATCTCCTCCTGAGTCGCCAACCCAAAATGTCTGGCTAACCTAGTCACAAAATGACCTCCACACAAACTGCTCCCATCTCTAGTACCGGTAGCTCTTTTGGACATCCACTTTGCCAACCTCCAAGGCACATTCACTAACCGCTTCCTGATAATCGAGCTCAAATAAAACAAATCAGGCCTAGAAACTTTCTCAGGCCTCTCCTTACGACCATTGATGGTGTAAGTCAACAATATGTGAATGAGTCGATGACGGGGATCTCGAATAGCTCTATAAGAAGGTGTCGAACCACCATAATGACCCTGGACAATAAATTTCCACTCCTGTGCAACCTCCAAATCAGATAGCTTCTTCACAGCACCCGTAGAAATATGAGCTAGAAAGTGGGGATTATCAAGCTCGTTCGGCTCATATAACCCAATCCCGAGAGCAAACTGAATCAATGACATCCGCCTAGGTATCCCACCAAGATGAAAGTAAATAGAATCCTCAATCCACTGAGTCGACCTATGATCAAACCTGAATGTACTATAAAACTCAACAACCAACTCTCTGGAGATATCCTCCCTGATACTGAACAACCGAGACCAAGCATATGAAACAAACCCAATATTGCCATCCGCAAGTATGTATGGGATAGCAAGCAAATTCCTAGTGGCCTCAGCACCATTAGTAAACCCATCTCTGGCAATCACATGCTCTAAAACGTTCCAGTTCACAGCATCAAAAACCTCAATCGACTGACCAATATTTGCTGTCAGACGCTCTCTAAACTGATTTCTGGCAGTCTCAGAGTATGAATCATGAAAGTTGAGATATCTATGGGGTCTGATCATTGCATTCCCCAGAGCCTGACCTCCTCGAGCTCTCCTGCTAGACATTTAACTGCTAAACAAAACAATTGTTAATAACTCAAATAAACATTTAATGCAAAAAGGTCACTAAAAATTTCGGCAGCATTTCTACTAAAAATGGAATAATCCACCATAAAGGTTTAGCCTAAAACTACCGCAACAATCAATTTCATAACCCTAAATTGCATCTCAAAACAACATTACTCAAATTGCTAATAATATATAAACTTAGTTAATAATCATGGCAATTATCGATTCAAAGTGAACTATAATAACTTGGTACCAAAATGAACATAAAAATAATCACTTTTTACCATCACTAATATTTAGTCTCAGTAACTAGCAATCATTAACAATATTCAATCTGAATTATCACAATCACAAAATAGAACACGACAATTACATAACCGTAATCATGTAAGTCCCCTAGTTTTAGGATCGATAACTTCGTTATCTGTAGTATTAAGGTGCGGAATCCCTCAATACGGTGTTATCTTACTAACAACGAATATGTTTGTATTGCGTTTTAATAAAGCTTAACTTTAAACGATGAATCGTCAAAGTCTAGCCGTAGGTTATGTTTTCTCTGGTTTTTCTGGAATCGCAGATCAGAATAGTATGTTAAAAGTGTTAAAGATGTTGAGGTTTTTCACGATTGAAACAACCTTTTATATTTTGTCTCGACTCGGCTCGCATGGGCCAGCGAGTTCAGCCCAACTCGCCTTGCAGCCCAAGCCCATTACCAAGCTCGACTCGCTACTGACTTCCACGAATTCAGTTCTCATCTCGGCTCGCAAAGTTCGCGACCTGAGAACTCGACTCGCACATAATGTATTTATTTCGTATTTAACATTCGTCCAACTTAACACCATAATATGTTTAACGAATATTACTAACAAAACAAATATTTATTTACAAATCTAAACCAATATACAAACATAATAATAATTACACCAGTCCTATTTCAAGCTAGATCTGTTGTCACAATCTATGTTCCAACAGACTCCCCCTTGACAATAGCTCTAGCGTCTTTATCTTCACGCTTGTCTTTGGTCTTCATTTGTAAATCTTACTGCCTGCGTAAATCTTCATCTTGATACAAGTTTTAACCATCAACTGATAATCTCTTGCTAAATCAGCCCATTCAATAGTCGTCAAAATTCTGTTCTCATTCAACTTTAACAGATCTTTTCTCGACATATTCATCAGGTGTCGATGATCATAAACTCTAAAGATTTCTCTTTCACCACCTTCAACCTCATTATCAGCTTCAACCATAACAGCTTCTCCAGTTCCTGAATCCACGTGCCAACTCTTCATATTTCCCAAAATATCCTGTGGCATTGTCTTCAGTGGAATCTGCTGTATGCATCTAACAGCTGGATATATCTTTTTCCTTCTTCTTCTTCCAGTTCTTTGACTTCTCTCTTGTAATTTCACAGTCTTTCCCTTTCTTGGCTTAATCTGAACAAACTTATTCGTACCAACCTCATGTCTAATGATTCTTTCAACACGATCAGCATAATCATCACGACTTGGGTTGTTAATCTCTAATCTAGCCAAATCACGTATTTCATAACGTAGTAGAGAACTAAAAACTGCAAGCTTTCTTTCAAAATATTGAACTCCGTCAAACCTTTTGATCGCAAAAAGCTTTAGTTCTGAGTCAAAGTACCAACCAATAATCCCTTTACGTGGTACACGCTTTTTCGTAACATCAACTTCAGAAATTCCAATCTTCTTCTTCTTCTTTGGAAGTTTCCTAAGTACAACAGCAGGATTCTTGGTTTGAACAAGAACTTCTTCTTCTTCATCAGAGGTTGAATCATCAATATCTTCATCTATATCGACAATTGTTGGACCTTGTTCATTTTCAATAACAACTTCTATCCTAGATGGGCTCACATGGTGTTCATCAATGTTTGCATCTAGATCTACACCCATGTCTTGCACATTCTCAGGTACAGCAGTCCAATCTGTAGGTGGTAGGAATTCTCCATCCTCAAGATCAAAATCAATGTCTTCATCTATCTCATCAAAAATATCATCTTCCGATTCAGATAGATCAAGCATCTCCAATCCTAAGAGAAAAACATAAATACAAATATATTAATAATTCAAATTCTTCATTGATTTCCCTGAACCAATCTAAGAATTTCTTTATTAATTCTTTTGTATATTTTAACCTAACATATAAACGCAATTTACATATAACTTATAAAATCTTTTATTGATTACCCTGAATCAATCCAAAATTTCTTAAGTCTACTTAACAAATATTAATTAATTTTAAATTCTAATGCATTGTGAATAATCACCAAACATTTAAATTTACTATTAATTACCTTATATAATTTCCAAGTGTTAATTGATCTCATTCATTATCAATTTAACCTTTAAATTATATATCATTTGTCTAGTTAATACGAATACATTTTTAACTTGTTAATTACTTATATACCTTACGGTCTTAAGTCCATAATCAAATCTAAAATGCATATGTTATCATAAAATTTTGACCGCCGAAATTAATCGGAACACGCCGCTCGACTACTCAATGAGTCAGAAGACTTTCGATCACTATTTTATCTTAACATAATTATATAAACTTAAATTACATAAAACATATTTTACTTAAAATAATAATAACTTTAAGCCAAATATATTTACACAATAATATTAAGTTTTACAATTGTTCACAAATACTAACTACAGTCTATACTAAAGTCAAGCTAATGTCTCACCAGCTTCATCTTCAGTCTGACCTGTACCAGTACCAGAACCACTTGCACCAGCATTACCACCAGACTCCCCCTGAATAGTAGCTTGCTCACCAGTCTTTGAAGGACCAGTCTGCTCACCACTCGGTGCATTGGGATCATCGTCCTTGTCTGAATCTCTCTTCCTCTTCAACTCATTTTCTCTGCAAGACTCCAGATATACCAATATCTCCCCCTGAACAGACTGTCCTGAATGCGATCTCAAGACCAGACTCTCTAAAGAAGATAACTTCAGTCTCTGTACGTTGAAGTCCGCAAGCAAAGTATCATGAGTCTTCATCAACAGATTGTATGATTCACTCTGCTTGAGAATCTGCTGTGAAAGAAGAAGATTGCTCGACACCAGCTCTGGAATCTGAGAAGTAAGCTTCTCTAAATCCTTTACCCTCGACTCTAAGGATGTAATCCTTTCAGCATCAGTCGTTGGAGTAACAAGTATCGTTCTTGGTCCAGGCGGTGTGAGAGACTCAATATGCCAGTCTCTGGTAAGCGGTGTATGAGGTTGAGACAAAGCTTGCGTAAGCAAACTTGTCGCAAATCTAGCTGATTTGTTCGTCGGAAAATTAGCTCCACGAACTAGATCAGCAACCTCATGCTGTAAAGTTAAACACAATTATAATCAGTTATTGTTACAGATTACTCTGTCTCAAACTCTAATTAATTGCATAACACTTATAGTTATAGAACTTAGATCTCTTACCTGTAGCGGTAAAGACATCGATTCAGTAACCACCGGTGCATCCATCTCCACCTGCGGTGTATCCTGAGCAACTGTATACAGAATTAACTGTCTCAGTTCAACTCCTGATAAACAACAAGTTAAGATTATTTAACTTTTATAATCAATACTAACCTTCTCGAATAGTAAGCGTTCTCGGACGCTTCATCAAAGGAATCTCAACTTCCTCAGTACCTTCCTCCAAAATACTCTTACCTTTTCTCTTCCTTTCAGAAGCAGATGGAGGAGAAGAAGGTGTATTGTCAGAATCTTCATCTGAAGCCGTCTCACCATCACGACCTCTAGATGATCTAACAAGATCCTAAAGTATAAATATATTAAACATTTATGATTAGCGTAAGCTCTATCATACAAGTTCTATATATTTAAGATTAGTCAGATATAATACCTCAGTCGGTACTTCAACTGATCTATCAAGCTGTATCTGCTCATCCTCAAGTAATATAACTTCGGGATTTGCAGCCTCAGCTTCAGCATCCTGTTTGTGTAATGATATTTATATTTTAAAATCAGAAATAATATCCAATTTACTAAATATCTAATATCAGAATCATTATATAATAATATTATGCATCTATGATTAATAAAACAATCTATCAATTAAGCATCTATATTATTACATAAATAAAAGATTACCTCAGGTGGTGCTAAATAACTCTCAATGTCTTGAAGCAAAGGATTTGTCGCATCATCATTCTGCTCCAAAACCTCTTGCACAACCTGTGCAGCAACCTCTGGATTCACTTGCTGATCCACCTGACCAGCCTGAATAAGAACATCCTCAAGGAGCCCTTGTGGATCTTCAGGTTGAGCTTCCTCAGCTACAGGTTCAGGTACAACATCAGCCTCAGCAGGAGCAACAGCAGCAGCAGGAGCTACGTCTAACCACCCATGATTTGGCGGTGCAACGTAGTTTGGGTCGACAATATACCCAAAAAGATCTCGCTCCTCAGGCTTCACAAGCCCTTGTTTCCTCACAGTCTGCATAAACATAGCATTATACCCTCTGAGCCCAATAGTATCTACACGCAAGTGTGGCTCAGGAATAGCAAGCTCTGGTAGACGAGCTCTAATAATCAGCATACAAAAACGCGGGTAAACCATAAATCGTGATCGAACAGAACCCGATATCTGTCTTACAATCTCTCCAAAAATGTAATCACAGAAACTGTATGGTTTATTGTAAACCAGGGACAGTGCAGCCGATAGAATAGCAGGGCTTAACTCATCAAAACCACCCTTCTTTGGTGCAAAAACGGTATTCATCACGTGCCATAGAAACCTCCACTGACCAATAACAAGAGGCTTCTGGAATTGACGTCCGCGTCTATCTCCCGTATAACCCATACGTCCGATAGCTCCCTCTATGAAATCCATTGGATACTCAACATCCCCATTCTCTTGTTCCTCTGTACCAAACTGCAAAATCTCACGGAGATTTCCAGCACTAAACACAACAAGTTGGCCACCAACCGTTGCTCTAATCTCTGGTGGATTGACCGATTCGTCATGCTCTATACCCGTCCAGAAATCAGTCAGAATCGCCTGAGAAATAGGAGGATTTGCTGTAACAGCATACCGTATACGTGAACGTGCCAAAAATGAAAGCACCTGAGCTACTTTGCTAGCTCCCTTTGCACGTACATCTAGATCAACAAGGATGTTGTGACCTTTGTCAAATTGTCGAGCCATATCTGTAAAAACACAAATGACAACAACAATTCAAAGCAAATTAAAAATATTTAAACTATTACGTATTATGAATAGAGATTCATCAAACATCTTAGTTTAAATTTGAAATTATATATAACTTGTTACAAAAATAGTCTCAAGTCGTATATAAGAATTTAACTTATAACAAAAAGTCTTAAGTCGAATTTAATTTAATTATATAAAAGTTATTACTTAAAAAGTCTTAACATTTATATCACTTCTTTAAAAAAATAAAAAATTTCTAAGTACTGGACTCGCATAAACTGGCCTAACGAGTTGAGGTCAACTCGTTTTGCTTATCAACTCGCTAAACTTATCAAACAGCTATTGAAGTGAACTCGCTAATCTCATGGATTCGCTAGTCAACTCGCTGCGAGTTGAATCGAAGTTTCAACTCGTTCGATGAACAGCCGTCGCAAGTTTAAACTTAAAATCGATGATTTTGTTAGTTTTAACACGATCAAACGATACATTCACGTCTATTACGGTTCGTTTAACATTAATCCTAAGGATTCGTGTTCTAACAATCCATTAATCGTCGTGAATCGTTCAAATTATAAACCGAAACCCTAAGTTTTTTTAAAACCTTCGATTTCGAGTAATTTAAACGGTGAAATCCGTTGGTTTATACCTCAAAATGTTCGCAAAGACGTCTTGAATATAATCTACGGATTCAAAAACTCGTTCCCGTACTCGTAAAATCGAAATCAAACGAAAATAACTTTTTCGCCTCGTTTCGCCTGTAAGTGGATCCGCACAGAGTAAGTGAATTCGCGAGTAATGTGAATTCGGAGATCTGTTGACTCGTTTGACCTTCCGTTTTATATCCTTTACCCGATTCGCGAGATTTCAAGTGGATCCGCAAGTTGATGTCAACTCGCAGAAACAATTAAAAATGCGAATTTAATGCTAAGTATAAATGAAAACCCGATATTTTACAAGTCTAAAATAAAATTATTTTTTACTTGTATTTGTCACGTTTGTTCAACTCAAAAATATTCAGTATAATTTAATTCCGAAGGGTAAAACCTAATAAACACAAAAACTTAAATTAAACATAAACTAAAATAAGATAAAAACACAATTATATAAACATTGATATCAAGTACCATTTTATTAATCACTTGAGCAAAACAAAGTACATAAACAAAATGAATAAGAATTTATCTGCTTAGGGATCATATTAGAAAGAATAAGCAATTAAGTATTTATTAAAAAGTCTAAGTAGATTGGTAGTATACATACCTCATGAAATTTAAATAAATTACTATAAAATTACAACTAAATTTATCATTTATGCATTTATATTTATAAAACTATATCTTAGGTACCTTTATCCACATAGCATAATTAATAAATGCATTACTCACATAAAGTGAATATTTAATTATAGATAGTTCAAGACGATTACCGGTATTATGATCCACATAAACAAATTAGACTCAATTTTCTAAGCAAACTCTTTATTGTTAGTATGAGTATTATCAAGTGCTTCCTATTATATGATATACTGAAGAATTCAAGTAAAACACATAACACTGCATCATTAAATTTTCAAGGTAGCGGTTACTAAATGATGTATCTTTTCGAAACATATAACATACACTTGAATTTTTAAGGTTAGACAAATATCAAACATACTTTGAATATGCTATGTTATCTAAGTCTGTACGTAGTACAACAGAAGATCCCTTCTAGCATAATTCAAAATATATTTGAGAATATTAATTTAATTAAAGGTTTCAGTTCTGTACTTAGTACAACAAAGTTACCAGTAATTAAATTAATACCCATATTGCTACTATTTGTCAATTCAAATTAATATGTATAATAACAGTGTATGGCAATACCATCATTCAACAATTAAGACTTAATGTCATACATCATAGAATAGTAACACAAAATAATAAACAAGTAATTAATTAACTTCTTAAGGCTTAGAAAATTTCATATAAGTTGCCTACCAGTACATCATATGATGAAGCCATCTAAAGATTTAATAAAAATAGACAAATTATAACTTGTGGATATAGGTGTATAATCAAATAAATATAAACACATACCTGATAGAACCGCTGTAGTTCTAAAGCAACTTTATTTGAACCTACTACCATATCATACTTAGGACTTAAGCTTATTATTGGGAAGCTTATTCTCCTAATGTACTATCATTTCCCTTAGTTTTTGCAAATAAAAAACTTAAATGAAGGTGATTCCCCTTAGGTAACAAGCAAATGAATGCCATACGCCTTTTTTTTTTTTTTTTAATGAACACATGAATACTAACTATTACAAAAATACCCTTGGAAGACTAATCACTCTGGATTTCTCATTCCGTTTAGTTGAACCAACGTCTCAAATCTTGCTCTGTCGAACGCCTTTGTGTATAAGTCTGCTAAGTTATCCAATGATGGAACCTTAACTAACTTTATCAATTTCTTCTCAGCACAATCTCTAATAAAATGATGTCGAATATCAATATGCTTAGTTTTACTGTGCTTCACCGGATTATTAGTGATCGACATAGTAGATTCGTTATCAATCATCATAGGAGTATTGGTTATATTTAACTCGTAATCCCGCAGTTGCTGTTGAATCCAAAGTAATTGCGAGCAACAGCTGCCAGCTGCAACATACTCAGCTTCACATGTAGAAATGGCTACCGAGGTTTGCTTCTTGCACTGCCATGATACTAATCTACCTCCTAGGAATTGACATCCTCCTGTCGTAGATTTCCTATTTTGATTGCATCCTCCATAATCCGAATCAGTATAAGCTACGAGATCTAAGTCTCCATCAATCGGATACCAAAGACCCAGCTTAGGTTTCCCTTTGAGGTAACGAAAGATTCGTTTAACAGCTTGCATGTGTGACTCTTTCGGATTAGCCTGATATCTTGCGCATAAACAAACAGCAAACATTATGTCAGGCCTAGAGGCTGTAAGGTACATTAGTGATCCGATCATGGCTCTATAAAGAGTTGGATCCACATCGCTATCACTTGATGTATCTGGACCTAGTCCATGATTGACTGGAATTGGAGTATTGTAGACCTTACTTTCATCCATCTTAAAGCGTTCTAATAGATCATATGTATATTTAGATTGATGAATAAAGAATCCATCCTTCTTTTGATCAACTTGTAATCCTAAGAAGAAGTTCAACTCTCCCATTGCAGACATTTCAAACCTTTTTCTCATGACTTTCTCAAATTCTTGACACATCTTTTCATCAGATGATCCAAAGATAATGTCATCAACATAAACTTGCACGAGAAGAAAATCTTTCTTTTTCCATTTCACAAACAGTGTACTATCAATCGATCCTCTTGTAAATCCATTCTCAAGTAGATGCATTGATAGTGTTCCATACCATGCCCTAGGTGCTTGATGTAATCCATATAGAGCCTTATTCAATCGATATACTCTATCTGGATACTCAGGATCAGCAAACCCTGGCGGTTGTGAAACATACACCAATTCTTCCACTTTGCCATACAAAAAGGCACTCTTAACATCCAACTGATAAACTTTTATACCAAAATAAGATGCGAATGCTAAGAACACTCTAATTGCTTCTAGCCTAGCAACTGGTGCAAACACTTCATTGTAGTCAATACCTTCTTGTTGATTAAAACCTTGAACCACTAGACGAGCTTTATTGCGAGTAACGATTCCCTTATCATCTCTCTTGCACTTAAATACCCATCTAGTACCAATTGGATATTCTCCCTTCGGTAGGTCAACCAACTCCCATACTTGTAATTTAGAGAACTGAGATAGTTCTTCTTGCATTGCTTCTACCCACGAGCTTTCTTTTAAAGCCATTTGAACATTTTTAGGCTCGACTTGTGAGATAAAGCATGAATATAGACATTGATTAGGAATCCCTGTCTCTTTCATTGCAGTATACAAGCTTTGGTATTCAGAATTCTCAGACGTACTAGTTCTGGATTGATGCCTGGTTTGAACCGGAGTATTAATATCACCGATGATGTTTTCAACGGGATGATTCTTACTCGTTCTAGTTGTAGTAACTGGTTCAACCGGTATATCATCTTCTAAATTAGTACCAATCTCTTCCAATTCAGGTACATCTTCCGTACGTGCTGAAGATATTCTTAAATGTTTCAAAGGAGTAAGTATCTCATCAAACTTTGTAGAAAGATCATCAGGATCTACTGTTTCTTGAGACTTATCCTCTGAAGGTTGTTGTGACTCACTTGTGGAAGCTTTATCTGAGTCAACATTAGTCTTAATTCCAGACTGCTTAACACTTGATGTTGAAGCGGAACCAATATTCTCATCTTCAAACAATAAATGTTCAGCTATCTCTGAATCACTGACATAGTCACTAATAGGAAATTTAAATGATGCAAAAAGATCAGAATAATCAAATTGCCAATCTAAGCCCTTATGAACATCAGGTGAGTAGCTCGTAACCTCAATATTATAAACTACCTCCAAACGTCCTGTGACTTTATTAAAGACTCTCTTGTTTGGCGAATTGGGCATATAACCTAGGAAAAATCCTTCGTCAGCCTTCTTACCAAATTTTGCTTGATGTCCAGTCTTTAATATGGTGCATGAAACTCCAAAGGGTTCAAACCCTTTTAAGTTAGGTTTCTTATTGTTCAAAAGCTCATAACAAGTCTTGTTATGTCTCTTAACCGTAAGAACTCTATTAAGAACATAACATGCTGTATTCACTGCTTCTGCCCAAAAGATGACCGGAAGCTTTGAATCAGCAAGCATTGTTCTAGCAGCTTCAATCAACGTTCTATTTTTCCTTTCAGCAACACCATTCTGTTGAGGTTCATAAGGTGCACTGAATTGATGTAATATCCCTTTGCTTAAGCAATAGATATTCAACGTTGAATTCTTAAATTCTGTTCCATTGTCACTATGAATACGCTTAACTCTCCTTTTATAGACATTCTCTACTAGATCAAAGAACTCAATTAGAATTCCAGGAGTCTCATCCTTTGATCCCAAAAAGAATACCCAAGAAAATCTAGAATAATCATCTGTGACAACCAAACAATACCATTTGCCACCTAGACTTCTTTTGCTTATAGGGCCGAAGAGGTCCATATGTAGCAATTCAAATGGCGAGGAGATAGAGTTTTCAGTCTTAGGTCTGTGTGGTTTCTTGTGCTGCTTTCCTTTCATGCAAGGAACACACTTATCCTCAGACTCGAAACGTTTTTGTGGTACACCTAGAACCAAACCATTTTTGGTTATATAATTCATCTTTCTCCAGTTCAGATGTGCCATCCTCCTATGCCATAACAATGCGTCTGTTTCCGAAGCCTTGGATAATAAACATGTAGACACCATTGAAGAGTTAGGAACACCCATGTTGATAGCATAGATGTCCTTCTTCCTTGGCGCCCTCATCAATATCCATTTATCAGGAATTGTGAAACCTGGCTTCAGGACTAAGGCCTCCTTTTCATTAAAATAAACTGGGTGACCTTTATCACAGACTTGGGAAACACTCACTAGGTTGTGAGTAAGTTCTTCAACATAGTTCACATCCTCAAGAGTCAAAGTTCCATTTGAAACTTTTCCTTTTCCCGAAATTACTCCTCCTTTATCTCCTGCAAAATTTACTTTTTGCTTGAGACTTTCCTTAAAGTCCTTCAGTAGACTTCTTTCTCCAGTCATGTGTCTTGAGCATCCACTGTCTACATACCACCAGCTGTCCTTATTCACAGCATGCTCCTGCACATAACACAAGATACGATCAGTTATCAAGAGGGACCCAAGCCATTACGGTCTTGGTTTGTCCCTTATCATCAACAAACTTAAGCTCTTTAAAATAACCATCCTTCCCATCAGGAGCTTTGATCACTTTCGAAGTAGCTTGAGTTTGTGGACGATCAGCCTTAAGAGGTGAATTTGAGGAGAACCTCTTAGGCACATAATTATGAGCTCTATTATAATAATTATAATTAAACTCATGTGATCGTGAAGTAGTACCACTCTCATAATGACTATGGCCTCTACTTGTAGTTCTAAACCTCGACGGTGTCACATCCCTAGACTTATGGACAGAATTATCACTTTGAGTATATGGCCGTTTAGGTTTAGGTGGGGAGACACTATGCTTACCATCTCTTTTAAGAATGTTAACAGGTTTATTACCTAACTTAGGTTTGGCATCTAACCCATCTACAGTCATACTAGAGTCGGTCTGTGTCTTTTCATCCATCACAAGCTTATGTGGTGTTTCAGGCTTTTTGTTAGGACAACACGAAGCCACGTGTCCCTTTTGATGACACTTGAAACATGACATCTGCTTGCGCGATTTACTCACTTTTGCTTTCTCATCCGGAGTCTTAGGCACTAAAGGTTTAAGCTGTTCCTTATTAACTTTATCATCAGTCTTAGCATCGTTAATCACTCCACCCGATACAAATTGTATTTTGGTGAACTGAGAAGCCTTGCTATTATCTAATGATATGTTCTTAATAACATCTTTCTGTGCCTCTGACTGTTCAGGTTTATCAGCTACTGAAATCTCAGGACTAACTTCAGTCATCTCAGAATCTTCAGGAATAGGAGTGTAATTGGCATTAAAAGGCGGGGATACATCATTGTAACCTAACCCAGTCTTGTCCTTTACACTACGTTGAGCATCTAACATTTTATCCATTTGAGATGTCCTATAGTTCTCAAGTTTACGGTTTTGCTCAATTAACCTTAAGTTAAGGTTCACTATTTCCTGATCCTTACTAGCAATCGTCTCATTTAAGTCTTTAATATTCATATAGAGACCATCTATGACAACAGATTTTTCACTTATGGTATCTCTAAGTTTTGTTCTATCCGACGCATCAGACTTAATTTTATCTTTTAAGACCTTTTTATCATCACTTAATCTACGAATATCCATAATAGCTTGATCAAGTTCAGATCTAACAGCCTTATAGGATTCCTTATCCATATTTAATTGTGATGACAAATTGCTATTTGACACAGTTAAGACACTATTCTGAGATTGTAAATCAGTAACTAAGTAACAAACATCAGCAAGATTAAGAATATCTAAACATACCTTCTTCTTGTCAGTTTGTAATTCAGCCATACGTGCCACTAATTCATCAGGACTCATATCTGGAGCTGAATCCATATATAGCACGTCATCATCACTTGCCTTCACTTCAGACTTAGGCACCTCTACTCTCTGTTCCAAATCAGTTGGCATGTAGGAAACTGATCCAGCAGTTGTTTCTTCGATCTCGGCCATCAAGGCTTCCTCAGATTGAGCTTGCCAATCATAAGAGCCATCCAACTGCTTCACCACTAAGGCTTTGGAAGCAAGAGTACTTCCCGAACCTTGTTTTCCTTGTGCTTCTACTTTAGGTCTTTGGCATTCTCTAGCAAAATGACCAATACCCTGACAGTTAAAGCATCTGACCTTGGTTTTATCAAACCCTGATCTATTGCCCAACACCTTTCTACCAGTTCTCTTGAGGAAATTCTTCACCTTTCTAGAAATCAACGCAAGTTGATCTTGAAGCTCCAATTCCTCAAGATAATCAGAATCTATCTGCTCATAATCCTCATCAAACAGAATAGGATCATTGATCTTTCCCTGTATATAGTTTTCATATGATGCCACAAAGGAAGCAAGAACAGACAATTGCTGTTCAGCAGATTTCACACTCATCGGCATCTTCTGATGCTCTTGAGGTGACTTCTCAGAATTCTTTCCCTTTGTCTCATCACCAGAGGAAGAAATAAAGCACAGATCTTCAGAAATCAGTTCTCCATTTTCATTAGTATCACCAACTAACAGTGCAGTGGTCGAACTAGATGATGCAGTCGAAAGACTTGACTTTCCATGATACAACCCAGGGTTCTGAACCTGATCAGAATCACTATCTCTTGACTTCTTGGAGAAATCATAACCTTTCAGCTTGTCAATGACTTGCTCTAAGGTCATAGTAGAATACCTAGTTTCGTTATCCTTAATCATAACGCCATACATTTCCCATTTAGAAGGCAAACCCTCAAGAAACTTGTCGGTTTTGGATACTTCTTCTTCAACAATTTCATGGTATTCTAATTCACTTAGCAGATGGTAGAATCGTGTGACATATGCATCAAGATCTTCTCCTTTTAAAGCTTTAAACATAGTAAACTGCTTTTTAAGAAGACTCCTCTTGCCAGCTCTCACCTGTGGACTTCCCTCACCTCTTTTCTCTAGAGCTTCCCAGAGCGTTCTAGCAGTATGAAAAGACTTGAGTTGATGAGCAATCTCTTTAGGAAGACACATCTTTATGCATGAATGTGATTTATTCTCATTTCTGTAAGCTTCCTTCTCTTGATCACTCATGTTCGCATAGGTAAGAACTACAGTAGCATTTTGAACAGTTTGAGTAGGTGGGGTGTATCCACTCTTGATACACATCCAGATAGACAGGTCATGGAATCTACAGTAAGATTCAAATCTGTCCTTCCAATTGTAGTAATCCTCGATTCTTAACAACTTAGGTGGAACGTTTGACTTTCCCACCTCGTGGTCCATTTCGATCATTCTACTTAAGTCAGACATCTTAAAAATGTAAAATTAAACTGTTTCAGCGAATTCAGAAAACTCAACTCGCAAGACTCAGCTCAACTCGCAATCTCAGCTCGACTCGCAGAATTCGTCGATTCGCAAGCCTCAGTTCGGATTGCTAAAAGATGTCGATTCGCAAGTGATGTCGATTCGCGAAGGATCTCGGTTCGACTCGCAAGCCTCAGTTCGACTCGCTAGTTCAACTCGGTTCGCAGGCGACGCTGGAACCCTAATATCGACTCGCGAAACGGCTGTTAAACCCGAAAAAACGAAAATTTAAGGTATTTTTACGAACGAAACAGAGAATTTCGACTGTAAACTAACCCTAAAACTTCCAGAGAATGATTTTGATCGTTAGTATTGCAAGTATGCACGTAAAAACGACCCGAATAAAAAATGCAATATCACTAAAACTTATGAACACACTCGTATTTAGCCCGAAAGCTCTGATACCAGATGTAAGTCCCCTAGTTTTAGGATCGATAACTTCGTTATCTGTAGTATTAAGGTGCGGAATCCCTCAATACGGTGTTATCTTACTAACAACGAATATGTTCGTATTGCGTTTTAATAAAGCTTAACTTTAAACGATGAATCGTCAAAGTCTAGCCGTAGGTTATGTTTTCTCTGGTTTTTCTGGAATCGCAGATCAGAATAGTATGTTAAAAGTGTTAAAGATGTTGAGGTTTTTCACGATTGAAACAACCTTTTATATTTTGTCTCGACTCGGCTCGCATGGGCCAGCGAGTTCAGCCCAACTCGCCTTGCAGCCCAAGCCCATTACCAAGCTCGACTCGCTACTGACTTCCACGAATTCAGTTCTCATCTCGGCTCGAAAAGTTCGCGACCTGAGAACTCGACTCGCACATAATGTATTTATTTCGTATTTAACATTCGTCCAACTTAACACCATAATATGTTTAACGAATATTACTAACAAAACAAATATTTATTTACAAATCTAAACCAATATACAAACATAATAATAATTACACCAGTCCTATTTCAAGCTAGATCTGTTGTCACAATCTATGTTCCAACAAATCACAAACATATGTGTACCAAACAAATATTTGCATTAATCATCATGTATCCAGAAAATTAACAAGCATTAAATCAAAACATAGCAACATTGAATACATATCATAATCACATTCTTTAAACACTAACGGATAATTCGAATAACACAATATATATAATACATTACAAAAATGAGCATGGCATTGCATAATATTTGATAACAAGAACATAATTCAATCATAAAAGCCTAATATCATACTCAAATTCGAAATACCCAAATCTCATACATAAACCCTAACTTCCAAACATGAAATTTAACCAACAAAAATGAAAATCGGAAGTTATACCTTGTAGAGGAAAGTGCGTGGAACACGAAAATATAAAAATGGGGAAGAATGCGTGGCCGGAAGTGGCGGTTGGGTGGTGGCAGGTTGCAGCCGTAGGTGGTGGTGGTGATTTTGAGTTTTGAAAATGGAGAAGAAAAGAGGCTGTAGCCGGTTTATGCAATTTTTGATCCATACAGCGTATGGATTTCCATACGGCGTATGGATTAAAAGGCCCAGGTCAACTCATTAAACCCAGTCAACGCGCAGCCCATGGCCCATCCATACGGCGTATGAATATCCATACGGCGTATGGATTGAAAATCAGAAATTTTTTTCAAACTCGATTTTCAAACCATTTTTAACCAAAATTCAACACTTATTCAATAATATTAAATACCAAACCTGGAGGAGAATCATAACTTCAAATTCTTCACAATTCCACACTATACATAAACAAAATAAATTAACAATCTATAAAATAAAAAATAATACTTAATTAACACTCAAAATAATATTCAAAATCCAATCACACAATAATAAAATAAAATCCAAAATAAATAATGTCATTAAACATAATCCAATGAAATAGAATTGACAGAAGTTCAAAGCAATGATAAAATGATGCAAAAGATGAAATCAATGCATAGGATAGAGAGCAAGGAAACGCTCAGTGACATTTGCAATAACATTATTCACTTCATGTCCCAATAGCTGAAAATTAACCAAGTGAGCACTAGCCGCAGGTTGAAGATAAACCAAGTCCCAACTGATCTCCTTTATTGCTCTATTATTCATTCCCTCAGGTGCAAACATAATCTTATCATTCTCATCTAAAGTTACTTCACGGTCTGGACTAGCTTCTTCTAACTCACTCATAAATTCATATACTGCTTCTCTAATACTCTCATGTCTAGACAACACCTGACTCAGTTTCAAATCACTTATACTCCTTTCAATTTCCTCAAGTGCTTTCTCTTGATGAGTTGTAAATTCTAATTCAGACTCCTTGAAAATGCTTACTAGCTTTGTATACAACTCTACTATTCCAAAATAAAAATGTTCAACTGGTGTGAGCAACCTATCCAAAACTACCAAAGCATCCAGATTAACTACAAGAAAAATAGCTAAATCAATAGTAACACTCGGGTGAATGAAACTAGGTGTAACCCTCTTTCCTTCCTCCTTAGCCAATATTTCCAACTTCTGTATCATATTTCTTAAATAGTAGGGAATGGTATTATGCACAATAACTCTATGCAGAGTAGCATCTCTCAAATGATCATCTAGTTGCAACAACCGCACTAACTCTCTTAAACTAGCTACAATTTCTTTATCCACCTCAGAATCAGGATTCCCAGTTGCCATGTTCAACACTCTCAGCATCCTATGTAGACATGCTGCCTGATTAGAAGAGTAAGGAAACGAAGATTGTACCAAAGCCTCATAAATCTTCATACATCGCTTTTTCTGAGCAGCGAAAAAGATACCCTATTCTTGAATCCTAATGACCAAAGATTTCCTAAAATCAGAAAGATCCTCATAGAATTGTTCCTCAACTCCAAAATCCCTTGCTACATCTGCACTATCTAACACATTCTGAATTAGGACTAACTGATGATCGGAAAAGTAAACGGAAGATTTCCGAATCAGATCAACGGTGAAAGGAACATCCCAACTGAATTTCTCAATAGCATCCAACATTTCCTGACAGGATAAAGTAAGGGGCAACGCCCTACGTCCAAGTCATGTAAAATATGGGACAATGTTTCCCGAACTCGAACCAAATCTTTCCCTAACAACATTGTTGTTGTTTGCATCACTTTCGTAACTCCCAGCCATTGGATTAATACCTAAATAAAAATTAACTCTGAAACACAAACACTATTAACGAAAAGCAAGTTAGTTCACACAAAATAAATAAATAAAAATAAAAATAAATAACATATACAAAATTTTAACTACTCACACTCCAACCGGCGGATAGATTTCCATCCGCCGGTTGAAACTAATTACCAAATAGTTAAACCAAATTAAGGTAATTCGTTTCAACCAAATTATTAACAAAACTTATCATTACACTTTAATAAACTAATTTAACAACTTTGCCAAAAATTTAATTAAAAATTAAATTATGAAAGTTTACAATAACTAATTCCTATTTAAATAAACAACGCAACCGTTCCCCGGCAGCGGCGCCAAAAAAACTTGATGCGTGCGAAACGAGTCTAGTTTATTTATTTATAAATGGAAATACCTTATTTATACCTTTCACACAACCAGGCAAGAATACCTGATCGAATGTAAGTATAGACTTGGTAAGTCCGAGTCGATCTCAGGGAACGGTGGTATTTATAAAAATAGAAATTACTTATTAACTAAGAAAACAGTAAACAGGGGGGCGTTTTAGTTCCGTTCGAACAGTTGTTTATAAAATATTAAATTTAAATAAAATTAACTAAATAAAAACTTAAATTAAAATTATAAATAAATAATAATAAATACTAATAGGAAGGAATAGGTAATTGTATAATTAACTTCACTCAGATTCATATATCCCGATTCATCACGTATTGATTATCTAATTGTGATTATTTTATATCAACTTAATGCCAAATTCTTCAATGATATTAAGTTAAATGTGAACTAGCCAACTTTCCGGGTCCAACTAATTCCTACAATCTAGGGTCCAACATGAAACATTGATCCAATGTCACAAGATGATCAGTCAATTGTGTGCTTTTCCCTAAACTGAGCATTAAACATTCACAACTCATCATAATTAACTCTAGTGGTATGACTCAATAATACCCAATAATTACTTATTGTCTTGTTCATTTTAAAGTAGATAATTATTATTTACTCAACCTATCAACCTCAATCTATTTAGCAATAGCCAAAACCCTAAAATAATGAATATCAATAATCAATAATCTTAAAGGAACTCAATCTCATTAATCTTATTAACCACGTTGAGCAACAATAACTACTAGTCACCAATAAACAAGGTTCCACGAGTAATATAATCGTTTTCAATTAAATAACTTATTCAATACGCAATTATAATCATTCAATAGTCATAATCCAAGCTAAATCAATTACACAATCACTTTGATATTCAATTCATCATCAAAACAGAAAACTCAGATTATTCAAAATCAAAATCATCAATGAAATCAAAGTAAATAGAGTTATACCGAATCGAAAAGACGAACTACGAAGAACTAAGATGAATTATCCTCGATCTTGAGCTTTCGTACCTCCAAACTACTAAATAAATTCGTACAGAAACCCTAAGAAACAATAAAAGTCGACTGGAAAGAAACCCTAGCCGATTACACGTTTTTTGTGGTTTTTTTCGCGTTTTTATATTTCTGGAATTTTCATCCATACGGCGTATGGAAATCCATACGGCGTATGGATGCGAAATAAGCCCAGCCCAAGTCCGCGTGACCTGGGCCTCCACCGCCTCAATCCATACGGCGTATGGAAATCCATACGGCGTATGGATTGCAATTTCAGACGATTTTCTTCATTTTTCTTCTTTTAATCTTTTTTTCAACTTTATTCTTCAAATATGCATCGTTTAACTCGGTTACTGACTATTTTCCGTTCCTTTCTTCATAAACGCTCCATTTCCACATCTAATTGCAAATATGAACAAAATCAATATCTATTCTTAAATAAATGCAATAGAAACATCCAAGAATCGGGGTAAAATACTACTAAAATATAGTACTTTTGAGCGTTTATCAGTTAGCTGAAAACTACACGAAGCATCTTTAGGGTTTGATGAAGAAAGTGAAAGTTTATAGATATAAAGATATTAACAATAAGTAGTTCTTATGGGATTGAAGTTGGCCTTTTCAGAGGTAATATGGAAAAATCTAAATCTTTTATTGAAGTATGAAATTGAGGTACTAATTATGATTGTTTTTTTCATCATTCAAAAAAAAGAATCAAGGCTATTAGTTACATATGTCAAGAAACTTAAATTTTTTTAACTCTCTAAAGTTTAGGTGGGGTTAGTATAATATGTTTTGGGTTGGTTTTGTTAGCTGTAAATATGATGTAATGTGGAGAGTGGGCAGGGATGAAATATGGGGCATGTGGATTCGGCTTTGGTGACCAAAATTTCTGCCATCTTATCGATTGGTATAAGTTTGTGTTTTTTTTAGTTCTTACCGTGTATGCATAGTTATTAATTTATTCATGATCCCATCCATTAGTATAAAAGCGATGAATGACGGGAATGCAGTTGGGAATAGCATAATCCAGATTTCACTTGAAGGATCTTAGATGACGTAATGCTTATTTCGATTGACTATGTCATTCAGCGGCACCAAGTGTTGTGAATGCATCATCTGGTATGGCGCCAAAGCTTTTTCTAGGAGGTTCCATTTCTCAATCTCCCTGATTTATAGTTTGTGAATTTGCATTGTAGGAGGTTCCAATTCTCAATCCGTGTACATCTTAGGTGCATCTTTTGGCACAGCAGCAAAAGGAGTTGGAGTCAAGATTCTTTTTTCCATGATCTGTGATACAGTTGATATGTATGGATTTACTATGGATCCGACTATAAAGAATGATGTAAGAGCTTTATATAAACATCCTTATTTTCTTTACTTTTGGTAGTGATTGTTATTAGTAAGAAAATATGGTTTACCAATACTCCATATAAGTTATGGACTGGACAGGTGGATTGGACCACACTATACAGAAGTAATATAAATAAATAAATGGGACAAAATTGTATTGGACTGGACTATAGATCGAGGAGGCCTGGTCGGGTGAATATAACGAGTCAGGTGAATAATAGAGGCCTGGTATTAGACTAGACTATCAGAATTTGTGTTAGTACATTCTACCGTTACTTCATATTTACTCTCTGTTGGCACGTTGTGTTTTATTGAAGTTGTTCAATTATTCTACATAGAACCCGACGCTTTGATAACTTTATAAAACTGCTTATAAAAATCACAAATTATTTATGCCTCCATATTATGTCAGCAATTCCATATATATAGGATACAAACCCTTTCCTTATTGGTTACTTCTAAACATCAAACCAGACCACCCCATGCATCAGTTTAAGACACTATTAATATTGTTATAGTTTGACCCATAGGAATGTCATCAAAACTCTCATCTTTTCTGGTATTTCTCTAAACATAAACATAAATCCATCATCTACCACTGGAGTAAGTTCTTATTCATTTGTGTCTAAGCAATTTTCCAATGGGGCCAGGGTCGCGTTGACCTGCAAACGCCTTTTTATCAAATTTAAATTTCATTAGAGATATTTAGTAGTTAATGCGTTGATGATAAATATGATATTAATCTAATTCTTTTGGATCTTGCATGTTATGTGGTCTGTGAAAGCAGTCTTTTGGGGAATCGATCAATTTCTTTTATTTTTTATGACAATAATATTATTTTCATTAAACTAATTAACACATGATATAATTCAGAATCGAAAGTGTTTGGAGTTTAACCCAACCCAATTCAACAAGTTTGGAGCCTTACTAAAAATGACCCATTTCAACCCTCTTTTGACATGTTACATAGGCATGCTAACACTTCGATCTTTAACTTTTGTGTATTGTTTCCATATTCAACTGTTTTGGTTCTACTATTCTATAGTCAATTGTTTAATTAGATGACAAGCCCCAGCGGACATCAAGAGCTGTTCTGTAGAAGTTTCAAGTACTGAAACTGATGTGACACAAATGAACGTCCTGCAGTTTGTTTCGGGCTTGATGACCCCCTTTTATCATCCTAGGCCTACGGTTCTAAAGACCATGAGTTTTGTAGAAAATAACAGTAGGAATGACAATATATTCACGTTCGGAGAAAGGCAAGTGATGCTACAATGAACGATATGAGCACTGAATTGCTTGTGTCTATATGTCTGGTTAGTCTCCTCCTTATGCTGCTGCTCTTGAGTGTTAAAAAAAGTAAGGTGGCTATAGGTGGGTCAGTCAATGGATCAAATTTTTTATTATGGGTCAAAATGGATTGGATTGGGCTTACCTGAATAACCTTTTACCTAAAAGCCTGATTATTCACGTATGATTGTTAGGATGTCAAATACGATTACACTCTAATTTTATATTTAAACTCATTTAACAGGTCTTATGCACTAAATATACACTTTAGTAACTTACCACCCATTTGAGTGTTCGATGAGAGAAAGTAACCTGAGTCGGCTCATTTAAAAGTATTAAAAAGCCACCTCTTGATAGTGTCTTTTCGTCCTTTGAGCCACAATATCTTTTGTCTTACTACCATTTTCACGTGCAGATGATATATACAGGTTTAACAATTTTTTGATGTTCGGTTTTTAGAAATGTTGAATTATTGTCTCAGTTTTTTTTTTCATGATTTATTTTAGATACATGAGTCTGTCTTAACGAGGATTATGCATTTGACTTCTACCATCCTGAAGCAACTACCTACGTTTTTGTTGCTCAAATTTCTATTGAAGGATTTTGCCATTATAGAAGCTATATATTATAATCAACTCTTTTCATTTTCTGTCTATGAGTCGTAACCCAAAAACAGGGTTGCATCTTGTAATATTTGACCATCTGTTGTATATTATGTTGTATCATAAAGTGGAGTCACTTTAATTTGATGTTTCAAAGTTCAAACCAAAAGAAACAGCTAGCTTGCAGTACCCCAAATACTTTCAGTAAAACTCACAACGGACAATGCATACTTCACATTCTGTATGGAATTGTTGTTTTGTACTCAGGTTCTATGTGATATGTACACTTCTAGGTGATTATGTTTTGCAGTCTTTTTAAGGCTGCAACAGATACTAGATACTGTTGCCTTGCTTCTAAAGTTCTACACACGAATAATGATCAATTGTCTTGACCGCAACTATATTATGCAACTTTTTTTATAGGTTACTATTTTTGATGGTCGTTGTTTGGGGCTAAATTTTATGTTCAGGATATGGGATCCTGAAGTCTCTAGTTACTATTGAAAATTATATCTAGGATCATGCATATGTTCAAGATAAAGCTAAGATTAAGGATCCTGAGATTGTATGTTTATATGATACAAGTAATCAAGATCTTGGATATACCCAGGATCACACTTAGATCAAGGATTCCGATTATAGATGAGTATTTAGGAATATTCAGGATCCTGAGTACTATAAAAATCTCAGATATACTCAGGATCTCACATATGTTTAGGATCCCGGATATGTTAAGTATCTTGGGATCAAATATTACTAATGTTTATTTGTTAGTTTTTGTTCAGGATCTTGGATATTCAGGTTCCCGGGTGATCAGGATCCAGGATATATTCGGTATCCCGAGTGAAACGCCACTAATCTGTATTTGACCGTTGTGTATATTGACCAAGTCTACCAGGAGTTAAACGTGGGTCAATCATGCCTATATTTAAGGATCATGGCTTGGAAGAGGTCAGAAAACGTGTGGAATAACAAGTCAAGGTAGAAGACTGGAGGATCCCGAATATCTCGGGAGGATCCCTGATTTTTCGGAAAGTTAGTTATCTTGTATTTACTATATAAATGAGGCAATGTGATCGTTAGGAACGTATGAAAAACACCTCTAACTCTCTGATACACTTATTCTCTCGATCAAAAACACCTACACTTCATCTTTTTCATCCGGTTCATCACAAAAACACTTAGATCGATCACTATTGCGCTCTTTCTTTGTATTATCCTGATTTTGAGTAATAAAAACAAACAAAGGCAAGGAACGATTGTTCCTTCCCGAGGTTTTATTCCGGCGATCTAACAAGATCAAGGGCTTTCCTCGTATATCCTTGTGTCGATCGCATTTATTTTACGTTTTCGTTATTTAATTTGCATTTCATTGATCTTTTGATCATAAATTCTGCATTATCTTGATTTTATCTTAAATTTATCATAAGTATACGTATTTATTTCATTTGTGATCACGTTTTTATCATAAAATTAGCATCATAATTCTGTTTCATGCATTTTTATTGATCGTAATCATATTTTTATTGTATAACTTGCATTATCCTGAAAATACTTTGCATTTTGCTTAAACTTTCGGAATAATCTTGTTTACAAACACTTATTTTCGTTATTAATCATCTCTTTAACAAGGATCAACGTTTATATAGATATAAACCACATTTTTCATTTAAAATTATCATTTACTCATATAGATAATCGTGTTTTTACGTAATTATCTTGGAAGTAATTACAAGCACTAAACCTCACTTTACAGATTTGATCACTTAATTGCCTAGGGTAATTTTTGACCAAAACAGTTTGGCGCCCACCGTGGGGCAAGTGGTGCTTTTCATAACCAAATTCTTGTTAAAATCCTTGTTAAATCACTTTTTTCAAAGGTTTTTGTCAAAAATGTCGACACAAGGACAACCTATATCTTCTATTGTGCCATCATCGACATCTATGATGACTAATCTACCTCCTACTTCCCCTCCTTCATCATCACAACGGGGACCAGAGAATATCTATTGGAGGACGGCATCCACATGATCTACCTTCTCAGGATCCGGGATCATAGATAAGGATCCCGTTATTATTTCTAACAGGAATATTATGGCTTTGTTTTCACAGGTGAAAGAGCAATTAGGACGTGTGGAACAGAGTAATGAGGCCCTGAAGAAGGATGTTAAAAGCTTGAGCAGTAGAATCAACACTCCCTTTAATTGGGATACTACTCTTTTTCAGAGCAGGATCCTGGATTTCAATACTCCAGCATTTGCAAGTATTGGAGCAGATTTCATTGCTATGCAAGGAACTACTGGGATCTTGGATCCTGGGCAGACTCCAAGATCCTCAATCATGTCGCCTAACAGTGGTAATGTATCTTATGGTTATTTTAATGGTACTAACAATGTGCAGGATCCTGGAGTAAGCCCTATAATGACAAGGGAGTTGCAGAAACTGAAGAACATGATATCAAGTGTTCCTGGGATTGTTCAACCTATTCATGAAGTCGCTCCATCAGCCCACAGGATCTCGAGATTTACACCACCGATTTGTGATGCTGAGATCCCGAAAAGATTAAAGACTCCTAGCATGAAGCTTTACGATGGAACGACGGATCCTGAGGAGCACATCGCCCAGTATAGGGAAAGGATGGAGATCATTCCGATTCCTGCTAATCTCAGAGAAGCATGCTTATGCAAAGGATTTGGATCAACTTTGACAGGATCCACTTTAAAATGGCTGTTAAACGTTCCTCCCTATTCTATTACTTCGTTTGCTCATATGGTTAATTTATTTAATAATCAATTTTCTTGTAGTAGAACATTTCAAAAATTAACCATTGATTTATATAGAATTGTTCAAAGGGCTAATGAGTCTCTTCGAGATTTTGTAGGAAGATTTGGAAGAGAATCTTTGGATGTACCTAACCTAGATATGGCTACTGCAGAACAAGCCTTTAAAATGGGGATCAATAGGGATTCTCCATTTTATGAGGATCTTGTGATGAATCCTTGCACAAACCTTGATGAAGTCAGGAATAGAGCTCTGAGGTTCATAAGGCTAGAAGAGGACGCTTTGATCCAGAAAAGGGAGGAAATTTCATCAACATATGAAAGGCCCAACATGAAATCAGAATCATCCTCGTACAGATCCAACAGGAACAAGTCTTATGCCAGAAATGAGGATCGTCGGATCATTGCAATTGGAGAGGATGACGAAGAATATCCTAAGCTAACTGATTATTGTTTTTCTGTTGACGCTACAGGTATCTTGTGTGCTATGCAGGGTCTTGGAGAAAAGGGCGAGATGGCCAAAAAGAAATCATAAAGCCGTCACTTGGAAGGATAAGACTAAGTGGTGCGCATATCATAAGGATTTCGGTCACGTAACTGAGGATTGCATACCCCTAAGAAAGGAAATCAGCCATCTGCTCAGCAAGGGATACTTGAAGGAGCTACTTGGAAGAAAGAAGGATCACGGCCGGGATCATGACAAGGCTCTGGGTCCCGAAGCTCAGGATAATCATAGGATCCCACATAGAGCAGGATCACCACCGTCGGACGCTAAGGATCTTGATAAATGGTGGAAGCTCGATTAATATCATCCGCTTGGAGACTTTGAAGAGAATGGGCATACCAGAATCTGAGATCATCTCCAAGTCCACTGTGTTCGTAGGATTCAGTGGTGAAGTAAGGATTACAATCGGCGAGATCAAATTGCCAATTTACATCGGAGGGGTAAATTCTATCTAAAGATTTTGTGTTATAAATTGTCTATCTTGCTATAACATTATTCTAGGTAGACCCTGGATTCATGATATGAAAGCTGTGCCCTCAACATATCATCAATGTCTTAAATTACCTACTCCTTGGAGGGTAGTCAAGATCAATAGCGATCAACGGGAAGTGAAGGATTGCTACACAACATTAATGAAATCTACTACCAAGCCTCCATCAGCATAGAAATCAATGGAAAAAGGCATGGGATATCTTGGCTACAATCAGATAAGGTATCAAAGAAGTGCGACTTCATTCTGAGGATTCTAAGGTGGAAAAGGATAAGACATATGTTATTGTGTGCTGATATGTTCAAGGAAGCAAGATTCCTGATCTTGGCAAACGTGGTGGTGGAATACAAATCTAATTGGTAAATCATTACTCGTAAACGTGGCGGTATCCCGAAATATGAACGATGCTGCATAAGTTAAAGATCCTGAAAGGTTCTGGGGGCAAGTCAGGATCATAGATGTAGTCAATCATTAAAATTTTTGCAGAAGGATCATTATTGTTGCGGTATTTTGAGTATCCTGAAGCATAAGCAAAACTGAAGGATATGCACGAAGGAGTTTGTGGAAACTATCCTGGGGGCATACATGGAAATGTTCAGAACCAATGCATCCAATTATTTATCTGTGATCAATGCTTGATTGGCTTGGATGCTGGAAAACGGGGGCATGTTGATGGAGAACTACTTTCAAGATCCTGGAATGCAATTCACTTGAAGATCTATCATGTGTAAGTTGAGTATTTACATTTAACTTGAAGAGGTATTCCGATGATCCTTACTTTTCTAATAATTATTGACTTTCATTATATACATATAATTATATATATACTTGCTTTCATAATTGTAATTTTCATTAGAATTTGATACTGACTTAAGCATCGGAGGGGTGTTAGGCAAACTAACACCTACCTTTACCCAAGATCGTGTATTTTTTGTAGATTTTGCACGTAAGGATCATGGAACAAAGATTAGAGGTTTGGCCACCTCTCCTCCATTAAGAATCCCAGCGATTCTCTAAGGTTTAGAGGTTTGCTGACGCATAAACACCTCTCTAAGAATTTGGGTTTCCACACCCCGCCGGGTGTGCACGATGTTTGATTATAGTGTCAGGGTTAGGGAATCGTGGTTGCCTCTGGTGCCCGAAAACTTCATTTCCATTGGCCTATAGATCAAACTCTTCCGATTGTCGACACTGAGTGCACTAGGTGTCGACCTAAGGTTTTTGGCATTTTCACGTCAACTAAGGTTTGTAATGTTTTCACATTACCTAAGGTTTTGGCGTATTCATGTCACTAAGTACACAAGGCTTGTAATGTTTTAACATTATCTATGACGCAAGGTTTGTAATGTCTTCACATTACCTAAGAATATTGGTATCTTTATACCATACCAAAGTCGGAGTATCCCGAGTATTGGCTAAGCCCACGATTCAAATGGTTGTAATGTTTTCACATTACCAAATGGTCTGACATTTACATGTCATAAAAATTGGTTTATCAAAACTTATCCAAAAGTTTGTAATGTTTTACACATTACCAAAATATTTTTCGGATTTAATCCAAAGATTATACGGAGTGTTATAATGTTTTCACATTATTCAAAATTTTTGACATTTTTAGGAATAATCACAATATTTTTGCATTACTTTAAAATGTTGACAGCTTTTAAAAATCATGATATTTTGATATTATGGAGATAACTGAAATGTTTTCATGTTATCGAAATCTTTTAACAATATTATATTACAGGAATACTTGACAGTCCCGGAATCACTATTACTTAGTAATTTGGAATCGTAAAGTGTAAAGTTTAATTGTAGAAGGGGGGTTGAATACAATTTAATAACTAATTCGGATTTTAATTAAGTTACTTGGTTAGTTGTTAATTGTTTAACAGAAACAGAGTATAACAGATATATAGATATGACAATATCAAAGTAACAAAGTAATAGTAGCTTAAATGGTGAATTATATTGATCATAAAATTCACAAGTGTTGAATGCGGAATGGATTAACCAAAGTTAATCCAATTCAAACACTTAGCTAATCTATTACAGATTGAGAAGAACAGCAGTGGACAAACACACTGACTGTTCTCTCGCTAGATCGACAATGCGTACTCTAGACAAACTGATCACTGACACACAAGTGATAAGTAGGTATTGAACGACTAGCCTCTACAGTACAAAACACTGAACTATTTATACTACAAGAGTTCCTAAAATATCTCCTATAAAATAGGATCTTGGAATGACACGTGTCACTGCTTGATTGGCTTGATCTCTGATGAACCGACATTCTGCGGGTCCCAATTCTGTTACCGCAAATATCTCGTTACCTTAAAACCAATCATTCGTTGCCACGTAATCTTTTGGACATACTTCAAGTTGGAACACTCTTGCTGATGTATAGATAAGTACGGTACTCTTTGTACTTGATGATTGAGAGGCTTTATTGAATAGTCCCTGAAGATGCAGTAATCCTTCTCACTCACTGCGAGCTAACATGCTCTTGTAGAATGACTTGAACTATAGATCTTTAGTGACTAGCTGTTATTCTGGCAGTGACTTTTGCCTTTATTGATTTGAAGATGTAAAGCTCTCGCTGTCAAGATCAGCGACACACAAAGTTGAGCTTTAATCTTCCTCAGCATACCAATTCTTTAAGAGTAGAATGAATGACGGTCAGCGAAACCAAACTTCAGTAACAGAAGCTTTGATACAATTCATTTCTTCATCGAGTGATGTTAAGTTGAGTTGGTCAGTGACCAGCGACTCAACATGGTCAGCGACCAGTGACTCAACAATCTCCCCCTAAATGATTGTGATCGAAGCTCCCTAGACAAACTTGTTGCTGAAAAAGTTTATAGTCAGTGTTTAAGAATTTAAACATTCAGTGAATTGTACTTGTGATCCATTCATTTTTCTTTTTGGATTCTTTTGATATAATCTGATGCACTTTGATTTTCTCAAAAGATCAGATATTATTGAACTGCAAAATATAAAGTACAGATGGTTTCAGTTACAATAAACCTAATCTATTACAGACTTATGACAAGCTGTTCTAGATTTCTTCCTGTTTGACAATGCCAAGCTCATCAGCTAGCTCGTATTTATCTGTTGATGGCAAGTATCTGATCTGTCTGGCTAACCCTTCCTCTAGAATCGCCTTTCTCATTACAGAATCTTTTGGAAGCATGCTGACTGATCTGATGAGATGCACAAGCTGCTCATGGTCTATCTTTTCAAGTTCTGATTCTCTTTGAAACCTTAATACTCCATTAAAGTCTCTGTAGACGAGCCCTTTCTCACCTTCAGTTACTTCAGTACCTTCCACTCTTGGTACACCATCAGGGATTGACATATTCAATTTTTCAGTGTTTGGAATTCGATATATGCTGCTGGTTCCTGATCTGTACCTTGGGCTTGGTGGCTGCACTATCCCTTCACCATGTATGACAGTGTCTTCTGGTCTGAGTAGCTGCAGATCAACCATCTTCTTAAATAACCTGTCAATCTCATTCAGAACTTCATTCTTTGCGGCACTTGAGGAGTGACTGATAACAAGTTTGATTTCATTCCATTCTTCTCTATGTAGTTTGCAGACTTGATCAAGGTTAATTGCCTGAGTTTCCAGTCCTTTGTGAATGAGTAGTTGAGCCTGAGATTTATTCTTTGGCTTTTTCAGATTGACTTTGGTGATAAGAGCAGGGTTTGATCTTCCAATCATTCTAGCAACATATTTCTTCCTGTCAATCTCATTCCACATTCTATCCACTGATGAGCTGACTCCCCCTCTCTTTTTTGATTTATTCCCCTTTCTTTTAGCATCAAGCTCTCGCTGAAGTTCAGATTGTTCAACATTTTGAATCAGCTTAGCCATCATAAAATCAGTTTCTTCTTGCTGCTTTTTCAACAAACTTTCTCTCTCTCTTGCCATTGCCTCATCTCCACTTAACTTCATGATATATTCACGATCTTTAACATCATGTTCTTGTAATCTTCTTTTTCTTTCCTCTTCATCTTTTACATCTTGCTCAGCTTGAAACTTTAAAAGCATCTCCCTCTCCTGCTTCTGTCTCATTCTTATTTTTCTTTCTATTCGCTGCTTTTCAGTTTCTTCAGGA
Source organism: Helichrysum umbraculigerum (assembly GCA_949592205.1). NCBI lineage: Eukaryota > Viridiplantae > Streptophyta > Magnoliopsida > Asterales > Asteraceae > Helichrysum > Helichrysum umbraculigerum. The sequence goes on along the minus strand of CATIUR010000007.1, from coordinate 16,871,571 downwards.
TGAAGACTTTCTGAAGTTGAATCAGATGACATAAGGAGAGCTAGATCAGAGGAACTAGGTTTTGAGATTTCTGGTTGTGAAGAGAGATGTGCTGTTGTTGTTGTTGCTTCAGTTGGTGTAGTGTCTGTGGGGATTGAGAGGGTGATCTGTGTTGTTACTGTTGTGGTTGTTGTTGTCGGTGGAGTTATTGTTGTTGCTGGTTGTGTTGTTGTTGCTGGTGGAGTTGTTGTTGGTGGTGTTGTTGTTGCTGATGGAGTTATTGTTGCTGGTAGTGTTGTTGTTGCTGGTAGTGTTGTTGTTGCTGGTGAAGTTGTTGTTGTTGCTGGTTGTGTTGTTGTTGCTGGTGGAGTTGTTGTTGCTGGTGGTGTTGTTGTTGCTGATGGAGCATCAGATATGACAGTATCTGCATGAGGCATTGCTGCTGAAGATTCAGGTTGCTCCATAATGAACTTAAGATTGTACATGGTAGCTGATATCTCTTCCTCAGAAAAGGTTGTCTTTTTATGCTTGGATGAAGTGGGCCCTGATGTAGGAGACTTGCTGGTCCTTTTTCTTTTGACCAGAACAGAAGAGATGGGTTGCTGATCCTCTTGATCCTCCATTATGGTATCATTATCTTCATCATCATCCTTACCATTATTATCATTATTGTCATCATTACCATCTTTACCATTATCATCATCATCTCCATCCATATGAACATCACCTTCTTCATTTTGTCTGTTCATCCAATTCCATCAAGCCAGTTCATAGCTTACCGACTCCCCCTTGATCTGAGCATTCCTATCAGCAGCCCATTCCCTGACTTTGTAATCATACATCCTGAGTTCATCATGATGAAACTCAGGGAAAACTATTACATCATCATTATCAGTAATGTCATCAGTTTCATCAAGATCAGAGTTAATGATGAAGGTATCATTTTCAGTTTCAGCATCATCTTCTTCATTCTCCCCCTCTTCATCATTAGCGAGTGCAATGATCTCCTTAAGTCTTTTGTAGATGACCTTATGATCTATATGAATAGTTTCTAAGTCTTTGATGTTTGTTTCCTGATTGGCGACCATAATTGGAATTTCTCTCATAATTTTACCAGTGTGAATGACATAATCCACAATAGAAGTTGTCATTTCAGATTGCTGTTTAGTGAGAGTGGATATTGCTTCATCATGAGTTTTAAGACTGACTGGTGAGAGCGAAGAATTCAGAGAGAGATTTAGTCTGGGTTTCCAGAAGTCTATAGTGATCAAGTTCAGCGTTAGCAATCGTTTTGACCTTTTCACTGATCGACTCGCTCCAGTCAGGAATGGGTTCATAGACTTTTGCTAGAGAGTGAATTTTACTAGTGAGATCAGCTAGTTATCCTGTCAGAGACTCTCTATCCTCAGTGAGCATTCGAATTTGTTGCTGGGAAGAGGCAATATATTCGAGTAGCAGTTTATCTGTTGGAGAGGAAGTAGATGTTGAAGCTTTATCAGTGAGTGGAGATTTTTGAGTAACATGAGAGAGTGGTGGTGTTGGTTGTGGTTGAGATTGTGCTTCAGCTGTTGGAGTTGGAGGTTCATCATCAGCTACTTTGGAATTATTGTCACTAGAAAGAGATATGTTATCTAATTTCTGAATTGGTGAGGTGATATCAGTAGTTGGTGGGATAATGTTGATAGGTGAAATTATAGAGACAGTAGGTGGGATAGATGAGGTGGATGTGTGGCTATCTTCAGCAAGTATCTGTTTGTAAGATTTGTAAGGTGGTGGAGAGTGCAGATCATCATCAGTTGAGGAAGAAGAGGTATCCATTGGTTGGGCATCCTCAACGTCATCAGCTGGTGTTCTAACTGATGGATCATTGGATACAGAGATGGCAACCTGTATCTCTTCCTGTGACTGGAAAGAGACATTGACGGTTGGTGCAGTGCTTGATGGGAGTTGGCCTGGGTCTGTAGCCAGTGATGTGACATCAGCGATGAGTGTGTTATCACCCACTGATGGCACTTGCCCTTTGATTAAAACATTATCCTTTTGTGAGAATAATGAGTAGCTGATGGGTTGACTCGATAAGGGGGTGTGGGTTGCACCCGAATCACTGCTGACAATGGGTTGAGCCATTGTAGCTGTCTGTAGGTTTCCCTTTATAGAGTCAATGGACTTTTTTGAGTCCAGTGAAACGGCTTTAGGCTTAGGTTTATCAAGGGTGCCCGCAGGGACTGAACGTTCAGTCTCTGCTTCACTCTTGGCGTCCTTAGACGTCTTTTTCTGACTCTGTCCCTGAACCTTTAATGTCAGGGACTTTAACTTGATTTTCTTTGGAGCAGTTGGTGGTTTTTCCTTTGGTGGTTGACCAGCAATAGTCACTGGGGTGTGGTCAGTGACGTGGTCGATTGGGGGGCAGGATCTGACGGATGTACACTTCGTAAAGGCTGGGGTGCAAGTACTCCCTTGTTTTTCATGAAATCAGGGAGAAGCACAGTTGCATCTTTAGCAAAAATTTGTTTCCCTATCAGAGTGGGTTCAAAACCTTTGAAAGAAATCCTATCATAGGCTTCAAACTGATTTTTAAAAACCAGTGAGAGAAACCTAGGATAGGAAACATATTTTGCTCTGGTAGGTTCACTGATTCTTAAAACAATATCATTAAAGATCACACTTGCATAGTCAACTTTTAAGGAGTTGACCAGTGACCAGCTTATCTGTGCTTCTAGGGAGTTGAATTGATCATAACTCCCTGTTTTTGTGCCCAAAGATTGAATAAAATTTGAAAACAGGGCATTCCACACACCATCCATTTTAGATTTATGAACAGTAGAATACTTACGATCTCCATTGTTATCCGTAGTGTATTTACAGTCAATCCCAGTGAGATTGACTATGCCTCCTTTGGCAGCTTCCTTGTCAGGCAGTGGATCGTAAGTATCATGCTCAGGGAGTTGTAAAACGGTACGGATGGTGTGTGCAGAAATAATTATCTCTTGACCTCCGTTATCAATGAATCCCTTGAGTTGTGAAGTACTATTAACGATTGAATGAGTGCAGGTATACCAGAACTCACTCAACCATTCTGGATTCATTTCTCCAGGTGATAACGTGAGAGCAGGGAGAATAAAGTGGTTTTTCAAAAAGTTTATTACCTCCGCATACTCAGATTTAGGGCAAGAAAGATTACCCAAATAGTTTGATTTTGGAACTGTAATGACAGAATCTTCACTTATCGCAGAGGCTCGAAGAGCTTTAATCTCTGTAGTGGCCGTGTATGTATTATTGAAAATTTTTGATTTAGACATTACAGATCCTTTGAAAAACTTGTTTTCGCACTTGATTTAGGGTTTTTGAAAACAAAAGGTTTTTGAAAATTAGGAAAGCGTAAAAGTGACAAGTCACTGATTTGTAGGTTTAAATAAAGTACGCTTTGCTAATGATCGTGTGAATGAAAATACGGCGACGTGGATGGTCGTGGTGGAAGTGGTAGAGGCATAGGGGGTTATGATGGTTGAGAGTGGTGGCATTAATGGTGATGGGAGTGGTGTGCCGGAAAAGTGCGCTGACGTAGGAGAGAGAATGTCAGAAGCGCGCGACTTTTTCATTGTACCAAAAAAAAAAATTAATTTGAAATCCGTTAGATTAAATACAAAATGTATTAAATATAACGAATGTTTGTCAATTTATCACCATTACATGATATCTCAGAGAGTAAAAGTCCCTGAGATCACATAACCAAATTCTTGGTTTACCACCGAAAAGAAATATAAATATCATAACTTGATGATTTCGTAGATTTATCTAGCTAAACCTTTTGTTTTCCTGATTTAATCACAACTTAGAATACTGATTAAATCATTTAGACTTAGGTTTAGTTTTGATAAGGACCATTATTTGTCAAATTTTGATAGATATATGTTTTATTTGAAGAAGAATGAATATAGATTATGTTTAAGGTAAGATGAACATTATGTTTCTAATGATACAACTTGCTGATCAGATCATAACTTAGAATACTGACCCGATCAGTTAGTGATATTATAGAAAAATAACATTACTCAAACTTTTAGACATAAAAGATATTCAAGTGACTTTATGAGTTATAATAGAAGATGAATATAACACACTAATTTCTGAACTTGCTGATTGTATCAGTGAAAGTTAGTTGATCAGTGAATATATCATTCTAATGTTATAAACCATAGAGTCAATTTATTTAAAGAGATTGTTTAAGATAAAGCAAAAATAAATAAATAAATTCAAAGAATCTATTTATTCATTTAAGTTTGATTGGTGAACCCATCCAGAACTGGGTTCATAGTGACTAAGCCTTGGTTTTGGTTTCCACTGATTTGCATAAATCGTATCTGAATGCTCACTGATGGTTTGATGTTTTGAAATAGGTAAAGCTGAGCATTCAGATGACAAGTGCTGTCTTTCACCACATTTATAACACCTTTTGTTAAAATGACTGGTCTGTTTGGCTTTCCTTGTTTTAAGTTGCTAATCTGACACAGTCAAACAACTTTTCTTGCTGATTTTTACTTCCTGCATCATTGACTTAAGATCACTGATAGAATTTCTCTCAGTGACTGATACAGTGTCAGTGAAGTTCCTGATAATAACTTGATTATCAGAGATGGTTTTGATGAGATGTGAAGTTACTGATGATTTGACAGTTTCCAAAACATTTATCTCATCTCTTCCTTCTGTCATATCAGAACTATCAGTGACCAATTTTCTTTTTGTAAAATAGTTTGGTCTTGGCTCACTGAAGACTGATATAGGTTCAAAAACAACTTCTGAAAAAATTCCCTTGGGATTAAAGACAGGATCAACTTTCGTTGAGTCAGCGAGTGATGCAGCATATTCATAATCTCCTCCCAAAATAGCTTTAACTTGTTTTGGAATTTGATTATTGACGCATTGATTGACATTATCATTTGACTTACACCAAAATTCCATGACCTTTTTAAGTTGTTGAAATTGTGTTTCAAATTTTACCTTTTCTTGAACACCTACTTGATTTGCATAAGTTTGTGCATCAAGATCTAGTTTTAATCTTTTTAGTTTTGACACATTTTCACCTTGGTCATTTAACCTTGATTTTAAATCACTGATCTCACATCTCTGTCTTTTCTAAATGTTTTGAGCGTTTGATAAGTCAACTATCAGAGACTCAAAAACATTCTCTTTTTTAGAAACTGAAGCTGATTTGAAACAGTGTACCTTGTAAAGAGTTTCAGGATCCCATTCAGATGCTGAACACTTAGGAGTGACTTCTTTGATAAGAAATTCAGTGTCATCAGCCATCAGATAGTACTCCTTATCTAAACAAATCATTGCTTCTTCTTCATCAGATGATGAGGAGTCAGAGTCACTGAATGAACCCTCTTTAGCGATGAAACCTTTTCCCTTCTTCTTTCCAGATTTAGCCATTGCTTTCAACTTCTTGTACTTTACCTTGTACTTGTTATACTTATCATTTCTGAAGTCTGGCACTGGTTCAGGGACTTGGTTGACTGGCTTTGATCTACAATCAGCTGCAAAATGACCAGGTTTGCCACATTTGTAGCATTCACCTTTTGATTTGTAATTTTCAGATGATGGAGCACCAGCGAATCTTTTTGATCTGATGTTCCTTCTGAAATTTGCAACCATCATAGCCATATCTCTTTCCAGCTTTTCTAAACCCTCATCATATTCACACTCCGACTGTTCTTTAGCACCATCACCTTCTTCACTAGCTATCAGCGACTTTGAGCTTTGCTTAGAAACTTTTGATTTCTTCCTCTGATCGATTTCATCAAGCTCAGCTACAAGGGCATTAGATATCTTCTGACTTCCAATAGTCGCATGAATATGCTCACTCTGATCCGCTTGCTTTTCAGACTGCTCCCAGTTGAGCAAAATACCATAGACTTGAGTTAGATTAAGAATTGAATAATCATTCCTCTGTCTGGTGCATGTGGCAATGGTTCCCCAGATTTTCCTTGGCAGCAACTCCAGAAACTTTTCAACAACAAATCGCTGCTCCTTTCCTATATCAGCCTTCTCCATCTTGTTCATCAGCGATTGATATCTGGTATAAGTGGAAGATAGTGACTCGTTGGGCTCCATTGCAAATAGCTCATACTAGCGAGTGAGATTGACTTCCCTACAGCGAATAATATCAGGAGTTCCAATATATATATTCCTAAGGGTGTCCCACATGTCTTTAGCAGTTCTACAAAGCCTGATAGATTCGAACACTTCATCAGGAAGTGCCATGCCTATGTAGATTTTAGCTTGTTTATCAAGTCTAACCAATCGTCTATCCTCATCCGACCATTGTTCCTCTCTTTTGGGCACAACCATTTCTGGTATAGCAGGAGTAGTAGCTGTTGCAATTACAGCAGGAATAATTGTGGTTGGAATGTGGGGACCATTGGTTATTGTATTACAGAGACGGTCATCGATTAGGTCTAAAAACATCATCATTCGTGTGACAACCGTCAAAATCTCAGGTTATTACCGTACTCAAATTTCAAATTACGTTTACAACATTCCTTAAATCCTAGTGAAAATCCTAGGTTATGACTCCGTAGGCTTATCAAAGTCGTAGAACGCCTTAGAGACTGCTTGGTGAACTTTAAATTCCCTTAGATATGTTAAATTAGAGAACTAAGTGCCAAATAAAACAAAGAAAAATCTACCTCTTTATGTCTTCATAAAATCCTTATCGAATCACAAAAATCGAAAATTCCGGTGACTTGACAAGTAAATTCAATCGGACGGTATCCGACCAAATGCGAACGTTGATGAAAACATTTCTATAAATAACTTAAATCTATTTTTAGAAGTTATTTATCACATACTATTATTTTGTTTATATAATACACGAAAAACATAGACGCTTTGCTTAAAACGTCTCAATCGCAACGAAAACGCACGAATCACATTCGGTAACGAAACGAAACTCGATAAATATTTTGACAACTCAAAATAAAGTATTTTAAATAATACTTCAATGAAAAATAATCCCAAACATATCGTGAATTAAAAACGACACAAGAAAAAGTTACGCGATTTAACCGAATAACGAAAATAACGAGCAAACGATCGCAAAACGTAACACAGTCTGTAAATTTAATTAAAAACTCATCCACCATCCTAGTGGGGCCCATGAGAACGACCACCTCTCCCAACCCCCTCTAAATTTTCATGCAAATTTCATCATTTGAACCTCCTCACTTAACCACTCAAATCTCATGCATTCTCCTCATTTCTCACAACTTCACTCTTTCTCATTTGCTCTCACTTCTCTCTAACCTTCATCCTCCCTCTAAAAATCTGAGATAATCTCAGCCTTTACATCACCCTATCACCACCATAATCCACCAAGCAACCACCATCAACCACCATCTAATTCTTCAAGCTTTTACAAAGGAGATTCAAGATTTCAAGACCGCAAGTTCATCTCATTTTACTTCTGTCCTCCCATCATAAAAACACCTTTGTAAGGACCTTTTTCTTCATCATTTTTATTAATTAAAATGTTAATAAACTCACTCAAAAAGATTCATGCCCAAAATTGGCTTAAAAACTACTTTTCATAACTTGAAAATCTCAAAAAGGCAAAGTTTCAGTTCTGTCTAGATTCTTATACGAAATTCACTTGAGTGTTTCTCACTCATTTCTTAATGAAAATTGACTTTTTTGTACTCTAAAATCATTTTCAAGATGTTAGCTTTCAAACCCCATATGCCTCATATTTTTCTGAGTTCATTTGATATTTTTAATAATTTTCGTAAGAAAAGGTGTACAAGCTGTTATACTAAGTCAGAAACTTTTCTCTCAGTGTTTTAATCATAACTGGAGCTTCACACCTCCAAATGACTTGAAACCACCTCCAAAAGTTTACAAATTTTGTTGTCTACAAGTTTCATGTTGACCACTTTTTCTGAAAATATATGAATTTTGCCCAGAAATTACGACTTCATGCATGTATCCAAATCTAACCACAGAAGATAAAAGTAATTATTAAAAATACTTAGACTTCTCCAAAGTTAATGTAACAATTACTGAAGGTATATGACATATGGAGGAATAACTTGTATTTTTATTGGATTCGATTACGGAGTGTATATTTTTAGAAAAATCCGACAAATTGATGCATTTTCTGGATTCGATTATGGACTTGCTATAAAGGGAAAGACTAACTTTTTATGACCCATGAACATATTAAAGGTTTGGGTAAAGTCTCGGGTCAAACCGAGAAGGTTTGACCGAGTAAAAAAAACGGGGCTCGGTTTCGAAAACGTCAAACTTACTATTTTTGGAAACTTATTTTTTTTGGAAAGAATTGTAAACAAAATGGGTTTATGTGACTTATTTAGTAACTTGGACCAAAAACGAGACCCGAAAACACACCCGAACGAAAAATGACACTTATATTTGAACCGAGACGTAAACCGCAAGACGTTGACACTAAGTATTAAATTCGCGTGACAACCGATAACCACATACTAAGGCAACTCGATAACACATGACATTTACTACCGTAACAGGTACAACAAAACAAATTTAATAATATGTCCTTAAGATCTATTATTACAAACTTTCTCCAACAGGTCGTACACGTTTATTTTCAAAAACAAAATACAATTGGACATACTAGTTGAGTGAACAACTAGCTTAAGTAAAGCTTAACTCCTCTCTTACACACAACCTTATACGTTTAGGGCGTTAAAAGGTTGCACTTGGAAACACGCTTACTTGCTTGCTATCTGATTAATTGCTTACTTATTGCTAGACTCAGGTGAGTTCTCACAGCCCCTTTTTACTTGTTTACTATTTTGGGGTGAAAAGCATGATTCTAAACTTTAAATAAATTGGTTGCACTTTTTATGAACTTATTGAACTTTTGTTATGCTACTTAGGCGAATTAGTGTATACTACCTATGTGAATTGAGAACTCACATCCCCGATTAGATGTGTAGTATTTACCTTGTCCCCGATTGGACGAAAGGTAACTCATGTCCCTGTGAGGACATCATTGAACACTAAGTCCCTGGTAACCTGTTACACTACTCATTAACTCGTCCGAGAGCCAAACGAGCCGTCTTTGATAATTATGAATAACGTTATTTAGAGTAGACCAACTCTCACTCACATGGCTATGTGTGTGCATGTTATCACTCGCTCACATCCCCGATTGGATGTGTAGAATTTACCTTGTCCCCGATTGGACGGAAGGTAACTCATGTTCCTGTGAGGACATCATTTGGGGCATTCGGTCGGTAATCGGTTTAGTAGTGGCCTCAATTGCATTACCACGCACGTATTCTACCTTTCATATTCGCAACTATTACAACCAATCATTTTTATTCACGTCATTTATGAACAAAGCTTTTAATTTGTTTGTTTATAACACTAAACCTGTGTACTCACCAAATATGACCATAGTTGACCCTTTTGTTTTATCATGCTTTTCAGGAGAACGACAGTAAGGTGCATTCTAGGGGTATATTAGCATGGATTCATGTTCACACGCGTTTGCTTTATTTTGAAACTATGACTCTCTTTTGGAAACTTTAAGAGCTTATTGTAATTTCTTTTGGAACTGTGGTTTGAACTTGTAGTAATTAAGTAATATTTTCTCTAAATTATGTATGGTGTTGCTACTATATCTTATGCATTGTTACCCGGTACTGTTACATCTCGTGTTTCCGCTTTAGCGGGTTGTGACAGGTTTGGGATCAGAGCCTAAGGTTATAGAGAATGCCGGTTTTTCAAACAAAAACCCCAACTATAACCAACATATTTAAATAATATTTTCTTAAAACACCGAAAATATTATCAGTTTAACTAAACCGGGCATATTACTAGTGTAGCTAACCGGTGTGTTGTATTATTAGACCTCAATTATACATAGCCTGATCACCTATGTTTAATTTAGGTAAGATTATGCGAGATACGGAGTAGATATACTACGATTATGTTCAATTTTCTTTCCTACTCAAGTCTTTAAAAAGAAAATTGTTGCGTGTGTGCATTGCATATCGTAGGCATCCATGTAGCACTGTTAGTAACTAAGTATACCTCCATTTTAGTCTTATAATTTCAAGGTTAACATGTTAGTGCATAATGTCAAAGTAGCTTGTTTAAGGTGTTAGTCAAATCTTGTGGTCTTTGTAAAGAGACACTAAGTACATGATAGCAACACTTGGGGTGTTGCTATAGTTACTGTATATATACAGTGGTTGTGTCTTGATTTGTGACTGTTTGTTCTGTCTGTGCTCGAGCAATATTATATGATACTGTAATCGTTTCTGATTAATTATAGAGCAATAGTTTTACTACTCTTGTTTGTATTAAATGGCACTTGATTTCGCATACATAAACTCGTTAAACAATATTTCGCATGTTTAACTTGTGATTCGAACCCAAATATCCGAAGATTGGGAACTACACATCATTTTCCAACACTGCTTACTTGGCAATCGCGCCAGGAAACGTCACTAATCGTCCTAGGAACTAAATCTTCTGCTTGTAGTCTTACCTTGTTGCAATCCTCATTCCACGCTGCCATATCAACCGATGATTATGGTTACATCACCATGTCGGCCTTGCGACAACCCACCCAGTACTGAGGAGGAAAGTCTATCCAAAAAAGGACCCACTTGAGGAGGTCCCATCTGAGGATGAACCAATGGAATATGAACCCTACGATAATTCGTCATCTAGGCATGTTACACCTACTTCTTCTACTTCACACTCTCCCTCCCACTCTTATCGAAGACCTATGAATCGCGTGTGCTATACACGACTAGAAGGACTAACAGACCACCTCGAACTAGACCTTACACTATCTATACTACTACTGATACTCCAACCACTAGGACCCGTCGTCGGTCCGATGTCTGTCAATGGAATTAATTACCAGCAACTCTTGAGACTTGGAGAAATGAAGAAGGAATACAGATTCCTACAGAGGAGGAAGAAGCTTTCTACATGCGAATCCCTCTATACGCACATGAACTCGCTCACCATACCGTCCTGGTACTAGCTGCTAGACTACACCACCACGAGAATAGAATAGATACTATTAGTACGTGGAGAAGGGCCTGGAAGAAATCAGAAGATAGTGTCATCCAAGAAAATTCGCAAATATCTGACCGAAGAATGTCTCGCTATTTTTGCACACGTCGTCAAGACAAAGTCAAAGAAAAGACGCATACAAGATGTCCCGGTGGTATGCAACTACCCCAAAGTATTTCCAGATGATCTGCCAGGACTGCTCCGGCATAGGCGAGTTGAATTTCGAATTGATCAGCTGCAAGGAGCCTCCTACTTCTCCAAACTCGACCTACGGTCAGGTTATCACCAATTATGGATTCACAAAGAAGATATACCCAAAACGGCATTCCAAACACGGTACGTGCATTATGAGTTTATACCTATGCCCTTCGGCCTAACCAATGCTCCTGCGATATTCACGAACTTAATGAACAGAGTCTGCATAGCATACTGGGATAAGTTTGTGATTTTATCGATGACATACTAGTCTACTCGCGTAGTAAAGAGAATCACGAGCAGCATTTAGGATAAGTGTTGCAACCACTCAAGGAAGAGAAGTTGTACTCCAAATTCTCTAAGTGAGAGTTTTGGAACAGAGAAGTACACTTCCTCGGTCATATAGTGAACATAGAAGGGATCCATGTGGATCCATCTAAAATTGAGGCGATTGAGAAATGGAAAGTCCCGGCGACTCCTACGGAGATCCGTCAATTTCTAGGATTGGCTGGATACTGCAGAAGGTCCATAGAAAATTTCTCAAAGATCGCCAAGCCCTTGACAGAAATGACCCAAAAGATGAAGGAATAAGTTTGGGATATTGAACAGGAGAAGGCATCCCAAACGCTGAAGGAGAAACTGTGCAATTGCGCCAATCCTATCATTGCCCGAAGTAACAGATTGTGGTATATAGTGATGTGTCACACTTGGGATTGGGCTGCGTTCTGATGCAGAAGAATAGAGTAATTACGAATGCTTCCTGGCAACTCAAGAAAAAAAAAAGGTGAACTGTATTACTCATAACTTGGAACTAGGAGCAGTGGTCTTTTCACTTAAGATCTGGAGACATTACCTATACGGTACCAGATGTACTGTGTTTACCAATCACAAGAGCCTCCAGCACATACTCGAGCAGAAGATGCTCAACATGAGGCAAGGAAGGTGGATGGAGTTACTTAACGACTATGATTGCGAAATTATGTACCAAAAGCCATTAGGATCATTACAACAACCCAAAATACCCCAATGGAAATGGGAACAGATAACAATGGACTTCGTCACTAAGTCACCTCGAACTTCCATAGGTCACGACTCCATTTGAGTTATCGTCGACCAACTTACAAGATCCGTGTGTTTTCTACCTATCCGAGAGGATTACATAATGGAGAGACTTGCTCAAAGCTATATTGAAGAAATTGTGTCGCGTCACGGAGTGCCCATTTCAATTATCTACGACCGAGATTGTCATTTTACATCACGGTTTTGGCTATCAATGCAGAAGGCATTGGGTACCTAACTAAACCTTAGCACGGCTTACCTCCCTCAAACAGACGGGCAAGTGAGTGAACAATTCAAACCTTAGATGATGTGCTACAAGTCTGTGTACTAGACTTCGGAGGAAGTTGGGATGTACACTTACCCCTGATAGAGTTCACTTACAACAACACTTACCACACTAGCATCAAGTGTGCACCATATGAGGCCTTGTATAGACAGAAATGCCGATCACCGTTGTGTTGGCACGAAGTCGGTGAGAAGCACTTGACAAGGCCAGACATCATTCAGAAAAGCTACATTAACAATCGCAGAAAGCCACTAGAATTCCAAACGGGTGATAGAATGTTCCTGAGAGTATCACCTTGAAAAGGACTTGTACGCTTCGGCAAGTATGGCAAGCTAAGCCCACGCTAAATTGGACCATACAAAATCTTGAAACAAATAGGCCCGGTGACTTACGAACTAGAATCTCCCAAAGAGTTGGATGGTATTCAGGACATATTTCGTGTCTCAAACCTTAAGAAGTGTCTAGTTGACAACTCTCATACCTTGCCCTTAGAAGAGTTCGAATCGATGATCGACTACTTTCTTTTAGTGAAGCACCCACTGAAATCCTTAATAGAGGTACCAAACAGTTGAGACGTTATAAGATTCCCTTAGTTGAGGCTCAATGAAATTCTAAACATGGACCTGAGTGAACATAGAAATAGGAAGATTTAATGAGACAAATGTACCACAACTATTCTTGAGTGCTTCGTCACCCAATAGGACCAGTTGAATTTCGGGACGAAATTCATTTCAATGGTGGGATAATGTGACAACCGTCAAAATCTCAGGTTATTACCGTACTCAAATTTCAAATTACGTTTACAGCATTCCTTAAATCCTAGTGAAAATCCTAGGTTATGACTCCGTAGGCTTATCAAAGTCGTAGAACGCCTTAGAGACTGCTTGGTGAACTTTAAATTCCCTTAGATATGTTAAATTAGAGTACTAAGTTCCAAATAAAACAAAGAAAAATCTACCTCTTTATGTCTTCATAAAATCCTTATCGAATCACAAAAATCGAAAATTCCGGTGACTTGACAAGTAAATTCAATCGGACGGTATCCGACCAAATGCGAACGTTGATGAAAACATTTCTATAAATAACTTAAATCTATTTTTAGAAGTTATTTATCACATACTATTATTTTGTTTATATAATACACGAAAAACATAGACGCTTTGCTTAAAACGTCTCAATCGCAACGAAAACGCACGAATCACATTCGGTAACGAAACGAAACTCGATAAATATTTCGACAACTCAAAATAAAGTATTTTAAATAATACTTCAATGAAAAATAATCCCAAACATATCGTGAATTAAAAACGACACAAGAAAAAGTTACGCGATTTAACCGAATAACGAAAATAACGAGCAAACGATCGCAAAACGTAACACAGTCTGTAAATTTAATTAAAAACTCATCCACCATCCTAGTGGGGCCCATGAGAACGACCACCTCTCCCAACCCCCTCTAAATTTTCATGCAAATTTCATCATTTGAACCTCCTCACTTAACCACTCAAATCTCATGCATTCTCCTCATTTCTCACAACTTCACTCTTTCTCATTTGCTCTCACTTCTCTCTAACCTTCATCCTCCCTCTAAAAATCTGAGATAATCTCAGCCTTTACATCACCCTATCACCACCATAATCCACCAAGCAACCACCATCAACCACCATCTAATTCTTCAAGCTTTTACAAAGGAGATTCAAGATTTCAAGACCGCAAGTTCATCTCATTTTACTTCTGTCCTCCCATCATAAAAGCACCTTTGTAAGGACCTTTTTCTTCATCATTTTTATTAATTAAAATGTTAATAAACTCACTCAAAAATATTCATGCCCAAAATTGGCTTAAAAACTACTTTTCATAACTTGAAAATCTCAAAAAGGAAAAGTTTCAGTTCTGTCCAGATTCTTATACGAAATTCACTTGAGTGTTTCTCACTCATTTCTTAATGAAAATTGACTTTTTTGTACTCTAAAATCAATTTCAAGATGTTAGCTTTCAAACCCCATATGCCTCATATTTTTCTGAGTTCATTTGATATTTTTAATAATTTTCGTAAGAAAAGGTGTACAAGCTGTTATACTAAGTCAGAAACTTTTCTCTCAGTGTTTTAATCATAACTGGAGCTTCACACCTCCAAATGACTTGAAACCACCTCTAAAAGTTTACAAATTTTGTTGTCTACAAGTTTCATGTTGACCACTTTTTCTGAAAATATATGAATTTTGCCCAGAAATTACGACTTCATGCATGTATCCAAATCTAACCACAGAAGATAAAAGTAATTATTAAAAATACTTAGACTTCTCCAAAGTTAATGTAAAAATTACTGAAGGTATATGACATATGGAGGAATAACTTGTATTTTTATTGGATTCGATTACGGAGTGTATATTTTTAGAAAAATCCGACAAATTGATGCATTTTCTGGAAAATGTAAAAGTGGACTGATTTTGGGTAACTTGTGAAACCGACACTTATGGACTTGCTATAAAGGGAAAGACTAACTTTTTATGACCCATGAACATATTAAAGGTTTGGGTAAAGTCTCGGGTCAAACCGAGAAGGTTTGACCGAGTAAAAAAAAACGGGGCTCGGTTTCGAAAACGTCAAACTTACTATTTTTGGAAACTTATTTTTTTTGGAAAGAATTGTAAACAAAATGGGTTTAGGTGACTTATTTAGTAACTTGGACCAAAAACGAGACACGAAAACACACCCGAACGAAAAATGACACTTATATTTGAACCGAGACGTAAACCGCAAGACGTTGACACTAAGTATTAAATTCGCGTGACAACCGATAACCACATACTAAGGCAACTCGATAACACATGACATTTACTACCGTAACAGGTACAACAAAACAAATTTAATAATATGTCCTTAAGATCTATTATTACAAACTTTCTCCAACGGGTCGTACACGTTTATTTTCAAAAACAAAAAACAATTGGACATACTAGTTGAGTGAAAAACTAGCTTAAGTAAAGCTTAACTCCTCTCTTACACACAACCTTATACGTTTAGGGCGTTAGAAGGTTGCACTTGGAAACACGCTTACTTGCTTGCTATCTGATTAATTGCTTACTTACTGCTAGACTCAGGTGAGTTCTCACAGCCCCTTTTTACTTGTTTACTATTTTGAGGTGAAAAGCATTATTCTAAACTTTAAATAAATTGGTTGCACTTTTTATGAACTTATTGAACTTTTGTTATGCTACTTATGCGAATTGGTGTATACTACCTATGTGAATTGAGAACTCACATCCCCGATTGGATGTGTAGTATTTACCTTGTCCCCGATTGGACGAAAGGTAACTCATGTCCCTGTGAGGACATCATTGAACACTAAGTCCCTGGTAACCTGTTACACTACTCATTAACTCGTCCGAGAGCCAGACGAGCCGTCTTTGATAATTATGAATAACGTTATTTAGAGTAGACCAACTCTCACTCACATGGCTATGTGTGTGCATGTTATCACTCGCTCACATCCCCGATTGGATGTGTAGAATTTACCTTGTCCCCGATTGGACGGAAGGTAACTCATGTTCCTGTGAGGACATCATTTGGGGCATTCGGTCGGTAATCGGTTTAGTAGTGGCCTCAATTGCATTAGCACGCACGTATTCTACCTTTCATATTCGCAACTATTACAACCAATCATTTTTATTCACGTCATTTATGAACAAAGCTTTTAATTTGTTTGTTTATAACACTAAACCTGTGTACTCACCAACTATAACCATAGTTGACCCTATTGTTTTATCATGCTTTTCAGGAGAACGACAGTAAGGTGCATTCTAGGAGTATATTAGCATGGATGCATGTTCACACGTGTTTGCTTTATTTTGAAACTATGACTCTCTTTTGGAAACTTTAAGAGCTTATTGTAATTTCTTTTGGAACTGTGGTTTGAACTTGTAGTAATTAAGTAATATTTTCTCTAAATTATGTATGGTGTTGCTACTATATCTTATGCATTGTTACCCGGTACTGTTACATCTAGTGTTTTCGCTTTAGCGGGTTGTGACAGGTTTGGTATCAGAGCCTAAGGTTATAGAGAATGCCGGTTTTTCAAACAAAAACCCCAACTATAACCAACATATTTAAATAATATTTTCTTAAAACACCGAAAATATTATCAGTTTAACTAAACCGGGCATATTACTAGTGTAGCTAACCGGTGTGTTGCATTATTAGACCTCAATTATACATAGCCTGATCACCTATGTTTAATTTAGGTAAGATTATGCGAGATACGGAGTAGATATACTACGATTATGTTCAATTTTCTTTCCTACTCAAGTCTTTAAAAAGAAAATTGTTGCGTGTGTGCATTGCATATCGTAGGCATCCATGTAGCACTGTTAGTAACTAAGTATACCTCCATTTTAGTCTTATCATTTCAAGGTTAACATGTTAGTGCATAATGTCAAAGTAGCTTGTTTAAGGTGTTAGTAAAATCTTGTGGTCTTTGTAAAGAGACACTAAGTACATGATAGCAACACTTGGGGTGTTGCTATAGCTACTGTATATATACAGTGGTTGTGTCTTGATTTGTGACTGTTTGTTCTGTCTGTGCTCGAGCAATATTATATGATACTGTAATCGTTTCTGATTAATTATAGAGCAATAGTTTTACTACTCTTGTTTGTATTAAATGGCACTTGATTTCGCATACATAAACTCGTTAAACAATATTTCGCATGTTTAACTTGTGATTCGAACCCAAATATCCGAAGATTGGGAACTACACATCATTTTCCAACACTGCTTACTTGGCAATCGCGCTAGGACACGTCACTAATCGTCCTAGGAACTAAATCTTCTGCTTGTAGTCTTACCTTGTTGCAATCCTCATTCCACGCTGCCATATCAACCGATGATTATGGTTACATCACCATGTCGGCCTTGCGACAACCCACCCAGTACTGAGGAGGAAAGTCTATCCAAAAAAGGACCCACTTGAGGAGGTCCCATCTGAGGATGAACCAATGGAATATGAACCCTACGATAATTCGTCATCTAGGCATGTTACACCTACTTCTTCTACTTCACACTCTCCCTCCCACTCTTATCGAAGACCTATGAATCGCGTGTGCTATACACGACTAGAATGACTAACAGACCACCTCGAACTAGACCTTCCACTATCTATACTACTACTGATACTCCAACCACTAGGACCCGTCGTCGGTCCGATGTCTGTCAATGGAATTAATTACCAGCAACTCTTGAGACTTGGAGAACTGAAGAAGGAATACAGATTCCTACAGAGGAGGAAGAAGCTTTCTACATGCGAATCCGTCTATACGCACATGAACTCGCTCACCATATCGTCCTGGTACTAGCTGCTAGACTACACCACCACGAGAATAGAATAGATACTATTAGTACGTGGAGAAGGGCCTGGAAGAAATCAGAAGATAGTGTCATCCAAGAAAATTCGCAAATATCTGACCGAAGAATGTCTCGCTATTTTTGCACACGTCGTCAAGACAAAGTCAAAGAAAAGACGCATACAAGATGTCCCGGTGGTATGCAACTACCCCAAAGTATTTCCAGATGATCTGCCAGGACTGCCCCGGCATAGGCGAGTTGAATTTCGAATTGATCAGCTGCAAGGAGCCTCCTACTTCTCCAAACTCGACCTACGGTCAGGTTATCACCAATTATGGATTCACAAAGAAGATATACCCAAAACGGCATTCCAAACACGGTACAGGCATTATGAGTTTATGCCTATGCCCTTTGGCCTAACCAATGCTCCTGCGATATTCATGAACTTAATGAACAGAGTCTGCATAGCATACTGGGATAAGTTTGTGATTTTATCGATGACATACTAGTCTACTCGCGTAGTAAAGAGAATCACGATCAGCATTTAGGATAAGTGTTGCAACCACTCAAGGAAGAGAAGTTGTACTCCAAATTCTCTAAGTGAGAGTTTTGGAACAGAGAAGTACACTTCCTCGGTCATATAGTGAACATAGAAGGGATCCATGTGGATCTATCTAAAATTGAGGCGATTGAGAAATGGAAAGTCCCGGCGACTTCTACGGAGATCCGTCAATTTCTAGGATTGGCTGGATACTGCAGAAGGTCCATAGAAAATTTCTCAAAGATCGCCAAGCCCTTGACAGAAATGACCCAAAAGATTAAGGAATAAGTTTGGGATATTGAACAGGAGAAGGCATCCCAAACGCTGAAGGAGAAACTGTGCAATTGCGCCAATCCTATCATTGCCCGAAGTAACAGATTGTGGTATATAGTGATGCGTCACACTTGGGATTGGGCTGCGTTCTGATGCAGAAGAATAGAGTAATTACGAATGCTTCCTGGCAACTCAAGAAAAAAAAAAGGTGAACTGTATTACTCATAACTTGGAACTAGGAGCAGTGGTCTTTTCACTTAAGATCTGGAGACATTACCTATACGGTACCAGATGTACTGTGTTTACCAATCACAAGAGCCTCCAGCACATACTCGAGCAGAAGATGCTCAACATGAGGCAAGGAAGGTGGATGGAGTTACTTAACGACTATGATTGCGAAATTATGTACCAAAAGCCATTAGGATCATTACAACAACCCAAAATACCCCAATGGAAATGGGAACAGATAACAATGGACTTCGTCACTAAGTCACCTCGAACTTCCATAGGTCACGACTCCATTTGAGTTATCGTCGACCAACTTACAAGATCCGTGTGTTTTCTACCTATCCGAGAGGATTACATAATGGAGAGACTTGCTCAAAGCTATATTGAAGAAATTGTGTCGCGTCACGGAGTGCCCATTTCAATTATCTACGACCGAGATTGTCATTTTACATCACGGTTTTGGCTATCAATGCAGAAGGCATTGGGTACCTAACTAAACCTTAGCACGGCTTACCTCCCTCAAACAGACGGGCAAGTGAGTGAACAATTCAAACCTTAGATGATGTGCTACAAGTCTGTGTACTAGACTTCGGAGGAAGTTGAGATGTACACTTACCCCTGATAGAGTTCACTTACAACAACAGTTACCACACTAGCATCAAGTGTGCACCATATGAGGCCTTGTATAGACATAAATGCCGATCACCGTTGTGTTGGCACGAAGTCGGTGAGAAGCACTTGACAAGGCCAGACATCATTCAGAAAAGCTACATTAACAATCGCAGAAAGCCACTAGAATTCCAAACGGGTGATAGAATGTTCCTGAGAGTATCACCTTGAAAAGGACTTGTACGCTTCGGCAAGTATGGCAAGCTAAGCCCACGCTAAATTGGACCATACAAAATCTTGAAACAAATAGGCCCGGTGACTTACGAACTAGAATCTCCCAAAGAGTTGGATGGTATTCAGGACATAATTCGTGTCTCAAACCTTAAGAAGTGTCTAGTTGACAATTCTCATACCTTGCCCTTAGAAGAGTTCGAATCGATGATCGACTACTTTCTTTTAGTGAAGCACCCACTGAAATCCTTAATAGAGGTACCAAACAGTTGAGACGTTATAAGATTCCCTTAGTTGAGGCTCAATGAAATTCTAAATATGGACCTGAGTGAACATAGAAATAGGAAGATTTAATTAGACAAATGTACCACAACTATTCTTGAGTGCTTCGTCACCCAATAGGACCAGTTGAATTTCGGGACGAAATTCATTTCAATGGTGGGATAATGTGACAACCGTCAAAATCTCAGGTTATTACCGTACTCAAATTTCAAATTACGTTTACAGCATTCCTTAAATCCTAGTGAAAATCCTAGGTTATGACTCCGTAGGCTTATCAAAGTCGTAGAACGCCTTAGAGACTGCTTGGTGAACTTTAAATTCCCTTAGATATGTTAAATTAGAGTACTATGTTCCAAATAAAACAAAGAAAAATCTACCTCTTTATGTCTTCATAAAATCCTTATCGAATCACAAAAATCGAAAATTCCGGTGACTTGACAAGTAAATTCAATCGGACGGTATCCGACCAAATGCGAACGTTGATGAAAACATTTCTATAAATAACTTAAATCTATTTTTAGAAGTTATTTATCACATACTATTATTTTGTTTATATAATACACGAAAAACATAGACGCTTTGCTTAAAACGTCTCAAACTCAACGAAAACGCACGAATCACATTCGGTAACGAAACGAAACTCAATAAATATTTCGACAACTCAAAATAAAGTATTTTAAATAATACTTCAATGAAAAATAATCCCAAACATATCGTGAATTAAAAACGACACAAGAAAAAGTTACGCGATTTAACCGAATAACGAAAATAACGAGCAAACGATCGCAAAACGTAACACAGTCTGTAAATTTAATTAAAAACTCATCCACCATCCTAGTGGGGCCCATGAGAACGACCACCTCTCCCAACCCCCTCTAAATTTTCATGCAAATTTCATCATTTGAACCTCCTCACTTAACCACTCAAATCTCATGCATTCTCCTCATTTCTCACAACTTCACTCTTTCTCATTTGCTCTCACTTCTCTCTAACCTTCATCCTCTCTCTAAAAATCTGAGATAATCTCAGCCTTTACATCACCCTATCACCACCATAATCCACCAAGCAACCACCATCAACCACCATCTAATTCTTCAAGCTTTTACAAAGGAGATTCAAGATTTCAAGACCACAAGTTCATCTCATTTCACTTCTGTCCTCCCATCATCAAAACACCTTTGTAAGGACCTTTTTCTTCATCATTTTTATTAATTAAAATGTTAATAAACTCACTCAAAAAGATTCATGCCCAAAATTGGCTTAAAAACTACTTTTCATAACTTGAAAATCTCAAAAAGGCAAAGTTACACTTCTGTCCAGATTCTTATACGAAATTCACTTGAGTGTTTCTCACTCATTTTTTAATGAAAATTGACTTTTTTGTACTCTAAAATCAATTTCAAGATGTTAGCTTTCAAACCCCATATGCCTCATATTTTTCTGAGTTCATTTGATATTTTTAATAATTTTCGTAAGAAAAGGTGTACAAGCTGTTATACTAAGTCAGAAACTTTTCTCTTAGTGTTTTAATCATAACTGGAGCTTCACACCTCCAAATGACTTGAAACCACCTCCAAAAGTTTACAAATTTTGTTGTCTACAAGTTTCATGTTGACCACTTTTTCTGAAAATCTATGAATTTTGCCCAGAAATTACGACTTCATGCATGTATCCAAATCTAACCACAGAAGATAAAAGTAATTATTAAAAATACTTAGACTTCTCCAAAGTTAATGTAAAAATTAATGAAGGTATATGACATATGGAGGAATAACTTGTATTTTTATTGGGTTCGATTACGGAGTGTATATTTTTGAAAAATCCGACAAATTGATGCATTTTCTGAAAAATGTAAAAGTGGACTGATTTTGGGTAACTTGTGAAACCGACACTTATGGACTTGCTATAAAGGGAAAGACTAACTTTTTATGACCCATGAACATATTAAAGGTTTGGGTAAAGTCTCGGGTCAAACCGAGAAGGTTTGACCGAGTAAAAAAAAACGGGGCTCGGTTTCGAAAACATCAAACTTACTATTTTTGGAAACTTATTTTTTTTGGAAAGAATTGTAAACAAAATGGGTTTAGGTGACTTATTTAGCAACTTGGACCAAAAACGAGACCCGAAAACACACCCGAACGAAAAATGACACTTATATTTGAACCGAGACGTAAACCGCAAGACGTTGACACTAAGTATTAAATTCGCGTGACAACCGATAACCACATACCAAGGCAACTCGATAACACATGACATTTACTACCGTAACAGGTACAACAAAACAAATTTAATAATATGTCCTTAAGATCTATTATTACAAACTTTCTCCAACGGGTCGTACACGTTTATTTTCAAAAACAAAATACAATTGGACATACTAGTTGAGTGAACAACTAGCTTAAGTAAAGCTTAACTCCTCTCTTACACACAACCTTATACGTTTAGGGCGTTAGAAGGTTGCACTTGGAAACACGCTTACTTGCTTGCTATCTGATTAATTGCTTACTTATTGCTAGACTCAGGTGAGTTCTCACAGCCCCTTTTTACTTGTTTACTATTTTGGGGTGAAAAGCATGATTCTAAACTTTAAATAAATTGGTTGCACTTTTTATGAACTTATTGAACTTTTGTTATGCTACTTATGCGAATTGGTGTATACTACCTATGTGAATTGAGAACTCACATCCCCGATTGGATGTGTAGTATTTACCTTGTCCCCGATTGGACGAAAGGTAACTCATGTCCCTGTGAGGACATCATTGAACACTAAGTCCCTGGTAACCTGTTACACTACTCATTAACTCGTCCGAGAGCCAGACGAGCCGTCTTTGATAATTATGAATAACTTTATTTAGAGTAGACCAACTCTCACTCACATGGCTATGTGTGTGCATGTTATCACTCGCTCACATCCCCGATTGGATGTGTAGAATTTACCTTGTCCCCGATTGGACGGAAGGTAACTCATGTTCCTATGAGGACATTCTTTTGGGCATTCGGTCGGTAATCGGTTTAGTAGTGGCCTCAATTGCATTAGCGCGCACGTATTCTACCTTTCATATTCGCAACTATTACAACCAATCATTTTTATTCACGTCATTTATGAACAAAGCTTTTAATTTGTTTGTTTATAACACTAAACCTGTGTACTCACCAACTATGACCATAGTTGACCCTTTTGTTTTTTCATGCTTTTCAGGAGAACGATAGTAAGGTGCATTCTAGGAGTATATTAGCATGGATGCATGTTCACACGCGTTTGCTTTATTTTGAAACTATGACTCTCTTTTGGAAACTTTAAGAGCTTATTGTAATTTCTTTTGGAACTGTGGTTTGAACTTGTAGTAATTAAGTAATATTTTCTCTAAATTTTGTATGGTGTTGCTACTATATCTTATGCATTGTTACCCGGTACTGTTACATCTCGTGTTTCCGCTTTAGCAGGTTGTGACAATTCGGGACATCCAAGTTTCAATCCTTGAGGGATCAAAAGCTGGAGGTTTGGTTGTAGAACCATTTCCCTTCTGATAATCAGAGTCTACACAACTGTACTTTACTGATTCCATTGCAGACCTGGTTAATTGAATTTAAACCAACTCTGCTCTGATACCAATTGATAGTCCCGGAATCACTATTACTAAGTGATTTGGAATCGCAAAGTGTAAAGTTTAATTGTAGAAGGGGGGGTTGAATACAATTTAACAACTAATTCGGATTTTAATTAAATTACTTGGTTAGTTGTTAATTGTTTAACAGAAACAGAGTATAACAGATATATAGATATGCAATATCAAAGTAACAAAGTAATAGTAGCTTAAATGGTGAATTATATTGATCATAAAATTCACAAGTGTTGAATGCGGAATGGATTAACCAAAGTTAATCCAATTCAAACACTTAGCTTATCTATTACAGATTGAGAAGAACAGCAGTGGACAAACACGCTGACTGTTCTCTCGCTGGACCGACAATGCGTACTCTAGACAAACTGATCACTGACACACAAGTGATAAGTACGTATTGAACGACTAGCCTCTACAGTACAAAACACTGAACTATTTATACTACAAGAGTTCCTAAAATATCTCCTATAAAATAGGATCTTGGAATGACACGTGTCACTGCTTGATTAGCTTGATCTCTGATAAACCGACATTCTGCGGGTCCCAATTCTGTTACCGCAAATATCTCGTTACCTTAAAACCAATCATTCGTTGCCACGTAATCTTTCGGACATACTTCAAGTTGGAACACTCTTGCTGATGTATAGATAAGTACAGTACTCTTTGTACTTGATGATTGAGAGGCTTTATTGAATAGTCCCTGAAGATGAAGTAATCCTCCTCACTCACTGCGAGCTAACATGCTCTTGTAGAATGACTTGAACTATAGATCTTCAGTGACTAGCTATTATTCTGGCAGTTGCCTTTACTGATTTGAAGATGTAAAGCTCTCGCTGTCAAGATCAGCGACACACAAATTTGAGCTTTAATCTTTGATGTGACCTAAAAAGTCATGTTTTTAGGCACATTATTTTGCACTTATTGGACTTATATTTGGTGAAATTATCTTAAAACATCTATTATTTACTTAAAATCACCTAAGTGGTCCAATTATAGGCATTG
This sequence comes from Helichrysum umbraculigerum, assembly GCA_949592205.1. Taxonomy (NCBI): domain Eukaryota; kingdom Viridiplantae; phylum Streptophyta; class Magnoliopsida; order Asterales; family Asteraceae; genus Helichrysum; species Helichrysum umbraculigerum. The sequence continues at coordinate 16,846,844 of CATIUR010000007.1, read as the reverse complement.
CTGTTAAAATCACCAAAAACATTCGTTTATCACGCAAAACGAGGCAAATAATGTCACCTTAAATATTCCCTTCTTAATTTACTTATGGAATTAGATCTTAATTCATATTTTATGATTCCATAGGGAAATCCAAGACCAGAGGTGAAAGAATCAGAAGAAACGGACGAAAGACGGAGAAGATACAAAGTCTGGAAGCTCGCCGATCGTCATCCGGAACACGCAAAATTTAAACACCTCCAAAATTGGCAAACTCAGTGCCATTAGAAGCGTAACGGAAAAACAAAGCCAACGGCGCAAGAGTCAAGCAAATCGGAGCCCAAACGAAGAAGATACGGACGAACCAAACAACCGAGGAATCAGCGGAGGCCAAACGGAGCACCAACCGCCCCTGGACACCTAGGTACCGTATACGGTACCCTAGGTGCCGTATACGGCCCTATGGGTGCCATATACGGGGGTGTTTGCCTTGTGAGGTGCCGTTTGACCCCCCCTTAGTCCGCTTGTCCCGTATGCTGTTTTGATGCTTGTATTTGATGCTTTAAGGCTTGTACCAAGGCTTTCCTACTTTCCCTATAAATAGCACCTCCATTTCTCATTTTCACACACCACACACTTCTCATCTCATTCTCATTCTCTCTCTAGAATTAGGTTAGCATTCTCTCTCTAGCACTACTCTTAGGAGTTAGAGGAGAATTAGTAGGAAATTAGCGTCCTCTCTCTAGCACTACTCTTAGGAGTTAGAGGAGGATTAGTAGGGTAGCTTTTGTAATAGAGTTGGAACTCTTGGAGGATCTCCTTTGTAATATTGCTCAAGATATTTTGGAGCTCTGTCCGTGTAACCTTTCAATTGCTATTCAATCTACGCATTACTTTCGGTTATTTCTATCCTTATCTTTCATAATGTTGCATGCTATTATTATGTTTGATTTAGGATACATTGCCATGATTAGTGAGTAGATTAGCTATTGTGTTTGTTATGATGTAGTTAGCTTGTTAATACTTTGGGTGATGCTACTTTAAATACAATTGGGATAACATCGTTATGAAACGACAGAGGTAACGTTATACGGCTTTCATTTGTATAGCGCCGGAAACATCACGAATGTGTGTAGTATGGAACGTGGAAGCTATGAAAGTCGTGGGCACAATCCGTTGTGGAATAATGATCCCAATTGTTAAATATTGAAAACCGGTGTACTGTTAACTATACATTTATGATTTTAAACTAAACTATCGCCTTTCCTCCAATAAACGTGGTTAGAACCATTTTTATAGGATATTAAATCCAAAAGACCATTATTAGCGTGTAGTAGATTGGCCCGAGTGCAGGCCATGGTGCGGATAAAAGCTTGTGGGTTTTCTCCTGCTTATTCATTTATGACAAGGAGTAGCTAACCTTGTTCAGACGGTCACTACCTATCTATGTTTTCCAAAATAAACATGGTCTGATTTTGTAACTAGTGGAAATACTGTTTAAACTATCGTATAGTACACCGTGAATTAATCAGGGATTTATTGGGATTGAATCATTAAAGTGAACGGGATGTTTAGCTATCATAGATGGTTTTACTGTAATACAAGCTAAGATATATTGAGTTCAGATGGCTGAAAAGTATGTAATCCAGTTAAAGCCCTAATACGACTAAGTATCCGGTATAACGTTGGAAACACCTTTGGTGGAGTACAAACACGCGAAAACCTTGGAAAGGTCGAAGGCTGTATACTGTATTACATCCTGGCATAGTCTGTGATCCAGGAAAGACCGTAATACGGGTGAATACACAATATAACATTGGAAACACCTATCGTGCAGTACAATTACATACAAACTATGGAAAACCCTGTGGGTCGAAGACTGTATCACAGCCGAATATCTCTGAACTCAATCACAACCATTAATGTATACGTTAATCAGTCACCACCTGTCTTAAATCTTAAATGCCTTGCCTAGCTTAGATATCTCTGTCTGTGTTAAGAAAGATCAGTAGATAAATTGCGGACTGTCGCCTTATTCCTGCACCCCATCTGGAGGGTCACCTAGTCTCGTCACAAGAGACGGTGAGGAGGGTTTCAAGATAGTCTGATCTGATCAGAATCCTGACAGCCTAGTACTCAGTGACATACTGATCGGTTGACCTGATCAGTAGGGTGCTAGTGTTTACACCACAAGGTATCTACGTGAACGCAAGATACAAATCTTAAAAGACGTTTTCAAATATAAAACCCCAAATACAGCATCACCCCACGTAAAAGCTAACGAAGTCATAACAAACACAAGTCCCCTTATACTGATTTAACCTACCACTTTTAATTACTGTTTTTAATTAGTTTAAATTTAATTAGGACCTAAGTATAAACCCCCACTCAAAACTATTTTCAAACCATTGCTAATTTGAACTGTTTGTCCCGACAAGTCGTTTCCCAATACGATTAACTCTTTAGAACGACCCTAGGTCATACTTCAGCTATACAGCTCTAGTAGAACTTAGGTCCCCAGCAAAATATAAAATTTTAAAACTAAACCCGTCGTACTGCTGCCAGTTGCGAAAACGACCGTGACTGCTGGCGGCGTGACAAGTTTTTGGCGCCGCTGCCGGGGAAGTTAATCGTAAGATTCTGAGGCATCCCGACGAACTTTCTCTTTAGTGATACCCGTAGATTAGATTTCTCTCTCGTAACCACCAAAAATTCTTTACCACAATCCACAACGATATTCAACCATATCATCCGGATCTGAACCTCTCATTTTCATACCCGATCATGAGTCGATTATCCGTACCATCCGCAAAGAAAGACGTTCCCGTTTTCCACAAATGGCCGCTCGTGTTACTCTCGCTGACAGCACCAAACCATCAATTGAAGGACGAGGAGGACCGATTAGCTATCCAGTAATAGACGGAGCATCTTTCGAACTCAAATACAACACCATTCAACTCATCAAAGACCAATATCAATTCCATGGTCTACCCCATGAGGATCCTAACGCCCACATTGACAAATTCATTCACGTCTCAAACTCATATAAGTAGAATGGGGTTGAGCAAGATATAGTCCACTTATACTTGTTCCCCTACTCTCTCGCTTCTCGTGCTCTTTCTTGGTTTGAGGAACTTGAGACCGGCTCAATCACCTCATGGACGGATATGGGTAACAAGTTTCTTGCAAATACTTTCCTCCGTCCAAACAGACCAAAGCAAAGAATGACATCGCAAACTTCAAACAAGCTCACGGTGAATCAATCTACTCAGCATGGGAGTGATTCAGGAGTTTACGGAGGAAATTTTGAGAACATCAAATGATAAAGACTGAAAAACTGTACACGTTCTATAACGGTCTTGACCCAAATCATCGCATCACTCTTGACGCTGCTGCTCAAGGAAGTATTATGCTACGCACCGCAGATGAGGCTTGGAAATTGATAGAAAATATGACGATGCACCATCATGACTAGAATACCGATGAACAATCACCGATGGCAGTCTCCAATCCAGCACAAACTGAGATGGTCAAATGTATGGCTGAACAGATCGCAATCCTAACGAGACAAATCGGAGAGATGAAACAGCAACCTCAGCAGGTCCAATCCTTTCAGAATTATGCCAACCCATATCAGGTTGCGTATAAGGACCCTGCCATCTACTACGCCCAAAATCATCCATCTGGCTTTGCTCAAACCTCTCCACCAACTAGACCTATCCAATACCCACAACAACCCCAACTTACCTACAACCAACCATTCTCACCCAACAGACCTTCACCCGACACAATCCAACCTCGTGAACTTGCCACACCAATCACTAATTCAGACAACATGATGATGCAACTCATACAAAGGGTTATGGCTAAACAAGACCAAACTGATATCCTCATAAAGAGCCTTGAAAACAAGTTAGCTCAGCGTCTCGATACTCGACCCCAAGGATCCTTACCTAGCAACGCCGTTCACAATCCACACATTGCGGAGGCTAAGACTTTGAACTCCACGGATACTCAGAGGGCACCGAGCCACTCTAATGTTTCTTCCCCGGTGAAGAACCCTACTCCTGTCCCGATGACAGTCGAGACTCAATCCGTACCTACCCCTACTCAGGAAGTTCGAGTCCCCTTCCCAAATCGTATCGGAAAAAGGTTTAACGTAAAATCTTTCAAACTCGACGGAAAATTCTTAGACACCGTGTCTAGAATCCCTTCCGGCTCTAAATACATCCGACGTATGCTGGCTACTAAAGAAAAGGTACCCGAAGTACCTAAAATCTCTCTCAAAGCCGAATGCTCAGCCATCATTCAGAATTCCCTTCCGAAAAAACTAGGAGACACGGGCCGCTTCACTTTGCCCTGTTCCATCTATCACTCGGGCACAATACACTCCTTGGCCGATCTTGGAGCTAGCATCAACCTCATGCCCTACTCACTCTATTCTAGACTTGAACTAGGACCTCTGCAACCCACTAAGATAAGCGTCCAGCTTGCCGATCAAACAACTCGATATCCTAGGGGCATAGCTGAGAATGTTATGGTTAAGGTTGACAGGTTTTGGTTCCCTATTGACTTTGTAGTGATGGATATACAGGAAGATATCGATATACCCATTATCCTAGGAAGGCCTTTCATGAATACTGCTCGTGTTGTTATTGATGTATACTCGCAGACTATCAGCCTTAGAGCATATGGACAGACTATTGCATTCAAAATCAACAAGGCTGATGAACTACTCGCAGAGCAAGCAGAAATATATGCAATCTCAATGGGCAGGATTACTTCAGATGATGATACTTCTAATTCAGAACCACCAGACATATATGTATCAGAGAAACATACTTGTCTTATATCATCAACAGAAGAATCAAAGTCAGAACAAGAAGAAATGAAAGAAGAACTCGAGGAAGTAGAGGAGGATATATACCAGTCCGCACTACCGCATCACCACTTACCTGATGATAATCTACCAACTAATGAATCACATGATGCAGGATTTGGCATAAATATGGAAAGGCTAATAGCCTCGATCATAGACCCCTCACAACCTCTTGTTTTATCAAAGCAACACCCCAAGCAAGAAATGATGGAATTAAATGGATTCTCTGTAGTTGATCCCAATAGAGCTATCCCTAGAGCTATAAAGGACATTATCTGGGATCTTCTGCACATGCAAAGAGTTACTGTGCAAAGTGTCCCCTTCTTTGCATCTAAGAATCCAAATGTCATCTATCCCCGTAATCCCAGGGTTCCACTTCTGAGCACTTCTGACCATGGAGGTTCCAGCTCCAACTAGACTGAAGGAAGGCAAAGTCAGGCTCTCGACTCTAAAAGCAGCGCTTCTCGGGAGGCAACCCGTGAAATAAAGTCATGCTCTCGACTTAAAAATAGCGCTTCTTGGGAGGTAACCCATGGAATAAGACATAGAAGAGAGTAGAGTATTGATAAATGAAGTAGATCTCCGACTATCCTTCATACTTGGATAAGCCCAAAATGTTTTAAAACATACTCTGAAATACAACTCATTTTGCAAATAAACCACTCGTCTCAGAAAATAGGAAACCATTTTGAAATAACCTAATAATTCATATGTTTCGAGCCTTTGAGGTACTTGCATACTACTTTTATGCATTATGCTCGAACTCGTTTAAAAACACATGATTTGTAGTAGAAAACATCTTTCAAAATCTGAAACAGTGATTTCTTTTTCATTTGCAAAAACAACACCGAGTTTGTAATAAGGGTTTTATCCAACGTGTTCACACTTATGAGATTTCTTCACGAGAATGAGATGAATTGAAGAAATGAGGAAATAATAGCAAGCAGCTTGAAGGCGATCAATGCAGAGGAAGATCCTGGCAACATCTCTCTTCAGCAAATTCAGACTTCCAGCTTCAACGTGGCTCGCTATCTGGGGGAGTATCTGATCCTTTCCTTTTTTATCTGTTTTATCTTGATTCATGTTTATTTTTTTTGTTAATGTGATAATAAAAGTAGTCTATACTCTATCCTAAACTTAACACTAAGTGTGGGATTCCATCCCAAACAAAACACTTGAGAAACATTTTCTTACATGTTCAAACTCTAAGTGTGGGATTTTTCAACCTCAACTCAAGAGAACATTAGGGACAACGTTCCTCTAAGTGTGGGATAGCAGTTATAGAATACCTTAGTTTGTTTTAATGATTTTAGTTCAAAATAGTTAACACAGAAAATGTTCCTCTAAATTTTTCAAAATTTTTCAATTTTCAAAACCATTTTTCAAAAGAAAAACGAGTTTAATCATCCGATTAACTCTGAATTTTTTAATCTTAATGTTTTTAAGAGAAGTCATTTTCAAAATATGAATAAGTTGTTTTAAAATCTAAGGAAAATAAGTTAATAATTGCTTAAGCAAGAAATGATAATCTAATAAGAACATGACTAGGCACATACAACCTATTTTGCAGTGAGGACTTGAGCCTTAAAAGCATTCATCTTTAATGCTACATTGTTCATTTCTTGTGTGTGCCGATGCATGTATATCTGAATTAGAACTTGCTCTTGACATACGCTTCGAGACCATATTGGTGAGTACCGTACGCGGTACAGGTGCAATTAGATGACCTTGACATTCCTTAGGATTTAACCCACTTTTTAGCCTTCTCTTTCAAGCCCAAAACCCTTTCCGATGCTCATTTTTAGCATCGATGATCCACTTAGTAAACCCTGTTGAGCCTAAACCTTTTCGTTTCATAAAACCCACATGTTTAAACCCCTACTTTCCCAAATATCCCTAACTTATCCTAGAATTTCTGAGGTTATGAGGAACGCTTTTTAGAAACATCCCTTCAAATTGTCTTACTCTCTCGTGTTCTCCAAAAAAGAAATATCCTTGGTGTGAAAAATTGACACCATGAAAAGACTCGAAGAAGAAAGATGAGAAGAAGTATTTCTGTATTTAATAATCCTTGGAAGTTCTCTGGCAAAGAAGTTCTGAAAGAAAAAGAAAAAAAAGAGAAAATCAGAAAAAGAAAATAGAAAAAAATAAAAGAAAATAAAGCTAGTACTTAGAAGTATCGCCCTAAAAGAAGAAGATCCGATAGAAGACAAAATCTACTTTACTTTCATCCGTTTCTAAATTAAGTTTTTCGTGACCTTAGGAGTCCTAAGATAAGCAACACCCTTACACCCAAAATTTCCACTATCCATACCCCTTAACCCTTACAAAAAATACAACCCCTGAATGTCTTGGGATAATTAGCATCGTTCTCACATAAGTGGTGGAGATCCGATTCTCGATTAAGCTTATGACGATGAGTACTGCATGACTGGCTAATTGAGCGATTTCTTTGTTTAGAATATTAGGAAACCCGAAACACTCTTGAGTGAATTGAGTGACCACCTTAGTGAGATCGCCTGGTCATGTATACTCCAGGATCACGAGATTTGGAAGTATGCTTAAAGAGAATCATTACTTGTTTCTGAAATGATTATCTTATCTTTCCTGATGTTTTTAGAGCAAATATATGAATATGAGAAAATGATAACTTTTAGAAATGTTCTGACTCACCCCAAAACCAGATTTTTAAAATATCTTTTTCACGAGGCATGGATGTATTGCTTGAGGACAAGCAACGTCTAAGTGTGGGATACTTGATGTGACCTAAAAAGTCATGTTTTTAGGCACATTATACTGCACTTATTGGACTTATATTTGGAGAAATCATCTTAAAACATCTATTATTTACTTAAAATCACCAAAGTGGTCCAATTATAGGCATTGCTGTTAAAATCACCAAAAACATTCGTTTATCACGCTAAACGAGGCAAATAATGTCACCTTAAATATTCCCTTCTTAATTTACTTATGGAATTAGATCTTAACTCATATTTTATGATTCCATAGGGAAATCCAAGACTGGAGGTGAAAGAATCAGAAGAAACGGACGAAAGACGGAGAAGATACAAAGTCTAGAAGCTCGCCGATCGTCATCAGGAACACGCAAAAGTTAAACACCTCCAAAATTGGCAAACTCAGTGCCATTAGAAGCGTAACGGAAAAACGAAGCCAACGGCGCAAGAGTCAAGCAAATCGGAGCCCAAACGAAGAAGATACGGACGAACCAAGCAACCGAGGAATCAGCGGAGGCCAAACGGAGCACCAACCCCCCCCCCCCCCGGACACCTAGGTACCGTATACGGTACCCTAGGTGCCGTATACGGCCCTATGGGTGCCGTATACGGGGGTGTTTGCCTTGTGAGGTGCCGTTTGACCCCCCCCCCCCTTGGTCCGCTTGTCCCGTATGCTGCTTTGATGCTTGTATTTGATGCTTTAAGGCTTGTACCAAGGCTTTCCTACTTTCCCTATAAATAGCCACCTCCATTTCTCATTTTCACACACCACACACTTCTCATCTCATTCTCATTCTCTCTCTAGAATTAGGTTAGCATTCTCTCTCTAGCACTACTCTTAGGAGTTAGAGGAGAATTAGTAGGAAATTAGCGTCCTCTCTCTAGCATTACTCTTAGGAGTTAGAGGAGGATTAGTAGGGTAGCTTTTGTAATAGAGTTGGAACTCTTGGAGGATCTCCTTTGTAATATTGCTCAAGATATTTCGGAGCTCTGTCCGTGTAACCTTTCAATTGCTATTGAATCTACGCATTACTTTCGGTTATTTCTATCCTTATCTTTCATAATGTTGCATGCTATTATTATGTTTGATTTAGGATACATTGCCATGATTAGTGAGTAGATTAGCTATTGTGTTTGTTATGATGTAGTTAGCTTGTTAATACTTTGGGTGATGCTACTTTAAATACAATTGGGATAACATCGTTATGAAATGACGGAGGTAACGTTATACGGCTTTCATTTGTATAGCGCCGGAAACATCACGAATGTGTGTAGTACGGAACGTGGAAGCTATGAAAGTCGTGGGCACAATCCGTTGTGGAATAATGATCCCAATTGTTAAATATTGAAAACCGGTGTACTGTTAACTATACATTTATGATTTTAAACTAAACTATCGCCTTTCCTCCAATAAACGTGGTTAGAACCTTTATGACAAGGAGTAGCTAACCTTGCTCAGACGGTCATTACCTATCTATGTTTTCCAAAATAAACATGGTCTGATTTTGTAACTAGTGGAAATACTGTTTAAACTATCGTATAGTACACCATGAATTAATCAGGGATTTATTGGGATTGAATAATTAAAGTGAACGGGATGTTTAGCTATCATAGATGGTTTTACTGTAATACAAACTTAGATATATTGAGTTCAGATGGCTGAAAAGTATGTAATCCAGTTAAAGCCCTAATACGACTGAGTATCCGGTATAACGTTGGAAACACCTTTGGTGGAGTACAAACACGCGAAAACCTTGGAAAGGTCGAAGGCTGTATACTGTATTACATCCTGGCATAGTCTGTGATCCAGGAAAGACCGTAATACGGGTGAATACACAATATAACATTGGAAACATCTATCGTGCAGTACAATTACATACAAACTATGGAAAACCCTGTGGGTCGAAGACTGTATCACAGCCGAATATCTCTGAACTCAATCACAACCATTAATGTATACGTTAATCAGTCACCACCTGTCTTAAATCTTAAATGCCTTGCCTAGCTTAGATATCTCTGTCTGTGTTAAGAAAGATCAGTAGATAAATTGCGGACTGTCGCCTTATTCCTGCACCCCATCTGGAGGGTCACCTAGTCTCGTCACAAGAGACGGTGAGGAGGGTTTCAAGATAGTCCGATCTGATCAGAATCCTGACAGCCTAGTACTCAGTGACATACTGATCGGTTGACCTGATCAGTAGGGTGCTAGTGTTTACACCACAAGGTATCTATGTGAACGCAAGATACAAATCTTAAAAGACGTTTTCAAATATAAAACCCCAAATACAGCATCACCCCACGTAAAAGCTAACTAAGTCATAACAAACACAAGTCCCCTTATACTGATTCAACCTACCGCTTTTAATTACTGTTTTTAATTAGTTTAAATTTAATTAGGACCTAAGTATAAACCCCCACTCAAAACTATTTTCAAACCATTGCTAATTTGAACTGTTTGTCCCGACAAGTCGTTTCCCAATACGATTAACTCTTTAGAACGACCCTAGGTCATACTTCAGCTATACAGCTCTAGTAGAACTTAGGTCCCCAGTAAAATATAAAATTTTAAAACTAAACCCGTCGTACTGCTGCCAGTTGCGAAAACGACCGTGACTGCTGGCGGCGCGACAATCTTCCTCAGCATATCAATTCCTTGAGAGTAGAATGAATGACGATCAGCGAAACCAAACTTCAGTAACAAAAGCTTTGATACAATTCATTTCTTCATCGAGTAGTGTTAAGTTGAGTTGGTCAGCGACCAGCGACTCAACATGGTCAGCGACCAGTGACTCAACAATACTGGATTATCCCAAGCGAGATCCTGATATTTTCTCTGAACATATCAAGATTTGTTTCAGGATCTTGAGAGATAGGAATCCTGAACCAAAGATCATGAAAATGGTCATGATGTTTACAGGCTATTCGAAAGACTCTGACACTATTGTGTCATCATAAAGTGTTAGTAACGTTTTCACGTTACTTTGGCAATCTTTGATGTTGTCATATTACAGGATATAGTCATCATCATTGATGGTTTTTAGTATGCTTCCTAATCTGAAGTATGTTTCAGGATCCTAAGATATGGGAATCCTCCCATTATCTCGAAAGATCTACAGATATGATCAGAATAAGCATGTTTTGGAAGAATCTCCTAAGTATCCTAAAAATAGGTTATCTTAAGTATATCCTGAGGGAATCTCCTCAGAATCCTGGTCATAAGTATAAAACAGATACATACTGGGGGAATCTCTCCAGTATCTTGAAGACAGAGGATATATGAATCATAATCTTATTGGTAGCCTTGGTTTCTTTGGCTTCCTTCTTCTTTGAGTATCTTGAATAACTTTCAAAATTCTAACATTACTTTGGAATTTTATGATTGAAATTCTGTTCCAGGATCCTAGAATATTGGAATTCTGAGTACAGGATTATTTCAAATATATCTTGAGAGAATCTCCTCAAGATTCTGAGTGTATAGATGAAATAAACATATATTGGGGGAATCTCCCCAGTATCCTGAAGAAAGAGGATAAATAAAAAGATGATAACACACATCAAATGAGAAGGCAGCCTCCCTGCTCCCTTTTTATCCATCGTCTTCATCCATGGTGAGTTTTCCTCACTACCAAGAACTTATCTTTTCAGATTGTTCAATGAGAATCAAAAGGAGCCTTTGTATGCTCTCTCTCTCTCTATATATATATATATATACATTTATCATCAGAGTTTGAGCCTTGCTCATCACTGAAGCCCATCTTGTTAGATGGCATCCATTCGATTTACACCACCCTTGGTCTCTGTTTTGGTCAAAAATTACCAAAAGCAATTAAGTGATCAAAATTTGTTTGTGAGGTCAGGTGTAAAAATTACTATCAAGGCAATTACGTAGAAACACGATTACCTCTATTAGTAAGTAAATGTTTTGTGTCAAAAAGATGTATTAACAACGAAGATCCTTATTGAACAAACGAGTTAATATCAAAACTTAAGAGCAGATTAAGGATAATTGCAATTTGACGATAGAAATGTAAGTAAAATGTGATTGAAGCAAAATAAATAATAAATAAGCAAAATCGACACGATGATGTACGAGGAAAGCCCTTGATCAAGGTTGATCGCCGGCACAAAACCTCGGGAAGGATCAAACGATCCTTGCCTTTGTAAATCTTATTAAAATAAAAGTAATGAATTACAAAGTAAGAGCACAAGGATGATCGGCTAAGTGAAAGTGTGTGAATCTAGCTAAGTGTTGATGAAATGATTGTAAAATAAAGAAATAGCCGAGTGTTTATGTGATTTGCAGGTGTGAGTAGTGATAAAACGTTAACCTAATCGATCACCCAAGCCTCGTTTAAATACTAAGAGTGTATAACAATAATTCCGAGAAATCAGGGATCCTCCGAGGAATGATGAAGACTCCCAACGTCTCTTTTGACTTCATTTTACACGTGCGTAAGACTTCGTCTTCATGAAATCGTATCAGATCCTCTTCACATAATCCGGAGCGTATCTCATTAACGCGTTTCTTCTAAGACCTGGTCAATACTCAAGAAAAATAAACGTGTTATATAGTTCAAGATCCTTAACTAAGATAAGTCCAGGATCCTGAGCTATGTGTACTCCGAGATTGATCATAGGATCCTTAAACAAATATCTTCCTGGTCCAGAATCCTGCATAATTGTGTTAGATAAATATGTCCTGAATAGGATCCTGCAAGACAAATAACAAAGATACTCCCAGGATCCTCAGTTATATCCGTGATCCTGAATGCAGACTTATAAACTATCATTATTCTAAGGTACGAATGTAAAATACAAATGACTTTCATACCTGAGATACGTGTATATGATGCTAATTAGGATCCTGCAAAGTTAGATAAAAATCTAACCACAACAATTGCCCCCGAAGTTATAACGTTTATAAGGATCCTTAACGTTGTAACTTCCCGCTTAAATCGAGTTAGGTAGTTGCACGGATAACTGTGCCTGGATACTTATAGCTATCCTGACGCACATCATATCACACTTAACTTCCACTCCGTCTTCTTCTCCACACGTTTTCAGGTATTACCTTTCTCTCTTCTTTTTCGTTTTTCGTTAATTATGAAACCCGTAACTAGAAGTGACCTTCCTGAATTCACCGATCAGAAAATGATCTCCGATCCTGTCCCATCTTCATTATCCGGTCCCGATTTAGAAAAACTTAAGAGCGCTTTCCCCAGAAACACCATTTTCCGACCTCATGATCCTAGTCTCCATGCTGATCATCGATCGGATCGATGGATATGCTTCCCTGAATTTCCCTTTACTTTAGGACTCCGCTATCCATTCCCGGAGATTTTTAGCGATTTCTTCGGCATGACAGGGTTATGTTATTCGCAAGCAATGCCTATGATTTGGCGCACCCTTTTCGTCATTCATTCCGTCAATGAATCTCATCATACTCAGCTTGAAATTCCTGGAGTAGCCCAAACCTACCATCTTCGATCACACGGTTCGAATTACTTTCTCTTTAAAATCAAGCCCAAACGTAAACACCTCGTCCTTTGCGCCACTCAGAACAATCCTAACTGGAAAGAGAGATTCTTCTTCGTTGATCGCAGATCTCTTCCTGACGAAGAATTGATCCCCACTTTTTGGCTCACAAAGGGTAGGGTCAGAATTACCTTAGGATTTAACTTTACATGTTTCTCTATTTCTAATTTGCTTAGTTCTCTCGCAGCTGTCTTCGAAAATTTGGCTCCTCCTCTTTCTAACACAGAGGAATTGATTCAGAAGTTCCTACAAGTTCCCGAGAGCGTCAGGACATTTTCATCTCCTTCTTTATCAGAAATTATGAAAACTGAGAAAATTATTCCTACTTCAGCAGGTAAATTTCAAATCCCTTTCTTAGGAATGCTTATCTCTTATTTATGTAACAATTTTACTCTTCTATAAGCAGCATCCTATTTCTCCTTGTCGGACATTGACGACGAGGATATACCGATCAAAGTGGAGAAATCAGCCCCTGAATCCAGTAAGGCAAAAAACCCTAACCCTCGCACCAGGTCAACTGTCAAGAAAAGGAAAGCTGTTATTTCTGAGGATCCTGACGAGCCCATTCTGGACTTTGAGCAGGTATATTCCATTTAGCCTATTTAATCCCACAATCAAACTCTTTTTTCTGCATATTTATTAGCATTTGTTCAGGCTATGGAACAGGCCACAACACGCTATAAAGAAAAAGAAGAGATGATCGAGAGCATGAAGAAGTCAGCTGCTGTTGCTGCAGAATTTGCCGCTCAAAAGATAGCCTCCTTGAAGAAAGAGGTTAAGGACGCCGAGGATTATGCTGCTCAGAAGGAAATCGATGCCCAGAAAAGAATTGATGAAGGGCGAGAGGTTATGATTGCTGTTGTTAAGAAGGATGCAGCCGCTGCTGTGCTCAAGGCCAGGATCCTCATGGCATCTGAAGCAAGTGCCAAAGGTTTGGACACATCTTTCTGGAACCTTGAAGCTTGGCAAGAGAAGCTGGCAAAGCTAAAAAGTGAGAATCCAGAAATGGGGGACCTCTTGGATGGCAACAGTGGTAAGGCTCTCAAACCGTCAACCAATAAGGCTTCTAAAGTGTCTCCTCAAAAAACAGCAATCCAGGTTGATGATGTGGAGATGGATGATCCTGAACCAATGAAGGAGATTCCGGAGGAATGCACACCTGCGGAAGAAAGCAACACAATGGGCGAGGAAGGCAAATGACTAGCCAGAGCCCATATTCTACTTTCAAGTATTTTATTTTCATGGTCTGTGGTAACAAACAATTTAATTTGGGATGAGGTTGACCTGGAATGGTCAACCATGGTTGTGTCGCATGTGGTTCATGTTGGTCACAAGACAATTTTAATTTCCTGCGTTTCTTTTGAACTTTAATCTTAGGATTGTGCAATCCTTAGATCTTTTGCTGTTAATAATATTAGGATATTATCTACATCTTGTGTCTTCAGTGTACTGAGGAGATTCCCTGAGTATACATATATATATTTGCTTAGAAATAGGATCCTGAGGAGATTTCCTCAAGATATATTCACGACGTTGAGAGCATTCCCTCAACACCTATTTATCATCACAGGCTTCGAGGATCCTTAACTGGACTTGAGATAACGACGGGATAGGGATCCTAAGATTCAAGGATCCTTAACCGTATTTCATATAAACTGGATTTTAGGATCTTGAGATTTCAAGATCCTAAAATAAACTGACGATGATGAGGAACTTCCAATGAGTAATTCCTGTAACATATAGATGCGAATAATTTGTCAAACAATTGTGAAAACAATTTATTTTTTGAAAAAATGTTGCGATCTTAAAAAGATTTTGCGATCCTTAGATCAAAACAGCTTTTGATAATCATGAAAACATTAGGGCTAATAAAGTTATTTATTAGACTTAACCAATGAAAATTTTGATAAATGTGAATACATTATAACCATTGGATAGTTTATGAAAACTATAAAAGTGACATGTAAGTGCCAAACCATTAGGTAATGTGAAAACATTACAAACCGTTTGATTCTTGGGCTACGCCATTTGAGACATGAAAATGCCTAACCAATTGGTAATGTGAAAACATTACAAACCTTAGAGTGACGTGAAAATGACACAAACCTTAGATCGATACGTATAGTGCACATCAGTATCGACATTCGTTAGCGTTTGATCTATAGGCCAACGGAAATGAAGTTGTCGGGTACCAGAGGCATCACCGATTCCCTAACCATGGCACTATAATCAAACATCGTGCGCACCCGGCGAGGTGTCAAAACCCTTTTCGTAGAGAGGTGTTTATCCGTACGGAAACCACTAAACCTTAGAGAATCGCTGGGATCCTTAACGGAGGAGAGGTGGCCAACCCCTAATCTTCATTCCATGATCCTTAAATGTATGAACTACAACAAATACAAAATCTTTGGTAAAGGTGGGTGTTAGTTTGCCTAACACCCCTCCGATGCTTAAGTCAGTAGGGTATTTAATGAGAATAATAATTACAATTAACTTTCATGCATATATATATAATTATAATACACACATACATATATAGTAAAAAGCATTAAAATCAATGAAAAGTCAAGGATCACAGGAGTACCTTTTACGTCGAATAAAAACATTCAACTTACATATGATAGAGCTTCAAATGAATGGCATTCCAGGATCTCGGAAGTAGTTCACCATCCATATTGGCCAACCAATATGCCCCCTTTCCAGCATCCGAATCTATCAAATATGGACCTTCCCACTTTGGTGCTAGCTTTCCTTCTGCAGGATTCTTAGTATTCTGAAATACTTTCCTTAATACCAAATCTCCTACTCGAAACCTTCTTATCCTGATATTCTTGTTGCAGGATCTCGAAATTCTCTGTTGGTATGCTGCAATCCTGAATTTAGCACGATCCTTTAATTCATCCACAGTGTCCAGATCCTAAATCAACGCTTCCTTGTTTGCTTCCAAGGTCTGCATCCGGGATCTTGCCGTCGGGATTACCATCTCCGTTAGGATCATAGCTTCAGATCCAAACACCAAAGCAAAAGGAGTTTGCTTAGTTGCCTCCTTTTCAGTGGTCCTATTAGCCCATAAAACAAAAGGCAATTCTTCAGCCCATCTTCCTTTCTTAGCATCCAGCCTCTTCTTCAGATTGTTGATTATAATTTTATTGCTAGATTCTGCTTGTCCATTGGCTTGAGGATGGACTGGAGTTGAAGTTATCATCTTGATTCCCCAACTTTCACAAAACTTAGTTGTTCTTCTTCAAATAAATTGAGATCCATTGTCACATACTATTTCTGCCGGGATCCCAAACCTTGTAAGGATATTTCTCTTGATGAATGAGATAACATCTTTTTCCTTTACTTAAACAAATGCTTCAGCTTCAATCCATTTTGAAAAATAATCTGTCATTGCAAGCATAAATACTTTTCCTCCTGGAGCAACTGGTAGTTTTCCAACAATATCCATTCCCCATTTCACAAACGGCCATGGTGAGATAATCGGATGCATCGGTTCTGCTGGTTGATGATGGATGTTTCCGTGTCTTTGACAAGCATCACATCTGCGAGCAAAATCCATGGAATCCTTCTTCATAGTGGGCCAGAAGTATCCTTTCCTTAAAACTTTTGAAAATAATGCTCTGCCTAGAGAATGATTCCCACAATCGCCTTCATGTATATCCTTGAGAACCGCTTTTGCTTCAGGATCCTCAAGGCATCGCAATAATGGTCCTGCAAGTGATTTTTTATACAATATACCATTTTCAATAGTAAAACGGGATACCTTTAATTTGAAGGCTTTAGGATTATTTTCATCCTTAGGGATCACATCGTGTTGTATATATTCCATGATCGGCTGCATCCATGATCCTGACTTGCCCCTAGAATCTGATCCATTCGATTTGTCTCCAGGTTGAGGATCCTCAATGTCACACACTTGCTCTTCATTGTGATCCTTATCAGCGATAGCAGGCGCTGCAATATGGATAATTGGTATTTTAACATCCGGTGGGATCCTTAAGCTTGACCCCAGATTTGCCAAAGCATCCGCTTCAGTATTATCCTCACGTGGTACCTGTTGTATGTCGAAGATCTCGAAGCTACCTGCAAGATCCTTAACAATCTCCAAATACGCAGCTAATCTATCTACTTTTACAGTATAAGATTCATTATAATGATTAGCAATTAATAATGAATCAACATACACATTTAAGTATTTTATTCCAATATCCTTAGCTAATTGTAATCCCCCAATTAATGCTTCATATTCTGCCTCATTATTTGTAGCTTGAAATTCACATCTTATGGCTTGAGGCATGATATCACCTTGAGGTGATTTTAATACAATTCCTAATCCAGTCCCTTTTACATTAGAAGCACCATCAGTATATAATGTCCATCTTTTACTTATTTGATTTAGTTCTTGCACTTCTAAATCTACTTCATTTTGGAGATCACTGGTAAAGTCAGCAATAAAATCCGCTAGGGCTTGAGATTTAATTGCGTTCCTAGGTTCGTAGATCAGATTATAAGCACTTAATTTTACAGACCATTTAGCTAAACGTCCTGACATTTATGGTTTTCTCAAAACGTTTTTGATAGGGTAATTGGTTCTCACATATATAGGGTGTGTCTCAAAATAATGCCTAAGTTTAGTTGATGCCATGACTAATGCAAGTATAAGTTTTTCGAGATGAGAATACCTGGTTTCAACATCTAATAGGCTTTTACTTACATAGTAAACAGGATGTTGTTGTCCTTCATGATCCTTCACGAGTACTGCACTTACGGCATTCCGGGATACTGATAAATAGAGAAACAGTGGTTCCCCATTCTCAGTCTTCATCAATAAAGGAGCTGTTGACAAGTAATCCTTTAACTCTTGAAACGCAGCTTCATGCTTTTCTCCCCATTCGAACTTTTTACTTTTCTTTAGAATATCATAGAATTCCTTGCATCTGTCTGAGGATCTTGAAATAAAACGGTTCAGAGCTGCTATTCTTCCCGTTAATCTTTGTATATCCTTGGGACTCGATGGAGATTTTAGATTCAGAATAGCTTTGATCTGTTCTGGATTAGCTTCTATCCCTCTCTTGGTCACCATATATCCCAAGAACTTTCCTGCCCCCACTCCAAAGTGGCATTTTGCAGGATTAAGCTTCACGTTGTAGCGATCCAGGATGTCAAAGGCCACCTTGAGATCCTGAAGATGATCCTCAGCTTTCTTTGACTTTACTACCATATCGTCAATGTATACTTCCATTGTGCTTCCCAATTGGTCTTTGAACATCATATTGACTAGCCTTTGATACGTTGCACCTGCATTTTTAAGACCAAAGGGCATAGCAATATAACAATATATACCTGTGGGGGTTATGAAGGCTGTGTCTTCCTGGTCTGAAGGTTCCATCTGAATTTGTTGAAATCCTGATGAAGCATCCATGAAGGTCAGGATCTCATGCCTAGCTGTAGCATCCACCATTGAATCTATATGAGGCAACGGGAAAGGATCCTTCGGGCAGGCTTTATTGAGATCCATATAGTCCACACACACACTCTCCATTTCCCATTCTTCTTTTGTACCACCACCACGTTTGCCAACCATCTTGGAAACTTTACTTCCCTTATCATGCCAGCAGCAAGTAATCTTTCAACATCTGCCTAGATAATAGCATTCCTTTCCGGTGCGAATTTTCTTCTCTTTTGTTGGACCGGCCAGAAACTATTATCAATTCCAAGTTTATGAGTTATAACATCCTTAGATATACCCGTCATATCACCTGGTTTCCAGGCAAAGGTTGATCTCCTCTGATTCAAGAATTTCATCAGATCCTGCTCAAGATTTTCTGGGATGCTTGATCCTATAAGCACCTTTTCTTCAGGATCCTTCGGGCTCAGCGGCACTTCTTTGACGTCCTGCTCCTTCGTATCCAGGACATCCCATGCCTTGTTCTTTAATTGCTATGCTGACGGAGGCTTGGTAGCAGGTTTCATCGATGTTGTATAGCAATCCTTTGCTTCTTGTTGGTCACTGCTGATCTTGACCACCCCCCATGGAGTTGGTAATTTGACACATTGATGATACGTCGAGGGTACTGCCTTCATATCATGCAACCAGGGTCTCCCTAGGATAATGTTATAGCTTGACAGACAATCCATAACACAAAACTTTTGAATGGAGTTCACCTCTTCAATGTAGATCAGCAACTTGATATCACCAACTGTGTTCTTCGCTTCCCCACTAAATCCTACCAATACAGTGGATCTCGAGGTGATCTCTGATTCTGGAATACCCATTCTTTTCAAAGTTTCTAGACGGATGATGTTGACTGAGCTTCCTCCATCAATCAGGATCCTTCACACAAAATGATTGGCAACATAGAGAGTAATAACCAAACCATCATGGTGAGGATCCTGAACGTCTTCTAAATCATCCTCGTCAAATGCTATGAACCTCTCGTCTTTCTTCATGGAAGTCCTTGTAGGTTTATATGGTTTAGCTGACTTGGACTCCCTTGCGTGCCTCTTTGCTACGGAATAAGAAGTACCACATATGTTAGAACCACCAGAAATAAAATTGATTACCTTGGCATCTAAAGGTGGGGATCCTGCTCTGGTAAGGATCCTGTGATTATCCTGAGGCTCAGGATCCTGAACTCTGTCATGATCCTTTGCGTGATCCTTCTTTTTTCCAAGCAGATCCTTTAAGTATCCTTTGTTGAGCAGATGACTGATCTCTTTCCGGAGAGCTATGCAATTCTCAGTTGTGTGGCCGAAATCCTCATGGTAAGCACACCACTTAGACTTATCCTTCCATGCGTAAGGTTTATCATTCTTCTTTGGCCATCTTGCCTTGTCCCCTAGATCCTGCATGGCACACAATATATCTGTTGTATCCACAGAAAAATTATAATCAGTTATTTTAGGATATTCTTCATCATCCTCTTCAACAGCATTCACACGACGATCCTCATTTCTGGAATAAGGTTTGTTCCTGTTTGATCTAAATGAGGATGAGTCTGATTTCCTGTTGGGTCTATCATATGCTGATTGAGTATCCACTCTCTTCTGTATCATCGCGTCCTCTTCCAATCTGATGAACCTCAAAGCTCTATTTCTGACTTCATCAAGGTTCCTGCAAGGATTCATAACAAGATCCTCGTAAAATGGGGAATCTCTTTTGATCCCCATCTTGAAGGCTTGTACAGCAGTAGGCATATCCAAATTAGGTATGTTCAAGGATTCTCTCCCAAACCTTCCTACAAAATCTCGAAGAGATCCATTAGCTTTTTGGACAATTCTATATAAATCAGTAGTTAGTTTTTCAAATGTTCTACTGCAAAAGAATTGATTATTAAATAAATTAACTAAATGAGCAAATGAAGTAATAGAGTAAGGAGGAACGTTCAACAGCCATTTTAGTGCGGATCCTGTGAGAGTGGAGCCAAAGCCCTTGCATAAGCATGCTTCTTTAAGATCAGAAGGAATTGGGATGATTTCCATCCTCTCCCTGTATTGTGCAATGTGCTCATCAAGATCCGTTGTCCCATCATACAACTTCATATTAGGTGTTTGGAATCTCTTTGGGATCTCAGCATCACAAATAGGTGGTGCAAATCTTGAGATCCTGTGTGCTGTTGGAGCAACTTCTGGAATTGGTTGTACAACTCCGGGAACGCTTGATATCATATCCTTCAACTTCTGTATTTCTCTTACCATTATAGGGCTAACTCCAGGATCCTGAAAATTGTTAGTCCCAACAGTATTATTATAAGCAAAATTATTGAACATGTTACTACCGTCAGGAGTCCTGTATGAGGATCCTGGATTAGATTGCTGACCCCTTGACGTGGAAACTCCTGTAGCATAGATTGGATCCGGGATCCTAGCGCTCCCTTGCATGGATACAAAGTCTCCTTGATGCTCCATGGATGGAGGAGTGCCAAAATCAAGGATCCTGCTTCGGATAGGAGTAGTAACTTGAGAAGCTGGAACATTGTTCCTAACCCTCATATCCTCCACATCCTTTCTCAGGATTTCGTTGCTTCTCTCCACTCGTTGAAGCTGCTCCTTAACCTGCGTAAACATAGACACGATATCCCAGTTAGCAATCATAACAGGGTCTGGATCCGAAAAGAATCCAGCCCCCAAGGAAGTGGATCCAGCCGAAGATAGCCTCTGATAGACATTTTGCGGCTGTTGTTGAGATGATGTGAGAGGTGGAGCAGGTGGAAGAGTGGTTCTAGCAGATGATGATGATGGCACGGTGGATGATGTAGATCGTCCTTGCCTCGACATTTTTGACAAAAATCTTTGAAAAAGACGACCTCAACAAGGATCTTAACAAAAGTTTGATTAAGCAAAACACCAAATGCCCCACGGTGGGCGCCAAATTGTTTTGGTCAAAAATTACTAAAAGTAATTAAGTGATCAAAATTAGTTTGTGAGGTCAGGTGTAAAAATTACTATCAAGGCAATTACGTAGAAACACGACTACCTCTATTAGTAACTAAATGTTTTGTGTCAAAAAGATGTATTAACAACGAAGATCCTTATTGAACAAACGAGTTAATATCAAAACTTAAGAGCAGATTAAGGATAATTGCAATTTGACGATAGAAATGTAAGTAAAATGTGATTGAAGCAAAATTAATAATAAATAAGCAAAATCGACACGATGATGTACGAGGAAAGCCCTTGATCAAGGTTGATCGCCGGCACAAAACCTCGGGAAGGATCAAACGATCCTTGCCTTTGTAAATCTTATTAAAATAAAAGTAATGAATTACAAAGTAAGAGCACAAGGATGATCGGCTAAGTGAAAGTGTGTGAATCTAGCTAAGTGTTGATGAAATGATTGTAAAATAAAGAAATAGCCGAGTGTTTATGTGATTTGCAGGTGTGAGTAGTGATAAAACGTTAACCTAATCGATCACCCAAGCCTCGTTTAAATACTAAGAGTGTATAACAATAATTCCGAGAAATCAGGGATCCTCCGAGGAATGATGAAGACTCCCAACGTCTCTTTTGACTTCATTTTACACGTGCGTAAGACTTCGTCTTCATAAATCGTATCAGATCCTCTTCACGTAATCCGGAGCATATCTCATTAACGCGTTTCTTCTAAGACCTGGTCAATACTCAAGAAAAATAAACGTGTTATATAGTTCAAGATCCTTAACTAAGATAAGTCCAGGATCCTGAGCTATGTGTACTCCGAGATTGATCATAGGATCCTTAAACAAATATCTTCCTGGTCCAGAATCCTGCATAATTGTGTTAGATAAATATGTCCTGAATAGGATCCTGCAAGACAAATAACAAAGATACTCCCAGGATCCTCAGTTATATCCGTGATCCTGAATGCAGACTTATAAACTATCATTATTCTAAGGTACGAATGTAAAATACAAATGACTTTCATACCTGAGATACGTGTATATGATGCTAATTAGGATCCTGCAAAGTTAGATAAAAATCTACCCACAACAGTCTCGTTCTATACATTCCAACGGGTTATCCACGTAAGTCACGGAGAGTAACGAATCGAACTAAGACAGCCCACACTCGGGATTAGCTTATCTTGAATAAAAGTTCAACAAGTGGCCAACATAAACCACTTGAACATCGTCATGTCCAACCGTATCAGGTTGATCTCACCATGAATTATTGGCAAAGCCAACGTATGTATCGCATTGACAGGAGTGGGGGCATCCCTTCAGTATCCTGAAGATAGTTGATTTACGAAGATTTTTGAAGAAACGCCATGATCAAGGTCATGGAAATCCATGATGCTTTGGATAAACGAAAAAGCTACGCCAAGCCTTGAGCAAGGTTTGGGTGTAACATGGCTTGGTAATGGAGAAGAATTCGATGAACGGAGGAAATGTTTCATTGGATCTCAACCGAGCGATATCAACGTCGGATTAAACCGGGGATTCAGGTATGTCAATCAGTTTTTGAATCATTGTGGTATTTTTCATTGAAACTTGATAAAGAACAGGTAGCCAAAGCCATTATGAAGTTTGAAGTCATGCAAATGAGGTATGAAAGGGTTTATACTTATCAAAAATCTAATCAACGTGGGCATTGTTGTGGGTAGATTTTTACTAACCTTTACAGGATCCTAATCAGCATCATGTGGACACCCTGAAGGTACGAAAGTCGTTTATATTTTATATTCATATCTCAGGATAATGATGGTTTGTAAGTCTGTTTTCAGGATCACGGATACAGGTAAGGATCCTGGATATATTGTTTTTATTTATCTTGCAGGATCCTATTCAGGATATATTTATCTAACACGATTATGCAGGATTCTGGACCTGGAAGATATTTATTTAAGGATCCTATGATCAATCTCGGAGTACACATAGCTCAGGATCCTGGACTTATCTTAGTTAAGGATCTTGAACTATATAACACGTTTGTTTTCTTGAGTATTGACCAGGTCTTAGAAGAAAAGCGTTAATGAGATATGTTCCGGATTACGTGAAGAGGATCTGATACAATTTGATGAAGACGAAGTCTTACGTACGTGTAAAATGAAGTCAAAAGAGACGTTGGTGGTCTTCATCATTCCTCGGAGGATCCCTGATATTTCGGAATTATAGTTAAACGCTCTTAGTATTTAAACGAGGCTCGGATGATCATTTAGGTTAACGAATATTCACTACTCACACCTGCAAATCACTATAACACTCTGCTATTTCTTCATTTTACGATTATTTCATTAACACTTAGCTAAATACAAACACATTCACTTAGCCGATCATCCTTGTGCTCTTACTTTGTAATTCATTACTTTTATTTTAATAAGATTAACAAAGGCAAGGATCGTTTGATCCTTCCCGAGGTTTTGTGCCGGCGATCAACCTTGATCAAGGGCTTTCCTCGTATATCATCGTGTCGTTTTTGCTTATTTGTCATTAATTTTGCTTTAATTACATTTTACTTACATTTCTATCATCAAATAGCAATTATCCTTAATCTGCTCTTAACTTTTGATATTAACTCGTTTGTTCAACAAGGATCTACGTATTTAACACAAAAATATTTACTTACTAATAGAGATAATCGTGTTTTTACGTAATTATCTTGAGAGTAATTTTTATACCTGACTTCACAAACTAATTTTGATCACTTAATTGCTTTTAATAATTTTTGACCAAAACAATTTGGCGCCCACCGTGGGGCAATTTGTGTTTTGCTTATTTAAACTTTTGTTAAGATCCTTGTTGAGTCATCTTTTCCAAAGATTTTGGTCGAAAATGTCGAGCCAAGGACGATCTACTTCTTCCACCATGCCATCATCATCATCTGCTAGAACCACTCTTCCATCTGCTCCACCTCTCACATCATCTCAACAATAGCCGCAAAATGTCTATCAGAGGCTATCTTCGGCTGGATCCACTTCCTTGGGGGCTGGATTCTTTTCGGATCCAGACCCTGTTATGATTGCTAACCGGGATATTGTGTCTATGTTTGCGCAGGTCAAGGAGCAGCTTCAACGAGTGGAGAGAAGCAACGAAATTCTGAGAAAGGATATGGAGGACATGAGGACTAGAAACAATGTTCCAGCTTCTCAAGTTACTACTCCTATCCGAAGCAGGATCCTTGATTTTGGCACTCCTCCGTCCATGGAGCATCAAGGAGACTTTGTATCTATGCAAGGGAGCGCTAGGATCCCAGATCCATTTTATGCTACGGGAATTTCTACATCAAAGGGTCAACAATCTAATCCAGGATCCTCATACAGGACTCCTGATGGCGGTAAGATGTTTAATAATTTTACTTCTAATAACACTGTTGGGACTAACAATTTTCAGGATCGTGGAGTTAGCCCTGTAATGGCGAGAGAAATACAGAAATTGAAGGATATGATATCAAGCGTCCCCGGAGTTGTACAACCAATTCTAGAAGTTGCTCCAACGGCGCACAGGATCTCAAGATTTGCACCACCTATTTGTGATGCTGAGATCCCAAAGAGGTTTCAAACACCCAATATGAAGCTGTATGATGGAACGTCGGATCCTAAAGAGCACATTGCACAATATAGGGAGAGGATGGAAATCATCCCAATTCCTTCTGACCTTAAGGAAGCATGCTTATGCAAGGGCTTTGGCTCCACTCTCACAGGATCCGCACTAAAATGGCTATTGAACGTTCCTCCATACTCTATTACTTCATTTGCTCATTTGGTTAATTTATTTAATAATCAATTCTCCTGTAGTAGAACATTTGAAAAACTAACTACTGATTTATATAGAATTGTGCAAAAAACTAATGAGTCTCTTTGAGATTTTGTAGGAAGGTTCGGGAGAGAATCCTTGAACATACCCAATTTGGATATGCCTACTGCTGTACAAGCCTTTAAGATGGGGATCAAAAGGGATTCCCCATTTTATGAGGATCTTGTTATGAATCCTTGCAGGAACCTTGATGAAGTCAGAAATAGAGCTTTGAGGTTCATCAGATTGGAAGAGGACGCGATGATACAGAAGAGAGTGGATTCTCAATCAGCATATGATAGACCCAACAGGAAATCAGACTCATCTTCATTCAGATCAAACAGGAATAAACCTTATTCCAGAAATGAGGATCGTCGCGTGAATGCTATTGATGAAGATGACGAAGAATATCCTAAAATAACTGATTATAATTTTTCTGTGGATACAACAGATATATTGTGTGCCATGCAGGATCTAGGGGACAAGGCAAGATGGCCAAAGAAGAATGATAAACCCTACGCGTGGAAGGATAAGTCTAAGTGGTGTGCTTACCATGAGGGTTTCGGCCACACAACTGAGAATTGCATAGCTCTCCAGAAAGAGATCAGTCATTTGCTCAACAAAGGATACTTGAAGGATCTGCTTGGAAAAAAGAAGGATCACGCGAAGGATCATGACAGAGTTCAGGATCCTGAGCCTCAGGATAATCGCAGGATCCTTACCAGAGCAGGATCCCCACCTTCAGATGCCAAGGTAATCAATTTTATTTCTGGTGGTTCTGACATATGTGGTACTTCTTATTCCGCAGCTAAGAGGCACGCAAGGGAGTCCAAGTCAGATAAACCATATAAACCTACAAGAACTTCCATGAAGAAAGACGAAAGGATAATAGCATTTGATGAGGACGATTTAGAAGATGTTCAGGATCCTCATCATGATGGTTTGTTTATTACTCTTTATGTTTCCAATCATTTTGTGCGAAGGATCCTGATAAATGGAGGAAGCTCAGTCAACATCATCCGTCTAGAAACTTTGAAAAGAATGGGTATTCCAGAGTCGGAGATCACCTCGAGATCCACTGTGTTGGTAGGATTCAGTGGAGAAGTGAAGAACACAGTTGGTGATATCAAGTTGCCGATCTACATTGAGGGGGTGAACTCCATTCAAAAGTTTTGCGTTATGGATTGTCTGTCAAGCTATAACATTATTCTAGGGAGACCCTGGTTGCATGATATGAAGGCAGTACCCTCAACATATCATCAATGCGTCAAATTACCAACTCCATGGGGAGTGGTCAAGATCAGTAGTGGCCAACAAGAAGCAAAGGATTGCTATACAACATCGATGAAACCTGCTACCAAGCCTCCGTCAGCATAGCAATTAAAGAGCAAGGCATGGGATGTCCTGGATACGAAGGAGCAGGACGTCAAAGAAATGCCACTGAGCTTGAAGGATCCTGAAGAAAAGGTGCTTATAGGATCAAGCATCCCAGAAAATCTAGAGCAGGATCTGATGAAATTCTTGAATCAGAGGAGATCGACCTTTGCCTGGAAACCAGAGGATATGACAGGTATATCTAAGGATGTTATAACTCAAAAACTTGGAATTGATAATAGTTTCTGGCCGGTTCAACAAAAGAGAAGAAAATTTGCGCCGGAAAGGAATGCTATTATCCAGGCCGATGTTGAAAGATTACTTGCTGCTGGCATGATAAGGGAAGTAAAGTTTCCAAGATGGTTGGCAAACGTGGTAGTGGTACAAAAGAAGAATGGGAAATGGAGAGAGTGTGTGGACTATACGGATCTCAATAAAGCCTGCCCGAAGGATCCTTTTCCATTGCCCCATATAGATTCAATGGTGGATGCTACGGTTGTGCATGAGATTCTAACCTTTATGGATGCTTCATCAGGATTTCAACAAATTCAGATGGAACCTTCAGACCAGGAAGACACAGCCTTCATAATCCCCACAGGTATATATTGTTATATTGCCATGCCCTTTGGTCTTAAAAATGCAGGTGCAACGTATCAAAGGCTAGTCAATATGATGTTCAAAGACCAATTGGGAAGCACAATGGAAGTATACATTGACGATATGGTAGTAAAGTCAAAGAAAGCTGAGGATCATCTTCAGGATCTCAAGGTGGCCTTTGACATCCTGGATCACTACAACATGAAGCTTAATCCTGCAAAATGCCACTTTGGAGTGGGGGCAGGAAAGTTCTTGGGATATATGGTGACCAAGAGAGGAATAGAAGCTAGCCCAGAACAGATCAAAGCTATTCTAAATCTAAAGTCTCCATCAAGCCCAAAGGATATACAAAGATTAACGGGAAGGATAGCAGCTCTGAACCGTTTTATTTCAAGATCCTCAGACAGGTGCAAGGAATTCTATGATATCCTAAAGAAGAATAAAAAGTTCGAATGGGGAGAAAAGCACGAAGCTGCTTTTCAAGAGCTAAAGGATTACTTGTCAACAACTCCTTTGTTGATGAAGACTGAGAATGGGGAACCGCTGTTTCTCTATTTATCAGTGTCACGAAGTGCTGTAAGTGCGGTGCTAGTGAAGGATCATGAAGGACAACAACATCCAGTTTACTATGTGATTAAAAGCCTATTAGATGCTGAAACCAGGTATTCTCATCTCGAAAAACTTATACTTGCATTGGTCATGGCATCAACTAAACTTAGGCATTATTTTGAGACACACCCCATACATGTAAGAACTAATTACCCTATTAAAAACGTTTTGAGAAAACCAGAAATGTCAGGACATTTAGCTAAATGGTCTGTAAAATTAAGTGCTTATAATCTGATCTATGAGCCTAGGAACGCAATTAAATCTCAAGCCCTAGCAGATTTTATTGCTGACTTTACTAGTGATCTTCAAAATGAAGTAGATTTAGAAGTACAAGAACTAAACCAAATAAGTGAAAGATGGACATTATATACTGATGGTGCTTCTAACGTAAGAGGAACTGGATTAGGAATTGTATTAAAGTCACCGCAAGGTGATAACATGCCTCAAGCCATAAGATGTGAGTTCCAAGCTACAAATAATGAGGCAGAATATGAAGCATTAATTGCGGGATTACAATTAGCTAAGGATATTGGGATAAAATACTTGAACGTGTATGTTGACTCATTGTTAATTGCTAATCATTATAATGGATCTTATACTGTAAAAGTAGATAGATTAGCTGCGTATTTGGAGATTGTTAAGGATCTTGCAGGTAGCTTCGAGATCTTCGACATCCAACAGGTACCACGTGAGGATAATACTGAAGCGGATGCTTTGGCAAATCTGGGGTCAAGCTTAAGGATCCCACCGGATGTCAAAATACCAATTATACATATTGCAGTGCCTGCCACTGCTGATAAGGATCACAATGAAGAGCAAGTGTGTGACATTGAGGATCCTCAGTCTGGAGATAATCTAAATGCATCAGGTTATGGGGGCAAGTCAGGATCATGGACGCGACCAATCATGGAATACTTACAACATGATGTGATCCCTAAGGATGAAAACAATCCCAAAGCTTTCAGGTCAAAGGTATCTCATTTTACTATTGAGAATGGTATATTGTATAAAAGATCACTTGCAGGACCATTATTGCGATGCCTTGAGGATCCTGAAGCAAAAGCTGTCCGTAAGGATATACATGAAGGTGATTGTGGGAATCATTCTGGGGGCAGAGCGTTATTTTCGAAAGTTTTAAGGACAGGATACTTCTGGCCCACTATGAAGAAGGATTCCATGGATTTTGCTCGCAAATGTGATGCTTGTCAAAGACACGGAAACATCCATCATCAACCAGCAGAACCGATGCATCCGATTATCTCACCGTGGCCGTTTATGAAATGGGGAATGGATATTGTTGGAAAACTGCCAGTTGCTCCAGGAGGAAAAGTGTTTATGCTTGCAATGACGGATAATTTTTCAAAATGGATTGAAGCCAAAGCATTTGTTCAAGTAAAGGAAAAAGATGTTATCTCATTCATCAAGAGAAATATCCTCGCAAGGTTTGGGATCCCGGCAGAAATAGTGTGTGACAATGGATCTCAATTTATTGGAAAAAGAACAACTAAGTTTTGTGAAAGTTGGGGAATCAAGATGATAACTTCAACTCCAGTCCATCCTCAAGCCAATGGACAAGCAGAATCTAGCAATAAAATTATAATCAACAATCTGAAGAAAAGGCTGGATGCTAAGAAAGGAAGATGGGTTGAAGAATTGCCTTTTGTTTTATGGGCTGATAGGACCACAGAAAAGGAGGCAACTAAGAAAACTCCTTTTACTTTGGTGTTTGGATCTGAGGCTGTGATCCCGACAGAAATGGTGATCCCAACGGCAAGATCCCAGATGCAGACTTTGGAAGCAAACAAGGAAGCATTTAGTCAGAATCTAGACACTGTGGATGAATTGAGGGATCGTGCTAAATTCAGGATTGCAGCATACCAACAGAGGATTTCAAGATCTTACAACAAAAATGTTAGGATAAGAAGGTTTCGAGTAGGAGATTTGGTATTGAGAAAAGTATTTCAAAATACTAAGAATCCTGCGGAAGGAAAGCTAGCACCAAAGTGGGAAGGTCCATAATTGATAGATTCGGATGCTGGAAAGGGGGCATACTGGTTGGCCAATATGGATGGAAAATTACTTCCAAGATCCTGGAATCCCATTCATTTGAAACTCTATCATGTGTAAGTTGAATATTTCTGTTCAACATATAAGGTACTCCTATGATCCTAAACTTTTCATTGATTTTATTCTTTAATGTATATATGTATGTATGTATTATGATCATATATTAATGGGCTAATAACATATATCCCCATATTTAACATCTAAATAACATATTTACCCAATTAAACACTATAATTACATACATCCCCAACTTAAACCATGAATCCCTCACATGTACCCAATTTTTTCATTTAATCATAATAAACACTTTAAAAATTCTAGATTAAAATGTTTGGACTATTTAGCCCTTATTCTTTCTCCCTCCAATTTTTCCCGCCATTATTATACCCTTAAGAATGATCACATCCTATGTTATCCACCCTCCATTTTGTGAAAACCTAAAAGAAAAAAAAAACCTAAAAAGCTGCCGTAATTGTTCTCAAGGTCAGTGTACTTTATCTTTTCCCCACAATCCATATTGTTAGTCAGATTAAATGAGACAAAGTCTACTCTGTAGTCTCCATGAAGACATTTTATGCATTTATATTATTGTTTCTTGTTTATTTTAATGTTATAAGTATC
This sequence comes from Helichrysum umbraculigerum, assembly GCA_949592205.1. Taxonomy (NCBI): domain Eukaryota; kingdom Viridiplantae; phylum Streptophyta; class Magnoliopsida; order Asterales; family Asteraceae; genus Helichrysum; species Helichrysum umbraculigerum. The sequence goes on along the minus strand of CATIUR010000007.1, from coordinate 16,816,239 downwards.
TATATGTGCAGTTATAACTTTTGTGGTCCCATTCCCATATTTCTACAACACTTCCTTTAATTTATAATTCCTTGATTTAGTGATTGTGAATTTTTTTAAAGAAAAATCGATTAGATGCCAAGAAAGTCCATGGGCACTTTTTGAAGTAGTTTCTTGACAGACTCCAATTTAAACACCCTTCTTATTTTACCTTGAGATGCATACGAAATTTGTTAACTCTATTTCCTTAAGCATATATGATACTTGATACATATTTACAATCTGAATGAAAAAATGAGAGAGGTTGTGATCAGTGGCCGCTATACACTATGCTCTTATATTAGTGATCAGTGGGTACATACTATAGTAAATTTTTAGTTTCACATTTGATGGTAATTATCAGTTATGTATGTACGTTTTCATATAAAATGATTTATTAGTCCTACTTGTTGGGCTTATGTTTAGATGGGTCAATCTCCTACTCATGACCTTTCAAGACCAAGATGGGAGAATATGGTCCGATCGCCAATCATCGAGTATGTTCATGCAATTATTTTAGTGCAAATTGTATTTATATGTAGCTGATTTTTGATGCTAGCTAATTACCTATCTCATTGTCATATTCAGGAAAGTAGCAGTCAATTACAAGTTGAAATTGAAATACGGAGGTTTCTTTCGTTTGATTAAAAACTCATGTAGGAAAAGATATTGTTTTGGCTCTCAAAAATGTATCTATATGGACAAACAGTCGTACACATTGAATCAACTAACTGAAGAAGTACTAAGGCATTATCCATCAAACAGTGATCTAGTTTTGTCAATTCAGTTTGTTGACAAGTTCGCCACAGAGCAATCTTTCATTGAGCTTGATTCCGATGTGAACTTCATGTTGATGCTTAACATGTACGAAAATGAGAAAGAAGTAACCATTTATGCCTCGGCACATAAGAATCTTAACACAAATAATATACAACAGAGGTACAAAATATACACCTATGTACATATTGTAGTACACAATGTATTTGTGTAATCGGTTAACTAATTTTTTGCTACAGTTGTGATGAATTCATAAATGACGGACATGGTGAAGATGATTCAAACTATTTCATTGAAAATGAAGAATACTACCAGAGTCCTCATAATAGCGATGTTGAAAATGAGCTATCGAGTAACGAAGGTGAAACTCATTCATATAGCAAGAGTAGTAGTACAACCATGAAAGTGAACTTAAAATTCCCAACAGTGGTTCACTTTAGAAGAGCATTGAACCATCATGCCCTTACAAATGAATTTGAGTACTTAATTGAGAAAAGTGAACCAATTCGATTCACAGCAAGGTGTGCAGATACAGAGTGCGAGTGGAGAATTCACGCTACTCGCATGAAAGATAGAGTTAGTTTTGAAGTAAGTCTAAACTTTTGAAAATAACACTTCTTACATTATTGTTCTATTAACATTTTGTTAATTGTATAGGTTAAGAATTTGGTGGAAAAACATTCTTGTATCCAAAGCAACAAGGGCGGTAATAAGCGCGCTACTCAAGGATGGATTGCCGATGTAGTCAAGGACAAACTAAAATCAGATGGAGATGTCTCTGCTGCAAAGCTTAGAGACTGGCTTATGAAAACGTACAATGTCAAAATACCATACATGAGAGTCGTTAGAGGGAAAGACCAAGCTTACACTGATATATATGGAAATTGGGATGACTCATTCGTAAAGATGGATGCTTTTAAAGAAGAATTACGAAACCGAAATCCAGGAAGTGTTGTTGATATTGACTTTGATACATACGGTGATAAGAAACTTTTTCGTCGATTTTTTATATCACTAGCAGCTTGCTCTATGGGGTTTCTTGTGGGTTGTCATCCTTACATTTCTCTCAATGCTTGTCATTTAAAGGGTAAGTTCAATGGTGTTCTAGCGGCTGCCACGAGTATTGACGGTAATAATTGTATATTTCCTGTAGCCTACGCCGTGCTTGAATCAGAAAATAAAAATTCCTGGACATGGTTTCTCAACTTACTAAGAGAAGCCATAGGGACGCCGGATGGTCTTGTTATCTCATCGGATATGCAAAAAGGTTTAGAAGTAGCTATCATGCAAGTGTATCCTACTGTTGAGCATAGAGAATGCATAAGGCACTTGTATAGCAACTTTAAGAAGCATTTTCGTGGTGAGTTCTTTAACTACAACTTGTGGAGTGCTTCAAGAACTTACTCTGTTAATGAACATGATAGACTATTAAAAGAAATTGCCGATAAACGTGAGGATGCAATTACATATCTTAATGAAAACCATAATAAGTTATGGAGTCGAAGCAAGTTTGGCACAACATCAAAATGTGATTACATCACCAACAACATCTCAGAAGCATTTAATTCTTGGGTAGGCACATTGCGATATCAACCAGTACTTGATATGCTTGATGCCATTAGAGAAAAGCTTATGGTTTTGTTTGATGATAAAAGGAAGACTATGGAAAAATGGAAAGGCACACTGGTCCCCACAGCTAAGAATTATCTTAGCTCTATCTACAAGGCAAGTAAATTAAATTTCGAAAGCTATTTTCTCTGTTTTTAACTTTAATTTGTATATTTGTGTCTGTTTGTGTGTATATACACAATAATCAATTACATTTTGTATGCAGAACTTGGGTGAATATCAAATTCGTAGAAGTAGTGACAATCGAGCTGAAGTGAATATCAAAGGAAAACGTTGTGAGGTTTTACTAAACGATAGAAAATGTAGTTGTTGTGACACCCCCAAATTTACTGATTTGCGGAAGCTTGATTTGGGTGTCACTAATCAATATACAAAGCACAAGATATAATGAACGACCACTATATGCGTCGTTTTAAACTTGTATAGATAAAGTAAATGTTTACATCAAAATATAGTTACATTAGCTCGATTCCTGAAAGTTGAGAGATTACATAGCATAATTACTTTTACAAAATATAATAATGCAGTCCAATCTCTAGTTGTATGTATGCTGACTCGAGCTAATAACTCCTGCTTGTGCAGTCAAACTACTGCTGGGTACCTGTGATAAATACTAAAATGGGTCAGCGAAAACGCTGGTGAGCTCACAGGTTTGTATGTCAATGTATAATTGTAAGAACCGCAAGATTTATATTGAATTTAAAATGCAATTAAGCAAAATAAAAGTTATACTGTCCATGAGCACATAGTCTGAGCTTAACTTGATTTGTCAGGCCCAATTAAGGAAACCTAACTTGAAATGCCTCCTACGAGTGCCTAATCAACACTCGTCTTCCCAAATGCTAATACATCCGTTTGACCGGTTAGTGCGTGCTAACCCGGATGAGGATTGTCAATCCCATATGATATCATATACTAACATTCACGCTATAAAATACTAGAGACTATGCTTATGGAGGACTTTAAATTGATTAGCTTGAAACTCATGTAGTATTTGAAGTTTGGCACTTGCGTTCTACTTGTAAAACAAAATCGAGTAGTAATATCACACCCCTAGTTGTAAAGCAGTGAAAATGGGGCTATGAAACTCACCTGAGTCTTGAAGTGTTTAATTTAATAAACTTGAAGTTATTAGCGGTGAATTGAAGTCCAAAGGCTTGAAACCTGAATGTGTCCACGACACTTGAAGTGTTATTAATTGTGCCGGTATCTCGAAAGACTACCATTTAAATTGTTTGTTTAACTTGATGTCCAAATTACCCCGATTTGGTTGATTGTATTGTTACAAGTTACTACGACTTGTTTGATTGACTTGATACAAGTTACAACGACTTGTTTGATCTTTGAAGTATGTTTTGAAAACGTGTACGGCCCGTTGGTGATTACTTGCAACAATAGTCTTGATGTTACCTCATTGATTTAGAAGTGTTATACTTGAAAAGTAAATTCCAATTATGATTGAAAAGTTGTATCGCGTAAGCGTTTTGAAGTTGTACAAGTTTGACATTTGGTGTAAAATGTGCTTACGGAATATAAGTACGGGGGTCCGGGGGCAGCGCCCCTGGTTAGCGGGGTCCAAGGGGCGGCAGCCCCTGGCGGGGTCCAAGGGGCAGAGCCCCTGGCTGGGGTCGAGCTGCCAGGTCAGCTTGGAAAATTTTTATTTCTACTATATTGCTTTAAGGAAAAACGCATCCGGACTTGAATTTGAGTGAAATCAAGTGATAAAATTTCGAGCCTCGACACTTAGTAAAAATCTGAGTTTTTGAGGTTCTGGTTTGTGCGACGTAGCCTGCGACGTAGGCTGCGACGTAGGGTTTTGCGACGAAGAGGGTTGCGTCGCTAAAGTCGACAGTGCTAAATCAATAGCGACGTAGGGTGCTACGTCGCTAATGCGACGTAGGTTCGATTTGCGACGTTAAGGTCTGCGTCGCTATGTGCGACGTTCGCAAGTCAATGCGACGTAGTAAGCTGCGTCGCTATATGCGACGTGGGGGTATAGTGCGACGTAGGTCGCTGCGTCGCTATATGCGACGTTGAGGATATAGTGCGACGTAGGTCGCTACGTCGCATTTGCTCCAGGCCAAATGCGACGTACGGGGTCTGATCGGAGTTCCAACTCCAAAAACGCGTTTTCCGGCCATCGATCGGCCTAATATTTTTACCCAACCCATTTTAGGACATTACAAGGTTATACAAACAACTAGTAAGTTATAAAACTTAAAAACGAGAGTTTTCGGAGTTGTGTCAGAAACTTACAAATCGCCGAAATGAAATTCCGGAAAGGTAGGATTGTAGATCGTCGCGAGGTGGTCGTTTATTTATAAAGGGGCTTGAAGATCCGAGGTTGTTTAGTATGTTTATTTTGCGTTTTTCGTTGATTTTTGGTGTTGGTTGTTTGAGAGAAATAAGAGAGGAGAGAGATAGAGAAAAAGAGAAATGAAGGAAAAGTGGGTGGAAGTGGGAGGTTAAATCCCCATTTTCGCCCCGCGTTCCCGCTCCGTGCGGTGTTCGTTTGTTCCGTCGTTTAAACGTTAAATAATTATTTTAAATATTGATTGGAACATTTTTAAATACAATTTATTACGCCATATTTTATTTAGATATTTTACTAATCACATTATATTTGAATTATAAAAAGGTAAGTTAATTTGTTTGCGCGTTTTACATTTTAAATTGTGTGATAAAACTTGGATACAAAATATTATTGACATAATATTTTTAAGTACAAAAACTTTATTAAAAATCCTTGTATTACTTAGATCAATTGTTCACCAACGTCCGTATTTATTGTATCGAAATTCATTCGATTTGAAACTCGTATGATTTAAACAAATCGCATAATTGTAGATATATATTCAACAATAAATATAATAATTGATACATTAATTAGCCTAACACAGAACTAATTACACGTGTTAAAACTTGTTTAGGCACTAAATTATAGTCCTAAATTGACGGTTGTCACATTCTCCCCCTGTTAGAAGAATTTCGTCCCGAAATTTATGTTGAAGTTGGGTTTGACGTTGAATCAGTGAAGAGTTGAGGATACTTGAGTCGCATTTGGTCTTCTCGTTCCCAGGTGAATTCCGGACCGCGCCGCGAATTCCACCTAACCTTGACAATGGGAATACGACTTTGTTTAAGTTGTTTGACCTCACGGTCCATGATTTCAGCGGGTTCCTCAACAAAGTGAAGTTTTTCGTCAACTCGAATTTCATCGAGTGGAATGATAAGTGCCTCATCAGACAGACACTTCTTCAGATTTGAAACATGAAATGTGGGATGCACGCTGCTGAGTTCGGATGGCAGCTGCAATCGATAAGCCACTGGACCAATCCTTTCGAGGATCTCGAATGGTCCAATGTATCTGGGATTCAACTTCCCTCGTTTGCCAAATCAGATTACGCCTTTCCAAGGCGATACTTTGAGTAGAACTCGATCCCCAACCTGGAACTCGAGTGGTTTGCGTCTCACGTCAGCATAACTTTTCTGACGATCACGCGCGGCTTTGAGTTTGTTTTGAATTTCAACGATTCTCTCGGTCGTCTCGTGAATGATTTCTGGACCTGTGAGTTGGCTATCTCCAACTTCGGTCCAACAGATAGGTGACCGGCACTTACGACCGTACAGTGCCTCGAAAGGTGCAGCTTTGATGCTGGTATGATAACTGTTGTTGTACGAGAACTCGCACAATGGTAGATGTTTTTCCCAGTTTACACCGAAGTCTACTACGCAGGCCCGTAGCATGTCTTCCAGTGTTTGAATGGTTCGTTCACTTTGGCCGTCGGTTTGAGGATGATATGCGGTACTCATATCAAGTCGAGTACCCAGAGATTTTTGAAGTGATTGCCAAAATTGTGAAGTGAAACGACTATCTCTATCGGAGATAATTGAGATTGGAACACCGTGTTTGGTCACGATTTCCTTCAGATAAATGTTGGTGAGGCGTTCCATTTTGTCGGATTCCTTGATTGCCAGGAAGTGAGCAGATTTTGTGAGACGATCCACGATCACCCAAATGGAATCGCAACCGCTTGAGGATTTGGGTAGTTTGGTTATGAAGTCCATGGCAATTTGTTCCCATTTCCATTCCGGAAGACTGGGTTGTTGAAGTAAACCAGAAGGTTTTTGATATTCGATTTTGACCTTGGAGCAAGTAAGGCATTTGCTGACATAGGTGGCGATTTCGGCTTTCATGTTCGGCCACCAGTAGAAGTCCTTGATGCCGTGGTACATTTTATCGGATCCCGGATGGATAGAATATTTGGACTTGTGAGCTTCATCCATCACCAAGTCTCGTAGGTTCCCAAATTTAGGCAACCAGATTCGGTTTGAGAAATACCTAATCCCGTTAGGTTTGATTTCAAACTGTTTATCCATGCCCCGCAAGGCTTCATCTTTGACATTTTCGGGTTTTAAGGCTTCGAGTTGAGCAGTGAGGATTTGAATGTTTAAATTGTTGTGAATGGTCATACTGAGGGCTCGAACCCGAAGTGGTTTCACTCGCTCTTTTCGACTGAGGGCGTCAGCAACAACATTTGCTTTGCCTGGATGATATTTGAGTTCGCAGTCGTAATCCGTAAGTAACTCGACCCATCGACGCTGTCTCATGTTGAGATCCTTCTGATCGAATATGTGTTGAAGGCTTTTATGGTCGGTAAAGATTGTACACCTGGTACCGTAAAGGTAATGTCTCCAGATTTTGAGGGCAAAAACGACAGCTCCTAGCTCGAGGTCGTGGGTGGTGTAATTCTTTTCATGAATCTTGAGCTGTCGGGAAGCATAAGCTATGACTTTGTCTCGTTGCATAAGCACACAACCGAGACCTTGATGAGAAGCATCGCAGTATACCACGAAGTCATCGGTGCCTTCGGGTAAAGATAGGATAGGAGCACTGCAAAGCTTTTGTTTTAAGAGTTGGAATGCCGATTCTTGTTTATCAGTCCAGTCAAACTTTTTGTCTTTCTGGGTCAAAGTCGTGAGTGGTATGGCTATTTTGGAGAAATTTTCAATGAATCGTCGATAGTATCCGGCCAGTCCTAGAAACTGCCGTACTTCGGTCGGAGTGGTTGGCGATTGCCAGTCTTTGATAGCCTCGATTTTTGACGGGTCGACGTGAATCCCCTGACTGTCAATCACGTGACCAAGGAATTGAACGGTTTTGATCCAGAACTCACACTTAGAGAACTTGGCATAGAGCTCCTCGTGTTTAAGTAGTTCAAGGATGGTTCTGAGGTGTTGCGCATGCTCTACTTTGCTTCGTGAATATATGAGGATGTCATCGATGAATACAATGACAAACTTATCAAGGTAAGGTTTACACACCCGATTCATAAGGTCCATGAATACAGCCGGTGCATTGGTTAGGCCGAATGGCATCACTTGGAATTCGTAATGCCCGTAACGGGTTCTGAAAGCGGTTTTTGGAATATCGGCATCGCGAACACGCAATTGGTGATAACCGGATCGGAGATCAATCTTTGAATAACAACTCGACCCTTGAAGTTGGTCGAACAAATCATCGATTCGAGGGAGTGGATACCGGTTCTTGACAGTTAACTTGTTCAACTCTCGATAGTCGATACACATTCGAAAAGAACCGTCTTTCTTCTTGACAAATAGGACCGGAGCTCCCCAAGGTGAAGAACTCGGTCTGATGAATCCTCGTTCCAGGAGTTCCTGTAACTGGGTGGACAGCTCCTGAAGTTCGGATGGAGCTAAACAGTATGGTGCTCGGGCCACCGGCGCAGCACCTGGTACAAGATCTATTGAGAACTCAACCTGTCTTGGTGGTGGTAGACCAGGTAGTTCTTCAGGAAAGACTTCTGGAAAGTCTCGAACAATTGGAACATCCTCAAGTCGCTTCTCCTCCGACTTTTTCTCCATGATGTGCGCGAGGATTGCTGGATAACCCTTTCTCAGAAATTTTTGGGTTTTAAGACAAGATATGATGTTAAGCCTCGTCCCTCCGGTCTCCCCCTGTATGACTAGGGTTCTACCGACAGTGAGAGGTATGCGAACAATTTTGTCATGGCAAATGATTTCGGCGCGATGCTTGGATAACCAGTCCATGCCCACAATGACATCGAAACTTCCTATCTCAACAAGCATAAGATCTATGGAGAAGGTTTCGTCGGCTAGATTTAAGGTGCAATTAGGTATCACACTATTGGTTTCTATCAATTTGCCATTTGCTAGCTCTACGGTGTACTTAACGTCTAAAGCAACAGGTGTAATGTCAAGTAGAGGGCAAAATTCATCGGAAATAAAACTCCTATCGGCACCAGTATCAAACAGTATGGAAGCAGTTAAATTGTTGAGGAGGAACATACCCGTGACCACATTCGGGTCCTGACGGGCGTCCCCTGAGTTGATCACGAAGGCGCTACTTTTGGCGTTGTTGTTGTTGCGGTGGTTGTTGTTGTTGTTGCCCTTATTCTTCAGTTTTGGGCAAGAATCCCTGAAGTGTCCTGGGTTTCCACATTCATAACAGGACTTAGGTTGTCGGTTATTTCTGTCAGAGGGGTTGTTGTTGGATTTGGGGGCTCGGCAATCCTTAGTCGAATGCCCGTACCTCCTGCAGTTGTTGCAAGGAGTACCGCACTGACCAAAGTGGTGATAGTTACACTTGGGACAATAAGGTCTGTCCCCGATGTAGCTGCGGTTGGATTCAGAGTTGGTGGTGTAGACTTGGATGGCGTTGTTTTTCTTGTTTGAGTTGTGGTGGTGTTCAGTGGATTTGCGTTTGTTGTTGTTGGAGGATGAGGTGTTGGAGGTCTCACGGCTGACAACAAGAGCCATGAGTTCGTGGGCCAATCGAATGGCACTTTCAGTAGTAGTTGGTTTGGATGAGGCGACGTTTCCCTGAATGTTCTCGGGAAGTCCACGAATGTATTTCTTAATGCCCTTACTTTCTGGTTCGACCAAACCTGGGCATAATAAGGCAAACTGCTGAAACTTGGTGGTATATTCAGCAACATCATTTCCCTGCACCTCCAGATGCCAGAATTCTTCTTCCAGCCTGTGTAATTCCTCTTCAGGACAGTACTTTTCTGTCAGCTTCTTCTTCAGTTCGGCCCAAGGAAGTCGGTTTGCAATCTCGAGGCCTACAGAGTTTGCGTGGGTTTTCCACCACGTGAGTGCACCTTCCTGAAAGGTGTAAGCAGCGAATTTGACCTTGTTGTTCTCAGTGCAGTCGCAGAGACTGAAAACAGATTCCATGCGCTCAATCCAACGGATTAAGCCAATGGCACCTTCCGTGCCTTTGAAGTATAGCGGTTTACAGCTAAGGAAATCCTTGTAGGAGCAGGGTTTGGGTGGTGGAGTATTGGTTGCTGTGTCCTCGCTACCGGGTGGTGTTCGGGTAGCCAAGGCTTCGGTTACACTGCGGGCAATGATTCCCGCGATCTCAGCTTCGCTAAGGGTAATTTGACGACGAGGAGGCATGACGCTGAGTAAGAAAGAACAAGGAAATGAAATAAGATACTAGTCCGAGTATGATGAACTAGTGGTGTGTTTGTCATTCCGAGACAAAACGTTTGAAAGAAAGAGGCCTATATTCATATAATATAATATAGCCTAAAGTTGTAAGTGAGGTCTATTCATGTAAATATATGTATATCACATAATAACCTATTGGGTGTCTAGCATAGACGTGTTTTGAGTCCCGTTTCTCTCGAGGTCAGAGTCAACTAATGCATTCCTGTTCAACATAACTCTTTCAGATTTCACATCATCTTTCTTTAATTGTACATAGTTGATCGGGCTATGTTAAATTAAAGTCGTATGATGAAATCCCTGAACTAGTCACAACTAATAAGGAATACTGCCTAACGGTCATAGTCTAGGCCCACTAAATGCAACCTAGTTCACTATAACCTTAGGCTCTGATACCAATCTGTGACACCCCCAAATTTACTGATTTGCGGAAGCTTGATTTGGGTGTCACTAATCAATATACAAAGCACAAGATATAATGAACGACCACTATATGCGTCGTTTTAAACTTGTATAGATAAAGTAAATGTTTACATCAAAATATAGTTACATTAGCTCGATTCCTGAAAGTTGAGAGATTACATAGCATAATTACTTTTACAAAATATAATAATGCAGTCCAATCTCTAGTTGTATGTATGCTGACTCGAGCTAATAACTCCTGCTTGTGCAGTCAAACTACTGCTGGGTACCTGTGATAAATACTAAAATGGGTCAGCGAAAACGCTGGTGAGCTCACAGGTTTGTATGTCAATGTATAATTGTAAGAACCGCAAGATTTATATTGAATTTAAAATGCAATTAAGCAAAATAAAAGTTATACTGTCCATGAGCACATAGTCTGAGCTTAACTTGATTTGTCAGGCCCAATTAAGGAAACCTAACTTGAAATGCCTCCTACGAGTGCCTAATCAACACTCGTCTTCCCAAATGCTAATACATCCGTTTGACCGGTTAGTGCGTGCTAACCCGGATGAGGATTGTCAATCCCATATGATATCATATACTAACATTCACGCTATAAAATACTAGAGACTATGCTTATGGAGGACTTTAAATTGATTAGCTTGAAACTCATGTAGTATTTGAAGTTTGGCACTTGCGTTCTACTTGTAAAACAAAATCGAGTAGTAATATCACACCCCTAGTTGTAAAGCAGTGAAAATGGGGCTATGAAACTCACCTGAGTCTTGAAGTGTTTAATTTAATAAACTTGAAGTTATTAGCGGTGAATTGAAGTCCAAAGGCTTGAAACCTGAATGTGTCCACGACACTTGAAGTGTTATTAATTGTGCCGGTATCTCGAAAGACTACCATTTAAATTGTTTGTTTAACTTGATGTCCAAATTACCCCGATTTGGTTGATTGTATTGTTACAAGTTACTACGACTTGTTTGATTGACTTGATACAAGTTACAACGACTTGTTTGATCTTTGAAGTATGTTTTGAAAACGTGTACGGCCCGTTGGTGATTACTTGCAACAATAGTCTTGATGTTACCTCATTGATTTAGAAGTGTTATACTTGAAAAGTAAATTCCAATTATGATTGAAAAGTTGTATCGCGTAAGCGTTTTGAAGTTGTACAAGTTTGACATTTGGTGTAAAATGTGCTTACGGAATCTAAGTACGGGGGTCCGGGGGCAGCGCCCCTGGTTAGCAGGGTCCAAGGGGCGGCAGCCCCTGGCGGGGTCCAAGGGGCAGAGCCCCTGGCTGGGGTCGAGCTGCCAGGTCAGCTTGGAAAATTTTTATTTCTACTATATTGCTTTAAGGAAAAACGCATCCGGACTTGAATTTGAGTGAAATCAAGTGATAAAATTTCGAGCCTCGACACTTAGTAAAAATCTGAGTTTTTGAGGTTCTGGTTTGTGCGACGTAGCCTGCGACGTAGGCTGCGACGTAGGGTTTTGCGACGAAGAGGGTTGCGTCGCTAAAGTCGACAGTGCTAAATCAATAGCGACGTAGGGTGCTACGTCGCTAATGCGACGTAGGTTCGATTTGCGACGTTAAGGTCTGCGTCGCTATGTGCGACGTTCGCAAGTCAATGCGACGTAGTAAGCTGCGTCGCTATATGCGACGTGGGGGTATAGTGCGACGTAGGTCGCTGCGTCGCTATATGCGACGTTGAGGATATAGTGCGACGTAGGTCGCTACGTCGCATTTGCTCCAGGCCAAATGCGACGTACGGGGTCTGATCGGAGTTCCAACTCCAAAAACGCGTTTTCCGGCCATCGATCGGCCTAATATTTTTACCCAACCCATTTTAGGACATTACAAGGTTATACAAACAACTAGTAAGTTATAAAACTTAAAAACGAGAGTTTTCGGAGTTGTGTCAGAAACTTACAAATCGCCGAAATGAAATTCCGGAAAGGTAGGATTGTAGATCGTCGCGAGGTGGTCGTTTATTTATAAAGGGGCTTGAAGATCCGAGGTTGTTTAGTATGTTTATTTTGCGTTTTTCGTTGATTTTTGGTGTTGGTTGTTTGAGAGAAATAAGAGAGGAGAGAGATAGAGAAAAAGAGAAATGAAGGAAAAGTGGGTGGAAGTGGGAGGTTAAATCCCCATTTTCGCCCCGCGTTCCCGCTCCGTGCGGTGTTCGTTTGTTCCGTCGTTTAAACGTTAAATAATTATTTTAAATATTGATTGGAACATTTTTAAATACAATTTATTACGCCATATTTTATTTAGATATTTTACTAATCACATTATATTTGAATTATAAAAAGGTAAGTTAATTTGTTTGCGCGTTTTACATTTTAAATTGTGTGATAAAACTTGGATACAAAATATTATTGACATAATATTTTTAAGTACAAAAACTTTATTAAAAATCCTTGTATTACTTAGATCAATTGTTCACCAACGTCCGTATTTATTGTATCGAAATTCATTCGATTTGAAACTCGTACGATTTAAACAAATCGCATAATTGTAGATATATATTCAACAATAAATATAATAATTGATACATTAATTAGCCTAACACAGAACTAATTACACGTGTTAAAACTTGTTTAGGCACTAAATTATAGTCCTAAATTGACGGTTGTCACAGTTGTCGTGTTTGGCAAGTCAAGGGTCTTCCATGTGTGCATGCAATGGCTTTTATCGCTTATATGAGAGATACTAATTGGGACAGATACGTTGATCCCTATTTTACAATAGACAAATGCAAAAAAGCATATGCTCTTGAAATAGCTCCGATGCCTGAAAAGGATGAATGGTTGAATATTGAAACAGGGGAGAAGATATACCCACCCATCATCAAACATCCCCCTGGACGACCAAGAAAGAACAGAATTAGATCATCAAATGAGCCGAAAAAAAGACAAAGATGTAAACGATGTGGTAAGTATGGACACCGAGAAAAGACATGTAAAAATCCAGCAATTGATGATGGTTCTGGTCCATCTCAGTTACCCACAAGTAAAAGGTTAATCAACATCTCATTCCTTTTTATTATATTACTAAAGAATATATCATCGATTTCTAACGATCCTTTGTTATTTTAGGAGGCGAAGAAACTAACGATACAAAAGCTTATGCAAGTGGTCCAGTAAATGATATGCAGATTTTGCTTTGGGTTTAATATTGAGTTTGAAGGTCAATCATTGTACACAAGCAAAACAATGGCATTGCTAGGTGTGTCAATTATTTGTGGTTTCATGTTACGTAGTGGATCTTTGGTTTCTTTTCATATTTATTTTATTATTTTGCAGATTTAATTGTATGTGTTATCGATCGGATCTGTGATATTTTAGTGGATTTAGCCACATATTATTCAAGTGAAGTTATTTCGAAAGAATGTTAACATAGATGTGTATGTAAGATGAGTATACAGCCGGATGAAATGAAACAAGAATTTGTGTGATTTTAAGGTGGGAAAAATTGGAGGGAGAAAGAATAAGGGCAAAATAGTCCAAACATTTTAATCCATAATTTTTAAAGTGTTTATTATGATTAAATGAAAAAATTGGGTACATGTGAGGGATTCATGGTTTAAGTTGGGGATGTATGTTATTATAGTGTTTAATTGGGTAAATATGTTATTTAGATGTTAAATATGGGGATATATGTTATTAGCCCTATATTAATATATGCATGATAGTTTTTCATTATTATTACTGTTCTTATTGAATACTGTACTGACTTAAGCATCGGAGGGGTGTTAGGCAAACTAACGCCCACCTTTACCCAAGATTTTGTATTTGTTGTAGTTCATATACTTAAGGATCATAGAATGAAGATTAGGGGTTGGCCACCTCTCCTCCGTTAAGGATCCCAGCGATTCTCTAACGTTTAGAGGTTTCCGTACGGATAAACACCTCTCTACGAAAAGGGTTTTGACACCTCGCCAGGAGCGCACGATGTTTGATTATAGTGCCACGGTTAGGGAATCGGTGATGCCTCTGGTACCCGACAACTTCATTTCCATTGGCCTATAGATCAAGCGCTAACGAATGTCAATACTGATGTGCACTATACGTATCGATCTAAGGTTTGTGTCGTTTTCACGTCACTCTAAGGTTTGTAATGTTTTCACATTACTCAATTGGTTAGGCATTTTCATGTCTCAAATGGTGTAGCCCAAGTACATAAGGCTTGTAATGACTTCTCATTACGTAATACGCACGGTTTGTAATGTTTTCACATTACCCAACGATTTGGCATTTACATGTCACAATTATAGTTTTCATAAACTATCCAATGGTTATAATGTATTCACATTATCAAAATTTTCATTGGTTAAGCCTAATAAATAACTTTTTTAGCTCTAATGTTTTCATGATTATCAAAAGCTGTTTTGATCTAAGGATCGCAAAATCTTTTTAAGATCATGACATTTTTCAAAAGATAAATTGTTTTCACAATTGTTTGACAAATTATTAATATTTGTATGTTACAGGAATTACTCATTGGGAGTTCCTCATTATCAACAGTTTATTTTAGGATCTTGAAGTCTCAGGATCCTAAATTCCAGTTTATATGAAATACGGTTAAGGATCCTTGAATCTGAGGATCCCTATCCCGTCATTATCTCAGATCCAGTTAAGGATCCTTTAAGCCTGGTATGCTGAGGGAATCTCCTCAGTATCCTGAAGACACAAGATGTAGATAATATCCTAATATTATTAGCAGCAAAAGATCTAAGGATTGTACAATCCTAAGATTAAAGTTCAAAAGAAGTGCAGAAGATAAAATTGTCTTGTGGCCTACATAAACCACAGTTATACACAACCATGATTGACCATACCAGGTCAATCTCTCCCCAAATAATTGTTTGTTACAGACACAACCCAAAAGGAACAAGTAAACATCAAGATAAAAGACGGGCTCAGGCTAGTTAAATGCCATCCTTACCCGAGGATCCTTCGCTGTCAATTGGGTCATCTGCAGGTGCAACGTCTTCAACGAACTTAGAAGTGGATGCCTCTCCTTTGCCTGAGATGTCGATGATCTTTATTGAGGGTGCCTTAGTTGCACTTCTTTTAGGAATCTTAGATCCCCCTAGACCAATGAAGAACGGATTCATGACATAGTTGTCTTTCATTTCCTCCAGCTTATCTTTCCAGCCCTTGATATCCCACAGGCTAGCGTCTAGCCCGTTTTCGGCAGCCTCTGTGGCCATATGAATCTTGGATTCCAACACAGCAATAGTGGCGTCTCTTTTCATCTCTTCCAGTAGAATGGTGTTTGTATTGGATCCTTCTTCATGACCGGATTTGTCGGCAAGCTTGACTTTGAGGCCCTCGATTTTTCGCTTGGCCTTCTCCAATTCACGGGTTCCCTTGTTAAGAGCGAATGTCAGAGCATCTACTGTTTTGACTTTATCGGCATATTCTTCTATCATCACATCTGCAGCCTGATGAAAGAATTAGTATTGGGCTTTTCTTTATTTAAAAGGAGTTAAAAGGAGGGGGTCTTACTATCAGGAGATTGGAAGAAGGATTGTCGATATCATATAAATCTTCAACTTTTCTCTTTTTAGAGAGAAAATGTGTTGGAAGAGGTTTGAAACTGGAAGCTCTGATTTTAGTTGCTTCTTTTTTGGATGGGATCTCTGAATCAATGTCGGATAAACTGAAATGCACTGAAAGAATATGAAAGAATTTAGGGCAAAAGAAAAAGAAGATATAAACAGAAAAGAGAGGAAAGAAAAAAGATACTTGACATGGTTGATCTCTTGTGATTGCTCCGATTGTTCTTGTTAAAGACAGGGGGAAGAATTAGGTTACGGAATACTTAAGGGTTGAAATAGCAAAAAAGAAGGATGAAAGATAATGGGACTTGTGTGATGTGGTGATGACGGTTTGATGTGATAAGGGTTTGAATGTTATCATTACTGTTTGGACGCGGTCTCCGATACAAGCAAAATATCTCACCTAACACGATTTGAGCGGTTGCTTTGAGAAGTTATAACGTTTTAGGATCCTTAAAAACGTTACAACTTCGGGGGCAATTGTTGTGGGTAGATTTTTACTAACCTTTACAGGATCCTAATCAGCATCATGTGGACACCCTGAAGGTACGAAAGTCATTTATATTTTATATTTATATCTCAGGATAATGATGGTTTGTAAGTCTGTTTTCAGGATCACGGATACAGGTAAGGATCCTGGATATATTGTTATTATTTATCTTGCAGGATCCTATTCAGGATATATTTATCTAACACGATTATGCAGGATTCTAGACCTGGAAGATATTTATTTAAGGAATCTATGATCAATCTCAGAGTACACATAGCTCAGGATCTTGGACTTATCTTAGTTAAGGATCTTGAACTATATAACACGTTTGTTTTCTTGAGTATTGACCAGGTCTTAGAAGAAACGCGTTAATGAGATATGTTCTGGATTACGTGAAGAGGATCTGATACAATTTGATGAAGACGAAGTCTTACGCACGTGTAAAATGAAGTCAAAAGAGACGTTGGTGGTCTTCATCATTCCTCGGAGGATCCCTGATATTTCGGAATTATAGTTAAACGCTCTTAGTATTTAAACGAGGCTCGGATGATCATTTAGGTTAACGAATATTCACTACTCACACCTGCAAATCACTATAACACTCTGCTATTTCTTCATTTTATGATTATTTCATTAACACTTAGCTAAATACACACACATTCACTTAGCCGATCATCCTTGTGCTCTTACTTTGTAATTCATTACTTTTATTTTAATAAGATTAACAAAGGCAAGGATCGTTTGATCCTTCCCGAGGTTTTGTGCCAGCAATCAACCTTGATCAAGGGCTTTCCTAATATATCATCGTGTCGTTTTTGCTTATTTGTCATTAATTTTGCTTTAATTACATTTTACTTACATTTCTATCATCAAATAGTAATTATCCTTAATCTGCTCTTAACTTTTGATATTAACTCGTTTGTTCAACAAGGATCTACGTATTTAACACAAAAATATTTACTTACTAATAGAGATAATCGTGTTTTTACGTAATTATCTTGAGAGTAATTTTTATACCTGACCTCACAAACTAATTTTCATCTCTTAATTGCTTTTAATAATTTTTGACCAAAACAGGCATGATTACCAATGCACGGTAATATCTTAACTTATTTAATGCTTATTTTAAGAAGTTGTGTCACCATCAGAGTCCTGAAGGTAACACAACTTGGGGGCAATTGTTTGGGGCTAAATTTTATGTTCAGGATATGGGATCTTGAAGTCTCTAGTTACTATTAAAAATTATATCTAGGATCATGCATATGTTTAAGATAAAGCTAAGACTAAGGATCCTGAGATTGTATGTTTTTATGATACAAGTAATCAAGATCTTGGATATACCCAGGATCACACTTAGATCAAGGATTCCAATTATAGATGAGTATTTAGGTATATTCAAGATCCTGAGTACTATAGAAATCTCAGATATACTCAGGATCTCACATATGTTTAGGATCCCGGATATGTTAAGTATCTTGGGATCAAATATTACTAATGTTTATTTGTTAGTTTTTATTCAGGATCTTGGATATTCAGGATCCCGGGTGATCAGGATCCAGGATATATTCGGTATCCCGAGTGAAACGCCACTAATCTGTATTTGACCGTTGTGTATATTGACCAAGTCTACCAGGAGTTAAACGTGGGTCAATCATACCTATATTTAAGGATCAAGGCTTAGAAGAGGTCAGAAAACTTTGTGGAATAACAAGTCAAGGTAGAAGACTGGAGGATCCCGAATATCTCGGGAGGATCCCTGATTTTTCGGAAAGTTAGTTATCTTGTATTTACTATATAAATGAGGCAATGTGATCGTTAGGAACGTATGAAAAACACCTCTAACTCTCTGATACACTTATTCTCTCGATCAAAAACACCTACACTTCATCTTTTTCATCCGGTTCATATCAAAAACACTTAGATCGATCACTATTGCGCTCTTTCTTTGTATTATCTAGATTTTGAGTAATAAAAGCAACAAAGGCAAGGAACGATTGTTCCTTCCCGAGGTTTTATGCCGGCGATCTAACAAGATCAAGGGCTTTCCTCGTATATCATTGTGTCGATCGCATTTATTTTACGTTTTCGTTATTTAATTTGCATTTCATTGATCTTTTGATCATAAATTCTGCATTATCCTGATTTTATCTTAAATTTATCATAAGTATACGTATTTATTTCATTTGTGATCACGTTTTTATCATAAAATTAGCATCATAATTCTGTTTCATGCATTTTTATTGATCGTAATCATATTTTTATTGTATAACTTGCATTATCCTGAAAATACTTTGCATTTTTCTTAAACTTTCGGAATAATCTTGTTTACAAACACTTGTTTTCGTTATTAATCATCTCTTTAGCAAGGATCAACGTTTATATAGATATAAACCACATTTTTCATTCAAAATTATCATTTACTCATATAGATAATCGTGTTTTTACGTAATTATCTTGGAAGTAATTACAAGCACTAAACCTCACTTTACAGATTTAATCACTTAATTGCCTAGGGTAAGTTTTGACCAAAACAGTCGTGTCACTAGAATTCGCAATGGATGAAGAGTCAATAGTTGTGGTGTTGCATCTGAATGTCGTATATATGTACATGCTTAACTATTACGCTTATAAATCTTATGGCATGCACATTAAATAATTTGTCAACGTTGTTCTTGTATTTACATAAGCGGAAATACGGAGTACAATTTATACTAATGATGCATTGCGAAGTACCAGTGTAATAAATCAAGGCCCACAAAACAGATACAAACCAAAAGAAATACTTTGGACGAATCGTGATTTTCTGAAGGACAAGGAAACTCACTATGTTGATTCAATGAAGCATGAATCTTCTTCGATCCCGAGGTACGTGCAAATTTTTAAAGCTTCATTATTATTCAAGAAAATATGTAAAGTACACCTCTAACTCATAAACATCACTTTTTTTCTAAACCTGAATAATTGTAATGATACAAAGCACTTCAAACATTTTGTATAATCAAAATTTGCTCATCAATGTAATGATACAAGCTTTACTTTTATTATTTTAATTTTACCGCATATTTGTACATGTATAATGGATAAACAATCATTAATGTAAACAAGCAATTATTTCAATATAGGTTTCAAACTTTCTCAAAGTACGTATTGTAATATTGCCTATCTATTAATTTACTCTTGTGGACATCTACGATATCTAGATTAACATTATTAACTAAAAAGGACAAGCTTTGTTTAGTTTGACTTATTTGTTTTGGTCAAAAATTACTAAAAGCAATTAAGTGATCAAAATTAGTTTGTGAGGTCAGGTGTAAAAATTACTCTCAAGATAATTACGTAGAAACACGATTATCTCTATTAGTAAGTAAATATTTTTGTGTTAAATACGTAGATCCTTGTTGAACAAACGAGTTAATATCAAAAGTTAAGAGCAGATTAAGGATAACTGCTATTTGATGATAGAAATGTAAGTAAAATGTAATTAAAGCAAAATTAATGACAAATAAGCAAAAACGACACGATGATATACGAGGAAAGCCCTTGATCAAGGTTGATCGCCGGCACAAAACCTCGGGAAGGATCAAACGATCCTTGCCTTTGTAAATCTTATAAAAATAAAAGTAATGAATTACAAAGTAAGAGCACAAGGATGATCGGCTAAGTGATTGTGTGTGAATCTAGCTAAGTGTTGATGAAATGATCGTAAAATGAAGAAATAACATAGTGTTTATGTGATTTGCAGGTGTGAGTAGTGATAAAACGTTAACCTAATCGATCACCCAAGCCTCGTTTAAATAGTAAGAGCGTATAACAATAATTCCGAAATATCAGGGATCCTCCGAGGAATGATAAAGACCACCAACGTCTCTTTTGACTTCATTTTACACGTGCGTAAGACTTCGTCTTCATGAAATCATATCAGATCCTCTTCACGTAATCCGGAGCATATCTCATTAACGCGTTTCTTCTAAGACCTGGTCAATACTCAAGAAAAACAAACGTGTTATATAGTTCAAGATCCTTAACTAAGATAAGTCCAGGATCCCGAGCTATATGTACTCCAAGATTGATCATAGGATCCTTAAATAAATATCTTCCCGGTCCAGAATCATGCATAATTGTGTTAGATAAATATATCCTGAATAGGATCTTGCAAGATAAATAATAACAATATATCCAGGATCCTTACCTGTATCCGTGATCCTGAAAACAGACTTAAAAACCATCATTATCCAGAGATATGAATATAAAATATAAACAACTTTGATACCTGCAGGGTGTCCATATGATGCTGATTAGGATCCTGTAAAGGTTAGTGAAAATCGACCCACAACAATTGCCCCCGAAGTTATAACGTTTTCAGGATCCTTAAACGTTGTAACTTCTCAGTGTAACCGCTTAAATCGTGTTAGGTAGTTACATCGATTATCGTGTCTGAGTACTTATAGCGATTCTGACGCACATCATATCTCATCCAACCTCCATTCCGTTTTCCTTCTCAGGTCTTTACCAGGTACTATTTTTTCTTTTCTCTCTTTATCGTTTACTTGCTTTCACTTAAATAATGAATCCGGCAACCAAAAATGAATCAGACCTCCCTGAATTCATTGATCAACAAATGATTTCCAACCCTGTTCCTTCTTAGTTATCCGATTCCGATATGCAAAAACTCAAAAGTGCTTTTCCTGAAAACACCGTCTTCCAAGCCCCTGATCCTAATATCCATGCCGATCATTGATCAGATCGATGGATATGCATTCCTGAATTTCCTTTTACCCTAGGGCTTAACTATCCCTTTCCGGACATTTACATGGATCTCTTCGGCATGACAGGACTATGTTATTCACAAACAATGCCTATGATCTGGCGTACTCTTTTCGTTATTCAATCCATTAATGATTCTCACCATACACATCTTGGGATTCCTGAGGTAGCCCAAAATTATCATCTCCGCTCATATGGCTCCAATTACTTCCTTTTTAAAATCAAGCCTAATCGCCAACACCTCGTTCATTGTGTCACCCAGAATGACCACAAGTGGAAAGAGAGGTTTTTCTTTGTTGATCGAAGATCTTTACCAGACGAGGAATTGATTCCGACTGTTTGGCTTTCAAAGGGTAGGATAAAAATCATCTTAGGGATTTATCCCCATACGCACTATTATTTCTGATATATCCCATTTTCCTTGCAGCAAGTTTCGAGAAGTTGGCTCCCCCTCTTTCTGATGCAGAAGAGTTGATAGAGAATTTCTTGAAAGTTCCCGAAAGTGACAGGACATTCATACACCCCTGTTCTCCAGTAGTCATGAAATCACAGAAGGCAACTTCAGCTTCATCAGGTAATCCTCACATTCGATTCTCAATAAAATGTTTCTCCTGATTCCATTTTAAAATTGTATTCTTAAAATAGCGCCTTTCTTCTCCTTGTTGGATATCGATGATGAGGATGTACCAATCAAGGAGGAAAAACCAATTGCTCAACCTAGCAAGGCCAGAGCCCCCAATACCCGTTCCAGGTCAACTACCAAGAAGAGGAAAGCCATCATTACTGAGGATCCTGATGAACCCACACTCGATTTCGATAAGGTATATCTTATCTCCCTCGTTTAATTTCTCTTCTACGCTTCATCCCTGTATTTTAATCATACATGTTTTTTCTAGGCTATGGAACAGGTTGCTGATCGTTACAAGGAGAAAGTGGAAATGGTAGAGAGCATAAAGAAGACAGCTGCCATTGCTGCAGAATCTTCCAATCAGGAGATCGCTAATTTGAAGAGAGAGATCAATGATGTCAAGGCTTATGCTGCTCAAAAGGAAATTGAAGCTCAGAAGAAGATCAAGGAAGAACGAGAGATCCTGGTTGCTAGTATTAAGAAAGATGTAGCTGTTGCAATGCTCAAAGCCAGGATCCTAATGGTAACTGAAGCTAGTGCCAAGGGTCTCGACACATCGTTCTGGAACATCCAAGCTTGGCAAGATAGATTGGCGAAATTGAAAAGTGAAGATCCTGATTTCTTTTCGGAGAGCTATGCAATTCTCAGTTGTGTGGCCGAAATCTTCATGATAGGCACACCATTTTGATTTATCCTTCCACGCATATGACTTGTCATTCTTCTTTGGCCATCTTGCCTTGTCTCCAAGATCCTGCATGGCACACAATATATCTGTTGTGTCTACAGAAAAATTATAATCAGTTATTTTAGGATATTCTTCGTCATCTTCGTCAACAGCATTTACACGACGATCCTCATTTCTGGTATATGGTTTGTTCCGGTTCGATCTGAATGAGGACGAGTCTGACTTCCTGTTAGGTCTATCGTATGCTGATTGAGTATCCACTCTCTTCTGTATCATCGCGTCCTCTTCCAATCTGATGAACCTCAAAGCTCTATTTCTGTCTTCATCAAGGTTCCTGCAAGGATTCATAACAAGATCCTCATAAAATGGGGAATCCCTTTTGATCCCCATCTTAAAGGCTTGTACAGCAGTAGGCATATCCAAATTGGGTATGTTCAAGGATTCTCTCCCGAACCTTCCTACAAAATCTCTAAGAGACTCATTAGCTTTTTGGACAATTCTATATAAATCAGTAGTTAGTTTTTCAAATGTTCTACTGCAAGAGAATTGATTATTAAATAAATTAACCAAATGAGCAAATGAAGTAATAGAGTAGGGAGGAACGTTCAATAGCCATTTTAGTGCGGATCCTGTGAGAGTGGAGCCAAAGCCCTTGCATAAGCATGCTTCCTTAAGGTCAGAAGGAATTGGGATGATTTCCATCCTCTCCCTATATTGTTCAATGTGCCCCTCAGGATCCGTCGTCCCATCATACAACTTCATATTGGGTGTTTGGAATCTCTTTGGGATCTCAGCATCACAAATAGGTGGTGCAAATCTTGAGATCCTGTGTGCTGTTGGAGCAACTTCTGGGATTAGTTGTACAACTCCGGGGATGCTTGATATCATATCCTTCAACTTCTGTATTTCTCTCGCCATTATAGGGCTAACTCCAGGATCCTGAAAATTGTTAGTCCCAATAGTATTATTAGAAGTAAAATTATTGAACATGTTACTACCGTCAGGAGTCCTGTATGAGGATCCTGGATTAGATTGTTGACCCCTTGATGTAGAAACTCCTGTAGCAAATATCGGATCTGGGATCCTAGTGCTCCCTTGCAAAGATATGAAATCTCCTTGGTGCTCCGCTGATGAAGGAGTGCCAAAATCAAGGATCCTGCTTCGGATAGGAGTAGTGACTTGATAAACCGGAACATTGCTCCTAGCTCTCATGTCCTCCACATCCTTTCTCAGGATTACGTTGCTTCTCTCCACTCGTTGAAGCTGCTCTTTTACCTGCGTAAACATAGACACGATATCCCGGTTAGCAATCATAACAGGGTCTGGATCCGATAAGAATCCAGCCCCCAAAGATGTGGATCCAGCCGACGGTAGCCTTGTATAGACATTTTGCGGCTGTTGCTGAGATGAAGTGAGAGGTGGAGCAGGAGGGAGAGTGGTTCCAGCAGAAGATGACGATGGCATGGTAGATGATGTAGATCGTCCTTGGCTCGACATTTTTGACAAAAATCTTTGAAAAAGATGACTCAACAAGGATCTTAACAAAAGTTTGATTAAGCAAAACACCAATTGCCCCACGGTGGGCGCCAAATTGTTATGGTCAAAAATTACTAAAAGCAATTAAGTGATCAAAATTAGTTTGTGAGGTCAGGTGTAAAAATTACTCTCAAGATAATTACGTAGAAACACGATTATCTCTATTAGTAAGTAAATATTTTTGTGTTAAATACGTAGATCCTTGTTGAACAAACGAGTTAATATCAAAAGTTAAGAGCAGATTAAGGATAATTGCTATTTGATGATAGAAATGTAAGTAAAATGTAATTAAAGCAAAATTAATGACAAATAAGCAAAAACGACACGATGATATACGAGGAAAGCCCTTGATCAAGGTTGATCGCCGGCACAAAACCTCGGGAAGGATCAAACGATCCTTGC
The DNA here is from genome assembly GCA_949592205.1 of Helichrysum umbraculigerum. NCBI lineage: Eukaryota > Viridiplantae > Streptophyta > Magnoliopsida > Asterales > Asteraceae > Helichrysum > Helichrysum umbraculigerum. The sequence continues at coordinate 16,791,830 of CATIUR010000007.1, read as the reverse complement.
CTTTGTAAATCTTATAAAAATAAAAGTAATGAATTACAAAGTAAGAGCACAAGGATGATCGGCTAAGTGATTGTGTGTGAATCTAGCTAAGTGTTGATGAAATGATCGTAAAATGAAGAAATAACAGAGTGTTTATGTGATTTACAGGTGTGAGTAGTGATAAAACGTTAACCTAATCGATCACCCAAGCCTCGTTTAAATAGTAAGAGCGTATAACAATAATTCCGAAATATCAGGGATCCTCCGAGGAATGATAAAGACCACCAACGTCTCTTTTGACTTCATTTTACACGTGCGTAAGACTTCGTCTTCATGAAATCGTATCAGATCCTCTTCACGTAATCCGGAGCATATCTCATTAACGCGTTTCTTCTAAGACCTGGTCAATACTCAAGAAAAACAAACGTGTTATATAGTTCAAGATCCTTAACTAAGATAAGTCCAGGATCCCGAGCTATGTGTACTCCGAGATTGATCATAGGATCCTTAAATAAATATCTTCCCGGTCCAGAATCCTGCATAATTGTGTTAGATAAATATATCTTGAATAGGATCTTGCAAGATAAATAATAACAATATATCCAGGATCCTTACTTGTATCCGTGATCCTGAAAACAGACTTAAAAACCATCATTATCCTGAGATATGAATATAAAATATAAACAACTTTCATACCTGCAGGGTGTCCATATGATGCTGATTAGGATCCTGTAAAGGTTAGTGAAAATCTACCCACAACATTATTATACTTGATAAACTTATAAAACACATATACATATATAGATATATAAAAGTGAGTGTGTGTGTGTGTGTGTGTGTGTGTGTGTGTGTTGGAAGGTTCAAATGAGAACCACTATAAAGTTGAGAACTTTGAGAACCACAAAGAATACGTGTTTGTTCACATGTAACTAACTTTAATCATATATGAATACTGATTTAGGTTAGGTAGAGAAAGAAAGAAGTCAAAAAAAATTCCTAAATTTACGTCTTAAAATAAATTTTAACTGATTTGTCCACATTATAGTTCAAATGTGAACACATATTCGTTTTTTTTTTTTGTTTTTTCCATATAATTTTAGGATTTTTTGACTTTTTTATTTTTCAATCAAACGTACATCAATGTTCATATATAAATGAAGTTAATCACATGGAAACAATTATGTATTATTTGTGGTTTTCAAAGTTATCAACTTTACAAGTAGTTCTCAACTATATAGTATAACTTTTATAATTAAATTACTAGATTATAACCCGCAAGTTTTGCAGGCTACTTCATAATTTTGATACAAATGTTTATATTATAATTTATTTTAGTGAGTAACTTTAAGTCGACATATTTTTGCTGATGACACAACATAATTTTTTTTTAATTGAAATAGATATGTTTATCTAATGGGAGTAGCTTTGAACATACATTATTAAAAACGATTTATAACATTGAAAATATTAATTGAAAAAATAAACAACAAATTAAGAAGCAACACATAAAGATAAATGTTTAACATAATCAACTTAATGTGCAACGTTCAAACAATCAAAATATAGAAACTATAAAGTTTGCAAGTCATCGTCATCTTCAATAATAATAAGTGTTTCATATTGACCGTCATACCATCTAACTATCATACAAAACCAATGCATACAATTACACGTATATATGATATGACAATTCAAAAAACTTAGCAAGTAAAACATATTAGATTAATTGACTGGCAATTATATGACGATCAAGAAATTTGGTGTCATCAAAGTACTCAAATCTATTTGTTATTCTTTCAGTCCAACCATAATGGTGGAAACATGCATTGATCATCATAGTATGTGAAACCAAATTCCTTGTTAAAAATATTATTAGTTAATTATTAAGAAGAAAAAATACATCCATGTTTTTAAATGATGCAATATACTAAAAAAGTGTCCATCTTACATAATAATCATGTGAATGATCATCAACAACTCCTTTCCTTCAATACCATTAAGCATTAAACATTTTGGATATTGTAATGCATATATCATGCCATTTTAGTGATATATTAACGGTTTTCCTATATTTGCTTGACAACTATCTTGGAGAATCATCTACAATTACACCCTGTGAATAGTTTTAAAAAATAAAAATATATATAATTACCTCAACAATAGAAATAAACAAAAAATAACATGTTCGCAGTTATAATAATTATGGTAAACTGTTCTAAAGCATTCTTCACCAATCTTATTAGTATGATCAAAATATGAGTATCAATTTGATTTGTCAAAGACCAAATAAATCGTCTGAAGTTCAAGTGTGCACAATAATGAAAACATACAATTACGAGCTAATCAAGTTAGATTATATTTATATGAATTAAAAAATTTTAGTTGAAAAGACGATGCAAGTTATAAAAATTTTTGATTTGTTGAAGACCAAATAACCCGTATGTAGTTCAAGTGTGCACAATACCATTGAAAATGAAACTATACAATAGATTGAGATGACACTTTCAATCCATTTAATTATGAACTAATCAAGTTGGATTATATTTATGTAAAAAATTCAGCTGAAAAGGCGAAGCGTCCCCAAATTCTTTATAAACCCACAACATCTTAAATCGTTTTTTTTATAACTATGTTTAATTTTTATTTTTTGTTATGCTAAATTAGGTGTAGATTTATGCACATAAATGTAAATTACATATTTTGGTACGTTTTATAAATTACTAACACATGTAAAAACCCCAAACCCCTAAACCATTTATCATACTAAACCCTAAACCCTACTAAACACTAAACCCCAAATCCTAACTAACCCTAAATTAAATATACAACCAAACAATAACACACATGTTAATAATGTGTAAAACCTACCAAAAAGTGAAAAAAAAAAACTCGTCGAAAATATACCTTGCAACATCTTAAATCGAAGAGAAAAAAACACTGAATTTTATGGTGTAATTTTTATAATTTTTCGATTTGCCGTTTGTGAGATAATTAATTTACAAAAAAATATTCAATATTCATTATTGCCATTAATATATCACCAATCAATAAATAGCTTACCAAACATATAATATAAGGTTATTATAGTCTTTTTGTCATATTCTCTTCACTATTTAGGTAGTCATGTTTTTAAAGACTAAATCTATGGTTCACAATCGATTTAATAACTCATTTAAGGGTTGAGATTAACTTCACTATTTAGGTAGTCATGTTTTTAAAGACTAAATCTATGGTTCACAATCGATTTAATAACTCATTTAAGGGTTGAGATTAACTTAGACTACCTAATTTACACTCTATTATAATATATAGTGTAGATGGGGTAGTCCGTGATTTCGCGGGTTATGATCTAGTATATAAATAAAAATTAAGAGAGCGTATTCTGTTGTCAAAATCAAATTCATGATAAGAGAAAGGGTTTGAAAGTACAAAAATAATTAAATATAGAAGAGGTAAAGATCAGAGACAGATAAAAATTGGGTAATTTGTTTATGGATGGACAACAAACTGTAAGAAGATGAAAAAAGTAAAAAATAAAAAATAAAAATAAAAATAAAAATGATTATAAAAATAAATCTATATTTGGAAAAGAGAGAGCAAGTCATCCATGTTTTAGAAACAACTTTCTGACCTGATCCTAATCTTATTATTTCTCCCAAAACACTTCATTCCCATTCCTACATCCCGCCATTACATTCTTTAATCCTCCCAGATTGATCATACAATTCCAATGGCTTCACGAGACCCGGAAATCGACGAAGGTGGCGGTGGTGGCAACCTCAAGAAACCGCTCCTTCACACCGGAAGTTGGTACCGCATGGCGGGTATGAGTTCCCGCCAATCCAGCATGTTAGGTTCATCCGCACAAATCCTTCGTGAATCCGTTTCCATTTTTCTTGTCGTTTTCATCGTTGCATTGGGTCCTATTCAATTTGGATTCACCGTATGTAATCTCTCTTTACCAACAATTAGATATATAACATATATAGTGAAATGATCAAAAGGAAGTGTATATATTATATATGTTTATGTTTATATTAATAAGTGCTTCTTTTCTGTAGTGTGGATATTCAAACCCTACGCAGGCGGATATTATAACCGATCTTAGCCTTAAGACATCGGAGTTTTCTGTGTTTGGTTCATTAGCAAATGTAGGAGCTATGGTTGGTGCAATCGCTAGTGGTCAGATTGCAGAATACATTGGACGAAAAGGGGTAAAATAAATGTACAAATAACCGTGTTACTTTGGTAGGTTTAGGATCATACGAGAAACACATGAGAAGCAAACTGCATGATCCACTAATTTGTCACAATTCTAAATAATCGAGCGTAGTATACTTGTGAATCAAAGTTACAGATTTAGTGAATCGGCTTGCTTAACTATTTCTCATTTGATTTTAACCATGAATTAACACTGAATTGTATAAATTTATATTGTAAGTGCAGTCACTAATGATTGCTGCTATTCCTAACATACTTGGATGGCTTGCTATTTCATTTGCAAGAGTAAGTCACATTTGTTAAGCTAAATTCCAGCCATATAAGATATAAGTAACTATCTCTTATTTATATCATTTTGCACTAAATTACTACTTTATATTAAATAGATGATTTTTTTTTTCCGTTCTGATAGGATTACTCATTCTTGTATATGGGAAGGTTATTGGAAGGTTTTGGTGTTGGAGTAATATCTTACACGGTGAATTTTTGGCGCCTAACGACTTTAATATCCTTAATTTGTTACATTTGCAATATAATTTAACTAGGAGTACTATTGGATATGATATGTAGGTTCCTGTGTATATTGCTGAAATCGCACCTCAAAACATGAGAGGCAGTCTTGGATCTGTGAACCAGGTTGGTTATGACTGTTTCATAGTTCATCTTAATTAGGGAAAATATATCATCCCAACGTCTGTTGTTCTTTCATTTTTTTCCCCTAACAACGAGTGTAACACAGCTTACAACAGATTTCCTCCTTTTCTAGCTTTCTGTTACTATCGGAATACTATTGGCATATCTTTTGGGACTTTTTCTTCCATGGAGAGCACTGGCAGTTGTTGGTAAGCTTTTAGTTTGTACGAGTTCATTTTAATTGGGTTACATCATACTATGTACGTGTAGCATTATTAGAGGTGGCAAAATGGCCGAGTGGGTCATTTTCGGCATTCGGGTTTAAATGGGTTGGGGTCAAAACGGGTCAAGTATGGCCCAAATTTGGAGCTTTTGGCCAAGATTGATGGCTCTAAGCATTAGTTGAGAGAGTAATAATACTCATAATAAATTCATATGGAGTGTTTATGTACAATTATAAATATATGAAAAGGTAGCAACTTTTATATTGTGTGTGAAATATAGAGGCAATCAAGTATGTGACTTCTTCTTGAAAGCTTATAATGCGGATTGATTAAAAAATCTTCAAAACTAATGCATTTTTTTGTCATATTTTCAATAGGAACTTTGCCATGTGTCTTTTTGATACCTGGTCTATTTTTCATTCCCGAATCTCCTCGCTGGTTGGTAAGAGTCATTAACTTGAATTATTCTTATATAACTATCTTTCAGGTATTTGATCCTTATACTTGTGTTTCTAATCGGGTACTTTAAATTTTGTGTAGGCCAAGATGGGTTTTATGGAAGATTGTGAAACCTCTTTACAAGTTTTAAGAGGATTTGATACAGATATTTCTCTCGAGTTTAACGAGATCAAGGTATAAGATTTACTTACTAGTACCAAAGGACCTTTGGTGTAGTGGTATGTGGGTAGCCTATCAACTTGTGGCTTGTGTATATACTATATGAGTTAGATTGCTGAGTTTCCGTTCTGAAACTTATAATAATTTACTTACTAGTTAGGTATGACACCCAAAACCTATGTGGACCGGTTTACAGAAAGCAGAATTGCTTTCCGCTATTAGTTTGTTATTTAGATGTATTTACGTGCTCGATATTTATATCTGACTTCCAACAGAGATCTGTTGCAACATCTGGCAAACGAGCTACAATTCAATTTTCTGAGCTAAAGAGAAGAAGATATTGGTACCCATTAATGGTATACTGTTCGATTTTTACCTTTAAACCCTTTTCACTTTCCTTAAACTTGAACATAAATAAAAATTAATGTTTATTTTATGTCCCCCTTGTTGACTATTTTATGCAGGTTGGAATAGGATTACTTCTTCTTCAGCAACTCAGTGGTATAAATGGTGTTCTATTCTACTCTAGTCACATCTTCCAATCAGCTGGTTAGTTTATGACATGTAAACTATATATTTCAAGCCTATTAGGGGGCGTTTGGTATTTCTTGTTATTAAAAGATTATCTGCTTTAATAATATATAGATGCTTATATGCATAATTTTAAGTTCTTATTCCTTATAAAAACCAGATATACAGTTTTCAAAATGGTGTTTCAATTAGCTTATCTGCTATAAAAATTAGCAAATAAGCGCTTAAATTAGCAATCTCAAACAACCGGTTTAAAGCATGCCTCTTTGTTAACACACTTTTTTCTAGTTTCCTCGTATCTTTAGTTTTAAATGATGTATCATTAACCACGTTCCTTACAGGTATTTCATCCAGCAAAGCCGCAACCCTTGGACTTGGTGCTATCCAGGTATTAATCAACTAAATATGTGAAATATGTATTGCAAAAACACTTCTTGGTCAATGATCAGCACCTGGCATTTATGTAGGTTGTTGCTACTGCTATTACAACATCGTTAGTGGACAAAAGTGGTCGACGAGCTCTTTTATTGGTAAAGCATTGTTAAAATCTTAATCAGGACCTTTTGAAATCAGTATCGGGCACAGGTTTATAATCCCTGTCTTCATGATCCAGCTGTCTTCATTTCTAATGGTTGCGAGCAACCTTCTTACTTCAATGAGTTTCTTTTTAAAGGCAAGTTATGCATTAGGTTCTATTTATTTCACATATACTATAAAAAGTTAGCTTTCAAGTACTAACATTCTAATTTCACATATGCTATAAAAAGTTAGCTTTCAAGTACTAACATTATAATATTCTTTCATTTTGCTTCCTTATGTTGACTTTTCAGCACTTTGTTTCAAAAGATTCATCTCTTTATGGCTTCTTGGGTGTACTGTCACTTATTGGACTAGTGGTATGTTTTAATTGAAAAGCCCCGCGTTCATTCTGTATATACATTTTTGTCGTCACTGATAATATGACCAACCAGATTATGGTGACCGGTTTTTCTCTAGGACTTGGGCCTATTCCTTGGGTTATAATGTCGGAGGTATGGTGGATTTAGAAGTTAAATTAATACTTTTTAATGGATATTATCGATCTTTTGGTCCATACATGCTTTTACGAATTAAGTAATCAAGTATGTTGGATCACTTCTCATCTCAGATACTTCCTGTAAACATTAAGAGCCTTGCTGGCAGTGTTGCGACACTTTTTAATTGGTTGGCAGCGTCAATTGTCACAATGACAGCACCGCTACTCTTGGACTGGAGCAGTGGAGGTATCCTCTATGTGTGTGTGTGTGCAAAGGTGGATCTACAAGGGGGCATTTGCCCCCTCAAGACATTTTAAATTATGTAAAAAAATTTAAAAAGTTTATTAGTTATTGCCCCTTCAAATGGTAGTTGAAAAGGAAAAAAAATGAAAATTTACCACTTCGACTAAAATATCCAAGCTCCGCCCTGTGTGTGTTTGTGTTTGTAGTGTTGTAACGAAGTCTACTAAAGTGTTTCTTCTTCTACAGGAACCTTCATCAGTTATGCCGCAGTGTCTACATTTACTCTAATGTTTGTGAAATTATGGGTTCCCGAAACAAAAGGAAAAACTTTAGAAGAAATACAATGGTCCTTCAAATGACATTGTCATTTTTATGGTATCCAGACATGATCTATACAGCCTTACAGGTAAAGTATTATTCTTGCCAAGTATTACATTTTGGTTTATTAAGACAATCTTATATATGGGTCTGTCTTATACATATGCAACCCCATGTTTGTGTAAGCTAGTACAATTGTACACCTTCGGTCCCAACCAAAAATAGTATATTTGACTTATAACATAGGTATTCTCATTCTCATGAGAAGATAAATAAATGAAACTTATGAACCAAAATTAAAATAATGAATATGATTTAACCATTACCATTGGTCAAAAAGATAATTTGGTTTGAAAAATTTATCAGAAAAGAAAGTATGGTTACCTTCTTTTGGGAGAGAAGAAGGTATAACACAGAATACAGTAATACACACACGGATCACACATACACACGCCAAAATCTGTAGACACTATAGGCAGTGGATTTTGATTAATCTCCAAATTATATCACCTGGCAGGAAGCAAGGACATTTGTGATCGAGACTGTTAGAAGACATAATCGTTCAACATGAACCAGATGACCTGCCTTCTTCATATGCCGTTAACTGTTACCTTATCTCATAAATCCATACGATCATAACAAAAAGATCTGTGGATTCAGTATATCATTGAATATTTGCCTACATGTATTTGGATTGTAGGAAAGTGTTTTTGGTTTTGTTGATTTGACAGTTCAAAGCCATATACTGAGCCATAAGCCCACTAATAGTAACTAAGCCAAGACTAAAACTATGTGGTTCCTAACTTAGTTAAGCTGATAAAAAGCAAAACTAGTCAATTGGATTTGTCAAATCAAGTCGATCTTTACTAACACAGTAGCATTCAACACAACTGTATCATTGATATGAAACATTAAGCCGTATTCGATAATAGTTTTGTAACGGTCTTACAACGTACATTACAAATAATTCTTTGGATATAAGTGCACATCAGAAAATTTGTTTTGCAGATGCAAAAAGTTACTCTCTAGTTGGTTTCTGATACAATCAACTCATTCTATTGCACAAGATCCGTACTTTGATTAATGGAACTTGAATTATTGACGGAGTCCGTCTTATAATAGTCGTTGCTTGATCTAATCAAATTCTTTACTCTTTCTAGCTAATGAATATTTATAAACGTATTGCTCGTTTTATTAGATTGATCGAGGGACACAAACACATATGTCTCCTTCATTTATATGTTTGTGTTTGCCCGCTCATGTTCATTTATAACCTTTTGTCAAACCGAAATAGACATGAAAAATAAGTACTATATGGGAAAGCAAAACGCATATCATAGTTTCTTAAAGAATAGATCTTTAGTAGTCGTCTTGAATTATTTAAAGTAACTCATACACCAAACGATTACAGCCAACGAGCAGTAAAATGAAAAAGCTTAACAAGGATATTAGCAATTACATAAGAGTATGGATACCGGACCAGTCTCACATTTCCCTATGCCAATAGGGAACTTTTGCACACAATGATCCTCACAACTACTCTTGCTTTCGCAGAGGCCGATTACTTCCATACAATTATTATTCGGGGTTACAAGCGAGTCCTTTCGAGCCACCTCCAATGCATTTGACGAGCAAACTTGTACACCAACTACAATATATGTTAAAACTTGTTAACCGGAAATTTAGTAATAATAATAATTAATTATTTCTGGAATTGATTAGTATAAATGGTAATAAGAATCGATGACCGGGTAACATACAATTTTACAGTTTGATGGGTTCATTACCAATTAGTCGTCTGTTTTTAAAGGACAAATGAAGATTAAATTTAGTTACCAAAAAAAATGCAGAAATCATTTCGGGTTGTCATTCTAAGTAAAAGAAATACGGAGTATCAAGAATGTAAAAAAGATAAAGAAGTACCTAGCAAGCATAATATGACAATAACGGCGTCATAATTGTTAAACTCTTACGATTCACGTGTGACACCAAGTCAAAATAATCCAAAATTTACTCCTAATTTAAACTTTAAAACACGTATTACATACGTGTCAATACTCAAGTACACAAGTATTATATATGTATTTACATATATATATAACACATTGATTATTCAATAATCACGTACAAACAAAACTAAAAGAAAACGTAATCTTCAATACGGACGTTGGTGAAAAACATTTTTTAATAATGTATTATTATTTAGAATAATAATTATTTACTTGATATCAAATTTAAACATATTTTGTACATAGAAAACTATCCGTCAAAATGAATTGAAACAAAGATATAATTTTATATCTCACTACAAGTATTATTGTAAGATACTTTGATTAAAAATATAAAAGATTATATTTTTAGAAATTTATCATTTAAAAAGATTATACTACTTTATGATCGGGTACGCGAACACGGGGCGAAAAATACTACCAAACCTCAATTATTGGAGGCCGGTTATACTCACCCGACCCCCAATAATTCACACATACAACACACACACACGATCCATCTCATTTCTCTCTCGGTCTCTCGCTCTCTTCTTCTCGGTTTCAAATCATCATCATTCATCAACAATAACAACACCTGATCATCATCTTCATCCTTGGAATCATCATCTTCATCGTTCATCATCATCATCCTCACGGTTCCGTTTTATTTTGTAAGAATCACTCACCTTTTTCCTTTAATTTTGTGTTTAAAATACGTAATATAACATGTATTAGCATTATACTAAGTTGATTGTATGCAAAAACGGATTTAAAACTGGTATTGTGAGTTAACGGCACGAACAGACCCGAAAGAAACAACCCACCCGGACGGGTGGATCAAGTAACCCGGACGGGTTACAAAATTCACCCGGACGGGTATGAGACCCCACCCGGACGGGTAAGTCCATATACCCGAACGGGTGAAAGGTGAAACCCGAACGGGTGGTACACACAAACCCGGACGGATTTGAAAACTCACCCGGACTGCTCACCAAACATACCCGTACGGGTATGGAGCCCTACCCGGACGGGTAACACCCATTTAGCCCACCATCTTTTGTAGTTTTGTAGTCCTCTGAGTCACGGTCGTCTGGGCAGCTTGATCGCCTAAATCCGAGTTCGTATGAGAGAGTTATGGCCAAAACGGTGCGACATAGTCAAATCAGCAAAATGCACTATCTTTTCATATTTTTTCCTCAATCTTTAACCTTAACACATGAGATCAATTTCAAGCTAAATAAGTATCTAAAGTACATGAAATCAACTAGAAACAAGCACAAAAATTGTATTTTGAAATATGATTTCACTCCTGTCACCAACGGGCCGTACACTTTTACAAACTACAAACTTAATTGTTTTCAAACACATAAACAAACACTTGAACACAATTAATCAAGTGAACAAATATACAAATGAATTACTTAACATCTAATTACAAATATATAATCTCACGTGTTTAGAACACTAGGGGATTACACTTGGAATACGTACGTGCATTAGAGTTGCTTGCTCTACAGGTGAGTCTCACGGCCCCTTTTTACTGCTTTACTTTGGGGGAGATGCATTACTTGTTTTACTCGAACACATGTACTTACTTACTTGATTACAAACTGATTTACTGGTATATCGATTGCATGAGGTTTACTTAATCCAATGAAGTCCCTTTAATCATAGTCGTCAGTTATGGTCTTAAGCGCGAGTACTAGTAAATGGATCCATTATGACTGACAATCCTCACCCAGGGTAGCACGCACCACCCCGAACATACAGGTATAAATGGGTGTTTCTTACTCGTTACATATGAATGTTCCGGATTAGCATTCACGAGGGCAAAATCACTGAATGTTAAGCTTCGACTATGGTGCTCATGGCAATATATACGGAAACTATTGCGACTGTGCAATATTTACTCAATGATTTTACAAGCTGATGTGTTCAAACTGTTACTTACTATAAACCTGTGAGATTCACCAACCTTTTGGTTGACCTGTTTTAGTAATGCATTCTCAGGTACACAGCAACAGTAGGGTTGATCAGTACGGATGGCCCAGCAGGATATGCTTTAGTAGCTCGAGTCGCATGCAATTACACATATGAAGATTTTACTTGCATTATCTTTTGTATAATGATTATGTACTTAAAATCTAACAAAACTAGTTGCGAACTCATCAATGATGTATTACTTTTGAAAACTATTGTATTAATGTAACATCTTCTATAACGTCTCATTTAGAGTCGTTTGCTTGTACTTTAGTGTTTTGATATTTGATTAGTGGCACCCAAAACTCGCTTCCGCAAAGCATTAAATTTGGGGGTGTCACATATTGGTATCAGAGCCTAAGGTTATAGCGAACTAGGTTGCATTTAGTGGGCCTAGACTATGACCGTTAGGTAGTATTCCTCATTAGATATAACTGGTTCAGGGATTTCATCATACAAGTTTAATTTAACATAGCCTGATCAACTATGTACAATTAAATGAAGATGATATAAGATCTGAAAGGGGTTATGTTGAACAGGAATGCACTAGTTGACTCTGACCACGAGAGAACCGTGACTTGTACTTGTTCTGTGATAGACACAACTAGGTGGATAATAAGTATATATAGATTACACCTATATGATTAGGCTTATTAAGATCCTCCGATATTTAGTAACACACTCACTGTACAAACACACTTTAGATTAGGCCTATGGTAAGTTGATCGAATCAGGAAAAGAGTACCGGGATGTGCCCTGACAGAGAGGGTCGTCTCTTCGAAATAGACTTACCCTAGGTAGAGATTAAGAACTTCGACGCCTTACTCTGCACAAACTGGTCAGCAGAGGATCATCCTTCGCTCACCCATCAGTTTTAACATTCGAATCCAGTATTTCTCTAAGTATAAATCTTTTCCTACCTCCTTATCACATTCCGCAAAACTACTGATATCTGTTCGGATGTAATATCCTTTTTCCTTTTGAAAACCTTAATCCTCGTAATCATTTGAACTCGCAAGTTAGATGATTACGACCACTGTTATTCTACACTATTGATTGTCACTTGTGTTGTGGTATATTACTGTTATATATACAACTACGATGATCATATTCTTATACGAAACTCTGACATGTCCCTTATCTTCATTGAAGGAACATGCCTCCACGACGTCAAAAGTACACTCAAGCTCAGGTTGACCGACTGGTTGCTGACGCACTACTTGCCGAGCGACGACGATCTGAAAGTGCTGAAACACCACCAAATACCACTGTAGTGAAACCTTGCACCTACAAAGACTTCCTTAACTACAATCCTTTGAACTTCAAAGGCACAGAAGGTGCCATTGGGTTGTTGCGATGGCTGGAGAAGACAAAGGCAGTCTTTCGCATCTGCAGCTGCCCTGAGAACTGTAAGGTCAAGTTCTCCACCTACACTTTCATGGACGATGCTCTGACATGGTGGAACACTTATGCCGACTCCGTGGGCCAAGACATTGCTCTGGAAACTCCCTGGGATGAGCTGAAGAAAATGCTCAAGGATGAGTATTGTCCTAGGGATGAAATCCAACAGCTCGAGGCAGAATTCTGGAATCTCACCACTCAAGGGAATGACATTGCTGGCTACTCTTCTCGATTCAATCAGTTAGCACACCTGTGCCCATCTATGGTTGATACGGAATCCAAGCGAATTGAGCGCTATCTCTGGGGACTTCCTCCACAAATTCAGGGAATGGTTACTTCGTCAAACTCTCCCACATTTCATGGTACAGTACGTATGGCACACAAACTAATGGCACAAATGGTTCGTCAAGGAACCGCTGGCGATAAAACTACTGGAAACAGCTCGGGAGATAACAAGAGGAAAGCTGATGGAAGCTCTGGAAATCAGAGCCAAGCTAACAAGAAGCCTGCAACTGCTCAGGCCAACACCTCTGAATCTGATGACAAGAAAGAGTATAAGGGAAGAAAGCCCTATTGCTCTAAGTGCAAGCTTCATCATGATGGTCTGTGTCCTTGCACCAAATGCAAGCGATTTGGACATCTGACTAAGGACTGTAAAGCAACCACCACTGGTACCGACACCTCTGCACCCAAAACCTGCTATGAGTGCAATGGTACCGGGCATTTTAAGAGAGATTGCCCAAAACTGAAGGATAAAAACAACAACGCCGCTAAGGGCAGATTCTATGTACTTAATGCTGAAGGTAATCACCAGAACCCTAGACTTATTGACTTACTCAACACGGGTACGTTCACTCCCGGATAACCAAACTGCATCTGTATTACTTACTTGAATAGGTTCTATTACTGCTTAGTACTTTATGTGTTTCCTTAGGTTCTAAGTACAAATAGACTAAGGAAATTGGCGAACTATATCATGTAGACAGTATGATACCAATGGAATTGGTGATGCATACAAGTATGATTAGGCTATTATGGGATATTGGTATATATACATACATAGGCCTCGACTATGTACTACTCACTAGGCTATTATATACTGAATGTATAGGAATAGGCCTTTACTCGATGATACTTTAGAGACCATCTACACCACTATAAACGACAAACATACCTACTTCAATGTCCTTTGATACGGAGATCGGGACCCTATTTTAAAACGCTACCGTCTACAAAATGTTATGTCTACAACGTACACCGTCTTACTGTTAGGTGAACCCTAGGAAAACCATTTTCAACAATTTCAACATGGTTTTACCCCGAACTTTTTCTTAAATTCTATTTTTGAATAGATTTTGTTAAACAAGATTTCAAAAACTTTGCCGCTGACAAAAATTTCAACCGAACTATTTATAGACTAAAGTCTTCATCAGACTTCAAAGTTATCAACCGACTTTCACTATCGAATTTTCTGACAAATGTACTCTTAACAAACATGTTGCAAAGTTTCTTACGAAATGTTTTAAAGAATTTTCAAAACTTCAAAACCGTTCAGACTTGCTTACTGTACACAACTTTATACAAAATTTCAAAACCCTGAATGGTCAACAAAATTACACAGTACACAATGACCTCCTTGCTGTTATAGGAACAAAACCTACCAGAATCTGAATAGGGATGCGATTATGGTAACTCGCTAGCAACCTATCTGCTTTCATACTACTTACTTGATAAACTTTACTTGCTACTTGATACTTGTTAGGTTTTCCCTAGATTCTAAGTGCACAATAGGGTTAGGGGAAAATAACAATTTAGATCTATAATCTCTATATATGAAACTAGTTTTAGCACAAAGGTATAGGAATAACATATCCTACGCTGTTGTATACCGGAAAACATACCGGTTAGATTTTTCTTTTATATACTGGGTAACGTCCCGAGTAAAACAAATTTTTGGGTGACGACTCACATAAAACCGTATTTTGGGTAACATCCGCATAAACCTAAAATGTGTTAAACCACTTCGTTTCTATATGAGACTGATAGAGTCTAAGGTGGGCTACTAGTGCAAAATGTAGCGGTATACCAGCAATTGGCTGAACAATCAACTTTGTCCTACCGACAAAACCATCAAGGATTTACTGAATTACTATAGGCTACTAGTACACATTGTAGCTGTAACACCCCCAAATTTAATGATTTGCGGAAGCATACATTGGGTGTTACTAATCAATATACAAAGCACAAGATTAATAGTAAACGACCTCTAAATGAGACGTTTGTAAAATAGTTACATTTCATAATTAATAATCGTTTGAAAACCGCAGGTTTTCGTATACAAAATGTAATTCCCTAGAGCCCACGCGTATAGCGGGAGATTCTATTACATCACCATAGTTACAAAAGATAATGCCAAAGAATCTCCGTTAAATGCAGTTTGTAAATCATGCGACTCTAGCTAGTAATCCTGGAGTAATCCTACTCCGTAAGTGTACCTGAGATACAAAGCTAAAAAGTGTCAACCAAAAAGGTTGGTGAATCTCACAAGTTTAGTAATGAGTAGGTGTTATGAACCACAAGTATGTACCCGTATTGCTATCAAGCAAAGTAAGTAAATCAGTAAACCAGTACAGTGCCATGAGCTCATAAGTTGAAGCTTAACCGTGTAGTGTGAATATATCACGTACCCCCGTGAGTGCTATCCGCACACTCATATGTAACAAATACTAATATGTCTATTTCTACGTGTAAATCAGTACGTGGTGGCGCTACCACCCCAGACAGGGATTGTCAGTCCCAAATGGATCCATCTATTAGTAATCGCGCTTAAGTCCATAACTAACAACTTACGATTAGGAGGCTTTCAGTGGATAAAAGTAACCCATGCGTTTGTTTGTAAACAGTAAGGTAATCAGTTCAGTACATTGTGTTCATATGTAAAACAGTTGCTAAGTATCTCACCCCAAAGTATAAAAACAGTAAAAGTGGGGCTGTAAGGCTCACCTGAGTCGAGCAGTGGTGAATAGCAAGTAGTAGTAAATCAAGTAGGTTCTCCGAACCCGTAACCTTCTAGTGCCTAAACACGTAAGGTTAAGTAAGTAGATGTCTGGCAAGACCATCTAGGCTAGTTGTTCATACAACCCGCTGTGTTTAAATGTTGGTTTGTTCGCGTTCGTATCAAAGTATACGGCCCGTTGGTGATTTGTTATAATTAAAGTTTGTCATTTATAACGCAATTTAGAGTAATTGTAATAGGAAAGTATGTTTTATTATGTTTGTTAGGTCGTATCGTATAAGGATTTGAGGTTGTAAAAGTTCGACACTTAGTGAAAATGTGAGTTTTCAAAGTTCTGGTTTGTGCGACGTAGCATGCGACGTCGCTAGCGACGTAGAGTGCGACGTGGGCATGTACGTCGCATGATGCGACCTTCGCAAATCAATGCGACGTAGGGGGCGGCGTCGCTAATGCGACGTTGGTTCGGTTTGCGACGTTAAAGTCTACGTCGCTACTTGCGACGTCCGCAAGTTAATGCGACGTAAGGGGCTGCGTCGCTAGTGCGACGTTGGGATTTTTGTGCGACGTAGGCCGCGACGTCGCAGAGGCCCCTGGCCAGGTGCGACGTAGCGGTCTGATGGCCGGAATTTTTGTCGAAAACGAGTTTCCCGGTTTCCGTTGGGTCCAAATCTTTTACCCAACCCTTATATGAACATATTAAGCCTATTTAAACCATAAACTAGTAAAAATGATCGAAAATGAGAGATGTCGGGATTTGTCGGAAACTTACAAAGTGTCGGATTAAAAATCCGAAAAGATAGGAGTGTAGATCGTGTGATGGTGAACGTTTTCTTCCAAAGTAGTCACGAAATCCGAGGCCGTATGATAGTAGTATTTTGCGAATTAGTGAAGTTGGTGGTGGATGGTGGTGATTAGAGAGAAAGAGAGAAAGGAGGGAAGAGAGAGAGAAAGAAGAAATGAAATGAAAGGAAATGGGAGGTGAAGGTGGGGTTTATATCCCATTTTCAGTCTCCGTCTACGTGTCCCGTGCGGTGTTCGTTTTCTCCGTCGTTTAAACGTTAAATAATTATTTTACATTTTTAAATGGTAGGTTTTAAATACAAATAATTACGCGACATTTCTATTTAAATATTTTACAAATAAGTTTGAATACTTTTGTTTTTAAATCGTGTAAACTTTGATCGAGCGATACGAGATAATTATTAATTATTCTAAAATAGCGTTTAGGTCATAATTACGTTATTTTAGTTTATAAGCATTTGTTCACCAACGTCCGTGTTAACCGAATAGAATTTCATTCTATTTAAGTTGCGTACGATTTAAGCCAAATCGCAAAGTTGCATATATTTACCAACATATAATCCGATACATAAATTAGCCTAACACAGAACTAATTACATGTATTTACAAAGAATTAGGCACTAATTCTAGTCCTAATTTGCCGGTTGTTACATTCTCCCCTTGTTAAAAGAATTTCGTCCCGAAATTAGTTCGATTGCACGGTCGGTGCGTTGTCTGGGAAGAGATGTGGATATTTCTGTCGCATTTGGTCTTCCCGTTCCCAGGTAAATTCCGGACCACGTCTAGAATTCCACCTGACTTTCACGATGGGAATACGACTCTGTTTTAGTTGTTTGACCTCACGGTCCATGATTTCCATAGGTTCCTCAACGAAATGAAGTTTATCATCGATTTGAATTTCGTCGAGCGGTATAATCAGTGTCTCGTCAGACAGACATTTCTTCAGATTAGAAATGTGGAATGTGTTGTGAACGCTGCTAAGCTCAGCAGGAAGTTGCAGGCGGTATGCCACTGGGCCAATCCTTTCAAGGATTTCGAATGGTCCGATGTATCTAGGATTTAGTTTGCCTCGTTTTTCGAATCGAATGACACCTTTCCACGGTGCCACTTTGAGAAGTACCTTGTCCCCTACTTGGAACTCAAGGTGTTTGCGTCTCACGTCAGCATAGCTTTTCTGACGATCACGAGCGGCTTTTAGTCGGTTTTGTATGCCGACGATCTTTTCAGTTGTTTCATGTATGATTTCTGGACCGGTGAGTTGTGTATCCCCCACCTCAGTCCAACAGATAGGTGACCGGCACTTACGACCGTACAGTGCCTCGAAGGGTGCAGCCTTTATGCTGGTGTGATAACTGTTGTTGTACGAGAACTCGCACAACGGTAAGTGATTTTCCCAGTTTTTACCGAAGTCAACTACGCAGGCTCGTAGCATGTCTTCCAGTGTTTGTATGGTTCGTTCGCTCTGACCGTCGGTTTGAGGATGGTAAGCCGTACTCATATCCAGACGAGTACCAAGAGATTTTTGCAGTGACTGCCAGAAGCGAGAAGTGAATCGAGCATCTCGGTCGGAGATGATTGAGATGGGCACGCCGTGTCTTGATACGATCTCTTTCAGGTAGATCCGTGTCAAGCGTTCCATCTTATCAGTTTCCTTGATGGCTAGGAAATGAGCAGATTTAGTGAGTCGGTCAACGATCACCCAAATGGTATCGCAACCGTTAGAAGTTTTCGGGAGTAGAGTAATGAAATCCATGGTGATCTGCTCCTATTTCCATTGTGGTATTTCGGGTTGTTGTAGCAAACCGGAGGGTTTCTGGTGTTCAGCTTTAACTTTGGAACAAGTAAGACACTTGCCAACATAGGTTGCAATGTCAGATTTCATGTTGGGCCACCAGTGCATTTCCTTGATGCCGTGATACATTTTGTCGGCACCGGGGTGTATAGAGTATTTTGACTTGTGAGCTTCATTCATCACCAAGTCTCGAAGGTTCCCAAAACTTGGTAACCAGATTCGATTCGAGAAGTATTTGGCCCCGTTAGGTTTGGTTTCAACTTGTTTGTCCATGCCTCGCAAGGCGTCGTTTATTAAGTTTTCTGGTTTGAGTGCTTCGAGTTGAGCGGTGAGAGTTTGATTGATGAGGTCGTTGTGAATGGTCATACCGAGAGCTCGAACTCGAAGTGGTTTCACTCGTTCTTTTCAGCTTAAGGCATCGGCGACAACATTCGCCTTGCCTGGATGATAGCGAATTTCGCAATCGTAATCAGTAAGCAACTCAACCCATCGACGTTGCCTCATGTTGAGATCCTTTTGATCGAAGATATGTTGGAGACTTTTATGGTCAGTAAATATTGTACACTTGGTACCGTATAAGTAGTGTCTCCAGATTTTTAGAGCGAATACAACAGCCCTCAACTCTAGGTCATGAGTTGTGTAATTCTTTTCGTGGACCTTGAGTTGTCGAGAGGCGTAAGCGATGACCTTGTCTCGTTGCATCAACACGCAACCAAGACCTTGGTGTGAAGCATCACAGTATACCACGAAGTCATCGTTACCTTCGGGTAAAGATAAGATAGGTGCACTGCAGAGTTTTTGTTTTAGTAGCTGGAAAGCTGACTCCTGTTTATCAGTCCAATCGAACTTCTTTTCTTTTTGAGTCAGTGCAGTGAGAGGTAGGGCTATTTTCGAAAAATTCTCAATGAACCGCCTGTAGTATCCGGCGAGTCCTAAGAATTGGCGTACCTCGGTCGGTGTAGTAGGTGCTTGCCAACACTTGATAGCCTTGATTTTTGAAGGATCGACATGAATCCCTTGATTGTCAATGACGTGTCCAAGGAATTGAACGGTTTGCATCCAGAACTCACACTTAGAGAATTTGGCGTATAACTCTTCGTGTTTGAGCAGCTCCAGGATAGTTTCACTACTACAAAATGAGCCTAATGCAACACTTTGTAAGCAACACTTGTATAAAATGTTGCTTTTCACAAAACATTAGATATAAAGCAACACTTTCAAAAAAAGTGTTGCATATGAGGATCTAATGCAACGTTCTTTCTAAAGTGTTGCAAAATTTATAGAAAAAATGCAACATTTGTAAAAGGTGTTGCATTTTTAAAACTGAATGACAACACTTAATATAAAGTGTTGCAAATTTTAAAAACAAACTGCAACATGTTAAATAAGTGTTGCATTTATTAATACTAAAACAACAACAACATTTCGTTGAGAGTGTTGCAAGTTTTATAGAAGAGTATAAGTTTTAATATGCATACTCTGTAAATTACAGGTAACACTTTCCTTACAATTTGAAGGATTATCACATTTAACTTTAGGAAGCATTAAATTTGACTTGTTTACTCTATATATGTTATCTTTTGCTCATACAATTCGATCAATATGTAAAACTTAATGTTTTTCTCTCTTTTGACCTAAATGTTTCAACTTTTCCTATTGTTTTCACATGGTTGTGCAACTTCAAAATATCTTCATGAGGACATAAATAAATGTAGATTTAACATTTCTCTGTAATGAACTGCAGACCTTTATAAAGCCTTTAACAATATATTGGTTCGGTAGCAAACATAGTCAATGTATTCTTTTATATGTTAGCTTTTAGTAGTTGTACAGTGATCACTTAGGTTAGTAGACGTAAGTGCATATAAATTAATTATATAGTTAGATTAACATAAAAGAACCTTGTCGAAATGATATATTTTAGGGTTAATAATGGTTTAATCCCTAAAGTTTCACTTTTTTTTCGTTTTAACCACTCAACTTTGTTTTGAATGTTTTAACCACTCAACTTAGGGTCAATAATGGTTTAATCCTTGAACTTTCAATTTGTTTTCGTTTTAACCACTCAACTTTGTTTTAAACGTTTTAACCACTCAACTTATGAGTTGACCATACTTTAACCACTAAAGTTCATTTAACCATTTAAATAAACCCTTTCGTTAACTTATAATGAAAGTTTAGATCGGGATATATAAACTTTGAACTGATTTTTTATCGACCAAGGTTGTCAAGAGAGAGATATTACCTAGGATCGTTTTTGTCTTCACAAGATCGAAATCGTAAGATCAAATCGGGATCGTAAGATCTTACGATTTCGATTTGAGCATAGGATCTTACAATGTCGATCCGATCCGATCTTACTTAACATGAATATAAGTTAAGAAAATATAAATTAGTTAATTTTTGTCCAATAAAAAGTTAATAGGTCTATTATTTGTCATGCAATTAATCTTTTATATGCATTATAATACACATTTATGAGATCATAATGTATGAGTAGGATCTTACAATCCCGATTTGATCTTACGATTTCGATCTTGTGAATACAAAAACGATTCTTGGTAAAATCTCTCTCTTGACAACCTTATTCGATAAAAAAATCAGTTCAAAGTTTATATATCCCGATCTAAACTTTCATTATAAGTTAACGAAAGAGTTTTTTAAATGGGTAAATGAACTTTAGTGGTTAAAGTATGGTCAACTCATAAGTTGAGTGGTTAAAACGTTTAAAACAAAGTTGAGTGGTTAAAACGAAAACAAATTGAAAGTTCAGGGATTAAACCATTATTGACCCTAAGTTGAGTGGTTAAAACATTCAAAAAAAAGTTGAGTGGTTAAAACGAAAAAAAAGTAAAACTTTAGGGATTAAACCATTATTAACCCTATATTTTATAAACTTTCTAATTATGCCCAAAATAAATCAAAGCAGTTCAAAATAAGAAATTGCCTGTATTAAGATCTTCCTCAAAGTTGTTTTAAAGCTTGTTAAAAAAACCACTAAAACCAATAGTTGTAAAACTTAAAGCTTGTTAAAAAAACCACTAAAACCAATAGTTGTAAAACTGAGTATGCAGTTTGAGCAAAGGAAATCCAAAGCTTCTTCCCTTAATTTCAATGTTGTAGCAAATAGAAAGATTGCGTTGGAATGGTTGCTTATATTGTTGGCACTTATGGACTAAGCTGCTCAAGGAAATGTGTCTTTTCCTTTTCTCCCTCATTATGCAGATTTTGGAATATCAAGTAATTTCGGTTGTTAATTCATAATTCCTCTGTGCAGTCAAATGGTAAAGTTTAAACTTTTGCTACTTAAGAACTCAACTCTTCAAGTATCATCGGATTTGGGTATTAACTAAGTAATATCTCCTAGTATGACTGGAATGGGATTATAAAAGTCTATTTCACTATCTTCTTGCCTACCAATTCTCATTATTCCCTTGCTCCATTCTGTAATTCGCAATACTTTCATTTGTCATCCACATTTCTTCTTTCAGCCAATCCTCCACCTTTCTGATCTAGTGAAATTAAAAAGCTAGTCTCGAACTTGAAAATTTATGTATCTTAAGATTCTTCTTATCATCACAAATCATTATCTTAAACCCCAAAACGCCATATTTATGACCCCAGAACAAAGGTGGTCGGGTCGATCACAAGTAAAACAGGTCACATGTGAGCAAAAAAAAAAAAAGCTAGAAAAAGAAAGTAGGACTGACGGGTCACGAAGTTGGATCACATCAGATGATGTCCAACTATATCCCTCTCTACTCTACTCTTTGATAATGATTCAATCTCAGTTATCGATCTTTGGGAGTGTATTTGTTTAACTGAATGGGTTTTTGAACGGTAGACGAAGTATCACGATATTGTATTAAAATTTTGGGAGGTGAATGCAATCTGAAGTGATGGTAATTTCATGGATACATTTTTTTTCACTAGTATTTGTTTATAAAATCATATTATTCCTTTGTGTGTATATTTCTAATAATCAAGGTGAGTGCAGAAACATAGTTTCCTCACAGCTGGTCCAAAGTTTTGCAAGTATCCGTGAGTAAATGTAATCTATACTTGGTGTGTTGATATATTCTCTTCACGCCATTTACTCTATTAGTATTTTAGTCATCTTTCTATCTATTACAGATACAGAAAAATGAAGATCAAACAAGTAAGCCACCTAATTATATGTTGACACATACGATGACTCTGCAAACAAACTTGTAAGAAACTATTCAACGAGCCATATTAATTGTACTATTGTTTACTTCTAAATAAAATGAGATTGCATCTTTTGAATTAAATTGAAGGTACAAATGAAGAGCTTTAAGCCTTCGGAAGATGGAATTGCTTTGGTTAAACCTTTGTTAGCTGTGATGAGCATACATGATGATGGATTGGGCACCGAAGACTTCTTGGTAGAGGGGTTACTAATAACTTGATAAAGAAGATGAATGGTGGTGTGACATTGACTAGTGTAGAGGCTGAAAAGGTTGAGTTGGCTGATATGCGTAGAAAATTTGAAGCTGATCAAGAACGTATGAAAACTTGGCTTGCAGAAGATGATAACATGAAAAGACTGAGTTGGAGGTGATTTGGAATGATAATGACGATAAAGAAAAAATAGTTGAAAATGCAGTCGGGAAGCTTATTCAAAAACTACTTATTGAGGTTGCTCAGAAGTATTTTCTACAAGTTATTGTCGACACTCCATACAAGGTATGACTATAACCAACCTACATTTTCTATCACATAACCCACAATAACTTTTGAATGCATCAGTTACTAGTATAAATTTGTTCATAATCTGCTTCGTAAATAAATATGTAAAGGAGAGTAATCATGAAGGGGGTCATTTTTTATCCATGATACCCATAGAATAAAAAGCAAAGTAATATCATAACAAGATCCCACAGAAACACTGATACATATTGTGAGATTCTAGTGTCTAGCTCAAGCAAATAGTATTTTCCCTATTTAAAATAAGAAAGAAGCCCAAGTTTACTAGTGACGACGAGTAGCCTAAGATGAGCTTCCTATAGCAAACCTTACATTAGAATACAGAAACATTACAAGCTCTCTGATGCACTCCAAAAATGATTAAGAAAAAAGCTACATCCCTCTGATTACCATTGTAGATCATGAGTAGCAATTAGAATATCAAGTTTGCTCATTAGGATAAAATCCTAGTGTGTTTGTATTCTCTGCATCTATACCAATATCTGGTTATAGTCCACCTAGTATCAGTATAGGTAATCTGTTTGCTGCTACTATGATTAAAACATTCAAAATCATACATTAGTATCCTGAAATTCTTGTATTTTTATCACAGAACATCTAAAAGCTATAACATGAAGCGTAGTTGTATGAAAGATACACCTAGCGGAATAGGCTGGTTGGGTCCAATAACAAATGAGCAGCTTATACAACTTTACATCTTTATAATATTTCACTTTTATCAACCAAAAGTGTTGGTCACAGGTAAAATCTTCAATGAATCTAAGTTTAACCGTATTCTCCATGTCCAACATTTCATCTGTTGTATTGTGTTTCTGTAAGTTTGACTATAAGACTAGCTTTCAATTTTTTTTTTGTTATATAAGTACATAATGATTGCTTGTTTGTTGGCAACCAGTGAACTTGTTTTTTTTTTTTTTTACACATAAATTGCGAGCAGGTACTTATTTTGTGTTGCAATTGACAATTTCATATATGTGTGTTCTTTCAGTTTCGTAAACTTCATTCTATGTTTCTTTGGAGTATTGTAGTTTAGGCACTCGGTAACTCCTTCCATCACCGGTTTGATGACCAAAAAAATACTAACTTTATCATCTTTATATGTATCAGGGCATATTATTTTGGTTCATGTAAAGACTGCGAGGGAAAATGCATTGGAGGAGCATGTCACTACTTTCTAGATTGTAAATAACGTTTTATTTTGTGTTCACTATAAATGCTATGTTAGTTATATTGACATTGATTTTCTTTTTCCTTAGCACAAAAATGACATTATCTGTATGCTATGTATGTATGCTATGTATTACTGTTACTGTTGAAAGAAAATGATAATGGCATGAATGTGTGTTGAAGATAGTTCTTCCATTTCAAAAGAAAGTGTTCCATTGATCATAAAAAGAATGTTGCATTAATGTATTAGATAAAATAAAGTGCTGTAATATATGATAAAAGTGTTGCATTTACATTGTACGAAACAACGAAAAGTGTTGCAATTGATGGTAAATAATGTTGCCTTTGGTATAAAAAGTGTTGTCATAGCTTGACAGGCTAAACGGAAAGTGTTGCGTTTGATGGGTAAAGTGTTGCGTTTCATGGGTAAAGTGTTGCGTTTGATGGGTAAAAGTGTTGCTATTGCTTTATGAGATAATGAAAATGTGTTGCGTTTGGTATAAAAAGTGTTGCATTCAAAAGTGTCGCATTTCTTAAACACAAGCAACACTTTTAAAAAGTGTTGCACATTAACTAATAAGTGTTGCTTTAGACCTAAGGCAACGTTAGCTAAGGTAGCACTTCAAAAAGTGTCGCATTAGCCCTAATGCAACACTTTCAAGGCTTAATGCAACACTTTATGGGTGTTGCCTTAGGTTCATTTTGTTGTAGTGTTTTCAGGTGTTGCGCGTGTTCTTGTTCAGTGCGCGAGTAAATCAAGATGTCATCGATAAAGACGATAACAAACTTGTCAAGGTAAGGTTTGCACACCCGATCCATAAGGTCCATGAATACAGCCGGTGCGTTGGTTAAGCCGAATGGCATTACTTGGAATTCATAATGCCCGTAGCGAGTTCGGAAAGCAGTTTTCGGGATGTCATCGTCACGAACTCGGAGTTGATGATAACCTGACCGTAGATCGATCTTTGAGTAGAAACTCGACCCCTGAAGTTGGTCGAACAGGTCATCAATGCGAGGAAGTGGGTAACGGTTCTTGACAGTTAATTTGTTGAGTTCACGGTAGTCGATGCACATGCGGAAAGAACCGTCTTTCTTTTTCACAAACAGGACCGGAGCTCCCCAAGGTGAGGAACTTGGTCGAATAAATCCCTTGTCCAGGAGTTCCTGTAACTGAGTAGACAACTCCTGAAGTTCGGATGGGGCTAGTCGGTAAGGGGCTCGTGCCACGGGTGCTGCGCCGGGCACAAGATCAATAGAGAATTTGACTTGTCTAATTGGCGGTAGGCCAGGCAAGTCTTCAGGAAAGACTTCTGGGAAGTCTCGAACGATAGGCACATCCTCAAGTCGCTTCTCCACCGACTTTTTCTCCAAAACGTGTGCGAGGATTGTCTGGTACCCTTTTCTCAAGTATTTTTGGGTTTTCATGCAAGAAATGATATTTATTCTCGTCCCACCGGTCTCCCCTTGTATGCTCAAAGTTCCACCGGTGACGAGAGGAATGCGTACAATTTTCTCAAAACAAACGATTTCGGCTCGATACTTGGACAACCAATCCATACCGACGATGATGTCAAAGCTGCCGATTTCGACAGGTATCAAGTCAATGGAAAAGAGCTCGTTAGCTAAGTTCAAAGTGCAATTAGGTATCACACTGTCGGCCTCAATAAGTTTTCCGTTTGCCAATTCTATTGTGTACTTAGAATCTAAGGCAATAGGTGCAGTGTCAAGAAATGTATAAAACTCATCGGAAATAAAGCTCTTATCAGCACCAGTATCAAATAATACAGAGGCAGTCAAGTTGTTGAGAAGAAACGTACCCGTGACCACGTTCGGGTCTTGACGGGCTTCCCCAGATTTCAGCACAAAAGCTCTTCCTCGAGCATTGTTGTTATTCCTGTTGTTGTTGTTGTTCAGCTTCGGGCAGTCTTTCTTGAAATGCCCCGTACCGTTGCACCCATAACAGGTCTTTGGTGCAGAGGTGTTGGTGTCAGTGGTGTTTGATCTACAGTCCTTAGCCAAGTGTCCAAATCTCTTACACTTGCTACAGGGACACGAACCATGGTGGTGTCGTTGGCACTTGGAGCAATAGGGCTTGGTTCCCTTGTACGCCCCCTTATCATCAGAACTGGAGGTGTAGGCTTTAATGGTTTCAGGTTTCTTGTTTTGGTGGTTGTTGTGGTTGTCGGACCATTTTCGTTTATTGCTGTTGGAGGATGGAGTGGGTAGTTCTGGGTCCTCATTCATAGCTAGAAGTTCATGGGCCAACCGGATGGCACCATTAAGGGTGGTTTGGTTTGATGAGGCGACGTTTCCCCGGACGGGTTCCGGGAGGCCGCGGATGTATTTCTTAATCTTGTCAGGCCCAGTACCTGCCATAGCTGGGCGAAGGACGGTGAGTTGTTGGAATCTGGTGGTGTATGCAACGATATCAGTTCCTTGCACTTTTAAGTTCCAGAACTCTTCGTCCAGCTTGTGAAGTTGTTCGGACGGGCAATACTCATCCGTGAGCATTTTCTTTAGATCCTCCCAAGGGAGTAGATAAGCGGTGTCAATCCCCACGGACTGGGTATAGGAATTCCACCACGAGAGGGCACCATCTTCGAGGGTGCAGGTGGAGAATTTGACCTTGTCGTCTTCCGCACACTTGCTGATGCAGAAAACAGATTCCATCTTTTCGAACCATCTGGTAAGTCCGATGGCTCCTTCGGTTCCCTTGAAGCTCAAGGGTTTGCAGTTTTGAAAATCCTTGTATGAACAAGGTTTAGCAGCAGAGGTTTCAGCGGCATCGCTGCTTCTTGTGGAGTTAGGTGGAGTATTCCGAGCCAAGGCTTCAGTAACAGCCTGGGTTATGAGAGACGTGATCTGAGCATCAGTGTAAGGTCTTGACTTTGGCGGCATGATTCTTCAATAAAAGAAATGAAGATAAATGAGATTTTGTAAGAAAATTGCATTTATTCCAGATGTACATGTATAAAGTTGGTAATACATAACATCAATATGAAAAGGATTATGGCAATTAATATGAGTCGAAACAGCAAGGAATATTTAATAGATGATACGAGTTCAAGGGTTACATCCTACGGATGTGTTACAAAAGATGTCGG
This sequence comes from Helichrysum umbraculigerum, assembly GCA_949592205.1. Classification (NCBI taxonomy): domain Eukaryota; kingdom Viridiplantae; phylum Streptophyta; class Magnoliopsida; order Asterales; family Asteraceae; genus Helichrysum; species Helichrysum umbraculigerum. The sequence continues at coordinate 16,764,070 of CATIUR010000007.1, read as the reverse complement.
GAATTGTTACATCCGACCGAAACATAGAGTAGCGCTTAGATAGTTACTAGATTACAGGATAGTTTACAAAATGAAGACTATGCTAGTCTTAACGTAGGTTAATCTGCTCCATCATTTCGATGAGACGATCCACAGTATTAGCAAGTCTGCTGGCTTGTCGAGCATTGTCTTCAGCTAATGCTAGTCGCTGTACCAATCCGCGGTTAGATTCTTCCGTTTCCCGTGAGCTTTGTTCACACTCATCAAGTCTGTGTTTCAAAAGAGCGGTTTCCACGCTTATCTCCACCACTTTGTTGAAAAGAACGTCCACATTATTAACGGTGGTTTCGTGATCCTCAGAGACTTGTTCGATGCGCTCAAGTGATGTAAGTCTCCAGTTTTCGTTGGTTTCTTGCAACACGACATCCATGGTGCGAAGTCGTTGCTCGTGTTGGTTCACCCTAGCAGCTAAGGCCGGCAAGGTGAAGTGAGTAGAGTACGGGCCAGCTCGAGGCAACCTGTTGTTCCTCCTTGCTACCCTTGGGTTCTGCGACCCAGATTGAGAACGAGATAAATCGGATGGGATGTTTGCCATTTCTGAGACAAAGCGTTAGTAAGATTGAGGCCTATATTCATATAGTCCCTATATAATATAGTCTATTGAGTGTCTAGCATAAACATGTTTAAGTCTCGGTTCTCTCGAGATCAGAGTCACTAATGTATTCCGGCTCAACATAACCATTTCAGACCTTACATCATCTTTCCTTAATTGTACATAGTTGATCAGGCTATGTTAAATTAAAGTCGTATGATGTAATTCCTGAACCAATCATGCCTAGTACGGAAATACTGCCTAACGGTCATAGTCTAGGCCCACTAAATGCAACCTAGTTCACTATAACCTTAGGCTCTGATACCAATCTGTAACACCCCCAAATTTAATGATTTGCGGAAGCATACATTGGGTGTTACTAATCAATATACAAAGCACAAGATTAATAGTAAACGACCTCTAAATGAGACGTTTGTAAAATAGTTACATTTCATAATTAATAATCGTTTGAAAACCGCAGGTTTTCGTATACAAAATGTAATTCCCTAGAGCCCACGCGTATAGCGGGAGATTCTATTACATCACCATAGTTACAAAAGATAATGCCAAAGAATCTCCGTTAAATGCAGTTTGTAAATCATGCGACTCTAGCTAGTAATCCTGGAGTAATCCTACTCCGTAAGTGTACCTGAGATACAAAGCTAAAAAGTGTCAACCAAAAAGGTTGGTGAATCTCACAAGTTTAGTAATGAGTAGGTGTTATGAACCACAAGTATGTACCCGTATTGCTATCAAGCAAAGTAAGTAAATCAGTAAACCAGTACAGTGCCATGAGCTCATAAGTTGAAGCTTAACCGTGTAGTGTGAATATATCACGTACCCCCGTGAGTGCTATCCGCACACTCATATGTAACAAATACTAATATGTCTATTTCTACGTGTAAATCAGTACGTGGTGGCGCTACCACCCCAGACAGGGATTGTCAGTCCCAAATGGATCCATCTATTAGTAATCGCGCTTAAGTCCATAACTAACAACTTACGATTAGGAGGCTTTCAGTGGATAAAAGTAACCCATGCCTTTGTTTGTAAACAGTAAGGTAATCAGTTCAGTACATTGTGTTCATATGTAAAACAGTTGCTAAGTATCTCACCCCAAAGTATAAAAACAGTAAAAGTGGGGCTGTAAGGCTCACCTGAGTCGAGCAGTGGTGAATAGCAAGTAGTAGTAAATCAAGTAGGTTCTCCGAACCCGTAACCTTCTAGTGCCTAAACACGTAAGGTTAAGTAAGTAGATGTCTGGCAAGACCATCTAGGCTAGTTGTTCATACAACCCGTTGTGTTTAAATGTTGGTTTGTTCGCGTTCGTATCAAAGTATACGGCCCGTTGGTGATTTGTTATAAGTAAAGTTTGTCATTTATAACGCAATTTAGAGTAATTGTAATAGGAAAGTATGTTTTATTATGTTTGTTAGGTCGTATCGTATAAGGATTTGAGGTTGTAAAAGTTCGACACTTAGTGAAAATGTGAGTTTTCAAAGTTCTGGTTTGTGCGACGTAGCATGCGACGTCGCTAGCGACGTAGAGTGCGACGTGGGCATGTACGTCGCATGATGCGACCTTCGCAAATCAATGCGACGTAGGGGGCGGCGTCGCTAATGCGACGTTGGTTCGGTTTGCGACGTTAAAGTCTACGTCGCTACTTGCGACGTCCGCAAGTTAATGCGACGTAAGGGGCTGCGTCGCTAGTGCGACGTTGGGATTTTTGTGCGACGTAGGCCGCGACGTCGCAGAGGCCCCTGGCCAGGTGCGACGTAGCGGTCTGATGGCCGGAATTTTTGTCGAAAACGAGTTTCCCGGTTTCCGTTGGGTCCAAATCTTTTACCCAACCCTTATATGAACATATTAAGCCTATTTAAACCATAAACTAGTAAAAATGATCGAAAACGAGAGATGTCGGGATTTGTCGGAAACTTACAAAGTGTCGGATTAAAAATCCGAAAAGATAGGAATGTAGATCGTGTGATGGTGAACGTTTTCTTCCAAAGTAGTCACGAAATCCGAGGCCGTATGATAGTAGTATTTTGCGAATTAGTGAAGTTGGTGGTGGATGGTGGTGATTAGAGAGAAAGAGAGAAAGGAGGGAAGAGAGAGAGAAAGAAGAAATGAAATGAAAGGAAATGGGAGGTGAAGGTGGGGTTTATATCCCATTTTCAGTCTCCGTCTACGTGTCCCGTGCGGTGTTCGTTTTCTCCGTCGTTTAAACGTTAAATAATTATTTTACATTTTTAAATGGTAGGTTTTAAATACAAATAATTACGCGACATTTCTATTTAAATATTTTACAAATAAGTTTGAATACTTTTGTTTTTAAATCGTGTAAACTTTGATCGAGCGATACGAGATAATTATTAATTATTCTAAAATAGCGTTTAGGTCATAATTGCGTTATTTTAGTTTATAAGCATTTGTTCACCAACGTCCGTGTTAACCTAATAGAATTTCATTCTATTTAAGTTGCGTACGATTTAAGCCAAATCGCAAAGTTGCATATATTTACCAACATATAATCCGATACATAAATTAGCCTAACACAGAACTAATTACATGTATTTACAAAGAATTAGGCACTAATTCTAGTCCTAATTTGCCGGTTGTTACAGTAGCTACCCCCTAGTGATCGACTGGACTGATCATGTAGGCAATATAGTCAACACATCTCAAAGTTTCATTTTGAATTCCTAAGTTGCCGGAAGGACATTAGTTCAACAAGGGGAGATAGACAACTCTAGATAGGTGTTGTCAGACTTACGTAGATAACACACAAACTATAACTTGAATACAACGATAAATACTACGAACAAATTTCGGGACGAAATTCTCCTAACAAGGGGAGAATGTGACACCAAGTCAAAATAATCCAAAATTTGCTCCTAATTTAAACTTTAAAACACGTATTACATGCGTGTCAATACTCAAGTACACAAGTATTATATATGTATTTACATATATATATAACACATTGATTATTCAATAATCACGTACAAACAAAACTAAAAGAAAACGTAATCTTCAATACGGACGTTGGTGAAAAACATCTTTTAATAATGTATTATTATTTAGAATAATAATTATTTACTTGATATCAAATTTAAACATATTTTGTACATAGAAAACTATCCGTCAAAATGAATTGAAACAAAGATATAATTTTATATCTCACTACAAGTATTATTGTAAGATACTTTGATTAAAAATATAAAAGATTATATTTTTAGAAATTTATCATTTAAAAAGATTATACTACTTTACGATCGGGTACGCGAACACGGGGCGAAAAATACTACCAAACCTCAATTATTGGAGGCCGGTTATACTCACCCGACCCCCAATAATTTACACATACAACACACACACGATCCATCTCATTTCTCTCTCGGTCTCTCGCTCTCTTCTTCTCGGTTTCAAATCATCATCACTCATCAACAACAACAACACCTGATCATCATCTTCATCCTTGGAATCATCATCTTCATCGTTCATCATCATCATCCTCACGGTTCCGTTTTATTTTGTAAGAATCACTCACCTTTTTCCTTTAATTTTGTGTTTAAAATACGTAATATAACATGTATTAGCATTATACTAAGTTGATTGTATGCAAAAACGGATTTAAAACTGGTATTGTGAGTTAACGGCACGAACAGACCCGAAAGAAACAACCCACCCGGACGGGTGGATCAAGTAACCCGGACGGGTTACAAAATTCACCCGGACGGGTATGAGACCCCACCCGGACGGGTAAGTCCATATACCCGAACGGGTGAAAGGTGAAACCCGAACGGGTGGTACACACAGACCCGGACGGATTTGAAAACTCACCCGGACTGCTCACCAAACATACCCGTACGGGTATGGAGCCCTACCCGGACGGGTAACACCCATTTAGCCCACCATCTTTTTTAGTTTTGTAGTCCTCTGAGTCACGGTCGTCTGGGCAGCTTGATCGCCTAAATCCGAGTTCGTATGAGAGAGTTATGGCCAAAACGGTGCGACATAGTCAAATCAGCAAAATGCACTATCTTTTCATATTTTTTCCTCAATCTTTAACCTTAACACATGAGATCAATTTCAAGCTAAATAAGTATCTAAAGTACATGAAATCAACTAGAAACAAGTACAAAAATTGTATTTTGAAATATGATTTCACTCCTGTCACCAACGGGCCGTACACTTTTACAAACTACAAACTTAATTGTTTTCAAACACATAAACAAACACTTGAACACAATTAATCAAGTGAACAAATATACAAATGAATTACTTAACATCTAATTACAAATATATAATCTCACGTGTTTAGGACACTAGGGGATTACACTTGGAATACGTACGTGCATTAGAGTTGCTTGCTCTACAGGTGAGTCTCACGGCCCCTTTTTACTGCTTTACTTTGGGGGAGATGCATTACTTGTTTTACTCGAACACATGTACTTACTTACTTGATTACAAACTGATTTACTGGTATATCGATTGCATGAGGTTTACTTAATCCAATGAAGTCCCTTTAATCATAGTCGTCAGTTATGGTCTTAAGCGTGAGTACTAGTAAATGGATCCATTAGGACTGACAATCCTCACCCAGGGTAGCACGCACTACCCCGAACATACAGGTATAAATGGGTGTTTCTTACTCGTTACATATGAATGTTCCGGATTAGCATTCACGAGGGCAAAATCACTGATTGTTAAGCTTCGACTATGGTGCTCATGGCAATATATACGGAAACTATTGTGACTGTGCAATATTTACTCAATGATTTTACAAGCTGATGTGTTCAAACTGTTACTTACTATAAACCTGTGAGATTCACCAACCTTTTGGTTGACCTGTTTTAGTAATGCATTCTCAGGTACACAGCAACAGTAGGGTTGATCAGTACGGATGGCCCAGCAGGATATGCTTTAGTAGCTCGAGTCGCATGCAATTACACATATGAAGATTTTACTTGCATTATCTTTTGTATAATGATTATGTACTTAAAATCTAACAAAACTAGTTGCGAACTCATCAATGATGTATTACTTTTGAAAACTATTGTATTAATGTAACATCTTCTATAACGTCTCATTTAGAGTCGTTTGCTTGTACTTTAGTGTTTTGATATTTGATTAGTGGCACCCAAAACTCGCTTTCACAAAGCATTAAATTTGGGGGTGTCACATCACGACTCATAAATTCAAAAAAAGAGGCGACTCGCAGTGGCGGTCTTACGGTGTGGGCAGCGTGGGCTGCTGCCCCCACCAGACTTTTCGTAATGGTTATATTATATATGTGCAAAAATATAAAAGAAAAAGCTGCCCCAGGCTAGTGGTAGAGCTTGTGTATTTGTGAGAGCAAGGTTCAATGTTCGATCCCTTAACTGTGTGTCTTTCCTTTTTCTTCTTCTTTCTTTAACCATTTCTAACTAACTTTCTACTTTCATTTTTTTCCCTCTTCTTCCAAATTCATGAAACTTTGATCATTTTAAAAATACAACTATTTAAATAAAACAAGTTTTATTTCTTTTTTCCTTCTTTAGTTTATTCCCTTCTTATATTCTTTAACTATTTCCAACTTTTTCTATTTGTTTTCTTGTTTCCTATTCGGTTGTTCTAATTACATGAAACATTTAAACCTCCATCATTTATGAAAAAAGAAAACATAAATGTTAATATTTAATGTTGTGTCAATGTCGATCTGTTAATAGCTCCCATATCTAAGTATACATTAAAAATCCTTACAAAGAACCTAGTTCATTATAGTTAATTCTTTATTTTACAATGAGGATTAAGAAATGTAAGAGATGCACGAACTTGTAAAAGGCAACCTAAAATCAAGTTCATTTTAGCTACGTTGGCTTTATATTGATATAACTTTGGCTTACTTGGAACAAAGCTCACTGTAAGTTGGAACTCGGTATAACCTGAAACCCGGTGTAACAAATATCCATTGAGTTTGCCTCCATTCGAAATTTTTTCTGGTACCGCCCCTGGCGACTCGTACCCCGACTCTTAAATGACTTTGACTCTTACGAGTCGTTTATTGACTCTTACGAGTCGTGTGTGACTCTTCCGAGTCTTGGGTGACACTTACGAGCCAGATATCGGACTCTTAAATAAGATAAGAAATAACTAATAATCAATTTTAAATTAAGCATTTGTGTTAACTAATGATTTTCATCATGTTTTACTTCACTTAAGAATAAAAATCTAAACAATATATACATATATATATAAATATATATTTTTACCTGTAAAATTTTTGACACTTACGAGTCGAGTCGAGTCACAAGTTAAAAATCAATATTCCGAATCACGAGTCGGGTCACGAGTTAACAACTATGACGTGGGTATTCATTTTTGTCTTTTGTACGTACTTTTTTTATGTCAGTTTACCTTGGTGGTAATCTGCTTTTATAGCGTTTGAGTGTGCTTGGATTAAGGATGTTTGATTAGTAAATTTTAATTTTACGTTAGGGTAATCTTAAATACAATAATATTCACATAAAATGCTTGGAGTTGTCAGTTAATTACCAACATAGAGTAAGGTTCAAATGAGTACACCAATTTTGAGTGAGAATGAGGGAATCAACAGATTTCTGTCATGTGTCACTTTATTCTCTCTCCTCCACACTTTATTCTCTCTCCTCCACATTTTTAAAAATTAAATATCTCCCAAACGGTAAGTCGAAAAATCATGAAAATTGCACCATAAAATTCAGCGTTTTCTCCTCTTCGATTTGCCGTCCCTCAAGGCATACTTTTGACAAGTTTTTTTTTCTCATTTTTTGGTGGGTTTCACAAATAGTAACACATGTGTTAGTGATTAGTTGTACATTTAATTTGTGGTTAAGGTTAGGGTTTAGGGTTTGGTTTAGGGTTTAGTAGGGTTTATGGTTTAGGGTTTATAAGGGTTTAGGGTTTAGAAGGGGTTCAAGGTTTAGGGTTTAGCGTTTTGTAAAACGTTTAGGGTTTAGGGTTTGGGGTTTAGGGGTTAGGGTTTAGGGTTTGAGGTTTGGGGTTTCGGGGAGAAACCCCAAACCTCAAACCCTAAACCATAACCCCTAAACCCTAAACCCTAAACCCTAAACGCAACACTTTAACACATGTGTTAGTAAATGTGAAACACACCAAAAAAATGAAAAAAAAAAAAAAACTTTTCGAAAGTATGTCTTGAGGGACGGCAAATCGAAGAGGAGAAAACGGCGAATTTAATGGTGCAATTTTCATAATTTTCCGATTTGTCGTTTGTGAGATAATTGATGTTGGGGGTAAATGGGTTTTGTACATGTGGAACATTCTCTTTGTACACATAGCTTGATATCATTGGTTCCCTCATTCTCACACAAATTCCTATTCTCATTTGAACCCTACCCTACCAACATAAATATATACTACGAGTAGTATTATTTTTTCAGAATAAACTGATTTGTTAGCTAGGGTCTCTTTGATACTCGATATTTGTTTCAAAGTTTGAAGAGATACCAGAGATAACGAAGTTGTTTTAGTGTAGACAGACAATGACATTAATTATCATAGTGGTATTTATATGGTAGACCAACACTGGCCCAACTTGTTCATGTAAATATTACAGTAACATCAGTGGAGGATATTGACAAGTGCAGTATGTGCCACCGCACAGGGCCACCAAAATTTTGAGGCCCCAAATTTTACGAGAGTTGTGATATATAAGTATATATGTTTAATGTGGAAAAAAAACTATTGTGATACTTGAAGAATAAGAATAAAAGCATGCAATTTCTAGAATAAAACATTTTGAAGAGAATCCAACTGATGAAGCGGATGTTTCATTTTCTGTCGAGGAGTCATTTAAATTGAATTATTAATTTTGCATTATTGATCAAATAATTGTTTCTCTTAAAAAAAGATTTGAACAATACATACAGTATGGCAAGACTTTTGGTTTATTGTTTACTTCTAACAAGTTACACTCCTTTGAGGACAAGAGTCTTAGTTCGTGTTGTAGTCATCTTAAAATAAAGCACTCACGACTATTGGACAACCTGGTATTGATGCAAATGAACTCTATGTGAAGTTAAAGTTGCTTAAAAATTTCTTGTCTTGTGCCTATACGAGACCTATTGATATTCTACATTATCTGAAACGAAACGATTGTTTTCCTAATTCGAATATTGCATATAGAGTATTCTACCATAATTGTAGCAACTGTAAAAATAAATTTTTCAAAACTTAAGTTGTTGAAATTATATTTGCACTCTAAAATGTCACAAAAGAGGTTTAACGAATTGACAACGATAACAATTGATAATAATCTATTAAAGAGTATTGATTATAAAGGTTTAATTTAAAATTTTGTTTTGAAGAATAGCTCTTTTTAATGAAGAATGAAAATGGTTAGTTTCTCCAAATCGCTAGATGATGACTTTGTATTTTTGTATCTTTATATCATTCGTAATATTAATGCATATTTCTTTATATTATTTTGAATTTTTTTTGTCTATTTGGGGCCTCTCTTTTTATATCGCACGGAGCCTCTTGAATTCATTTGCCGGCCTTGAGTAACATAGACCAGACATGGCCTTTGCTTGTGAATTTCTTTCTTTATCTATTGTTTACATCATATGTATCATGTATGTGATAGCTTATCAATCAAACTACCTAATTAATAAGAAGTATTTCTATTTATAGAACTTTTTACTTATTTTATTGGATTGAGGGACACAAAAAGACATGTCTCCTTCATTTATATGTTTGTATTCGGTCGTTCATGTTATGTTCATCATTTATAACCTTAATTACATATCTTTTATTATATAATTAATTAAAAGGCCGGGGATGTTAACGAATATAATCAGAATTAACCCTATTAAATGTTATTTTTATATTATATTATATTATATTATATATATATATATATATATATATATATATATATATATATAGTGGGAGGATCCAGAGGGAAGCAATGTAGAGGGAAGGAGGGAAGTTGATCCTAGTCCGTTGATTTCATCTCCCGTCAATATATCTTACAATAGTATTCTGGCAAGAGACAATTACATTAGCAGGGGCATCTTCGTCATTTTATACTTCTATTTCACCAACTTACGCACTCCCAATCATTTAGACTGGTCATCATCGATATACAATTCATCTACCATTCCAATTCAAGAATCATCAAATTAATTACAGGTTTCATATTAACCCCATCTCAAATTTTCAATCTAGATTCTTTTTAGATTTATTAAATTAAAAGTTTTCATATTTACGATTAATTCTTACGAAACTACACTTACAATTCGATTATGTATCATATTCGTCTTAACAATTTCAATTTTAGTGATTATGTTAATATATTCAGTTTCAACAATGTTTATGATTTCGATGTGAAATTAAAATTAGATGGTTGTAGCTATGTAGGAAGTACGCACATCGTACATATTTTTTTATTGCTTTCTCTTTTTTGTTTATTGAATTTGTTACATATTGAAGTTGTATATATTTTGTCCTCCAGGTGTTTGATGAAATGTTTCTTTGAGAAACTACTTTTTAAAGAGATTTTATTTAGCTTGTCTCATCAACTATTGCTATTAGTTCATAATGTTTGTAACTGATAGTCCCGTACTCTTCGAAGATCTGATCGGATCGTTTGATTGATTGCTATTACGGAATGATAAACAATCAATATAATGAATTCACGAACACAAACGATTTCTATATAATCTTTTGTATATATTCACAATTGAATAATAAAGATTACAATCACCAAACACAAACTCTCTAACTCGTTTTTCTCCTCTCTCACACACAAAAAAACGGCTCACACACTCTTCACCACGTCCAACCCTAAATCTGAAGTATAACTCGCTATTTATATCAAACCTACTGGGCCCTGCGACGTTAGGCCCAACGTCGCAGGCCCAACCCAATGCGACGAAGCCCATGTCGCCATGTATATTCTATATAATTACATTTTGTTGACACGCTAAACACTATACATACACAGACTAATTGACTTTGACAATTACAATAGTTTGACCAACTGACTGACACACAAAATGCACCAACAAACTCCCCCTTGTGACTGACACAAATTTATCAGACAATAAGATCTTCAAACTCAGTGACCATCTCTCAATCATCAGCAGCTTCTGCGATAGAATTATCTTTACAATCTTTGGAGAATAACTGACATCCTTTGCATCTTCAATATTTGACTTTAACAAGATATGTGATGTTTGAAGAAAATAACATAGAAATAAAATCTTTTTGTATTTTCTTTATAAATGAATAGTAAAAAATGAAGATTAAAATAAATTGGGGATAGGATTGTTTTAAGTCTGCTTAGGGATCATATCAGGCCAACATGCAATTATTAGCAAATAGTAAGTGTTATCTCGATTATTAGTATATTTGTCCACTTTAAATTTACTTAGCACATTTAATACACCTAGTATAAAAATTATTTCAAGACGATTACTGGTATTGTTTTTCCACTTAAACATGTTACATCCGTGTCTGCGAGCTAACCTTTTATTGTTAGTATTAATATTTCAACGTGGTCCCCACCATAGACATACCCCTTTAGCCTAGACAAGAACATAGTTTTCAAATTTAGAAAGAATATAAGAGAATCAATTTTAAGAATCAAGCCAGCGGTGACAGGTCTGTACTTGTGTACAACAGAGCGACATACACTTGATTCAGGTTTAAGCAAAACTGATCGCAGTCAAACCAAACTTGATTTATTCAATTGGCGTCCTTGACCAGTACCTTAAATATAAGACTTTGCAAGTACATTGACTCACGTTTGCTTAGTTTTGAGAGTAAGCTGAATCGAGACCAGGTATGCACTTACGTACAACAGAGGAATCAATCAGCTAACTCCCCCAAGAGATCTCAGATATACGATCTAAAAATAGAAGTATGTCAAGCTACGCTAAGGAATTAAGACTTAGTGTCGTACATCACTAGGTGTTTACCACAAGATCATAGACACGTATTTGAATTACTTTTTAATAACCCATAGACCGGTATGTATCATGCCTACCAATACATCATATGATGAAGATAATTTTCATAAAAACTGTATTAAGTATGCTAGATAAACCTACTGATACATCAAGGATAAACCTTAAATTTTCCATTTTGTGCATGTCATCTGATGTACTATCATATCCCAAGTTGTTTTACAGACACACAATCCAACATTTTTTCAAGAATTAAGAATCTTGCTGTTCACATTTCTGAATTAAATAATCAGAATTTGTAATATTCAGAATTACTCCCCCTGAACAGCAAATTCTTATATCCAATCCAAAAATACTCCCCTTAAACATTAAACATATTTTTGTATTTTTTTAATTGAATAAATTTCGCAACATTGCATTTCTTTAATACTAAAAAGTATAAAGAATGGCTGTTGCACTGAGTAACAAATAAAAATAGATAATTATCAAAATCACATATCAAGTCAAGTCAAATGCCTTTTAGCACTTTTACCACCTCATAACATCGAAAATCTCATCCAATCACAAATCATCATCGCATTCTTCCAACAATATCCACATCCATGCAGTCACTAAAAATGTTAGCTTTCAATAACCTGACTGCACCACCACAAACAATTAAACGTTAGTACTTATGGGACACCCAAGCCTTGATAGACTTGGGTTGTCCATGATCATCCATAACCATCACATCAATGAGTTTATGATATTTTAAAAACTCAGAGGATTTCATTGACGTGTTGTTTGTGGATTTGGGTTTCCAAACCTTTGTAGGTTCAGATGAGTTGTTTTCAACAATGTTGTGCTGTTGAACTTGAGGTTTACTAGGCACAACTTTGTTTACTCTTGCCATAGGTTTTGGAGAAGAGGATGCATATCTTGATATAGGCGAATATGAAGCACGCCTAGAAAACGATTTTGAATAAGAATTCCTAAAGGAGGAAGTTCTTGGCATCCCTCTACCAAACCTATCTATGGATAATAACCGACAATCCCTAATTATATGTCCTTGTTGTCCACAATGGAAACAAGAACGTCTCTCAACATAAGATTTATTCCAATGAATTCCCTCAAATCGTTTCGATGGAGGACAATACACAGAAGGTCTATTAACATGAACATTTGTTGAACATGCACTCTTAGGTGGACATGTTGAAGTAGATGTTCCTGAGGTTGAGTTAGTTGATGTTGAAGGTTTATTCTTTTCAGATTTATCAACTACAACTTTTGAGGATTCATTGTCAACCTTAGCTTTGCCTTTGCATTTAAAACGATCATCATTTTTAGTTGTAATGATGAAATTTTCAGGTTTGACATTTATTTTCTCAACCTTAATGGTAGACTCTTCAGGTATATCTTCTACCTCAACGACCTCCTCAACACGAACTGGAGGTGCACTATTAGACTTAACAAACTTAGGTAAAGGATACTCTGGCCTTATGGTTTTCTCCTTTGCCTGTTTGTTTTGCTTAGCTTCTTTAGCTTTAATACCATAAAGCTTCATATAATCTACTGGAATCTCTTCAAGACCTTCCTTAACAGGCGTAGGACAGTATTCGGCGTGGGAAGGTGGTGGTACTTGATTATAACCAAGTACTGCCTTCTTTTTACCGCCTGTCCCTTGCTTATTAACGATTTCATTAAAGACAAAAGTTGCGGATGAAGAACCTAAAATTTTGCTTTTATGGTTATCGTACTCACTTTTTAAATCAAAAAGCTCTTTATTCAACAATTCAATTTCAGCAAGATAACTATTAATTGCATCTTGTTGACTAAAGACTTTTGCTTTATAAGTTTGTGTGTCTAACTTATATGCCTCAATTTTGTTATCATAAAGTTTCTCATTAGCTTTAAGAAAATTGTTTGATTCAGTAAGTTTGACAACTTTTTTTCGCAACTCTAAATTGTCATTTTGATAATTCTCAAGAGATTCAGTCAATGTTAAACAAGAAACACAGTTTAGGTGTACCTCAGGTTCATCATGTACCTCATGTACCTTTGCCAAAAGCGCACGGTGTTGAACCTTTCCTTGAAGCGCACTCCAGTCAAACAATCCTTGATTAAACACCATCGTCTCCTGTGATGTTGTGCTATTCTCTGGAGTCTTGGGAGCTGAAGGTGAAGTAAATCCAGATGAGGGATTTTTATTCTCCACACATTCCTTAGCAAAGTGCCCATGAATCTGACAGTTCTTGCATTTCACTTTGCTTTTATTAAAACCAAGTCCTGTATCACCATCATCATCCAGGTCTTTTCTACCCGTTCTTTGAAGAAACTTCTTGGTTCTTTGGGTTATCATGGCCATGCTCCATTTGATGTCCATTTGCTCCAAATCATCAGAATCGATCTGTTCAAAGTCTTCCTCAGTGAGCTGCAGAGTACTAGCCTTCTTGGAAAGAAAATTCTCATAAGAATTGAGGAAAGCTGTAAAGATTTTAGCATGATCCTCAGTAGACTTTGAAGGAGCTGTATGAGCTGTATGAGCTGTATGAGCTGTATGAGAAGTATAGGAAGCATATGAAGTGCTAGTAGAAGTAGATGCTGCTGAGTTGGAAGTAGATCTGGAAGTATCATTTAGACTAGGAATTTGAATATTAGCCTCTGACTTCTTTTCCTTTTGATCGTAAGCCGCTATAAGAGCATCCCATAAACTTATAGAAGTTGCTTGATTTTTAAATTCATTAATCACAACTTCTGGCAAACACTTGGTAATCATCTCATATGCTCTATTGTCTTTATCAAACTCTGCTCGTTCCTTGACTGACATTTGTGCTCTTGACTTAAGCACCCCATCGAGTCTTGGTTGCTCATATTGATCAATGGTGTTAAACCAATTCCACAGATTTGGATCTTTGTATTCAATGAAATTGCATAACTTAATCTTCCAACTCGCAAAATCACTATAGAACAAAGATGTAGAAGGAGGCACTTTGTTACCAAAAGCCATTTACGAATTTTCCCTCCAAAATTGAATTCGAAAATTTCGAAAACCGACAGAGTGTAGCGAAACCTTTCGGACACTAAAATTAAGCTATTTTTAAGCTTAAAAACAAAATTTGAAATTACAAAATTTTTCACGTTTTTCCCGCCAAAATTTCGTCCGAAAACGTCAAAAACTGGCCGGGTAAAATGAAACTTTTTCTAGACTAAAATTGAACAGTTTTAAGCCTATGGAAAAATTTTGAAAACGCAAAAAAATTTCGGAGTTTCCCGCCAAAAATTTTTTTTTTTTTTTTTTTTTTTTTTTTTTTTTTACGAATCTAGAGCGAGGGTAATGTGGCAGAAATAAATAGCAACGTCGCAGAAGTCCGATGACTCAATTAAGAATCGAACATGCGACGTAGTGTATAACGTCGCAATCCAACGTCGCAGAAACAAGCGACGTCGCAACCTACGTCGCAGTAACCACTTAAGGTCAAAATAACGACGTCGCTAACTACGTCGCAAGACCACTTAAGGTCAAAATAACGACGTCGCTAACTACGTCGCAAGACCACTTAAGGTCAAAATCGATAACGTCGCAAGCGACGTAGTAGCTGAGGTCGCAAAATCAAGCGACGTCGCACCTGACGTCGCAGCTAAGGTCGCACCTGACGTCGCAGAACTTAGCGACGTCGCAGCTAACGTCGCAAAACGTGACTGCAGCGGCCAAAACCCCAAAAATCGAAAATTTTCGAAACCCTAACGAATTTCGAAAACCGAACGACGAACAAACCCAGAAAAACTCTTCAGAAAACGAAATCTTCAAGCAAACTAACCCAGAAACGAAGATTAATCAATAAAACCTTCGCGAATCAAACCGAAAACGTTCTAAAGCACGATCCGAAACCGACGAATCCTTGATTCTACGGCTCTGATACCAGTTGATAGTCCCGTACTCTTTGAAGATCTGATCGGATCGTTTGATTGATTGCTATTGCGGAATGATAAACAATCAATATAATGAATTCACGAACACAAACGATTTCTATATAATCTTTTGTATATATTCACAATTGAATAATAAAGATTACAATCACCAAACACAAACTCTCTAACTCGTTTTTCTCCTCTCTCACACACAAAAAAACGGCTCACACACTCTTCACCACGTCCAACCCTAAATCTGAAGTATAACTCGCTATTTATATCAAACCTACTGGGCCCTGCGACGTTAGGCCCAACGTCGCAGGCCTAACCCAATGCGACGAAGCCCATGTCGCCATGTATATTCTATATAATTACATTTTGTTGACACGCTAAACACTATACATACACAGACTAATTGACTTTGACAATTACAATAGTTTGACCAACTGACTGACACACAAAATGCACCAACAAACTCCCCCTTGTGACTGACACAAATTTATCAGACAATAAGATCTTCAAACTCAGTGACCATCTCTCAATCATCAGCAGCTTCTGCGATAGAATTATCTTTACAATCTTTGGAGAATAACTGACATCCTTTGCATCTTCAATATTTGACTTTAACAAGATATGTGATGTTTGAAGAAAATAACATAGAAATAAAATCTTTTTGTATTTTCTTTATAAATGAATAGTAAAAAATGAAGATTAAAATAAATTGGGGATAGGATTGTTTTAAGTCTGCTTAGGGATCATATCAGGCCAACATGCAATTATTAGCAAATAGTAAGTGTTATCTCGATTATTAGTATATTTGTCCACTTTAAATTTACTTAGCACATTTAATACACCTAGTATAAAAATTATTTCAAGACGATTACTGGTATTGTTTTTCCACTTAAACATGTTACATCCGTGTCTGCGAGCTAACCTTTTATTGTTAGTATTAATATTTCAACGTGGTCCCCACCATAGACATACCCCTTTAGCCCAGACAAGAACATAGTTTTCAAATTTAGAAAGAATATAAGAGAATCAATTTTAAGAATCAAGCCAGCGGTGACAGGTCTGTACTTGTGTACAACAGAGCGACATACACTTGATTCAGGTTTAAGCAAAACTGATCGCAGTCAAACCAAACTTGATTTATTCAATTGGCGTCCTTGACCAGTACCTTAAATATAAGACTTTGCAAGTACATTGACTCACGTTTGCTTAGTTTTGAGAGTAAGCTGAATCGAGACCAGGTATGCACTTACGTACAACAGAGGAATCAATCAGCTAACTCCCCCAAGAGATCTCAGATATACGATCTAAAAATAGAAGTATGTCAAGCTACGCTAAGGAATTAAGACTTAGTGTCGTACATCACTAGGTGTTTACCACAAGATCATAGACACGTATTTGAATTACTTTTTAATAACCCATAGACCGGTATGTATCATGCCTACCAATACATCATATGATGAAGATAATTTTCATAAAAACTGTATTAAGTATGCTAGATAAACCTACTGATACATCAAGGATAAACCTTAAATTTTCCATTTTGTGCATGTCATCTGATGTACTATCATATCCCAAGTTGTTTTACAGACACACAATCCAACATTTTTTCAAGAATTAAGAATCTTGCTGTTCACATTTCTGAATTAAATAATCAGAATTTGTAATATTCAGAATTACTCCCCCTGAACAGCAAATTCTTATATCCAATCCAAAAATACTCCCCTTAAACATTAAACATATTTTTGTATTTTTTTAATTGAATAAATTTCGCAACATTGCATTTCTTTAATACTAAAAAGTATAAAGAATGGCTGTTGCACTGAGTAACAAATAAAAATAGATAATTATCAAAATCACATATCAAGTCAAGTCAAATGCCTTTTAGCACTTTTACCACCTCATAACATCGAAAATCTCATCCAATCACAAATCATCATCGCATTCTTCCAACAATATCCACATCCATGCAGTCACTAAAAATGTTAGCTTTCAATAACCTGACTGCACCACCACAAACAATTAAACGTTAGTACTTATGGGACACCCAAGCCTTGATAGACTTGGGTTGTCCATGATCATCCATAACCATCACATCAATGAGTTTATGATATTTTAAAAACTCAGAGGATTTCATTGACGTGTTGTTTGTGGATTTGGGTTTCCAAACCTTTGTAGGTTCAGATGAGTTGTTTTCAACAATGTTGTGCTGTTGAACTTGAGGTTTACTAGGCACAACTTTGTTTACTCTTGCCATAGGTTTTGGAGAAGAGGATGCATATCTTGATATAGGCGAATATGAAGCACGCCTAGAAAACGATTTTGAATAAGAATTCCTAAAGGAGGAAGTTCTTGGCATCCCTCTACCAAACCTATCTATGGATAATAACCGACAATCCCTAATTATATGTCCTTGTTGTCCACAATGGAAACAAGAACGTCTCTCAACATAAGATTTATTCCAATGAATTCCCTCAAATCGTTTCGATGGAGGACAATACACAGAAGGTCTATTAACATGAACATTTGTTGAACATGCACTCTTAGGTGGACATGTTGAAGTATATGTTCCTGAGGTTGAGTTAGTTGATGTTGAAGGTTTATTCTTTTCAGATTTATCAACTACAACTTTTGAGGATTCATTGTTAACCTTAGCTTTGCCTTTGCATTTAAAACGATCATCATTTTTAGTTGTAATGATGAAATTTTCAGGTTTGACATTTATTTTCTCAACCTTAATGGTAGACTCTTCAGGTATATCTTCTACCTCAACGACCTCCTCAACACGAACTGGAGGTGCACTATTAGACTTAACAAACTTAGGTAAAGGATACTCTGGCCTTATGGTTTTCTCCTTTGCCTGTTTGTTTTGCTTAGCTTCTTTAGCTTTAATACCATAAAGCTTCATATAATCTACTGGAATCTCTTCAAGACCTTCCTTAACAGGCGTAGGACAGTATTCGGCGTGGGAAGGTGGTGGTACTTGATTATAACCAAGTACTGCCTTCTTTTTACCGCCTGTCCCTTGCTTATTAACGATTTCATTAAAGACAAAAGTTGCGGATGAAGAACCTAAAATTTTGCTTTTATGGTTATCGTACTCACTTTTTAAATCAAAAAGCTCTTTATTCAACAATTCAATTTCAGCAAGATAACTATTAATTGCATCTTGTTGACTAAAGACTTTTGCTTTATAAGTTTGTGTGTCTAACTTATATGCCTCAATTTTGTTATCATAAAGTTTCTCATTAGCTTTAAGAAAATTGTTTGATTCAGTAAGTTTGACAACTTTTTTTCGCAACTCTAAATTGTCATTTTGATAATTCTCAAGAGATTCAGTCAATGTTAAACAAGAAACACAGTTTAGGTGTACCTCAGGTTCATCATGTACCTCATGTACCTTTGCCAAAAGCGCACGGTGTTGAACCTTTCCTTGAAGCGCACTCCAGTCAAACAATCCTTGATTAAACACCACCGTCTCCTGTGATGTTGTGCTATTCTCTGGAGTCTTGGGAGCTGAAGGTGAAGTAAATCCAGATGAGGGATTTTTATTCTCCACACATTCCTTAGCAAAGTGCCCATGAATCTGACAGTTCTTGCATTTCACTTTGCTTTTATTAAAACCAAGTCCTGTATCACCATCATCATCCAGGTCTTTTCTACCCGTTCTTTGAAGAAACTTCTTGGTTCTTTGGGTTATCATGGCCATGCTCCATTTGATGTCCATTTGCTCCAAATCATCAGAATCGATCTGTTCAAAGTCTTCCTCAGTGAGCTGCAGAGTACTAGCCTTCTTGGAAAGAAAATTCTCATAAGAATTGAGGAAAGCTGTAAAGATTTTAGCATGATCCTCAGTAGACTTTGAAGGAGCTGTATGAGCTGTATGAGCTGTATGAGCTGTATGAGCTGTATGAGAAGTATAGGAAGCATATGAAGTGCTAGTAGAAGTAGATGCTGCTGAGTTGGAAGTAGATCTGGAAGTATCATTTAGACTAGGAATTTGAATATTAGCCTCTGACTTCTTTTCCTTTTGATCGTAAGCCGCTATAAGAGCATCCCATAAACTTATAGAAGTTGCTTGATTTTTAAATTCATTAATCACAACTTCTGGCAAACACTTGGTAATCATCTCATATGCTCTATTGTCTTTATCAAACTCTGCTCGTTCCTTGACTGACATTTGTGCTCTTGACTTAAGCACCCCATCGAGTCTTGGTTGCTCATATTGATCAATGGTGTTAAACCAATTCCACAGATTTGGATCTTTGTATTCAATGAAATTGCATAACTTAATCTTCCAACTCGCAAAATCACTATAGAACAAAGATGTAGAAGGAGGCACTTTGTTACCAAAAGCCATTTACGAATTTTCCCTCCAAAATTGAATTCGAAAATTTCGAAAACCGACAGAGTGTAGCGAAACCTTTCGGACACTAAAATTAAGCTATTTTTAAGCTTAAAAACAAAATTTGAAATTACAAAATTTTTCGCGTTTTTCCCGCCAAAATTTCGTCCGAAAACGTCAAAAACTGGCCGGGTAAAATGAAACTTTTTCTAGACTAAAATTGAACAGTTTTAAGCCTACGGAAAAATTTTGAAAACGCAAAAAATTTTCGGAGTTTCCCGCCAAAAAAAATTTTTTTTTTTTTTTTTTTTTTTTTTTTACGAATCTAGAGCGAGGGTAATGTGGCAGAAATAAATAGCAACGTCGCAGAAGTCCGATGACTCAATTAAGAATCGAACATGCGACGTAGTGTATAACGTCGCAATCCAACGTCGCAGAAACAAGCGACGTCGCAACCTACGTCGCAGTAACCACTTAAGGTCAAAATAACGACGTCGCTAACTACGTCGCAAGACCACTTAAGGTCAAAATAACGACGTCGCTAACTACGTCGCAAGACCACTTAAGGTCAAAATCGATAACGTCGCAAGCGACGTAGTAGCTGAGGTCGCAAAATCAAGCGACGTCGCACCTGACGTCGCAGCTAAGGTCGCACCTGACGTCGCAGAACTTAGCGACGTCGCAGCTAACGTCGCAAAACGTGACTGCAGCGGCCAAAACCCCAAAAATCGAAAATTTTCGAAACCCTAACGAATTTCGAAAACCGAACGACGAACAAACCCAGAAAAACTCTTCAGAAAACGAAATCTTCAAGCAAACTAACCCAGAAACGAAGATTAATCAATAAAACCTTCGCGAATCAAACCGAAAACGTTCTAAAGCACGATCCGAAACCGACGAATCCTTGATTCTACGGCTCTGATACCAGTTGATAGTCCCGTACTCTTTGAAGATCTGATCGGATCGTTTGATTGATTGCTATTGCGGAATGATAAACAATCAATATAATGAATTCACGAACACAAACGATTTCTATATAATCTTTTGTATATATTCACAATTGAATAATAAAGATTACAATCACCAAACACAAACTCTCTAACTCGTTTTTCTCCTCTCTCACACACAAAAAAACGGCTCACACACTCTTCACCACGTCCAACCCTAAATCTGAAGTATAACTCGCTATTTATATCAAACCTACTGGGCCCTGCGACGTTAGGCCCAACGTCGCAGGCCTAACCCAATGCGACGAAGCCCATGTCGCCATGTATATTCTATATAATTACATTTTGTTGACACGCTAAACACTATACATACACAGACTAATTGACTTTGACAATTACAATAGTTTGACCAACTGACTGACACACAAAATGCACCAACAAACTCCCCCTTGTGACTGACACAAATTTATCAGACAATAAGATCTTCAAACTCAGTGACCATCTCTCAATCATCAGCAGCTTCTGCGATAGAATTATCTTTACAATCTTTGGAGAATAACTGACATCCTTTGCATCTTCAATATTTGACTTTAACAAGATATGTGATGTTTGAAGAAAATAACATAGAAATAAAATCTTTTTGTATTTTCTTTATAAATGAATAGTAAAAAATGAAGATTAAAATAAATTGGGGATAGGATTGTTTTAAGTCTGCTTAGGGATCATATCAGGCCAACATGCAATTATTAGCAAATAGTAAGTGTTATCTCGATTATTAGTATATTTGTCCACTTTAAATTTACTTAGCACATTTAATACACCTAGTATAAAAATTATTTCAAGACGATTACTGGTATTGTTTTTCCACTTAAACATGTTACATCCGTGTCTGCGAGCTAACCTTTTATTGTTAGTATTAATATTTCAACGTGGTCCCCACCATAGACATACCCCTTTAGCCCAGACAAGAACATAGTTTTCAAATTTAGAAAGAATATAAGAGAATCAATTTTAAGAATCAAGCCAGCGGTGACAGGTCTGTACTTGTGTACAACAGAGCGACATACACTTGATTCAGGTTTAAGCAAAACTGATCGCAGTCAAACCAAACTTGATTTATTCAATTGGCGTCCTTGACCAGTACCTTAAATATAAGACTTTGCAAGTACATTGACTCACGTTTGCTTAGTTTTGAGAGTAAGCTGAATCGAGACCAGGTATGCACTTACGTACAACAGAGGAATCAATCAGCTAACTCCCCCAAGAGATCTCAGATATACGATCTAAAAATAGAAGTATGTCAAGCTACGCTAAGGAATTAAGACTTAGTGTCGTACATCACTAGGTGTTTACCACAAGATCATAGACACGTATTTGAATTACTTTTTAATAACCCATAGACCGGTATGTATCATGCCTACCAATACATCATATGATGAAGATAATTTTCATAAAAACTGTATTAAGTATGCTAGATAAACCTACTGATACATCAAGGATAAACCTTAAATTTTCCATTTTGTGCATGTCATCTGATGTACTATCATATCCCAAGTTGTTTTACAGACACACAATCCAACATTTTTTCAAGAATTAAGAATCTTGCTGTTCACATTTCTGAATTAAATAATCAGAATTTGTAATATTCAGAATTACTCCCCCTGAACAGCAAATTCTTATATCCAATCCAAAAATACTCCCCTTAAACATTAAACATATTTTTGTATTTTTTTAATTGAATAAATTTCGCAACATTGCATTTCTTTAATACTAAAAAGTATAAAGAATGGCTGTTGCACTGAGTAACAAATAAAAATAGATAATTATCAAAATCACATATCAAGTCAAGTCAAATGCCTTTTAGCACTTTTACCACCTCATAACATCGAAAATCTCATCCAATCACAAATCATCATCGCATTCTTCCAACAATATCCACATCCATGCAGTCACTAAAAATGTTAGCTTTCAATAACCTGACTGCACCACCACAAACAATTAAACGTTAGTACTTATGGGACACCCAAGCCTTGATAGACTTGGGTTGTCCATGATCATCCATAACCATCACATCAATGAGTTTATGATATTTTAAAAACTCAGAGGATTTCATTGACGTGTTGTTTGTGGATTTGGGTTTCCAAACCTTTGTAGGTTCAGATGAGTTGTTTTCAACAATGTTGTGCTGTTGAACTTGAGGTTTACTAGGCACAACTTTGTTTACTCTTGCCATAGGTTTTGGAGAAGAGGATGCATATCTTGATATAGGCGAATATGAAGCACGCCTAGAAAACGATTTTGAATAAGAATTCCTAAAGGAGGAAGTTCTTGGCATCCCTCTACCAAACCTATCTATGGATAATAACCGACAATCCCTAATTATATGTCCTTGTTGTCCACAATGGAAACAAGAACGTCTCTCAACATAAGATTTATTCCAATGAATTCCCTCAAATCGTTTCGATGGAGGACAATACACAGAAGGTCTATTAACATGAACATTTGTTGAACATGCACTCTTAGGTGGACATGTTGAAGTAGATGTTCCTGAGGTTGAGTTAGTTGATGTTGAAGGTTTATTCTTTTCAGATTTATCAACTACAACTTTTGAGGATTCATTGTCAACCTTAGCTTTGCCTTTGCATTTAAAACGATCATCATTTTTAGTTGTAATGATGAAATTTTCAGGTTTGACATTTATTTTCTCAACCTTAATGGTAGACTCTTCAGGTATATCTTCTACCTCAACGACCTCCTCAACACGAACTGGAGGTGCACTATTAGACTTAACAAACTTAGGTAAAGGATACTCTGGCCTTATGGTTTTCTCCTTTGCCTGTTTGTTTTGCTTAGCTTCTTTAGCTTTAATACCATAAAGCTTCATATAATCTACTGGAATCTCTTCAAGACCTTCCTTAACAGGCGTAGGACAGTATTCGGCGTGGGAAGGTGGTGGTACTTGATTATAACCAAGTACTGCCTTCTTTTTACCGCCTGTCCCTTGCTTATTAACGATTTCATTAAAGACAAAAGTTGCGGATGAAGAACCTAAAATTTTGCTTTTATGGTTATCGTACTCACTTTTTAAATCAAAAAGCTCTTTATTCAACAATTCAATTTCAGCAAGATAACTATTAATTGCATCTTGTTGACTAAAGACTTTTGCTTTATAAGTTTGTGTGTCTAACTTATATGCCTCAATTTTGTTATCATAAAGTTTCTCATTAGCTTTAAGAAAATTGTTTGATTCAGTAAGTTTGACAACTTTTTTTCGCAACTCTAAATTGTCATTTTGATAATTCTCAAGAGATTCAGTCAATGTTAAACAAGAAACACAGTTTAGGTGTACCTCAGGTTCATCATGTACCTCATGTACCTTTGCCAAAAGCGCACGGTGTTGAACCTTTCCTTGAAGCGCACTCCACTCAAACAATCCTTGATTAAACACCACCGTCTCCTGTGATGTTGTGCTATTCTCTGGAGTCTTGGGAGCTGAAGGTGAAGTAAATCCAGATGAGGGATTTTTATTCTCCACACATTCCTTAGCAAAGTGCCCATGAATCTGACAGTTCTTGCATTTCACTTTGCTTTTATTAAAACCAAGTCCTGTATCACCATCATCATCCAGGTCTTTTCTACCCGTTCTTTGAAGAAACTTCTTGGTTCTTTGGGTTATCATGGCCATGCTCCATTTGATGTCCATTTGCTCCAAATCATCAGAATCGATCTGTTCAAAGTCTTCCTCAGTGAGCTGCAGAGTACTAGCCTTCTTGGAAAGAAAATTCTCATAAGAATTGAGGAAAGCTGTAAAGATTTTAGCATGATCCTCAGTAGACTTTGAAGGAGCTGTATGAGCTGTATGAGCTGTATGAGAAGTATAGGAAGCATATGAAGTGCTAGTAGAAGTAGATGCTGCTGAGTTGGAAGTAGATCTGGAAGTATCATTTAGACTAGGAATTTGAATATTAGCCTCTGACTTCTTTTCCTTTTGATCGTAAGCCGCTATAAGAGCATCCCATAAACTTATAGAAGTTGCTTGATTTTTAAATTCATTAATCACAACTTCTGGCAAACACTTGGTAATCATCTCATATGCTCTATTGTCTTTATCAAACTCTGCTCGTTCCTTGACTGACATTTGTGCTCTTGACTTAAGCACCCCATCGAGTCTTGGTTGCTCATATTGATCAATGGTGTTAAACCAATTCCACAGATTTGGATCTTTGTATTCAATGAAATTGCATAACTTAATCTTCCAACTCGCAAAATCACTATAGAACAAAGATGTAGAAGGAGGCACTTTGTTACCAAAAGCCATTTACGAATTTTCCCTCCAAAATTGAATTCGAAAATTTCGAAAACCGACAGAGTGTAGCGAAACCTTTCGGACACTAAAATTAAGCTATTTTTAAGCTTAAAAACAAAATTTGAAATTACAAAATTTTTCGCGTTTTTCCCGCCAAAATTTCGTCCGAAAACGTCAAAAACTGGCCGGGTAAAATGAAACTTTTTCTAGACTAAAATTGAACAGTTTTAAGCCTACGGAAAAATTTTGAAAACGCAAAAAATTTTCGGAGTTTCCCGCCAAAAAAATTTTTTTTTTTTTTTTTTTTTTTTTTTTTTACGAATCTAGAGCGAGGGTAATGTGGCAGAAATAAATAGCAACGTCGCAGAAGTCCGATGACTCAATTAAGAATCGAACATGCGACGTAGTGTATAACGTCGCAATCCAACGTCGCAGAAACAAGCGACGTCGCAACCTACGTCGCAGTAACCACTTAAGGTCAAAATAACGACGTCGCTAACTACGTCGCAAGACCACTTAAGGTCAAAATAACGACGTCGCTAACTACGTCGCAAGACCACTTAAGGTCAAAATCGATAACGTCGCAAGCGACGTAGTAGCTGAGGTCGCAAAATCAAGCGACATCGCACCTGACGTCGCAGCTAAGGTCGCACCTGACGTCGCAGAACTTAGCGACGTCGCAGCTAACGTCGCAAAACGTGACTGCAGCGGCCAAAACCCCAAAAATCGAAAATTTTCGAAACCCTAACGAATTTCGAAAACCGAACGACGAACAAACCCAGAAAAACTCTTCAGAAAACGAAATCTTCAAGCAAACTAACCCAGAAACGAAGATTAATCAATAAAACCTTCGCGAATCAAACCGAAAACGTTCTAAAGCACGATCCGAAACCGACGAATCCTTGATTCTACGGCTCTGATACCAGTTGATAGTCCCGTACTCTTTGAAGATCTGATCGGATCGTTTGATTGATTGCTATTGCGGAATGATAAACAATCAATATAATGAATTCACGAACACAAACGATTTCTATATAATCTTTTGTATATATTCACAATTGAATAATAAAGATTACAATCACCAAACACAAACTCTCTAACTCGTTTTTCTCCTCTCTCACACACAAAAAAACGGCTCACACACTCTTCACCACGTCCAACCCTAAATCTGAAGTATAACTCGCTATTTATATCAAACCTACTGGGCCCTGCGACGTTAGGCCCAACGTCGCAGGCCTAACCCAATGCGACGAAGCCCATGTCGCCATGTATATTCTATATAATTACATTTTGTTGACACGCTAAACACTATACATACACAGACTAATTGACTTTGACAATTACAATAGTTTGACCAACTGACTGACACACAAAATGCACCAACAAACTCCCCCTTGTGACTGACACAAATTTATCAGACAATAAGATCTTCAAACTCAGTGACCATCTCTCAATCATCAGCAGCTTCTGCGATAGAATTATCTTTACAATCTTTGGAGAATAACTGACATCCTTTGCATCTTCAATATTTGACTTTAACAAGATATGTGATGTTTGAAGAAAATAACATAGAAATAAAATCTTTTTGTATTTTCTTTATAAATGAATAGTAAAAAATGAAGATTAAAATAAATTGGGGATAGGATTGTTTTAAGTCTGCTTAGGGATCATATCAGGCCAACATGCAATTATTAGCAAATAGTAAGTGTTATCTCGATTATTAGTATATTTGTCCACTTTAAATTTACTTAGCACATTTAATACACCTAGTATAAAAATTATTTCAAGACGATTACTGGTATTGTTTTTCCACTTAAACATGTTACATCCGTGTCTGCGAGCTAACCTTTTATTGTTAGTATTAATATTTCAACGTGGTCCCCACCATAGACATACCCCTTTAGCCCAGACAAGAACATAGTTTTCAAATTTAGAAAGAATATAAGAGAATCAATTTTAAGAATCAAGCCAGCGGTGACAGGTCTGTACTTGTGTACAACAGAGCGACATACACTTGATTCAGGTTTAAGCAAAACTGATCGCAGTCAAACCAAACTTGATTTATTCAATTGGCGTCCTTGACCAGTACCTTAAATATAAGACTTTGCAAGTACATTGACTCACGTTTGCTTAGTTTTGAGAGTAAGTTGAATCGAGACCAGGTATGCACTTACGTACAACAGAGGAATCAATCAGCTAACTCCCCCAAGAGATCTCAGATATACGATCTAAAAATAGAAGTATGTCAAGCTACGCTAAGGAATTAAGACTTAGTGTCGTACATCACTAGGTGTTTACCACAAGATCATAGACACGTATTTGAATTACTTTTTAATAACCCATAGACCGGTATGTATCATGCCTACCAATACATCATATGATGAAGATAATTTTCATAAAAACTGTATTAAGTATGCTAGATAAACCTACTGATACATCAAGGATAAACCTTAAATTTTCCATTTTGTGCATGTCATCTGATGTACTATCATATCCCAAGTTGTTTTACAGACACACAATCCAACATTTTTTCAAGAATTAAGAATCTTGCTGTTCACATTTCTGAATTAAATAATCAGAATTTGTAATATTCAGAATTACTCCCCCTGAACAGCAAATTCTTATATCCAATCCAAAAATACTCCCCTTAAACATTAAACATATTTTTGTATTTTTTTAATTGAATAAATTTCGCAACATTGCATTTCTTTAATACTAAAAAGTATAAAGAATGGCTGTTGCACTGAGTAACAAATAAAAATAGATAATTATCAAAATCACATATCAAGTCAAGTCAAATGCCTTTTAGCACTTTTACCACCTCATAACATCGAAAATCTCATCCAATCACAAATCATCATCGCATTCTTCCAACAATATCCACATCCATGCAGTCACTAAAAATGTTAGCTTTCAATAACCTGACTGCACCACCACAAACAATTAAACGTTAGTACTTATGGGACACCCAAGCCTTGATAGACTTGGGTTGTCCATGATCATCCATAACCATCACATCAATGAGTTTATGATATTTTAAAAACTCAGAGGATTTCATTGACGTGTTGTTTGTGGATTTGGGTTTCCAAACCTTTGTAGGTTCAGATGAGTTGTTTTCAACAATGTTGTGCTGTTGAACTTGAGGTTTACTAGGCACAACTTTGTTTACTCTTGCCATAGGTTTTGGAGAAGAGGATGCATATCTTGATATAGGCGAATATGAAGCACGCCTAGAAAACGATTTTGAATAAGAATTCCTAAAGGAGGAAGTTATTGGCATCCCTCTACCAAACCTATCTATGGATAATAACCGACAATCCCTAATTATATGTCCTTGTTGTCCACAATGGAAACAAGAACGTCTCTCAACATAAGATTTATTCCAATGAATTCCCTCAAATCGTTTCGATGGAGGACAATACACAGAAGGTCTATTAACATGAACATTTGTTGAACATGCACTCTTAGGTGGACATGTTGAAGTAGATGTTCCTGAGGTTGAGTTAGTTGATGTTGAAGGTTTATTCTTTTCAGATTTATCAACTACAACTTTTGAGGATTCATTGTCAACCTTAGCTTTGCCTTTGCATTTAAAATGATCATCATTTTTAGTTGTAATGATGAAATTTTCAGGTTTGACATTTATTTTCTCAACCTTAATGGTAGACTCTTCAGGTATATCTTCTACCTCAACGACCTCCTCAACACGAACTGGAGGTGCACTATTAGACTTAACAAACTTAGGTAAAGGATACTCTGGCCTTATGGTTTTCTCCTTTGCCTGTTTGTTTTGCTTAGCTTCTTTAGCTTTAATACCATAAAGCTTCATATAATCTACTGGAATCTCTTCAAGACCTTCCTTAACAGGCGTAGGACAGTATTCGGCGTGGGAAGGTGGTGGTACTTGATTATAACCAAGTACTGCCTTCTTTTTACCGCCTGTCCCTTGCTTATTAACGATTTCATTAAAGACAAAAGTTGCGGATGAAGAACCTAAAATTTTGCTTTTATGGTTATCGTACTCACTTTTTAAATCAAAAAGCTCTTTATTCAACAATTCAATTTCAGCAAGATAACTATTAATTGCATCTTGTTGACTAAAGACTTTTGCTTTATAAGTTTGTGTGTCTAACTTATATGCCTCAATTTTGTTATCATAAAGTTTCTCATTAGCTTTAAGAAAATTGTTTGATTCAGTAAGTTTGACAACTTTTTTTCGCAACTCTAAATTGTCATTTTGATAATTCTCAAGAGATTCAGTCAATGTTAAACAAGAAACACAGTTTAGGTGTACCTCAGGTTCATCATGTACCTCATGTACCTTTGCCAAAAGCGCACGGTGTTGAACCTTTCCTTGAAGCGCACTCCAGTCAAACAATCCTTGATTAAACACCACCGTCTCCTGTGATGTTGTGCTATTCTCTGGAGTCTTGGGAGCTGAAGGTGAAGTAAATCCAGATGAGGGATTTTTATTCTCCACACATTCCTTAGCAAAGTGCCCATGAATCTGACAGTTCTTGCATTTCACTTTGCTTTTATTAAAACCAAGTCCTGTATCACCATCATCATCCAGGTCTTTTCTACCCGTTCTTTGAAGAAACTTCTTGGTTCTTTGGGTTATCATGGCCATGCTCCATTTGATGTCCATTTGCTCCAAATCATCAGAATCGATCTGTTCAAAGTCTTCCTCAGTGAGCTGCAGAGTACTAGCCTTCTTGGAAAGAAAATTCTCATAAGAATTGAGGAAAGCTGTAAAGATTTTAGCATGATCCTCAGTAGACTTTGAAGGAGCTGTATGAGCTGTATGAGCTGTATGAGCTGTATGAGAAGTATAGGAAGCATATGAAGTGCTAGTAGAAGTAGATGCTGCTGAGTTGGAAGTAGATCTGGAAGTATCATTTAGACTAGGAATTTGAATATTAGCCTCTGACTTCTTTTCCTTTTGATCGTAAGCCGCTATAAGAGCATCCCATAAACTTATAGAAGTTGCTTGATTTTTAAATTCATTAATCACAACTTCTGGCAAACACTTGGTAATCATCTCATATGCTCTATTGTCTTTATCAAACTCTGCTCGTTCCTTGACTGACATTTGTGCTCTTGACTTAAGCACCCCATCGAGTCTTGGTTGCTCATATTGATCAATGGTGTTAAACCAATTCCACAGATTTGGATCTTTGTATTCAATGAAATTGCATAACTTAATCTTCCAACTCGCAAAATCACTATAGAACAAAGATGTAGAAGGAGGCACTTTGTTACCAAAAGCCATTTACGAATTTTCCCTCCAAAATTGAATTCGAAAATTTCGAAAACCGACAGAGTGTAGCGAAACCTTTCGGACACTAAAATTAAGCTATTTTTAAGCTTAAAAACAAAATTTGAAATTACAAAATTTTTCGCGTTTTTCCCGCCAAAATTTCGTCCGAAAACGTCAAAAACTGGCCGGGTAAAATGAAACTTTTTCTAGACTAAAATTGAACAGTTTTAAGCCTACGGAAAAATTTTGAAAACGCAAAAAATTTTCGGAGTTTCCCGCTAAAAAATTTTTTATTTTTTTTTTATTTTTTTTTTTTTTTTTTTTTTTTTTTTTTTTACGAATCTAGAGCGAGGGTAATGTGGCAGAAATAAATAGCAACGTCGCAGAAGTCCGATGACTCAATTAAGAATCGAACATGCGACGTAGTGTATAACGTCGCAATCCAACGTCGCAGAAACAAGCGACGTCGCAACCTACGTCGCAGTAACCACTTAAGGTCAAAATAACGACGTCGCTAACTACGTCGCAAGACCACTTAAGGTCAAAATAACGACGTCGCTAACTACGTCGCAAGACCACTTAAGGTCAAAATCGATAACGTCGCAAGCGACGTAGTAGCTGAGGTCGCAAAATCAAGCGACATCGCACCTGACGTCGCAGCTAAGGTCGCACCTGACGTCGCAGAACTTAGCGACGTCGCAGCTAACGTCGCAAAACGTGACTGCAGCGGCCAAAACCCCAAAAATCGAAAATTTTCGAAACCCTAACGAATTTCGAAAACCGAACGACGAACAAACCCAGAAAAACTCTTCAGAAAACGAAATCTTCAAGCAAACTAACCCAGAAACGAAGATTAATCAATAAAACCTTCGCGAATCAAACCGAAAACGTTCTAAAGCACGATCCGAAACCGACGAATCCTTGATTCTACGGCTCTGATACCAGTTGATAGTCCCGTACTCTTTGAAGATCTGATCGGATCGTTTGATTGATTGCTATTGCGGAATGATAAACAATCAATATAATGAATTCACGAACACAAACGATTTCTATATAATCTTTTGTATATATTCACAATTGAATAATAAAGATTACAATCACCAAACACAAACTCTCTAACTCGTTTTTCTCCTCTCTCACACACAAAAAAACGGCTCACACACTCTTCACCACGTCCAACCCTAAATCTGAAGTATAACTCGCTATTTATATCAAACCTACTGGGCCCTGCGACGTTAGGCCCAACGTCGCAGGCCTAACCCAATGCGACGAAGCCCATGTCGCCATGTATATTCTATATAATTACATTTTTGTTGACACGCTAAACACTATACATACACAGACTAATTGACTTTGACAATTACAATAGTTTGACCAACTGACTGACACACAAAATGCACCAACAGTAACTATGTATATTATAGATGTTATGTTATGGTATTATAGATGTGGATTTGTAGTAGTATTGATGACATTTTTGGTTGTTTGTTCTTATGTAAGTTTTCCTTAGATAACGCATTAATGCTACTCAAAACGAAAATTAAGAGTATGATCTTGTTGTCAAATATATGATTTTCAAGTTTTGCCAATACAATAAATATGGTGTTGTAGCAAAGAAATTTACCGTTATTCATCAACATGGAGTAGAGTTTTAGCTTACTTGTCTTGAATATCTTCCATGCTAGCTATATCTTCCATCTTAGCTAAACTGTTAGCTATCAACAAGTGTTTTTTTGGAGGAAATGGAGGAAGTGGTTAATATTCATCACGAACAATCTTACATTTATCAATCAAAATGTCAACAACTTATTTTTGATTAGTAACTTTTAATAAAAATTGATACTATAAAGAATAAATTAATGAATGTATTTCATTTTTAATTTAAAACATTAGTCGAAGAATACTTATTTATTAAATCGTTAACATTAATCATGGTGAATATTAGTTAACATTCGTGACGATGAATGTTAAAACATAAACATTATTTAAAAACTATTTTTTATTTTAACATTCATTATAATGAATGTTAACTAATATTCACCGCGATAAATGTTAACGAATTTGAATATAATGTTCTTTAATTATTGTTATAACTTAAAAAAAAATCTATTAGGGAATCTAGACATTCACAGCATCAATTATAATTATTATTTATTAAATTTCTTTTTTTCTTCTTTTAGATTTGTATTATTGAAGGTAAGATGTTTCTGGATAAATATTAACGCTTCCTCCTTCCCCGAACAAAGTGTTTCCCTCTATATTACTCCCCCTCTTACGATAACCTATTTTTTCTAAATTTATTTATAGCTCATAGATTTTCAAGTTAACCTTAATATGCTTTTCAATGAATTTTAATTGCAGGTAACTGTCGATTATATTGGTTATTACGAAGAAAGTACTGAGTTGATTCTTGAGAACGATTATATGGCTCACGGAACACAAAGAGAGCATCTTTACAAAACACAAAATCGAACATTAACATGGAAGTAACGCCTCGAGATTGTATAGGCGTACGTCGTGGTCTACACTATCTTCACAAGGGCATTCACCTGTGATGTGAATGGAAAATGGGTTGCTAAAGTAATTTTTAATGTTGCAAGTTATTTGTTCATGATGTTGATATGAAATAATGATAATATTGTATGTGATGAATATTATACATTCTAAATATTTTTTTTTATATTTTGGTATTAATTTGTGAATATTTGTAATGATGTTTTTAGCTATTATGATGTCTTGTAGTTCCAATGTTTCTTTATAATCGAATTCAAATGTTCCTACTTGTACTTATAAGTTTTTTTTTAAATACATTCGGGTTTTTTCCAGGTTATGTGTTAATGTTTCTAAGCTCTAATATTATTCATGATGAATACTAAATATTAAGTTGTTATCGGGATGTTTTTGGTCCTAGTAATGGTGTTGCACAGTGTTCATGGATGTCTAATTTATGTAGTCGCATATTTTCCATCATTAATATTAATAATGTTGATGCTCTACCAAATGATCCTATTTTGAGAAGGTGGTCGAGAGAAGCAGCTGAACCAGAACCATTTAATATGTTATGTTTGGATCTCGATGCTAAAAGATAAATTGGGATTGTAACAAGAACAATATGAAGAGGATTCAATTTATATCTAGAATATAGTAAATAGGGGTTTGTTATTGTAAAAGATTTCTTATGTCGATGCTTCCCCTGGATATTGTTTACCTTTTTGTAAGATTTATGAACGTTGAAATATACGATGTTTCATTAATAGATAACATAGTCTCTTACGATGGGGAGTACTTCAGCGGGAAGTGCTTTTTTTTGGAGGAAAGGGAGGAAGTGATAATATTCATCACGAACAATCTTACATTTATCAATCAAAATGTCAACAACTTATTATTTATCACTAACTATTAATCAAAATTGATACTATAAAGAATATATTTACGGATGAATTTCATCTTTAAGTTAAAACATTAGTTGATGAATACTTATTTAATAAATCATTAACATTAATCATGGTGAATATTAGTTAACATTCATGACGATGAATGTTAAAACACAACATTTAGGGAATCTTAACATTCATTATAATGAATGTTAACTAACATTCACCGCGATAAATGTTAACGAGTTTGAATATAATATTTTTTAATTGATGTTATAGCTTACAAAAGAATCTATTAGGGAATCTTAACATTCATAGCATCAATTCTTATTATTGTCTATTAAATTCCTTTTTTTCTTCTTTTAGACTTGTATTATTGAAGGTAAGATGTTTTCGGATGAATAATAACGCTTCCTCCTTCCCTGAAAAAAGTGTTTCCCTCTAGATTACTCCCCCTTTCGATAACCTATTTTTTTATAACTCATCTATAGCTTATATATTTTCAAGTTAACCTTAATATGCTTTCCAATGAATTCTAACTATTAATTCTTCCATCATATATAGTTTTAACCGATTTTAACATTGATTAAATGCTAAGATAAATGATTTAATCAATATATTATATGTAATTTCCCGTATGTTAGGCTCTTTTGATTAACCATTTATAACATGTATTTTTTAGTTAACTCTTAACATGCTTTATGATATATGTTAGTTTCTAAGTTTTTATGATACCTGTTAATTTATATGAGTTCTTTCCGTCATATTTTTTCCATCCTTATTAATATTCTTTATAGTGAATGTTAACTTATAAGTGTTACTATATTTGATGTTTCCTCTACGTTTTATATTGTTACCCACTAATGAATGTTAGATGATTAATGTTTTAATTAAATGCTTTCCGATGAATATTAACTTATTAGTCTTAGTGGGAGGATCCAGAGGGAAACACTTTTTTGGGGGGAAGGGTGAAGTGTAATATTCATCACAATGTATTTTAATTTTTGCCAATACAAATGCCAAAAAATAAAAAGTGAAAATCAATAAATGTTGATCAGAATCGATGCTATGAATGTTAAGCTTCCTTGATAAATTCTTTTTGTATGCTATAACATCAATTGATGAATTTTATATCCAAAATCGTTAATATTCGTCGTGGTGAATGTTAACTTAACATTCATCACGATGAATGTTAAAATTACATTAATGTTATTTTTTAGGATAAATGACGCAGATCGGCAACGAACTTTCCCTTTTTTGTCGAGTTAGGGTATGAACCCAATTTATTATACAGGTCGGTAACGAACTTTCAAATTATGTTTCGAGTTAGGTAACGAACTTTTCGAGTTACCTAACTCGAACATAATTTGAAAGTTCGTTACCTAACTAGAAACATAATTTGAAAGTTCGTTACCTAACTTGAAACATAATTCGAAAGTTTGTTACCTAACTCGAAACATATATTTGGACACGAACTTTCGAATTATGTTTCGAGTTAGGTAACAAACTTTCAAATTATGTTTCGAGTTAGGTAACGAACTTTCGAATTATGTTTCAAGTTAGGTAACGAACTTTCAAATTTATGTTCGAGTTAGGTAACTCGAAAAGTTCGTTACTTAACTCGAAACATAATTTGAAAGTTCGTTACCGACTTGTATAATAAATTGGGTTCATACCCTAACTCGACAAAAAAGAGAAAGTTCGTTGCCGATCTGCGCCATTAACCCTATTTTTTAACATTCATCGTGATGAATGTTAAGTTAACATTCACCACGATGAATATTAATGTTTTATTAAATAAATATTCATAAACTAATGTTATGACTGAAAATTGAATTTCATATGTGAATATATTCTTTATAGCATCGATTTTGATTACTATATACGAGTAAAATTAATTTTATCTTTGATATATGTATTGGCGAAGTAAAGATGGTCCGTGATGAATATTACACTTCCCTCCTTCCCCCAAAAAAATGCTTCCCTCTTGAACCCTCCCCATTAGTCTTATTATGTTGGTTTTTTTCTTTGTGTTTTATACTGTAACTTGCTACTATATTTTAAATATGATTTTTGGTGAATATTATTTTATAAATTATTTTTCTTGAAATGCTTTCGGGTGAATGTAAACTTTTAGTATTATTATATTAGATGTTCCTCTGCGTTTATACTGTTATTAGCTATTTAATTTTAACATGATTTTGAGGTGAGCGTTATCTTTTATAAATGTAATTTTTTAGAAGAAATCACATAGGGTGATTGTTAACTTTTTCTTTGACCTGTAAAACTTTATTGGTAAGCCACAAAGTGCATTAGAAGTTACGCATTCCATCAAGCACTAGCACATAATTGTTATGCAAATAGTACATGACTTCTAACACAAAAGACTCACAAATACAAGCAAAACAAGACTAAAAAACCCCATCAGGTGCCACCATATGACTCGCCATGCTGCACAAACAGTTT
Source organism: Helichrysum umbraculigerum (assembly GCA_949592205.1). NCBI lineage: Eukaryota > Viridiplantae > Streptophyta > Magnoliopsida > Asterales > Asteraceae > Helichrysum > Helichrysum umbraculigerum. Next base: position 16,727,952 of record CATIUR010000007.1, on the reverse strand, counting down.
TGTCCATCTGTCTTCTCACGTAGTCCACAATTGCATGCTAGATACTCTTCAAATTACTTTCTTTGCAAGTATATCAACCCCTTTATGAAGTTCTCTGCTCACATGAATAAACTTGATACCATTTAGCTTTTCTTTAATCGAATTAACCTTCCTGCAAATGTCGACCATTGAATGGAGTACATAGAAGCTCATTTAAAATCTTAACAGCTTCCTTTTAGTCGGACAACACCCATAACTTCTCCTTTACCATATCTTTCCTCCTTACGTATAAGAATATTGTATATAAAATTGCTTCAGCTTTTGCTTCTCGAACATATGTCTCCCCAATAGAGTTCAAGAAGATGCATAATACCTCCTCCTTGTCACTTTTCAATATACCTCCAGTTCCTCTATTCTTTTTATATCTTCATATTTGTCACACCCCGTCTAAAGCGGAAACAACGGGGTAAGACTGCGATAGGATCATAACACATCTCATTAATTAAAATAAATAAGTTAAATCTTACTATTTCATAAATATCTTTGTTAACAGAAAATCCAACCTTGAACATATTTTAACCACCCCAAAATAAATAGAAAATATTTCGATCAAACCAATTTAAGTTTATAAAAGTTTTCTAAAAAATTCGTCACTCGTAATAGCAGTTTACAAAATAATTTTTATAAAATAATCTAAATCTTTTTCAGAGGCCGAAACCTCGCGGTTTTATGTAAAATTTCGAGATCTACAACTTTCCAGTTTTGGCCGAAGCCTTAAAATGTACGTAACTAAGTCAAAACAGCCGTTGATCACAACTGAAATTTTAAGACGGATTCTGCGTTTGGCGATACAAGACTTTCGGTTTGCAACACTTATTATACCTGACATATTCATACCCCAAACATATAATTCGATCAATCTAATATTTTATATCTCAGGAGAACTATAAAGATAATGTATTTAAGAAGGGGTTATCATGTTACCTATGCGAATACACAAACACGTAATACGCAAAAGCAAATTCTCGAACTCGAGTTTGTTCTTTCTTGGGATTTCAGTCGACGACTCACAAGCACACAAGAAGGCCGATTTTTGATGATTAAAGTCTTAGAGTTGTATGTAAAATTATATTTATGAGTAAAAGATATCTTGGAGGGTAAGTCATTGAGTTATATTGTATTAGGAAACAATTAAAAGGGAGTAAGGCGATTTCGATTGGGTCGGTTGTGATCTCAAATTTTCGACAACCAACATAACACGTGACACAAGTTTACCTTAATTATGGTTATTATTATTTTTACTTCGATACTTCCTCCGTTTAACCTTAACTTATATTATTAGTATTATTATTATCATTAATTAATTATTATATAGTTATATGATGATCTGATGCAACGATCATCTTCATTGTTAATAACTATTATTATTGTTACCTTATTATTGTTATATTATATTATCAATATTATTTATATTATATTATTAATTATTATTATTATTATTTCATTAATATCATCTTAACTTTTAATCTAACCGCGTACAAATATTGATTCAAGTTTTTGAACACTATACGAAAATTAAATTTCCCACATAGTTTAAAATACGAATACTTAATTTATTTCGCCAAATTTATCATGTACATGACGAACCTATGAATAGAGTTTTAGTGACGAATGTCACAATATTGCTCCATCATAAACACATTTTTTCCACCATGAGCTATAATCGTCGGTGTCTTCTCAAGATTCGTTAGCCCTTTATTCCTCATTAGTATGTCTTTAAATTTGAAGAAAATTTCGATGTGTGAACTGGCTAATTTTGACCAAAGGACCTTTCGCACCAAAACAAATGCCCAACATACTATGGTGATTACAAACTTATATGCTAACATTCATCGGGATGGATTTTACCCGTTGTTGGACTTTTGATGTGATGGTTCTAGTTATAAAATTATCGTTGAAAAGTGAACAAGAAAGTACCGAGCTAGACCAAAACACAACCGGGCAGTGGACCCTATCGTGTGGTAGTATAGTTGGGTAAGTTCGGGTTCGAACACAGGGAACTAGATTGGATGATCAATAGAAGTGTGAGCAATTTAAAAAGAGAAAATAAAATGTGGTTGGTTTGTGTGACCGAATTGTCACGATGCTTAAAACTACAATCTTGGATTAATCTAGGCAGGTGGACTCTTTAGAGTCAAAGTGATTGATTTGGAACTTTTAAATATTAAAAATAATGCTTGCTTGGACTATTTCACTAGTGAATTCGGGGTGTAGAATTATAACCGGTTAAGACATATGCTAAATGGTAACATTCATCAAACCTAAGCTCAAAGTTCTCTGAGACCTGAAGTTCAATTTCAGTTGACAAACCTATGATTTAATCAAGTAACAGACGTTCGCCATAGTTACAAACTTACACAACTTAGCTAAATCATTTGACACATTCCAAAATTACATTCGCAATTTTGATCAATCATTCATAGACAAATAATTAATAGCAATTTACTAGGTTGAAAACGTTCGCTATATCAATTAGTAAATTACCAAATGGTTAAATTCTAGTGATTAAGCTCAATCACACAAAGTTCTCCGATTAAACATAAATTTAAATTTGTGAGTTTGCAAATCATCCACACGACAAACATTCGCTATAATCGTTAACTTGTATATATTTCACTAGTGTTGTTACAATCATCAAATGCTTTGATCCACAAATGACAAATAACTTATTAAGGTATTTTTACTAAACAAAGAACATTCGCTATAATCGTTTAGCTAAAATGCCGAAAGTTCATAACAACAACTAAATAAATACATACAAATCCATGGATGATTCACAAACTCAAGCATAAATTAACATCCAAAATATACACCCATAATCATCTAGTTATTTCATCCAAGCAAACACAATGGTACTGGCCACACATAATCACAATCATCAAGCAAAAATCATAAACACTAAACAAATCCATAAATAACTTGAAATTAGATTAAATCGAAATTATACCAAATTTGTTACACAATTGTTCCAAACGATGTTTGCTCGATGTTTCCCTCACAAATTCCTAGCTAGATCCTTGCGAAAATGTGAAGTAAATGGTGATTTTTGGTTGGGTGAAGTGAGTAAATGTGGGTGAGTGATGAGAGTAAAATGAGGATGGGGTTAATGAAGATGGAAGGTGTGTGTGTAATAAAGAGGATGGAAGATGATGAATATGGTGATTGATTATGAAGCTCCAAACCAAACACCCCATTTTTCCATTTTTTTAAATTTTTTTTTAATTTTGAAAAACGGATGGGAAAACGGTTGGCATTAAATGCCAACCAATCAGAAACGGATAGCTCATCAACCACCATACCTCTCACTCAGATCCAACCATAGCCGATCGGCTTAACATGACCAGCCGATCGGCTCTTCATGACCAGCCGATCGGCTCACGATCTCCAGCAGATCGGCTTCTTCAGAAAATCAGTCCAAGCTCCAAACGAGGCAAAGTTCTGCAACGGAAATTCACTGAACAAACCGATCTGCTAAGTTTAGCAGATCGGCTATAGCACATAAACCGATCGGCTAATGATGGATCTGAGTGAGAGGTATGGTGGTTGATGAGCTGTCCGTTTCTGATTGGTTGGCATTTAATGCCAACCGTTTTCCCATCCGTTTTTCAAAATAAAAAAAAAATTAAAAAAAATGGAAAAATGGGGTGTTTGGTTCGGAGCTTCATAATCAATCACCATATTCATCATCTTTCATCCTCTTTATTACACACACACCTTCCATCTTCATTAACCCCATCCTCATTTTACTCTCATCACTCACCCACATTTACTCACTTCACCCAACCAAAAATCACCATTTACTTCACATTTTCGCAAGGATCTAGCTAGGAATTTGTGAGGGAAACATCGAGCAAACATCGTTTGGAACAATTGTGTAACAAATTTGGTATAATTTCGATTTAATCTAATTTCAAGTTATTTATGGATTTGATTAGTGTTTATGATTTTTGCTTGATGATTGTGATTATGTGTGGCCAGTACCATTGTGTTTGCTTGGATGAAATAACTAGATGATTATGGGTGTATATTTTGGATGTTAATTTATGCTTGAGTTTGTGAATCATCCATGGATTTGTATGTATTTATTTAGTTGTTGTTATTAACTTTCGGCATTTTAGCTAAACGATTATAGCGAATGTTCTTTGTTTAGTAAAAATACCTTAATAAGTTATTTGTCATTTGTGGATCAAAGCATTTGATGATTGTAACAACACTAGTGAAATATATACAAGTTAACGATTATAGCGAATGTTTGTCGTGTGGATGATTTGCAAACTCACAAATTTAAATTTATGTTTAATCGGAGAACTTTGTGTGATTGAGCTTAATCACTAGAATTTAACCATTTGGTAATTTACTAATTGATATAGCGAACGTTTTCAACCTAGTAAATTGCTATTAATTATTTGTCTATGAATGATTGATCAAAATTGCGAATGTAATTTTGGAATGTGTCAAATGATTTAGCTAAGTTGTGTAAGTTTGTAACTATGGCGAACGTCTGTTACTTGATTAAATCATAGGTTTGTCAACTGAAATTGAACTTCAGGTCTCAGAGAACTTTGAGCTTAGGTTTGATGAATGTTACCATTTAGCATATGTCTTAACCGGTTATAATTCTACACCCCGAATTCACTAGTGAAATAGTCCAAGCAAGCATTATTTTTAATATTTAAAAGTTCCAAATCAATCACTTTGACTCTAAAGAGTCCACCTGCCTAGATTAATCAAAGATTGTAGTTTTAAGCATCGTGACAATTCGGTCACACAAACCAACCACATTTTATTTTCTCTTTTTAAATTGCTCACACTTCTATTGATCATCCAATCTAGTTCCCTGTGTTCGAACCCGAACTTACCCAACTATACTACCACACGATAGGGTCCACTGCCCGGTTGTGTTTTGGTCTAGCTCGGTACTTTCTTGTTCACTTTTCAACGATAATTTTATAACTAGAACCATCACATCAAGTTTTTGGCGCCGCTGCCGGGGAACTTGATTTGTGAAATTGATTTAAGTGTGATTAATTGATCCTTTCTAGAATTTATTCTTGGAAAGTTACCTTTGTTTGTATTGCACCGGTACGTTTATGGTTTTATCGTTTGTGTACTTTCAGGTGTGATTTGGTGGTGGATGAACACAAGGAGCTCCGGTAAAGAGCTTCTAAGTCCTTTGTCCAATCCGGAGAAGACCAAAAAGAGTAAACGAAGGAGGAAACCAAAGCAAAGATCATCGGAATCATCTAGTAGTCAAACGGATACCGATACATCTTTGGGAAACACCATCGAGGTGGAAGAAACTTTTGTGGAGGAAATTCCATCACCCGAAGAAGAACCTTCAACACCATCTGAAGGTGAAGAAGAGATGGCGGATGAGGATGATACTCCTATGTTCTCACGGACGAGAACCGTGGCACCGACACCCGAGGCGGCCATACGGGTTCAAGATATTGAAAATGATAATTTCTCTTTGAAAGGGCATCATATGCAACTCATTAGAGATAAACAATTTGACGGAAGGGTGTGGGTCGATCCACACCAACACATTGCTAGCTTTCTTGAAATCGGGAGCTATTTCAAGTATGGGGCGAATATGGATGAAGTGATTCGCCTACGGACGTTTCCTATGTCACTTTGTGGTGAGGCAAAGATTTGGTATCAAGAATTGGAACCAAACACCATCACTACTTGGGATGAGATGAGGGAAGCATTCGTTAGACGATTTTATCCTCCGGCTTTGGCCGAAAGACTTTTGAATGAGATTAGAGCTTTCAAACAACAAGAAGGCGAAACTTTGGTAGAGGCATGGTGTCGGATGAAAGACATGTTCAGGAATTGCCATGGTCACGATTTGAAGAAGAGAGAAATCATTGTGTTATTCTACAATGGTCTTAACTTGGATTCGGCAAGTATTCTTGATGCTTCGGGAGGAGGTCAATTCCTCTACAAGACACCGAATGAAGCATGGAAGCTTCTTGAAGACAAGGTTATCCAAAGCTTAAATTGGGCTAAGGATAAAGGAGGAAAACCGGTTAAAAAGCATGTTGCATTCGCCGAGGGTACTAGTAGTGGAAGTGGAGGCTCCAATGACTCGGCCATGATGAAAGAAATCAAGGCCTTATCTTCTAAGTTTGATGCACAATTCAAGACTATCAAAGGAGAAATCAAAGAGCTTAGGGATGGTTGCGGTAATTGTGGAGGAAATCATGCCACGGCTAGTTGTGCACAAGACGATTTGCCAATGGTAGGAGGTGAGGAAGGTGTTAACTTTCTTCAACAAGGTAATTATCAAAGCGGAAACTACCAACGAGGGGGTTATCAAAACCGAAATTCGGGAGGTTACCAAGGCGGAGGCTATAACCAAAACCAAAACCAAAACCAAATCCGATTTTCTAGACCTAACCAACCTTACAACCAAAACTCCAACCAATCTCAAAACCAATCATACAATCAAAACCAATCCCAAAACCAACCTTACAACCAAAATCGACACCAAAGCCCATCTAGAGAACAACAACCACCACCGGTTCTAAAACAAGAACCAACATTGACTCCAATGGAACAAATGATGAAGGAGTTTATGTCAAAGCAAGAAACCGCCACCGAAAGGATGAAAACTCAAATGACAAATATTCGGTTGAGCATGGAACAAGGGCAAAAGAATCAACAAGCTTTAATTCAAGATTTGGAGTGGAAAATGGAGAGGTTGTCCGAGGGGCAAAGTAGTAGGCCAACCGGTGGCTTACCGAGTAATACACAACAAAACCCAAGACCACAACCTTCACCCTCTAGCGGTTCAAAACCTTACCAACCACCACCCGCGAGAAATGAGCATGTGAATGCTATAACCACAAGAAGCGGAAAGGAGCTTCCACCACCTCAAACCAAGGACAAAAATGTTTCTAACTCTTTTGTGCAGGAAATTGAGGAGGAAGACAATGAAGAGAATGTTGATGCTCCTGCACCAACGGTCACACCGGTGTCACCTACTCCGGTTGTGAAAGCTTACAAGCCGAAGATTCCTTATCCACAAAGACTAAGGAAAGAAAAGATTGCGGCTCAATATGGGAAGTTTGTGGACATGATCAAGGGCATTCGAATCAATGTGCCTTTGGTTGATGTATTAGCCGGGATGTCGAATTATGCCAAATTCATCAAGGATTTGGTGAGCAACAAAGAGAAATTGTCGGAGGCTTCGGCAATGTTTTTGAATGAGGAATGCTCGGCACTTGTCCAAAACCAAATTCCACCCAAGCTTGGAGATCCCGGGAGTTTCATCATTTCTTGTACATTGGGTAAAATCATCACGTGTGATGCACTTGCGGACCTAGGTGCTAGTATAAACTTAATGCCATATTCACTTTATGCTAAATTGGCCCTAGGATCCTTAACCCCCACTCGCATGAGCATCCGTCTTGCCGATAGATCTTTCCAATATCCCGTGGGGATTACGGAGAACATGCTAATAGAGGTAGGGCAATTTACCTTCCCGGTTGACTTTGTTATCCTCGAAATGGAGGAGGATAGTAAAGTGCCCTTGATTTTAGGACGACCCTTCCTACATACCGCGGATGCCATAATAGGGGTTAAAGATAAGAAATTGACCTTGGGGGTGGGAGATGAAAGGATTGCTTTCACGGTCGATAAGGCCATGAAGCATCCTTATTCTAATGATGATTCGTGTTTTAGAATTGATGTAATAGACGATGCGGTGGAGGAAGAATTGGAAAGCTTGCTTGGATTGGAATCGGAGCTTGTTGACTTGCTAGAGTCAAATGTTGAAGGAATGACCGAGGAGGAGTTGGTCATGAGCATGGAAGAGACAAATGACGAAGAAGAGCTCGAATGTGAGGATGCTTTTGAGGAGCTCACAAAGGATGATAATATGAGGATCAAAACGTCGTTGGAGGATCCACCACGTGATTTGGAGTTGAAAGAACTTCCAAGTCATTTGGAGTATGCTTATCTCCATGAGGAAAATCTCCTCCCAGTAATAATCTCTTCATCCCTTGTGAATGATGAAAAACTTAAATTGTTGAATGTACTTAAGACTCACAAAAGAGCTTTCGCTTGGCGGACATCCGACATACCGGGAATAAGCCCATCCTTTTGTAAACACAAAATTAATTTTGTTGATGATTTTAAACCCGTTGTCCAAAGACAACGGAGGCTTAATCCCAATATGGTGGATGTGGTCAAGAAAGAAGTAATTAAGCTTCTTGATGCGGGTATTATTTACCCCATTGCGGATAGTCCTTGGGTGAGCCCGGTACATTGTGTACCAAAGAAGGGGGGGATGACCGTAGTTGCCAATGACCAAAATGAAATGATACCCACTAGGACGGTCACGGGATGGCGTGTGTGCATTGATTATAGGAAGTTGAATGATGCCACGAGAAAAGACCATTTTCCCTTACCATTCATTGACCAAATGCTTGAGAGGTTGGCGGGTAATGAATATTATTGTTTCCTTGACGGATTCTCGGGATATTTCCAAATACCCATAGATCCCGAGGATCAAGAAAAGACCACCTTCACTTGCCCATTTGGGACCTATGCCTATAGGAGAATGCCCTTTGGTCTTTGCAATGCTCCCGCCACATTCCAACGTTGTATGATTGCCATTTTTCACGATATGGTTGAAACTTCCATGGAAGTCTTCATGGATGATTTTTCGGTATTTGGCGATTCATTCGAGTCATGTTTAAGAAACTTGGATAAAATGCTCGAGAGGTGTGAGAGAGCCCACTTAGTCTTGAATTGGGAGAAATGCCATTTCATGGTGAAAGAGGGCATAGTGTTGGGTCATAAAGTGTCGGGGGTGGGTATTGAAGTTGATAGGGCTAAGATTGATGTTATTGCCAAATTACCTCCTCCGACCAATGTTAAGGGCATTAGAAGTTTTCTTGGTCACGCCGGTTTTTACCGTAGATTCATTAAGGATTTTTCGAAGATCACCCGTCCAATGACTAGGCTACTTGAAAAGAATGCCCCTTTTGTGTTTGATGGACCATGTTTGAGTGCATTTTCGACCCTTAAAGACCATTTGACCAAGGCACCTATCATAGTCTCACCCGATTGGTCCAAGCCCTTTGAACTCATGTGTGATGCAAGCGACTTTGCCTTAGGAGCTATCCTACGACAAAGGATTGATAAACATTTCAAACCTATTTACTTTGCTAGCAAAACCTTGAATGGGGCCCAACAAAACTACACAACCACCGAGAAAGAATTGCTTGCCGTCGTATATGCCTTTGACAAATTTAGGTAATATCTTGTCCTATCTAAAACCGTAGTTTTCACCGACCATTCGGCTTTAAAGTATCTTTTCAACAAACAAGATGCTAAACCCCGTCTCATCCATTGGATTCTTCTTTTACAAGAATTCGACATTGAGATTAAGGACAAAAAGGGAGCCGAAAACCTTGCCGCCGATCACTTGTCAAGATTGGAAAATCCACATCTTGACAAGCAAGGCGATACTAATATTGATGATTCCTTTCCCGAGGAATTTCTTTTGCAGGTAGGTGATGAAAACAAGGATGAGGAAGCACCATGGTATGCCGACTTGGCAAACTATTTGGTTGGTGGAGTTTTGAGGAAGGGCATGAGTCACCAAGAGAAAAGCAAATTTTTCTCTAACTTGAAGCATTATTTCTGGGAGGAACCGTATTTATTTGGCGTTTGTGCGGATGGCATGGTGAGGAGATGTGTTTCGGGTGGCGAAACAAGAAAGATTTTGGATGAATGTCACTATGGGCCCACCGGTGGACATTATGGTCCCTCGTTCACCGCAAAGAATGTCTATGATGCAGGTTTTTATTGGCCGACGATCTTCAAAGAAGCAAACACTTTGTGCCAAACATGTGATGCGTGTCAAAGAACCGGAAACATCTCCAAAAGGGATGAAATGCCACAAACTAGATCCAAGTTTGCGAAGTATTTGATATTTGGGGCATAGACTTCATGGGACCGTTCCCACCTTCGTTCAAAAATGAATACATTCTTGTGGCGGTTGATTATGTGTCCAAGTGGGCGGAAGCTAAGGCTTTACCGAAGAATGACGCTCGTGTGGTCATTGATTTCTTGAAAAGCCTATTTTGCCGATTTGGGATGCCCAAAGCATTGATTAGCGACCGGGGGACTCACTTTTCGAATGCTCAATTGGAAAAAGTTCTCAAGAAGTATGGGGTGAATCACCGGTTCTCGACTTCATACCACCCACAAACAAGTGGTCAAGTCGAGAACACTAACCGTGCATTGAAAAGAATTTTGGAGAAGACGGTGAAAGACAACCGGGCCATATGGTCCAAAAAGCTTGAAGATGCATTGTGGGCGTTTCGGACCGCCTACAAGACACCTATTGGAACGACACCGTATCGGTTACTTTATGGCAAAACTTGCCATTTACCCCTTGAAATTGAGCATAAAGCTTATTGGGCGCTAAAGAATTGCAATTTGGATTTGATTGAAGCGGGGGAAAAGAGAATGTTGCAACTTCACGAGTGGGATGAGCTTCGGTTGCAAGCTTATGAAAATTCTCTTCTCTACAAGGAACGCACAAAGGTGTTACACGACCGGAAGTTGAAAGTGAGAAAAGAATTTAAATCCGGTGAAAAAGTGCTTTTGTTCCAATCAAGATTCAAGTTGAAACAACCAAAGTTCAAACCAAGGTGGACAGGCCCATACGTGGTCAAGCATCAATATCCATCCGGATATGTGGAGCTTTTTCAAAAAGATGGCGGAACCTTTATTGTGAATGGGCACCGTTTGAAACTATACCATGAGGATGAACAAGAGAGCGAGTGGGAGGAACTCGCAACTTACCCCAAGGACAAATGAATTCGGGGTCGAGTCTAGCTTGGACTCGTTAATAAATGAAGCCCATATACGAGGAAACTCGTGTTTATATCCTTTTTGATAAACTTAGAATTTTTGGCCTGCATTTTTGATGATTTTGATGTGTTTGCTGCTGCTGTGATTGTGTGAATTGTTAAGTGTTAGGTGTTTTTGTGTTACTGCTGTTTCTGCTGATTTTTGCACATGGAAAGCCGATCTGCTTAAAATAGCAGTTCGGCTAAAGGTCAATAGCCGATCGGCTTCATATAACCGTTCGGTTTATTCTTTGAAAAACGATCACAGAACTTGAGCCCTTTTCTGAAGCATTATTTTTTTACTTATAAAGCAGATCGGTTTATAGTTAGCAGATCGGCTAAAGCTTTTAAGCAGATCGGCTATATAAAGTCGTTCGGCTTTTCTAGTTAAAAACCATTACCGAAATCGACCCCTTCATCTTGAGCGCATTTTAACTATCTAAGCAGTTCGGTTGGTGGGTTGAAGCAGATCGGCTAAGATAGCCGTTCGGCTAAGGTCAATGAGCCGATCGGCTTCGGGTATTGCTGGGGCGATTAAATTAAAAAGCAAAACATTATCTTTTTCACACCACATCATCACCAACCGATCTGCTATCTTTTTCTCTCTCAAGTGAAAAACGAAAATCACCATAATTCTCACTAAATCATCATCTAAACTTCAATTCTTTCAAGGAAATCAACCTCTAAACATGTCTAGACAAAATAAGGTATCTCATGTCTCCATTTAATCTTTCCTACTAGTGATTTTTGAGATGAATATCTTGAATCCGGGTTTGGTTTGATTCAAGTGTGGGGATGAATTCCTTTGTGATTTTGTTGTGTATTATGCTTGATTCATACATGTTAATCAGTTTATACCATGATCTTTTGTTTAAATTGCTCAATTTAGATGATTTACAAATTAGGGTTCATATGCTAATTTGGGGATAATCCGAATTTAGTGATTTATGCTTGATAGTTGGTGCTAATTGTGGTGTAATTCGTGTTTGCAAGTATAATGAAGTTAATTGGTGGGTTGATTTCCATTTGTGGATGATTTAGAAAAATTAGGGTTTATGTGGAAAATGGGGAAGAAGGAGTTGACTTTTCTGGTCAACTTTGACTTTTGCTTTGACTGACTTTTGTGTAACTTGTGATTGTAATACATGACTAGAAACCATTTGAGTGATCATTTTTGCTCAATTCAAGTTCATGTTTGATATTGAAGTTATGTGTTTATAAGGTAGTCAATAGGTTTGGTATGTAACTTTGATTGTAAGGCTTGCTTGAGTCACATTGTATGACATTGGCATGATTCAAGCATGGTTTAATATTAGGTTGAATGTTTATCCTATTTCAGTTGAAGTTTTGGCTATGTGATTGATTGGTTACTGTCGGTTTATGCTATGCTTGCATTTGTTGATTGTTTTGCTTTGTGATGCGGTTATTAACGTGTGTGCTCGGTTACTAGGGGGTGTGGTTGTGTTTGACATAAATCGCTCATTTTGTCTTATTTTTGCTAACTCTAACACACTTTTGGAAATTTTGTATCTTGTTGTGTTGTGTTGTGCAGAGAGGCAGGAATACCCAACCTGACACCTATGAGCCTCAGTATCCTGAAAGTATTTATGAGGGTTTAATGCCTGCAGACCGCCACCCTCATTTGATTTTTGGACGCCATACGTATAACTACCTGGAATACACGGAAGCCTTGTATAAAATTCATAAAAAGGAATGCGAATACCCTCGGGAAATTAACTGGAACCCGTTGGAGGTTGTCGGGGTTGCTCATGACATTCGCAAGACTTTTACTCAAACTGTGAAGTTCGACGACGAGGCTTTTGGTGTAAATGACTTTGAAAAGCTTCTTGGGATCCAAGAAAATATTTACGAAGAGTTGGTAATGGAATTTCTGGCAACTTTGGAAATGTTCCTTATCAACAATGTCGACGATAAATTCTTGAGTTTCAGACTTGGTGGGGCCCCCAGAAAATTATCCTTAAAAGAGCTTGCGGGTTGTTTGGGGATTTATACGGATGAGGAATACTCGTCCCATTGGATTGATAGATATATTATGACTGGGGCAAGGCTGGATGAGGGGCAGTGTGATGCTGAAGTTTGGGCAACGCTTAGTACATCACGATATCTTGGGGGAAAAAATTTGAACAAACATCTTACGTCCCCCAAATATAGAGTGATACACAAAATGTTAGCAAACACGCTGACTCTTAGGGGAACCAATAGGGAGAAGGTGACCTTGATCGACTTGTGGTTTTTGGATAAGTTGAAGAGTAGGGACAGGATCAATGTCCCATATGCAGTGGGCAAGTACCTTCACGCCTATGCTAGTGGGCATAAACCCTCTTCCAGGCTTTGTGGTGGTCATCTAATTACCCGGATCGCCAAGGGTTTAAAGGTCAGTTTGAATCCCCGAGGAGTTCCCGCCTATACCTTAGTGGAAAACAATACCCTTCCAATTGGGGCCGAATCCTATGCCACGGCCCACATCTTGAGAAAGAAAGGTGGAACTTATGTTGCTTATAATCCCACTCCTCAAGAGGCAACCTCTGTGTCTAGAGCCGGGTCTCGGGGAAAAAGGCCCGTCACAATTGAGGATTCTGATGAGGAAGAAGAGGCGGAGCAAGAGCAAGAAGAAGAAGCTGAAGTTAATGTGCATCCGAGTCGTGGTCATTCATCTCATTCTGGAGAGCCTGCGAGCTGGCAGAGTTTTATGTCCAGCTTCAACAGTATGCAACTTGAGCAAAATCGAAGATGGGGAGAACAAGAAGCCTGGCAGCGGGAGAATGTGGCTTTCAGGGACGAGTCTAGGTATGAGTGGGGAGTTAATCAATACCAAAATGATTGGCTAATTCACGACCATGAGCGAATGGGCCATCATGTGCCCGACTATGTGCCTATCCCGTATCATCCACCACCTCGTTGGGGCGAGCCGGGGGGTATCCTCCCTGCTCCTATTTATGATCGGGATGCTGCTTTAGTGGAGCTCCAACGACATCAGGAGCATATGCACACATCTGATTATCACCAGCAGCAGCAGGATTGGGGCACTCCTTGGTCCTCAGCTCCATCCCAGCCTAACACTTGGACACCTCCTGAGCCCTCCAACTGGCAACAAGAGGCTCATCACCATTGGCTTTTTGGATCGCCATCACCTTATCAGCAGCAGTATCAGCAGAATGATCCCACCCAAGACCCGCCCCATGATGGGGGTTGGTAGTTGGGCATTGTTATTGTTTATTCTGGGATTGTAAAACTCTAAACAATTTTTTTTATTTTTTTTCTGCGTTATTTTTCTTTTTTTGGTTCTTTGGATGATTAGCATTCATTGTATCATTTTTATTTTTATTTTATTATCATATGGGCTTGTGTTTGGTGTTTGTTTGTTGTTGCCCATTTGTAGCATGCGGAGCTAGAGTGGATTTCTACAAGTTTATCATGAGCCAGCTCCTCTATTCTCACCTTCATGCAAAACCCCCGGGGAAGTTCTCGTTTCTTTTTACCCCCGCGCTTTTGCTTATTTATTGATTGTATTTGCATTGGGGTCAATGCAAACCTTAAGTGTGGGGAGGTATTCACTTGAATCTTGTTCCTAGTATATTGTTGTTTTATAGCCACTTATTAGGTCTGTTATTGATCTTGGAGTTTCCAATTGAACTTTACGAATTCTAATAACGGGTTATGGAATGGTAGTATGCTAGGAATTTGCTTATCCTTATTAAATTAATTGCTTTGAAATGTGTTAGTTAAAATCTATTAAAAGCAATTAAATCTTTCCCTCTTGTAACATAATTTTTTGAGATGTGTCATAAAAGCAACCTAATAGGGTGAATTGCATGACTAGCACACTTGTAGCCCCCACTATGATAAATTGTGAGAATTTGAGCCTTATTGAGAAAAACACTTACCTTTAGTGTTTATATTGATTGATTGATATGAGTGTGCCGGTGATTGTAGTTTGTTCTAGAACTTGCCTTAGTGATGCATTTTGAGACCGCTGTGGGATCACAGAAATGTGATTTAGGTGGGGTCAAAGACGAGGAGGTATTCTTAGGAATTTTTGATCTTATTTTGCTTTAAAACCATTTATATCCAGTTGACACAGGTCGTTAGCACTCATTTTTAGTACTAAGAAACCCCTAGAAAACTTCCACATTCAATCCACTAAATTTTAGCCTTATTTTTGTGTAGTCAATTCCCGAACCATCACTTTTCTAAAATGTTGCCTAGTTGGAATTTATGATGAATTTTAATTAAAAAAAAATGTGACTTTAATCGTTTTGAATTGGGATTCCAGTGTTAAATTCTATGATTGAGATTGGAAACAATTAAATGAATAGAAGTTAACCTTTGAGCTTAAAGTTTATAGTTGGATGATTGTAGTCAACTAAATGGCCTTTGAATTCCTGAACAAGTAGTTCCCGAGGGGTGTTTTACACCTAGCTGCCGAAGGCCTTTATCCGGTCTAGGATGGTTGGTCCGAAAGTTCGTTACACAGGGTTCATAGAAAGTCATAGAGTGCAATTATTCCAATAAAATGTAAAAATTCAATTTGAGTTATTTGTATGCAGTTGTTGAAGTATGAGTTATAAATGAGAACAAATAGTAATTCGAATTGATTTAGCATGAGAATCCTAAGTTTCATGACTGTCACGTGTTTAAACCAATAGGTAACATCTCCGCATTTTTCACGGGTCTTGACTACCACTTTTCACCAATTATTGTGTCTATCATACCCCTATCCCACAATTAGCCTACATTGTTACAACACATGCTAGAATACCTCCTTTGAGATCTCACTTGGTGCTCACGCCAAGTCGGTGGAGATTTGATCCTCTTGCAAGCCTATGGTAACAATGCATCATGACTTGGCTTGATTGAGTGTTAAAATTGCTTACTTCCTTACCTTGTAGTCTTATAGGTTGAGAATGAGTGACTAAACACTTATCCTTATGTGAGGTGCTAGGTCGTGCATTCGGGCTTGACAAACCAAAACATCTCGAGTTTATAATGCTTATACATATGTTGCTAGCCTAATTGCCTTGGTAGTTAGTGTTAGTATTGTTTTGGTAAACTTGATATTCACCTATTGTTGTTGCAAGAGTGGGTTTTGAAATGGTAAAATTATGGTTTGCTTGAGGACAAGCAAAGTTCAAGTGTGGGGATATTTGATATCGCTCATTTTGTCTATATAAATATATCGCGATATCGCTGTTTTGCATTTGTATTTTAGTGGATTTCGAGAACTTTCGATACTTATTTTGTTTGGAAATCCATTTCAGGTGAAAAGCTGGAAACGCATGCGATTTGGTGTGGAATTGGTGAAGTTTGGATCAAAAGTGGCTGAGCTGGAAATTTGGTCTAGCCGATCGGCTTCATCATTAGCCGATCGGTTTATGTGCTATAGCCGATCTGCTAAACTTAGCAGATCGGTTTGTTCAGTGAATTTCCGTTTCAGAACTTTGCCTCGTTTGGAGCTTGGACTGATTTTCTGAAGAAGCCGATCTGCTGGAGATCGTGAGCCGATCGGCTGGTCATGAAGAGCCGATCGGCTGGTCATGTTAAGCCGATCGGCTATGGTTGGATCTGAGTGAGAGGTATGGTGGTTGATGAGCTGTCCGTTTCTGATTGGTTGGCATTTAATGCCAACCGTTTTCCCATCCGTTTTTCAAAAAAAAAAAAAAAAATTTAAAAAAAATGGAAAAATGGGGTGTTTGGTTCGGAGCTTCATAATCAATCACCATATTCATCATCTTCCATCCTCTTTATTACACACACACCTTCCATCTTCATTAACCCCATCCTCATTTTACTCTCATCACTCACCCACATTTACTCACTTCACCCAACCAAAAATCACCATTTACTTCACATTTTCGCAAGGATCTAGCTAGGAATTTGTGAGGGAAACATCGAGCAAACATCGTTTGGAACAATTGTGTAACAAATTTGGTATAATTTCGATTTAATCTAATTTCAAGTTATTTATGGATTTGTTTAGTGTTTATGATTTTTGCTTGATGATTGTGATTATGTGTGGCTAGTACCATTGTGTTTGCTTGGATGAAATAACTAGATGATTATGGGTGTATATTTTGGATGTTAATTTATGCTTGAGTTTGTGAATCATCCATGGATTTGTATGTATTTATTTAGTTGTTGTTATGAACTTTCGGCATTTTAGCTAAACGATTATAGCGAATGTTCTTTGTTTAGTAAAAATACCTTAATAAGTTATTTGTCATTTGTGGATCAAAGCATTTGATGATTGTAACAACACTAGTGAAATATATACAAGTTAACGATTATAGCGAATGTTTGTCGTGTGGATGATTTGCAAACTCACAAATTTAAATTTATGTTTAATCGGAGAACTTTGTGTGATTGAGCTTAATCACTAGAATTTAACCATTTGGTAATTTACTAATTGATATAGCGAACGTTTTCAACCTAGTAAATTGCTAATAATTATTTGTCTATGAATGATTGATCAAAATTGCGAATGTAATTTTGGAATGTGTCAAATGATTTAGCTAAGTTGTGTAAGTTTGTAACTATGGCGAACGTCTGTTACTTGATTAAATCATAGGTTTGTCAACTGAAATTGAACTTCAGGTCTCAGAGAACTTTGAGCTTAGGTTTGATGAATGTAACCATTTAGCATATGTCTTAACCGGTTATAATTCTACACCCCGATTTCACTAGTGAAATAGTCCAAGCAAGCATTGTTTTTAATATTTAAAAGTTCCAAATCAATCACTTTGACTCTAAAGAGTCCACCTGCCTAGATTAATCAAAGATTGTAGTTTTAAGCATCGTGATAATTCGGTCACACAAACCAACCACATTTTATTTTCTCTTTTTAAATTGCTCACACTTCTATTGATCATCCAATCTAGTTCCCTGTGTTCGAACCCGAACTTACCCAACTATACTACCACACGATAGGGTCCACTGCCCGGTTGTGATTTGGTCTAGCTCGGTACTTTCTTGTTCACTTTTCAACGATAATTTTATAACTAGAACCATCACATCAAGTTTTTGGCGCCGCTGCCAGGCTTCTTGTTCTCCCCATCTTCGATTTTGCTCAAGTTGCATACTGTTGAAGCTGGACATAAAACTCTGCCAGCTCGCAGGCTCTCCAGAATGAGATGAATGACCACGACTCGGATGCACATTAACTTCAGCTTCTTCTTCTTGCTCTTGCTCCGCCTCTTCTTCCTCATCAGAATCCTCAATTGTGACGGGCCTTTTTCCCCGAGACCCGGCTCTAGACACAGAGGCTGCCTCTTGAGGAGTAGGATTATAAGCAACATAAGTTCCACCTTTCTTTCTCAAGATGTGGGCCGTGGCATAGGATTCGGCCCCAATTGGAAGGGTATTGTTTTCCACTAAGGTATAGGCGGGAACTCCTCGGGGCTTCAAACTGACCTTTAAACCCTTGGCGATCCGGGTAATTAGATGACCACCACAAAGCCTGGAAGAGGGTTTATGCCCACTAGCATAGGCGTGAAGGTACTTGCCCACTGCATATGGGACATTGATCCTGTCCCTACTCTTCAACTTATCCCAAAACCACAAGTCGATCAAGGTCACCTTCTCCCTATTGGTTCCCCTAAGAGTCAGCGTGTTTGCTAACATTTTGTGTATCACTCTATATTTGGGGGACGTAAGATGTTTGTTCAAATTTTTTCCCCCAAGATATCGTGATGTACTAAGCGTTGCCCAAACTTCAGCATCACACTGCCCCTCATCCAGCCTTGCCCCAGTCATAATATATCTATCAATCCAATGGGACGAGTATTCCTCATCCGTATAAATCCCCAAACAACCCGCAAGCTCTTTTAAGGATAATTTTCTGGGGGCCCCACCAAGTCTGAAACTCAAGAATTTATCGTCGACATTGTTGATAAGGAACATTTCCAAAGTTGCCAGAAATTCCATTACCAACTCTTCGTAAATATTTTCTTGGATCCCAAGAAGCTTTTCAAAGTCATTTACACCAAAAGCCTCGTCGTCGAACTTCACAGTTTGAGTAAAAGTCTTGCGAATGTCATGAGCAACCCCGACAACCTCCAACGGGTTCCAGTTAACTTCCCGAGGGTATTCGCATTCCTTTTTATGAATTTTATACAAGGCTTCCGTGTATTCCAGGTAGTTATACGTATGGCATCCAAAAATCAAATGAGGGTGGCGGTCTGCAGGCATTAAACCCTCATAAATACTTTCAGGATACTGAGGCTCATAGGTGTCAGGTTGGGTATTCCTGCCTCTCTGCACAACACAACACAACAAGATACAAAATTTCCAAAAGTGTGTTAGAGTTAGAAAAAATAAGACAAAATGAGCGATTTATGTCAAACACAACCACACCCCCTAGTAACCGAGCACACACGTTAATAACCGCATCACAAAGCAAAACAATCAACAAATGCAAGCATAACATAAACCGACAGTAACCAATCAATCACATAGCCAAAACTTCAACTCAAATAGGATAAACATGCAACCTAATATTAAACCATGCTTGAATCATGCCAATGTCATACAATGTGACTCAAGCAAGCCTTACAATCAAAGTTACATACCAAACCTATTGACTACCTTATAAACACATAACTTCAATATCAAACATGAACTTGAATTGAGCAAAAATGATCACTCAAATGGTTTCTAGTCATGTATTACAATCACAAGTTACACAAAAGTCAGTCAAAGCAAAAGTCAAAGTTGACCAGAAAAGTCAACTCCTTCTTCCCCAAATTCCACATAAACCCTAATTTTTCTAAATCATCCACAAATGGAAATCAACCCACCAATTAACTTCATTATACTTGCAAACACGAATTACACCACAATTAGCACCAACTATCAAGCATAAATCACTAAATTCGGATTATCCCCAAATTAGCATATGAACCCTAATTTGTAAATCATCTCAATTGAGCAATTTAAACAAAAGATCATGGTATAAACTGATTAACATGTATGAATCAAGCATAATACACAACAAAATCACAAAGGAATTCATCCCCACACTTGAATCAAACCAAACCCGGATTCAAGATATTCATCTCAAAAATCACTAATAGGAAAGATTAAATGGAGACATGAGATACCTTATTTTGTCTAGACATGTTTAGAGGTTGATTTCCTTGAAAGAATTGAAGTTTAGATGATGATTTAGTGAGGATTATGGTGATTTTCGTTTTTCACTTGAGAGAGAAAAAGATAGCAGATCGGTTGGTGATGATGTGGTGTGAAAAAGATAATGTTTTGCTTTTAATTTAATCGCCCCAGCAATACCCGAAGCCGATCGGCTCATTGACCTTAGCCGAACGGCTATCTTAGCCGATCTGCTTCAACCCACCAGCCGAACTGCTTAGATAGTTAAAATGCGCTCAAGATGAAGGGGTCGATTTCTGTAATGGTTTTTAACTAGAAAAGCCGAACGGCTTTATATTGCTGATCTGCTTAAAAGCTTTAGCCGATCTGCTAACTATAAACCGATCTGCTTTATAAGTAAAAAAATAATGCTTCAGAAAAGGGCTCAAGTTCTGTGATCGTTTTTCAAAGAATAAACCGAACGGTTATATGAAGCCGATCGGCTATTGACCTTTAGCCGAACTGCTATTTTAAGCAGATCGGCTTTCCATGTGCAAAAATCAGCAGAAACAGCAGTAACACAAAAACACCTAACACTTAACAATTCACACAATCACAGCAGCAGCAAACACATCAAAATCATCAAAATGCAGGCCAAAAATTCTAAGTTTATCAAAAAGGATATAAACACGAGTTTCCTCGTGTATGGGCTTCATTTATTAACGAGTCCAAGCTAGACTCGACCCCGAATTCATTTGTCCTTGGGGTAAGTTGCGAGTTCCTCCCACTCGCTCTCTTGTTCATCCTCATGGTATAGTTTCAAACGGTGCCCATTCACAATAAAGGTTCCGCCATCTTTTTGAAAAAGCTCCACATATCCGGATGGATATTGATGCTTGACCACGTATGGGCCTGTCCACCTTGGTTTGAACTTTGGTTGTTTCAACTTGAATCTTGATTGGAACAAAAGCACTTTTTCACCGGATTTAAATTCTTTTCTCACTTTCAACTTCCGGTCGTGTAACACCTTTGTCCATTCCTTGTAGAGACGAGAATTTTCATAAGCTTGCAACCGAAGCTCATCCAACTCGTGAAGTTGCAACATTCTCTTTTCCCCCGCTTCAATCAAATCCAAATTGCAATTCTTTAGCGCCCAATAAGCTTTATGCTCAATTTCAAGGGGTAAATGGCAAGTTTTGCCATAAAGTAACCGATACGGTGTCGTTCCAATAGGTGTCTTGTAGGCGGTCCGAAACGCCCACAATGCATCTTCAAGCTTTTTGGACCATATGGCCCGGTTGTCTTTCACCGTCTTCTCCAAAATTCTTTTCAATGCACGGTTAGTGTTCTCGACTTGACCACTTGTTTGTGGGTGGTATGAAGTCGAGAACCGGTGATTCACCCCATACTTCTTGAGAACTTTTTCCAATTGAGCATTCGCAAAGTGAGTCCCCCGGTCGCTAATCAATGCTTTGGGCATCCCAAATCGGCAAAATAGGCTTTTCAAGAAATCAATGACCACACGAGCGTCATTCTTCGGTAAAGCCTTAGCTTCCGCCCACTTGGACACATAATCAACCGCCACAAGAATGTATTCATTTTTGAACGAAGGTGGGAACGGTCCCATGAAGTCTATGCCCCAAATATCAAATACTTCGCAAACTTGGATGCTAGTTTGTGGCATTTCATCCCTTTTGGAGATGTTTCCGGTTCTTTGACACGCATCACATGTTTGTCACAAAGTGTTTGCTTCTTTGAAGATCGTCGGCCAATAAAAACCTGCATCATAGACCTTCTTTGCGGTGACCGAGGGACCATAATGTCCACCGGTGGGCCCATAGTGACATTCATCCAAAATCTTTCTTGTTTCGCCACCCAAAACACATCTCCTCACCATGCCATCCGCACAAACGCGGAATAAATACGGTTCCTCCCAGAAATAATGCTTCAAGTTAGAGAAAATTTTGCTTTTCTCTTGGTGACTCATGCCCTTCCTCAAAACTCCACCAACCAAATAGTTTGCCAAGTCGGCATACCATGGTGCTTCCTCATCCTTGTTTTCATCACCTACCTGCAAAAGAAATTCCTCGGGAAAGGAATCATCAATATTAGTATCGCCTTGTGTGACAATCCTCCAATTAAGGTATTTATTTAGCCTAATTTCATGCATTACCTAGAGTAATTCCCTGATTAAGTGAATTCAAACTATTTTGTGTATAAGTTCTGTGTAACTTACTATGTGTTATGTGATGTATTTGATAGTAGTTATATGTGAATATATATAATTACGTACGAAATAAATATATCAAACTTTATAAGTGGAATACAATTACGTTAGTGATACAAAATAATTAATAATTCGAAAATTATTAATTACAACTACTAGTAAATTATATTATAGAGATAATATAATAAATTATACGTTTTATAATAAACGTATTAAATCGCGAATAATAAAGTTCCAAAATGAACTTCGAAAATACTTTTGAGTAATTTTTATGTTGAAATTATTATATAAAAGTATTACAACGAAAAGAAAACAAAACATGTAGACGATTTTATTACACGTATTACGAACAGAAACAATTTTAAAACGCGCCTAGAGGTTCCAAATAATAAAAGTATTATTTCGTAAGTTACTGTTTTAATGTATAGAACATTACCTCAAAATATGATTTCCAAATTTGACTGAAATCTGGCACGCGTTTTTGGACTATACAGTACGTTTACTGTAATTAATTTTTAATCATACTTGTAACAAAGTATTTCACATTTCGATTTCTTATTTCTAAGATCGAGATATAGAGAAACATAACGCGAAATTTTATTATAACTAAAGTACTACAAATTATACCCGTACACGAAATTAACGGGCTAAAAACTACCAATATTGCACAAAATAAAATATCTGGGCGACAGATTTTTGTTCGCTCCATACTCCCGTTTGAAATTTGCCATCTCCAATAATACATCCTACCTATAATTTTGATCTTCAAAATTTCACACACACAATACAAACACTGGTTTCTCTCTGGTTTTCTGTGATCTTCAACAACACAGCAGCAGCAAAGTAGTAGAAGCAGGAGCTTCATCATCTCCATCTCTTCACCCTCACCATCTTCATCTTCAAACACCCAAACATCAAACACTTAACAAAATGGTTTCTTGAAGCATTATCATCATCTTCGTTCGTAATCATCATCTACAACATCAGAAATCATCATCATCTTCCTTAAATCATTGTGAGGATCAAATTTCTCCATTTTCTTCATTTTTATAATTTTCTTAAATTTTGATATATGATGATTATTGTTGTTATAAACTTGTTAAAACATGTTACAATAGGTTTATATAACATATTAAGGTGTTTGATCATGTTAAAAACGGATATAAAAACAAAACCCGTATGTAATTGTTATAACAGCGAACGAACAGAACCTGCAAAACCCTTGAATCCGGCGGATTCAAGCGAATCCGGCGGATTCCCAGCCGAAACTCAGATGAATACGGCGTATTCCCACCTTCGACCGCACACAAACTTTCGGCAGAAACGATGAACGAGTAAAAGACATACATGAATCCGGCGGATTCATGTGAATCCGGCGGATTCCCCACATTTGAAACGAATACGGCGGATTCATGTGAATCCGGCGTATTCCCCTAATTTGGCCCGAATCCGGCGGATTCACCGGAATCCGGCGGATTCCCCCACTGGTCCAGCTGTTGACTTTTGCATTTTTAATTAATGTACAAACTAATAAACGGTATACTACTTATGTATCGATTATACGTTTAATGGTACAAAATGTTACGACAAGGGATTTAGAACTAGACGGACATATTATTGTGACATTATATTTCGGACATTTAGAACGCGACAAGATTTAATACGATAACAAATATTATATATATACTAACGGACAATGTATATATACAACTAGACGTATAAAAATGGAACGATTTAACTTATCTAGTACAAACAATATACGACAAACATAAACTATGTAATAAAATTATTTTGATATCTATTATAATTATGTTTTGAAAACATAATCGACAACAACGACAACTACATTTATAACTATGTATATATACATACACGCGACATTTATAATATATGTATATATAGACATTAACAACGACGACAACTAATATATATATTAGAATATATATATTCAACTAAAATGTATATAAATATACATACTTGAATTTAACGACTAATTGAAACGCAAACCTCACCAGCAACTGAAATATTATAAACTTTTCAACTTAACAAATAATCCACATACTTATACAAGTATTATTATTTGCGTCTAGGTATTTGAGGACGCGTTGGGATTATTTGCTAGCTATCTATTTGTGCTGAAGACTTGCAAAACCGTGAGTTCACAGCCCCTACCTTTTATTGTTTTAAATGCTTTTAAAACCAGGGGTGGAAAACATAGAACAATGTGATAACATGCTATATGCTTTATTGTATTGCACTGCATGCTATTATGTGAACTGATTAACATGATCATTTTCATGCTATTAAACTTGGATTGTTAATATGAAAGGTGTTCATATTATATTGTTGAACTTGAATTATTTCGATAAAATGTTTTCATATTGATTTAACTCGAACTAATTATATGAAACGTTTTCACAACATTTTGGGAATAAGACAACAGATCTTGGTACGATCCTAGGTTTACGCGAGGTAGTTGTAGTGCACATAAGTCCCAGTGCTTACAACCTATAGCCATTAGTTAGGTGACTCTAGCCACTGAGTATACGGATAGTACTATCGATTTGACAACCCTCCCAGGATATTACTCGTTGGTCATTCCAACCACATCGACGATAGTCGTAACGAGGAGTGTATACTTAAGATGTTACTGAGGCAACAACAAAGCAACTAGTCGTGGTTTGGTTATAGTACTAGTGTCGTTACTTTAACTCTAAAGGTTTAGCTCACCTTGGAGGGATTATAGTCTATATTTCCCACATTTACAGCTAAACAACTAAACAACAACTTGGTTTGGGATTGGTATTCCCTGTGATGACTAATAGGACAGGTGTTCCTTTGAGAGACTATTTCTAGGAAACGTTTACCTTAAATGGTTAAACTTGGTTTCCCACACAAAAACAACTATTCATAGGAAATGTTTACTTAAATGTTAAACCTGTATTTCCTGCAATAACTATTCTGGAATGTTTACCTTATTGTTAAACTTGAGTTCCTATTAACTATCTGTTGGAAAATGTTTGCTTGACTGCTAAACCTGATTTTCCTTAACTATTGAAATGGATATGTTTACTTATTTGATAAACCTGTATATCCTGCGACTACTTGTTAGGAAATGTTTATGATTAAACTTGTGTTTCCTACACAGATATTATTGTAGTAAGAATGACATTCTTACTAACTATAGGAAATGTTTTCTTTAATTAGAATACTTGTGTTTCCTACTTACATATAAATATTATGTTTGTGTACATGAATGATTTATACAAAACTAAAACCTGTGAATTCACTCAACATTCAATGTTGACAGTTTACTATGTTTTTCAGGGAATTAGGACTCAGGTACTCCTGCATGCATAAAGGACGTAGGCAACCTGACTATTTATGATGCCACTTTTGGGACACATGGATTTCCTTTGTATTATCAATTTCATTGGTTATACTTATGAAATCCCTCTTTTATAAATATGTATTTTCAAACACTTAAGTTGTCTTTGACAACCCTAACTTATGTACGACTTTATAAGTCGTATCTTTTGTAATAACTGTAAACTTATGGCATTTTAAATATATATGTATGTTCTGTATGATCATATACTCTGATACAATGAATGCACTATCGAATCTGTCCGCCCTCAATGCTTAAATATTATTAAAATGCTTCCGCTAATTAACTAAAAGCTTCCGCTAAACTGTTAATAAACACGATTACCGATTTGGGGGTGTGACAGAGATTGGTATCAGAGCTATTGGTTATAGAGAACTAGAAGTCTTTAAGTGACTGAAAACCTTAGAGACCTAGACTATAGCCTTGGCTAACACATTTTTGCATTCATACTATTGCATATGTCTGACACGTCACACACGATTCTTTGACTAGGTATGTCGAGACACGCACCTATTCACATCACTGATTCTGATACTGAGGAGGATCCCATGGAGGGACCATACGATGGGATTCCTACAGCAGTTTCTGAGGAGGTTTACCCGCCTACATTTCCTAGAGATACTTCAGATGGTTCGATAGCCACTCCACCATTGCCATCCACTGATCCTGCTACCCATATGTTAGGATCTATGTCTATGTCTAGACGCCACCTTATTGGAGAGCCTTCTTATCGGCCTACACCTAGGAGGACACCGCTGTCGTGTGTCAGGGATTTCCCCATAGGACCCTCATCATCTCGCGGCAAGGAGCCGATGGTTGAGGAGCGAGAGATCTGCTGTGATCAGCAGACACCGAGAGCTAGAGTTCCGCATCTGGACTGGATGCCACGCATTTTACGCCATTGGAGGATCATTGAGAGGATTCCTTCCACCTATGAGACTGGGGAGTCATCTCACACACCTACATCTCTACATTTGACCGAGGAGCCTTTGGAGCTTACGGTCCCTACTGTAGTCGCCGTTATTCGTACCTTGCTGGGATTTCATTTTGGTACGCAGTCTGCTCTCCGAGTTATGCGCAGTGACACATCTCGTCTTGACGATGATGTGCTGGCGATATATGGATGCCTTGCGACTTCTGAGTTGCATATTGAGGTAGACAGGGAGTCTGCCGATGCTACTAGAGCACGTCTGATCCGACTAGAGCGTCGTTTGGAGACTATAGGTGCTGCCGTTGGTTTATGTGTGTTGATGGTTGCTGTTAGGATGTTTGTGGGTTGGAGTCTACCGTTTTTCTTTTAGACCGTATGTATGATGTATTAGGACCATAGTTATGATGTATTTGGGTTGACTTATGACTAGATGGATGTATAGGTTAAATCCGCCACATTTTGTAGATCATGTTTGATCCAATGGGTATCTTTTGTAGTAAATCCCATCTTTGTACAAAACTTATGTAACAACGCTTAACCCATGTTATTATATACATCAATTATGCAATGACTTTTAATTATGAAATGTAAACCAAACATAAGCTAGTTTACATTATTACATACATTGTGAATGATATCAATTGGTGATTGACTTCATACTATATTTACATTTATCACTTACTTTATGAGTGATGACTTGATTAGATATCTTACGAGTGTTTCTTGTGTGTGATTAGGACTGAATCATGCCGCCTAAACGTAGAAATACCAGGAACAGCCAACGAAACCCCACACCACCTCCTGCTGTTGAGGAGACTACTGAACAAATGGTTAACCGAAGAATTTCTGAAGCACTTGCTCAGTATGATACTGACCGAAACCGTAGCGGTAGTAGAGAAACCGAACCAAACGCATCAGGTAGTAATCCTGAGAGCACTCATAAGGGATGTTCATATAAGACATTCCTAGCTTGTAAACCGAGTCATTTCCGTGGTACTGAGGGTGCCATTGGAATCATCCATTGGATAGAGAAAATGGAGTCTGTGATAGAAATTAGCAAGTGTGCCCGTGAAGATATGGTCATGTATGCTACATGCACGTTTAGTGATAAGGCTTTGACTTGGTGGAATGCCCAAAAGCAAGAAATGGGTCGTCCAGCCGCTCATTCAATGTCTTGGGAAACTTTGAAAACTATGGTCATGGAAGAGTTTTCTCCCCGCAGTGAGCTACAGAAGATTGAGTCTGAACTCTGGAACATTGCTATGGTTGGTGCTGATATCACAAGATATACCACCAGATTTCAAGAACTGGCACGCCTTGTACCTCACATGGTCACTCCTGAGTACAAGCGCACTGAAAGGTATATCTGGGGTCTAGAGCCGCAAATTCGAAGTTTGGTAACATCAGCGAATCCTGCTACTTTTAAGATTGCTGTGGAACTAGCACAGCGTTTGACTGATGAAGCAGTAAGGATGGGGAATCTTACTAAGAAAGCTGATACTGGAAAGGTTGAATCCAGCAATGCTGATGCTGGGAAAGGAAAACGCAAGTGGAATGACCGTCAGGGTCACAAGAATAAGAAGCAAGCTAGTACCACGAAAGCCTACGTTGCCACTACTGTTGAACAAAAGACTTATATGGGGAGTAAGCCCAAGTGTGGCAAGTGTGAACGTCACCATGATGGTGACTGTACTTTCTGTGGGAATTGCAAACGTTGGGGGCATTTGGCCCAATACTGTAGAGCGAACCCTACCACTCAAGCAAATAGGGATCGACCAGCAAATGGATGTTTCGAATGTGGCGAGCAAGGTCATTTTCGAAACAAGTGCCCTAAACTGAACCGTGGCAATCAAAACAATCAGAACCGCCCTGCGAACCCGAACAACAACAACAATCGTGGAAACGCCAACAACCAGCCAGCTAGGGGTCGTGCATTTGTCGTTGGAGCGCAAGAGGCACGCCAGGACCCTAACACTGTCACTGGTACGTTTCTAGTTAACGATCATTATGCATCCGTATTATTTGATTCTGGAGCCGATTTGAGTTTTGTGTCTAAGGACTTTAGACCACTATTAGACGTTAGATCTCGTAAGCTAGACAACAAGTACACCTTAGAACTAGCCGATGGTAGGTTGATTGAATCAGGAGAAATAGTACCAGGATGTACCCTAGCATTGGAGGGTCATCTTTTCAAAATAGACTTACTACCGGTTGAGTTGGGAAGTTTTGACATCGTAGTCGGTATGGACTGATTGTCGAAAATTCGTGCAGAGATAGTTTGCTTTGATAAAATGATACGTATACCATTGTCAACTGGAGAAACTTTGGTGATACAAGGAGATAAGAGAACGAGCACCGTCAAAACAATAAGTTGTTTGAAAGCTTGTAAATATCTCCGCAAGGGATATCCAGCATTTTTGGCGCATGTTGTGGAAAAGAAACCTGTAGAGAGACGCTTAGACGATATACCTGTAGTACGAGACTATCCGGGAGTGTTTCCTGATGATCTTCCAGGATTACCACCTCCGCGACAAGTCGAATTTCGCATCGATCTGGTGCCTGGAGCCGCACCAATCGCTCGCTCACCTTATCGTCTAGCTCCATCAGAAATGCAAGAACTGTCTACACAGTTGCAAGAGCTTTTAGACTTAGGATTCATCCGACCGAGCTTTTCACCTTGGGGAGCTCCGGTTTTGTTTGTCAAAAAGAAAGATGGATCTATGCGCATGTGCATTGACTACAGAGAATTGAATAAAGTAACTATTAAGAACCGATATCCATTACCACGCATTGACTATCTATTTGATCAGCTACAAGGATCAAGTTACTACTCGAAGATCGATCTGCGTTCTGGTTACCATCAACTGAAGGTTCGAGAAGAGGATGTGCCGAAGACAGCGTTTAGGACTCGTTATGGTCATTATGAGTTCCTAGTCATGCCGTTTGGATTGACTAACGTGTAACACCCCCAAATTTGATGATTTGCGGAAGCTTGGATTGGGTGTTACTAATCAATAACAAAACACAAAGATATATAGTAAACGACTCTATATGCGTCGTTTTAACAAAATATATTGATAATAGAAATGTTTACAACATTTAAGCTTTACATAGCTCGAGTTTAAATCAAATGAGATTTCAGTACATAAGTACTTGTACAAAATATACTAATGCAATAAAATCTCAATCTTCTGTATGCTGACTCGAGCTAAAATTCTGAAGCAGAACATCCTACTGCTTGGTACATGCGATATATGCTAAAAGGTCAGCTAAAAGCTGGTGAGCTCACAGGTTTGAAATCAGTTAATATAGTGTGAACCGCAAGATTTAAATAATGAATTGCATCCAGCAATTTAGTAATGAATTGCATCCAGCAATTAAATGATTGTCATCGTGTATACAGCCATGAGCACATAGTTGAGCTTAACTCGAGGGCCGGGTCCCCTATAGAGAATTCCGGGCGAGGTGCCTCCACGAATGCCTAATCAACATTCGTCTTCCCAAATATTAGTACGTCCGTTTACCCGGTTAGTGCTTGCTAACCCGGACGAGGTGGGTCAATCCTATATGGTACCATATACTAATATTCACGCTACAACGTATTAACAACTATGCTGACGGAGGACTTTAAATGATTAGTTTCGAAAAACTCATGTAGTATATGAAATGTTTGTACTTGCGTTCACATGTTAAAATTGAGCAATATATCACACCCCTGAGTAAAACAGTAAAAAGAGGGGCCATGAGACTCACCTGAGTCTGAAAGCGTTTAAACAAACGTAAGTTGATTAGCCGAGTATGAAGTCCAAAGACTTGTAACCTGAGGGTGCCCACGACACGCGATGGTTATAATCATGATTGGGTATCTCAAAAGATCACCCTTGTAGTTGTTCGCTCAACTATAATGTCCAAATCTCCACTATTTGGTTGATACGTTTATGTGTTTGAAAAGTGTACGTCCCGTTGGTGACGGATTTGTAATAATAATCTCAACTATTATTATTTGATTCCATGTCGTTTTACTTGAAAAATGTGTTTTGATTGTGTTTTAGAAGTCGTTACGGAATCTAAGTACGGGGGTCCGGGGGCAGCGCCCCTGGTAGCGGGGTCCAAGGGGCAGAGCCCCTGGCTGGGGTCGAGCTGCCAGGTCAGCTTGGAAAATTTTTATTTCTACTATATTGCTTTGACGAAAAACGCATCTGGGATCTGAATTTGGGTAAATCGAGTGATAAATTTTGAGTCTCGACACATAGTAAAAATCTATGTTTTTGAGGTTCTGATTTGTGCGACGTTGGGGGCGACGTCGCAGGTAGGATTGCGACGTTGAGCATGACGTCGCTAAAGGCGACGTTTCGCAATTTAATGCGACGTTGTACGTGGCGTCGCTATATGCGACGTTGTTGATTTCTGCGACGTAGGGGCTTGCGTCGCTAAGTGCGACGTAGTGAGGTATTGGCGACGTTAAGGCTGATGTCGCTATATGCGACGTCGCAATTTAATGCGACGTTGTGACTGACGTCACACCATGCGACGTCACGAGGGGTTTTGCGACGTTGAAGCTGACGTCGCATAAATTCTGGGCCAACTGCGACGTAGCGGTCTGTTGGCCGGAAAATGTGTCGAAAACGAGTTTTTCGGTTTCCGTTCGGTCCAAAACTTTTACCCAACCCTTATATGGACATTATAAGTTGTTACAAACTACTAACAAGTGAAAACATTTAAAAACGAGAGATTTCGGGATTTGTCGGAAACTTACAAAGTGTCGGATGAAAAATCCGAAAAGATAGGATGATAGATCGCGAGGTGGTGATTCTTTTGTTCCAAACGAGCGAGGAGATCCGAGCGTGTTTAATGGTAGTATTATGTGATTTAATGAGGTGGTGGTGGATGGTGAAATTGAAAGAAAAGGGAGAAAAGGGAAAGGAGAGAGAGAGAGTGGGTTGGAGAAATGAGGAAGAAAGGTGGAGAGGTGGAGGTTATCCTCCACTTTTCCGTCTCCGTCCCCCGCGCGGTGTTCGTTTTCTCCGTCTTTTAACGTTTAATAAATATTTTTCATATTAAATGGTACGTTTTAAAATACGAATTATTACACGATATTTTATTTAAACATTTTACAAATCAATTTACATTTGAGTTACAAAATGTAAGTTTGTTTATTTAGTTTGCGCGTTTTAATATTTTAAATTGTGTAAGTTTTGTCTGTACGATACGAGTGAATACGAAATATTATCATAATAATATTTTTGATATAACAACATTATTTAATAAAATTGGTCACCAACGTCCGTATTAAATTGAATCGAAATACATTCGATTTAAATTGCGTACGATTTAACCAAATCGCATTTTCGTATATATCCAACAATATATAAAATTCGATACATTAATTAGTCTAACACAGAACTAATTACATGTATTAACATATGATTAGGCACTAATTACTAGTCCTAATTTGGCGGGTGTTACATTCTCCCCCTGTTAGAAGAATTTCGTCCCGAAATTTAGTTCGAAGTCGGGTTTGATGTAGAATCAGTGAAAAGTTGAGGATATTTGAGTCGCATCTGGTCTTCCCGTTCCCAGGTGAATTCCGGACCACGCCGCGAATTCCATCTGACCTTGACGATGGGAATACGACTTTGTTTCAGTTGTTTGACCTCACGGTCCATAATTTCAGCGGGTTCCTCAACGAAGTGAAGTTTATCGTCAACACGAATTTCATCTAGTGGAATAATAAGTGTCTCATCAGACAGACACTTCTTCAAATTTGAGATATGAAAAGTGGGGTGCACGCTGCTGAGTTCGGATGGCAGCTGCAATCGATAAGCTATGGGGCCAATCCGTTCGAGGATTTCAAAAGGCCCGATGTATCTGGGATTTAACTTCCCGCGTTTGCCAAAACGGATGACGCCTTTCCAAGGCGATACTTTTAAGAGTACTTGATCCCCAACTTGGAACTCGAGTGGTTTGCGTCTCACGTCAGCATAACTTTTCTGACGATCACGTGCGGCTTTGAGTCGGTTTTGGATTTCCACAATTTTCTCAGTGGTGGCGTGTATGAGTTCAGGACCAATGAGTTGACTGTCTCCCACTTCCGTCCAACAGATCGGTGATCGGCACTTACGACCGTACAGTGCCTCAAAAGGTGCAGCCTTAATGCTGGCGTGATAGCTGTTATTGTACGAGAATTCGCACAACGGTAGGTGTCTTTCCCAGTTTGTACCAAAATCAACTACGCAGGCGCGTAACATATCTTCCAGGGTTTGGATGGTTCGTTCACTTTGGCCGTCGGTTTGAGGATGGTACGCGGTGCTCATATCAAGACGAGTACCCAATGCTTTTTGAAGTGATTGCCAAAAGTGAGAGGTAAAGCGGGCATCTCTGTCAGAGATGATTGAGATTGGAACGCCGTGATGAGAAACGATTTCTTTGATGTAGATTTGTGCAAGGCGTTCCATTTTATCGTTTTCTTTGATTGCCAGGAAATGAGCAGATTTGGTGAGACGATCGACAATCACCCAAATGGTATCGCAACTGCTCGCCGACTTGGGTAGTTTGGTTATGAAATCCATGGCAATTTGTTCCCATTTCCATTCAGGGATTTCAGGTTGTTGGAGTAAACCAGAAGGTTTCTGATGTTCGGTTTTGACTTTCGAGCAAGTAAGGCACTTGCTGACGTAAGTGGCGATTTCGGCTTTCATATTTGGCCACCAATAAAATTCCTTGATGCCGTGGTACATCTTATCGGATCCCGGATGGATAGAATATTTAGACTTGTGAGCCTCGTCCATCACCAAGTCTCGTAGGTTTCCGAAATTAGGCAACCAGATTCGGTTTGAGAAATACCTAATCCCGTTAGATTTGGTTTCAAATTGTTTGTCAATACCCCGTAAGGCTTCGTTTTTGATGTTTTCAGGTTTCAGGGCTTCGATCTGAGCGGTATGAATTTGAATAGTAAGATCGTTATGAATGGTCATACTGAGAGCTCGGACTCGAAGTGGTTTCGGTCGTTCCTTTCGGCTGAGGGCATCGGCTACAACATTAGCCTTCCCTGGATGGTACTTGATCTCGCAGTCGTAATCGGTAAGCAACTCGACCCATCGACGTTGCCTCATATTGAGATCCTTCTGATCGAATATATGTTGGTGGCTTTTATGATCGGTAAAGATGGTGCACTTAGTGCCGTAGAGATAATGTCTCCAGATTTTAAGAGCAAAAACGACAGCTCCAAGTTCGAGATCATGAGTGGTGTAGTTCTTTTCGTGAATTTTCAGCTGTCGTGAGGCATAGGCAATAACTTTATCTCGTTGCATCAATACGCAACCGAGACCTTGGTGAGAAGCATCACAGTATACCACGAAGTCATCGGTGCCTTCGGGTAAGGATAGAATTGGAGCACTGCAAAGCTTTTGTTTCAGAAGTTGGAATGCTGACTCTTGTTTATCGGTCCAATCGAACCTTTTGTCCTTCTGAGTCAGTACCGTGAGTGGTTGAGCTATTTTAGAGAAGTTTTCGATAAATCGCCGATAGTACCCAGCAAGACCCAAGAATTGTCGTACTTCAGTTGCAGAGGTGGGTGCTTGCCAGTCTTTGATAGCCTCGATTTTTGATGGGTCAACGTGAATTCCTTGACTGTCGATCACGTGACCAAGGAATTGAACAGTTTAGATCCAGAACTCACACTTAGAGAATTTTGCATACAGCTCCTCGTGTCTAAGTAGTTCAAGGATGGTTCTGAGGTGTTGCGCATGTTCTTGCTCGTTGCACGAGTAAATGAGTATGTCATCAATAAAGACGATGACAAACTTATCGAGGTAAGGTTTGCACACCCGATTCATGAGGTCCATGAATACAGCCGGTGCGTTGGTTAGACCAAAGGGCATCACTTGAAATTCGTAGTGCCCGTAACGAGTTCTGAAAGCAGTTTTTGGAATATCGGTGTCGCGAACTCGTAACTGATGATAGCCTGATCGCAGGTCAATTTTTGAGTAGAAGCTTGAACCCTGAAGTTGGTCGAATAGATCATCAATGCGAGGAAGTGGATAACGGTTCTTGACGGTCAATTTGTTCAACTCTCGGTAGTCGATGCACATTCGAAATGAACCGTCCTTCTTTTTAACAAATAAGACCGGAGCTCCCCAAGGCGAAGAACTCGGCCTAATGAATCCTCTATCCAGAAGTTCCTGTAACTGAGAGGACAATTCCTGAAGTTCGGATGGGGCTAAACGGTACGGTGCACGGGCCACCGGTGCGGCACCCGGCACGAGATCAATTGAGAACTCAACCTGTCTAGGCGGAGGTAAACCAGGTAGTTCTTTCGGAAAGACTTCTGGAAAGTCTCTAACAATTGGCACATCCTCAAGTCGCTTCTCCTCCGACTTCTTCTCTGTGATGTGTGCGAGTATTGCAGGGTAACCCTTTCTCAGAAATTTTCGGGTTTTTAAGCAAGAGATGATATTGAGTCCCGTCCCACCGGTCTCCCCCTGTATGATCAAGGTTCTACCGGCAGCGAGTGGAATGCGGACGATCTTATCGTAACAAACGATTTCAGCTCGGTGTTTGGACAACCAGTCCATTCCAATGATGACGTCGAAACTTCCGATTTCAACGGGTACAAGATCGATTGGAAAGGTTTCGTCAGCTAGGTTTAAAGTGCAATTAGGTATCACACTATCGGTTTCTATAAGTTCGCCATTTGCTAGTTCTACAGTGTACTTAACATCTAAGGCAACAGGATTGATGTCAAGTAGTGGGCAAAAGTCATCAGAGATAAAGCTTCTATCAGCACCAGTATCAAATAGAACAGAAGCATTTAAGTTGTTGAGGAGGAACATACCCGAGACCACATTCGGGTCTTGGCGGGCGTCCCCAGATTTGATGACGAAGGCTCTGCTTCGGGTGTTGTTGTTGTTGTTGCTGTTGCGGTTGTTGTTGTTGTTGTTATTCTTCAGCTTTGGGCACGTATCCCTGAAGTGCCCTGGTTTCCCACACTCAAAACAGACTTTGGGTGGTCTGGTGCTGTTGTTGGAATTGTTGTTGGCAGGAGAATTGCAATCTTTGGTGAGATGGCCGTACCTCTTGCAATTGTTGCAAAAGGGACCACAGGAGCCTTCATGGTGACGGCTGCACTTGGAACAATAGGGTTTGTTCCCAGTGTAGCCCCGTGTGATGTTAGTGGTGGTGTTGTAGGTGTCGGGTTTCTTGTTTTGTTGGTTGGAGTGGTTGTTGTGGTAGTCAGACCACTTTCGCTTGTTGTTTTGGGAGGATGAAGTGGGTGGTTCAGAATCTTGGCTCATGGACATCAGATCTTGGGCCAATAGGATTGCACCGTCAATGGTGGTTTGGTTGGAGGAGGCAACATGCCCCCGAACAGGCTCAGGAAGGCCGAGGATGTACTTCCTGATTTTATCAGGTTCTGTGCTTAGCATGGCTGGGCGGAGGGCAGCGAGTTGCTGGAATCTGGTGGTATAACCATCGATATCACCACCCTGAACCTTTAGGTTCCAGAACTCCTCGTCCAGCTTTTGGAGTTTGGTGATTGAGCAGTATTTGGCAGTGAATTTTGCTTTCAAGTCCTCCCAAGAGAGTTGGTAGGCAGTGTCAGCACCCACTGATTGGGTATATGAATTCCACCAAGAGTGGGCATCATCTTCAAGAGAGCAGGTGGCGAAGTTTACTTTGTCGTTCTCCGCGCATTTGCTGACACGGAAAACAGTTTCCATTTTCTCGAACCATCTGATAAGTCCGATGGCTCCTTCGGAACCCTTGAAGCTGGAGGGTTTGCAGCTTTGAAAGTCCTTGTAAGAACAAGGTTTAGCAGTAGTGGTTTCAGCGGCATCGCTGTTTCGGGTGGAGTTTTGGGGGGTATTCCTAGCCAAGGCTTCAGTAACAGCCTGGGTTATAAGCGATGTAAGCTGAGCATCGGTGTATGGTCTTGACTTTGGCGGCATGATTCTTCAATAAAAGAAATGAAGATACATGAGATTTCGTAGGAAAGTTGTATTTGTTATAGATGTACGTGTATAAAAGCAGTAATACATGACATCAACATGGAAAAATGACAATTAATATGAGTTGAACAACAAGGAATATTTGATAGCAAATATGAGTTCAAAGGTTACATCCTACAGAGTTATTACAAAAGGTGTCGGGAATTGTTACATCCGACCGAATTTTAGAGTAGCGCGTAGATAGTTACTAGATTATAGGATAGATTACAAGACAAAGACTACACTAGTCTTAACGTAGATTAATTTGTTCCATCATCGTGACAAGACGGTCCACAGTGTTTGCAAGTCTGCTAGCTTGACGGGCGTTATCTTCTGCTAGTGCTAGTCGTTGTGTTAGTCCACGGGCATACTCTTCTGCTTCATGTGAACGTTGTTCACATTCTTCCATCCTTTGACGCAGGAGGGCATTTTCCACGCTTATCGCTATTACTTTGTTGCGAAGGACATCCATGTTGTTGTTTGTGGTTTCCAGGTCGTCGGAGACTTGTTCGATGCGTTCAAGGGATGTAAGTCTCCAGTTTTCGTTTGTTTCTTGCATCACGATATCCATGGTGCGAAGTCGCTGCTCGTGTTGGTTCACCCTAGCGGCTAAGGCCGGAAGGGTGAAGTGAGTGGGGTACGGGCCAGCTCGAGGCAACCTGGCGTTCCTCCTAGCTACCCTTGGGTTCTGCGACCCGGATTGAGGGCGAGATGAATTTGATGGTGTGTTTGCCATTTCTGAGACAAAACGTTAGTAAGATTGAGGCCTATATTCATATAGCTCCTATATAATATAGCCTATTGAGTGTCTAGCATAAACATGTTTAAGTCTCGGTTCTCTCGAGGTCAGAGTTTTCTATTGTACCCTGTTCAGCCATAACTACTTTCAGATCTTACATCATCCTTGCTTAATTGTACATAGTTGATCAGGCTATGTTAAATTAAACTCGTATGATGTAATCACTGAACCAGTTATACCTAATAAGGAATACCGCCTAATGGTCATAGTCTAGGTCCACTAAATGCAACCTAGTTCACTATAACCTTAGGCTCTGATACCAATCTGTAACACCCCCAAATTTGATGATTTGCGGAAGCTTGGATTGGGTGTTACTAATCAATAACAAAACACAAAGATATATAGTAAACGACTCTATATGCGTCGTTTTAACAAAATATATTGATAATAGAAATGTTTACAACATTTAAGCTTTACATAGCTCGAGTTTAAATCAAATGAGATTTCAGTACATAAGTACTTGTACAAAATATACTAATGCAAGAAAATCTCAATCTTCTGTATGCTGACTCGAGCTAAAATCCTGAAGCAGAACATCCTACTGCTTGGTACCTGCGATATATGCTAAAAGGTCAGCTAAAAGCTGGTGAGCTCACAGGTTTGAAATCAGTTAATATAGTGTGAACCGCAAGATTTAAATAATGAATTGCATCCAGCAATTTAATAATGAATTGCATCCAGCAATTAAATGATTGTCATCGTGTATACAGCCATGAGCACATAGTTGAGCTTAACTCGAGGGCCGGGTCCCCTATAGAGAATTCCGGGCGAGGTGCCTCCACGAATGCCTAATCAACATTCGTCTTCCCAAATATTAGTACGTCCGTTTACCCGGTTAGTGCTTGCTAACCCGGACGAGGTGGGTCAATCCTATATGGTACCATATACTAATATTCACGCTACAACGTATTAACAACTATGCTGACGGAGGACTTTAAATGATTAGTTTCGAAAAACTCATGTAGTATATGAAATGTTTGTACTTGCGTTCACATGTTAAAATTGAGCAATATATCACACCCCTGAGTAAAACAGTAAAAAGAGGGGCCATGAGACTCACCTGAGTCTGAAAGCGTTTAAACAAACGTAAGTTGATTAGCCGAGTATGAAGTCCAAAGACTTGTAACCTGAGGGTGCCCACGACACGCGATGGTTATAATCATGATTGGGTATCTCAAAAGATCACCCTTGTAGTTGTTCGTTCAACTATAATGTCCAAATCTCCACTATTTGGTTGATACGTTTATGTGTTTGAAAAGTGTACGGCCTGTTGGTGACGGATTTGTAATAATAATCTCAACTATTATTATTTGATTCCATGTCGTTTTACTTGAAAAATGTGTTTTGATTGTGTTTTAGAAGTCGTTACGGAATCTAAGTACGGGGGTCCGGGGGCAGCGCCCCTGGTAGCGGGGTCCAAGGGGCAGAGCCCCTGGCTGGGGTCGAGCTGCCAGGTCAGCTTGGAAAATTTTTATTTCTACTATATTGCTTTGACGAAAAACGCATCTGGGATCTGAATTTGGGTAAATCGAGTGATAAATTTCGAGTCTCGACACATAGTAAAAATCTATGTTTTTGAGGTTCTGATTTGTGCGACGTTGGGGGCGACGTCGCAGGTAGGATTGCGACGTTGAGCATGACGTCGCTAAAGGCGACGTTTCGCAATTTAATGCGACGTTGTACGTGGCGTCGCTATATGCGACGTTGTTGATTTCTGCGACGTAGGGGCTTGCGTCGCTAAGTGCGACGTAGTGAGGTATTGGCGACGTTAAGGCTGATGTCGCTATATGCGACGTCGCAATTTAATGCGACGTTGTGACTGACGTCGCACCATGCGACGTCACGAGGGGTTTTGCGACGTTGAAGCTGACGTCGCATAAATTCTGGGCCAACTGCGACGTAGCGGTCTGTTGGCCGGAAAATGTGTCGAAAACGAGTTTTTCGGTTTCCGTTCGGTCCAAAACTTTTACCCAACCCTTATATGGACATTATAAGTTGTTACAAACTACTAACAAGTGAAAACATTTAAAAACGAGAGATTTCGGGATTTGTCGGAAACTTACAAAGTGTCGGATGAAAAATCCGAAAAGATAGGATGATAGATCGCGAGGTGGTGATTCTTTTGTTCCAAACTAGCGAGGAGATCCGAGCGTGTTTAATGGTAGTATTATGTGATTTAATGAGGTGGTGGTGGATGGTGAAATTGAAAGAAACGGGAGAAAAGGGAAAGGAGAGAGAGAGAGTGGGTTGGAGAAATGAGGAAGAAAGGTGGAGAGGTGGAGGTTATCCTCCACTTTTCCGTCTCCGTCCCCCGCGCGGTGTTCGTTTTCTCCGTCTTTTAACGTTTAATAAATATTTTTCATATTAAATGGTACGTTTTAAAATACGAATTATTACACGATATTTTATTTAAACATTTTACAAATCAATTTACATTTGAGTTACAAAATGTAAGTTTGTTTATTTAGTTTGCGCGTTTTAATATTTTAAATTGTGTAAGTTTTGTCTGTACGATACGAGTGAATACGAAATATTATCATAATAATATTTTTGATATAACAACATTATTTAATAAAATTGGTCACCAACGTCCGTATTAAATTGAATCGAAATACATTCGATTTAAATTGCGTACGATTTAACCAAATCGCATTTTCGTATATATCCAACAATATATAAAATTCGATACATTAATTAGCCTAACACAGAACTAATTACATGTATTAACATATGATTAGGCACTAATTACTAGTCCTAATTTGGCGGGTGTTACATAACGCGCCGGCAGTATTCATGGATCTCATGAACCGAGTGTGCAAACCTTACTTAGATAAGTTTGTCATTGTGTTCATTGATGATATTTTGATTTACTCAAAGACGAAAGAGGATCACGAACAACATTTGAAACTTATCCTCCAACTACTTGAGAACGAGAAGCTGTATGCTAAATTCTCCAAATGCGAATTTGGGATTAGAGAGGTTCATTTCCTAGGTCACGTGATCAACGACAAGGGAATTCATGTGGACCCATCTAAAATAGAGGCGATTAAGAACTGGAAAGCACCAGAAACTCCCACAGAAATTCGACAATTTCTTGGTTTGGCTGGCTATTATCGACGATTTATAGAGAACTTTTCAAAGATAGCCCGGTCACTCACCACCTTAACTCAGAAGGATAAGAAATTCGAATGGGGAGAGAAACAAGAAAACGCCTTCCAACTATTGAAACAAAAGTTGAGCACCGCACCGATTCTATCCTTACCTGAGGGAACAGAGAACTTCATTGTTTATTGTGACGCCTCACATCAAGGATTAGGTTGTGTTCTCATGCAAAACGACAAAGTTATTGCTTATGCATCTCGTCAATTGAAGATTCACGAGAAGAACTATACGACTCATGACTTAGAGTTGGGAGCCGTCGTTTTT
Source organism: Helichrysum umbraculigerum (assembly GCA_949592205.1). NCBI lineage: Eukaryota > Viridiplantae > Streptophyta > Magnoliopsida > Asterales > Asteraceae > Helichrysum > Helichrysum umbraculigerum. Next base: position 16,687,180 of record CATIUR010000007.1, on the reverse strand, counting down.
GCATTGAAAATTTGGAGACACTACTTATATGGCACAAAGTGTACAATTTTCACTGACCACAAGAGTCTACAACACATATTCGACCAGAAAGAACTCAACATGAGACAGAGACGTTAGGTCGAATTACTGAATGATTACGACTGTGAGATTAAATACCATCCGGGCAAGGCTAATGTAGTAGCAGATGCCTTGAGTCGTAAAGAGAACATTAAGCCTCGCAGAGTTCGAGCCTTAGTGTTAACAATTCACTCTAATCTCATTACTCAAATTCGCGAAGCGCAACAATTAGCTTTCACCGCCGAACGCATGAAAAATGAATCCCTGAGGGGAATGGAGAAACAGCTTGAAACAAAAGAGAATGGAGTTTTATACTTCATGAACAGAATTTGGGTACCGTGCGACGATGAACTCCGTAAGCTGATTTTGGACGAAGCTCACAAGTCCAATTACTCGATTCATCCTGGTGCAGATAAGATGTACCAAGATGTGAAAGGTTTCTATTGGTGGCCTAATATGAAGAGAGACATCGCTACTTATGTCAGCAAATGTCTAACTTGTTCAAAGGTCAAGGTTGAATATCAAAAACCTTCAGGACTTTTGCAACAACCAGTGATGCCACAATGGAAATGGGAGCACATAACAATGGATTTCATCACAAAGCTACCAAAGACATCAACTGGTGTTGATTCAATATGGGTGATTGTCGATAGACTGACGAAATCAGCCCACTTTATTGCTTTCAAAGAGACTGACAAACTCGAGAAACTGGCAAAGATCTATATCAAAGAAGTCATTTCTCGGCACGGTGTGCCACTATCGATTATATCTGATAGAGATAGCAGATTCACATCTCGTTTCTGGCAAACGCTACAACTGGCTTTAGGTACTCGACTCGATATGAGTACGGCCTATCATCCGCAAACCGATGGCCAGAGTGAACGAACGATTCAGACGCTCGAAGATTTGCTACGAGCATGTGTGATTGACTTTGGAGGAAATTGGGATACTCATCTCCCATTAGCTGAGTTCTCCTACAATAATAGTTATCACACCAGTATACATATGGCACCGTTTGAAGCGATGTATGGACGCAAGTGCAGATCTCCACTCTGTTGGGCAGAGTTGGATGACAGACAACTATCCGGACCCGAACTTGTCCAAGAAACTACAGACAAGATAACTCAAGTACTTAACCGATTGAAAGCGGCGAGAGATAGACAAAAGAGTTACGCCGATAACCGCCGTAAACCTCTTGAGTTTCAAGTAGGAGATAAGGTTCTACTCAAAGTATCGCCTTGGAAAGGGATAGCACGATTTGGTAAACGAGGAAAACTGAACCCACGATATGTTGGACCTTTTGAGATCCTTGCTAGGATTGGTCCTGTCGCTTATAAACTCAAACTACCACAAGAGCTTAGTAGTATTCACGACACTTTTCATGTGTGTAATTTGAAGAAGTGTCTTTCCGACGAAACATTAATTATACCTCCTGACGAAGTCTTCATAAACTCAAAGCTTAACTTTGTGGAGGAACCAATTGAAATAGCTGATACGAAAACACAAAGACTGAGAAACAAACTAATCAAACTTGTCAAGGTTCGATGGAATTCGAAGCATGGCCCAGAGTTTACTTGGGAACGTGAGGATGAGATAAGAAAGAAGTACCCTCACCTATTTGAACAAGTGACCCGCACGAATAACTCTAATTAAATCTCGGGACGAGATTTCGCTAACAGGGGGAGAATGTGACAATCCTCCAATTAGGGTATTTACTTAGCCTAATTTCATGCATTACCTAGAGTAATTCCCTGATTAAGTGAATTCAAACTATTTTGTGTATAAGTTCTGTGTAACTTACTATGTGTTATGTGATGTATTTGATAGTAGTTATATGTGAATATATATAATTACGTACGAAATAAATATATCAAACTTTATAAGTGGAATACAATTACGTTAGTGATACAAAATAATTAATAATTCGAAAATTATTAATTACAACTACTAGTAAATTATATTATAGAGATAATATAATAAATTATACGTTTTATAATAAACGTATTAAATCGCGAATAATAAAGTTCCAAAATGAACTTCGAAAATACTTTTGAGTAATTTTTATGTTGAAATTATTATATAAAAGTATTACAACGAAAAGAAAACAAAACATGTAGACGATTTTATTACACGTATTACGAACAGAAACAATTTTAAAACGCACCTAGAGGTTCCAAATAATAAAAGTATTATTTCGTAAGTTACTGTTTTAATGTATAGAACATTACCTCAAAATATGATTTCCAAATTTGACTGAAATCTGGCACGCGTTTTTGGACTATACAGTACGTTTACTGTAATTAATTTTTAATCATACTTGTAACAAAGTATTTCACATTTCGATTTCATATTTCTAAGATCGAGATATAGAGAAACATAACGCGAAATTTTATTATAACTAAAGTACCACAAATTATACCCGTACACGAAATTAACGGGCTAAAAACTACCAATATTGCACAAAATAAAATATCTGGGCGACAGATTTTTGTTCGCTCCATACTCCCGTTTGAAATTTGCCATCTCCAATAATACATCCTACCTATAATTTTGATCTTCAAAATTTCACACACACAATACAAACACTGGTTTCTCTCTGGTTTTCTGTGATCTTCAACAACACAGCAGCAGCAAAGTAGTAGAAGCAGGAGCTTCATCATCTCCATCTCTTCACCCTCACCATCTTCATCTTCAAACACCCAAACATCAAACACTTAACAAAATGGTTTCTTGAAGCATTATCATCATCTTCGTTCGTAATCATCATCTACAACATCAGAAATCATCATCATCTTCCTTAAATCATTGTGAGGATCAAATTTCTCCATTTTCTTCATTTTTATAATTTTCTTAAATTTTGATATATGATGATTATTGTTGTTATAAACTTGTTAAAACATGTTACAATAGGTTTATATAACATATTAAGGTGTTTGATCATGTTAAAAACGGATATAAAAACAAAACCCGTATGTAATTGTTATAACAGCGAACGAACAGAACCTGCAAAACCCTTGAATCCGGCGGATTCAAGCGAATCCGGCGGATTCCCAGCCGAAACTCAGATGAATACGGCGTATTCCCACCTTCGACCGCACACAAACTTTCGGCAGAAACGATGAACGAGTAAAAGACATACATGAATCCGGCGGATTCATGTGAATCCGGCGGATTCCCCACATTTGAAACGAATACGGCGGATTCATGTGAATCCGGCGTATTCCCCTAATTTGGCCCGAATCCGGCGGATTCACCGGAATCCGGCGGATTCCCCCACTGGTCCAGCTGTTGACTTTTGCATTTTTAATTAATGTACAAACTAATAAACGGTATACTACTTATGTATCGATTATACGTTTAATGGTACAAAATGTTACGACAAGGGATTTAGAACTAGACGGACATATTATTGTGACATTATATTTCGGACATTTAGAACGCGACAAGATTTAATACGATAACAAATATTATATATATACTAACGGACAATGTATATATACAACTAGACGTATAAAAATGGAACGATTTAACTTATCTAGTACAAACAATATACGACAAACATAAACTATGTAATAAAATTATTTTGATATCTATTATAATTATGTTTTGAAAACATAATCGACAACAACGACAACTACATTTATAACTATGTATATATACATACACGCGACATTTATAATATATGTATATATAGACATTAACAACGACGACAACTAATATATATATTAGAATATATATATTCAACTAAAATGTATATAAATATACATACTTGAATTTAACGACTAATTGAAACGCAAACCTCACCAGCAACTGAAATATTATAAACTTTTCAACTTAACAAATAATCCACATACTTATACAAGTATTATTATTTGCGTCTAGGTATTTGAGGACGCGTTGGGATTATTTGCTAGCTATCTATTTGTGCTGAAGACTTGCAAAACCGTGAGTTCACAGCCCCTACCTTTTATTGTTTTAAATGCTTTTAAAACCAGGGGTGGAAAACATAGAACAATGTGATAACATGCTATATGCTTTATTGTATTGCGCTGCATGCTATTATGTGAACTGATTAACATGATCATTTTCATGCTATTAAACTTGGATTGTTAATATGAAAGGTGTTCATATTATATTGTTGAACTTGAATTATTTCGATAAAATGTTTTCATATTGATTTAACTCGAACTAATTATATGAAACGTTTTCACAACATTTTGGGAATAAGACAACAGATCTTGGTACGATCCTAGGTTTACGCGAGGTAGTTGTAGTGCACATAAGTCCCAGTGCTTACAACCTATAACCATTAGCTAGGTGACTCTAGCCACTGAGTATACGGATAGTACTATTGATTTGACAACCCTCCCAGGATATTACTTGTTGGTCATTCCAACCACATCGACGATAGTCGTAACGAGGAGTGTATACTTAAGATGTTACTGAGGCAACAACAAAGCAACTAGTCGTGGTTTGGTTATAGTACTAGTGTCGTTACTTTAACTCTAAAGGTTTAGCTCACCTTGGAGGGATTATAGTCTATATTTCCCACATTTACAACTAAACAACTAAACAACAACTTGGTTTGGGATTGGTATTCCCTGTGATGACTAATAGGACAGGTGTTCCTTTGAGAGACTATTTCTAGGAAACGTTTACCTTAAATGGTTAAACTTGGTTTCCCACACAAAAACAACTATTCATAGGAAATGTTTACTTAAATGTTAAACCTGTATTTCCTGCAATAACTATTCTGGAATGTTTACCTTATTGTTAAACTTGAGTTCCTGTTAACTATCTGTTGGAAAATGTTTGCTTGACTGCTAAACCTGATTTTCTTTAATTATTGAAATGGATATGTTTACTTATTTGATAAACCTGTATATCCTGCGACTACTTGTTAGGAAATGTTTATGATTAAACTTGTGTTTCCTACACAGATATTATTGTAGTAAGAATGACATTCTTACTAACTATAGGAAATGTTTTCTTTAATTAGAATACTTGTGTTTCCTACTTACATATAAATATTATGTTTGTGTACATGAATGATTTATACAAAACTAAAACCTGTGAATTCACTCAACATTCAATGTTGACAGTTTACTATGTTTTTCAGGGAATTAGGACTCAGGTACTCCTGCATGCATAAAGGACGTAGGCAACCTGACTATTTATGATGCCACTTTTGGGACACATGGATTTCCTTTGTATTATCAATTTCATTGGTTATACTTATGAAATCCCTCTTTTATAAATATGTATTTTCAAACACTTAAGTTGTCTTTGACAACCCTAACTTATGTACGACTTTATAAGTCGTATCTTTTGTAATAACTGTAAACTTATGGCATCTTAAATATATATGTATGTTCTGTATGATCATATACTCTGATACAATGAATGCACTATCGAATCTGTCCGCCCTCAATGCTTAAATATTATTAAAATGCTTCCGCTAATTAACTAAAAGCTTCCGCTAAACTGTTAATAAACACGATTACCGATTTGGGGGTGTGACACCTTGCTTGTCAAGATGTGGATTTTCCAATCTTGACAAGTGATCGACGGCAAGGTTTTCGGCTCCCTTTTTGTCCTTAATCTCAATGTCGAATTCTTGTAAAAGAAGAATCCAACGGATGAGACGGGGTTTAGCATCTTGTTTGTTGAAAAGATACTTTAAAGCCGAATGGTCGGTGAAAACTACGGTTTTAGATAGGACAAGATATTGCCTAAATTTGTCAAAGGCATATACGACGGCAAGCAATTCTTTCTCGGTGGTTGTGTAGTTTTGTTGGGCCCCATTCAAGGTTTTGCTAGCAAAGTAAATAGGTTTGAAATGTTTATCAATCCTTTGTCCTAGGACAGCTCCTAAGACAAAGTCGCTTGCATCACACATGAGTTCAAAGGGCTTGGACCAATCGGGTGAGACTATGATAGGTGCCTTGGTCAAGTGGTCTTTAAGGGTCGAAAATGCACTCAAACATGGTCCATCAAACACAAAAGGGGCATCCTTTTCAAGTAGCCTAGTCATTGGACGGGTGATCTTCGAAAAATCCTTAATGAATCTACGGTAAAAACCGGCGTGACCAAGAAAACTTCTAATGCCCTTAACATTGGTCGGAGGAGGTAATTTGGCAATAACATCAATCTTAGCCCTATCAACTTCAATACCCACCCCCGACACTTTATGACCCAACACTATGCCCTCTTTCACCATGAAATGGCATTTCTCCCAATTCAAGACTAAGTGGGCTCTCTCACACCTCTCGAGCATTTTATCCAAGTTTCTTAAACATGACTCGAATGAATCGCCAAATACCGAAAAATCATCCATGAAGACTTCCATGGAAGTTTCAACCATATCGTGAAAAATGGAAATCATACAACGTTGGAATGTGGTGGGAGCATTGCAAAGACCAAAGGACATTCTCCTATAGGCATAGGTCCCAAATGGGCAAGTGAAGGTGGTCTTTTCTTGATCCTCGGGATCTATGGGTATTTGGAAATATCCCGAGAATCCATCAAGGAAACAATAATATTCATTACCCGCCAACCTCTCAAGCATTTGGTCAATGAATGGTAAGGGAAAATGGTCTTTTCTCGTGGCATCATTCAACTTCCTATAATCAATGCACACACGCCATCCCGTGACCGTCCTAGTGGGTATCATTTCATTTTGGTCATTGGCAACTACGGTCATCCCCCCTTTCTTTGGTACACAATGTACCGGGCTCACCCAAGAACTATCCGCAATGGGGTAAATAATACCCGCATCAAGAAGCTTAATTACTTCTTTCTTGACCACATCCACCATAGTGGGATTAAGCCTCCGTTGTCTTTGGACAATGGGTTTATAATCATCAACAAAATTAATTTTGTGTTTACAAAAGGATGGGCTTATTCCCGGTATGTCAGATGTCCGCCAAGCGAAAGCTCTTTTGTGAGCCTTAAGTACATTCAACAATTTAAGTTTTTCATCATTCACAAGGGATGAAGAGATTATTACTGGGAGGAGATTTTCCTCATGGAGATAAGCATACTCCAAATGACTTGGAAGTTCTTTCAACTCCAAATCACGTGGTGGATCCTCCAACGATGTTTTGATCCTCATATTATCATCCTTTGTGAGCTCCTTAAAAGCATCTTCACATTCGAGCTCTTCTTCGTCATTTGTCTCTTCCATGCTCATGACCAACTCCTCCTCGGTCATTCCTTCAACATTTGACTCTAGCAAGTCAACAAACTCCGATTCCAATCCAAGCAAGCTTTCCAATTCTTCCTCCACCGCATCATCTATTACATCAATTCTAAAACACGAATCATCATTAGAATAAGGATGCTTCATGGCCTTATCGACCGTGAAAGCAATCCTTTCATCTCCCACCCTCAAGGTCAATTTCTTATCTTTAACCCCTATTATGGCATCCGCGGTATGTAGGAAGGGTCGTCCTAAAATCAAGGGCACTTTACTATCCTCCTCCATTTCGAGGATAACAAAGTCAACCGGGAAGGTAAATTGCCCTACCTCTATTAGCATGTTCTCCGCAATCCCCACGGGATATTGGAAAGATCTATCGGCAAGACGGATGCTCATGCGAGTGGGGGTTAAGGATCCTAGGGCCAATTTAGCATAAAGTGAATATGGCATTAAGTTTATACTAGCACCTAGGCCCGCAAGTGCATCACACGTGATGATTTTACCCAATGTACAAGAAATGATGAAACTCCCGGGATCTCCAAACTTGGGTGGAATTTGGTTTTGGACAAGTGCCGAGCATTCCTCATTCAAAAACATTGCCGAAGCCTCCGACAATTTCTCTTTGTTGCTCACCAAATCCTTGATGAATTTGGCATAATTCGGCATCCCGGCTAATACATCAACCAAAGGCACATTGATTCGAATGCCCTTGATCATGTCCACAAACTTCCCATATTGAGCCGCAATCTTTTCTTTCCTTAGTCTTTGTGGATAAGGAATCTTCGGCTTGTAAGCTTTCACAACCGGAGTAGGTGACACCGGTGTGACCGTTGGTGCAGGAGCATCAACATTCTCTTCATTGTCTTCCTCCTCAATTTCCTGCACAAAAGAGTTAGAAACATTTTTGTCCTTGGTTTGAGGTGGTGGAAGCTCCTTTCTGCTTCTTGTGGTTATAGCATTCACATGCTCATTTCTCGCGGGTGGTGGTTGGTAAGGTTTGGAACCGCTAGAGGGTGAAGGTTGTGGTCTTGGGTTTTGTTTTGTATTACTCGGTAAGCCACCGGTTGGCCTACTACTTTGCCCCTCGGACAACCTCTCCATTTTCCACTCCAAATCTTGAATTGAAGCTTGTTGATTCTTTTGCCCTTGTTCCATGCTCAACCGAATATTTGTCATTTGAGTTTTCATCCTTTCGGTGGCGGTTTCTTGCTTTGACATAAACTCCTTCATCATTTGTTCCATTGGAGTCAATGTTGGTTCTTGTTTTAGAACCGGTGGTGGTTGTTGTTCTCTAGATGGGCTTTGGTGTCGATTTTGGTTGTAAGGTTGGTTTTAGGATTGGTTTTGATTGTATGATTGGTTTTGAGATTGGTTGGAGTTTTGGTTGTAAGGTTGGTTAGGTCTAGAAAATCGGATTTGGTTTTGGTTTTGGTTTTGGTTATAGCCTCCGCCTTGGTAACCTCCCGAATTTCGGTTTTGATAACCCCCTCATTGGTAGTTTCCGCTTTGATAATTACCTTGTTGAAGAAAGTTAACACCTTCCTCACCTCCTACCATTGGCAAATCGTCTTGTGCACAACTAGCCGTGGCATGATTTCCTCCACAATTACCGCAACCATCCCTAAGCTCTTTGATTTCTCCTTTGATAGTCTTGAATTGTGCATCAAACTTAGAAGATAAGGCCTTGATTTCTTTCATCATGGCCGAGTCATTGGAGCCTCCACTTCCACTACTAGTACCCTCGGCGAATGCAACATGCTTTTTAACCGGTTTTCCTCCTTTATCCTTAGCCCAATTTAAGCTTTGGATAACCTTGTCTTCAAGAAGCTTCCATGCTTCATTCGGTGTCTTGTAGAGGAATTGACCTCCTCCCGAAGCATCAAGAATACTTGCCGAATCCAAGTTAAGACCATTGTAGAATAACACAATGATTTCTCTCTTCTTCAAATCGTGACCATGGCAATTCCTCAACATGTCTTTCATCCGACACCATGCCTCTACCAAAGTTTCGCCTTCTTGTTGTTTGAAAGCTCTAATCTCATTCAAAAGTCTTTCGGCCAAAGCCGGAAGATAAAATCGTCTAACGAATGCTTCCCTCATCTCATCCCAAGTAGTGATGGTGTTTGGTTCCAATTCTTGATACCAAATCTTTTCCTCACCACAAAGTGACATAGGAAACGTCCGTAGGCGAATCACTTCATCCATATTCGCCCCATACTTGAAATAGCTCCCGATTTCAAGAAAGCTAGCAATGTGTTGGTGTGGATCGACCCGCACCCTTCCGTCAAATTGTTTATCTCTAATGAGTTGCATATGATGCCCTTTCAAAGAGAAATTATCATTTTCAATATCTTGAACCCGTATGGCCGCCTCGGGTGTCGGTGCCACGGTTCTCGTCCGTGAGAACATAGGAGTATCATCCTCATCCGCCATCTCTTCTTCACCTTCGGATGGTGTTGAAGGTTCTTCTTCGGGTGATGGAATTTCCTCCACAAAAGTTTCTTCCACCTCGATGGTGTTTCCCGAAGATGTATCGGTATCCGTTTGACTACTAGATGATTCCGATGATCTTTGCTTTGGTTTCCTCCTTCGTTTACTCTTTTTGGTCTTCTCCGGATTGGACAAAGGACTTAGAAGCTCTTTACCGGAGCTCCTTGTGTTCATCCACCACCAAATCACACATGAAAGTACACAAACGATAAAACCATAAACGTACCGGCGCAATACAAACAAAGGTAACTTTCCAAGAATAAATTCTAGAAATGATCAATTAATCACACTTAAATCAATTTCACAAATCAAGTTCCCCGGCAGCGGCGCCAAAAACTTGATGTGATGGTTCTAGTTATAAAATTATCGTTGAAAAGTGAACAAGAAAGTACCGAGCTAGACCAAAACACAACCGGGCAGTGGACCCTATCGTGTGGTAGTATATTTGGGTAAGTTCGGGTTCGAACACAGGGAACTAGATTGGATGATCAATAGAAGTGTGAGCAATTTAAAAAGAGAAAATAAAATGTGGTTGGTTTGTGTGACCGAATTGTCACGATGCTTAAAACTACAATCTTTGATTAATCTAGGCAGGTGGACTCTTTAGAGTCAAAGTGATTGATTTGGAACTTTTAAATATTAAAAACAATGCTTGCTTGGACTATTTCACTAGTGAATTCGGGGTGTAGAATTATAACCGGTTAAGACATATGCTAAATGGTAACATTCATCAAACCTAAGCTCAAAGTTCTCTGAGACCTGAAGTTCAATTTCAGTTGACAAACCTATGATTTAATCAAGTAACAGACGTTCGCCATAGTTACAAACTTACACAACTTAGCTAAATCATTTGACACATTCCAAAATTACATTCGCAATTTTGATCAATCATTCATAGACAAATAATTAATAGCAATTTACTAGGTTGAAAACGTTCGCTATATCAATTAGTAAATTACCAAATGGTTAAATTCTAGTGATTAAGCTCAATCACACAAAGTTCTCCGATTAAACATAAATTTAAATTTGTGAGTTTGCAAATCATCCACACGACAAACATTCGCTATAATCGTTAACTTGTATATATTTCACTAGTGTTGTTACAATCATCAAATGCTTTGATCCACAAATGACAAATAACTTATTAAGGTATTTTTACTAAACAAAGAACATTCGCTATAATCGTTTAGCTAAAATGCCGAAAGTTCATAACAACAACTAAATAAATACATACAAATCCATGGATGATTCACAAACTCAAGCATAAATTAACATCCAAAATATACACCCATAATCATCTAGTTATTTCATCCAAGCAAACACAATGGTACTGGCCACACATAATCACAATCATCAAGCAAAAATCATAAACACTAAACAAATCCATAAATAACTTGAAATTAGATTAAATCGAAATTATACCAAATTTGTTACACAATTGTTCCAAACGATGTTTGCTCGATGTTTCCCTCACAAATTCCTAGCTAGATCCTTGCGAAAATGTGAAGTAAATGGTGATTTTTGGTTGGGTGAAGTGAGTAAATGTGGGTGAGTGATGAGAGTAAAATGAGGATGGGGTTAATGAAGATGGAAGGTGTGTGTGTAATAAAGAGGATGGAAGATGATGAATATGGTGATTGATTATGAAGCTCCGAACCAAACACCCCATTTTTCCATTTTTTTTAATTTTTTTTTTTTTATTTTGAAAAACGGATGAGAAAACGGTTGGCATTAAATGCCAACCAATCAGAAACGGACAGCTCATCAACCACCATACCTCTCACTCAGATCCAACCATAGCCGATCGGCTTAACATGACCAGCCGATCGGCTCTTCATGACCAGCCGATCGGCTCACGATCTCCAGCAGATCGGCTTCTTCAGAAAATCAGTCCAAGCTCCAAACGAGGCAAAGTTCTGCAACGGAAATTCACTGAACAAACCGATCTGCTAAGTTTAGCAGATCGGCTATAGCACATAAACCGATCGGCTAATGATGAAGCCGATCGGCTAGACCAAATTTCCAGCTCAGCCACTTTTGATCCAAACTTCACCAATTCCACACCAAATCGCATGCGTTTCCAGCTTTTCACCTGAAATCGATTTCCAAACAAAATAAGTATCGAAAGTTCTCGAAATCCACTAAAATACAAATGCAAAACAGCGATATCGCGATATATTTATATAGACAAAATGAGCGATATCAACTTTCTTATTTTATTCAGTCTTTGAAAATCATCATGATCAGATAGTATAAAGTCTTCATCTTCAGGTGTAATCATAGCTTCCTCGTTTCTTTTCCTAAACTTTTTTTTTTACTTAACTACTACTAGTTCCTTCAACGTCCTTATTTCTTCTTGAGACAATTGGTTTCTGATTTATTGTAATAACACTCTGGTTTTGAAGCACTCTAACCAAAACTATTTCAAAGCCTTTTGTGTCTCTCAAAACAACAATTGTCGGTTTCTAATTTCTTCTTTGCTCTCACAACTATAAGTTAGAACTAGGTCTTGACGACCAACAAGTTCCTGCATCTGTGCTCTATTCTTAGCACCTACATAAATGAAAAAAACATATTATTACATGCATAGTCTAATAACAAGAATTAAAAATTGTAATCCAATTCCGTAAAGGAGGTGTGAACGCATATTTTAGTAGACAAAACTCCAATAGAGTTGATCATATATGACATAATAAATTAGATGGGAAGCACATATACTTTGGTAGCCATCATATGAGCTAGTAAATATATCTTCAAAACCAAGTGGATGTAATAAGAAATCAATTAAGAACCCGTAATTTTAAATGGAGTTTCCTTTGCATCAGTTTCTCCATCTATCTATTAGGTCTATACTTGTAGGCTATTTGTAGACGTCCAAAGTATATAATATCCTTCAATGGGATTCCTTATATCATCATCATTTGAATATTTATCAACACCTTCATGAAAAAATTAGATCAATTAATTAATATGAATTGCACCTCTAACAGTTCATATTTAAAATAAATATCCACTAATGATGGTATTAGTAATATCAAAATGAATGATATAATCCATACACCATACGTTCATCTCTATAATAAGTCTATCTTAAAGCGCAATAAGACCAAACACATAATATAATAACCATCAAAACTAAGCAGCCGAATATATAGAAAACTTAAAGTACCTTCAAAATGACTTGTAACTATTATAATAAATATTTATTATATTATTTTCTTTACATTGGGTATAATTGTGCATATATGATAGTATATTCACTTAAAGTGTGGATTCATAATATTCAATACTTTTAAGTGGCATTCATGATACAACAGAATATACGATGTACAAGAACAATTCAAAATGATTTCACTATAACATTCATCAGGAAACATATTATTTTTCCTCAGACAATAATACTTTTGCAAAAATTGAACCTCATTATGAAATCAACAATAATCATTACCAATTGTGACTATACAAAAACAATGCTTAATAACATTCATCATTAAACATTAATATTCATCATACAAGTAATGTTGAAATAATTGGCAAACAAATTATGTACAACATTAAGAATTCAACAATATTCAAGCTTTAGTGTCAGATATATATAATTATATTACCGAAATACAAATCTCATAACAAGATGTACAATATAAATTGAAACGGGTTCGGCATTTCTTCTCAAAATCTATAGAAATAAGAAAATTGTATACAAACTTAAATGGAGCTTTAATGATTTTGTTGTTTACCGTTTTCCTCTTCTTCCATCCTCGATCTGTTTTTCGATTGCTGTGTTTTTTTTGTTTATCAGATGAATCTTCCTTCATTTTTTTGTAGTTGAAATTACAAGAACGATTGATGATCTTTTTACGGAATGGTGAATTCATTGCATTCGAATGATGAATTTGATGATGTTTGCACTTCGATTTTGGGATTAGAAACCCTAGTTTCTGGAGCGTATTGTTAACCGGTGTTTATTCACCCCGTTCTCTATTTTTTGAGAATATTTTTCTTTTTTAATTTCATTATTTGTAAATTACTTAAGTACCCCTCCACCCTTTTTTTTAATTGAGTAAATCCAATGGTCCAGATTGCTTCCCTCTTCCCTTTAGATCTTGCTTCCCCATTGAACCACCCCATATATATATATATATATATATATATATATATATATATATATATATATATATATATATATATATATATATATATATATATATATATCATTGATCTTTTGGGGATCGAGTACCATGCATTTACGAGTTAAGTACCCTAATAAGATACTTTGGATCCCTTTTTAACTCGATCAAGTACTTGGGTAAATATTAATTAAGAGTCTTGCTAGAAGTGTTGCAATACTTTTTAATTGGTTGCAGCATCAATTGTCACAATGACGACACCGCTACTCTTGGACTGGAGCAGTGAAGGTTCAGGTACCCTATGTATGTGTATGTGCGTGCACACACAAAGGTGGATCTAAGGTTGTTAAGATTGAGATCCTACTTATGATCATTTTCATCTTTGCAAGATTGAGATCGTAAGATCGAATAGAGAACTTAAGATCATGTGTGTCTGTATTAATGTGTAATGTTGTAACGAAATCTAATTAAGTGATTTTTCATTTTTGTTCTACAGGAACCTTCATCATTAATGCTCCAGTGACCGCTTTTACTCTAATGTTTGTGAAATTATAGGTTCATGAAACATAAGGAAAATTTTTTAAGAATTACGAGTAGTATATTGGTATCCTCACATAATCTTTAAAGGTAAAATTATCCTTCCCCATATTACATGCATTCTTGACATTGCTTAAACTTAAAAGCATGATTCATACAAACAACATGACACATGGTCTCTCTAAACACCGATTTTATAAGATGGGAACAACTTAGCAATTGATAGATCAAAGAAAACCTTTGGAGATATATTCAGTTTTATACTTGTTCAAGATCCGAGAGCTTGGATTAAAATTACATAGATGTATCCCAAAATCGGTAAAGTTTCCTAGAATTGGGTCCTTTGAATCTCACATGCTAAAATACTTCAACTCTTACCAAGACACAAACCAGTATCCATGATATGATGCACCAACTAAAGGAGCTGAATTGAGGTTGTTATTCCTAACTCTGCTTCATCTCCTTCCCCAAAAGTCCCTTCTTTACTTTGCCTCCTCGACAAACTGATGAGAAAAAAAATAATAATAATAATAACAATATGTGGGGCCCACCTGCAGGTTCCAAAGACGTCGTCGTATGGAGGATGACGAGGCTTGCACGTAATTGAGAACAAGCCACTGCTCGTTGTAAGCTGCATGATGGTCCAGCATGGGGTAGCGATTGGGAGTGCTCGAACAATAATATATTGGATAAATGACAAAAATCGGCTACGTACTGTCATCAGTTACTCCAAATATGCAACCTACCCATTAAATTGTTCATGTATGCAACTAACCGGATTAACTTTTACTCATGTAAGTAATATGGTAACTGGTTACCGGTTTGACCGGTCAACTTGAATTTAAACTTTTTTTATGAATGACACGTGGTGATTTATTGGTTACGTGGAAAGGTGTTTAATTTTATTATTTTAAATAAATTGGTCTTAAAAGTCAATAATTTAAAAAACAGAGTCAAAACCCACAGCCCACCTCTTCCTTGCAAAAATTAAAACCCACGGCCACCTTCGTAACCCACAGCCACTACTAAGACACCTTTTTAAATATATTACTCGACTATAAAAACATTCACACATGTACATAATACATGGTTGATTTTCAGTGCGGCGTGCATCGGAATTGGTAACTGATTCCGGTTTGTAATCGGCCTTGCCGGAATTTGCAAGTGATTTTGAAGGTATCGACAGTGGAGGGCTCGAAAACTTTAATCGCGTCTTTCAACATCACCAGCCGTCACCCACGTCGTTCTGCCCACCACCACCGGACGCAACCATCACTGGCCACTACCACCGGCCGCAACCATAATCATTGTCCTCAGCCAGTCAGCCATCACCATTAGCCGCTACCACCACTCGGACATCACCCATCCGATGATTTCAAGTTGTGCGATTTCAAGTTGTGCTTGTGGTGACGGCAGCGATTTACAGGTACCGGCGATTTGCAGGTTCCTACTAGGCTCCAAATAAATGGGTTTTGAGTTTCAATCGGTGATTTGGGTCTCGTATTTTAGATCTAACAAAAAATGTTTTGAGCTCTAGATGATGTTTCCGATGAAGCCCTCCTCCGACTCCGATCTTGTTATATCCCCGTTAGAAGTATTTATTTAAGTTTGTATTCATTGATTGAGGCGTCGATATAATACATTGGTAAACGTTTTTGTTCAATGATCAAATTGACGAAATTTTGTTGTTGTTGATGATGATTTAATGATGAGGAGGATGATGCCTTTGTTTAATAAATTTTGGGTTACAGAGGTGGGAAGGAGGGGTGGTTTTGGCGAGATTACACCATTTCTCCGGCCAAAATAGATAGAAGGTTTTAGTGATAAAAGCATTAAGCATGTTTCTGATTATGATATGCACAGTTTTTGATAAAAGACTATATTAATTTTAATTAATTAATTAAAAGCTACGGAGTAATAAACTAACTAACAATAATACTAGTACTAGGAAATAAAGAGGAATAAAAAGGGACGTGGCAAAAACTTGAAGATTTGGCAGCTAATGTGTACGTGGATGACACGTGTACAAATGACATGGAAAAGAATCTTGTGTGGCAGCTGACATGTCACCCAACTAAGAATTCTATAAGTCTGCTCCCAACGCTTAACGTCGGTTGTGGTCGGTTGGGAACCGACGAAGTGACACGGATGGCACCATGTTGTCACTTTTCCGTAGGTTTGCACCTCGTCGGAAATCCGACGTGCGTCGGGTTTTTTTTTTCTTTTTGTTTTTCCCTTTGTGTGTATAAAATAAAAGGTAAATTGGTAAATGCGGGACACAAAAAATAAAGTGACGGAGCAGGGATGGGAGTGGTCAGTCAGTTTCAGTCAGTTTTGAAAAAACTGACGTGGCGCTGATGTGGCGCTGAGATGGCTCTGTCAGTTTCAGTCAGTTTGTTTTAGGGTTGGGAGTAGCCTAACATCAAAAGGTAAAAATATACCTTTGATAGATTCTAACACGAAATTATCCGGTTGGTTGCATACATGAGCAATTTAATGGGTAGGTGTAACATCCCCAAATTGGGCCTAGGAGAAACAGGTAATTCCTTATATTTAATTGTGATATTTAATTTTATTTGTGTTTGATTGTAAAATTTATAGGTAAATAAGCCTCAGGAAATATTGTGACTAGTGAAATATAGTTTGTTTTAAATAAACTTAGGTGACGGTAAAATAAAATAATTTTATCGCAATTGAAACTGAGGTTCCAGACAATAGGTCAAAAAGAGGTATAATATTACACTGGAAGTGAGTGAGGCGGTTTAATTGAAAGAAAAGGGGCCGACTTATGTTTTGTTTCCCCAAACTTCTTGTGTGTTCTTCAATTTTGTTTCTCAACTCTCTCTCAAACAAAAATCACCACACCAAAATTGCTAGTGAAAAGTGATCAAGATTAATGTTGTAATCTTCTTGTGAAGTCATCATCATCATCCTCATAATCTTCTTCTTGTTCTTCTTCAAGTAAGTATGGTGTTAGTAACTAGTTAATTATATAATTGATGCTTGAAGCTAGAATCTATGTGGTTATGGTGTGTACATGATAGAATTCAAGTTTATATGATATATGTAAGCTTCATGAACTGATTTGAGTGATGATTACATGAATAAATTGATAGATTTCTTGAGTTTTATATTGAATATGAGATTATTAGGTCATAGGTGATTTTGATGGATTGTAATGAATTGGTGTTTGATTTCTTATTATATGTTGTTAATAGAAGTTCTAGTGGCGAAATCTTGATGAAATTGCAAGCTTTGAACTCAGTTTGATGGATTTTTGAGTTTTGGTTCGTAGTTGTGTTGTGCAGGAACTGGGTAAAATGTGCAGGTCTGGTAAACGTGGGAATACGGTCGGATTCCCGTGAATCCGGACGGATTCAAGGGAATACGGCGTATTCCCTGGGTGTATTCCCTGGGTGTATTCCCAACCGGATTCCTAAGATTGAGTTCTGGTTGAAATTGAAGCTGAAATCACTGGGGAATACGGGCGTATTCACTGGAATACGGCCGGATTCATCTGAATACGGCCGGATTCCAAGGAATACGGCCGGATTCCCTTGGCTGGACAGAAATTTTTATTTAGCCTGCATAATATGATTTAGCTTGCATAATGTGTTTATATTACTTAATATCTGTTTGATTATTGATATTAAGTTATATACAATGAAATATGAGGATTGATTTGGAATTCTTTTGTATTTCAGATTTGACCACGACTCAATAAAATTAGACCTTTGAGTAGAGCTTGAAACGAGACAGGTGAGTGACTGGTTCTCACAGTTTAAATTGGTGTTAACAATTTAGTTACATCAATTTTAAATAGATTGATATTATTGAGTTATTGATAAGTTGATTGCGATTAAATGATTGATTGCTAGTGACTCATTCCATGATAAGTTGGAATGATAGAGGTCAATTTCGATTGGGTTTAGTTGCTATAGGTTAATCTTTATGGTATTGATGAACATTCGTTGTGAATTCGTCCGTATTGATTAAAGATAGCAATGAACTATCGGTAAAATCTCTGTATTGGCCTGCAGTGGATTATAAGCGTTCTTGGTGGGCCATCCGCGGGCTGAGGGTACCTCAAGAACCACCGATCCTCTAATTTGATTGTTACTATTAGTTGATTGTTGTGAGTTGATTGTTTATGCTAAGTTAGATTGTTGGAATCGTTATTCACTTAGCTTCGTGCTAATCCCCCACCTCACTTTTGCAGGTTAAGTTTGATTATGCTCGGTTGAGAGGTTTTGGTGAAATGTTTGACAAGCTGGCAACTCTTGATTACTTTTGTTGGTTGTTAAACGGTTGTATAAATAACACCCACTAGATTACCTGTTTGTAACTAAATAACTTAATGGTAGTATATGTAATAACTAATCTTTGACATTATACAATGTATGTGTATATGTTGTTGAATGGGATAACGCTTCCAGGTTGTTTAAAAAAAAATGTCTTGAAAACATGGGGTGTTATAAGTTGGTATCCGAGCGTAAGTTTATGGGAATGAACATTCTAGGTGTTCATACCTAAACTTAGTCCCGTTGGTCAAACATTTCATGTTATGGGGATTAGTTAGGAAAGGAAATTTGATTAGTTTGCTAGTACTAATGATTAACGAATTTTGAGATATGATGTGATTTCAGATATGGCGGATAATGAGCAACCTGTCCATACTCTTAACAATGCCTCTCAAATTGCTGCACCACCACCAGAAAATCAGGAGCATAATGGAATATCTAATCCAAGAGGCGTGGAAACAGAAACTGATCAAGAGTACATTATGAGATTAGAGAATCGGGTGTTGGAATTACAGAATGAACGGGCTGGGTCTTCTCGACAGCCTATTCATACTCAGCCGCCTGTTATAACTACTACTCCTCCTGTTGTATCTTTTGAGCGAATTCCAGTATCTATCCCTTTTGTTTCTCAGCAGCAGCAACAAGGTTATGGTTATCAAATACTGAACCTTTTTCTTCTTCCGGTTTTCCTAATTATCAGATACATGCGATTCCTCCATTTCAGCAGTTAAAAGTGGGTTGTTCACTTAAGACTTTTATGTCCACCAATCCTTCTTCATTTTCTGGAAGTACTAATCCTACTGACACCTTGGATTGGTTACGTGATGTGGAGCGAAAATTGGAAGTTTGTCATTGTGAAGAAAAGGATAAAGTACCATATGCAGTTCAGCTCTTAAAGGGTCAAGCAATGTCATGGTGGGATGCTATAACTGCTCCATTGACATCGGAACAAATCAAAATGATTAGATGGTCAGATTTTCATGCTGAAGTTTGTAAGCAGTTCTGTTCAGAATACAATTTATCACGTATCAGACAAGAGTTTCTAGACTTACAAAAGACGGATCAAATGTCGATTGAAGAGCTTATTAAGCAATTTTCTGACAAATTACGATTTGTGAGACAGTGGGTTCCGACAGATAGAACTCAGATTGAGCATTTTGTGAAGACTTTGCCTCCAGATTATCGTACTTCAGTGAGATTAGCTGGTTCTCTTTCACAAGCATATGATTATGCTCGTTCGGTGGATGGTGATATTCAAGCTAAAAGGTTAATGAATAAGGAAAGGTATTCACAGAAACAAAGAGGAGATTCATCTAGTAAACAAAAGGGGCAAGGTGGTCAGCAGAACAGAAGATTTAATCCAATGGATAGTAATTACTGTAACAAATGTCGGGCTAGACATAATGGTCCTTGTACTCCCCAAACCTCAAGATGTGTTAAATGTGGAACTTTTGGACACGCTGCCAAGGATTGTACGTTTCCTAATAGCGTGTGCTGGAATTGTCAAAAAGAGGGGCATCGAGCTGGAGATTGTACAGAGGCTAAGAGACAGAGTATGGGTATGGCTAAGGGTTCCTCATCCTCCAGCCAAAAGAGGAAAGTACCACCAGTAGCTGCTAGTCGAGCTTTTCAAATGACAGTGGATGAAGCTGTCACTACTGAGGATGTTATAACGGGTACATTTCTCATAAATTCTGTACCAGCTCGCGTATTATTTGATTCTGGTGCCAATTGTTCGTTTATATCTGTGAAATTTTGTGATAGACTGAAATTGATTCCTTCTTTGATTGTGAAACCTTTAGAAGTTGAAATTGCTGATGGTAAGGTAGTTCCTGTTACCACATCGGTAACTGGAGCAAGTATATTAATCGAGGGTCATAACTTTCTGATTTCATTTCTGTTAATGCCAATTCCGAGTTTCGATGCGGTTATCGGTATGGATTGGTTGAGCTTAAATAAAGCTAATATTGATTGTCATAGAAAGATTATAAAAATTCCCGTCTCTAATGAGTCTCACGTCGTGGCTCGAGGGGAACGGGAAAGGGGTAACATTCCGTTGATTTCTGTGATGAAGGCTAGAAAATCTTTAGCCAAGGGCTGTGATTCTTATTTGTGTTATGTGGTTGATACTAAATTAGAAAAGAAATCCATTTCCAATATCCGGGTGGTTTCTGAATACCCGGAGGTGTTCCCTGATGAATTGCCTGGTTTGCCCCCTGTAAGAGAAGTAGAATATCAGATTGATTTGATTCCTGGTTCGACTCCAGTAACTAAGTCTCCTTATAGATTAGCTCCAGCTGAAATTCGGGAAATGATGGGTCAGATTCAGGAATTGTTAGATAAAGGGTTTATAAGGCCGAGTTCTTCCCCGTGGGGTGCTCCGGTATTGTTTGTGAAAAAGAAAGATGGTACTTTACGTATGTGTATCGATTATAGGGAACTTAATAAAAGAACAGTGAAGAATAAATACCCTTTGCCCAGAATTGATGAACTCTTTGACCAGTTGCAAGGATCATCTTATTTTTCTAAGATTGATTTGAGATCCGGTTATCACCAGGTGCGAGTACGTGAGGAAGATGTTCCTAAAACTGCTTTTCGCACCAGGTACGGACATTATGAGTTTTTAGTCATGCCATTTGGATTGACTAATGCCCCTGCTATTTTCATGGACTTAATGAATCGAATATGTCGACCTTTTCTAGACAAGTTTGTAATTGTGTTTATTGACGATATATTGATTTATTCTAAGTCTGAATTTGAACATGAACGTCATTTGAGGTTGATTCTGGAAATTCTGAAAAGAGAACACCTTTATGCTAAATTTTCTAAATGTGAATTCTGGCTTCGAGAGGTGCAATTTCTTGGTCATATCATTTGTAATGATGGAGTTAAAGTAGATCCTTCTAAGGTAGAAGCTGTTATGAATTGGAATGCTCCTAAATCCCCTTCTGAGATTAAAAGTTTCCTTGGTTTAGCTGGGTATTATCGGAAATTCATCCAAGATTTTTCTAAGATTGCTGGTCCGTTAACCCGATTGACTAGGAAAGATGTTAAGTTTCAGTGGGGTGATCAACAAGAATCATCTTTTCAGACTCTTAAACAATTGTTGTGTCAGGCTCCAGTGTTAGCACTTCCTGATGGTTCTGATGGTTTTGTGGTTTATTGTGATGCTTCGCATGCTGGGTTGGGTGCTGTTTTAATGCAACGTGATCGTGTTATTGCATATGCTTCTCGTCAGCTCAAAACTCATGAAAGAAATTATCCTACGCACGATTTGGAACTTGCTGCTGTAGTGTTCGCGTTAAAAATCTGGAGACATTATTTATACGGTACCAAATGCATTGTATGTACAGATCATAAAAGCCTCCAGTATATGTTTTCTCAGAAAGAGCTTAATATGAGACAGCGCCGTTGGTTAGAATTAATTAAGGATTATGATTGTGAAATCCGATATCATCCAGGTAAAGCTAATGTAGTAGCCGATGCTTTAAGTCGAAAGATATCTTCTAATCGAGTCTACTTTATGCGCTTGGAAATATCTTCTGATTTAATTTCGCAGTTGAGAGCGGCACAGTTAGAAGCGTTGTTAGATCAGAATTTAAAATCTGAGATTTTGTTGAAAAGGAAAGATTTATTGGTTGATGATTCTCGGGGGTTGAAAACTTTTCAATCTCGAGTTTGGGTTCCATTGATTGGGGGACTACGGGATTTGATATTGACTGAGGCACACAAATCGAGGTTATCAGTACATCCAGGGAGTACGAAAATGTATAATGATTTGAAACCATTATATTGGTGGCCAACGATGAAAACTGATGTTGCTAGAATAGTTGAAACTTGCCACATATGCTCCCAAGTAAAAGCAGAGCATCAGAAACCTTATGGTTCGTTAAAACAGTTGGATATCCCTGAGTGGAAGTGGGAACATATCACTATGGATTTTATTACTAAATTGCCTCGTACACAGAAAGGGAATGATATGATTTGGGTCGTTGTCGATCGTTTGACTAAAAGTGCCCATTTTCTTGCCACCAGTGAGACTGCTTCTTTGACGCGGTTATCTCTTTTGTATATTAATGAGATTGTTGTAAGACATGGTATTCCTTTATCTATTGTGTCTGATCGAGATTCTCGGTTTGTTTCTGGTTTCTGGCAAAGTTTGCAGCGTGAGTTAGGTACCCGAATTAATCTCAGTACAGCTTATCATCCTCAGACAGATGGACAGTCAGAACGTACTATTCAGACTCTAGAAGATATGTTAAGAGCTTGTGTACTTGAGTATGGAGGTTCTTGGGATTCACACTTGCCTTTGATAGAGTTTGCGTATAACAACTCTTATCATTCTAGTATTGGTATGCCACCGTACGAAATGTTGTATGGCCGTCGTTGTCGAACTCCAACATGTTGGTTAGAAGCAGGAGAAAAGCAGTTTGCGGGTCCCGATATAGTGCAAATTACAGCTGACAAAGTTAAGATTGCTCGTGAGAAATTAAAAGCAGCACGTGATAGGCAGAAACAGTATGCTGATCCACGTAGGCGACCCGTTGTGTTTGTTGAAGGTGAATTAGTATATTTGAAAGTTTCTCCGTGGAAGGGTGTTATTAGATTTGGTAAGCGTGGAAAGTTAGCTCCCCGTTATATTGGTCCATTTAAAGTTCGACAAGTAATTAATGACCAATCGGTTTCTTTGGAACTTCCTCCTGAATTAGCAGGTATTCATGATACGTTTAATGTCTGTTATTTAAGAAAGTGTAATGTGGAGGATCAATCCCAAATCCTTCCTTTGCAAGATCTTAGAGTTGACCCAAGTAAGAAAATGGTGGAGGAACCTGTTGAATTGTTAGATAGAAAAGTAACCAAGCTTCGTAGAAAAGAAATTCCTATGGTATTAGTTAAATGGAAGCATAGCTTGGGCGCAGATTTAACATGGGAAACCGAGGAGAGTATGAGAACTAGATATCCTAGTTTGTTTATGTCTAGTGAGATTTCGGGGACGAAATCTTCTTAAGGAGGGAAGATTTGTAACATCCCCAAATTGGGCCTAGGAGAAACAGGTAATTCCTTATATTTAATTGTGATATTTAATTTTATTTGTGTTTGATTGTAAAATTTATAGGTAAATAAGCCTCAGGAAATATTGTGACTAGTGAAATATAGTTTGTTTTAAATAAACTTAGGTGACGGTAAAATAAAATAATTTTATCGCAATTGAAACTGAGGTTCCAGACAATAGGTCAAAAAGAGATATAATATTACACTGGAAGTGAGTGAGGCGGTTTAATTGAAAGAAAAGGGGCCGACTTATGTTTTGTTTCCCCAAACTTCTTGTGTGTTCTTCAATTTTGTTTCTCAACTCTCTCTCAAACAAAAATCACCACACCAAAATTGCTAGTGAAAAGTGATCAAGATTAATGTTGTAATCTTCTTGTGAAGTCATCATCATCATCCTCATAATCTTCTTCTTGTTCTTCTTCAAGTAAGTATGGTGTTAGTAACTAGTTAATTATATAATTGATGCTTGAAGCTAGAATCTATGTGGTTATGGTGTGTACATGATAGAATTCAAGTTTATATGATATATGTAAGCTTCATGAACTGATTTGAGTGATGATTACATGAATAAATTGATAGATTTCTTGAGTTTTAGATTGAATATGAGATTATTAGGTCATAGGTGATTTTGATGGATTGTAATGAATTGGTGTTTGATTTCTTATTATATGTTGTTAATAGAAGTTCTAGTGGCGAAATCTTGATGAAATTGCAAGCTTTGAACTCAGTTTGATGGATTTTTGAGTTTTGGTTCGTAGTTGTGTTGTGCAGGAACTGGGTAAAATGTGCAGGTCTGGTAAACGTGGGAATACGGTCGGATTCCCGTGAATCCGGACGGATTCAAGGGAATACGGCGTATTCCCGGGGTGTATTCCCGACCGGATTCCTAAGATTGAGTTCTGGTTGAAATTGAAGCTGAAATCACTGGGGAATACGGGCGTATTCACTGGAATATGGCCGGATTCATCTGAATACGGCCGGATTCCAAGGAATACGGCCGGATTCCCTTGGCTGGACAGAAATTTTTATTTAGCCTGCATAATATGATTTAGCTTGCATAATGTGTTTATATTACTTAATATCTGTTTGATTATTGATATTAAGTTATATACAATGAAATATGAGGATTGATTTGGAATTCTTTTGTATTTCAGATTTGACCACGACTCAATAAAATTAGACCTTTGAGTAGAGCTTGAAACGAGACAGGTGAGTGACTGGTTCTCACAGTTTAAATTGGTGTTAACAATTTAGTTACATCAATTTTAAATAGATTGATATTATTGAGTTATTGATAAGTTGATTGCGATTAAATGATTGATTGCTAGTGACTCATTCCATGATAAGTTGGAATGATAGAGGTCAATTTCGATTGGGTTTAGTTGCTATAGGTTAATCTTTATGGTATTGATGAACATTCGTTGTGAATTCGTCCGTATTGATTAAAGATAGCAATGAACTATCGGTAAAATCTCTGTATTGGCCTGCAGTGGATTATAAGCGTTCTTGGTGGGCCATCCGCGGGCTGAGGGTACCTCAAGAACCACCGATCCTCTAATTTGATTGTTACTATTAGTTGATTGTTGTGAGTTGATTGTTTATGCTAAGTTAGATTGTTGGAATCGTTATTCACTTAGCTTCGTGCTAATCCCCCACCTCACTTTTGCAGGTTAAGTTTGATTATGCTCGGTTGAGAGGTTTTGGTGAAATGTTTGACAAGCTGGCAACTCTTGATTACTTTTGTTGGTTGTTAAACGGTTGTATAAATAACACCCACTAGATTACCTGTTTGTAACTAAATAACTTAATGGTAGTATATGTAATAACTAATCTTTGACATTATACAATGTATGTGTATATGTTGTTGAATGGGATAACGCTTCCAGGTTGTTTAAAAAAAAAAATGTCTTGAAAACATGGGGTGTTATAGTAGGTTACATACTTAGAGTAACTGGTGGCAGTACGTAGCCGATTTTTGTCATTTATCCTAATATATTAGTAATATCACTGTGGGATAGGTATTTAAGAATGCATACAATTTTGACTCAATGTGTATTGTGTGTACCCAACTTATTGTTGTTATTTTTAATACATTTAACTTTCAAAATTCATTTTTTAATATATTTTGTTGAGGTGTCATCTGTTTAACTTGCCATCCGTAGAAGATGACACATCATCAAAAGTACTACATAATACAAAAAAACGATTTTTGAAAGTTGTATGCATCAACTATACCAATTGTAAGTTGGGTACATACACTAGACATTAAGTCCAAGTTGGATGCATTCACAAATACGTATCTCTATCACTATTCAATTCTACTGAAAATGGAGCCAAGTACAATGCATATCTATGCATATATAAGCGAGTAGTAAAAATTGCATCAGAATTTGCCATGTAGGCAAAGTGCCACGTGTCAAACCCTCATAATATTAATTATAATTAATATATTAAATTTAAATATAAGATAACCATATATAATAATAACTAATTTATCTATAATATAAAAGACCTTATAATATTACGATTAAATATTGTTATTTTTAATATGAATATAACTTATCGAGCTATAATCGATAAATGATCAACAAATAAATTAGTCCAAAGTTATCTCTACATCTATACTTACATACGGAAAGAATAAACAAATAACACCCTAAGATTGTTTTACGGATGAAATAATTATAAGCTAGACCCATCAATTATTTCCTTAATAATAAATTAATGTCATTAGTTAAATTCAATTTAATAATTACACTTCCTACCAATGTTTTGAAAACCGGTTGAACCAGTCCGGTCCGACTGGTTCGACCGGAAATAATAGGAAATCCGGCCGGTTAAAATCCGGTTTTAGGCTAAGTTTGACCAGTCAACGAACCGGCGATTTTTCCGATTTTGACCGGTTCAACCGGGAACCGGACCGATTGGACCGGGATTTTGATTTTTTTTTTTTTTAAATGTGTTTTGGCCGGTTTTGGGCCGGTTGATCCAGTCCGGTCCGATCGGTTCGATCGAAACCGGACCCCTCACCAGTCTGATTCGAATTCCGGTTTTAAAAACATTGCTTCCTACATCAATAATTTTTTTTTAGTAATTTGTGTATTAAAAGAACTTCTACAACACAAGTTAAGATGCATTTAATAAACCCGTAATTTTCTTAAAAATCATAATTCTTAATTAATATATGCATACAAATGTAACTATTAGATTGAACTAATGTATATTAAATGTTAATATTGATATTTAAAATTTTTTAACTTCATTAAATACACATTAATATATGTTTCTGTCAATTGTCATCAGATTATTAGTGTCATAATTTGTATTCGATATTGAGCAATCTTAGAAAATTAACAAAAATATATTTTTCATTTAAGATTACCGTGCATCGCACGAGTTTAAATCTAGTAGAACATATATACGCATACATAGAAACTTCAGACATGCATATGTTGAACTGTGACCCGAAGAATTTTACACTTGACTTGCATAATTTACAATGTTCGCAGATACTAACACAAATAAGCATATGATCAATTATTGAATGAATCCACACATACTATTTATGTAAAATGGTGCAACTAATTGATCCAAAACATGAAGCATTCACCTTATCTGGTCATTTTGCTTGCGATTTCAGTATTCAGAACATTGCATTCAGATAATTGAAAAAAGACCTTATTATTCACTTCAATTTGCAACGGATGGAAGATATATCTGACTCTGAGTTGAATGATCAATTCATCAGAATGACTACAATTTATGATCAATAAACAAGATTAGTTGATACATGTTCTGAATTGCAATGCTAATTAAACTTTAGAGTCATAGTATTAGTGGTGATAGTAATATATAATAATAGTAATAATAATTTATTTAATTCACAACATAAATTATTTCGACCAATACTCATTGCCAATTTTTATAATGTTCCATCCATCCCAATTATATATAGACGTTAACTACTCCTTCCGTCCCAATTTATTTATCCACCTTTCTATTTTGGTATGGCCCAAAATAATTGTCATATTTCAAAATCAATCAATCAAAATGCATGAAAATAGGAAATATGAACAGTAATAAATACACTTTTCTCAAACCGTGTGTTCCTTGTCTAGTAATAATAATTTTGGAACGGGGGAGTATAAATATGCACACCGTTTTACACAGTAAACCAATACGGAGTACAAGTTTAGACATTATTACGTTCCATGTTATGTGTTATGCCAGGTTTTTTGTGATTTCAATCATTTATTAAGATTTTCATCTCGCTCCCGATCCCTCATGAATAACTAAAATACCCTTGAAAATATAAAACATTTTTACCCTTTAAGAGACCGTTTTGAGAGACTGAATCAACAAAATTTCCGAATTAAGGGACTGAAATCACAAAGACTCCGACTTAAACACCGGAATTGAAACTGATAACATGCTACATGAACATAAAATATAATTTACTAAAAAATTTATCATTCTCAAACTTAAATACTCCGTACTTTTTTATTGGTAAAAAAACGAGTAGTTATTATAGAAAATAAACTTAACTTTTTAGTACAAAAATTTCCCATATATATGGCCACCAGGGAGTCTAACTGCTTAAGTTGACTTTAAATATTAACCATTGGATCAAACTGACTTTCAATACCAACCTTACGATAATGGATTTACGGTTATGGATTTACGGTTTTGGGAGGTTATGATAATCTGTCACTATCTATTTCTGATAACACGTGTTACTCAATGACTTTCTTATTTGCCATGCCTCATATTTTTATTTTTTAGGAGGAATGCCTCATATTTTATTTTTTAGGAAGCACATTATCCCTCCCATATTTTTAATTTTAAGGAAGCACACTTTACAATCCTCCCACTTTACACACCCTCTTATTTACCCTCCTCCGATTAATTTACCTTTTTATTTTATTGAGTCACTCCCATTTTATTTTTTTATTATTATATTTTTACTTACCTCCCTCCTCCATTTTTTTTTTCATGTCCCTTCAAATCTCTTTTTTTATTTTATTTTTATTAAACTACCTCCCATTTTTTTTTATTTGCCCAAAAAAATGAGACAGACCAAGCTAAAGTAAGAATTCTACGCTCAATGTCAAACTTCCAGCCCCATTTGAAACTCAAAATTCCCAAGCTAAAGCTCCATAAATTAGGAGGCACCAAATTAGGAGGCACTTAAAATTACGGAAGATTTTTATTTTTGACTATTTTATTGGGTATGTTTTTGGGAGGCAACCAAATTAGGAGGCACTCAAATTAGGAGGCAAACCACCATCACCTACAATCTTTTGGAGGTATATTTTTCGAGAACCATCCAAAAATTTAGGGAGGCACACACCTATATTTTTGGGAGGCACTCAAAGAGTTACACAATATTTTTTGGGAGGCAACGAAATATATTTTTGGAAGGGCATTCATAAATACAACAAACTAATTAATTGTTAGATAACCAAGTCATAATGCACAGACTATATTTTGGGAGGCAAATATATTTTTAGGAGGCACTATTTTTTGGGAGCCACTCATAACCATCCAAAAAAATTTTAGGAGGCAAGACTAAGGCACATCCAAATTTGGGAGGCACACATTATATAATTTGGGAGGCACACACTATATATTTTTTGGGAGGCACTCAAATTATTTGGGAGGCACTCAAATTAGGAGGCACACATTATATTTTTAGGAGGCACACAAATTAGGAGTCACTCAAATTAGGAGGCACACACTATATTTTTGGGAGGCACTCAAATTAGGAGGCACGTATAATTTGGGAGTTTTTATTTTTGACTATTTGGGAGGCACACAAATTAGGAGGCACACACCTAATTTTTGGGAGGCACTCAAATTAGGAGGCACATACAATTTTTTGGGAGGCACATACAATTTGGGTGTTTTTATTTTTGACTATTTTATTGGGTATATTTTTGGGAGGCACTCAACTAAATTAGGAGGCACTCAAATTAGGCACACCACCATCACCGTGAGGCAACAAGGTATATTTTTGAGAGGCAACCATCCAAATTTTAGGAGGCACAAGCTATATTTTATTGGGAGACACTCATATTTGGAGGCTCAAATTAGGAGGTACACAATATTTTTTTGGGCACATAGTATATTTTTGGAACACAACCATCCAAAAATTTTATATTTGGGAGGCAAAAAACTATATTTTTTGGGAGGTAGCCATCCACAAATTTGGGGAGTCACACGCTATATTTTTTTGGGAGGCACTGGGAGCCAACACTATATTTTTAGTATCATATTTATATTTTTTAGAGGCACACCATGAGAGCAGGAACCCACTAGATTTTGTTGGAGGCACTCAAATTAGGAGGCACAATCCACTATTTTGTTGGAGGCATATTTTTTTATATAGACACTCCCAAATCAACCTAACTGGATTTTTCTAACCATTTAAGTACTTTCCATTGTAATTTGCCTTTAATTTTAGGTTTCTATTTTATACTAACTATTAGTTCTATCTGTTGAATTTTACCCTACGGGAAGAAACAAACATGAGGTTAACCTCAATAAAACACTCAAATTTTATATATTAACTTTTCAAATTATGAGTTAACCTTAATTAAAAAATGAATTATAATATTATACAATTTATTATTAACATTCAAGTTAAAACTACAAGTATTATATTAACTGAATAAATAAATAAAACATTGGTGTAGAAATGAAATGTGTGAGGTTTTGAACAAATAACTATAACATGTTCTTTATTTTTTACATGTGTTTTTAATTAAACCTTTACTAGTAGCTTCAAATTCAAATAGTAATACTTTTTTAATAGTAGCAACAATGCGGGTACCCTGTTAATATAATGTAAAAAAAAAAAAACTCTCAGCAAGTAACAAATATTGACATTTTAACAGTAAATAACGTAGGTAGACATGTTAGTAGGGAAAATAATTGCTGAATACCTTCTCATCTAATAAAATCATTCCTATCGTAGCAACAGAAGGTAGATTGTAGTTTTCAATTACGCTCCATATTCTAAGTATACGAACCTTAATTCTCCATCGTAGATATTGACAAGCCAAATCATGTAAAAGCTTTTGCCGAAAGCGCATAATGTTGGAGATTGGAGAAGGAGAGATATAAATAACAATGGAAGAAAATGAAATGTGTAGCTCAACAATCGGTAAACCCTATTAATTGTTAAATAAACCATCTTTAGTTGTTAAATAAACCCTATTTAGTTGGATAGATATAAAAATAAAAGTCAAGGTTGTTAGATCTGTTACATTAATATTAATATTAATATTAATATTAATTAATAAATTGTATATATAACAAACTCAAATTTCATTGTTAAACAACCGAAATATATTTATTTGTTTTATAGTTTATTATTATAACATATATTATGTGTTGTCGATATTAAACAATACATAAATATAACAACATTATGTTTTGGCTAGCTAATACAAATAAACCTACTAATTTAACAGCTTTTATACATAACCTTTTTTTATATATGTAACTAATATTTTATTTAACCAAGTCATTTACGTATTAAAATTTTCTTTGTTTGTATTTTGTATGGTTACAATTTGTGTCTACATCGACAAAGATTACATTTATGTTACCAGATGACTAAGATATCAATAATAATAATAATAAACAGGCTATATATAAAATAACTACCAAAGTTCCTTATGATAAAAATGGTAACCATAGGCACAAGTAGAAAAATTCCAGGACAATTTCCCATTCCAGTCACAGGTAAAATTGGATAGAAAAGGCCCAATATAACATTTTGCTTTATTATCATATTTTTTGGAGTCAATCAACGTCAATCAACATAATGTAACTTTCCTTTTTGGAGGCACTGTAACTTTTGCTAATATATTTTTTGAGTCACTCAACATGATGTAACTTTAGGCTTTATAATCCATTTTTTGGAAGGGCCCTCTTTTTTTAGGCAATCATCATTCATCCATTCATCCACTCTTTATATTTGACTACTCTATTATCTATTATCCATTTTTTGAGAGACACTTACTTTATTATATTCATATAACTTTTTCTCCCTTTGGTTTATTATCCAAAGTAACTCAACATTTAACTTTTTGGTTTATTATCTAATAACTGCATGTAACTTCTAAGGGACACGATGTTTAAACCCATGTAATTTAAAATTATGTAAATATTACATTTGGGCCTTTCTACAATCAGAATGCAATAAATGAATTCTTCCTATACCAACAAGAACTTAATTATAAATAATAACAGAATATATAATATATAGAAATACTTGATCGAATATTAATCTTGTGTTTACATGGTTGAACGAAAATAAATAAAGGAAACAAAACTTCATTACAAAAGCATCCTAAGTTTGAAAGGAAAATTAAGTTAGAAAGAGAACAATTTCATTCTATTACTTTCACTTGCTTTATCTTCCTCCGATCTTCTTTATGTAAAAACAACTCAAGAACACATTCTTTACATTCCTGCTAATTCCTTCTTATACTTGTCTTTTGTTGATATTCCTCGTCGATATCCTTTCTTCATTTCTTTTATTGACGCTAAATCTTTACTATCATTTTTCAGTTGGAATTTCATTGCAGAAATCAATGTATTTCTCAATCCGGATTTTGTAACACTTTTCCCATGTTTTACTAATCTTTGATAGAGTTTTGCATCCTTGAGAATTTCGTGGAATGCGAAGTTTTGCATGATAGACTTCATTTTAAGAGTTGCTCTTCTTTCACCATTTCCATTTGTTTTGTTGTCTGAATTTTCTGTGATGTCGCTATCTAAACTCATTAGACTTGCTATGAAATGTGTGAAGTTGGTGTTATTTTTCTTTGAAAAAAATGAAGTAGAAAATGCCCTTCTTTTTTTGAGATATGAAGTTTAATATAAACCACTTCCTTGACTACTTGTATTCTCTATGTATGTAGTGGTGCTGGAAGTTACTATGTTGGAAGTTACATTTCAAATACGATGCTTTCAGTTATTTTATTGTAATTACTTTATGTTTTTTGAGATGTTGCCACATACAATTCAAAGACAATTTAAATATACCCTACATTTCAGGCTTTCAGCTACTAATTTAGTTTTAATATATATATATATATATATATATATATATATATATATATATATATATATATATATATTTAATGAAATGGTAGGGTTACTTTCATTTTAATAAAATTTTTGGGAGACACTTCTCATCAATTTCTTATCGTTTTTCACATTCATTTTAATAAAAAAAATTTTCACTTTCATTTTAATAAAATTTGGAAGACGGAGGTATAAAAACTATGACTTTCATTTTAATAAAATTTGGGGCACCATTTTGCATGGCACTTCTATGCAATTTTGGGAGCACAATTTTGGCAGCACAAAACCAACCAAAGATGACGTTGATTAGTAAATTTGGGAGGCATTGTATGGAATTTTGGGAGGCAGTGATGACGTTGATTAGTAATTTTATGAGGCACCATTTTGGGAGTCACAGTCACTTAAATTTAGGATGGACATTTTGAGGGTCACTTGTATGAAATTTGTATGTAATTTTGGGAGGCACTTAACCAAATTAACCAAATTTAGGAGGCACTCACTCAAATTAGGAGGCAACCGAAGATTTTTATTTTTGACTATTTTATTGGGTATATTTTTGGGAGGCAGTCCTAATTATTTTTGGGAGGCAGTCAAATTAGGAGGCACTGGTACACATTTTTGGAGGCAAATATATTTCTCCGAGTCAACCATCTAAAAATTTAGGGAGGCACACGCTATATTTTTGGGAGGCGGTACACAATATTTTTTGGGAGGCAACGGAATATATTTTTGGAATGGCATTAACTTGATATGTACAAGTCATAATGCACATTATGTATAAAAATAATTGTTTGCATCCAAAAAAATTTTGGGAGGCAAGACTATATTTTCGGAGGCAAGTATATTTTTATATTTTTAGGAGGCAACCATTCAAAAAATTTAAAAATTGGGAGGCACAAGCTATATTTTTTGGGAAGGATTTACAACCATCCAAAATTTTTTAGGAGGCACACGCTATATTTTGTTAGGAGTGACTCAAACTATTATATTTATATTTTTTAGAGGCACACGTACTAGATTATGTTAGGGAGGCATTCAAATTCACATTATTTTTTATATAGACACTCCCAAACCAACCTAAACGAACCTAACTGATTTTTTTTAACTATTTAAGCACCTGTACTTTGCTTTTAATTTTAGGTTTGTACTAAGTATTAGTCAATTAACTTAAATTTTAATTTTAGTTTTCCACTCTATCCGTTGAATTTGACCTTACTATTAAATTTGACCTTACTAGAAAACATGGAAACATGAGGCCAATAAAACACTAAAATTTTATATATTAACGTTTCAAATTATGAGTTAATCTTAATTAAAAAATGAATTATAATATTATACAATACAATTTATTATTAACATTCAAGTTAAAACGAACATTGGTGTAGAAATGAAATGTGTGAGATTTTAAACAAATAACTATAACATGCCCTTTATTTTTTTACATGTGTTTTTAATTAAACCTTTACTATGAACCACTTCATTAACTTATATTAATTTGTATCTCTATCTAGTGGTAATGACATACATTACAAGTTCCATAAAATTCGTATGAAAATTAAAAAAATTAGACCAAACTTGATCCTACACCTAAATAATAAGTGCATCATTTCCTGTTTTTTTATTATTATACTAGATTTTTGACCATTGCTTAAATACGGGTATCAAAAGAAATTACCTTTAAATTATTTGAAGATTAAATATTTACATATGGATGTAGAATAACTCTATCTTCTTTTACATGAATTTTAATTCAAACTTGTGAATTCATATATTGACATAAACTTATATTAGTTGAGATACCATAGTTTTGAAACTCTTAACATAATACATTATGATAAATAGTTCATTACTCCGCGGGTCACATCTATGGTATACTTCATGTAGTTTTTGTATAAATGTAAACAATTTTTTTATCTGGGTTTCAATGGCAAATGCTATCATCATTTTTAATATAGATTTCTCACTCTCGATATGGGCAACGCCCGGGTAATTTACTAGTTATTCTTGATATCGAAAAGCAAATGTTTGACCGACAGAATCCAAAAGTCGAAAAAAACGACACTGTTAACTGAATCTAATTATCAAATCTAAAACGAGTCTTTCCAAAGCATAAACCGACAAACACCCAGTACAATTACCCATGCACAAAGTACAAGTCATCATTACAAACTCTGGAACTAAAAATTACTCGTACCAATTAAATTTTCTACTCCACGTCATCAGTGTAACAATCTCCATCATGAGGTCCAACATTTGATCATCTCGTAAACCCGTTGACCAGTCCAGGTCTATCTGTGACATTGAAACGCCACGATATATATGGAGAATCTCTGTCGTCCACGTCATCCATAAACCTAAACTCATTCACTTTCGCCGGTGCGTAACATGACGGCAGTTTATGTTGTGGAACCCACAAGTTTCCGTTCATCATCGGCTGGTGGTAATGGTGTGTCTCCGCCGTATCGCCGCCGCCACCTGCCGTCACTGTCGCCGCCGCATTTGCTCTCCTTTCTTCCTTTTTGAATCTGATTCCACATGCGTTGCATAATGACTGCATTTTAAATAATTTCGTAACAAAAAACTTCATCAAAAAACCATTTAATTTAATATTATCACAAAAATCGGATTACATAGTATAATAACGTACATTTTTAATATAAATATATAATGTGCATGCAATTTATTATTCAAATTATTAAATTGTATAATGTAATACAATTTCTATTTATTTTCTATGAACAAATTAATTAGGTGAGCTAGGTACAAGAAAGTTCTCAATGTATAGAAAATAAAAAGGTTATAGACATTAAATACATGGAGTTCACAGAACTTATATCTACTTCTAGCAACATACATTTTATATATTCAATTTTTTTATTGTGTTAAAAACATACATACAAATTTTTCAAAATCTAACGATATTTACAAGTTAAATACATTCTAATTAAAAGTCATATATAACTAGGGTAAATTACCTTAGGGCCCCGGGGGCCATTTCTCCAAAGAGGAGTAGAAGTGGTGTCACAATTAGCACATCGCCTTAAAAGTAAAGACTCAGAGGCACCATTAAAGTCGTTGAGAGGTAATTTCTGCGAATTCGAAGATTGCAAAATATCCCAATTACAATAATTAGAGGACCAATTAGACGACGTTCTTTTTTCATAATGATGATCCACGGTTAGACGAGTGGATGGTGTACCTAAAGAAAGTGTACAATCAACAACAGAATTATTAGTAGGAGATTGTGATTCTTCATTATAAGGCATTGGATACACCATTACTATATTATTTGGAATGTTTTTTTTTGTGTGTGTGTGTGTATGTGTGTGTGTGATTATACTAAGAGATGGGATATATTATAAAGAGAAGATGGGGTAGTAGTAAGAAGTAAGTAGTAAGAAGATGAAATAAGAGTCAAGTGTGTTGACAGGGAAGCACGTTATGGTGAAATTGTAAAGTGAAGTTTTTACTTGGATTTATAGGAGAAGACATAGGGGAGTTAAAGTTACGTACTTCTCAAAAAACACCCCGATTTTGGGGAAAGAAAATCTATGTTTGTATTCTTTGGAATCATCATGACATGTACGTAATTATACAATGCCATATGATGACAAGCGTGTATGATTATTACATTAATAATCAATGTGAAGATAAAAATGTCTAGGATAATCTGAATGAAACTGCTAATCTATATCATGTGTAACGTTCTTAAGTAATGGTAGTGGTTGATCAGTTCAATATCAATTGATGTTGGTAATTTTAATGTAATTAGGATTATTCGAGACCAAATTGTATTTCAAGTTAAGTTATAAATACGTATAACAGAATGAATGAGTCTCTTATTCAAAGGCATGCACCTTTTGTGAAATGCGTGTATGGTCGTTAAATTAATTTCCAAAATCGATTATATATATTATTACCCCCATCCCAAAAATATTGTCCAGTTTTGACTTTCTAAAGTATTTCCTTTTCAACTTTGACCTTAAATATTTTTGTTTGTAACGGAGGTAGTACATATTTAGCACATAATCATTCAGTCTCTTTTATAACTTACGTAAACACAACATAATCCTTTTGCCACGCTCAACATTCTCTGATAGTCTAATATGATATTGTGTGATATTTTGAATTATCCCAATAAGGATTTAGTGATACCCATACACTATATGCATGGTTGAAATAGTTTATTGTGAAAATAATTATATACGATTCAAGAATTCGTTCACATTTTTCATAACACCATGTTTCCCATTTCAAACAAATCCAACATTTCTGACTTCTAAAAAAATAAAACAAGTTATAACACATCATGCATGTATAATTTTCTAAAGCCATGAGCTTGAATTTTTAAGTCGTTCATCACTTATAACCGTAAATCATGTTCCATTAACAGTATAACTTAACTTATTTGTTGAGTATATGATTCTAATTACCTATAATAGCGCGATTTGAAGATTATGTAATTTGGGTAACAAGTCACTTGGTGAATAAGGTGTATTTTCCTATTTAAATAGGAGCTAGGTTTTTGGTGAGGAGGTTGAGAGAACAGAGAACAAATGAGAGTCGTATTGTGATTCTCCTTTTGTCACGTGTAGTGAGTCTTCGATGATTAATAACGTCGAGGGCGGCTCCGTTATTGTAATTATTGATCGAAAGGTATATATGTGAGGATATTTAAAAGTTTGAGACCAATGTACATTATTGTAATATTTTCATATCTATTGAAGGATTTACATATTAATGTTTAATTGCATATTACCCTATTCTGTGATAAAAAGTATGCTCAGCAAATAGCAGCCAATCCTTGCTTTTATGAACGAACATAATACCTTGATATTGATTGTCATTTTACAAGAGAAAAGGTGCAAGATGGTTTCTTACAAACTGCACACATTCCTACTTCCTTTGCGCGTCGGGCAGAGTCTAGCATTCCTTTTTGATTAACAAGTCGGGTCGGAAGAGCCTCCAACTTGAGGGGAGGATGTGGAATATAATGCTAAAAGTCAAAGTCTATACCCGTATTGTAAATATTGAAAGATTAGGGGTCAAATTATAACTTATTAAATGTTTGTTAAGTTTGTTAATTAGGCGGTTCTCAAGTAGTTAGTGTAGCAGAGCTAGTTCATGTATATAATAATGTAATACCCTTCATTTAAGTTTAATGCAATCAGTTGAGATTATTCTCTCAATTTTGTGTTCTTGATTCTTGTTAAACAATGAATATATTTGCTTCCGCTTCTCATATATGAAGTTGATTGAACGATGCATGTTGATGAGGTGAGATTCAAAGATGAAGAGACTTGACCTGTCAAGTATTTTGATCATGGAGGTTTCTTGTGTAGAAAGTCTTCCTTACATTGAGATTGTTAAGGGGGTGTGTTCTGAGAGAAAATGTGACATTATAAGATAAAGTCACGCTCATTATCGTTGAAGATGAGATCTACATCTTCAAGAAATATTGAGACGTTATATTTTAATATTTTTCATATATAGTGGATGTTTATTAAGTGGCCTATGAGTCTTTTGGTTTTTACTCTCCATTGAAAGATTTTTCATGTAAAAAGTGTGTGTTATGTTTTTTCCGTTTGGTATGTTGATTATTAGCTTTATACAAGGTTGTGTGATTTTTTGTTGTGATGATCGATCAAAACAACCTTATCCATGTAATACAAAATTGTGCAGTTGATCGACGATCTCTTCAAATCCAATATGAAAAAGTTTATCTATTCGACATCCGTATTTAGTATGTTGATTAGATCAACTTTTCTGTAAATCGTTGAGCTATATATTAGATTAACAATATAGTGACATTTAAATTGCATAGTGTCGCTCAATGTATCTTATTTTAAGCTTGGAAGAACAAATTAACGTAGTTGTTCAAAAGAAAGAAAGAAAAAAAAGAAGCAATCAGTATGTTTTTTTTTTTTTTTTGAGCTACATAATACTACCTAGAGATGGCACCCGCGGGTCGTGGGTCTGAAAACGCTAAACCCATCACCCGCCCGTGACGGGTTTTTGAACCCATCACCCGCCCATGACCCACCAACGGGTTTACTTTTTACACCCATACCCGCCCGTGACGGGTACCCACGGGTCGCGGGTAACCCGCGGGTTTATGAAAACTATGCTTTTTTATTTGTATATGAACTGTTTTATTATATATTGTTCAAATTAACCACTATATATAAATATATGAAAGTTAAAACTATATGAAACTATGAAAGTCACATTACAAACCTCACAAAAAATAGAGTAAAACAATCGGTTTTACTGGTTTTTTTCGGGTAAACCCGCGGATATACCTAATGGGTCTGTCGGGTTCGGGTGACGGGTTTACCCGTGGGTGACATATCATACCCGTTACCCGCCCATCACCCGCCAACGAGTATGATTTTAAACCCATCACCCGCCCGTGGGTAAAATTTTATGGGTTTACCCGCCCGTTGACGGACGGCTACCCGCGGGTTTACGGGTTTTCGGGGAAAATTGCCATCCCTAATACTACCTCCGTCCCATTTAAAAAAGAAGCAATCAGCAAGTAGTTTTAGGATTGTCCTCCAACTAAACTTTTTACCAATTAAATATTAAATATATCCAATAAAGTCTTTTTTGATTGATTAAATATCAAAGTGGACATTTATAATGGAACATCTCAATATAGTAATGTGATGGAAGGAGTAACCATTTAAAATTAAAACTATACAAAAAAAGAAAGAAGTATTTTGCCGCAACGAGTCTAAATACTCCCTCCGTCCCAATTTTATTGTCACCGGATAAAAAGACACGCAGTTTAAGAAAATATAACTATCTCTCTCTTACTTTTTGATAAAATGACAGTTTTACCCTCTACTTTTTACCTATTTTTTTATCTTATATATATACACTAGGGGTAAAAAAGAACTTTATTTCCTTAAACTTTTTATTTATGGAAGTGGACAATTAATTTGGTACACCCCAAAATGGAAATAATGGACAATAGAAATGGGACGGAGGGAGTACATATTAACGTGCTTTTCTATGCGGGTTTAAAATATTAACGGTTACAAATAAGATGAAGCAGTCGATTGGAATGGTCAAAAGAGGGCACGTGAGCATGGGAACAGTCTCCCAGGGGATCTGCTCTTCTCCAATCACGAGGTACAAACCCTCATCTCTCACCAAAATAAACGAAATTTAATTTTACATTACAATAATTTTCTTTTTAAAAAAAAAAAAAACCATGTAATCTAAGGTCGATGAGTTTCACTCATACCGTTAGGACAAAGTCCCTTTAGTTGCAATAAATAAATATAAACGTATAAGAAGTGATTAAAATAACTTTGCGGTAATTAAAATACGTGGAGTGATAAACTGATAATGATCACAAAAACTACTGTTGTTAAAGAAGAGCTCGGGGTCATGGTGGTCAACATCACCATAGTGATGGTGTTAGGGTAGTGATCAGTTTGACTATAGTGATCTCAAAAGAATATAAGTAAGTAAGTAACATCTCATACCGTCTTCCGCGGGTTAGGACCCAATACCGTCTAAGACGGTGTATGAGGGAGGTATAGATGTAGACAGCCTTACCCCTACCCTGAGGTAGAGAGGCTGCTTAGAGTTCTACCTAAAGGTAGAAAGGGACCTCCGGCCTTTTGCAGGGGATGAGATTCGAACCCTTGACTTCTTGTTCGGAAGCAAGGGACTCAGCCACTAATCCAACCCTGCTGCTTCTTAAAAAGAATATACATTATACATACATATATATAATTTCATAAATAATATGATTTTGTTTTTGGAAATAAAAGAAAAATAAGTTTGATTGCATCAAAATTAATCATGTACGTGTTATAATATTATCATTCAACTATAGTGCCTCATATTGGTGATTATTGTTTTTTGCTTAGGCTCTTCAAAAATTTACATGGCTATACGCACTATATTATATGCTATTATTGAATTACTAACGTCTATTAGATGCAATCTGGCAAAATACAGGGGCTGATCATTGATGCCTGAGGACGTCCAATCGACATCAATTATTCTCCTCCTCTACAAACACAACAACAAAAGTTGGAGGAGCCACCCACAATGTTCGTACCGTGTCTAGCAAGGTCGGAACTACATTATAGCTAGCAGTGGCAAATAACACCGGTCAAATAAGTCGACTTTGTTGAAAATTTTAGTTCTTTAAGGGTGCTACCATGATCATATTTAGACGGTACATTTCACTATTTGAATAAACTTAATAAAATAACAAGTGGAGTGTGCTTCAAAATTTTATGTCATCGGTAACTAACTTTTTTGAGTACGTCTAATGCCTATCCATCACGTGAAAAACCAATGGTTGGCCGTTTGTCCCACCAT
This sequence comes from Helichrysum umbraculigerum, assembly GCA_949592205.1. Taxonomy (NCBI): domain Eukaryota; kingdom Viridiplantae; phylum Streptophyta; class Magnoliopsida; order Asterales; family Asteraceae; genus Helichrysum; species Helichrysum umbraculigerum. The sequence continues at coordinate 16,645,970 of CATIUR010000007.1, read as the reverse complement.
CACCTTTTGACGTACTATATATTATTACTAGACTTTAAACTCGTGTATACACACGGGCCGTTGATTTTTGATATAAAATTTCATATATAATATATTGTTTCTAATAATAAAGTGTGTAAGTTAATATGTATATTAAGAATTTAGTTAGATTCATGATAATATTACCTTATGTAAATGGATTAATATAAGTAGAGATTAAAGAATTAAAGTTTTGAAAGTTAGTGAAAAAAGTTTCATTATTATAAGTCTATATTAACCTTTTCATGTAATTTTATTTTTAATCGATGAATTAATAATAGAAATATTACATATCGATTTGGATAATGTTTCAATTAATGAATTAAATTTCTTTTATGTGAGTGAGTAGTTGATTAAAAAAAATATCTTTTTAATAAGTTAGAGATCTTAATTAAAATTTATTAAAATTAAAAGGACTTAATTGATAAATCACAAAGAGGTTTTTAAAAGGTGATGATATTTTCCTTCTTAAAATATTTTGTTTATGTAATTAATTTTTATTTTAATAAAGTAAAAAGAAAGGATAAATCAAAGAGAGTCGATTGAAATTGCAATTCGATATGATGACGTCAGAAACATGATTCGTTTATATAATTTAAGATATTCTTTAATTTTCAAAATACATTCATGTTATTTTTATGTGTGTAGCAAAAACGTACACACGGAGTATAAAATAAGGCTATACATATATAATCTGGAAGCTATTTTCCATTGTCTCGTTCACAAAATTGTATAGAATTTGATGAAATTAAAATTTCAATTCCATTATATAAAAATATTTGACCAAAGAGGGCATAGAATCCACAACATATATATGACATTTAATTACCTTTTTCTAACGATTCTTATAACAACTACTTCCTTCGTCTCAGTTAAAGTGTCCACTTTAACTATACACAAAGTTTTAAGATTATTCATTAACTACATTTTCACCAATCAACTAACATATCTACCCACTAAAGTCTCTTTTGATTGGTTGAAACATTTAAGTGGACACTTATTTGAAACAATTCAAAATAGTAATGTGGACACTTATGATAGGACGGATGAAGTAGTAGTTTATTAATTCTGGTACCTAGTTTTTTTTTTTATCACAAATTTCTCTTTAAAAAAAAACACAAAAGAACAAAACTAACAAGTGGAGTCAAAAACGAAAAGAGTTAATAAGATGGTATAGAGATTTGTGAGCTTTTTACGAACAACGATTTCCAAAAGATGCCCTCTTTTTTTACCAAGATTTTTGTTATAACCGATAATAATCTCGTCTCATTTGTTGTTGTACCCTCTAGTCATTTTAACCCCCACGGATGTTCACCGTCCCAATAATATTATTCCTTTTTTTTTATGCACCTGCAGATCTTACTGTCGTTCTCATTTTTTATTTCTGTTACCGATGCCAAATTTAACCTCATACGTAGAATCCATGAAACATAAAGTTTTAGGTTTATATGTGAGCTAAAAATATGATATCATCTGCTAATTAAATTACTTCTGTTTACAAATGCATGGCAGATGTTGTGATACTTTTTTAAAATCGTTACATGTATAGATTAGCAATGTATTTTTACTTTTGTTCAGAAGTAGATAACTAACCGTTTTCATTATCAAGGTAGGTAATGGTGTAACCACCCCCAAGAGTATCCCCGCTGGAGTTACCCTGAGATATACACCACAAGCTTAAGATTTTGGTCACCCCCGGGGATTAGTCCAGCTATCCCCGGAGTCGAACCTGCAGGGTAGCCCCCGCGTGAAAAGATTCCCTGACACCGGTCAGCTTGGGAACAGTGCCTGTCGGGGTCAACGCATTCCCCGTTGGACAGAAGCATGGATTCCAGTCGACCCCCGCAGGGTAGCCCCCGCGTACAAATATTCTAAAGGGTATATAAACCCAATAATAACACAAAAGGAGACATGATATCTTTATCATCAGAATCAAGAGATAACAAAGGGCAGCAACCCTTCTCTGCTCTCATCTCCCTTTCATATCTATAATCAAGATGAGCAAGCTCATCATCATAAAACTCATCTCTTAGATGGTAATAAACCGATCTTACCACCCTTCACCGCTTGATCACCGGTTCCTAGGGTTAACCACGTAATTCACGGAGTGTAACGATTCGGACCAACCCAAACTCGCACTCAAGCCATCCGACGCTTGATCAAATGGTGCCATCCGTGGGACACGCAACAATATGTCTCGCGTTCTTACCTTCAAATGGCTAAAGCGGGTCAGATCTGACCCGATCCGTAAGTTTCCTACTAATCTTCTTAAAAGTGCAATTAATATGCTGAGAAACATAAACATACATGTATGAATGTTTTGTTGCAATTTACCACTACTAGTGGAGGCCCGTTTTTCCTGTACAAAATGGAAAGAAATAAGTCCACTACATCGATTTTGACAAAGATATTTTAATCTTCCAGAAAATCCACCTGTGGTTGCAACAAATTCATACATGTGCATCGTAATTTTTTATTATTATTATTATTATTTTTTTTTAAAAAGTCACTTTCTGACTTGATCCACTATATCTTCAAATTAATGCATAACCATTTTAAATTTTTTGTTCTATAAGAATAAAAAACTAATGAGCATCGATGTGAATTAATTGTTTATATCGTCAGATGTACCAACACATGAGCCAAAGGTGATTAACTTTTTAAAAAAAAAGAAGAAGATAGATGTACATCATTGTGTACATAGAGTACAAGTATGTGAAAAGGAGCAATTTTGATGCTTAAAAGCCCTGCTTTCACCTGTGTTTCTATTTGCTTGTCAGCAAGAAAAATTGGAAAGGTACATGTACCTACAACACACCTTCAATAAGTTTTCACAGTTTGTCATTCTAAAACTTCTACAAAAAAAATAAATAATAAAAATAGTTTGAGCTCATATTTGGCCAAAAACAAACGTCTCTGCTTCGAGGCTATTAAAGAAGTGATTTCAATAAGCATTGAAACTGTAACAACTTTTTTGCATTTCAATCCGGCTACACTCGGGTGACACAATACTAATTAATTAACCATTTTCCTCATTGATAACATGAGATCTACAAACTACTAGTAAAAGTTTTGTAGATTCCTTTAAAGGTAGATGTACATCATTATATGCACAAGGTACAAGTGTAAATGTTTTACTTTATGCTTAACTATCTGCTTTTGCATTTTATTTCCATTTGTTAATTAGCAAATAAAAAAATATATACAAATACAATAGCCTTTGGTACAACTTAAATGTATATAACTTGTTTGTTTATAAAAACAAAATTGGGTACAAGTACCCAAAAACACAAGTATAATCAAAGTATTAGAAACTATATAAAAGTACAAAAGTTATCAAAGTTTCTTTTTTGTCCATAAGTCAAAAGTTGAAAAACTCAAAAGTCATCCCTGACATGTTATTGTTCCAAGATATGTTGCCAGAGAATATATTGAAATGCGGGATTACCGTCTATCCTGCAGCCTATCGCGGCAATCCCCTGGCCGCAGCCTATATTGGCAATCCTTGGCCGATGCCTACCGCGGCAATCCCCTGGCCGCAGCCTATATTGACAATCCTTGGCCAATGCCCATCGCGGTAAATCCCTATCCGCAGCCTATATTGGCAACCCCCGGCCATTGCCGATATATCGCGGCAATCCCTAGCTGCAGCCTATATTGGCAATCCTTGGCTGATGCCCATTGCGGCAAATCCCTAGCCGCAGCCTATATTGGCAACCCCCGGCCATTGCCGATATATCAAGGTAATCCTTAGCTGCAGCCTATCGCGGCAATCCCGAGCCGCAACCTATTCGAAAATCCGTGGCCGTAGCCTCTTTGGCATCCTTAACCGTGGCCTATATCAACAATCCTTCGCCGTGGCTTATATCGGCAACCCCCAGGGATCCCTGGCTCGTAGTCTTATCGGCAATCCTCGGCTGGCAGACCCTCGCCCAAGTCGTGGCCTTTATCGGAAATCTTTTGGCACCGCTTTCCATATTTAAATTCTCGACCATCATTCTTTTCAGCTTTGAGCTTGATTTCAACGCCACTAAATAATTTCGCAACATTGAAATGGGGGCTATAATAGTGCAATGATGATGTCATTCGCACGCTTCCACTCATCTAATTTGGGTTAATACTCCATTGATGTTGCCTACCCGATTGGCCTGATCCGGCTAGCTCGTTGGCCGGAACTCATTCATGTAAAGGTGGCACCCTCGATATGTGGACCCGGCTACAAGTAGTCCGTGATCCCACTTGGGTCTGAATCGTGATCGACTTCAACCCCGTTGGGGAACCAAATATAACCCCATCCATAATTAAATTAATTCAAAAGGGTGCCATCAAATGACATACCATACTCCGGTATTGGATGAATACCCACAAGACATGCCGAATAATTCCAACCAAGACATGCGTGAACTATTCACCTTTAAGCTCTAAATTGAGCTCTAACTATGTCATCCAGCTTTAAGCTATTCATCATCGCTTTCAAGCATTGGGATATCCATCATTTGGCTCTTCAGCTACGCCTCTTCGGGTGTGATCACCCCCAGGTATCCCATCCAGACCCCGGAGGGTAGACCCATAATAGCACAACGCCCAAGTATGGTGATCCTCTAAGGATTTCCCTATAGCAAGTTCAACATGGTACTTGATAAAGCTACCATCCTGAACTTAGGGGAGTGGTACTGTACTATCACTCGACCCATATAAATTGTTGTGCAAATATTAATGTTCTTGCAGGTTAAAGGTATTACAACCATGAGGACATCCCTGGGGGCATACTTCCTATGGCGCAAGTTCTAAGCGCCAATACGCCCGATATTACTACACTGAGGATACCCCTACGGCCAAATCTGTTCTGAGGGAGATGCCCAAGTGCGCTAAAGTGCCAGGTATTACCACCATACCACCATGAGGACATCCCTAGGGATATGCCCTCCCTAGCTCAACGTGCGAGCATGCTGGCCTGCCAGGGATTTTCCCTGTAAGCTCTCTAACGAGGTATGTTAGAATTATATACGCACATATATATGTAAGGCCATTTTGTTTTAAATAAATGAAAATTCTTCTTGCAAATAAGGATCTGAATAAAATCCTAAGAAATATTATGCCCAGGGATAACCTGTGTCGAGGGTACACCTCTGCCACGTAGATGGTGTTGAGACATAGATTGTGACAACAGATCTAGCTTGAAATAGGACTAGTGTAATTATTATTGTGTTTGTATATTGGTTTGGATTTGTAAAAGAATATTTGTTTTGTTAGTAATATTCGTTAAACATATTATTGTGTTAAGTTAGACGAATTATTAAATACGAAATAAATACATTCTGTGCGAGTCGAGTTCTCAGGTCGCGAGACTAACGAGCCGAGATGAGAACTGAACTCGTGGACACAGATAGGCATAACGAGCCGAAGCATAATGGGCTTGGGCTTGCAGAACGAGTCGAGTCAACTCGCAGGCCCAGCGGCAGCGAGTTGAGACGACATATTTAATGTTTTTCAATCGTGAAAAACATAACACTTTTGATACTTTTGCATATTCCAAACCTGCGATTCCAGCAAACCAGAGAAAACATAACCTACGACTAGGTTTTGACGATTTATCGTTTAAAGCTAAGTCTTACAAAACGCAATACGAACATATTCGTTGTTAGTAAGATAACACCGTATTGAGGGATTCCGCACCTTAATACTACAGATAACGAAGTTATCGATCCTAAAACTAGGGGACTTACAGATGGCATGTTACAAACCCTAAGAAATATTAGGCCCAGGGATAACCTGTGTCGAGGGTACACCTCTGCCACATATAAGGCATGTTCAAAGCCCCAACAATAAGATACTCAAATGTATGTCAAAAATCTGGCTACCTCCAGTTTGGGCCTGATCATCCCCTGGAACTCGTATTTGCACTCGGCTTTACTGCCCATAAACGAAAATGTAAATGGTCAAAATAATTCATATCAAATACTTGCGCAAATCTTAATGCCAAGAAAAGTTTGGCCTGCATTGGTCAAGCCATCTCATCCTACGACAATCGCCCGAGGCTTGCCAGCATAGATTGATGGGATGGTCCTACCCTCGCGGGAGGTGCCTTCTAGCCCTCCCCTGGTAGAGATCCCCCGGGGCTACCAAGTCCAAGGGGTTGATCCGAAAAGTTGCCCCATGCCGAGCAACGGTCAAGAGACCTGCTATCCAGCAAGATGTCAACCGCTTTCAGGCAATCTAGACTTGCCAGTCATGACAAACAAACAAACAAGCGCATATAATATTTACACATGTCGAAAAGGCGAAAACAAAATAACTGAATTAAATGAACCCTCAGGAGGTCAACAGTTGAAATGTGGGAACCCTCAGGGGCCACCAGCTGAATTAAAGGAGCCCTCAGAGGTTAACAGCTAAAATGTGTGAACCCTCAGGGGTCACCAGCTGAATTAAAGGAACCCTCAGAGGTCAGAAACTAAAATAAAGCAACCCTCATGGGGTAACAGTTGAAATAAATGAACCCTCAGAGGTCAACAACTGAAATGTGATGACCCTCGGGGGTCACCAGCTGAATTAAAGGAACCCTCAGAGGTCAGTAACTGAAATAAAAGAACCTTCGAGGGGCAACAGCTGAAATAAAGGAACCCTCAGAGGTCAACTGAAATCAACGAACCCTCAGGGGTCAGCAACTAAGGTCTCGTTAACTGTGAGACCTACATCACTTACTATCTTTGTGAAAGCTTAACAAGCTAACCCTTAAGGATTGGTCGTCAGTATATTGTTAGCTGAGTGACCCATAATAAGTTCAACATGGTACATGATAGAGTTACCATCCTGAACTTGGGGGAGTGATAGTGTATTATTACCTAAGTGTGTCTAATAGACCATCATGCAGGTCAGTTGTGTTACCACCGTCAGGGTATCCTTGGGGTGAGGCCTTCCATGGTGCATCTGTCAAAATCACTGACCTTTCAGGATGTCCCTAAGATCATGCTTCTGTAGCGTAATGTTCAAATACGCTGACCCTTCAAGTATTACCACTATCCGGATATCCCTAGGGTTAGGCCTTTCATGGCGCAATGTTCAAATGCGCTGACAATTAAAAATAATAGGGCAAAGCTATAACACCCTGTATCTGCACCATATGCCTAGGGTCAGACAGAGCAGACTGGTGAAATTGCCCTACCATGGTAGGATGTGCCATCTAGCCTTAGGGGTAGCAGAGATCACCCCCTAAGTTATGTCTCATAGGGGTTGATCAGAAAGGTTGCCTCACACATAGCGTCAACCCGAAAAAAGGGACGTCAAGATAACCTCATAGGGGTCAAGATATCCACCATCATCGGGACGTCAACCCGACAAAAGGCAGTCAAGACCTGCCAAGTTACAACAACGAAATAAAATGAAAACGCACACGAATGACAAAACTAATATGGAAAGATCAAAGGATCGCCTCCCAAGGGATAACTCCGCTATGCGAACAACAAACATGCTTTCTTGAGGGATGTACCTCTGAGCATTACCCCGGGACCAAATCATACATGGGATGATAACTATATCGGATCTTACCACCCAACTTGACTAAGTTAGGGTTATAACAGTGATTGTAGAGTAATTATCCGATCCTTTCCCCATTGAGGAATGATATAACCACCCCTCAGGATACCCCACATGTGAGCTACCCTTCAGGGTACCCCCAGGGATAAACGACGAATACCAAGGCAGGCTATCCTGAAAAACAGCCTTCATGCTCTGAATACCCCTGACATGGGTGATTCGAAAATCGTGCATGATAGCAAAAATATATTCAAGTCAACTCATCAACCCGATTACTTATCGGGTAAAAGCAACCCCGACCAACACAATTTCCCACAAGATTATGGCCGTTGGACCGGAAAATGTAAAAGGCCATCCCTTGAGGTATAAAAGCCCATGGGTAAGCCAAACGCATTATTCACCTTTGGATATAGAACAGCTCATCCTCTCCAAGTAAAAGCAACACAATCGAATTTTCACCACCTGGTTTACACAACTCGGGTTAAAACAGCAACTGTAGTGTGAAGATCCAATTCACCCCCAAACTTAATTAATCCTTGTGCACTTAAGTAATCTATTACTTGATCAAGTTGCATGAACAAGACCTCTCACACTGTGAGGCCATAATAAGTTCAACATGGTACTTGACGAAGTTACCATCCCGAACTTGGGGGAGTGATAAGGTATTATAACCTAACATAAATGAGTCGTTTGGCAAAGACCAATTATTGAAAAAGTGGTTGCTAATTATATATTTTGTTGGTTAATGGTGTTACCATTATCAGGATACCCCTAGAGGCATGCCTCCCGTAACACAATGACTAGGGGCAGCAACATTAAAAGTTTTATCACCATCAGGATATCCTAGGGCAGGTCTTACATAGCACAACAATTGACTGTGCTGACACCCCCCCCCCCCCCCCCCTTCCGATATTTCCATCATCGGGATATCCCTAGGGGCTCCCCTGAAAAGTAACAATATAAAAAAGAATAAAAGAGCATGCTGATATAGCATAGGCATGCAATGACCTCCTGGTAATCCATAGGGAGAGTGCATCCTCAGGGATTAGAAGCACAGTTGAGGAGTTCGACCTCCCAATTTGCATGAAATTGACAAGTCAAACTGGGGGGACTTAATGGTGTAACCACCCCCAAGAGTATCCCCGTTGGAGTTACCCTGAGATATACTCCACAAGCTTAAGATTTTGGTCACCCCCGGGGATTAGTCCAGCTATCCCCGGAGTTGAACCTGCAGGGTAGCCCCCGCGTGAAAAGATTCCCTGACACCGGTCAGCTTGGGAACAGTGCCTGTCGGGGTCAACGCATTCCCCGTTGGACAAAAGCATGGACCCGGGTCGACCCCCGAGGGTAGCCCCGCGTGAAAAGATTCCCTGACACCGGTCAGATTGGGAACAGTGCCTGTCGGGGTCAACGCATTCCCCGTTGGACAGAAGCATGGATCCCAGTCGACCCCCGCAGGGTAGCCCCCGCGTACAAATATTCTAAAGGGTATATAAACCCAATAATAACACAAAAGGAGACAGGATATCTTTATCATCAGAATCAAGAGATAACAAAGGGCAGCAGCCCTTCTCTGCTCTCATCTCCCTTTCATATCTATAATCAAGATGAGCAAGCTCATCATCATAAAACCCATCTCTTAGATGGTAATAAACCGATCTTACCACCCTTCACCGCTTGATCACCGGTTCCTAGGGTTAACCACGTAATTCACGGAGTGTAACGATTCGGACCAACCCAAACTCGCACTCAAGCCATCCGACGCTTGATCAGTAGGTAATATACTTGTAATAATATGTCGATGTAGGTTTCGGGATTAGAGCGGAACAAACAACTAACAACAATATTTCTTAACAAAAATCAACCCAAACAACACTCGTGTAATCGAAGTTACACTCATAAACAATAAATTTATAGGTAATTGCTAACATAATAATATAGCAATTAAAACAAAGCAACAAGATACATATAAGAACAATACGATACACGGATATAACGTGATTATGTTTGACTCTGATATTGCAGATCGGTTTAGTCCACATGGCCAAAATAGAAAGTTTCATTCATTATTTTCGAGCTAAGGATTGCAATTACATAAGGTTAGAATTTGCACAACAATAAAATTAGCTTTCTAGTCGATTTGCGGTTCTATACAATCGAGTCTTGATTTCAGACACAAAATCCAATTCTATTTCTTCGGGTCAATTTGAACTTCACATTTATAACAATAGGTAAAATAATTCATAAGCACATTACGTACATTGAAAAAAACATATGTAAAGTACATTGCTGATCATTACACTTTTTATCGGACATCACTACTATGATAATAAAATCGATTTGTTACCTCCCTTGTAACAAAAGTGAAAGTACGTTAATAATTTATGCCTTTAACCTATACTAAAAACTTATTACCTTAGGGCTTAAGCTATAAACGATGCGTTTATTTCATATGGTTTCTTGTTTTAGGTTGTAGTTTAGTTCATTTTATTTGTTAAATATTGGTATAACAAGACAACAAGTATTTAGGCATATCTATCTAGATCAATTTAATACTACGTAGCTTAGATGCATAAAAAATGAAGTTATTGTATTTTGTTAGCTACGTACTAGACATGTATGTTCCAAAGTCACTAACCTACCATTTTTATTACTAGAGTAGGCTATTAAACCGGAAACCTCGTGCTAAACTTTTTTAACAAAGGTCGGTTTTACGTGTTAAGTTTGCAAAATGTTGACTGCGTCTTTTGCTACATGTCAACCATGTCATTTAGTTACACAAAAATACCCCAATTACTTTCATTCTTCTGAATCAACATCAATATAATAATCAACCGAAATATCTGTAAATCTGTTAGGCATCGTAAGCAGGGGCGGTACTAAGGTGGGGGCAGTGGGGGCGGCCGCCCCCACCCGATTTTCGGGAAAAAATATTTTTTTAAAATTTTATAGGTTAATTTTGTAAAAAAAAAATTATGCCCACACGTAATTTTAAAATTTAAGGTTAATTTTATAAGATATTTTTATTATTTTGAATTCGCCCCCTCGTTAATTTTTTTCTGGTACCGCCACTGATCGTAAGTATGTTCATAATTAATCCCAAATATATGTACATCTCTCAAGAATTAATCTCAAATCGGTAAACGGCAACGGCGTTCATTTTCGTAGATCGACGATCATATCCGGTTTAAATCGGTCACCGATGAATAACAAAACATTTTGGATAACTAGGGCTGGAGAATTATGGTGGGTGGGGGTGGACAAACGTTTAAAAATGAATTTTTTTTCACGCATTGAAGGAAAAATGACGATGACGAGATAAAGAAATGGGAAAAGGGAAATTAAGACTACTTTTTTGGTTTTATTGATTGATTTCGAGGATGGCCTAAAGAATGTTTGCTTTTGGTCAAATAAAAGTCATATTAAAAAATATCTCTATCTCTGTATATACTAATTGAGAAGTCTTTTATTCTATATAGCATGCTTTTCCTTTTTGACACCTAAACAAATATTCTACGTGTCAACATTTCTTATACTTGCTAAAATTATTTTACAATATCATTCAAATCAATAATTTTAGAAGGTAATTAGTATTTATTAAAACATTCATAAATTTTACAATTATGGAAGTTCATTATTATTATACTCCTTCCATCTCAATTTAATTGTCCTCAGACAAAAAATACGCAGTTTAAGAAAATACAATCATCTCTCTTACTTTTTGGTAAGATGACAGTTTTACCATCCACTTTTACCTACTTTTTTGTCTTACATGTATACATTGGGGGTATAAAAGAACTTTATCTCATTATTCTTATTTATTTATAGAAGTGGATAATAAAATTGGGACATCCATAAAAGGAAGACGGAATAAAATTGGAACGGAGGGAGTATATAGATTCATATATAATTATATTATTGATGTGATGTAAAAAGTCATGTTTTTACGCACATATTTCCTCACTATTTGACCTAATATTTGATGAAAATATTTGATTTAAACATTTATTTACATAAATTCATCAAAGATGTCAAAATATAGGCATTGCATTAAAAAATCATTAAAAACGTCCAAATAACGTACAAAACAAAGCAGATTACTTTAAAATTGATTCTTCCACTTTTTTGGTTAATTTGTGATACACCTATCTTAGTAATCCCATATGACTTCACAGGTAATTACGAGAGTAGAGAATCAAGAATCGTGCAAATCGGATGAAGAACGTGGAAGATAGAGCCGTCTGAAAACAAACCTAAAGCATTCCATGTATGCCCGACCTAGAGACATCCAAATTATACCAATTTGGTTCATTAGCGTAACGGAATTACGAGATCATAGGCGAAAGAATCGGATCAAACGGACAAGGAACGAAGAAGATACGACCAATTTAAGCAATGATGAAAAGTCGAAAACGGCACATGGTACCCTTAGGGGACGTATACGGCACCCTAAGGGCCGTATACGGTACTTTTAAGGCTGTATACGGTACCCTTAGGGCTGTATACGGCACCTACGGGGGCCATGTGCCTTTCTTTGTGCTTTGTTTGCTTGTACGTGTGAATCCAAGGCTTGCCTATAAATAGAGGGCTCTTCCTCCCCATTTTAACACACCTTCACTATCACACCCCCAAATTCGTCGATTGTGGTTAGCGGAAGCATTTAGTTAAGTATGGGGGTGATGACTCCATCATTGTACATGCATACGTATCAGAGCATATGATTACAACAGAACATAAATATATTAAGATGCCATAAATAATAATTACAAAGTTTTACAATTCATCAAATTGTACAATTATAAAAGTAGTTATGTTTACAAAAGTAGATTTCATATATATGACTAAAACAACTTTAGTTATATAAAAGAAATCCATATGTTTCAAAAGTTGGCATCCTAAAGCTTCGAGGGTCGCCTATGTTCCATATGTGCAGGCGGTCCTTACGTGTGCTGCTAATTCCCTGAAAAACATAGTAAAAGTCAACAACGAGGTTGAGTGAATTCATAGGTTTTATGTTTACGTGTGAAGTTTTGTAACCAGTTGTGTTTGTAACATTTTGCCATAGCAATTTCAGTAATGTTTAGTGGAATGTTATCCAAATATAGTTCGGTTGGGATGTTACCCAAAACACAATTTAAGTTGTAGTAGGAAAGAAGTATCCTATTTGTAAATACGTTCCGTTGGGATGTTGCCCAAAAAGTATGTTCTAGTGGGATGTCGCCCAAGGTCTAGTTTGTAAAGTTGGTCCAAGAAGTAGAACCTAATAGTGATGCCCAAGAAGTAGGGATTTTCTATGTTCCCAAGACGTAGGGACTTGTATAGTTGTGTCCAAGAAGTAAGACTGACATCTAAGAAGTAGGACTCATCTGCTCAAGAAGTAGAGCCTTCATCCAAGACGTAGGATGACACCATGCCCAAGAAGTAGGGACTTTCTGTTTGCCCAAGACGTAGGGACTTGTATCTATGTGCCCAAGAAGTAGGGACTTGTATAGGGGTGCCCAAGATGTAGGGACTTGTATAAATGCTTATGAAAATGTTGTTTCATAAAAGGTAGTTGGTTCACAGTTCAACGTATTGTGATTAGTTGTATGTATGAAAATCATTCATAAAATGTATATGTTTAGTTTCCAAAGTGTATACGTTATCAATTAAAACATGACATCATCATTAATAATTGATAGTCAAAAGTATTTAACAAGTTCGCAATTGCTAAAACAAAGTAGGTTATGGCAACAGTAAAAGTTGGACTATGTTTTCCACCCCTGTTCAAAAGTAGCAAAGCAGTAAAAGTAGGGGCTGTGAACTCACCTGTTGAGTTAAGTAACGGGCGAGTGCTAGCAAAGCCTAAAGCCCAAATGAAGTCTAGTCGAAATATCCTAACGCCCTAAACGTATGAGATTTAATAAGTATGTGGATGTCTTAAGTCGACCATCCATGCTAGTGTTTGTACAACCAAGTTATGTCCAAAGTGTTTGTTAAACGTTTACGTTTGTATTTCATAGTTGTGAAAATGTATACGGCTCGTTGGTGATAGTTCGAAATCGACATTTCAATATTATAAGTGTGTTTGTAATGTTTATAAAGTTCGTGTATCGTATCGTATGTAAATATTCATTTCCGGTTAAGTCCTACACTTAGTGAAAAAGATGTTATAAACCTACTGTTTTTAGCGTCACTTGAGGCGTCACTCAATGGTTTAATGCGACACTCGAGAAGTGTCGCATAAAATGTAAGTTCAATATTATTAGCGTCACTTAAGGAAGTGACGCATAAGGTACGAGTGCCGGTGTAAGTGTTGGGTGTGAGTGTCGGTATGATTGCAAATCGATTTCGGGGCGACACTTAGGTTAGTGCCGCAGGGAGTGTCGGGTTACCGACACTTAACGAAGTGCCGCAAAAGAAGGTTTTTGGCGTCATTTAGGGAAGTGACGCAAGATTAGGGTTTTATGCGACACTTAATGCGTCACTTAAGGAAGTGACGCTACGCTGGATCCGTCTGTGCGACACTTACGACTGGTCGGAATTTTCAAGTTCAAAAACGTGTTTTCCGGTTTCCGTTGGGTCCGATTCTTTTACCCAACCCATATTTGGACATTTCAAGCTTATACAAACCATAAACAAGTAAAATAACAAGGATTTAAGTGTTTTCGAGAATTGTTGGGATCTTACAAAGTTGTCGCGAGAGAAATCCGAAAAGATGAAAGTGTAGATCTTGTCGTCGTGATCGTTTTCTCTGAATGGTCCAAGCGATTTACGGTGGTTTTGTGGCGGTTTTTGGTGGTTTAAGATGGTGGTGGTGGTGTATTTTAGAGAGAGAGAGAGATGAGAGGAAAAAGAGAGTAGAGAGAGAAATGAGATGAAAGAAAATGAAAGGAAAGAGGGGAGGTGGGAGGGGTTTTGTCTCCTTTTTCGTCTCCCGTGGTTGCACTCTGTGTGGTGTTCGTTTTCCCCGATTGTTTAAACATTATAATATTTTTAAATGATAAATATCTATATACGTATTCGAATATATTTTTAGTTGAAATGTTTCATAAAAATAATTTTTGTTTAATTATAAAATTATAACTTTGTTTTATTTTAATTGTTACGTATATGTTTAGTTGCGCGGGTTACGTTTGGTATGATACGAAACACTTTGTAAATATTATCAACATAATATTAAATAGATAAATAATGTTATTTAACAATTTCATATTATTAAATAATTTTTGTCCACCAACAGTCGTATATTTTGTCGCGTTTGATCCAATTGTTTTGTACGTATATATACGAGTCGCAAAAATATGTAATACTACGCGTATTAACTAGTTGGGCTTTGCTAGACTTACCTCTAAAATATGTTATGAATTCACTCAAGTTAGGGAATTAACCTAAGAATGCGAGCAAAATACGTTTATAATTAAGACAAAATTGCGGGGTTTCACATTCTTCCCTTGTTAGAGAAATCTCGTCCCGAGATTTAAAATCAAGTCGGAACGCCCGTCGCGTATGTTCTCCGAAAAGAGGTGTTGTCACCAAATTGTGTCATCGTATGTGACACCCGCCCAATTAGGACTAGTTATTAATTCCTAATCATTTGCTAATACAAGTAGTTAGTGCTACATTAGGCTAATTGTATGTATCATTATATATATATTTGAGATATATATACACGTATGCGATTAAGTTTAATCGTGCATTATTATATCGGCTTAAATCCTATACATTTGCATACGGACGTTGGTGAACACATTTTATTAAATAATATGAAATTATTTAATAACGCTATTGTTTCCAAATATTTTTATGATAATATTCTATACGTATTTCATATCGTATAAAACACTCAAACGCGACCAAAAACGCACAATTCGTGCCCGACAATTAAAACAAACAAAAGTTATATTTTTATAACTTCAAACAAAGTATTTTGATAAAATACATCCATTAAAAATATCGTGATTTAAATTGAAAACGAAAACGTATTTAAATAACGATACGCGTCTAATTAAACGTTTAAACGACCGGAGAAACGAACACCGCACGGAGCGCGAATTTGAGGAACGAAAAAGTGAAACACTCACACCATGTGGGCCCCACATGGACCGGTTTTTCCAAGTCCACAAAACACCTTCCATGTTTTGTGGATCTTGCTTTGTTGACTAACACCAAACAACCTCCCCATTTCACTCATTCTTGCACCCCATATCTCTCTCTCTCTAGCACTCAATTCTCTCTCACCTTTCTCTCTTTAAAATATGCTCCAAACCGCCACCATTCCACCACCAAAAACCACCATCAACCCACTTTGGATCATCAAGACGATTGAAGCAAAAACGATCACGCTAACACAAGCTACGATTCCATCTTTTCGGATTCTTCATACGATCATTGTAAGAATCCCGACACTTTTGAAAATTACTTGTATTATGTTTATATACTTGTTAGTTTGTTCAAACAACCTAAAAATGTCCAAAATATGTAACCAAACTCGTTTTATACATGTATATGCTTAAACAGTTTCCTAATCAGGAAAATACACCTCACGGAAACGACCATAACTTGAGTTCTAGGTTGAATAAATGCATGAGACCACTTGGAAAAGTTTTTTATTTTTGTTGTCTACAAAAAGTTCTTCTTTGACCATTTCCAGAAATGAACGTATTTTAGTGTAGAAGCCGATTTATGGACTGAGGTCGTTTATCGGCCAAATCTAACCACTCTCCATTTCCATTTTTGTTTAAAATAGTAAAGGACCTTCTAAAATCACCATAAATTGCAGATTTACACTAGACACCTAGAAGAATATGTGTGATTTTTGGTTAGGCTTGATTCGGAATAAAAACAGGCCAAATCGAGAGCTCAATCGAGATAAAAATCTGGAACCATAAACACCAAGGGCGGTTTTAGTCATTTTACAAAACCGACACTTCGGGTCAACCATAAAATGTAACGACAATTTTATAAAACTTATTTAACATATTTAAGACTTGCCTAAAGATTTCGAGTCAAACCGAACACGTTTGACCAAGTCAACGAAAACGAACACTTAAACGAAATCGGAAATCACACCTGCGACAATACCATTGTCGCATGAACAGTGTCCGAGAATACCCTATTGTCGCACAAGCCTTTTCTGTCTGCGACAATACCATTGTCGCATACCCTATTGTCAGAATCGATTATCGGATAATTAAGTATTTTCACCATTGTCGCATGAACAGTGTCTGAGAATACCACATTGTCATAAACCTCATTGTCGCATGAAATCACATTGTCACATATGCATTCTCAAAAACGTTATTGTTTTGAAAACGTTATTGTTTTGAAAAACATTTCTACATATTGGCATGAGTTGTTTTCAAAATCCTTTGAAGCCCTCCACATCATAGTTTGTTAATATGGATTAGCGTGAATGTTAGTGTATGGTACTATACGCGATTGTTAAATCCTCGTCCGGGGTAGTCGCGCTACCACGACTGCGGTCGAATGGATACATTATAGTACCATATGGGATTGACAATCCCCGTCCGGGGTAGTCGCGCTACCACGACTGCGGTCGAACGGACGCATTATCATTTGTTCACACATGTGTATGATTAGGCACATGCAGGAGGCAAACTTGATCAGGCACTTGATTGTGATCCTGACACCTCAGTTAAGCTCAAACTATGAGCTCATGACAGTAATATACACATTTATTTGATTTATTTCAAATCATTATACTAAATCTTGTGGTTCATACATTGTTGTTTCATCATTACACCTGTGAGCTCACCAGCGTTAGCTGTCCCTTTTAGCATGTATTCTCAGGTACACAGCAGTAGTAGCACTGCTCAGGATTATCTAGCTCGAGTCGCATTCAGACAATCAGGAGATTCATATGCATTTCTATATTTTGTACATTTAGATATGCCTTAGAATCTCTAACTTTTAGCTTGCGAGCTTTTGTAAACATTATATCATTGTAAATGTTTATTTTATCAATGAAAGTGTAAAACGACGCATATAGAGTCGTTCATTATATATCTTGTGTGCTTTGATTATTTATTAGTCGCGCCCCGACCCGGGCTTCCGCAACCTGAATTTGGGGGTGCGACAGATTGGTATCAGAGCCTAAGGTTATAGTGAACTAGGTTGCATTTAGTGGGCCTAGACTATGACCGTTAGGCAGTATTTCCTTATTAGGTATGACTAATTCAGGAATAACATCGTTCGAGTTTAATTTAACATAGCCTGATCAACTATGTACAATTAAATAAGAATCGATGTAAGGTCTGAAACGGTTATGTTGGACAGGAATACACTAGTTGACTCTGACCACGAGAGAAACCGGACCTATACATGTTTGTGCTCGACACACTAGGCTATATTATATGATATGATATATATATAGGCCTCACAATACTCACTAAACGCTCTTGCCACAGAAATGGCAGACATTCCTCACCTAGCACCAGCTGACATGAATGACGAGACTCAAACTCCACCAACTACTAAGGAGGTAACCGTGTTACCTGTCTCACCGACACGAGCTTCTCCCGAACCTCTCTACTATATCACTGGAGAGGCACGAGTCACACGAAATCACAGGAGGGGTACCGGATCTGTCCGTGCTAACCCTTATCTCAATCACACTAGTGATACCTCAACCAGAACACGCCATCCAACTTACCCTCGTAAGTGGGATTGGCTACCCACAACTCTAAACACCTTGAGGTCTGAGGAAGACATACAAATTCCTGCTGACTCTATGGACATCTCCCCATATACTCAAGAACCCATCCATCATACTGTTCCGGTGTTAACCGCTAGGCTACACCGCCATGAAGAAAGGCTTGAAAGTCTGGAGCGGGAATAACACATAGCGCGCATGTACTGGATGCGCCAAGCTCATGACCGCATTGCAGAACTCTTCCAATAACGCGAAAACATGACCCAAACAATAGAAATGATTCATCAACAAGTGATTGATGACAGGAGCACAGTTGATCTCCTGCAAGCAAGACTAGAAGAATGTGAGCAACGCTCACGAGAAGCGGAAGAGTACTCCCGCGAATTAGTACAACGGCTAGTTTTGGCAGAAGATAATGCCAGACAAGCCAGTAGACTTGCAACCGTGGACCACCTTATCACCCTCATGTCACAAGTGAACTTGCGCCGAAATTAGAATAGTATCTATCTTGTAATCTACCTATCTAGCTATGTAGAACTCTTGTAATTCGACCGGATGTAACAATTCCTGGTATCTTTTGTAAACTCTAAATTCTGTAACCTTTTGAACTTATACCTTGCACGGTATCCCAACTTATTAACTAATGAAATATGATTATCACGTCGTGCTGTTGTATATTACCTCAATATATATACATATGTGATATATCATGCCTTTGTACAAACATCTTACTTACCTTTTTCATTTGTGTTCAGCATCATGCCTCCGAAACGACGTACGTTTAATCAAGCTGATGTTGACCGACTTGTTGCACAGGGGGTAGCTGATGCTCTAGCTGCCCGACAGCAACAATCTGAGACCAATGAAACATTGAACAACAACCCTCCACCACCAAAGCCCTGTTCATACAAGGATTTTCTGAACTGTAAATCACTGAACTTCAAAGGCACCGTGGGTGCTATTGGTTTATTGCGCTGGATGGAGAAAATGGAGTCGGTCTTTCAAATCTGTAACTATCAGGAAGACTGCAAGGTCAAGTACTCCACCTGCACCTTCATGGACGGTGCTCTAACTTGGTGGAATACTTATGCTCAGACTGTGGGCATTGACACTGCTTTCATAACACCTTGGGAAGAAGTAAAGAAAATGATGAAGGACGAGTACTGTCCAAGAGATGAGATTCAACAACTGGAACACGAGTTTTGGCACCTCACCACCCAAGGCAATGATATTACCGGATACACCACCCGATTCAACCAACTGGCACTGTTGTGCCCATCCCTTGTTGATCCGGAATACAAACGGATCGAACGTTACATCTGGGGACTTCCCTCACATATCCAGGGTATGGTTACTGCTTCCAACCCCACAACCATTCAGGGTGCCGTCCGCATGGCACACAATCTCATGGCACAAGTGGTTCGCCGAGGAACACCTGCTGCCAACACCAGCTCAAACCAGTCCGGGGAAAACAAACGAAAATGGACTGGGAATTCCAATACCAACCAGAACCAAAACCAACAACCCTTCAAATGGCCTGAAACTGTTAAAGCCTACAATTCTAAATCAGAAACCAAACGGGGTTACACTGGAAATAGACCCTTCTGTTCTGAGTGCAACCGCCACCACAATGGTCCTTGCGGTACACCTTGCAACAATTGCCATCGTTATGGGCATCTCGCCAAGGACTGCAAGGCTACCAGAACAAACACCAGCACCAACATCAGCCAACCCAGAGCCTGCTTTGAGTGTGACAACACTGGGCATATCCGAAACGATTGCCCGAAAGTGAAGAACAAGGGCAACAACAACAACACTGCAAAAGGTAGAGCCTTTGTTCTGAACTCAGGGGAAGCCCGCCAAGACCCGAATGTGGTCTCGGGTACGTTCATCCTCAATAACTTAACTGCCTCTGTTCTATTTGATACTGGTGCTAATAGAAGCTTTGTATCTGATGAACTTTGTCCATTACTTGACATCACATCTGTGGCTTTAGATGTTAAGTACATTGTAGAGCTAGCAAATGGAAAACTCATTGAAACTGATAGTGTGATACCCAATTGCACTTTAAACCTCGCTGACGAACTTTTCACCATCGACCTTATACCTATCGAGATTGGAAGTTTTGACATCATCATTGGCATGGACTGGCTGTCTAAGCATCGTGCCGAGATCATCTGTTTTGATAAGATTGTCCTCATACCTCTCGCCTCCGGTAGTACTCTAGTCATACAAGGGGAGACTGGTGGGACGAGACTAAACATCATATCCTACATGAAAACCTGTAAGTATTTGAGAAAGGGTTATCAGGCAATCCTCGCACATGTCATGGGGAAAAAGTCGGAGGAGAAGCGACTTGAGGATGTGCCAATTATTCGAGATTTTCCGGAAGTTTTTCCCGAAGAACTGCCTGGTCTTCCACCAACGAGACAGGTCGAGTTCTCAATCGATCTTGTGCCCGGAGCAGCACCCGTGGCACGAGCACCATATCGACTAGCCCCATCCGAACTTCAAGAGTTGTCCACTCAGTTACAGGAGCTCCTGGACAAAGGATTCATTAGACCAAGTACCTCACCCTGAGGAGATCCGGTCCTATTTGTTAAAAAAAAGACGGTTCTTTCCGTATGTGTATCGATTACAGGGAACTGAACAAGTTAACTGTCAAGAACCGTTATCCACTCCCACGTATCGATGATTTATTCGACCAACTTCAGGGATCAAGCTTCTATTCCAAGATCGATCTGCGATCTGGATATCATCAATTACGAGTTCGCGATGTTGACATTCCGAAAACTACTTTCCAAACTCGTTACGGGCATTATGAATTCCAAGTCATGCCCTTCGGTTTAACAAATGCACCGGCTGTATTAATGGACCTAATGAACCGAGTGTGTAAACCATATCTCGACAAGTTTCTCATTGTCTTCATTGATGACATTCTTATATACTCACGCAACGAACAAGAACATGCGCAACATCTCAAAACTGTCCTAGAACTGCTCAGACACGAGGAGTTATACGCCAAATTCTCCAAGTGTGAGTTCTGGATGCAAACCGTCCAATTCCTTGGACATGTGATTGATAGTCAAGGAATTCATGTTGATCCGTCAAAAATCGAGGCTATCAAAAATTGGCAATCGCCAACAACTCCAACCGAGGTACGGCAGTTTTTGGGACTGGCCGGATACTATCGGCGATTCATTGAGAACTTCTCAAAAATAGCCCAACCACTCACAACACTGACTCAAAAAGAAAAGAAGTTTGATTGGACTGATAAGCAAGAATCAGCTTTCCAACTACTTAAACATAAGCTTTGCAGTGCACCCATCCTATCATTACCCGAAGGCACCGATCACTTCGTGGTATACTGCGATGCTTCTCACCAAGGTCTTGGTTGCGTGTTGATGCAACGAGATAAGGTCATTGCCTACGCCTCACGATAGCTCAAAATCCATGAAAAGAATTATACCACTCATGATCTCGAATTGGGAGCCGTAGTGTTTGCACTCAAAATCTGGAGACACTATCTGTACGACACTAAATGTACAATTTTCACGGATCACAAAAGTCTCCAGCACATATTCGATCAAAAGGATCTCAACATGAGGCAACGTCGCTGGGTCGAGTTGCTTACCGATTACGATTGTGAGATCCGATATCATCCGGGCAAAGCAAATGTTGTTGCTGATGCCCTCAGTCGAAAAGAACGCACCAAACCACTTCGAGTCTGAGCACTCAGTATGACTATACACAATGATCTGATTATTCAGATTCTCACCGCTCAACTCGAAGCACTGAAACCTGAAAACATCAAGAACGAGGCCTTGCGCAACATGGAAAAACAATTCGAAATCAAATCAAACGGGGTTAAATGCTTCTCAAACCGAATCTGGTTGCCTTGTTTCGGGAACCAACGAGACTTGGTGATGGGTGAAGCTCACAAGTCCAAATACTCTATACATCCTGGATCTGACAAGATGTACCACGGCATCAGGGAATTATACTGGTGGCCAAACATGAAAGCCGAAATCGCGACTTATGTCAGCAAGTGTCTCACATGCTCAAAAGTCAAAGCTGAATACCAAAAACCTTCTGGACTACTCCAACAACCGGACATTCCTCAGTGGAAATGGGAGCAAATCACTATGGATTTCATCACTAAACTCCTGAGAACACTGAGCGGTTGCGATACCATTTGGGTGATCGTCGATCGTCTCACCAAATCTGCTCATTTCCTAGCCATCAAAGAAACCGATAAAATGGAACGCCTTACACGAATCTACCTCAAGGAGATCGTATCCCGACATGGCGTTCCCATCTCAATTATCTCAGACAGAGATAGTCGTTTCACATCCCGCTTTTGGCAATCACTTAAGAAATCATTGGGTACTCGTTTGGATATGAGTACTGCATACCATCCACAAACAGACGGCCAAAGCGAACGAACCATTCAAACACTGGAGGATATGCTACGGGCCTGCGTAGTTGACTTCGGAGCAAACTGGGAACATCATCTACCTTTGTGCGAGTTCTCGTACAACAACAGCTACCATACTAGTATTGGAGCTGCACCTTTCGAGGCACTGTACGGTCGTAAGTGCTGATCACCTGTTTGTTGGACCGAAGTGGGAGACAGCCAACTCACTTGTCCTGAAATTATACACGAGACCACCGAGAAGATCGTTGGTATTCAAAACCTACTGAAAGCCGCACGTGATCGTCAGAAAAGTTATGCTGATGTGAGACGCAAACATCTCGAGTTCCAGGTTGGGGATCGAGTACTCTTAAAAGTATCACCTTGGAAAGGTGTCATCCGTTTCGGTAAACGCGGGAAATTGAATCCCAGGTACATTGGACCTTTTGAGATCCTTGAAAGGATTGGTCCAGTAGCATATCGATTGCAGCTGCCACCTGAACTCAGCTGCGTGCATCCCACCTTCCACATTACTAACCTGAAGAAATGTCTGTCTGATGAGACACTTATCATTCCTCTCGACGAAATTCATATCGATGATAAACTTCATTTTGTCGAGACACCAGTGGAAATAATGGACCGTAAGGTCAAACAGTTGAAACAAAGTCGTATTCCCATCGTTAAAGTCCGGTGGAATTCGCGGCGTGGTCCAGAATTCACAAGGGAACGGGAAGACCAAATGCGACTCAAATATCCACAGCTATTCACAGACTCTACTCCTCACACGACTCAGAGCTAAATTTCAGAACGAAATTCTCTTAACAAGGGGAGAATGTGACACCCGCCCAATTAGGACTAGTTATTAGTTCCTAATCATTTGCTAATACAAGTAATTAGTGCTACATTAGGCTAATTGTATGTATCATTATATATATATTTGAGATATATATACACGTATGCGATTAAGTTTAATCGTGCATTATTATATCGGCCTAAATCCTATACATTTTCATACGGACGTTGGTGAACACATTTTATTAAATAATATGAAATTATTTAATAACGCTATTGTTTCCAAATATTATTATGATAATATTCTATACGTATTTCGTATCGTATAAAACACTCAAACGCATAATTCGTGCCCGACAATTAAAACAAACAAAAGTTATATTTTTATAACTTCAAACAAAGTATTTTGATAAAACACATCCATTAAAAATATCGTGATTTAAATTGAAATCGAAAACGTATTTAAATAACGATACACGTCTAATTAAACGTTTAAACGACCGGGAA
Organism: Helichrysum umbraculigerum; assembly: GCA_949592205.1. Classification (NCBI taxonomy): domain Eukaryota; kingdom Viridiplantae; phylum Streptophyta; class Magnoliopsida; order Asterales; family Asteraceae; genus Helichrysum; species Helichrysum umbraculigerum. The sequence goes on along the minus strand of CATIUR010000007.1, from coordinate 16,622,052 downwards.
AACGAACACCGCACGGAGCGCGAATTTGCGGAACGAAAAAGTGAAACACTCACACCATGTGGGCCCCACATGGGCCGGTTTTTCCATGTCCACAAAACACCTTCCATGTTTTGTGGATCTTGCTTTGTTGACTAACACCAAACAACCTCCCCATTTCACTCATTCTTGCACCCCATCTCTCTCTCTAGCACTCAATTCTCTCTCACCTTTCTCTCTCTAAAATCTGCTCCAAACCGCCACCATTCCACCATCAAAAACCACCATCAACCCACTTTAGATCATCAAGACGATTGAAGCAAAAACGATCACGATAATACGAGCTACGATTCCATCTTTTCGGATTCTTCATACGATCATTGTAAGAATCCCGACACTTTCGAAAATTATTTGTATTATGTTTATATACTTGTTAGTTTGTTCAAACAACCTAAAAATGTCCAAAATATGTAACCAAACTCGTTTTATACATGTATATGCTTAAACAGTTTCCTAATCAGGAAAATACACCTCACGGAAACGACCATAAATTGAGTTCTAGGTTGAATAAATGCATGAGACCACTTGGAAAAGTTTTTTATTTTTGTTGTCTACAAAAAGTTCTTCTTTGACCATTTCCAGAAATGCACGTATTTTAGTGTTGAAGCCGATTTATGGACTGAGGTCGTTTATCGGCCAAATCTAACCACTCTCCATTTCCATTTTTGTTTAAAATAGTAAGGACCTTCTAAAATCACCATAAATTGCAGATTTACCAAGGGCTGTTTTAGTCATTTTACAAAACCGACACTTCGGGTCAACCATAAAATGTAATGACAATTTTCTAAAACTTATTTAACATATTTAAGACTTCCCTAAAAGTTTAGAGTCAAACCGAACAAGTTTGACCAAGTCAACGAAAACGAACACTTAAACGAAATCGGAAATCACACCTGCGACAATACCATTGTCGCATGAACAGTGTCCGAGAATACCCCATTGTTGCACAAGCCTTTTCTGTCTGCGACAATACCATTGTCGCATACCCTATTGTCGGAATCGATTATCGGATAATTAAGTATTTTCACCATTGTCGCATAAACAGTGTCCGAGAATACCACATTGTCGTAAAGCTCATTGTCGCATGAAATCACATTGTCATGTATGCATTCTCAAAAACGTTATTGTTGAAAAACTAGTGTTTTGACATTGTTGGGTAAATAGTGTGTCGCACCCCCAAATTATGATGCGGAAGCGGTTCTGGTCGGGGCGCGGCTAATCAATAATCATAGCACATAAGATATAATGAACGACTCTATATGCATCGTTTTACAACTTGTATTGATAAAATCAAAGTTTACATCAAAATATAGTTACATTAGCTCGGTTGAAATTGAGAGATTTAAGTACATAATTAATCTATACAAAATATAATAATGCAGCTAAATCTCTGATTGTTTGCATGCTGACTCGAGCTAATTGATCCTGATTGAGCAGTCCAACCTACTGCTGGTTACCTGTGATACATGTTAAAAATAGGTCAGCGAAACGCTGGTGAGCTCACAGGTTTGTATGTTAACACATAATTGTATGAACCACAAGATTTATAATTGAATTTAAAGTGCAATTAAGCAAAATAAAATTTATACGGCAATGAGCACATAGTCTGAGCTTAACTTGAGTTGTCAGGTCCAATTAAGGAAACCCAACTGAGGTTGCCTCCTACGAGTGCCTAATCTACACTCGTCTTCCCAAATGCTAATACGTCCGTTTGACCAGTTAGTGCGTGCTAACCCGGACGAGGATTGTCAATCCTATATGATATCATATACTAACATTCACGCTACTACGTATTACCAGACTATGCTATGGAGGGCTTTAAATTGATTAGTTGAAGTAACTCATGTAGTATTTGATTTTGATTTGTACTTGCGTTCAACTTGTAAAACAAAATGAGCAAAAATATCACACCCCTGATTGAAAAGCAGTAAAATAGGGGCCATGAGACTCACCTGAGCCTTGAGTGTTTATCGAAATAACTTGAATTGATTAGCTGTGAATTGATGTCCGAAGACTTGTAACCTGAGGGCGTCCAATACGCGCGATGGTTATTAATTGAATAGGTATCTTAAAAAGACTACCTTTGTAGTTGTTCGTTCAACTATAATGTCCAAATTATCCCCATTTGGTTGATTGACTTGTCCAAATTACTACGATTTGGTTGATTAACTTGAGTTTAGAAAGTGTGTACGGCCCGTTGGTGATTGTTTGTAATAATAATTTTCAATATTATTATTTTGATTTTTGAAGTGTTGTAATTAAAAATGTTTACAAACTTTTAGATGACGGGGGTCCGGGGGCAGCGCCCCTGGTTAGCGGGGTTCCAGGGGTGGCAATCCCTGGCGGGGTCCAAGGGGCTGGCCCCTGGTTGGGGTCGAGATGCCAAGTCAGCTCGAAAAATTTTTATTTCTACTAAATTGCTTTGGTGAAAAACGCATATGGACTTGAATTTGGGTGAAATCAAGTGATAAAACTTAGGTCCTGACACTTAGTAAAAATGAGTAGTAACATTCTGTTTTCAGCGTCACTTATAGTGACACTCAAGGGTTTAGGCGACACTTAGGAAGTGTCGCATGCAATGACGGATTCTGATCTAATGGCGTCACTTGTGCAAGTGACGCATAGAGGGCGACACTTAAGGAAGTGTCGGTTGTAAGTGTCGGTATAAAGGTCATGAGTCACTAAGGTTAGTGACGGATGAAATCTGTTCTCGATTATAGGCGTCACTTAAACAAGTGACGCTATAAGTGTCGGTTTATAGTGACGGGTATTGAATTTGCGGCACTTAGGCAAGTGTCGGGAAAAAGGGGTTTTACGCGGCACTTAGGCAAGTGACACAAAATTAGGGCTTTTAACGACACTCAATGCGTCGCTTAAGTGACGCACGAAGTGACGCTATAATGCAGTCGTCGTTGCGACACTTAAAGCTGTTGACGGATTTTTGAGCCAAAAACGAGTTTTCTGGCCATAGTTTGGTCCGATCCTTTTACCCAACCCATATATGGACATTTTAAACACATATAAACAACTTTCATGTAAAAATAAACGAAATCGAAGAGTTTCGGGTTTTTGTCGGAAACTTACGCGGTGTCGAAATAAAATTCCGAAAAGATAGAGTTGTAGATCGTTGCGTGGTGGTTGTTTTTCTCCAAAGGGCTTCGAGATTTGGCGGCGTTTGATGGTGTTATTTGACGATTTAAGGTGGTTGTGGTTTGAGGGTTTTTGAGAGAAAAACGGAGAAAGAGAGAGAGAAGAGAAAGATGAGAAATGAGGAAAGGGGAGTGGTTTCTCCCATTTTGGGTAGATTTCGGTGGGGGCCCACCGGATTATGGGTCTCCACTTTTTAATCCCGTGTTTGCGCTCCGTGTAGTGTTCGTTTTCCCTATCGTTTAAACGTTTAATTAATATTTAATTATGTTTAAATATACATTTTGAAATACGAAGAATTATACGATAATTTACTTGAAGTATTTCACCAAATACTAAATAATTGAGTTATATAACGTAATTGTAACTTGTTTTGTCGGTTTATGCGTTAAATATTTTAATCGCGAAGGCTTTGCTTGTACGATACGAAATGAATACGATACATTATAAAAAATAATATTTTGGATGTAATTTTGTTATTAAATAATATCGTATTATTTAATAAAGTTGCTCACCAACGTCCGTATTTATTTGAACCGAATTACATTCGATTTGAAACTTGTACGATTTAATCAAATCGCGTAATTGTATATATTCAACAATATATTAATTGGTACATTAATTAGCCTAACACTAAACTAATTACATGTATTAAAACTTGATGAGACCCTAATTAATAGTCCTAATTTGACGGGTGTCACATTCTCCCCCTGCTAGAAGAATTTCATCCCGAAATTTAGTTCGAAGTCGTGTTTGAAGTAACGTCAGCGAATAACTGAGGATACTTGAGTCGCATCTGATCCTCCCGTTCCCAGGTGAATTCCGGACCACGCCGCGAATTCCACCTAACTTTGACGATGGGAATACGACTTTGTTTGAGTTATTTGACCTCACGGTCCATGATTTCGGCGGGTTCTTCAACGAAGTGAAGCTTGTCGTCAACCCGAATTTCATCGAGTGGAATGATAAGTGTCTCATCAGACAGACACTTTTTCAAATTTGAAATATGAAAAGTGGGATGCACGCTGCTGAGTTCGGATGGCAGCTGCAATCGATATGCCACTGGACCTATCCTTTCGAGGATCTCAAAAGGTCCAATGTATCTTGGGTTTAGTTTACCGCGTTTGCCGAAACGAATGACACCTTTCCAAGGTGAAACTTTGAGTAGTACTCGATCTCCAACTTGGAACTCGAGTGGTTTGCGTCTCACGTCAGCATAACTTTTCTGACGATCACGTGCGGCTTTGAGTTTGTTTTGAATCTCGAAGATTTTCTCGGTTGTTTCGTGAATGATTTCCGGACCCGTTATTTGGCTATCCCCAACTTCGGTCCAACAGATAGGTGATCGGCACTTACGACCGTACAGTGCCTCGAATGGTGCAGCCTTAATGCTGGTATGATAGCTGTTGTTGTACGAAAATTCGCACAATGGTAGGTGTTGTTCCCAGTTTACACCGAAGTCAACTACGCATGCTGGTAGCATATCCTCAAGTGTTTGAATTGTTCGTTCACTTTGGCCGTCGGTTTGAGGATGGTATGCGGTACTCATATCAAGACGGGTACCCAGTGATTTTTGAAGTGATTGCCAAAAGTGAGATGTGAAACGACTATCCCTATCAGAGATAATTGAGATTGGAACACCGTGTCGAGAAATGATTTCCTTGATGTAAATTCGTGTGAGGCGTTCCATTTTATCGGTTTCCTTGATCGCCAGGAAATGAGCAGATTTGGTGAGACGATCGACGATCACCCAAATGGTATCGCAACCGCTCGATGACTTGGGTAGTTTGGTTATGAAATCCATGGCGATTTGTTCCCATTTCCACTCGGGAATGTCGGGTTGTTGAAGTAAGCCAGAAGGCTTTTGGTACTCGGCTTTGACTTTTGAGCAAGTAAGACACTTACTGACATACGTGGCGATTTCGGCTTTCATGTTCGGCCACCAATAAAATTCCTTGATGCCGTGGTACATTTTATCGGATCCTGGATGAATAGAATATTTGGACTTGTGAGCTTCATCCATCACCAAGTCTCGCAGGTTCCCAAAACTAGGCAACCAGATTCGGTTTGAGAAATACCTAACTCCGTTAGGTTTGATTTCGAATTGTTTATCCATGCCTCGCAAGGCTTCGTTTTTGATGTTTTCAGGTTTGATAGCTTCGAGCTGAGCAGTGAGAATTTGAATGTTTAGATCGTTATGAATAGTCATACTGAGGGCTCGGACTCGAAGTGGTTTCGATCGTTCCTTTCGGCTGAGAGCATCGGCAACAACATTTGCCTGGCCCGGATGACATTTGATTTCACAATCATAATCGGTAAGCAACTCGACCCATCGACATTGCCTCATATTGAGATCCTTTTGATCGAATATGTGTTGGAGGCTTTTGTGGTCGGTGAAGATTGTGCACTTAGTGCCATAGAGGTAATGTCTCCTGATTTTGAGAGCGAACACGACAGCTCCAAGCTCGAGGTCGTGAGTAGTGTAGTTCCTTTCGTGGATTTTGAGTTGTCGTGAGGCGTAAGCAATGACCTTGTCTCGTTGCATCAGTACGCAACCGATACCTTGATGGGAAGCATCGCAGTATACCACGAAGTCATCGGTGCCTTTGGGTAGGGATAAGATTGGAGCACTGCAAAGCTTTTGTTTCAGAAGTTGAAATGCTGACTCTTGTTTTTCATTCCAGTCGAACATTTTGTCTTTCTGAGTCAGTGTCGTGAGTGGCACGGCTATTTTTGAGAAGTTCTCGATAAATCGTCGATAGTAGCCGGCCAGTCCTAAAAACTACCGTACTTCTGTTGGAGTTGTCGGCGATTGCCAATTTTTGATAGCCTCAATTTTTGAAGGATCTACATGAATTCCTTGACTATCGATAACGTGCCCAAGAAATTGAACAATTTGTATCCAGAACTCACACTTGGAGTATTTTGCGTAAAGCTCCTCGTGTCTAAGTAGTTCTAGAATGGTTTTGATATGTTGCGCGTGTTCTTGTTCGTTTCGTGAATATATGAGGATGTCATCGATAAAGATGATAACAAACTTGTCGAGATAGGGTTTGCACACCCGATTCATAAGATCCATGAATACAGCCGGTGCGTTGGTTAGACCGAATGGCATCACTTGGAATTCGTAATGCCCATAACGGGTTCTGAAAGCAGTTTTTGGAATATCGGTGTCGCGAACACGTAGTTGATGATAACCTGAACGAAGATCGATCTTTGAATAAAAACTCGACCCTTGAAGTTGGTCAAACAGGTCATCGATGCGCGGAAGTGGATATCGGTTCTTGACGGTTAACTTGTTCAACTCTCGGTAGCCGATACACATTCGAAATGAACCGTCCTTCTTTTTGACAAACAAGACCTGACCTCCCCAAGGTGAAGAACTCGGTCTGATGAATCCTCTTTCCAGGAGTTCCTGTAACTGATTGGATAACTCTTGAAGTTCGGATGGGGCTAAACGGTATGGTGCTCAGGCCACAGGTGCAGCACCTAGCACGAGATCGATTGAGAACTCAACCTGTCTAGGTGGTGGTAGACCAGGCAGTTCTTCGGGAAAGACTTCTGGAAAGTCTCGAACGATCGGCACATCCTCAAGTCGCTTCTCATCTGACTTTTTCTCCTTGATGTGTGCGAGGATTGCTGGGTAACCCTTTCTCAGAAATTTCTGGGTTTTCAAGCAAGAGATGATATTCAGTCTCGTCCCACCGGTCTCCCCCTGTATGATCAAAGTTCTACCGGCGGCGAGAGGAATGCGGACAATTTTGTCATAGCAGACGATTTCGGCGCGATGTCTGGACAACCAGTCCATACCAATGATAACGTCAAAACTTCCAATTTTGACAGGCATAAGATCGATTGAGAAGGTTTCGTCAGCTAAGTTTAAAGTGCAATTAGGTATCACACTATTGGTTTCTATAAGTTTGCCGTCCGCTAATTCTACAGTGTACTTAACATCTAGGGCAACAGGTGTGATGTCAAGCAATGGGTAAAATTCATCTGAAATAAAGCTCCTATCGGCACCAGTATCAATTAGAACAGAAGCAGGTAAGTTGTTGAGGAGGAACATACCCGAGACCACGTTCGGGTCTTGACGGGCTTCCCCAGAGTTGAGTACGAAGGCTCTACCTCTGGCGTTGTTGTTGCTGTTGTTGTTGTTGCCCTTGTTCTTTCGTTTAGGACATTCATTCCTGAAATGTCCCGCCTCTCCACATCCATAGCAGGATTTAGGTTGTTGGGTATTGTTGTTGGAGGAGTTGTTGTTGGTTTTGGGTGCTCGGCAATCCTTGGTCAGATGCCCGTACCTCCTGCAGTTGTTGCAGGGAGTACTGCATAGACCGTCATGGTGGTAGTTACACTTGGAACAGTATGGTCTGTCCCCAGTTGTTGCAGGGAGTACAATTACGCGATTTGATTAAATCGTACAAGTTTCAAATCGAATGTAATTCGGTTCAAATAAATACGGACGTTGGTGAGCAACTTTATTAAATAATATCGTATTATTTAATAAAGTTGCTCACCAACGTCCGTATTTATTTGAACCGAATTACATTCGATTTGAAATTTGTACGATTTAATCAAATCGCGTAATTGTACATATTCAACAATATATTAATTGATACATTAATCAAATCGCATGAAATGACGGATTCTGATCTAATGGCGTCACTTGTGCAAGTGATGCATAGAGGGCGAAACTTAAGGAAGTGTCGGTTGTAAGTGTCGGTATAAAGGTCATGAGTCACTAAGGTTAGTGACGGATGAAATCTGTTCTCGATTATAGGCGTCACTTAAACAAGTGACGCTATAAGTGTCGGTTTATAGTGACGGGTATTGAATTTGCGGCACTTAGGCAAGTGTCGGGAAAAAGGGGTTTTACGCGGCACTTAGGCAAGTGACGAAAAATTAGGGCTTTTAACGACACTCAATGCGTCGCTTAAGTGACGCACGAAGTGACGCTATAATGCAGTCGTCGTTGCGACACTTAAAGCTGTTGACGGATTTTTGAGCCAAAAACGAGTTTTCCGGCCATAGTTTAGTCCGATCCTTTTACTCAACCCATATATGGACATTTTAAACATATATAAACAACTTTCATGTAAAAATAAACGAAATCGAATAGTTTCGGGTTTTTGTCGGAAACTTACGCGGTGTCGAAATAAAATTCCGAAAAGATAGAGTTGTAGATCGTTGTGTGGTGGTTGTTTTTCTCTAAAGGGCTTCGAGATTCGGCGGCGTTTGATGGTGTTATTTGACGATTTAAGGTGGTTGTGGTTTGAGGGTTTTTGAGAGAAAAATGGAGAAATAGAGAGAGAAGAGAAAGATGAGAAAGGAGGAATGGGGAGTGGTTTCCCCCATTTTGGGCAGATTTCGATGGGGGCCCACCGGAGTGTGGGTCTCCACTTTTTAATCCCGTGTTTGCGCTCCGTGTGGTGTTCGTTTTCCCGATCGTTTAAACGTTTAATTAATATTTAATTATGTTTAAATATACGTTTTGAAATACGAAGAATTATACGATAATTAACTTGAAGTATTTCACCAAATACAAAATAATTGAGTTATATTGTAATACCCGCCAAATTAGGACTAGTACTTAGTGCCTAATCATATGTTAATACATGTAATTAGTTCTGTGTTAGGCTAATTAATGTATCGAATTATATATATTGTTGAATATATACGAAAATGCGATTTGATTAAATCGTACGCAATTTAAATCGAATGTATTTCGATTCAATTTAATACGGACGTTGGTGACCAATTTTATTAAGTAACTCTGTTATGTTAAAAATATTATCTTAATAATGTTAGAATTACAATTCGTATCGTACAAACAAAACTTACACAATTTAAAATATTAAAATGCGCAAACTGAATAAACAAACTTACATTTTGTAACTCAAAGATAAATTGATTTATAAAATATTTAAATAAAAATATCGCGTAATAATTTGTATTTTAAAACGTACCATTTAATATGTAAAATAATTATTTAACGTTTAAACGACGGAGCAAACGAACACCGCACGGAGAACGGTGACTGAAAAGTGGAGGTAAAACCCCCCACCTCTCTTCTCCTCCTCTCATTCTCACCTCACTCTCTATTTCTATTTTCTCTCTCTTTCTTTCTTTCTAATCACCACCACTTCCACAATCCTCATAAATTCACAAAATTACACCATCAAACGCACCCGGATTTCACTACTACTTTGGAAGAAAACGCTCACCACATCCCGATCTATCATCATATCTTTTCGGATTTTTGATCCGACACTTTGTAAGTTTCCGACAAAACCCGACATCTCTCATTTTTAAGTGTTTTTACTTGTTAGTGGTTTGTAACAACTTGTAATGTCCATAAAAGGGTTGGGTAAAAATATTGGACCGATCGGAAACCCGAAAACACGATTTTTGCTCGAAATCCGTCGAACAGTGGCAAGTGTCGCATAGACACCAGCAGCGAATAGCGACACTTGTAGCGACACTCCTTAAGTGCCGCTATGATCTTGATACCGACACTTCTTTAGTGTCGCCTATGACCCTTTACTGACCTCTGACCGTCACTAACTAAGTGGCGCATGAACCTATACCGACACTTCCCTAGTGCCGCCATCTCTGTTAACCGACACTACTTAACGACACTCCCTTAGTGCCGCCATACTATATTACCCGACACTTCTTTAGTGTCGCTATACTACACGTCACTCCTTAAGTGACGCCCGAATTCTGAAAATCCCTATTTTATACGACACTCCATAAGTGCCGCCATCTTTCGGACCCGTCACTCCTTAAGTGACGCATACTATTATACACGACACTAGCCTAGTGACGCATGACCTCATACCAACTCAGATACCCGACACTCCATAAGTGACACATAGAACATGTAAGTGACGCATATAAGTGTCGCATAAAATAGCAGGTTTTCAAACTAAAATTTCACTAAGTGTCGAACCTATATAACCTCAAACACTTATACTATATGACTTATAAAACACTTTGGGCCACACTTGTAAGTACAAAACATCAATAACATGATAATAATACTTAAAGTTTATTATTTCAAACCCGTCACCAACGGGCCGTACACTTTTCAAACACTTAAACATATCAACCAAATAGTGGAAATTTGGACATTCTAGTTGAACGAACAACTTCAAGGGTGATCTTTTGAGATACCCAATCATGTTTATAACCATCGCGTGTCATGGACACCCTCAGGTTACAAGTCTTTGGACTTCATATTCGGCTAATCAACTTAAGTTTATTAAGTTAAACACACAAGACTCAGGTGAGTCTCATGGCCCCTCTTTTTACTGTTTTACTCAGGGGTGTGATATATTGCTCATTTTTAACATGTGAACGCAAGTACAAACATTTCATATACTACATGAGTTTTTCACAACTAATCATTTAAAGTCCTCCGTCAGCATAGTTGTTAATACGTTGTAGCGTGAATATTAGTATATGGTACCATATAGGATTGACCCTCCTCGTTCGGGTTAGCAAGCACTAACCGGGTAAACGGACGTACTAATATTTGGGAAGACGAATGTTGATTAGGCATTCGTGGAGGCACCTCGCCCGGAATTCTTTATAGGGGACCCGGCCCTCGAGTTAAGCTCAACTATGTGCTCATGGCTGTATACACGATTACTATCATTTAATTGCTGGATGCAATTCATTATTTAAATCTTGCGGTTCATACTATATTAACTGATTTCAAACCTGTGAGCTCACCAGCTTTTAGCTGACCTTTTAGCATGTATCGCAGGTACCAAGCAGTAGGATGTTTCTGCTTCAGGACTTTTAGCTCGAGTCAGCATACAGACGATTGAGATTTTCTTGCATTAGTATATTTTGTACAAGTACTTATGTACTGAAATCTCCTTTTATTTAAACCCGAGCTATGTAAAGCTTTAAATGTTGTAAACATTTCAATTATCAATATATTTTGTTAAAACGACGCATATAGAGTCGTTTACTATATATCTTTGTGTTTTGTTATTGATTAGTAACACCCAAATCAAGCTTCCGCAAACCAATCAAATTTGGGGGTGTTACATATATAATGTAATTGTAACTTGTTTTGTCGGTTTATGCGTTAAATATTTAAATCGCGAAGGCTTTGTTTGTACGATACGGAATGAATATGATGTGACCTAAAAAGTCATGTTTTTAAGTACATATTTCCGCACTTTTTGGACTATTCTTTGGTGAAAACATTTCCAAACCATCATTATTTACTAAAAATCACCAAGGTAGTCTAAATATAGACGTTGCTGCAAAAATCGGTTAAAACGTCCAAATAACACGCAAACCGAGGCAAAACTATCACCTTAAATATTTCCTTCTTGATTTTCTTATGTAATTATATCTTAATTCATATTTTATGATTCCATAGGAAAATACAAGACCGGAGGTCAAAGAAACAGTAGAAACGGACGAAGAACGGAGAAGATGTGCAGTCTGGAAGCTCGCCGATCGTCATCCGGAACACGCAAAAGTCAAACAATTCCAAATTTGGCAAACTTAGTGCCATTAGAAGCGTAACGGAAAAACGAAGCCAACGGCACAAGAATCAAGCCAATTGGAGCCCGAACGAAGAAGATACGGACGAACCAAGCAACCGAGAAACAAACGGAGGCCAAACGGAGCACCAACCCCCCCTGGGCAACTAGGTACGGTATACGGTACCCTAGGTGCCGTATACGACCCTTAGGGTGCCGTATACGGGGTCTCTTGCCTTGAAGGGTGCCGTTTGACCCCCCTTGGTCCGCTTGCCCCGTATGCTGCTTTGACGCTTGTATTCGATGCTTTAAGGCTTGTACCATGGCTTTCCTTCTTCCCCTATAAATAGTCACCTCCATTTCATTTCAAAACACACCTCTCATTCTTACAACTTCTCTTTCTCTCTCTAGAATTCTCTCTCTAGCACTACTCTTAGGAGTTAGAGGAGAATTGTTCTTGTAGTTAGTTCTTCTCTCTAGTTTCTCTCTCTAGCACTACTCTTAGGAGTTAGAGGAGAACTAGAGAGAAGATTAGGATTAGATTAATTATGTAGTTAATTAGTAGAGACTAGCTTATGTAATGCTTGGATATTAATGAAGAAATACAAGTGTTATTCTGCTCGCAATTCATATCAGTATTTTCTGTCCTTTCTATTATTAATTTGTCATATTGTTCTTGTTTGATGTATGTGATTTATTAATATTAGAAATGTTTATTGTTATGCATTGCGAGTAATTACTTGTATGTTTGCCATGATTAATGAGTAGTTTGTGGTGATATATCTAATTGGGATAACACCATTATGAAACAACGGAGGTAACGTTATACGGCTTTCATTTGTATAGCGCCGGAATCATCACGAATGTGTGTAGTACGGAACGTGGAAGCTATGAAAGTTGTGGGCACAATCCGTTGTGGAATAATGTTCCCAATTATTATATATTACAATTGTTTGTGAACTTATAAGTTGAACCTCTACCCGTTTATCTGTCCAACTTATGCTGTGGTTTGTATCCTCCCCCCTAGAACCTGACCAATTGCTAGAAGTAGGATTGCCAACTATTCTGTGTTTGATGATCAATGAAGTCAACATGGTCATTGTTCCCTTGATTGAAACATATCCAAGGGACACGAAGCATAGGATTAGAGATAGATTAGGTTCATGCTTATCTGTTGTGTATCTTTGGGACAACTTCCGGGGTACCCATGATGTAATCCTTAGGTCAGTACTGTGATGCTAGTATTCCGTCCTATTGCATGTTCTTGTTTGATTGTTGCTTAGGTACTGCATATTAGACATACAATAACACTGTTGCTGCCTTAATGATTATGTTTTCATAAACATGATAAATGTAATACAGATAGGTTTGAAAACTTGTGGTGCTGTTTAACTATACATTTATGATTTTAAACTAAACTATCACCTTTCCTCCAATAAACGTGGTTAGAACCTTTATGACAAGGAGTAGCTAACCATTGATCAAACGGTCACTACCTATCTATGTTTTCCAAAATAAACATGGTCTGATTTTGAAGCTGTGGAAATACTGCCCAACTTATCATATAGTACACCGTGAATCAATTAGGGATTTATTGGGCTGGGATTCATAAAGTGAACGGGTTGTTTAGCTATCATAGATGGTTTTACTGTAATACAAGCTTAGATATAATGAGTTCAGATAGCCGTAAAGTATGTAATCCAGGATAAAGCCCTAAAACGTCCGAGTATCCGGTAAGCCGTGGAAAGGCCGTAGGCTGAACACTGTATTACATCCTGGCTGAGTCTGTGATCCAGGAAAGACCGTAATACGGGTGAATACACAATGTAACCGTGGAAAACTCTGTGGGTTGAAGACCGTATCACAGCCGAATATCTCTGAACTCAATCACAACCATTAATGTATATGTTAATCAGTCACCACCTGTCTGAAATCTTAAATGCCTTGCCTAGCTTAGATATCTTTGTCTGTGTTAAGAAAGATCAGTGGACAAATTGTGGACTTTCGCCTTATTCCTGCACCCCATCTGGAGGGTCACTTGGTCTCATCATAAGAGACGGTGAGGGGGTTTTAAGAATGTCCGATCTGATCAGAATCTTGACAGCCTAGTACTCAGTGACATACTGATCGGTTTATCTGATCAGTAGGGTACTAGTGTTTACACCACAGGGTATCTACGTGAACGCAAGACACAAATCTTTAAAATACGTTTTCAAACTAAAATATCACAACAGCTATTCTAAGTCATGGTGAACCACGTCTTCGTCATCCTTAAAGTGTTATATATGCTAGTCTCCCTTTAGTTTATTGTTTTGTTAGTTTCAGTAGTTTAGTTTAATTAAATATAAAAACCAAAACAAAACCCTTTCCAGTTATTAAAACCCCAGCTTAATTACTAGTTAATCAGAACAAGCTCTGTTTCAATTCTGCTGTCGTGAGGAACGACCCTGGATCATCCTTACCGCTTACTCGTATCAGGTATTCATACCAGTTCCAGTAGGTAGTACGGAGGATTAGGCTCCCCCCGACTATTATAAATATTAAAACTACCCTGCCGTGTGTCTCGGTGGCCGGACCAACGACCGGAGTAAAATCCGACCGACCGCTGGGGGCACGACAAGTTTTTGGCGCCACTGCTGGGGACGGTAGTACGATTCGGAGCCTGTTTAGATAAATTAGTTTTTAAGCGATCCTTTTTGACTTGGATTCACCTTCCTTGTCAGAAGTTACTTTCCGCTCGTAGATTAGCGTAGTTAGCTTAGATTAGCTTAGAATAACTTCCCTCCATACTACAACTTTAATTCTAAAAACCTTCTTCGTGTGCTGTCTTTTCTGAAAACTTGGGCAAATGGCAACTCAACAACAACTAAAAGATCAAATTGAAAGTCTTGCTAAATCAATCGAGGATAGATGCAGGAGTAATGCCTACGTAGATAATGAATGTCAAGGGAATAGTATGATTTATTCGGATAACATAAGGTACTTAGATCCTCAATCTCAACATCATTACGACCCTTATGCTTTCCAAACACATCAATACTAGCCTTACTATCCTGGATCATTCAATATCTACCCACAACCATCTTACCCTGTATACCAACCATACGAAAGTTCTAACTTGAGAGATATGCCCACAGCTTATCTCAGCAGTAATGCTACTCTTTCTCCCTCTTTCACCCCATATGAACAACAAATAGCCGACATGCTTAAAGGATATACTGATAAGCTGTCAGAAATGGAAAAAACAGTCCAAGAAAGTTGTGAGAGAATTAGGGATCATGTTACAACCATCTATAGAGTACAGGAAGATGAGAGGCATTCACACACCACAGACTTTCATTCTCATGAGTCCGATTGCAAAATCCCTTCCAACCCTTCACCTACCTAATCTTCTAAATCCCCACTTCCACCCATTCTCAACCTATCTACGTCCGAGACCGATGGGGAGTTCATTCTAGAGGAACTTTCCGAGTCATGGCAACTTGAAACTTCCGACCGGAGTAACAAGGATGACGAGGTAGACGAAGAGATAGAAGTAGAGAGCCCGGAGATGGAGATTTACACAGAAGACCCAGCTTCAGAAGGATCGGAGGAATGCGCACCGACTCTGAGAAGTGATTTCATTCCAATTCAAACCGACGTGGTTGACAACATTCCGCAACAAGTTGTGGTTGACACTGTCCCACTTATCTTTCCGAATGAATCACCCAATGATCTAGTTGAACCCTCAATTGCCTTAGACCAAGTAGTTTATGATAATGTTGCTACAAGATTGGAGACAAAAACGGATACTGTCCCACCTCCATGCCCAAAGTACAGCATTAGCATTAACCAAAAGACCATAGGAAGCAAGGTGGGTTCTGCGTCATGGTTTCCCTTCAAACCCTCTCTCAACCATATAATTTCCTATACATCATTTAGAGGTGAGGATTCCTTTGACCAACCCATTCTGACCAAGGAGATATTAGAAGTTGAGAGACCTATTACACCCACGGTAGAACAATTCCCTCACTTCGAACCATCTCCTTATATTGGACATACCTTGGCCTTAATCTGCTTTAAACTTTTAGGTATGCTCCAATACTACCCCTTGTGTCTACTGATGGATGCTAGGGAGCCTCTAGGATTACATGATATGTAGTGTTAGAGTCAAGCTAGAGACTCGAACAAAAACAAGCGCTTCTCGGGAGACAACCCGTGTCTAACGTAGGTTTGGTAATAAAAGTTAATTTAGGAAACTAACTCAATAAGTAGAATATGAAACCCTAAAATGAATGTTCCAAGTTTTCTATTTTTATGAACAAATAGGATGGTTTGCGAAATTACTCCCTTAAAAGTCAAATTTTTGTCAAACCTTAAAACTTCCTACTCCCACTTGTTTGAACTTTATCGCAATATCCATTTTTCACCATTATATAAGATCTCAAGTTCTTATGTCCCCTTCACTCACAAACTTGGAAACCTACTAGAATGAGAATTAGGAGCCTTAGTCATCTTATACACCCATTCACATATTTCGAGCATTGGAGGTACTTACATATACTTCTGTAAGCATACATATAAAATCCTTAAATGATTTATCTGAAAACCTGATTTGTTTGTTAATATGTGTATTATGCTCGAACTCGTTTAAAAATATGTGCTTTGGAAATCTCTATACTTGGTTGCCTGATTTAAATGCTCATGCTAGTGTTTCCATATCTGTTATTTGTGCTGCGGTGAAATTTAGGCAACTAACACTTTTTGTGTAGGATTAGACTCCAAGTCATACACTGGTTTGTTTCATCTACAAAGCACTTACTTTGATAGGTTCTTCGCAAACCAGTGAATCTATGATTTGGAGAATAATCACTCGTTTGTTAGATCACGTTTGTTTGTTCTACTTGTACAAATGCCTAACAGACAGGGACTGATGCCTATGGATAAAGAAACTTCGAGAATAATGGAAAGAAGGCAAGGGGAGCTTACAGTTCATTAAATTTGGGAACTTCTGGAGCATTGCTTTGCAGGGGAAGAGATGGCACTTTTAGACATGAAGATGATTTCTAGTTGTCTATGACTAGTTCATCAAGTTAATCAACTCAATACTCATCATATGTGCCCACAAATTCCAAATCCTATAGCTAAACCTTACCACATAATGGAACCTGAAACCATCACTACCATCCACATCACCATACCCACCCCACATTCACCCATCCATCCACTCCTTCGCACGTACAACCATCACCATCAGGGACCTTTCAAACAAAGGAATAGATACGGGATTAAATTGGAAACTGGAGATCTCTACCGATAAAGAACAACATCAGATGCATTACATCAGTTTGTCGGCAAACATCTCGGGAGATAAAGGATTTCGGATTCAGCACTTTCAAAATCCTTAGGAGCAGTCGAGTTACAGCAGCGGCTCTTGAAGATTAGGATCTTTGTCCATTAACCTCTATCCAACATTTGGTGTTTCTTGGCTGATCCTGCTTGTGTCCAGAGGGCGACATCACTTCGCTTCATTTTCTACAATCTATCCTTTTAGTCTTAGTCATTTTCTAGAGAATTTGGTGATTTGAGTGGATGTTGGATGAATGGAATGACCAAAGAGATGATGAGCATTCAAGGAAGAACCCCTGGAATCAAAGGCAAACAAACAAGCTCACACACCTGCGGACCACGGATCTTACATACATCTCTAAGGGAAGGAGCGCGGTCTATCTTCTTCCGAAACTCGCACGTGCCAAAGACTTAAGTGTGGGATAGCATCCCACATTACACGCACTTAGCAAGAATCATTTCCAAATCTTTAAACACTAAAGTGTGGGATTCACCAAAAAGAATCTCCACTTACATGATGGAACGATTCTCTGCTAAGTCTGGATACAAGGCATTGTGCACCAGATCGACACGTCCAAAGCTGAACCGCTCTTCATGGAATCAGAGGATCAAAGACCCACTTCATCTCCTCTCACTTATCGATCTCAGCTTCATAATGACAATCGTCATCTGGGGAGTTTCTTAACCTTCATTCCGCTTTCATGATTTTATTTTGCTTTGTTAGCCTGTTAATCTAAGAAGTAATCTATACTCTATCCTAAAGCTTATCACTAAGTGTGGGATTCCAGCCCATTATATACACTTGAGTAACATTTTCTATATGTTCAAACTCTAAGTGTTGGATTATACTTTACAGTGCAATCTCAACTCAAGAGAACATTAGGGACAATGTTTCTCTAAGTGTGGGATAGCAGGTATAGAATACCTTGGATTGGATGTTTACAGATTTTTATGCCGAATAGCTCAACTCAGAAAATGTTCCTCAAAATTTTTCAAAATTTTCAAAATTTTTAACAAAACTAATAAAGTATGAGCCAAATCATTCGATTAGCTCTGCTATTTTTGAGTTATAATATCTTTTAAGAGGAACGATTTCTAATATGAGTTAGTTATTCAGGAATATTAGGGAAATTAAGGTAGAAATTTCTTAAATAAGTAGTGATAATCTAAAAGGAACATGGCTGGGCACATACAACCCTAATTTGCAGTGAGGTTTTGAGCCTTAAAAGCATTCATTTTAAATGCTACATTGTTCATTTCTTGTGTGTGCCGATGCTAGTATCTCTAAGTTAGAACTTGTTCCTGACATACGTTTCGAGACCACATTGGAGAGTACCGTACGCGGTATAGGTGCAATTAAATGATCTCGACTTTCCTTAGGATTTAACCCATTTTTACATACCTTTTCAAGCCCAAAACCCTTCCGATACTCATTTTTAGTATTGATGATCAGCTTAGAAAACCCTGTTGAGCCTAAACCTTTCGTTTCTTCAAAACCCTACATTTTTAACCCACTTATCCAAAACTTCCAACAACTTATCTTAGAATTTCTGAGGATTATGAAAAACATCTTGAAGAATCTTCTTCTGAATTGATCTACTCCTTCATGCTCACCAAAATTGAAGAAAATCAAAGGTGCGAAAAATTGGCACCAAAGAAAAGACTCGAAGAAGTCCGTGATAAGAAAGAAAAGATTTCCGAAAGAAAAGCAAAAAAAAAAAAATATATATCCTTGGAAATTCTCTGGCAAAGAAGTTCTGAAGAAAGAAAAGAAAAAGAAAAGAAAAGAAGGCTAAGTGCTTCAAAGTATCAACCGTTCAAAGGAAGATCCGACAGAAGACGAGTAGCTATCATCTCCGTTCTATAATAAGTTTTTCATGATTCTTAGGATGCCTAAGATAAGCAACCCTTTCAACCAAAAATCACCACTATCCATACCCCTTAACCCTCACAAACAATACAACCCACTTGAATGTCTAGGGATAATTAGCGCCGTCCTCTTCCTAAGTGGTGGAGATCCGATTCTCGATCAAGCTTATGATGATGAGTGCTGCATGACTGGCTATTTGAGCGATTTCAATTGTGCTAGAATGATAGGAAACTCGATACACTCTGAGTGAATTGAGTGACCACCTTTAGTGAGATCGCCTAGTTATGTATACTCCAAGATCATGAGTTTTGGAAAGTATGCCTGGGAAAGTCAGTACTTATTTCTGAAAAGATCATCTTAACTTTCCCTGTGTTCTCTAAATAATTTTCCCATATGACAAAGTGGTGACTTCTTGAAAATGTTTTTAACTCACCCAAACTATTATAAAAATGTTTTCGCTGGACATAACTGAGTTGTTGCTTGAGGACAAGCAACTTCTAAGTGTGGGATACTTGATGTGACCTAAAAAGTCATGTTTTCAAGTACATATTTCCGCACTTTTTGGACTATTCTTGGGGGAAAACATTTCTAAACCATCATTATTTGCTAAAAATCACCAAGGTAGTCTAAATATAGACGTTGCTGCAAAAATCGGTTAAAACGTCCAAATAACACGCAAACCGAGGCAAAACAATCACCTTAAATATTTCCTTCTTGATTTTCTTATGTAATTAGATCTTAATTCATATTTTATGATTCCATAGGATAATACAAGACCGGAGGTGAAAGAATCAGAAGAAACGGACGAAGAACGGAGAAGATGTGCAGTCTGGAAGCCCGCTGATCGTCATCCGGAACACGCAAAAGTCAAACACTTCCAAATTTGGCAAACTTAGTGCCATTAGAAGCGTAACGGAAAAACGAAGCCAACGGCACAAGAATCAAGCAAATCGGAGCCCGAACGAAGAAGATACGGACGAACCAAGCAACCGAGAAACAAACGGAGGTCAAACGGAGCACCAACCCCCCCTGGGCACCTAGGTACCGTATACGGTACCCTAGGTGCCGTATACGGCCCTTAGGGTGTCGTATACGGGGTCTCTTGCCTTGAAGGGTGCCGTTTGACCCCCCTTGGTCCGCTTGCCCCGTATGCTGCTTTGACGCTTGTATTCGATGCTTTAAGGCTTGTACCATGGCTTTCCTTCTTCCCCTATAAATAGTCACCTCCATTTCATTTCAAAACACACCTCTCATTCTTACAAATTCTCTTTCTCTCTATAGAATTCTCTCTCTAGCACTACTCTTAGGAGTTAGAGGAGAACTAGAGAGAAGATTAGGATTAGATTAATTATGTAGTTAATTAGTAGAGACTAGCTTATGTAATGCTTGGATATTAATGAAGAAATACAAGTGTTATTCTGCTCGCAATTCATATCGGTATTTTCTATCCTTTCTATTATTAATTTGTCATATTGTTCTTGTTTGATGTATGTGATTTATTAATATTAGAAATGTTTATTGTTATGCATTGCGAGTAATTACTTGTATGTTTGCCATGATTAATGAGTAGTTTGTGGTGATATATCTAATTGGGATAACACCATTATGAAACAACGGAGGTAACGTTATACGGCTTTCATTTGTATAGCGCCGGAATCATCACGAATGTGTGTAGTACGGAACGTGGAAGCTATGAAAGTCGTGGGCACAATCCGTTGTGGAATAATGTTCCCAATTATTATATATTACAATTGTTTGTGAACTTATAAGTTGAACCTCTACTCGTTTATCTGTCCAACTTATGCTGTGGTTTGTATCCTCCTCCCTAGAACCTGACCAATTGCTAGAAGTAGGATTGCCAACTATTCTGTGTTTGATGATCAATGAACTCAACATGGTCGTTGTTCCCTTGATTGAAACATATCCGAGGGACACGAAGCATAGGATTAGAGATAGATTAGGTTCATGCTTATCTGTTATGTATCTTTGGGACAACTTCCGGGGTACCCATGATGTAATCCTTAGGTCAGTACTGTGATGCTAGTATTCCGTCCTATTGCATGTTCTTGTTTGATTGTTGCTTAGGTACTGCATATTAGACATACAATAACACTGTTGCTGCCTTAATGATTATGTTTTCATAAACATGATAAATGTAATACATATAGGTTTGAAAACTTGTGGTGCTGTTTAACTATACATTTATGATTTTAAACTAAACTATCACCTTTCCTCCAATAAACGTGGTTAGAACCTTTATGACAAGGAGTAGCTAACCATTGATCAAACGGTCACTACCTATCTATGTTTTTCAAAATAAACATGGTCTGATTTTGAAGCTGTGGAAATACTGCCCAACTTATCGTATAGTACACCGTGAATCAATCAGGGATTTATTGGGCTGGGATTCATAAAGTGAACGGGTTGTTTAGCTATCATAGATGGTTTTACTGTAATACAAGCTTAGATATAATGAGTTCAGATAGCCGTAAAGTATGTAATCCAGGATAAAGCCCTAAAACGTCCGAGTATTCGGTAAGCCGTGGAAAGGCCGTAGGCTGAACACTGTATTACATCCTGGCTAAGTCTGTGATCCAGGAAAGACCATAATACGGGTGAATACACAATGTAACCGTGGAAAACTCTGTGGGTTGAAGACCGTATCACAGCCGAATATCTCTGAACTCAATCACAACCATTAATGTATATGTTAATCAGTCACCACCTGTCTGAAATCTTAAATGCCTTGCCTAGCTTAGATATCTTTGTCTGTGTTAAGAAAGATCAGTGGACAAATTGCGGACTGTCGCCTTATTCCTGCACCCCATCTAGAGGGTCACTTGGTCTCATCATAAGAGACGGTGAGGGGGTTTTAAGAATGTCCGATCTGATCAGAATCTTGACAGCCTAGTACTCAGTGACATACTGATCGGTTTATCTGATCAGTAGGGTACTAGTATTTACACCATAGGGTATCTACGTGAACGCAAGACACAAATCTTTAAAAGACGTTGTCAAACTAAAATATCACAACAGCTATTCTAAGTCATGGTGAACCACGTCTTCGTCATCCTTAAAGTGTTATATATGCTAGTCTCCCTTTAGTTTATTGTTTTGTTAGTTTCAGTAGTTTAGTTTAATTGAATATAAAAACCAAAACAAAACCCTTTCCAGTTATTAAAACCCCAGCTTAATTACTAGTTAATCAGAACAAGCTCTGTTTCAATTCTGCCGTCGTGAGGAACGACCCTGGATCATCCTTACTGCTTACTCGTATCAGGTATTCATACCAGTTCCAGTAGGTAGTACGGAGGATTAGGCCCCCCCCCCCCCCCGACTATTATAAATATTAAAACTACCCTGCCGTGTGTCTCGGTGGCCGGACCAACGACCGGAGTAAAATCCGACCGACCGTTGGGGGCACGACAAGTTTTTGGCGCCGCTGCCGGGGATGGTAGTACGATTCGGAGCCTGTTTAGATATATTAGTTTTTAAGCGATCCTTTTTGACTTGGATTCACCTTCCTTGTCAGAAGTTACTTTCCGCTCGTAGATTAGCGTAGTTAGCTTAGATTAGCTTAGAATAACTTCCCTCCATACTACAACTTTAATTCTAAAAACCTTCTTCGTGTGCTGTCTTTTCTGAAAATTTGGGCAAATGGCAACTAAACAACAACTAAAAGATCAAATTGAAAGTCTTGCTAAATCAATCGAGGATAGATGCAGGAGTAATGCCCACTTCCACCCATTCTCAACCTATCTACGTCCGAGACCGATGAGGAGTTCATTCTAGAGGAACTTTCCGAGTCATGGCAACTTGAAAATTTCGACCGGAGTAATGAGGATGACGAGGTAGACGAAGAGATAGAAGTAGAGAGCCCGGAGATGGAGATTTACACAGAAGACCTAGCTTCAGAAGGACCGGAGGAATGCGCACCGACTCTGAGAAGTGATTTCATTCCAATTCAAACCGACGTGGTTGACAACATTCCGCAACAAGTTGTGGTTGACACTGTCCCACTTATCTTTCCGAATGAATCACCCAATGATCTAGTTGAACCCTCAATTGCCTTAGACCAAGTAGTTGATGAGAATGTTGCTACAAGATTGGAGACAAAAATGGATATTGTCCCACCTCCATGCCCAAAGTACAGCATTAGCATTAACCAAAAGACCATAGGAAGCAAGGTGGGTTCTGCGTCATGGTTTCCCTTCAAACCCTCTCTCAACCATATAATGTCCTATACATCATTTAGAGGTGAGGATTCCTTTGACCAACCCATTCTGACCAAGGAGATATTAGAAGTTGAGAGACCAATTACACCCACGGTAGAACAATTCCCTCACTTCGAACCATCTCCTTATATTGGACATACCCTGGCCTTAATCTGCTTTAAACTTTTAGGTATGTTCCAATACTACCCCTTGTGTCTACTGATGGATGCTAGGGAGCCTCTAGGATTACGTGATATGTAGTGTTAGAGTCAAGCTAGAGACTCGAACAAAAACAAGTGCTTCTCGGGAGGCAACCCGTGTCTAACGTAGGTTTGGTAATAAAAGTTAATTTAGGAAACTAACTCAATAAGTAGAATATGAAACCCTAAAATGAATGTTCCAAGTTTTCTATTTTTATGAACAAATAGGATGGTTTGCGAAATTACTCCCTTAAAAGTCAAATTTTTGTCAAACCTTAAAACTTCCTACTCCCACTTGTTTGAACTTTATCGCAATATCCATTTTTCACCATTATATAAGATCTCAAGTTCTTATGTCCCCTTCACTCACAAACTTGGAAACCTACTAGAATGAGAATTATGAGCCTTAGTCATCTTATACACCCATTCACATATTTCGAGCATTGGAGGTACTTACATATATTTCTGTAAGCATACATATAAAATCCTTAAATGATTTATCTGAAAACCTGATTTGTATGTTAATATGTGTATTATGCTCGAACTCGTTTAAAAATATGTGCTTTGGAAATCTCTATACTTGGTTTCCTGATTTAAATGCTCATGCTAGTGTTTCCATATCTGTTATTTGTGCTGCGGTGAAATTTTGGCAACTAACACTTTTTGTGTAGGATTAGACTCCAAGTCATACACTGGTTTGTTTCATCTACAAAGCACTTACTTTGATAGGTTCTTCGCAAACCAGTGAATCTATGATTTGGAGAATAATCACTCATTTGTTAGATCACGTTTGTTTGTTCTACTTGTACAAATGCCTAACAGACATGGACTGATGCCTATGGATAAAGAAACTTCGAGAATAATGGAAAGAAGGCAAGGGGAGCTTACAGTTCATTAAATTGGGGAACTTCTGGAGCATTGCTTTGCAGGGGAAGAGATGGCACTTTTAGACATGAAGATGATTTCTAGTTGTCTATGACTAGTTCATCAAGTTAATCAGCTCAATACTCATCATATGTGCCCACAAATTCCAAATCCTATAGCTAAACCTTACCACATAATGGAACCTGAAACCATCACTACCATCCACATCACCATACCCACCCCACATTCACCCATCCATCCACTCCTTCGCACGTACAACCATCACCATCAGGGACCATTCAAACAAAGGAATAGATACGGGATTAAATTGGAAACTGGAGATCTCTACCGATAAAGAACAACATCAGATGCATTACATCAGTTTGTCGGCAAACATCTCGGGAGATAAAGGATTTATGGTCATCGGATTCAGCACTTTCAAAATCCTTAGGAGCAGTCGAGTTACAGCAGTGGCTCTTGAAGATTAGGATCTTTGTCCATTAACCTCTATCCAACATTTGGTGTTTCTTGGCTGATCCTGCTTGTGTCCAGAGGGCGACATCACTTCGCTTCATTTTCTACAATCTATCCTTTTAGTCTTAGTCATTTTCGAGAGAATTTGGTGATTTGAGTGGATGTTGGATGAATGGAATGACCAAAGAGATGACATTTGATTTCACAATCATAATCGGTAAGCAACTCGACCCATCGACGTTGCCTCATATTGAGATCATTTTGATCGAATATGTGTTGGAGGCTTTTGTGGTCGGTGAAGATTGTGCACTTAGTGCCATAGAGGTAATGTCTCCTGATTTTGAGAGCGAACATGACAGCTCCAAGCTCGAGGTCGTGAGTAGTGTAGTTCCTTTCATGAATTTTGAGTTGTCGTGAGGCGTAAGCAATGACCTTGTCTCGTTCCATCAGTACGCAACCAAGACCTTGATGGGAAGCATCGCAGTATACCACGAAGTCATCGGTGCCTTTGGGTAGGGATAAGATTGGAGCACTGCAAAGCTTTTGTTTCAGAAGTTGAAATGCTGACTCTTGTTTTTCATTCCAGTCGAACATTTTGTCTTTCTGAGTCAGTGTCGTGAGTGGCACGGCTATTTTTGAGAAGTTCTCGATAAATCGTCGATAGTAGCCGGCCAGTCCTAAAAACTGCCGTACTTCTGTTGGAGTTGTCGGCGATTGCCAATTTTTGATAGCCTCAATTTTTGAAGGATCTACATGAATTCCTTGACTATCGATAACGTGCCCAAGAAATTGAACAATTTGTATCCAGAACTCACACTTGGAGTATTTTGCGTAAAGCTCCTCGTGTCTAAGTAGTTCTAGAATGGTTTTGATATGTTGCGCGTGTTCTTGTTCGTTTCGTGAATATATGAGGATGTCATCGATAAAGATGATAACAAACTTGTCGAGATAGGGTTTGCACACCCGATTCATAAGATCCATGAATACAGCCGGTGCGTTGGTTAGACCGAATGGCATCACTTGGAATTCGTAATGCCCATAACGGGTTCTGAAAGCAGTTTTTGGAATATCGGTGTCGCGAACACGTAGTTGATGATAACCTGAACGAAGATCGATCTTTGAATAAAAACTCGACCCTTGAAGTTGGTCAAACAGGTCATCGATGCGCGGAAGTGGATATCGGTTCTTGACGGTTAACTTGTTCAACTCTCGGTAGTCGATACACATTCGAAATGAACCGTCCTTCTTTTTGACAAACAAGACAGGAGCTCCCCAAGGTGAAGAACTCGGTCTGATGAATCCTCTTTCCAGGAGTTCCTGTAACTGATTGGATAACTCTTGAAGTTCGGATGGGGCTAAACGGTATGGTGCTCGGGCCACAGGTGCAGCACCTAGCACGAGATCGATTGAGAACTCAACCTGTCTAGGTGGTGGTAGACCAGGCAGTTCTTCGGGAAAGACTTCTGGAAAGTCTCGAACGATCGGCACATCCTCAAGTCGCTTCTCCTCCGACTTTTTCTCCATTATGTGTGCGAGGATTGCTGGGTAACCATTTCTCAGAAATTTCTGGGTTTTCAAGCAAGAGATGATATTCAGTCTCGTCCCACCGGTCTCCCCCTGTATGATCAAAGTTCTACCGGCGGCAAGAGGAATGCGGACAATTTTGTCATAGCAGACGATTTCGGCGCGATGTCTGGACAACCAGTCCATACCAATGATAACGTCAAAACTTCCAATTTTGACAGGCATAAGATCGATTGAGAAGGTTTCGTCGGCTAACTTTAAAGTGCAATTAGGTTTCACACTATTGGTTTCTATAAGTTTGCCGTCCGCTAATTCTACAGTGTACTTAACATCTAGGGCAACAGGTGTGATGTCAAGCAATGGGTAAAATTCATCTGAAATAAAGCTCCTATCGGCACCAGTATCAAATAGAACAGAAGCAGGTAAGTTGTTGAGGAGGAACATACCCGAGACCACGTTCGGGTCTTGACGGGCTTCCCCAGAGTTGAGTACGAAGGCTCTACCTCTGGCGTTGTTGTTGCTGTTGTTGTTGTTGCCCTTGTTCTTTTGTTTAGGACATTCATTCCTGAAATGTCCCGCCTCTCCACATCCATAGCAGGATTTAGGTTGTTGGGTATTGTTGTTAGAGGAGTTGTTGTTGGTTTTGGGTGCTCGGCAATCCTTGGTCAGATGCCCGTACCTCCTGCAGTTGTTGCAGGGAGTACTGCATGGACCGTCATGGTGGTAGTTACACTTGGAACAGTATGGTCTATCCCCAGTTGTTGCAGGGAGTACAATTACGCGATTTGATTAAATCGTACAAGTTTCAAATCGAATGTAATTCGGTTCAAATAAATACGGACGTTGGTGAGCAACTTTATTAAATAATATCGTATTATTTAATAAAGTTGCTCACCAACGTCCGTATTTATTTGAACCGAATTACATTCGATTTGAAACTTGTACGATTTAATCAAATTGCGTAATTATATATATTCAACAATATATTAATTGATACATTAATTAGCCTAACACTAAACTAATTACATGTATTAAAACTTGATTAGGCCCTAATTAATAGTCCTAATTTGACGGGTGTCACATTCTCCCCCTGTTAGAAGAATTTCGTCCCAAAATTTAGTTCGAAGTCGTGTTTGAAGTAACGTCAGCGAATAACTGAGGATACTTGAGTCGCATCTGATCCTCCCATTCCCAGGTGAATTCCGGACCACGCCGCGAATTCCACCTAACTTTGACGATGGGAATACGACTTTGTTTGAGTTGTTTGACCTCACGGTCCATGATTTCGGCGGGTTCTTCAACGAAGTGAAGCTTGTCGTCAACCCGAATTTCATCGAGTGGAATGATAAGTGTCTCATCAGACAGACACTTTTTCAAATTTGAAATATGAAAAGTGGGATGCACGCTGCTGAGTTCGGATGGCAGCTGCAATCGATATGCCACTGGACCTATCCTTTCGAGGATCTCAAAAGGTCCAATGTATCTTGGGTTTAGTTTACCGCGTTTGCCGAAACGAATGACTCCTTTCCAAGGTGAAACTTTGAGTAGTACTCGATCTCCAACTTGGAACTCGAGTGGTTTGCGTCTCACGTCAGCATAACTTTTCTGACGATCACGTGCGGCTTTGAGTTTGTTTTGAATCTCAAAGATTTTCTCGGTTGTTTCGTGAATGATTTCCGGACCCGTGATTTGGCTATCCCCAACTTCGGTCCAACAGATAGGTGATCGGCACTTACGACCGTACAGTGCCTCGAATGGTGCAGCCTTAATGCTGGTATGATAGCTGTTGTTGTACGAAAATTCGCACAATGGTAGGTGTTGTTCCCAGTTTACACCGAAGTCAACTACGCAGGCTCGTAGCATATCCTCAAGTGTTTGAATTGTTCGTTCACTTTGGCCGTCGGTTTGAGGATGGTATGCGGTACTCATATCAAGACGGGTACCCAGTGATTTTTGAAGTGATTGCCAAAAGTGAGATGTGAAACGACTATCCCTATCAGAGATAATTGAGATTGGAACACCGTGTCGAGAAATGATTTCCTTGATGTAAATTCATGTGAGGCGTTCCATTTTATCGGTTTCCTTGATCGCCAGGAAATGAGCAGATTTGGTGAGACGATCGACGATCACCCAAATGGTATCGCAACCGCTCGATGACTTGGGTAGTTTGGTTATGAAATCCATGGCGATTTGTTCCCATTTCCACTCGGGAATGTCGGGTTGTTGAAGTAAGCCAGAAGGCTTTTGGTACTCGGCTTTGACTTTTGAGCAAGTAAGACACTTGCTGACATACGTGGCGATTGCGGCTTTCATGTTCGGCCACCAATAAAATTCCTTGATGCCGTGGTACATTTTATCGGATCCTGGATGAATAGAATATTTGGACTTGTGAGCTTCATCCATCACCAAGTCTCGCAGGTTCCCAAAACTAGGCAACCAGATTCGGTTTGAGAAATACCTAACTCCGTTAGGTTTGATTTCGAATTGTTTATCCATGCCTCGCAAGGCTTCGTTTTTGATGTTTTCAGGTTTGATAGCTTCGAGCTGAGCAGTGAGAATTTGAATGTTTAGATCGTTATGAATAGTCATACTAAGGGCTCGGACTCGAAGTGGCTTCGATCGTTCCTTTCGGCTGAGAGCATCGGCAACAACATTTGCCTGGCCCAGATGATATTTGATTTCACAATCATAATCGGTAAGCAACTCGACCCATCGACATTGCCTCATATTGAGATCCTTTTGATCGAATATGTGTTGGAGGCTTTTGTGGTCGGTGAAGATTGTGCACTTAGTGCCATAGAGGTAATGTCTCCTGATTTTGAGAGCGAACACGACAGCTCCAAGCTCGAGGTCGTGAGTAGTGTAGTTCCTTTCGTGGATTTTGAGTTGTCGTGAGGCGTAAGCAATGACCTTGTCTCGTTGCATCAGTACGCAACCGATACCTTGATGGGAAGCATCGCAGTATACCACGAAGTCATCGGTGCATTTGGGTAGGGATAAGATTGGAGCACTGCAAAGCTTTTGTTTCAGAAGTTGAAATGCTGACTCTTGTTTTTCAGTCCAGTCGAACATTTTGTCTTTCTGAGTCAGTGTCGTGAGTGGCAAGGCTATTTTTGAGAAGTTCTCGATAAATCGTCGATAGTAGCCGGCCAGTCCTAAAAACTGCCGTACTTCTGTTGGAGTTGTAGGCGATTGCCAATTTTTGATAGCCTCAATTTTTGAAGGATCTACATGAATTCCTTGACTATCGATAACGTGCCCAAGAAATTGAACAATTTGTATCCAGAACTCACACTTGGAGTATTTTGCGTAAAGCTCCTCGTGTCTAAGTAGTTCTAGAATGGTTTTGTAACACCCGCCAAATTAGGACTAGTAATTAGTGCCTAATCATATGTTAATACATGTAATTAGTTCCTGGTTAGGCTAATTAATGTATCGAAATATATATATTGTTGAATATATACAAAAATGCTATTTGATGAAATCGTACGCAATTTAAATCGAATGTATTTCGATTCAATTTAATACGGACGTTGGTGATCAACTTTATTAAATAACGCTTTCATATCAAAAATAATATTATGATAATATTTCGTATCCACTCGTATCGTACAAACCGAACTTGTCCAATTTAAAATATTAAAAACGCGCAAACTAAATAAACAAACTAACTTACATTTTTAACACAAATATAAATTGATTTGTAAAATATTTAAACAATATATCACGTAATAAATCGTATTTTAAAAACTTATAATCAAAATGTAAATAATTATTTAACGTTTAAACGACGGAGCAAACGAACACCACGCGGAACGCGGGGCGAGAAAGCTGAAAAGTGGGGATAAACCCCCACCTCCCATCTTTTTCTTCATTTCATCTTTTTCTTCACTCTCTCTCTCTTTACTTTTCTCTCTAAACAAACAACCCACCAAAACTATTAAAATCGCAAAATACTACCACGAAACGCGACCGAATCACAAATATTTTTAGAGATTCACGACCACCTCGCGACGATCTACAACGCTACCTTTCCGGATTTTCATTTCGGCAAATTGTAAGTTTCCGACAAAATCCCGAAATCACTCGATTCTTAGCATTTTTTTCATTTGTGGTTGTTATTATAACTAGTGTATGTCCATTACCATGTATAGAACACGAAATTACAGCTTGAAAACGGGTTAAAAACGGATTTTTGACCGGAAAATGTTGAACAGCCGGACTTTCTGGGCTGGTGTTCATCCATGCGACACAAGCATTGTGTCGCATGTTGTGTCGTATTTTACCCTTAGTGTCGCATGTTATGTCGTATAAAACCTACTGTGTCGTACCTTATGCCGTATCAAAGATTTAGTGTCGCAAGTCCTGCGACACAACCACTATGTCGCATACCCCATACGACACAATCACTATGTCGCTGTTGAATCAGCATTTCGCATCCATGCGACACAACCCTAGTGTCGTATGGATATTGTGTCGCACTCCTATGCGACACAACCCTTGTGTCGCATAACCCATTTAATGTCGCATGATTGTGTCGCATAAAACAGCAGGTTTTCAAATCTCAATTTCACTAAGTGTCGGAACTATATAACCTCAAACACTTATACGATACGACTTATAAAACACATTGGGACACACTTTTAAGTGCAAAACGCCAATTACAAAATAATAATACTTAAAGTTTATTATTCCAAACTCATCACCAACGGGCCGTACACGTTTTCAAACGCTTAACGAATCAACCAAATCGAAGTAATTTGGACATATATAGTTATGTAACAACTACAAGGGTGATCTTTTGAGATACCCAATCATGATTATAACCATCGCGTGTCGTGGACACCCTCAGGTTACAAGTCGTTGGACTTCATTATTCGCTAATCAACTTACGTTTGTTTAAAGGCTCTCAGACTCAGGTGAGTCTCATAGCCCCTCTTTTACTGTTTTACTCAGGGGTGTGATATACTGCTCAACTTTTAACATGTGAACGCAAGTACCAACTTTTCATATACTACATGAGTTTTTCGAAACTAGTCATTTAAAGTCCTCCGCCAGCATAGTTGTTAATACGTTGTAGCGTGAATATTAGTATATGGTACCATATAGGATTGACCCTCCTCGTCCGGGTTAGCAAGCACTAACCGGGTAAACGGACGTACTAATATTTGGGAAGACGAATGTTGATTAGGCATTCGTGGAGGCACCTCGCCCGGAATTCTCTTTAGGGGACCCGGCCCTCGAGTTAAGCTCAACTATGTGCTCATGGTTGTATACACGATGATTATCATTTAATTGCTGGATGCAATTCATTATTTAATTGCTGGATGCAATTCATTATTTAATTGCAGGATGCAATTCATTATTTAAATCTTGCGGTTCATACGATATTACTTGATTTCAAACCTATGAGCTCACCAGCTTTATAGCTGACCTTTTAGCTTATATCGCAGGTACCCAGCAGTAGGATGTTTCTGCTCAGGATTTAGCTCGAGTCAGCATACAGACGATTGAGATTTTCTTGCATTAGTATATTTTGTACAAGTACTTATGTACTGAAATCTCATTTTATTAAACTCGAGCTATGTAAAGCTTTAAAGGTTGTAAACATTTCAGTTATCAATATATTTTGTAAAAACGACGCATATAGAGTCGTTTGCTATTTATCTTTGTGCTTTGTTATTGATTAGTAACACCCAAATCAAGCTTCCGCAAATCATTAATTTTGGGTGTGTTACAGGTTTTGAGATGTTGCGCGTGTTCTTGTTCGTTTCATGAATATATGAGGATGTCATCGATAAAGACGATAACAAACTTGTCGAGATAGGGTTTGCACACCCGATTCATAAGATCCATGAATACAGCCGATGCGTTGGTTAGACCGAATGGCATCACTTGGAATTCGTAATGCCCATAACGGGTTCTGAAAGCAGTTTTCGGAATATCGGTGTCGCGAACACGTAGTTGATGATAACCTGAACGAAGATCGATCTTTGAATAAAAACTCGACCCTTGAAGTTGGTCAAACAGGTCATCGATGCGCGGAAGTGGATATCGGTTCTTGACGGTTAACTTGTTCAACTCTCGGTAGTCGATACACATTCGAAATGAACCGTCCTTCTTTTTGACAAACAAGACCGGAGCTCCCCAAGGTGAAGAACTCGGTCTGATGAATCCTCTTTCCAGGAGTTCCTGTAACTGATTGGATAACTCTTGAAGTTCGGATGGGGCTAAACGGTATGGTGCTCGGGCCACAGGTGCAGCACCTAGCACGAGATCGATTGAGAACTCAACCTGTCTAGGTGGTGGTAGACCAGGCAGTTCTTCGGGAAAGACTTCTGGAAAGTCTCGAACGATCGGCACATCCTCAAGTCGCTTCTCCTCCGACTTTTTCTCCATGATGTGTGCGAGGATTGCTGGGTAACCATTTCTCAGAAATTTCTGGGTTTTCAAGCAAGAGATGATATTCAGTCTCGTCCCACCGATCTCCCCCTGTATGATCAAAGTTCTACCGGTGGCGAGAGGAATGCGGACAATTTTGTCATAGCAGACGATTTCGGCGCGATGTCTGGACAACCAGTCCATACCAATGATAACGTCAAAACTTCCAATTTTGACAGGCATAAGATCGATTGAGAAGGTTTCGTCGGCTAACTTTAAAGTGCAATTAGGTTTCACACTATTGGTTTCTATAAGTTTGCCGTCCGCTAATTCTACAGTGTACTTAACATCTAGGGCAACAGGTGTGATGTCAAGCAATGGGTAAAATTCATCTGAAATAAAGCTCCTATCGGCACCAGTATCAAATAGAACAGAAGCAGGTAAGTTGTTGAGGAGGAACATACCCGAGACACGTTAGGGTCTTGACGGGCTTCCCAGAGTTGAGTACGAAGGCTCTACCTCTGGCGTTGTTGTTGCTGTTGTTGTTGTTGCCCTTGTTCTTTTGTTTAGGACATTCATTCCTGAAATGTCCCGCCTCTCCACATCCATAGCAGGATTTAGGTTGTTGGGTATTGTTGTTGGAGGAGTTGTTGTTGGTTTTGGGTGCTCGGCAATCCTTGGTCAGATGCCCGTACCTCCTGCAGTTGTTGCAGGGAGTACTGCATGGACCGTCATGGTGGTAGTTACACTTGGAACAGTATGGTCTGTCCCCAGTTGTTGCAGGGAGTACAATTACGCGATTTGATTAAATCGTACAAGTTTCAAATCGAATGTAATTCGGTTCAAATAAATACGAACGTTGGTGAGCAACTTTATTAAATAATATCGTATTATTTAATAAAGTAGCTCACCAACGTCCGTATTTATTTGAACCGAATTACATTCGATTTGAAACTTGTACGATTTAATCAAATCTCGTAATTATATATATTCAACAATATATTAATTGATACATTAATTAGCCTAACACTAAACTAATTACATGTATTAAAACTTGATTAGGCCCTAATTAATAGTCCTAATTTGACAGGTGTCACATTCTCCCCCTGTTAGAAGAATTTCGTCCCGAAATTTAGTTCGAAGTCGTGTTTGAAGTAACGTCAGCGAATAACTGAGGATACTTGAGTCGCATCTGATCCTCCCGTTCCCAGGTGAATTCCGGACCACGCCGCGAATTCCACCTAACTTTGACGATGGGAATACGACTTTGTTTGAGTTGTTTGACCTCACGGTCCATGATTTCGGCGGGTTCTTCAACGAAGTGAAGCTTGTCGTCAACCCGAATTTCATCGAGTGGAATGATAAGTGTCTCATCAGACAGACACTTTTTCAAATTTGAAATATGAAAAGTGGGATGCACGCTGCTGAGTTCGGATGGCAGCTGCAATCGATATGCCACTGGACCTATCCTTTCGAGGATCTCAAAAGGTCCAATGTATCTTGGGTTTAGTTTACCGCGTTTACCGAAACGAATGACACCTTTCCAAGGTGAAACTTAGAGTAGTACTCGATCTCCAACTTGGAACTCGAGTGGTTTGCGTCTCACGTCAGCATAACTTTTCTGACGATCACGTGCGGCTTTGAGTTTCTTTTGAACTCGAAGATTTTCTCGGTTGTTTCGTGAATGATTTCCGGACCCGTGATTTGGCTATCCCCAACTTCGGTCCAACAGATAGGTGATCGGCACTTACGACCGTACAGTGCCTCGAATGGTGCAGCCTTAATGCTGGTATGATAGCTGTTGTTGTACGAA
The DNA here is from genome assembly GCA_949592205.1 of Helichrysum umbraculigerum. NCBI lineage: Eukaryota > Viridiplantae > Streptophyta > Magnoliopsida > Asterales > Asteraceae > Helichrysum > Helichrysum umbraculigerum. Next base: position 16,587,694 of record CATIUR010000007.1, on the reverse strand, counting down.
AATTCGCACAATGGTTGGTGTTGTTCCCAGTTTACACCGAAGTCAACTACGCAGGCTCGTAGCATATCCTCAAGTGTTTGAATTGTTCGTTCACTTTGGCCGTCGGTTTGAGGATGGTATGCGGTACTCATATCAAGACGGGTACCCAGTGATTTTTGAAGTGATTGCCAAAAGTGAGATGTGAAACGACTATCCCTATCAGAGATAATTGAGATTGGAACACCGTGTCGAGAAATGATTTCCTTGATGTAAATTCGTGTGAGGCGTTCCATTTTATCGGTTTCCTTGATCGCCAGGAAATGAGCAGATTTGGTGAGACGATCGACGATCACCCAAATGGTATCGCAACCGCTCGATGACTTGGGTAGTTTGGTTATGAAATCCATGGCGATTTGTTCCCATTTCCACTCGGGAATGTCGGGTTGTTGAAGTAAGCCAGAAGGCTTTTGGTACTCGGCTTTGACTTTTGAGCAAGTAAGACACTTGCTGACATACGTGGCGATTGCGGCTTTCATGTTCGGCCACCAATAAAATTCCTTGATGCCGTGGTACATTTTATCGGATCCTGGATGAATAGAATATTTGGACTTGTGAGCTTCATCCATCACCAAGTCTCGCAGGTTCCCAAAACTAGGCAACCAGATTCGGTTTGAGAAATACCTAACTCCATTAGGTTTGATTTCGAATTGTTTATCCATGCCTCGCAAGGCTTCGTTTTTGATGTTTTCAGGTTTGATAGCTTCGAGCTGAGCAGTGAGAATTTGAATGTTTAGATCGTTATGAATAGTCATACTGAGGGCTCGGACTCGAAGTGGCTTCGATCGTTCCTTTCGGCTGAGAGCATCGGCAACAACATTTGCCTGGCCCGGATGATATTTGATTTCACAATCATAATCGGTAAGCAACTCGACCCATCGACATTGCCTCATATTGAGATCCTTTTGATCGAATATGTGTTGGAGGCTTTTGTGGTCGGTGAAGATTGTGCACTTAGTGCCATAGAGGTAATGTCTCCTGATTTTGAGAGCGAACACGACAGCTCCAAGCTCGAGGTCGTGAGTAGTGTAGTTCCTTTCGTGGATTTTGAGTTGTCGTGAGGCGTAAGCAATGACCTTGTCTCGTTGCATCAGTACGCAACCGATACCTTGATGGGAAGCATCGCAGTATACCACGAAGTCATCGGTGCCTTTGGGTAGGGATAAGATTGGAGCACTGCAAAGCTTTTGTTTCAGAAGTTGAAATGCTGACTCTTGTTTTTCATTCCAGTCGAACATTTTGTCTTTCTGAGTCAGTGTCGTGAGTGGCAAGGCTATTTTTGAGAAGTTCTTGATAAATCGTCGATAGTAGCCGGCCAGTCCTAAAAACTGCCGTACTTCTGTTGGAGTTGTAGGCGATTGCCAATTTTTGATAGCCTCAATTTTTGAAGGATCTACATGAATTCCTTGACTATCGATAACGTGCCCAAGAAATTGAACAATTTGTATCCAGAACTCACACTTGGAGAATTTTGCGTAAAGCTCCTCGTGTCTAAGTAGTTCTAGAATGGTTTTGAGATGTTGCGCGTGTTCTTGTTCGTTTCGTGAATATATGAGGATGTGATCGATAAAGACGATAACAAACTTGTCGAGATAGGGTTTGCACACCCGATTCATAAGATCCATGAATACAGCCGGTGCGTTGGTTAGACCGAATGGCATCACTTGGAATTCGTAATGCCCATAACGGGTTCTGAAAGCAGTTTTCGGAATATCGGTGTCGCGAACACGTAGTTGATGATAACCTGAACGAAGATCGATCTTTGAATAAAAACTCGACCCTTGAAGTTGGTCAAACAGGTCATCGATGCGCGGAAGTGGATATCGGTTCTTGACGGTTAACTTGTTCAACTCTCGGTAGTCGATACACATTCGAAATGAACCGTCCTTCTTTTTGACAAACAAGACCGGAGCTCCCCAAGGTGAAGAACTCGGTCTGATGAATCCTCTTTCCAGGAGTTCCTGTAACTGATTGGATAACTCTTGAAGTTCGGATGGGGCTAAACGGTATGGTGCTCGGGCCACAGGTGCAGCACCTAGCACGAGATCGATTGAGAAGTACCTGTCTAGGTGGTGGTAGACCAGGCAGTTCTTCGGGAAAGACTTCTGGAAAGTCTCGAAAGATCGGCACATCCTCAAGTCACTTCTCCTTCGACTTTTTCTCCATGATGTGTGCGAGGATTGCTGGGTAACCCTTTCTCAGAAATTTCTGGGTATTCAAGCAAGAGATGATATTCAGTCTCGTCCCACCGATCTCCCCCTGTATGATCAAAGTTCTACCGGCGACGAGAGGAATGCGGACAATTTTGTCATAGCAGACGATTTCGGCGCGATGTCTGGACAACCAGTCCATACCAATGATAACGTCAAAACTTCCAATTTTGACAGGCATAAGATCGATTGAGAAGGTTTCATCGGCTAACTTTAAAGTGCAATTAGGTATCACACTATTGGTTTCTATAAGTTTGCCGTCCGCTAATTCTACAGTGTACTTAACATCTAGGGCAACAGGTGTGATGTCAAGCAATGGGTAAAATTCATCTGAAATAAAGCTCCTATCGGCACCAGTATCAAATAGAACAGAAGCAGGTAAGTTGTTGAGGAGGAACATACCCGAGACCACATTCGGGTCTTGACGGGCTTCCCCAGAGTTGAGTACGAAGGCTCTACCTCTGGCGTTGTTGTTGCTGTTGTTGTTGTTGCCCTTGTTCTTTTGTTTAGGACATTCATTCCTGAAATGTCCTGCCTCTCCACATCCATAGCAGGATTTAGGTTGTTGGGTATTGTTGTTGGAGGAGTTGTTGTTGGTTTTGAGTGCTCGGAAATCCTTGGTCAGATGCCCGTACCTCCTGCAGTTGTTGCAGGGAGTACTGCATGGACCGTCATGGTGGTAGTTACACTTGGAACAGTATGGTCTGTCCCTAGTGTAGCTGTGCTTGGTTTCAGAATTGGTGTTGTAAACTTGGATGGTGTTGGTTTTCTTGTTTGGTTGGTTTTGGTGTTCAGAGGATTTCCGCTTATTGTTGGAGGAGGTATTGGGTGTCTCACTGCTGATAACCATAGCCATGAGTTCATGTGCTAGCCGGATAGCATTTTAAGTAGTGGTTGACCTAGCGGAAGCGACGTTCCCCTGAATATTCTCCGGGAGACCGTAAATGTATCGCTTGATGCTCTTCTCCTCCGGATCAACCAGACCCGGGCATAACAACACAAATTGCTGGAATTTGGTGGTATACCCAGCAATATCGGTCCCCTGCACGGTCAGGTGTCAGAATTTTTCCTCCAACCGGTGTAGTTCCTCTTTAGGACAGTATTTTTCCCTTAGCTTCTTCTTCAATTCTGCCCAGGGAAGTTGGTTTGCTATTTCGACTCCTACAGAGTTGGCGTGGGTGTTCCACCATGTAAGTGCACCTTCCTGAAAGGTGTAAGCAAAGAATTTGACCTTGTTTTCTTCAGCACAGTTGCAGAGGTTGAAGACGGATTCCATACGTTCTATCCATCGGATCAGACCAATAGCACCTTCCGTGCCTTTGAAGTATAGCGGTTTGCAGCTGAGAAAGTCCTTGTTGGAACAAGGTTTGGTAACCGGGGTGGTATTGACGGTTTGATCGCTAGATTGTTGGGAATTTCGAGCAGCCAAAGCATCGGCTACGGCTCGGGAAACAATAGCATTGATTTCGGCATCACTGTAACTTTTCTTCTTGGGCGGCATGATTCTTCAAGAAAGAAACAAAAGGTACATAAGAAATTGTACCATAATGAAAATTACAATAGATGCATATATGTAAAAGCGGTAACATACGACATCACAATGTAACATTAATAATGTAGAATAATCGAGGGGAATTGTCAATTGATATTACGAGTTCAAAAGATGATGGACAATTCCAAATTACGAGTTCCAAAAGTTACAGGGTTAGATGTTTTACAAAAGCACCGGGAATTGTTACATCCGGTCGAATTACATAGGTCCTACGAAAGCATAATGGAGTACAGATTTCAGCCTAAGCTAATTCTGACGTAGATTGAGTTGTGGCAGCAGTGCAGTGAGATGGTTCACAGACTCTGCAAGTCTGTTGGCTGTTCGGAGGGCGTCCTCGGTTTCCCTTAGACGTGTCTCGCACTGATGTAGCCTTGATTGTAGGACATAGATTTCATTTCGGTTGCCAATCACTTGGTTGTGGACAACCTCCATGGTTTCGACTGTTTCTTCCACTTGATTTTGAAGAGTGTTCATGGTGTTGACAGTGTGCTCGTGATCTTCAGAGACTTGCTCGATTCGTTCCATAGCCGTGAGTCTCCAGTTTTCGCGAGTTTCTTGGAGTTCGATATCCATAGCGTTAAGTCGTTGCTCGTGATGGTGTAGCCTAGCGGCTAAAACTGGTGGAGTAAGGTGAGTGGAATATGGGCTAGCTCGAGGCAACCTGGTGTCCCTCCTAGCTACCCTTGAGGTTTGTGATTCGTACGGATAAAAGCGCGACGAGTTGGAGTTGGGTGGTGTGTTTGCCATTCTGAGACAAAGAGTTAGAAAGAATGAGACCTATATTCATATAATACATATATAATATAGCCTAAGATTGTAACGAGGTCTATCTATGTATACTTAGTATCACATAATAGCATATTGGGTGTCTAGCATATACGTGTTTGAGTCTCGGTTCTCTCGAGGTCAGAGTTAACTAGTGTATTCCCGTTCAACATAACTACTACAGACCTTACATCATCTTTCCTTAATTGTACATAGTTGATCAGGCTATGTTAAATTAAAGTCGTATGCTGTAATTCCTGAACCAGTCATGCCTAATAAGGAGATACTGCCTAACGGTCATAGTCTAGGCCCACTAAATGCAACCTAGTTCACTATAACCTTAGGCTCTGAAACCAATCTGTCGCACCCTCAAATTATTATGCGGAAGCGGTTTGGGTCGGGGCGCGACTAATCAATAATCATAGCACATAAGATATAATGAACGACTCTATATGCGTCGTTTTACAACTTGTATTGATAAAATCAAAGTTTACATCAAAATATAGTTACATTAGCTCGGTTGAAATTGAGAGATTTAAGTACATAATTAATCTATACAAAATATAATAATGCAGCTAAATCTCTGATTGTTTGCATGCTGACCCGAGCTAATTGATCCTGATTGAGCAGTCAAACCTACTGCTGGTTACCTGTGATACATGCTAAAAATAGGTCAGCGAAACGCTGGTGAGCTCACAGGTTTGTATGTTAACACATAATTGTATGAACCACAAGATTTATAATTGAATTTAAAGTGCAATTAAGCAAAATAAAAGTTATACAGCAATGAGCACATAGTCTGAGCTTAACTTGAGTTGTCAGGTCCAATTAAGGAAACCCAACTGAGGTTGCCTCCTACGAGTGCCTAATCTACACTCGTCTTCCCAAATGCTAATACGTCCGTTTGACCAGTTAGTGCGTGCTAACCCGGACGAGGATTGTCAATCCTATATGATACCATATACTAACATTCACGCTACTACGTATTACCAGACTATGCTATGGAGGGCTTTAAATTGATTAGTTGAAGTAACTCATGTAGTATTTGATTTTGATTTTTACTTGCGTTCAACTTGTAAAACAAAATGAGCAAAAATATCACACCCCTGATTGAAAAGCAGTAAAATAGGGGCCATGAGACTCACCTGAGCCTTGAGTGTTTATCGAAATAACTTGAATTGATTAGCTGTGAATTGATGTCCGAAGACTTGTAACCTGAGGGCGTCCAATACGCGCGATGGTTATTAATTGAATAGGTATCTTAAAAAGACTACCTTTGTAGTTGTTCGTTCAACTATAATGTCCAAATTATCCCCATTTGGTTGATTGACTTGTCCAAATTACTACGATTTGGTTGATTAACTTGAGTTTAGAAAGTGTGTACGGCCCGTTGGTGATTGTTTGTAATAATAATTTTCAATATTATTATTTTGATTTTTGAAGTGTTGTAATTAAAAATGTTTACAAACTTTTAGATGACGGGGGTCCGGGGGCAGCGCCCCTGGTTAGCGGGGTTCCTGGGGTGGCAATCCCTGGCGGGGTCGAAGGGGCTGGCCCCTGGTTGGGGTCGAGATGCCAAGTCAGCTCGAAAAATTTTTATTTCTACTAAATTGCTTTGGTGAAAAACGCATCTGGACATGAATTTGGGTGAAATCAAGTGATAAAACTTAGGTCCTGACACTTAGTAAAAATGAGTAGTAACATTCTGTTTTCAGCGTCACTTATAGCGACACTCAAGGGTTTAGGCGACACTTAGGAAGTGTCGCATGCAATGACGGATTCTGATCTAATGGCGTCACTTGTGCAAGTGACGCATAGAGGGCGAAACTTAAGGAAGTGTCGGTTGTAAGTGTCGGTATAAAGGTCATGAGTCACTAAGGTTAGTGACGGATGAAATCTGTTCTCGATTATAGGTGTCACTTAAACAAGTGACGCTATAAGTGTCGGTTTATAGTGACGGGTATTGAATTTGCGGCACTTAGGCAAGTGTCGGGAAAAAGGGGTTTTACGCGGCACTTAGGCAAGTGACACAAAATTAGGGCTTTTAACGACACTCAATGCGTCGCTTAAGTGACGCACGAAGTGACGCTATAATGCAGTCGTCGTTGCGACACTTAAAGCTTTTGACGGATTTTTGAGCCAAAAACTAGTTTTCCGGCCATAGTTTGGTCCGATCCTTTTACCCAACCCATATATGGACATTTTAAACATATATAAACAACTTTCATGTAAAAATAAACGAAATCGAAGAGTTTCGGGTTTTTGTCGGAAACTTACGCGGTGTCGAAATAATATTCCAAAAAGATAGAGTTGTAGATCGTTGCGTGGTGGTTGTTTTTCTCCAAAGGGCTTCGAGATTCGGCGGCGTTTGATGGTGTTATTTGACGATTTAAGGTGGTTGTGGTTTGAGGGTTTTTGAGAGAAAAATGGAGAAAGAGAGAGAGAAGAGAAAGATGAGAAATGAGGAAAGGGGAGTGGTTTCCCCCATTTTGGGCAGATTTCGGTGGGGGCCCACCGGAGTGTGGGTCTCCACTTTTTAATCCCGTGTTTGCGCTCCGTGTGGTGTTCGTTTTCCCGATCGTTTAAACGTTTAATTAATATTTAATTATGTTTAAATATACATTTTGAAATACGAAGAATTATACGATAATTTACTTGAAGTATTTCACCAAATACTAAATAATTGAGTTATATAACGTAATTGTAACTTGTTTTGTCTGTTTATGCGTTAAATATTTTAATCGCGAAGGCTTTGTTTGTACGATACGGAATGAATACGATATATTATAAAAAAATAATATTTTGGATGTAATTTTGTTATTAAATAATATCGTATTATTTAATAAAGTTGCTCACCAACGTCCGTATTTATTTGAACCGAATTACATTCGATTTGAAACTTGTACGATTTAATCAAATCGCGTAATTGTATATATTCAACAATATATTAATTGATACATTAATTAGCCTAACACTAAACTAATTACATGTATTAAAACTTGATTAGGCCCTAATTAATAGTCCTAATTTGACGGGTGTCACATAGTATTTTGACATGGTTGGATAAATAGTAACTCACATTGTTGGATTAATAGTAAAACATCATTGTTGGAAAGATTCGTTTTGTTGGAAGGATTAGTATTGTTGGAAGGATTAGCATTGTTGGAAAATTCGTATTGTCTCATAAATAGTGTCCAACTCTAACTTTGCATAACCGACTTCCCAACCGACAATATCACGATAAACTTGATTTAACGTCAATGACAAAAATACAATATTTGGAATAACTCGGAAACATATGACACATATACTTTTATAAGTATACAACGAGATAAACATAATAATAATGCTTTCAATAATCATTATTACAAAACACACCAACGGGCCGTACATGTTTTCAAAACACAAACAAACAACCAAATCATTTGGACATTACTAGTTGAATGAACAACTAGCATGGACGGTCTCTTGAGACGTCTACTTCTACTAATAACCTTGTGCGTTTTGAACGCCCGGCAGGTTACAGTCTTCGGACACCTCATTTTACAACATCACCTTTGCTTCACTGCAAATCATCTCAGGTGAGTCTCATAGCCCCTCATTTTACTGTTTTTACTTGTTTTGAACTGTTTTGGGGTGAGATACATGCTCAAACTATTTTTATGGAAACCGTTTTTGAAAACATTTCTACATATTGGCATGAGTTGTTTTCAAAATCCTTTGAAGCCCTCCACATCATAGTTTGTTAATATGGATTAGCGTGAATGTTAGTGTATGGTACTATACGCGATTGTTAAATCCTCGTCTGGAGTAGTCGCGCTACCACGACTGTGGTCGAACGGACACATTATAGTACCATATGGGATTGACAATCCCCGTCCGGGGTAGTCGCGCTACCACGACTGCGGTCGAACGGACGCATTATCATTTGTTCACACATGTGTATGATTAGGCACATGCAGGAGGCAAACTCGATCAGGCACTTGATTGTGATCCTGACACCTCAGTTAAGCTCAAACTATGAGCTCATGACAGTAATATACACATTTATTTGATTTATTTCAAATCATTATACTAAATCTTGTGGTTCATACATTGTTGTTTCATCATTACACCTGTGAGCTCACCAGCGTTAGCTGACCCTTTTAGCATGTATTCTCAGGTACACAGCAGTATTAGGACTGCTTAGGATTATCTAGCTCGAGTCGCATTCAGACAATCAGGAGATTCATATGCATTTCTATATTTTGTACAATTAGATATGCCTCAGAATCTCTAACTTTTAGCTTGCGAGCTTTTGTAAATATTATATCATTGTAAACGTTTATTTTATCAATGTAAGTGTAAAAGGACGCATATAGAGTCGTTCATTATATATCTTGTGTGCTTTGATTATTGATTAGTCGCGCCCCGACCAGATTCGCTTCCGCAACCCGAATTTGGGGGTGCGACATCGCAAGTCACCATGTGACTTAAAATAGTTTTCGTATACTCGTTGTATAGTTTGATAAGTTGTGTGTTTGATAAGTGGTCAAGTTTACTCAGTGTTAAGTTCGAATCGACATTCGAATTGTGTGGCGTTAAAGCGTAATAATAATAGGTTGCTAAAACGTACCAATGTTGGCGTGGGGATCCTCTGGTGCATCCCGTGCACGGAGGATGTATGCGCGTCCGCGAGCGGGCTTGTTATTGGCGACGCGGTTGTTGTTGTTCTGATGGTTGTTGGCGTTGTTGAGTTGTGGGCACTGGTTTCGGTAGTGTCCTGGTTCTCCACACTCGAAATAGCCAGTATTTTGTCGCCCGGGGTTTGTTTGAGCGGGAGGGTTGTTTCTACATGTATTGGATCGGTGTCCCTATTGGCTGCATTTGCCACAGATGGTGCAATCGCCCTCATGGTGCCTTTCGCATTTGTTACACTTGGGTCTCTTGCCAAGATATGGTTTCGGTTCGGTGTGGGTGATTGTGGCGTATTCTCGGGTGTTTCCCGGGTTCCTATTTTGTTGACCCTGACGGTCATTACCCTCATTGTTCCACTTTCGTTTGTTGTGACCTGAGTCACCAGCATCAGTACGAGCAGGTTCGCTCTTCCCAGAAGTAACTTTCAATGTTCCAATCAGGACCGCATCATCGGTCAAGCTTTGAGCCAGATCCACTGCGCTCCTAAAAGTTGTTGGTTTGGAGGACATAACCATGCCTCGGATCTGTGGGGCCAAACCCCTGTTGTATCGTTCGATGCGCTTGCTTTCGGAGGTTACCAGGTGGGGTACCAGGCGTGCAAGTTCCTGAAACTTGGTTGTATACCCGATAATGTCAGCATCGACCATTTGGATGTTCCATAGTTTGGTTTCTAGTTTCTGTTGCTCACTCTGAGATCAAAACTCTTCCATCATCATCCTTTTCAAGGTTTCCCAGGTGATGGAGTAAGCAGTTGTACGTCCCAGAATTTGGATTTGAGCATTCCACCAGGTCAATGCTTTGTCAGCGAGAGTACACGTGGCTTACTTCACCATGTTATCAGTAGCGCAGTTGCTGATGTTGAGGACCGATTCCATTTTCTCGATCCAGTGGACTAGGCCGATGGCCCCCTTCGTCCCGGTGAACGTGCTGGGTTTGCAAGCGAGGAAGGCTTTGTAGGAACACCCTTGTTGGGTATTCGCCGGGGTTTCACTGTTAACGGGGGTGGTACCACTGTTATGCACCACGTTTTCACGATTGCGGCTTGCCTCATATTGGGCAATTGCTTCGGCCACTCGACGTTCGATAATTTGCTCGGTGGTCTCAACGACAGGAGGTGTAGTCGCTCGACGACTATTTCGGGTCTTTCATTGTTTAGGCGGAATGCTAACGTTCTGCGAGGAAGGAAATGCAGAAGTCAATGCCAAAAAAAATGATGTGAAGGATGAAGTTTCACATATTTCAGTTATCGAGTATTTAAGGAGAAACGACAAGATCCCCATCACGTATCTCACGACTATGAAACGCCCATATGTACTTAGTATTATATAATCACGTTGGCCAGGCGTCATTATATGATGCTAAATACATACTTCTTTTCATCAACAGTTCGATACGATCAGGTTCGCATGAGATCAGAGTGTGTATGAATGAAGTCGAACGCAGTACAGTTCAATTAATGGATTACGCGTATCGATGTGTCATAACGATAGTTAGACGTTATGCAAATGTGTGCATGCATGTGCGTTCTAGCCAAGGCTATAGTCTAGGTCTCTAAGGCCTCTAAGTCACCTAAGAAATCTAGTTCGCTATAACCAATGGCTCTGATACCAATCTGTCACACCCTCAAATTCGTCGATTGTGGTTAGCGGAAGCATTTAGTTAAGTATGGGGGTGATGACTCCATCATTGTACATGCATACGTATCAGAGCATATGATTACAACAGAACATAAATATATTAAGATGCCATAAATAATAATTACAAAGTTTTACAATTCATCGAATTGTACAATTATAAAAGTAGTTATGTTTACAAAAGTAGATTTTATAAATATGACTAAAACAACATTAGTTATATAAAAGAAATCCATATGTTTCAAAAGTTGCCATCCTAAAGCTTCGAGGGTCGCCTATGTTCCATATGTACAGGCGGTCCTTACGTGTGCTGCTAATTCCCTGAAAAACATAGTAAAAGTCAACAACAAGGTTGAGTGAATTCACAGGTTTTATGTTTACGTGTAAAGTTTTGTAACCAGTTGTGTTTGTAACGTTTCGCCATAGCAATTTCAGTAATGTTTAGTAGAATGTTATCCAAATATAGTTCGGTTGGGATGTTACCCAAAACACAATTTAAGTTGTAGTAGGAAAGAAGTATCCTATTTGTAAATACGTTCCGTTGGGATGTTGCCCAAAAAGTATGTTCTAGTGGGATGTCGCCCAAGGTCTAGTTTGTAAAGTTGGTCCAAGAAGTAGAACCTAATAGTGATGCCCAAGAAGTAGGGACTTTCTATGTGCCCAAGACGTAGGGACTTGTATAGTTGTGTCCAAGAAGTAGGACTGGCATCCAAGACGTAGGACCCATCTGCTCAAGAAATACAGCCTTCATCCAAGACGTAGGATGGCAACATGCCCAAGAAGTAGGGACTTTCTGTTTGCCCAAGACGTAGGGACTTGTATCTGTGTGCCCAAGAAGTAGGGACTTGTATAGGGGTGCCCAAGACGTAGGGACTTGTATAAATGTTTATGAAAATGTTGTTTCATAAAAGGTAGTTGGTTCACAGTTCAACGTATTGTGATTAGTTGTATGTATGAAAATCATTCATAAAATGTATATGTTTAGTTTCCAAAGTGTATACGTTAACAATTAAAACATGACATCATCATTAATAATTGATAGTCGTAAGTATTTGACAAGTTCGCAATTGCTAAAACAAAGTAGGTTATGGCAACAGTAAAAATTGGACTATGTTTTCCACCCCTGTTCAAAAGTAGCAAAGTAGTAAAAGTAGGGGCTGTGAACTCACATGTTGAGTTTAAGTAACGTGCGAGTGCTAGCAAAGCCTAAAGCCCAAATGAAGTCTAGTCGAAATATCCTAACGCCCTAAATGTATGAGATTTAATAAGTATGTGGATGTCTTAAGTCGACCATCCATGCTAGTGTTTGTACAACCAAGTTATGTCCAAAGTGTTTGTTAAACGTTTACATTTGTATTTCATAGTTGTGAAAATGTATACGGCTCGTTGGTGATAGTTCGAAATCGACATTTCAATATTATAAGTGTGTTTGTAATGTTTATAAAGTTCGTGTATCGTATCGTATGTAAATATTCGTTTCCGGTTAAGTCCTACACTTAGTGAAAAAGATGTTATAAACCTACTGTTTTTAGCGTCACTTGAGGCGTCACTCAATGGTTTAATGCGACACTCGGGAAGTGTCGCATAAAATGTAAGTTCAGTATTATTAGCGTCACTTAAGGAAGTGACGCATAAGGTACGAGTGCCTGTGTAAGTGTCGGGTGTGAGTGTCGGTATGATTGCAAATCGATTTCGGGGCGACACTTAGGTTAGTGCCGCAGGGAGTGTCGGGTTACCTACACTTAACGAAGTGCCTCAAAAGAGGGTTTTTGGCGTCATTTAGGGAAGTGACGCAAGATTATGGTTTTATGCGACACTTAATGCGTCACTTAAGGAAGTGACGCTACGCTGGATCCGTCTGTGCGACACTTACGACTGGTCGGAATTTTCAAGTTCAAAAACGTGTTTTCCGGTTTCCGTTGGGTCCGATTCTTTTACCCAACCCATATTTGGACATTTCAAGCTTATACAAACCATAAACAAGTAAAATAACAAGGATTTAAGTGTTTTCGAGAATTGTCGGGATCTTACAAAGTTGTCGCGAGAGAAATCCGAAAAGATGAAAGTGTAGATCTTGTCGTCGTGATCGTTTTTCTCTAAATGGTCCAAGAAATTTACGGTGGTTTTGTGGCGGTTTTTGGTGGTTTAAGATGGTGGTGGTGGTGTATTTTAGCGAGAGAGAGAGAGAGATGAAAGGAAAAAGAGAGTAGAGAGAGAAATGAGATGAAAGAAAATGAAAGGAAAGAGGGGAGGTGGGAGGGATTTTGTCTCCTTTTTCGTCTCCCGTGGTTGCACTCTGTGTGGTGTTCGTTTTCCCCGATTGTTTAAACATTATAATATTTTTAAATGATAAATATCTAAATACGTATTCGAATATATTTTTAGTTGAAATGTTTCATAAAAATAATTTTTGTTTAATTATAAAATTATAACTTTATTTTATTTTAATTGTTACGTATATGTTTAGTTGCGCGGGTTACGTTTGGTATGATACGAAGCACTTTGTAAATATTATCAACATAATATTAAATAATTAATAATGTTATTTAACAATTTCATATTATTAAATAATTTTTGTCCACCAACAGTCGTATATTTTGTCGCATTTGATCCAATTGTTTTGTACGTATTTATACGAGTCGCAAAAATATGTAATACTACGCGTATTAACTAGTTGGGCTTTGCTAGACTTACCTCTAAAATATGTTGTGAATTCACTCAAGTTAGGGAATTAACCTAAGAATGCGTGCAAAATACGTTTATAATTATGACGAAATTGCGGGGTGTCACATTCACCTCTCATTTCATTCTTCACTTTCTCTCTCTAGTTTCTCTCTCTAGGTTCTCTCTCTAGTCTCTTTATAGTTTCTCTCTTTAGGGTTTAACCCTTTGAACTAGCAGGAAGACTAGGGGATAATCCTTTTTTTTCTTTCTTTTCTTCATTTTTAAGATTAGTTATGTAATCTAATTAGTAGAGGCTAGCGTTTGTAATGCTTGGATATTATTCGAAGAAATACAAGTGTTATTCTGCTCGCAATACGTATCGGTATTATCTATCCTTTCTATTATTAATTTGTCATAATCTTTTTATTTGATGTTTGCGATTTATTGATGTTAAAAATATTTATTGCTATGCTTTGTGAGTAGTTGCTTGTATGTTTGCCATGATTTAGATAGTTAGGGATGATGTTACATTAATCCTTTATATACATGAATGGGAGTTGTTACACTATGTAATATGTCTAAGTTTATCCTGAATATAGACATAATCAAGTTTTCACCCATTCCATTCTTTCATGTGACTATTGCCTTAGTTATAGGACTTTGCAAACCCTAACTATGAATATAAAGTTATCTCTGTTACGGTATGAAGTTATGAATTCCTTGTAAAACGGCCCTGTACTTAGTATAGCGTTGGAAACACCTTCGTGTGGAGTACAACACATGGAAGCTAAGGAAATGTCGTGGGATTACTTTATCGTGGACTACCTAGAACTTACCCTTCTAGAACATGGGTCTAGGTACAATAAAGATATGGAAATTCTCGTTGCCTGGTACATCGTAAATACACCCTGGTTTATATACAAGTTGTGGAACTACATAAAGTATAGTACACCATGAGTATATCTTATGTCGGAAAACTGTGGAAATGCCTATCGCACTGTATACCGTGAGTATTCCTAGGGATGAACGCCTGATGGCAAATGAGGGTCTAATTCATGACGGAAGTATTTGTGCTTACAGTAACTGAACATGGAGTTCTGAAAAGAAAACAAAGACTAGGCTGTAGTCTAAGATGCTTAAACCGCTTAACTCCACATAACCGACAGCTTAGAATAACAGAGTTAATAATGTGTATACATTTAGATAATAACATGTAGACTTAAGTGTTAAGAACGGTCAGATATTGAATTGCAGTATGTTACCTCATGCCTGCACCTAGGATATATTTATTTGTAGAGGTCACTTGGTCCTTCCGGACAGTGAGGGGGTTTGAACAACCTGTTTCTGATCAGAATCACGATAGCCTAGGTACTTAGTATCATACTAATTTATAGTCGACCTAAATGAGTAAGGTCCTAGTGTTTACACCTATAGTTTATCCGTTTGTTACCTGAATGTGTCACCAACATTCATCATCCCAGCAATACACTATCCTAAATCATTGTGAACCACGTCTTTGTTATCCTTAAGTGTTACACTTATGCTAGCCTCCCTTTTACTTTATGCTTTATTAGTTTTAGTAGTTTAAATAAATAAAAAACTCCAAAACATTTACCTAACAAACTATCCAAAAATCCTAGCTTGATCACTAACTTATCAGAATGAGCTACGTTTCAATTCGACCGTCGTGAGGAACGACCTTGGATCATCGTTATCACATACTCATATCAGGTATTCATACCTAGTATCAGTGGGTAGTACGGAGGTTTAGGCCCCCGACAAGATATAAATTCAAAACTCCCTGATGTCGTCGCCAGTAGCCGGTCAGCAATGATACTGACCGCTGGTGGCGCATCAGTTATATATATATGATCAAATAAATCCTTAATTTATATATGAGTTTAGCTACATTTAATTGTAGTCAACTATGCCTTACATAAAGTTAATAATCTAAGTGACTAATTAAAATATTTTATGACACAATATTTTCAACTTTTTATAAAAATGTAGTTGACATAAGTAAATTATGCTAGAGACTTCCACCATTGTTATAAATGAATAATTTCACTATTTTCATTTGCACAGTTTCTAACGAATTGAAGATATAGCAAGATGTCTAACAATATGAAAGGTAGCACTTTTTTTTTCATATTTAGTCATTTATTTTTCTTTTATCACAATCTTATTTGTATTCCATGTCTCCGTTAGACAGTTGTTTTTCTTCACAACCTTATCTTTTTTTTTTCTGTAATAAATTAGAAAAAATAAAGACCGCACTAACTTATAATTATATGTAACACCAATATGTTTCTTAATCTATTGTTGAATAACATATATAGTTTTTATTATTGTCTATTGGAAAGTGAAAAAATCGAAGAAATTAAAATCATCATAAGTGTGTGTATTTTCCAAAATCATAAGCTATTTATTTTTTATTGTTGATCGACATATTTACTAATAATATCGTCTTCAGAAAATTGAAGGGATTTCAAATCATGTAGAAAAATGAAGAAAAAGAAGTACTATACATTCTAATCTTTTATATGAACATTTTCATATTTGTTTTATTTTTGCATCGTATGAACCCTTTAAGAATTATTAAATTTCTATTATAAAATGTATCATTTTATAGTCATCCAATGGATGGGTTTACCACTAGTTATAAATATATACGTATAGAATAATTTAAATTCAAATAATGTACGAAACATGAAAAAATATTAATAAAAATATTATGTTTACGGTTGTCCCAACCTTGGTTATCAAATAGCACACTTTGACATGATTTTTGTTAGTTAGTTGGATACCTTAATAAAAAAAGTAATAAAAATGGTACATTGCTTACCTCGGAACAAAGGTATTTAACATGTAGTCAACATCATCGTAACATACTACTCACTCATTACTTAACTGGCCTAATTGTACTCATTAATGTAACATAATCACCGGATTTTACATTAATTATATATTTACAACTTACTTTAAAGAAAAAAAGCTTAGAACAAATATGTTACTAATCACTCGTGGCTGTTAAAGGTAACTTAAAACTTGAATCAACTCAATCATTTGCGGATAATAACAGATCTTATGTAGGTAAAGCGATAACACAAAGGGTGTTTCTCTCTCATTTGAGTATAAGCATAGAAGTTACTCCAAGGAGAGCGATCGAAAAATGGTTATAAAATTTTAATTGGCTTTATTGAAGAATTTGAGTTCAATATAGTCTAACGTTATATTAATTCTAGCTTGTGAAAACTTCAAGGAGTCAAACATAATATTGCACATGCTTTGATATGTATAACATATACTAGAATTTTAACTAGAAATGATCTTTTTCGCTTAATAATTTAAGAAACATGATTGTCAGTTTTTAGGAACGGTGTCTTCATATAGGTTTCGGTTTAGTAAAGAGAAGAAAATACATGATGCATCATCATCATCATCATCATCATCATATCATATATATGAGAGAAAAAACTGAATGCCATAATATATCAATGTGAATGACTTTAAATTTTTAATAGGAGTGATACTCATATACCCTCTGTCCATTACAAGTGTCTTGTAAGTATCATGTTTTTTTAGCATGTTAGGTACCGCCACCGCAAATCCACAGGGCACATCCGGGTTCGAGTCCGATAAAGGACTGCCGGTATAATTTCGTGGGCTAACTGTGGCCAGGTGCTTTGCCGGGCAGATGTCTCTTGCGGGTGGGACGCTGCGGATCTCAAAGAGATCCGGGGTCAGGGGTACCCTCCAACTACCCTTAAGTATCATGTTTTGACTTTTTAAAGTTTTTCTTTTTCAAATTTTACCCTAAATATTTTTGTTTGTGTTATATAATACTTGATGCAGAATATATAAATGGATTGTGTTTAAAAATATTTTCATTGGTATAATTTTCATCAAGTATTATATAATAGAAATAAAAATATTTAAGATTAAAGTTGAAAAAGAAAGATTTTGAAAAGTCAAAATAGAACACGTGTAATGGGAGTAGTTTATATAAACATAAATATTAACATCTATTTTTCTTTTTTCTTTTTCGTATTTCTTTATGGGATATGAGTTTACAACCATTAATCCTTCCCTTAAACACGAATCCATTCAACATCCCCTACAACAATAACCCATCTGCTTTAACCGTTCCATGAACTCCAACTGATACATTTTGTTTCCATCTAAATGTGAGTTCATTGCCAAAATCAAAGGCAATATTATATTAAAATAGAAAAAGTTTGATTGAATCAGAATTGTGCTACGATACTTTCAGTTTTACGTTTCAGGCTCTAGAACTCGGATTCTATAGCATATATAAAATTTCACTATCATGAGTGTGATAATTGTAATGCCATCGATTAATCGCACTTTTTTGTTGTTAAGAAAATGAGTTCCTAACTAGGGGTGTTCAAAATATCCGTATCCGAATCCGAAACCCAAAATACCCGAATATCCGATCCGAAACTATTCGAAAAATCGGATTCCCGAAATTCGGATATCCGATATTCCGGATTCAGATAATGGATAGTATTTTACAAAATAATTGGATATTCGAATACCCGAAATATCCGAAAATATGTGAGCTTCTAATTTTTTTCCCGTAAAGTTATTGGTATAAAGTGAACAAGATACAAAGATGAGGGTCTAAACTAGAGAATTGATCAAACATTATCACCATCCCACATTCTTGCTGATCACATTTCTTTTCACATTTCTTTTCAGATTCTTTTTTACAAACTTTTTTACAAGATCACATTATCACCATCCCACATTCTTGCCGATCACATTTCTTTTCAGATTCTTTTTTATAGTTATTTTATGTATACCCAAATTAATCAATAAAACATCTACTTAAAACCCTATAAAAAATTTTGACTCCTCAATTTCTCGACCGACATTTGCTATCATCTTTGATCTCTCGCAATATTAAAGAACCAGTAAGTGGCACATCTATTTTGTAATTAACAGGTTAGCTTGGATGAAGATTTTGATAATTTGACAGTTTGATGATTAGTAGACTTTAAGGAAACAGATCTTTAAAAATCAATGGTGTTGATAAACGCTCAAAAGTACTATATTTCAGTAGTATTTTACCCCTATTCTTGAATGTTTTTATTGCATTTTGTTTAGAATAGATATTGATTTCGTTCATATTTGCAATTAGATGTGGAAATGGAGCGTTTATGAAGAAAGGAAGGAAAACAGTCAATAAAAGAGTTAAATGATACATATTTGAAGAAATAAGTAAAGCCGAAGTCGAAGAAAAGAATAAAAGAATAAAAGAAGAAAAAGCAAAAATTCGGCTGGAAAAGTCATCCATACGCCGTATGGAAATCCATACGCCGTATGGATTGCTGCAGTGGAGGCCCAGGTTACGCGGACATGGGCTGGGCTTGAATTCAATCCATACGCCGTATGAAAATCCATACGCCGTATGGATCAAAAACCACAGAAGTATAAAATCGCGAAAAAACCCTAAATCGACAGTTTTTTCATAGTTTTCGTTTCCTTTTGGTTCCAGACGACTTTAGGGGTTTTTAATTCGTAAATTAGAGTTAGTTTGGAGGTACGAAGGGTGAAGAACGAGGATAATTCATCTAAATCATTCGTAGTTCGTCTTTATAACTCGGTATAATTTCTTTATTTCGATTTCATTGAAGTATTTGATGTTGAATGATCTGATTATTACTGATTTATGATGAATTGAGTATCTAGAGTGATTATGTAGTTGATTTAACCTAGATTATGATTATTGAACGATTATAATTGCGTATTGAATAAGTTATTTGATTGAAAACGGTTATATTGCTCGTGGACACTTATTTATTGGTAACTAGTTATTATTGTTGCTTCACGTGGTTAATAATTTTAATGAGATTGAGTTCCTTTAAGATTATTGATTATTGCTAGTTCTACCTTAGGGTTTTGGACTATCACTAAATACGTTGAGTCTGATAGGTCGAGTATGCAATAATTATCTACTTTAAAATGAGCAAGACAATAAGTTAATTATTGGGTATTGTTGAGTCATACCAATAGAGTTAATTATAACAAGTTGTGAATGTTTAATGCATAATTTAGGGAAAGGCACACAATTGACTGATCATCTTGTGACATTGGAACCAGTGTTTCATGTTGGACCCTAGATTATAGGAATTAGTTGGACCCGAAACGTTGGCTAGTTCATATTCGACTTAGTATTCATTGAAGAATTTGGTATTAAGTTGATCTAAAAGAATCACAATTAGATAATCAATACGTAATAAATCGGGAAATATGAATCTAAGTGACATTAACTATACAATTACTTATTCCTTCCAATTAGGATTTATTGTTATTATTTATTTATTATTTTAATTTAAAAGTTTTATTTAAGTTTGTTTATTTCAAATTAAATGTTTTCTAAACAATTGTTCGTACGGAACTAAAACGCCCCCATATTTACTGCTTTCTAGTTAATTGTTAATTTCTATTTTAAATATTCCACCTTTTCCCTGTGTTCGAATCTGACTTACCAAATCTATATTTATAATTGATCGGGTATTCTTGCCTGGTTGCTTGAAAGTATTTATTAGGTATTTCTATTTATAAATTGTAAAACAAGACGCGCTTTCATAAGCCGACATCAGGTGTATTTGTTGTTTTTTATTACTTTTTGAAGTTTGATAATCAAAATAGATAGTATTTAATTTACTTGGGTGTTTAACTATTTTACAGATTTAACAATTTTTCATGGTGTTTGATGATCAAACTTTATAAAGTTCAAAGAATATGGATGAATTCAAGGTCATTATGCAGAAACTACTTTAGTTGGATGATTAATGTTTTACAAATGATTGTACTAATTGGATAGTCGATTACCCGTATCCAAAATTTCGGATACCTGAAGAAGTTCGGATAATTCAGATATCCGAAATTTCGGATACGAGTATTGGGTAGTGAAATTCACTATCCGAAATTTCAGATACCTTAAGTTCGGTATCCAAAATTTTTATTAAGACTCCTCCCAATGGTGACGCAAACTGACGCATCAGTTGCCTGCCAGCTCAGCGCCACGTCAGCTTTTCCCCAAACTGACACTCCACTGCCAACAGCAACATCACTTCCCTTATTTTCAGGGCCCCACATACTATTTAATCTATTTATTTAATACAAAACTTAAATAACACATTTAAATTAAAACTAAAAACATTACATTAATTCAAAATAAAATTTACAAATCCTAAAAAAAAATTACATTAATTAAAAAGAAATTAAAAATATTACAAATCCTAAAAAAATACATTTATTAATAAGAAATTAAAACTAGCTAACGCCCTCGGAAATTTGGTGGGAGGCTCGAGATGTGTTCGATGACGGCATCACGAAGACGATGATGCACGACACGGTCACGCAATTCTTTATCCATACGTAGTTGCACCGCTACCCTTTCTTCCCACGTTCGTTGAGGTAGATTTTCCGGGTTTGTCCAATACTCTTCCTCGTGTGTACAGATATTGCGTCCATTGTCTTCGATTATCATGTTGTGTAAAATTACACAACAATACATGATTCGCCGTATTTTGTTGATGCTATATGGTCTAGCGGGGTTTTTCAAGATTTGCCAACGGCCTTGAAGTACCCCGAATGCCCGTTCTACATCTTTCCTTACCGATTCTTGGTACCTCTTGAACCTTGACTCGGCTTCTGTTAACGGATACTTGAACGACTTCACAATCGTCGACCATTCCGGATATATTCCATCGTCGAGATAATACCCTTTGTTGAATTGTTGACCGGCAATAGTGAAGTTGACTTGAGGAGCTCGATCTTGTAGTAAGTCTTGGAATAAATCAGATTCATTGAGAACGTTGATGTCGTTGTTCGATCTGGCAGGACCAAAGAAAGCGTGCCAAATCCACAAATCGTAGGAGGCAACGGCTTCAAGCATGATTGTTGGATAGCCGTGATCATCTCGAGTGTATTGACCTTGCCATGCGATTGGGCAATTTCTCCAAGCCCAGTGCATACAATCAATACTTCCAAGCATACCCGGAAAACCGTGTAGTTCCGCATGACGTTGATGCAACCGTTGCACATCATGGAGTGTTGGTTTTCTTAAATATTCACGTGAATACAGATGAAAAATACATTTACAAAAGTTGTCCAAACAATCGTATGATGTTTGTTGACCCATATGTAAGTATTCATCGAATGCGTCGGCGGCACAACCGTATGCCATTTGCCGTAAGGCCGACGTGACTTTTTGGAAAACATTAAATCCGGGCCTTCCGGTTGCATCTCGACCTTGATGGAAAAAAGAAAAGTAAGGGGGTATCGGAAGGTGAGAGTACGATAAGATACCTTGGCATAAATGTATAAACAATAGGCGACTCATCCGAAAGCGACGACGAAAGAAATCAAGCGGGAATGTCGGGTCCTCGGCAAAGTAGTCTTGATATAAACGTTGGCCGCACCATAACGATCTCTTTGAAAATAACCTCTCCGACGTGGAACACGTGTTGTAACTTCGGTCTCGTCGTCCGAATTGGATGACGTATCTTGTTGTATACGGTTAGCGATCGGATTGTATACGGTTAGGACGGCATTTAAATCGTCTCGATCGGAATCGGATCCAGACATGTTAACTAAATGGTATTTTTTTGTAGATGAATTTGGTATAAAAGTGGTGAAAAAATGGGTAAAAGAAATGAAATGAAAATAATATTAAAGTTGAAATTGTAGAAGTTGTGAAATATTTGGAAGTTAAGGTGTGAATGTTGTGGAAAATAGGTTGAAAGTGGTAAATTGGAAAGTAAAATTATATAAAGTTGTGGAATATTTGGAAGTTGGAGTGTGAATGTTGTGGAAAATTGGTTGGATTTGGTTTGAATTTATAGTGTGCGAAAAAGAAAAAAAAAATTAAAATTAAATTATATTTTTTTTTTACCGTTTATTCCTTTTTTTTTTTAATTTTTAATTTTTTTTTTATTTCCAACGGATCAAACTTGCATGTGGTCCCCACTCCCACTCTCTCTCTTCCGTCGCCCTCCCGACGTGCCCTACCGACGCACCGGAACCGACGGGCCGTGCCTATGGCGTCGGTCCCGTCGGTCCGGACCGATGCCCCCAAAGCGACGCCGTAAGGAGCGGTCTAAGTTTAATGCCAAAATCCAAATCCAAAATGGTTAAAAAAGACCCATTTATATCTAAAAAGAGCCCAAAATAACAAAAAGGCCCAATACATAAACCTTCTGTTAAACCCCTTGTAGGCTTGTACAACTACAGACTCTCATTTTCTCTCAGCCGTTTCTGCTACTGCTAACCGCCATGTCTACCGCCGATGAGTTCCCGGACACCATGAACTTAAAATTAGCTGAGCTATTAAAGGAAGTCCAGCTCGATTACTCATCTTCAACTACCAATTTCATTAACGACGCCGTTTCATCTGTAACAGATTGCATCAATAAAATACCTCAAGATATACAGGTCCTTAAACCCTAAACCTTAAACTCTAGTTGGCTATTTTTATTTGATAAAATTGTAATTAATTAGAGTTATTGATGTGAGTTGTGTAGGTTACGGCGAATTTAGCACCAAAATTTATCAGAGATATTGGTGCAGATAAAGTTGAGTTTAAGTTTAAACGGCCTAAATCGATTAAAGTTGGCGGAAGTTATTCGTTTCAGTGTGTAGTGAAACCTAATGTGAATGTTGATGTTTACATTCGGTTGCCCAAGGTAATTCTATATATTTGTTGTTAAATGTTAGAAATTGATGTGAGTTTATTATCTGTTGCAGTAACATAAGCGTAAATATGATAATAGATTTATTTGCTTTGTTTTGTCGTACTTTTAAGTGATAGAAATCTGAGTTCAAAGTAGCATTGAGAAATGTAGAGGCACTGCGTGATCCTCGTAACATACATAATATGACCAACTTAGAAATGACACGATATTTGGCCTCTGGTGATGAACAAGAAAGCATTAGTTGCTTCTTTGATTAGTAGGATTTACGCGAGGAATGATAAAGATTTTAAAAAGTTGCATTTATTTCAAGATGTGCTTGTTGAAGATAGAATATGATTGTACTTTCTTTATGCGTATTTGGTTGTGTACTTTTTAAGCCTATAATTACTTGTAAGGTAGCCAGGAGTGGTAGTATATAACTTCGTTGTGGAAGTACTAAAGAAAATGATTAGCTTAACTGCCACAACTTATATGAATCTTAATAAACTGCAAAATTCATGGGTTTTAGGTTATGTTGTCTGTTAGTATTAGTTCTGGATGAGAAATTCAAAAGAGAATCACATGGAATTGAGAAAGTAGTAGTTATGTAGTATGTTCTTAAATTTGGTTTTTCCACAACAGTTTAAATAGCCTTTGCTGTTTGGGTTATGCAGGAGTGCTTTCATGAGAAAGACTTCTTGAATCATCGGTACCATGGCAAGAGGTGCCTATATCTCTGCGTTATCAAGAAATATTTGGAATCTTCTTATATAGCAGACAAAGTAGAATGGTCTTCATTTCAGAATGAGTCCAGGAAACCTGTTCTTGTTGTCTATCCTGGTCAGTAATTTGATCTATAATGATTTTTAAAAAGATTTTTAGTATTTCAACATTATCTATCGTTGGCAGCGATATGTGTACATTTTATTGATAGAAAGGTTCTCTACATACTGTAGTTGCGAAGTCTGCTGGACTTCCAGGGTTTGCTATAAGATTGATTCCAACAGCAGACTCCCTGTTCAATGTCCAAAAGTTGAATATAGAGCGCAACAATCTTCACCTTTCAAATCTAGGTAGTACTTTCTATTACTTGCATAGATTATACTCCCTCTGTCCCAAAATAAGTGTCATGTTTTGACTTTTTGAGTCTTTCTTTTTCAACTTTGACCTTAAATATTTGTTTATGTTATATAATACTTGATGCAAAATATATGAATGGATTGAGTTTTAAATGTATTATCATTGGTATAATCTTCATAAAGTATTATATAACACAAACAAAGACATTTAAGGTCAAAGTTGAAAAAGAAAGACTTCAAAAACTGAAACAAGACACTTGTTTTGGGACGGAGGGAGTATTACTATAGGTGGAAATAAATGTTTATAATTGGTTTCTGTTGTAGTTCCTTGCTCCATCTTGGAGCTCATGTACCGTTTTCGTTATCTTAATCTTAACTATATATAATGCATATCCATCATTCTCTTAAAATTAGACTCAACAATGTATATTGACTAAACTGCCCTTTAAATATCATTAATGATTCCAATCTTTCCAAATCAGCCATCGATGTATAGCATCTATATGTATAACAACTTTTCATTTTAAATTTTGCATATCATCTTCTAACACATATTATTTCAATTTTAACAAAATCAATAAAAGTTGAATAATTCATTAGATCATGTCACTTAAATTCTCAAATCGAATTTTTCACGAACGTGTGCATCTATTCATCACCGCCGCTGTGCGTGGGTACGTTGCTAGTCTTAAATAAAGCTTCGCCTTTGAAAAGAAAAAACTATAGGTGGAAATATGGGCAGGTTGTTGGGTTGGAAAGCAAAGCGTGTGACATTTTTGGTAGGTCTTGAAAAGGGCCGGTTGACCTGAAACACTTGGTGTACGATAGTGTATCAAAAATGATCAAAAGAACCATATTATTTCAAGAATATTCCAATTATCTGAATAACTTTATATAGTATGGTTTTTTTGCCTTGATAAAATACACTTTGGTTAAATTTCTATCTGTTTGATCCATTCGACCCGTTCCCTTCTCATTTTAAGTAGTCGTTCGATTTGTTAGCGATGAACTTAAATCTAATTTGACCCATTTTAAGTACATAGGTTCAAATGACGCAATTACTTCCCACCAAGTCACCAACAAGCGTGTGATAAAAGACTTTTTGTACCTTTGTATTTCTTTGCTTATGCGATTGTTATTCACTTGACGAGCTTTTGTGCTGTTAAGGTGTTTCTCAAGCTACCCCTGTATACAACAACAGTTTATTAGAGGACATGTTTATGGAGCACGGTGCAGAATTTGTCAGCAAGGCTTTTATCGGATGGAAGGCTTTAGGAGAGGCTTTAGTTTTGCTGAAAGTATGTCGAGGAATAAATAATTGCATGTTTTTTTGTCTTGCGCAGAAATTTTAAATGTTCATGTACCATGTCCATGATTATTGTGGAAGATCTTAGCTTTTATATTGATGATTTAGGTGTGGGCAAGACAGAGAACTTCTCTTCACACTTATGATTCTTTAAATGGGTATCTTATTTCAATCATAATGGCATACCTTGCCTCCGAATCTGGTAAAGTTCGCATTAACAAGGCAATGACAGTAGTGCAGATACTTCGTATCACTTTGGACTTCATGGGTATGTGCATCTCCTTATGGAAATCGTATTACTTTTTTGTAATAAATTATAACCTATATGGGTATATTTTCAAACAGCTAAACTGTTCCAATGATAAAAGTTATATTGCTAAACAACCGATTATTGAGTTTTGCAGCCTCTTCAAAGTTGTGGGGCAGTGGGATTTTCTTCAAGCCTCAGGGAGAAAGCGATATGTCTAAGGAGGTATGGTATTGACTCTGGTCTCATGTTGAGATTTATCATACGTATTAGCTGTTGGTTTCTTAAGGAAGTTTGTTACATGAAAGTTTGACTTTTTGTGTTTCAGGAAAGAAAGAAATACATAGAGTATTATCCAGCAGTTTTCTGTGATTTATCAGCTCACTTCAATTTAGCATACCGTATGACAAAGGGTGGCTTGATAGAGGTATTTGTGGCGTATCATGCTAAGCTTTGTTTTATATGGTCCAATCACAAGACATGCACCCCTAATGTTTTGTTTAAGTTTAATTTAGCTACAAGACGAGGCTGCTTTGGCACTTAAGTGTATTGATAAATGTAGAGAGGGAGGGTTTGTGGAGTTATTTATGACCAAGATCGACTTTCCTGCAAAGTTCGACTATTGTATGAGGTAATACAAGATCACTGCAATATGCTTATGCGTTCTTTTTATTTTTTATTTTTTATAAAATATAAATTTATCTCTATTTGGAAGTTCCTGTTGACCTTTCTTATATATGTATCTTAGATTGAACTTGAAGGGGAAGGCTGAAGTTTCTGCACAAGGGTATTGTTTGGATAATGAATGTTGGAGGCTGTATGAGAACAAGGTGCATTCCTTGCTTCAAGAAGGCTTAGGAGACAGAGTGAAATTTGTACGTGTGACCTGGGGCAATGCAACATCGGCATGCAGCATCAATGATGTATGTGATTTCATGCATGTGAGCGTAATGATATTGCCATCTTCATATGCATTCGAACTACTGATAAGTTTGCAATTTTAGGGTTTGTCAGTGCTTGACAAAGAGCCACTAATGGTCGGAATTTCTGTCAGCTTGCCAGAAGCTTTTGACGAGTATACGAGGGGTCCCTTTTTTGGCAATAAAGAAGAGGTATCTATATGCTTCTCTTATGTTGTGTCTGTTGAGACACATGCTAATTTTAATTAGCTTTCTTCCATAGGCTCTGAAGTTCCGGAAGTTTTGGGGAGACAAGGCAGAGTTGTACCAATTTAAAAGTGGCACCAGGGAATGTGTTTGTAAGTAATGTGCTTGCAATTGTTATTTGTTGTCACTTCATAAGATTGTTTATCTTGTATTTAATATTTGATCTCTAATTTGTATAGTTTGGGATTGCAAGCTACCGAAGAGATATCTTATTATAAAATGGGTCACTAACTATGTGCTTAAGCGGCATCTAGCCTTGGCTGAAGAAAAGATTGTTCATGCTGTTGACCAACTTGATTTTTCATTGGTTCGTGATGGTGGAGGTAACTGCAGTGCTGCCAATTTACTATCATTTCACATGCCACTTTATCTTTTTTTGTCACTTAAACAGACATTAAACATCTTTACAATTCCTTAAAGATTCCAACTATCTGAAATTCATCATTTGTTGCAGATCTGGCTTCTGATGCAAGTTTGCAGAAGAGTTATGAATACTTGTCCAAGTGTTTACGTCTTCTCAGTGGCATTCCTTTAGGGATCTCTAATGTGAAGCCTCTGGATTCAGGTTTACTCTCAGCTAGAAGGCCCATAAAATAATAAATGTTATTATCTTTTATATTTTTCTTATTTGTTGTTGATAAAATAGTGATTTTGATAACTGATTCAAAATTTAACCTTATGAAATCATATGCAGAGCACTCCTATTTATTATGTACAATTCTTATTTTGGATTTTACAGCTTTATGCCATACATCTGTTTTTCCACCAATACCTCATCCACTGGCTAATGGCGCGAAAGTTGGAAATAGAATCAGGTCAACCTGTATACAATCACTGGAAGTTATGATTCAGGCATGCTACCTGCTGACTATATTAAACATCCAGATGCTTAATACTTGCCACTTTTTATGAACATAATTGTTCTGTTCAATTTAGTTGGAAGGTTCAGGGAACTGGCCCATGGATGATGAAGCAATTGAGAAAACAAAAGCTTCTTTCTTGCTAAAAATTGGAGAATGGTGAGTTGATACATTATGCTCTTTAGTATTACGATAAGGAAAATGTTTGTGTCTTGTTTTAATAATAGTAATTAATTAATAGCCTTCAGAAAGAACATGGAATGAAATATTGTGCGTCAGAGGAAGGTGTGGATATTTTCATCTCCGGATACGTGTTCCGCTTGAAAATTATGCATGAGAGAGGCCTCGATTTGTTAAACGGGCAAGGTAAGCAAAATCTCATTACCTTCATTTAAAAATCAATGTGTACCTTGATAGTAACTAGAGCTGCGGAGATCTCGTATGCATTTGGTATACACTTTGGGTGACTTTCAACTCGTTTAACCAGTTCTAAATTTTTGTCAGGATTTTAGTTTGGTTTGACCCGTTTGAGTTAAATACAATGGAGTATAAATAAGCATTGGGTCGTGATTACCACCTAGTAACGCTATGTTCCAGTATAATTGATCTAGTTTTCTTTCAAATGCAGCTGAAAGTTACCAAGTAAAAAGGGTTTCCTCAGTGGACAGATATCTTTTCCTAAGAAGTCAACATTGCAGCATGATTGATGGTCTTGCAAGTCGCTATTCATTATACGGGCCTGTTGTGCAGTGAGCCTATATCACTGACCTTAAATCTTGATTTTTTTTTTCACCTCCAAATACAAGGAATTTAGCTAACTGTTACATATGTTGTTTTCCATGAAGATTAGCAAAAAGATGGGTTGCTGCACACCTTTTTTCAGCTTCTTTTACAGAGGAAGCAATTGAGCTTGTGGTTGCAAATATCTTTCTAAAGCCATTGCCGTTTTCTGCTCCTTGTTCGCGAATTTCCGGCTTTATAAGGTTTTATCTTTTAATTGAATTTGAGTTCTCTAGATCTGTATTAGTCCATTAGTAAGACAATAAATAAGAAATTCATTGTACTAGGTACTTCATTTGTCCAATATATATAAATCAAAGTGAACCCCAATCTGATTATGAAGGTAAAGATCTATAGTTCTTGAGCAATAAAAATGCACCACAATATGTGGAGCTGGACAGATATACGTATTTTGTACCACACAATAGATATATGGTGTATATAATGTAAAAACACCTGTTATGAGAAATACATGTCTCTGTTTTTGTTAAGCAATACGTCCAAATTGCTCTTCTTGTACCCTCAATTCAAAAACCCTTCAGTCGATGGTCAACTCTGCGGGCTCTTTGAGATGCCTTTGTTTGTAAAATATTTTCTGGCTTTTTGGTAAAAACAGGTTTCTGAGACTAGTATCTGAGCATGACTGGTTGTTTACTCCTTTAATTGTTGATATAAATGAGGATATGACACCAAAGGATGAAAAGGAGATCAATGTAAGTGATCTATTGAATGT
The DNA here is from genome assembly GCA_949592205.1 of Helichrysum umbraculigerum. Taxonomy (NCBI): domain Eukaryota; kingdom Viridiplantae; phylum Streptophyta; class Magnoliopsida; order Asterales; family Asteraceae; genus Helichrysum; species Helichrysum umbraculigerum. The sequence continues at coordinate 16,558,278 of CATIUR010000007.1, read as the reverse complement.
TCAACAACGTTTAATTACTTGAATAATTATAGCAGAGCTGTTGAGCAGACAACAACTAATCATATTATCAGGAGAAATTTTCTGTCAGTAGAAAAGCTTATGAGGAAGGAACAGGAAGTATAACATCCGCAATGTACTTAGCCACGACATATGATAAGGGATCTGAAGCCTGGACCAGCTCGTGTCCAAGTGTATCGGTGTGTAGCTCTCCTAAATGAATGTGGTTGCATATGATTTACTGCTAATTAAAAGCAAATAAGATTTTTTAAGATCTTATATGTACATTCTTAACCGGTTACCCGCAATTTTCAATTTTCATGTGATAGGAGCTCAAAAGGCTGGCGGTCTATGCTAGAAGCAGTTCAAGTTTGTTGACTAAACTCATTATGCAAGGCCAGCTAGATTCCTACGGTTGGGAGGTTAGTTTGACTTATATCAATAATGGGATTATTGTTTCAAAGTGTATTATACTTTACCTTTTTACTATTGTATGGGCGTACTTTCAAAACTTTTATGGTATGTATTGAACCTGTTAATTCCGTCCACTTTCCTTTTTTGGCATTCTATCTCTATCTCTATCTCTATCTCCATCTCTACTATCTATAATACATTTCCACTTTTGTCTTAAAAATAGACTCAATACATAGAAATGACAAAATTGCCCCCACATTTAAAACTAAACAAACTTAATTATCTTGCTTTAATATATCTCCTACATAATATATAGAAGGTCAAACAAATCTAAATTTTGTATTATGATTATGGATGGCCATCAATCAATTATATGACCATTTTTACAAAGTTACTACAAATAAATGATATAGATAGAAAAAGATACATAAAATGTGAATTTATTTATCATGTGATAATTTGCATTTAATCAATGGAATGAATAGTAGCATTACATAAAATGTGAATTTATTTATCATGTGATAATTTGCATTTAATCAATGGAATGAATAGTAGCATTAGAAAACAATAGAAAGAAATAATAAAATTGAAGATTTATTTATCATGTCTTACAAAGCACTATGATAGTGGTAAATCAGTTTTATATTATAACAGCTCTTTCTAAATTTTAAAAATCGCGTAAATTAAGAAGAAATGTTATGCATCTTGCTTATCATTGAATTATTAGAATTCAACCATAACATACTATCTGTAAAGATGTTTTATATATTTAGAAGATTATAGACCTAAACTTTCAGTAAGCTTTCAACATTTTCATATATAGGTCGCATACATATATATATTGACGGGTTAGTATTTCCGTTTAAAAAGTAAAAGCGAATTTATGATTTGAAAAATTCTAAATAGTAAATTAAGTGTGATCACCGTTATCGTAAATAACATACTGATTTTGAAACTTAAGTAGTGAAAATGAAATGTCACTAATAAGCACGAGTTTCTGATTTTAACTTTGTGCCCCGCTGGCCGCCGCTATGCGCGGGTATACTGCTAGTTGTATACTCAAACATACAATATAATGCCAAAAAAGAAAAGTGTACATGCAATAGATGGAATTGACAGGTTCAATACATACAATAGACCAAATGAAAGTACGTCCCATATAATAGTAAAAGAGGCAAAATACAATACATATGAAACAATAAACCCATAAATAATCTGTCAAGCTGATCACTATGGTTCTTAGGGTTTTTGTATGCATTACTAAACGTACTGTGATTCACAGTGCATATTCCGAACTCCATTGAACAATTATGATGCCGTTATTCTTCTTCATCGAGACAAGCTATCTCATCCTGAACGTCTTCTCTTCCCATCTGAACTCAATCAGGGTATGATAAACATCTTCCTTTAAAGGTGCTATCAAGAATATAAATCTCGTGAAGTATGCAATGCAAGTCCTTATTAAACACTTGCACTGTGCAGGGAAGCTTGTGGCACGGGGAAATCCAAGCAAGACTTTTCAGCCTTTTTTGTTGCCCAAAGGTGTGAATGGTAGCACAAAGGACCTTCTGGATCAGTTATATATAAACTTTGATCCATTGATGTGCTATGTCAAAGATTTGGAGGTAAGTCAACAGATTTCTTGCTTTATCGTCATCATAAAACATCGCTGCTAATTCATTGTTTTAACTAGAGGTTGCAAACTGGGCAGGTCGGGTAAAACGGGGGAAAATGGGTAACCTGTGGTGTGGGTAGGTTGACTTAAAACACACTTTGTCTTCTTAACATTCTGTAAAAATTTGCTACGGATAGTGAATTATTAGGTTGTATGCAGTAGAGTAAGCGACTTATACCCATTTTCCCTGCTTTGCTTTTAGCTATTTTGGTTTTTTCTTTTACTCATATAGTCATATGACCCCTGTTAGAAATAAAATTTAACCTGAATTGACCTGTTCAAAATGAAGTGGTTGACAATTGTGTCCTCTACTTTCTAACTTCGACAATTGCAATCACCATTGCAGAGTGCTTTTCCTGATACGTTCAAGTTGTGGTATGATTCTTTTGGTGGTGATGCAATTGGCCTTACATGGGAAAAAGAGAACTTGAAGGTATTTTATCTTCTGAACAATCTTCATCACATATTTTTTTGAAGTCCTTTTATCTCAAGATCAGTTTTAAGAGCTTTTATCATGGTGGGTGAGGTACTTTGAAAGTAGGATCTATGAATGGATTACGGAGTATAATTTTCTGTAGAATTTATGAAAGTAAACAGTTTTGATGTATCGAGTTTTATTTTTGGTTTCTGTAGAAGAGGAAACGAGAAGACGATGGTGATGTAAAGAAAGATGTGATAGATACTCTGAAAGATATTGGTAAAGCTGGAAAAGGATTTGTGAAGAGTATATATTTGCTGAAAGTACCAAAGTAGGCAGATACACTAAGTTAAATGTTGTACCAGTTTTACTCCTTGTTAATTTACGGCAACCCCAGTTTTGAAATGTTAGGGAGAATTTTGACTATAATGTAAACTAGATACAAGACCCGTGGCAACGCGGGTGATTCTAAATTCTTTTTGTTATTTATATTTTCAAATATATATTTTTTATTGATTTTAGTTTTGTACTATCAATAGATGATGGAGCCACGACAACGTGAACTTCGAAATTTGGGTTTGTAAAATTTAGTTTTAAGTAAAATTTACATATTAGTATATAACTACTTCTAATGATCGGCATTATTTGACTAAGATGAAAATATCAACCCAAAAGCTCTTTGTTCATACAAAGTGTGCCCAAAACATAGCACTGAATTTTAATTTACTTAATAGTATCAAATCAAATTAGTATAAATAAATGCGCATTGCCTGAGGTGTGGTCATTGGTTAAGAATTAGTGAATTACATCGGATCCAACGTATTTTTTGTTAGGGTTGTTCGTCGAAACAACCATATGTTTGACCCTACTCGATTCTGTACAACCCAGATGTAATGTCAAGATTTCATGTGACCCTACCCAAAACATGATTATGTACTACCCAGTTGTATATATTTTAAGATTTCATAAGATCTTAAATATCATCAACAGTTCTATCTGCAACCAGTTTTAACTAAAAAATACAGCACACAAGGTTCTTACAATACCAGTTAAAAGTGCACATGTTAGATCTTGAACAACCAAAAGATAACAAAACTACCCAGTATAGGATTACAAATATGTACCATCTTACATGTTACACTGACTCGCAATAATCTGAATCATGCCTTTATATCAGAAAAATAAAGAAGCAAACACAGACCATCCAATTTAAAATTCACAGCTGAAAAACATAGACTATCTTAAGGTATATCAGTAGGCATTATTTTTACAGTATGTTGGAACCATACAAAAATCCAATTCTCCTACATAGAAAGCATAGAGAATGGTCCAGTAAAACTTAAAAATATCATTTCAGTTAGTTGAAGTTCCTATTTCTAATTACAAACCTAATTCAGCATTTTTATGTCAGATCAAAATCCTCAAAATCCTCAAAATCTTTAGGACGTCCTGGCTCCAAGAACTCGAAGTTGTAATTTCGATATGGATCCCCATGAAGATATTGCTGCTGCATATACATCGTTTTGATTTTCTGGTCCATTCCCATTCCATGCCTCATAACACACCTAATTGTTTGACTCAGAGATAGGAGCACCCGTTTCATTTTAATGATATTTGGTAAATTGCATAAAAGGGTGCCAAGTTTACCAATTTCTCATTGCATGTACTCAATCTTTTTTACATTAAATAAGGTATTTACAATTTTTAAACCATTAAAATTTTTTTAGAAAAAAGACACTAAACTAAAATTGTTTTATTAAACGGTTCATGTACCACATTTATCCGTTTTTTCTTTACCATCAAAAAACAATTTATTTACCTTTTGAAGCATCATGACACTTAAAAAATCCATTGCTAACATAAAACAAATTAAATAACTTAAGTTTTCAAATTACCTCAATGAAAAATTTGGATACCTGTTTGTGCTATTTACTTGTTTGTATAATTCTTGATGAAGATGGTGAAAAAGTTACCATTAGTCAGGGTAAATAGGAACCAATGCAAAGTCGATGGCCGAGGATGCAGAGTTGCGAATAGGATCCACTCCCATATCAGCTGCCAAAATCACCAGAAATTGCATACCATCGATAAAGTACAAACACATTTTATAAGGGAAAGAATGGTAATGTCAAAACTTAACTGATTAAACAATCAAGGTTTTATCTCCAACAAAATACCATCGGAACCGGAAACCGTCATTATATCCTCGTGAAAACCTAATCAGTCACTTGGTTGGTCATGATTGAGAATGTTGAAGGTTTTCCTTGTTCTTAAGCATAGCCTTAATAGTTGCTATTTTTATAATCATAACAGAATTCAAGGAAACAGAATAACCAATAAGAACACAAAATAAACCCAAAATAACATTTTAAAAAAGTTTACGGTCTCCATCATCCTTATATGTCATTCTATAAACCGTACCAAGAAATAAAGTTGGTATTTGGGAATTTATTTTAGAGTGATTCGGAGACTTGGCATTTTAGCAATAATAGCATCGGCATCTTGTCGTACATAGCTTGTTCGTTGCTACTACAGCTGGTTTTTATTAGTTTTGGCACTTTATAATGATGTTGGTGTAATAAAGAATTTTCATTTTATTGTTACGGTGTCATTAAACAATTTAGACTGATAGAGAAAGAAGAAAATAACCTGATCAAGAGCAGTCGACGCGTTAATACCACCACCAGCCTGCACACATCAGAATATATTGTATAGATGATGGTTCACACTTCAAATCATACCGAAAGATCTAATTAATCAATATCAAAGTAAGAATACACATGTTCATCATAGCCTTGCAAAATAGTACAGTGACCAATACTAAATTTCATACTGAAAAGTAGAGGTGGCATAGGGTGGGGTAGGACAGGTTAAGGATCAAAACAGTTGGTTTCTAATTTAGGTTGACCCGTGACACATTTATATGTCTATGTATCAATATCTAGTCTATTAAATATTCACGAAAACTATATCATTACTCCATATTAAGCGGAGGATGTAAAACCTTTAAGAAATATGTACATTTGCGGCTTTGGTTCTTGCTCTTGACCAACGTGAGACAACGATATTGGGTTTTTCAAATTCAAAGAATGATACTCTGCTGCACTTGAGTACTAACACTGTAACACAATCTAGCAACTTCCACCTACACAATAAAAAGCCGAAAAGCTATAAATAAGTTAGTGGTCAAGCTTTTATAATCTTGTAATCTATGCATAAGCATTGCGACAAATTGCAAAAACAATGGACATTTGGACCATCTATGGCATCGTTCAATGCATTGATTCCAGCTCAGTCACAAGGAAATGTACTTTCGAGGATGATTTAATAAAGCATACTAAATAACATCAGAAAAACAGTCCAAAAAGATTTCAACGAAGAATGAAAAGAAAATGAATCAACGAACTGTTGCTAGACCATGGTTCTCGTCTCAGAAACCGCAACTAAACCAACAACGCTACTAACATGCTCCATTTATTGCTAAAAAATAAAAAGAAGATAGTTACCTCCCAAAAAAATATAAAAAAATCGTAACAATAGCTACCACAATCCAACATGATTATTTATAGATAATCCAAGCATCAGTATTAGCACTTTATAAAGTGCACCATTAATCAATAATGATAAAGAAGGTTTTTAATGTAAATCGCATTCACAATTCCGAAATTAAGAGCACAATTGATCAAATTGACAGTCAAATACCTCAAAATCGATAAAATCAATCATGCTATTATCAACCTTAAAAATGCCATCCGCTGCAACCACATAGCTATATACAGACATTGTTTTTCCTTCTTAAATTAACTGTAAAATCAATGTAAATATTTCTTAAATTAACTGTAAAATCAATGTAAATATAATAGTAATAATTAAACTTACAAAATCGAAACCAATGATAGATATCAGTCTCAAGATCGCAACAGTCGTACTCATCTTCAAAACAAAAACACTAAACCGAACGAATCAAACCCTTAATTAACTTATATCTAACAAACACAAACAGTAAATGGAACAATTATATCAATGACAATAATAAAACTGTGACTCACCATGGATTTAGCTTCTATCCGAACAGAAAATCATATAGCCCTAATTAGTATCAGAACTTGCCTCAATGTTTGTGTTCCAATGTTGGTGTTCCAAAAAAAAAAAAGGAAAAAAAGACTGACTTGAAAGATTCTTGTAAGCGATTGTAGAAGATGTATAATCAATACCTCGTGGTGAATTGGAGAAAAGGAATTGAAGACAGGGGGTTGACTGGGGAGGAAGGGGTGAATGATGGTGAAGCAGCAACGAACAGTATTTCCGTTTCCGATTGATCGATTCATCCGAATGAGAAAGAGACGGTGGTTTGAATAATAAAAAATCGTATGAGGCTAGGGCTAGGGGAAAAAATTGTTTTTGTTTTTGTTTTTAAAGTTTTAATTCCGGTTACAGCTTGCAAAGATATTCCTTCCGATCATTATGGCGAATTCTTTTATTTAATTTGATCATTCGTATTAATTATTTAGTGATAAATATAAAGAGGGACTTAAGCGTAAGTATCATCAAATTAATCTTAATCGTTGGATCAAGATGGAAAAAAACAATTAAGGGTTGGGATTGCCCCAAGCTATTTTGCTTTAAGTATATTTTATAGATTCTTTCTCTATTGCTGTTTTTAAGCCCATCTCACTTTTAGTTTTAGAAGCATGGCAGTTATATTCTAGTAAATCTTGAAGTTGTGTTCAATGTTATTTTCCCTTTTCGTATTTTCTCACATGATATCTTTTTCTTTTTTAGTATTCTTATTAATAATCTTTTAGTAGTGATTAGTGTAAAATAACAAGTGGCTAACAAGTATGTCATGATGATATTACTGAGGAACGTCTTTATCAGAATATTTTTGCTTCTCACTTCGGGCAATTAGCAATAATTTTTCTGTGGACTTCCGGAAATCTTTTTCATGTAGCTTGGCAAGGAAATTTTGAGTCATGGGTACAGGACCCTTTACATGTAAGACCTATTGCTCATGCAATTTGGGATCCTCATTTTGGTCAACCGGCTGTAGAAGCTTTTACTCGAGGGGGTGCTCTTGGGCCAGTGAATCTCGCCTATTCTGGTGTTTATCAGTGGTGGTATACAATCGGTTTACGAACTAATGAAGATCTTTATACAGGAGCTCTTTTTCTATTATTTATTTCTGCCATATCTTTAATAGCGGGTTGGTTACACCTACAACCGAAATGGAAACCGAGTGTTTCGTGGTTCAAAAATGCGGAATATCGTCTCAATCATCATTTATCAGGACTCTTCGGCGTAAGTTCCTTGGCTTGGACAGGGCATTTAGTCCATGTCGCTATTCCTGCATCCAAAGGGGAGTACGTTCGATGGAATAATTTCTTAGATGTATTATGTGACACCCCCAAATTTGATGATTTGCGGAAGCTCGGTTTGGGTGTCACTAATCAATATACAAAGCACATAAGATATAATGAACGACCACTATATGCGTCGTTTTAAACTTGCATTAATATAGTAAACGTTACATCAAAATAATGTTACATTAGCTCGGTTCCTGAAATTTAGAGATTACATAGCATAATTACTTTTACAAAATATAATAATGCAATCAAATCTCTAGTTGTATGAATGCTGACTCGAGCTAATAATCCCTGCTTGTGCAGCCAACCTACTGCTGGGTACCTGTGATACATACTAAAATGGGTCAGCGAAAACGCTGGTGAGCTCACAGGTTTGTATGTCAATGTATAGTTGTAAGAACCGCAAGATTTATATTGAAGTTAAATTGCAGTTAAGCAAAATAAAAGTTATACAATCCATGAGCACATAGTCTGAGTTTAACTTGAGCGCTAGGTCCAATTAAGGAAACCTAACTTGAAATGCCTCCTACGAGTGTCTAATCCACACTCGTCTTCCCAAATGCTAATACATCCGTTTGACCGGTTAGTGCGTGCTAACCCGGATGAGGATTGTCAATCCCATATGATATCATATACTAACATTCACGCTAAAATATTAGAGACTATGCTTATGGAGGACTTTAATTGATTAGCTTGAAACTCATGTAGTGTTTGAAGTTTGGCACTTGCGTTCTACTTGTAAAACAAAACATAGCAGTATTATCACACCCCTAGTTGAAAAGCAGTGAAAATGGGGCTATGAAACTCACATGAGTCTTGAAGTGTTTAAGCAATTAAACTTGAAGTGTATTGATGTCCAAAGACTTGAAACCTGAATGTGTCCACGACACTTGATTTGTTATTAATTGTACTGGTATCTCGAAAGACTACCATTGAAGTTGCTATTTAACTATATATATATATATATATATATATATATATATATATATATATATATATATATATATATATATATATATATATATATATATATATATGTCCAAATTACTACGATTTGGTTGATTGTTTTGTTACAAGTTACTACGACTTGTTTGATTGAATTGATACAAGTTACAACGACTTGTTTGATTGTAAAGTATGTTTTGAAAACGTGTACGGCCCGTTGGTGATTTAGTTGAAATAATAATCTTGACATATCTATAATTGTTTGAAGTGTTAGGCTTGAAAAATAAATTTCATTATGTTTGAAAAGTTGTATCGTATAAGTGTTTTGAAGTTGTTCAAGTTTGACACTTGGTGAAGAATGTGCTTACGGAATCTAAGTACGGGGGTCCGGGAGCAGCGCCCCTGGTAGCGGGGTCCAAGGGGCGGCAGCCCCTGGCGGGGTCCAAGGGGCAGAGCCCCTGGCTGGGGTCGACTGCCAGGTCAGCTTGGAAAATTTTTATTTCTACTATATTGCTTTAAGGAAAAACGCATCTGGACTTGAATTTAGGTGAAATCAAGTGATAAAATTTTGGTCTCGACACTTAGTAAAATTGTAGTTTGAAAACCTGCTGTTTTATGCGACACAATCATGCGACACAAAAGTGGTTATGCGACACAAGGGTTGTGTCGCATATAGGTGCGACACAATATCTATGCGACACAAGGGTTGTGTCGCATAAATGCGAGATGCTGATTCAACAGCGACATAGTGATTGTGTCGTATGGAGTTTGCGACATAGTGGTTGTGTCGCAGGACTTGCGACACTAATTATCGGGTACGACACAAGGTGCGACACAGAGGCTTTTATATGACACAAGTGCCAAAATACGACACAACATGCGACACAAGGCTTGTGTCGCATGGAAGAACATCAGCCCAGAAAGTCCGGCTGTTTAGATTTTTCCGGTCAAAAACCCATTTCAAACCCGTTTTTAAGCTATGAAATCGTGTTCTATACTTAGTAATGGACATATACATGTTATATAACTCGTAAATATGTAAAAACAAGCTAAAACGAGAAGTTTCGGGAATTTGTCGGAAACTTACGCGGTGTCGGATTGAAAATCCGAAAAGATAGGATTGTAGATCGTAGCGTGGTGGTTCCGTTTTTGTAAAAATCTTGATGATCCGAGGTCGTTTTGTATATTTATTTTGGTGATTTGTGAGTTGGTGTGGGTTTTTGATTTAGAGAGAAAAAAAGAAAGAGGGAGGGAGAAGATGAAAAAGGGAAATGGAGAAAGAAGAAGAAAAGGAGGTGGTTTTGGTGGAACTCCTCCATTTTCAGTCCACGCAAAGCGCTCCGTGCGGTGTTCGTTTTCTCGATTGTTTTAACGTTAATTAGTATTTAAAGGCGTTTAATTATGCGTTTTGAAATACAAAATATTATTCAATATTTTTGTTGAAGTATTTTATAAAGTACTTAATAATTGCGTTATAAAACGTTATCTCGATTTTGTTTGTTTGCGCGTTCACATTTAATCGCGTTGTTCTCGCTTGTACGATATGGAATGAATACGACATATTATAAAAATAATATTATTGAGATATGATAGTTTCATTAAATAATCTTTATGTTATTTAATTAAATTGTTCACCAACGTCCGTATTAAATTGAACCGAATTACATTCGATTTGAAACTTGTACGATTTAAACAAACCGCATAATTGTGTAGATATATATTCAACAATATATATAATAATTGATACATTAATTAGTCTAACACAGAACTAATTACATGTATTAATACTTGTTTAGGCACAAAGTTCTAGTCCTAAATTGACGGTTGTCACATTCTCCCACTGTTAGAAGAATTTCGTCCCGAAATTTATGTTGAAGTCGTGTTTGAGGTTGAGTCAGTGAAGAGTTGAGGATACTTGAGTCGCATTTGGTCTTCTCGTTCCCAGGTGAATTCCGGACTGCGCCGCGAATTCCACCTAACCTTGACAATGGGAATACGACTTTGTTTAAGTTGTTTGACCTCACGGTCCATAATTTCGGCGGGTTCCTCAACAAAGTGAAGTTTCTCGTCAACTCGAATTTCATCGAGTGGAATGATAAGTGTCTCATCAGACAGACACTTCTTCAGATTCGAAACATGAAATGTGGGATGCACGCTGCTGAGCTCGGATGGCAGCTGCAATCGATATGCTATTGGACCAATTCTCTCGAGAATCTCGAATGGTCCAATGTATCTGGGATTTAACTTCCCTCGTTTGCCGAATCGAATTACGCCTTTCCAAGGCGATACTTTGAGTAGTACTCAATCTCCAACTTGGAACACGAGTGGTTTACGTCTCACGTCAGCATAACTTTTCTGACGATCACGCGCGACTTTGAGTTTGTTTTGAATTTCGACGATTCTCTCGGTCGTCTCGTGAATGATTTCTGGACCTATGAGTTGGCTATCCCCAACTTCGGTCCAACAGATAGGTGACCGGCACTTACGACCATACAGTGCCTCGAATGGTGCAGCTTTAATGCTGGTATGATAACTGTTGTTGTACGAGAACTCGCACAATGGTAGGTGTTTTTCCCAGTTTACACCGAAGTCTACTACGCAGGCCCGTAGCATGTCTTCTAGTGTTTGAATTGTTCGTTCACTTTGGCCGTCGGTTTGAGGATGGTATGCGGTACTCATATCAAGTCGAGTACCCAGTGATCTTTGAAGTGATTGCCAAAATTGTGAAGTGAAACGACTATCTCTATCGGAGATAATTGAAATTGGAACACCGTGTTTAGTCACGATTTCCTTCAGATAGATTCTGGTGAGGCGTTCCATTTTGTCGGATTCCTTGATTGCCAGGAAGTGAGCAGTCTTTGTGAGACGATCCACGATCACCCAAATGGTATCGCAACCGTTCGCTGACTTGGGTAGTTTGGTTATGAAGTCCATGGCAATTTGTTCCCATTTTCATTCAGGAAGATCGGGTTGTTGAAGTAAACCAGAAGATTTTTTATATTCGATTTTGACCTTGGAGCAAGTAAGGCACTTGCTGACATAGGTGGCGATTTCAGCTTTCATGTTCGGCCACCAATAGAAGTCCTTGATACCGTGGTACATCTTGTCGGATCCCGGATGGATAGAATATTTGGACTTGTGAGCTTCATCCATCACCAAGTCTCGTAGGTTCCCAAATTTAGGCAACCAGATTCAGTTTGAGAAATACCTAATCCCGTTAGGTTTGACTTCGAATTGTTTATCCATGCCTCGCAAGGCTTCATCTTTGACATTCTCGGGTTTTAAGGCTTCGAGTTGAGCAGTGAGAATTTGAATGTTTAAATTGTTGTGAATGGTCATACTGAGGGCTCGAACCCGAAGTGGTTTCACTCGCTCTTTCCGACTGAGGGCATCAGCAACGACATTTGCTTTGCCTGGGTGATATTTGAGTTCGCAGTCGTAATCGGTAAGCAACTCGACCCATCGACGTTGCCTCATGTTGAGATCCTTCTGATCGAATATGTGTTGGAGACTTTTGTGGTCTGTAAAGATTGTGCACCTAGTGCCATAGAGATAATGTCTCCAGATTTTGAGAGCGAAAACAACGGCTCCTAACTCGAGGTCGTGGGTGGTGTAATTCTTTTCATGAATCTTGAGCTGTCGTGAAGCATAAGCTATGACTTTGTCTCGTTGCATAAGCACGCAACCGAGACCTTGATGAGAAGCATCGCAGTATACCACGAAGTCATCGGTGCCCTCGGGTAATGATAGAATAGGAGCACTGCAAAGCTTTTGTTTTAATAGTTGGAATGCTGACTCTTGTTTATCAGTCCAGTCAAACTTTTTGTCTTTCTGGGTCAGAGTCGTGAGTGGTAAGGCTACTTGGAGAAATTTTCAATGAATCGTCGGTAATACCCGGCAAGACCCAAAAATTGGCGTACTTCGGTCGGAGTGGTAGGTGCTTGCCAGCCCTTGATAGCTTCAATTTTTGATGGGTCAACGTGAATTCCCTGACTGTCAATCACGTGACCAAGGAATTGGACGGTTTGAATCCAGAACTCACACTTATAGAATTTGGCATAGAGCTCCCCGTGTTTAAGTAGTTCAAGGATGGTTTTGAGGTGTTGCGCGTGTTCTTCTTTGTTTCGTGAATATATGAGGATGTCATCAATGAAGACAATGACAAACTTGTCAAGGTAAGGTTTACACACCCGATTCATAAGGTCCATGAATACAGCCGGTGCGTTGGTTAGACCGAAAGGCATCACTTGAAATTCATAATGCCCGTAACGAGTTCTGAAAGCGGTTTTTGGAATGTCGGCATCGCGAACACGCAATTGGTGATAACCGGATCGGAGATCAATCTTTGAATAACAACTCGACCCTTGAAGTTGGTCGAACAAATCATCGATTCGAGGAAGTGGATACCGGTTCTTGACAGTTAACTTGTTCAACTCTCGGTAGTCGATACACATTCGAAAAGAACCGTCTTTCTTCTTGACAAATAGGACCGGAGCTCCCCAAGGTGAAGAACTCGGCCTGATAAATCCTCGTTCCAGGAGTTCCTGTAATTGGGTGGACAACTCCTGAAGTTCGGACGGAGCTAAACGGTATGGTGCTCGGGCCACAGGCGCAGCACCTGGTACAAGGTCGATTGAGAACTCAACCTGTCTTGGTGGTGGTAGACCAGGTAGTTCTTCAGGAAAGACTTCTGGAAAGTCTCGAACAATTGGAACATCCTCAAGTCGCTTCTCCTTCGACTTTTTCTCCATGATGTGCGCGAGGATTGCTGGATAACCCTTTCTCAGAAATTTTCGGGTTTTTAGGCAAGATATGAGGTTAAGCCTCGTCCCACCGGTCTCCCCCTGTATGACCAAGGTTCTACCGACGGCGAGAGGTATGCGAACAATTTTGTCATAGCAAATGATTTCGGCGCGATGTTCGGATAGCCAGTCCATGCCTACGATGACATCGAAACTCCCTATCTCGATTGGCATAAGATCTATGGAGAAGATTTCGTCGGCTAGGTTTAAAGTGCAATTAGGTATCACACTATCGGTTTCTATCAATTTGCCATTTGCTAGCTCTACTGTGTACTTAACGTCTAAAGCAACAGGTGTGATGTCAAGTAGAGGGCAAAATTCATCGGAAATAAAACTTCTATCGGCACCAGTATCAAACAGAATAGAAGCAGTTAAATTGTTGAGGAGGAACATACCCGTGACCACATTCGGGTCCTGACGGGCGTCCCCTGAGTTGATCACGAAGGCGCTACTTTTGACGTTGTTGTTGTTGCGGTGGTTGTTGTTGCCCTTATTCTTCAATTTTGGGCACGTATCCCTAAAGTGTCCTGGATTCCCACATTCGTAGCAGGACTTAGGTTGTCGGGCATTTTTGTCAGAGGGGTTGTTGTTGGATCTGGGGGCTTGGCAATCCTTAGTCGAATGCCCGTACCTCCTGCAGTTGTTGCAAGGAGTATTGCACTGACCAAAGTGATGATAGTTACACTTGGGACAATAAGGCCTGTTCCCGGTGTAGCTGCGGTTGGTTTCAGAGTTGGTGGTGTAGACTTGGATGGCGTTGTTTTTCTTGTTTGTGTTGTGGTGGTGTTCAGTGGATTTGCGTTTGTTGTTGTTGGAGGATGAGGTGTTGGAAGTCCCACGGTTGACAACTAGGGCCATGAGTTCGTGGGCTAAACGAATGGCACTTTCAGTGGTGGTTGGTTTGGATGAGGCGACATTTCCCTGGATGTTCTCAGGGAGTCCACGAATGTATCTCTTAATGCCCTTACTTTCCGGTTCAACCATGCTTGGGCATAGTAAAGCAAACTGCTGAAATTTTGTGGTATAATCAGCAACATCATTTCCCTGCACCGTCAGGTGCCAGAATTCCTCCTCCAGTCTGTGCAGTTCTTCTTCAGGACAATATTTTTCTGTCAGCTTCTTTTTTAGTTCGGCCCAAGGAAGTCGATTTGCAACCTCAAGGCCTACAGAGTTTGCGTGGGTTTTCCACCACGTGAGTGCACCTTCCTGAAAGGTGTAAGCAGCGAATTTGACTTTGTTGTTCTCAGTGCAGTCGCAGAGACTGAAAACGGATTCTATACGCTCAATCCAACGGATCAAGCCAATGGCACCTTCCGTGCCCTTGAAATAGAGGGGTTTACAGCTGAGAAAGTCCTTGTAGGAACAAGGCTTGACAGTATGAGTGGTGGCGGTGGTATCGGCTGTTTCCTCGGACGTTCGGATTGGATCCCGAGCGGCCAAGGCATCGGCTACGGCCCGATTAACGGCAGCAGCGAGTTCGGCTTCACTGTAACTCTTTTTCTTCGGTGGCATGATTCTTCAAGAAAAAGAAACAATAGGTACGTAAGAAACTGTAACAGGATGATAATTGTGGTAGATGTACATATTAAAGCGACATTATACACATCACAAGTGTAATAGTTCCATAATATAGATTTAAATCGAAAGAAATTGTCAATTGATATTACGTTGTTAAACGATTACAGACAATTTCGAGTTTGAGAATTCAAAAGTTACAGACTTAGATATTGTGCCAAAAGTTCCGGGAATTGTTTCATCCGGTCAATTTACATTAGTCCTACGAAAGCGTTATAAAGTGCAGATTCAGCCTAAGCTAATTCTGACGAAGATTGAGTTGTGGCATTAAGGCAGTGAGACGGTCAACGGACTCTGCAAGTCGGCTAACCATTCCGAGTGCCTCCTCGGTTTCCCTCAGGCGTGTCTCATATTGAGTCAACCTTGATCGCAGGACAGTGATTTCGTTGTGATTGTCAGTCACTTGATTGTGGACGATCTCCATGGTCTCGATGGTTTCACCCACTCGATTTTTGAGAACGTCCATATTGTTGATAGTATTTTCATGGTCCTCAGAGACCTGAGCAACTTGTCCCATTAGGGTGAGTGTCCAGTTTTCTCGGGTCTCTTGCAACTCGATGTCCATGTCACGCAGTTGTTGCTCGTGACGGTGTAGCCTAGCGGCCAAATATGTTAGTGTGAACTGATAGGGGTATGGGCCTGCTCGAGGCAACCTGGGGTTCCTCCTAGCTACCCTTGAACCTTGTGATTCGTACGGATGGGAACGGGATGAGTTGGGTGGTGTGTTTGCCATTCTGAGACAGAACGTTAGCAAATGTGAGGCCTATATTCGCATAATACGTATATAATATAGCCTAAGCTTGACTTGAGGCTTACTTATGTATATATATGTATATCACATAATAACCTATTGAGTGTCTAGCACAGACTTGTTTTGAGTCCCGTTTCTCTCGAGGTCAGAGTCAACTAGTGTATCCCGTTCAGCCATAACTTCCTTCAGATCTTACATCATCTTTATTTAATTGTACATAGTTGATCAAGCTATGTTAAATTAATTTCGTATGCTGTAATCTCCGAACTGGTTATACCTAATAGGGAATACTGCCTAACGGTCATAGTCTAGGTCCACTAAATGCAACCTAGTTCACTATAACCTTAGGCTCTGATACCAATCTGTGACACCCCCAAATTTGATGATTTGCGGAAGCTCGGTTTGGGTGTCACTAATCAATATACAAAGCACATAAGATATAATGAACGACCACTATATGCGTCGTTTTAAACTTGCATTAATATAGTAAACGTTACATCAAAATAATGTTACATTAGCTCGGTTCCTGAAATTTAGAGATTACATAGCATAATTACTTTTACAAAATATAATAATGCAATCAAATCTCTAGTTGTATGAATGCTGACTCGAGCTAATAATCCCTGCTTGTGCAGCCAACCTACTGCTGGGTACCTGTGATACATACTAAAATGGGTCAGCGAAAACGCTGGTGAGCTCACAGGTTTGTATGTCAATGTATAGTTATAAGAACCGCAAGATTTATATTGAATTTAAATTGCAGTTAAGCAAGATAAAAGTTATACAATCCATGAGCACATAGTCTGAGCTTAACTTGAGCGCTAGGTCCAATTAAGGAAACCTAACTTGAAATGCCTCCTACGAGTGTCTAATCCACACTCGTCTTCCCAAATGCTAATACATCCGTTTGACCGGTTAGTGCGTGCTAACCCGGATGAGGATTGTCAATCCCATATGATATCATATACTAACATTCACGCTAAAATATTAGAGACTATGCTTATGGAGGACTTTAATTGATTAGCTTGAAACTCATGTAGTGTTTGAAGTTTGGCACTTGCGTTCTACTTGTAAAACAAAACATAGCAGTATTATCACACCCCTAGTTGAAAAGCAGTGAAAATGGGGCTATGAAACTCACATGAGTCTTGAAGTGTTTAAGCAATTAAACTTGAAGTGTATTGATGTCCAAAGACTTGAAACCTGAATGTGTCCACGACACTTGATTTGTTATTAATTGTACTGGTATCTCGAAAGACTACCATTGAAGTTGCTATTTAACTATATATATATATATATATATATATATATATATATATATATATATATATATATATATATATATATATGTCCAAATTACTACGATTTGGTTGATTGTTTTGTTACAAGTTACTACGACTTGTTTGATTGAATTGTTACAAGTTACAACGACTTGTTTGATTGTAAAGTATGTTTTGAAAACGTGTACGGCCCGTTGGTGATTTAGTTGAAATAATAATCTTGACATATCTATATTTGTTTGAAGTGTTAGGCTTGAAAAATAAATTCCATTATGTTTGAAAAGTTGTATCGTATAAGTGTTTTGAAGTTGTTCAAGTTTGACACTTGGTGAAGAATGTGCTTACGGAATCTAAGTACGGGGGTCCGGGGGCAGCGCCCCTGGTAGCGGGGTCCAAGGGGCGGCAGCCCCTGGCGGGGTCCAAGGGGCAGAGCCCCTGGCTGGGGTCGAATGCCAGGTCAGCTTGGAAAATTTTTATTTCTACTATATTGCTTTAAGGAAAAACGCATCTGGACTTGAATTTAGGTGAAATCAAGTGATAAAATTTTGGTCTCGACACTTAGTAAAATTGTAGTTTGAAAACCTGCTGTTTTATGCGACACAATCATGCGACACAAAAGTGGTTATGCGACACAAGGGTTGTGTCGCATATAGGTGCGACACAATATCTATGCGACACAAGGGTTGTGTCGCATAAATGCGAGATGCTGATTCAACAGCGACATAGTGATTGTGTCGTATGGAGTTTGCGACATAGTGGTTGTGTCGCAGGACTTGCGACACTAATTATCGGGTACGACACAAGGTGCGACACAGAGGCTTTTATATGACACAAGTGCCAAAATACGACACAACATGCGACACAAGGCTTGTGTCGCATGGAAGAACATCAGCCCAGAAAGTCCGGCTGTTTAGATTTTTCCGGCCAAAAACCCATTTCAAACCCGTTTTTAAGCTATGAAATCGTGTTCTATACTTAGTAATGGACATATACATGTTATATAACTCGTAAATATGTAAAAACAAGCTAAAACGAGAAGTTTCGGGAATTTGTCGGAAACTTACGCGGTGTCGGATTGAAAATCCGAAAAGATAGGATTGTAGATCGTAGCGTGGTGGTTTCGTTTTTGTAAAAATCTTGATGATCCGAGGTCGTTTTGTATATTTATTTTGGTGATTTGTGAGTTGGTGTGGGTTTTTGATTTAGAGAGAAAAAAAGAAAGAGGGAGAGAGAAGATGAAAAAGGGAAATGGAGAAAGAAGAAGAAAAGGAGGTGGTTTTGGTGGAACTCCTCCATTTTCAGTCCACGCAAAGCGCTCCGTGCGGTGTTCGTTTTCTCGATTGTTTTAACGTTAATTAGTATTTAAAGGCGTTTAATTATGCGTTTTGAAATACGAAATATTATTCAATATTTTTGTTGAAGTATTTTATAAAGTACTTAATAATTGCGTTATAAAACGTTATCTCGATTTTGTTTGTTTGCGCGTTCACATTTAATCGCGTTGTTCTCGCTTGTACGATATGGAATGAATACGACATATTATAAAAATAATATTATTGAGATATGATAGTTTCATTAAATAATCTTTATGTTATTTAATTAAATTGTTCACCAACGTCCGTATTAAATTGAACCGTATTGCATTCGATTTGAAACTTGTACGATTTAAACAAACCGCATAATTGTGTAGATATATATTCAACAATATATATAATAATTGATACATTAATTAGCCTAACACAGAACTAATTACATGTATTAATACTTGTTTAGGCACAAAGTTCTAGTCCTAAATTGACGGTTGTCACATTCTCCCCCTGTTAGAAGAATTTCGTCCCGAAATTTATGTTGAAGTCGTGTTTGAGGTTGAGTCAGTGAAGAGTTGAGGATACTTGAGTCGCATTTGGTCTTCTCGTTCCCAGGTGAATTCCGGACTGCGCCGCGAATTCCACCTAACCTTGACAATGGGAATACGACTTTGTTTAAGTTGTTTGACCTCACGGTCCATAATTTCGGCGGGTTCCTCAACAAAGTGAAGTTTCTCGTCAACTCGAATTTCATCGAGTGGAATGATAAGTGTCTCATCAGACAGACACTTCTTCAGATTCGAAACATGAAATGTGGGATGCACGCTGCTGAGCTCGGATGGCAGCTGCAATCGATATGCTACTGGACCAATTCTCTCGAGAATCTCGAATGGTCCAATGTATCTGGGATTTAACTTCCCTCGTTTGCCGAATCGAATTACGCCTTTCCAAGGCGATACTTTGAGTAGTACTCGATCTCCAACTTGGAACTCGAGTGGTTTACGTCTCACGTCAGCATAACTTTTCTGACGATCACGCGCGACTTTGAGTTTGTTTTGAATTTCGACGATTCTCTCGGTCGTCTCGTGAATGATTTCTGGACCTGTGAGTTGGCTATCCCCAACTTCGGTCCAACAGATAGGTGACCGGCACTTACGAACATACAGTGCCTCGAATGGTGCAGCTTTAATGCTGGTATGATAACTGTTGTTGTACGAGAACTCGCACAATGGTAGGTGTTTTTCCCAGTTTACACCGAAGTCTACTACGCAGGCCCGTAGCATGTCTTCTAGTGTTTGAATTGTTCGTTCACTTTGGCCGTCGGTTTGAGGATGGTATGCGGTACTCATATCAAGTCGAGTACCCAGTGATCTTTGAAGTGATTGCCAAAATTGTGAAGTGAAACGACTATCTCTATCGGAGATAATTGAAATTGGAACACCGTGTTTAGTCACGATTTCCTTCAGATAGATTCTGGTGAGGCGTTCCATTTTGTCGGATTCCTTGATTGCCAGGAAGTGAGCAGTCTTTGTGAGACGATCCACGATCACCCAAATGGTATCGCAACCGTTCGCTGACTTGGGTAGTTTGGTTATGAAGTCCATGGCAATTTGTTCCCATTTCCATTCAGGAAGATCGGGTTGTTGAAGTAAACTAGAAGGTTTTTGATATTCGATTTTGACCTTGGAGCAAGTAAGGCACTTGCTGACATAGGTGGCGATTTCAGCTTTCATGTTTGGCCACCAATAGAAGTCCTTGATACCGTGGTATATCTTGTCGGATCCCGGATGGATAGAATATTTGGACTTGTGAGCTTCATCCATCACCAAGTCTCGTAGGTTCCCAAATTTAGGCAACCAGATTCGGTTTGAGAAATACCTAATCCCGTTAGGTTTGACTTCGAATTGTTTATCCATGCCTCGCAAGGCTTCATTTTTGACATTCTCGGGTTTTAAGGCTTCGAGTTGAGCAGTGAGAATTTGAATGTTTAAATTGTTGTGAATGGTCATACTGAGGGCTCGAACCCGAAGTGGTTTCACTCGCTCTTTCCGACTGAGGGCATCAGCAACGACATTTGCTTTGCCTGGGTGATATTTGAGTTCGCAGTCGTAATCGGTAAGCAACTCGACCCATCGACGTTGCCTCATGTTGAGATCCTTCTGATCGAATATGTGTCGGAGACTTTTGTGGTCTATAAAGATTGTGCACCTAGTGCCATAGAGATAATGTCTCCAGATTTTGAGAGCGAAAACAACGGCTCCTAACTCGAGGTCGTGGGTGGTGTAATTCTTTTCATGAATCTTGAGCTGTCGTGAAGCATAAGCTATGACATTGTCTCGTTGCATAAGCACGCAACCGAGACCTTGATGAGAAGCATCGCAGTATACCACGAAGTCATCGGTGCCCTCGGGTAATGATAGAATAGGAGCACTGCAAAGCTTTTGTTTTAATAGTTGGAATGCCGACTCTTGTTTATCAGTCCAGTCAAACTTTTTGTCTTTCTGGGTCAGAGTCGTGAGTGGTAAGGCTATCTTGGAGAAATTTTCAATGAATCGTCGGTAATACCCGGCAAGACCCAAAAATTGGCGTACTTCGGTCGGAGTGGTGGGTGCTTGCCAGCCCTTGATAGCTTCAATTTTTGATGGGTCAACGTGAATTCCCTGACTGTCAATCACGTGACCAAGGAATTGGACGGTTTGAATCCAGAACTCACACTTAGAGAATTTGGCATAGAGCTCCCCGTGTTTAAGTAGTTCAAGGATGGTTTTGAGGTGTTGCGCGTGTTCTTCTTTGTTTCGTGAATATATGAGGATGTCATCAATGAAGACAATGACAAACTTGTCAAGGTAAGGTTTACACACCCGATTTATAAGGTCCATGAATACAGCCGGTGCGTTGGTTAGACCGAAAGGCATCACTTGAAATTCATAATGCCCGTAACGAGTTCTGAAAGCGGTTTTTGGAATGTCGGCATCGCGAACACGCAATTGGTGATAACCGGATCGGAGATCAATCTTTGAATAACAACTCGACCCTTGAAGTTGGTCGAACAAATCATCGATTCGAGGAAGTGGATACCGGTTCTTGACAGTTAACTTGTTCAACTCTCGGTAGTCGATACACATTCGAAAAGAACCGTCTTTCTTCTTGAAAAATAGGACCGGAGCTCCCCAAGGTGAAGAACTCGGCCTGATAAATCCTCGTTCCAGGAGTTCCTGTAATTGGGTGGACAACTCCTGAAGTTCGGACGGAGCTAAACGGTATGGTGCTCGGGCCACAGGCGCAGCACCTGGTACAAGGTCGATTGAGAACTCAACCTGTCTTGGTGGTGGTAGACCAGGTAGTTCTTCAGGAAAGACTTCTGGAAAGTCTCGAACAATTGGAACATCCTCAAGTCGCTTCTCCTTCGACTTTTTCTCCATGATGTGCGCGAGGATTGCTGGATAACCCTTTCTCAGAAATTTTCGGGTTTTTAGGCAAGATATGAGGTTAAGCCTCGTCCCACCGGTCTCCCCCTGTATGACCAAGGTTCTACCGACGGCGAGAGGTATGCGAACAATTTTGTCATAGCAAATGATTTCGGCGCGATGTTCGGATAGCCAGTCCATGCCTACGATGACATCGAAACTCCCTATCTCGATTGGCATAAGATCTATGGAGAAGATTTCGTCGGCTAGGTTTAAAGTGCAATTAGGTATCACACTATCGGTTTCTATCAATTTGCCATTTGCTAGCTCTACTGTGTACTTAACGTCTAAAGCAACAGGTGTGATGTCAAGTAGAGGGCAAAATTCATCAGAAATAAAACTTCTATCGGCACCAGTATCAAACAGAATAGAAGCAGTTAAATTGTTGAGGAGGAACATACCCGTGACCACATTCGGGTCCTGACGGGCGTCCCCTGAGTTGATCACGAAGGCGCTACTTTTGACGTTGTTGTTGTTGCGGTGGTTGTTGTTGCCCATATTCTTCAATTTTGGGCACGTATCCCAAAAGTGTCCTGGATTCCCACATTCGTAGCAGGACTTAGGTTGTCGGGCATTTTTGTCAGAGGGGTTGTTGTTGGATCTGGGGGCTCGGCAATCCTTAGTCGAATGCCCGTACCTCCTGCAGTTGTTGCAAGGAGTATTGCACTGACCAAAGTGATGATAGTTACACTTGGGACAATAAGGCCTGTCCCCGGTGTAGCTGCGGTTGGTTTCAGAGTTGGTGGTGTAGACTTGGATGGCGTTGTTTTTCTTGTTTGTGTTGTGGTGGTGTTCAGTGGATTTGCGTTTGTTGTTGTTGGAGGATGAGGTGTTGGAAGTCCCACGGTTGACAACTAGGGCCATGAGTTCGTGGGCTAAACGAATGGCACTTTCAGTGGTGGTTGGTTTGGATGAGGCGACATTTCCCTGGATGTTCTCAGGGAGTCCGCGAATGTATCTCTTAATGCCCTTACTTTCCGGTTCAACCATGCTTGGGCATAGTAAAGCAAACTGCTGAAATTTTGTGGTATAATCAGCAACATCATTTCCCTGCACCGTCAGGTGCCAGAATTCCTCCTCCAGTCTATGCAGTTCTTCTTCAGGACAATATTTTTCTGTCAGCTTCTTTTTCAGTTCGGCCCAAGGAAGTCGATTTGCAACCTCAAGGCCTACAGAGTTTGCGTGGGTTTTCCACCACGTGAGTGCACCTTCCTGAAAGGTGTAAACAGCGAATTTGACTTTGTTGTTCTCAGTGCAGTCGCAGAGACTGAAAACGGATTCCATACGCTCAATCCAACGGATCAAGCCAATGGCACCTTCCGTGCCCTTGAAATAGAGGGGTTTACAGCTGAGAAAGTCCTTGTAGGAACAAGGCTTGACAGTATGAGTGGTGGCGGTGGTATCGGCTGTTTCCTCGGACGTTCGGATTGGATCCCGAGCGGCCAAGGCGTCGGCTACGGCCCGATTAACGGCAGCAGCGAGTTCGGCTTCACTGTAACTCTTTTTCTTCGGTGGCATGATTCTTCAAGAAAAAGAAACAATAGGTACGTAAGAAACTGTAACAGAATGATAATTGTGGTAGATGTACGTATTAAAGCGACATTATACACATCACAAGTGTAATAGTTCCATAATATAGATTTAAATCGAAAGAAATTGTCAATTGATATTACGTTGTTAAACGATTACAGACAATTTCGAGTTTGAGAATTCAAAAGTTACAGACTTAGATATTGTGCCAAAAGTTCCGGGAATTGTTTCATCCGGTCAATTTACATTAGTCCTACGAAAGCGTTATAAAGTGCAGATTCAGCCTAAGCTAATTCTGACGAAGATTGAGTTGTGGCATTAAGGCAGTGAGACGGTCAACGGACTCTGCAAGTCGGCTAACCATTCCGAGTGCCTCCTCGGTTTCCCTCAGGCGTGTCTCATATTGAGTCAACCTTGATCGCAGGACAGTGATTTCGTTGTGATTGTCAGTCACTTGATTGTGGACGATCTCCATGGTCTCGATGGTTTCACCCACTCGATTTTCGAGAACGTCCATATTGTTGATAGTATTTTCATGGTCCTCAGAGACCTGAGCAACTTGTCCCATTAGGGTGAGTGTCCAGTTTTCTCGGGTCTCTTGCAACTCGATGTCCATGTCACGCAGTTGTTGCTCGTGACGGTGTAGCCTAGCGGCCAAATCTGTTAGTGTGAATTGATTGGGGTATGGGCCTGCTCGAGGCAACCTGGGGTTCCTCCTAGCTACCCTTGAACCTTGTGATTCGTATGGATGGGAACGGGATGAGTTGGGTGGTGTGTTTGCCATTCTGAGACAGAACGTTAGCAAATGTGAGGCCTATATTCGCATAATACGTATATAATATAGCCTAAGCTTGACTTGAGGCTTACTTATGTATATATATGTATATCACATAATAACCTATTGAGTGTCTAGCACAGACTTGTTTTGAGTCCCGTTTCTCTCGAGGTCAGAGTCAACTAGTGTATCCCGTTCAGCCATAACTTCCTTCAGATCTTACATCATCTTTATTTAATTGTACATAGTTGATCAAGCTATGTTAAATTAATTTCGTATGCTGTAATCTCCGAACTGGTTATACCTAATAGGGAATACTGCCTAACGGTCATAGTCTAGGTCCACTAAATGCAACCTAGTTCACTATAACCATAGGCTCTGATACCAATCTGTGACACCCCCAAATTTGATGATTTGCGGAAGCTCGGTTTGGGTGTCACTAATCAATATACAAAGCACATAAGATATAATGAACGACCACTATATGCGTCGTTTTAAACTTGCATTAATATAGTAAACGTTACATCAAAATAATGTTACATTAGCTCGGTTCCTGAAATTTAGAGATTACATAGCATAATTACTTTTACAAAATATAATAATGCAATCAAATCTCTAGTTGTATGAATGCTGACTCGAGCTAATAATCCCTGCTTGTGCAGCCAACCTACTGCTGGGTACCTGTGATACATACTAAAATGGGTCAGCGAAAACGCTGGTGAGCTCACAGGTTTGTATGTCAATGTATAGTTGTAAGAACCGCAAGATTTATATTGAAGTTAAATTGCAGTTAAGCAAAATAAAAGTTATACAATCCATGAGCACATAGTCTGAGCTTAACTTGAACGCTAGGTCCAATTAAGGAAACCTAACTTGAAATGCCTCCTACGAGTGTCTAATCCACACTCGTCTTCCTAAATGCTAATACATCCGTTTGACCGGTTAGTGCGTGCTAACCGGGATGAGGATTGTCAATCCCATATGATATCATATACTAACATTCACGCTAAAATATTAGAGACTATGCTCATGGAGGACTTTAATTGATTAGCTTGAAACTCATGTAGTGTTTGAAGTTTGGCACTTGCGTTCTACTTGTAAAACAAAACATAGCAGTATTATCACACCCCTAGTTGAAAAGCAGTGAAAATGGGGCTATGAAACTCACATGAGTCTTGAAGTGTTTAAGCAATTAAACTTGAAGTGTATTGATGTCCAAAGACTTGAAACCTGAATGTGTCCACGACACTTGATTTGTTATTAATTGTACTGGTATCTCGAAAGACTACCATTGAAGTTGCTATTTAACTATATATATATATATATATGTCCAAATTACTACGATTTGGTTGATTGTTTTGTTACAAGTTACTACGACTTGTTTGATTGAATTGATACAAGTTACAACGACTTGTTTGATTGTAAAGTATGTTTTGAAAACGTGTACGGCCCGTTGGTGATTTAGTTGAAATAATAATCTTGACATATCTATATTTGTTTGAAGTGTTAGGCTTGAAAAATAAATTCCATTATGTTTGAAAAGTTGTATCGTATAAGTGTTTTGAAGTTGTTCAAGTTTGACACTTGGTGAAGAATGTGCTTACGGAATCTAAGTACGGGGGTCCGGGGGCAGCGCCCCTGGTAGCGGGGTCCAAGGGGTGGCAGCCCCTGGCGGGGTCCAAGGGGCAGAGCCCCTGGCTGGGGTCGACTGCCAGGTCAGCTTGGAAAATTTTTATTTCTACTATATTGCTTTAAGGAAAAACGCATCTGGACTTGAATTTAGGTGAAATCAAGTGATAAAATTTTGGTCTCGACACTTAGTAAAATTGTAGTTTGAAAACCTGCTGTTTTATGCGACACAATCATGCGACACAAAAGTGGTTATGCGACACAAGGGTTGTGTCGCATATAGGTGCGACTCAATATCTATGCGACACAAGGGTTGTGTCGCATAAATGCGAGATGCTGATTCAACAGCGACATAGTGATTGTGTCGTATGGAGTTTGCGACATAGTGGTTGTGTCGCAGGACTTGCGACACTAATTATCGGGTACGACACAAGGTGCGACACAGAGGCTTTTATATGACACAAGTGCCAAAATACGACACAACATGCGACACAAGGCTTGTGTCGCATGGAAGAACATCAGCCCAGAAAGTCCGGCTGTTTAGATTTTTCCGGCCAAAAACCCATTTCAAACCCGTTTTTAAGCTATGAAATCGTGTTCTATACTTAGTAATGGACATATACATGTTATATAACTCGTAAATATGTAAAAACAAGCTAAAACGAGAAGTTTCGGGAATTTGTCGGAAACTTACGCGGTGTCGGATTGAAAATCCGAAAAGATAGGATTGTAGATCGTAGCGTGGTGGTTCCGTTTTTGTAAAAATCTTGATGATCCGAGGTCGATTTGTATATTTATTTTGGTGATTTGTGAGTTGGTGTGGGTTTTTGATTTAGAGAGAAAAAAAGAAAGAGGGAGAGAGAAGATGAAAAAGGGAAATGGAGAAAGAAGAAGAAAAGGAGGTGGTTTTGGTGGAACTCCTCCATTTTCAGTCCACGTAAAGCGCTCCGTGCGGTGTTCGTTTTCTCGATTGTTTTAACGTTAATTAGTATTTAAAGGCGTTTAATTATGCGTTTTGAAATACGAAATATTATTCAATATTTTTGTTGAAGTATTTTATAAAGTACTTAATAATTGCGTTATAAAACGTTATCTCGATTTTGTTTGTTTGCGCGTTCACATTTAATCGCGTTGTTCTCGCTTGTACGATATGGAATGAATACAACATATTATAAAAATAATATTATTGAGATATGATAGTTTCATTAAATAATCTTTATGTTATTTAATTAAATTGTTCACCAACGTCCGTATTAAATTGAACCGTATTGCATTCGATTTGAAACTTGTACGATTTAAACAAACCGCATAATTGTGTAGATATATATTCAACAATATATATAATAATTGATACATTAATTAGCCTAACACAGAACTAATTACATGTATTAATACTTGTTTAGGCACAAAGTTCTAGTCCTAAATTGACGGTTGTCACATATTACCACATCCCCAAGGGTTAGGCCCACTTTTTACAGGTAAGTGGAATCTTTATGCTCAAAATCCCGATTCAAGTAGTCATTTATTTGGTACCTCCCAAGGAGCAGGAACTGCCATTTTAACCCTTCTCGGGGGATTCCATCCACAAACCCAAAGTTTATGGCTGACTGATATGGCTCATCATCATTTAGCTATTGCATTTCTTTTTCTCATTTAAGAGTCAAAACGGGAAGAATATTCTCCTCCACTTCATAAATGAACTTGTTATTTACTTTTTTCAGACTCATTCTCTTTCTCTCCAAAATAAAACTCTCAAACGGGTAGCTTAAAGTTGAAAATTTAAGTTAAGAAATTGATTTGGTGGTACGAGGAGTCGAGGATGATCTCTTATTGTTAATAAAGACGTTATTGTGAGTTCATAAGACTACTCTTAATTATTTAATTAGTTCTCAACTTCTTCAATTCTTAGTGGCCGGTTCTCTTTTGGCTGCAAATTAAGGCATTACATGGTCCATACTATAGGCTAACGTGGCTTATGTGAAAGAGGAGAACACTTATGGGATTCATGTTAAAGTGGAAGAAGGTCTTTACAAGATAAAAACCTCGTAACTCAAGAAAAGGTTTATTATATTGGGCTCGAAGGAAGTTTGTTTATGTTCGTTTATTGAGGTTTTATCAAACAAACAAACGAATACGAACGATAAGCGAATGAATTTTGTTGTTTATGTTAGTTCACTAAGAAAGTTTGTTCGTTCACGAACAATAGGGCTGTTAACGAACCGAATCGAGTCGAATATCAGGATGCTCGAGTTCGACTCGTTTACTAATTATCCGGTTCGAGCTCGACTCGAATTCGAGTAAGTTTTAAAAATTGTGCTCGAGCTTGAGTTCGAATTATTTGTTGTTGTTCGAGCTCGAGTTCGATGCTCGTTTATTTAATTGGAAAGTGTTTTTATGAACCAAGATTTCAAGCGCAATTTGCTTGTCTAGGAGCTCGGGATCGATAAACTCATTCCATAACTCGAAATCAAGCTCGAATAAACTCATTTATACTTGATGTCTTAGGTTTAATTTTTTAGTTACATACATTCAAAGTTTCAAATACAAAAATTTCTTATATGAACTGAAACGCCCATAGATTTTTTTTTTTTTTATATACTAACAATGCATATGTAGGTCCCATTACTTCTTAATATTTCAGTTATCCTATTGCAAATCAATACATTAAAGTAAATCCACTTAGATTTTAAAAATAACCAAAAGTCCCAAGTTCAACATGCTTACGCGATCCCGAACACCTAGCCGGATCGCGTAACTGTGTTAAAAACCTTCTGTGATGAAATTACACTGACGAACGCGATCCCAGAATCTTAGCCGGATCGCGTTTGCATGCACAAAACCTTCTGTAACCATTTTTAACTAAGGAACGCGATCTCGGAAACCTCAGCCGGATCGCGTTCACCTATTTTACACTGAGGAAGGCTATCCAGAAACTATGAGTCGGATCGCGTTCACATGCCTAATTTCAGCTCAGACCAAGAACTTAATTTTTGACGAAATTCAAATGTACATAACTTTTTACTCGTTAAGAGTTAGACCACCAAATTTTGCAGGCACCTCCATAATGCCAAAACGAAGGTTTCCCTTTTTACACTTTTCCAAATTTTACGTTTTACGAGAAAACGGACGTCTCACCAATTTATGGTCATTTTGGACCATTTTGGTGACATGCTTATATTCCAAATGACTTGATTTCTGACTTCAACCTTTTTCCCACATATTCTATGATACATTTGACACGTGTGAGCGTATTCATCAACATCATACATCCACTCTAACCCATTTTGATTTGTTTGACCCGTTTATTGTCCATTTGGACACTTTCATCAAAACTAACTTATTTCAACCCTTTGACACTTGAATTCAATTCATTTCATCAACATATCATATTTCTTAATTCATGATCACTAATTTGAACCAAAATACAACATTGGACACCTTGATCATAAGTTCACCATAACCATGATCACTACACACATAATTCAACATCTAACACATTTATTACTATACAATATTCCCATTACCCAATTTGACACCATTATATTCCACTTTGACTTTATCAGGTCAAAGACACAGTTTTCAACCAAATGACACTTTACTCTTTAATTCATCAACATAATTCAAAGGTGTCTTTTTTGGGCGATTTTCACAAGTGATAATTCAAACGACAATTCAAAAGGAAGAGAAGCTTGTCTAACCACATTGCAAGCTCCAATCCACGCTACCTCCTTGTAATCATATTTCGTCCAATTGGTTCAAACGAACCAAACACCTACAACATAAAGCCACTGAAACGGGTAAGCATAAAGCTTAGTGAGCTTAGGAACGATTAATTGAATAATCCACAAATATAACAACATATTTCTTTCGTCAAGAATCCACTTATCTGATTTCCACATTACTACAAAACCATGGTAGAGATTCTCTTTATTTCATCAGGATCCGTGGTCCAAGAGATAAAAATAAGCAAGGCACCAATTCTCATCAAAATGGATACCAAGCTTAATAGATACAAGTAGTGCTAAGCACTTATTTCGTAATCCATGATTATTTCGTAATAATACAATCCATACAATTCACTCATTCCACAAATCCACATAATTATCACATTACCCACACACCAATCATTTAATCAACAACCAAGCACCTTAACACATAACACAAAACATAACATCATCACCATACATCTAATCACTATCCGAATAACCACATTTAAAACCAAGATTAGAAACAATTAATATTCCATAACACTCACCTTTGCTTTCTTGGCAAGGACATGATGTTACATTTCAAATAGCAAAACCGTCATTCTTGATCACTTAGCATATAACCTATCGACACAATAACACATTTAACAACTAGAAATCATCATTACCAATACATCAACATTATCAATCCATCACCCTTTTTGGATTGATCATATTACACCTAATTCTTTTTATTTCATTATTTCATTATTTGAATACTATTTCAATGATTATTTTTTATCATAATTCAAGATTTATCATAAGCCACTTCAAGGTTATAACATCACAACATACATCATTAATTCATTATTTCATTACTTGTATTCTATTTCAATTATTACTAATGATCATCATGATCATTTTGTCAACTTAATCATAATCATCCTTATAATCATAACTAATCAAATTGCTTAATCTCTTGATTCAATATTTCAATTCTCATAATCATACTTCAATAACCTTTTTTAAACACTAATTAAGGTGTATTAACACCCATTCATCACTCTTTATACAAAACCCATTTGATCACTAATCCTACAATTCAATTAATCCTCTTTTAAATCAAATTCATGTTACTCATCATCATATATACATTCATACAACCTTAATTCATCACAATACATTCTAATTTCAACCTAGAAATCATTAATCATTCAAACCCTTTAAAATCCCTTAAAACCCTAAGTTTCAATTCAAAATTAAGCAAGAATCATGATTACCTTAGGTTAGAGATGATTAATCCTTGATGAATTCAAGTTCTTTAGCTTTGATTTC
This sequence comes from Helichrysum umbraculigerum, assembly GCA_949592205.1. NCBI lineage: Eukaryota > Viridiplantae > Streptophyta > Magnoliopsida > Asterales > Asteraceae > Helichrysum > Helichrysum umbraculigerum. The sequence goes on along the minus strand of CATIUR010000007.1, from coordinate 16,527,329 downwards.
ATGTTTTGGAAGTGATTTTAGTTTAGAGTTTTGGTTCCTAGACTTCTTTCTCGCGATCTCTCTATTTCTGGAACTTCCTGAGGTTTTTAAAATGATACGTACATATGTGTGTAGTAATAGATATATATGTGTTAATTTATTCCCCGTGATTATCATTGTCTGGAACTTTAAAATCGACATACAATTATTACTATTTTATTTCACCTTAAGTAATAATACTTTAAAACAACTACTATTACTTTATTCACAATATTACTTTTGGAATTTGGGGTGTTACATAAACTCGACTCGTTCGACTCGAATAGCTCGTTTGACTCGAAACTAAACGAGCTTTCGAACGAGCCGAGTCGAATATCAATTATTTATACTCGGCTCGTGAAATTAATCGAGTAGTATTTTTCGTTCGAACTCGACTCGTGTTCGAAAATTAACAAACTCGAATTCGAGTTAAACGAGCTCGAACTCGAGTAGCTCGTTAAATGCTCGGCTCGTTAACACCCCTAATGAACATACACGAACGAATATCTATATCTATACTTCTATACTCCCATATAAAGGGTTTGCACCTTTTCTTTAGAAGTTTACATTTTTCAAGATGCGAAATGTCTATTATGCCCTTATTATTAATTAACTATTTTTTTTTATTTCATCAATCAATCAATATATACTAATAAACAATTGGCTAAATAAATTTGGAAATGGTAACAATTAACATAATATCATATATTTATTTTGTTCACTTTCTTCTTTTATATCAAACATTTGACTTTATTCAGACAAAATAAAAAACAACAAATTGATACATCAAATCGTGCAAGTTACTGAATAAATTATGTGAATTACTCGTGATAAAACGTCACTGTTGATTATCGATGTAAGTCAACATTGCTAATGACCACCGCCAACGACTATTACTGTCTCTTTCATTAACATTGTTAGTTATCTGACCACTACTACATTTTTCTAATTGTTACCGCTGCATTGCGTTGGTGATTTACTAGTATAGTTGAATGCATTTGTTCGTTCATAGTTTAATGAACCTAAATGAACACAAGCGAAACTAAACAAACACAAACATTCATACACACACACACATTATATAATTTAATAAAGTGCGAAAGACTACTGAAATATGTAAAATTATTGATATCTTTTAAATGAACTTGAATTATCTAAATGTTTAACACTATTATATTTATAACTTAGATGAGAATAAAATAAGATATAGAAATATTTACTAATTTAATTAAACTATTAGTAAACAAACATAAACAAACGAATGTTCACGAACACATTATCGAACGTAAATGAACAAACGAGACATATGTTCATGTATAAAGCGAAAGTAAATTATTGTTCATGTTAGTTCATATAACAAAACGAACGAACCAAAATGAATTTCTCCAACTATTCGCGAGTTATTCGTTCAAACACTTCGCTTATAGGCCCTATTAAATGGGGTTTGAGTGTCTTTTTTTAATTTTCACTTTGCTTTTATAAAAAAGAAGAAAACTCTTATAAGATACAAAAGAAGATTAGTATAAAGAGTCTTTGGGATGTTTTTTCTTTAGGTATAAAGTGCTGTTCGAATATATGATCTTTTTGTGTATATATGTCTGTTTATAAAGTATTTTATTACCTAGTTCTTGTTTTTAAATGCATTCACAATTCCATAACCTAAAAAATACAACAGAAAAAAAAAAACACCAAACTAAATTTGGGCTAGACAATTTTTAATAGAGAAAATTACCTAGATAGACCAGTCAACGCTCTCATTTCACTAAATAAACCATGTCAGTTTTTTTTTTCGAAACTAGACCGAGATTTCGCCAAAATACGTAATTCATTTGGCTATTGGCGAAAAAATTGAGTACCCAATAAAATCATGACACGTGTCCTTAATTTTTCGCTGGTAATGAAAAAATAGCCAAATATGAAATTTTCGCCAAGCCGACACGTGTCCAAAAAAAATAGCCAAAATGCACAATTCATTTGGCGATTGGCTATTTTTTTGAGTAAACAAGGATCACCTACTTTTGCTTATCATATTCAGAAGAGCGGTAAATATTTATGATTGCATGACAAATTGGCTCGAATTCCAAGATTTCAAAAAAATAGCCAATCGCCAAATGAATTGTGCATTTTGGCTATTTTTTTTGGACACGTGTCGGCTTGGCGAAAATTCCATATTTGGCTATTTTTTCATTACCAGCGAAAAATTAAGGACACGTGTCATGATTTTATTGGGTACTCAATTTTTTCGCCAATAGCCAAATGAATTACGTATTTTGGCGAAATCTCGGTCTAGTTTCGAAAAAAAAAACTGACATGGTTTATTTAGTGAAATGAGAGCGTTGACCGGTCTATCTAGGTAATTTTCTCTTTTTAATACTCCCGTAGCGAATATACTGGCCCAGTATGTTAAAAACCCCACAAACACTTCACTTTCTTCTTCACATCGTCATTTTTCTTTCTTCTGCAAATGCAAAAATAAAAACAAAAACACAGCAACCACCATTTGATTCCACCCCCTATATTTATTCCCGTAAGACGGGTGTCCACAGATAATAATTTCACGGCCCTTTATAAAATTTTTAATTAACGAATAGTTTCAAAACAACAGGTCATTTTGGAAAGTGTTGTATGTAATCAGATCCAGAAAGGTTGAATCAGAAGTCTTTAGGGTTTCTAATTAATGGGGCTCCTGAGCATCATTCGGAAGATCAAGCGGAAAGAAAAAGAAATGCGCATTCTTATGGTGTATGTATACACACATTCCCCTAATTACATGCATCTGAGAGTTTTTATGTTGTTGATAATTTGTTTTAATTGTTGATTAGTTGCTGATTGATTATGAACAGGGGACTTGATAATTCAGGGAAGACAACAATTGTACTAAAACTCAATGGTGAAGATACCAGTGTTATTAGCCCTACTCTTGGCTTCAACATCAAAACCATGATCTATAATAAGTATGTACTATCGATTTTGTGACATATCACCTCTCTATTGCACACACAGTCACACACACACAGATATAAATTTTATATATTCCATTTTGTGATTTGTTAATATACTTTTCCCCCTGTTTTTCTATTTGTTAAGATGTCTTTTAGCAATAGCTCAAGTTGTAGTTTTTGATTGCAAACTTATTACTTTAGCACAAAATCATTAAATATGTCACATTTGAGTAAATATGAAATGGTTTGATCTAAAATCTAATAATACTGTTGCTGTATTAGGGAGTAAATAGTGCCATCACATTATGAGGTAACAATTAGAGTGGTTAGTTTGTTTAAGGGGTGTCACGGATTGCTTATGTAAGTGTTTATCTGCTTATTGCTTATTTTAACAACTGATAAGCGAATCTAAACATCATTCTAAAAAGTGCGTACCTGCTTGTTTTTGAAAGTAATAAGCACTTACAAGCAAAGCAATCGTGAACACCCTGTAAGTTATTCTCTGAGTGCTACCTTTGTTTGTTTGTTTCTCTTTCTTTAGGATGTTGGTTGAATGCTTGTTTTCAAATCAAGTACCAACTCCTTTTTTGGTGCTTTTTATTAAAGATGTGGTGTGGAAAGGTATAGGTAAATAAAGTTGGACTCTAGCCATAACTGTTAAATGGACCCTTTGTATTTGATATCTCGTTTCTAAACAACCAACATACTTGTGAATATATGAAAGTATAAATTACTGATATGCTAACTTCTGTTTGTTGCTGTCTTTTGCAAACTTTAAGTGTTCCTTCTACCAGCATGTTACTTCTTGGATATAAAGTCACAAGTACAATGGTTATATACAAATGACTTTATCATTCCTAAACGGATTTCATGGATGATAATCTTAATGATCTTGTCAGATTTTGCATCTTGCTTGAATATGAGTAACAAGCTTAAAGTTTTGTTGTGCGGACTATGACTTCTCTTGAATGTTTTTCCTTTTCCTTTCACAAAGTGTGTATACAAATATAAAACTTTGTTTTTAGTATTAACTGAGAGTTACTGATAGGTACACACTTAACATATGGGATGTTGGGGGTCAAAAGACTATACGTTCTTACTGGAGAAATTACTTTGAGCAAACTGATGGATTGGTATGGGTTGTTGATAGTTCGGATCTTAGAAGGCTTGATGACTGTAAATTTGAGCTGGATAATCTATTAAAGGAAGAGGTACCTTCCACTTTGGCTTTGTTGTTCCAAAATTATTATTTCATGTGAATATCGTTTCTGAGCCTTTACACATCCCCTGATCCTAACTGGCCCTGATTTTGTTTTTCTTTCTTTTGAAATGGTTTAGACATATTTGTGCATTTTTTTTTACTGTTTTGTTAATTTATTTTTTAACAGCTAGAATAGTCACCCAATGTGTACATCACTGTAGTAGAAATGCTTACTATGTTTGAAATTTTTATTAAACGGGCACTGTATGTAAATCTGTACTTATATTACGTACTGGAACGATAAGAACCATTGGCCACACACTTATACTATTACTATCATATATATTACATTTTTAGTTACCTGCATAATGTTGATCATGCCAAATGTTATTGGTGATTTGTGTTGGTAATCTGATTATAAAAACACAATTCTATTTCTTAAGTGTGTAATTCAAATAAAGTGTTTAACGAGAACAACGTTGTTTATCATATTTTGTCAACTACTTTTTTGGAAGTATATATGTTTAAGAGAGAACTACTGAATTAGTATGAAAGTGTGTATTGAAGGAGTTATCTTCTTTCCAGTTATCGGTTTAAAATAACAATCATGGTAGGATTTTGCGTCGTTATATGTATTTTTGCCATTTCTAATCATTATTACCAAAATTTGGATAGAAAGGCTTCTATTCCCCTATTTTGAATGAGGTAAAGTTTTGACATTGTAATCAGTTTAATGGTAAAGCTTATTTTGTTCGTCTTTAAAAGTCAAACCAACCTATTAGTTTCTGGTGGAAGGAATATTTTATAATAGCAGTCCTTGAAACTGTTACTTGCAAAGCTGTAATACTGCGATATTATTGTGCCAAAACTAAACATGATAGTTTTGTGGATTATGTATTTCTCAAACTCCTACTTATCCATATTGTTTGCAATGTTGATTCAGAGGCTATCAGGAGCATCATTACTAGTTTTTGCTAATAAACAGGATATACAGGGTGCACTTTCACCAGATGAAATAGCAAAAGTAAGTTTGTTGTTACTCATTAACAAATTTGTAAGGGCTTTCTTGTTATTATGGATGCATAAAGACCGAGAAAAAAATAAAAAAATAAATAAACTATCAGTGGAAATAACTAAAGGTGGCAAGATGGGTGGGTCAGCCGTGTTGGCAAAAGTGTTAAAGTAGGTGGTTAGGTGCTGGTTGAAATGAGTCATTTTTTCAGTATGGGCTGAAATGGGTCAGATCCTGTTGGGTTGACATGCAGCCACATTTATTGACCATGTCTTAATGGCTCATTATTAATATTATTATTTATTTTTTTTGTTTTAGTTTAATTTTAATCGAAAGTTTTACGAGGTTGTATTTATTGAAAATAGTCTTTGGACGATTTTTACCCTATTTGACCCATTTTCCATTTAGCTTAGTTTCTTGACATGACCCATATGACCCGTCTAAGCTGAAACACAACCCAAAATTGTTCCATTTACAAGGGTCAAAATGTCCACATCTAGAGAAAACTTACGTTACAAGTATCCAAACTTCAAGTCTCCGAGCAGAAAAAGTGTGTAGCCAGCTAAAACTGTACAGCCTATTGAAAGATTGCTTAGCTCCCAATTAATATAATTGATGTTTATCTTTTACTACTTGAAGGTACTAAATTTGGATGCCATGGATAAAACCCGTCATTGGAGGATAGTAGGCTGCAGTGCATACACGGGAGATGGATTACTAGAGGGATTTGATTGGTTGGTTCAAGACATTGCATCGCGGATTTATGTTCTTGATTAGTTGGACAAATCTTGGTATGTGCTAGTGTTTGTCATTATGAAAACTCATCATCTTTGATGTAAACAAGAGTTTGTACAACTTTAAAGTGGAATTAGTGAATAGGGGTTGCATTGTAACCTTTTTTTAGCTTTTGTCATGTTAACATTACCGCGAATCTTGCATCTCTTAATATAAAAATGCTAAAAGTTTATGTTAGACATTGGGTGTAGTTTGATGCAATCAGGGACGGAGCCACATAGATTTCAATGGGGTCAGTTGAAGGCGCTCAAATTAATAGTTTTTGTTACTTTAATGTAATATTATGTGTTATTTAAGTGAAAGTTTCAATACAAGTTTAACTATGATTAATTAATTCTGTACACAAATATGGTTAAACTTAATTTTTGAACCTCGATGATATTTCTTATGCACTCTGAAATGTTGTTACACACGGGTTCACTTCCGTTCTTATAGACTTTTCAAAGTGATTATGCCTCAAGCCTAAAAAGAAGAAAATATGATAATGTTTTCAAGGTTTTATTTCTTTTGTAGTTAATCGGTTTTGTTGCACTAACTTCTTAGACCACTCCTAACCGCATCAGTTGGTGTCATATTAGTATCACGTCAAAACTTCTCAAAATCGACTAACAACTTACTGAACACTAACTAACTGAACACTGCTAATGCTGACACATCGCTCAGTTTTTTTGAGCCCCACATTACAAGTATACCTTTAATTCTAGGTTAATGATATTTCTACCTTTATATTTGATAGATCCACAAAAAATACGCATTGCAGTGTTATACTGTACAAACAAATAATACACCCTTATTTTTATCCTTGAACAAAAACCAAAAACTACAAAACAAAAACATTTTTTTATTCGCACGGCCCTACATTTTACTTCACTTCACCGTTGATTTGGTGAAGTGGAACTCTGGAAGTAAATGATGCACCAAGTGAAGTGTCCGTGCCAATGACATCATTAAGTGATGCAAAGCCAAACTAAATATAGCGTTGGGAGAGGTCTTACATCTTTCTCAAGTTTGATTATTGTGATCCTAAAACTAATCAGAAAATAAACAAACTAAAAATATTTTCGCTATAAATAGAGTGAATGATAATTTGTTTAAATTTGAATCATATAAGTCTACACATCTCATCTAATGTATTTACTCCTTCCGTCCCAAATAAGGGTCTTGTTTCAGTTTTTTACGGAGTTTAAAAAATTACATTGTCTGATAGTGAAGATGACATTATTACCCATACTTTTTGCATAGACTCCCATGTATGAATTTTGAGATAAGTTTATTGAGGGTAAGATGGTAAAGTTAATATGCTATTTTTGAAGGTGGACACTTATTTTGGAACAAATTAAAATGGAAATGTGAAGGATAGATGGAATATTGTTTTATATCCTTGATAAAACATTTTGAAGCATTTATCACATTAAATGGCAAGTATTGATTTGTTGCATCTATTTTTGTCTTTCTCCAAATTTACATTATAGAAGCAAATGTGTCTTCACGCATCACGTGATTGTACCATACAGCTTAACAACTTGTACGAAACCAACCGCCATCTATAATAATCAAACCAGTCAGTTATATGGAGGCAAAATACTAATACAAGCCACACAACGTCGTCGTTTTACAAATGACAACAACAAACAACCGGACCTCAGAATTCAAAAAAACAACACAAAAATGGTGCACACAGCATACGATTCAATCCAATTACTCAACGATTGCCCTAAAAAAATCAATGCTGTTGAATACTACGGTTCAAATCTACTCATCGCATGTTCCGATGGATCTCTACGAATCTACGGTACACAATCCGTTTCTCAAACCCTAGAACTCAAAAAAGAGGTGTATGTTCTTCAACGAACCATTAATGGATTCTCTAAGAAACAGGTGTTGGCAATGCAAGTGCTGTCGTCGAAAGGCCTTTTGCTTTCGTTATCTGAATCCATTGTGTTTCATCGGTTACCGAATTTGGAGACCGTTGCCGTGATTTCGAAGGCGAAAGGAGCGAATTTGTATGCGTGGGATGACGTTCGAGGTTTTTTGTGTTTTGCTAGGCAAAAGAGAGTTTGCATTTACAGACATAATGGTGATTTGTTATGACAAGATGAATTATATTTCCTATAGCATATTTTAGAGAGTTAAACTTTGGTTGTTTTGGTTGTGAAGCTGGTTCCAGTAAAATAAACTTTATGATAAAATAAATAAGAAAGAATGAGAGGTTGAAACATGACAATTTGTGCATCGGTGTGCATAACAGAAGTGATGCACACTGCCCAAAAGTTGTCGGGCGTTGCTATCTTATTATTTGTTATTTGTTTTATCATATGGTTTGCAATTGCTATGCTGAAATGTACGAGTAGTTTTTTGCTTAAATTAGTTGTTTTTATTTTTTCATTTGTAGGAGGTCGGGGATTTGTGGAGGTGAAAGAGTATGGTGTTCCGGATATAGTGAAATCGATGTCATGGTGTGGGGAAAATATATGTATAGGAATACGAAGAGGATATATAATATTGAATTCGGAAAATGGTGCACTAACAGATGTTTTCTCCCCCGGGAGGATTGCTCCACCTTTAGTTGTGTCTCTGCCATCCGGTGAAATTCTACTAGGGAAGGTACTGTGCACTGTTACATTGCTTATTTGAATCATGTTTGATATATGAAAAATGATTTATTCTTTACGATTATGTAGACAGTTACGAATTAGAGTTTTGATGTAGTAGTGACTAGTTTCTTTGGTACAATAACTCGTTAAGGATTACAAAGATTATGTCTGGGATTAAATAAGTTTTATCATTTTGAAATGCTTACTTATACCATCAGTTACTAGCCAATACATGTCAAGGGTAAACAAAAGCAATCATCTTGGCTTTTGAAGAGCTCAATAAGTATAGCAAACCCAGGAGTAGTTCTATAAATGCCACTTTTTTGACAGGATAATATTGGCGTGCTTGTGGACCAAAATGGCAAACTCATTCCAGAAGGCAGAATATGTTGGTCGGAGGCCCCTGCAGCAGTTCTCATTCAGAAGCCATATGCGATCGCGCTTTTACCAAGACACATTGAGGTATCTTAACAATCTAATTCACCATTATGAATACTAGTCTCTTATTAATTATAAACACTCGAGATATTACAATTTATACATTGTGGTCCATTCGAGTCTTGCAGGTCCGGTCTCTACGGGCCCCTTACCCACTGATACAAACTATTGGTGTACGCAATGTACGCAGGATTCAACAGGAAAATAGTTCCATAATTGTTTCCTTGGACCAAACTATTTATGGATTGTTTCCTGTTCCTCTCGGTGCACAGGTTTGTCTCAAACTACGCAAAATTGTTGTCATGTTTGTTAAGCCTCAAACTCCTCAAACTTGCGTAATCCAGATAAATAGATAAGTTGAAGTCTCACGTTCTAATGTTTGTCTTTGGCCAAAATATTCTTGGATGTGAATGTATAGGGACCATCAACTCTTAGATAGCCAGATACTCTCCTCCTTTGTGGTTAATATATCTGTGGAAAGAGAAAAACTGATCATTACATTTTTCACGAGCAACTAGATGGAGTTTTGAAACTTAATTATGCAACTTTCACTATGGGTACAATAATCAAAATATGCATGTTCAATGCAGATTGTACAATTGACTGCATCTGGAAACTTTGAGGAAGCCTTGGTATTATGTAAGTTGCTTCCACCAGAAGATGCAAGTCTACGAGCCTCAAAGGAGCAGTCAATTCATATTAGGTGACTGTAACCTGGTCCTTCTGGCAATTCTAATAGATTGACACTTTACAAATTGAAGCTTATGTTAGTTCCTTACATGCCATGAGTATTTTTTTGTTAAATCCTTCTAGAAACGTGTTGATCAGATCTTAACACTTATATTTATCAATAAAAACATCTATTTTTCTTTTCATATGACATCTTTCATATAATTTAACTTGTTTTGTAACGTCATAAATGTTCCATTTTATACTTGATAGAAATTAACATGGAGGAATACTTGATAGAAATTAACATGGAGGAATCTGGTATCACGTGCACCATTTCACAGCTAAGATTATGTTCAAATGTTGGTTTTAGGATAGTTATATCTGATGCACATGACCACGATATGAGGTGTAGCTCTTTAAAAACAACAGGATGTAATTGTAAAATGGAGGAGATTTTCTCTGTTCAGGTCACCCGGGAGGGTGAGTTTTTTTTACTCAGATGTAGGCAGCCTAATTGGGGCATCCCCGTGACCGTTTCCGACCGTATCCCTAGCCACCCCAAGATGTTTACCTAATGAGGTTCGAACCTGTGACCTCGTGTGAGGAAACAGGACGCCATACCACTAGGCTGTCTTGGTGATGGTTGCAGGAAAATCGACTGATGTGGTCTCTTATATGGTTTATATGCTCAGTGATTTTTCTGAAATTTGTTATAATTTACTTTTTGTATGATGCGGAAGAAAGAAGACCTATTTTTTGGAAATTTCGAAGTGTCCTATAGCTACTTTTCCTACTTAGAACATCAAAAGTAACATTGATCCAAATAATTGGGTATACACTTTGATTTCTAGTGTAAAGTCTGTGGCTTTTGTAATACAAAATGATACAGTTTTATTGTTACCTTTTAATGGAGGTTCATTAATTTTCCCAAAAAAGCTTAGTTTCGGTAAAATATTATTTCAAAGTTATGCTCTTTGACCATATAAGTTGCACTGTGCCACAAATACGGATTTTAAAATTATTTTGTTTTTTCAAATTTACAGATATGCACACTATCTGTTTGAAAATGGAGGATATGAGGAGTCCATGGAGCACTTTGTGGCATCTCAAGTAGAAATGACCCATGTGCTTGCATTATATCCATCTATTGTTCTTCCCAAGTCATTTATGCCAACTGAACCAGAAAATAATGATCTAGCTGGGGACTCATATATATCAAGAGGCTCATCTATGACATCAGATGAAATGGACTCTTCTCCAACTTGTCTACAGGGGTGTGATGAGACTTCTGCTGTAGAACCTAAGAAAATGAGCCACAATACTTTAATGGCTCTGATCAAGTTCTTGCTGAGAAAGAGGCCGAACATAGTTGGAAAGGCAGCTGCTGAGACCACAGAGGAGGTTGTTTCAGAAGCTGTTAGTCATGCCTTTGATACTTCCGAAAGCAGCCGATCCAAGAGATCAGCCAAGGTAAAAAGTAACTTCCATGTATATGTTTCTTGTTTGGAACTCAAATTGTTTGCTCCCTGTATATATTCTGTTTGATTTATAAACCATGCATAATTATAGTTCAACAATACAATCCTCAACAAAAAGATAGATGACCGATAAATTTAAAATAGTTGGTTGGGACAGTCAGACCCAAATCAATCACTTTTATGTAAGCGAAAGACCAAGTTCTCCTAGCACTAGGCATTGAGCACCTCTAGACATATGCATGTTTATGTGTGTAGAGAAGTCATGAAGGGAGAGCTACCTACATCTAGTTCTAATTATGGTTTTAATTTTCTACGATCACTCTTTTCCTGAACGTTTGACAGTCAATTTTTGGTTTTAGAATAGTCATAGATTGATAGATTGACCGACTAGGGGTGTTTTAGTTTTGGTTTATAACTTAATTTTAAAAGAATGTTAGGTTTGTTATATCTTATTCAGTGTTTGGATATTCAGATATTTATTAATTAATTCTAAGTTTTTTATAATAACTTAACAATGTGGGAGGCTGGACGTATAATTTTTCATAGAAGTAACATTCTTCATGTATTTATTCATTTGACACAAAAAGACATGCTATTCTTTTTGATATATCCTGTAATAACTTTTAATAGATGACATGTGATAGAAAACTTATATGACATGAGAGATCCATGTTGAATGCTGCAGAAAAGTTAAAGCTAGATTGTAGTATATGTTAAATTTGTAGTTACTATTGGTTCTTCAGGGAAAAGTTAATCCTACTGACTCGGGTGCAAGAGAGATGGCAGCCATATTGGACACTGCACTTCTGCAGGCTTTACTTCTGACTGGCCAGTCTGCTGCTGCTTTAGACTTACTGAAAGGTTTTAACTATTGTGACGTGAATATGTGTGAGGAGATCCTGCAGAAAGGAAATTACAATGCATGTCTGTTAGAGCTGTACAGATACAACTCGATGCATCGTGAAGCTCTCAAACTTCTTCATCAATTGGTGGAAGATCCCAAATCAGATGAACCTAAAACCGTGCAGCCCCAGAAGTTCAAACCTGAGATGATAATTGAATATCTTCAAGTAAGTCCCTGTAGATATTATCACATCATTTCCACCCTTTCAGTTTGGATTAAAGCTGGCAATATGGGCTGGTTGGGTAACACGTATAATGGGTGTGGTTCAAAACTGGTCATTTTTACGTGCAGACTTTAAAAGTATGTGTATCTCAGACATTTAAGTTGTCATGTGCAGCCTCTGTGTGGGATTGACCCTATGCTTGTCCTGGAATCCTCGATGCTTTTACTCAAAAGTTGTCCAACGAAAACTATCGATCTCTTTCTATCTGGAAATATTCCTGCAGACATGGTTAATTCTTACCTAAAACAGCATGCCCCAAGCATGCAGGCCACCTATTTGGAACTCATGCTCTCCATGAATCAATATGAGATATCCCCAAATCTTCAGAGTGAAATGGTAACATATATATGCTTTCATACAACTGTCAGAAGACACAAATTTATCTGAATGAAGTTATGATTTTGTCTTGCAGTTGCAAATTTATCTTTCAGAAGTTCTTGATTGGTATGCTGATCTCTCTGCTCAGAAGAAATGGGATGAAAAAGCTTATATCCCAACTAGGAAGAAATTCATATCTGCATTGCAGGGTATTTCAGACTATAATCCTGAGGCTTTATTGAAGCAAATCCCAGAAGATGCTTTGTATGAAGAACGAGCAATCTTGTTAGGAAAAATGAACCAGCACGAACTTGCATTGTCTATTTACGTTCATAAGGTATTATCTGAAGTCACATTGGTCTATAATAGTTCACTGAGAATGCGAACATGGAGATTTAGGTGGGATTACTGCATAAATGTAACATAATTTCAAGGTAATCCATACTGGTCACGTGTTCAAACTGATGACATGGCGGTATGTTTAAATGTGTTGACTTTTTTTAAAGTTATCCCCAGAAAACCAATTGCACTAGATTGTAACCTTGAATCAGAGATTTTGATAGTTATCACGTTTTTATGGGTGATAACAAAAGATGCTTACCAAAACAGAAGTTAGACTGTGTTAACTTTTCATGCAATAACCCCGGTTAAAGTGCAGTTAATGAAATTTACTATAATTGTTTGTTTAAATTTAATATAAATTTCTTGAATCAGTGAAAATTTTCTTTATGTCAGTTTGTGGAATTCTATTGATATTTCAGCTTCATCTTCCTGAACTGGCATTATCCTATTGTGATCGGGTTTATGAAGAAGGACTTAATCAGCAATATGCAAAAGCTCAGGGACATATATACCTAACGTTATTGCAAATTTATTTGAATCCTCGAAGAACAAACAAAAAAATTGAAAAGAAAATCACTACTTTAGTGTCTTCCTCGAGTACTGGGAATTTGAAGGTTGGTTGGTCATCAGTTAAAGCTAAAGGAAGAGGGTTAGGAAAGAAAATTGCTAAGATTGAGGGTGCAGAAGATACCAGAATCAAAGCAAGTCTCAGTGATGGTGGTAGAAGTGATGTTGATTCAGATGATCCTATTGAGGAAGGAAGTTCCAGCATCATGGTTGATGAGGTCCTTGATGTACTGAGCCAGAGGTGGGACCGGGTTCACGGAGCAAAGGCCTTGAGACTCTTGCCTACAGATACTAAGTTACAGGTAACACCTAGACTTTCTCTTCTATCTATAGATGGGCATTTTCATTTTCATACACATATGTTAACTATAGACGTTGCAATTTTGAACCGTATACTTACGAGTTACGAATAGGTCCAGTGGAGTTATGTTTTATCTCAAACGAGTCAGTGGGTTAAATTTTTTAAGAAAACGATTTAAAAAGATATAGGTCAACCGTGTCAAAAGTCCCCCACAGTGTATTTATAAATATATAATGGATATAACCTCAAACTTTGTAACTGGTTTTTTTGGAAGATATCGATTATTAAATGTTAGTTTTTGCGATCATGTTCAACTCATTAATTAATTCAGTAAAGAGTTTAATACATGCCAAAAATGTTCACTTGTCACGTGAACCATTTCGATCTATTCTAAATATTACTCGTTCTGACCTAAACCAACTTTGACCCGTTAAACAACCTGTCTGACCCGCCCTTACCACCTCTAGTTAAGTTTGTGCAGGAGAAGAGAAAAGTATGAGATACCAGCAAGATGTTAATGCACATAGCTGTATTAACATTTACTAGGTCAATGACCTACTCCCTCTTATATTTTTATTGCATTTTCACTTTCTAGAGAATCCAAGTTTTGAAGGTATGTATGTTAAGTACTGGATAAACGCTGTAATATTAGTTGGACGAAGTGATTAAGTACATGATATATAATCATGTATTGGTAACTGTTAGAAATCAACATGGAATCTGCTCAAATCCCAGACTCGATCTGGTTCTTGGATTGTTTCCACTTTCCAGTCATTCTGCTGTATATGAGGAATGACTTGCTAAATATAATCATCCGCTGCCTTACATTTTTTCGGATTTTGAGTGTTTCTTTTTCCTGTTTAATTGTTCAGAAGTTGTATCCATTTCTTGGACCTCTCATGAGAAAAATCAGTGAAACGTATCGAAACTTTTCGGTGATTAAGAGCCTGAGACAATGTGAGAGCCTAGAGGTATGTGTACATTCTCATGCTTATGAAACTTAAATCGTGCAGAGAGTGAAACATAAATTGTACTCAGTTTGGTCATTTAGTTATTTGGGTTAGAATTATATGGTTAAACGTGATTATAGGTGTATATTCCTTATCACATTCGGTGTATGGCCAGAACCATGATATAGATAGGGAAACACAAATGTTATACAGTAATGTATAAGATATACTTACAATGGATGTCTACGATTGCAAAAAAGTTACCCTTTACCCAAAAAAAAAAAAAAAAAAAAGTTGTACAGTAATGTCAACCAATGCAAAAAAGTTGTACAGTTGAATGGAAAATGCATTCTTAGTTATTTTTTGTTATACATTGTCTGAAACTTCCTATTTTGGTATTTTACCAAGGTTAAACCCCATTTCATTTGTTAGCAGTTATTACAAGTATTTTCTGAAATTGGTTTTGGTCTAGTAGTTCTGTTAGGCGTTAGCATCCGTCCATGATCTATATATTACGAAAAACTAGAAAGTTAGGCTTAGTGGATCTCGGTTATGTTATCTACTATTCAGACCAATTATAAAATAGACTATTTATAATTTTAATTGATGCACAGGTTAAAGATGAACTGTATATCCGAAGAAAAACAGAGCTGACGATCACAGCAGAGAGCATATGTTCTCTTTGCAACAAAAGGATAGGAACCAGTGTTTTCGCAGTGTATCCAAACGCAACCACCATAGTCCATTTCGTTTGCTTCCGAGACTCCCAGAATATTAAAGCCACCACAAAAGGATCGTCCCTGAGGAGAAGATAAAAACATATACATACAAGCTGACTAGAACACTTTTTGAAGCAGCCAAGCACACGTATTTGTTACTTGGTCATACTTGTTACATGTCTCGGTTGAGCTGGGATCTGTTTCTTTATTAATTTCCTTTCCCTCAATAATCTTGTATATTGATCTTCCTTTCTAAAATTTGTATTTACAGATGTTAGCAATATTATTATCAAAATTAATCATTAGCATCAACCTCTCAACAGGTAATGCATGAAGATCAGAACGGCCCAGATGGTACGACATAGTTTCCGTATATCTATTTGTACCCAAAGTCCACCAATACAATTAAGCAGCAGATCAAAACAGCCCGAACGGTACAACATTGTTTCCATACATAGTTAGCAATTTCGAGTTCAACCTCAATCTTATATGGTTTGATACGAAAAACGTATAACAATTACTATCTAAAAACCGCATCTTTCCTAGCGAATCGGTAAACAACAACACCAGTTCTAGATACACTTGATGGACCATCTTCATGTATCAATTCAACTTTAAAATACTTCTTTGCTTTCTTAAAGAATCCAGATTCCTTCTTCCACCTCCTCAAATGTCCCATCAAAAACACCTTCTCACTCTCACCTCCGTTACCGTTACTTTCTCCGTCATCTCCGTTAACATTACCGTTACTGTTACTGTTACGATTAGAGTTATCTAACAATAAATATTTTAACGTCTGAAGTAACGGATCAAATAAATTATCATGATACACAACATCTGAACCAATAATTAAATCAAATTCCTTCCCTATCGTCTCCATGTCATCATTTTCTCCCCAACTGAGTGCCGCCACGTGTACTTCACCGCCACGTGGCACTACCACTTCGGAATTCACGTCCACGTTGAACTTGAGATTCGGAAGCACGTGAGGTAAATCCGTCACGGTGACGTCAGCACCGAGTACTGCAGCCGCCGCGATTCCGACGATGCCGGTGCCGGAACCTAGCTCTAGAACACGAATCCGTCGTGACCGGCGGTTGACGGAAGTAACCGCGCCGGAGAATTTATCTGCGTTAGACGCGTGATAAGAGTCGAGAAGTTTGACGAAGGTATCGGCGGCCGGCCAGAGCTGGAATGAGAGACCTTGTGACGGAAGTTGACGGATTACGACGGCGGAATTGATGGAATTGAGGTGGTAAGCTTGGTGTTGAATGGGTGTAGGAAGTAATTCGGATCTGTTGCCGTTGTGTTGTTTAGTAGGATCGTTATCGTTGTTGTTGTTGTCTAGTAGTAGCATTGTCACCGGATTAATTTCTTCGTCGTCGGAAATGGGCATGTAATGAAGACGACGGCGGATTTTTAGGGTTTAAGAATGGAGGATAGAGGAAGGGAGAGATGGTATTTTAAGAAACCTGAAAGGAAGTAGGGTTAATTTTGGAAACATTTTTGGACGGTTTTGACCTTTTGGTATCATCAAGGAAATGGCGTTGACTTTCTAAATTTTGATCAGGAATCTGGGATTTATTGATGGAATAGGGGACGAATCTTTGGGACAAGGTCACGTGCATTATGTGGATGGATGATACTAGTATCACGTGCATAAGTAGGATCAAGTGATCAACATCTACATTTTAATGTATTGTAAGTAGGGGTGTTCAAAAATATCCGTATCCGAAACCGAAACCCGAATATCCGAAAATCCGATCCGAAAATATCCGAAATTTCGGATATCCGAAAATTCGGATACCCGAAATTCGGATATCCGAATTTTCGGATTCGGATAATGATTTTCAAAAGTTTCGGATATTTCGGATATCCGAAATATCCGAAAATGTGTGAGGTGTTTATTTAGCTTCATAAAGTTTGGGGTAGAACATTATTAATGACAAAGTTGAGGGTGCAAACCAGACTTTACCAAACATTATCACCCTCACCACATATTTACTTCGAGATTCCCAAACATCCCAGAGGCTTTACCAAACATCCCATTTTACTTTTTGGTTTCACATTCGGTGGAAAAAAAGCAAAAGGGAAACGATTAATTCAATATTATCCTGATATCCTCTCTCTTGTTCCCTTTTCTTATTACTCCGTATTTTAATTTTAATCCCACTTTATTAAAATTGGAGTTCTATCCCAGATCAGAGTATATGAACTATGAAGATCACTCAAAATTCTTAAAGTCAAAGCGATCGTCAAAGTGATAAATCGAAGGAGGGGATTGTGTGTGTCGGTGATAATTTTTTGCCGAACGAAGATAAAGTGATGGAGGTTTGCGAGAGTAACAACAGTGAAGAACCGAAGGTGATGATGGCCGGAAGCTGTGCAACGGTCCGATCAGAGAAGAGGAACAGGCGTGTGGAAGTTAAGGTGGGGTTGGCGGCTCAAGATCTGATGATGGTTTGAGTTACGGTTGTATTTATAAAAATTATTGGCTAATATTACTTGTTGATTTGTTCATTGTTTCAAGTTCAAAAATTAGCAGATTCTCATTTTCTCTATTTTTCGGATATTTCGGATTATCCGGTATCCGAATCCGAAAATTTCGGATGTCCGAATTTCGGATATCCGAAATTCGGATACGGATTTCGGATACCATAATTCACTATCCGAATTTTCGGATATCCGAAATTCGGATATCCGAATTTTCGGATATCCGACTTTGAACACCCCTAATTGTAAGTAGTAGTTTTGTTATCCCAATTTTCTAGTTCTGATAAAATAATATAAAAAAATCTAGTTGCTTATACGTTTCTTAGTACGTGGTTCAAGTACGCAGTCCTTTTTTGGTACGCACGATACACAGCCATTTACATCCAGCCACGTCTACCTTCTTCTTCGATCCCCTTCATGCTTCGATCTCCAGTATACGCGGTGCTAATAAGGGTATATTAGTAATCTACCTCCTCCTCCAATATGACGTTAAGTTCCGTTGATTTTCGTTAACCTTCTTTCTATATGAACGATTTCCTTTCATTTTTTCAAAGGACTTGTTAGAAAATTCCATCAATTCACTCTCACTATTTTTCGAAATTCTATCAATTTACTCTCGATTTCAATCATGATGATGACGATGATTTAGAAACTGAAAGTACCTATATTTACACTCTGTTAACCATTTTTGTTCTTGTAATTTTTATAATCAATTAGGTTAGATAGTTTTTGGTGATTAATTAGATTAAATTGATTATTTATATGATACATTTAGAGTAAATTTGAAATTATTAATTACTAAATTGCATTTATATTAGCTTAATTGTGTTTGATTTCAAAATAATTAAGCAATTGTTGATTAATGAGTTTATTGTCAGTAAGTCTGTTGTGTATTGTGTATCATTTGTTAATGTGCATAAATAATTAGTTTTGTTTATTTCATTGAGACATTTTGAATTAATGTATTGTTATCAAATTTATTTCAATTAATATATGATTTTTGATGTTATGTGTATATTTCACCAGTCTATTATCTTTTTTTTTTTTATCTTATTGGGTTCTTTTCAGCTGTTTATTGTGTAGCAGGTTTAAATGATCCAGATTTTAGTGTATAAAAGTTTGGAATTCAAGTGTTAAAACCTAATAGGAAAGTTCAGGGGATTCAAGATGTTGAGGATGGATTGAAACCTATTATAGGTATGAAGCTTATATGAAATTTGTTTGATACATATATAAATGATACACAATACACATGTATTAATTCTCTTTTTGTGTTTTCCTCTTCCATATGTCTAAGGTTGATTGATTATAGGATTTAGAAATAACTATAATTTGTGTATTTCTACTTTGTGCATAATAGTAAATTAATATTTGCTTCATGTGACTATGGTTGATTAATTAGGGTTTAGGATTAAATGTATATATAATTTGACAGCAAAGATAGAGAATTTATGGTTTGGGAACCAGTTACATTCGTTCATGGTGAAAACTGGTAACAACATAAGTGGTTTTTGCAGTGAGTGTTTTGGTTGATATGTATTCAAAAAGTGGGTGCTTCAATGAAGCTTATGAGTCCTTTAATGGATGTGATTGTGGGTCAGTGGATGTGGTTTCAAAAAACGTTGTTGTTGCTGCCTGTTGCACAGAAGGAAAGTTAGATATGGCCTTAGAAATTTTCTCAAGCCCGCCAGAGTTAAATGTTGTGGCATCTTGGAATACAATGATCACGAGTTATGCTCAACATGGGTACGATACAAATGCCATTGAGTTAGCTGTTTGTAGGAACCAAAAAGGATTTAGATGGAATGAGCATACTTTTGCTGGTGTTTTAAGTGCTTGTTCGTCTTTAAACAGTTTAAAAATGGGGAAAGAACTTCATGCTAAAGTCTTGAAGGAGATAATGAGCTTGAATCCGTTCATTAGTAGTGGAATCGTTAATGTATATTGCAAAAGTGGCGACATGAGGTATGATGAATCAGTCCATTCAACAATTGGAGTCGAGAATAAATTTTCTACCACTTCAATGATTGTTGGATACTCTTCACAACACAATATGCTACAAGACCGAAGGATCTTTGATTCTTTAACAACAAAGAATTCTGTAGTCTGGTCGGCTATGTTTTCTGATATTTGAACTGTCATTTGCTGTGAAAATGTTTTTGAACTATTTCACTTGTTCAGAGCCGAAGAAACAACGGTTCCTGATGGTTCGATTATTACAACCATACTTGGTGCATGTGCTATACAAGCTACCGTTGATCCTGGAATACACATACATGAAGAATGAGGATTTCAATAGATGGGAAAATAACAGTGCGTTAACTGACATGTACTCGAAATGTGAAACATAACGTATGCACGGAGATTCTTTGAACGCATTAAGTTTAGGAAAAGCTGAACCTAGAATTTGGAAAAGCTGGTACGAGCTATACTTCAGTTCACTGATATCTAAAACTTTATCAGCTTAGTTGTCCATTTAAGTAGTTCTATGTTCTATTGTAATGACATCTTCTATCCAATTTATATGCAGGTTTTCAAGCAATTTTTTACTGAGTTTATGTGACCCATTTGATTCGTTTTCCAGCTATTTTAGTATTCGATCAGTGCGACTCGTTGGAAAAGCATGACCTGAAATGACTCCATAAGTTAACGTGTCAAAATTGCTTTGTGTAATATTATTTATTGGTTGATGCTAACTTTTGAAACATGAAACTACTTCAGGTACGAGAGATGCCCAATGTTTTGATTATTCCCCGTAGTGCAGATTATAGTGAAGAAGTGTAGTTGGAGATTCGGGTGTGGTTATATATGCTACACAGAAACAAGTTCTCAGTGGTGAAGTATATACGTGGGTTGAAACTATTGATGGTTCTGATGTTAAACAAACCATATGGCCACGTGCTTCTAGGATTATGAGTAGTGATTCTTTTTCGCATGTACTGTTGTCCGAACCAACCAAGAAAGCTATTGCAGATATGGGTTTTCAGTATATGACACCGGTAAACGTAAAAGATTGGAACTTTGTTATTGTTTGTTATTTGCTTCAGCTTGTTTAAATTATATGTATACAATATAATTATAGATACAATGCACTCCCTTTTTAAAAAGGATACAAATACTCTGATTAAATACAGTTTTTATGTGTGATACACAATGATCATTCAAAGTTAATTTTTACAAAATATACTCTATACATAGTTTCATATATAAATTGTTTGATCGGTATACTCTATAATTAAATTTGAGACATCAATGGCAAACTTGTGGACAGTAACACCATAACATTCATAAAAAACATATTCTATGCTTTATCTTTAAACAAAACAATACAAGAATTTAATAAACTTCGTGCAGTAAATTAAATAAATTCCATTGATGTAGAACATGACTAAAATGGGACAAGAATACATCCAGAATAAATTCCATTGATGTTAGTTCAGTTCAACACCACTGAATATTCATCATGTACCATTAAACTTAACTTTTTAAAATACATCATTAAACTTAAGCTTAGAAACACAAGAAATGACTGAACCATTCTCAAATCATTCTTCACCATTCTTATCAGTTGAACCTTTGAAGTCATCTCCATCAGTTGTTTCATAATTCATATCATATTCATTTAATTCTCTTCATTTCTTCTTGAATCTTTTTCTTCGTGTATACCGTTCGTCCGGAAGTCACTTGGTTTGGACTTTTGATACTTCATGCTTGATTTTTTTCACCTTCGTCACATTCTTTTCCTTTCCCTTGCTCTTGATGATAATCATTGAAATCATCAGTATTAACTGTTTCATCAAAAGTATCGTATGTTCATTGATACAAAATACACCTATGCTAGATACACAATGAACATATGTTACAAAAATACAACTATTTGAGGAGCAAACCATGAGGAACTTTTGAAAAGTCTACCATCAGTTGTGAATTTTTTTGATACACAATGAACATGTGTTATAAGATGCAGAAATTATGTACAAATTTCGTTGATACACAATACACCTATTCTATATACACAAATGAACATAGACATTATACTAAATCCGTATATTATAGCACATTTTAATTGATACACAATACACCAATGGAAGATACACAATGAACATAGGAATTTATACATGTTGACTGATACACAATACACCTATGCAAGATACACAATGAACATAGACATTATGTTTTGAACTAAATCAGTATATTATAGCACATTTTAATTATATACCTATGGAAGATACACAATGAACATAGGAATTTATGTTTTTAAACTAGTACATGTTGATTGATACACAATACACATATGCAAGATACATAATGAACATAGACATTATGTTTTAAACTAAATCAGCATAACATGTTGATTGATACACAATACACCTATTCAAGTTACACAATGAACATAGAAAATTTTGTTTTAACCTAAATCAGTAACACATGTTCATTGATACAAAATACACCTATGCTAGATACACAATGAACATAGGAATTTATGTTTTAAACTAAATTAGTAGTTATGCTAGATACATAACACAATGATTAACATATCAGATTAGATTAATAATAATATTATAATTGATACACAATGCACATATATAAGACTTTAATAACATTTTTATGAAATTATAATTTGATACATAATGCACATATATAGATATTTAATCAGAATCTAAGAAATTTATAATTGATACATAATACACATGTATAAATTTTGTTTTGTTTTCCACTTTCATATGTATGTTAGTTTATTCCAGTTTTACATGATTGGAAAATTTGATAGGATTGATACACAATAAACATTAGTAAAAACGATGTCTTCGTTTTATTAGTTAAGTTTAAAAACATTCAAAACAACTATAATAATGATTATAATTACACCACTTACAATTGATACTCTAGGATTTTTGTGTCAGTGGTTCATTGATTCGGGTATAAATAATTCTAGTAGTAAATATAAATTGATACATAATAAACACGTGTAATTTAAAGTTAGTCAATGAGGTTCTAGTTTAACAAAAGCTTGTGTATATATTTAATATAGTATGCTTTAGAATTATTTTCATTTAAACTGTCATTCAATAGAAATTTAATCACAACTTAACAATATTATAATTGATACACAATGCACACATATAAGAATTTAATCACAGTTTTATGAAAATTACAATTTGATACACAATGCACATGTATATATAGATATAGATATTTAATAATAATCTGAGAAAATTATACTTGATACATAATGGACATGTATATATAGATATAGATATTTAATAATAATCTTCTATCTAACTCGCCTGATCCGCCCATTTTGTCACAGGTTTGTTGGATTAAATACATTTAAGGGAACTTTTGACCCCCTTGACCCATTCAACTAATCTGACATTTTTCCTTTGTAAATATTCTATCCTACAAGTTTCACTACTTAGCAATCATAGACACATGATGACCTATTTGCATATGAATCAGTGGAAATTAATACGTCTATTCAAAAAGAAAAATCAAATCTTTTGCTACTAAAAAGAACCTGTCTTCCTCTGGAACATCAGTCTGAGTTAGCTTCACAACTATGACTCTAGGTTCAGGCTCTTCTAAAACCAACCTCACCTGCACAAGTAAACACACATTATTGATGATTCTTTGATAACTAATATGGCTCCCTATGTGCAAAAAAGAAGAACATCAACTTCAAAGACAAACTATTATGACCTAGACAAAAGACCACTTTATGATGCAAACATAGATATACAGTGCTCGTACACACATCTACCATGAGTTAATAGCTCAAGTTAGCCATTCAATTCAGCAAGCAACAAAACCATTACAATCGACAAGGTACGTGTTACTAAACAAAATGGAAGACAAATATAATTGTGTCAGAATTAATAAGATAAGCCCTGTTACCTGAAGAACATTACTTCAATATTTCTGTCAAAGCAATGACCTCTCCTCATATAATGATATTGATACGCTCTCTACATATGTACACTTAAATTAAGTTCAGGCTAGAACCTCATGTGCCAACAACATCCTCTTAAACTTAGGTTGATCTTTAAGATTTCTATTTAATAAAATTGTAACACCACTAAAATTACCAGTTCACCTGCTCTATAGATGGAAGATATAACAAATCAAACTGTTTGACAAGATCTTTAATGCAGGCTATAATGTTTATAATTTCAAATTCTATAGAATACACAATACATGAATATGTATATATAAAGCAATACAAAATACTACTGTATAATAATTTTCAGTTTTAGAGACATCTATATTTTTACAATTATAATAATTTAATACACAATACTACTGTAAAAAAAACTCATAGAGATTCAAAAACATACTATTGAAGATGTATACACAGTACACAATACATGAAGATGTATATATAAAGCAATACACAATGATGATACCTCAATACACAATGATGATACCTCTTTTTGAACGATGATACACATTTGAATTAGAAAATTAATTTTCAACAACAATTATGCTAGAATTCAAGCATTCCTTTTGAGACTGATACAGATTGATGCATTTTTTTTACTTTACACATCAAAAACATTGCGATTAATATAATTAATTTCAACAAAAAACACAGAAAATTAGGGTTTAGCTTTTTATGAATTTTTTTAGAATTACCTTACTTTTTGAGGTGATCAATCTTCTTCATCTTTGATGTTATATCTTCATAACGATCAACAATTAATCAGTTGATTGAACATAATACACAGAAATCATAATTGTGAAAACTAAGGTTCTTAAGACGAACAATGGAGTTGATAAAAATGAGTTAATGTAGAACTAACGGCCGTTAGTTTAGTCATGTGTACCAAGGGAGTTTATCATTTGCCCTTAGCTTTCTATTTAATTACGTATTTGCCACTGCACATGTTTAATTGGAATTGATCAAATGGAAGGTCAGGATGTGTGCGTACACTATTTACGTTAGTGTACCCGTGTTCAAGAACCGCCCTCACGTTTCTTAACGTTCCACTATAAAAAGTAAATTGTAATTATTCGCTTAGTTGCAATGCATTTTATGGTCATACCAGCAATGTACAATAAAGTTTTGATTAAAAATATATATATTTTGATTATATATTTAATGATCAATGGTGTTTCGATTATGATCCATTTGACGTTTTAAAAATATAACACCCCTCATTTTACCAACATTTAAATACAATATATCGGAAGCGTTAGTCCTAGTTTCAACATTTATGAGTTACATCATTTCATATACTTATAAAATCAAACGAATTTAAAACATCTTTGGCAACATGGGTGTTATTTCAAAACCAAAAGATAAAAAAGATTTATACAATTCAATATCAGAGTAACGCCTAATCATCAAACATTCCTTCCAGTCCAACTTCTTGCCCACCCGATAAATTATATAACCTGCAAGAAGTATTAATGTGGGGATTAGCATAACGCTAAGTGAGGGAATAATTAATCAACAGTTCAACTTAGTATAACAACTCTGTTTACCAACAAGCATCGTAAACACACAATACCTAGTACAACAATTCAACTTCTCAACTATTCAACTGGTCAACAGTTCAACAATATCACAACTAAATAACGAGGATCGGTGGCTCTGGGGATACCATAATACCCGGGTAGCTCCCCAAGAACACTTATCCAACCATATCCGTATGGTCATAACGGACGAGACCGATAGCTAATTGTTATCATCAACCAACACAGGAGATGTGTTAAATCTTAAATAACAATTAGCCCAACCAACCAGTTCAACCTGTTGACCTCATTAACAACCGATGCCCAAAGGCCTAACATATCATGTGATCACATATTCGCAACATATCAGGTCAACATTTCAGACTAACAGTCTATCAATAGTATTATTACTATTAAACCAAAATCATCATGGCAAACAAAAACAGTAATAATACGTTTACCCGTTGTAACCAAACCTGTTACAACTAAATCATACTGAGGATTAAAGATCCACTCACCGAATACCTCAGTCATCCACTCAGTAGTCTAATATCACTGAGTCTTCTCCACATCTGAGAGTACAACAGAAAAACATAAGTTAATCACTTGACTCAAAATCTATATAACATCAATCCAATAGATTTACACCAACAATTCCCATTATCAATACCAAATTCATACTTCTTGAATTATCACCTAATTATGATTTGATATCATGATAACCACTTTTAACATCATTTATGCCAAAGTTATGAATATCCACCTTAAACATCAATATTCACAATCACTTATCACATTTATGATCATAGTATTACGTACATCATCTTTTTAACCAACTTTAATTATCATTAATCCACATGGTTAAATCATTACCAAGGTTATCAACCTCTAACATCTTTAATTCATCAAACACTTCATAATCATCATAATCATCATGAACACTTAATCAACTTTACACATTTTAGCTTGAACACAATTAATCATCATCGTGAATCAACCTTAATATGATCATTAACAACAATCATCAACTACACTTCATTAAATTAAGATTATAAATCATAATTCATAATTAATCAATTAAACCCTTAATGACCATATATCAACTTCATCATTTCTAAGCTAGGTTTAGATTATAATCATCATATAATCATCAACTAACAACTATTCAAGCATTTCAACCTTCAATTTCAAGTTAATCAAGCTAATTTCATCAAATACTCAAAAACCCATTTCTAGGTATATATGAAAATCAAGAATTAACACTTACAACATGTTTATGATGATGATGGGATGATTAATCCATGTTATTGAAGCTCAATTCGAATTTCTACAGCTTCAATTTAGTCTCACAGCTTGTTTTGAAACTTCAAAATCGTCCCTGTGGTTGTTTTGAGTTCGGCCAGAGTGATTTCACAAAGAACAGGGATTGATTTCCCCAAATTTTGATTATTAGGGTTTATATCTAGGGTTTTGATCTTTCACTAGCACACAATCGACATTTCTGGAGTTTTTGTGAATTTTAATATGTATTACACACATATATTAAAAATATGTGTACTAGTTTTTTCCCCCGTACTTATCATTGTCTGGAACTTAAAAATCATTTGCGGGGAAACATTATTTTATTTTACCGTCAACTGAATTAAATTAAAACAAATAATAATTTATTAGTCACAATAAATTATTCGACTCTTTTCTCCATTTAATTCCAAATAATACAACAGAACTATTTTCTGACACATTAAATAATAATTCACAGTCAGAAAATATTAATTTACTACCAGACCCGAAGGCTGGGTGTTACAAATCTCTCCCCCTTAAAAAGATTCCGTCCTCAAAATCTAAACACACTTAATTACTTTAGTGAAATAGAATCGCACATAACATTTCACTAATACTTTATATATCTCATACACCCACCTCTAGCTACATACTTATTCATTACTAATGTACACAAGATGTGGTTATAATTCAATTCACTTATGCACATCATCATTATGCATATTTTTAATTATCTCAACATCAACTGTACTTGCATATATTTAATCACTTTAAACACAAAATGTGTATGCATCTAATCAACTTACACACCACCAGTGTGTATTTCAACTGAATTCACCGACACACATAAATTATGCTTTGTACTCTACTTAATTTGCTAACACAAGATGCATTATTCATCAAAATATAGCATCTTCAACTATATAATCACAATTACACACATCAAACGTTACTCCCATGAGCAACTTACAAATACCGATACACGTTTTCAATTCTTCCCACATTCACATATCCAAATGTAAATGTTTCTATCATTTCCCCCCTACACAAATACTGTGCGTATATCCTGTCTCTAATATGTTAATCGGCCTCTTACATGACCATTCACACTTAGTCATGTAAACAATTTAAAACACATAATCACTGGTAATAAATGTAGCACATATTCATGTGAACATTCCAACTTTACTACAATCACAACTAGTGGTAATGAATACCACCACACACATTGGTCATAACAATTTTTAACTCAATTCACAACTAACAATTTAGCTAATAACCATATATTTCTTTAGCTAACAACTTGCTAGATTATCTCTACTTTTGCAACTATTTAATTACTACTTTACAACTTGTAATTATAAACATAACCTGATTATATGAAACCCTGTACTCGACAGTAATCTACAATCATATAATCTCAAATACATAAAAGTAAGCAACATGTAGAGGTCAAATTTTATAGTTACAACCAGTTTCACATAATCAACTAGCATCCTATCGCACCAACATGGATGCTAAATCAACACCTGTTAATACCAAGCATCATCAACAATGGTATTTCAACAACATAAGGTGCTGTTCTTAATCACCTATTCAACAATATCATCACAATGCAATTCATCACACATACACATCTCTTGTACCATAGGTACCATATTAACAACAATTCATGGTTTACTACTCTTTCATTTCAGTCATTCTTTGATTATTTCTCAATTACAGGTCAACATATCTTACCTGTTATTTTTAAATCACTTAACTTTATTTGGTATTTAGTAACCTCAACAACTCCATGTGAAATGACATAATATAAATACGTTGGCCAGACGTCATTTATGATATGAATCACATAATTTTAACAACCCATAGTAGCAGATATATCACCAAATATTAACTTGCTACAATTTTCAACTCATCACTTTAAAAGAACAATTAATCACATAATCAGGTAAATATAACTCTTTTTACTATTTCATTATCACTGATGTAATATCCAACACAATTACATCAATCAACACTTTTATTACCTGATTCAATATCAATTACTAGTTACATCTCTTTAACATGGATGTAATATCCAACAATTGCATCCATCAACATCAATTTATTTACCTTTAATTGAATTACAATTGAGCATTTCATGTACAATTAATTCACATATATGATCCACATAATCCCATACTCAACATTTACTAACCCTGGTTAGCAACAATCAACTATACCAGTTGCTACCCGATTTTGCATTTAATTTAACTACCTGAGAACAACACAAACACAATAACATATGTGAACCTCTTAAAACAAGTTCCGATCACACTCATTTGGTTCATTAATAATTAGTTAGACTCACACTAACTATAACTTATTTGTCTTAACTCAACAACTTCAAAATTTCCTTTTACCAACACATTTGCACATAATTTAATTATTTGAATCATTGGAAATTTCATCAAAAGGACATTACCTTTGGAAATTAGACTCTCACGTTTCCGGCGATATAAAGAACGTCAAAAACGGAGTTACGGTTCATTTTTTATGATCATTTTAAAATTGACCTCCTGAATTCCCAACGAATCCGCCGGATTCATTATGAATCCGCAGGATTCAATATGAATCCGCCGGATTCACCCCAATTTTGACAAAAATTTCATTTCCCGAACCTCTCAAACCAATCTGGTCCACCCAATCCGCCGGATTCATCCTGAATCCGCCGGATTCAAGCTGAATCCGCCGGATTGGACCCAGTACAGCAAATCTGCACAACTTTTTGCAAAAGTATGAAATTCAAACGCGCATATCTCCTAAACCGTAAAGAATTAGACTCTGAAATTTTGCAGGCACCTTTATATAGTCAAAATGCAACTTTCCATTTTTCCACTTTTTCAAATTTCACGATTATTGATAACATTGAATAATGTTATATTTGTATACTAATATTTCATAGTTTTTATATATTTTTATATTGTATTTATTTGATAATAGATACTGATTTGGTTCATATTTATAAATTAGGTAGAAATGGAGTTTGAATTAGTAAGGAATGAAAATGAGTTGAAAATAGAGTAAATAAAGTAGTTTTTGTATAAAAGTTAGTTGTACCTAAATATGATTGGGACAAAGTAGTTTAAAGAGTGATAAAAATAAATAAAGTTCATAAATATTTAAGTTCGAAAAGTGTAACACCCCCAAATTTAACAGTTTGCGGAAGCGAGTTTTGGGTGTTACTAATCAATAATCACAAGCACAAAGGATACAGTGAACGACTCTAAATGAGACATTCGAAAAGTTATTACATTAATACATAAGTAGTTTCAAAATACAAGCTCGAGTTCAAGTAAATTCCTAGAGATTCTAATACATAACAACTAGTACAAAAGTAATGTATGAAAATCTCCAAGCTTGTAAATGCATGCGACTCGAGCTAAGAAAGTTTATCCTGCTGGGCATCCCTACTGATGCTGTGTACCTGAGAAGCATTACTAAAACGGTCAACCAAAAAGGTTGGTGAATCTCACAGGTTTGTAAGTAAGTAAACAGTTTGATCATACAAGTAATATTTGTAAAATCATAATCCAGCTAATGGGTAACAATCGCAGGTCATGCATATAGTTCACTTAAGTATCGATTACAGGTCATGCTAATCCTTAGTAAATGGGTAGTTGCAGGTCTTGCAAACCGTATATAAGTAAGAGGTTGCAGGTCATGCAAACAATATATAAGTAAATGGTTGCAGGTCATGCAAACCGTATATAAGTAAATGGGTGCAGGTCATGCAAACCGTATATTTAACTAGCCAACGAGTAACGATTACAGGACTTGCAAATCGTTCCCTCGGAAATGATTGCAGGTCATGCAAATCATACATTTAACTAACCAGCGAGTAACGATTTCAGGACATGTAGATCGTTCACTCAGAAATGATTGCAGGTCATGCAAATCATACGTTGCCATGAGACAACAGATTAGAAGCTTAACGACAGTAATTGTTAGTACACCAATTTATATAATTCAAAGCATTTATGTTTAACAAGTAAGCAGACAGCTTAAGCTACCATAATTGCAAGTCATGCTAATCATGCGTTAACTCAGCTCTTATTAGTTTTAGGAAAACGAGTAATGCATCTCACCCCTGATATAAAACAGTAAAATAGGGGCTGTAAGACTCACCTGAGTCAATCCGAGCAATGAATATATTCGACGTGGAATAGACAATCTTTGAAATCCCTTAGAGTCCTAAACACGCGAGATTCTAATGAGTAAATGGATTGTCCAATGTATTATTTAATGTTTATGTTTGAGTTCACAAGATTTGGTACGAGTATGAAAACAGTAATCTGCCATTTTCGGCCCCTAAACGACCCCGGATGGCCTAAAACTGACAAGGCTAAGGTACTTAGCCTTGATCATTGGGTTGTTTTTGAATGACCTAGCGAATTTGAGCCCAATCCGTTATAATAAAATTTTCATCGAGAAGCTACCCTAAAATATGTTGTAAAATCGTCGACGTTTTCGAAAATTTACATGTTCTGTTTTATAGTTGATTGATCCGTTGGATCATGAAATATATAGGGGGAATCCGCCGGATTCCCTTGAATCCGCCGGATTGGTGACATTTGGTGGGAATACGCCGTATTCGTCTGAATACGCCGTATTCATGAAAAACAGAGGGAATACGCCGTATTCATTTGAATACGACCGTATTCATGAAAAATCACGGGAATACGACCGTATTCCATTGAATACGCCGTGTTCATGTTTTCTGGGCAGGAATCCGCCGGATTCACCCGAATCCGCCGGATTCACGTAACTGGTTCGACTCTGTACGTGCAGAAAACATACAAAACCATTTCTAAATCCTATTTCCGCTTACAACAACTTAATACAAAGCTAATACATGTAATATAACATACTTAAACACGAAATTGAAGAGAAAAACGAATTGATTCCTTACAATTTTTGAAAACGAACGGATGTTGATGATGATGAAGATCACGATGGTGATGATGATGAAGTAGCTAGATGATGATGATGATTATGTTTATGTTGTTGTTGTTTGAAGATCAAAGCCGAGAGAGGGAGGGAGCAAGAGACCGAGAGAGAGTGATCAAAAATTGTGTGCGTGTGTGTGATACAAATAATTGAGGTCGGGTATTATAACCGGCCTCAATTATTGAGGTAGTTGGAAATTTTCGACCCGTGTTTGCGTACCCGATCGTTAATTAATATAATATTTTAAAATGATAATTTTCTAAAAATGTAATCGTATACGTTTTCAATCAAAGTATTTTGTAAAAATACTTTTAAAGAGATATAAAAATATATCTTTGTTTTACTCAAAATGTACGGATAGTTTTCTGTATCTAAAATGTATTTAAATTTCAAAGGGAGTACATAGTTATTATTCTCAATAATAATACTTTGTTTAAAACTGTTTTTCACCAAATCTTATTTTGGGTTTCTACGTTTTGTTTGGTTCGTGTATTTGCGATTATTAATTTATCGTTTCGGTTTATATATATACATATATATATAATACTTGTGTACTCGAGTATTGACACGTATGTAATTACGTGTTTTAAAAGTTTAAATTGGGACTCAATTTTGGGTTATTTTGACCGGGTGTCACAAAAAGTTAAATGAGTTGAGTAAAAATAGTTAAATTGTATATTTATTAGAGTTTATGAGTTAGACCAAATATTAGTTAGGCTAAATAATAAATAAATTATATGTTACATACTTAGTATCTATATGTATTATCTATGTAATACTAATAATAAGTTAATAATAAACAAATAATAAATTATGTTTATGTTTATGTTTTGTTGCAATAACAAGTTGGCGCAGGAAGTGTAGTCAAAAGTCAAAGTTGCAGCATGATGTGGTACATATGTCCCCATTGATATTCGAGAAGCACGTGGGAACCAAAAGCAAAAGAGAGGCGGTGGAAGCTAGCTTGTGAAGTACGAAAATGTCATCCATACGGCGGATTAAAATCCATACGCCGTATGGATTGGCCCCATCAATTTAAATAGCAGCCTTCATTCTGTCGCAGGATAACACACTTTTTCATATATAAAAAATAGGGTTATGAATTTTGAAGATACTTTTGAGGGTTTTTCATACTTTTGGAGATCGTTCATTTGTTTCAATCATTCGGCTACTACGGATCATCACTTAATTATTGTAATCATTCGATCAACTCTTTTATTTCATTATAATTATGTTTTCTTTGATTGCAATTATTTCTTGTGATTATTCTTGTTTGAATATGAGTAGCTAAACCTTTTATACATTTACTTGGATGAAATAACTATTGATTAGGGGTATTATTATTTGATGTTTATATGATTTAATTATGTTTAATCGAGAACCTTATATATTTAGGTTTAATTATTAATTCTAATTTATTTGAAAAATGAATAAGTGATTGTAGCGGATGTTTGTCACTTATATGTTTATTATCAATTGTTTGTCTATGAATAATTGAGCTTTGATTGCGAACGCAGATAAGTAATAAATTAGACAGTTAAACTTAAACGTATAAGATAGTGATCTTGGCGAACGTCTTTCACTAGATTAAATTGTAATTTGGTAAATTAAGATTGGTGTGTAGGTGATGGCGAATGTTAAGCCTAGACTAATTGAAATGAACATGAATTGCTAAATAAACTGGTTTTAACTAAATACTCCGAAGTCATTAGTGAAATAATCCAAGTAAGTGTTGTTTTTAATATCTGATAAAGTTAAATCAATCAAATCATTTTGACTCTTCCTGAGTCCACTTGCTTTAGTTTATTAAATTTAGTTGTTAAGCAACGTGACAATTCGGTCACAACAAACCCAAGTCTTTTCTGTATTAAGTTAATTACGTTTTTAATTTTAATTCTTAAATTCACAATCCCTGTGGAACGAACTTGGACTTACTGTAGCTATACTATACACGATAGGGTATACTTACCTCAGTTGTGTAATAGTTAACGATCAGTATTTATTTGTTTAATTTTATAACTATAT
The DNA here is from genome assembly GCA_949592205.1 of Helichrysum umbraculigerum. Lineage (NCBI taxonomy): Eukaryota > Viridiplantae > Streptophyta > Magnoliopsida > Asterales > Asteraceae > Helichrysum > Helichrysum umbraculigerum. The sequence goes on along the minus strand of CATIUR010000007.1, from coordinate 16,493,609 downwards.
TTTACACATCAAAGTTTTTGGCGCCGCTGCCGGGGACTGTGTTTAATTTAAGAATTTAATTAAGTGTAGTTAATTGATCCTTTCTTTGAATTTTATTCTTAGAAAGTTACTTTTTAACTTGTTTTGTGCCGGTACATTTGACGGTTTTATCTTTTGTGCTTTTGCAGGGTTTAATCAGGTAGTGGATGAGCACGAGGACTTCGGGTAACGAACTTGTTAGTCCATTGTCCGATCCGGAGAAAACCACAAAGAAGAAACGAAAGAAGAAATCAAAGAATACGCCGACGGAATTTACTGAAAGCCAAACAAAAAGTGAATCAACTTCAGCAAACGTAATCATTGAAGAGGTTTACGAAGAAGAGCTTGAATCTAAGTTTGAAGAGGAGATCAAATCAGAGGAAAAAGAAGAAGATGAGGAGTATCAAATGGCTGACGAGAATGATACTCCAATGCTGTCAAGGGCTAGGGATGTTGCTCCTACACCGGAATCTGCCATTCGAAGGCCGGCTATTGACAACAACTTTTCACTAAAGGGAAATCATATGAGTCTGATTAGAGATAGCCAGTTTGATGGAAGAGTGCGGGCCGATCCGCACAAGCATATTGCTAGCTTTTTGGAAATTGGGGATATGTTTAAATATGGGCCGAATACTGATGAAGCCATTCGATTGAGGACTTTTCCCATGTCTTTGTGTGGGGAAGCAAAAATCTGGTACCAAGAACTTGAACCGAACACTATCACCACTTGGAACCAAATGAGGGAGGCGTTTGTTAGCCGATTTTTCCCTCCGGCTTTAGCAGAGAGGTTACTAAATGAGATTCGAGGATTTAAACAGAATGATGGAGAAACAGTAGTGGAAGCCTGGTTGAGGATGAAAGAGATGCTGAGGAACTGCCATGGTCATGGGTTATCTAAACGGGAGATTATTGAGCTTTTCTATAACGGGCTCAATACCGCATCGGCTTCGGTTTTAGATGCTGCAGGAGGGGGAGTGTTTATGTACAAAACTCCAAATGAAGCATGGAAGATGATGGAAGATAAGGTCTTACAGAATATCAATTGGGCTAACGATCAGAAAACCAAGACTACTCGAAAAACCGTTGCTTCAGCTTCTACTAGCGGGTATGATAATTCTGAAATGATGAAAGAGTTGAAGGCTATGTCCACAAAGTTTGATGACCAGTTCAAAACTCTCAAGGGAGAGATCAAGGAGCTTCGAGAGGGTTGTGGTAATTGTGGTGGTAATCATGCCACTAATGATTGTGATAGTGATGATCAACCTATGAGGATGGCGGATGAAGATGTTAACTATTTGCAACAAAATAATTATCAGAGAGGCGGCTACCAGAATCGAAATTCGGGTAACTATTCGGGTAATTATCAAGGCAATAGATATTCTCAACAAGGTCAGAACTACCACAATCAATATCAAAGGGATAATGCACCACCACCACCAGTTCAGCAACAAGAAGCCATAGAATCTGCTTTTGAGAAGATGATGAAGGAATTCATTTCCAAACAGGATGCTTGTACTGAGAGGTTGAAGACACAAATGACTAATTTGAGAATAAGTGTGGATCAAGGTCAGAAAAATCAACAAGCCTCAATTCAGGATTTGGAAAGAAAAATGGATCGGTTATCTGAGGGGCAGAGTAGTAGACCAACCGGTGGTTTACCGAGCAATACTCAACCGAACCCAAGGCAAACATCTTCTAGCGGTGGTCCAAAGCCATACCAACCACCACCAGCCCGAAATGAGCATGCCAATGCTATTATCACTCGTAGCGGAAAAGAGCTACCACCTCCTCCGCCCAAAAAGGCCAAAGTTATTAACACTGTTTTGCAGGATACTGATGAGCAGGAGGTTGAAGATGAAGAAGAGGAGACGGCTCAACCCACATCTATTCCGGTTTCACCTACACCTTCGGTTACTCCACCGGTGGTGAAGGCATACAAACCGAAGATTCCATACCCTCAACGCTTGAGGAAGGAAAAGATTGCTGCTCAGTATGGGAAATTTGTTGATATGATTAAGGGCATTCGGATCAACGTGCCTTTGGTTGATGTTTTAGTTGGAATGCCGAACTATGCCAAGTTTATTAAAGACTTGGTGAGCAACAAGGATAAGCTATCGGAGGCATCAGCTACATTTTTGAATGATGAGTGTTCTGCTATCGTTCATAATCAGATTCCACCAAAGTTGGGTGACCCGGGGAGTTTTATTGTTTCATGTACTTTAGGGAAATTTATGACTTGTGATGCCCTAGCTGACTTAGGTGCTAGTATAAACTTAATGCCTTACTCCCTTTTTGCTAAATTGTCTTTAGGATCCCTTAAGCCTACACGTATGAGTATACGACTGGCCGATAGATCATTTCAATATCCCGTAGGGATTGCGGAAAATATGTTGATAGAGGTAGGTCAATTTACTTTTCCTGTTGACTTTGTGATCCTCGAAATGGAGGAAGATAGTAAAGTCCCACTCATCCTCGGACGTCCCTTTTTACATACTGCTGATGCTATTATTCATGTGAAAAATAAGCAGTTGACTTTAGGAGTGGGCCAGGAAAGGATTGCTTTCACGGTTGATAAGGCCATGAAGCATCCTTATTCAACTGACGATACTTGTTTTAGTATTGATGTGATAGATGAAGCTATGGATGAGGAGTTATGGAGATTGCTTGGAACAGATGATGAACTTGCTGGATTGTTGGAGACAGTAGACGAGAAAATGACTGAGGAAGAGTTACTTTTAGCTATGGAAGCTAATGTTGATATGGAAGAGCAACTAGTTGAGGAAAGTTTTGAGGAGTTGAAGAGTGAGGATCGTTGAGGATCAAGACTTCACTGGAGGATCCGCCGAGAGACTTGGAGCTGAAACCTCTCCCAAGCCATTTGGAATATGCTTTCTTGCAAGAGGAGAATCTATTACCGGTTGTAATTTCCTCTACTCTTGTTAATTCTGAAAAATGTATGTTACTTGATGTGTTGAAAGCTCACAAGGGCGCCTTTGCTTGGCGTACATCGGACATACCCGGGATAAGCCCATCTTTCTACAAACATAAAATAAACTTTTTAGATGACGTAAAACCCGTTGTTCAAAGACAATGGAGGCTTAACCCGAACATGAAAGATGTTGTCAAGAAGGAGGTAGTTAAATTGCTTGATGCGGGTATAATTTACCCAATTTCTGATAGCCCTTGGGTGAGTCCTGTCCATTGTGTGCCTAAAAAGGGGGGTATGACTGTTGTGACGAATGACCAAAACGAATTAGTTCCCACTAGGACAGTCACGGGATGGCGTGTTTGTATTGATTATAGGAAGTTAAATGATGCCACTCGTAAGGATCATTTCCCTTTACCCTTTATTGACCAAATGCTAGAAAGACTTGCAGGTAATGAATTTTTTTGTTTTCTTGACGGGTTTTCGAGATATTTCCAAATTCCCATAGACCCTAAAGATCAAGAGAAAACTACTTTTACTTGTCCCTTTGGTACATATGCATATAGGAGAATGCCTTTTGGGTTATGTAATGCCCCTGCCACCTTTCAAAGGTGCATGATCGCTATTTTTCAGGACATGATTGAGACTTCCATGGAAGTTTTCATGGATGATTTTTCAGTTTTTGGAAATTCTTTTGAAACTTGTTTGTCTAATTTGGATAAAATGCTTGAAAGATGTGAAAAGGCACATTTGGTTTTGAATTGGGAAAAATGTCATTTTATGGTTAAAGAAGGTATTGTTTTGGGACACAAGGTGTCAAGTGTGGGGATTGAGGTTGACAAGTCAAAGATTGACGTCATTGCCAAGTTACCTCCACCCGCTAATGTTAAGGGAGTTAGAAGTTTCTTGGGTCACGTGGGTTTCTACCGTAGGTTCATTAAAGACTTTTCTAAGATTACTAGACCCATGACCCAATTGCTTGAGAAAGATGTCACTTTTGTGTTTGATGATGAATGTGTTAAGGCATTTGAGACTCTAAAGGATAGGTTGACCAATGCACCCATTATGGTTTCACCCGATTGGTCTAAACCATTTGAATTGATGTGTGATGCGAGTGACTATGCTTTAGGTGCTGTTTTAGGACAAAGGGAGGCAAACCATTTTAAACCTATTTACTATGCTAGTAAGACCCTAAATGGAGCGCAACAGAATTATACCACGACTGAAAAAGAGCTCCTTGCGGTTGTCTTTGCTTTTGATAAGTTTAGACCTTACCTTGTTCTATCTATGACCGTAGTTTTCACAGACCACTCAGCCCTGAAGTATTTGTTTGCCAAACAAGATGCTAAACCACGTCTCATTCGTTGGATTCTTTTATTGCAAGAATTTGACATTGAGATAAAAGATAAAAAGGGGGCTGAAAATCTTGCCGCCGATCATTTGTCAAGGTTGGAAAATCCAAACTTGGACAAGCTAGGCGATACTAACATTGATGATTCCTTTCCCGAGGAATTTCTTTTGCAGGTAGGAGATGATGTGGAGAATGAGGAAGAAACACCTTGGTACGCGGATTTTGCTAATTACTTAGTTGCAGGTGTTTTGAGGAAAGGCATGACCCACCAACAGAAAAGCAAGTTTTTCTCGGACTTGAAATATTATTTTTGGGATGATCCGTATCTGTTTCGGGTTTGTGCTGATGGGATGATCAGGAGATGTGTATCCGGGGGTGAAACGAGGAAGATATTGGATGAGTGTCACCATGGACCAACCGGTGGACACTATGGACCGTCAGTTACAGCTAAAAAGGTTTATGATGCAGGATTTTATTGGCCCATCATTTTCAAGGAAGCGCAAACACTTTGCCAAACTTGTGATGCGTGCCAACGTGTAGGCAACATTTCCAAAAGAGATGAAATGCCACAACAGAGCATTCAAGTCTGTGAGGTGTTTGACATATGGGGAATAGATTTCATGGGTCCGTTTCCACCATCTCATAAGTGTGTATATATTTTGGTTGCGGTGGATTATGTGTCCAAATGGGCGGAGGCGAAAGCACTGCCTAAGAATGATGCCCGGGTTGTGATTGATTTTTTGAAAAGTTTGTTTTGTCGGTTTGGAATCCCTAAAGCTTTAATTAGTGACCGTGGGAGCCATTTCGCGAACCAACAATTAGAGAAGGTTTTGAAGAAGTATGGGGTTAATCACAGGTTTTCAACTTCTTACCACCCACAAACGAGTGGTCAAGTAGAAAACACCAATAGAGCATTGAAGAGGATTTTGCAGAAGACAGTTAAAGACAACCGGGCTATTTGGGCGAAGAAGCTTGATGATGCTTTGTGGGCATTTCGCACCGCTTACAAGACACCGATTGGGACGAAACCTTACCGGTTGCTCTATGGAAAAACGTGTCATTTGCCGATGGAGATAGAGCATAAGGCTTATTGGGCACTCAAAAATTGCAATACGGATTTAGTAGAAGCCGGTGAGAAGAGGTTTCTTCAATTGCATGAGTTGGATGAATTGAGGATGAATGCTTATGAGAGTTCAAAGTTGTATAAGGAGAGGACCAAAGTTTGGCATGATCGGAAATTGAAGGTGCGGAAGGAATTTAAACCTGGAGATAAGGTACTTTTGTTTCAATCTCGTTTTAAATTGAAACAACCGAAGTTTAAACCTAGATGGACCGGTCCATATACGGTTAAGCACGGTTATCCTTCTGGTTATGTTGAGTTGTTTAAAACAGATGGAGGAAATTTCATTGTTAATGGTCATAGATTGAAGCATTATCATGAGGAAGATGTTGAGAACGAGTGGGAGGCACTCGTGATTTACCCTAGGAACTGATAAATTCAAGGGTTTGAAATTTGTGGGTGTGTTCACTGGAAACCCTCACGAGACTATAACTCGTCCACTTGGGATACCGAGGGGTTTAAAGGCTTATTGCATATGCTAAATGCAATCGTGATTCCTACGAAAGTGAGTTAGGATTTATTTTTATGTTTGAATTATGTATTTAATTGTTTTATATGTTATGTTTTCTTTTGGTTTTGTTTTGTGTGGTGTGCTGTTGAATGATGACTCGGACTTGGACTTGTACGCGCATGCTGTTGGACTTTTCAAGAGATATCAGGGGAGTTTTACTGTTCTACTTCTTTTCTCTCATTTTCACTGTGATTTTATTCTGTTTAGTACAATGGGGACATTGTACAATTTAAGTGTGGGGATGGGGGTCGAAAAGAAGTTTACTTGTCCTTAGGTTTTGTTGTATCTTTTTGGATTTATCTCTAAAAAAAAAAAAAAAAAAGAGGGTTTTATTTGTAAGTTTTGAAACTAAGTATTTATTAGTTAAAATAGTTTTATTAAAAGTTTGTTTTTATTTTTAAAGTTTAGACTTTAACATGGATTTCAATTTTTTGTGCATATAATCGTAAAATAATAATAAATGATGTATAGTTTCATTATATGATGTACTGATAGGCAATCTATATGAAAATTTCTGAATTTTAAGAAGTAAATTTTAAACTTGTATATTACTTTGTGGTAAACATTCTATGATGTATGACAAAAAGTCTTAATTCCTAGATTTAGCATGCAATATTTTATATTTTTAATATTTATATAAAACCATTTGGGGGTTTACTAATTGTTTCCTCTGTTGTATGAAAATACAGACCTGGTCTCATATTAGTATTCTTGAAAATAAGCAAAAGAAATATAAAATCTTTTAAAATTAAGATTCCCAAACTTATCAAACTATGTCGCTCTGTTATACTAAGGTATAGACCTGTCAACGCTGGTTTGATTTTAAAAAAGGGTTTGCTTTACTTGAATCAAGTTATGTCGCTTTGTTGCATGAAAATGCAGACCTGTCACCAATGTCTTGATTCTTAAAAATGATTTTTATATACTTATTTTAAATATAAAGTAAAGTGCATGACTAAATTTTAGGAGTATATCATAAGTAGGGATCATATGTAATATACATACTAACAATAAAAGTGTTTTCAGAAATTTGAGTATAGATTGTTTAAGTGGACAAAAATATTAGTAATCGTTGATGAGCTATATATTACGTGAATAATAATAAAGGAATTTATTCCCTTATTGCACAAAATAGTTATCCATATTAATTAAATTGTTTGAATTTTAGAAATTAGAAACGGATTTTTAATTTAAGTATTTTAATTTTTAAATATTAGTTTTATGCTTATAAGTAATCATAGTTGGATTAGTGATGTATATTTATATTTAGTAATTTAGTTTTAGTCTACTTGAGGACAAGTAGAGTTTAAGTGTGGGGATAATTTGATAACATTGAATAATGTTATATTTGTATACTAATATTTCATAGTTTTTATATATTTTTATATTGTATTTATTTGATAATAGATACTGATTTGGTTCATATTTATAAATTAGGTAGAAATGGAGTTTGAATTAGTAAGGAACGAAAATGAGTTGAAAATAGAGTAAATAAAGTAGTTTTTGTATAAAAGTTAGTTGTACCTAAATATGATTGGGACAAAGTAGTTTAAAGAGTGATAACAATAAATAAAGTTCGTAAATATTTAAGTTCGAAAAGTTAAATGAGTTGAGTAAAAATAGTTAAATTGTATATTTATTAGAGTTTACGAGTTAGACCAAATATTAGTTAGGCTAAATAATAAATAAATTATATGTTACATACTTAGTATCTATATCTATTATCTATGTAATACTAATAATAAGTTAATAATAAACAAATAATAAATTATGTTTATGTTTATGTTTTGTTGCAATAACAAGTTGGCGCAGGAAGTGTAGTCAAAAGTCAAAGTTGCAGCATGATGTGGTACATATGTCCCCATTGATATTCGAGAAGCACGTGGGAACCAAAAGCAAAAGAGAGGCGGTGGAAGCTAGCTTGTGAAGTACGAAAATGTCATCCATACGGCGGATTAAAATCCATACGCCGTATGGATTGGCATCAATTTAAATAGCAGCCTTCATTCTGTCGCAGGATAACACACTTTTTCATATATAAAAAATAGGGTTACGAATTTTGAAGATACTTTTGAGGGTTTTTCATACTTTTGGAGATCGTTCATTTGTTTCAATCATTCGGCTACTACGGATCATCACTTAATTATTGTAATCATTCGATCAACTCTTTTATTTCATTATAATTATGTTTTCTTTGATTGCAATTATTTCTTGTGATTATTCTTGTTTGAATATGAGTAGCTAAACCTTTTATACATTTACTTGGATGAAATAACTATCGATTAGGGGTATTATTATTTGATGTTTATATGATTTAATTATGTTTAATCGAGAACCTTATATATTTAGGTTTAATTATCAATTGTAATTTATTTGAAAAATGAATAAGTGATTGTAGCGGATGTTTGTCACTTATATGTTTATTATCAATTGTTTGTCTATGAATAATTGAGCTTTGATTGCGGACGCAGATAAGTAATAAATTAGACAGTTAAACTTAAACGTATAAGATAGTGATTTTGGCGAACGTCTTTCACTAGATTAAATTGTAATTTGATAAATTAATATTAGTGTGTAGGTGATGGCGAATGTTAAGCCTAGACTAATTGAAATGAACATGAATTGCTAAATAAACCGGTTTTAACTAAATACTCCGAAGTCATTAGTGAAATAATCCAAGTAAGTGTTGTTTTTAATATCTGATAAAGTTAAATCAATCAAATCATTTTGACTCTTCCTGAGTCCACTTGCTTTAGTTTATTAAATTTAGTTGTTAAGCAACGTGACAATTCGGTCACAACAAACCCAAGTCTTTTCTGTATTAAGTTAATTACGTTTTTAATTTTAATTCTTAAATTCACAATCCCTGTGGAACGAACTTGGACTTACTGTAGCTATACTATACACGATAGGGTATACTTACCTCAGTTGTGTAATAGTTAACGATCAGTATTTCTTTGTTTAATTTTATAACTAGATTTTACACATCAATTATCAAGAAAACGGACGTATAACTCATTTTTGACCATTTTTAACCATTTTCGTTGACACGCCATATTTCAAATGGCTAGGTTTCTGACTTCAACCCTTTGCCAACATGTTTATATATACATTTATGACGTGTGGGCATGTTCATCACTTTCATATACCCATTCTATCATATTTTGACTCGTTGACCCGTTTGAGGGTCCAATTGGGCAATATTTACAAAACAACCACTTTGATTACCCAAAACACTTTCGACACACATTTCTACTATATGTAGCACTTAAAATCACTTTAACGTTGGTTATAGCTAAACCACCACTTATTTTAACCGTTTAACCAATAAGTGACCCATTTGGGCACTTATCTAACCCATTTAGGTTTCAACCCATATAACTACCATTTCATCACCCATTTCACATTACGTTGACTATTATAAGTCAAACTAACCCACTTTCACTATTGGTGTCCTATTATACCCTCAAAACACCAATTTCACATTAAAGTCATCATATTTAGGCCAATTTCAACAAATTTTCAACCTTGATCTTTCAAAAACTTATCAACACACATAAAAGTTGATTAACCTCTTTGACTTTCTTACTACACCACCTTTAGTACACAGATCATAATTCAACCACAATCATGATCAATGTTAAACGCATAAGCATCTAACCACATTTAGCAACTTATAACATAACAATTATCAAGTTCGACACGACCCCATTCAACTTTGACTTTTCCAAGTCAACAACACACATTGCAGCAACTAGACACTTTCCCATTTAAACAACTACATGACTTCAAACCTATTATTTGAGATATACCAACATCTCATTAATTTCACTACTTGGAGTCATATCAACTTTGGTTATCAAGATTTACTACTACACTTAATCATATTGCTCCCAAAATCATTATTTCACAAGAGCAAGTAATTCCACATACACAATTCAATTACTTCAAATTCACTCAAAATTACCTATTAATATTCCCATCATCATATTAACAAGTAATAATCATCAACAACTCACAACTTGTGATTCATATCAGTCTGACTCGATTTACTTTACTACTACTCATATCATAGCAAAGTAAACAATTTAAGCTTATTTAAATACAACAAGCTTATCGAAAAGTACCTGATACACTTAAGCCCACGAGTATTGAGGAATCATTGAGAATACCCTTAGGTTCCTCATATTCCTCCGTCTCTGCAACCAAAACAACAATCTTGCAAATTGTTATAGGTTAGTACGCATTTCATAACCACTTTCTCATACAACCACTAATCCCACACCCTGTAATGTTTGACTTAACACAACTCTAGATTTGGGATTGAACACCTTACCATGTTCAATTCACCCAAACCTATGCTCTGATACCAACTTATAACACCCCTCATTTTACCAACATTTAAATACAATATATCGGAAGCGTTAGTCCTAGTTTCAACATTTATGAGTTACATCATTTCATATACTTATAAAATCAAACTAATTTAAAACATCTTTGGCAACATGGGTGTTATTTCAAAACCAAAAGATAAAAATGATTTATACAATTCAATATCAGAGTAACGCCTAATCATCAAACATTCCTTCCAGTCCAACTTCTTGCCCACCCGATAAATTATATAACCTGTAAGAAGTATTAATGTGGGGGATTAGCATAACGCTAAGTGAGGGAATAATTAATCAACAGTTCAACTTAGTATAACAACTCTGTTTACCAACAAGCATCGTAAACACACAATACCTAGTACAACAATTCAACTTCTCAACTATTCAACTGGTTTACAGTTCAACAATATCACAACTAAATAACGAGGATCGGTGGCTCTGGGAATACCATAATACCCGGGTAGCTCCCCAAGAACACTTATCCAACCATATCCGTATGGCCATAACGGACGAGACCGATAGCTAATTGTTATCATCAACCAACACAGGAGATGTGTTAAATCTTAAATAACAATTAGCCCAACCAACCAGTTCAACCTGTTGACCTCATTAACAACCGATGCCCAAAGGCCCAACATATCATGTGATCACATATTCGCAACATATCAGGTCAACATTTCAGACTAACAGTCTATCAATAGTATTATTACTATTAAACCAAAATCATCATGGCAAACAAAAACAGTAATAATACGTTTACCCGTTGTAACCAAACCTGTTACAACTAAATCATACTGAGGATTAAAGATCCACTCACCGAATACCTCAGTCATCCACTCAGTAGTCTAATATCACTGAGTCTTCTCCACATCTGAGAGTACAACAGAAAAACACAAGTTACTCACTTGACTCAAAATCTATATAACATCAATCCAATAGATTTACACCAACAATTCCCATTATCAATACCAAATTCATACTTCTTGAATTATCACCTAATTATGATTTGATATCATGATAACCACTTTTAACATCATTTATGCCAAAGTTATGAATATCCACCTTAAACATCAATATTCACAATCACTTATCACATTTATGATCATAGTATTACGTACATCATCTTTTTAACCAACTTTAATTATCATTAATCCACATGGTTAAATCATTACCAAGGTTATCAACCTCTAACATCTTTAATTCATCAAACACTTCATAATCATCATAATCATCATGAACACTTAATCAACTTTACACATTTTAGCTTGAACACAATTAATCATCATCGTGAATCAACCTTAATATGATCATTAACAACAATCATCAACTACACTTCATTAAATTAAGATTATAAATCATAATTCATAATTAATCAATTAAACCCTTAATGACCATATATCAACTTCATCATTTCTAAGCTAGGTTTAGATTATAATCATCATATAATCATCAACTAACAACTATTCAAGCATTTCAACCTTCAATTTCAAGTTAATCAAGCTAATTTCATCAAATACTCAAAAACCCATTTCTAGGTATATATGAAAATCAAGAATTAACACTTACAACATGTTTATGATGATGATGGGATGATTAATCCATGTTATTGAAGCTCAATTCGAATTTCTACAGCTTCAATTTAGTCTCACAGCTTGTTTTGAAACTTCAAAATCGTCCATGTGGTTGTTTTGAGTTCGGCCAGAGTGATTTCACAAAGAACAGGGATTGATTTCCCCAAAATTTGATTATTAGGGTTTATATCTAGGGTTTTGATCTTTCACTAGCACACAATCGACATTTCTGGAGTTTTTGTGAATTTTAATACGTATTACACACATATATTAAAAATATGTGTACTAGTTTTGTCCCCCGTACTTATCATTGTCTGGAACTTAAAAACCATTTGCGGGGAAACATTATTTTATTTTACCGTCAACTGAATTAAATTAAAACAAATAATAATTTATTAGTCACAATAAATTATTCGACTCTTTTCTCCATTTAATTCCAAATAATACAACAGAACTATTTTCTGACACATTAAATAATAATTCACAGTCAGAAAATATTAATTTACTACTAGACCCGAAGACTGGGTGTTACAAAAAACATTCGAACCGTTTATCTAACCCGGAAAGCCGGCAACCTGCTTTACCCGTACATCAGTGTTGCCTACTAAGTCGGATGGGACACACGTGATTTTAAATCCTAAATTCATCATTAGTTGTATACATTGCTTCTCATAACAATAAGATTTTTCACCTACTTCCTCCTTCCTTCTTCCACCCACCCCATCCCCCCAAAATCAACGACCGGCGCCATATGATGAAGTCATCAGCTTTCGAATTCCTATGACCAAAAAACAATGTATATATATATATATATATATATATATATATATATATATATATATATATATATATATATTGGAATGATCCAGAGGGAAGTGCACTTTTTGGGGGAAGGGGGAAGCGTTAGTATGCATCAGGAATCATATTACATTCACCCATACAAATCTCGAAAAAAGCAAACTGAAATTTAGTAAATGTTAATCAGAATCGATGCTATGAATGTTAAGCTTCCTTGATAAATTCTTTCTTCAAGTTATAGCATCGATTTATGAATATTAGATCCAAATCCGTTAATATGCATCGCGGTGCATATTAGTTAATATGCATTGTGATGCATATTAACAATAAAAAAATCTTTCAAATAATGTGAAGTTTTAATATGCATCGCAATGCATATTAGTTAATATGCATCACACTGCATATTAACAATTTATTAAATAAATATACATCAATTAGTGTTATGACTTAAAAATGAAATTCATTCATTAAAATATTCTTTATAGCATCGATTTTGATTACTATTTACCAATAAAAATAATTTTTTGTTGATGTTTTGAAGCATAATTGTAATATGCTTCTTGATGCATACTAACGTTTCCCCTCTTCCCTCAAAAAGGCACTTCCCTCTTGATCACTACCTTATATATATATATATATAGGGTTTATGGACAAGATCGCCAACGTACTTTACTTTTTGTCTCAATGTCACCAATGAACCGGTTTTATTACCAAGGTCGACACCAAAGTTTTTACTTTTGTCTCAATGTCACCAACGAACTAATTTTATTACCAATGTCGACAACGAACTTGTTAAATATGTTTTGAGGTCACCAAAATACTTTTTTTAATGATCTACGTTTTGAATTTGTTAATGTGGTGTTGCCATGCATTTCATTTATGTGATCAGACTTCCATGTAAGCTAAACATGTACACGTATGTAATTTTGGGTTACGTTTTTGATTTAAAAAAAGTAGTAATTGCGTTTAGATTCACTGAAAAAGTGGTGATTATTGTAAAGCAATCAAAAATTACATGTTATTCGATAGGAGAAGAAGAATTAACCATACACGTACAAGTTTAGCTTACGTGGAAGTCTGGTCACATAAATGAAATGCATGACTACACCACATCAACAAATTCAAAACGTAGCTCGTTAAAAAAAGGTATTTTGGTGACCTCAAAACATATTTAATAAGTTCGTTGTCGACATTGGTGATAAAATTAGTTCGTTGGTGACATTGAGACAAAAATAAAAAGTTTGGTGTCGACCTTGGTAATAAAACCGGTTCATTGGTGACATTGGGACATAAAGTAAAGTACGTTGGCGATCTGGTCCATAAACACACACACACACACACACACACACACACACATATATATATATATATATATATATATATATATATATATATATATTTCCGCTTAAATTTTTTTTATAACTTTAAATCTTTTTGCATACGCTTTTTTTTATTATTATTTAAGCCATTATTTTCACTTTTATAAACTTTTTTTCCTTTTTAGTTTTTAAAACCGTTAAATTAATCTTTTATATCTTTTTTTAAAAACAGCCTTCGGAATTATATACCTTTATTTTTTTATTCTATACATATCAAATTGTCAACTTCCTTTCCCTTTTATTAAGAGAACACATAAAAGACTTTCCAGTTTCATTTCTTTTTCTTTTTCTTGTTTCTCCTTCCATTTTAATAGCATCTACAAAAAAAAAAAAATCTATCATTTCATTTCTTTGTCTCATAATTTCAATTTTATCGTTTTCTTTTCCTCTTAGTTAAGAATCGAAGAACGAAGTTATAATTCTTATAGTCGACTCATTTACTAGTTACTGCTTTCTTAGAAATAGTTGTGCCTTTCATCAATGTGTATCATTGACATGTTATTTCATTGTTTTGCTTTCTCCTTTTATGCTTTAGCTTCAAGATACAAACAATTTACATCAAATTAGACTTTGCATCAAAATCCAAATTCTAAAAATAAAGTGACATTTATCACCTTGTATGAGTTTTTGGTCTTTGCAAGTAATGTTGTTTCTATCTCAGATGTTCCGATCAACCTAAAGGCAAGTCTCCTTCCTGTATCTTCTCCATTGCTCAGAGTTTCTTACATGAGCATGTTTACACTGTAGGAATGCTGAAAATTCATACTAATAATAGAATAAATTAATATAATAGATCGATAGATAATCGACTTTTAAAATTAACATAAAAATTTTAGCTATTTTTGGAAAATATAAGATAAAACGTTTGGTGTTCATGAAATAATTAGTATCTAATACAACATTAAATTTGGGAGTATGTTCTCTTAGTTATATACACGTAACAAATGATATACACTGTAAAATTCTCAATTTCCTTCATTTTTCTTATGAGAGAACATAAAAAGTTGTTAATTTCACATATATTATTTTCTTCTTTTCCTTTTTTTTTTTTTTTTTTTTTTTTTTTTTTTTGTTTTTGTTTTCCTTTACCTTTCATTTTGAAAAAAAAATAAAAAATGAAAGAAATTATATTCTATTTTTTCATTTCTATGTCTCATATTTTTTTAAGTGTTTCATTTCTATCTCATATTTTCAGTTTCATTTTCTTTTCCTCTTAGTTAAGTATTCGAGAACAAGGTTAAAATCTTATCCATATTGTTCCTTGTATATCTTTATTTATTTGTCTCGGTTATTAGTTACTGTTTTTTTGGAAACAGTCGTATCTTTTAGCAATGTGTATTACTCATATGTGATTTCGGGGGTGTTTGGGGCGGCTGTAAGTTTTTAGCTGTAAGCTGCAGCCCAAAAATTGGGGCTTTTTAGCTTTTTAACCCTTTAAAACCCCTAAAAGCTTCCTATATCCAAACACTAAAATAGAGCTTTTTAACGTTAACATACCGCAAAAGCTAAAAAGCTTCCCCTTACCGCTCCCCCAAACACCCCATTCATTTTTTTTTGCTTTTCCCTTTTATGTTTTAGTTTTATCACCTTGTATGAGTTTCTATCCCCTTGTATGAACTTTTAAAAATTACCGATATGTATGGTTCCAGGTGAGTTGACAAGACGGTTATTCATTGACTATCAATTGTATCCGTCAGATCATCTCACCTTTTAATCTTGACCGTCCTAACTAGGAATTGTTAGTTATTCCTGGGTTGGCGGTTTTTCTTCGAGCGGTTCTTTTTTTTCCAGGGGCCTCTACAACTGCCCACGTCCTTTTACTACTCCCTTTTCCCGCCAAAATTTTCACAATAACTGCCTCAAAATGATGATATACAGTTGCACTGTTTCACCCTATTCGTCTAACTGCTGAACCCATTTGATGACAACTTTTCACAATATTGCATTTATCACTTATAACTTTATAAAGATACCAGGATTTGATGAAATCCTTCCATATATTTCAAGATTACTCTTTGGGAACCCACACATCCTAATGATTCTCTTATCACATAAATTTTACATTGCATTATAATGGATGTGTTTGTTGTTGTTCCTCTGTATGTAATACTATTAACATGATAAATCTACAAAAGTTTAATATCCGGAATCATTCTTAAACTGGTATAGAGATTAATATCCGGAATCATTCTTAAACTGGTATAGAGATTATGCATATCAACTGCTTGATAGAAGCCCTCAATGAAAATTTCCTGTGAGTTGGTAAATATATGTGATAGAAATGTAGTTATCTAAATCTTTAATTGTGTTATTATACATAGTGCATTATTCTTTATTTTACTAACATATACTTGGTTCATCCTTGGATGCAGAAAAGACAAACACAAACCTAGAGGGCTTTGTTCACTCACCTATTATGAGCGTGGTTGAAGATATTTTTAATTTGGTTTTGCAATAGCCTTATTAATTAGATAGTGCTTGGGGGCAGAATGCCAAATTCTACGAAACTCACTTTACTTCCTTTGTTGATATGGTAAATTACATAAATATTTTGCAACACCCTATGTCCCTATCTATATGTTAACATATTTGTGAACAAACGTCCGGATCTAGATTAATTGGATTTATTTATGTTATTGGGTTATTCACTAATATTCTTGTCAATCATCAACTTTTGATTGTCTGAATCATGTGAATATGTGGTTCAATTGATTTTGCCATAGTCGAGTTATTATTCTGGAGGGTTATTAATTTATGCTTCACGTTTATGAGGAAAACAAAGAAGATCAACATGGAGTCATGGACACTTTGAATCACTCTCGATCATTCTGAATGTTGGATCGATTGCCGAGTTGTTGCTGTTGTAGTTTCGATGGGTTAGTGTCTGCTTTATTTAACGAATTGTTGGTTAAAGTGTCGTTCTTAATTACATATGGATTGTGTTTGGTATTGATGGATCAAAATGATTGTTCTCCGTGAGACTTAAAGTCAATTCCTCATATTAATTTTTCTCATTGCAACTTAAAATCAATTCTTTATATGGTAAACCTTTCATGCTGTTACTAATATGAATCATATTTCATGCTTTGCAAATTATGGTAGGACACCTATCAACTTTTTGAAATGGATTATCAAAGAAGTCCAACTCATTTGATTTTATAAATAATTAGATTTAGATATAACTGAAGCAAGATTGTTGTTAGAAAAAAAAACTGTATTTCTTCTTTATTATAGTAGTATTAGTTTCTTGAAATACGTATTATTGGAGACTGATTTACATTTACTAAGCTCCGGTTTTTGTTTATTATGTCTACTTTTAGTATACTCCTTAGTTTCCCTGTGCATCGCAAGGGTAATGATCTAGTTCGTATTGTTTACACTTGTGATATTATACTTGTGATACCCGTATGTTAGAGTTAATATTTGGGGAAATGATATTGACAGCCCTAAATAAAAAACCTTTGAAGATATCTATTAAACTTAATGTTTTCTTTATAATAATAAATCATAATTAATACATCAAAAATATAAGAAAAGTTTTAGTAGATTAAATGAAAACCTTCAGGGTATTAATTATAATTTTGAATAAATAAAAAAACTTTAGCTTCAATAAATGCATAATTTTCCTCGTATTAATTCTCTATTATTTAACCTTTTCTCTAGGTATACAATAAACAACGTTTAATGTATGTCACAAATCAATAACCTTTTAGATATGGCAAGGACAATAGTTGACAAATCAATTCAGACATACCAAAACTCCACACAACTACCCTCTTGAAATAAGAGGTCCATCACAGGATTCTACCAAAAAGTCTACATATAAGCAAAATAAAGCTTAGCTGCAAAGTCGGTATGATAACCTGCAATGGGGCCAACAGCACCTTCATTCTCGTTACATGACAAAGAATGTTTTTGGTGCAAATAAATAACAAAAACAGTTGGCCAATGGTTAGCTATAGCCAAAGTGACTTGATGCACATACAACAGATGATACTTGATAGAGATCAAGGAAGCACGGGACAACGCTTTCAAAGTGTATGATGATCTCAATGGTCAATGGTTAGAAAGATTCCATTTCAGCCTTTAATGTCATCTATAACCACACGAGCCGCGTTGCGCCCAGGCGCACCCATGACACCACCACCAGGATGGGCTCCACTACCGCATAGATACAATCCTCGCAGTGGGGTTCTATAATTTGACCTGGCATTGCATCACGTAGTTATGATAAGCTTATCATACAAACAGAGTCGTGTTTCAAAGTAAAATAAATTAAGAATAGTGTTGAAGTTTACCATCCTTTTACAGGTCTCATGAGGAACAGAGAATCTAACCCCATTGCACCATGGAAGATGTTCCCTCCTGTCATATTAGACATTTAGCTACATGGGCATGCAAATTAAGAAACACTGAAAACCAGGTTAAAACATTATTGTGTAAATAATATACAAGAACTAACTTTAGCTAACGTCTATCCATCAGAAATCATAATAACATGTATTGTTTAAAGTAAAATAGTACTCTCTGTCAGATACATATAAATAACCTAAAGTACGAACTAATGAAGGAACCTAAAAAGGAGCTAAATTATCAATGTATGTAATAATGAAGACAGGGAAATTGGTGACTTAAATGTCGAATCTTCTCTAGTTCCAAAAGACCTTAAAATTTTCTGAGAACTTAGGGCGTGTTTAGTTACGGAAAACTATCTCCATTTTTCCTTTTCCATTTTTCTAGAGTTTTGTGTCCCTTGAAAAAATAAATTAATTTAGAAAACGCGTTCAAATGTAAGGGATGGAGTTTTCATTTTCCAAAATAGGAAATGTATGTAACCATAAATCATTAGATTTATTTTCCTTAGAAGGCTTCTCTAGAAAATCACAACTTGAACACGTTTTCTAATTTTTCATTTTCTTAGAAAAATTTCCAGAAAAATGGGAGAGTTTTCCATAACTAAACGCACCCTTAGCGTTGCGATTTTCATGGGATGTAGGGAGCTCCTTCCTCCATTTGCCATGTTATGGGTCCGTGTCAAATAATGGAGACCATGGTTCTAACTTCATTCTCCTAAGTCCTAACTAGAAAATGATATCCACAACAACAACAAAAAAAAGAATGGAAACCTAACACTTGATCCTGGAGGGGGCAATTTTAGCCTATTTATGTGACAATGGGTTAAATTAGGTTTAATTTTAAATGCTAACAGTCTAAAGGGTACAATTAATAAAATTAGCTAACATGAATAATCATCAAAAGATTTTAAAGTCGACCAAAGCATACTGTCTACCGTCTCGGGTAAAGAGGATTGACCCCGGAAAATTTTATAAATGAATAATAGGAGTTACAATTACAAGATATTGTCTACAATCTCTTAAATTGCTCTATTGAGTTACCTCAATAGTAACTTTTTAAACTATATTTACTATACTTATCATTTATTTAATTTTAAACAAGGAAAAAAAAAATGTTAGCTGGTCAACCCATCTCATCATTGACCTGCCATAGTAAATTTCCCATCTGGATTTATATATAACCCATCTTCCTACCCATTTTGCCACCTATATATGGTCTCTTGCAACATACGATGCTCGTATATCTTTCTGCTTTCGATCAAGTTAGAAGTTAACATTAAAAATGTATAAAGGGGTGATTACCAGTGAGACCAATTATCTTTTCAAGGTCAGGCGGAGCCAACATGTCATAGCCAATAACTGATGAACTGAAGCCAGGGGCGTACTCGTCAATTAAGGTGAAACATCTTTGTGCAAATGATTCCTGCACAAACATTTTCTTAATGGATAAGGGTTGCTAAATCGAATATAAAACAAAAACAATATGTTACAATCGATAATAATAGGAACACTCAGCATAAGTTAGTAATATACACAACTATTATGTACTTTAGATAGAAGACACTTTCAGTTTACAAGGGATATTACAACTTCTTAAGAAAGCTTTCAATTGTGACAAAAATGCCATATTACTATATTACCCTCATCATTATATTTTCATGCTCTCACATGTTCAGTACTCCAAGATGATACATAATCTATGTTATTAGTAGTATATATTAAAACAAGAAAACACTATACATAAAATAAAGACACATATAAATAATCATCAATAAGAGAAAGAGAATTCTCTAACACGGCTGTACTTGAGAAATTCGGATAGATAAAAACATAGGTTTGCTACCAAAGTTTCTACCAACATGACACACACAAGTCCACGTCAGTGTGATATCACCATTCGCAAAAAAAAAAAAATACTAGACAGAGATATAATTTACCAATACTTGCAAGTTAATTCAATGAGACCAAACTCACTCTATATGCAGCATCTTCCCAGCTGCCATCATTAGGTTTATATGGTGTAAACTGAACAAACAAATTGATAACATGCTTTCCTGCAAAAATTGGATTTCATCACCCTGAAGCTCATGTAAAATAAAATGCATTGAACTAATGTGTTCTTATATACGGAGCTCATTAGTTTGTTACATTTATCAAAATATCTAAAGAAACAAATAGGTACCCGGTGGAGATATAGTCTTGTCCAAGACCGAAGGAATTGTCATTTCTATAACAGGCCTTTTTGATGGTAAGCCATTCATAGCATCCAGACATGCAGAGTCAATCTCCTCTATACTGACAAACAAGAATGATAGCACATAAGTTCTTCACTGTTCAAAGTGTAAAGATGGGAATAAACATAATAAGAACGGACACTGGAATACTGGACACATCCTATGCTATATGCATAATTCTTCATCTTTCCTAGCCTTTAAAAGACTATTAAAAACATGCCAAAATCAGAAATTAAACTACACATGGAACTACTTTATTGTGAATGGAAAATTTAGGGAAAACAAATTATTAAAGAACACTATACGTAAAACTTAATAAAAAGCATACCTCTCTGAACCAATGTGAATTGTACCCATATGCTGAGGACCAGCTTCAGGGTAAGCGATGTCACAGCATTGAAACTGTGGCAGTTTGTCAACTGCTAAGTTGATTTTAGTAGTTGCCTGTGGAACAGAGTAGCACTTAGCGTCTATAAAAATTAACAAAAAAAGGAGCATGTCAAAGTTGAAAGTCGACGAAAGAGCATTTGGATGCATAAAAGTATCTAAATAATTTAACTCAAGGATGGAAATATTAGTGAAATAATTTATATTTCATAATCACGTTTTATTACAAGATTAAGTAGTTCTCTGATAGGAGGAATGATGAATTGCAAAAGAATCTTACAGAGTTATAGTCAGAGTGCTTGATTGCACGAGAGAAATCATCCGGAAGAACACTTTCAGGTACTAATTCCTGTGTCAGACAAAGAAATGGCAAAACCCAATACAGTTAGTTAGTGTTACTTATAGCTCAACTTGCAGAAAAGATCATCAGCATCGAAATTCTACCATGAAAGTCTTGTACGGAGTAGCATTTGACAAAACAACTGAAGAATTAACATGTGTGCCATCACCCAAAATAACCTAAGAAAGTCAAAGTTAGTTTGATCATATATTGGATTCACAACAGTAATTGTTAATTGTGTAATATAGCTCACCCCAGTTACTGTGCCTGAATCATCCATCATCAGCTTTGATACCTGAAGAAACAATGACTCATTGTTTAAGTAACAACTTTAGTTCTGAATAAACCCGAGTCGAACAAGTTCAAATTGTATAGTAGAATAAAATAATGACACTACGTGATAATTAGATATGCTAAAATGTAAACTTTTTAACAATATTAAAACATTCTTGTCCATCGTAGGGATCAGCCAGAAGAGTAACATTTTGACATATAAAGATATCATACATCCCTTATTATGCAACCAAACTCTCTAGTTTTAAAAAAATATGCATATAAACAGATTCTGAGAGTATGTGGTCAGCAAAATTCATTTCATAACAATCATAGTTTTACATTAAAATATTATATCTAAATAACTACTCTTTTTATTATCACAAATTGATGAACACGAGAAGTTTGTCGTGGAAAATGTGTATATTTGTAATTGATCTTGCATCAAGCATCGTGATAAAAAAATAACCATAAAGGATATGCCAATACTGCCTAAATATCTTACAGTGTGAAAGCTCAACCAGTTTCGTAGTTGGGAGAACCCAGAAAGCAAGATGGTTGGGATTAAAATGTAATTAACAAACCCATGGCGTGGAACAGAAGAAACACGGTACTACGCAATATAATATGTACCTCTGCATTGGTAACTATGGTGGCACCAGCTTCCTTAGCAGCATTTCCAATGGCCAAAGACACTGAGCCCATTCCACCTTCAACATACCTAAACCCATATCAGCTACCGATGCAGTATGATATATACTTCAAAATAATAATATAAGTCAAACATTGTAACAATGATGCATACTTGACGGAAAATTGAAACATTTACAGATGACAGATCTACCAAAAAGAGAACTTAGAATGACTATGATCAAATATAAATAACATCCAACTGGTTCTACAAGTATTGATCTATTAATGAATAATACGTAAATGTTGTAGCAGAATACTCACGACCAAATTCCACGGTCACCGTCAGTTTCTCCCATTACATGATGTAGCAGAACATATCCACTTCCTGGTGTGTTCGCACTTGCCTGCAATACAACAAAGCTAGCGGAGTTCATATTTTAGAGCCATATTATTTATATCTTGAAACCAATGTTAATTCATTGGCAAGAGTAGTTGTCGGAGTACTTGTGTTAATCTATGTTATACTTAGCAACAAACATAGAACTACAAAAAAGTTATGCTAGCACAAAGATGTAACAAGATATAGAAATGGAAGGGACTTACAGTGGTTCCTATCACTGCATCGGTAGCAAGCGTAGCTTTCAACACCTCACTCTGCATTATATAATTTTAATATTAAAGCGGAAGATCTTATAAGTTTATACATAATACTAAATTAGACTTGAGACATCAATAACACATGTTCTCTTTAGAGTCATGTGGAGTTACTTTGCCATTGCAGTCAACCCAACTGCACATCGAGTTAATAGTTCCTTTCAACCAATAGATATGCATAAGCCACTCGTTACTGTACTAAATTGTGCATGCAATGCATCTGTACTCATCATAATGTAACTAGTGTAATTTATTCCAAGATATGGAACAGATTTGTATTTACCACTGGTCTTGTTGGAGAAATCATAAGCAAGTTTTAAGTATAGAGAAAGTAACATGATCAAATAAGAACATAATAAAATGGCTGGAAGAAATAAGCAAAAAACTTAAAATAAGAATCTTTGTAATTTGGAAAGTAGTTCAGGAAAATATTGAATTCATATATCATATGTTCAAAATTACCAGGTACAAGAAGGAAATGATTTTCTAAGATTATAAAGTTCAAAAGACTAATAATACAGCATTGAGGAATGAGGATCAAGTAACAACCTCAAACCAGTTATTTAAAACCTTTGATGCTGGTGACAGTAAAAGGTCCATGAAATCCCTGTAATAAAAAAGAACTACATAAGTTAAGGAAGTATTTAACACAGACCATCTTCTTCAAGTGATCAAGCCATGAAGGTAATTAGTTGATATTTGACTTCATCTAGAGGATATTATCAATTCATATTAAAAATAATAAATCCAAAAAATTCATCTGATTAAGGTCACATTTTTGAACCAGGAATGAGATCTTACACCAGTCCTCGCTGGCCCATCGAGACGGACTGATGCAAACAATGGGCCCAAAATTCTGATTTCTGTAACTTATGTTTGAATCGTGAATTGAAAGATGAAACACCTTGGTGAGCTTCAGGTGGTGATGAATCTATTAATGGATCCATAAACTTGCAAAAATTCTCCAGCTGCTTCTCGTACCTACGTATAAACAACAGAAAAACATAAAATAAATAAACGAATAAATAAATAACTGATGGTAGATGTGGGATAAATGAAAGTAAACAAAGGTTATAGTACATCAAGATAAATCCATTAAGTGTGCATCACACATGCTTTGTGAAACACCTCATACGCATATTGTCATACAGTTGGTGTACGGAGGGTAATATGCTCACAGAATCTAACAGATATGATCACAGCATTGTCATGGAATGCATATTATCAAACAGTTAGTGTGCATTACGGAGTGCGATATGCTCACAAAAAAAAAAATTAAGTTAGGATCACAACACTGTCATGAAAAAAATTAAGTTAGGATCACAACACTGTCATGATATGCAAATTAGCAAACAGTTAGTTTGCATTATAATATGAAAACGCAATACATATATACAAAATTGACATCCATACAACCTTGGATAAGCATCAGCATCACGTTTCGAAAACTTTGAAATTTCGGAATGATTTAAGTCAGCATCAGGTCCTAACAGAAGATAACGTCCATCCAAACACGGCGTAAACGAGGAAGGACTTCTTTTCAACAATTTCAATCCGTGCCTATGTAACTCCAGATCTCTTCAATTTCATCAATCAAATCAATTAACTAAATGACACGGAAATGCTAGTAGATAATATTCAAACAATAACAGTAGAGATATTGTTTATAAAAGAATTAAAAAACCTAATGATAGAAGGACGGAGGAGGCTTTGAAGGTAACTGCAACGAGAGAATTTGAAACCAGGAATGAGTTCTTCGGTGACGGCGGCACCACCAATGAGGTGGCGGCGTTCGAGGACGGCGACGGAGAGACCTGATTGAGCTAGGTAAGCAGCGGCGGTAAGGCCGTTATGACCACCGCCAATGACGATAGCGTCCCATTTTTTGTTAGTTAATCCGGTGGTGGTGCAGAAGCCTCTTCTTCTCCACATTTTGGAGGTTTCAAAACACTCGTTAACCGTTGACTGTACTGTGAGGTTTTAGTAAAGATTTGGTTAGCTACTGTTTTTTCACGTTTATTTGCTACACTCATAGAGTCATAGGACCGGAGTCCGGCTGGCTCGAGGGTTAGGTTAGCGACGCTAGGGCTTTGGGCTACCGAATGTCCGAATTTGTAAGGCTTCGGAATTTTCAATGTCATGTATTAGTGTAGGATAACGATAACGATCTTCAACGTTTTAGAGAATATAAGTTCTAAAAGATTAGTCATTAGATGGCTAGACTCACTTTATATAAAAATGACATTATAAGGCATCAAAGAATTCAACTCGTAACATTTTAAGTGATAAAAACAACTAGTCCAATTTTTGTCATTTAGTTTAAGTGATCTTCTTAAAAGGTTTCTAACGTTTTATTTTTCATATCTTTAAATTCAATCTTTGTATTTCATTGGCTACAATTAGTCGATAACTCAATCGCCTTTCAAAATATCATATTATATAAGCAAAAGATTGAAGATGATCTTTTTTGAAATGACGCTTGCCATGGTAGATTTGTAAACTTCTTTTTTTTTACAAAAACATATTACATCAGTAACAAACAATTAAAGTTGAAGTACTATATCACAACGAAAAGGATGAATCGAGTTTTTTAATTTAGAAAAATAAACTCTTCATATTGTTCCTAACACATTTTATTGAATATGCATAAAAATGGTAGAAAAATAGTCAACAATTCAAAACCGCTACGACCTCATTTTCTAAGTTCGCTTTAGGCCCCTCAATACCTTGAGCTGTGACACCCGACGATTTAGGGTTACTGATTAACCTGCTAGAAACTCTAATTACGTGTGTTTAGTTTAATATTAGGCTAAATACTTGTAATTACTTGTAACTATTTGTGTATTTTTGTGAATATACACTCCCGTAATTGATTTATATTACGCTTACGTAATTAGTTGTAATTACGAATACGCAATTTGATGAAATTGTGCGAAACAACCGGACGGAGTCCGCCTAATTATACGACGTTGGTGAAAATAATTCTATAAATAACTTGAATCTATTTTTAGAAGTTATTTATCATATATTATTATTTTGTTAAAATAATACACGAATAACTTAGGCGTTTTGGCTAAAACGTCTCAAACGCAACAGAAACGCGCGGAACGCGCCCGACAATCGAACGAAAACCAAAATATATTTTTAGAATTTAAAATATATCATTTAAAGAAAAAATTTCATTTAAAATATCTCATTGATGTTAATAATGAAAAACGTCTAATTAAAACGTTACGCGATTAAACCTCCGTAAAACGTGCACGCAAATCGAGGCCGACGAATTAACGGAACATTTTTATAAATGTTTTTTTTAAGTATTTTAATAAATACTTCAATCAAAGATATCGAAATTTAAATCGTCACTTAAAAACGCGTATAAAATCGTATACTAAGAATTAGACGATGCATTTTTTTTTTTGAAATTTGCGTATCGAATAGATCTACAACTTTCGTGTTTTGCACTTTTTCCAGAAACGTACTTATTTTTCTCTAAGAGCCGATTTATAGGACTGACCTGTTGGTTTTCGAGAAATGTGTTCGGAACTTTCGCGAGCGTAATTAAATATGTAAATGGACATGATAAATCCTGAAATTTTGATGATAGAAACTAGATAGCTTAATGATTAGTTGGTAAAAATTGTGAAGTTTGATTTGGATCAGAAGTTAGTGTTTTCTAGTGGCGAACCAAACCGACAAAAGTCGAAAATATGAAAACTTTGAAGTTTTAAGTTGCGTATTAAAAACCGACACTTCGAAACGACGCCGACACGAACCGACAAATTATTTGGACTCTATAAACTGATATATGGGTTGGGTAAAAGTTTCGGGTCAAACCGAGTCGGTTTGACCAGTTTGACCAGGTTTGACCAGTTTGACCAGGTTTGACCAGGGTTGACCAACTTTGACCTACGGTTTCAGGCTTATACAAACTAAAATAGCCTATTTGCAACACACGAAACATATACTTGGATAGTATACAATGAAATAACACATAATAATAATGGTTTAAGATTATTATTACAAACTTTCACCAACGGGTCGTACATGTTTTTAATAAACGAACTTGAACAACTTATTTGGACATACTGGTTGATGAACTAGCCTTAGGTGGACATTAACCCTCCACCTACACGATTGGCTTAAGTGGACATTGACCCCCACTTATACAATCGCTATAGATGGTCTTATAAGACATCTACATACACAACCTTATACGTTTAGGACGTTAGAAGGTTGCGCTTTGGACTTTGTTTGCTATTTGATTATTGTTTGCTACTTGCTTAACTCTGGTGAGTTTTATAGCCCCTCTTTTTACTGTTTTATAACTATTTTGGGGGAGAATACATACTACAACTGCTTATTACTCTTGCTTTATACAACTGCTTTTATGAACACAAGTACCATAAACAACGCTATACGGATTGCATGAGTTAACACACTAATCCACAAAGGCCCTATGTAACATCCCCAAATCAGGCCTAGAAAAAAAAAAAAAAAAAGGTATTTTCTTTAAATTATTTATGCAATTTATAATTCTTACCTGTGTTTAAATTTTTAAATTTAATAGGTAAATGAGCCTCAGGAAATATTGTGACTAGTGAAATATTATTTGTTTTAGATAATTTTAGGTAACGGTAAAATAAAATAATTTTCTCGCATTTGAAATCGAGGTTCCAGACAATAGATTTAACACGGGTATAATTTATACCAAAAAAAAAAAAAAAATTGCTGAGTCATAACCACAGGTCGACACCTGTGGCTTCAGGGTATTAACACTCCATTTCTTCCATATTTTCATTCTTCTCCTTTCAAAGAAATTTTAGATATCAAACAATACATCTGATTTCTTCAATTCAAGACTATGATCTTGAA
Source organism: Helichrysum umbraculigerum (assembly GCA_949592205.1). Taxonomy (NCBI): domain Eukaryota; kingdom Viridiplantae; phylum Streptophyta; class Magnoliopsida; order Asterales; family Asteraceae; genus Helichrysum; species Helichrysum umbraculigerum. Next base: position 16,465,799 of record CATIUR010000007.1, on the reverse strand, counting down.
TCCATAGTGTTCTTCATTTTCTTCATCATCATCAAAGAATTGTAAGTGTATAATGCTCATTTTCATACATAAGCTTGAAATGTTGAATTAGGTCAAATTAATGATGGAATGGAGTAAGTTATACTTGAATATGTTTTGTGTAGTGATTATAAACTGAATTCTTGATTAATTAGGTTAAATTTCTTGTGTTTCATACTATATTTGAATGAATGTGGGTTTGGTTGAAATTTGGGTAAAATGATGATGCATGTATGGATGTTGATGTTAGATGTTATTGTTTATTGTTACATTATGTTCATAGATGATATTGTGGTCAAATATAGGTAAAAGTTTGAGTACATAACTGCATTTGGTCGATTTTGAAATTGTAGTTCGTAGTTGTAAGTTGCAGGTCTGAACTTCTGCTTTAAAACGTGTGAACGCGATCCAGCTCCATCACCCGGATCGCGTTCCATAGTAAATTTTGGTTTAAGAACGAATTAGTTCATTCAAACGCGATCCAGCCACAGTTACCCGGATCGCGTTAGTCAGTGTTTATTTGAGTCGGGTTGGTTTTGTTCATAGGAACGCGATCCAGCACCTTAACCCGGATCGCGTTCGAAAGTGTAAAATGGTTACAGAATATTTTCTTAAGAGGAACGCGATCCCAACCTCCATTGTCCGGATCGCGTTTGCCTTTGTAATTTTGAAGAAATTGAGATTTTGTGAACTTATGTGAATCTAACCCTTATGTTGTTTAGTTATCGATATTTGTTGATTATCAATGAATGTAATTGAGTATAGTCATAATTAAATTATGAAACGAGTTATTAACTTGTGTTTTAATTGTGTTTACAGAGACACCGAAGACTCAATAAAATAAGACTTTTGAGTTGAAGACTGAGATTGACAGGTGAGTGAACTGGTTCTCACAATTTAATCTTGGTGTTAACAGTTAGTTGCATCAATTTTTAAGTTGCTGGTATTGACTAATTTATCGTTACAATAATGATAGGATTGTTGATTAAACTTGTAGTTTGATAGATTGATTGTTTGCTAGTGAATAATTCCATGATAGGTTGGAATGATAGAGGTCAATTTTGGGTTTAGTTGCTATAGGTTAATCCTTATGGGTCGGATGAACATTCGTTGTGAATTAACCCATATTGGTTAAAGATAGCAATAAACTATCGGTAAATATCTCTGTATTGGCCTGCAGTTGATTATTAAGTGTTCTTGGAGTGCCACCGCGGACTGAGGGTATCTCAAGAACCACCGATCCTCTGTTTGATTGTTTGTTTAGATGATTGTTGTGAATTGATTGTTATACAAGTTAGATTGTTAGATTTAGTTCATTCACTTAGCTTTGTGCTAATTCCCCACCTACTCTTGCAGGTTAACTTTTGGGATATGATTAGGCAATGGTGTTGTTTTGAAGAAATGTTTGACAATGGGAACTCTGATCGTTTTGGATAAATCATGTTTTGTTAATATAACACCCAGTTATTGTATTAGCATTGTAATTATACTTAATACTTATAAACTTGTAATGTTTTGGTATGACTAAATGTCATATATATATATATAATATTATATCTATATTGGTATGAATGGGATTTACGCTTCCGAATTAAAAAAAAAAATAATGCAATAAATCATGGGGTGTTATACCCTACACATCATAGTTTGTTAGTTTTGCTAAAGCGTGAATATTAGTAAATAGGTCTATTTGGGAGATGTAGTTTTTGCACTCAAAATCTGGAGACACTACCTGTATGGTACAAAATGTACTATCTTCACTGACCACAAAAGCCTTCAACATATCTTTGATCAGAAGGACCTAAACATGAGACAACGTCGTTGGGTCGAGTTACTTAGTGACTACGACTGTGAAATCCGATACCACCCGGGTAAGGCTAACGTTGTCGCCGATGCCCTAAGCCGAAAAGAACGAGTGAAACCCCTTCGAGTTCGAGCCCTTGGTTTAACCATCCACAACGATCTTATTTCTCAAATTCATTCCACTCAACTCGAAGCACTCAATGAGAAAAACATCAAAAATGAGGCCTTGCGAGGCATGGAAAAACAATTCGAAATCAAACCCGACGGAACTCGATACTTCTCTAACCGAATCTGGTTACCAAACTTTGGAAACCTACGAGATTTGGTGATGGATGAATCTCACAAATCTCGATACTCCATACATCCTGGTTCCGACAAAATGTATCATGACATCAAACAACGGTATTGGTGGCCCAACATGAAAGTTGACATCGCCACTTATGTTAGCAAACCTACGCCAAGGTTAAGGCTGAATACCAGAAACCCTCAGGGTTGCTACAACAACCCGAAATACCTCAATGGAAATGGGAAAACATAACCATGGATTTCATCACCAAACTACCAAAAACACCGAGCGGCTGCGATACCATTTGGGTGATCGTTGATCATCTCACGAAATCTGCCCATTTCCTAGCCATCAAAGAAACCGACAAGATGGAGCGATTGGCTCGCATCTACATCAAAGAGGTTGTGGCACGTCACGGCATACCCATTTCAATCATCTCTGATCGAGATAGCCGATTCACCTCTCGATTCTGGCAAACTCTTCAACGAGCCCTTGGTACTCGCCTTGATTTGAGTACTGCTTATCATCCGCAAACCGATGGTCAGAGTGAACGAACCATTCAAACTCTTGAAGATATGCTTCGAGCATGTGTAATCGACTTCGGAAACACATGGGAAAACCACCTACCTTTGTGTGAGTTTTCCTACAACAACAGTTACCATACCAGCATTGATGATGCACCTTTTGAGGCACTTTATGGGAGAAAGCGCCGATCACCCATTTGTTGGACCGAAATCTACGATAGCCAACTCACTGGTCCTGAAATCATCCACGAAACAACCGAGAAAATCGTGACTATTCAGAACCGGCTGAAAGCCGCCCGTGATCGTCAGAAAAGTTATGCTGACGTGAGACGCAAACCACTCGAGTTCCAGGTTGGGGACCGAGTACTTCTGAAAGTATCACCTTGGAAAGGTGTCATTCGTTTCGGCAAACAAGGCAAACTAAACCCTAGGTACATCGGACCTTTTGAGATTCTTGAAAGAATTGGTCCGGTGGCATATCGACTGCAGCTACCACCACAACTCAGTAGTGTGCACAACACTTTCCACGTTTCTAACTTAAAGAAATGTCTGTCTGATGAGACACTCGTAATCCCGCTTGACGAAATCCACATAGATGATCAACTTCATTTCGTCGAGGAGCTGATAGAAATCATGGACCGTGAGGTCAAACAACAGAGTCGTATTCCCATCATTAAAGTCCGGTGGAATTCTAGGCGCGGTCCAGAATTCACCTGGGAACGGGAAGACCAAATGCGACTGAAACATCCACATCTATTCTTAGATACCCCACGGACTGCGGCAACAAACTAATTTCGGGACGAAATTGTAACACCCCCAAATTTACCAGTTTGCGGATGCGATGTTTTGGGTGTTACTAATCAATAATCACAAGCACAAAGGATACAGTGAACGACTCTAAATGAGACGTTCGAAAAGTTATTACATTAATACATAAGTAGTTCAAAATACAAGCTCGTGTTTCGTGTAAATTCCTAGAGATTCTAATACATAACAGTAAGTACAAAAGTAATGTATGTAAATCTCCAAGCTTGTAAATGTATGCGACTCGAGCTAAGTAAGCTTATCCTGCTGGGCATCCCTACTGATGCTGTGTACCTGAGAAGCATTACTAAAACGGTCAACCAAAAGGTTGGTGAATCTCACATGTTTGTAAGTAAGTAAATAGTTTGAACACACAAGTAGTATTTGTAAATCATAAGCCAGCCAGTAAGTAACGATCACAGGTCATGCTAATCGTTCACTTAAGTTTTGATTGCAGGTCATGCTAATCGTTTGATACCCTTGCCATGAGCCACCATAGTTGAAGCTTAACGTATAGTAAATAGTAGTACCCCCCGTGAATGTTAATCCAAAAACATTCACACGAAACGAGTAAGAAACGCCCGTTTCTACAGTAACGGTTCGTGGTAGTGCGTGCTACCCCGGGCGGGGATTGTCAGTCCCATATGGATCCATATACTAAAACTCGCGCTTATCACATAACTAACAACTATGATTACGGAGGTTTTCATTGGATTAGTCGAAACTCATGCAATTGGCGTATCCGTAATTCCGTAAAGTAAGTAAATCATGGTAGCAAGTAAGTTTGTGTGTTCATGTAAAACAGTAATGCATCTCACCCCTGAGTATAAAACAGTAAAGTAGGGGCTGTGAGACTCACCTGAGTCTATGTGACACCCGTCAAATTAGGACTAGAAATTAGTTCCTAATCATTATGTAATACATGTAGTTAGTGCTATGTATTAGGCTAATTGTATGTATCAAAATATATATGGATGAATATATATATCAGTACTCGATTAGATTTAATCGTTCATTTTCAAATCGGCCGAATTCCGATTCAATTATACGGCGTTGGTAAAAATCAAGTAATTAAGTAACATGGAATTGTTATTTAATACCCTCATAATTATTATATATTATTTTGATAATATATATCAAGTATCTCGTATCGTACAAATCAAATGTCCGCGACAAAACTATATATAAATAATGAATTATTATTGAAATTAATAATTATTATTTACATCAGATAAAATAAAGCATATTTCGTTTTATAACATTTTACTCAAACGCAACGAAACCACTCGAATCGTATCCGTCTCTAAAACGTAAAACAAAGATATATTAGTATATCTCACCAAAGGTATTTTTATAAAATACTTCCAATAAAAGTATAAACGAATTCATTTTTAGAAATTTATCGATTTAAAACATTTTACTACTTTTCGATCGGATACCAAAACACGGGTCAAAATACCACGGAACGGATCGAAGTTCGGATCAACCACCTCCAATAATTGGAGATGGCCGATCCATTTTCTTTCATTATCTATCTATCTCTCGGCTCTACCTCTCCCTCTCGTTTCTCTCTCGATTCAAAACCAAACAACAACAATAACAAGTAACAACATCATAATCAGCTGCAAGAGATCATCATCACCATCATCGTCTCCTTCGTTTTCATCATCATCACCATCCAAGCTCCATTTTTAAATCGTAAGGAATCGTTAACTCAATCTTTGTGATTTTGTATTTAAATAACATATATTATCATGTAGTAATGTTAGGATTGATGATTGATGGTTGATTTCGGATTTAAATATGGGTTTGGGTGAATTTTGGAATGACAGACTCGAACCAGACCTTTGAATCCGGCGGATTCATGGTGAATCCGGCGGATTCATGGTGAATCCGGTGGATTCCCACCCAGAACCAAGAACAACCCGGCGCGTGCAGTTTGTACCCGGCGCGTCCTTTAAATTATCATGAATCCGGTCGGATTCATGGGAATCCGGCGGATTCCCTTCATTTGTCACCAATCCGGCGGATTCCCCCTTTATATTTCATGACCCGACAAATCAACAAACTAACCCTGCGAATACTAGCTAAAACAGAACAAATAATTTTTCGAAAACGTCGACGATTTCACAAGCTAAAACAGGGTAGCTTCTCGATGAAAAATTTATTATAACGGATTGAGCTCAAATTCGCAAGGTCACTCGGAAGCGACCCAATAATCAATGCTAAGTACCTTAGCCTTGTCAGTTTTAGGCCATCCGGGGTCGTTTAGGGGCCGAAAATGGCAGATTACTGTTTTCAGACTCGTACCAAATTTTGTAAATTATGAAATAAAGCGTAACGGATATAATGAACTTGATTAACAACTAAACCTATACGATACTACTTATATATGAAACACATACACTTTTATAAGCACAACAAATCATGTATAATAATAATAGTTTGAAATTACTATTACAAACCATCACCAACGACCCGTATACATTTTCAAAACTCAAACATAATCGACAACCAATGTATTTGGTCAAAACTAGTTAAGGGAATAACTAGCATAGATGGTCCATAGTGTCATCAAATCAATTAAACCTTGCGCGTTTGATACGCCCGGCAAGTATTAAGAATCTAATCATTTATCAAAACCTTGCGCGTCTCAGACGCCCTGCAGGTTCAGTCGTTGTAACGACATCAAATCATTGTGAATCATTATAATTGTTGGCTAACAATTCATCAGACTCATGTGAGTCTCATAGCCCCTTTTTAAATGCTTTTACCTAGGGGTGAGATACATGCTCGTTTTGTTTTACATGTGAACGCAAGTATCAAATTATCACGTATGCTGCATGAGTTGTTTTCATCTAATCAATCAAAGTCCTCTGAAGCATAGTTCTGTTAATATGATTTAGCGTGAATGTTAGTGTATGGTACCATATGGGATTGACAATCCCCGTCCGAGTTAGCAAGCACTAACCTGTCAAACGGACGCATTATCATTTGTTCAAACGTATGTTGATTAGGCATACGCATAGAGGCACCCTCGATCAGGCACTTGATTGTGATCCTGACCCCTCAGTTAAGCTCAGACTATGTGCTCATGTTAGTTGTATCAATCTTTACTTATTTGTTTAATTACAAATATTCATGTGATACTCATCAATCAATTATTTACATGCTTTGTAAATCGAATCATTAAATATTGCGGTTCACAAATCATATGTTATCATATCAAACCTGTGAGCTCACCAGCTTTATAGCTGACCTTTTAGCATGTTATCTCAGGTACTCGGCAGTAGGTTGGACTGTCCATCAGGATACTGTAGCTCGAGTCGCATGCAATCATATAAACATCAAGAGATTTCCTTGCATTTCTATATTTTGTATAAATTAGATATGTATTAGAATCTCTCAAATATCTATGCGAACTCGTCTTTTGTAAAACATATGTAGACTTTTACGTTAATCAATGAAATTGTAAAACGACGCATGTAGTGGTCGTTCATTATGTATCTTATGTGCTTTGTGTATTGATTAGTAGCACCCCAATGTATGCTTCCGCGAACAGTAAATTTGGGGGTGTTACAGTCTAGCAGACAATGCAGTAAGCAAGCAAAGTAGTATCCCGAACTAGCAACCCATAGCGTCCTAATACGCATAAGGTTTAGTAAGTAAATGGAATACTTGTAAAGTATCCATGCTAGTTGTTCCCAAACTAGTAAATGTCCATTAGTTGTTTGTACGTTTGTATTCGTTTGTAAGTTGTAGTTTGTAGAAAAGTTGTACGGCCCGTTGGTATCGGCGTATAATAATAATTCCATCCATTATTATTATGTATTCATAGTAGTTGTACAGTTGTAAAGCGTACTTGTATAGTTGTTTGTTTGTATCACAACGTGTATCGTTCGCGTAAGTTCCAATGGGCTTAATCCCCAAAGGGTACAAGTGAAACCTTGCAAGTGTTCGAGTGTAAGCTCGTATTAGTTAACGTGTAATCCCGCACGTAAGTAGTGAGTGAACTTGTAAGTTCGTATCGGGTGCAATCCCGTGTAGTGTACAAGTGTAAGTTCGTTGGAGTGTAATCTCCTAAGTATTTCGAGTGTAATCTCGTGTGCGTGTGTGAGTGAAATCTCACGTTCAGTTTAGTATAGTCTTGTACGTATATCATGTATTGTTGTATACTTCCAAAGTATAGTATTTTCATGTATAAGTAATGCCGAGTAAAGTACGTTTACGTTGTAAGTATATTCTATACTTGTATAAAATGTAAGTGTCAAACAGCCTGTTTTAGCGTCACTTGTATGCGTCACTTATAGGTGACATGCGTCACTTAGGTAGTGTCGCACTAGTTGTCTGTGTAATAATGTATGCGACACTTAGGTAGTGTCGGTATTCAGATGGTGCGTCACTAAGTAAGTGACGTTATTAAGTATTGTTTTTCATCAGTGCGCCACTAGAGAAGTGACGGTATTAAGTATCGGGTATTCAAGTCATGCGTCACTAAAGGTAAGTGACGTTATTCGATTTGGTGCGTCACTAATGAAGTGTCGGTATTAGTGTCGGGTGACGTCATCGGTAGTAACCGGACGTCATTCGTTTCTACTGAAAGTTATGGGTTTCTACTGATGATAGCGGCACTAATGAAGTGTCGCTTGTTTCTGCTGATAGTTATATGGTAGCGACACTAATGAAGTGTCGGTATAAGTGTTTTAGCGTCACTAAGGAAGTGTCATATGTTACTACTCTGCTGATGATAGCGACACTTGTGAAGTGTCGCATGTTTCTGCTGAAGGTTATATGATTGCGTCACTAATGAAGTGACGTTATTAGTGTTTTAGCGGCACTTAGGAAGTGTCGCGTATGGACGATTCGTGACCTATGCGTCACTCAGGCGAAGTGTCGCATAACTGGCGTGAGCCATGCGACACTAGCATCTGGTCAGATTTTAGCGTGTGTCGAAAACGGGTTTAACGAGTTCCGTTTGGTCTGAAACTTTTACACTAGTTTTAGTATGTTACCAAGAGTTTATAAAAATTGTTGTTTGGTGTTTTTAGTGTTTGTAGTGTCGTTTTCTTAAAAATGACCAAAACCGACTTTGTTCCAAAATCAAGTTTAAATTACATATTTGGACATTACTAAGCTAGGGGAACAATAATCTAGCAAAATAAATGTAATCGGAAAGTTTGCGAGTCGCCGGAAAACTTACAAAGTTATCGAAACGAAAATCCGAAAAGATGAAGTTGTAGCCCTCGTTCTCGTGATCACTTTTCTCCAAAACGAGCCTAGCCTTCGAGGTGTTTTAATGGTGTTTTTATGGTGATTTATGGATGACGGTTTAGAGAGAGAGAGAGAAGCCGTGAGAGAGAGAGAGAGGAGAGGTGGAGTGTGTTTGTTGTTTGTGTGTGTAAGTGGAGAAGTGGTGAGGGCTTAATGCCCCCTCACCTTGGGCTGGTCATGGTGGGGTCCACCATGTGTGGATCTCACCAAATGTTGTTCCCTCGTGTTTGCGCTCCGTGTGGTGTTCGTTTCCCCGATCGTTTAAACGTAAAAATAATTTGATACGCGTTTACTTATACGTTTTAAAATACGAAATATTACTCGATAATTAAGTTGAAGTATTTTATCAAAATACTAGTTTTCAAGTTATAAAACATAACTTTGTTTTGTTTTGTCGGTTGGTCGAGTTTTCGGAGAGTTCGGTGACGTTTTAATTAAAAACGTACGTTTTCGTTATAGTATAAACATAATATAATGCAGTAGTTGAAGTAATTAAATAATTTCACATTATTTAATAATTGTTTTACCAACGTCCGTATGTTTGTACAATTGTAGTTTTATACGATTTGAACGAATCGTATACGTGTATATATATATCACCTATATATATATATATAAAAGTAAGTAACGTATTTAATCCTATTTCATATTAAATACAAGTAGTAAACACGCAATTAGGGAAAATTTAAATTGGCCCTAATTTTGGGGTTGTTACATTCTCCCCTTGTTAGGAGAATTTCGTCCCGAAATTTGTTCGAAGTAGTAGTCGGTAGTTCGATATTCATCAGGTAGCTACAATGCGTACTAGTAGCCTACAGTAGTGGGTAGGTCCTACAGTGTTCGTAGTAAGGTAGTTGTCAGGTAGTAACGTACCCTTAGTTTTGTTTCCAGGCGGTAGTGGGCATTGGGCCTTGAAATGGCCGGCAATCCCGCAATTGAAGCACAGCTTCGCTTTAGGAGGGTTAGTATTTTGAGGATAGGATTTGCATCGACCGATAGGTATGGTACACGGTCCTTCATGATGCCGAGTGCATTGGGAACAGAAAGGTTTCTTTCCCAAGTAGTTTCCTGTAGGGTTAGATGTAGAGATCTTCACCCTTTTTGGAGGCGGTGCATAGTCAGTGTTGGTATCTTCTTCAGCAGGAATACCGTGTGAAGTTGGTGGTGAGGTAGGGTTTTCTAAGGCTATCAAACGTAGCTCGTACTCACGCATACGTAGGTTATTCTGGAAGGCAATTCGTCGTAGGTCATCAATGTCTTCCCGTGCTTCAGTTAGTTGTTTTCGCACCGAGTTGAAAGTATCATTGAGGCGATTGACCAATTCTGTATTCTGGTCCACAGTGATGGGTGTTTTGGTAACAGTTAGAGCAGCAGGAGAGGTAAGTGCTGTTGCTGATTCAACTGAATGTTCTGTATCACACTCGAGTTCGAGGAGGTAAGGAAACATCGTTGGTTCCTCACTAAGCAGTTCATCTTGCAGTGTAGGGTTGTTGACGGAGTGAGTTGTCATTTCCTACGAAATAAGTGTTCTATTTAAGAATTGTCTCAAGTAAGTGAAGTTCTATTGAATAACCTGTTTAAAGTAACGAATAGTAGACGAGTTCCCGGTCTCAACCAGTGTGAGATAATTGGGAAGGAAATTTGGTTGCTGTATTTAAAGTGCAAAACAAATTGCGCTGTCGGGATTCAAGTAGTCGGTCGTTTCCTAATCCTATTGTGTACTTAGGATCTAGGAAAGTACATAGAACGCAAGGCAATATACATAAGTTGTTAAGCAGTTCGGGTAATCTAGAAATGTGCGTACCCGGGTTGAGCAAATCACAAAGTCTCGGGTTCGGATCATCTTCCCTAGTGTTAATCACATAAGCGCTTCCTTTCGCGAAGTTGGTTCTGAGTTTCAGCTTCGGGCAATCCTTCCTGAAGTGCCCGGTACCTTTGCACTCATAGCAGGTCTTGGGTGTAGGAGTATCGGTACTAGTGGGGTTGGTTCGGCAGTCCTTGGCCAGATGCCCGAATTTCTTGCAGTTGGTGCAGGGACAGGAGCCATTATGATGCATGCTGCATGTGGAACAGTAAGGCTTCTTCCCCTTATAAGCCCTCGAGTCGTTGGCATTGACAGTTGCAGGCTTTTTGTCAGAGGTAGGGTTGGATGAGTGGGGATTGGCTTCCCATTTGCATTTGTTTGCAGATGGGGCAGGAGTTGAGCCACGGCGAACAGAGTTTGCCGTCAGTTCATGTGCCATGCGAATGGCGTTCTGAATAGTACCCGGTTTGGACGAAGTTACTAAGTCTTGAAGTCGCTCAGGAAGTCCATCGACGTATTTTTCGATCCTCTTGTACTCAGGATCAACCATGGATGGGCACAGAAGTGCCAGTTGATGGAAACGGTTGGTGTAACCGGAGATGTCGTCACCTTGCATCTTGTGATTCCAAAATTCCACTTGGGCAGTACTCGCCCCTCAGCATATTCTTCAGTTCATCCCACTGTAGTTTGTAAGCATTGGCAACAGTCACAGTCTGAGCATAAGTGTTCCACCAGGTAAGGGAGGTGTCAGAAAAAGTGCTGGCGGCGAACTTGACTTTGTCCTCTTCCGTGCAGTTGCAGATGAGGAACACTGATTCGATTTTCTCGGTCCAGCGAATCAAACCGATCGCTCCTTCAATACCTTGAAAGCTCAAGGGTTTGCAGTTCTGGAAGTCCTTGTAGGTGCAGGTTTTGGGTGGAGGGGTATTGTTAGCCATATCTTCGCTACCAGGAGTGGTTGCTCGGACAGCTAAGGCTTGGGCTACACTACGGGCAATCAGAACCGCGAGTTCGGCTTCACTAAGCGTGACTTGTCGTCGAGGAGGCATGTTCCTTGAAACAACAATTAAAGAACATGTGAGGGTTTGAACAAGAATTATGATGGTGATGATTTAGCAAATTCAAAGAATTTACGCCAAAGGTTGACACGATGATATTTTAATAAAAGTAATAGGATGATTGAAAATAAAACATACGAGTTCAAAAGGTTACAGGCGTTTATAGTTTACAAAAGTGTCAGGAATTTGAACATCCGGACAATAAGATAAGTTACAAAATGTGATGGGATTTTTAATATAACCATCGGATTAGCGGTCCTAACTAAGACCTATTACATACACGCCAAATTGCTATACACTACGGTCATAGCTATCGTCGGCCTATTCTTGGTGTAGATTGTAGGGATAGTAACGAGTTTCCAGCATTTCTTGGTATCGTCGAAGGGTAGGATAAACCAAAGCATCTCCGGTAGCTTGTAGGTACATCCATTTGCTCAATGATGTTACTCGTTGATTCAGATGAATGGTGATTTCCTTCAAGTAGAGAACAGAGTCTCGGATCCGCTCAGGAATGGACCTTTGCAGAATCCTTAACTCCAGTTCATAAGTGTTGCATTTCAGTTGGAGTTCCCAGTTACGGCCATCCAGATCTTCAGCCTGATCTCTTACTCTTTCGTATTCCTCGATGTCGACTAATCCGAAGCCGTGATCCTGGGGTTCTTCCATTGGAGCTATCTCTTCATCGAGATATGTGTACTGAATTTGTTCGTCGTTAATTTGTTCGTTGTCTGACGTGTAGTCACATGACGAGAAGTGTGCCATTTACAGATGAGCAGTTCTACAAAATGGTAGGGAAGGAGTTTCAGCCTTCGAAAGTATGTCGGTATTTGTGAATTCATAAAAGTTGAGTAAGGATGGAACGACGAGAATCGAGTTGTCGTTTGTTTGATGTAAGTTGAAAAATGAATTTCGCAGTAGTCGAGAGAGAGTATCGTATCGGGGAAAGAGGCCTATGTATATATATGTATATCACATAACCGCCTAGTGTGTGTCTAGCACAATCAAGTAAAAGTCCCGATTCTCTCGAGGTCAGAGTCAGCTATTGCATTCCTGTTCAACATAACCCCTTTCAGAACTCACATCATCTTCATTTAATTGTACATAGTTGATCAGGCTATGTTAAATTAAACTTGTATGCTGTAATTCCTGAACCAGTTATACTAATGAGGAATACTGCCTAACGGTCATAGTCTAGGCCCACTAAATGCAACCTAGTTCACTATAACCTTAGGCTCTGATACCAATCTGTAACACCCCCAAATTTACCAGTTTGCGGAAGCGATGTTTTGGGTGTTACTAATCAATAATCACAAGCACAAAGGATACAGTGAACGACTCTAAATGAGACGTTCGAAAAGTTATTACATTAATACATAAGTAGTTCAAAATACAAGCTCGTGTTTCGTGTAAATTCCTAGAGATTCTAATACATAACAGTAAGTACAAAAGTAATGTATGTAAATCTCCAAGCTTGTAAATGTATGCGACTCGAGCTAAGTAAGCTTATCCTGCTGGGCATCCCTACTGATGCTGTGTACCTGAGAAGCATTACTAAAACGGTCAACCAAAAGGTTGGTGAATCTCACAGGTTTGTAAGTAAGTAAATAGTTTGAACACACAAGTAGTATTTGTAAATCATAATCCAGCCAGTAAGTAATGATCACAGGTCATGCTAATCGTTCACTTAAGTTTTGATTACAGGTCATGCTAATTGTATGATACCCTTGCCATGAGCCACCATAGTTGAAGCTTAACGTATAGTAAATAGTAGTACCCCCCGTGAATGTTAATCCAAAAACATTCACACGAAACGATTAAGAAACGCCCGTTTCTACAGTAACGGTTCGTGGTAGTGCGTGCTACCCCTGGAGGGGATTGTCAGTCCCATATGGATCCATATACTAAAACTCGCGCTTATCACATAACTAACAACTATGATTATGGAGGTTTTCATTGGATTAGTCGAAACTCATGCAATTGGCATATCCGTAATTCCGTAAAGTAAGTAAATCATGGCAGCAAGTAAGTTTGTGTGTTCATGTAAAACAGTAATGCATCTCACCCCTGAGTATAAAACAGTAAAGTAGGGGCTGTGAGACTCACCTGAGTCTAGCAGACAATGCAGTAAGCAAGCAAAGTAGTATCCCGAACTAGCAACCCTTAGCGTCTTAATACGCATAAGGTTTAGTAAGTAAATGGAATACTTGTAAAGTATCCATGCTAGTTGTTCCCAAACTAGTGAATGTCCATTAGTTGTTTGTACGTTTGTAAGTTGTAGTTTGTAGAAAAGTTGTACGGCCCGTTGGTATAGGCGTATAATAATAATTCCATCCATTATTATTATGTATTCATAGTAGTTGTACAGTTGTAAAGCGTACTTGTATAGTTGTTTGTTTGTATCACAACGTGTATCGTTCGCGTAAGTTCCAATGGGCTTAATCCCCAAAGGGTACAAGTGAAACCTTGCAAGTGTTCGAGTGTAAGCTCGTATTAGTTAACGTGTAATCCCGCACGTAAGTAGTGAGTGAACTTGTAAGTTCGTATCGGGTGCAATCCCGTGTAGTGTACAAGTGTAAGTTCGTTGGAGTGTAATCTCCTAAGTATTTCGAGTGTAATCTCGTGTGCGTGTGTGAGTGAAATCTCACGTTCAGTTTAGTATAGTCTTGTACGTATATCATGTATTATTGTATACTTCCAAAGTATAGTATTTTCATGTATAAGTAATGCCGAGTAAAGTACGTTTACCTTGTAAGTATATTCTATACTTGTATAAAATGTAAGTGTCAAACAGCCTGTTTTAGCGTCACTTGTATGCGTCACTTATAGGTGACATGCGACACTTAGGTAGTGTCGCACTAGTTGTCTGTGTAATAATGTATGCGACACTTAGGTAGTGTCGGTATTCAGATGGTGCGTCACTAAGTAAGTGACGTTATTAAGTATTGTTTTTCATCAGTGCGCCACTAGAGAAGTGACGGTATTAAGTATCGGGTATTCAAGTCATGCGTCACTAAAGGTAAGTGACGTTATTCGATTTGGTGCGTCACTAATGAAGTGTCGGTATTAGTGTCGGGTGACGTCATCGGTAGTAACCGGACGTCATTCGTTTCTACTGAAAGTTATGGGTTTCTACTGATGATAGCGGCACTAATGAAGTGTCGCTTGTTTCTGCTGATAGTTATATGGTAGCGACACTAATGAAGTGTCGGTATAAGTGTTTTAGCGTCACTAAGGAAGTGTCATATGTTACTACTCTGCTGATGATAGCGACACTTGTGAAGTGTCGCATGTTTCTGCTGAAGGTTATATGATTGCGTCACTAATGAAGTGACGTTATTAGTGTTTTAGCGGCACTTAGGAAGTGTCGCGTATGGACGATTCGTGACCTATGCGTCACTCAGGCGAAGTGTCGCATAACTGGCGTGAGCCATGCGACACTAGCGTCTGGTCAGATTTTAGCTTGTGTCGAAAACGGGTTTAACGAGTTCCGTTTGGTCTGAAACTTTTACACTAGTTTTAGTATGTTACCAAGAGTTTATAAAAATTGTTGTTTGGTGTTTTTAGTGTTTGTAGTGTCGTTTTCTTAAAAATGACCAAAACCGACTTTGTTCCAAAATCAAGTTTAAATTACATATTTGGACATTACTAAGCTAGGGGAACAATAATCTAGCAAAATAAATGTAATCGGAAAGTTTGCGAGTCGCCGGAAAACTTACAAAGTTGTCGAAACGAAAATCCGAAAAGATGAAGTTGTAGCCCTCGTTCTCGTGATCACTTTTCTCCAAAACGAGCCTAGCCTTCGAGGTGTTTTAATGGTGTTTTTATGGTGATTTATGGATGACGGTTTAGAGAGAGAGAGAGAAGCCGTGAGAGAGAGAGAGAGAGAGGAGAGGTGGAGTGTGTTTGTTGTTTGTGTGTGTAAGTGGAGAAGTGGTGAGGGCTTAATGCCCCCTCACCTTGGGCCGGTCATGGTGGGGTCCACCATGTGTGGATCTCACCAAATGTTGTTCCCTCGTGTTTGCGCTCCGTGTGGTGTTCGTTTCTCCGGTCGTTTAAACGTAAAAATAATTTTATACGCGTTTAATTATACGTTTTAAAATACGAAATATTACTCGATAATTAAGTTGAAGTATTTTATCAAAATACTAGTTTTCAAGTTATAAAACATAACTTTGTTTTGTTTTGTCGGTTGGTCGAGTTTTCGGAGAGTTCGGTGACGTTTTAATCAAAAACGTACATTTTCGTTATGTTATAAACATAATATAATGCAGTAGTTGAAGTAATTAAATAATTTCACATTATTTAATAATTGTTTTACCAACGTCCGTATGTTTGTACAATTGTAGTTTTATACGATTTGAACGAATCGTATACGTGTATATATATATCACCTATATATATATAAAAGTAAGTAACGTATTAATCCTATTTCATATTAAATACAAGTAGTAAACACGCAATTAGGGAAAATTTAAATTGGCCCTAATTTTGGGGTTGTTACAGAAATTCTCTTAACAGGGGGAGAATGTGACACCCGACGATTTAGGGTTACTGATTAACCTGCTAGAAACCCTAATTACGTGTGTTTAGTTTAATATTAGGCTAAATACTTGTAATTACTTGTAACTATTTGTGTATTTTTGTGAATATACACTCCCGTAATTGATTTATATTACGCTTACGTAATTAGTTGTAATTACGCTTACGCAATTTGGTAAAATTGTGTGAAATAACCGGACTAGTCGCGCTAGTCAACCCACGGATGCAATATTATTTGTGATTTAGAAGTGTATCGGATTAGTACACTTACCGGAGGCAAACAACGTTAAGCTCGACTATGAGACTCATTGCAAATGGTATACTTATATTGCTTTATGCAATACTTTTACTTATCGTTTGCTAACGATACTTTTAACTGTCATTTTTGAATGATACAACTTGAAATCTTGTGGATCATAACTAAACGACTGTTTACAAACCTATGGACTCACCAACTTTATGTTGACCTTTTAGTATGTATTTCTCAGGTAACCCGCCGCAGTAGGAAGCTTATGGAAAGCTTAGCTCGAGTCGCATGGTTTTCAAACATCAAGAGATTAGATTGCATTTAGCTATATTTTGTATATTCAGTAATGTACTAGAAATCTCTTAACGGTTGATGCGAACTCTAGATATTTTGTAAACATTTGAATTATGGTAATGTAATATTTTCAAACGTCTCATATAGAGGTCGTTTGCTTTAATCTTTGTGTTGTGATATTTGATTTGGTCGGCGCCCCCGTGACACCTCATGTTTCCGCTGCCACGTGTTTTGGGGGTGCGACATGAGCCGCTCCTGCTCGAGTCCAATCGACTATTAAATAGGTGATTCCGTATCCTCTTTGGCTTTGATTTTTAAGAGTCGTTTATCGACTCTTTCAAGTCGTGTATGATTTGAAATTCTTTCGAAGCTTTGAACTCTTAAATGAGTAGTAGAATCCGACTAATTTTTAATATATGGTAATCTTATCTTATATACTATAAAAAGCATTTTTATTACATCATCATTTAAATAAATGAAATTAATCAACTATATATTTTACTTATTTAGTTTTTATATTACGTATCATCTTATCTTATCATATACTTGTGTAAATCTCGTCCGATGGACGGTTTCATAAGTTATCTTAAGTAAACCCGATTCATTCTTATTTTGACATATACGAATAAGAATTCAAATATAAATACCCTTTTTAGCATCATGATAATAAAATCTATCTCAATCTAGATACTATGGTCTTGTTTATGGTCAAAATAAGATACAGTTTTATAAGAAACTCAAACATTAACACCTAAGCATAGGAATCCTCGTATTCTAGGAAAGGGCCATTTGTTCTTCATAGGACAAGTGTTAAAAGTTGGACATGTCATTCTAATCAAAATCATCATAACATAGGTTATGGGTGACATGCTAATTAAGAAATTAATTAGTAGGGAATATAGTGTTTACATCACAAGTATCCAAGAATAATAATTACCAAATATCTTTTAAAACAGTTTTTCCAAACATCATCCCATAACTTAACTAACAAAATCTCAGCAAACACTACCCTTATCTTATACTTACACGCTTTACTTTATTTTTCTTTTGTCTATTTGCCTAAGTTAGAAAATATAAATACCAAAACCTCCCCCACTATTTTATAAACTCTTCACTAGTTTGAAAGTCATCATCTACCTTGCCTCAGTTTCAATTCAGTCGATTTGAAGAACGACTCTAGATCATACCTATCACTTTCTCGCCCTTAGATTAGCATTGTTAGGAAAACTTAGGCTCCCGCACTTATAAATTTAAAACCCACTGATCGTCGCCACTCGACGACACCTCGAAACGACACGAGCCAAGCCATGACGCCGGGCAGCGCATCATATATATATATATATATATATATATATATATATATATATATATATATATATATATATATATATATATATTATCCATCACTCTTTACGTTTTCCCTCATATTGATATCAATAAATCCACAAAGATCCCAACCTCTTTCAATAGATTGTTCATCCCAAAAATCAAGTGTAGTTGAATATCTCTCCAATAAAAAACAACCGGTTGTTCAAAATCCTAAAAGTCCAAAAAAATTGAAATATATGATGTATTCGTTTTTAAATTCAAATTTTTTATGTATGACAATTTCTATTTACAACAATATATAACGCTTATATTCAATTGAATATCTATAACAATTTCAATTTAGTCGTTCACGTTGTCGCGAGTCTTAAAACTATACATATATGAATACAACACTTTACATTTAACACACTAACATAGATAAAGTATAAATATAACATAAAATCTATAACAATTTCAATTTAATTGTCCACGTTGTCGTAAGGCTTTAATTTGATTTAAATTAAATTCAATTAATCAGTTAGGCACCTCTATTTACCTAATATTTTCATTATTAAAATGTTTATAGAAATTGAAGTAAGAATATACATTCTTAACCGTAAACAGTAAATTAGTGTCACAAATCTCAATCTTATACTAATGTATTCTGTAACTAATTTAATTTAAAGTTTAAAGTAATATTAAATTAATATTAATGTAGATATATAGATAACAATAATGAGGGAAAAAGATTATAAATATTGAAGAAACTTTAGTAACGTCATAAAATTTATATATAACGAACTTACAGTTTTTGAAAATGATAGATCATAATTGATATAATGAAAAAAATGCTGATTTCGAATATGTAGTTTTCATAATGTATGGACATACGGTTTGTGAGATTTTTTTTTTTTTTTTGAAACAACAAGAGTTTTTATTAAAACTCGAAAGAATCCCAAATAGCAAGAAGCTAAAGGGAAATACAAAAATGGGAAAACACAGACATCCCGAACTAAACGGGAATACAAGATAAAGCAGGGCACTCAAGCCATCTAGCGTGACCTTATTACAACGACTCAAAATCCGACAAAAAGATAATCTTTGGATCTCCCGAAAACTCTGTTCCATATCCAGCTCCTTGGCAGAGAAAATCTTCTGATTTCGAGCATTCCATATGACCCATGCAGTTGTGAGATATTTAATTTTAAGGGTAAAAGTGGAAGTGAATTCTATAAAGAAATGAAGCAATCCTATTGTTTATCCAATTCCTTACCTTTTTACCATACTTATTTGAACTCACCGCCCCTAACTTTGTAGGTATGTATGGGTAGTTAACTTGTTTGCAAAGACTATATTATACCAAAATACATTTGGTGAAGTTTGCCCAATTGACCCGTACGAATGTTCTATTCAATAACTAAATTTTTGATCGGTAACAATGTAATGTATGTGTATTAATTAATTCTATTTGGAAGAGAGATTCTCCAAAGTACTTGATCATCCAAACTTTAGCAAAACAAAGTTTATATTTATTATCCATTTCAATTATTAATAATAATTAAATGAAACAAAGTGTATGAAATTAAATCTAAAGTCTTAGTATCTTCGTATTTGCAAATGGAAACCGAAATCCCTTTGTTGATCTAACTGCTTTCATAATATGGATACTTTGATGTCACCAATATATAGTTATATACATAACTACACATTAAATATCATCACCTCCTCTCTTCCAAGCTAGTCACCGTGAACCTCTCATAAACTTAGCATTACTAATGCTCTTAGTGTTTAATATATACTAAGAGATGATGTTATTTAATTAATGTTTGTTAATTTGGAGCATATTATCGCGTGTGTATTTAGTACGTACTTGATCAAATTGATCAAATGGTTAACCAAAATAGTTAAATTAATCAAATGGTTAACCAAAATAGTTAATTTCATTGTTCGCGATCGATCAGCTAGCTAGCTGAGAATGAACACAAATTAATACTCTCAGTTTGTTTTACATGTAATCTAATGTAGATGTAGATTAGTAGAGATAAAAAAAAATATGAATTTCACCAACAACAAACGTAATTAATGTGAGCAAAAGAAACATAAAAACTTCATATACATGCCACAAATTAACAAGCTAAGTAGTGTAGTACTAGTAATTTATGAAGTAATAAAGCTAGCGTTCTATGATGACGTAGGAGTTACAAAAACATACGCACTGGTTTGGACTTTGGAGCTTGATTGATTAAGAGTTGGCCTGCGTTTGGTTTCGAGCTTTTTCCTTCTCCTTCACCTCACTTCCTTGTGTTGTGTCATATTCTTAAAAATAAAAATAAAAAAGTAAAAAAAATAAATAACCAAATTAAAATCAATGTGTTCATAATTAATGAGTTAATTGCATTGTTCGTCATGTGGTTTAATCGTCGGTATCTATACTTCACCTTTAACACTGACAATCCAAAATGCATAAAAGTTATTGCGTTGTTGGTGTCTCCTCCAACTATATTAATGACTAAGTACGTTACCCATATTAAAATCAATAAAAAAACTAACAGTACGGTGGTAATTTTAGTTGGAAGAGAGACCAAGCGCGCAGTAATTTTTGAAAAGCCGGTGCAAAATGTAAAATATAAGAACCAACACTGCAATTGCGTATAAACTACGGGACGAACCATGGTTGACTCCTAATTAATTTAATGGACCGTTTAGTTATTCGGAAAAAGTGAGTATTTCTCTATGGATTTGGATAAGGATGACTCTATTTTAGTTATATGTATGTGGCCTAATCAAAATGGGCATTGATGTTTCCACCTTTGAAAATGATAAATCCATCATTATGTACAATTATATATGCATACAGTACAACTGTCTACTGCACTGTTTTGGGAAATACCATTTCCCGGGTGAAAATATCATTGGCCAATCAAAATACCCTTCGTTTTATCGGAAATTTAAAGTTTCAATTTAATTACCAGCAGAATTCCCGTGATCGATCTTATCTTCGTCATCATCATGAGAAAACGACTGCTTGCCACCATAGATTCCTCCAAATCCTTCTTCATCTGATCTTGTAGCGTATCCTTCCCCAAACGAATGTGACATCACGTCCCTGATTAATTAATCGTTCCAGTAATTAATTAACGTTTTTTAGCGTTATTTTTACTATGATGTTCAATAAATATTACTTGTACAAAAAGAAAATTACGCAGTATTAATATTGGGTACAGATTTGGCGAAATCAAAATATTAGTAAAATTTCTTACCCTTTCTTTTGTACTTCTTGAGCTTGTTGATTCTTGTCCTTGTCCTTTTCCATGTGATGATCAGGCTCTTTCTTTCCGGCGGATGCTTGCTGGAATCTGACAGTTCCGATGACCGGAGCGGCAGCAAACTTGTTTGAGGTTGAGAAGAGAGTAGATACAGCCGTAGTAGCTGGTTTTGTTTGTATTGCTGGTAGTGATTTGATGGCGCTGAACATTTCTGTTTGAATCGGAAACTGAGAAGTGAGGATTTATGATGATGATGATGATGAGCTGATCGTATCGTATCAATGCATGTGGTGATGGTTACACGTGGTTTGTGGAGGTTGACACGTGCGGCGATTTGAATTGTTGAATCAATGACTCACACTTGCAACCAGATTGGTGACTGAAGACACTATTCTCTGATTATAATATTTCACGTGAACGCAGATATTATTTAAGTTTTTGTAAAAACTGGTTTATCATAAAAATAAGAATACAATATATTTAATGAGATGAAATGATTAGAGTACAACATTTATAAGGAATGAGAGAACCAATGATATTGTGTCATGCGTAGAAAACTCATTTATCCCTTCTTTTTCAAAATCAATATCTCACAGATGGCAAGTTCAAAAAATAGAAGGTTGCACCATAAAAATCAGCGTTTTCTCCTCTTCGATTAGAGATCTCACAAGGTATACTTTCAACAATTGTTTTTTTTCGTTTTTTGGTGGGTTTTACAAATTACTAACATATGTGTTAACGTGTTACGTTTAAGGTTTAGAGTTTAGGTTTGGGGCTTACATAAATATTTTAGTTTCAACTTATTGATACATACATCTTGTTGTAGTTCATATGTTTTATATTTACGTAAATTAATTATAACTCTCTAAACATTAGTTGGGTTACCTTTTGAATTATGGCTAATGGGAAGAGGGCACAAAAATCCGGATACGAAAAACGTAAAAATAACAAAGAGGCAAACTAATTGTCTAATGGGGGCCTATTTTCTGTTATCGCATGAGGCCTCTCAAATTACATTGCCGGCCCTGACAAATTGTGATATATGCCTTTAAAAAAAAAAAAGTTGTAATTTTTTATACATATAGACAAAACCTTTTTATTACTCAAATGTTAAACCAAGGAGATCGTTGCATTTTCAAGTGTTTATATGTTACTGTGACACCCCCAGATTTGATTGATTTGTGGAAGCTCGATTTGGGTGTCACTAATCAATATACAAAGCACATAAGATAATAATGAACGACCACTATATGCGTCGTTTTAAACTTGTATAAATAAAGTAAACGTTTACATCAAAACAATGTTACATTAGCTCGGTTTCTGAAATTGAGAGATTACATGGCATAATTACTTTTACAAAATATAATAATGCAATCAAATCTCTAGTTGTATGTATGCTGACTCGAACTAATAATCCCTGCTTGTGCAGCCAACCTACTGCTGGGTACCTGTGATAAATACTAAAATGGGTCAGCGAAAACGCTGGTGAGCTCACAGGTTTGTATGTCAATGTATAGTTGTCAGAACCGCAAGATTTATATTGAATTTAAAATGCAATTAAGCAAAATAAAAGTTATACAATCCATGAGCACATAGTCTGAGCTTAACTTGAGCGCTAGGTCCAATTAAGGAAACCTAACTGATTTGCCTCCTACGAGTGTCTAATCCACACTCGTCTTCCCAAATGCTAATACATCTGTTTGACCGGTTAGTGCGTGCTAACCCGGATGAGGATTGTCAATCCCATATGATATCATATACTAACATTCACGCTAAAATATTAGAGACTATGCTTATAGAGGACTTTAATTGATTAGCTTGAAACTCATGTAGTATTTGAAGTTTGGCACTTGCGTTCTACTTGTAAAATAAATCAAAGTAGTAATATCACACCCCTAGTTGAAAAGCAGTGAAAGAATGGGGCCATGAAACTCACCTGAGTCTTGAAGTGTTTAATTTAATAAACTTGAAGTAATTAGCTGTGAATTGGTGTCCAAAGTCTTGAAACCTGAATGTGTCCACGACACTTGAATTGTTATTAATTGTACCGGTATCTCGAAAGACTACCATTTAAATTGTTTGTTTAACTTGATGTCCAAATTACCCCGATTTGGTTGATTGTATTGTTACAAGTTACTTCGACTTGTTTGATTAAATTGATACAAGTTACAACGACTTGTTTGATCTTTGAAGTATGTTTTGAAAGCGCGTACGGCCCGTTGGTGATTAATTGTAATAATAGTCTTGAGGTTATTACATTGATTTCGAAGCGTTACTCTTGAAAGGCAAATTTCATTACGTTTGAAAAGTTGTATCGTGTAAGCGTTTTGAAGTTGTACAAGTTTGACACTTGTTGTAAAAATGTGCTTACGGAATCTAAGTACGGGGGTCCGGGGGCAGCGCCCCTGGTTAGCGGGGTCCAAGGGGCGGCAGCCCCTGGCGGGGTCCAAGGGGCAGAGCCCCTGGCTGGGGTCGAGCTGCCAGGTCAGCTTGGAAAATTTTTATTTCTACTATATTGCTTTAAGGAAAAAACGCATCTGGACTTGAAATTGGGTGAAATCGAGTGATAAAATTTAGGGTCTCGACACTTAGTGAAAATCTGTGTTTTCTGGTTTGTGCGACGTTGGGTGCGACGTGAGTGTTTGCGTCGCATTTTGCGACGTTCGCAATTCAATGCGACGTAGGGTGCTGCGTCGCTAATGCGACGTTGGTTAAGTTGGCGACGTTAAGGTCTGCGTCGCTATGTGCGACATTCGCAAGTCAATGCGACGTAATAGGCTGCGTCGCTATATGCGACGTCGAGGATTCGTGCGACGTAAGTCGCTGCGTCGCATTTGCTCCAGGCCAAATGCGACGTACGGGATCTGATCGGAGTTTTAACTTCAAAAACGCATTTTCCGGCCATCGATCAGCCTAATATTTTTACCCAACCCATTTTAGGACATTACAAGGTTATACAAACAACTAGCAAGTGATAATACTTAGAAACCAGAGTTTTCGGAGTTGTGTCGGAAACTTACAAATCGCCGAAATGAAATTTCGGAAAGATAGAAAGATAGATCGTTGCGTGGTGGTCGTGAATCTCTAAAAATCTTGAAGATCCGAAGTCGTTTGATGCTAGTTTTTGGCGATTGATGCAAATGGTGGTGATGATGATATTTGAGAGAAAAGAGAAGGAAGAAAGAGAGAGAGATAAAAGAGAAATGAGAAAAGAAAATAAATGGGGAGGTGATTAAGGGATCTCCTCCCTTTTTCAGTCTCCGCGAAGTGTCCCGTGCGGTGTTCGTTTTCCCGATCGTTTAAACGCTAAATATTTATTTTATATGTTTTAATATACGTTTTTAAAATACGAATAATTATTCAGTATTTTTGTTGAAGTATTTTACCAAACATTTAATAATTATATTATAAAGGTGATTTGTCTCATTTTGTTTGCGAAGTTACATTTGATTCGCGTTTATATTAATTGTGTAATAAGACTTGGATACGAAATATTGTTGACATAATATTTTTAAGTATGATAACGTTATTAATAATCCTTGTATTACTTAATAAAATATTGTTCACCAACGTCCGTATTTATTGTATCGAAATTCATTCGATTTGAAACTCGTACGATTTATACAAACCGCATAATTGTGTAGATATATATTCAACAATATATATAATAATTGATACATTAATTAGCCTAACACAGAACTAATTACATGTATTAAACTTGATTAGGCACTAAATTCTAGTCCTAAATTGACGGGTGTCACAGTTAGAAAGTTTTAAAACCAACTAATCCTACTTCAACTTTCGATACTTAATTTTTTCAATACTAACAGATATGTTTTTGACGTTGATTATAAGATTATCCTATCTGCTGGAATCGGGGATTGAGACGGAAACGATCATGGTATACTTCAGTGATACCGTGTACCTGAATAAAAAAGCCAGCCCTCCCAAATATAGTACTAAAACTGCAACTAACCATATCTAATATTACTCTAAAATGAAATTGTTAAACAATCACTTATCAATACGTACAGCACACTGTTCTTTTCTTTCTAACGTATGAGTTTATTTATTTATTATTATATAATATAATTATAATTATTATATTTGCTAATGAGTAATGATATAGTACTTTCGGGCTTTCGGCTAGTAGAATTTTCCTAACATTGAAACAGCTGATTATCCATTCAGAGGTCAAAAAAAAAAAAAAAATCATTAGAACCTGTTTGATTACACTTGATTAGCTAATTACTCCTTTCTAATTATTCATCAATTTCAAAACTTACACCCAATGATTAAAAGAGTAAAACGCAACCCTTATGCTTAAGGATGGGTTAAGTGCATGAAAATGTACATAACTATGTGTTCGACCTTCATAGTGGGTACATGTAACATCCTCGATATGGGCTTAGTAGAAATACGGTAATTCTTTTATTTAGTTCGTATTTAAATTGTATTTAGAAATACTTGGTGTATTTGATAACTAAAATAATAGGTCAAATGGTCAAAAGACTTATTGTGATAAATAAATTATTAATTGTTTTAAATTAATTTAGTTGACGGTATAATAAAACTTATTTCTCACAAATGGTTTTTAGGTTCCAGACAATAGATTTAGGACGGGTATAATTTTACACTGTATTGAATTTGGGTTAAGTGAGTCAGTCGACCCCTTTTTCCCTCATTTTCTGATTTTGCCTAACTCACTCAAGAACACACACACATCTCCAAATCCTTGTAAACTAAAAGAGAAATCAAAGTGATATCATCAATTGATGCTGTGATTTTGTGCTATAATCTGATTTTTCATCATCTTCTCCCTTCTAACATCTCCATTGTAAGCTTGCCTAACCCATTTCCATGTTTGAGCTTGGAATGTTAGATTAGGTTAAATTAATGTTGGAATGAAGTAGGTTGGTGCTTGAATGTGCTTTGTGTGTTGATTATACATTGATTTCATGTTTAAATTAGGTTAAATTACTTGTATTTCATATTCTAATTCATTGAATGTGGGTTTAGTTGAATTTGGGTAATTTAGGAATGCATGTTAGGATTTAGGGCTTTGATGAGCTATGTTTGTTGTTATAACATGTTTGTGGATGTTACTTGTGGTTGATTTATGGTCAAAAACATGTATTGTATCTGAACTTGGTGAAATTGTATTTTTGGTTCGAGCTGAAAGTGTATCAGGTTTGGGTTTTGTTGCTGTAAAAGTGACAAACGCGATCCAGCCATCATTGACAGGATCGCGTTCCCCAGTTTTATTTTGGGTCAGTCAGATTTCCTTCTTAGGAACGCGATCCAGCCCTTCTCCAATCGGATCGCGTTAGCTAGTGTTATTTTGGGTTGTTCACATTTTGTTCTTGGGAACGCGATCCCAACACTTTGTCCGGATCGCGTTTGCAAGTGTATTTTAGTAACAGAATGTTTTGGTGTTAAGGAACGCGATCCAGCCACACCCTACCCGGATCGCGTTTGTCAGTTTTAATTTGACGAATTTGATAATTTGTGACTTGTGTGCTTATATTATTTAAGGTGTATTGAAAGTATAGTATGTGCATTATACGGCATTGTTTATGTGAATATTATATTATGAATTCTAAACATGAGAGTCTAACTCGGGTTTTGATCGTGTTCTCAGATAACCAGAAGACTCAATAAGATAAGATCTTTGAGTGGAGACTACAGTCGACAAGGGTGAGTGGATCTTGGACTCTCAGTCTAAGTTAGTTGTAACAATGTGGTTACAATGGGTAATTTAGTTTATTGCAATGATTGCTTCAATATTATATTGCCATGTCGATTATCCCTTGGAACGATTTATTGGTGTCCTATATGCTATGATAGTTGGACTATTTGTTTCGGTGAGGGTCAACTAATGTGTTGGGTTTGGGTACTATTACTTTGGACAACGTAATTGATTTGGACATGTGTTGGGCACTGAAATTACGTTGTATGTAGTATTAGTACTAAAACTATCGGTCAAACCACTGTTTGGCCTTCAGTTGGTTATAAGCGTTACTTGGGGAACCACCGCGGTATGAAGGTACCTCAAGGACCACCGATCCTTCTATGTTACTTGCGATGTGCTAGTTGTAGTTACTTGTTATGCTAAGTTAGATTTTGAACCCCGGATTTGTTCACTTAGCTTTGTGCTAATCCCTCTTCCCCAACTTCTTGCAGGTTTAGCTTTTGATTGTGGGTACTAGAAGTTGTTTGAAGGAATATTTGACACCGCTCTCTGATCGTATTTGAAATATTTTGGGTCAAAACAATTATGTTATGGATTTTAATATAACACCTAAGTTTAAGTTTGTATTAATATTTGTAATGATGACTTGGTATTAACTAGTGCATGTAATTGGGTTGCACGTTTTGAAATGTAATATATGCAATCCTTGTCGTATTGCCTTTATCTACGCTTCCGAGTAAAAAAAAAAAAATGTGCCTTGGGATTTGGAGGGTGTTATAGTACATAACAGAATTGACCGACATTGTATATACGGAACTATTTATTGTGTACATTGTGTATTTGTATGACTTGTCAACTTGTAAAAATGTCATATGTCACCTTATATTTGATAACACGTCACCAAAACACACACAATGTACAAAAATAAATAGTTTCATACATATAATAGCAGTCAATGTTATCACATACACATTATGAAGGTCAGTTATGTACATCTACATGCACTTAACCCCTTAACAATTGTATGATCTGAGTGCATACTACAATTTCACACTATTATAGGATGTATTGTCACCAAAAACACACTTTCCCATCACAAAGAACTGAAGGGAGTGATCCAGAAACCTAAGAAATGATTCTTAACTATCGAAAGCGCAATCTTATTTTTTAGCGGGATAAAACGTGTCTATCCATGACAAGTCAAAACCTTAAGCTTAAATCATAATTCACAATACAACCCATGACTGTCTAAGTCTAAATGGAAACTTACAAACAAAAGCTACTATTGAGCTTTTTGCAAAGATAACTTATGTGCAGGTTTTTAAGGGTTGTGCATCAAATAATGAATGCAACAACTTATTAACAAAATTTGGGAGCTCAAAACAATTATCGGTAATGGTAGGTAACCTTTGGGGCAAAACAGCAGAATCTTGTGTTATTATGTTAGTACACACGAGCCTTCGGAGGGAAAGTCTCGACCTCGTCATCAAGAGTATTCATGTGAACTGGCCTGTAGTCTAACCGGACCTTCTCATTCTCCCAGTATCTGCACATTTTAAGATGAATACAAGTTCATATTCCAGAAAATAACAATATTTACTACTCCGTATTTGTTAATCTGCAACAGTATTAAATCTAACATCTCAAACTCGTGCAATAGAATAGTTTTGAACGTAGACGTGAGTGCTACAAACCCAATAATTAATTGTAATAGTGTTTACTACCATAACACCCAAATATAGGCTGCAAATGAAAACATCTGCATATCCAATCAATTTTGTATGCGCTGATTTTGAAAGCAGTTTCATACAAAACAGATAAACTTTTAACATAAAAAATATGATTACAAAAACTAAGTTTTCAATTGATTTATAAGATTAGCTATAAAAGTTAATTAAAAACAATCCGCATAGCCATTTACCCCATATTTTTATCACCGATAATGATGCATTTATCGTCCAACTTCCATCAGGCATCACATATGTAAACTCGTACATTATAACCAGAACTGGATACAAATTATATGCAGGGACTCCTATCATATATGCCTATGTGTGCATGCACATGTGTATATATAGAAAGAGAGAGAGAGAGAGAGAGAGAGAGAGAGAGAGAGAGAGAGAGAGAGTTACCCTAGTGTGTGTTTCATCCATTTCTCATCATCTCTTTTCTGCAAGAGCATATAATACCAATCTTATTAGATAATAAGTTAAGAGATGGATGAAGTTAACAAAGAAGGTATGAATATTGGCTAACCGAAAAATCTTCACGGGCATGAGCTCCTCTACTTTCTTTCCTAGCTTCAGCTGAATGCATAGTGATACATGCATTAATCAAAAGGTTTTCCAGCTCGATGGTCTCTATCAAGTCCGAGTTCCTGTAATATGTATTCAGCTTATACATCAACAGAGTACCTCAATGAAACTTTGAATGTTCAAAATCGAATAAAGTTTACCAAATCAAGCTTCGATCTTTCAATTTAACATCATGATAGCTCTCCCATGCCTTGTCAATCAAATTGCAACCTGCAATCCCTCAAACAGTGAGTTACTATGGATGGCAGGAATAATAGGTTAATTTGACAACGGGTTGCTGTTTTTCTTTATAACATAATGAATCTAAAGATAGCACAAAGTTGTCAGAATATTCATTAAATAGAAAAGCTTACTAATAAAAACATTAAAGAAAGCCTTAATAAAATGATATATATTAATAATTTAATCGTGTCACATCATAAAGATCTGAAACTCAATGATTTTTTTTCCCATGTATTTTGTACACATTGTTTTCACTTTTTACTTGAATTATTCAACAATTATGTGTACTAAAAGAAATGATAATGGTATAGAATAGAATTATAAGTCACTAAACAAGAGAGTTTAACAAAAATAGAAAAAATAGTTAATAGATAGGATTACACCAGCCTTGATGCGACTTGGCAAGATTAATAGTGTTACACCTAAAGTTACAGCAAACTTGGTGTCTTTATTCCAATTTTGGTGTTCTGGTATTAACATTAAATTGGTCTTGGGTGGTAACATTGAGTCGTTGATTGCTTCACAAAAAGTATTTATCTATAGAAGCCCACAAAAAGTTCCGATTTTAGATTTTTTTTTTCCTTTTTTCTTTTGTTTTTTGTGTGTGTGTGTGTGTGTGTTGTTACCTTCTTCTAGCGTCTCCTGTGTGCGAAACACAGCAGCATTATTTTGCATGATTCGCTGCATATTCAACCGGATCTTGGAGGTATGAAGCGAGCCATTTGAATTCCTGATCTTGTCTAACCATGCAATAGTCTTCTCTCCCGCATCCGTCGGCAAAGGTTTTTGTTTTTCCCCTGTACAACAGTAATGTGAGACCATACTTGCTTTACAAATTAGATCCCTAAAGAGTGAGCACGGCAACTTTACCTGGCTTATGGATCTCTGCAACTCTATTAGCACAGGCCCGTCCAAAAACAACAATGTCAAGAAGAGAATTTGCACCGAGACGATTGGCACCATGAACAGAGGCACATGCTGCCTCTCCAGCAGCCATGAGTCCAGGAACAATAGCATCAGGATTATTGCCTTTAATGGTAACAACCTTTAAAAAGAAAAAAGGCGGATGGTGAATAACGACTCCTCTTGGGGGTGTTTGGTAGTGCATATCTCTTATCGTGTTTTTTAAAGCCAAATAGGCCTTAGAAGTGTTTGGATGTGCCAAACTTTACCTACTTCAAGGGAGAAGTGTATTTTAAACACACCTAAAGTGATCCTTATTTCAAATGCTATAAGCTCTTAGATATATGCACTCCCAAACACCCCCTTACATCTACTACTGAAAAGAAAATGATTCATAGAGGGTAGATATAGGCAGCCATATCTGACTCGCTTATTTATAAATGGGTAGATACGGATTATGTTTTATCCCTGACAAGTCAAATCGGTAAAAACAAAACACGTCAAATGGTTCAATCACGTCGAAAAGTTGCCCAAAGTGTATTTTCAGAGCATAAAACGTTCTTAATCATTTTATTTCAAATATTATCGTATTATTATAATAACATAGTTTGTACAATCATATTCGATACATTACCAAAATATTACTCAATGTGACGCGTTACTAAATACCCAACCCGCCTGACTCATACATGTTGCCACCTTTAACGATTTCATGAGAACAAATTTGCATATTAGGATCTACCTCCCCATGGTAATTTGTTGGGATTCCACCCATATTATAATGCACAGTGGGTAAAACTGGAATTGGTTGCTTTGTAACATCAACACCAGCAAAGATGGCAGCAGTTTCAGAGATACCAGGAAGCCTCTCCTTGAGAACCTCTGGTGGTAGGTGATTCAAGTGAAGATAAATGTGGTCCTTCATTGGTCCTATTGAAATAAAATGAAGTTAAATACGCCTATTTAACGTATACTGACATAAACCTCAGCATTGTATTAGAAATTCACTGCAATTGGTAAGTTCAACTAAATGCACAGCAATGGGTTCATGTTTACTACCATACAGAATTGAGATCGACTTAATGAGATGAGATGATTAGCTAATTCAAGTTTGGAGTGCATTAAGTCGCTACAAAGTCTAGTGACTTGCCATAACTACAAATGTGTTTTTGACAGAAAAGAATCAATTAGCATTGAAGCTACTGACACAAACTTAGCCTTATACGGCGATGTCTGGTAGGTTGCAGAATTTTAAATGGTTTATTTAATTATTATTATTTTTTTTGAAACAGCATTCCATGCAATCTATCATTTGTTTAAGGTCACCTTGATCTAAAGATGTAGTCCTGTCTAAAGAGAGTGTAATAGTAAAGCAGGGCTGATGAATCCTTTCACCATTAGATACTAAACAAGTTGAGCAATTTCAGCCCAGATATGTTACATTGAGTTGATTCCGGTTCCATTTCTACGTTAATGGGATGAACATGTAAATGCTGAAAAGTTGTATAAACAAGAAATGGGTTGAATGTGTTTAAAGTAGCCCATGTGACACGAACCTATCCCATACTAGGCCCATTGATATGAAACCATCCCATACTAGGCCCATATCAAGCAATAAGTCCACAAGTGTAGAACTCAATCCCAAAAGCTAGCTTGTAGGAGGAGGGGACACCTAGACTTATAAGCCACCAACCAAATTTACATTTGGCCGATGTGGGATCGTAACACCATGTCATTATAAAGTGTTTACAGGCCCCAAATATGTTTCATTAGAAAATTTGAATTATAGTCTTTATAACCATATTAAACATATTAATAATTATCTATCAACATATGAGAAATGAACAAAAATGGTTAGACAGTCAACCAACCCACCCTGTTTCACCCCAAACTAATTATTTTTCTCGTTCTGGCCCCAAGACACAACCCCAACATTTGGCCATCAAAATTATCATTGTTGACTTAAATTATAATTTTCACTATGCTTTATGAGATAATCATATGTTACTACTGAAAATACCACAAGAGCGCTGTCATTTGCTCTACATTAAGACTAGCATAGGCAAATGACTAACCACTTCGGGCAGTTAAGATACAGTTGGTCATGACACATACCTACACCACGACCTTCTCGGATTTCCATGGTCATTGATCTTGAAACGACATCTCTTGATGCAAGATCTTTCGCTGTAGGGGCGTAACGTTCCATAAATCTTTCACCTTCACTGTTTCTTAGGATACCACCTTCCCCACGAGATCCTACATAAGGCATAAGATGGATCAGTTTGTAACAGGCTTCGAGTTATGTCATTAACAATGAAGGAAACAAAAACAAAAAAAACAACCACCTTCAGTAATGAGGCACCCAGCACCATATATACCAGTTGGATGAAATTGTACAAACTCAAGATCCTGTAAAGTAAGTCACAGCCAAAAATACCGATTAGATCTAAACAGCAACAATTATACACAGGAATAATGAATTTAGCTTTAGGTGACTTGGTGTGTAATCTGCAATCACTATGAGTATGAGGTTACTAGCAAGTGAAATGGCAATGGGAATCAATTTCTAAACCCAACCCCATCTGGCAGGATGGATTATCCCCAATGTTAAGGATATGATTCCTAATTGTAACACCCATACTTTTAAACCACATACAATCTGTGAATTTCCATTCATTCCCCCAATTCCAAACCCTCAATCAAAAGACCATGGTAGTATACCTCAAGAGGAAGACCTGCACGAGCAACCATAGCATTTCCATCTCCTGTGCAAGTATGAGCAGAGGTTGCTGAGAAATATGCTCTACCATAACCCTGAGAAAGATAAAATCAAATAAGACAATGATAATATTGCCTATCTGGATACAAAACTAAGCTCAACTAATAACTAATCACCCCAGTTGCCAAAATTGTTGACGACGAACGAAATCGATGTAGTGTACCATCCTCCATGTTCAGCGCAATAACACCTTGGCAGCTACCTGATAACAACCACTCGTATGACGAAATTGATTTTTAACATATGTAAACAAAATACTGTAGCACTAAATAAAATGAGCTTGGCAATTCCTGACCAGTACATATGTAAACCATAAAACTTACTTGAAGAGAAAAAACAAAGTTTAACATACCATCACTGCCCATGATAAGATCCAAAGCAAAATATTCCACGAAGAACTGCGTATTATGTTTCATAGCCTGACCATACAATGTATGTAACAATGCATGCCCAGTTCTATCAGCAGCACATGCACAACGATATGCTTGTCCCCCTGTAAAATACGAAGAAAGTTCAGGCGGATAGATTTCCCTTAGTATAATAATGACTCATATAATCAGTCGTGAATCATCATATCAACCTTTGCCGAAGTCGAGACTCTGACCACCAAATGCACGTTGGTATATCTTTCCCTCCTCAGTTCGAGAAAATGGTAAGCCATAATTCTCAAGCTCGATAACTGCTTTTGGTGCTTCTCTACACATATACTGGATAGCATCCTGATCACCTATAGAATGCAAAACCTTTGACACATTATTTTCCATAAAATAGAACATGAGCTTAACGATAAAAAAGCAGAAAAACATTGTCTGAAAATTAAATAATGTATGAGCACTAATACATGTGAACTGTACTTCATAGCTTTGATACGTTATACACGATCAATCACTAGTAAAAAGGGTTACCTAGCCAGTCACTTCCCTTGACTGTGTCATACATGTGCCACCTCCAGTCATCCTCAGTCATATTTCCTAATGCTGCATTTATACCACCCTGCATGCATTTAGAAGGTGCAAGTAAACTGAGATTTTATTACAACAATGAAATAATATAAACTTACTTGATAAAGAAAATTATATCAACCAAGTATAAATAACTCAACTTCGTTACTTTAAAAGAATATCAACTAAAAACTAAAATATACATGCACTGGGTAAAAGGACAACTATTTGATGTCCCTTATCTTGTGAAGAGCTGAAGATACTGGAACTAAACTACCCAACGATTCAATTCTTTCTTATCTTACGATCTTAACAAAACAACATAAAATTGACCAAATCTAAAGCTCAAAAGCCAATGTAAAATACTTTAACAAATCATTATAATTCGAGGAGATAATCATTGTGTGTAATACACTGATAATAACATGAATAGAACAGAATATGGTCCCAATGTATACCATACTTTTGAGCTGGTTATAAACAATTACCCAAAAAGTATATGAAAAATTGCAAGAGACACCAGTCATCCTTCATAAGTATGTTCATTATGTATCACCAGGTCACTTAGCACATTACAATAATATACATCCAGACCAGACAATCATAACAGTCCTTTTTCATGTTCCAAAAGCAAATGCAGACCACTTATTAGTAAAGCATTTGCAACTAAATAACCCCAACAGAAAAAAACTATCAAAAAGGTGCTCAAAGTCAAATATTCAAATTGTAACGTGAAAAGAAGTGTTGGAACCACAAGTCACAGTGATCAATAATCTTTTTCTTCATTATTTGTCTGAGCTTTAATGCTTATAAAGACTAAATAAAGTCCACTGTAAAAGAAGGTTTCTAGAATCACATGGAAACTACATTCTCAATATCAGCTTATGCACTAGATGTTGCAGAAGTTTTAACATCAATCCATCAAAAGATAAACAAAATCTTCAGGGAATACAGCCAATTAGTCTGAAATGACAACAAACCTGAGCTGCAACAGTGTGAGACCGTGTTGGAAACAGCTTGGTAATGCAAGCAGTATTAAATCCATGCTCAGATAACCCTATGGCAGCTCGAAGACCAGCACCTCCAGCTCCAACCACCACTGCATCGTACGTATGATCAACTATCGTATATGCTGATCGTCCCACATTCTATTTATGCACATCAAAAAACACAATCAAACACACACTCATCACACATATCAAACAAATTAAATCCTAAAAGTCTCGGTGTAGTAATCAATATATAAAAACAAAATCTATAAACACTCTGATAAACCAATTCGTCAATCAATTAAGCCAAAACCGAATGAATTAGAAACAACTAAGGGTAAAATACGATGCAGTAATCAAAATGAACAGAAAACGAAATAGCATGATTAGAATACAAACAAAAACTGAATGAATCACAAACAACTAAAGCAAAACTACGATACAGTAATTGAGTCAATACAGAATAGTCCCTGCATGATTAGAATACAAACAAAAACTGAATGAACTACAAAAGATTAGAGCAACTACGATGCAGTAACTGAATCAATACAAAAACGTCATTGCATGATTAGAATACAAACAAAAACTGAATGAATTACAAACAATTAGAGCTGAACTAATCAATACAATAACATAATTACATGAATAAGCTTATCTCCTAGATCCATTTCAGTTCCACAACAAACCCTAACTTTCGACCTTTTTACAAAAATTAACTATTATATAATAAAAAAGGATGTCGAAATAGATTACCGATTCAGAAGAGAATAATCTGTGCGAGAGAGATTCGCCGGCGGTGGATCGCCGGGAAGGAATGCGAAGACCACGTGACACGCACCGCCACATCTCTTTCTATCTGTATATGTATCAGTGTATATCTATCTATTTGTATCAATTATTGTATATTAATAAGCTTGTATTGGTTTTAAGAACGGTGATAGAAAGAGGAAGAGGGGGGGGGGGGGGGAAATGTGGCAGAAATTGGAGTGCTGTTTGGTAAAATGAAGAAGATGAACTACAGCAATTTGTTGAACATTATACCGGAATTGCCCCTGGTTTGTTTCTTTTAATCACGAAACTGCCATTACGGAGAAGAAAAAAATGAGCACTTGATGAGTTTGATGTCATAGAAATACATAGCTTCTTCTAAGGTTTCTTGTAGCTCCCAAGTTGTATTTTCGAGGGAATGGGAATTGGGAAGAACAAAAATTAAATCGTGTTTTCGAGTTTTTTAATTGGAAAGAAGAGAATGGAAATGGGAGGAGGATTTAGACATCTTTTCTCTCCAAACTTTCTCTCCAAAATTGGTAAGATTTGGAAGGATAGAAGAATATTAAAGCTATATCGTGTTACATCCTTTCATTTCTCTCCAACTTGGGAACACAAAACCTTGCAATTTCTTTTCTTTTATTTTCAACTCGGGAACGCAAAAGTGTTTTTCATATTCTTTTCTTTTCTATTGTTTTATATTCTCTTCTCATCTTTTTTTTCTATCAAAATCTCGGAAGCAGGACCGTAGTCTTGTAGAGTTAAAAAAGAGCTAATGAAATTAGTTACCTCAAATTATTATTAGCAGTTTGTTTTAATTGGGTATCATTTTTCTCAACATATTTAACGGTGAACCAATGATGGTGTTGTGTATTTTAGCCTAGTGGTAAGGGCAACCCATGATTTCTTAGAGGTCATGGGTTCGAATCCTGCCATGGGTATTATTTATCATAAAGGTATCTACCACCAATGAAGCGCATGGCTCACAACGTTAATGCTTAGTCGGTGCGAGTTTCGGCTCGGACGTTGTGGTATATGTGATGGAGGTGATTTACCTGGCGATGTTGGACCTTGTGGGGGGTTCGGTCGTGCTCCATTGAAATATGGAGCGGCTCCAGTGGGTGGCCCAAATACCCATTTTTTTTTCTTATCTTCGGTAGGTTAACTATGATGATGAGTTAATGTTAACATTGTAACATCCTCGACTCGGGCCTAGTAGAAATTCAGTATTTTCCTTTACCTTATTGTATTTAAATCGCATTTAGAAATAATTGGTATTATTTGGATAATTTAAATTAATAGGTCAAATGGTTAAATGACTTATTGTGATAAATAAATTATTACTTGTTTTAAATAAAGCTAGTTGACGGTATAATAAAACTTATTTCTCGCAAATGGTTTTTAGGTTCCAGACAATAGGTTTAGAACGGGTATAATTTTAATACCCATTTGTACTGCTTTTGATAAGTGAGTCGACCTAAATTGATCTCATTTTCTCATCTTCTTTCATACCTCAAGAACACACACATTTATACTTAGAAATCAAAGAAATCAATTACATTCAATCCTAAGGCTGTGATTTTGATTGTAACTACTGACTTCATCACCATCATCTCTTCATCATCACCATTGTAAGTGTATTCTCCATTTTCATGTATAAACTTGAGTTGATTGAAATTAGGTTAGATTACATGTGCATGTGAAGAATTTGAGGTTAGATGATGTTCGTTGTTGTTGTGTTATGTTTATAGATGATACTTGAGTTCAATTACTAGATAAATTCGTGTTTGGTGACTGATTGTGTGAAATTGGGGTTTTTGGTTCGAGCTGAAATGTGTTGCAGGTCTGATGCTCTGTTGCAAAACAGAGGAACGCGATCCAGCTCCAAGTGCCAGGATCGCGTTGCTATGTGTAACTGAGCTCAGTACGACTTGTCCTTTGAAACGCGATCCAGCTCCCAAGTGTCCGGGTCGCGTTAGTCAGTGTTAAACTTGAGTCGAGTTGATTTTGTTCATGTGAACGCGATCCAGCACCATAACCCGGATCGCGTTCGCAAGTGAAAAATGGTAACAGAATGTTTTGTACTGAGGAACGCGATCCAGCCACTCCTAACCGGATCGCGTTTGCATGTGATAAATTGACGAATTTGATAACTTGTGACTTGTGTGCTTATGTTATTTAACTAGTAATGAAAGTATAATATAAGCAATTATTTGACATTGTGTACATTATTAAATTGCAATAAATTGGATATGAGAATCTAATTCATATTTTGATTGTGTTCTCAGATAAACCGAAGACTCAATAAGATAAGACCATTGAGTGGAAACGGTGATCGTCAAGGGTGAGTGGATCTTAAACTTTCAGTCTAAGTTAGTTGTAACAACATGGTTACAATGGGTAAATTGGTTCATTGCAATAATTGCTTTAATATAATATTGCCATGACGATTATCTCTTGAACGGTTTATTGGTGTCCTATATGCTATGATAGTTTGGACTATTTGATTTGGTGAGGGTCAACTAATGTGTTGGGTTTGGCTACTGTTACTTGGACAACGTAATTGAATTTGTACATGTGTTGGGCACTGAAATTGCGTTGTATGTAGTATTAGTAACCAAACTATCGGTTTAACCACTGTTTGGCCTTCAGTTGGTTTAAGTGTTACTTGGGGGCCACCGCGGCATGAGGGTACTCCAAGGACCACCGATCCTTCTATGTTACTTGTGAAATGCTTGCTGTAGTAACTTGTTATGCTAAGTTAGATTGTGAGTTCTGGATCTATTCACTTAGCTTTGTGCTAATCCCACCTTTCAACTTCTTGCAGGTTTAGCTTGTGTATGTGGGTTTCTAGAAGTTTGGTTGAAGGGATGTTTGACACCGCTCTCTGATTGTGCTTGAAATATTTTGGGTTAAAACAATTATGTTATGGATTTTAATATAACACCTAAGTTTGTATTAATACTGTAATGATGAATTGGTATTAACTGTTGTATGTATTTTGGGTTGCACATTTTGAGATGTAATATACGCAATCTTTGTCGTATTGATTTTATCTACGCTTCCGTACAAAAAAAAAAAAAAATGCCTTGGTATTTTGGAGGGTGTTATAAATATGCTTGTTGACGTAGTGTAAAAATTCGAAGACATGACTATAATGTAGTGATTATGCCAAAACGGAGGCTTATGTTTGTTGGTCAGTTCTTCTATATGATATGTTTTTAAATTTTAAATTAAGATCATTCACTAGGGGGTGTGTTTAGCAACAATGAGCTGGAGCTAGGACTGGAGTTGAGGTTGAGACTTCTATTCAAAAGCCACTTCAAAAAACTTCTTGTTTAAGGACTTCTAGAGGCTTATTTTTCAAGAAACCCCATTTTTTGTGTTGGCAAACAGGGCTTGTTAAAATTAGAAGCTCAAGACTCTAAAAGCCCTAGAAGCCCCTCTTCCAAACACACCTTAGATGTGATGTCTTAGTTTCTGTATCTTTTATTTAAACTTTCACGTTCGAGAAGCGTTTTTCCTCATGTCACCGGAAGGGACTGACATCAAATTCAACGTGAGTTTGCAGGGGTTATTTATAATAATTTTCCGTACTCCTAAAACTGTAATTTTTAAAATCACCACAATCCTTCTTTTTGTTATTTTTAAAAAGCAAGCATACCAATAATTTACTGTAGTTTGTAGAAGTTTTTATATCAATACTTCATAGTCTCATACCCAATTTTAATAAGACCTTAATTATTTGTACAAAGTCCACACTAAAATAAATATTTTACTTTTTGAGAATTCATAGATCTAAGATTTGACACCTTCTGT
Organism: Helichrysum umbraculigerum; assembly: GCA_949592205.1. NCBI lineage: Eukaryota > Viridiplantae > Streptophyta > Magnoliopsida > Asterales > Asteraceae > Helichrysum > Helichrysum umbraculigerum. Next base: position 16,426,146 of record CATIUR010000007.1, on the reverse strand, counting down.
ATACGTACACATTCTGGTAACACTAAACAAAAGACATGGATAATGATATCATCTCTATTGCACTTTTATTAAGTTAAAAAAAAAATATGTGTGTTTTCTAGGTGGCATGTATTCTACAACTCGAATAATCAATTTATTTGTATTTTTTATTCATAATAAAGGTAACTTTGTACCCTTTTCTCTTCACAAGTACCCATAGCATAAACACAACTTTCACAAAATCAATAGTCAAGCTCCAACTTTAACTCGAACTCTTCCCCTATCAACAAAGACAGACCCGAGACCCGAGCCATAACGAACCCTCCACCATCACCACCAACATCCACTCGTACTTTTGCGCTTGCATTTGAACACAACACACAACCACTTACACTTGAACCATTTTCCAACCCAATAAATGTCACCTTTTCAATTATCCACTTTTGACTCAATGCAAATCCTGGATTCTCGACTTGTGATCTCAATGTCACTTTTTTACCCACAACTTGGCTCGAAAATGTCACCAATGTCGACTTCCCAAACTCAATTTCCTCCCCATCATCTAAATAAACCTCACCTGTACTATTCTTGCTCCTGTTAACCACAACGAGTATGTTAAATGGTGTCTTTCTAGCTGTTTTTGTAGTCAAAGCGTCATTTTGTAAAACTAATATGTTCCCTTCACGAATATGAACGTTTATATGATCAGGTGGTGCGTTGAGCTTAACATAAGTACCCGAGTTAACACTGACTGAATTGGAATAGTTGAATAGATCAAACCAGTTCCCGGATGGGAAGTATGCATCAACTGAGACTGTTTTTGGGGTTAAAACAGGCGATATTAATATGCCTCTGCCTAGAAGAAATTGAGTGCTGATGTTGTAAGTGTTGGTGTCATGAGGAAATGAGAAGAACAGAGGTCGGGCGATGGGAGTCCCTTTCAAATGTGCTTTGTACATTAATGTGTACAGGTAGGGGAGCATTTGGTAACGTAGTTTAAGTACCTTTTGAGATGTTGCAGCTACTGAATCCCATAGGTAGAGTTCTTGTCGTGTGCTTGCTTTCTCGGCGTGGTCCCTTGCAAAAGGATAAAAAGCACCTAACTGTGATTCAAACAAGTAGATGAGATCAACTATACTCATAAAGATACTGTTAGCATATGTATGTACATGTATTAGTATATTATGTTAACAGATACTAGTAGTTTGTATGCTATATACAGTGAAGATAAAAGATGTCAATCCTGACCTATTTACTTATGAACTTGATTCATGTTATATTTTTCCGAAACATATGAAATGGGTCAAAGTGTAAATAATGTATTCTTACTGCATACAACCACCAAAATCATGTTTTTTTTTGTTTTTTTTTTCTTTTTCAAATTAGTCATACAATATTAGATATAAAATATAATTTGTAGTTGTATATTAATCCTACACAAAAATAGTTGACAAAAGTAGTTTGGGTCAACCAAATCCAGCCCATTTTGACGAAATAACACAAAATACCACTTTTAACGCGTTGCACAATCCAACTGACCCGCCCATCTTACCACATGTAAAGTCCTGAGAGCAAATAACACCATTATACCACTGACGGCTGATTCTTACATGGAACAGTGAGAATACACTACGGGTGCAATTTTCAATGGCCATAAATTATAATCAGACTATATAGTTAGGAGGCTTTCAATGGCCTTTTGGCAATTTGGCCCCACCGTTCTGTATTGTAGGCCTATAAACTTATAAAGCATTCTTTATTTACCATTTAACTCCACTTTAGTGTTGTGTGCCTGTGTGGTTCCATCTTACCTAACAACATCATATTTTGAAATACTTTTGTTCTTTCAAATATTAGTTCATGTCAAAAGGGGTTCATAATCTATACCTGAATCCATCTCTGGCATAGTTCTTCAGTAGTATTTCCAGAAAATCCACAAATATCAGCACCAACCATTGGAATTCCGAATAACCCCGAATTCAATATGCTGGGAATGGAATATGCCAAATCATCCCATGTGGCAGCATTGTCCCCAGTCCAATGTGCTGTAAATACCCCGGACCCCACAAATGTCGATCTAGAAAGTATGAATGGTCGTTTACTCGTTATTTTTATCAATGCTTTTTTTGTTGCTCTGGCTTCCAAAAAGCCATACAAGTTATGGGCATCATATGCGGTGATATTTCCAAAATGCAGAGAACTTGCAGGCACCGTTTTATTATTGATAGGCATTTGGACACCGGAATTGTTTATTTTATAAGGAGGGTTATCAAGTTTAGAAGATGGAAATGGTGGGGAAGATATGAAATTTGATTCTTCGTTCATGTCAAGCCAAATGCCATCAAAGGGTAGCAGATCATGAAACCTTTTGATCTCATCGCCCCAAAAGGTTGCTCCTTTTGGATTCAAAAAGTCCGGGAAATTAACAATACCAGGCCAAACCTCACCTAAATAAGGTATACCGTCACGCTTTATGTAGATATCAGCTTGCAGTCCCCTAATGTAAGTTTCATACGTCATGTTCACACTGATACCTACACATAAGAAGGACCAATATTCTTGAAATTAAAAATTGACAACAATTGAATTGTATATATGAAAAATAATTAGGTATGGTGAATGATAAAGTTCATCACCTGGATCTAGTATGAGCACATATCTCTGACCATTTTGGTGAATATTTTGAATAAATGCTGACATTTTTGACAATGGAAAATTGATGGGGTCTAATGTGAAATCTTTATACGCATCCATATAGTCTATATCTGTCCAAATAACCTCCAGGGGGATCTTGGCTTTAGCATAGCCAGCAACAACTCCCTCAAGATCAGCAACATCTTTGTAGCCATATCGACACTGATGGAACCCTATACATTACCCATAAGCAATAATGAACATTAACTTTGTATAGAATCGTACATATGATTAGATATTTAAGTTATTACGGTTCAATTCACATTTAGGCAAATGGGAGGGTCAAGTAATTCTTCTAAAAGGGGAGTTGATCCATGACCATCTATGTTTGACTTTCTTTTTTTACTTCAAGTAGATACTCCATAGATGATACATAGGCATATGTGTCTTGATAAAGTATAAAACATTTAGAAAACTAAGTAGCAAACTTCTTTACAAAAAAATACTTCCTTAATTAAGCTATCTATATATTACTCGCTACGTCCCAAATTAATTGTGCTCTGAACAAGATGCACACAATTATATTAATGTGCGATCATTGCACTTTTAGGTATGCCAAATGTCCATTTTCCCTTACAAAGATTCTTTTGACAAAATAAAGAAAAAAAGTGGACAATTAATCTGGTAACAGTATATTGCTTATTAGAACCCATTTATCCAAAAACTCCGAACTGTTCAGATGTGTTTAAAAGACTCAATAAGAACACGATTTGTGTATTGTTGGTGTAAATAGCAAAAGAACTCACCAAAGGACCAGTAAGGCATGGGAGCCGGCCTGCCGATGAACTGAGTATACTGATCCATAATTAACTCGGGCGATGGCCCAGCAAAAAAATAGAAATCAAAAACACCACCAATCACCTTATACGTTATACTATCACCATCATACACAACATCCATTCCATTACTATTAAGCAACAACACAGCATGAGTTGTACCCGCCAAAACCTTATTATAACCATCATTTTGTGGCGATCTAACATCCATATAAAACGGATGTGATCCATATAAATTAAGATCAGGATTCGCACTTCCAATATCAGCATTCCAAAGTGTAAGTGTCTGATTACGTGTTAACTTAAATGTACGCTTAGTATGCTCTCCAAAACCGTATATAGATGACTGATCATGAGATGGAAGTGAAGATGTTAGTTGGAGGTATTGATCCTTGAAAATTAAAAGAGTGTTTGAGGTATCGAATAGTGTATCTCCATTTGAATGACGAGTGACTGTGAAACCGAATTGAGTTGTGGTCTTATTGTGGAGGGTTAGGATGAGGTCTGAGGTGGGATCAGACAGAACAAGGTTGTTAGAAGGAGTAATTTGTCGGTTGGGTTTTGGCATAAAAGTTTGTTGTGATTGTTGACGTGGAAGAATGTCGGTTGGGATTTCCCATCTTTGGTGATTAGCATCAGTGATTCGAATCCTTAATCGATCAGCTGTTTCAAAGCTTTACAAGAATCATAGATGTAGACAAATTAAGAAATTAATGTAATCAACACATACAAAAGCAAATAACAACTCATTTAGTAAGACAAACAGTAGACAAGTGAGAATTTGAAAATGCTTTTGAGCAATTTTTGATGAATCAACTTTTTTTTTTTTTTTTTTTTTTTTTTCTTTTCAATTTACATGGGGACTATTAATATAATTTTTTTGTATTTTTGTGAAACTTTGGTTCATCGATAGTTCAAAATGGACTAATAATATTGGTGAACCAAAGTTTCAAAAAATGGAGTATTAAAATAACTTATAGAAGTTAGAAACGACGGGTGAAGAAAACGCAAAAGCACATAAACGATTTAAATAATTTAACCTTTTAACTAAGAACACATAACAGTCTTTTATTGAGAGCAAGTTGGTCTCAATAAAAGTAGGTTTCTTTGAACTCTACTCAATTAAATCTGTTTGAAACACTTGAACTTTGTTCACAGACTTCCCATATATCCTAGCTAATAACATTCAAACAAACTACTTATATCCTTATCATTAACATTAACTAATACACAAACTACACACTTGCTCAGTAAACAAATTAATTATACACCATACCTTGCAAATAGCCGGAGCTCATCAATGTCAGGTCCAAACACAGAAGACTTGTTATTAAGCTGAAGATCAGCAACCAACGATTTTCCCGACGAACCGATGCTAATCGATCGTAAAGAGTAGCCGTATCCAACCGGTTCAGCGATGGTTTTTCGATTAATCGAAAGTAGTAATAGTAGTAGTAACTGTAAGAGTAATGGTATAGCTGGTTTTAACTCCATTCTTACCAGTTTAGTTTCATAGAAATCATAGGGATCTATGTGGCACACTTGTATATTTGTGAAGATGTTACTTTATTGGTTTTTGCAAAAAAATCAACATAAGAGTCCAGTCAAAGTCTATGTCCACCACTCATTGGTCGGTGTTTTTAAATGCTTGATTTTGTTTGGATAACGAACGTGTTACATGAGCCGTCCAAGCGATGGAACTCATTTTTACTAATCATTTGTAAAATTCTTTTAAAGATTCACTAGTTTAATTAAATGAGAATGGAAAAGTTTGTGATAATGAAATAAACAATAAGAATGCGTCATATGTCATAAAAATTATTTTCTATACGTTTTAAAAAATCAAATATCTCACAAACGGTGAGTCAAAAAATTATAAAAATTACACCATAAAATCAGCATTTTTTTCTCTTCGATTTGCCATCTCACAAGGTATACTTTCGACGACTTTTTTATTTTTGTTTTACAAATTGTACAAAATTAGTAACACATGTATTACTAGCTGGTATCACATGTGTTACTCGCTGGTATCACATGTGTTACCCGCTGGTAACACATGTGTTAGTTGTTTTCAAAACTCACCGAAAAACGAAATAAAAAGTTCGTCGAAAGTATACCTAGTTACATCTCTATTCGAAGAGAAGAAAATGTTGATTTTTATTGTGCAATTTTTGTGAATTTTCGACTTACTGTTTGGGAGATATTAATTTTTAAAAACGTGGAGGAAATAGGCTTTAGTGAGACGTGACATATTCCTATTGGTTCACTCATTCTCAGAAGAAGTTTCTATAATCATTTGAACCTCACTCTTAAAAGAGACAAGAAATATTTCATACCTTAAATTTTGATATTGTAGATGACACATACCAATCTTTTAATTTTCTTCTCTCGTTTTTCTACTGAATTTGAATCTTCCGTGTTCGAACTTGAACATGACATGATCCCAATCTTTCTTACTTAAGAGGCCTATTTGCATGAATCGATCCCAAATAGTTCACCTCAATCACCTACGACGAATTCTAACAAAAGTCACACGTTAAATTTATTTTTAAATAATAGTTATCATTTAAAGTCTTAATCACCGACAAATTATGCATACTATTAGCTTAATTATAAATACCTTTTCAATCCTATAAACTCTTTGCCCCTAATTCTAATATTCTATTATATATATATAGGAATGGAATCCTGTGAAAAACAAGGAGATAAAAAAAACGGTGAAAACAGATCTCAACCCTTGATCTAATCTACCATATATATATATATATATATATATATATATAAGGGGTGAAGATAAAAAAAACCGGTGAAAACACTTTTTCCTTCACATTTTTTTTAAGTTGTGAACTTTTTTTTTTCTGAAGTAAACCAAAAAAATTAAGGTTCACACAAAAAAATATATTTTTTGTGGAAAAAAATAAAATAAAGTAAAATCCGAAAATCAAAACAAAAAATTTAAGGTTCACAATTGAAAAACTTAAAAACTTTCTGTGAACCCAAAACAAAAAAGTCTGGTTCACAATTGAAAAAATTAAAAATTTACTGTGAACAAAAAAAAAATAAGGTTCACAGTTGAAAAAAAAAGTTTACAATTGATAAAGTTAAAAACTTTCCGTGAACCCACAAAAATTAAGGTTCACAGTTGAAAAAAAAAAGGTTCACAACTGAAAAGGTTAAAAACTTTTTGTGAAACTTAAAAAAAAATTAAGGTTCACAGTTGAAATAGTTAAAAACTTTCCGTGAACCCAAAAAAACTTAAGGTTCACAGTTGAAAAAAAAGGTTCACAATTGAAAAAGTTAAAAACTTTCCGTGAAACTAAAAAAAAAAAAATTTAAGGTTCACAGTTGAAAAAGTTAAAAACTTTCCGTGAACCCAAAAAACCTTAAGGTTCACAGTTGAAAAAAAAAAGATTCACAATTGAAAAAGTTGAAAACTTTACCTGAACAAAAAAAAAAAAGGTTCACAGTTGAAAAAAAAAGTTCACAATTGAAAAGGTTAAAAACTAGCCGTGAACTAAAAAAAAATTAAGGTTCACAGTTGAAAAAATTAAAAACTTTTTGTGAACCAAAAAATAAAAATAAAATTAAAGTTCACAATAAAAAAAAACTTTAAAAATTTCGTGAAAAAATTTATAAAATAATTTATTTGAATAAAATAAGGTTCTAAATTAAAAATGTTAAAAACTTTGTGTGAAGCAAAAAAAAGATAATTAAAGGTTCACGCCGAAAATTTTATGTGAAACAAAAAAAATATAAGGGTTCACAAAAAAATTCATATGTGAAGTAAAAAAGAATAAAGGTTCATAACTTAAAAAAATTGTGAATCAAAAAGTGTTTTCACCGTTTTTTTTATCCCCACCCCTTTATATATATATATATATATATATATATATATATATATATATATGTTAGATTAGATGGAGGGTTGATATTTGTTTTCACTGGGGTTTTTTATCTCCTTGTTTTCACAAGAACTCATCCATATATATATATATATATATATATATATATATATATATATATATAGGTGGAGGTTCATATGAGAACCAACTAAAAGTTGAGAACCTTGAGAACCACTACATTACATGCTTGTTCACATGTGATTTAACTTCATTCACATGTGAACATTGATTTATGTTAGATTTGTAAAGAAAAAAATTAAAAAAACCCTAAATTATAGCGAAAAACACAAAAAACAAATATATGTTCACATTTGATGATAATGTGAACAAATCATGTAAAAAGTGTTTTAAGACGTGATTTTTGAATTTTTTTCTTTACCAATCTAACCGAAATCAATGTTCACATGTGAATGAAGTTAATCACATGTGAACAAGCATGTAATCTAGTGGTTCTCAAGGTTCTCAACTTTTAGTTGGTTCTCATTTGATATATATATATATATATATATATATATATATATATATATATATATATATATATATATATATATATATAAGTAGTATAAGATATATATATATTTATAAGTAGTATAAGATATAGTAGTATAAGATATATATATATATATATATTTATAAGCAGTATAAGATATATATATATATATATATATTGTCTCACCCCCAAATTATGATGCGGAAGCGGTTCGGGTCGAGGCGCGACTAATCAATAATCATAGCACATAAGATATAATGAACGACTCTATATGCGTCGTTTTACAACTTGTATTGATAAAATCAAAGTTTACATCAAAAATATAGTTACATTAGCTTGGTTGAAATTGAGAGATTTAAATACATAATTAATCTATACAAAATATAATAATGCAGCTAAATCTCTGATTGTTTGCATGCTGACTCGAGCTAATTGATCCTGATTGAGCAGTCCAACCTACTGCTGATTACCTGTGATACATGCTAAAATGGGTCAGCGAAACGCTGGTGAGCTCACAGGTTTGTATGTCAACACATAATTGTATGAACCGCAAGATTTATAATTGAATTTAAAATGCAATTAAGCAAAATAAAAGTTATACAGCCATGAGCACATAGTCTGAGCTTAACTTGAGTTGTCAGGTCCAATTAAGGAAACCCAACTGAGGTTGCCTCCTACGAGTGCCTAATCTACACTCGTCTTCCCAAATGCTAATACGTCCGTTTGACCAGTTAGTGCGTGCTAACCCGGACGAGGATTGTCAATCCTATATGATATCATATACTAACATTCACGCTACAAATGTATTACCAGACTATGCTATGGAGGGCTTTAGTGATTAGTTGAAAACAACTCATGTAGTATTTGATTGTTTTGTACTTGCGTTCAACATGTAAATAAAACGTGCAATGTAATCACACCCCTGCTTGAAAAACAGTAAAATAGGGGCCATGAGACTCACCTGAGCCTTGAGTGTTTATCGAAATAACTTGAATTGATTAGCTGTGAATTGATGTCCGAAGACTTGTAACCTGAGGGCGTCCAATACGCGCGATGGTTATTAATTGAATAGGTATCTTAAAAGACTACCTTTGTAGTTGTTCGTTCAACTAAAATGTCCAAATTATCCCCATTTGGTTGATTGACTTGCCCAAATTACTACGATTTGGTTGGTTAACTTGAGTTTAGAAGATGTGTACGGCCCGTTGGTGATTGTTTGTAATAATAATTTTCAACATTATTATTTTGATTTTTGAAGTATTGTACTTAAAATGTACAAACTTTTAGGTGACGGGGGTCCGGGGGCAGCGCCCTTGGTTAGCGGGGTTCCAGGGGTGGTAACCCCTGGCAGGGTCCAAGGGGATGGCCCCTGGTTGGGGTCGAGATGCCAAGTCAGCTCGAAAAATTTTTATTTCTACTAAATTGCTTTGGTGAAAAACGCATCTGGACTTGAATTTGGGTGAAATCAAGTGATAAAATTTTAGGTCTCGACACTTAGTAAAAATGAGTTGTAAACATTCTGTTTTCAGCGTCACTTATAGCGACACTCAAGGGTTTAGGCGACACTTAGGAAGTGTCGCATGAAATGACGGATTCTGATCTAATGGCGTCACTTGTTCAAGTGACGCATAGAGGGCGACACTTAAGGAAGTGTCGGTTGTAAGTGTCAGTATAAAGGTCATGAGTCACTAAGGTTAGTGACGGATGAAATCTGTTCTCGATTATAGGCGTCACTTAGACAAGTGACGCTAGAAGTGTCGGTTTTGAGTGACGGATATTGAATTTGCGACACTTAGGCAAGTGTCGGGAAAAAGGGGTTTTATGCGGCACTTAGGCAAGTGACGCAAAATTAGGGCTTTTAGCGACACTCAATGCGTCACTTAAGTGACGCACGAAGTGACGCTATACTGCAGTCGTCATTGCGACACTTAAGGCGGTTGACGGATTTTTGAGCCAAAAACGAGTTTTCCGGTCATAGTTTGGTCCGATTCTTTTACCCAACCCATATATGGACATTAATAACTTATATAAACAACAAATATGTAAAAATGAGTGAAATTGGAGAGTTTCGGGTTTTTGTCGGAAACTTACGCGGCGTCGAATCAAAATTCCGAAAAGATGAAGTTGTAGATCGTAGCGTGGTGGTTCCTTTTCTCAAAAAATCTTGATGATCTGAGTGCGTTTGGTGGTGTTATTTTACGATTTAAGGTGATGGTGGTTTGGTTTGAGTTAGAGAGAAAAGAAAGAGAGAGAAAGAAGAGATGGAAAGATGATGATGAAAGTGAGGTGGTGGGGAGGGGATCCCTCCCTTTGTTGGCCGGTTGGGTAGGGCCCACGGGTGTGGGCTTCCCCCATTTTTCGTTCCCTGCTTTTGTGCTCCGCGCGGTGTTCGTTTTCCGATTCGTTTAAACGTTAATTAATTATTTTAGACGTTCAAATACGCGTTTTACAATATGAATAATTACCCAATATTTTGTTGAAGTATTTTATAAAATACTCTATACTTGAGTTATAAAATATAACTTATTATTGTTTTAAATTGTTTGCGCGTTTAATATTTTAATCGCGTGACCATTGAATTGTATGATTCGGAATGAATACGAAATATTATAAAAATAATGTTTTGGATATAATTGTGTCATTAAATAATATCGTATTATTTAATAAAGTTGTTCACCAACGTCCGTATTAATTGAACCGAAATACATTCGATTTGAAACTCGTACGATTTAATCAAATCGCATACTTGTATATATTCAACAATATATATATATTGATACATTAATTAGCCTAACACAGAACTAATTACATGTATTACACTTGATTAGGCCCTAATTAATAGTCCTAATTTGACGGGTGTCACATACACACACATATGTATATATATATATATAGGGGGGATCAAGAGGGAGGTAAAAAAATAGGGGAAGGAGGGAAGCTATTCTCAGCCACACATTCTAGTCAACTCAAAAGTCAACGCGGTGGCATTTTTGTAAATAACTTGAAATCATCTCCTAGCACGTTAACATGTATTTCAAAAGCATGTAAATCAAATTACAATTTAATATACATAAACATTCATTTATCATGAATATTAACTTATATATGTTATTTATATTAATGAATATCATAATTTAACATTCAGTACTGTATAATAATATATATTAGTTAAGATTCATCTTTAAAAAAGTTAACATCTTAATTTTTTTTTTTTAGTTTTTAAGATTCACTGGTGATGAATGTTAGCTTATATGTGTTATTGACAATGATGAACACTTTAACATATATTTACAATGCATATTAAATAATACATGCATGGTATTATACACAATGATAATAATAACATTCATTTACGATGAATGTAACTAATATAGATTATTGTACACTAATGAATGTTATGTTATCACATTCAATTATGTGTAATAACATATATACGTTCATATTCATCATAAATGAATTTTTAGAACTATGAAGTTGTAATTTTGATAACATGCTTTTCAGATGAATGTTAACGTTCTGGGAATTTTTTAAGTTTGTGAAATTTGATTGTTATGACGACCATAATTCGATTAATTACTCGTTTATATGTTTTTTTACAAAGAAATTCGTTTAATTCTATTGTTTTCATCACCAAATCAAAATTTTCTCAAAAAACTCAAAAGTTACACCAAATTCATAATTTTGGATGAATCCGAATTATGACGAATTAAAGATGTGTATGAATGTGTTTGATGGATTCGGAGATTTACAATGTTTTTGATTAAAGAATCATTGAAATTCATGTTTTAATTTTAGATTGTTAGGCAAAAATTGAGAAAATGGGTATTGTAGAAGATGTGAGAAAATAAGTGGTTGTGGTTTACTTCCCTCCTTCCCCCAATTTAAGAGCTTCCCTCTTGATCCTTCCACTATATATATATATATATATATATATATATATATATATATATATATATATATATATATATGTATATATAGGGTGCAGATCAAATAGAATAAACCTTATAGTAGAATAAATAGAATAAAATATTAGTTTGACAATATTAATATGGGTCAAGGGGTGCTATAGATATTTTACCCAAATATTTAATAACCTAATCAAGTCTACCCTCCCCCCCTTTTTAGCTGGCACGTTCATCTCCCCCCAAACCCACTCTCTCACTCTCCCTCAAACATTACATGTTGCTCCTTCTCGCTATCTCCAATCGGATTGAACAAAGACTATTGTGTTTACAACAACTCATCCACCGGGAGCCAACAATCGAGCATAAGCACTGGCCAATAGCCCGACCACAACAACTGCTGGCCAACTGCCATTAAACCACCTTTGAAATGCTTAAAATCAGAATGTTCCCTATATCTGTACCTAATTCCGATCACGTGTCCGTTAGATTGCTAAAGCATTTTTGGCATAAGGCTATTCACTTTCATTGTGAATCAATCTTCCCTGCAGTGCATCAGGTGTTTGCGATGTGCATCAGCTTTTCCAACGTGCATCAATCTGCCCATTGTGCATCAGTGTTCAGTTTTTCGGCATGCAACAATTTTTTCGGTGTGCAACAGTTTTTCCGGTGTGCATCAGTGTTCAGTTTTCCAACGTGCATCATTAGTCTGCCCATTGTGCATCAGTGTTCAGTTCTCCGGCGTGCATCAGTCTTTCCAGTGTGCATCAGTCTTTCCGGCATGCGTATGGTTTTTATATCATGTGTATGAAATGGCATCAAACATGTATAATTTTATAGTTAGTTGTGTTGGCCGTATGGTTTTGTATCAGATCGTAATTACCATCTTTTTTTGTGCATCAAAAAATATATTAAATAAAAGATGTGAATCATAAACCAAAAAGGTATAATGTCCCTTTTACCCTTCAAGGTATAATGAGCTGTAAAGTTTTACTAAAAAAACTGCCGTGATCAGATCTTAATCTAATGGTTAGTATTCTATTTTATTTATTCTACCAAAACAACTATTTCACAATAACCCCCCTATATATATATATATATATATATATATATATATATATATATATATATATATATATATATATATATATATATATATATATTGAGGTGAGTTCTTTTAAGAATACAAAAAAATTAGAGAATGAGAGAACCAATAAGATTGCTCCATTTGTCTACAATCCATAAATTATAAAAATTATATATTCGGAACCAACGTCTTTTTCTCTTCGATTAGAGATGTCATAAGCTATACTTTCGATGAATTTTGTTTTCTTCATTTTTTTACCCAATTCTACAATATAATCACATGTGATTTATGATGAAAAATAAAAAATTTGTTCACGATTAGTTATTCATGGTATATGTTATTTAACACGTGATTACAACTTAATATCCATCCACATTAATAGTTATAAAAAAAATTAAAAATTGCATTAGTTTTCATTAAAAATCACATGTGATTGTTGTTTGTACATTTAATCACATGTGATTTATTATATAATCACATATGATTTTGTGTGACACCCGCCAGATTAGGACTAGTGAATAGTACCTAATCCCCTCTAATACATGTGATTAGTTCCTAGATTAGGCTAATTAATGTATCATTATATATATTGTTGAATATATATCTCTATGCGATTTGATTTAAATCGTACACATTTCAAATCGAATGTAATTCGATACAATTTTTACGGATATTGGTGAACAAATTTATTAAATAATATAACATTATTTAATAACACTCTTATATATCATAAACATTATGTTGATAATATTTCGCAATTATATCGTGTCATACAAATAACTTAAACGCAACAAAAATGCTCGACTAGCGCCCTGCAAACCAAAGTTATATTTTTATAACTCATTTAAAAGTATTTTGATAAATACTTCAACTAAAATATCGAATAATCATTCGTATTTTTAACCACGCAAATAAACGCGTATAATATTATTTAAACGTTTAAACGATCGGGGAAACGAACACCGCACGGAGCGCAAATACAGTGGAACGAAAAATTGGTGAGGCCACACTTTGGTGACCCCACCATAACTGGCCATGAGGCCATACCCCCACCAACACCCTCATTTGTTCACTCTTTCACTCAAACCCAACACACACACTCAACCTCACCAAACAAAACTCTCTCATTCCACACACTACCACCACCGCCGCCGGTTTCACCACCAAAAACCACCATCAAACTTCACTTAATTACCTCACTCATTTGGAGAAAAAGGATCACGAGAACAAGAGCTGCGCAGCCATCTTTTCGGATTTCTCTCGCGTCGATTTGTAAGAATTCTGACACTTTCAAAAACTCTTGCATTTAGTTTATTTTGCTTGTATGTTGTTGATCTAGCTTTGTAATGTCCAAATATGTGTTAAAAACTTGATTTCAAAACATTGTCGGAAAATGTCGGTTTTGATCATTTTAAGAAAATGCCACCTCGAAACACTCCCGAAACAAACTAATAATTTTTATGGACTATAGAAACCATCTTAAGACTTGTGTAAAAGTTTCGGACCCAACCAAAGTCGTTTAACCCCTTTTCCGACACTGCGACACCTGATCAGCGACTTATGTCGCAGAGGCTCTGGGCCATCTGCGACATAAGACCTAATGTCGCACCCTTAAGCCTCAGCTAGAACCAGCGACGTAAACCTTTATGTCGCAGAACCATCAGCGACTATGAACTAGCGACACGAGACCCTATGTCGCAACCAGATTACAATGTCGAAGTAGCGACACAACACTTTATGTCGCATTAAATTGCGGATGTCGCACATAGCGACACAAAGACCTATGTCACAGTCATGACTTGCGACACAACAGCCTTATGTCGCACAAACCAGAACCTTGAAAACTCAGTTTTTACTAAGTGTCAAGACCTGGAATTTTATCACTTAACGATGATCGAATTCAGAATTTAAATGCGTTTTTCACTAAAGTAATATAGTAGAAATAAAAAATTTTCGAGCTGATCTGGCATCTCGACCCCAGCCAGGGGTTGCCACCCTTGGAACCCCGCTAACCAAGGGCGCTGCCCCCGGACCACCGTCACCTAAAGTTGTTAATAATTTATAAGTATAACGCTTCAACATCATAATAATAATACTTTAGAATTATTATTACAAACAATCACTAACGGGCCATACACGTTTTTAAAACTCAAACAAATCAACCAAATCCTAGTCATTTGAACAAGATAATCAACCAAGTCGTAGTCATTTGGACATTCTAGTTGGACGAACAACTACAAAGGTAATCTTTAAAGATACGTACTCACGTTTATAACCATCGCGCGTATTGGACGCCCACAAGTTACAAGTCTTCGGACATCACTGCTTGACTAATCAACTCACGTTTATTTAGATAAACACTCAAGACTCAGGTGAGTCTCATGGCCCCTATTTTACTGTTTTCTCAGGGGTGTGATATATTGCTCGATTTATTTACAATATGAATGCAAGTACAAAACTAAACTGATACTACATGAGTTTTCACAACTAATCATTTTAAAGTCCTCTACAACATAGTTTTGTAATACTGCTGTAGCGTGAATACTAGTGTATGGTACCATATAGGATTGACAATCCTCTTTCGGGTTAGCACGCACTAACTGGGTAAATGGACGCATTAGTATTTGTTCAGGCGAGTGTAGATTAGGCACTCGTAGGAGGCACCTCGATCGGAATCCTTAAATGTGGATCTGACAACTCAAGTTAAGATTAGACTATGTGCTCATGGCTGTATACTCTCTTTTATTTTGCTGTTGCAACTTAAATACAATTAAAATCTTGCGGTTCATACAATATGTTTTGACATACAAACCTGTGAGCTCACCAGCTTTTAGCTGACCAGTTTTAGCATGTATCACAGGTACTCAGCAGTAGGTTGGACTGCCCATCAGGATTCATTAGCTCGAGTCAGCATTCAATCAATCAGAGATTTAGTTGCATTATTATATTTTGTATAAAGTAATTATGTAATGTAAATCTCTCAATTCAGAAACTGGGCTAATGTAAACTATACTTTTGATGTAACTTTGGTTTAATCAATACATATGTAAAACGACGCATATGGTGGTCATTCATTATATCTTTGTGCTGTGATTACCGTATTTGGTAGCGCCCCGACCCGAACCGCTTCCGCATCATGAATTTGTGGGTGCGACATTTTGTGTACAATCACATATGATTTTCATCTATAAGCTGATATTTGATGAGAAATTTACTGATATATGATAATTCGTATATGATTTCAACTTGATTTTTACTTAGTTATATAACTATAGTCAATGATTTGAAAATTTGTATTTTATTACTCTTTTATCACATGTGATTGATACTTTGATATTCCATCGCATGTGATTGCAACTTAGTTATTCATGTTTTAATCTCCTTAAATCATCAATGATTTGAATTGAAAGTTTATCGAACATATAAGCGGGTGTGATTTTTTTAGTGTTAAATCACATGTAATTTCACATTAAAACCCAATAAAAATGAAAAAAAAACTTTATCGAAAGTATATCTTGTTAGATCTAGAATCGAAGAGAAAAATACGCTGATTCCGAATATGTAATTTTTATAATTTATAGACATACGGTTTGTGAGATATTTAACTTAGAAAAAAAAAGGTGAAAATGAGTTTTTGAAATGAAACAATCCTATTGGTTCCTCCATTCTTCATTTTTTTACCATTCTTTTTTGAACTTTCCTCTCTCTCTCTCTCTCTCTCTCTCTCTCTCTCTATATATATATATATATATATATATATATATGTACATATATATATGTATATATATGTATATGTACATATATATGTACATATACATATATATACATATATATATGTACATATATATATATATATATATATATATATATATATGTACATATATATGTACATACATATATATATATATATATATGTATATCTATATGTATATAGATATATATGTATGTACATATATACATATAGATGTACATATATATATATATATATATATATATGTATATATATATATATATATATATATATATATGTACATATATATATGTATATAGATATATGTACATATATATGTACATATATATACATATATATATATATATATGTACATATATACATACATATATATATATATATATGTATATAGATATATGTATATATATGTACATATATCTATATACATACATATATATATATATATATATATATAGATATATATATATATATATATATATAGATATACATATATACATATATATATGTACATATATATACATATATATGTACATACATATATATACATATATATATATATATGTACATATATATGTATATATGTACATACATATATACATATATATATATATATGTATATATATATGTAGATATATGTATATATATATACATATATCTACATATATATATACATATATATATATATATGTATATATGTATGTACATATATACATATATATGTACATATATATATATATATGTATATATATGTATGTACATATATACATATATATATACATATATATGTACATATATGTGACACCCCCAAAATTATGCTTTGCGGAAGCGAGTTTTGGATGTCACTAATCAAATATCAAACACCAAGATTAAAAGCAAACGACTCTAAATGAGACGTTATAGAAAATATATTACATTACATAAGTTTTCAAAAGTAGTACAAAGTTTAAGTCATAAGTTTGAAACATAGTAGTGAGTTCGCAAATTGATTTCAGAAGATTTTAATACATAACCATTATACAAAATATAATGCAAGAAAATCTTCATGTCTAAATGGATGCATGCGACTCGTGATAGTTAGCTTATCATGTAGGCCATTCCTACTGTTGATGAGTACCTGAGAATACAACACTAAAAGGTCAGCTATAAAGCTGGTGAATCTCACAGGTTTTAATATAAACATTGATGTGATCAACATGATTATCCGACGATATTTAAACAATGTAAACCGAACAATGATAAACCTATTAAGGTTTCCGACCCATGATATAACCGACACTTGTATTGCACTGAGCTATGATTCAAAGCCTAACCCGATCTTTGCCTCCCGATTTGGTGACACACCCATGACAATTACTAAAGTGCCCGTTTTTAACTTGGTTGTAGCTAGCAACCCGGACGGGGACGTCACTCCCATGATAGTACTATCCTTTAGCAATCGCGCCTTATTAAGTTAATGAATCATACACTGATGAGGACTTTACCGAATTAAAACACTCGTGCATATACCGTACAATGAAAATCAAGACAACAATGATAACCGAGCAATGTAACCAATGTGATTAACCGAATTAAATAACAATGCAGATAACTTGAGTTAATACTAAATTAACTAACCGAATAACAGTGATCACGAAAACAATTTGTGTTGCATCTCCCCCAATTATTAAAACATGTAAACATTGAAAATGGGGCCGTGAGACTCACCTGAGTCAATCCGAGCAATGAATATATTCGACGTGGAATAGACAATCTTTGAAATCCCTTAGAGTCCTAAACACGCGAAATTCTAATGAGTAAATGGATTGTCCAATGTATTGTTTAATGTTTATGTTTGAGTTTACAAAATTTGGTACGAGTCTGAAAACAGTAATCTGCCATTTTCGGCCCCTAAACGACCCCGGATGGCCTAAAACTGACAAGGCTAAGATACTTAGCCTTGATCATTGGGTTGTTTTTGAATGACCGAGCGAATTTGAGCCCAATCCGTTATAATAAAATTTTCATCGAGAAGCTACCCTGTTTTAACTTGTTAAATCGTCGACGTTTTCGAAAATTTATTTGTTCTGTTTTAGCTAGAATTCACAGGGCTAGTTTATTGATCCGTTGGATTATGAAATATAACGGGGGAATCCGCCGTATTGGTTTGAATACACCGTATTCATTGGTTTCGAAGGGAATACGCCGTATTCCCTTGAATACGCCGTATTCCGAAGAGGAGCGGGAAAAAAAATGTTTTCTGGGCAGGAATACGCCGTATTCCCTTGAATACGCCGTATTCCGAGGTCTGGTTCGAGTCTGTTCTTGCAGAAAACATCCAAAACCAGTTCTAAATCCTATTTCCGCATACAACAACCTAATACAAAGCTAATACATGCTATATAATGTATTATAAACATAAAATTAACGAGTATTGATAAGTGTTCTTACGTAGCGAAATTTGAAACCGTGGGGATGATGATGAGAATGATCCGATGATGAAGATGATGATTTTGAAGCTAGATGATGATGATGATGTTACTGATCTTTGTTGTTGTTGTTAAAATGAAATAGAGATCGAGAGAGAGTGAGAGCCGAGAGTGATCAAATGTGTGCGTGTGAGTGATAAATAATTGAGGTCGGTTGATATAACCGGCCTCAATTATTGAGGTGGTTGGGTATTTCCCGACCCGTGTTCGCGTACCCGATCGTTATGCGGTATAATACTTTAAAATGATAATTTTCTACAAATAGAATCGTATAGGTTTTTAATTGAAGTGTTTTATAAAAATGTTTTTACGGATGTATAAAATTGTAACTTTGTTTTACTTAAATTGTACGGATGGTTTTCTGTATCTAAAATGTATTTAAGTTTCAAACGGAGTATGTAATTATTATTCTCAATAATAATACTTGATTTAAAAATGTTCTTCACCAAATTCTATTTTGGGTTTATGCGTTTTGTTAGATTCGTGTATTCGCGATTATTTAAATAATTGTTTCGGTTTATATATATACATATACATATATAATACTTGAATGCTTAAGTGTTAACACGTATATAATACGTGATTTAAAAGTTTAAATTGGGACCCAATTTTGGGTTATTTTGACCGGGGTCACATTCTCCCCTTGTTAGGAGAATTTCGTCCCGAAATTCAAGTGAAACATAGATTCGCGTGTTTCTAAGGCCGACTATGTGATATGTCTAATACTAAGACATCCGATTTATCCTTCTCCCCTTGTTAGGCTTAAACCTACTGATCTCAATTGAATAATGGAGAAGTCCGATTCTTTACCCGACCGTTACTCATGTGACACGGTCGGTCCGTCTTAATAAGTATAACTATAATTTGTATTTACAATCCTCCGAATTCAGTGAGTCGTAATGTGTTCATACAATTTGTAATAGTCAGTAGGATTGTTGCGTAAACTAGACTCTATCAGTCTCCTACAGAAACTAAATTTAGCATACATTAGTTTTTACGTGGAATGTTACTCAGTGTATAAAAGTTAACCGGTATGTTTTCCGGTATACACACTGTAGGATATGTTATTCCTATACCTATGTAAGCTAAACTTCATCTCATAAAGAAACTATAGAACTAACTTGTCGTCTTTCCCTAACTCTATTGTGCACTTAGGATTTAGGGAAAACATAAAAGATATCAAGCAGCAAGTAATATCTATCCATGTAAACAGTGTAAAGTAATTAGGTCATTATTGAGTGACCATACCCGTGTTGAGCAAGTCAATGAGTCTAGGGTTCTGGTCGTCTTCCCTAGTTCTGAGTACATAGGCTCTTCCTCGAGCAGGGCCGATGTTCTTGTCCTTTAGATTCGGACAGTCACTTCTGTAGTGACCTGCAATTCCACATTCGAAACAGGCTTTCGATCGGCAATCCTTAGCAGAATGACCATAACGCTGGCACTTGTCGCAGGGGGTACCACAAGGCCCGTCATGGTGACGTTTACACTTTGAGCAGTAGGGTTTGGTTCCAGTGTACTCTTTCTTGTTTTCAGACCCAGAGGTGTTGGCCTTGATGGTTGCAGGCTTTTTGGTAGCCGGACTTTGATTGTCAGCGTTTCCCTCAGGTTTTCTCTTGTTATCACTAGGGTGGTTTACAGTACTCTTGACAACAGACGTTCCTTGGCGAACGATCTGTGCCATCAGCTTATGTGCCATGCGCACAGTACCATGAAATGTAGGAGAGTTGGACGAAGTAACCATCCCTTGAATTTGTGGAGGAAGTCCCCAGACATAGCGTTCAATTCGCTTGGATTCCGTATCCACCATAGATGGACACAGGTGCGCCAACTGATTAAATCGCGAGGTGTAGCTTGCAATGTCGTTCCCTTGAGTAGAGAGATTCCAGAATTCCGCCTCAAGCTGTTGAATTTCATCCCTGGGACAATACTCATCCTTGAGCATTTTCTTCAGCTCATCCCAGGGAGTTTCCAGAACAATGTCTTGGCCTATGGAGTCAGCATAAGTGTTCCACCATGTCAGAGCATCATCCATGAAAGTGTAGGTGGAGAACTTGACCTTACAGTTCTCAGGGCAACTACAGATGCGAAAGACTGCCTCTGTCTTCTCCAGCCATCGCAACAACCCAATGGCACCTTCAGTGCCGTTGAATTTCAAAGGATTGCAGTTAAGGAAGTCTTTGTAGGTGCAGGGTTTCACTACAGGGGCATTTGGTGGTGTTTCAGCGCCGCTGGATCGTTGTCGCTCAGCACTTAGTGCGTCAGCAACCAGTCGATCGACCTGAGCTTGAGTGAACTTTTGGCGACGTGGAGGCATGTTCCTTCAATGAAGATAAGGAATACGTCAGAATTTCGTATAAGAATATGATCATCGTAGTTGTATATATAACAATAATATACCACAACACAAATGACAATCAATAGTGTAGAATAATAATGGTTGCAATCACTTAAATTGCGAGTTCAAATGATTACGAGTATTTAGGTTTATAAAGGTGAAGGGATGTTATATCCGAGCCGGAATGTGAAAGGGGTAGGAAAGGATTTGTACTTAGAGAAATACTTAGAGAAATATATATATATGTATATAGATATACATATATGTATGTACATACATATATGTATATATATATATATATATATATATGTACATATATACATATATATATGTACATATATATATGTACATATATATATATGTACATATATATATATGTACATATATATATATATACATATATATATATATGTACATATATATATGTATATATATATATATATGTATGTACATATACATATATATATATATATATATATATATATATATACATATATATATATGTATATGTACATATATATGTATGTATATATATACATATATATAGATATACATATATATGTATATATGTACATATATATATATATATATGTATGTACATATATACATATATATGTACATACGTATGTATATGTACATATATATATATATGTACATATATATATATATATATGTACATATATGTATATACGTATGTATATGTATATACGTATGTATATGTACATATACATATATATATATGTACATATATATACATATATACATATATATATGTACATATATATATATGTATATATATATATATGTACATATATATATATGTACATATATATATATGTATGTACATCTATATACATATATATATATATATATATATATATATATATATATATATATATATATATATATATATATATATATATATATATATATATCTTCTTACTATATAAAAAACGCTAGCTAAAAAAACTCGTAAATATATGTACATATATATATATGTACATATATGTATATATATATATATATATATATATATATATATGTACATATATATATATGTACATATATTTACGAGTTTTTTTAGCTAGCGTTTTTTATATAGTAAGAAGATATATATATATATATATATATATATATATATATATATATATATATGTATATATATATATGTATGTACATATATACATATATATGTATATCTATATATATGTATATAGATATACATATATATGTATATATGTACATACATATATATATATATATATATATATATATATATATATATATATATATATATATATATATATATATATATATATAATATGTATATATATGTATATATATATATCTTCTTACTATATAAAAAACGCTAGCTAAAAAAACTCGTAAATATATGTACATATATATATATGTACATATATGTATATATATATATATATATGTATATATATATATATATATGTATATATATATATATACATATATATATATATATATGTACATATATATATGTATATATATATATATATATATATATATATATTATCTTCTTACTATATAAAAAATGCTAGCTAAAAAAACTCGTAAAAAAAACTCACTCAATTCGTCAATCGCTCACTATTTTACATAAACTAATGACAAATTTGCTTAAAATATAGGTCTAACAATATGTCTAAATTTTACATGTTTTCTCCGTATATTCACCAATTATTTTATTACAAATACTAAAACACATCTTCATACCTACATTTTAAACACACAATTGAAGTGTTTTTCTTTTTTCATGACTTTGACTACCTCTCAATAGGGGTGTTCGTGGTTTGGCCGAAACCGTTTAAACCGGCCAAACCAAAGTGATTTGGTCGATTTGACCGGTTTTATTGTTAATAATTGGTTTAGCGGTTTAGGTTTTTCAAAACCGTTATATATGGTTCGGTTCGCAGTTTCAAGACTCAAACCGGTTGTTTGAACCGAACCGGACAGTATCATATTTCCTTATATTATTTATTATTAAATATGTATATTTAATTTAAAAGAATTATTTATCTTTAACAAACAAACTCTGTATATGCTTTTTCAATGGTACCCAAAAGGGTTCATTTGAATAGTTGCCAACTTATACAACTAAATATATTCAAAATTAGAGATCGTAAAAAAAAATTTCGGTTATGTAACAATGTTATGAAAGTCGATTATCATTAAATGATATTGTTAAAAACACTTTTCACCAATACCCGATTATGTATTTATATTATTAAATTTTTTCTAAGATAATCACAGTTGCAATACTACTTGTATCATCTAACTTAAATGTTAGTTAACAAAATTTTAATTAATATATATATATAAACGAAATTGGTTCAAACCGTCAAACTGGCCGAACAAAACCGATTTCAATTGTTTGGGTTCGTTTGGTTTGACACATTAAATTGGGCTGTTTGGTTTGAGAAAACGTCAAATCGTAATTATTGGTTTGGTTTAGATTTTAGACTCAAACTGGCCAAACCGGACCATGAACACCCCTACCTCTCAATGCTGAAGTATGTAACATGTAAATGTTGGAAGTAGTAGTTTTGAACTTTTTATCTTTTAAATTATAAAAGAAAACAAAAAACCTTATATAATTAGTAGTTTCTAGCTAACCACATGTTGAAATCTAAAGAAAAAACACCACAAACTTTGATAGTCTATTTATACATGGACCACTATATCTTTTAGAAGGCCACATATATAGAAAGAAAACACCACAAAACATTGTCTCCATCTTATTTTATAAGATTAAATTATATGAATTATGTTAAAATTCAGTTATCTCATTTGGAATCCTCATGATACAAAATGTTTATACATGTTTTAAACGTGAAGTTTTAATTATTAGATTGTTCACTTGCGAAAAGATCAAGAAGAAAGTATATAATTTTTTGAGTGTAATAAAATTGTAATTTCAATTAAAATAATAACTACTTCATATTTATAGTCCATGTTTTATTTTTTGAACTTTTAAAATTAATTGTTTAGTTTCGAAAGTATGATGGTATATGATGTGTAAAATATAGTTATAAAAATAAACAAAGAAATACCGTGACTTAAACTATTACACAACTAGGTAAGTATACTCTATCGTGTATAGTATAACTACAGTAAGTTCAAGTTCGTTCCACAGGGACTATGTATTTAAGAATTGTAATTAAAACGCAACTTATTTACACAAGAAAGTAAATTTGGGGGTTTTGTGACCGAATTGTCGCGTTGCTTAAAACTACTTATATTTAAAAGGCAGGTGGACTCCGGAAGAGTCAAATTGATAGGTGTATTTTCAAATATTAAAACGACACTTATTTGGATTATTTCACTAATGACTTCGGGGTGTTTAGTTAAAACCAGTTTATTATGTTGTAAATGTAAATCTTATTAAGCTAGGATTAGTGTCCACTTTTTTTACACCTTAAGTCCAATTTACTAATTACAATTTAATCTAGTGAATGACATTAGCCAAAATCACTAACTTACACGTTTCAGTTTAATCATCTAGCTTATTCCTTATCTGCGTTCGTAATCAAAGTTCAATTATTCATAGACAAACAATTGATAATGAATACCTAAGTGACAAACATTCGCTATAATCACTTATTCATTCACCACATAATTTAGAATCGTTAATTAAACATAAATACATAAGGTTCTTGACTAAACGTAATTAAATCAATATAAACATTAAAAGATAACACCCCTAATCACTAGTTATTTCATCCAAGCAAGTGTTAGGGTATTTAGCTAGTCATAATCAAACAAGAACAATCAAAAGAAGTAATTGAAATCGAAGAAAGCATGATTTATTAAATTAAAAATGCAAACCGAGTAATTACAATGATTGTTGGTGATTGCTCATAACCGATTAGCTTAATACAATGAAAGATCTTCACAAATGATGATAAACCCTCCAAAAGGCTTAAGAAATTCGTAACCCTAGTTCTAGTATCCAAAGTTAGGTTAAAACTAAATAAAAAACGTATTTATATCACTTCCAAAATAGCTGGAACCGCCCAGGTACGTGATCCTGGCCTTTGTGAGTGGGATCGCGTAATGCTTTGAAATTCCTTCTGTAACCAAATTTGCCTTGGATACGCGATCCTGAAGACTTGGTTGGATCGCGTACTTGTGTTGAAATCTGACAGTGATCATTTTACTCTAAGGTACGCGATCCTGGCTATGGTCTGGGATCACATACTTTGCCTGAAATCTTGTCTTTAGCTTCATTTCTTCACCGTTTGCACCTGAAATCAATTTCTAACTAAATAAGTATCGAAGGTTCATGAAATTGACTCAAAACAAACACGAAAATAAAGATATCACGCGAAATAAATATGTACAAAATGAGCGATATCAAACTTCCCCACACTTGAACTTTGCTTGTTCTCAAGCAAACTATTATATACCAAATCAAAACCCAACCCCTCTTGCATTTTCAGAAACGAAGATCAGGTTTAGCAAATACTAACACTAATCACCTAAGCAATTATGTTAGTAATAATTATATAATTAATAGAAAACCTGAGATGATTAATTTTTCAAGCCCTAATGCACGACCTAGCACCTTACAATAGGATAAGTGTATAAATCACTCATTCTCAACCTATAAAACTACAGGGTAAAGGAATAAACGATATAACACTCAATCAAGCCAAGTCGCGATGCACTGTTACCATAGACTTGCAAAAGGATCAAATCTCCACAGACTTAGGCGTGAGCACCAAGTGAAGTCTCAAAAGAGGTATTCTAACAAAGTGTTGTAACATAATATAGGTGTATATGGAATGGGTATGTCAGACACAAATATAATTGGTATAAAATGGTAGTCAAAACCCGTGAAAAAGTAATGAAAATGTTGCCTAATCGTTTCATAATGTGATTATAATAAACATAGTATTCATATGCCAATTCAATTAGAATTACATCTCACTTTCACTTAACAACTTATGTTCAATTGCCAACTTATAATTCACATTGATTCACACTATTTATTAGACTAATTGCATTCTATGACTTTCTATGAACCCTGTGTAACGAACTTTCAGACCAACCATCCTAGACCGGATAAAGATCTTCGGTGGCTAGGTGTAAAACACCCCTCGGGAACTACTTGTTCAGTAATTCAAAGGCCATTTAGTTGACTACAATTATCCAATCCTTAACATTAAGCTTTAATGGTTAACTTTCATAATTTTATTGCTTTCAACTTCAATTACTCAACTTTCACAATTTAAACAATTTCCATTAAACACAACTTCAATTACAAATTTTAACATCTAGAATCCTTTTTTTAAAATGATTTAAGCCACATTTTAAGCAAAAATCCATTAAAAATTCTAACTAGACAACATTTTAGAAAATAAATGGGTCGGATAATGACTACACAAAAATGAGCTATATTATAATGGTATGAATGTGGAAGTGTGTACGGGTTTCTAGCGCTAAAAGTAAGTGCTACGACATGTGTGGACTGGGATATAATTGGTTTTAAAGAAAATAAAATCCAAA
The DNA here is from genome assembly GCA_949592205.1 of Helichrysum umbraculigerum. Lineage (NCBI taxonomy): Eukaryota > Viridiplantae > Streptophyta > Magnoliopsida > Asterales > Asteraceae > Helichrysum > Helichrysum umbraculigerum. The sequence continues at coordinate 16,399,227 of CATIUR010000007.1, read as the reverse complement.
ATAATTAAGATTTCTTGACCGATTATTAAGATTCGTACTAATCAAATAAATGACCCATAACAGACTCGATAATTAGTTAGGAGATCAAAATAATTAGGATTAAGCTCCAAATCCTAAAGAATACCTCCGCATCATACTACCTCACCTATATCACATTTCTGTGATCTCACAGCGGCCTCGAAATGCATCACTAGGGCAAGTTCTAGAACAATCTACAATCACTGGCACACTCATAGCAATAAACAATATAAACACTAAAGATAAGTGTTTTTAATTAAGGCTCAAAATATCTCACATAATTTAATAGTGGGGCTACAAGTGTGCTAGTTATGTAATTCACCCAATGAGGTTGCATTATGATAAATCTCTATAAATTTTCATGCAAGAGGGAAGATTAAGTTACTTTCAAACTAATATTATCAACTACATTATAAAGCAACTAATCTTATGAGGACAAACTAATTCCTAGCAAACTATCATTCCTTAGCCCGTTATTGGGATTCGTAAAGTTCTATTGGTAAGCCAAGATCAATAACAGACCCGATAAGAAGCTAGAAACAATAGTTTACTAAGAATAAAATTCAAGTGAATTTATAACCTTACCACACTTAAGATATGCATTGCCTCAATGCAACAAAACAAAAATATGCAATAAACACGTGTGGAAGTAAAAGGGAACTGGCACTTCCCCGGGGGTATATGCAGATTTTGATGGAATGCCGAGTGAATGTTGCTGAACTTACTGCCAGCATATGCAAGTGATTCCATTTCCACAAAAGCATTCTATCAAAATAAAAAGAAAAACAAGCAAAATAACTTATAAAATTAAAAATAGGTTGAGTGAAAATGTACAAACCATACCCAAGTGTCACTTACCACAAGTCTAAAACATCATCCGAAATTCCAAGTACAAAGTTTAAAAACCACAAAAATAAAAGTTCAAACATAACTAAATAGTACAAATAATAATAATGTCTCATGATGAAAAATCAATCATCCGATGGCCAAACTCCCCACTCTGACTGGGGAAGATCCGATGGTCCACTCTCGTGCCCCTGCCTAGCTTGTTGTCTCCGATACTCCTCCTCCAACTCAGCTAACGCATCAGTCTCATCATACAATAACTGCTCCCGGCTAACCCCACATAGGCGGATAGTGGTATGGAGTAGTGTGAAAATCTTGCACCTGGTCATAAATGTAACACCTGGTCAAAAAGTCAACTTGCGCGTCTAATTTAAACTTTTTATAATTGTATTATTATATACAATTATAACTCAGCGAACGAAAACTTTACATTTTATATAATGAATAGTGATTATGTAATAATCACAAATAAAACCATTTGAAGTCACATTAGATCTTAAATTGAATAAAACTATTTTTAATTTAATTAATTACTAATCGAAAGAACGGAAATATAAATCTAAAAATATTAAATTTATATATATTATTCGGGTACAAAATACGGGTATTTTACACTGCAAAATAGGAACGAAGTGGGGGAAACTCCTCCCCACCTCTTTTGGATCAGCCACCCAACCCCCCAAACCCCTCCCTCTTTCTTTCATTTCTTTCATTTCATTTCACACACCTCACCTAAAACTCTCTCTAAAAATTTTACCCAATTTCGGATCTTCAAATCAACCCACGAAAATTTACATTTTCGGAATCACCAACAAGAGAGGAGCAACATTAACAAAGGCCACACCCTCGTTTTCTTCCTCGTTTGGCCTCGATTCGCAATTGTAAGAAATTTCTAAATCTTTAGATCTAATCATTTTGGTGTAATGTTTGGGTGTAATAATGCTTACACAACTTAGTTATAACCTAAACAACAAAGAAAACATGATTTTACAGCTTGAAAATACATTAGATTTGCGATTTTGATCGGAAAAACGCGACAGCCGCGAGTTTCTGGGCTGGTGTTCATCCATGCGACACAACGCTTGTGTCGCATGTTGTGTCGCATAATTCCATTTGTGTCGTATCTTATGTCGCATAAACTACCCATGCGACACAACGCTTGTGTCGTACTCTATGTCGCACCTTGTGTCGTATTTCCATACGACACAACCCTTATGTCGCTATTGATTTAGCATCGCAAGCTTTTGCGACACAACCACTGTGTCGCAGAGCTCTTGTGTCGCACTCCATGCGACACAACCCTTGTGTCGCACTCCATGCGACACAACCCTTGTGTCGCATGACACGTTTTTGCAAGCTGACCTGGCAGCTCGACCCCAGATGCGTTTTTCCTTAAAGCAATATAGTAGAAATAAAAATTTTCCAAGCTGACCTGGCAGCTCGACCCCAGCCAGGGGCTCTGCCCCTTGGACCCCGCCAGGGGCTGCCGCCCCTTGGACCCCGCTAACCAGGGGCGCTGCCCCCGGACCCCCGTACACCATTCCCAGACTTCAACAACAAATGCATACATGAACAACTCGCTTAGACAAACTGATTTGTCTCATACTTATATAACCTCACGTGTTTAGGACACTAGAAGGTTACCATTCGGACGTCGCGCGTATCATCGTATCGCTAACAACTCACAGGTGAGTTTCATAGCCCCACTCTTTCAACTGTTTTACTGTTTTCGGGGTGAAACACATGCTCAATAACTGCTTTTGAATTATATTAATAATCTTTTATAATTCACAATTATCTTTGTTACTGCATGTAATACGAAATGTGTAATACTTAGGAATTACACCCTTAACATTGTTTTAGAACAATACCAGTGCCCAACCTAGATAGGTTGCAGTTACACCCTGTTAGATTATTGGAAAACGAATACCAACGCATAACTGATGTAGTTATCACAATCTTTTTGCTATATTGTCACGGGACAATATCATTGAATACATTAGAACTAGTTAGTTCTACTTACACTAGACAACATATATACTGTTACTAGTTTTAGTTATTCTTTAGGAACTAAAACTGTGGATACTCCCCGTTATAACTAGAACGGGAACTGGACTTAGGTGAACATTTCCCTGAGACTCCGATACATATACTTGCTAGGCTTTAGGCTAGGAGTATACAATATTATCATGCATTAGTACAGATTCCGCATATCAATACAACTCAACTGGTGACGACTCTGGCTCAGGATGTAATCCAACCAGGGATGGTCCCCCGGCTCAGGATGTAATCCAACCGTGTGGGGGTGTCACCTGATGAATATCTACATACAATTATACGATCTACTCAGTCGGGCAGTCGTGGTACTGCTGACTTAAACATTATTTGCAAAAACAACGCCAGAATGGCACTCTCATATTTTCACTCATGACTAGCTATCATGACGATGCCACGGTAAAGTGGGCACAAAACGATGCCACGGTATTGCAGTGGGCACAAGTACGATATCGCGGTAAAGCGATACACTCGATGTGGCACGGGCTTATGCGCCGTGATCCGCACTTACCTACAATCAATGGATTAGCGAGTTATACTCGGGGTTCACAAGAAGAACGGGTCGGTGGAGTTTCCACGCGAGGCCGTTAGCTTACTTCAATCAGATGGTTGCTGCTTGCACCATATTTCACATAATCAATATAGATCTGCGGATCTACAATTAGATGGTTGCTGCTTGCATCATAATTCACAAAATCCAACATAGTTCTGCGGAACTACAATTATTTGTTATATTACTACGCAGCCATACAAGTACTCAATGGTTATAAGGCATGTATTGCCTCACGTTATAGACACAACTACTACCTGATAGGTATTCAAGGCATGGATTGCCAAACATATATATGTACTTAGGTACATGACTCGAACACTTAGATATGAGATACCTCGATTTGACGTGTACACATTTGGTGCTGCAAAACTTCAAAATAAAACGTATCAAGATGACTGAAATTGAAACTACTTTTCAAAACTTACAGGGTTTTATTATATCATGATTTCAACTAACAAACCTATGAACTCACCAGCTTTATAGCTGACCTGTTTTAGCATGTGTTCTCAGGTGCCCAGCAGGATTAGGATTTCTACAAGATTATGCTAGCTCGAGTCGCATGATTTCAAACATTTGGGACAACTCTGCATTTACTTTTATATTCTCAAATTATGTATTTGAAATTTCTATTAAACTTGTAACGTTGTAAACGTTCTATTTGGTAAATGTATAATTATTTCCAAACGTCTCATTTAGAGTCGTTTGCTTGTACTTTGGTGCTTTGATTATTGATTAGTGGCACCCAAAACTCGCTTCCGCAACAGTAAATTTGGGGGTGTCATAGATTGGTATCAGAGCCTAAGGTTGTAGTGAACTAGGTTGCATTTAATGGGCCTAGACTATGACCGTTAGGTAGTATTCCTCGTTAGGTATGACCGGTTCAGGGATTTCATCATACGAGTTTAATTTAACATAGCGTAGCTAACTATGTACAATTAAATAAAGATGATGCGATATCTGAAAGGGGTTATACTGAATTGGGAATACGTAGTTGACTCTGATTTGTTATGTGCTAGACACCCTAGGCTATTATATGTACTGTAGGTATATATGAATAGGCCTTACGCGTGTACTACTATTACATACCTATATATATATCGAGTATATATATATACAATCAATTCCGCTGTACCAACATATATCCGTGAAGAGGCATATCGCCGTCTTCCTCACCATCGCGACTCGACACCTTTATCACTGAACCTCGGGAAGGAGGTGCAAACGTTATCAATGGGAATGGAAACCCACACATGCTAAACGTCCACGAATTTTAAAACAAACAAACGAATCTTTCACTATTGACCGTGCTGGTCACAATTGGATTAGTGTTGACTAAGTCCACAATGAATTAATTATCTCAATCACGACTTGATCATTTAGATCAATTGATTCAATACCTCAGTGCCTTGGCACTCACATTCTAGTCTCTGTGCTACATTCGAGAAACCACAACATTACAACGTATTTTGGCCTTGGGGCTACAAATCTGTGACAACCGTCAATTTAGGACTATAATTTAGTGCCTAATAAAGTTTTAATACATGTAATTAGTTCTGTGTTAGGCTAATTAATGTATCAATTATTATATATATATTGTTGAATATATATCTACAATTATGCGGTTTGTTTAAATCGTACGAATCTCAAATCGAATGAATTTCGATACAATAAATACGGACGTTGGTGACCAACTTTTATTAAATAACGATTTTATGTCAAAAGTATTATTATTATAATACTTCGTATTCATTCGTACCGTACAATCAGAAAGTTACACAATTTAAAATGTAAAACGCGCAAACAAATTAACTTACCTTTTTATAATTCAAATATAATGTGATTAGTAAAATATCTAAATAAAATATGGCGTAATAAATTGTATTTTAAAATGTTCCAATCAATATTTAAAATAATTATTTAACGTTTAAACGACGGAGCAAACGAACACCGCACGGAGCGGGAACGCGGGGCGAAAATGGGGATTTAACCACCACTTCCACCCACTTTCTTTCATTTCTCTTTTTCTCTACCTCTCTCCTCTCTTATTTCTCTCAACTAAACCAACACCAAAATCAACGAAAAACGCAAAATAAACCTACTAAACGACCTCGGATCTTCAAGCCCCTTTTGAATAAACGACCACCACGCGACGATCTACACTCCTACCTTTCCGGAATTTCATTTCGGCGATTTGTAAGTTTCCGACACGACTCCGAAAACTCTCGTTTTTAAGTTTTATAACTTGATAGTTGTTTGTATAACCTTGTAATGTCCTAAAATGGGTTGGGTAAAAATATTATGCCGATCGATGGCCGGAAAACGCGTTTTTGGAGTCGAAACTCCGATCAGACTCCGTACGTCGCATTTGGCCTGGAGCAAATGCGACGTAGCGACCTACGTCGCACTATATCCCCAACGTCGCATATAGCGACGTAGCGACCTACGTCGCACTATATCCCCAACGTCGCATATAGCGACGCAGCGACCTACGTCGCACTATAACCCCAACGTCGCACTTAGCGACGCAGACCCTTACGTCGCAGAAATCAACTACGTCGCCTATAGCGACGTCACGTACAACGTCGCATTAAATTGCGAAAGTCGCACATAGCGACGTCATGCCCAACGTCGCAGTCCGGATCTGCGACGTAGCACCCTACGTCGCACAAAACAGAATCTTCAAACCTCAAAATTTTGAAGTCAAATTTACTGTAGCAGTACTGTAGCAGTACTGTAGCAAAGTCAACATTTTAGAATTTTTATTATTTCAACTAAATCACCAACGGGCCGTACACATTTTCAAATACACAATTGAATCAACTAAGTCACAGTAACTTAGATAATTTATTCAAACAAGTCGTTGTAACTTGTGTCAATTCAATCAAACAAGTCGTAGTAACTTGTAACAATACAATCAACCAAATCGGGGTAATTTGGACATTAAGTTAGACAAACAATTTCAATGGTAGTCTTTCGAGATACCAATACAATTAATAACAATTCAAGTGTCGTGGACACATCCAGGTTTCAAGTCTTTGGACACCAACACACTACTAATTACTTCAAGTTTAACTGCTTAACATTCCAAGACTCAGGTGAGTTTCATAGCCCCATTTTCACTGCTTTACAACTAGGGGTGTGATATTACTACTCGATTTTGTTTTACAAGTAGAACGCAAGTGCCAAACTTCAAGTACTACATGAGTTTCAAGCTAATCAATTTAAAGTCCTCCATAAGCATAGTCTCTAGTATTTTATAGCGTGAATGTTAGTATATGATATCATATGGGATTGACAATCCTCATCCGGGTTAGCACGCACTAACCGGTCAAACGGATGTATTAGCATTTGGGAAGACGAGTGTTGATTAGGCACTCGTAGGAGGCATTTCAAGTTAGGTTTCCTTAAGTGGGCCTGACAAATCAAGTTAAGCTCAGACTATGTGCTCATGGACAGTATAACTTTTATTTTGCTTAATTGCATTTTAAATTCAATATAAATCTTGCGGTTCTTACAACTACACATTGACATACAAACCTGTGAGCTCACCAGCGTTTTCGCTGACCCATTTTAGTATTTATCACAGGTACCCCGCAGTAGGTTGGCTACACAAGCAGGAACTATTAGCTCGAGTCAGCATACATACAACTAGAGATTTGATTGCATTATTATATTTTGTAACAGTAATTATGCTTTGTAATCTCTCAATTTCAGGAATCGAGCTAATGTAACTATATTTTGATGTAAACATTTACTTTATCTATACAAGTTTAAAACGACGCATATAGTGGTCGTTCATTATATCTTATGTGCTTTGTATATTGATTAGTGACACCCAAATCAAGCTTCCGCAAATCATTAAATTTGGGGGTGTCACAGATTGGTATCAGAGCCTAAGGTTATAGTGAACTAGGTTGCATTTAGTGGGCCTAGACTATGACCGTTAGGCAGTATTCCTTATTAGTTATGACTAGTTCAGGGATTACATCATACGACTTTAATTTAACATAGCCTGATCAACTATGTACAATTAAAGAAAGATGATGTGAAATCTGAAAGAGTCATGTTGAACAGGAATGCATTAGTTGACTCTGACCTCGAGAGAAACGGGACTCAAAACACGTCTGTGCTAGACACTCAATAGGTTATTATGTGATATACATATATATATACATGAATAGACCTCATTACAACTTTAGGCTATATTATATTATATGATTATAGGCCTCTTTCTTTCAAACGTTTTGTCTCGAAATGACAAACACACCACTAGTTCATCATACTCGGACTAGTATCTTATTTCATTTCCTTGTTCTTTCTTACTCAGCATCATGCCTCCACGTCGTCAAATTACCCTTAGCGAAGCTGAGATCGCGGGAATCATTGCCCGCAGTGTGACCGAAGCCTTGGCTACCCGAACACCACCCGGTAGCGAGGACACAGCAACCAATACTCCACCACCCAAACCCTGCTCCTATAAGGACTTCCTTAGCTGCAAACCACTATACTTCAAGGGCACGGAAGGTGCCATTGGCTTGATCCGTTGGATTGAGCGCATGGAATCTGTTTTCAGTCTCTGCGACTGTACTGAGAACAACAAAGTCAAATTCGCTGCTTACACCTTTCAGGAAGGTGCACTCACGTGGTGGAAAACCCACGCAAACTCTGTAGGCCTTGAGATTGCAAACCGACTTCCTTGGGTCGAACTGAAGAAGAAACTGACAGAAAAGTACTGTCCTGAAGAAGAATTGCACAGGCTGGAGGAAGAATTCTGGCATCTGGAGGTGCAGGGAAATGATGTTGCTGAATATACCACCAAGTTTCAGCAGTTCGCCCTATTATGCCCGGGTTTGGTCGAACCAGAAAGTAAGGGCATTAAGAAATACATTCGTGGACTCCCCGAGAACATCCAAGGAAACGTCGCCTCATCCAAACCAACCACTACAGAGAGTGCCATTCGATTGGCCCACGAACTCATGGCTCTAGTTGTCAGCCGTGAGACCTCCAACACCTCATCCTCCAACAACAACAAACGCAAATCCACTGAACACCACCATAACTCAAACAAGAAAAACAACGCCATCCAAGTCTACAACACCAACTCTGAAACCACCCGCAGCTACACCGGGGACAGGCCTTATTGTCCCAAGTGTAACTACCACCATTTTGGTCAGTGCGGTACTCCTTGCAACAACTGCAGGAGGTACGGGCATTTGACTAAGGATTGCCGAACCCCCAAATCCAACAACAACCCTTCTGACAAAAATGCCCGACAACCTAAGTCCTGCTACGAATGTGGAAACCCTGGACACTTTAGGGATTCTTGTCCAAAATTGAAGAACAAGGGCAACAACAACAACCACCGCAACAACAATAACACCAAAAGTAGCGCCTTCGTGATCAACTCAGGAGACGCCCGTCAGGACCCGAATGTGGTCACGGGTATGTTCCTCCTCAACAATTTAACTGCTTCTATTCTGTTTGATACTGGTGCCGATAGGAGTTTTATTTCCGATGAATTTTGCCCTCTACTTGACATTACACCTGTTGCTTTAGACGTTAAGTACACCGTAGAGTTAGCAAATGGCAAGCTGATAGAAACCGATAGTGTGATACCTAATTGCACTTTAAATCTAGCCGACGAAACCTTCTCCATAGATCTTATGCCTATTGAAATAGGAAGTTTCGACGTCATCGTAGGCATGGACTGGTTGTCCAAACATCGCGCCGAAATCATTTGCTACGACAAAGTTGTTCGCATACCTCTCGCCGTCGGTAGAACCCTAATCATACAGGGGGAGACCGGTGGGACGAGGCTTAACATCGTATCTTGTCTTAAGACCCGAAAATTTCTGAGAAAGGGTTATCCAGCAATCCTCGCACACATCATGGAGAAAAAGTCGGAGGAGAAGCGACTTGAGGATGTTCCAATTGTTCGAGACTTTCCAGAAGTCTTTCCTGAAGAACTACCTGGTCTACCACCACCAAGACAGGTTGAGTTCTCAATCGATCTTGTACCAGGTGCTGCGCCTGTGGCCCGAGCACCATACCGTTTAGCTCCATCTGAACTTCAGGAGCTGTCCACCCAGTTACAGGAACTCCTGGAACGAGGATTCATCAGGCCGAGTTCTTCACCTTGGGGAGCTCCGGTCCTATTTGTTAAGAAGAAAGATGGTTCTTTTCGAATGTGTATCGACTATCGAGAGTTGAACAAGTTAACTGTCAAGAACCGGTATCCACTCCCTCGAATCGATGATTTGTTCGACCAACTTCAAGGGTCGAGTTGTTATTCAAAGATTGATCTCCGATCCGGTTATCACCAATTGCGTGTTCGCGATGCCGATATTCCAAAAACCGCTTTCAGAACCCGTTACGGGCATTACGAATTTCAAGTGATGCCATTCGGCCTAACCAATGCACCGGCTGTATTCATGGACCTTATGAATCGGGTGTGTAAACCTTACCTGGATAAATTTGTCATTGTCTTTATCGATGACATTCTCATATATTCACGAAACAAAGAAGAACACGCTCAACACCTCAGAACCATCCTTGAACTACTTAAACACGAGGAGCTCTATGCCAAGTTCTCTAAGTGTGAGTTCTGGATCAAAACCGTTCAATTTCTTGGTCACGTGATTGACAGTCAGGGGATTCATGTCGACCCGTCAAAAATCGAGGCTATCAAAGATTGGCAATCGCCAACCACTCCAACCGAAGTACGGCAGTTTTTGGGACTTGCCGGGTACTATCGACGCTTCATTGAAAATTTCTCCAAGATAGCCATACCACTCACGACTCTGACCCAGAAAGACAAAAAGTTTGACTGGACTGAGAAACAAGAGTCGGCATTCCAACTCTTAAAACAAAAGCTTTGCAGTGCTCCTATCCTATCTTTACCCGAAGGCACCGATGACTTCGTGGTATACTGCGATGCTTCTCATCAAGGTCTCGGTTGTGTGCTCATGCAACGAGACAAAGTCATAGCTTATGCTTCCCGACAGCTCAAGATTCATGAAAAGAATTACACCACCCACGACCTCGAGCTAGGAGCTGTCGTTTTTGCCCTAAAAATCTGGAGACATTACCTTTACGGTACCAGATGTACAATCTTTACCGACCATAAAAGCCTTCAACACATATTCGATCAGAAGGATCTCAACATGAGGCAACGTCGATGGGTAGAGTTGCTTACCGATTACGACTGCGAACTCAAATATCATCCCGGCAAAGCAAATGTTGTTGCTGATGCCCTCAGTCGAAAAGAGCGAGTGAAACCACTTCGGGTTCGAGCCCTCAGTATGACCATTCACAACAATTTAAACATTCAAATTCTCACTACTCAACTCGAAGCCTTAAAACCCGAAAATGTCAAAGATGAGGCCTTGCGGGGCATGGACAAACAATTTGAAATCAAATCTAACGGGATTAGGTATTTCTCAAACCGAATCTGGTTGCCTAAAATTGGGAACCTACGATACTTGGTGATGGAGGAAGCTCACAAGTCTAAATATTCTATCCATCCTGGATCCGATAAAATGTACCACGGTATCAAGGATTTCTACTGGTGGCCGAATATGAAAGCTGAAATCGCCACCTATGTCAGCAAGTGCCTTACTTGCTCCAAAGTCAAAATCGAATATCAAAAACCTTCTGGTTTACTTCAACAACCCAGTCTTCCTGAATGGAAATGGGAACAAATTGCCATGGACTTCATAACCAAACTACCCAAATCCTCGAACGGTTGCGATTCCATTTGGGTGATTGTGGATCGTCTCACAAAGTCTGCTCACTTCCTGGCAATCAAGGAATCCGACAAAATGGAACGCCTCACCAACATTTATCTGAAGGAAATTGTGACCAAACACGGTGTTCCAATCTCAATTATCTCTGATAGAGATAGTCGTTTCACTTCACAATTTTGGCAATCACTTCAAAAATCTCTGGGTACTCGACTTGATATGAGTACCGCATACCATCCTCAAACAGACGGCCAAAGTGAACGAACCATTCAAACACTTGAAGACATGCTACGGTCCTGCGTAGTAGACTTCGGTGTAAACTGGGAAAAACATCTACCATTGTGTGAGTTTTCGTACAACAACAGTTATCATACCAGCATCAAAGCCGCACCCTTCGAGGCATTGTACGGTCGTAAGTGCCGGTCACCCATCTGTTGGACCGAAGTTGGGGATAGCCAACTCACAGGTCCAGAAATCATTCACGAGACGACCGAGAGAATCGTTGAAATTCAAAACAAACTCAAAGCCGCGCGTGATCGTCAGAAAAGTTATGCTGACGTGAGACGCAAAACACTCGAGTTCCAAGTTGGGGATCGAGTTCTACTCAAAGTATCGCCTTGGAAAGGCGTAATCCGATTTGGCAAACGAGGGAAGTTGAATCCCAGATACATTGGACCATTCGAGATCCTTGAAAAGATTGGTCCAGTGGCTTATCGATTGCAGCTGCCATCTGAACTCAGCAGCGTGCATCCCACATTTCATGTTTCAAATCTGAAGAAGTGTCTGTCTGATGAGACACTTATCATTCCACTCGATGAAATTCGAGTTGACGAGAAACTTCACTTTGTTGAGGAACCCGCCGAGATCATGGACCGTGAGGTCAAACAACTTAAACAAAGTCGTATTCCCATTGTCAAGGTTAGGTGGAATTCGCGGCGCGGTCCGGAATTTACCTGGGAACGGGAGGACCAAATGCGACTCAAGTATCCTCAACTCTTCACTGATTCAACGTCAAACACAACTTCAACATAAATTTCGGGACGAAATTCTTCTAACAGGGGGAGAATGTGACAACCGTCAATTTAGGACTATAATTTAGTGCCTAATAAAGTTTTAATACATGTAATTAGTTCTGTGTTAGGCTAATTAATGTATCAATTATTATATATATATTGTTGAATATATATCTACAATTATGCGGTTTGTTTAAATCGTACGAATCTCAAATCGAATGAATTTCGATACAATAAATACGGACGTTGGTGACCAACTTTTATTAAATAACGATTTTATATCAAAAGTATTATTATTATAATACTTCGTATTCATTCGTACCGTACAATCAGAAAGTTACACAATTTAAAATGTAAAACGCGCAAACAAATTAACTTACCTTTTTATAATTCAAATATAATGTGATTAGTAAAATATCTAAATAAAATATGGCGTAATAAATTGTATTTTAAAATGTTCCAATCAATATTTAAAATAATTATTTAACGTTTAAACGACGGAGCAAACGAACACCGCACGGAGCGGGAACGCGGGGCGAAAATGGGGATTTAACCACCACTTCCACCCACTTTCTTTCATTTCTCTTTTTCTCTACCTCTCTCCTCTCTTATTTCTCTCAACTAAACCAACACCAAAATCAACGAAAAACGCAAAATAAACCTACTAAACGACCTCGGATCTTCAAGCCCCTTTTGAATAAACGACCACCACGCGACGATCTACACTCCTACCTTTCCGGAATTTCATTTCGGCGATTTGTAAGTTTCCGACACGACTCCGAAAACTCTCGTTTTTAAGTTTTATAACTTGATAGTTGTTTGTATAACCTTGTAATGTCCTAAAATGGGTTGGGTAAAAATATTATGCCGATCGATGGCCGGAAAACGCGTTTTTGGAGTCGAAACTCCGATCAGACTCCGTACGTCGCATTTGGCCTGGAGCAAATGCGACGTAGCGACCTACGTCGCACTATATCCCCAACGTCGCATATAGCGACGTAGCGACCTACGTCGCACTATATCCCCAACGTCGCATATAGCGACGCAGCGACCTACGTCGCACTATAACCCCAACGTCGCACTTAGCGACGCAGACCCTTACGTCGCAGAAATCAACTACGTCGCCTATAGCGACGTCACGTACAACGTCGCATTAAATTGCGAAAGTCGCACATAGCGACGTCATGCCCAACGTCGCAGTCCGGATCTGCGACGTAGCACCCTACGTCGCACAAAACAGAATCTTCAAACCTCAAAATTTTGAAGTCAAATTTACTGTAGCAGTACTGTAGCAGTACTGTAGCAAAGTCAACATTTTAGAATTTTTATTATTTCAACTAAATCACCAACGGGCCGTACACATTTTCAAATACACAATTGAATCAACTAAGTCACAGTAACTTAGATAATTTATTCAAACAAGTCGTTGTAACTTGTGTCAATTCAATCAAACAAGTCGTAGTAACTTGTAACAATACAATCAACCAAATCGGGGTAATTTGGACATTAAGTTAGACAAACAATTTCAATGGTAGTCTTTCGAGATACCAATACAATTAATAACAATTCAAGTGTCGTGGACACATCCAGGTTTCAAGTCTTTGGACACCAACACACTACTAATTACTTCAAGTTTAATTGCTTAACATTCCAAGACTCAGGTGAGTTTCATAGCCCCATTTTCACTGCTTTACAACTAGGGGTGTGATATTACTACTCGATTTTGTTTTACAAGTAGAACGCAAGTGCCAAACTTCAAGTACTACATGAGTTTCAAGCTAATCAATTTAAAGTCCTCCATAAGCATAGTCTCTAGTATTTTATAGCGTGAATGTTAGTATATGATATCATATGGGATTGACAATCCTCATCCGGGTTAGCACGCACTAACCGGTCAAACGGATGTATTAGCATTTGGGAAGACGAGTGTTGATTAGGCACTCGTAGGAGGCATTTCAAGTTAGGTTTCCTTAAGTGGGCCTGACAAATCAAGTTAAGCTCAGACTATGTGCTCATGGACAGTATAACTTTTATTTTGCTTAATTGCATTTTAAATTCAATATAAATCTTGCGGTTCTTACAACTACACATTGACATACAAACCTGTGAGCTCACCAGCGTTTTCGCTGACCCATTTTAGTATTTATCACAGGTACCCCGCAGTAGGTTGGCTACACAAGCAGGAACTATTAGCTCGAGTCAGCATACATACAACTAGAGATTTGATTGCATTATTATATTTTGTAACAGTAATTATGCTTTGTAATCTCTCAATTTCAGGAATCGAGCTAATGTAACTATATTTTGATGTAAACATTTACTTTATCTATACAAGTTTAAAACGACGCATATAGTGGTCGTTCATTATATCTTATGTGCTTTGTATATTGATTAGTGACACCCAAATCAAGCTTCCGCAAATCATTAAATTTGGGGGTGTCACAAAATCAAACCAACACATGGCACATAGTGCTACGATTTCAAGGTATGTTGATACCACAACTTGGGCACGTTAGTGCAAACCTCATAGTATGTCGATACTACAAATGATAGCATGTTGATGCTACATTCACAGTACATGGGTACTGCAGTTACGCTGCCGCGGGCACTTCATTACGGCTCGTGGTGCTGCATTTCATAGTACTTCGGTACTACAATCACAATACATTGGTATTTCAATCACGGTGCTGATAGCACTGCATTTCAGTACGTTGTTACTACACTCCAGTGCGTTAGGCACTGCATTTCAGCACGCTGTGCTACTCCAAGGCTCGATGAGCTACTATCAATATGCATGTATACTTGTTATAGTTACATGTACGATTTGTATATACATATACACTTACTTAACTGGGCACGAGGTGCCACTCCTGACTCTTATTACGCACATATACTTGAATAGTTATGTGTACACCATATATGTATATACGACCACTTAGGCATATAATGTCTCAATCGATAAATACACGATGTCACCACACACATGGGTTGTGTTGGTGGACCCCGCTTCAACACCACCGAGGACACTGTAGTTGTCACATACACAAGCATGAATGGCCGTACGATATTCTAGTACTACGATATAGTCCATTGGACTACTCACAACAACATAGTCTTGGATTGACTACATAGAAAACACAATTCGGTCATGGTACGACCGCAACTAGAAACTACAACTCAATTGGTCACAACACTCGAAAAACAGGAGATTCATGATAACTTAACTAAAGAAAACTAGACAACGGTTACTTAAACTGTTGTACCAGCAATACAGAAGGGCAGTGATACGCCTGCCACCTACAATATCAAAAACTTCAACGTCAAGGATCGTAGGATCCCGTGTATCATAAATTCCAACTCAAGTTAGCTACTTATGTCGATTGTAATAATCATCATCTTTGATTAAAGATCTCACACTTTGTCGTTTCATTCTTGTTTAAGAATCATGCCTCCTAAACGACCAACTTCCACTCGAGCTGAGCACGATCAAATCATTAATCAAGCAGTGACTGCGACCCTAGCTGCTCAGAACCAAGTAAAGCCTTGCACTTTTAAGGATTTTCTGAGGTGCGAACCACCAAACTTCGTCGGGACTGAAGGAGCTATCGGATTGATTCGATGGTTCGAGAGAATGGAATCTATATTTCACGTTTGCAACTGCCCCGACGACTGCAAGGTCTTGTACGCCACATACACCCTCCAGGATGATGCTTCTACCTGGTGGAATTTTCACGCCCGAACTGTAGGAATCGACACTGCTCACGAACTTCAATGGGAAGACCTGAAACGAATCATGAAGGACAAGTATTGTCCCATCGAAGTACTTCACAAACTTGAGGACGAACTTTGGCACCTCACCGTAAAAGACAACGACATCGAAACATATACCACTCGTTTCCAACAACTAGCACACTTGTGCCCAACCATAGTAAACCCTGAAAGTCAACGAATCGCAAGGTACACCGGTGGACTCCCGCTACTAATTGAGGGAATGGTCACCGCCTCTAAACCCGCTACTATTGAAGAGGCCATTCGTATGGCCCACAGACTTATGGCACAGAGGGAACGACGCGAAGCCACTGCAACTGAAAACAACCTAACAAAATGGAATGGGGATTCCAGTACCAGTCATAACCCAACAAATCAACCCGAACCTTTAAGGACCTACGCCCCCGAACACAACGAGAAACGAGGATATGCGGGAAATAAGCCATTTTGCCACGGTTGCAACCGCCACCATGTTGGTTCATGCGGTCCGCCCTGCGGAAGATGCCAACGGTTTGGACACAAAATCTGGGATTGCAGAGTTCCCACCAATCCCGACTCACAAAGGGTTTGCTTTAAATGTAAGGAACCTGGACACTATAAGCAGGATTGCCCAAAACGGAAGCGTAAGCTTCAATAAATCGGTTCCGAGTGAACCATACAACTCTCCAACAATAATGTAAGTACAACCTCCCTCGCAAATCATAACCCTTCAATTCTGGTTTACACTGAATGTGTACTTTTCATTTCCGATATCAATTTATTCGATTTAATGCTAGGTGCACCATAGGGCTAGTTGACATAGGCCCACATAAAACTCGAAGTTTGCTTTCAGCAGACCAATCGATAGAACGCTCACTAACGAAACTCAATGTTTACTTTCAATAGACTAATCGACCCAACGATAAATCGCTCAGCCCTGATATAACGATTTACAAGACGGTCACTATGTGACAACTATCTAGTCCCGAATGGACTATGACGTAAACGGTTACCTAGCAATCGCAAAATAATCATACACCCGACAAACAATATGGTCAGGATATGACTACAACAATAAACCGCGACCCAGTCAGGGATTGA
This sequence comes from Helichrysum umbraculigerum, assembly GCA_949592205.1. Taxonomy (NCBI): domain Eukaryota; kingdom Viridiplantae; phylum Streptophyta; class Magnoliopsida; order Asterales; family Asteraceae; genus Helichrysum; species Helichrysum umbraculigerum. The sequence continues at coordinate 16,382,152 of CATIUR010000007.1, read as the reverse complement.
CTGCCATTCAACTCCATTATAAGGCATGATATGTCTGCAATCTTTTCGACAAATAGCTCGTACGTGCATTGCTCCCCAGACCACGCGCGACCCCGACCTCATTTTAAATTTCGGGACGAAATTTTCTTAACAGGGGGAGAATGTAACACCTGGTCAAAAAGTCAACTTGCGCGTCTAATTTAAACTTTTTATAATTGTATTATTATATACAATTATAACTCAGCGAGCGAAAACTTTACATTTTATATAATGAATAGTGATTATGTAATAATCACAAATAAAACCATTTGAAGTCACATTAGATCTTAAATTGAATAAAACTATTTTTAATTTAATTAATTACTAATCGAAAGAAAGGAAATATAAATCTAAAAATATTAAATTTATATATATTATTCGGGTACAAAATACGGGTATTTTACACTGCAAAATAGGAACGAAGTGGGGGAAACTCCTCCCCACCTCTTTTGGATCAGCCACCCAACCCCCCAAACCCCTCCCTCATTCTTTCATTTCTTTCATTTCATTTCACACACCTCACCTAAAACTCTCTCTAAAAATTTTACCCAATTTCGGATCTTCAAATCGACCCACGAAAATTTACATTTTCGGAATCACCAACAAGAGAGGAGCAACATTAACAAAGGCCACACCCTCGTTTTCTTCCTCGTTTGGCCTCGATTCGCAATTGTAAGAAATTTCTAAATCTTTAGATCTAATCATTTTGGTGTAATGTTTGGGTGTAATAATGCTTACACAACTTAGTTATAACCTAAACAACAAAGAAAACATGATTTTACAGCTTGAAAATACGTTAGATTTGCGATTTTGATCGGAAAAACGCGACAGCCGCGAGTTTCTGGGCTGGTGTTCATCCATGCGACACAACGCTTGTGTCGCATGTTGTGTCGCATAATTCCATTTGTGTCGTATCTTATGTCGCATAAACTACCCATGCGACACAACGCTTGTGTCGTACTCTATGTCGCACCTTGTGTCGTATTTCCATACGACACAACCCTTATGTCGCTATTGATTTAGCATCGCAAGCTTTTGCGACACAACCACTGTGTCGCAGAGCTCTTGTGTCGCACTCCATGCGACACAACCCTTGTGTCGCATGACACGTTTTTGTGTCGCATGTTATGTCGCAGAAAACAGAAAGTTTAAAAACTCACATTTCCACTAAGTGTCGAGACCCTAAATTTTATCACTTGATTTCACCCAATTTCAAGTCCAGATGCGTTTTTCCTTAAAGCAATATAGTAGAAATAAAAATTTTCCAAGCTGACCTGGCAGCTCGACCCCAGCCAGGGGCTGCCGCCCCTTGGACCCCGCTAACCAGGGGCGCTGCCCCCGGACCCCCGTACACCATTCCCAGACTTCAACAACAAATGCATACATGAACAACTCGCTTAGACAAACTGATTTGTCTCATACTTATATAACCTCACGTGTTTAGGACACTAGAAGGTTACCATTCGGACGTCGCGCGTATCATCGTATCGCTAACAACTCACAGGTGAGTTTCATAGCCCCACTCTTTCAACTGTTTTACTGTTTTCGGGGTGAAACACATGCTCAATAACTGCTTTTGAATTATATTAATAATCTTTTATAATTCACAATTATCTTTGTTACTGCATGTAATACGAAATGTGTAATACTTAGGAATTACACCCTTAACATTGTTTTAGAACAATACCAGTGCCCAACCTAGATAGGTTGCAGTTACACCCTGTTAGATTATTGGAAAACGAATACCAACGCATAACTGATGTAGTTATCACAATCTTTTTGCTATATTGTCACGGGACAATATCATTGAATACATTAGAACTAGTTAGTTCTACTTACACTAGACAACATATATACTGTTACTAGTTTTAGTTATTCTTTAGGAACTAAAACTGTGGATACTCCCCGTTATAACTAGAACGGGAACTGGACTTAGGTGAACATTTCCCTGAGACTCCGATACATATACTTGCTAGGCTTTAGGCTAGGAGTATACAATATTATCATGCATTAGTACAGATTCCGCATATCAATACAACTCAACTGGTGACGACTCTGGCTCAGGATGTAATCCAACCAGGGATGGTCCCCCGGCTCAGGATGTAATCCAACCGTGTGGGGGTGTCACCTGATGAATATCTACATACAATTATACGATCTACTCAGTCGGGCAGTCGTGGTACTGCTGACTTAAACATTATTTGCAAAAACAACGCCAGAATGGCACTCTCATATTTTCACTCATGACTAGCTATCATGACGATGCCACGGTAAAGTGGGCACAAAACGATGCCACGGTATTGCAGTGGGCACAAGTACGATATCGCGGTAAAGCGATACACTCGATGTGGCACGGGCTTATGCGCCGTGATCCGCACTTACCTACAATCAATGGATTAGCGAGTTATACTCGGGGTTCACAAGAAGAACGGGTCGGTGGAGTTTCCACGCGAGGCCGTTAGCTTACTTCAATCAGATGGTTGCTGCTTGCACCATATTTCACATAATCAATATAGATCTGCGGATCTACAATTAGATGGTTGCTGCTTGCATCATAATTCACAAAATCCAACATAGTTCTGCGGAACTACAATTATTTGTTATATTACTACGCAGCCATACAAGTACTCAATGGTTATAAGGCATGTATTGCCTCACGTTATAGACACAACTACTACCTGATAGGTATTCAAGGCATGGATTGCCAAACATATATATGTACTTAGGTACATGACTCGAACACTTAGATATGAGATACCTCGATTTGACGTGTACACATTTGGTGCTGCAAAACTTCAAAATAAAACGTATCAAGATGACTGAAATTGAAACTACTTTTCAAAACTTACAGGGTTTTATTATATCATGATTTCAACTAACAAACCTATGAACTCACCAGCTTTATAGCTGACCTGTTTTAGCATGTGTTCTCAGGTGCCCAGCAGGATTAGGATTTCTACAAGATTATGCTAGCTCGAGTCGCATGATTTCAAACATTTGGGACAACTCTGCATTTACTTTTATATTCTCAAATTATGTATTTGAAATTTCTATTAAACTTATAACGTTGTAAACGTTCTATTTGGTAAATGTATAATTATTTCCAAACGTCTCATTTAGAGTCGTTTGCTTGTACTTTGGTGCTTTGATTATTGATTAGTGGCACCCAAAACTCGCTTCCGCAACAGTAAATATGGGGGTGTCACAATAAAGGCGGCGGGTATTGTGTGCCGAGCACGCGTTATGGTAACGCTGTGCACCAATCTCATATCTAACCTCCTGCTGAAATGCATCCTCTTGTTGCCAATGCTGTTGCGTCTGAACCTGCAAATTCCCAAAACTACTCATCAATTCTTGGACCCACCCAGGCTGATCCTGGTATTGTGAACTCGACCCTGCAGCTGGATGATCCTCATCCATTGGCTCATGCTGTGGTGGTGGAGGTGGTGCTACCTGCCCATGACTCTTCGGCTTCGCGGGTCTCCATGGTATAAACTTTCCTTTTTCCTTAGATACCGTTCTTGCCGCGGTGTACATCTCAATAGACAAAGGAGTCGAAGGATCCGGCACCAAGGTGTAAGGGTTCTTTTTCGGTTTCATATTCACGCCAAGATATTTTGCAATAAACGTCACATAATGACCCCCAATGATCCTGGAGGGAGCACGGCGTCCACTACCATAAAAATTCAGAGATTGAGCCACGCAATAGAGAATACTAATTCATTCTCCGTCCTTAAGCTTATTCAAATACCACATGTCTTGAGCGTTGAGCTTCTCAATATTTTTACCCCTACAAGCAATGGAGTGGGCAATGAATTTCTGGATCAATCTGAATTCCATGCTCGTGATGCTACTAGAATAGTTTCCGTTCGAAGAATACGGAACCTTGCTCAGTCATCTCCAAACTGTCTCCATTACAATATCTTCCTCATTCAACCAAGCACCGCCCAAATGTAGTCTTCAAAATATCTCGCATTCACCTCTTCATCATCATAAATGTTCAAACATAACCTCATATCCATCAAAGACATGGATCGATCCTCTCGCCCTAACCGGAGTCCCAACAAAGGATCATCAATCTTTTTTACCTTGTACATTTCAACCATTGAAAAGAACTCCAAACACAACTCTCTATAGATTGGCTCATGAATAGCAAAGAATTTCACCCAATCTTCCACATCATACACAACACCATCCCATTTGCATTTAATCAATTGAGTAAGAGTATGCTTAAGTGATCCCGCAAGACCCACTTCTTCCAACGGGCGCCAATCAATTACTCGCGGATGAATAATAGCTTTGTTTTTCAGAATCATCAAATTCTCATTATACACATTATACTGCCATGAAACCTGGTTAGTGAACTTAAGGTTTGGGTGAATGGATTCCGGAACAAGCTGGGAGGTGAGGGACATAGGGGGTGCTCTTCCGGATCCCCCTCCCTCATTATCCCTGGAAGTGGACTCCTTATCTTTGTTGCCTCGAGCTCTCTGCAACAACAAACACAAAACAAAACATACATTTGCCAAAAGTTTTAGCGATAGCATAAATAGCAAGTAGTCATTAATCACAAAATGAGCGATCAATGCCTAAAATCACAAACATACCCAACAACTTAAATCATATAATCCAAGCACTAACAATCACATTCCAAACAACTAAACCACTCTAAGCAACGAAACCTCCTAGATATATATTCCATAATCCTCATAAACATAAACTCAACTTTTCCAAAGTAACACATAATCTAATATTAAACAATGCTTGAATCATGCCAATTTTAACACAATTTAGGTCAAGCAAGTTTTACAATCAAGATTACATGCTAAATCATACAATGTACGTTCTTGTTAAACCAATTCAAATCATCACTTTCATCAAGTTAAATAAACTTCAATATCAAATATTTACTTTAATTATGCAAAATAATCACACAATTAGATACAAGTAATGCATTACAATGAAAAGTCATGCCAACTAAGTCAAACAATGACCAAAAAGTCAACTTCATCTTCTTCCCTAAATTTTACATGAACCCTAATTGCAAAATCTACCCAAAAATTGAAATTAATCAACAATTAAGCTTCAATACGCATAGCAATCATGAATTACATGCAAATTAACACCAAATACTAACCACAAACACTTAAATTCGGATTACCCAAAAAGTAGCATAAACCCTAATTCATGAATATCACAATCAAGCAATTTAAGCACGAATCAATGGAATAAACAAGTTATATAGCATAAACTAAGCATAATCCATAAGAAAAAAGCAACAATCAAACATCCCCACACTTAAATTATGCTAAACCTGAATTTAAGATGAAAACTCCAAAGTTCTTGCAAATTAAACACAAAAAGGGTGTTAATTTTACCTTATTGGTGTTAGACATGATGTTTAGATGATTAATTAGAAAGAATCTTGCAAAAATCCGTGGTTAAAAATGATTTTTAGTGAGGGTGGAGGTTTTGGTCGGGTGTCGGTAGCAAAGAGAAAAGAGATGGGTGTGTTTTTGTTTTGGTTGGCCGCGTATATGTTTTAACCCAGGATCCGGACCCGACCCGCAATATGCGATCCCATAGAACAAGTCGGATCGCGTAATTGTATTATATTTTGGACCGTAAGCATTTTACACATAGGTACACGATCCCACACGAGCACCCGGATCGCGTAACATAATTGAAAAATGAACTGTGATCGTTTTGCACTTGCATACGCGATCCCACCAAACCACAAGGATCGCGTAACTTAACTATAAAATGGTCTGTTACAGTTTTGCACTTGGGTACGCGATCCCACTAAGTCACTAGGATCGCGTACTTAAATGAAAAATCAACTGTGATAAATTCCTGCATACTTACGCGATCCCAATGCCTCCCTTGGATCGCGTATTTTCAAATAAAACCTTTTTTAAACCAATTCTAACACTTACGAAATATACCAAAATAAAATAAAGTAAAATGATACATACGCGGGGCATTTTCGCTAAGTGCTTAGTTTATTAACGAGTCCAAAGCTAGACTTGACCCCGAATTCATTTGTCGTTGGGGTAAATCGTGAGTGCCTCCCACTCGCTTCCAACATCCTCCTCGTGATAGTGCTTCAATCTGTGTCCATTCACAATGAAAGATCCTCCATCCGTTTTGAATAGCTCAACATAACCGGAGGGATAACCATGTTTGACCGTATACGGACCGGTCCAACGAGGTTTAAGCTTCGGTTGTTTAAGTTTGAACATGGATTGAAACAAAAGTACCTTGTCACCCGCTTTGAATTCTTTCCTCATCTTAAGTTTACGGTCGTGCCAAACTTTAGTCCTCTCTTTGTACAACTTTGAGCTCTCATAGGCTTACAACCTCAATTCGTCTAACTCAAGTAATTGTAAAAACCTTTCTCACCGACTTCAACCAAATCCGTATTACAATTCTTTAACGCCCAATAAGCCTTATGCTCAACCTCGACCGGTAAATGACACGTCTTACCATAAAGTAAACGGTAAGGTGTTGTTCTAATCGGTGTTTTGTAGGTGGTTCTAAATGCCAACAATGCATCATCCAGTTTCTTCGCCTAAATTGCCCGATTATCTTTTACAGTCTTCTCCAAGATCCTCTTCGAAGGTCTATTCGTGTTCTTAACTTGACCACTCGTTTGAGGGTGGTAAGTGTGACACCCGACGATTTAGGGTTACTGATAATCCTACTTGAAACCCTAATTATGTGTGTTTAGTTTAGAATTAGGCTATATTTTGTAATTACGCTTACGTGATGACACACAAAAAGTCATGTTTTTGTGTGCCATTATCTCACCATTTTAGCCCAATTATTAATGAAAACACTTAAATATGAACTTAAACATCACATTTGATCATAAGGGCTAAAATATAGACGATGTTTCAAGAATCAACCAAAAAAAAGACCTAAAAACGAGTAAAATAGAGCACAAACGATCATCGAATCTTCCGTTCACGCATTTAAGCACAATTTAAGCTATACTTGGAATTATGACCTCTAACTTATGTCATTTTCTTCGTTAGGAAATTACGAAACCGTGAGCGCAAGAATCACTCAAAACGGATAAACGACGAAGAAGTTACGCCCGAACGAAGAAACGAAGAACCGAAGGACCGAATACGGCTGAACACAGACCGTATACGGCTGAGCCAGACCGTATACGGCTGTGCACAGACCATATACGGCCTGTGCAGACTATATACGGCCTGTGCTCAGCCGTATACGGGCCAGCTCAACCGTATTCACCCTATGCACAGCCATATACGGTCCAGTTCAGCGGTATTCACCCTAGCTCAGCCGTATCGTGCGTTTGGGTGATAAAAATCAGGTTTTTATTTGCCCTTGCGATACGGTTGTGCATTTCATTGTTTGGATACGGTCTACGAATACGGTTGTGCGATCTCTATATATAGAAGCCTCATTTCATCATTTTCATCATCCACATCCACCAACAAGCAACTACACACACTTTCTCTCACTACTCTCTCTCTAGATTAGGTTGTAATCAGTAGTAGATTAGCGGTTAGTTAGAGGGGCAATATTGTAATATCGCTTGGCGCGTACTAGAAGTTCTGCTCGTGTAACGTTCAAGTTGTATTTAGCTACGCTCTTATTACGGTTATATCTATCCTTTATCTATTTCATTATGATGATTGTTATTACTGTTATCATGCTAGATTTAGGATTGGTTGCCATGATTAGCGAGTAGTGATATTGCGTGTTTGCTATGATGTAGTTAGTCGTAAATTGGTTGGAATGATGTTATAGTGCTTTGATTTACTTTCTACCTATGATTTTGAACCTATTAAACTAATCGCCTTTCAACCAATAAACGTGATTACGACCTTAAATGATGGGACGTCGCGAACCCCATCAAAGGTACTTAGTTATCTGTGTCAAACATGAACATGGTCTGATTTGTTAATCGTGTAAACATCGCTTTCTAAATGAACGCTAAGTACATTGTCACCGTGGAAATACTGCTTTCTAATCTGAACGCAAAGTACACTGTGATTATGGAAATATGGTTTTCAAACTGAACACTAAGTACACTGGAGCCATGGAAATACTGCTTTCTACTCTGAACGCAAAGTACACTGTACCCGTGGAAATATGGTTTTCTAACTGAACGTGAATATTACACTGTTGACAAGTTAGGGATTTATTGGGACTTAAAAGTAAGGGCTGGTTTATATCATAGATGGATAATATTATGCTTAAATACAAACTTAGTTAAGTAGTCTGGGTTAGCCTTTATGAAGCAATGTAAGGTACCGTAAGTCGGCTGATTACTCTGTATAGCGTCGACAACACCTCCGGTGTAGTTAATACGTGGAAGCCGAGGAAAAGCCGCAGTTACTAAGCCTTGTGGAATAACGGTAACTCTGTGATTAACAGAGCTGGTACCGACTAGGTCCTTGGTTCATCAATGGAAACACCTTCGGTGGAGTACAGTGTAGTAATCACGGAAAGAGTCGTTGTTATCGGTCTATGTGAATCACGAGTCATGACTCAACACCCAGACTCACTAAACCATCGATAGAAAGTAATCAAGCACACTTTATAAACTTGGTCTTAAATGTTTTATTTTGATTAGATATTATTGTGGGGTTAAGAAAGGTCGGACATCGAGTTGGTTTGTCGCCTTATTCATGCACCCACGGTTTCATCCAAGATAAGGGTTACTATACCTTCACCGGTTAGTGTTGTGGACTGGATAAACTACTCCGATCAGAATCAGGACAGCCTAGTCGCCCAGTGACATACTGATCGAGAACTCTATCAGTAGGGGGCTAGTGCTTACTCCACAGATACCTGAAATAAATAAAATACAAACCTTTAGAACACGTTTTCATACATCATACATCATTCCAATCAATCACGCTACCAAAATCATAGCAAACACCCTCTCTAGATTATCTGCTATCTACATTTATTTTATCTGCTTTAATTTAAAATTTCTACCTAAGTATAAAAAACCAAAAACAAACCACCAATCAAATCTTTTAAAACCTGCTAGATCGATAAGTACGCCTGTTTCATCCACGATCCACAATACACTGATTCAAAGAACGACCCTGGGTCATCCTTGCTGCTATACACCAATAGTAACTAGGTATACTTAGGCCCCGCAAATACAAATTTTAAAAACCCACTGACCCAGCCAAGCGGGAGGCTCGCAACGACAGGAAGTGATACCTAAAAAAACCGACCGTTCGGCTGGCGTCAAGTTTTTGGCGCCGCTTCCGGGGAGTCAGCCGTAAGATCTGAAGACGTTTCAGACTAATTTTTCTTTCTAGTACCCCGTAGTTTAATTTAGATTTTTCCTTTTTCCTTGTTCCATTCGAAAATTCCTTCCCACAACACACAACGATATTTGACCCGATCATCCGGATTCGAATCTCTCACTTTCGTATCCGATCCTGAGACGATCATCCGAACGATCCGCAAGGAGAAGCGCATCCGCAACCGACAACCGATGGCTGCACGTGTCACGCTTGCCGACAGCACCAAACCATCAATTGAAGGTCGAGTTGGACCCATCAGCTATCCGGTCATCGACGGCGCGTCCTTCGAGCTTAAACATCATATCGTTCAGCTTATCAAGGAATTCTACCAATTCCATGGTTTACCCCATGACGATCCTAACGCCCACATCAACCGATTCATTCAGACTACCAACTCGTACAAGCAGAACGGGGTTGATCAGGATATAGTCCGTCTATACCTATTCCCCTATTCGCTTACTCACCACGCTTTGACTTGGTTTGAGGGATTAGAGACCGGCTCTATCACCTCCTGGACGGATATGGCTACAAAATTCCTTACTAAGTACTTTCCTCTTGCTAAGCAAACCAAGTACAAGAATGACATTATGAACTTCCACCAAGCTCATGATGAGTCTATCTACACATCATGGGAGAGATACAAGAGTCTGTTGAACAAATGCCCTAACCACCTTATAGAGAAAACAAGCCAGCTGTGCACATTTTACAACGGTCTCGCTCCAAACCATCGCACTACCCTTGACGCCGCTGCTCAGGGCAACTTCATGCAACTTAGCGATGAGGAAGCTTGGAACTTGATCGAGAATATGACGATGCACCATCACGACTGGAACTCTGGTGAGCATTCCACATCATCAGCGCCGATTGCTGCACCCAATCCATTCCAGACCGAAGCTATCAAGTCTCTGACAGAGAAGATCGAGCACCTAACAAAGCAGATCGGCGAAATGAAGAAACCATCCCAGCACGCCCATCAAGTTCATGCATGCCAGAACTGTGCCAACCTCCCAACAGAAAGTTATCGGGTTGAGTACGAGGATCCTGCGGACGAAACGGTTTACTATGCTCAATTTCCAGCTCGCCAACAAAATCCACCTGGCTTCGCTCGAACCTCTCCGCCTAGGACTAGAGACACCCAATACCCACCTAGGAACCAACCACCCTTTCAGCCCAACTACCAACCTAGGTACCCGTCTTACCAACAACAACCCCAACTCACCTATAACTAACCACTATCATTGACTGCACCCGACGCAGCTCAATCGACCGAACCCTCTAAAACCATAGTGCCCATTACTAGTACGGATGATACCCTCACTAAGTTCATCCAAGGCCAGCACCAAATTAACCAAAAGACTAGCGCTAGGCAGGACCAAACCGACCTATTCATTAGGAACCAACTGGCCGTTCTCAAAAATCTTGAGACCCAGATAGGACAGCTAGCCCAACGTCTTGACTCTAGGCCCCAGGGTAATCTCCCTAGTAACACGGTACAAAACCCACACGTAGAAGAGGCCAAACAGATGAGTACTACAGACAAGAAGGTGGCACCGAGCCAACCTCCCACTCCTTCTCCGGTGAAGGAAGATACTCCTGTCCCACCGACAGTTGAGTCCCCGTCTGTCCCTACACCACAAAGGGAAGTACGCATCCCGTTTCCCGGCCGTCTTAAGAAAACCTATAAGGTTAACGATTTCCGTCTCGATGGAAAGTTCGTGGACACCGTGTCCCGAACCCCTTCCAGTTCAAAATACATCCTGAAACTCTTGTCGACCAAGGATAAGGTACCCGAAGTACCCAATGTCCCACTGAACGCGGAATGTTCAGCTCTTATAAAGAACTCTATCCCTGAGAAATTAGGAGATACTGGACGCTTTACCCTTCCCTGTTCGATCTATCACTCGGGCATGATACACTCTCTAGCCGACCTAGGAGCCAGTATCAACCTGATGCCCTATTCACTTTACACTAGATTGGAATTAGGACCCCTTAAACCGACCAAAATGAGTGTCCAGCTAGCTGACCAATCCATTAGACACCCTAAGGGAATAGCTGAGAACATCATGGTTCAAGTTGATACGTTCCTATTTCCCACAGACTTTGTAGTGATAGACATTCAGGAGGATGTCCATATCCCTATCATCTTAGGAAGACCATTCTTGAACACCGCACGCACTATCATAGATGTTTACTCTCAGACTATCAGTCTTAGATCTCATGGAGAGACTATCACCTTCAAGATCGATCAAGCTGATCTGTCTATCACAGAGCATGCGGAGATATGTGCGATTTCGACAGGAAGAGTTACCATGGATGATGATTCTGAACCAGACACCCCTATGTCTGACGAGCCCATCACGATTACTTCCGACACTGAGGAAGAAGAGATAGAAGAGGAGACTGAGGAGGAAGATGAGGAGATAGAAGAAGAAGAAGAAGAGGAAGAGCCAGAGGAAGCTACACCTCCATACATTCCTAAGACACACCCTCCGACCGCAGAGATCATGCAGATAGACTATGCTTTGAACTTCATCCCTCTGCCGGAGAGCGACTCAGAGGAACCTTCGATTGACCACTCCCTGGATGATGAGTCTCTACTCAAGCCACATATACCTCCTCGAGGGATTCCACCCCTTGACTCATCCGAGCCTCGATCACATTTTGAGCTTGGAGGTACATTTGGATCAAGCGATGATTCTGATTCCCAGGACGAAAGGGATATCGAGATGGACTCTTCCCAGCCGGTATCACAGATCACCGACGAGTCTCAGCCACTCACCGACGCTGTTGAATTTCCAGACACTTCAGCAACCGAGAGTGATGAGGATGATATCGTTCTCATTGATGTCCCGATCGATACCCGCTCCATTCGCATTCACCTCACTCCAACCATTCCCCCTCCAGTCATTATACCTCCTCCTACTATAGGAATTACCGAAATCCCGACCGTGTCTGAACCAGAAGAAATGCTTAGTGCTATTAAAGAACACGGGGAGGATTTGCGAACTCTGATTGCGATTATACAAGATTCTACTATTGAATACACGCAACGTCAGAGGGATATTATTGAGGACATTGAGACTGAATATGTGGTTTATCGAGCCAACTCCTACCTGAGTCCGCAACATCTAGTTAGTCGCATCAACGCCTTCGCCAACGACCTCGCAGGAGAATCATCAGACAATGATGAGCCTTTCCCCGATGAAGAGGAATTCTATGAAACACAGAAGACCACATATGGCCGGGTGTATCAAACATTTATCAGGTCCGCATTTCCATATTCGCACAAACAGATGGAGTTTCTCCAAAATTACAGACACAACATGGATTATGCTACTGGGAACCCTGAAAACGAAGTAGATGTTCAGCTAATGACGGATCTCAAGGGACTTCTAGATTCTATGGCCGATAATGATCACATTGACGAGTCCTCACCTCACAGGTTTTTCATCAGCTGCACTATCGAGCATCATGCCCAGATAATCGTCGAAAAATTAGAACACGTCAGTTCAGACGAGAGAGCACGTGCCATCCCTTCTTCTGTTCCATAAGGTTTGACGGTTAACATTGCATATTTCGTCTCTGAACGACTTAAAGAAATTTTCGGTTCTATCCTATGGGAGCAGCCCAGACAGCTATTCCACAATGGGTTACGTGAGGTTTACAACAGGATGATTAACATCTTCCTGAAACCAGAGCTCACGTATACCGACCATCAGAAACAGCTGATCCAAGGCATATTCAGATCCATTGAGGAACTAGGGCAGGACATCAGCAATGCCACTCATGAGGACATCCACCTACGCTTCTTCGGATTTATGGACACCCTACGGACAGATCAACCGGTGCGTGAGACGCTTGAGCACGATGGAGCCACCCTTGTGGACACTAATGGACCAATCTCCAAGGCAGTCCAAGATGCTATAATGGATCTTTTATACTTGCAAAGGACTGCTGAGGAGCATTTCCATACCTATCCTCTTCATGTGGCAAGAATCCCGAACATCACAGAAGTCGTCGCACGACATTTTATGAGATTCTACCCACCAAACCCCAGGACACTTCCATTCCGCATCCCAAGTCCTGGGAGATCCTCTTCTGGCTGATCCAAGAGGAAAAGTCGAGCCCTCGACTCTAAATAGAAGCGCTTCTCGGGAGGCAACCCGTGCAATAAGTATCCTTAGTATTAGTATTAATAGTATTAGTTTTTAAATTCCAAGAAGTGATATATCTCTGACTATCTTTCACACTTGGGTATACCAAATGCTTTCAAAACACCACTTCAGCTTTTACCACCTAATCCAGGAAAATAGGAATTAAACTTTAACAAGACATGTGTTTCGAGCATTTGAGGTACTTGCGTACTACTTTCACGCATTATGCTCGAACTCGTTTAAAACATATGACTTAAAACTCGTTTTTGAATTAGCAAACATCTTTTCGCATTCTGGATTTAGGCACTTTCGGTAAAAAGCTATAATAAGAAGTCGGTAAAAATATACCCAACGTGTTCACACCTACGAGATATCTTCACAAGAGAGTGAAAGAAGTGTAAAGATGGAGGACAATGCTGTTATTTGTGAGCTGCGCACGCTAAAGCCGAAAGATCTACATGGAGCCGCCGCTAAAGAAGAATTCCTGTCAGGATCTCCTCTTCAGCGCATCTTCCAGAATTCCATCCTTCCACCTTCGCTTCGATAGGGGAGTTCTCTCGTTCTCACTCTCGTTTTTGATATGATTGTTAGCTTTAAATTCTCATTAAAGTAGTCTATGCCATATCCCCAGCTTATCACTAAGTGTGGGATTCCAGCCCAAAACAAACACTTGAGTAACATTTTCCGATATGTTCAAACTCTAAGTGTGGGATTTTTCTCAAATCTCAACTCAAGAGAACATTAGGGACAATGTTCCTCTAAGTGTGGGATAGCGGTATAGAATACCTTAGGTTTGCTTGTTTGATTCTTGTTTCCAAAAGCAAACTCGGAAAATGTTCCTCAATTTGTTTAAAAAACTCACTTTTGCTAAAATTTTTCAAAATTTTTGAGTTAAAATGTCTTAAGAAGGAGCATTTTCATATATGAGTAGGGTATTTTGGAAATTAAGAGTAAATAAGATAGGAATTTCTTAGGTCTAAAATGATAATCTAAAAGGGGCATCGCATGGCTAGGCACAAACAAACCCAAAAACTTGCAGTGAGGTATGTTGAGCCAATATAAGCATTCATCTTTAATGTTTCACTATTCGTTTGTTTGAGTGTGCCGATGCATGCATCCGGAATTAGAACTTGCTCCTGGTATGCACTTCGAGACCACATTGGTAGAGTACCTTACGCGGTATAGGTGCAGTTAGATGACCTTGACATTCCTTAGGATTTAACCCATTTTTATCATATCTCTTCAAGCCCAAAACCCTTCCAACACTCATCTTTAGTGTTGATGATCCGCTTAGATAACCCTGTTGAGCCTTAGCCTGTTCGTTTCTTTCAAAACCCTTTAAATCTTAACCCACTTATTCCATACCCACCAAAAATCTTATCTTAGAAATTTTAAACTTGTGGAAAATGTCATTTAAATGTCCTTTTTGCTTTCACTCCAAATCACATACACTAGTGTTTACTCAAATTCTCTCGCGTGCGTTCCCTTGATAAAAATCAAAAGTTGAGAATTTATGGTGTGAAAAATTGACACCAAGTAAATGCAAAGTCATCAAAAGGATGAAAAAGATGAAAGAAAGAAAAGGATTTCAAAAGGGCAAAAGAAAGAAACACAATAAAATCCCTAGAAAAGCCCAAAAAATAGAAACAAAAAGAAAAAGAAAAGAAAATAGAATAAAGCTAAATGCTTCGAATCTCTCGAAAATTCCCACTCTTATAAAAGACATGAATTCCCTCGTGTATTTTCAAAAGATAGAAGTCAAAATAGCTATCTTCTTCCCGTACTGTTATCCGTTTCCGTTTTCATTAAAAAGGTTGTTTAAATAATGTTTTTCAAAAGTTTAGAAGTCCTAAGATAAGCAAAAACCTTTACAAAAACTAAAAATTCCCACTTATCCATACCCCGTAACCCTCACCTGCCATTACAACCCACTCTGAATGTCCTGGGATAGCTAGCACCGTCCTCACCTAAGTGGTGGAGATATGATTCTCGAGCAAGCCTATGACGATGGATGTTGCATGACTGGCATATGAGCGATTTCGTTTGATTAGATTGATAGGTAACCCGAAACACTTTTTGAGTGAATTGAGTGACCACCGTGTGAGATCGCCTAGTCATGTATATTCCAAGATCGCGAGAATTGAAAGCATGCCTAAGAGAATCATTTTATGCCTCTGAAAGGAATACCTTACTTTCTCTTATTTTCAGGTTATGTTACTTGTATATGGAGATGGTTATTTTTGATATATTTTGACTCACCCCAAAAATAAACTCGTGTTTTCAAAATGTTTTTCCTAAAAAGCAAGTGAGAATTTTGAGTTTTGCTTGAGGACAAGCAAAGTCTAAGTGTGGGATATTTGATGACACACAAAAAGTCATGTTTTTGTGTGCCATCATCTCACCATTTTAGCCCAATTATTAATGAAAACACTTAAATATGAACTTAAACATCACATTTCATCATAAGGGCTAAAATATAGATGATGTTTCAAGAATCAACCAAAAAAAGACCTAAAAACGAGTAAAATAGAGCACAAACGATCATTGAATCTTCCGTTCACGCATTTAAGCACAATTTAAGCTATACTTGGAATTATGACCTCTAACTTATCTCATTTTCTTCGTTAGGAAATTACGAAACCGTGAGCGCAAGAATCACTCAAAACGGATAAACGACGAAGAAGTTACGCCCGAACGAAGAAATGAAGAACCGAAGGACCGAATACGGCTGAACATAGACCGTATACGGCTGAGCCAGACCGTATACGGCTGTGCACAGACCGTATATGGCCTGTGCAGACCGTATACGGCCTGTGCTCAGCCGTATATGGGCCAGCTCAGCCGTATTCACCCTATGCACAGCCGTATACGGTCCAGTTCAGCCCGTATTCACCCTAGCTCAGCCGTATCGTGCGTTTGGGTGATAAAAATCAGGTTTTTATTTGCCCTTACGATACGGTTGTGCATTTCATTGTTTGGATACGGTCTACGGATACGGTTGTGCGATCTCTATATATAGAAGCCTCATTTCATCATTTTCATCATCCACATCCACCAACAAGCAACTACACACACTTTCTCTCACTACTCTCTCTAGATTAGGTCGTAATTAGTAGTAGATTAGCGGTTAGTTAGAGGGGCAATATTGTAATATCGCTTGGCGCGTACTAGAAGTTCTGCTCGTGTAACGTTCAAGTTGTATTCAGCTACGCTCTTATTACGGTTATATCTATCCTTTATCTATTTCATTATGATGATTGTTATTACTGTTATCATGCTAGATTTAGGATTGGTTGCCATGATTAGCGAGTAGTGATATTGCGTGTTTGCTATGATGTAGTTAGTCGTAAATTGGTTGGAATGATGTTATAGTGCTTTGATTTACTTTCTACCTATGATTTTGAACCTATTAAACTAATCGCCTTTCAACCAGTAAACGTGATTACAGCCTTAAATGATGGGACGTCGCGAACCCCATCAAAGGTACTTAGTTATCTGTGTCAAACATGAACATGGTCTGATTTGTTAATCGTGTAAACATCGCTTTCTAAATGAACGCTAAGTACATTGTCACCGTGGAAATACTGCTTTCTAATCTGAACGCAAAGTACCCTGTGATTATGGAAATATGGTTTTCAAACTGAACACTAAGTACACTGGAGCCGTGGAAATACTGCTTTCTACTCTGAATGTAAAGTACACTGTACCCGTGGAAATATGGTTTTCTAACTGAACGTGAATATTACACTGTTGACAAGTTAGGGATTTATTGGGACTTAAAAGTAAGGGCTGGTTTATATCATAGATGGATAATATTATGCTTAAATACAAACTTAGTTAAGTAGTCTGGGTTAGCCTTTATGAAGCAATGTAAGGTACCGTAAGTCAGCTGATTACTCTGTATAGCGTCGACAACACCTCCGGTGTAGTTAATACGTGGAAGCCGAGGAAAAGCCGCAGTTACTAAGCCTTGTGGAATAACGGTAACTCTGTGATTAGCAGAGCTGGTACCGACTAGGTCCTTGGTTCATCAATGGAAACACATTCGGTGGAGTACAGTGTAGTAATCACGGAAAGAGTCGTTGTTATCGGTCTATGTGAATCACGAGTCATGACTCAACACCCAGACTCACTAAACCATCGATAGAAAGTAATCAAGCACACTTTATAAACTTGGTCTTAAATGTTTTATTTAGATTAGATATTATTGTGGGGTTAAGAAAGGTCGGACATCGAGTTGGTTTGTCGCCTTATTCATGCACCCACGGTTTCATCCAAGATAAGGGTTACTATACCTTCACCGGTTAGTGTTGTGGGCTGGATAAACTACTCCGATCAGAATCAGGACAGACTAGTTGCCCAGTGACATACTGATCGAGAACTCTATCAGTAGGGGGCTAGTGCTTACTCCATAGATACCTGAAATAAATAAAATACAAACCTTTAGAACACGTTTTCATACATCATACATCATTCCAATCAATTAGGCTACCAAAATCATAGCAAACACCCTCTCTAGATTATCTGCTATCTACATTTATTTTATCTGCTTTAATTTAAATTTTCTGCCTAAGTATAAAAAACCAAAAACAAATCGCCTATCAAATCTTTTAAAACCTGCTAGATCGATAAGTACGCCTGTTTCGTCCACGATCCACAATACACTGATTCAAAGAACGACCCTAGGTCATCCTTGCTGCTATACACCAATAGTAACTAGGTATACTTAGGCCCCGCAAATACAAATTTTAAAAACCCACTGACCCAGCAAAGCGGGAGGCTCGCAACGACAGGAAGCGATTCCTAAAAAAACCGACCGTTCGGCTGGCGTCATTACGCAATTTGGTGAAATTGTGCAAAACAACCGGATGGAGTCCGACACAGTATAAATACGGACGTTGGTGAAAAACTTTCTATAAATAACTTAAATATATTTTTAGAAGTTATTTATCATTATTTATTATTTTATTAAAATAATATACGAAAAACCTAGGCGTTTTGGCTAAAACGTCTCAAACGCAATAGAAACGTGCGGAACGCGCCCGACAATCGAACGAAAGTCAAAATATATTTTAATAATTTAAAATATATTATTTTGTATGAATTTATTATTGATAACATCATATAATAGTTCGTCAATAAAAAACGTCTATTTAAAACGCTACGCGATTAAACCTCCGTAAAACGTGCACGCAAATCGAGGCCGATAAATTATCGGAACATTTTATAAATATTTTCAAGTATCTAGACAAAATATTTCAAGTGAAAATATCGAAATTTAATTCGTGATTTAAATACGCGTATTAAACGTTTTAACGTATAAATAAACGTCTAAACAATCGGGTAAACGAACGGGAAACGTAACAATTAATTTGGGAACAAGAAAATGACCAAAATACCCTTGATGGGGCCCCCAAATTCGTTCACCACCTCTCATCCCACCCTATCATATTTCTTGCTTTTTCACTATGATGATTCCTTACACACCCACACAAATTTCATGCAACTCTTTCTTTACTTCATTTCCACTTAACCTCCTCATTTCCTCTCAATCCATTTTCACTCTTTCTCTTTCTAATTACTGAATAAGATCAGCCCAAAAATCAGTTTGTTCATCATCACATATCATCATCTTGAAGATCAAGAACAAAAGGAACCAAGCTCAAGACATCATCATCTTCATCTCCCTCTTGTTCTCCATCATTTTGTTGGTATAAATCACCTAAACTCCTCATTTACATACTTGTATAATGTATATTTAGATGTTATTATGATCATCTAACACTATTATGTCCAAATAAGAGGTTAAAATACGTTTTTGTAACACATAGGTACGAAGACAGATTCTGTCTTCAAAAACACAGCTTACAAAAATGGTCGTATCTGAAGTTGTAAGAAGAGTTAGACAATTAATTATTTTTTAAAAGTTGCGTATTGAAAAGAGCTACAACTTTCGTGTTTTGCACTTTTTCCAGATCTCTACTTATTTTTGGCTATAATCTGATCTTTGGGTCTGGTCTGGAAGTTTTCGAAAACCGAGTTCGGTTCCTTCGTGAAATTATTTAAATATGTAAATGGACACTATGGTTGCTGTAAAAATTATGTTATGAACTAGACATATGAATGATCATTTGATAAAAATTATAGACCTTAAGTTGGACCAGAAGTGGTAGAAATAAAATGGCGAACCAAACCGACAAAAGTCGAAAATTATGAAATCTTGAAATCTTAAGTTGCATGTTAGAAACCGACACTTTGGATGAACTCCGACACGAACCGACAAATTATTTGGACTCTTTAAACTGATATATGGGTTGGGTAAAAGTTTCGGGTCAAACCGAGTAGGTTTGACCAAGTCAACAAAAATGGCTCGGTGGCTAAAAACGACAAAACTTACTATTTTTGGAAAGTGGTAACAAAAATGGGTTTGGGTGACTTAGTTAGTAACTTGGACCAAAAACTAAACTTAGAAAGTTTCCCGAATTAGAAACCGACACTTAGAACACTTGAAGAAAATATCCTAAGTCTCAAGTAGAGACACTAACCTAGTGATGCCACAATTACTAGTGTTGCTACATTTTACTAGTGATGCTACAATTTCTGAAAATATCCTAAGTCTCAAGTAGAGACACTAACCTAGTGATGCCACAATTACTAGTGTTGCTACATTTTGCTAGTGATGCTACAATTTCTGAAAATATCCTAAGTCTCAAGTAGAGACACTAACCTAGTGATGCCACAATTACTAGTGTTGCTACATTTTGCTAGTGATGCTACAATTTCTGAAAATATCCTAAGTCTCAAGTAGAGACACTAACCTAGTGATGCCACAATTACTAGTGATGCTACTTTTTGCTAGTGATGCTAGGTTTGACCAGGTTTGACCAACTTTGACCAGTTTTGACCAACTTTGACCAGTTTGACCAGGTTTGACCAGGTTTGACCAACTTTGACCAGTTTGACCAGGTTTGACCAACTTTGACCAAGTTTGACTAGGTTTGACCAGCTTTGAACAACGAGTTGACCAACTTTGACCTACGGTTTAAGGCTTATACAAACAAAAATAATCTATTTGCAACACACGATTTGTACTACTGAATAGTATACAACAAAACAAACTTAATAATAATGTCTAAATGAATTTTTATTACAAACTTTCACCAACGGGTCATACATGTTTTTAATAAACGAATTTGAACAACTTATTTGGACATACTAGTTGATGAACTAGCATTAGGTGGACATTAATCCTCCACCTACACGATTGGCTTAAGTGGACATTAACCACCACTTATACAATCGCTATAGATGGTCTTACAAGACATCCACTTACACAACCTTATACGTTTAGGACGTTAGAATGTTGCACATCGGCTTGCTTGCTTATTTGATATTTGCTTGCTACTTTCTAATCTAAGGTGAGTTTCATAGCCCCCGTTTTACTCGTTTTAACTGTTTTGGGGTGAGAATACATACACACATGTTTTATACAACTATCTTTGTACATGCTTTATACAACTGTCGTTATGCAACTGCTTTTATACAACTATTTTATAAACAATGGATAACAAAGGGAACAATAAAAACAAAGGAAACAAGGGAAAGCAAAGGATAACGCATGAGTGAAACCATAATCCAACAAAGCCCTCGCACATCGTAGTTCGTTAATTATTAGTAAGCGTGAGTATTTGTGAATAGATCTATTGGGGATTGACACCCCCGTCCGGTAGGGGTGTTCATCGGTTCGGTTTTCGGTTTCCTCGGTTTATTCGGTTCGGGTTGTTCGGTTTTGAAATTTTTTTGGGCAAAACCGAAAACCGAACCGAACACCGAATTCAAACCGAAAACCGAAAACCGAAAACCGAATTCGAATTCGGTTCGGTTTCGGTTAAAACCGAAAAAACCGAATTCGAACAAAAAACCCGAAAAACTTTAAAAAAAAACTGAAAACGTACAAAAAAACCGAAAAACCTAACATAAAAACCGAAAACCGAACCGAAAAACCGAAAACCGAACCGAAAAAACCGAAAACCGAACCGAAAAAACCGAAAAAATAATATTATTTTTATGAATTCGGTTTTGAATTCGGTTTTCGGTTAAACCGAATTCAAATTTTTTAAAACCGAAAACCGAACCGAAAACCGAATTCGAATTCGGTTTTCGGTTTTATCGATCCAAAAACCGTTTTCAAAATTCGGTTCGGTTTTTTTTCGGTTTTTATTCGGTTCGGTTTTCGGGTTAAACGGTTTCAAACCAAATACTGAACACCCCTACCGTCCGGGTTAGGTTGCTCTAACTGGTCAAACGGACGCATAATACTTGACAAACGAGTGTTCCGGATTAGACACTTGCTGAGGCAACAACAAGGGTTAAGCTTCGAACTATGAGCTCATGACGCAAAGGATAACAAATGATAACAAAGGAAAACAAGGAATAACAAATGATAACAAAGGAAAACAAGGAATAACAAATGATAACCTGATATTTTTACAACAGTTTTTGCATACGTGCAACGCAACGGAAATCTCATATTTCTTACTTATGTTTACAACTGCTTGCAAACCTATGAACTCACCAACTTTATGTTGACCCTTTTAGTACGTATTCTCAGGATTGCAGACGCCGTAGGACTACCCACAGGAAACAAGATAGTAGGATGCTTTTGGAAAGCATAGCTTGAGTCGCATTGTTTTCAAACATCAAGGAATTAGAATTGCATTTACTATATTTTGTAGTTTTAATTATGTAATTCTACTTTTATTATGCGAACTCCAAATACTTTTGTAAACTTCTGAATTATTGTAATGTAACTATTTTCAAACGTCTCATATAGAGGTCGTTTGCTTTAATCTTTGTGTTGTGATATTTCATTTGGTCGTAGCCCCGTGACACCTCATACTTCCGCTGCCACGTGTTTCGGGGGTGAGACAGATTGGTATCAGAGCCTAAGGTTATAGCGAACTAGGATTGCATTAGTGACCTAGACTATAACCATTAGGTTAGTATTCCTTGTTTAGTATGACTGGTTCAGCGATTGCATCATTTGAATTTAATTTAACATAGGCTGATCAACTATGTACAATTAAAGGAGATTCGATGCAAGACCTGAAATGGTTGTAGTGAACGAGAATACAGTAGCAGACATAAACCGAGGATAGAACGGGACCAACCTTTATACGTGCTTATGTGCTAGGCTTTTATGTGTGTGTATATATATATATATACAACCTTACGTACACTAAACTTATTTGCCACCCTTCACGGCAACCACGCCCACAGCTACGTTACCCAACTCTGAAAACGAGGCTCTAGCCTTACTAGCTACTGTGAAGATTTCCATGGTACCCGCTCGCCCAACCGAATCGGGCAACGACATAACCGAATAGGACTCACTTGAGGAGAATCCACCTAAGGATTCGCCACTCAAAATAAGTGACGCATACTTCACCCGCTTCTTTCCGCTCACAACCAAATCACTCGGGAACACGTATAGAACTTCAACCGTACGATACTTTGTCACTTAGACGGACTATACCTACTTCCGCCACTTTACTTTCTCCACCTGCTCTCGACCTAGACATATGAATCGCGTGTGTTTTACATCAATAGAAGGACAGACTGATAGACCTCCTCGGACTAGACCTTATCCTATTCATACTATTTCTACTTGATCATGTTTGGTCACTATTTCGACACGTTCGTTAAACGAGTTACTCATAACTTGATTCGCGACTTTGACTGCTCCGAACACCTTTATCAAACATTCGTTCATTTCGAAACAATAACATAGTCATGATTGAATACTCTAAGAACACTACTCGGTCATTGTCATGACTACTTTTTGAAACTATGATTTGGCTATTTACAACTCTTGAGACGCGGAGAATCTTCCGACATGAATACCCCTCCATACGCATAGGAACCCGCTCATCATAGCGTTCGGTTACTAGCTGCTAGGCTACGCCGCCACGAGAATAGAATAGACGATATGGATTTTTCATAGACGTAAACTTTCAACCGATTTTTGACAAAACAGATATTTCAACACTTTTCAATCACCAGAGCTTTCGACGAATTTTTGTTATACAGAGTCTTTTGACGTGCTGACAAGAGTTTCCAATGTATTTTGATTGACATTAAGTTTTCAACAGATATTATGATGACATTTTTAACAAATAAAAACCATACCTATAAACAAACACTTGATTTTCACTTAATTTTCTCAAAGATCTATGTTTTCTAACGAACGATAACGACTATTACTTTGAAACACCTGCGGTCTTCTAACGATTTACATATTGGAAATACGTTTACAACGATTTATATTGGATGTGATCCAACGAATTATTCATAACTTGCGAATTGTTTACAAACTGGTTTATTGACAGTTTTAACAAACTATTTATTGGAATCCAATTACTACTTTCATTTTTCTTTTATCAAGATTTGATCACTACTTTGTGTCTGTTTTATGAACTACTTTATCTCTGTTTTGTGAGCTACTCTGAAGCTGTTTTAAGAACTGTTGGCGAACTATTTAATGTTCGTTTTCTATGATTTACTATGAACCATTTGAACTCCGTTTTAGGAACTATTTGAATTCTGATTTATGAACTATTTGAACTTTGATTTACCAACTACTTGAACTCTGTTTTATGAACGATTTTGTACTATACTGTGAACTATTTTTGTGAAATTACTTTTACGTATTGTATAATACGACTATGAAACAACTATGGGGGAACTACGATAGCAACTACGAGCCCCACTACGATAATAACTACGATTCCAACTACGATTACATCTGTGATTAAGCTTTGGAAAATTTGACAACTTAGAAAACTTGAGACTTGTACTCCGATTTTAGAACTATGCTTTGAACTATGATCTCAACTATGACCTTTTCTTTGATTTCAACTACGATTCCTACAACGAACCACATAGGAATGTTTTCCTACTACGAACCTTATAGTAAATGACCTCACTACGACTGACTATCTAGGAATATTTGTCCTACTAATAGTACACGGAGATAATTCTCCAAATGTATACAAATGGATGCGTTGCATCACAACAACGAACTTTCCTTTAGTGGACTTAGTTAAACGTCATAATTACTCACACTTTCGCTAGATACCACACAAACTATGACTATGAGCAAATTTCGGGACGAAATTCTCCTAACAGGGGGAGAATGTGACACCCGACGATTTAGGGTTACTGATAATCCTACTTGAAACCCTAATTACGTGTGTTTAGTTTAGAATTAGGCTAAATACTTGTAATTGCTTGTAACTACTTGTATATTTTGTGAATATACGCTTACGTAATTAGTTGTAATTACGCTTACGCAATTTGGTGAAATTGTGCAAAACAACCGGACGGAGTCCGACACAGTATAAATACGGACGTTGGTGAAAAACTTTCTATAAATAACTTAAATCTATTTTTAGAAGTTATTTATCATTATTTATTATTTTATTAAAATAATATACGAAAAACCTAGGCGTTTTGGCTAAAACGTCTCAAACGCAATATAAACGCGCGGAACGCGCCCGACAATTGAACGAAAGTCAAAATATATTTTAATAATTTAAAATATATTATTTTGTATGAATTTATTATTGATAACATCATATAATAGTTCGTCAATGAAAAACGTCTATTTAAAACGCTACGCGATTAAACCTCCGTAAAACGTGCACGCAAATCGAGGCCGATAAATTATCGGAACATTTTTATAAATATTTTCAAGTATCTAGACAAAATATTTCAAGTGAAAATATCGAAATTTAATTCGTGATTTAAATACGCGTATTAAACGTTTTAACGTATAAATAAACGTCTAAACAATCGGGTAAACGAACGGGAAACGTAACAATTAATTTGGGAACAAGAAAATGACCAAAATGCCCTTGATGGGGCCCCCAAATTCCTTCACCACCTCCCATCCCACCCTATCATATTTCTTGCTTTTTCACTATGATGATTCCTTACACACCCACACAAATTTCATGCAACTCTTTCTTTACTTCATTTCCACTTAACCTCCTCATTTCCTCTCAATCCATTTTCACTCTTTCTCTCTCTAATTACTGAATAAGATCAGCCCAAAAATCAGTTTGTTCATCATCACATATCATCATCTTGAAGATCAAGAACAAAAGGAACCAAGCTCAAGACATCATCATCTTCATCTCCCTCTTGTTCTCCATCATTTTGTTGGTATAAATCACCTAAACTCCTCATTTACATACTTGTATAATGTATATTTAGATGTTATTATGATCATCTAACACTATTATGTCCAAATAAGAGGTTAAAATACGTTTTTGTAACACATAGGTAAGAAGACAGATTCTGTCTTCAAAAACACAGCTTACAAAAATGGTCGTATCTGGAGTTGTAAGAAGAGTTAGACAATTAATTATTTTTTAAAAGTTGCGTATTGAAAAGAGCTACAACTTTCGTGTTTTGCACTTTTTCCAGATCTCTACTTATTTTTGGCTATAATCTGATCTTTGGGTCTGGTCTGGAAGTTTTCGAAAACCGAGTTCGGTTCCTTCGTGAAATTATTTAAATATGTAAATGGACACTATGGTTGCTGTAAAAATTATTTTATGAACTAGACATATGAATGATCAGTTGATAAAAATTGTAGATCTTAAGTTGGACCAGAAGTGGTAGAAATAAAATGGCGAACCAAACCGACAAAAGTCGAAAATTATGAAATCTTGAAATCTTAAGTTGCATGTTAGAAACCGACACTTTGGATGAACTCCGACATGAACCGACAAATTATTTGGACTCTTTAAACTGATATATGGGTTGGGTAAAAGTTTCGGGTCAAACCGAGTAGGTTTGACCAAGTCAACAAAAACGGCTCGGTGGCTAAAAACGATAAAACTTACTATTTTTGGAAAGTGGTAACAAAAATGGGTTTGGGTGACTTAGTTAGTAACTTGGACCAAAAACTAAACTTAGAAAGTTTCCCGAATTAGAAACCGACACTTAGAACACTTGAAGAAAATATCCTAAGTCTCAAGTAGAGACACTAACCTAGTGATGCCACAATTACTAGTGTTGCTACATTTTGCTAGTGATGCTACAATTTCTGAAAATATCCTAAGTCTCAAGTAGAGACACTAACCTAGTGATGCCACAATTACTAGTGTTGCTACATTTTGCTAGTGATGCTACAATTTCTGAAAATATCATAAGTCTCAAGTAGAGACACTAACCTAGTGATGCCACAATTACTAGTGTTGCTACATTTTGCTAGTGATGCTACAATTTCTGAAAATATCCTAAGTCTCAAGTAGAGACACTAACCTAGTGATGCCATAATTACTAGTGTTGCTACATTTTGCTAGTGATGCTACATTTTCTGAAAATATTCTAAGTCTCAAGTAGAGACACTAACCTAGTGATGCCACAATTAGTAGTGATGCTACTTTTTGCTAGTGATGCTAGGTTTGACCAGGTTTGACCAACTTTGACCAGTTTGACCAGGTTTGACCAACTTTGACCAGTTTGACCAGGTTTGACCAACTTTGACCAGTTTGAACAGCTTTGACCAACTTTGACAAACTTTGACCAGGTTTGACCAACTTTGACCAAGTTTGACTAGGTTTGACCAGCTTTGACCAATGAGTTGACCAACTTTGACCTACGGTTTAAGGCTTATATAAACTAAAATAATCTATTTGCAACACATGATTTGTACTACTGAATAGTATACAACAAAACAAACTTAATAATAATGTCTAAATAAATTATTATTACAAACTTTCACCAACGGGTCGTACATGTTTTTAATAAACGAACTTGAACAACTTATTTGGACATACTAGTTGATGAACTAGCCTTAGGTGGACATTAACCCTCCACCTACACGATTGGCTTAAGTGGACATTAACCACCACTTATACAATCGCTATAGATGGTCTTACAAGACATCTACTTACACAACCTTATACGTTTAGGACGTTAGAAGGTTGCACATCGGCTGGCTTGCTTATTTGATATTTGCTTGCTACTTGCTATTCTAAGGTGAGTTTCATAGCCCCCGTTTTACTCGTTTTAACTATTTTGGGGTGAGAATACATACACACATGTTTTATACAACTATCTTTGTACATGTTTTATACAACTGTCGTTATGCAACTGCTTTTATACAACTGTTTTATAAACAATGGATAACAAAGGGAACAATGAAAACAAAGGAAACAAGGGAAAGCAAAGGATAACGCATGAGTGAAACCATAATCCAACAAAGCCCTCGCACATCGTAGTTCGTTAATTATTAGTAAGCGTGAGTATTTGTGAATAGATCTATTGGGGATTGACACCCCCGTCCGGGTTAGGTTGCTCTAACTGGTCAAACGGACGCATAATACTTAACAAACGAGTGTTCCGGATTAGACACTTGCTGAGGCAACAACAAGGGTTAAGCTTCGAACTATGAGCTCATGATGCAAAGGATAACAAATGATAACAAAGGAAAACAAGGAATAACAAATGATAACAAAGGAAAACAAGGAATAACAAATGATAATTAATGTGATTACTGAGACTTTGATAATTAATGTTTCAGGATGACAGATTAAACAGGGACAATACTTAATGTTATGAGTAAACTATTAGGTGTAAACTCTAGAACCCTACCAATTAAGTTTCCCATTGGCATGTCACTAGGAACTAGGTTATCGTGATTCTGATCGGAGCAATAGGCAAACTTCCAATACTCATCTAGTTGAAAGATGAGCAACCTATCTTGGCTTGTTACCGAGGTGCATGAATCAGTAGCGTATCGTCTCATAGGTCCGACCGTTCTTAACCCCTAAAATAGTTTATTATTCCATTAGCATGCAGATTAATGACTTCGTATGTTTAGACCGTTGATTATATAAGACTTAGTGTTTTAAGGATTCTAGGTCGCTAGGGCTTTACTCTTATTCCTAAGTCTTGTTTCATGCATTAAGGTTTGGTTACTTCAACTTATGACTTGAGTTCTCCTTTTCAAACAGTTATACATCCCTGGATTATTCGCAGTTTATAAAAACGTGTTTCATATGCAGACCATGCCTTTCAGTAATCGGACAGTGTACCTTACATGATGGTTCCACTGCTTCTTACATCAAACATGCGGTCAAGAGTAATTGACGGTGAAAGTGGCACTCTAAACTAACTAAATGTAAAGCAATGCAGAAATGTAAACCTAATATGTACAACGAGTGGGTTCACTGTGTCTTACTTGTTGCATGTCATGGGCACAGATAACTACTTACCATAATTAAGGTCGATTAGGTCCTAATTACTAGGTTGCAGTCACGTGGATAACCAGAAAGGGTACTCCATAAATTAAACTCAACTTCATAAAGTCTCAACGATACAAGGGTCATTAATTCCTATTTTATCTGAACATGTTTTACGAACATCATTTTATTGTGCATTGACTTTCGTAGGATATACCAGTTAGTTATGAAGTTGTATTATCCTTTCGGAATTCCAACTGTGAACCAGAGCTGATTCCAGTGATGTAACTACCTTCGGTCGTTTATTGACTTCCATACATTTGTACTCCGCTTGAGGCATTTCCAGTACTATATCAAGTAAACAGTCGAATAGTGGCCGTCACATCACATTACGATTGTCGTACACTAATCATGTAATGTCATCTTTACTTATAATTATCTACATCTTCAACAATCACAATAATAGACAACTCGCAATTCATGGCAATAGACAAATCACATACAAGGCAATAATACATAATTATAATATGAAATAAAGCAAGTATGATAAAGGTTGAGATATCACCAGGAAATAAATGCGTAGCAGCGTATTATTATAATTGACAACTCGTTTACACGTACAAAGATGAATCTCCAAACTCCTAACGTTCGTTCTAGCCTCTATGTTAATCCGAAGATTAATTACAACAATCCTAGACTAAAATATGAGAGAATTTTTAGAGTGAGAAAGTGAAAATGGATGAGTGAGAGTATGTGTATGAGTGTGAATTTGAGAATGTGAGTGTGTCTTGAAAATGAGCCTCATGCCTCCTATTTATAGGAGAGTTTTGGTGGATGTTAGCAAGTAGAAGCTCACAATAGCAAAAGGTGGAAAAGGTAGTGGCACCGGGTACGTGCATATGGTGGCACAAGGTACGTAAAGTTGCATAAAGGTCTAACACGAGGTACGTAAAGTTGCGTAAAGGTCTAGCACC
Organism: Helichrysum umbraculigerum; assembly: GCA_949592205.1. NCBI lineage: Eukaryota > Viridiplantae > Streptophyta > Magnoliopsida > Asterales > Asteraceae > Helichrysum > Helichrysum umbraculigerum. The sequence goes on along the minus strand of CATIUR010000007.1, from coordinate 16,352,447 downwards.
GGGTACACGCAAGGACCAAAAAGCGGGAACCGGATGGGGGGTGGCAGCAGCCGGCGGCCTGGTGGCTGGCCGGCGGCGGCTGGCTGCCACCCGTCCCGGTTCGTCGCCCGTTGCCTCGTTGCTCGTTTCACGCGTATCTTCTTCGTTATACGTCTGTTTGCGTCGATTCTTTTTTTTGTTGGATTCGTAATTCAAAAATGAAGACTTTGATATAAAGATATCCCAAAAATATGTCTCTAAACTTTAGATGTGTCATACGAGTCGTTTGGATCTTCCGGCGTACGTAGAATCTTCATTCTTCGTCCGTTTTTGTTGATTCTTCTTCTGTTGGATTCGTAATTTGAAAGCGAACATCTTGGTTAAGAGGGATGTTGGTGATGGGAAATTTTGTCTTGAAATCTCGTTTTGATGCCTTGAATCTTCAAACGTATGTGAAATCTTCGTGTTCTACCCGTTTTACTTGATTTTCATCGTGCAACCTTGTTTTGACCATCTTGGCATAATACTACTGATTTGTAATGTTTTTGAGTTAATATGCCAAGAATCGTTCCAGAATGAGAAAGATATCAGTAGTAAAAACCTGACTTTTTACGCGATATCAGGATCCTAAAGACAACTTCGCATAAAGGGAGTAAGGCATCAAGTTTATACTAGCACCTAAGTCAGCTAGGGCATCACAAATCATAAACTTTCCTAATGTACAAGAAATTATAAAACTCCCCGGGTCACCTAACTTGGGCGGAATCTGATTCTGAACGATAGCAGAACACTCATCGTTCAGAAAAGTAACCGATGCCTCCGAAAGCTTATCTTTGTTGCTCACCAAGTCTTTGATAAACTTGGCATAGTTCGGCATCCTGACTAATACATCAACCAAGGGCACATTGATCCGAATGCTCTTGATCATATCCACGAACTTCCCGTATTGGGCTGCAATTGTAACATCCGTTTTTAGGGTCTAGTAGTTTTATAATAATTTATTGACTTTAGATTGATTATTTTATGTGTTAGGAAATAATTTCATATTGTTTATTTGAAGAAAAAAAAAAGGGGCCAAATGACTAATTGTGACAGATAAAATATTAATTGTTTTAAATTAATATAGTTGTAAGAAAAATAAAAGTTAGTCTCGCAATTGGTTTTTAGGTTCCAGACAATAGGCTTAGAAGCGAAATAAATTATACTAAGTATATTGGGGTCGGTTAGATGGAGCCGACCTAACTTATCTCATTTCCTAACCTTTCTTCACTCTCACTAAACACACACATTGAGTTGAAAACACAAGAGTAAAATCATATCTATCATCTTGATGCTGTGATTTTGATGCAACATCTGACCTTCTTCATCATCATCTTGTTACCATCTTCATTGTAAGTTGATTATACCCATTTACTCATAGGTGTTGATTTTGGTTAAAATTAGGTTAGATTATTGATGCATGTGTAGAATTTGAGGTTAGATTATGTTGTTTGTGTTATACTATGTTTATTGATGATATTTAAGGTTATTTGTTAGATGAAATCGTGTATTGCAACTGAGTTTTTGTGAAATTGGGGATTTGGTTCGAAGCTGTAAATTGCAAAAGGTCATCTGGTTTCTGGGTTTTTAACCTCACCCGGACGGGTAGCTTTGATACCCGAACGGGTATGTAGCGATACCCGATCGCGTAAATTTAGCCGATCACGTGAATTAGAACAAAATGACTTCAGCACGGGACTTAAATTAAAAATCTCGGATTTTTTCCTTAGTCACCCGACCGGGTATGGCCAGTGACCCGATCGGGTATGTTGATGTTATTTGATTTATTTTGGGTATCTGTGTTTTAGTGATGATTTAAGTTTGTTAGTGTTTTTGGCAGATTTGTTTTGCAAATTTTGAAAATGTAAAACATGTTTAGCTTAATTTCATTAACTCAGATTGGGTTGAAATTCGCATGGTCACTCGAAAACGGCCCAATGATCAAAGCTCTATTCTAAGAGCCTAGGCAGTTTTTGGCCTTTCGGGGTCATCTAAGGGTCGAAAATGGCATTTTTCAGTTTTTGAACCTCGTTTTGGGACTTTTTGATTTCAATTCGGATTTGAACTTTTATTTTCTTAGACCTCAGGGATTACCAGCTTTGGTAAATATGTTTCTAGACTAATTATGACTGATATTTATAACTTGGTTATGGTTTGTTAGTTTGATGCTATGTACGTGACAGATTGTCATGTGTTCGCTTTGTATATGTTATCTAAAGATCAAACTTTTATATAAATATGTTATAAATATGTTATTGTGATAATTGGGACTAGATAATGGAATTATTAATAGTCAATTGAATAGTTATAATTGATATTATAGCTTGATAATTGTTGTTAGCTTGATACTATGTGTATAATGAGTTAAGCACTTATAAAATGAATGAATAACTAGAGTTATTGATTATATAAGTAACTTAGTTAAGTGATTGATTATAAAGTGATAATTATCATGTGAAATTGAATAAATGATTAATCATTATTAAAGCATGATTTGATTAAGTACATATGAGTGTAATTATTGATTATGGTTGTTAATTGACGTCCTATAATGCATTCATGTAGATGAATCCATGATAATCGAGTTATTGGGATATAGTTCGAATGACTGGTAGTTGAATACTATGAATTGAGATATGTTATATAATTATAATATGAGTTCATTGTTATTAATGAGTTACTGATTCATTATTTATTTATATCTCAGATTTGGAGAAGACTCAGTAACATTAGACTTCTGAGTGAACGACTGAGGTATCGGTGAGTGGATCTATACCCTCAGTGTGATTTAGTTGTAACAGTTTTGGTTACAACGAGTAAACGTATTTATACTGTTGATAAACTGTTGAGCCTGACGTAATGATTATGATTATGTGATTATCTGTGACATAGCCTTTGGGCATTATGTGTTATTGTGGTCAACTGCAGTTGGGCTTATTGCTTTCATGGTGGCCGGCGGAGGGTTTCCTAGTACATATCGTTGATAGGAACCTACGTAGTGTGAGGATTGCAATAAGCTATCGGTCTATTCTGTATAGGCCAATACAGATTGCGATAAGTGTTCTTGGGGGCCACCGCAGCAGTAGGGTTCCTCAAGGACCACCGATCCTCGTTGAGATTATGTGTTTACGATTATTTGTTGTAAGATTTGTTATGGCTAAGTTAGACTGTCGGTTACATGTCTACTCACTTAGCTTTGAGCTAATCCCCAATATTAATACTTCTTGCAGATTATGATTAGATAATGGGCTGGGCAAGAAGCTTTCGACTGGGTGGAATGTTTGACGAGCGGGCGGCTACTCTGTTATCTGATTTGGTAAATCAGTGCTGTCTCTTGAATTGTATAACACCCAAGTTGATAAACTATGTTTTACATTAGTTTGACTCTATATGTATATTATACAATATAAATTATTAATGTTTATTTGAACTTACATTTCCGATGTATATAAAAAAAAATGGGGTGTTATAGCAATCTTCTCCTTCCTCAAGTGTTGAGGGTAGGGAATCTTCGGTTTATAGGCCTTCATCACCGATTGTGTGACCGGAGGCGTAGGTGAAACCGGAATAGATATGGGTTGAGCGGCCTCTTCTTCCTCATCTTCAGCCTCCATCTCATCAGAATCCTGCAAAACAGTGTTAGAAACTTTGGTCTTTTTGTCCGGTGGTGGTGGTAACTCTTTCCAGCTACGAGTGGTAACGGCATTGGCATGCTCATTACGGGCAGGTGGTGGCTGATATGGTTTGGTACCACTACTAGAAGAAGTCTGTCTCGGGTTCGGTTGGGCATTGCTTGGTAGACCACCGGTTGGTCTACTATTCAGACCCTCAAATAACCTATCCATCCTTCTCTCCAAATCCTGAATCGAAGCCTGCTGATTTTTCTGACCTTTCTCCACTCTAAGCCTCAAATTCATCATTTGAGTCTTCAACCTCTCAGTACAAGCATCCTTTTTGGAAATAAAATCCTTTATCATTTTCTCCATAGGTGACTCAGTGGCTTCCTGATTCTGAACCTGTGGTGGAACATTATCTCTCGACTGGTATCGATTATGATAGTTTTGACTTTGTCGAGAATACCGATTTCCATGATAGTTACCCGAATTTTGGTTCTGATAACCTCCTCTCTGATAATTATTCCCACTCTGATAGTTACTCTGTTGCAAATAATTGGCATCCTCATCACAATCCGGTGACATCATCGATTGATCGTCACTCATACAATCAGCAGTGGCATGATTACCACCATAATTACCACAACCATCTCTAAGCTCTTTTATCTCTCCCTTGAGAGTCTTGAACTGATTATAGAATTTGGTGGACATAGCTTTTAACTCCTTCATCATCTCTGAATTATCAGAACTACTACCACTACCTTCAGCAAACGCAATAGTTTTCCGGGCTGTTTTATTCTTTTGATCTTTTGCCCCGTTAAGACACTGTAGAACCTTATCTTCCACTATTTTCCAGGCCACATTTGGAGTCTTATACATAAAAACTCCGCATCCTGCAACATCAATAACAGCAGCCGATGGAATATCAAGGCCATTATAAAAGAGTTCGATGATTTCAACCTTTGATAAGCCATGGTCGTGACAGTTTCTCAATAGCTCTTTCATCCTCAACCTAGCTTCCACTAAAGTCTCGTTCTCAATTTGCTTTAAATGCCCGGATCTCGTTCAAAAGTCTCCCCGCTAAAGCCGGAGGGAAGTATCGGCTAACAAAAGCCTCCCTCATTTGGTCCGAAGTTCGGATAGTATTAGGCTCAAGCTCTTGGTACAAATCTTTGCTTCCCCATATAGAGACATTGGAAAGGTCCGTAGTCTGATGGCTTCTTCCGTGTTTGGGCCATACTTGAGCATCTTCCATATCTCTAAGAAACTAGCAATATGCTTGTGCAGATCGACCCACAATCTTGCATCAAACAGAGTATCCTTCAGCATCTATAAATGATTACCCTTTAGTGAAAAATTGTGGTCGATCGGTGGTCTTTGAATCGCGGATGTCGGCATAGGAGCAACGGTCCTAGTCCGAGGCCACATGGGAGTATCATTCCCATCAGTTATTTGTTCTTCTTCTTCTTCTTCCGATCTAACTTCCTCTTCGAATTTTGATTCAAGCTCTTCTTCAAAAACTTCCTCAATGAGTACCTTTGTTGAAGTTGACCCGCTTCCCGTTTGACTGCTAGTTGACTCCGTCGGTTTATTCTTTGATTTCTTCTTCCTTTTCTTCTTAGTGGTTTTCTCTAGATCGGATAAAGGACTTAGGAGTTCGTTACCAGAATTCCTAGTGTTCATCCACTACCTGATCAAACCTACAAAAATAAAGAAGAGAAAACCGTCAAACGCACCGGCGCAAAACAATTAACTTAAAGAGTAACTTTCTAAGAAATAAATTCCAAGAAAGGATCAATCAACTACACTAAATTTAAATTCTTAAATTAAACACATTCCCCGGCTGCGTCGCCAAAAACTTGATGTGTAAAATCTAGTTATAAAAATAAACAAAGAAATACCGCGACTTAAACTATTACACAACTAGGTAAGTATACCCTATCGTGTATAGTATAGCTACAGTAAATCTAAGTTCGTTCCACAGGGACTATGTATTTAAGAATTGTAATTAAAATGCAACTAATTTAAACAAGAAAGTAAATTTAGGGGGTTTTGTGAGAATTGTCACGTTGCTTAAAACTACCTATATTTAAAAGGCAGGTGGACTCAAGAAGAGTCAAATTGATTGGTGTACTTTCAGATATTAAAACAATACTTGAATTATTTCACTAATGACTTCGGGGTGTTTAGTTAAAACTAGTTTATTAAGTTGTAACTTAAAATCTTATTAAGCTAGGATTAGTGTCCACTTTTCCTACACCTTAAGTCCAATTTACTAAGCACAATTTAATCTAGTGAGAGACATTCGCCAAAATCACTAACTTACACGTTTCAGTTTAGTTATCCAGCTTATTCCTTATCTACGTCCGCAATCAAAGTTCAATTATTCATAGACAAACAATTGATAATGAATACCTAAGTGACAAACATTCGCTATAATCACTTATTCATTCACCAAATAATTTAGAATCGTTAATTAAACATAAATACATAAGGTTCTTGACTAAATGTAATTAAATCAGTATAAACATCAAAAGATAACACCACTAATCACTAGTCATTTTCTCCAAGCAAGTGTTAGGGTATTTAGCTACTCATAATCAAACAAGAACAATCAAAAGAAGTAATTGAAACCGAAGAAAACATGATTTATTAAATAAATGATGCAAACTGAGTAATTACAATGATTGTTGATGATTGCTCGTAACCGATTAGCTTAATACAATGAAAGATCTTCACAAATCCCTCCAAAAGGCTTAAGAAATTCGTAACCTAAGTTCTAGTATCCAAATTTAGGTTAAAACTAAGTAAAAAACGTATTTATATCACTTCCAAAATAGCTGGAACCGCCCAGGTACGCGATCCCAGCTTCCATACGCGATCCTACTGACCCCAAAATCTCTTCAGTGATACGCGATCCTGGCCTTTGTGAGTGGGATCGCGTAATGCTTTGAAATTCCTTCTATAACCAAATTTGCCTTGGATACGCAATCCTGAATACTTGGTTGGATCGTGTACTCTTGTTGAAATCTGACTGTGATCATTTTACTCTAAGGTACGCGATCCTGGCTATGGTCTGGGATCGCGTACTTTGCCTGAAATCTTGTCTTTAGCTCGTTTCTTCACCGTTTGCACCTGAAATCAATTTCTAACTAAATAAGTATCAAAAGTTTATGAAATTGACTAAAAAAAACACGAAAATAAAGATATCGCGCGAAATAAATATGTACAAAATGAGTGATATCAGTATAATTAACTAAACTTCATATATTAGTCATACTTTACATGTATGTCATAAAAAAGGTTGGGTAAAAAATAAGGGTAACACGATCATAGTATACAAAAGTACAGTGTAAAAATTATATTTTCACTGCGTATTTTTTAATAAATACCCACTATATTCTTCCCCACACCTCCCACCTCCCACCTCCCACCACCACCTACCATCTCTGCTCCTTCCACCGTTCTCTGCTGCCACTACAACTGCCACCTGTCGAAATTTGGACGCCATAATTTTTTTTTATGACAGAAATTCAAAATTTTTATTATACTTTATATACAATTCGCAAAGTATATCACCACGTTATCATGATATTTTAAAATGATATGTTTAATTTCTCTTTGACTATCAGTTGAACGATCCACTAATCACGAAATCTTTCCTATATACTAACAAAGTATCCATATTCATATGTGGGATGCTCTCCTTATCCTAAATCCGATGTGGCATCCTTAGAAATTATTCTTCAATCCATCATGCCATGTCATATAGAAACTTAAATTCAATATCAAATGAGTGTCACCAAAAGGCATACTCATAATGAAAAGAAGTTTAATGGATGCATCATTATGAAGGAATTGATAACTTTTTGCCTTATTACAAAATGTTTAACAATGAAGACATGTTAAAATTAATTATGAGTTTGTAAGTCAACACTTTTATAAAAACCGCCCCTTTTCGGTCAATGAAGATTGGAAGTTATTTCAGTAAATAAAGATCAAGTAAAGAAATGTGCAAGTGAAATACAATATGCCATTTTCTATTTTTAAATATATTCGAATTTTGAATGCTTATAAAGTATAAACTTTTGTGTTAAGTTAGCATGACAAGTGATATTATTTACTCAATTGTTAAAATATCTAATACGTTTGTATTAACTTGTCAAGTTTGTTACACTTTTTCTCACTTTTAAGTGGTTTACTATATTGTAAAAAAACACTACACTTTTCTTCATTAAGTTCATATTCATATTTTAATTTCTTAGTTGTGAGACAACACATATACATACACACTTTTCCATTTTAATGATAGTCTTATGTGTATAGTACTTGAATAATTTTTTTTTTTAATTTTTTTTTCAATTGTCTACTCTCTAAGTTTCGTATATCGGTGGTTTGTTTCAACTCATGTTTCTAATTATGTTTTAATATGATTAGCTATCTTCTCATATGTTAAGATGATCCATAAAAATTCATCTAATTATTTATGGTCAAGTACTTCTTGAGAGATCAAGTAGAACGTAAAATTTTTGGAGATTCATAATATAAAATTGTACTTTGATATGTGGCAAAAAGTCATTTTTTAAGCACATATTTCCCGCACATTTGACCCAATTCTTGGTGAAAATACTTGAAATAAAGGTTTATCTACTTAATTTCACGAAGTTGGTCAAATTTTAGGCATTGTTATAAAAAGTGCTTAAATTATCCAAAAGGCACGCAAATCGAGGCAGATTATTCTAAACACTGATTCTCACATACTTTTAACCACATTATGATACAAGTTCTTAAATAGTCTCATATGATGTATCAGGTTATTCCAAGGCTGTAGAATCAAGAATCGTGCAGATCGGGTAAAGAACAAGGAAGATGGTGCTTTCGGAGCACAAACCGAGGGCATTCCGCACATGCCAACTCTAGAGACATCCAAATTTGGCACATTTGGCATCATTATAAGCGTAATGGAATTACGAGATCACAGGCGAAAAAATCAAGTCAAACGGATGAGAAACGAAGAAGATACGGCCTTCCAAAGCAACGAGAAAAGCCGACAAAATCACACGGCCTACCACACGGCCCCCCCTAGCCGTACACGGCCTGGTTGAGGCCGTACACGGCCTGTTTTGCTCTCACATGGCCTCGTTCTTGCTTCGTGTGCTTGTACGTATGCTTGTGGGCTTGTACTCTTGATCCAAGGCTTGCCTATAAATAGATGGCACCTCTACCTCATTTCACACACCTCTCATCTTCAACATTTCTCACTTTCTCTCTCACACACTCTTTCTCTCTCTCTATAGTTTCTCTCTCTAGCTTAGGGTTTTAGTTCGTTAGTTCTTGGTTAATATTTAACCTAGACTAACGACCCGGGGGGGGGGGGGGGGGGCTACTTTTGTATTAGTGTAGGGAATATTCTGAGGGGCTTATTTGTAATATTGTCGAAGATATTGCGAAGGTTCCGTTCGTGTATTCTTGTAACACTATTCTGTCTACGCATAATCTACGGTTATTTCTTTCCTTTTCTATTATGATGATTGCTATTATTATTATGATAGATTTAGGATTGTTTGCCATGCGTAGTGAGTAGTTCTCTTATGTGCTTGTTGTGATGTAGTTAGCTTGTTAATATTTGGGGTGATGTCACTTTAAATACGCAATTGGGATAATATCGTTTTGAAACAACGGAAGTAACGTTATACGGCTTTCATTTGTATAGTGCCGGAATCATCACGAATGTATGTAGTACGGAACGTGGAAGAAATGAAAGTCATGGGCACAATCCGTTGTGGAATAATGTTCCCAATTGCTACATATTGAAAACCGGTGTCTAGTCAACTTTGTATTTATGAATTTCTAAACCAAAATCGCATTTCCTCCAATAAACGTGGTTAGAACCTTGGGAGTCCCGAAATCACTATTGTTTAGTGAATTGGAATCGCAAGTGTAAAGTTTAATTGTAGAAGGGGGGGTTGAATACAATTTTAAACTATTTTAGATTTTAGCTAAGTTAATTGATGAGTTTTAAATTGATTCACAGAAACAGAGTATAAACAATAGCAACAGAGTATAACAGATTATAGATATGACAATATCAAAGTAACAAAGTAATGATAACTAAAATGATGAATTATATTGATCATACAATTCACAAGTGTTGAATGCGGAATGGATTAACCAAAGTTAATCCAATTCAAACACTTAGCTAATCTATTACAAATGAGATGAACAGCAGTGGACAAACACGCTGACTGTTCACTCGCTGGATCGTTAATACGTACTCTAGACAAACTAATCACTGACACACAAGTGATAAGTACGATTGAATGACTAGCCTCTACAGTACAAAACACTGAACTATTTATACTACAAGAGTTCCTAAAATATCGCCTATAAAATAGGATCTTGGAATGACACGTGTCGCTGCTTGATTGGCTTGATCTCTGATGAACCGACATTCTGCGGGTCCCAATTCTATTACCACAAATATCTCGTTACCTTAAAACCAATCAATTGCTGCCACGTAGTCTTTCGGACATACTTCAAGTTGGAACACTCTTGCTGATGTATAGATAAGTACAGTACTTTCTGTACTTGATGATTGAGAGGCTTTATTGAATAGTCCCTGAAGATGCAGTAATCCTCCTCACTCACTGCGAGCTAACATGCTCTTGTAGAACGACTTGAACTAGAGATCTTCAGTGACTAGCTGTTATTCTGGCAGTGACTTTTGCCTTTATTGATTTGAAGAAGTAAAGCTCTCGCTGACGTTGATCAGCGACACACCAAGTTGAGCTTTATTCTTCCTCAGCATATCAAGCAAAATGAATGACGCTCAGCGAAACTTATCATCAGCAACAGCAGCTTCGATACAATCCATTTGTTCATCGAGTAGTGAACAATTGAGTTGGTCAGCGACCAGCGACTTCATCATGGTCAGCGACCAGTGACTCAACAATCTCCCCCTAAATGATTGTGATTGAAGCTCCCTAGACAAACTAGTTGCTGAGAAAAGTTTATAGTCAGTGTTTAAGATTTTAAACATTCAGTGACTTACACTTTGATCCATTCATTTTTCTTTTTGGATTCTTTTGATATGATCTGAGTTTTGCACTTTGGTTTTCTCAAAAGATCAGATATTATTGGACTGCAACATATAAAGTACAGATAGTTTTTCAGTTACAATATATCTAATCTATCGCAAACTTTAAATCTACAATCTTCAGTGATTAGATAAATAGCAGAGATTCCTACTATCTTCAGCGATCAGATGAGACAGTGACTTATTACTTATCAAACCTTCAAACCTACAATCTTCAGCATGACAACTTTTCACGAAGCTTTAACCGACTGAAAGTCAATGAACCTTCATATACTTAAGTTGTAACTGATCCGGATAGAGAAAGATTCATTGTTAAGCTGAAGTGACACAAATATTGAATAAAATCGCCAAGAAAATTGTAACTCAAATACAGGAAATACATCATTTTGTGATATGATTTCCAAGTATCAGCTACTTTGTCAGCATCAGCAATGTTAAGAATGATATGATTTCCAAGTATTAGCGATTTGGCATATGAGCAACATTGGTTTTTGCATTCATTTGCACGTTTTCTCTCCCTTGATAATACCACAAAGTAGATCAGTATTTTTCTGGTTGCATCAACAATATTTGAATATTTCTCCCCCTTGATGATAGCATAAAATACTGCTGCAAATGTTTGATCTGTTTGTAGTAGGTGATTGGTTTTCTCATCATCATCAGCTTGTGTTTTAGCTAATGGATCATTGAAAACAGAGAGATCAGCTTGTATCTCTCCCTGTGACTGGAGAGAGATATTGACAGCTGGTGCAGTGAGAGATGAGAGATAGCTCGGGTCTGTAGCCAGTGATGTGACACCAGCGACGAGTGTGTTATCACCCACTGATGTCACTTGCCCTTTTTTTAAAACATCATCCTTTTGTGAGAATAATGAGTGGCTCATGGGTTGACTCGATAAAAGTTTGTGTTTTGAAGGCTTGATTTTAGCAAGAATGCCCACAGTGACTGAACGTTCAGACCCTGTTTCATCCTTGGCGTCCGTAAACGTCTTCTTTTTGAAATTTCTTTTAGAGATTGGTGAAGTTTTCTTTGATGGTGGTTGACCAGTTTTGATCACTGTGGGTTTTGTCAGTGATATGGTCGATTGGGGGGCAGAATCAGGCATATGTACAATAGTTACATACTGGGACACAGATAGTCCCAAAATGAAAAACATGAGAGCAAATGTAAAAAGCTTTTTGTTATGCTCTGTTTTTCGGCAAGAAGTTTTATTTAAAAGATTTGGTTTTGAAAATTGTTTTAGCAAAATCTGTGTTTCTACATAGGCTTGAAAAGCTTTAAACTTGTAGAAATGATGTAAGTAAAACTTGATTTTGATCTTGCTATTTTTGAAAAAGAAATTATTTGTATAACAGAGTGTCAAGGAAATGATCGGTAAATAGGCGTTATGTGAAATGAGATGAAGAGTCGTTTTTATAATGGAGTTATGTGAGAATTATGTGGTGAAAAATGGATCATCGTGGTTGATGATGGTGGTAAGTAGAGGTGGCATAGGGGTGATCATTGACGGTGTTTAATGGGATAGGGGTGATGATTGTGGAACTTGGTGGTATTAATGGTGATTGGAGAGGTGCGCCGGAAAAGTATACATGACGTAAGAAAAGAGATTGTGTTAGAGATACGACTTTTGTGACACATCGAAATGATTGGACGCTTCACCATTAATGATAAAAGGATCAGGAAGTCACTGAAACTTATAATCATATGATAGTATGCAAAAATAACACTTATATTCAAGAATACTAACCATAATTTTCCATTTGCCTGAGATGTTATCTCATTGATTTAGTCACAACTTAGAATACTAACTAAGTCATAGAGATTTGATCACTAATCAAATATGAATCATGGTTTTTATTCTTGAACATGAGTGTTGTTTATTAATAGAAAAATCACAGAGACTTATCTTTCACTGAAAAAGTTACAGCTTAGAATACTAACAAGATCAGCTAGGGAAGGAATGGGTCTCTGAGAAAATTTTTTATTATATATATATATATATATATATATATATATATATATATATATTATTATTATTATTATTATTTTATTTTTTATTTTTATGAAAGAAAGATGAGTATAGATTATGTCTGATATGAACTATGTAATACTTTACTATATTATCTTTCACTGATCTAGTTACAACTTAGAATACTAACCAAATCAGCTTAAGGGAAAATATAGGACAATAAAATATAGATCATATGAAGATATAACAGATACTCAATTTATTAAACAAATGAAGCTTTTACACAAAAATAGCTAACTGAGCTTGATAGCTGAGCTAGTCATTTAAGTTTAACATGCCAAGCTCGCTGATGAGAAAATTAAATCTTTTCTCATCTAAAGGTTTTGTAAACAGGTCAGCGAGTTGGTAATCAGTTGGGATAAAATGCAATTCAATGTCACCTTTCATCACATGGTCCCTGATGAAATGATATCGGACATCAATATGCTTTGTCCTTGAGTGCATTACTGGATTGTTGGCAATGGCTATGGCACTTTGACTATCACAGTATATTGGTATCTCACTGAAGTCAAACCCATAGTCAGCTAGCTGATTTCTCATCCAGAGAATTTGAGCAGTACAGGCACTAGCAGCAATGCATTCAACTTCTGCAGTTGAAGTTGAGACTGAGTTTTGTTTCTTGCTGGACCAGCTTACTAGCTTTTCTCCAAGAAATTGACAGCTACCAGATGTGCTTTTTCTATCCAGTTTGCATCCAGCATGATCAGAATCAGAATATCCTTTCAGTGAGAAGTCTGATCCAGATGGGTACCAGAGACCAAGATTCGGTGTACCCTTCAGATATCTGAATATCCTTTTGACAGCGAGAAAATGTGATTCCTTTGGATCAGCTTGATACCTAGCACAGAGACATGTAGCAAACATAATGTCTGGTCTACTTGCAGTTAGATACAATAGTGACCCAATCATACCTCTGTAAGCAGTGATGTTTACAGATTTACCATCAGGATCAGCATGTAGCTTTACTGCAGGTGACATGGGTGTAGCAAGGGTTGAGCAATTAGCAAATTCAAATTTCTTTAACAGATCTTTAACTTATTTTCCTTGACTTATAAAAATTCCAGTTTTGGTTTGCTTTATTTGCAGACCAAGGAAAAACGTTAATTCACCCATCATGCTCATCTCATAACTTTTGGTCATGAGATCAGAAAATTCCTTGCACATGTCACTATTAGTAGACCCGAAAATGATATCATCAACATAGATCTGGACTAATATGACATCTCTCTTATCTCTTTTGATAAATAATGTGCTGTCAATTTTTCCTCTGACGTAGCCACATTTTATCAGGTAGACAGAGAGAGTATCATACCACGCTCTGGGAGCTTGTTTTAGTCCATACAGGGCTTTATCAAGTTTGTAAACATAACCAGGATGTTTTGGATCAATGAATCCAGGTGGTTGCTTGACATATACTTCTTCGTGCAGCTTGCCATTCAGAAAGGCACTTTTCACATCCATTTGATATACTTTAAACTTCTTGTGAGCTGCATAAGCTAGAAATAGCCTGATTGCTTCAAGCCTAGCCACTGGTGCAAAGGTTTCGTCATAGTCAATGCCTTCTTGCTGACAATAACCTTGTGCAACCAGTCTAGCCTTGTTTCTTGTTACCACACCATCAGTATCCATTTTATTTCTGAACACCCATCGTGTTCCAATCACTAATTTACCAGCGGGTTGTGGTACAAGCTTCCAAACTTTATTTCTTTCAAACTGAGATAGCTCTTCTTGCATGGCAGCTATCCAGTGATGATCAGTGAGTGCTTCATCAACCTTCTTTGGTTCCATCAGAGACACAAAACTTACAAACAAACAAAAGTTAGCGGTTGCTGATCTTGTCTGAACCCTGGATTGTGGATTACCAATAATCAATTGATTATCAATATGTTTTGTCCATTTAGTCATCCGCTGAGGTTCAGCAGTAACTTGATTACTTTGTGAGGGTTCAGAGGGCAGATCATCATTTGAAGCATGAGTATTGTTGTTATGTGAGTTTTGGTTTGGACATTGAGTTGATGATGCTGGGACATCTGTAGGTAAAGATGATGTTCCTGAATTATTCTCAGCTAAAGTAGAACTAGAATTGATTTCAGGAATATTATCTTCACTTTCAGAGTCTGATGAGAAATTTTTATATTTCTTATCATTTGATTTTATTTCATTTGATAAGTCACCATCCATTTTGTTAAAAACAAGATTTTCATATTCTTTAGGATCAGTGAGTGACTCATCATATGATTCATCAAAAGTAACATCCATTGATTCCTCAATACATTCTCTTCTTTTATTGTAAACTCTGAAAGCTTTAGAGATAATTGAGTAACCAACAAATATTACTTCATCAGCTTTTGGATCAAACTTTCCTAAGTGATCTCTTTTGTTTAAAATGTAGCAAGTGCTACCAAAAACATGGAGAAAACTTATGTCGGGTTTTCTCCCCCTTAAAAGCTCATATGCTGTCTTACTGTGTCTTTTGACAATCAGTGACCTATTCTGAGTGTAACAGGCAGTACTTACTGCTTCAGCCCAGAAATAGGTCTTAAGACCAGTATCAATGAGCATTGACCTGGCAGATTCAATTAAAGTTCTATTTCTCCTTTCTGCCACCCCATTTTGTTGGGGTGTTCTAGGTGTTGAAAAATTTTGAGAAATACCTTTTGAATCACAAAAACTTTCCAGGTCAATATTTCGAAATTCAGTGCCATTATCACTTCTCAGATGTTTTACAGTGACATCATTCAGATTTTCCATTTTCTTAACAAAGGATATGATCTCGCTGGCAGCTTCACTTTTGGCTTTGAGAAAAAATACCCAAGTGTATCTGGAGTATTCATCGACTATCACCAAACAGTATCTTTTTCCTCCAAGACTTGGAGTACTCACTGGACCGAACAGATCCATATGAAGCAGGTAAAAACATTCTGTTACTGATGAAGTCTGCTTACTTTTGAAAGATGAGCTGTGATGCTTTCCCTTCTCACATGCTGAACAAAGCTTATCTTTGTCATAAGACATTTTTGGTAGTCCAGTGACTAAACCATTCTAGCTCAGTTTGTTAATTGCTTTGAGATTCAGATGGGAAAGTCGCTTATGCCATAACCATTTTTCTTCTGAAACAGTTCTGGAGTAAAAACACGTTCCTGACTGTGCTGAATCCATATTGACAACATAAGTATTCCCTTTTCGATTAGCAGCAAGTACAACACTTCCCTTTTTGTTGTAAACGACTCCTGCTTCATGATCAAATAGTACCTTGTTCTTGGAGTCACAAAACTGACTGATGCTTAACAAATTGTGCTTCAAACCCTCTACATATGCTACACGTTTGAACATTACATTTCCATTGGTTAGGACTCCATACCCTCTGGTCTTTCCAACCTTGTTATCACCAAATACTACATCAGGACCTCTTTCATTTTGATAGTCACTGAGCAGAGACTTGCATCCTGTCATGTGCCTGGAATATCCGCTGTCCAAATACCATATAGTCTCTCTAAGAATTCCTTTGTAGATGCTATCAGAATCCCAACCAGATGCTGAACATTTCTGAGCTACTTCCTTGACGTCTTCATGGAATTCAGTGTCATCAGCCATCAAACAATAATCTTTATCTAAGCAAATCATAGCTTCTTCATCATCGGATGAAGAGGATGAATCAGAGTCGCTGAGTGAACATTCTTCAGCGACAAACCCTTTTCTCTTTTTCTTTCCTGATTTGGACATAGCCTTCAACTTTTTGTACTTTTCTTTGTACTTGTTATACTTATTATTTCTGACGTCTGGCACTGGTTCAGGGACCAGGTTTGCCACACTTGTAGCACTCTCCCTTAGATTGAAATTTATCAGATGATGGAGCACCAGCGAATCTTTTTGATCTGGTGTTCCTTCTGAAATTAGCAACCATCATGGCCATATCTTTTTCAAGCTTCTCCAGTCCTTCATCATATTCGTACTCTGACTATTTTTCATCTTGACCACCTTCTTCTTCAGCTATCAGTGACTTCGAGCTTTTCTTAGACACTTTTGACTTCTGTCTCTGATCGATTTCATCAAGCTCTGCTACAAGGGCATTTGATATCTTCTGACTTCCAATAGTAGCACGAATATGCTCACTTTGATCAGCTTGCTTTTCTGACTGCTCCCAGTTGAGCAAAATACCATAGACTTGAGTGAGATTAAGAACTGAATAATCATTTCTCTGTCTGGTACATGTGGCAATGGTTCCCCAGATTTTCCTTGGCAGCAACTCAATAAACTTCTCAACAACAAATCTCTATTCCTTACATATACCAGCCTTTTCCATTTTGTTCATCGATGACTGGTATCTGGTGTAAGTAGAAGACAAAGATTCATTTGGTTCCGTTGCAAACAGCTCATGCTGGCGAGTGAGATTTACTTCCCTGCAGCGAATAATATCAGGAGTTCCAATATATATATTCCTAAGGGTATCCCACATGTCTTTAGCAGTTCTAAAAAGCCTGATAGATTCGAACACTTCATCAGGAAGTGCCATGCCTATGTAGATTTTAGCTTGTTTATCCAATCTAACCAATCGTCTATCCTCATCCGACCATTGTTCTTCTCTTTTGGGCACAACCATTTCTGGTATAGCAGGAGTAGTGGCTGTAGCCATGACAGAAGGAACATTTGTGGTTGGAATGTGGGGACCATTGGTTATTGTATTACAGAGACGGTCGTCAATTAGGTCTAGAAACATCATCATTCGGGACAATCAAGTTTCAATCCTTGATGGATCAAAAGCTGGAGGTTTGGTTGTAGAACCATTTCCCTTCTGATAATCAGAGTCAACACAACTGTACTTTACTGATTCCATTGCAGACCTGGTTAATTGAATTTAAACCAACTCTGCTCTGATACCAATTGGGAGTCCCGAAATCACTATTGTTTAGTGAATTAGAATCGCAAGTGTAAAGTTTAATTGTAGAAGGGGGGGTTGAATACAATTTAAACTATTTTAGATTTTAGCTAAGTTAATTGATGAGTTTTAAATTGATTCACAGAAACAGAGTATAAACAATAGCAAAAGAGTATAACAGATTATAGATATGATAATATCAAAGTAATGATAGCTAAAATGATGAATTATATTGATCATACAATTCACAAGTGTTGAATGCGGAATGGATTAACCAAAGTTAATCCAATTCAAACAGTTAGCTAATCTATTACAAATGATATGAACAGCAGTGGACAAACACGCTGACTGTTCACTCGCTGGATCGTTAATACGTACTCTAGACAAACTAATCACTGACACACAAGTGATAAGTACGATTGAACGACTAGCCTCTACAGTACAAAACACTGAACTATTTATACTACAAGAGTTCTAAAATATCGCCTATAAAATAGGATCTTGGAATGACACGTGTCGCTGCTTGATTGGCTTGATCTCTGATGAACCGACATTCTGCGGGTCCCAATTCTGTTACCGCAAATATCTCGTTACCTTAAAACCAATCAATTGCTGCCACGTAGTCTTTCGGACATACTTCAAGTTGGAACACTCTTGCTGATGTATAGATAAGTACAGTACTTTCTGTACTTGATGATTGAGAGGCTTTATTGAATAGTCCCTGAAGATGCAGTAATCCTCCTCACTCACTGCGAGCTAACATGCTCTTGTAGAATGACTTGAACTAGAGATCTTCAGTGACTAGCTGTTATTCTGGCAGTGACTTTTGCCTTTATTGATTTGAAGAAGTAAAGCTCTCGCTGACGTTAATCAGCGACACACCAAGTTGAGCTTTATTCTTCCTCAGCATATCAAGCAGAATGAATGACGCTCAGCGAAACTTATCATCAGCAACAGCAGCTTCGATACAATCCATTTCTTCATCGAGCAGTGAACAGTTGAGTTGGTCAGCGACCAGCGACTTCATCATGGTCAGCGACCAGTGACTCAACAAACCTGTATGACAAGGAGTCGCGAACCTTGATCAACCGGTAACTACCTATCTATGTTTTCAAATACAAACATGGTCTGAATTGTGTAGCTGTGGAAATACTGTCAACCCTATCGTATAGTACACCGTGAATCAATCAGGGATTTATTGGGATATGTTTAAATAAATGAGGGTTGGGTTTATATCATAGATAGTCAAACTTTAATACAAACTTAGTTAAACTAGTCTAGAGTGACCATAAAGTATGTGGCACCGGAAAGACCATAAATCGGCACAGTACTTCGTATAACGTTTATATACGTGGGAAAAGCTAAGGAACTGCCGTCGGTTGAAGACTGTGTCACATCCTGGTTGAACCACACAGCTCTGGACTAAACAAAGACCATTAATACAAAGTTAGCAGTCACCAAACCAAGTCTTAATCTTAAATGCCTTTCCTAGCCTTAGTATCCCCGTGGTGTTAAGAACGGTCAGAACCTTTAGTGGGTCTGTTACTCTATCTCACGCGCCCAGTAATACCATTCCAAAAAGGGTCACTATTCCAGTATATGGAAAGTGTTGAAGAGTTGAGCAGCCTCCTCTGATCAGAATCACCATAACCTAGCAACCCAGTGATATACTGTTTGAGAAATCAGATAGTAGGGTGTTAGTGTTTACACTACAAATACTCAGGCAAAAGCAAGACACAAATCTTTAAAAGACGTTTTCATACATAAACCCTAGACATCACCCCCATAACATAAGCTAATGAAATCATAACAAGCACTATTCTCCATTACTGATTCCCTGTCTAGCTTTTATTTACTGTTTTGTTTATTTCCTGCTTTTATTAGTTTAGTTTAAACGGACCTAAAACCAAATCGAAACTCTTTTCAAAAATCCATCACTAAATCGAATAGTTTGTCTAGATAACTCTGCTTCACAATACGATTGATCTTAAGAACGACCCTGAGTTATAGTTACCTCTGTAAGTAGAATTTAGGTCCCCAGCTTCTATATAAATTTAAAACTCCTCCAGTTGTGCCCGCTGCGCAAACGACCGTTGTGGGCGCAACATACTTATAGTGAGCTATTTATGAACAAGGTCCTGGATAATAATTCTCAAGGTTTTGATGATATCGATATTGATGATATTGATGCTAGTGACCACCAAGAAACATATATTATTGACTCAATTATTTAAAGTTTCAACACATTTTTATTAACTTGTACGATATCTTCTCATTTAATATGATGTTATAATAATAGTAATGTTATCGTGGATCACACGAGTTTTATACTAGTTTTGTATATACGAAACTTCGCATGATTTCTTTGACTTCTTTCTAGCTTCTTTTTATTATTAACGAGTATATTTGACCCGCACGTTGCGGTGGATTTTTCTTTTTATGTATAATTTCTACATAAAGACTAAACACATTCATTTTGTTATGCACCCATTTAATGTTTGAAATTCTTACTTAGCATAACAAACGTGGAAAAGGTAGGTGATTTCAGGAGCTTTTAAGGCGGAATTAAAACCTAAAAGGTAGGTATATGACTTCTCTTCTTTTCGAATGAGCAAATTAAGCGGAAGATCAAAATACATAAACCAGCATATTATAATACATATGCAGACTGTATCAAAATTTAGGATAGGTTGGACCTTGCATTTTAGATTCCACACACTATTCATATTGTTACCATAAGATATCCAACATTAAATTGTTAACGACATTTCTAAAGCAACTTATAACTAATATAAAACACTGATGCAACTTCTTGCTAGCTCTATCTTTGGGGTGCGTCTTACATTAGTAGTTTTCAGAACATCATGTTGCACATCAGGTCACACATGATCTGTACATTACAAAACTCGATGGATGAAAACGACAACGCAAGAGCCCTGTTCCAATTTACAATTAGATTTATATGATAGTAGCAATTTAAATTACAAATAACAACCTTACATTAAAGTGAAAAAATGTAACAAAAGCACTTACAAAAAGAATAATATTGGCTTCATTTTGACTTCGATCTCAACCAGTTTGATCCCCATCTCCAGATCTAAGAGCCACTATCATCCTCCTTGCCATCATGATGTATCTAAGAATTATGATTAGAGAACGAAAATGACGAGTTTAAAAAAACTGAAGGGGAACATGTCACACGACCTATGACGAATGAATATAGACTATATAAGATGGAAAGCACATCTAATTCCTTTAACATGTCAATGATAGTTAAACATGATGCATGTGAATAGCAAATACATGGTATGGCATTTTATAACAGCAAGCATGAGCAAAAGAAGCAGCAAGTATATAATTGACAAACCTGAGAAAGTTCTAATCTATTCAAGAAATATGAGTAGGAAATGTTTTTAGTTGAGTTTGAAGGCTGGTCAACTACTCTTTGATAAAAAAATCCTAACACCGTTAGATGATGTAGGCATGTAGCCCTCGACAACGCAACATATAACGGCCCGTGACTGAAAAACGGTTTAGGGAGGTAAATTCCTATCCTATTTTTAGATTGGCCCTGACTTTTGTTGGTTGTCATGGCATAGCAAAGCTTGACCACCATCAATTTAATATCAAGTCATAACAAATAAAATTAAAAGTATAGTTGAACAATTTTGTGAATGGTCCAGCAAAACATAAGTCTACTATAATTAATTAATTATACTGACAGCAACAATAACATTAAGCTAAGCTTATTTAAACAAAGCTTTATAAGTAGTCATCCAATATTAAACTGACGTTTCTTCCTAAAAAAATAAATAGGCATTTCCACAAATAGTTGGTGTGCAAAAAAGTATTACCATGTAAGCGAATAAATGTGTGTGTTCTTTTTAATCACCAACCATACATCTGTTGGGACATGTATTTGTGACAACAGATCTAGCTTGTAATAGTACTAGTGATTATTGTAATCAAGTGTGTACAATTGATTTTGAATTGTAATGATATTAGTTTGTTGTTAATATTCGTTAAATATATTAGTAAGATAAAGTGTTAGACGAATATCGAGAATGAAAATGCAAACTAACGTCTGTCTGCGAGATGAGATCTCAAGTCGCAGAACTTAGTCCTGCAAGATGAGATCTGGGTTCGCAGAGGTGACAACGAACCGAGATCAGTTATGGGTTTGGTTTGGGCTGCGAGTTCAGTCGACTCGCAGAGCCCATCGGGCTGCGAGTCGAGTCGAGCTGTAACCTATAAATACATAATTAGGTCAAATCGTTAAAGAACTTTTGCAATTCGAATTTCCAGAGCATTATAGACGATTTCAAGCATTCATAAGGTTAGGTATTGATCGATTAACATTAATTAATCGATACAAAACCTTGTTGATTAATCAATTCACTATTATCTTGTGAAACAATTCGTTCACAATCTGTGAACCAAGTATTAAGGAATTCCGCGCCTTAATACCTAAAGATAACCTCGTTATCGATCCTAATACATACGGACTTACAATTGGTATCAGAGCTTTCGGGCTAAATACGATTAAGTTCGAGGTTATTCGGATAATAACGGTTGATTTAGGGTTGTTGGTACGTGCAATAGTGCGTAAAAACGATCAATATCAGTCTCTGGAAGTGTTTAGGTTAGTTTTCGACTGAAACTTAGGGTTTAAGTCGATCAAAAACCTAAAATTTTCATTTTTAGGGGTTTCAGCCGATTCTGCGAACCGAGTTCTCGTTCCACGAACTGATTTCAATCCCACGAACTGAGTTCAATCCTGCGAACCAAGTTCGATGCTGCGAACCGAGTTCCATCCTGCGAATCGAGTTCCATCCTGCGAATCGAGTTCCATCCTGCGAATCGAGTTCCATCCGGCGAATCGAGTTCCGTCCTGCAAACTGAGTTCTTGTCCTACGAGTCGAGTTTCTGCGAATTGAACTTTCTGATTTGTTTTTTGTGATTGTTAATTTTTGAAACAAAAAGATGTCTGATCTAAGTAAAATGATCGAGATGGAACACGAGGTGGGAAAATCAAACGTTCCACCTAAGTTGTTGAAGATCGAAGATTACTATAACTGGAAGGACAGATTTGAATCTTACTGTAGATTCCATGATCTATCAATCTGGATGTGTATCAAGAATGGATACATGGCACCTACTCAAACTGTTCAAAATGCTATTGTGGTCCTTACTTATCAGAACATGAGTGACCAACAGAAGGAAGAATACAAGTCTGAAAAACG
Source organism: Helichrysum umbraculigerum (assembly GCA_949592205.1). Classification (NCBI taxonomy): domain Eukaryota; kingdom Viridiplantae; phylum Streptophyta; class Magnoliopsida; order Asterales; family Asteraceae; genus Helichrysum; species Helichrysum umbraculigerum. Next base: position 16,329,571 of record CATIUR010000007.1, on the reverse strand, counting down.
AGCTCATTCTTGTATTAAAATGTGTCTTTCAAAGGAAATCGCTCATCAGTTGAAGTCTTTTCATACTACAAGAACGCTCTGGGAAGCTCTTGAGAAAAGAGGTGAGGGAAGTCCACAAGTGAGAGCTGGCAAGAAGAATCTTCTCAAGAAGCAGTTCACTATGTTTAAAGCTTTGAACGGAGAAGATCTTGATGGTTATGTTACTCGTTTCTACCATTTGCTAAGTGAGCTAGAATACCATGAAATCACTGTAGAAGAAGTGGATAAAAGCGACAAATTTATTGAGGGTTTGCCTTCTAAGTGGGAAATGTATGGTGTTATGATCAAGGATAACGAAACCAGATATGCTACAATTACTTTAGAGCAGGTCATTGACAAGCTCAGAGGTTATGATTTCACCAAAAAGTCAAGAGATACCGATTCTGATCAGGTTCAGAACCCTGGGTTATATCATGGAAAAACAAATCTTTCGACTTCGTCTTCTAGTTCGACCACTGCTTTGTTAGTTGGTGATACTGGTGAAAATGGTGAAATGATATCTGAAGATCTGTGTTTTATTTCCTCCTCTAGTGATGAAACAAAAGGAAAGAATACTGAGAAGTCACCTCAAGAACATCAGAAGATGACTATGAGTGTGAAATCTGCGGAACAACAACTTTCTGTTCTTGCCTCCTTTGTCGCTTCATATGAGAACTACATTCAGAGTAAAATAAATGATCCGATTCTTTTTGATGAAGATTATGATCAAATTGACTCTGATTATCTTGAAGAAATAGATCTCCAGGATCAACTGGCTATGTTATCAAGGAGAGTGAAAAATTTCTTGAAGAAGAATGGTAGAAAGGTAGTTGGTAACCGATCAGGGTTTGATAAAACCAAGATCAAGTGTTTCAACTATCACGGTATTGGACACTTTACTCGTGAGTGCCAAAGACCTAAGGTAGAAGCTGGTAGTGGAAAACTGTAACACCCGGTCAAAAAGTCAATTTTCGCGCCAGATTTAAACTTTGAATAATTGTATTTCTATAAACAATTATAACCAAGTTACATATTTGTAACTCAAGTGAAGTATTTTTATTCTTATTTAAAATATTTACGAAAAGCATAAACAAAATTATGAAATTAAAATATTAAATTTATTTTACTTTCGGGTATAAAAACACAGGTATTTTATACTGTGGTTGGAGACCACAGTCTCAAAAGTGGGGAACTGGAAATGGATAAAACCATTCCAACCTCCCATTTCCTTTCATTTTTCATCTCATAAAACACACATACACCCCAAATTCTCTCTCAACCTCACCCCTCCATTTACACCACCACCACCGCCGGCCGTCGCCACCGCCGGTCACCACCACCGCTGCCGGCATCATCATCAACAAGAACAACAACAACAAGCATCCATCATCATCTTCATCTTCTTCACCATCATCTTCACCTCCATTTTCATCAAAAAGTAAGATTTCTCACTTTCTCTCTCTAGAAATCGTTTCTCTTTCTATAAATTACTTAGATTACTTCAAAATACATGCTAGAAGCTTTCTATAACATCAAAACACCCAAAAATCGAGCCAAAACTCGATTTGGATCTTGAAATCGTCGAACAGACGACGATGTCGCATTTGGACCAAAAACAGTGCTGCGCCGTCGCAGCCAACGTCGCAAACCATTTCAATGTCGCATGCTGCAACGTAAGCCCCAATGTCGCATTAAATTGCGAACGTCGCACGTAGCGACGCAAGACCCTACGTCGCAGCTGACGTCGCACCTGACGTCGCATGTCACAGAACCTTAAAAACCTATGTTTTTCACTAAGTATCGACAACAATTTTTACCACTCGATTTTACTCCGAATTTGGATTTCGGATTCGTTTTCATTAAAGCAATGTAGTAGAAATAAAAATTTTCCAAGCTGACTTGGCAGCTCGACCCCAACCAAGGGCTCTGCCCCTTGGACCCCGCTATCAGGGGCGCTGCCCCCGAACCCCCGTACACAATTTCCAAACCCGAACAACGAACGAATATTTACACAACTCACTTACTTATATAACCTCACGTGTTTAGGACACTGGGAGGTTACCATTCGGACAACACGCGTATCTTAGAATCGCCGACAACTCACAGGTGAATTTTCATAGCCCCACTCTTTCAATGGTTTTACTGTTTTCGGGGTGAAACACATGCACAACAACTGTTTTCGAATTATATTAATAAACTTTTATAATTCACACTTACTTATATTACTGTTATGTAATACAAATGTGTAATACTTAGGAATTACACCCATCATATTGTTTTGGAACAACATCAATACTTAACCTAGATAGGTTACAAACATACACTGCTAGATTGTTGGAAAACAATTACCGTTATATAACTTGCTTAAGTTACAATTATACAGTGACCATATTGTCACGGGACAATACCCTCAAATACATTAGAACCGGTTAGTTCTACCTTCACTGGACAACAACTAGACTTCAACAAGATTAGTCTTCCTTTTAGGAAATTAAGACTGCTGATGCAATTTATGATCATCAGAACGGGAAGTGTACTTAAGTGAACCTTTCCCCCAAGACCTCATTATACTTGCTAGGCTTAAGGCTAGGAGTATACAATCGTATCATATGTTAGTATAGATTCCTTATACTAATACAAAACAACTAGGCGATGATTAGACATACCTAGACATATTGCGATACAACGAATAGTTAGGTATTGTATATACGTACTTAGCAATGATAAATCGACATCATGTGTTACATGATACCTTATTAAATGTGTTTGTTGATTTGACTCATATATATATATATATATGTATATGTATATATCTACACACTCATACGACATCTTGAGCACTTGGTGCTGTCTACATTATTACTTATGTATATTAGTATACATACAATCATACAAACACAACTACTCAAGTCGGACTCGTCGTAGTACGGTCAGCTCAATCAATCAAGTCGGGCATGTCGTAGTACTGCTGACTCTCATACGTTGCTTGCGAGCAATGCGATCGATGCCTATTTAGGCACAAAACGATGCCACGGTATTGCAGTGGGCACCGAACGATGCCACGGAAAAGTGGGCACAAAACGATGCCACGGTATTGCAGTGGGCACAAGTACAAAACAAATCGATGGATGGGCGGGCTTATGCTCGTGATCCACACACATTCAAGGATGGGCGAGCTTATGCTCGTGATCCGCAATAAGTTAACGGACCGGTGAGATTATCACGCGAGGCCGTTAGCTCAATCATGTCCGGGTTAGCTTACACTAACTGGGTAAACGGGCACACTAAAATCATTTTCAATCAAGTCCGGGTTAGCTTACGCTAACTGGTCAAATGGACAAACTAAAATATTTTCAACTATAGTTCTACGGAACTACAATTATTTTCAATCATGTCCAGGTTAGCTCACACTAACTGGTCAAACGGACACACTAAACATTCAATCATAGATCTGCGGGTCTACAATCCATTGTTGCTGGATGCAACACATTATATATATTCAATCATAGTTCTGCGGAACTACAAATACTTGTTATCAAATGACGTAGTCATACAATTACTAGATAGTTATTAGGCATGTATTGCCTCATGTTGATAGATTTATTTAATACCAGATAAGTATCCAGGCACGGAGTGTCTCCATATTTATGTACTTAGGTACACTACTAAACCACTTAGGTATGAGATACCTCAATAGACGTATACACATTGGTGTTACACACTTCAATACATTTGACGCCAGCCGAACGGTAGGTTTTTTAGGAATCGCTTCCTGTCGTTGCGAGCCTCCCGCTTGGCTAGGTCAGTGGGTTTTAAAATTTGTATCTGCGGGGACTAAGTATACCTAGTTACTATTGGTGTATAGCAGCAAGGATGACCTAGGGTCGTTCTTTGAATCAGTGTATCGTGGATCGTGGACGAAACAAGCGTACTTATCGATCTAGCAGGTTTTAAAAGATTTGATTGGTGGTTTGTTTTTGGTTTTTTATACTTAGGCAGAAAATTTAAATTAAAGCAGATAAAATAAATGTAGATAGCAGATAATCTAGAGAGGGTGTTTGCTATGATTTTGGTAGCCTGATTGATTGGAATGATGTATGATGTATGAAAATGTGTTCTAAAGGTTTGTATTTTATTTATTTCAGGTATCTGTGGAGTAAGCACTAGCCCCCTACTGATAGAGTTCTCGATCAGTATGTCACTGGGCGACTAGGCTGTCCTGATTCTGATCGGAGTAGTTTATCCAGCCCACAACACTAACCGGTGAAGGTATAGTGACCCTTATCTGGGATGAAACCCTGGGTGCATGAATAAGGCGACAAACCAACTCGATGTCCGACCTTTCTTAACCCCACAATAATATCTAATCTAAATAAAACATTTAAGACCAAGTTTATAAAGTGTGCTTGATTACTTTCTATCGATGGTTTAGTGAGTCTGGGTGTTGAGTTATGACTCGTGATTCACATAGACCGATAACAACGACTCTTTCCGTGATTACTACACTGTACTCCACCGAAGGTGTTTCCATTGATGAACCAAGGACCTAGTCGGTACCAGCTCTGCTAATCACAGAGTTACTGTTATTCCACAAGGCTTAGTAACTGCGGCTTTTCCTTGGCTTCCACATATTAACTACACCGGAGGTGTTGTCGACGCTATACAGAGTAATCAGCCGACTTACGGTACCTTACATTGCTTCATAAAGGCTAACCCAGACTACTTAACTAAGTTTGTATTTAAGCATAATATTATCCATCTATGATATAAACCAGCCCTTACTTTTAAGTCCCAATAAATCCCTAACTTGTCAGCAGTGTAATATTCACGTTCAGTTAGAAAACCATATTTCCACGGGTACAGTGTACTTTGCGTTCAGAGTAGAAAGCAGTATTTCCACGGCTCCAGTGTACTTAGTGTTCAGTTTGAAAACCATATTTCCATAATCACAGTGTACTTTGCGTTCAGATTAGAAAGTAGTATTTCCACGATGACAATGTACTTAGCGTTCATTTAGAAAGCGATGTTTACACGATTAACAAATCAGACCATGTTCATGTTTGACACAGATAACTAAGTACCTTTGATGGGGTTCGCGACGTCCCATCATTTAAGGCCGTAATCACGTTTACTGGTTGAAAGGCGATTAGTTTAATAGGTTCAAAATCATAGGTAGAAAGTAAATCAAAGCACTATAACATCATTCCAACCAATTTACGACTAACTACATCATAGCAAACACGCAATATCACTACTCGCTAATCATGGCAACCAATCCTAAATCTAGCATGATAACAGTAATAACAATCATCATAATGAAATAGATAAAGGATAGATATAACCGTAATAAGAGCGTAGCTGAATACAACTTGAACGTTACACGAGCAGAACTTCTAGTACGCGCCAAGCGATATTACAATATTGCCCCTCTAACTAACCGCTAATCTACTACTAATTACAACCTAATCTAGAGAGAGAGTAATGAGAGAAAGTGTGTGTAGTTGCTTGTTGCTTGTTGGTGGATGTGGATTATGAAAATGATGAAATGAGGCTTCTATATATAGAGATCACACAACCGTATCCGTAGACCGTATCCAAACAATGAAATGCACAACCGTATCGCAAGGGCAAATAAAAACCTGATTTTTATCACCCAAACGCACGATACGGCTGAGCTAGGGTGAATACGGCTGAACTGGACCGTATACGGCTATGCATAGGGTGAATACGGCTGAGCTGGCCCGTATACGGCTGAGCACAGGCCGTATATGGTCTGCACATGCCGTATACGGTCTGTGCACAGCCGTATACGGTCCTTCGGTTCTTCGTTTCTTCGTTCGGGTGTAACTTCTTCGTCGTTTATCCGTTTTGAGTGATTCTCGCGCTCACGGTTTCGTAATTTCCTAACGAAGAAAATGACATAAGTTAGAGGTCATAATTCCAAGTATAGCTTAAATTGTGCTTAAATGCATGAACGGAAGATTCAATGATCGTTTGTGCTCTATTTTACTCGTTTTTAGGTCTTTTTTTTGGTTGATTCTTGAAACATCGTCTATATTTTAGCCCTTATGATGAAATGTGATGTTTAAGTTCATATTTAAGTGTTTTCATTAATAATTGGGCTAAAATTGTGAGATAATGGCACACAAAAACATGACTTTTTGTGTGTCATCATATATCCCACACTTAGACTTTGCTTGTCCTCAAGCAAAACTCAAAATTTTCACTTGCTTTTTAGGAAAAACATTTTGAAAACACGAGTTTATTTTTGGGGTGAGTCTAAATATATTAAAAATAATGTTGGTGCATTTTGTGTGTCAGTCAGTTGGTCAAACTATTGTAATTGTCAAAGTCAATTAGTCTGCATATGTATAGTGTTTAGTGTGTCAACGAAATGTAATTATAGAATATACATAGAATACTAGGCGACATTGGTCTTGACGTCGCACTAGCGACATTGTCGTTGGGCTTGCGATGTTGGGTCAGATGTCGCATTGGGCTGGGCCTGCGACGTTGGGCTTAACGTCGCAGGGTCCGATAGGTGTGATATAAATACGAGTGTTAGGTTTTCGTTTAAGGGTTGATCAAATCATAGAGAGTGAGGCGTTTTTGTGGTGAGAGAGGCAGAGAAAAACGAGTGTTTGTATCTGTAATCGTTATATTATCAATTGTTAATATATACAAGATTATAGAGAATCGTTTGTGTGTTTGTGAATCATTATCGTTTGTTATTCATTAGTTAAACGATCCGATCAGATCCCACGAGTACGGGACAAACAACTGGTAACGACGTAGTTAGCGACGTCGTTATTTTGACCTTAAGTGGTTATTGCGACGTAGGCTGCGACGTCGCTAGCCTTTGCGACGTTGGATTGCGACGTTATACACTACGTCGCATTTTCGATTCTTAATTGAGTCATCGGACTTTTGCGACGTTGTTAATTTTTTTCTGCTGCATTACCCTCGCTCTAGATTCGTAAAAAAAAAAAAAAAAAAATTTGCGTTTTCAAAATTTTTGCGTTTTCAAATTTTTTCTATAGGCTTAAAAGTGTTCAATTTTAGCCTGGAAAAAGTTTCATTTTACCCGGCCAGTTTTTGACGTTTTCGGACAAAATTTTGGCGGGAAAAACGCAAAAAATTTTGTAATTTCATATTTTCTTTTTAAGCTTAAAATAGCTTAGCTTTATTGTCGGAAAAGTTTCGCTATACTAGGGTAGTCGTCAAAATTATTCGAATTTAGTTTTGGAGGGAAAAGTCGCAAGAGGCCGTATCGACTTCTGATTGGAAAATGTCTTCTAAAGCTCTTATGCGTTACAATAGTGGAGCTGTTAATGAGATTGAACCCCCCCTTGCTTACATTTGATACAGATTATGCTACATGGAGATTTGAGTTCGAAGCATTCATAGCGTTAAAAAATCCAGATATGTGGAACTCATTGGTTGAAAGATATGAAAAACCACACAGAGGTATGACTCTCGATGAGAGAAAAGCTTGGGATATTGAAAAGAAAACCCATGCTGCAATATTAAAATGTTTATCAAATGAAGTTAAACAATTGTTCAAACATTATGATATTGCATATGACCTCTGGCATGCTATTGAGAAACGATGTGGTGGATATGAAAAATATAGGAGATATAGAGTGGAACTTGTCAAGAAACAGTTTGACACATTTGATTTACTATCAAATGAATCTTTAGAAGAACTCTTCAAAAGATATTCCCAACTAGTAGATGAAGTGGCTGATGGAGGAATGATACTTAATAATGGAGAAGTAAACAAGAAGTTATTGGGTGCATTACCTAAGGATTGGGATGCCAGGGTATCAACTATGGAAAAAGATCCAGATATTGAAATCATGGATTTGGAAGAACTCATCGGAAAGTTACAGGCTGCTGCTCTTGACATGAAGAAGAAAGAAAAGATGTCAGAGGCTTCCACTCAAAATCCTAGTCTCAATGAAACTTCCAGATCTAATTCCAAGTCAGCTACATCTCCTTCTGGTAGCACTTCATATGCTTCCTATACTTCTCAAACAGCTCCTTCAAAGGCTACTGAGGGTCATGCTACAATCTTTGCAGCTTTCCTCAATTCTTATGAGAATTTTCTTTCCAAGAAGGCTAGTATTCTACAGCTTACTGAAGAAGACTTTGAACAGATTGATTCTGATGATCTCGAGCAGATGGACATCAAATGGAGCGTCGCCATGATAACCCAAAGAACCAAGAAGTTTCTTCAAAGAACGGGCAAAAAGGACCTGGATGATGATGGTGATACAGGTCTTGGTTTTAATAAAAGCAAAGTGAAATGCAAGAACTGTCAGATTCATGGGCACTTTGCTAAGGAATGTGTGGAGAATAAAAATCCCTCATCTGGATTTACTTCACCTTCAGCTCCCAAGACTCCAGAGAATAGCACAACATCACAGGAGACGGTGGTGTTTAATCAAGGATTGTTTGACTGGAGTGCACTTCAAGGAAAGGTTCAACACCGTGCACTTTTGGCAAAGGTACATGAGGTACATGATGAACCTGAGGTACCCCTAAACTGTGTTTCCTGTTTAACATTGACTGAATCTCTTGAGAATTATCAAAATGACAATTTAGAGTTGCGAAAAAAGGTTGTCAAACTTACTGAATCAAACAATTTTCTTAAAGCTAATGAGAAATTTTATGATAACAAAATTGAGGCATATAAGTTAGACACACAAACTTATAAAGCAAAAGTCTTTAGTCAACAAGATGCAATTAATAGTTATCTTACTGAAATTGAATTGTTGAATAAAGAGCTTTTTGATTTAAAAAGTGAGTACGATAACCATAAAAGCAAAATTTTAGGTTCTTCATCCGCAACTTTTGTCTTTAATGAAATCGTTAATAAGCAAGGGACAGGCGGTAAAAAGAAGGCAGGACTTGGTTATAATCAAGTACCACCACCTTCCCACGCCGAATACTGTCCTACGCCTGTTAAGAAAGGTCTTGAAGAGATTCCAGTTGATTATATGAAGCTTTATGGTATTAAAGCTAAAGAAGCTAAGCAAAACAAACAGGCAAAGGAGAAAACTATAAGGCCAGAGTATCCTTTACCTAAGTTTGTTAAGTCTGATAGTGCACCTCCAGTTAGTGTTGAGGAGGTCGTTGAGGTAGAAGATATACCTGAAGAGTCTACCATTAAGGTTGAGAAAATAAATGTCAAACCTGAAAATTTCATCATTACAACTGAAAATGATGATTATTTTAAATGCAAAGGAAAAGCTAAGGTTGACAATGAATCCTCAAAAGTTGTAGTTGATAAATCTGAAAAGAATAAACCTTCAAAATCAACTAACTCAACCTCAGGAACATCTACTTCAACATGTCCACCTAAGAGTGCATGTTCAACAAATGTTCCTGTTAATAGACCTTCTGTGTATTGTCCTCCACCGAAACGATTTGAGGGAACTCATTGGAATCAATCTTATGTTGAGAGACGTTCTTGTTTTCGTTGTGGTCAACAGGGCCATATTATTAGGGATTGTCGGTTGTTATCCCTAGATAGGTTTGGTAGAGAGATGCCAAGAACTTCCTCTTTCAGGAATTCTTTTTCAAAATCTTTTTCAAGGCGTCGTTCGTATTCGCCTGTATATAGTTGTGCATCAAACTCTCCAAAACCTATGGCAAGAGTAAACAAAGTTGTGCCTAGTAAACCTCAAGTTCAACAGCACAACATTGTTGAAAACAACTCATCTGAACCTACAAAGGTTTGGAAACCCAAATCCACAAACAACACATCAATGAAATCTTCTGAGTTTTTAAAATATCATAAACTCATTGATGTGATGATTATGGATGACCATGGACAACCCAAGTCAATTAAGGCTTGGGTGTCCCATAAGTACTAACGTTTAACTGTTTGTGGTGGTGCAGTCAGGTTATTGAAAGCTAACATTTTTAGTGACTGCAAGGATGTTGATATTGTTGGAAGATTGTTTTTCAAGGTGGTTATAACTTGTGGATGGATGAGATTATCGAAGTTTCGTGGTAGTAAAAGTGATAACAGGCATTTGATTTGACTTGATATGTGATTTTGATACTTTTCTTTTAAATTTTATTATTAGTGCAACAGCCATTCTTTATACTTTTTAGTATTAAAGAAATGCAATGTTGAGAAATTTATTCAATTAAAAAATACAAAAATATGTTTAATGTTTAAGGGGAGTATTTTTGGATTGGATATAAGAATTTGCTGTTCAGGGGGAGTAATTCTGAATATTAAAAATTCTGATTATTTAATTCAGAAATGTGAACAGCAAGATTCTTAAGTCTTGAAAAGACGATGGGTTGTGTCTGTAAACAACTTGGGATATGATAGTACATCGGGTGACATGCATAAAAATGGAAATTTTAAGGTTTATGTTTGATGTGTCAGTAGATTTATCTGGCATATTTAACACATTTTTTATAAACATTAGCTTTATCATATGATGTATCGGTAGACATGATACACACCGGTTTGTGAGTGAGTAAGAAGTAATAATAAAACTTGTCTATTACTTTGTGAAAAATGTTATATGATGTATGACATAAGTCTTAATTGATAAATGGAAGTACTATCATACACTGTCATAATTATGTAAATGTAAAATGGGCATATAGTGATAATATGATTATTCGCCTAACTAATGGTGACTATTGTTGTACTCACGTACAGACCTGAATCCATTAGTTATACAAATAGTCTCAAACTTGTTATGTTCATACTAAGGGACCCTCTGTTGTACTTTGTACAGATCTGGGGCCACTAGTATCTTCATAGTCGGTTTGATGTATGCCTAAATATAAATATCAAGTGTATGTTACGAGAAAACCGAGATTAACTTGGTCTTGTAATCTCTACCTTGTGTGAATATGCAGTGTTTGTTTTACTGAAGTTTATCAGTATATCATATAATAGGTTTCTCAAAATTAATATTCATACTAACAATAAAGGTTAGCTCACAGATACGGATGTAACATGTTTAAGTGGACAAACAATACCGATGATCGTCTTGAACTAATTTTTATAAAAGGTGCTTTAAATATGTCAAGTAAATTTAAAGTGGACAAATATACTGATGATCGAAATAACACTTAGTATTTCCTAATAATTGCATGTTGGCCTGATATGATCCCTAAGTAGACTTAAAACAATCCTATTCCCAATTTATTTTAATCTTCGTTCTTTACTTTTCATTCATAAAGAAAATTTCAAAAAGATTTTATTTCTATGTTATTTTCTTCAATATCACATATCTTGTTAAAGTCAAATATTGAAGATGTAAAGGATGTCGGTTATTCTCCAAAGTTTGTGAAGATAATTCTATCGAAGAATCTGCTGATGATTGAGAGATGGTCACTGAGTTTGAAGATCTTATTGTATGATAAATTTGTGTCAATCACATGAATTTGGACATCAAGATTTCTTGGAAGACCATGCTATCTCAAAGGGGGAGATTCCGATTGTTGAAGACGTGAAGAGTTTGTTGATGAAGACTAATTGAAGACTTATTTGACCAAGTTGCTGACAAGGGGGAGTTTGTTGGTGCATTTTGTGTGTCAGTCAGTTGGTCAAACTATTGTAATTGTCAAAGTCAATTAGTCTGCATATGTATAGTGTTTAGTGTGTCAACGAAATGTAATTATAGAATATACATAGAATACTAGGCGACATTGGTCTTGACGTCGCACTAGCGACATTGTCGTTGGGCTTGCGACGTTGGGTCAGATGTCGCATTGGGCTGGGCCTGCGACGTTGGGCTTAACGTCGCAGGGTCCGATAGGTGTGATATAAATACGAGTGTTAGGTTTTCGTTTAAGGGTTGATCAAATCATAGAGAGTGAGGCGTTTTTGTGGTGAGAGAGGCAGAGAAAAACGAGTGTTTGTATCTGTAATCGTTATATTATCAATTGTTAATATATACAAGATTATAGAGAATCGTTTGTGTGTTCGTGAATCATTATCGTTTGTTATTCATTAGTTAAACGATCCGATCAGATCCCACGAGTACGGGACAAACAAATAACCATCTCCATATACAAGTAACATAACCTGAAAATAAGAGAAAGTAAGGTATTCCTTTCAGAGGTATAAAATGATTCTCTTAGGCATGCTTTCAATTCTCGTGATCTTGGAATATACATGACTAGGCGATCTCACAAGGTGGTCACTCAATTCACTTAAAAAGTGTTTCGGGTTACCTATCAATCTAATCAAACGAAATCGCTCATAAGCCAGTCATGCAACATCCATCGTCATAGGCTTGCTCGAGAATCATATCTCCACCACTTAGGTGAGGACGGTGCTAGCTATCCCAGGACATTCAGAGTGGGTTGTAATGGCAGGTGAGGGTTACGGGGTATGGATAAGTGGGAATTTTTTGTTTTTGTAAAGGGTTTTGCTTATCTTAGGACTTCTAAACTTTTGAAAAACATTATTTAAACAACCTTATTAATGAAAACGGAAATGGATAACGGTACGGGAAGAAGATAGCTATTTTGACTTCTATCTTTTGAAAATACACGAGGGAATTCATGTCTTTTATAAGAGCGGGAATTTTTGAGAGATTCAAAGCATTTAGCTTTATTCTATTTTCTTTTCTTTTTCTTTTTGTTTCTATTTTTTTGGGCTTTTCTAGGGATTTTATTGTGTTTCTTTCTTTTGTCCTTTTGAAATCCTTTTCTTTCTTTCATCTTTTTCATCCTTTTGATGATTTGCATTTACTTGGTGTCAATTTTTCACACCATAAATTCTCAACTTTTGATTTTTATCAAGGGAACGCACGCGAGAGAATTTGAGTAAACACTAGTATATGTGATTTGGAGTGAAAGTAAAAAGGACATTTAAATGACATTCTCCACAAGTTTAAAATTTCTAAATTAAGATTTTTGGTGGGTATGGAATAAGTGGGTTAAGATTTAAAGGGTTTTGAAAGAAACGAACAGGCTAAGGCTCAACAGGGTTATCTAAGCGGATCATCAACACTAAAGATGAGTGTTGGAAGGGTTTTGGGCTTGAAGAGATATGATAAAAATGGGTTAAATCCTAAGGAATGTCAAGGTCATCTAACTGCACCTATACCGCGTACGGTACTCTACCAATATGGTCTCGAAGTGCATACCAGGAGCAAGTTCTAATTCCGGATGCATGCATCGGCACACTCAAACAAACGAATAGTGAAGCATTAAAGATGAATGCTTATATTGGCTCAAGATACCTCACTGCAAGTTTTTGGGTTTGTTTGTGCCTAGCCATGCGATGCCCCTTTTAGATTATCATTTTAGACCTAAGAAATTCCTATCTTATTTACTCTTAATTTCCAAAATACCCTACTCATATATGAAAATGCTCCTTCTTAAGACATTTTAACTCAAAAATTTTGAAAAATTTTAGCAAAAGTGAGTTTTTTAAACAAATTGAGGAACATTTTCTGAGTTTGCTTTTGGAAACAAGAATCAAACAAGCAAACCTAAGGTATTTTATACCGCTATCCCACACTTAGAGGAACATTGTCCCTAATGTTCTCTTGAGTTGGGATTTGAGAAAAATCCCACACTTAGAGTTTGAACATATCGGAAAATGTTACTCAAGTGTTTGTTTTGGGCTGGAATCCCACACTTAGTGATAAGCTGGGGATATGGCTTAGAATACTTTAATGAGAATTTAAAGCTAACAATCATATCAAAAACGAGAGTGAGAACGAGAGAACTCCCCTATCGAAGCGAAGGTGGAAGGATGGAATTCTGGAAGATGCGCTGAAGAGGAGATCCTGACAGGAATTCTTCTTTAGCGGCGGCTCCATGTAGATCTTTCGGCTTTAGCGTGTGCAGCTCACAAATAACAGCATTGTCCTCCATCTTTACACTTCTTTCACTCTCTTGTGAAGATATCTCGTAGGTGTGAACACGTTGGGTATATTTTTACCGACTTCTTATTATAGCTTTTTACCGAAAATGCCTAAATCCAGAATGCGAAAAGATGTTTGCTAATTCAAAACGAGTTTTAAGTCATATGTTTTTTAAACGAGTTCGAGCATAATGCATGAAAGTAGTACGCAAGTACCTCAAATGCTCGAAACACGTGTCTTGTTAAAGTTTAATTCCTATTTTCCTGGATTAGGTGGTAAAAGCTGAAGTGGTGTTTTGAAAGCATTTGATATACCCAAGTGTGAAAGATAGTCAGAGATATATCACTTCTTGGAATTTAAAAACTAATACTATTAATACTAATACTAAGGATACTTATTGCACGGGTTGCCTCCCGAGAAGCGCTTCTATTTAGAGTCGAGGGCTCGACTTTTCCTCTTGGATCAGCCAGAAGAGGATCTCCCAGGACTTGGGATGCGGAATGGAAGTGTCCTGGGGTTTGGTGGGTAGAATCTCATAAAATGTCGTGCGACGACTTCTGTGATGTTCGGGATTCTTGCCACATGAAGAGGATAGGTATGGAAATGCTCCTCAGCAGTCCTTTGCAACTATAAAAGATCCATTATAGCATCTTGGACTGCCTTGGAGATTGGTCCATTAGTGTCCACAAGGGTGGCTCCATCGTGCTCAAGCGTCTCACGCACCGGTCGATCTGTCCGTAGGGTGTTCATAAATCCGAAGAAGCGTAGGTGGATGTCCTCATGAGTGGCATTGCTGATGTCCTGCCTTAGTTCCTCAATGGATCTGAATATGCCTTGGATCAGCTATTTCTGATGGTCGGTATACGTGAGCTCTGGTTTCAGGAAGATGTTAATCATCCTGTTGTAAACCTCACGTAACCCATTGTGGAATAGCTGTCTGGGCTGCTCCCATAGGATAGAACCGAAAATGTCTTTAAGTCGTTCAGATACAAAATATGCAACGTTAACCGTCAAACCTTCTGGAACAGAAGAAGGGATGGCACATGCTCTCTCGTCTGAACTGACGTGTTCTAATTTTTCGACGATTATCTAGGCGTGATGCTCGAAGGTGCAGTTGATGAAAAACCTGTGTGGTGAGGACTCGTCAATGTGATCATTATCGGCCATAGAATCTAGAAGTCCCTTGAGATCCGCCATTAGCTGAACATCTACTTCGTTTTCAGGGTTCCCAGTAGCATAATCCATGTTGTGTCTGTAATTTTGGAGAAACTCCATCTGTTTGTGCGAATATGGAAATGCGGACCTGATAAATGTTTGATACACCCGGCCATATGTGGTCTTCTGTGTTTCATAGAATTCCTCTTCATCGGGTAAAGGCTTATCATTGTCTGATGATTCTCCTGCGAGGTCGTTGGCGAAGGCGTTGATGCGACTAACTAGATGTTGCGGACTCAGGTAGGAGTTGGCTCGATAAACCTCATATTCAGTCTCAATGTCCTCAATAATATCCCTCTGACGTTGCGTGGATTCAATAGTAGAATCTCGTATAATCGCAATCAGAGTTCGGAAATCCTCCCCGTGTTCTTCAATAGCACTAAGCATTTCTTCTGGTTCAGATACGATCGGGATTTCTGTATTTTATGTAGTAGGAGGAGGGATAATGACTGGAGAGGGAATGATTGGAGTGAGGTGAAGGCGAATGGAGCGGGTATCAATTGGAACATCAATGAAAATGATATCGTCCTCGTCACTCTCGGTTGCTGAAATGTCAGGGAACTCGATAGCCTCGGTGAGTGGTTGAGACTCGTCGGTGATCTGTGATACCGGCTGGGAAGAGTCCATCTCGATATCCCTTTCGTCCTGGGAATCAGAATCATCGCTTGATCCAAATGTACCTCCAAGCTCAAAATGTGATCGAGGCTCGGATGAGTCAAGGGGTGGAATCCCTCGAGGAGGTATATGTGGCTTGAGTAGAGACTCATCATCCAGGGAGTGGTCAATCGAAGGTTCCTCTGAGTCGCTCTCCGGCAGAGGGATGAAGTTCAAAGCATAGTCTATCTGCATGATCTCTGCGGTCGGAGGGTGTGTCTCAGGAATGTGTGGCGGTGTAGCTTCCTCTGGCTCTTCCTCTTCTTCTTCTTCTTCTTCTATCTCCTCTTCTTCCTCCTCAGTCTCCTCTTCTATCTCTTCTTCCTCAGTGTCGGAAGTAATCGTGATGGGCTCGTCAGACATAGGGGTGTCTGGTTCAGAATCATCATCCGTGGTAACTCTTCCTATCGAAATCGCACATATCTCTGCATGCTCTATGATAGACTGATCAGCTTGATCGATCTTGAAGGTGATAGTCTCTCCATGAGATCTAAGACTGATAGTCTGAGAGTAAACATCTATGATAGTGCGTGCGATGTTCAAGAATGGTCTTCCTAAGATGATAGGGATATGGACATCCTCCTGAATGTCCATCACTACAAAGTCTGTGGGAAATAGGAACTTATCAACTTGAACCATGATGTTCTCAGCTATTCCCTTAGGGTGTCTAACGGATTGGTCAGCTAGCTGGACACTCATTTTGGTCGGTTTAAGGGGTCCTAATTCCAATCTAGTGTAAAGTGAATAGGGCATCAGGTTGATACTGGCTCCTAGGTCGGCTAGAGAGTGTATCATGCCCGAGTGATAGATCGAACAGGGAAGGGTAAAGCGTCCAGTATCTCCTAATTTCTCAGGGATAGAGTTCTTTATAAGAGCTGAACATTCCGCGTTCAGTGGGACATTGGGTACTTCGGGTACCTTATCCTTGGTCGACAAGAGTTTCAGGATGTATTTTGAACTGGAAGGGGTTCGGAACACGGTGTCCACGAACTTTCCATCGAGATGGAAATTGTTAACCTTATAGGCTTTCTTAAGACGGCCGGGAAATGGGATGCGTACTTCCCTTTGTGGTGTAGGGACAGACGGGGACTCAATTGTCGGCGGGACAGGAGTATCTTCCTTCACCGGAGAAGGAGTGGGAGGTTGGCTCGGTGCCACCTTCTTGTCTGTAGTACTCATCTGTTTGGCCTCTTCTACGTGTGGGTTCTGTACCGTGTTACTAGGGAGATTACCCTGGGGCCTAGAGTCAAGACGTTGGGCTAGCTGTCCTATCTAGGTCTCAAGATTTTTGAGAACGGCCTGTTGGTTCCTAATGAATAGGTCGGTTTGGTCCTGCCTAGCGCTAGTCTTTTGGTTAATTTGGTGCTGGCCTTGGATGAACTTAGTGAGGGTATCATCCGTACTGGTAACGGGCACTATGGTCTTAGAGGGTTAGGTTGATTGAGCTGCGTCGGGTGCAGTCAATGATAGTGGTTGGTTATAGGTGAGTTGGGGTTGTTGTTGGTAAGACGGGTACCTAGGTTGGTAGTTGGGCTAAAAGGGTGGTTGGTTCCTAGGTGGGTATTGGGTGTCTCTAGTCCTAGGCGAAGAGGTTCGAGCGAAGCCAGGTGGATTTTGTTGGTGAGCTGGAAATTGAGCATAGTAAACCGTTCCGTCAGCAGGATCCTCGTACTCAACCCGATAACTTTCTGTTGGGAGGTTGGCACAGTTCTGGCATGCATGAACTTGATGGGCGTGCTGGGATGGTTTCTTCATTTCGCCGATCTGCTTCATTAGGTGCTCGATCTTCTCTGTCAGAGATTTGATAGCTTCGGTTTGGAATGGATTGGGTGCAGCAATCGGTGCTGATGATGAGGATGCTCACCAGAGTTCCAGTCGTGATGGTGCATCGTCATATTCTCGATCAAGTTCCAAGCTTCCTTATCGATGAGTTGCATGAAGTTGCCCTGAGCAGCGGCGTCAAGGGTAGTGCGATGGTTTGGAGCGAGACCGCTGTAAAACGTGCACAGCTGGCTGGTTTTCTCTATAAGGTGGTTAGGGCATTTGTTCAACAGACTCTTGTATTTCTCCCATGCTGTGTAGATAGACTCATCATGAGCTTGGTGGAAGTTCATAATGTCATTCTTGTACTTGGTTTGCTTAGCCGGAGGAAAGTACTTAGTAAGGAATTTTGTAGCCATATCCGTCCAGGAGGTGATAGAGCCGGTCTCTAGTCCCTCAAACCAAGTCAAAGCGTGGTGAGTAAGCGAATAGGGGAATAGGTATAGACGGACTATATCCTGATCAACCCTGTTCTGCTTGTACGAGTTGGTAGTCTGAATGAATCGGTTGATGTGGGCGTTAGGATCGTCATGGGGTAAACCATGGAATTGGCAGAATTCCTTGATAAGCTGAACGATATGATGTTTAAGCTAGAAAGGACGCGCCGTTGATGACCGGATAGCTGATGGGTCCACCTCGACCTTCAATTGATGGTTTGGTGCTGTCGGCAAGCGTGACACGTGCAGCCATCGGTTGTCGGTTGCGGATGCGTTTCTCCTTGCGGATCGTTCAGATGATCGTCTCAGGATCGGGTACGAAAGTGAGAGATTCGAATCCGGATGATCGGGTCAAATATCGTTGTGTGTTGTGGGAAGGAATTTTCGAATGGAACAAGGAAAAAGGAAAAATCTAAATTAAACTACGGGGTACTAGAAAGAAAAATTCGTCTGGAACGTCTTCAGATCTTACGGCTGACTCCCCGGCAGCGGCGCCAAAAAACTTGACGCCAGCCGAACGGTCGGTTTTTTAGGAATCGCTTCCTGTCGTTGCGAGCCTCCCGCTTGGCTGGGTTAGTGGGTTTTAAAATTTGTATTTGCGGGGCCTAAGTATACCTAGTTACTATTGGTGTATAGCAGCAAGGATGACCTAGGGTCGTTCTTTGAATCAGTGTATCGTGGATCGTGGACGAAACAGGCGTACTTATCGATCTAGCAGGTTTTAAAAGATTTGATTGGTGGTTTGTTTTTGGTTTTTTATACTTAGGCAGAAAATTTAAATTAAAGCAGATAAAATAAATGTAGATAGCAGATAATCTAGAGAGGGTGTTTGCTATGATTTTGGTAGCCTGATTAATTGAAATGATGTATGATGTATGAAAACGTGTTCTAAAGGTTTGTATTTTATTTATTTCAGGTATCTGTGGAGTAAGCACTAGCCCCCTACTGATAGAGTTCTCGATCAGTATGTCACTGGGCGACTAGGCTAACCTGATTCTGATCGGATTAGTTTATCCAGCCCACAACACTAACCGGTGAAGGTATAGTGACCCTTATCTGGGATGAAACCCTGGGTGCATGAATAAGGCGACAAACCAACTCGATGTCCGACCTTTCTTAACCCCACAATAATATCTAATCTAAATAAAACATTTAAGACCAAGTTTATAAAGTGTGCTTGATTACTTTCTATCGATGGTTTAGTGAGTCTGGGTGTTGAGTTATGACTCGTGATTCACATAGACCGATAACAACGACTCTTTCCGTGATTACTACACTGTACTCCACCGAAGGTGTTTCCATTGATGAACCAAGGACCTAGTCGGTACCAGCTCTGCTAATCACAGAGTTACCGTTATTCCACAAGGCTTAGTAACTGCGGCTTTTCCTCGGCTTCCACGTATTAACTACACCGGAGGTGTTGTCGACGCTATACAGAGTAATCAGCCGACTTACGGTACCTTACATTGCTTCATAAAGGCTAACCCAGACTACTTAACTAAATTTGTATTTAAGCATAATATTATCCATCTATGATATAAACCAGCCCTTACTTTTAAGTCCCAATAAATCCCTAACTTGTCAACAGTGTAATATTCACGTTCAGTTAGAAAACCATATTTCCACGGGTACAGTGTACTTTGCGTTCAGAGTAGAAAGCAGTATTTCCACGGCTCCAGTGTACTTAGTGTTCAGTTTGAAAACCATATTTCCATAATCACAGTGTACTTTGCGTTCAGATTAGAAAGCAGTATTTCCACGATGACAATGTACTTAGCGTTCATTTAGAAAGCGATGTTTACACGATTAACAAATCAGACCATGTTCATATTTGACACAGATAACTAAGTACCTTTGATGGGGTTCGCGACGTGCCATCATTTAAGGCCGTAATCACGTTTACTGGTTGAAAGGCGATTAGTTTAATAGGTTCAAAATCATAGGTAGAAAGTAAATCAAAGCACTATAACATCATTCCAACCAATTTATGACTAACTACATCATAGCAAACACGCAATATCACTACTCGCTAATCATGGCAACCAATCCTAAATCTAGCATGATAACAGTAATAACAATCATCATACTGAAATAGATAAAGGATAGATATAACCGTAATAAGAGAGTAGCTGAATACAACTTGAACGTTACACGAGCAGAACTTCTAGTACGCGCCAAGCGATATTACAATATTTCCCCTCTAACTAACCGCTAATCTACTACTAATTACAACATAATCTAGAGAGAGAGTAGTGAGAGAAAGTGTGTGTAGTTGCTTGTTGCTTGTTGGTGGATGTGGATTATGAAAATGATGAAATGAGGCTTCTATATATAGAGATCGCACAACCGTATCCGTAGACCGTATCCAAACAATGAAATGCACAACCGTATCGCAAGGGCAAATAAAAACCTGATTTTTATCACCCAAACGCACGATACGGCTGAGCTAGGGTGAATACTGCTGAACTGGACCGTATACGGCTGTGCATAGGGTGAATACGGCTGAGCTGGCCCATATACGGCTGAGCACAGGCCGTATACGGTCTGCACAGGCCGTATACGGTCTGTGCACAGCCGTATATGGTCCTTCGGTTCTTCGTTTCTTCGTTCGGGCGTAACTTCTTCGTCGTTTATCCGTTTTGAGTGATTCTCACGCTCACGATTTCGTAATTTCCTAACGAAGAAAATGACATAAGTTAGAGGTCATAATTCTAAGTATAGCTTAAATTGTACTTAAATGCGTGAACGGAAGATTCAATGATCGTTTGTGCTCTATTTTACTCGTTTTTAGGTCTTTTTTTGGTTGATTCTTGAAACATCGTCTATATTTTAGCCCTTATGATGAAATGTGATGTTTAAGTTCATATTTAATTGTTTTCATTAATAATTGGGCTAAAATGGTGAGATAATGGCACACAAAAACATGACTTTTTGTGTGTCATCAACATTACATATCAAAATCGTGGATTTTGATACAATCATTTTCAAAACATATAAGGTTTTACACTTTATGTTTCAACTAATAATCCTATGAACTCACCAGCTTTACAGCTGACTCGTTTTAGCATGTGTTCTTAGGTGCCCTACAGGATTAGGATTGCTACAAGATTATGCTAGCTCGAGTCGCATATTTTCAAACAACGGGTTTCTCTGCATAACTTTTGTATTACAAACTATGTATTGAAATTATTTTGCGAACGCACAACTTGTATACATTTTATTTTGGGAAATGTAATAACTATTTTCAAACGTCTCATTTAGAGTCGTTCATTATGTATCTTATGCTGTGATATTTGATTTGGTAACACCCGACCCGACTGCTTCCGCAACCCGAAATTTAAGGGTGTTACAAAAACTGTTGAGTCACTGGTCGCTGACCATGATGAAGTCGCTGGTCGCTGACCAACTCAACTGTTTACTACTCGATAAAGAAATGGATTGTATCGAAGCTGCTGTTGCTGATGATAAGTTTCGCTGAGCGTCATTCATTATGCTTGATATGCTGAGGAAGAATAAAGCTCAACTTGGTGTGTCGCTGATCAACGTCAGCGAGAGCTTTACTTCTTCAAATCAATAAAGGCAAAAGTCACTGCCAGAATAACAGCTAGTCACTGAAGATCTCTAGTTCAAGTCATTCTACAAGAGCATGTTAGCTCGCAGTGAGTGAGGAGGATTACTGCATCTTCAGAGACTATTCAATAAAGCCTCTCAATCATCAAGTACAGAAAGTACTGTACTTATCTATACATCAGCAAGAGTGTTCCAACTTGAAGTATGTCCGAAAGACTACGTGGCAGCAATTGATTGGTTTTAAGGTAACGAGATATTTGCGGTAATAGAATTGGGACCCGCAGAATATCGGTTCATCAGAGATCAAGCCAATCAAGCAGCGACACGTGTCATTCCAAGATCCTATTTTATAGGCGATATTTTAGGAACTCTTGTAGTATAAATAGTTCAGTGTTTTGTACTGTAGAGGCTAGTCGTTCAATCGTACTTATCACTTGTGTGTTAGTGATTAGTTTGTCTAGAGTACGTATTAACGATCCAGCGAGTGAACAGTCAGCGTGTTTGTCCACCGCTGTTCATCTCATTTGTAATAGATTAGCTAAGTGTTTGAATTGGATTAACTTTGGTTAATCCATTCCGCATTCAACACTTGTGAATTGTATGATCAATATAATTCATTATTTTAGCTATCATTACTTTGTTACTTTGATATTGTCATATCTATAATCTGTTATACTCTTTTGCTATTGTTTATACTCTGTTTCTGTGAATCAATTTAAAACTCATCAATTAACTTAGCTAAAATCTAAAATAGTTTAAATTGTATGCAACCCCCCCTTCTACAATTAAACTTTACACTTGTGATTCCAATTCACTAAACAATAGTGATTTCGGGACTCTCAATTGGTATCAGAGCAGAGTTGGTTTAAATTCAATTAACCAGGTCTGCAATGGAATCAGTAAAATACAGTTGTGTTGACTCTGATTATCAGAAGGGAAATGGTTCTACAACCAAACCTCCAGCTTTTGATCCATCAAGGATTGAAACTTGGATGTCCCGAATGATGATGTTTCTAGACCTAATTGACGACCGTCTCTGTAATACAATAACCAATGGTCCCCACATTCCAACCACAATTGTTCCTGCTGTCATGGCTACAGCCACTACTCCTGCTATATCAGAAATGGTTGTGCCCAAAAGAGAAGAACAATGGTCGGATGAGGATAGACGATTGGTTAGATTGGATAAACAAGCTAAAATCTACATAGGCATGGCACTTCCTGATGAAGTGTTCGAATCTATCAGGCTTTGTAGAACTACTAAAGACATGTGGGATACCCTTAGGAATATATATATTGGAACTCCTGATATTATTCGCTGCAGGG
This sequence comes from Helichrysum umbraculigerum, assembly GCA_949592205.1. Taxonomy (NCBI): domain Eukaryota; kingdom Viridiplantae; phylum Streptophyta; class Magnoliopsida; order Asterales; family Asteraceae; genus Helichrysum; species Helichrysum umbraculigerum. The sequence continues at coordinate 16,306,668 of CATIUR010000007.1, read as the reverse complement.
AAGTAAATCTCACTCGCTAGTATGAGCTGTTTGCAATGGAACCAAATGAATCTTTGTCTTCTACTTACACCAGATACCAGTCACTGATGAACAAAATGGAAAAGGATGATATAGGTAAGGAACAGAGATTTGTTGTTGAGAAGTTTCTTGAGTTGCTGCCAAGGAAAATCTGGGGAACCATTGCCACATGTACCAGACAGAGAAATAATTATTCAGTTCTTAATCTCACTCAAGTCTATGGTATTTTGCTCAACTGGGAGCAGTCAGAAAAACAAGCTGATCAGAGTGAGCATATTCGTGCTACTCTTGGAAGTCAGAAGATATCAAATGCCCTTGTAGCAGAGCTTGATGAAATCGATCAGAGACAGAAGTCAAAAGTGTCTAAGAAAAGCTCGAAGTCACTGATAGCTGAAGAAGAAGGTGGTCAAGATGAAGAACAGTCAGAGTACGAATATGATGAAGGACTGGAGAAGCTTGAAAAAGATATGGCCATGATGGTTGCTAATTTCAGAAGGAACACCAGATCAAAAAGATTCGTTGGTGCTCCATCATCTGATAAATTTCAATCTAAGGGAAAGTGCTACAAGTGTGGCAAACCTGGTCATTTTGCAGCTGAATGTAGATCAAAGTCAGTAAGCCAAGTCCCTGAACCAGTGCCAGACTTCAGAAATGATAAGTATAACAAGTACAAGGCAAAGTACAAGAAACTAAAGGCATTGGCTAAATCGGGAAAGAAGAAGGGAAAAGGTTTCGTTGCTGAAGAAGGTTCATTCAGTGACTCTGACTCCTCATCATCAGATGAAGAAGAAGCAATGATTTGTTTAGATAAGGAGTACTGTCTGATGGCTGATGACGCTGAACTTCTTGAAGACATCAAAGAAGTCACTCCTAAGTGTTCAGCGTCTGAATGGGATCCTGAAACTCTTTAAAAGGTGCATTGTTTTAAAACATATACAACTGCTGAAAAAGATAATGTCTTTGAGTCTTTGATAGTTGACTTATCAAATGCTCATGATATTCAAAGAGGGCAGAAACGTAAAATCAGTGACTTACAATCCAAACTTAATAACCAAAATGAAAATGAGTCAAAAATGAAGAAATTAAAACTGGATCTTGATGCACAAACTTATGCAAATCAAGTATGTGTTCAAGAAAAGGTAAAATTTAAGACACAATTTCAACAACTTAAAAAGGTCATGGAATTTTAGTGTAAGTCAAATGATAAGGTCAATCAATGTGTAAATAATCAAATTCCAAAACAAGTTAAAGCTATTTTGGGAGGAGATTATGAATACGCTGCATCCCTCGCTGACTCAACAATGGTTGACCCTGTTTTTGATCTCAAGGGTAATTTTTCAGAAGTAATATTTGAACCCATCTCAATCTTCAGTGAGCCACGACCAAACTATTTTACTAAAAGCAAGTTGGTCACTGAAGATACTAAGGTCTTGAATAGTAATGATGAGATAAATGTTTTGAAAACTGTCAAATCATCAGTAACTTCACATCTCATCAAAACTATTGATGAAAATCAAATAATGATCAGCAACTTCACTGACACTGTGTCTGTCACTGAATCAACATCTATCAGTGACCTCAAGTCAAAGATGCAAGAAGTAAAAATCAGCAAGAAAAGTTGCATGATTGTGTCAGATCAGCAACTTAAAACAAAGAAAGTAAAAAAGGCCGCTTATGGAAACAAAAAGTGTTATAAATGTGGCAACAGGCAACATGTGTCATCTGAATGTTCCTCTACACCTTCTCAAAAACAGAAAATCATCAGTAAACAATCAGATACTGTTTATTCAAATCAGTGGAAGCCCAACCCAAGGCTTGGCCACTATGAGCCTATCTCCGGATGGGTTCATCAATTGGATTAATCATGTTCCTAAATGATAAACTTCAATAAATAATTGAACTTTCTGAGTTGCTGTATTTATTGCTGTTTTATCATTTTTAAAAACAAAATAAAAAAATAATAATAATAATAATTTGACTATTAAAATACAATTTTAGAAACGCATAGTCACTGATACTGTTACTATTTAAAACTTCAGAGGTAACACTCAGTTTACTATGCTTATCTAACTTTATAATTTATATAGTCACATGAGTATTTAGTGTTTCCATATTAGTTTTATATCATTGAATTATTTCTCTCCTAAGCTGATCTTGTTAGTATTCTAAGTTGTAACTTGATCAGTGAAGGATAATCTAATGATATGTTATACAACTTATATACAAAACAATCTATACTCATGTTTCTTAGAGTTTTAATTATAAGTATTCAAGATTAGTAAGAGTATTTTATATCTACACAGTGACCACATCTCTATGATTTATTCAGTATTCTAAGTTGTGTTTAAATCAACGAGACTACATCTCTGTCAAAATAAAATAATACTTTTATTACTCTTGAATATTTATTTCTTTTTGGTGGATAATCAATTTATTGATTATATGCATCAGTGACTCCCTGATGTATCATTTAATGGTAATTAATCGACAAACATTCGTTATATTTAATACATTTTGTATTTAATTTAACGGATTTCAAATTAAATAATTTTTTGGTACAACGAAAATATCGCGCGCTTCTGACATTCTCTCTCCTACGTCAGTGCACTTTTCCGGCTTACCACTCCCATCACCATTAATCCCATCACTCTCAACCATCATAACCCCCTATGCCTTTACCGATTCCACCACGACCATCCACGTCGCCATACTCTCGTTCACACGATCATTAGCAAAGCATACTCTATTTAAACTCACAAATCAGTGACTCATCATCTTTACGCTTTCCTAATTTTCAAAAACCCCTGCTTTCTAAAAAACCCTAAATCAAAGGCGAAAACAAATTTTCCAAAGGATCTGTAATGTCTAAATCAAAATTTTTCAATAATACATACACAGCTTCTACAGAGATTAAAGCTCTTCGAGCCTCTGCAGTAAGTGAAGATTCTGTCATTACTGTCTCTAAATCAAACTATTTGGGTAATCTCTCTTGCCCTAAATCAGAGTATGCGGAGGTAATATCCTTTTTGAAAAACCATTTTATTCTCCCTGCTCTCACATTATCACCTGGAGAAATGAATCCAGAATGGTTGAGTGAATTCTGGTATACCTGCACTCACTCAATCGTTAATAATTCTTCACAACTTAAAGGATTCATTGATAACGGTGGTCAAGAAATAATTATTTCTGCCCACACCATTTGTACCATTTTACAACTCCCTGAGCATGATACTTACGACCCACTGCCTGACAAGGAAGATGCCAAAGGAGGCATAGTGAATCTCACTGGGATTACCTGCAAATACACTACAGATAGCAGTGGAAATCGTAAGTACTCTACTGTTCATAAATCTAAAATGGATGGTGTGTGGAATGCCCTATTTTCAAACTTTATTCAGTCTTTGGGCACAAAAACAGGGAGTTATGATCAATTCAACGCCCTAGAAGCACAGATAAGCTGGTCACTGGTCAACTCCTTAAAAGTTGACTATGCAAGTGTGATCTTTGATGATATTGTTTTAAGAATCTGTGAACCTAACAGAGCAAAATATGTTTCCTATCCTAGGTTTCTCTCACTGGTTTTTAAAGATCAGTTCAAAGCATATGATAGGATATCTTTTAAAGGTTTTGAACCCACTCTGATAGGAAAACAAATTTTCAGTAAAAATGCAACTGTGCTTCTCCCTGATTTCATGAAACCAAAGGGGATACTTGCACCCCAGCCTTTACAAACTGTACATCCGTCTGCTTCTGCCCCCCCATCGATCACGTCACTGACCACACCCCCAGTGACTACTGCTGATCAACCACCAAAACAGAAACCACCAACTGCTCCAAAGAAAATCAAGTTAAAGTCCCTGACATCAAAGGATCAGGGACAGAGTCAGAAAAAGATGTCTAAGGACGCCAAGAGTGAAGCAACGACTGAACGTTCAGTCCCTGCGGGCACTCTTGATCAACCTGAGCCTAAAGCTGCTTCACTGGATTCACAAAAGTCCAGTGACTCTAAAAAGGGAAACCTACAGACAACTACAATGGCTCAACCCATTGTTAGTAGTGATTCGGCTGCAACCCACACCCTTTTATCGAGTCAACCCATCAGCCACTCATTATTCTCACAAAAGGATAATGTTTCAGTCAAAGGGCAAGTGACATTAGTGGGTGATAACACACCCATAGCTGATGTCACATCACTGGCTACAGACCCGGGCCAACTCTCATCTTTCACTGCACCAACTGACAATGTCTCTCCCCAGTCACAGGGAGAGATACAGGTTGCTATCTCTGTTTCTGATGATCCATCAGCCAAAACACAAGCTGATGATGTTGAAGAAGCCCAGCCTATGGACACATCTACATCCTCATCTGATAAGGATTAGCAACATCGATCCTATAGTTTTATTCTTCCAAAGGTGAATCAGCAACCAGATGATACTGATGTTTCATCTCTACCCTTCTCCACTGTTCCTCTTGCTGATACCATAACCTCACCTATCCAGGAATTAGATGCAATGTCTCTTTCCAGTGACAACATCTCTCAACATGCTGATGATCAACCATCTCAACCAGAAGTTGAAATCCAATCTCAATCACAACCAATACCACCAATCTCCCCTGTCACTCAAAAATCACCATCAACCAACAAAGCATCAACCTCCACCATCTCACCAACAGATAAACTGCTGCTTGACTACATTTCCTCTTCTCAGCAACAAATTCGAATGCTTACTGAGGATAGGGAGTCACTAACAGGCCAACTAGCTGATCTCACTAGAGTGAGTCGATTAGTGAAAAGGTTAAAACAATTGCTAATGCTGAAATTGATCATTATCGACTTCTGGAAACGCATGCTAAATCACTCTCTGAGCTCTCCACTTTCACCAGCGTCTGCCTCAAAACTCATGATGAAGCAATATCCTCTCTCACTGGAAACCAAAAAGAGATGGCATCTTCTATTGTGGACTATATCATTCATACTGACAAAGTTATGAAAGAAATTCCAAAGATGGTCGGCAATCAGGAGAACACTATCAAAGGCTTAGAAACTATGCATACTGATCATAAGAAAATCTGTAACCGACTTGCTGAGATTATCAATTTCGTTCATGAGGCAGAGGGGGAGAATAAAGAAGATGATGAAAGTGATGATGCTGACAATAAAAGTAATGATGAAAGTGAAAATGATGATGCTGATGATGAAAGTGATGATGATGAGAATAATATGGATATCACTGATGATGTTGATGAAGAAAATGATGATGTGATTGTTTTCCCTGAATTTCAGGCAGATGAACAAAGATTGTATGATTATAATGTTAGAGAGTGGGCCGTTGATGAGAATGCACAGGTTAAGGGGGAGTCAGCAAGCTTTGATATGATGAGGTGGGAATGGATGAACAGACAACAAGAAAATGGTGTTGTCGATATGGATGAAGGAGATGATGATGATGATGATGATGATAATGATGGTAATGATGGAAACAACGATGATGAAAAGAAGGATGATGAAAATGATAATGAGAAAGAAAGTAAGGATGATGAGACTGATACTAAAGACACTGGCATTGAGGAGAAGAAAAATGAAGGGGACGCTGATGATAAGAAAGAAGAAGACACTGATGATCAGATGGAAGATCAGCAACCAATCTCTTCTGCTCTGAATAAACGAAAAAGGACCAGCAAGTCTCCCACATCAGAGTCCATTCCTTCCAAAAAGATAATCTTCTCTAAGGAAGAAATATCAGCCACCATGTACAATCTCAAAACCATCATGGAGCAACCTAAATCTTTATCAGAAATGCCTCATACAGATACTGTCATATCTGAGGCATCACCAGCAACAGCAATCATACCACCAACAACAATTCCAGCAACAACAACTTCACCAGCTACCACAACCACAACAGTAACAACACAGATCATCCTCTCAATCCCCACTATCATTACACCAACAGAAGCAACAACCACAACAACTTATCACCACTCACAACCAGAGATCACAGATCCAGATTCTTCTATTCCTGCTCATCTTTTGTCATCAATTTTAACTTCAGAAAGTCCTCATCCTGAAGAAACTGAAAAGCGGCGAATAGAAAGAAAAATAAGAGAAAGGCAGAAGCATGAGAGGGAGATGCTCTTAAAATTTCAAGCTGAGCAAGATGCAAAAGAAGAAGAAGAGAGGAAAAGAAAGTTGAAAGAACAATCTGATTCTGACAGAGCTTATCTGTTGAAACTGAGTGGAGATGAAGCCATACAAAGAGAAAGAGAAATCTTCTTAAAGAAACAGCAAGAAGATGAAGATTTTAGGCTGTCTAAACTCCTTCAAGATGTTGAAAAAACTGATCTTCAACAAGAGCTTTGTGCAGATAAAAAGGGCAGCAAGTTGAAAAAGAAAGGGGGAGCAAAGACAACAGCAGATAAAATGTTGGATGAAATTGACAGGAAGAAATATGCTGTCAGAATGACTGGAAGATCAAATCCTGCTTCTATCACCAAAGTCAACTTGAAAAAGCCTAAGAACAAATCACAAGCTCAGCTACTTATCCACAGAGGAATGGAGTCTCAAGAAATTAATCTCGATCAAGTCTGCAAATTACATAGAGAAGAATGGAATGAAATCAGACTTGCTATCAGTCACTCCTCAAGTGCTGCAAAAGAAGAAGTCTTGACTGAGATTGACAGGCTGTTCAAAAAAATGGTGGATCTGCAGCTACTTAGACCAGAAGACACTATCATATTTGGTGAGGAGATAGTGCAGCCACCAAGTCCAAGGTATAGGTCAGGTACCAACAGAATCATCAGAGTTCCAAATACCAGAACTCTAAATCTATCCATTCCTGATGGAGTGCCAAGAATTGAAGGCACTGAAGTTACTGAAGGAGAGAAAGGAATTGTCTACAGAGACTTCAATGGAAAGTTGTGTTTCCAAAGAGAATCAGAACTTGAGAAGATAGATCATGAGCAACTTGTACATCTCATCAGAGTAGTCAGTGTGCTTTCCAAGGACTCAGTGATGAGAAAGGCAATTCTAGAAGAAGGGCTTGCTAGACAGTACAGATACCTGCCATCCAGTGAAAAATATGAATTGCAGAATGAGCTGGGCATCGTAAAAGAAGAAGAAGTTTGGGGCTGTTTAAATAGAAGCTTGTAATAGATTAGGTTTATTGTAATTAAATTACTTTATGTTTACAGTTAAATGAAATCTAATCTTTCTTTTGAGAAAACCAAAGTGCAAAACTCAGATCATATCAAAAGAATCCAAAAGGAAAAATGAATGGATCAAAGTGTAAGTCACTGAATGTTTAAAATCTTAAACACTGACTATAAACTTTTCGCAGCAACTAGTTTGTCTAGGGAGCTTCAATCACAATCATTTAGGGGGAGATTGTTGAGTCACTGGTCGCTGACCTTGATGAAGTCGCTGGTCGCTGACCAACTCAACTGTTCACTACTCGATGAAGAAATGGATTGTATCGAAGCTGCTGTTGCTGATGATAAGTTTCGCTAAGCGTCATTCATTCTGCTTGATATGCTGAGGAAGAATAAAGCTCAACTTGGTGTGTCGCTGATCAACGTCAGCGAGAGCTTTACTTCTTCAAATCAATAAAGGCAAAAGTCACTGCCAGAATAACAGCTAGTCACTGAAGATCTCTAGTTCATGTCATTCTACAAGAGCATGTTAGCTCGCAGTGAGTGAGGAGGATTACTGCATCTTCAGGGACTATTCAATAAAGCCTCTCAATCATCAAGTACAGAAAGTACTGTACTTATCTATACATCAGCAAGAGTGTTCCAACTTGAAGTATGTCCGAAAGACTACGTGGCAGCAATTGATTGGTTTTAAGGTAACGAGATATTTGCGGTAACAGAATTGGGACCCGCAGAATATCGGTTCATCAGAGATCAAGCCAATCAAGCAGCGACACGTGTCATTCCAAGATCCTATTTTATAGGCGATATTTTAGGAACTCTTGTAGTATAAATAGCTCAGTGTTTTGTACTGTAGAGGCTAGTCGTTCAATCGTACTTATCACTTGTGTGTCAGTGATTAGTTTGTCTAGAGTACGTATTAACGATCCATCTAGTGAACAGTCAGCGTGTTTGTCCACTGCTGTTCATCTCATTTGTAATAGATTAGCTAAGTGTTTGAATTAGATTAACTTTGGTTAATCCATTCCGCATTCAACACTTGTGAATTGTATGATCAATATAATTCATCATTTTATCTATCATTACTTTGTTACTTTGATATTGTCATATCTATAATCTGTTATACTCTGTTGCTATTGTTTATACTCTGTTTCTGTGAATCAATTTAAAACTCATCAATTAACTTAGCTAAAATCTAAAATAGTTTAAATTGTATTCAACCCCCCCTTCTACAATTAAACTTTACACTTGCGATTCCAATTCACTAAACAATAGTGATTGCGGGACTCTCAAAAACAAGGTTCGGGAAGTAATCTTTCTTCCAAAGCTTCGGTGGTTAAGCAGTTAGATGGATCTTATGATTGGAAAGCTCAGTCAGAAGAAGAAGCTTTGATGGCTGAGATTGAAGATCAAGAGACAACTGCTGGATCAATGTCCTACATGCCCACTGATGTAGAACAAGGAGTAGAGGTGCCTGAGTCTGAAGTGAAGACAAGTGATGAGGATGTGCTGTACATGGATTCAAATGCTGAAATGAGTCCAGATGATTTTGTGGCACACATGGCTGAAGTACAAACTGACAAGAAAAGGGTATGTTTGGATATTCTTACTCTTGCTGATGTTTGTTATTTAGTTACTGATTTGCAATCTCAATTAAGTGTTTTATCTGTTTCAAATCAAAATCTGCTATCCCAAGTTAGTGCTTTAACAGATTCTAATAGTTCTATGATATTTGAATTTGAACAAGCTAAATGTGATGTCCTAAGGTTAAGTACAGATAAGGTAGATCTTAAGAATAAGATTAAGTCTGATGTTTCTGATAAGACTGCACTTAGAGATACCATTAAAGAAAAGGCTGTAATCATAGATGGACTCTATATAAACATCAATGACTTAATTCAAACAATAGCTAATAAGGATAGAGAGTTAGCTGAGCTTAAACAGAAGTTAGTAGAGCAAGATCGGAAGATTGAAAACTACAGAACTTTAGAAATGGACAAAATGCTAGAAGCTCAACGTAGTGTAAAGGACAAGACTGGGATAGGATACAATGATGTGCCTCATCCTTTTAATGACAATTACACTAGTAACTCTATAGATTCTGAAATGACAGATGCTAATCCTGAGATTTTAGTAACTAATGACCCTGAAAAGTCAGAGGCACATAAGGATGTTATTAAGAACCTATCACTAGATAATAGTAAGGTTTCTCATTTCACCAAAATACAGTTTGTATCGGGTGGAGTGATTAATGATGCTAAGACTGATGATAAGGTTGATAAGGAACAAAAATCTAAACCTTTAGTGCCTAACACTCCGGATGAGAAAACAAAAGTTAGTAAATCACGAAAATAGATGTCTTGCTTTAAATGTTACCAAAAAGGACATGTTGCTTCGTGTTGTCCGAACAAGAAGCCGGAAGCATCACATAAGTTAGTGATTGATGAAAAGACACCGACTGACTCTAGTAAGTCTGTAGATAGGTTAGATACCAAACCTAAGTTAGGTAATAAACCTGTTAACATTCTTAAAAGAGAAGGTAAACATAGTGTCTCCCCACCTAAGCCTAAACGACCATATACTCTAAGTGATAATTCTTTCAACAAGCCTAGGGATATGACACCGTCGAGGTTTAGAACTCAAGGTAGAAGCTATAGTCATTTTGAGAATGGTTCTACTTCGCGATCACATGGGCTTAATTATAATTATCATAATAGAGCTCAGAATTCAGTGCCTAGGAGGTTTTCCTCAAATTCACCTCTTAAGGTTGATCGTCCACAAGCTCAAGCATCTTCAAAAGTAACCAAAGCTCCTGATGGGAATGATGGTTATTTTAAAGAACTTAAGTTTGTTGATGATAAGGGACAAACCAAGACCGTAATGGCTTGGGTCCCTCTTGACAACTGATCGTGTTTTGTGTTATGTGCAGGAGCATGCTGTGAACAAGGATAGCTGGTGGTATGTAGACAGTGGATGCTCAAGACACATGATTGGAGAATAAAGTCTATTGACAGACTTCAAGGAAGGTCTCAAGCAAAAAGTTAATTTTGTAGGAGATAAAGGAGGAGTGATTACGGGAAAAGGAAAAGTTTCAAATGGAACTTTGACTCTTGAGGATGTGAACTATGTTGAAGAACTAACTCACAACCTAGTGAGTATTTCCAAAGTCTGTGATAAAGGTCATCCAGTTTACTTTAATGAAGAGGAGGCCTTAGTCCTGAAGCCGGGTTTCATAATTCCCGAGAAATGGATATTGATGAGGGCACCAAGGAAGAAGGTCATCTATGCAATCAACATGGGTGTTCCTAACTCTTCAATGGTGTCTACATGTTTATTATCCAAGGCTTCGAAAGCAGATGCATTATTATGGCATAGGAGAATGGCACACTTGAACTGGAGAAAGATGAATTACATAACCAACAATGGTTTGGTTCTAGGTGTACCACAAAAACGTTTCGAGTCTAAAGATAAGTGTGTTCCTTGCATGAAAGGAAAGCAGCACAAGAAACCACACAGATCTAAGACTGAAAAATCTATCTCCTCACCATTTGAGTTGCTACATATGGACCTCTTTGGCCCAATAAGCAAGAGAAGTCTACGTGGCAAATGGTACTGTTTAGTTGTCACAGATGATTATTCTAGATTCTCGTGGGTATTCTTTTTGGAATCTAAGGATGAAACTCCGGAAATTCTACTTGAGTTCTTTGATCTGGTAGAGAATGTCTATAAAAAGAGAGTGAAGCGTATTCGTAGTGACAACGGAACAGAATTCAAAAATACAACGTTGAATATCTATTGCTTAAGCAAAGGGATATTACATCAATTCAGTGCACCTTATGAACCTCAACAGAATGGTGTTGCTGAAAGGAAAAATAGGACATTGATTGAAGCTGCAAGAACAATGCTTGCTGATTCAAAGCTTCCAGTCATCTTTTGGGCAGAAGCAGTGAATACAGCATGTCATGTTCTCAATAGAGTTCTTACGGTTAAAAGACATAACAAGACTTGTTATGAGCTTTTAAACAATAAGAAACCAAACTTAAAAGGGTTTGAACCCTTTGGAGTTTCATGTACAATATTAAAGACCGGACATCAAGTTAAATTTGGTGAGAAGGCTGACGAAGGATTTTTCCTAGGTTATATGCCCAATTCGCCAAACAAGAGAGTCTTTAATAAAGTAACGGGACGTTTGGAAGTAGTTTATAATATTGAGGTTACGAGCTACTCACCTGATGTGCATAAGGGAGTTGATTAGCAATTTGATTATTCAGATTTCTTTGCATCATTTAAGGTTCCTATTAGTGACTATGTCAGTAATTCAGAGATACCTGAACATTTATTGTTTGAAGATGGGAATATCGGTCCTGCTTCAACATCGAGTGTTCAACATTCTGGAATTAAAACTAATGTTGACTCAGATAAAGCTTCTATAAGTGAGTCACAACAACCTTCAGAGGATAAGTCTCAAGAAACAGAAGATCCTGATGATCTTCCTACAAAGTTTGATGATATACTTACTCCTTTGAAACATTTAAGGATATCTTCTGCTCGTACGGAAGATGTACCTTCATTTGAAGAGATTGGTACTAATTTAGGAGATGATATACCAGTTGAACCAGTTACCACAACTAGAACGAGTAAGAATCATCCCGTTGAAAACATCATCGGTGATATTAATACTCCGGTTCAAACTAGGCATCAATCCAGAACTAGTACATCTGAAAACCTAGAATACCAAAGCTTGTATACTGCATTGAAAGAGACAGGGATTACTAATCAATGTCTATATTCATGCTTTATCTCACAAGTTGAGCCGAAAAATGTGCAGATGGCTCTAAAAGAAAGCTCGTGGGTAGAAGCAATGCAAGAAGAACTATCTCAGTTCTCCAAATTACAAGTATGGGAGTTGGTTGACCTACCAAAGGGAGAATATCCTATTGGTACTAGATGGGTATTTAAGTGCAAGAAAGATGATAAGGGAATCGTTACTCGCAATAAAGCTCGTCTAGTGGTTCAAGGTTTTAATCAACAAGAGGGTATAGACTACAATGAAGTGTTTGCACCAGTTGCTAAGCTCGAAGCAATTAGAGTGTTCTTAGCATTCGCATCATATTATGGTATAAAGGTTTATCAGTTGGATGTTAAGAGTGCCTTCTTATATGGCAAAGTGGAAGAATTGGTGTATGTTTCACAACCGCCAGGGTTTGCTGATCCTGAGTATCCAGATAGAGTATATCGATTGAATAAGGCTCTATATGGATTACATCAAGCAGATAGGGAATGGTATAGAACACTATCAACGTATCTACTTGAGAATGGATTTACAAGAGGATCGATTGATAGTACACTTTTTGTAAAGTGGAAGAAGAAAGATTTTCTTCTCGTGCAAGTTTATGTTGATGACATTATCTTTGGATCGTCTGATGAAAAGATGTGTCAAGAATTCGAGAAAGTCATGAGAAAACGGTTTGAAATGTCTGCAATGGGAGAGTTGAATTTCTTCTTAGGATTACAAGTTGATCAAAAGAAGGATGGATTCTTTATTCATCAATCTAAATATACATATGAGCTATTAGAACGCTTTAAGATGGATGAAAGTAAGGTCTACAATACTCCAATTCCAGTCAATCATGGACTAGGTCCAGATACATCGAGTGATAGCGATGTGGATCCAACTCTTTATAGAGCCATGATCAGATCACTAATGTATTTAACAGCCTCTAGGCCTGACATAATGTTTGCTGTTTGTTTATGCGCAAGATATCATGCTAATCCGAAAGAGTCACACATGCAAGCTGTTAAACGAATCTTTCGTTACCTCAAAGGGAAACCTAAGCTGGGTCTTTGGTATCCGACTGATGGAGACTTAGATCTCGTAGCTTATACTGATTCGGATTATGGAGGATGCAATCAGAATAGGAAATCTACGACCGGAGGATGTCAATTCCTAGGAGGTAGATTAGTATCCTGGCAGTGCAAGAAGCAAACCTCGGTAGCCATTTCTACATGTGAAGCTGAGTATGTTGCAGCTGGCAGCTGTTGCTCTCAAGTGCTATGGATTCAACAGCAACTACGGGATTACGGGTTAAATATAACCAATACTCCTATGATGATTGATAATGAATCAACTATGTTGATCACTAACAATCCGGTGAAGCATAGTAAAACTAAACACATTGATATTCGACATCATTTTATTAGAGATTGTGCTGAAAAGAAAATGATAAGGTTAGTTAAGGTTCCGACTACGGATAACTTAGCAGACCTCTACACAAAGGCGTTCGACAGAGCAAGATTTGAGATGTTGGTTCAACTGAATGGAATGAGAAATCCAGAGTGATTAGTCTTCCAAGGGTATTTTTGTAATAGTTAGTATTTTTATGTGTTAAAAAAAAAAGGCGTGTGGCATTCATTTGCTTGTTACCTAAGGGGAATCACCTTCGATAAAAGAACAAAAGTAGTTCTTTTAGAAACTTTTTAAGTTTTTATCTGCAAAAACTAGGGAGATGATAGTACATTCGGAGAATAAGCTTTACAATAATAAGCTTAAGTCCTAAGGATGATATGTTAGTAGGTTCAAATCAAGTTACTTTAGAACTACAGCGGTTCTATCAGGTATGTGTTTATATTTATTTGATTATACACCTATATCCACAAGTTATAATTTTTCTATTTTTATTTAAAAGATTAGATGGCTTCATCATATGATGTACTGGTAGGCAAATTATACGACATTTTCTAAGTCTTAAGAAGTTAATTAATTACTTGTTTATTATCTTGTGTTACTATTCTATGATGTATGACATTAGTCTTAATTGTTGAATGATGGTATTGCATACACTGTTATCATGCATTTTATATTACAACTATTGACAAAATTGTAGAAATATGGGTATTAATTTAATTACTGGTGACTTTGTTGTACTGAGTACAGACTTGAAGCCTTTAATTAAATTAATATTCTCAGATGTATTTTGAATTATGCTAGTTGGGATCCTCTGTTGTACTAAGTACAGACTTGGATAACATAGCATACTCAAGGTATGTCTGATATTTGTCTAATCTTAAAATTCAAGTGTATGTTATATGTTTCGAAAAGATACATCATTTAGTAACCGCTACCTTGAAATTAAACGATGCAGTGTTATGAGTTTTACTTGAAATTCTTCAGTATGTCATATGATAGGAAGCACTTGATAATATTCATACTAACAATAAAGTGTTTGCTTAGAAAGTCGAGTATAATTTGTTTATGTGGATCATAATACCGGTAATCGTCTTGAACTATCTATAATTAAAAATATTCACTTTAAGTGAGTAATGCGTTTATTAATTATGCTATGTGGATAAAGGTACCTAAGATATAGTTTTATAAATATAAATGTATAAATGATGAACTTAGTTGTAATTTTATGGTAATTTATTTGAATTTTATAAGGTATGTATACTAACGATCTTCTTAGACTTTTTAATAAATTTTAAATAGCTTGTTCTTTCTAATATGATCCCTAAGCAGTTAAATTCTTATTCAGTTGAGTTATGTACCTTATTTTATTGAAGTGATTAATAAAATGGTACTTGATATCACTGCCAGTTTTTATGTTTCGTATTTTATTTTATTTTTATTTTTAAATAATACCCTTTGGAATTAAATTATGCTGAAAAATTGTCTCTATTTATTGTTGAACAATCGTTACAATTACAAGTGAAAAATAATTTTATTTTAGACTTGTAAATATAAATGGGTTTTAATTTATACTTAGTTTTTATTTCGCATTTTAAATTAAGATTGCAAGTTTGACCAGTCAAACCTGCGAAGTGAGTTTACCTGTGCGAAATTAAGCTTGGGTATAAAAGGGGACAACTCAACGAACCGAACTCACATTTTCCACTCACTCTACGAACCGAATTCAGACCCTCTGCGACTCGATTTCTGGCGAAATGAACCGAAGCTTATTTTCGGTTGATTTTCGATTTTTTCGAACGAGGAAGGAATTTTCGATCCGTGGAACTTATTCATCTTTTCATTACGCATCTATTGAAGTAAGATTCACGAGATTTCACCGTGTAATTTGTGAGAAATCGATCGGTTTATGTTTTCGAATGTTTCGATTTAGTTTTTCACGGATTTGATACAAATTAGTGATTTATAAAATCTAAAACATGTTAATAATGATTAATCGATGCTAATGGAACATGTTTTAAGTGTTTAATTGCTTTGAAACATGTTAGATCGTTGATTTAAAGATTGATCTCGTTAAACCGTTCATCCTACGAACCGAGATCTATCTCGCTTCGTAGCACGCTCCAACGAACCGAATCCAACTCGTTTTGACTTTCGTTGACTGCAACGAAACGAACTCGTTTCGTTTGATTTCAGTTTAACGAACCGAACCGAGTTTTTGGTTGACTTCAGTTGACTGAAGCGAAACGAACTCAGTTCGTTTGACTTCAGTTGACCGAACCGAGTCAAGTTACCTTATTGACTTTCGTTGACCGAAGCGAAACGAACTTATTTTGACTTCGTTTGACTTGGGTTGACCGGAGCGACTCGAATTCAACTCGTGGAGTTTCTGCGAAGCGAGTTGAACGATTTATTTAATTTATATTTTTAATTGACTTAGTTTGACTTTGAGAACTGAATTTAACTTGTTGACTTCAGTTGACTTTGTAAAATTAAGTAAATTTTAATATTGTTTCATTATAACTTGTTTTCGATTTGAGAATCGTTTGGTTACAAATAATTAACAAGTTACTCGTTTTTACACGTTTAGACTTACGAACCTTTGTTATAAGTTAAATATGTGTAATAATTTAACACTTTAAGTTATTTCATATCGAAAGTCTTCCGACTCATAATGTAGTCGAGCAGCGTGTCCCGATATTTGTCGGCGGTATGATAACTTAAATTGTGATTTAACTAACAAACTTTATATAATTTATAGAATATAATTTGAAAATTTAAAATTCTTTAAATTGTTCAATTAAGTTTCAGTGAATTAAATTATTAGTTAATAGTAGACTTAGTCGTTTGATGATCTTTTGATCATAATACGTTAAAGTTTAAATTGATTAATGTTTGTTTAGTTAATCTTTTTTCTATTTGTGTAATTTTGTATTACAGATATGGCTAACAGATCTTTCGAGAAGGGTCACAACATAATGGTGAACCTAGATCTGAACGAGCGCGGTGCTGAGCGCTTTGAGCAGATTTTGACTTATTTAGCACGATCGAGAAATCGATTTGCTATTACCGAGTCACCGCCGCTGAACAGAGATCTTCTTACACAGTTTTGGAGAAACATTGTGTATGATGCTGCTGCGAATCCTCCAACGATTCGTACAAGGGTAAATCAGCATCCTATCTCTTTTACTGCTGCTGACCTTCGACGGCTCTTACGTTTAGGAACTGAAGAACAAGATGCTGGTATTCAGCCTTATTCTGCTGATTTTATTGAGAGCGCTTTGGGTCGTACCGGATATTCTGGACCCAGGAGAGGACGCCAGTTTGTCAAGGCGTTTGTTCTAGGCCAGTGGAGGTTCCTGTTCACGGTTATTGTTTCTAGTTTTGGGAACAAGAAGTCAGGATTAGATGAGCTCAGTCCAGAGCTTATGTCAGCAGTACTGTCACTGGTTTACAATAAACCATACAGTTTTTCTTCTTACATCTTCAATTCTTTTATCGGACAGATTACAGGAGCTGCACGGACGCAGTTTATTCTTTATCCTAGATTTTGCATGCTTCTGATTCGCAATCAAGTTCCGAATTTACCTGCTTATGAAGCTGATTTTCATGTTGAGATGATAGGGTTGAGAGGTTACAACGCTTGTTTTTTGTTATCCAAGCGTAAAGATGAGATCAAACCTGAGGCAGCTGATCTCTTTGGGCATCTTCTTGATGCTGATTATGTTGATCCACCGAACAATGGTTGGATGGATGCCGGAGCTCAACCTCAAGCTCAAGCTCAACAGCAACAGCAAGCTCAACAGCAACAGCAAGCTCAACAACAACCTCCATCTCCAGTTCCAGAAGCAGCTGAGCAACAAGAGCTCATTGAAGATGTTATACATCAGGCTGCACAACAAGGAGAGCAGGTAATACCATAGCTAGCTGCTGAGGTTCTTCATGAGGTTCTGATACAGAACGATGATGCTCATGATCCATTTTTGGTTCCAATTGAACAATTTAAGGTAATGTTTGTTATATATTATAATTCAATTGTAAATTTACTATATTTCTTATCATTATATGTGCTTACTCATGAATAGGATACTGAAGTTGTTGACCTAGAGGTTATTCAACCTGAGGGTTCACAAGGTCAGAGAGGTGCTGGTCCATCTGTTCCTTTTAGGAAAGATGGTGATACAGCATCTGATTCAGATTCTGAGGAAACCACAGATGATGATGCGCTGAGGGTTTTAGAACCGACAGAGAGAGGGAAGAGAAAGCTAGTAGATGAGAATGATGATGAAGAGGTTCAACCTCTTAGGACTACACGCAGAAAGCGTGTTAGGACATCTACTCCTGAGCTTTCGCTTGGAAACATGCCAGGTTAATTATTTTATTATTAATAGTAGGTTGTGAATTTTGACATAGAGACTGAGATAGATCTTTTCTATAACAGTTACTAGGGAACGACAGCCTGCTAGGTCAAAATCTACGATGCAACGACCGACTGCTCGTATATCTGAAACCTCAGAGCAGGTTAGAGATATGAGTATTGGTGATGCAGTAGATCTTAATTAGAGATTGAGACAGTTTATTCTGTTACTGTTACTAATTTAAGTTGTATATAGGTGTCTGGTATGACTGGTCGGTTTACGACAAACAAGGCAGCTCGTATTGCAGCAGGTATGTTGAGTGATGCGTTTGATCAGATGGTCCATCAAGTGGGACAATCTGCTTCTGCACAACCTGCACAATACACGACACCGCCAGTGAAAGCTTCTGAAAGGATTTCTAGCTTGGAATCTCGAGTTCAAACTCTTGAATCTCAGAACGTTATCCTTGCTAAGGAGTTTACCGAGCAAGGTATGGCTTATACTGCTCTGCTGAAAGCACACACGATGTTGCTTAGAGATGCTGAGGATAACCGGAGAAAGCTTGATCGACTTGAGCGTTTAGTGCTAGAGTTGAAGAAGGACAAGCCGTCTCAGGGGGAGATTCTGGCATATCATGAGGCCTGCAAGGAAGACGAGCTAAGGAAGAAGCTGAGACGAGATGAAGATGATGATCCCAGTACACAGAAAGAGAGTGAGCCGACTGGTCCTTCTAAGACTGGTGAGCGAGCTACTACTCAGGGGGAGTCTGCGTCTGCTGGTGATGGTGTTGGTACAAGTGCTACTGGTACAAGTGAAGCTGGTAAGACATCTTAGATTTATGTAGTTATTTGTACTTAGAATTTAGTTGAATTATGATTGTACATTATAATTGTAACTGAATAATTGTAACTTAATATTTTGATAATATATTCGGCTTGAGATTATTATTACAAGTTAAATATATTAGAAATTATTTAAGTTAGTTGATTTTGAAAAGTTAAATAAATTAGTGATCGAAAGACTTCCGATTCATTGAGTAGTCGTGCGGCGTGTTCTGATTTATATCAGCGGTCAAAATTTATTTTAACTTAGACATTTTAGACTTGAGAGTTTTTATAACTGACAAGTTAAATATGTAATATTTTTGCTAGACAAATGATATATAATTTAAAAGTTAGATTGATAGTTCAATTAAATCTTAGAAATTATATAAGATAATTAATAGTAAATTTAAATGCTTGATGATTATTCAAAATGCATTAGAATTTAAATTTAATTAATATTTGTTAAGTATCTTAATAAGACTCAAGAATTTTTGGTTGATTCAGGGTAATCAATAAAAATTTTATAAGTTACATAATATGGTTATATCACACAATTGAGATAAATAAAGAAATTCTTAGATTGATTTAGGGAAATCAATAAAAGAATTTATATTATTAATTTGATTTGTGTAGGTATGGAAATGCTAGAATTGAGTGACTCTGGAAGTGATCTTCTTGATGAAATCGATGATGAAATTGATTTTGATCTTGAAGAAGGAGAATTTTTACTACCTGAAGATTGGACTGCTGTACCTGAGAATGTGCAAGACATTGGTGTAGATCCAGATGCAAATATTGATGAACACCATGTGAGCCCATCTAGGACAGAAGTTATTATTGAAAATGATCAAGGTCCAACAGTTGTCGATGTAGATGAAGAAATCGATGACTCAACCGATTCTGAAGATGATGAAATTCTGATTCCTACCAAGAATCCAACTGTTTTTCTTAGGAAACTTCCAAAACAGAAGAAGAATATTGGAGTTTCAGAAGTTGATATAACAGGAAAACGTGAAGCACGTAAAGGGATTATTGGATGGTACTTTGACTCTGAACTGAAGCTTTTCGCTATCAAAAGGTTTGACGGAGTTCAATATTTTGAGAAAAAGCTTGCAGTATTTAGTTCGTTACCAAGATTTGAAATTATGGACTTGGCTAGATTGGAGTTGAATAACCCGAGTAATGATGATTATGCTAAGTATGTTGAAAGAATAATCAGAACTGAGGTTAGAACAAAGAAGTTTGATAAGATTAAACCAAGGAAAGGAAAGACAATCAAATTGAAGGAACGAAGTCAAAGGACTGGAAGAAAAAGGAGAAAGAAGATTTATCCAGCTGTGAAGTGTGTTCAGCAAATTCCACTGAAGACAATGCCACTAGATATTCTGGGTAATATGAAGAGTTGGCACGTGGATTCAGGAACTGGAGAAGCTGTCATGGTTGAAGCTGATGATGAGGTTGAAGGTGGTGAAAGAGAAATCTTCAGAGTTTATGACCATCGACACCTAATGAACATGTCGAAGAAAGATTTGATAAAGTTGAATGATAATAGAATCTTGACGACAGTAGCATGGGGTGATTTAGTACGTGATTATCAAATGATGGTTAAGACTTGTATCAAATTGAAGATTTATGCTGGAAGTAAGATTTACAAGTAAAGATCAAAGACAACTTGAAGACATAGTAGCATAGACGCTAGAGCTATTGTCAAGGGGGAGCCTGTTGGGACATGTATTTCTGACAACAGATCTAGCTTGTAATAGTACTAGTGATTATTGTAATTGTAACATCCTCTCCAATAGCCTGGTATTTTCTATTTATATTTGCGTATTTAATTGTGTTAAATAGTTTTTGCGATATAATTGTTTAATTGTGAAAGTTGGTGAAATAAGTCTCAGGACTTAAAGTGAATGATGAAATGTTGCTCGTTTTAAAATATTAAAGTTGACGGAACAATAAAATAAATTTCTTGTATTTGATGGTTAGGTTCCAGACAATAGATTTAGAGCGGGTATAAATTACCCACACTGTTAAATGGTTAAAAAGATGGGTCGATCATTTACTTGTTACTTTACCAATTCCTTTTCTAATCTTTCTCTCAAACAAAAACACATAAACCCTAAATTAAACTTTGGATTAAATCATCCACTTAAAAGGGGAATCGAAGTGTGATTCAAGCTAGTATCATCATCATCATCTAGCATAATCTTCTTGTTCATTTATAGATGGTAAGTATATGTATATTGCATAAGTTCATATTCCAATTATATGAAGATTTGATTAAATTCTTGGATGTTATTGTTGTTAATATAGGTTTGTAAAGCATTAGAAATAGGTTTTGATAAAGTTAGAAGCTAGTCACATGAGTATTCTGCATATTGATTCGTATTTTAGTTTTGGGTTTTGAAATTCTGGGTTGTGCCATGATCGAACTGAGTTTGCTGGGTTTTATGTTAAAGCCGATCGGCTATGCCAAAGCCGATCGGTTATACTGTAAAAGCCGAACGGCTTATTGTAGCCGATAGGCTTTGTTAGTTAAAAATCATATCAGAAATTGGACCTCGAATAAAAGTCTGAAAATTAACGGTGGAAGCCGATCGGCTATGGCTGAGCCGATCGGTTATGAGAACTAAGCCGATCGGCTATGGAGGTTGAAGCCGAACGGCTATGATCAAAAATAGAATTAAAATAGTTAGATCCTTTGAATTGTAATTGCTATGTATAACTATATTTGGAAACCAAATATACAAGATAATTAAGTTATGATCTAACTGTATTAGTGATTGTGTAATAGTATAAGTACTAGTGTAAAGTCGTTAGTTGTTTAAGTATTACTTATTAATGACAAGTTCTAACTTGTGTTGTTGCGTGATGTTTCAGATACCCCAAAGACTCAGTGATTAATAGCTGGGTGTGTTGACTGCAAAGGTATCGGTGAGTGGATTCAAAACTCATCGTTTGTCTTAGTTGTAATCATTTGATTACGACGGGTAAACGTAGACTTGATTATCTAGTTGATTAGTTGTTATTGTTGATCATATGCCTATATGTGCTTTGTGTGGCCTTCGGGCATTGTTGTTAATGAGGTCAACAAGTTGAT
The DNA here is from genome assembly GCA_949592205.1 of Helichrysum umbraculigerum. Classification (NCBI taxonomy): domain Eukaryota; kingdom Viridiplantae; phylum Streptophyta; class Magnoliopsida; order Asterales; family Asteraceae; genus Helichrysum; species Helichrysum umbraculigerum. The sequence continues at coordinate 16,285,035 of CATIUR010000007.1, read as the reverse complement.
GAACTGTTGGTTGGGCTAGTGAGTTGTTGTGTGAACGGTACAGGGATGTACTTCATTTGTTGTGTGTGCTGAACTGTACCTAAGTATGATAAACACTAGCTATCGGTCTCGTCCGTTATGGCCATACGGATATGTTTGGATAAGTGATCTTTGGGGAGCCGCCCGGGTACTAAGGTTATCCCCGGATCCGCCGATCCTCATTAAGTTGTTGTTGATTGTTGTGGTTGCGAATACTTGTTGTAGTTAATTGGTTTAGCTAAGTTAAATGTTGAGTGTTGGATTTACTCACTTAGCTATGTGCTAATCCCTCGTTGTTACTTCCTGCAGACTTTTGTTATATGCATACGGGTGGGTAGCAGGAAGGTCAAACCTTGGAAGCATGGAATGTTTGATATTCAAGCTACTCTGATTATTTTTGTAACAACTCAGTTTAGTTCATATAATACCCCGTCATGCTAGACTTTTGAACAAGTGTTAAATCGTAGTAACTTAACCATCTAAACTGTTTTAATACTTTGGAATATTATGTAACCATGTCTTGCGTTTTATTTACTTACGCTTCCGTATTATCTATAATATTATTAGTATAGAATGAGGGGTGTTATAAATTGGTATCAGAGCATAGTTTTGGGATAATTGTTCATTGTTGAATGATCAATCCCAAAACCGGAGCATGATATATCAAACATTCTTTGGTATGGGATTAGTATTGTTTGATGGCAGTTAGTATTTAGATGCTAACGATTAACAAAAGTTTAAGTGTTGTGTTGAATTTCAGAAATGGCAGATAACGAACCACCGACCACCAACCCCAACAATGCCTCCAGGATTGTCGCTCCTCACTTAGAGACTAATACCGAGCAACACGATCATAATGGTACTTCTCAACCAACCGGACACCAATCTAACCGAGACGAGTATATTCATGAGATGGAAGACGAGTTGGTATTTCTTAGGGAATTCAAGAGGAAAGCTGAGGAAGCTGCGACTAGACAGTTATTTCAGCAAGCCCCAGTCTTTGGTTCTGGTTCATCCTCTCAAGTGGAAAAGAAGTGTTCATACAAGACTTTTATGGCAAGTCGACCACCAGAATTTCAGGGAAGTAAAAACCCTACAGTAACGTTAAATTGGCTTAGGGATATGGAACGCAAGTTTGATGTGACTTGTTGTGAGGAGGAACTTAAGGTCAAATATGCGGTTCAATGCTTGAAGGACGAGGCTATGGTTTGGTGGGATTCCGTTACCGGACACATGATGCAACAACAAAAGGAATCTATTAATTGGTCTCAATTTCATCAGGCTGTGCGTAACCAATATTGTTCGGATTTTGATATTGCTAGGATTCGGAGAGAGTTTGTGAATCTTCGATTGAAGGATGACATGACTATTGATGAACTGATCTCGCAGTTTACGGATAAGCTTAGGTTTGTGCAACAATGGGTTCCGGATGAGAAAACGCAAATCGAACAATTCGTGGATACCTTACCGGATAACTATCGTACGGTTGTGAGATTGGCTAAGGATTTAACGCATGCATTCAATCTTGCAAGATCCGCCGATAGTGATTTAAGTGGTTTGCGATTATGGCAAGGAAGGGATACCAATTTTCAAAGAGCAAGAACTGAATCTTCGGGTAATAATAAATCTAGGTGGCAAGGGAATCGGCAGGGTGGTAAGAAATTTGTTGGAAGAAGTGGTTCTTCAGGAAGTTCCAATAGTTCAAATTGGTGTAGTTCGTGTAGGTCTCGGCATGAGGGTCCGTGTACGGTTAAGACGAACAAATGTATGAAGTGTGGTGAATTAGGTCATGAGATAAAAAGTTGCCGTTATCCAAATTTTGTTTGTTGGACTTGTAAGAAAGAGGGGCATAGGGTTGGTCAATGTCCTGAGGCAAAGTCGACGGGGTCGGGTTCGGTTGGGAGTTCGGGATCTTCCGGTCAGAAAAGAAAGAACCCTCCTCCAGTAACTAGTAGGGCTTTCCAGATGACGGTTGATGAGGCCGTGCATACTGAAGATGTTATCACCGGTACATTTCTTATAAACTCTGTACCTGCACGTGTATTGTTTGATTCGGGTGCTAATTGTACTTTCATTTCTGTGCAATTTTGTGATAAGTTGAAATTAGCCCCTACTGTGATAACAAAGCCTATAGAAGTAGAAATAGTTAGTGGTAAGTTAGTTCCTGTTACCACCTCGGTGACTGGAGTTAATATTACTATTGATGATCATGTATTTTCTATTTCCTTCTTGTTGATGCCAATCCCTAGTTTCGATGTAATAATTGGTATGGATTGGTTGAGCCATTATAAGGCTAGTATTGATTGTCATCGGAAGTTGGTTAGGATCCCAATCTCCGAAGGGTCATATGTTGTGGCTCGAGGAGAACGGGATGGTGTAGCTATTCCTTTGATTTCTTTGATGAAAGCTAGGAAGTCTTTGTCAAAAGGTTGTGAGTCATACCTAGCCTATGTAGTCGATGCCAAATTAGAAAGGAAAACTGTTTCGGATGTTCCTGTTGTTTGTAAGTACCCTGAAGTGTTTCCCGATGAATTGCCTGGGTTACCACCAGTTAGGGAAGTAGAATACAGAATTGATCTTGTTCCGGGTTCGTCGCCAATTGCTAAAGCTCCCTATAGGTTAGCTCCTTCTGAGATCCGTGAAATGATGAATCAAATTCAGGAGTTGTTGGATAAAGGTTTTATCAGACCTAGTTCCTCGCCGTGGGGTGCACCAGTATTATTCGTGAAGAAGAAAGACGGGTCGTTGCGCATGTGTATTGATTATAGAGAGTTGAACAAGAGAACGGTAAAGAATAAGTATCCTCTTCCTAGAATAGATGACTTGTTTGACCAGTTACAGGGTTCTTCAGTGTATTCTAAAATTGATCTGAGGTCGGGTTATCATCAGGTTCGTGTTTGTGAAGAAGATATACCTAAAACTGCTTTCCGAACCAGGTACGGTCATTATGAATTTTTGGTTATGCCTTTTGGTTTGACGAATGCTCCAGCGGTATTTATGGATTTGATGAACCGTGTGTGTCGACCATTTTTAGATCAATTTGTTATTGTTTTCATTGATGATATACTTATTTATTCGAAATCTGAAACTGAGCATGCTAAGCATTTGAGATTTGTTCTTGAAACATTGAGACAGGAACAGTTGTATGCAAAGTTTTCCAAATGTGAATTCTGGATTCGAGAAGTTCAGTTTTTGGGTCATATAATTTGTCGAGATGGTGTGAAAGTAGATCCATCAAAGATTTCAGCTGTGATGAATTGGAATGCGCCGAAATCTGTTTCTGAGATAAGAAGTTTCCTTGGGTTAGCGGGATATTATCGGAAATTTATTAAAGATTTCTCTAAGATAGCCGGTCCGTTAACTAAGTTAACCCGTAAAGAGGAGAAGTATGTTTGGACTGAGCAACAGGAACAAGCTTTTCAGACATTGAAACAATTGTTGTGTCAGACACCGATTTTAGCATTACCAGAAGGTACTGATGACTTTGTGGTTTATTGCGACGCTTCATATTCGGGTTTGGGTTGTGTTTTAATGCAAAGGGATAGAGTTATCGCTTATGCTTCGCGACAGTTGAAACCGCATGAGAAGAATTATCCTACTCATGATTTAGAACTCGCCGCAGTTGTTTTTGCCCTAAAACTTTGGAGACATTACTTATATGGGACTCGATGTGTTGTTTGCACCGATCACAAGAGTTTGCAGTATGTGTTCTCCCAGAAAGAATTGAACATGCGGCAGAGACGATGGTTGGAATTGATAAAAGATTATGACTGTGAAATTAGATACCATCCGGGCAAAGCTAATGTGGTAGCCGATGCTTTAAGTCGAAAGAATACTCCTGAACGAGCTTTCTATTTAAAAGTGAATGTTTCCTTGGATTTGATCGATCAAATTAAAGTTATGCAACTTGAGGCATTGAAGGATCAGAATTTGAAATCGGAAATCATGTTAAAACGCAAGGATGAATTAGTTGATGATTCAAGGGGATTAAAGACTTATCAGTCTCGTGTTTGGATTCCTTCCATTGGTGGTATTCGAGATTTGATTTTGAATGAAGCTCATAAGTCACGAATGTCTATTCATCCGGGTAGTACTCGAATGTATAATGATTTGAAACCGTTGTATTGGTGGCCAACGATGAAAACCGACATTGCAAAGTTTGTGGGATCTTGTCATATTTGTGCTCAGGTCAAAGCGGAACATCAAAAGCCGTATGGGTCGTTAAAACAGTTAGAAATACCCGAGTGGAAGTGGGATCACATAACTATGGATTTTGTGACTAAATTACCGCGTACTGCTCGAGGCAATGATATGATTTGGGTGATAGTGGATCGATTGACAAAAAGCGCACATTTTCTTGCTACGAGTGAGACAACATCGTTGACTAAACTTGCTCAGTTATATGTTAATGAAATCGTCTCCAGACATGGTATTCCCTTATCGATTGTGTCAGATAGAGATACTCGTTTTGCTTCTCGTTTTTGGCAAAGTCTACAACAAGAGTTGGGTTCACGGGTAAATCTTAGCACAGCTTATCATCCTCAGACAGATGGTCAGTCAGAACGTACGATTCAAACTCTAGAGGATATGCTTCGTGCTTGCATTCTGGAATATGGAGGTTCATGGGATTCACATCTTCCGTTGGTTGAATTTACTTATAACAATTCGTACCATTCTAGTATTGGAATGCATCCGTATGAAATGTTGTATGGTCGTCGTTGTCGCACACCTACTTGTTGGTTAGAGGCAGGTGAGAAACAGTTTGCTGGACCCGACATTGTACAAATAACCGCTGACAAAGTTGCTATCGCACGTGAGAAGTTGAAAACCGCAAGAGATAGGCAGAAACAGTATGCGGATCCTAAAAGACGACCGGTTGTATTTTCCGAAGGTGAATTAGTGTATCTTAAAGTTTCTCCGTGGAAAGGGGTGATTAGATTCGGAAAACGTGGAAAGTTGGCGCCTAGGTACATTGGTCCATTCAAGATTCGAAAAGTTGTAAATGATCAGTCGATGGCATTGGATCTTCCTCCCGAACTCTCTGGTATTCATGACACGTTTAATGTATGTTACTTGAGAAAGTGTAATATCGAGGATCAGTCGCAAATTCTTCCGTTGAAAGATTTGAGGGTTGATCAAACTCAGAAATTGGTTGAAGAACCGGTTGAAATTGTTGATCGAAAGATTACCAAACTTAGGAAGAAACAAATTCCTATGATGTTAGTTAAATGGAGACATAGTTTAGGTTCCAACCTAACATGGGAGAGCGAGGAGTCGATGAAATCCAGATATCCTGGATTGTTTGTTGATGTTGAGATTTCGGGGACGAAATCTCCTTAAGGAGGGGAGATTTGTAACATCCTCTCCAATAGCCTGGTATTTTCTATTTATATTTGCGTATTTAATTGTGTTAAATAGTTTTTGCGATATAATTGTTTAATTGTGAAAGTTGGTGAAATAAGTCTCAGGACTTAAAGTGAATGATGAAATGTTGCTCGTTTTAAAATATTAAAGTTGACGGAACAATAAAATAAATTTCTTGTATTTGATGGTTAGGTTCCAGACAATAGATTTAGAGCGGGTATAAATTACCCACACTGTTAAATGGTTAAAAAGATGGGTCGATCATTTACTTGTTACTTTACCAATTCCTTTTCTAATCTTTCTCTCAAACAAAAACACATAAACCCTAAATTAAACTTAGGATTGAATCATCCACTTGAAAGGGGAATCGAAGTGTGATTCAAGCTAGTATCATCATCATCATCATCTAGCATAATCTTCTTGTTCATTTATAGATGGTAAGTATATGTATATTGCATAAGTTCATATTCCAATTATATGAAGATTTGATTAAATTCTTGGATGTTATTGTTGTTAATATAGGTTTGTAAAGCATTAGAAATAGGTTTTGATAAAGTTAGAAGCTAGTCACATGAGTATTCTGCATATTGATTCGTATTTTAGTTTTGGGTTTTGAAATTCTGGGTTGTGCCATGATCGAACTGAGTTTGCTGGGTTTTATGTTAAAGCCGATCGGCTATGCCAAAGCCGATCGGTTATACTGTAAAAGCCGAACGGCTTATTGTAGCCGATAGGCTTTGTTAGTTAAAAATCATATCAGAAATTGGACCTCGAATAAAAGTCTGAAAATTAACGGTGGAAGCCGATCGGCTATGGCTGAGCCGATCGGTTATGAGAACTAAGCCGATCGGCTATGGAGGTTGAAGCCGAACGGCTATGATCAAAAATAGAATTAAAATAGTTAGATCCTTTGAATTGTAATTGCTATGTATAACTATATTTGGAAACCAAATATACAAGATAATTAAGTTATGATCTAACTGTATTAGTGATTGTGTAATAGTATAAGTACTAGTGTAAAGTCGTTAGTTGTTTAAGTATTACTTATTAATGACAAGTTCTAACTTGTGTTGTTGCGTGATGTTTCAGATACCCCAAAGACTCAGTGATTAATAGCTGGGTGTGTTGACTGCAAAGGTATCGGTGAGTGGATTCAAAACTCATCGTTTGTCTTAGTTGTAATCATTTGATTACGACGGGTAAACGTAGACTTGATTATCGAGTTGATTAGTTGTTATTGTTGATCATATGCCTATATGTGCTTTGTGTGGCCTTCGGGCATTGTTGTTAATGAGGTCAACAAGTTGATGAACTGTTGGTTGGGCTAGTGAGTTGTTGTGTGAACGGTACAGGGATGTACTTCATTTGTTGTGTGTGCTGAACTGTACCTAAGTATGATAAACACTAGCTATCGGTCTCGTCCGTTATGGCCATACGGATATGTTTGGATAAGTGATCTTTGGGGAGCCGCCCGGGTACTAAGGTTATCCCCGGATCCGCCGATCCTCATTAAGTTGTTGTTGATTGTTGTGGTTGCGAATACTTGTTGTAGTTAATTGGTTTAGCTAAGTTAAATGTTGAGTGTTGGATTTACTCACTTAGCTATGTGCTAATCCCTCGTTGTTACTTCCTGCAGACTTTTGTTATATGCATACGGGTGGGTAGCAGGAAGGTCAAACCTTGGAAGCATGGAATGTTTGATATTCAAGCTACTCTGATTATTTTTGTAACAACTCAGTTTAGTTCATATAATACCCCGTCATGCTAGACTTTTGAACAAGTGTTAAATCGTAGTAACTTAACCATCTAAACTGTTTTAATACTTTGGAATATTATGTAACCATGTCTTGCGTTTTATTTACTTACGCTTCCGTATTATCTATAATATTATTAGTATAGAATGAGGGGTGTTATAGTAATCAAATGTGTACAATTGATTTTGAATTGTAATGATATTAGTTTGTTGTTAATATTCGTTAAATATATTAGTAAGATAAAGTGTTAGACGAATATCGAGAATGAAAATGCAAACTAACGTCTGTCTGCGAGATGAGATCTCAAGTCGCAGAACTTAGTCCTGCGAGATGAGATCTGGGTTCGCAGAGGTGGCAACGAACCGAGATCAGTTATGGGTTTGGTTTGGGCTGCGAGTTCAGTCGACTCGCAGAGCCCATCGGGCTGCGAGTCGAGTCGAGCTGTAACCTATAAATACATAATTAGGTCAAATCGTTAAAGAACTTTTGCAATTCGAATTTCCAGAGCATTATAGACGATTTCAAGCATTCATAAGGTTAGGTATTGATCGATTAACATTAATTAATCGATACAAAACCTTGTTGATTAATCAATTCTCTATTATCTTGCGAAACAATTCGTTCACAATCTGTGAACCAAGTATTAAGGAATTTCGCGCCTTAATACCTAAAGATAACCTCGTTATCGATCCTAATACATACAGACTTACAACATCCAAGCTCTGGGTGTAGCAAATATCTAATAATGAGTAAAATAAAGCATTCAAAAGAAAGTTTAGGTTTTATGATGTTGAAGATGAAATGAAAATCAAATGGATAGAGCCATGGGTAGGGGAATGGAGTTGTTAGAAGAGAGCAGCATAAGTGGCGAAGTGATGGGGGGTTACCCAAAATGTCACGGCAAATCAATATGTAGATTCTTGTTATTTTTATTATTATTATTATTATTAAATAAGTTGGATCGAACTCAGGAACTAATGATCAAAAAGCAAAGGGTCAACCACCAAACCAGCAACCAAGTTTTAAATAGAAATTCAACACAAACATCTTATATAGAGATTTAGAAACATCTTATATAGAGATTTAGAAAGTAGCTATCCATCACGTATTCATTTAATAGTATCATTTAGCTTTGCTAAATATTTATACACGGAATTTCTCACTAAGTTAGTAAATCCATTTAACCTTCCTACATTTATTTAATTAATCAAACAATAATTTAACATGCTAGATATATAAAAGAATAAGTGACCAAATTGTCTAAAAATGCATTGAAGTGACAACTTCGATGCATAAGTGACCAATTGTATAAAAGACAAGTTCGATGCATTTTTGTGACAACTTCATCAGGGACCAAATTACATGCCCAAAACCATGTGTTTTCATTATATAAATTTTGGTAGCCAAAGTAATAATCGAGCATTATATAAATGCAAATTAATAATTTAGAAACTTTTGTTTTCTTGTACATTGATAATTACATATGAAATCTTGATTAATTGAAATGTTCGGTACTGGTTCCGTACAATGCTCACCCCTAGAGTGCTGTTTGGTAAAATGAAGAAGATGAACTACAGCAATTTGTTGAACATTATAACGGAATTGCCCCTAGTTTGTTTCTCTTGCACTCTGTTTTGGACTTTAGTATAAAAAGGAAAGAAAGGGAGAGAAGGTGATAAGATAGGAATGAAAAGAAGAGGGGGTGATGATTTAGTGTTCCTAAGTTAGAAAGAACCGAAGGGAAAGTGAAAATTTCGTGATCAATAATTTTACAAATTTACCCTTAAAAGAAAATGTTACGTCATTTTATAGGATTAATATATTGGGTCAACGGTTTTTTGGTAGAAATAATGAAAATAATGTGTGATTAATTGTTCTCTTCAAATCCGTCCAATTTGGAAGGAAATCTAGTAAGGAAATATTGAAAAAATTCTCCTTCCCCTTCATTCCCTTTCTCTCAATTAAAAACTCAGGAATACATTTTCCTCTTTCACTTCTTTCCGACTACTTCCCTTTCTCTCCAAAACAAAACCCTGGAACTAAGCGTTAATCACAAAACTTCCATTACGGAGAAGCAAAAATTGGGCACTTGATGTCAAAGAAGTCGTAGCTAATGAAAATAGTCTCGTAAGATACAAAGATTAGTGATTAAATGTAATTATCATCTTTATCTCAAATTATTATTAGCGGTTTACTTTAATTCGGTGTCACTTGACTCAACATATTTAACGGTGAACAAACGATGGTGTTGTGTGTTTTGATGTTTTCTTATTTTCGGTTAGAGTAACTACGATGATGAATTGTTAATATTAGTATGTGCATCTACAGAGTGTAAAAGGTTCACAAAATAGAACTATAATGTATTGATTATGTCATAAATTTCACTTTTATTTAGTTAAATGTGTTTTCTAGGTGGTATGTATTCTACAACTCGAATAATCGATTTATTTATATTTTATTTTTATTCAATATAAAGGTAACTTTGTACCCTTTTCTCTTCACAAGTACCCATAGCATAAGCACAACCTTCACAAAATCAATAATCAAGCTCCAACTTTAACTCGAACTCTTCTCCTATCAACAAAGATAGACCCAAGACCCGAGCCATAACGAACCCACCACCACCACCACCAACATCCACTCGTACTTTTGCGCATGCATTTGAACACAACACACAACCACTCACACTTGAACTATTTACCAACCCGATAAATGTCACCTTTTCAATTATCCACTTTTGACTCGTGCAAATCCTGGATTCTCGACTTGTGATCTCAATGTCACAATTTTACCCACAACTTGGCTCGAAAATGTCACCAATGTCGACTTCCCAAACTCCATTTCCTCCCCATCATCCAAATAAACCTCACCTGTACTATTCTCGCTCCTGCTAACCACAACGAGTATGTTAAATGGTGTCTTTCTAGCTGTTTTGGTAGTCAAAGCGTCATTTTGTAAAACTAATATGTTCCCTTCACGAATATGAACGTTTATATGATCAGGTGGTGCGTTGAGTTTAACATAAGTACCCGAGTTAACACTGACTGGATTGGAATAGTTGAATAGATCAAACCAGTTTCCAGATGGGAAGTATGCATCAACTGAGACTGTTTTTGGGGTTAAAACGGGCGATACTAATATGCCTCTGCCTAGAAGAAATTGAGTGCTGATGTTGCAAGTGTTGGTGTCATGAGGAAATGAGAAGAATAGAGGTCGGGCGATGGGAGTCCCTTTCGAATGTGCTTTGAACATTAATGTGTACAGGTAGGGGAGCATTTGGTAACGTAGTCCAAGTACCTTTCGAGATGTTTCAGCTACTGAATCCCATAGGTAGAGTTCTTGGCGCGTGCTTGCTTTGTCGGAGTGGTCCCTTGCGAAAGGATAAAAAGCACCTAACTGTGATTCAAACAAGTAGATGAGATCAACTATATTCATAATCTTTGGTTAAGATACTAGTAGTTTGTATGCTATATATAGTGAAGATAAAAGACGTCAATCTTGACCTATTTACTTATGAACTTGACTCATGTTAAAGTTTTCTGAAACATATAAAATGGGTCAAAGTGTATTTTTAGTGCATACAACCACCAAAATCATGTTTTTTAATTTTATTTTTTAATTTCAATTTAGTTAGTTAGACAATACTAGAAGTAAAATATAATTTGTAGTTGTATATTACTCCTACACATGAATGGTTGACAAAAGTAGTTTGGGTCAACCAAATCCTGCCCATTTCGACCAAATAACACAAATTACCACTTTTAACGAGTTGCACAACCCAACTGACCCGCCCATGTTACCACATGTAAGTCCTGAGGAGCAGATAACACCATTATACCACTGACGGCCGCTTCTTACATGGAACAGTGAGAATGCACTACGCGTGCAATTTTCAATGGCCATAAACTTTAATCAGACTATATAGTTAGGAGGCTTTCAATGGCCTTTTGGCAATTTGGCCCCACTGTTCTGCATTATAAGCCTATAAACTTATAAAGCATTCTTTATTTACCATTTTACTCCACTTTAGTATTGTGAAGTTCCACCTTATCTAACAGCATTATATATTTAGAAATACTTAATGTGCTTTCAAATATTAGTTAATGTCAAAAGGGGTTCATAATCTATACCTGAATCCATCTCTGGCAGAGTTCTTCAGTAGTATTTCCAGAAAATCCACAAATATCAGCACCAACCATTGGAATTCCAAATAACCCGGAATTCAATATGCTGGGAATGGAATATGCCAAATCATCCCATGTGGCAGCATTGTCCCCAGTCCAATGTGCTGTAAATACCCCGGACCCCACAAATGTCGATCTAGAAAGTATGAATGGTCGTTTACTTGTTATTTTTATCAATGCGTTTTTTGTTGCTTTGGCCTCCAAAAAACCATACAAGTTATGGGCATCATATGCGGTGATATTTCCAAAATGCAGAGAACTTGCAGGCACCGTTTTATTATTAATAGGCATTTGGACACCAGAATTGTTAATTTTATAAGGAGGGTTATCAAGCTTAGAAGAGGGAAATGGTGGGGAAGATATGAAATTAGATTCTTCATTCATGTCAAGCCAAATGCCATCAAATGGTAGCAGATCATGAAACCTTTTGATCTCGTCACCCCAAAAGATTGCTCCTTTTGGATTCAAAAAGTCCGGGAAATTAACAATACCGGGCCAAACCTCACCTAAATATGGTTTACCGTCACGCTTTATGTAGATATCAGCTTGCAGTCCTCTAATGTAAGTTCCGTACGTTGTGTTCACACTGATACCTGCCATTATGGATGACCAATATTCAAACCTAAAAACTGAAAACAGTAGTATATGACAAATAATTATTTGGTACGAGTATAATCAGTACCTGGATCTAAAATGAGCACATATTTCTGACCATTTTGGTGAATATTTTGAATAAATGATGACATGTTTGACGATGGAAAATTAATGGGGTCTAATGTGAAATCTTTATAAGCATCCATATAGTCTATATCTGTCCAAATAACCTCTAGGGGGATCTTGGCTTTTGCATAGCCAGCAACAACTCCCTCAAGATCAGCAACATCTTTGTAGCCCCATCGACACTGATGGAAACCTGTACATCACCCATACACAATTATGAAACATTAACTTTTTATAGAATCGATCGTACATATATATGATTATATATTCTAGCTTGAAAATGGTTTCATTCACGTTTAGAAATATGAGAGGGTCAGGTAGTTCTGCTAAAACGGGTCAAAACAAGTCGAGTTGATACATGAATTTTTTTGTTTGACTTTTCTTTTTAAGTTTTGTATATATAAAGGATAGACAGGCATATGCCGCGTATGCATCTAAGTAAAGTATAAATAATTTAAAATACTAATTTGCAAACTTCTTTAAGAAGATGCTCCAGTAGTTATTTCCATCCACAAACTCTAAACCGGGCAGAATACGCATATGATTTATCAAATTTTGGTGTATATAGCAAATGAACTCACCAAAGGACCAGTACGGCATAGGAGCTGGCCTGCCAATGAACTGAGTGTACTGATCCATAACTAACTCGGGTGACGACCCAGCAAAAAAATAGAAATCAAAAACACCACCAATCACCTTATATGTTATACTATCACCCTCATACACAACATCCATTCCATTACTATTGAGCAACAACACACCATGAGTTGTACCCGCCAACACCTTCTTATAACCATCATTTTGTGGTGATCTGACATCCATATAAAACGGATGTGATCCATATAAATTAAGATCAGGATTCGCACTTCCAATATCAGCGTTCCAAAGTGTAAGTGTCTGATTACGTGTTAGCTTAAATGTACGCTTAGTATGCTCTCCAAAACCATATATAGAAGACTGATCATGAGATGGAAGTGAAGATGTTAGCTGGAGGTATTGATCCTTGAAAATTAAAAGAGTGTTTGAGGTATCGAATAGTGTATCTCCATTTGAACGACGTGTGACTGTGAAACCGAATTGGGTTGTGGTATTATTGTGGAGGGTTAGGATGAGGTCTGAAGTGGGATCAGACAGAACAAGGTTGTTAGGAGGAGTAATTTGTCGGTTGGGTTTTGGCGTAAAAGTTTGTTGTGATTGTTGACGTGGAAGAATGTCCGTTGGGATTTCCCATCTTTGGTGATTAGCATCAGTGATTCGAATCCTTAATCGATCAGCTAGCTTTAGAAGAAACAGAGATTTAGACAAACTGAAAAATTAATGTAATCAACAGATACAAAAGCAAATAGCAACTCATTTCAGTGAGACAAATAGCAGAGAAGTGAGAATCTGAAAATATTTTTGTGCAACTTTTGATGAATCAAAATTCTCTCATAGTTTTTCTTTTTTTTTTTGGTTAAATAATTGTGATTCTAATAGGAAGTTGTTTGGTTGGAAAAATGGCTGATTCTAAGTACATAAGAGATAGTTGTTTTGTTAAAACTGAAGTCTAATTTAACCGGTCAGAAGTTCGGTTCCGGTTCAATCGTTCGACCGATTGAACAAGTTATTGTGAAACTTTGGTCCACTGATAGTCCAAAATGGACTAATATTTGTGAATTAAAGTTCCGGACAATATACTATTAAAATAACTTTAAGAAGTCAGAAAAGACTGCGGGAGAAAACATGGACAATTTAAATAGGCTCATTCTCTCCATACCATTTTTAATTCTCAATATACCATTTTTTGATTAAAAAAGTACAAAAAGGTACAGAAAAAGTACAGAAAAGTACGAAATGTAAGAAAAAGTGATGGAATAAAGTACAGAAAAAGTACAGATGAGTTAATTTAAAAATAGATAAATGGTATGGAGAGTAGTAACCTTTAAATAATTTAGCTTTACCCTTAGAACTAAAAAGCCGTAACAATCTCAATTGAGAGCTTTCTCAGTAAAAGTTGGATTCTTCAAATGTTATATCCTAGCTAATAAGTACTCCCTCCGTTCCAATTTAATTGTCCCCAGATAAAAAACACGCAGTTTAAGAAAACATTAACTTCTCTCTTACTTTTTGATAAGATTACAGTTTTACCCTTTACTTTTTACCTACTTTTTTGTCTTACATATATAAAGTAAGGGTGTAAAATGATTTTATCTCATCATTTTTATCCATTTATGGAAGTGGACAATTAATTTGGGACAACTCAAAATGGAATACTGGACTATTAATATAGGACTGAGGGAGTAATAAAATTTAAACAAACTACACACTTTCTCAGTAAACAAATTATTTATACACTATACCTTGCAAATAGCCGGAGCTCATCAATGTCAGGTCCAAACACAGAAGACTTGTTATTAAGCTGAAGATCAGCAACCAACGATTTTCCCGACGAACCGATGCTAATCGATCGTATAGAGTAGCCGTATCCAACCGGTTCAGCGATGGTTTTTCGATTAATCGGAAGTGGTAATAGTAGTAGTAACTGTAAGAGTAATGGTATAACTGGTTTTAACTCCATTCTTACCAGTTTAGTTTCATAGAAATTTTAGGGATCTATGTGGCACACTTGTATATTTGTGAAGATGCTACTTTATTGTTTTTAGCATAAAAGTCAACATAAGAGTCCACTTAAAGTCTATGTCCGCCACTCATTGGTCGGTGTTCTTAAATGCTTGATTTTGTTTGGATCACGTGTTACATGAGCCGGCCAAATGATGGAACTCACTAATCATTTGTAAAATTCTTTTAAAGATTCACTGGTTTAACTATTTAAAATAGTAGGTGAGGTTCAAATAAGAGTGAAAAAGTTTGTGGAAAATGAAAGAACCAATAAGAATGTGTCACGTGTTATAAAAAAATATTTTTCCCATGTTTTTAAAATCAAATATCTCACAAACGGTAAGTTAAAAAATTATAAAAATTACATCATAAAAATCAACATTTTTTTCTCTTCGATTTGCCATCTCACAAGGTATACTTTCGACGATTTTTTTATTTATTTTACAAATTAGTAACACATGTGTTACTCGCTAGTAACACATGTGTTACTCGCTAGTAACACATGTGTTAGTTGTTTAGAAAACTTCGAAAAACGATAAAAAAAAAAAGTTCGTCGAAGGTATACCTTGTTATATCTCTATTCGAAGAGAATAAAATGTTGATTTTTATGGTGCAATTTTTGTGTTTTTTCGACTTACTGTTTGTGAGATATTTAATTTTTAAAAACGTGAAGGAAAAAGGGTTTGTTGACACGTGGCATATTCCTATTGGTTACCTCATTCTCATAAGAAGAAGTTGTAATTATTTGAACCTCACTCTTAAAATAGTACAAGAAATATTTTATACCTTAAATTTTGATATTGTAGATGACACATGTCAATCTTTTAATTTTCTTCTCTCGTTTTTCTACTGAATTTGAATCTTCTCGTGTTCGAATTTGAACATGACATGATCCAAATCTTTCTTACTTAAGAGGCCTTTTTGCATGAATCGATCCCAAATAGTTCACCTCAATCACCTACGACGAATTCTAACAAAAGTCACACGTTATATTTATTTTTAAATTATTGTTATCATCAGGGGCGGAACTAGGATGAATTTTCAACGGTAGAACCAAATTTTTTCCATAAAATTTAATTTAAATAAAACACAATAAATTATGATCGTACGATTTTAACAAAAATATGACAATAAAAAGTGCGATTTCAACCACAAGTACTATTACAATGTAAATGTTGTGAACTCAAAAGTAAAACAAAAATAGACTAACATATTACACCTTATAGTTATCCTCGACGTTTACCTAGACGATGGAAACGATTAACTATAATTTGAGTCGTAACATTGTCAAGTGCTTCTTTTTTCTACGGAACATACCAAAACATTAATCAAATAATTATCTCCCATTCTATTCCGCAAATGTGTCTTCACAAGATTCATTTTAGAAAAACATCGTTCAACAGTCGCAGTTGCAACTGGCAAAACCAAAACTAATTTCAGCAACCGATAAACCACCCGAAAAGAAAGATGAATTTTCATTTCCACCATCACATGAACAAGGTCAGTTATATTATTCATGTTAGCAAACATGTTACCACTCTTCATAATCTGATAACAAACATCACCTTGAGACATGAGAGATAACCTATCATCGACACTAAAATCATTTGGATACATCTCGCTAAGCTTTTGAACTTTGATGCATCAAAGTTATAGAATGAATCGCATTGACTTAAAGCCATCATATTTTCAAGCAATTCAGTATTCACCTCATTAAAACGATCACCAAACTCTTGCATTTGCATATCCAAAACCGTGTTAGAAATATCAACCTCAAAATGATATTGATTAGTGATTTTGGTCCTTCGATTATGTTAAAATTCAGTTATCTCATTTGGAATCCTCATAGTTATCTCATTTGGAATCCTCATTACATAAAATGTTTATACATGTTTTAAACGTGAAGTTTTAATTATTAGATTCACCACTTGCGAAAAGATCAAGAAGAAAATATAATTTTTTGAGTGTAATAAAATTGTAATTTCAATTAAAATAATAACTACTTCATATTTATAGTCCATGTTTTATGTTTTGAACGTTTTAAATTAATTGTCCACTTTCGAAAGTATGATGGTATAATTAACTAAACTTCATATATTAATCATACTTTACATGTATGTCATAAAAAAGGTTGGGTAAAAAATAAGGGTAACACACGATCATAGTACACAGAAGTACAATATAAAAATTATATTTTCTTAAACTGCGTATTTTTTAAGGGACCTACTCTTCATACCATTTATTTATTTTTAAATTAACTTTTCTGTACTTTTTCTGTACTTTATTTCATCACTCTTTCTTACATTCTGTACATTTTCTGTACTTTTCCGTACTTTACTGTACTTTTTTAATCAAAAAATGGTATGGTGAGCAATTTAAATGGTATGAAAAGCTTATGCCTTTTTTAATAAATATCCACTATATTCTTCCCCACACCTCCCATCACCACCTATCATCTCTGCTCCTTCCATTGAAATTATTCTTCAATCCATCATGCCTTATCATATAGAAATTAAATTCAATATCAAATGAGTGTCACTAAATGGCATACTTATAATGAAAAGAAGTTTAATGGATGCATCATTATGTAGGAATTGATAACTTTTTTTACCTTATTACAAAATGTTATAACAATGAAGACATGTTAAAATTAATTATGAGTTTGTAAGTCAACACTTTTATAAAAACCGCCTCTTTTCGGTCAATGAAGATTGCAAGTTATTCCAGTCAATAAAGATCAAGTAAAGAAATGTGCAAGTGAAACACAATATGCCAATTTCTAGTTTAAATATATTTGAATTTTGAATGCTGATAAAGTATAAATTTTTGTGTTAAGTTAGCATGACAAGTGATATTATTTACTCAATTGTTAAAATATCTAATACTTTTTTATTAACTTGTCAAATGTGTTACACTTTTTCTCACTTTTAAGTCGTTTACTATACCGTAAAAAACACTACACTTTTCTTCATTAAGTTCAGATTCATATCTTAACTTCTTAGTTGTGTGACAACACATATACATACACACTTTTCCATTTTAATGATAGTTTTATGTGTATAGTACTTGAATAATTTTAATTTTTTTTTCAATTGTCTACTCTCTGAGTTTCGTATATCGGTGGTTTGTTTCAAATCATGTTTCTAATTATGTTTTAATATGATTAGCTATCTTCTCATGTGTTAAGATGATCCATAAAATTTCATCTAATGATTTATGGTCAAGTACTTCTGGAGATATCAAGTATACATAAAATTTTTGGAGATTCATAAAATAAAATTGTATTTGTAGTGAGCTGAGAAACATATATTATTGACTCAATAAGTTTCAATACATTTTTATTAACTTATACAATATCTTCTCATTTAATATGATGTTATAGTAATAGTAATGTTATCGTTGATCACACTAGTTTTATACTAGTTTTGTATATACGAGACTTCACATGATTTCTTTTACTTCTTTCTATTTGACAACGAGTATATTTGGACCGCACATTGCGGATTTTTCTTTTTTATATTTAATTTCTACATAAAGGCTAAACACATTCATTTTATTATGCACCCATTTATTGTTTGAAATTCTTACTTAGCATAACAAACATGGAAAAGGTAGGTGATTTCAGGAAGCTTTTAAGGGGGGATTGTCACCTAAAAGGTAGGTCTATAACTTCTTCTTTTTTCGAATGAGCAAATTAAGTGGAAGACCAACATACAGAAACCAGCTTATTATAATGTACATATGCAGACTGTATAAAAAATTAAGATAGGTTGGACCTTGCATTTTAGATTCCACACACGGTTCATATTGGTACGATATGATATTCAACATTAAATTGTTGACGACATTTCTAAAGCAACATATATCTAATATAAAACACTGATGCAACTTCTTGCTAGCTCTATCTTTGGGGTACGTCTTACATTAGTAGTTTTCAGAACATCATGTTGCACATCAGGTCACACATGATCTGTACATTACAAAAATCGATGGATGAAAACGACAACACAAGAGCCTGTTCCAATTTATAGTTATATTTATATGATAGTAACAATTTAAATTACGAATAGCAACCTTACATTAAAGTGGAAAAATGTTACAAAAGCACTTACAAGAAGAAGAATATTGGCTTCATTTTGACTTCGATCTCAACCAGTTTGATCCCCATCTCCAGATTTAAGACCCACTATCATCCTCCTTGCCATCATGATGTATCTAAGAATTATGATTAGAGAACGAAAATGATGAGTCTTAAAAAACTGAAGGGGAACATGTCACACGACCTACGACGAATGAATATACATTATAAGACGGGAAGCACATATAATTCCTTTAACACGTCAATAATAGTTAACACATGATGCATGTGAATAGCAAATACATGTTATGGCATTTTATAACAGCAAGCATGAGCAAAAGATGCAGCAAGTATATATATATATATATATATATATATATATATATATATATATATATATATATATATATATATAATGACAAACCTGAGAAAGTTCTAATCTATTTAAGAAATATGAGTAGGCAATGTTTTTAGTGGAGTTTGAAGGCTGGTCCTGCTGCTCTTTGATAAGAATCCTAACACCGTTAGATGATGTAGCCCTCGACAACGCAACATATAACTGCCCGTGACCAAAAACCAGTTTAGGGAGGTAAATTCCTATCCCATTTTTAGATTGGCCCCGACTTTTGTTGGTTGTCATGGCATAGCAAAGCTTGACCACCATCAATTTAATATTCATATCAAATAAAATCAAAAGTATAGCTGAACAACTCTGTGAATGGTCCAACAAAACATAAGTACACTATAATTGTAAATGTGTGTGTTCTTTTTAATCACCAACCATACATCCAAGCTCTGGGTGTAGCAAATATCTAAGAATGAGTAAAATAAAGCATTCAAAAGAAAGTGATAGGTTTGATTGTGTCGCACCCCGCCGTGGCAGAATCACAACGGGGCGTGACTAATCCGAATCATCACAATAAAGTTACATCGAACGACCTCTATATGAGTCATTTTAAAAATACATTTCCGAAGATACATTGTTGTAAACATAACTGTTTCAAAAGAAATATAATCCTAGACTTCACATCTAGAGCGAGAGATTCTTATACATAACCAAATGTACTCAAAATAGTAATGCAATGAAATCTCCGGTAAATGATGTTGCAAAATATCTGACTCTAGTATGATGCTCCAAAAGATATCCATGAAAAGGCGGCTTAAGGACCTGAGAGATACATGCTAAAATGGGTCAACATAAAGTTGGTGAGCTCATAGGTTTAAACAGTTTAAAATAATAACATGAACCACAAGATTTATATAGTTGTTTGCACAATGCAAAATAAAGTATACTATTGACATGAGCTCATGCATTCGAAACCTTAACATGTTGTAGTTGGTGTCTCTTGTAAGTGTCTAATTCGGAACACTTAGTGGCTCAAATCATTATGCGTCCGTTTGATGAGTTAGCGCGACTAACCCTGACCGGGGTGTCAACCCAATAGATCTATTCACAACATTCGCGTTTAAGTCCATAACTAATGAATCATGATATGAGAGGCCTTAGTGGATTAATGTCGCACCCCCAAATTATGATGCGGAAGCGGGTCGATTCGGGGCGCGACTAATCAATACACAAAGCACCAGATTACATAATGAACGACCACTACATGCGTCGTTTACAAATACATTGATAAAATAAAGGTTTTACACCATTATAATATAGTTTACAAAAAAGCCCTTGAGTTCAAATGATAGAGATTCTATGGCATAACTAAATTATACAAAATATAGTAATGCATGACAATCTCTTAATGTCTGTATACGACTCGAACTAATGGGCATCCTGAATGGCAGTCCTACTGCTGCTGAGAACCTGAGAATACATGCTAAAAGGTCAGCTATAAAGCTGGTGAGCTCACAGGTTTAATGATAAGATATGATGTATGAACCACAAGATTTAATAATGATGTTTGAAATTAATCAAATATAATGTATATATAGCCATGAGCACATAGTCTGAGCTTAACTGAGATGTCAGGATCACAATTAAGTGCCTGAGCGAGGGTGCCTCTATGCGTATGCCTAATCAACATACGTAGGAACAAATGCTAATGCGTCCGTTTTGACCAGTCAGTGCTTGCTGACCCGGATGGGGATTGTCAGTCCCATATGGATCCATACACTAACATTCACGCTACAAAGTATTACCAAACTATGCTATGAGGACTTAAAATGATTAGATGATTTACTCATGTAATATATAGCGATGTTTTGATACTTGTGTTCAGATGTAAAACAAAATGAGCATGTATCTCACCCCTAGGTAAAAGCATTTAAAAAGGGGCTATGAGACTCACCTGAGCCTAATGTGATGCTAGTAAGCACAATTGATGTTTCACAATACAATGATGTCGATCAATCGACTGAAACCTGCAGGGCGTCTTTGACGCGCAAGGTTTTGATAAATGATTAGATTATTGAAACCTGCCGGGCGTATTAAACGATCAAGGTTAAATTGATTAGATGACACAACGGACCATCTATGCTAGTTGTTCCCTCAACTAGTTATGACCAAATACTTTGGTTAATGATTATGTTTGAAATTGTGAAAATGTATACGGATCGTTGGTGATTGATTGAAATAATAATTCTTCAATTATTATTACTACTTTCATTTGTTGTGAACTTATAAAAGCATATTTGAAGTGTTTAAATGTTGTATCGTATAAGTATGAAATATGTCGCGTTGTCTGACACTTAGTGTAAACCTTTAGTTTTAAGTTTATGGAAAAACGGAGGTCCGAGAACTAAAATACGCCATTTTCGACCCCTAGATGACTCCGGATGGCCTAAAACTGACTAGGCTAAGGTACTTAGCCTTGACCATTGGGTTGTTTTTGAGTGACCGAGCGAATTTGAGCCCAATCCGTTACAATAAATTTTTCATCGAGAAGCTACCATGTTTTAAGTTGTTAAATCGTCGACGTTTTCAAAAATTTATTTGTTCTGTTTTAGCTAGAATTCGCCGGGCTAGTTTATTGATCCGTTGGATCATGAAATATAAAGGGGGAATCCGCCGGATTTCCTTGAATCCGCCGGATTGGTGGCATTTGTGGGAATACGCCGGATTCCCATGAATCCGACCGTATTCATGACAAACAACGGGAATACGCCGGATTCCTATGAATCCGACCGTATTCATGACAATGTAGCGTGGATCATGTTTTCTGGGCAGGAATCCGCCGGATTCCCTTGAATCCGCCGGATTCATAGGTCCGGCTCAGGTCTGTTCGTTCCAAATCACACCCAAACCCAATTTAAAACCATTTTCGCATATAACCAACTTATTCTAACATTAATACATGATGATATACGTTATTTAAACACGGAATTACAAAGTTTAAGTTAACGATTCCTTACGATTAAAATGGTGACCGTGGGAATGATTTTGATGATGATGATCCACGATTGATGATGAAGATGATGATTTTGATGATGATGATTATCTTGTTGTTGTTAATTGTTGTTGTTGTTTTTGGATTTAGAGAGGGAGAGCCGAGAGAGTTAGAGAGTGAGATTGAGAAAGAGATTGAGAAGTGAGAAAACAAAAGGGTCGGCCATCTCCAATTATTGGAGGTGGTTGGCCCGAGCTTTGATCCGTTCCGTGGTATTTTGACCCGTGTTTTGGTACCCGATCGAAAAGTAGAAAAATGTTTTCATTCGATAAATTTCTAAAAATGATATCGTATTTACTTTTATTGGAAGTATTTCATAAAAATACTTTTAGTGAGATAAAATAATATATCTTTGTTTTACGTTTGAGAGACGGATATTATTTGGATAATTGAGTCGCTTTTGAGAAAATGAAATAAAATGAAATATGTTTTATTTTAATCCAAGTAAATAATAATTATCATTTTTAATAATAATACATTATTTATAAATGTTGTCACGAATGTTTTGATTTTGTACGATACGAATACTTTATATATTATCAAAATAATATATAATAAATAATGAGTTATATTAAATAATAATTCCTATATTATTTAATATTGTTTTTCACCAACGCCATATATATATGAATCGGAAATTTGGCCGATTTGATAATTGCACGATTTAATATAATCGCGTATTGATATATATTCAACAATATATATATTGATACATACAATTAGCCTAATACATAGAACTAATTACACGTATTTCTAAATGAGTAGGAACTAAAAACTAGTCCTAATTTGACGGGTGTCACATTCTCCCCTTGTTAAGAGAATTTCGTCCCGAAATTCAGCTTTGAGTTGATGCGTGAGTGGAGTCTGAAAATAGATGTGGATATTTGAGTCGCATCTGATCTTCCCGTTCCCAGGTGAATTCCGGACCTCGCCGCGAATTCCACCGAACCTTGACGATTGGGATACGACTTTGATTAAGCTGTTTGACCTCACGGTCCATGACCTCCACTGGTGTCTCGACAAAATGAAGTTTGTCGTCGATTTGAATTTCCTCGAGCGGGATAATGAGTGTCTCGTCGAACAGGCATTTCTTTAGGTTAGAAACGTGAAATGTGGGATGCACGCTACTGAGCTCTGGAGGTAGCTACAAACTGGACCAATCCTTTCAAGGATCTCAAAAGGTCCGATGTATCTAGGGTTTAACTTTCCACGTTTGCCGAATCGGATGACACCTTTCCAAGGTGATACTTTGAGCAATACCCGATCTCCAACTTGGAATTCGAGATGCTTACGTCTCACGTCAGCATAACTCTTCTGACGATCACGTGCGGCTTTCAGCCGTTGCTGGATACCAACGATCTTCTCGGTGGTTTCATGAATGATTTCCGGACCAGTGAGTTGGCTATCCCCAACTTCGGTCCAACAGATAGGCGACCGGCACTTTCGACCGTACAATGCCTCAAAAGGTGTAGCCTTGATGCTGGTGTGGTAACTGTTGTTGTATGAGAATTCGCACAAAGGCAAATGATGCTCCCAATTCGCACCGAAGTCAATTACGCATGCACGTAACATATCTTCCAGTGTTTGAATAGTCCTTTCACTTTGGCCATCGGTTTGTGGATGATAGGCTATACTCATATCTAAACGAGTACCCAATGACTTTTGCAATGATTGCCAAAAGTTAGATGTGAATCGGCTGTCTCTATCAGAGATAATTGAGATTGGAACGCCGTGTCAGGATACGATCTCCTTCAAATAGATTCGTGTGAGACGTTCCATTTTGTCGGTTTCCTTCATGGCAAGGAAGTGAGCAGATTTGGTTAGACGATCAACTATTACCCATATAGTATCGCAACCACTTGATGTTTTCGGGAGTTTAGTGATAAAATCCATAGCGATTTGCTCCCATTTCCATTCTGGAATGTCCGGTTGCTGTAGCAAACCGGTGGGCTTCTGATATTTAGCTTTAACTTTTGAACATGTGAGGCACTTGCTGACATACGTGGCAATCTCTGCTTTCATGTTTGGCCACCAGTATGATCCCTTGATGCCATGATACATCTTGTCAGATCCAGGATGTATAGAATATTTGGACTTGTGAGCTTCATCCATCACAAAGTCTCGAAGATTCCCAAACTTGGGTAACCAGATTCGGTTTGCGAAGTATTTGACCCCATTGGGTTTGGTTTCAAATTGATTCTCCATATTTCGCAAGGCCTCTTCCTTGATGTTTTCAGGTTTTAATGCTTCGAGTTGAGCAGTGAGAATTTGAATGTTTAGATCATTATGGATGGTTATGCTAAGGGCTCGGACTCGAAGCGGTTTTGTGCGCTCTTTGCGACTTAGGGCATCGGCAACTACATTAGCCTTCCCTGGATGATACTTGATTTCACAATCATAGTCGGTGAGTAACTCGACCCAGCGACGTTGCCTCATATTGAGATCCTTCTGATCGAATATATGCTGGAGGCTTTTGTGATCGGTGAAGATGGTACATTTTGTGCCATACAGATAGTGTCTCCAGATCTTGAGTGCGAACACTACGGCTCCTAATTCGAGATCATGAGTTGTGTAGTTCTTCTCGTGAACTTTGAGTTGTCGGGAGGCGTAGGCAATAACCTTGTCTCGTTGCATCAACACGCAACCAAGACCTTGGTGTGAGGCATCGCAGTACACCACGAAGTCTTCGTTGCCTTCGGGTAATGATAAAATTGGTGCACTGCAAAGCTTTTGCTTCAATAGTTGAAATGTTGACTCTTGTTTATCAGTCCAATCGAACTTCTTTTCCTTCTGAGTCAGTATTGTGAGAGGTTGAGCTATTTTGGAGAAATTCTCAATGAAACGCCGATAATAACCTGCCAGTTCTAAGAATTGGCGTACTTCGGTCGGCGTCGTCGGTGCTTGCCAGCACTGGATAGCCTCAATCTTTGATGGATCTACGTGAATTCCTTGACTATCAATCACATGACCAAGGAACTGAACGGTTTTCATCCAGAACTCACACTTGGAGAATTTAGCATATAACTCTTCGTGTCTAAGAAGCTCTAGAATGACTTTGAGATGCTGCGCGTGCTCTTGCTCATTGCGCGAGTAAATGAGAATGTCATCAATGAAGACAATGACAAACTTGTCGAGATATGGTTTGCACACTCGGTTCATAAGATCCATGAATACTGCCGGTGCGTTAGTCAAACCAAAGGCCATAACCTAAAACTCGTAATGACCATAGCGAGTTCGGAAGGCAGTCTTTGGGATGTCGATGTCATGAACTCGTAACTGATGATAACCTGATCTTAGATCTATCTTCGAATAGAAACTTGACCCTTGAAGTTGGTCGGATAGGTCATCAATTCGAGGTAGTGGGTAACAGTTCTTGACGGTCAACTTGTTCAACTCTCTATAGTCGATACACATCCTGAATGAACCGTCTTTCTTTTTCACAAACAGAACCGGAGCTCCCCATGGTGAAGAACTCGGTCTAATGAATCCCTTATCCAGGAGTTCCTGCAACTGAGTAGACAACTCCTGAAGTTCTGAAGGGGCTAAACGATATGGTGCTCGTGCAACGGGTGCTGCCCCGGGCACGAGATCAATCGAGAACTCAACTTGTCTCGGTGGTGGAAGGCCAGGTAAGTCTTCGGGAAAGACTTCTGGATAATCTCTTACAATGGGCACATCCTCAAGTCGTTTCTCTTCCGACTTTTTCTCCAAGACATGTGCGAGGATCGCCTGGTACCCTTTCCTAAGGTACTTGCGAGTTTTCATGCAGGATATGATATTCAGTCTCGTCCTACCAGTCTCCCCTTGTATGATTAGAGTACTACCGGTGACAAGAGGAATGCGAATGATTTTGTCATAGCAGACAACTTCAGCTCGGTGCTTGGATAACCAATCCATTCCAATAATGACGTCGAAACTTCCAATCTCAACGGGTATAAGGTCAATAGAGAAGATTTCATCAGATAGATTTAAAGTGCAATTTTGTATTACACTGTCAGCCTCAATTAACTTGCCATTAGCTAATTCTACAATGTACTTAGCATCTAAGGCAATAGGGGCAATGTTAAGCAATTGACTAAACTCATCAGATATGAAGCTCCTATCAGCACCAGAATCAAACAGAACAGAAGCAGTAAAATTGTTGAGAAGAAACGTACCCGAGACCACATTCGGGTCTTGACGGGCATCTCCTGAGTTCAGAACGAAAGCTCTTCCCTTCGTAGTGTTGTTACCCTTGTTCTTCAGCTTTGGGCACTCATTCCTAAAGTGTCCAGTATCTCCACACTCATAGCAGGACTTTGGTTGACTGGTGGTGGTGTTGGCGTTGACAGTGGTAGACCTACAGTCTTTGGTCAAATGTCCATACCTTTGACATTTTTCACAAGGTGTACCGCAAGGACCATCATGATGACGGTAGCACTTTGAACAGTAGGGCTTATTTCCAGTGTAGCCCTTGTTGGAACCAGAACCAGTGTTGGTGGTCTTATCAGACTCAGACCTCTTTGATGATGATTGATTTTGAGTGGTGTTCCCAGACCACTTTCTTTTGTTGTTGTTTCCAGAAGATGGAACAGATGTCTCACGGCTGACAACCATTGCCATGAGTTCATGAGCAATTCCGATAGCTCTTTCCAGAGTGGTTGGTTGAGCTGAGGCGACATTCCCCTGGATATTCTCCGGAAGGCCTCGAATGTACTTCTTGATACTTTTTCCCTCCGTATCAACCAGACCTGGGCACAACAGAGCGAATTGCTGGAACTTGGTGGTGTACCCAGCAATATCGTTCCCTTGTACCGCCAGATGCCAGAACTCCACTTCCAGTCGGTGTAGTTCTTCCTCTCGACAGTACTTCTCCCTTAGCTTTTTCTTCAATTCAGGCCAAGGAAGTCGGTTTGCGATCTCGACGCCAATAGAGTTTGCGTGGGTGTTCCACCACGTTAGTGCACCTTCTTGAAAAGTGTAAGCAGCAAACTTGACCTTACTATCTTCAGCACAGTTACAGAGACTGAAGACAGATTCCATTCTTTCAATCCATCGGATTAAGCCAATAGCACCTTCCGTGCCCTTAAAGTAGAGTGGCTTGCAGCTGAGAAAGTCCTTGAAGGAACAAGGTTTGATAACAGGAGTAGAAGTGGTATTGACTGTCTCAGTACTCCTTTGAGCGTCTCGAGCAGCCATGGCTTCGGCTACAGCTCGGGTAACTGCAGCATTGAGTTCAGCTTGACTGAAATCTTTCCTCTTTGGCGGCATGATTCTGACAAAAGCAAATAGAGTGGATGAGTTGTTTGCACCAAAACATGATACATCACATATGCATATATATATTTATGGGGTAATATACAATGACACTAGTGATAATCACATTTGACAAACAACAGAATTGCATACTAGATGCGAGTTTGCGAGTAGATGGGGTAAGCAACTACTTATGGGAACCTATAGTCCTTCTAACAACAGGTTCCACTTGTGATTCCAAAGAATTTGAATGATGGAGGAAGTACGAAATGATATACTCCTCGCGAACATACGATGGTACAGCGGAATTGTGTTGTGAGATGTTATGTGCGTATAA
This sequence comes from Helichrysum umbraculigerum, assembly GCA_949592205.1. NCBI lineage: Eukaryota > Viridiplantae > Streptophyta > Magnoliopsida > Asterales > Asteraceae > Helichrysum > Helichrysum umbraculigerum. Next base: position 16,257,349 of record CATIUR010000007.1, on the reverse strand, counting down.
AAGGGATAGACGATAGTAATTAATACACATCGTCTTTGGTAGTGAAGATGTTAACGAGTGTATTATCGTGTGTAATCTATATATATTCGATATATATAATAGCTTAGAAGATAATACGCGAGTGGGGCTTAATCATATATCTTCAATATATAATAGCCTATGAGATAGTACATAAATGAGGCCTATGTATGTATATACGCCTATATCACATAATAGCCTAGTGATTGTCTAGCACAAACCAAGTATAAGTCTCGGTTTCTCTCGTGGTCAGAGTCAACTATCGCATTCCTATTCAACATAACCCCTTTCAGCTTTCACATCGTATTCATTTAATTGTACATAGTTAGCTAAGCTATGTTAAATTAAACTCATATGGTGTAATCACTGAACCAGTTATACCTAATAAGGAATACTGCCTAACGGTCATAGTCTAGGCCCACTAAATGCAACCTAGTTCACTATAACCTTAGGCTCTGATACCAATCTGTCGCACTCCCAAATTATGATGCGGAAGCGGGTCGATTCGGGGCGCGACTAATCAATACACAAAGCACCAGATTACATAATGAACGACCACTACATGCGTCATTTACAAATACATTGATAAAATAAAGGTTTTACACCATTATAATATAGTTTACAAAAGCCCTTGAGTTCAAATGATAGAGATTCTATGGCATAACTAAATTATACAAAATATAGTAATGCATGACAATCTCTTGATGTCTGTATACGAATCGAACTAATGGGCATCCTGAATGGCAGTCCTACTGCTGCTGAGAACCTGAGAATACATGCTAAAAGGTCAGCTATAAAGCTGGTGAGCTCACAGGTTTAATGATAAGATATGATGTATGAACCACAAGATTTAATAATGATGTTTGAAATTAATCAAATATAATGTATATATAGCCATGAGCACATAGTCTGAGCTTAACTGAGATGTCAGGATCACAATTAAGTGCCTGAGCGAGGGTGCCTCTATGCGTATGCCTAATCAACATACGTAGGAACAAATGCTAATGCGTCCGTTTTGACCAGTCAGTGCTTGCTGACCCGGACGGGGATTGTCAGTCCCATATGGATCCATACACTAACATTCACGCTACAAAGTATTACCAAACTATGCTATGAGGACTTAAAATGATTAGATGATTTACTCATGTAATATATAGCGATGTTTTGATACTTGTGTTCAGATGTAAAACAAAATGAGCATGTATCTCACCCCTAGGTAAAAGCATTTAAAAAGGGGCTATGAGACTCACCTGAGCCTAATGTGATGCTAGTAAGCACAATTGATGTTTCACAATACAATGATGTCGATCAATCGACTGAAACCTGCAGGGCGTCTTTGACGCGCAAGGTTTTGATAAATGATTAGATTATTGAAACCTGCCGGGCGTATTAAACGATCAAGGTTAAATTGATTAGATGACACAACGGACCATCTATGCTAGTTGTTCCCTCAACTAGTTATGACCAAATACTTTGGTTAATGATTATGTTTGAAATTGTGAAAATGTATACGGATCGTTGGTGATTGATTGAAATAATAATTCTTCAATTATTATTACTACTTTCATTTGTTGTGAACTTATAAAAGCATATTTGAAGTGTTTAAATGTTGTATCGTATAAGTATGAAATATGTCGCGTTGTCTGACACTTAGTGTAAACCTTTAGTTTTAAGTTTATGGAAAAACGGAGGTCCGAGAACTAAAATACGCCATTTTCGACCCCTAGATGACTCCGGATGGCCTAAAACTGACTAGGCTAAGGTACTTAGCCTTGACCATTGGGTTGTTTTTGAGTGACCGAGCGAATTTGAGCCCAATCCGTTACAATAAATTTTTCATCGAGAAGCTACCCTGTTTTAAGTTGTTAAATCGTCGACGTTTTCAAAAATTTATTTGTTCTGTTTTAGCTAGAATTCGCCGGGCTAGTTTATTGATCCGTTGGATCATGAAATATAAAGGGGGAATCCGCCGGATTTCCTTGAATCCGCCGGATTGGTGGCATTTGTGGGAATACGCCGGATTCCCATGAATCCGACCGTATTCATGACAATGTAGCGTGGATCATGTTTTCTGGGCAGGAATCCGCCGGATTCCCTTGAATCCGCCGGATTCATAGGTCCGGCTCAGGTCTGTTCGTTCCAAATCACACCCAAACCCAATTTAAAACCATTTTCGCATATAACCAACTTATTCTAACATTAATACATGATGATATACGTTATTTAAACACGGAATTACAAAGTTTAAGTTAACGATTCCTTACGATTAAAATGGTGACCGTGGGAATGATTTTGATGATGATGATCCACGATTGATGATGAAGATGATGATTTTGATGATGATGATTATCTTGTTGTTGTTAATTGTTGTTGTTGTTTTTGGATTTAGAGAGGGAGAGCCGAGAGAGTTAGAGAGTGAGATTGAGAAAGAGATTGAGAAGTGAGAAAATAAAAGGGTCGGCCATCTCCAATTATTGGAGGTGGTTGGCCAGAGCTTTGATCCGTTCCGTGGTATTTTGACCCGTGTTTTGGTACCCGATCGAAAAGTAGAAAAATGTTTTCATTCGATAAATTTCTAAAAATGATATCGTATTTACTTTTATTGGAAGTATTTCATAAAAATACTTTTAGTGAGATAAAATAATATATCTTTGTTTTACGTTTGAGAGACGGATATTATTTGGATAATTGAGTCGCTTTTGAGAAAATGAAATAAAATGAAATATGCTTTATTTTAATCCAAGTAAATAATAATTATCATTTTTAATAATAATACATTATTTATAAATGTTGTCACGAATGTTTTGATTTTGTACGATACGAATACTTTATATATTATCAAAATAATATATAATAAATAATGAGTTATATTAAATAATAATTCCTATATTATTTAATATTGTTTTTCACCAACGCCATATATATATGAATCGGAAATTTGGCCGATTTGATAATTGCACGATTTAATATAATCGCGTATTGATATATATTCAACAATATATATATATTGATACATACAATTAGCCTAATACATAGAACTAATTACACGTATTTCTAAATGAGTAGGAACTAAAAACTAGTCCTAATTTGACGGGTGTCACAATTAATGTGTAACTCATGCAATACGTATATGTGTTTTCCATGTACTTGTGTTCATAAAAACATGAGCATATATTCTCACCTCAAAGTAGTTCATTACAAGTAAAAGTGGGGCCATGAGACTCACCTTAGTCGTGTGTGCTAGCGTTTAAAAAACAAATGTGTGTTTTTCCCAAGGTAACTTCCTAGCGTCCTAAACGCATAAGGTTATTCGTATAAGTAGATGGATGGCTAATAGCCCATCTATGCTGGTTGTTCACTCAAGTTGATCAATATGTGTGATCTCGTTTTCACATATTTATAAAATGTTTTCAAATGTACATGGGTGATTGCGTTTTCCCATATATAAAACGTGTTTCCAAAGAGTGTATGTGTGATCGCGTTTTCACCTACATAAAGTGTTTTCCCAAGGATGTATGTGTGATCGCGTTTTCATATACTTAAAACGTTTTCTTAAAATGTGTACGACCCGTTGGTGATATTTTTATAAGTAATATTTCCTTAAAAATATTAGTATTCTCGTATTGTTTAGTTTTCTCGAAAACATAGTTATTTAGTTATTAAAGTATACGTTTAACATTTTATAAGTTTTTGTTTCGCGAACTTGTGAGCCACGAACTTGTGAGTCACGAACTTGTGTGCGAATTTATTGTTGCGTACTTGTTATTGCGAACTTATTGTGCCTTGTAACTCGTGTACATACTTAGTCTTAAATTCGCGTATTTGGTTCTTAACAGTCCACTAACCGATTCTGTCCAGAAATTGTCCTCTCTTGTGATGTCGTTTTGACTAGTCTAATGGTCATTTTATGATATTAAATTTTTACCACATTTTCAAATATGTCTTAGCTTTATTAAAAGTAAATTTCATAATTTTTGGATATGTTTAGTTGGTCCAAAAATATTTGTTTGTCAATAGGGGTCCAGAAGCTATATTTTCAGATACATGTCAAGAAATTTATTTGTTGACTGAGTTATACTTATTTTCACGAAATGAGATTATAATACTTTTAAAGCTAACATGAAATGTGACTTTTAGGAAAAAGCCTTACATTTCTTGGACTTATGTACAAAAAGTTATGGCCTCTCAAAGTTAGACCAAGAATCTGTCTCTCAAGAACAGATTTGACACTTCATCTTTAAAAATCGTTTTGAGGTATCAAATCTTATCCAAAATCATGAAACCAGTTGGGTTTGAAAGCTAACATTTTGAACTTATTTTTAGACTCAAGAATCGTCATTTTTGGTTCTGTTTTGGTTGTGTAAAACTTAAGTTATTAAATCATGAATTTGACTACAATTTTCTGTCAGTTTTCTGTTTTTACATATAAACTTTATATAGTGTTTTAGAACTTCATAAATCATGATTTTAGCATGTATTTTGTTAAGTTTTCTTGTGAGTGAACATCTAGCATATAAATACATGAAACTTATAAAATGATGAGATCAAGAAGTGTTTCCTTACAAAGTTATTGGTTGGAAAAATGAAGAAGAAAGAACTTGATCTTCAAACTTTGTCCCTAGCTTTTTCTTATGATGAAACTTCTAATGATTCAAGGAGTGTGTATGAGTTTTAGAAGATGTAACAATGGTGTAAAGATGGTGGATTTTATGGTGATAGTTTTTGTTGTTCTTGAAGAAAGATCAAGAATGATTATGGTAGAGATGTAGATGGAGAGAAATGAAGAAGATGATGAAGACTTGGAGAAAGAGTGGAGTGTTGGTTTGAGTTGGAGTGTGAAAATGAAAAATGAGACATAGGGAAGGGTAGAAAATCAGCCCAAAGAAGTCAAGGGGTGGAGGTATGGTGTGTAACATACTTTGTCCCCCTTCATTAGTGTAAATCGTTAGATATTTTTGTCGTTAGCGGTAAACGTTGATTAATTAAGAGTAATGAGGTGAATTAGGACAAATTTAAGGTTGTTTTAACGTTTTAGAAATTAAAATTACCAAATTTCATAATATTCGTTTATAAACGTTAGTTCGTTTTGTTTTAAATTTGAATTATTAAATTGTTTCGCGTTTATTCAAAATTGCGTTCGTTTGATTTAAGTTACTTCGTATCGTTATGCTATATCCTAGCATAATAATAATAAATAACTAACTACTAAAATAGTTTCGAGTTATTTATAAAAAATTTATCACCAACGTCCGTATTTTTGTCGGACTCCCTCCGATTGTTTTGCGTAGCTCAAATTAATTACGTATATGAAATGTACCAAGTATTTAGCCTAAATACGTACTAAATACAATCAATGACGTTCTAATTAAAGGTAAACGTTGACCTTAATTTTTCGGTTGTCACAGATTGAATAACCCGAAATAAATTACAGAGAAAAAATTGATGGTGTTGGAGAAGAAATCACTCATAGTTTTAGGTTTTTAGATGTCGAAGATGAAATGAAAATCAAATGGATATAGCCATGGGTAGGGGAATGGAGTTGTTGGAAGAGAGCAGAATAAGTGGCGAAGTGAGAGGGGGGGGGGGGTACCTAAAATGTCATGGCAAATCAATGTGTTGATTTTTTTTTATTATTATTAAATGGCTAGTGATTTTCACCATGGATTTTGATATATCCACCATAACTATGCATTAAGTACTTGTACAATACACACTTGCACAGTTATCGTGGATTTATCAAAATCCATTTTGGAAATATTAACACTCCTTATTAAATAAGTTAAATCGAACTCGAGAACTAACGATCAAAAAGCAAAGGGTCAACCACCAAACCAGCAACCAAATTTAAATAGAAATTCATCACAAACATATTATATAGAGATTAAGAAAGTAGCTATCCATCAACTATTCATTTATTAGTAACATTTAGCTTTGCTAAATGTTTATATAGGGAGTTTCTCACTAAGTTAGTAAATTCATTTAACCTTCCTATATTTATTTAATCAAACAACAATATAACATGCTAGATATAAAAAAATAAATGAAAAACCTTCATCACAGGGACAAAATTACATGTCCAAAACCATGTGTTTTCATTATATATATTTTGGTAGCCAAAGTAATAATCGAGCATTATATAAATGCAAATTAATAATTTAGAAATTTTATTTTCTTTTACATTGATAATTACATATGAAATCTTGAATAATTGAGATGTTCATAAACTTCAATTTTCTTTAGAAGTATATCAGGTCGTAATTTCAATTTGTGAATAATAAATTTAAAGTTGTGTTTCTCACTAAAACAAAAAGTAAGAAGTAATACATGACTTTTTATTTTATTTTTCAATTTTTTTGTACTAATGTAACAAAATGTTAGATTACAACAAAAAGAGAAGGGCAAATGGCCCCGAAAAGGTAATCAACTTTTCAAAACTTGATAATAAAGGGAATATGAGTTTTGTTAATGCTCAAAAAGGACTCACATTTTAAAATCGAGCAATAAAAGGATTTAAGTTGTCAAAAAAGTTCAATTAAAGGTGTAATTATCTTTACAATTTTTCTCTTTCAATTTTTGATCGGTTTTAGCTAATGCGTGACTTAAATCTCAAATATTCAATTATAATGTGAAATTTTTTGACCTAGAAAACATACGATATAAACATTAGTTTTACTTTTTGAGTGTTTAAAACCGAATTTCATTTTTAGACTTAGATCCTTTTATTACACGATTTCAAAATGTTTAATCCTTATATGGCACAATTTCAAAATAATAAATCCTTTTATGTCATGTTTTTAAAATGAAACGGTAGTTTTTACCATTAATTGAACTTTTTTGACGACTTAAATCTTTTATAACACAATTTTGAAATGTGAATACTTTTTGGGATCGACAAAACTCATATACCCTTTATTGTCAAATTTTGACAATTTGATTACCTTTTTAGGCCATTTGTCCAAAAGAGAAACTAAATTAATTTTAGTCTATACCAAAAATTATAATTATTATCAACAAGTGAATTTACTTTTGTAAATTTCTTTTTAATTAAGGACACGGAAATCAAACACTATAAATTGAAAAATATTGTAATCTTTATCCCGCCACGAAGCGCAAGGCAATTACATCATCGTTTGATACAATTGACAATAAACGGTCATCTCTACCGTTCATTTTATAAATTTTATTATTTCCAAATTAAAATCACAATTTTGACATAGTTTAGATATAACTAAATAGATTTTATTTAAGATACATCACATTATAAGTTTGTATAAACACTAATTAATGAATGTTATAACCATTTCAATTATAATTATGTTTTCAAATAGCAAAATATGTATTAAAATACACAATCTTTATGATTTTATAGTTTTATTTTTATTTTATATACAACTAGGTGAGGACCCTTAATAATGCGGGATTTTCTACTTTGTGTTTTACATTTCTTTTTTCCAACTTTTCATAATGAATGATGTTAATTTAACATTGTATTGTAATATGGCCACATTGAATTATATCCAATCGATAAAATATTGAGGATCAAATTCATCTACAAAATCATTTTAAAAAAATGTTAGTAAATTCTAATTTTCATGTACAAATTCGTTTATAAAAGTGTTAATATACCTTACAAAGCTTTTGAACTTTGGGCATCTTCAAAAACATGTGATTTTCCATTTACAAATTAATAAAAAAAAGTTAAAGAATTCACATTTTTTTTTAAATAGCATAAATAATCAACATATTTCTAAACCTTTGGGACTTTTTTGATCTTCAACAAAAGTACGTTTTCCATCTACAAGTCCATTCAAAAAACTGTTATTAAATACATTAATACAAAATAATGGATTATAAGCTAAACAATGCGCATATGATACTTTCCAATTCTTTTGGAGTTTTTGAATTCTTACAATATGTTGTTTTCCATTAGAAGATGATGGTTTTAATGAATCCATATATATATGAACGTGATAAATTTTTTAATGAGAAGACGATGAATGTTATATTTTAGGGATATGAATCACGGATTTTAATTCAGAATATTTTTTTTGTGTGATGTATTCGTTAATAAGATTGGGGAAGGCATTTTGTAGTATCCGGCCGACTTTTTTGTTATCAATTAATGCTTTTTTTTATTTAACATTATTTATTAGTGGGATATAAATAAAAGTTTGTTGTTTAATACATTGAGGAAGAGCTTTTTACTATAGTTTAGTATCTAACCATTTGTTGTTGTTATTATTTAAGACTTTTTAATTTCACTAATCTAATATTAGAAGACAATTTAGTCGAGAATTATAGTCCAAAAAATATTTTGGGGGTGAAAAGTGTAATTATTCTAAACTAATATAGGTCGTTAATCGTTAAGGAAGGAACACAATTAAGGGTCAATATTCCTCTATGCCTTTTTGTTTTAATTATATATACAGATTATTTTATCATATTGACTAAACACGTTGATAAGTCTATATCTATGTCTATTATCTATAACCCTTATTAATCATTTCACACTCTCTTTCTTAAAACTTAAATGAGATGGAAAATAATTAATGTACACTATCTCTTAATTTGTACTTTTTCTAAACTCTTTTATATACATATCTAGCAAATATTGACAATATTATAACATTCTACTTCTTACCACCTTATTTTATATTTATCGATTTTAATTTATTTTATTGTAAAACCTTACGTATAACCCTTATAAATCATTTCACACTCTCTTTCTTAAAACTTAAATTGATAAAGATGGAAAATAATTAATATACACTCTCTCTTAATTTGTGCTTTTTCTAAACTCTTTTATATACATATCAAGCAAATATTGACAAATATTATAACATTCTACTTTTTACCACCTTATTTTATATTTATCGATTTTATTTTATTTTATTTTATTGTAAAACCTTTATGTATTAAATGAGATTATATATTACTAAATGAATATGTTTTATAAAAGCAATAAAAAATGCTTTGTTTAAAACATATATAAATCATTTTTGCATAATATTTTGTTATGTAAGAAATGTTTTTTTAATTTACCTTTAATATCTTATCTTAACTTATATATATAATACATCTCCATTCACTTTTAAATAAGAAGCATGAGTTCTTCCATTCATTATCCATTCTCCACGTGTATACTTCAATTTGTACCACGTACTTAGGGTACGTGTATACAATGTTTTGAAAACCGATTTTTGAATCGAACCGGAAGTGCTCTCGGGTCCCGGCGGACCGGTTGAACCGGTCGGCCGGACCGGTTTGCTAATAAACAGGAACAAAAGGCTTAATCTTCATAAGTCAAATTTATATGGTATCGGAGTTCAATATTCGGAGGTCCATCATCTTTCTTTGATTACTGGGTGCAAACCTTGTACCACTCCTTTTCTATACTTGGGCCTTCCGATTGCAGATTCCATGTCAAGAAAAAAGGGTTGGGATACTCTTGTCTAAAGGTTCAATAACAGGTTGTCTAAATGGAAAGCTTCCTTGCTTTCCATAGGCGGACGCTCAACTCTTCTAACATCGGTTCTTGGTGCTCTAGGTACATATTGCTTTTCATTGTTTCCTATGCCTAAATGCATCAACAAGCTCCTTGAGTCTATTAGGGCTCGTTTTTTTTTGGGCACGGATGGGTCCAATACAAAAATCTCGTGGGTAGCTTGGAAGGTAGTTATGGCAGCTAAAAAACATGGTGGTCTCAGTTTGGGGAGTCTTATCTCTTTATACCATTCTCTTATTCAAAAATGGCGGTGGCGATTCTTTATGGGGGATTCTCTGAAACTAGTCAGGTAGCTAGAGGGAATGGAGTTTGGGTTAGAATCCTCAATGACACTCGCAGTTTGCATGATCAAAATATAATTCCCTATAGCTACATGAATAAGAAAGTTGGGAATGGAAGATCAACAAAGTTTTGGTTGGACAACTGGTTTGGTGATCAAGCTTTTTCTATTCAATTTCCAAGACTGTTCCGTCTAGAAGAGAATAAAGATTGTCTCGTTCGAGACCGTTGGAATGATGGGTGGACGTGGAGTTGGTCACGGCCAATTGGTGGAGGTATTACATCTACTCAGCTCACTAATTGTCGCACCCCCAAAACACGTGGCAGCGGAAGTATGAGGTGTCCCGAGGGCGCCGACCAAATCAAATATCACAACACAAAGATTAAAGCAAACGACCTCTACATGAGACGTTTGAAAAATAGTTACATTGCCATAAGTTAAATGTTTACAAAAGTATCTGGAGTTCGCATAATTTAAGTAGAATTACATAGCTATAACTACAAAATATAGGAATGCAATCTAGTTCCTTGATGTTTGAAAACAATGCGACTCGAGCTAAGCTATCCAAAAGCTTCCTACTACGGCGGGTTACCTGACAAATACATACTAAAAGGTCAATATAAAGTTGGTGAGTTCATAGATTTAATCTGTAAAGTAATAGCTTAAACACATGATTTTCTTGTTATAAAATAGAGTTCTGTAAAAATAGAGTTTCTGAGTAAATCTGTAAAACGAAGTTTCTGTAAAGTAAGGATTCTGTGTAAAATAAAGTTCTGCATCATAAAGATTCTGTGTAATAAAGTTCTGTAACAAAGTACAGTTTCTGAATAATAAAGTTTCTGTATGAATCATGTTCTGTATACTATAGTTTTGCATACTATAGTCCTGTGTACTATTGCCATGAGCTCATGTATTCGAAGCTTTAACAAATTATGTTGCCTCTATGTGTCTAATCCGGGACACATCCTGAATCAAATAATTATGCGCCCGTAGGTTAGCTGGAGCGACCAGCTCGGATGGGATTGTCAATCCCAATAGATCTATTCACAATTATTCGTGCTTTATGAAATTAACGAACCAAGAAATTGAGGTCTTATTGGTGGATTAGTTCTGCTACTCATGCAATACGTATATGTTCTGTTTCTGTTTAAGTTTATGTTTCTGTTTCTAGCAATCATAAGTAAAATCTGTAAAAGTTTCTGTTGCTGTTTCTAGCAATCACAATAACATCTGTAAAAGGTTACGTATGTATTCTCACCCCGAAACAGTTTAAAACAAGTAAAAAGGGGCTATGAAACTCACATGAGTTTAGCAAACAGCTAACAAGTAATCAAGTAAGCAAGCAATGTGTTCCCACGTGCAACCTTCTAACGTCCTAAACGTATAAGGTTGTGTATAAGTAGATGTCTCAAAGACCATCTATGTAAGTGGAGGGTTAAAGTCCACTTAGGGTAATCGTGTAGGTGGAGGGTTAATGTCCACCTATGCTAGTTCACTCAACTAGTATGTTCAAAGTAAGTTGTTTATTAAAAACGTGCATGATCCATTGGTGAAAGCTTGTAATAATAATTTGTTAAGACATTATTATTAGGTTTGTTTCATTGTATACTATGCATTAGTATATATCATGTGTAGTCGCGTTGTTGTAATAAGTTGTTACTCAAGTTCAATACTTAGTGCAAATCAAGTTTTAAGCATTATGTTAATGGCAACACTAGGTTAGTGTCTCTACTTGAGACTTAGAATATTTGGTTCAAGTGTTCTAAGTGTCGGTTTTTCGTTCGGGAGTGTTTTCTAGTCTCGTTTCTTTGTCCAAGTTACTTAATAAGTCACCCAAACCCTTATAATTACCATTTTTGCCAAAAATAGTAAGGTTTCCGTTTTTACCAAAAATAGTAAGGTTTCCGTTTTTAGCAAAAATAGTAAGGTTGCCATTTTTAGAAACCGAGTCCCGTTTTTGTTGACTTGATCAAACCTACTCGGTTTGACCCAAATATTTTCCCAAGCCCTTAAATATGTTCATAAGCCACAAAAAGTTAGTTTTTCCCTAAATAGCAAGTTCACAAGTGTCGGTTTTCAAGTTTTACCAAAATCAGTCCATACTTTATGTTTTCAAGAAAATACATCTCATTGTTAAATTTTTATAAAAATTCACATTCCATAAAAATATTCAAAAAAATTACCAGTTGTTCCCCAAATGTTATCTAGTTTCAGTAATTTTCACAGGAATTTTAGAGGAGTCTAAGTATTTTTAATAATTATTTTTCTATTCTAAGTTCAGATTTGGACACATGCATGCAATCATCATTTATGGGCAAAATCTACAAGGAATCAGTAAAAGTGGTCAACACGAAAGTTGTAGCCAATGAAATTTTTGTAATTTGAGCGGTTGTTTCAGGTCATTTGGAGCTGTGTAGCTCGAGATATGGCCAAAATACTAAGAGTAAAGTTTCTGGATTTCTGGAACAGATTGTATATGTGTTTTTATAAAAATTATTAAAAATAGTATTCGAGCTCATAAAAATATGAGGTTTTATGGGTTGGAAATCTTACTTCTTGAAATTGATTTTAGACTATAAAAACTTCTAATTTCATTAAAAAATGACTGAGTTATGGTTTGGTACATTTCGTGTTACAATCTGGATAGAAGCTGAAAATGTATTTTTACGAACTTAAAGTTAAGAAAAACAATTTTTATGCCACATTTTGTTATATACAAGTTGAGTGAACTTTAATACATGTTAATAAGAGTAATTAGAAGTAATAATCTTCCTTACAATGGTGGTTTGGAAGAAAGAATGGCAGATTATAGATGAGGAGTTCTTGGAGCTTCTATTTCTTGAAAAATTCTTGCAAAATGTTGAAGTTTTGTGTGGTTGCCCTATGGTGGTTGATGGTGGTGAGGAGGGTGGTTGTAGGCTGACTTTTTCTCTGAGTTTTAGTGAGAGAGAGTGGAGCTAGAGAGTGGTGAGAGCAAAAATGGGAAAGAGTGAAATGATTTGTGATGGGTTTGCATGGTTTGTGAATGGTTTAAGGAGGAGGTTGCATGTGAAGTCACATGGGGGGAGAGGGCTGATCTTTGGGGGGCCCATGGTGGCTGAAAAATATTTTCAACTCAGTTTCAGACTGTGTTGCGTTCTGTGGTCGTTTACTCGTTATTTTCGTTATTCGGTTAAATCGCGTAATGTTATTTTGTGTCGTTTTAATTAACGATATATTTGGGATTATTTTCTATTGAAGTATTATTAAAATACTTTATTTTAAGTTGTCAAAATATTTATTGACCTTCGTTTGGTTGCCGAATTTGATTCGTACGTTTTTACTGCGTTTGTTACGTTTTAAACAAAACGTCTAGGTTTTTCGTGTGTTATTATATAAAAAATAATAATATATGATAAATAACTTCTAAAAATAGATTTAAGTTATTTATAGAAATGTTTTCACCAACGTCGTATATTGTGTCGGAATCCGTCCGATCGTTTTGCGCAATTATAGATAAACACATAATCACGTAAGTGTATATTCAAATATACATGTAATTACAATTATTTAGCATAATACAAACTAAATATGTCGCACCCCCAAGACACGTGGTAGCGGAAGTAGGAGGTGTCACGGGGCACCGACCAAATCAAATATCACAACACAAAGATTAAAGCAAACGACCTCTACATGAGACGTTTGAAAACATTACATTACCAAATTTAAATGTTTACAAAATATCTGGAGTTCGCATAAACCGATTAGAGATATCTAATACATTACTGAATAACAAAATACAGCTAAATGCAATCTAATCTCTTGATGTTTGAAAACAATGTGACTCGAACTAAGCTTTTCAAAAGCTTCCTACTGCGGCGGGTTACCTGAGAAATACATACTAAAGGGTCAACATAAAGTTGGTGAGTTCATAGGTTTGCAGAAAATAAACAGTTGTGAACACAATCAAGTTAAAATATTGCACAAGTACAATATAGTGAATATACAATTGTCATGAGCATCATAGTCGAAGCTTAATACGTCTGTAAAGTACAATCAAGTACTCGAAATTTGCCCCCGTGAGTGCTAATCCAAAAACACTCATGTGAAACGAGTAAGAAACACCCGTTTATACAGTACGGTTCGTGGTAGTGCGTGCTACCCCGGGCGGGGATGGTCAGTCCCAAATGGATCCATTTACTAAAACTCGCGCTTAAGTCGATAATAAACAACTATGATTCAGAGGCCTTCAGTGGATTAATCGTAACTCATGCAAATCAGTATATCAATAGTCTGTAAGTCTGTAAAATAGCAAGTCTGTACATGTGTTCAAATAAAAGCAATTGTATAAACATATGTGTATGTATTCTGTACATTAATAGTCTGTAAGTCTGTAAGATAGCAAGTTTGTACATGTGTTCAACTAAAAGTAGTTGTGTAAAGCAGTTGTAGTATGTATTATCCCCCAAAACAATTTAAAACAAGTAAAAAGGGGCTATGAAACTCACCTGAGTTTAGCAAGTAGCAAGCAAATAGTCAAATAAGCAAGCAATGTGTGTAAGTAATCGAGTGTAGCGGATGTAATTCCGTGCGTTGGTTCTCCGAACCCTGTAACCTTTGAGCGTCGTAATCGCGTAAGGTTGTAAGTAAGTAAGTAAGTAAGTAAATTGATATCTTAATGACTATCCATGCTAGTTGTCCACTCAACTAGTTATGTCCAAATAAGTTGTTCAAGTTTGTTTATCAAAAACGCGTACGACCCGTTGGTGAAAGTTTGTAATAATAATTCATTTAAATATTATTATTAAGTTTTTTTTTGTTGTATACTATTCATTAGTACATATCGTACGTTGCAAACAGATTATTTTAGTTTGTAAAAGCCTTAAACCGTAGGTCAAAACTGGTCAACTCGTTGGTCAAAGATGGTCAAACCTGGTCAAAGTTGGTCAAACCTGGTCAAAGACATTAATTAATTCATTCAAACCCAATTTTGTTAACATTTTCCAAAAATAGTAAGTTTTGTCGGTTTTTAGATATCGAGCCGCTTTTGTTGATTTGGTCAAACCTTCTCGGTTTGACCCGAAATTTTTATCCAAGTCTTAAAATAGTTTATTAAGCCTTAGAAAGCTGTTGGTACACTTTATAGTCGGTCCAAGGTGTCGGTTTTTACACTTGGTACAAAATCAGTCCAAAAAGAGGGTTGTTTCGGTTTTGTCGGTTTGTTTCGCCGTTTTATTTCTATATTTCTGGTCTTTATCAAATCTCACAAAAATTCACAGATGTTCTACCATATATCTAGCCTAACATATAACTTTTCCAGAAGTTTTAGTGTCCATTAACATAGGTAATTAAAATTCACAAAAGTTCTTAGCTCAGATTCTGATGTTACCCAGACCAGTCCCTTAAATCGGTTTCTAGACAAAACTCCGTACGGTTATGGTAAAAGTGCAAAACATGAAAGTTGTAGATCTTTTAAATACTCAAATTTGAAAAAAAAATTCATCGTCTAACTCCTCCTGGAACTCAAGATATGACGTTTTTACTAAACAGTGTTTTTGGAGACAGATTTATGCATGTTTGTATAAAAATTATAAAAACATATTTTAACACATATTTTGGACAAAATCTTGTTGATAGAGCTATATAACATGTAAATAAGTATTTAGAAGGAGGAATAGGGTTCCTTACAATGGATATGAGATGAGGAGAAGGAGGTGATGTTGTAGAGCTAGTTTCCCTTGCAAAAATGATGATTTTAAGGTGGTGGTTCTTGGTGACTCAATGGTGGTTTATGGTGGTGATTGAGGTGGATTATGGTGGGTTCTTTGACTGATTATTTTCAGTTGGAGGAGAGTGTAAAGGAACTAGAGAGAAAATTAAAAATGCAAGTCTTTTGGTGGAGTGATGAAATGATGCATATGCATTAAAATCTAGTGGGAATCAAGAGGAGGAAGTAAGGATGGAAAATTACATGGATCCCTAGTGGATGGTGAGGGAGGTGAACGACCATGGGCCCCCACTAGGTGGGTTTTTGTGATTTAATTTCAGTTTTTACACTGTGTTTACGTATCGTGCTCGTTTACCCGTTATTCGTGCTTAAACGTTAAATCGCGTAACGTTATTTTGAGTCGTTTTAATTAACGATATAATTTGGGTAATTTTTTTATTGAAGTATTATTTCAAATACTTAATTTAAGCTGTCAAATTAGTTTTTGACATTCGTTTGGTTGCCGAATTAAATTCGCGCGTTATAGTTGCGTTTGAGACGTTTTAATCGAAACGACTAGGTTTTCGTGTATTATTTTAACAAAATAATAAATAATGATAAATAACTTCTAAAAATAGATTTAAGTTATTTATAGAAATGTTTTCACCAATGCCGTATATTGTGTCGGAATCCGTCCGATCGTTTTGCGTAATTACAGCTAAACACATAATCACGTAATTGTGTATTCAAATACATATGAAATTACAAACATTTAGCATATTTCAAACTAAATACAAGTAATTTAGAGTTTCAAGTAGGTAAATCAGTAACCCTAAATCATCGGCTGTCACAAAATACAAGTAATCTGGGTTTCGGTTAGGTTTAACAGTTTACCTAATTTGTCGGGTGTTACACTAATCTTCTTAATCTAATTGGCAATGTGCAGCTCAATGAACAGAAAGACGAGTGGGTTTGGAAGCTTGATAAATCGAACACATTTACTGTCAAGTCTACTGGTCAACATATCGATACACTTCTCTTGCCGGTTTCTCAGCCCCAAACAAGATGGTGTCGTTACATCCCGAAAAAAGTCAATATCTTTATTTGGTGTGCTCTCTGTAACATGTTACCCAAAAGATGGAACTTTAACAATAAAGGTATTGAGATGGAGTCTATTCTTTGCCCTGTTTGTACGTCTTCCCATGAAATGGTGGAACACACTTTGTGGACATGTTCTCTTGCTACTTCTGTTTGGCTTAAGACCTTCCAATGGCTAGATTTGGATTTCCCAGCATCTTCAACCATCGTAGAAGTTTTTGACGACTTGGACCATAGACATTTCTCTAAAGAGAACAAAGAAATTATTACGGCTATTCTTGGAGTTGTTCTCTGGAAGTTCAGGAATGAAACGACCTTCTCTACCCCCCCCCCCCCCCCCCCCCCCAAACGAGCCATTTTTATGGACAAGATAGTGGAAACCTCATTCTTATGGTTTACAAGTAGGAATAGAAAATGTAATATTTCTTGGAACAATTAGCTTTGTAATCCTTTATTGCCTTCTATTATGTAACTCCCTTTTGTAATCCTTTCTAGCTTCTTGCTAGTTTTAATAAACTTCTGCTGTTAAAAAAAAAAGGCCTTTTAATTTTAAATTTAATTTAAATGTGTACTTTGGTTGCAGTTGTAACACCCCCAAATTCACTGTTTAGCGGAAGCAAGCTTTGGGATGTTACTAATCAAGTATCAACAGCACCAAAGTATACAGTAAACAACCAAAAGGTGGATCTTGCCTTTGACTAACAAGCACCAAACACACCCTTTTGTTCCCCCATTCTCATTCATTCCATCATCTCCTCTCTCCCTCTACACTCTCTCTACTCCTCTCCCTCTTCTCTTCACGGTTCATCATCATCACCATCATCCAACCCACTTTCTTGAAGAGAACTAAAGAATAAAACAAGGAGAAGGAGAAAGGAGCAAAACCGAGCACACCTCCTCCATATTCGACTTTACATCATCGTTTCTAGTTGTAAGAGTTCCTTTTCTTTTGCTAGATTTCCTTGGGTTAAGTTTGTTTACATGCTTACTAGCTCCCTCAACTCTAAAATGTCCAAACTAAAGGTTAAAAATCGTTTTATAAACATATATAAAGTCACTATTTTTCTGTCCAGAATTTATACCTTAGTAGAAAAATCATAATAAATCGAAAACATAAGATAAATACATGAAACCACTTGGAAAAGTTTGGTATTTGTGTTAGCTACAACTTTCGTTTAGAACACATCTCCTAGAAATATACCGATTATTCTAGAAAATTCGATTTGTAAGCGTATGTATGTTTTTGGCCAAACTGGACCTTTGATGCTTCATGATTTTTTTTAGCTAACCAAACGACCTCTAAAAATCATGAAAAAAATAAAGGAAGTAGCTAAGACATAGGAGACAACGTTTACTTAGCCAAATAAAAATCACAAAATATGCCTGATTTTTACTCCGAAAGTTTGACTTTCGGATTTGAATTTGACTTTCGGATTTTGTAAAGGAGTTTCGGATTTTGTAAAGGAGTTTCGGATTTTTGACTCCGAAAGTCAACTTTCGGAGTTGACTTTCGGAAAAGTGCACTTTTGGACCATAAGTTTCGGATTTTATACTTTCGGATGCGTACTTTCGGACTTAGACACACTTTCGGACATATATACATATATACATATATATATATATATATATATATATATATATATATATATATACATTTGGATACGTACTTTCGGATATATATACTTTCGGATATATAGATATGCTTACTTTCGGACATTTATATATATATATATATATATATATATATATATATATATATACACACCTTCGGATACATATATGTAAATGTATACTTATTTTCGCATACACATATATACTTTTATGAGTATACAACGAAACACGAAACATATAATAATAACACTTGGGATTATTATTACACACTGTCACCAACGGGCCGTACACGCTTTACAAAACTTCAAACGTAAACACTCGATAACTACTTTGGACATTCTCTAGTTGAGTGAACAACTAGCATGGATAGTCTATCGTGACATCCACTTACTTATACATATAACCTTACGCGTTTAGGACGCTAGGAGGTTACTATTGGATAACACACGTACTTAGGAACGCTAGCACCCACAGGTGAGTTCATAGCTCCACTTTTAAACTGTTTTACTGTTTTTGGGTGTAAGTCCCTAGTTCTTAGGATCGATAACTTCGTTATCTGTAGTATTAAGGTGCGGAATCCCTCAATACGATGTTATCTTACTAACAACGAATAAGTTCGTGTTTTAGGTTTACTAATACTTTGCTTAAACGTATAAACGTCAAAGCCTATCCGTTAGGTTATTTTCTTTGGATTACTGAATTCGCAAAAGGTGAAAATCGCCAATACTCTGATTTGCAGAAGTTAAGTTAATAATTTTATCAAACAAAAATCATTTATATATTTCGGTCGACTCGCAGCCGCTGGGCCTGCGAGTTTAGTTCGACTCGTTTCGTAAGCCCAAGCCCAGTATGGCTTCGGCTCGTTATGCCTATCAGTGTTCGCGAGTTCAGTTCTCATCTCGCTGCTCAATTCGCAGCGACTTGAGAACTCGACTCGCAGCAAACGTATATTTATTTATTTTGTTTGCGATATTCGTCTAACACTTTAACATGCTAATATATTTAACGAATATTACTAACAAAACAAATATTCATTTACAAATCTAAACCAATGTACAAACATGATAATAATTACACCAGTCCTATTTCAAGCTAGATCTGTTGTCACAAACTATGTTCCAACATTGGGGTGAGAATGCATGCACATTTTTTTTTATAAATATTTGTTTATGAAAAACTGTTATTGTAATTGCTTTAACTATTTATTACATGTATGCTAGACTTAGACTCTAGAAATCTATACAAAACTTATGCTCGGTTAAGTTTCAAATGTAAGAACTTTTATAAGTACCAGAATACTTGGGATTAGAATACAAGATTACTATAGCTAAGAAATACAAGAACATTATAGCTTGAGATACAAGAATACTTGGGGATTAGAATACAAGAATACTACAAGATCATAATACAAGAATTCTAGAGCTTAGAATCAAGAATACAATAGATTTAGAACACAAGAAATCAATAGTATAATATATACTTTGTATGTGTCAAGAAATGCAAGAAATCAAGAAATGCAATAATTCAAGATATGCAAGAAACCAATATGCAAGAATTCAATAAATGCAAGAAATCAAGAAATGCAAGAAATCAATAAATGCAATGTAACACCCTCAAATTTCGGGTTGCGGAAGCGGTCGAGTCGGGTGTTACCAAATCAAATATCACAGCATAAGATACATAATGAACGACTCTAAATGAGACGTTTGAAAATAGTTATTACATTTACCAAAATAAAATGTATACAAGTTGGGAGTTCGCAAAATAATTTCAATACATAGTTTGTAATACAAAAGTTATGCAGAGAAATCCCATTGTTTGAAAATATGCGACTCGAGCTAGCATAATCTTGAAGCAATCCTAATCCTGCTGGGCACCTGAGAACACATGCTAAAACGAGTCAGCTATAAAGCTGGTGAGTTCATAGGATTGTTAGTTGAAACATTAAGTATAACCTTGTATGTTTGAAAAATAGTTCAAGATCTACGATCTTGATTTGTATAGTAACAGAGATGTGTATACAGTAATCGGGGTATCTAATACCTAAGTAATCCGTAGTGTGTACCTAAGTACATAAAGATTGAGGCATTCCATGCCTGGATACCTATCTGGTATTAATTAAATCTATCAATATGAGGCAATACATGCCTAAGTTGTAAAACGAGTAATTGTATGACCACGTCATAAGATGTTGAGTAATAATTGTTGTGCCACCTGGCATAGCATGTTGCATCCAGCAACATTATTGTAGTTCCGCAGAACTATGATTGAATGTTTAGTGTGTCCGTTTGACCAGTTAGTGTAAGCTAACCCGGACGTATTGAAAATGTTTATTGTGTCCGTTTGACCAGTTAGTGTAAGCTAACCCGGACGTATTGAAAATGTTTATTGTGTCCGTTTGACCAGTTAGTGTAAGCTAACCCGGACGTATTGAAAATGTTTATTGTGTCCGTTTACCCGGCTAGCATAAGCTAACCCGAACGTGATTGAGCTAACGGCCTCGCGTGAAAACTTTACCGATCCGTTAACTAATGTATGTGTGGATCACGAGCATAAGCCCGCCCATCCATCGAGTGTATCGCTTTACCGCGATATCGTACTTGTGCCCACTGCAATACCGTGGCATCGTTTTGTGCCCACTTTACCGTGGCATCATTTTGTGCCTAAACAGGCATCGTCCGCATTGCTCGAAAGCAAAGTATGAAATTGAGCCGGCTGTACTATGACGAGCCCGACTGGTGAAATGTAGAGCCAGCGGTACTACGACATGCTAGCTAAAGTAATTGAGCCAACAGTACAATGACATGTCCGACTTGAGTATTCGTGTTTGTATATGTATACTAATATACATATGTAGTAATGTAGATAGCACCCTGTGCTCAAGATGATGTACAAGTATGTAGATATATATATATATATATATATATATATATATATATATATATATATATATATATATATATATATATATATATGTATATTTGTCGAATCAGCAAACACATATAACAATCATGCCACGCATGAAAATATTTGATTGTATCTAAATATGTATAAACAAATACTTAGATATTAAGTAGCACATTGAACTTAGGTATGAAGACTCATCACCTAGTTGAGTTGTATTAGTATAAGGAGTCTATACTAACGTATGTTACTATTGTATACTCCTAGCCTTAAGCCTAGCAAGTATATTTGGGGTCTTGGGAAAATGTTCACCTAAGTACAATTTCCATTCTAATGATCATGGAGTGTGTCAACAGTTTTAGTTCCTAAAAGGAAGATTAATCCTGTAAAAGTCTAGTCGTTGTCATGTGGGTAGAACTAATCAGTTCTAGTATAGTGATAGTATTGTCCCGTGACAATATGGTCATTGGATAGTGATAACTTAGTCAAGTTATGTATTGGTAATTGTTTTCCAACCATCTAACAGTGTACGATTGTAACCTATCTCGGTTAGGTATTGACATTGTTCCATAACAATATGATGGGTGTAATTCCTAAGTATTACACATTTGTATTACATAACAGTAATATAAGCAAGTGTGAATTATAAAAGTTTATTAATATAATTCAAAAATAATTGTTGAGCATGTGTTTCACCCCGAAAACAGTAAAACAGTTGAAAGAGTGGGGCTATGAAACTCACCTGTGAGTTGTCAGCGATCCTAAGATACGCACGTCGTCCGAATGGTAACCTCCAAGTGTCCTAAACACGTGAGGTTATATGAGTACGAGGTTAAATAGTCTGACTCAGTAAGTCGTTCGAATGTTTGCTTGTCGTTTGGTTTTTAAAGACCGTGTACGGGGGTTCGGGGGCAGCGCCCTTGATAGCGGGGTCCAAGGGGTGGCAACCCCTGGCGGGGTCCAAGGGGCAGAGCCCCTGGTTGGGGTCGAGCTGCCAAGTCAGCTTGGAAAATTTTTATTTCTACTATGTTGCTTTAGTAAAAACGCTTCCGAAATCCAAATTCGGAATAAAATCAAGTGGTAAAATCTGGTTCCGACACTTAGTGAAAATCATAGGTTTTTAAGATTATGTGATCTGCGACGTTGGGTGCGACGTTGGGGTTGGCGTCGCAGTGCGATTGTACTGCGACGTTGTAGTCTACGTCGCTATATGCGACATCAGGGTCTAGTGCGACATAGGGGTCGACGTCGCTATATGCGACGTTCGCAATTTCATGCGACGTTGTGACTGACGTCGCACCAGGCGACGTCATGGTATTTGCGACGTTGAGCTACGACGTTGGCTGCGACGTCGCAGCACTGTTTTTGGTCCCTACGACATCACGGACTGATCGCCGGAGTTCGAGCCGAAAATGAGTTTTCCGGCCTCCGTTGAATCCGATTCTTTTACCCAACCCATATTTAAGTATTTTAAGCTTATCTAAACCGCAAACAAGCAAAATAACAAAGTTTTGAGAGATTTCGAGAATTGTCAGAAACTTACAAATCCGCGCGAGGAGAATTTGAAAAGATAGGATTCTAGATCGTTGCGTGGTGATCGTTTTTCCCTAAATGAGCTTGAAGATTGGAGGTCATTTAGTGGTGTTAAATGTCGAAAAATGGTGGCGGTGGTGGGTTGTAGAGAGAGAGAGAGATTGAGAGAAAAGGGATGAGAGGAGAGAGAGTGAGGAAGATGGAATGAGATGGGGAGGGGGTTTTCCTCCCTTTTTGCTGATTCGGTGGAGACACCGTCTCTCAAATTGCAGTACAAAATACCCGTGTATTTATACCCGATCGTAAACTAAATTTAATATTTTGACTCCATAATCTCTTTTATATGTTTCGAAATGTTTTTGGGCCAAAGTTTTTATAACTTTATTTTGCGTTGTCCCAACTAAATAAAAAGACATTTTCATTGGGACGAAATATGTTCAAATTTTTACCCGAGTAAATAAATATTATTTTAACAATAACAATTTATTTAGAAATGTTTGAAGTTTAAATTTGGCACGAAGGTTTGACTTTTTGACCAGGTGTTACATGCAAGAAATAGGAAATAGAATATCAAAAAACTCTATGAATTATACTTTTATACAAGATTACCTTTACTCTCTCACCGGTTTTACAAACATATAGATTTCATATGTCAAGAAATGCTTTGAAACTCATATCTCACATATCACTACTTTCTGATAAAACATATGAACTCACCAACAATATGTTGACCTTTTTAGTATGTATTCTCAAGTACATCGCTACAGTAGGATCTGCCCATCAGGATCATAGCTCGAGTCGCATGCATACAATCATCTGGAGATTTCTTTGCATCATTTTTGTATTACTAGTTATGTATTGAAATCTCTAGAAATCATTTGCGAACCTTAACTACTGTTTATATGAGAATCAATGTAATATTTTGATATACTTTCAAAACGTCTCATATAGAGTCGTTCACTGTATCTTTGTGCAATGATTACCTGATTAGTCGCACCCGATGAATGCTTCCGCTAAACAGTGATTTTGTTGGTACGACACTTGAAGAGCAAGATAGGAGATGTTGGTAGACAGTTTGCACAAATTGTAGAAAAGCCTTGGATGCGGAACTCACTTGGTCTGTAGTCTGCTCATCGTGTAAGCTCAATTCTGGGGTTGAAGCTATGTAAGCACCTCTTTCCATCTCTAATTATAATCTTGACACTTGAATTGTACTTCACTTTGACACCTATGTGGAATGAGCAGGTCTAGACTGTTGGTCAATATTGATGACGGTACTGCAACTATCACTGCAACTATACGTTCTCCAGATGCTGAAAAACTGATGCCGTTTGCTGCTATACAACTCATGGAAGCAGAAGAAAATATAAGTTAGTGTTTGCAAGCTCTGCTTTCCCCCATTCCTTCTTTATTATTTATTATGGGTCGGTTCATATATTAGTTCACATATCAGAGTTGGTATATCCTTAGAAAATTGTTATCTCAATGTTGACTTATTGGTGTATCTCAATGTTCACTTACTGGTGTACACATTTATGTCAGGGTGTTGATCTTCACAATGAAATTGCCA
The DNA here is from genome assembly GCA_949592205.1 of Helichrysum umbraculigerum. Classification (NCBI taxonomy): domain Eukaryota; kingdom Viridiplantae; phylum Streptophyta; class Magnoliopsida; order Asterales; family Asteraceae; genus Helichrysum; species Helichrysum umbraculigerum. The sequence goes on along the minus strand of CATIUR010000007.1, from coordinate 16,233,144 downwards.
AGTCAGTGAACCAACACATAGTCGTTGCTTTTTTAAGATCTTATGAAACAACATGCTATGGCCATCCCAAAGTGAATACTTGTGTTGTGAAATGTTACAAGTTGGATGAACCTCTTCCTTCACTAACTCTCACCGAAGTTCAATCAGAAGAGGACACATCTACCTCGGCTTCAGATGTTGTACACAAGGCAAACGACAAACTCTTTGACCCACATACGCCTTCAAAAACTACTAAAAGATCACTACCAATAGCTGCAAAACTGCTAGTTTCTAAAGATGATTTTTATAGCAAAAAGAATGATATCCAGAACACAATCCAAATCAATCGTTCTCTCATAATAGATGAGGCTGTCTTTACTACTGTTGGGGGTTATGAAAGCCCAACCAAGAAGACCAAGGAGTCTTCTAAATGAAGACAACAACCATCATAAGTATCCACCACCATAGCTAAAAATACTTTTGTTTTGAGTCTATCACTGAAGATTCCCAGTTGCCGTTAAGGGTTCCCTTGAATCACTAACATGATGCACATAATTTTTACTATAATCTTTTATTTCTGGATAATGTTTGCATGCTAAGTATTTGCAGGTGGTGATGTAAGTAGGTTTTTTAGTACTGATATTAAGATCGGTGGTTGTGTAAGTAGGTGTTTAGCACTACTGTTAGAACTGATAGTGATGTAACTAGGTTATTAGTACCAATATCAGAACTGAAGGTGCACAGTATGTATATCCTTGGTTGTATATTGACCAGTGTCTTGTTGATATTTATCATGAAACAAGGGATATGCTTCCTCAACATGTACTATTGAATATTAAAATATCTGTTTGTTAGTAAATAATACTTTCATGTACAATACCTCTTTCTCCATTTTCCTAAGCCAAGTAGGTTGATATATATATGCCAAGTAGGTTGGTGTATATATATATATATATATATATATATATATATATATATATATATATATATATACTTGATTAACTTTTTAATTAAATATGCAAGATAGACATCAATATGGTATGCCAACAAAGAAATTAGCCTCACGTAGGAAGAACTTGCTTCACACTTCCTTCTCCCTAATATAAATGTGCATTTACATATCCATGTATAACCTGGTCATCTTCTCTAATGTATTAAAGAAGTTCGTGATAACTTCCATCAAACAATAACCTCGGCTAAAACAACCACACCACAACGCCCCAGGGCCCGGGCTGTGTGTAGCACAGCCCACGAACCTACCTAGTTACTATATATAAAGAAATCATACATGAATTGAGAAAATGACACATGTCAACATTTGAGAAGCTTATCAATTAAAAAAAATAATTAATACTCCCTCCGTCCCACCCAAAATGTTGTTTTGACTTTTTAAAGTCTTTCTTTTTCAACTTTGACCCTTAAATATTTTTATTTGTGTTATATAATACTTGATGCAAAATATATGAATGGGTTGGGTTTTAAATGCATTTTAATTGGTATAATTTTCATCATGTATTATCTAACACAAACAAAAATATTTAAGGTCAAAGTTGAAAAAGGAATAATTCAAAAAGTTAAAACATGACACTTTGGGTGGGACGGATGGAGTAATAATAATGATAAAAAAATATCAAAAAATATTATTTTTATAATACTATAAACATATTCACATCATATAATTTTTATGGTTAATATTTTTATTTTAATTTCAAAACTTTATTAACAAATTTTTTGTGAGATCCCACTCTTCACAACATTCGTTTCTTCTTGCGTTTATAAAAAGCTCATTGGTAAAAGAGTAGTATACAAACAATTATGCAGTTTAATATTTTCACACATCGGCACTACATTTATTTACACTTCACCCTTTTTCTATTCTTTTTCTTTTTAATTTCTGTAAATTTTACCTCTTCCAAAAACTTGTTGTGTCTACTCTTTCGACTTGTCTACAACTTCATTTAGCAAAGGTTTTACCTTTCTCAGTCTACACTTCTCTTTAATTTTTCATTTGTAAGTTCATTTTTTTTCTAGCAAATGTTTTCACCTTTTTAAACTATATTTCTTATTCAATAGGCAAAAAGATAATGATATCTTAAATGTACACTCGAATTAATCAACATTTCGATACAACTATATTGTCCTTTAGAAATTTATTTTCTAGCATATGTTCTACTTTCTTAAGTTGTACTTCTATTTGAATTGTTAAAAAAAAAAAAAAACAATTCATTTAGAATACATTAATGTTTACTTTCTTTTTGATTCAGTTATCAACTTTAAACATAATATACAGGGTTTATGGTACTCATCGCCAACGTACTTTATTTTTTGTCTTAATGTAACCAATGAACCGCTTTTATTACCGATGTCAGCGACAAACTTTTTACTTTTGTCCCAATGTCACCAACGAACTAATTTTATTACCAATGTCAACAACGAACTTGTTAAAAATGTTTCGAGGTCACCAAAAAAAATTAATTAACGAGCTACGTTTTGAATTTGTTGATGTGGTGTTGCCATATCATTTCATTTATGTGACCAGGCTCCACGTATAGTTAACTTCATCTTCTCCGATCGATTAACATGTAATTTTCAGTTAGTTCGAAAAAAATGTAGCAATTGCGTTTAGATTCGCTGGAAAAGTGGTGGTTACCGTAAAAGTAACCATAAATTACATGTTATTCGATCGGAGAAGATGATTTAACCACATGTGTACATGTTTTAGCTTACGTGGAAGCCTGGTCACATAAATGAAATGACTTGGCAACACTACATCAACAAATTCAAAACGTACCTCGTTAATTAATTTTTTTTGGTGACCTCGAAACATTTTTAGCAAGTATGTTGTCGACATTGGTAATAAAAATAGTTCGTTGGTAACATTGGGACAAAAGTAAAAAGTTTGTTGCTGACATTGGTAATAAAACCGGTTCATTGGTGACATTGGGACAAAAAGTAAAGTACGTTGATGATCCGTACCATAAACCCTAATATATACATATTGCAACACAAAAATAGTTTAACCTTTTCAAAAAAAGGCCATGCATTGCACATGCCTAAATCTTCCTACAATGGATTATGGATCAATTTGTGAATTCTCTAACATAGTTTGAGTTCTTTAATATTTTGTAGGAACAATGCTACATCTTCCTACAATCATCAATTAATACGATGCATAAAAGTGATGTTATTCGACTATTCGTATTGAGTTGCATCAACTCCACGTTCTTTAAGTAATGACATGTTACCGAGAACTACCATGTTTGGTATTTATTTTCGTTGCATAGCGCGGTACCCTACTAGTTATATATACAATAGTTAAATTCATTTTATACTTTTGATGCATCATTGTATAAATATGATCCACCAAGGTTTTTAAACTGTGATTCACTAAAATTTTAACTATGATGCACAATTATTCAAAGGTAAAAGTAAAAAAAAAAACATAAAATAAAAAAGAATTTGATAAAGGGAACATAACTAAGATGATCGTGCACAACAATAGAAATACATGCTGCTCTAATACCACTTGTTGGAATCGATCACCACAACAAGAAATCACAACATAATAAACCAATAATAAACGTAAACAAAAAAGATAAACACACCAATTTTCTACGTTAAAATCCTCTCCCCAGAGTAAATGCAATGAGACCCTTAGGCCGCTTAATTATAATCTAGTACTATATATGTTTCATTTTACAAGAAGATGCTAATCTCAATACTCTTAAATACGTTCACAACTCTCTCAGTGTAGATTACAATAACGAAGCTGACCTCGACATTATTGAATCACTAGAGACTCATCACACATGGACGGATGGAGATTCAGTTCATAATATGTATGACTCTTATCGGATCTCTCTTATTTATTGTATTAACCTTGTCTTCGAAATCTGTTTAAACTCCTATCTATGTAGGTATATACCATCCAACTTGTACATCAAGTTAACTTTATCTCTAAGTTAATTTGATTATCAAAAATCTATCATAATTTGGGAACACTACCAAATTACTTCAACAATATGCCAGATTATTGCCAGGTAATTAAGTAACTAACCGATGCCAACTCGAAACCAAAGGCCGAGTTTGTACGTATTCTGAGTCCAAAGTGATTGCATGGGAGTTAATTAGATTGTTGGCAATGAAGAAAAGATGCAATTATCTTGACTTGATTGTAATTAACTCCTAAATCAGATAGTTTACTTTTGGACAAAGGTGTAAATATATTTAGGAGGTTTGATTAGTATCATTGCACATTAATTGATACTTCAGGGACTATTTGTGTTGTTTACTCTCATACGTAGAAGACAATGCATGACATTTTGGCATTTTGCACTAGCTAGGCCATATATAGTTTCACGGGAGACAAAAATGGGATCGAGGGAGAAAAACAGCGATTCGCAGCGTTTAATTCCTTTAAAAGGATTAGGTTTACCCGAAACTAATGGTGACTCGAGATCTTCGTCACCCTCAGACTCTCCACAGGGAGGTCCTTCTTCCACACGTCGCTCTGGCAAAGAGGTTTTTTGATCCATAATCGCAATTTTGTGTCTGCGTGTGTTGCATTGTATAAATGACTTATGTGATTGTAAAATTAACATATGTGTTTAATACGTATATCAAATCCACACTAGAATTGTATATACCGAAAAAATGTTTGGTATATTCATGCATGATCTATTGGATATTAGCAACGTTTTGTGTAAAACTACAATTGGTTGCCAGCAATTTGAACTTGTTGATTGCTCTTATTTTAATTAGGGCAAAATGTAAGAAAAGGTTCTCAATTTTATACCAACTTATATTTGAATTTATTTAGTTTTTTCGATTTGAGGTGATACTCTAATTGTGATCAAATACAAGACATTTTACTTGTTGGGCTGGTAGCGGTTAAGTCACCAACCATGCATGGTTTCTCGACAAATTTCGTACCAATAAGTAACATATAATCTTAATCGACCGATATTCAGTTTCAGATATATATTTCGAAAGGAGAATTTAAAGTTGGAAGTAGTAGTGGGGTACTTCAAAAACTATCAAATTCGGGCAAAATAGCTAGACATATCCTCTAGTTACTCATATATATAGTTTCGGTTTTAGTATTACCATAAGTTTCATATATGAACCATAATATGTTAATATTAGTATCTCATTTTAAGTCAAAGAGATTTGTTCTTCTTGCTTGTGCAGGCATTAGTTAAAGTTATTCACAGCTGGGCTTCAAAAAAGTTCATGAGTGGATGGTTTGTTCTTCCCTCCTTATTTTTATTTCATCTCACCAAATCATCTCTGCCATTATTCTGTTGTTGAATCATTGAAGAATATTGTCCTATACAGCAGTCGTATATAATGATCACACTTATAGTCCCTTTGTATGTGCGTACGCGCGTGTTGTGAGTAAATCTTGACCAACTTTGTATTACACTTGCAGAAATGATAATATCCTCTTAACTGTTTTGCAGTGTCATTTTGTTTCCCATTGCGATCACATTTTACGTGACTTGGTGGTTCATTCATTTTGTGGATGGATTTTTCTCCCCCATCTACGCACTTCTCGGGATTAATATTTTCGGTTAGTGCACAGGCTAGATTCATAATTATAAGGATTCACTTTTAATAATACTTTGCTGTTCTTAATTACATGATGTTTGATCATTTGTCTTTATAAAGTCTTGAAGAACAGCAACCATTGGTTATTTTTGTTTATCATTTCACAGATCATTCTGAAAACATTTTCAAAATTTGTGGCACTGTTGATATCATTTATTGAGACGAGATTTATTTCAGATCCTGAACTAACATCAACTCTACGCACTCGAGCTAGTCAATACTAGTAACTAGATGGAACTAATAATAATCCTCAACATATCAGTCTATTAAAAAGAAAAAAAAAAAAATTCCTGACTCTGTAGCTTCTTCATTTACAGGTCTTGGATTCGTGACCTCCATTACTTTTATCTTTTTAGTTGGTGTGTTCATGTCATCATGGCTAGGAACCAACCTTCTGAGTTTGGGAGAGTTCTTGATAAAGAGAATGCCATTCATGAGCTATATTTACACCGCCTCTAAACAAATCAGCGTCGCCATATCCCCAGGTGATCCACTTGACCACGGTTCCATCCATATATTTGCTGTTTTTTTTTTTTTTTTTTCTTTCTGGAGACGAAACAAACTTCCTCTGAAGTGAGTACAATAGTGTCACAGGAAATTTCAAATTCGCAGGTATTTTTTTGATAATTTTTATTCCTAAAGTGATGAATTGAGTAATGGATAATAAATTGAGAATAAAATAAAACAAAGATCAGATATATCAATAAACATAGAATTATATGTGACTATAACAAAATAACAAAAGACTGAGTATATTTAACATAGCTTGAACTCTGAATTCATCAGGTCAAGGTTCAAATGCATTTAAGGAAGTTGCAATCATAAGGCATCCGAGTGTTGGAGAGTATGCTATTGGATTCATTACATCTACTCTCATCCTACGTAAGAATTCAGGTGCAGAGGAGCTTTGTTGTGTGTATGTGCCAACCAACCACCTTTATATGGGAGATATAGTACTTGTTAGTTCCAAAGATCTTATGAGACCTAATATCTCGGTTCGAGAAGGTATAGGTAAGAGACTTGATGTGTTTGAGTTAAACTTACATTTTTCATGCTAGAGATGGCTATTTTGATCCATTTACATTTGAACGAGTTATTTATTTTTCAGTCAGAAAACTAACACAAGCATCCTACTCTACACTTGCTCTATTATCAATGAATTATTTAAGTTTGTGTACCGTCTAAAACAGAATAAAAAAAGGCTTTTAAAGGAGAGCAAACTAAAAGTTTTCAAATAACCTTATATACCGTTTTATCGAAATATTTGGATTATCTTTGTTACAATAATGTTTCTGAAATCTTAAATAATGCACTAGTTGTGTATATAAAGATTAAGAAATAAACACAAAAGTGTCTGCCGATCTATTTGTTATGCAACTCACCTGACCCGCCCATCTTGACACCTCCAATTGATACCATGTTGATAGAGGTATGCTAATATAGTAGCACTGTCTTTGCAGAGATTGTGATATCAGGAGGAATGTCGATACCCAAGATATTAACTACTATGAATTCGCAAAGCCTTCTATCACCAAGAGTTGGGAAGTATGTTATTCCACAAGTATGATGTTACTCCAAACTCTCATGACTTGCATTACATACCCACAATATAAAATGAAACTGACAAGTTTGACATAAACTTCAAGCTGTTTTGCTAGCTTGTAATCACTAGATTACTAGGGATCCTTCTTAGATGATATATTTTGTATTTGTAATTTGTGATTAAGTTTTCTATTTATCTTTTAATTTTCAATCTTTATCATTATTTTATCTGGTCTTTTAATTTGCATTGCTTTATCTTTTCGCCAAAAATAAGTACACAGAATGAAGAACTGCATTCTAAGTTCCAGTGTTTACAGTTGAAAGGATATAGCACCTCTTGCCAAATCATCTATGACTGAAGATGAACCACACCGATGAAAAGTAGATACATGCAGGGAAAAGAAACTTCCCACATACAAAAGGTTTACAATTGGTGGTAAATTCAGTTGTTAACATACTGTTGACTTCATTCTAGTACGGAAAATCCACCTCTCCTTTTAGCCTAAAAGTACACCTGGTTACATGTTGTTAGTTGCATGCATCATTTTCCCAAACAACAAAGGCCTTATGTACCCGGGAAAGTATCAGTTAGAGACGGAAAACTCAACACACTTATATAAAAAGGGGTCAATTAGGGGTGTCTTTTATACTTATAACGGGTGATATTAAGAAAGTTAGCTAAAAGTGAAACAGACCAGAAGTCAGCTGATCGAATGTTTATCGTAATTACATACAATGTACTAAATTTTTTTGTTCAAGTAAAATATTTTTTATGTACAGAATACAACCTTTTTAATCATAATTGATACAATAACTATTTACCAAAAATTGTGTCGCCAAGATGACCCGAACAGACCCATTTTCAACGCATACGTGGATATTATCCGTTTAGACCAAAACCAAATACAAAGTGGCACCCAACACGCCCAATCGCCAATTCTACTGGTAATTAAGTGATATATGTTCACCACACCATACAAGTAATAAAGAGTTATCTTTTCAGAAAATCATTCATTGTTAGTTATCCAATCAAATCATCGTTCATGGTAGCAAAAGAAGACTATCATCTCCTTTGCAAGAATGAATGATTCTAGCCACGATGTTGCAAGTTGTTTATATAGGCAAATGTTAAATGACTTTCAAAATTACTGTAAAGACTAAAGCATTGAAAGTACAACCATCGGCAGGCTTAAGACTACATATTACATTGTAGTTTTTTAGCTACTTTGCCAGTGTGTCATTGGAAACCTGCATTCGAAAAAAAAAAAAAACCTAGCCTTTTTTTTTTTTTTTCAATTCTAAGAAGGCTTTTTAGCTTTCAAAATATGCAATAAGCCATAAGCTCCCAAAAAACGATAGTTCTCAAAATAAGTTTCCCAACTAGTTTGTAAGTTTCCCAACTAGTTTGCCATTGCTGTTGAATATTGTAGTTTTTTATGCTTGTTTTAATTACAGACTTCACTCTTTTAGTTTAACATTAATGTTCCACAGAAGGGATAGATTACAGCATCGACATTGAGTAACGTTTAAACCAAATTTCATGTTGCCTCTGAATTACAGCAAATAGAATACAAGATCATCAGAAAATAGATCTATACAAACAAATAAAATCAAACTGGTTGCCTCAGGATCAAATAGTAATGACTCAGGATGCCCTGTCAAAAGACCAATACAAGTAGAGGTGGCGACAAATTGGGGATATTGGTCACCTTTTGTACGGTTGAAATAGATCAAATAGGGATGAACCGCTGAAGGGTTGACCCAAAATTTGTCCTATTTTCTTTTTTCTTTGTACAAAACATTTGTACGTCAGATATTGTATTAAGAATGCACTTCGGCCGACGACTTTCAACCAGTGCAACCCATTTTTATTATTTGACTATTTGCTCTGATGCAGATAAATCACAAACTGAATCAACATTCATAACTACATGGGTCGACATTTTCAATTCCAAATATAAGAAATTTAGGTAAAAGGTAAAAGATCCAAAACACAAAAGCATACGATACTACAAAAGAGTTCAAAATGACTAGAGCAAACACAGTGAAGTTTCTAAAGGATTCAACATATATAAACGATGTACTTGCGTCGATAACTAGGCAAGATACCTGGAACGATTTCAAAGAGCTGCAAGGCTGTTCACATAGGGCAGCACCCTTCGATCACAGTTGAATGCCTCAACAACAAACTCTACTTCTTTGGTCTTTAAATCAACACGATAAATGTACCGCCCATTAATGAACAAAACAAACTCACTCCCAGCATATAAAACAGTACTACGATCATAAGCATTTCCACCAACCAAATCCCTAGGCAAAGTCATATTCAGCTTACTAACCCATAGGCGAGAATGGCTACTCATTTGCATAGTGTTGGAGTAAATATCGGAAATGACATTAACCGACAACGCAGTCCCAGTTATAAAAGCTGAACAAAGTTTCCCGTCCATTTCCCCTAAAGTCTCATAAGCACTGTTAATTTCGTGTATGACCTGAGACCTATCTTTTGTTAGATCAAAGGATAAAATAGATCCACGGGATGTTTGCCAATATGCAATGTCATTAACGCCAACGCCAGATTTAGAAATCAGTTTCCTGACTGCAAAGTTAATCTCTCCAGAGACTTTCCACGACTCGTCTTTTGAGGAATATATTTCAAATTCAGTGGCATCATCGAAATCATTGGAAGGGAAAGCACAAACGAGTTTATACTCGGCTACAAAGTTTAGTAGTGAAGGTTTAAAAATGAGAACAACAGGAGGTTCACGACCATGTTCCATGCTCGGTTTTAGAAGTTTTTTCCACTGCATTGTGACGGGATTACAAATATAGTACGAACGATCATCAGTTCGAGCCTGGCAACAGAGTAAGCCATTAGATGAGGACAAAATATCAACTGGGACGGGAAGGAACTTCAGGGTTGGGTCAGGAACACCACAAGATTGTGGGTCAAGGGATATCAATGTTGGGGGGTCCCCATGGTTTTGGAAGAATAGCCCTGATATACTACGGAAACAAAGAGATTGGTTGTGGGCAAAGAAAGGAGTAGAGATCATGTGTCTCCAATCGCGACAAACACCCTGGAACTTAAACAGTGATTTTGCAGGAAGAAACTGAAGTGCATGCTCCCTAATTACGAGCTTAAGGTCCATGTAGATCTTGTTGTTCCTAGCTCCAAGAAACTTGCTCAGACTCTTCCCACTATCCATCGTCTTGAAATAAGATATTTCAGCTACTCAGCCTGCACACATATTTTCAAAATATTCACACAGCCAAAAGTAAGTCCATATTTAGAGAAAACGTTGTACAAAACAAATTACTTTTGTATCGTCTCTTTGTTTTCATGGCCCAAATCAAATATTTTTCTGTTAAATTACTTTATTGCAGAAATCTTTTTAACAGGGGGCAAACTTAAAACACAAACATGTAGATTAAAACTTCCAAAAATAAAAGTGCTTGCAAACAAAATTCCATTATAAACCAACCAATATACATAGCATATTAACAGAACATACTAAAACAAACTTGAACTTGCTGCTATCAATTACCTTACCTACACTAGCTGCTGTTGATTACCCACTGATCAATACAAAATAAAGCCATCAATGACCAATCAAAACCGCACAGCAAAATAGATTATGGCAACCACGAACAAGACCCGTACCCAAGCAGCATAATTTAACAATAGTTTGTGAGCCTAATTATAAACCAAAATTGAAGATACAAAATGGCACTAATAATCGGAAATATTATTATAAGCTTATAGCTGGATAGAATTATAAGAGATTAACAATAACCCTAACATTAAAACCCTACAAATGTTTGATTTCAAAACTTACAGAATTAAAATAGGGTCAATCTTTTTTTGAGACTTACAATATTGCTAGAATCCTTTGTTTATCTCTTGCCCCAATCGGATCATCAACTGCGTCTCTTCAGATTTGACGCCAGGGTGTATGATTTGTTTTTCCAATTGTAAGCTACTATCAGTCTATCAGTAATTCAGTATATGAATGATTTGTTTAGTGGGCTCGAGCATGGGTTTTGGTGTTTGGGCCTGGGGGCAGATTGAAAGGCCAAGTATAATTAACCCAATTTTTTTTAAAGCCCAATGTGGGCAGCGGCCCATATAGCTCACAGTGTAGAATCCTACAACACAAACTAGTATGAAAAGCTTTCCTTTAACCAAATTGGTAGTTGAGAAGAGGCAAAATTAGTATATGCATTCTAACTTCCATCTACTAAAAACAGGACATTAATACCCTCAAGCATAGTTGTTAAGATTCCAATCTTGATCTTAAGATCTTACGATTTTACGATCCCCGTGAACGAAAACGATCATGATCTTACATAGTATCTTAAAATCATAGGATCTACTTAGGATCCCGATCTTATGTCCATTTTGAGCATAGGATCTTACGATCTCGATCCGATTCGATCTTAATTAACTTGAATTTATGAGTGTACAAAATATTAAATAGTTATTTTTGTCTAATAAAAGGTTAATAGGTTTATCATTTAATCAATTACTATACATAAAACTAATAAATTACTATACATAAAACTAATAAATTCTTCAACTAAAATAGTTTAACACGTGAAAATATATATCTTTAATAACAAATATAGTAATCTGTCGCTATGATAAGTATGAATTAAAGTTATGGTGTTTAAACTATGAAAGTTTAATTAATTTTTTCATGCATTTGATCTTTTAGATGTATCATAATACACATTTATGAGACCATAGTATACAAGTAGGATCTTACGATCCCGATCCGATCTTACGATTCCGATCTTGTGAAGACAAAAACAATCCTAGGTAAGATCCCGATCTTGACAACCTTGCCCTCAAGGCCTCAACTTTATTACTTTAGGGTTAATAATGGGTTAATCTTTAAAGTTTTACATTTTCTTCGTTTTAACCACTCAAGTTTTTTTCTAATGATTTAATCTTCAAAGTTACAAAATTTTGATGATTTAAGCCTAGAGTTTGATTGTACTTCAAAAGTTTGATGGATTAAACCATTATTAACCCATTATTTTAACCAGATTATACCAACATTGCATATGATACCCTTATATTCAAGAACCTTATAGAGTTTGATTGTACTTCAAAAGTTTGATGGATTAAACCATTATTAACCCATTATTTTAACCAGATTATACCAACATTGCATATGATACCCTTATATTCAAGAACCTTATACATACATATTAATTCTACATCCCGTTCAACATTAAGAATATACTTTTCTACAACAATAGCATATAACCTCATATTACTCTTTTGGCATGCTCCAGTTTTATTGCAGGGAAGAATGGACAATTAAGCTCACTACATCACTTCTACTATGGCCATCTCTGGTACCCTATTTCCCAATTAGGTCCACTAAGTATGTTCTATGATATTTAAGAGTGGAAAGAAAAACTACATTTACGAATTTATGAAGTTTCTTGAAAAGATTTTGGGTACTTTGTCTTCAGAACTGTCGTGTGAAATTTAAACGAAACGAACATGAAGGCTTTATGAACTGTTTTTAATGACATAAACAGAACTACCGTGTTACTAGAACTATCCTAAACTACACAAGAAGAATACGTTGTTTGATTTTTAGCATATTGAATGTGTTACCATTATATATAATGATAATGATGAATGGTTTATTTTTTAAAAATTTAACTAGACTTTAAAACTAGTAATCCCTCTAACCGAGAATGTATGTCTCATTATATAAAGTAAGAAAATATATACACACAAAACTCATTATATGTTTACAAAACACAAACAAACCCTCTCTAGCTAATTTTCACACCATTTTTTTCTTAAATCACCATCACTTTATCACCATCAACATCTATCAGCGATATTATCACTATCCTGCGGCATTGCGCAGGCTAACACAAGTCCTAAATAAAAATGACTTCAATAGAAAACTTTTGTATTTCAATATTTGATCGCCAATCAAACCATATAAATTTTAATTAATTACATATTAAATATTATTTAAATCAAATGAATATTATCTATAACATAATAAAATAAAAATATTATAATTCTATTATTAGAAATAACATGCTATTTAGCGAGCATAAAATCATACTCCGTCCCAATTTTATTGTTCCCAGACAAAAAACATGCAGTTTAGGAAAACATAATCATCTCTCTTACTTTTTGGTAAGATGACAATTTTTCCCTCTACTTTTTACCTACTTTTTTGTCATACATATATACCTACTTTTTTGTCATACATATATACACCGAGGGTAAAAAAAAATTTTATCTCATTATTCTAATCTATTTATGGAAGTGCCCAAAAAAGAATACTGGATAATAGATTAGGGACTAAGGGAGTACCTAATAAGAATAGACAAATTAGTTGTTACCATCGCATTGTGCACGTAACATGACAAAGGAGTTCAATTTGTAAGTCAATTAACTACTCCGGAGTTGCACATTTAGCAGAGCCAAGGCACAATCACAACTAACAAAGTATGTGCTTGACATCATCGTAATTTAATAGTGATCGACAAAACGATCATCACCAGCACCTTAGTCACCATGCTAGGGCTTGCAACAACTTATCAAGTCATCCAAAGAATTTGAATCTCATATGTTTCTGGCAGGGGATGGATTAACAGCTAGGAGATAAGAGTCAAATAAACAACTTATCACAACAATACATTTAATACATGTAATCTTCACAACATATTCCACTATACTACTTAACGAACTGAGCTCCACGAGAACAAAAACAACCTCACTTTCAGAGATTCAAATTTAACATTAGGACAAAACACAATTAGTCAATTATCATCAGTATAGCAAGAAACATCAACTTCTATTATCACCGTGTCTATTAAGATCTCCTATACCTGAAAGCATTTCTGGCTTTTGCATAGATCTAGCATTGGTTTGAGAAGAAACTAGTGGGGGCCACAACCGTGTATTACTACCACCACCACCACCGTGTTTCATTTCCAAATCTTCTGAAATGACTCCATCTACATCCATTTCTTGTGCACCGTTCACATTTTGACTTGGAAACTTCCATGGTTCATTAGTATTATCTCTAGTTTCTGCAGGTTTGTTTTCAGCATCAACACCATCATTGATTCTAGGTGTTGAAGAAGAACGTCCTGAAGCAATTGTAGCAGATGGAAATGCTTTTTCAGGAGGTATAGCTGGTGTGTAATTCGATGGAAGAAGGTCGTCCCAGTTTTCTAAAAGCTCTTTGTAGACTTTACGAAGAGTAACCTCGGTAAGTCCAGTGACTTTGCAAATCTCTGCCTGTGTCTTGCGTTTATCTTCAAGTTGTGAAGCTAAATATATGGCTGCTGCAGAGATGCTGATGGGATTCCTACGCGTACAGAAACACTTGTTGATCACAACTTCACCGATATGAGTTGCAAGCTCCTGATAAAAAGGGTTATGTAGTTGATATTTACAGTGAATTCAAAAATTTTAAGCTGCAAACTGATTGTACAATAGTATTAATCAATTTTCAAAGGGACTCACGTCCATTGTGGCATGAGATCTTGGGTCAATTAACACTGCAGCCCAACGGCTTACAGAACAAATAATATGTTAGGTACTTAGGTATGAATGAGGTCGAGGTGTTTTCCATAAACTTGTGGATAAAAAGTAATTAAAATGGACGGGTCAGCTGGTTGGCAGTGGGTCGCAATAGGTTCAGGTCAGAAGGCGTACGTGCGTAACTTTAATACTGGTTAAAATAGGTTGGGTTGGCCCACAAACTTTTTGGTTTATTTTTCTTAAACCTATTTATCTTTAATATGGTTACAAAATCATATTTTTAGAAAATATTAACCTAACTTGTTTAATGAAGCATTTAATCGTAATTTTGAACTGTTCCACTCGATTGACATGTTCAATTTTCAACCAAGCTAATGAAGTTTACCCATTTGACGATTAGAAGGTAAATATAACCTAAATCAAGCCATACACTTCATACACAATTGTATGGTTGACCACCTCTACTTGTGGAGTATTTGGAACAAAGATATTAGACGCTACAGTCATAAACAAATTTTTTTTTCCTAAAAAGCATTAATTGCTTTGGAATAAGTCGCTCATGTTACAAGTCAGACGGCCTAAATACGGTACTCCCTTCCAACAGTTTTCAGTCCTTCTGTACTTTCTTTTTAAGATTAAAACATAGTGCTCGACATTTAGAAGGCTGGGGTAATCAATATATACTTCACCTAGACTATCATAATCTATATCTCACTCCATATAATACAGCAGGATAACTGGCTGTGTAGTAAGACTGTAAGTTACAAGTGCCTAAACTGAATAGAAGTAAGGATCTTCATCACTTACTCTATCCAAAAAATCCTACATTTACTTAGCATAAAATCTTTACGTGATGATCAATTATCCAAAAATGCCCATATAACATGAAACCTTTGAGATAACTTGTAAACCACAAAAAATTGCTTATAAATAATGAGAAACTTCGTACTATAGATGCTGTTGTACTTTCTCTGTAGCATCGAAGTCTTAAAGTATTTTGTAAGACTACCATTTAAAAGCGCACCACATGAAATTCATCAATTGCCTAGCAATTGTACTTTGGTTAAATTTCAAAATCAAACGAAATAAATCAAATAGTTAATAGGCGTTTTGTTTTTCGTAATACCTTCAGTCAAGCTGCAGTTATGAAATTTTGTAGCAAATCTTGGTTTTCTGAAAAAACCTGAAGGGTTACAAAAAACCATATTTCTATTTAGTTTATCAAAATCACAAGAACTGAACTACTACATCAAAGCTTTTGCAGTCCTTATAATTCAGATCTGGGAACAGAAAGATTGAAACCATATATTGCTATGTGACAATGTCCAAATCAAATCTCTGACATATTACCAGAACAATACCTGTGCAGATTTGTTAAGCTGGAGAAGAGTGCAGAATCTAGGCATATGCACTGAGATGGAATTGCTGTTTAATGGTTGACTTAGTTGCAAAGCTTCTCCAAGAATCTTAATGTACTTCCCGATCTCTTTCTGAGGTAAATTGGCTGCAATCGAGATTTCCTGTTTGACAACTTACAGGTCATTATATCAACCAAGAATTTTATGTATAATCAGTTACAAGTGTAGTAAATGGTAACAGAGGTCTTCACAACATGTGCATATACCATGCCATCTTTCGGAAAGAGAGAGGTACCTGCGGTAAATTTTATTAACAAATAAAAAGGTTTTACACCTAATAGTGGGACTCCTACCCCGTATGTCTTCTATCGGGAAAGGCCCTGAAGACTAGTAGTGCTTTAAATAAATAAAGAAACAACCAAAACAGAAGTGGTACCATGCCATTTATTGCCATTTTATCAACCTAAACCTTATGTCAAAAACACTTTCACATAAAACCACCATATATTAAATAACGATTCAAAATCCACCGGAGCATCGTCATTAGCGATTAGATCACAACCGTTATCAACATCATCATCGGAATCAAACTGCCACTGATACCATTTGCCATAATCATCGCGTTTCTTACAACAGCTATGCCACTATTTTAACGATCATAAAGTCCCCTAACTTGTTCAATTAACTGAAATGAAGTGAATTGTGGTTTGGATTGTGTCCACATTCTCCCATTAAACTTCACCCCAACCATGTAGCCTTTTTATTGTGTTAGTGTTAGTGTGAGGTAGCAATCAGCATGCACTTGCATACGTTTCAGACAAACAAAAAAAAGTTATTGGTGATGATGGTTTTGTATGGTTGTCGTACAAATCATTAGCCTCTATGACTAGTGAGAGATGACAACAAAAGGGGTGAAGTGCCTGATTCAACATAAATGTGCTTTTTAACTGCATCAGGTAGACTGTAAATGAAATGTAACAATCCTTGAAACCAACGATGCTCTTATGAACACAAAATCCCAGCCCAAAGCCACATTAAGTCTCCAAAAACACATGTACACAAGGCACACATACAAAAATCTATAAACTATAAAGTAGCTAAAGGTGGAAAACAAAATGCATCTTTTTTACCACATTTTTACTACCTGGCACATGCAAAAATGAAAAAGTTTGTCTACTCACTGGTTGTAGGTCACTAGAAGTCTCAGAGTACGAAAACAAGAGATACTTTTTTGTTTACCCATATACACATAAAAGCTAAAACATTAGTTATGCAGAAAAGATCAAAACTATCATGGCAAGCACGGAGAAACCCAACAGCAGCACATAAAAAGGTTTCAACAGACCGAAATCTTAACTGTCACTCCCAAAATATTCAATAAGGGTTCTGAATTCAACATTTTTGATATTTTCTAAATCGAAAACATTTGATTTTAAATTCATTCTAAAAGAATATCAGATTAATCCAGAATGTTTGCAAAATACATATCTATCTTATCATAAAACTTTCAGTTATATTAGCTTTTAGTTTACGGTTGCTGTTTATCATTGACATCAGCTTTTAAACACTTGCTGTTTATTTACGATTTGGTAGACTCAATTGGACAAACACTTTTGAAAACAATTATAGTTTTATCACACTTATATTATATTAATATTTGTTTAAAATATTCCTTTTTAAGACAGCATGACACTTGTTACTTAAAATCCGATGCATTACATCTTTATTCTAATTCACCCTCCCCTTATCCCAATACTTAAATTTCACAGTTCAATAATTATTATACATCTAAATAAAAAATTGCGCAGAAATTAGTGGAAAATTGAGCTTATTTTGATGAAGCGAAAAATGTTATACTACACATACATATGACGCTAACAATAAATAATTTATCGCCCATAACATTCCACTAAGAGGGTGTTCGAGATCACGTTTTGGAAACATATATTGCATTCATAAACCATTAAACCGACAACTTGCTTTTTCAAAATTCCATTTTCTCTCCATCAAAACGCAGATAATCACTTTTTTCTAATTATTTGCGTTTTGTGAATGCTATAATCAAATAATCTTCAAAACGCAATCCCAAACACCCACTATTTTTAACAGTCTTTAACATCGAGTCCTTCTTTAACATTAGACATTGACTACTTTTTCAGGAGCAACAAACTTTTGAATTCCCCTAATTGACAATCTGGACAATTTACCTTATGAAAAATGAGTAATGATATTTGTACCTGAAAAACTAATCTACACATGAACCCAATCAAATCATTGTTTAACACATGGCATACATATCACATGTATATCATAGATAAAGATTATTATCGGATTAAATTTACCTGTAGTGTTCTGGGCTCTTGAGCTTCTCGAATCGCTTGAACAAGCGCAGCCGTAGCCAGCGCCTCAACGCTCCGATTCCGCAAACACGTGGCAGAACTACAATCCCTAAACAACTGAAACGCATGATCCGAAATATCACAATCCAACCCTAGTATCGACGCAACATCAATAATCTGTAAATAAGCCCTAAGGTTATCCACAACAACAGACGGACCAGACGCGGAACTAGACGACGTGGTTTCAAGTACACGTTCAAGTTCCGCCAAGTGACCAGAAAACGAAACCGAAGATTGGGCGAAAACCGGGTACGGTTCAAGTGACCATGTGGAGAAGGCGGTTATGAATCCGGTTGGTTCAAAAGGGTCTTCTTCTTCAACCTCTGATTCTGTTGTATGTGATTGTTGGGGTGAAATTGGGGTGCAATTGGGGAGGTCGGAAGTGACTAAACAAAGAGGAGAGTCTTGTGCGCGGATGTGGAACAGATGGTGGGGTTGTGTTTGGTGTTCGGAGACGACGCGGCCGCAGGAGATACATTCGGTTATGAATCTGCCGGCGGAGGTGGTGCTGCAACGACCCTGTGATGCTCCGCAGTACGGACACTTCATTTTGATTTGATTTGTTGGAGTTGTGTTGTGTTGTGTCTGAGTTTTTTTTGCTGCAAGTGGAAATGACCGATTTGAAAAGTCAAATACCAATTGTCATTGATGTTTGACCCAGATTTTTTATTATTATTTCACCTCCATGTTAATTATGGAATGAACGTTCGGCCGTCAAATGATGATACGTAGAATTACAATACGAGAATACGGCGTGAACTTGGAGGGTGAGAATCCTGTTTTCGGTAACACGCACTAGACATAATAGATAGGTGCAATTTTACGCCACGTATTGATCAAATGTATAGATGAGTATAGAGACGTGAATATGGCTATTTTGGTTCATGACATTTCTATGAGAGGATCTGCAAATTAATTCTTGCATTGAGATCAAGCCCATTTGTTAGACTTGGATAAAGGGGATTGACCCTAACAAAAGTTATTAACGAATGATAAGTGTTATAATTACAAGATTGTGGAAGAACCACGTAAAAAATTTAATCTAACAAAATAAAAGACTAACACATGACGGATCAGATCATGTGTTTAACGAGTTAATATCACAACCTATACATACATAGCAACAAACGTCAAACCAAGCAATAATAAACTCCAACCTCGTCAGGGCCGGCAAATGAATTCGGGAGGCCCCGTACGATATAAAAAAAGAGGCCCCGAATCGACAAAAAAAATAATCAAAATATGTATAGAAAAATGCACTAATATTACGACAATTATATAAACTTACAAAAATACGAAGTCATAATCTAACGATTCGGAAAAACTAACAATTTTTATTCTTCTTTAAAAAGATCTATTCTTCGAGCATTCTTCGAAGCAAAATTGTTGATTAAACCTTTATAATCAATACTCTCCAGTAGAGCATTCTCAATTGCTATCATTGTTAATCCATTAAGCCTCTCTTGTGACATTGTAGAATGCAAATATGACTTCAACAACTTAAGTTTCGAAAAGCTTCTTTCCGTTGTTGCTACAGTTTTAGGAATAGTCAACAATACTCTATATGCAATAATCGCATTAGGAAAGCAATCGACCCATTTCAAATAATTTATAATATCAATAGGTCCCATATTGGCACAGGGCAAGAAATTTTTAAGCAATCTTAACTCCACATAGTGTTTGTTTCCATCAATATCAGATTGTCCACTCTTCATGAGAGCTTTTTCAAGATCACTACACACGAACTAAGACTCTTGTCATCAAAAGAACGCAACTTGTCAGAAGTAAACAAGAAACCAAGAGTTTTTTCATACTCTTTGTATTCTTCGAATCTTTTTTTAAGTATTAAAATAGTTTTTTTTGTCCGCATTGATCCTATACTAATTATAGCAACCCTCGTAAAATTTGGGGGCCCTCACATTTTGAAGACCCTGTGCAATGACACATACTGCACATGCCAATATCCTCCACTGAACCTCGTAATAAGATAAAAGGGATTGTATTGTTTTTCCTTCGTGAGTACGACGCCAAAGAGAAAACAAGTAGCTATAATTGTTGTAAATTTTGTTGTCGTTCACCACCAACAAAAATAACTATAATCTATAATAAATCTAAGAACTCTCCTTGTTACATACGTCAACTTAAAAACAATATTACTTCCGTCCCAAAATTATAGTCCATCTTTCCTTTTTTATATGTCCCAAAATAATTGACCACTTCTCATTTCAACCAATACGAGGAGAGTTTAGTGGGTGAAGATTTTATTTGATTAGTTGAAAGATGTTGTGATCCCACTTTTATTAAACTGTGTGTTTTTTATTGGTGGACAATAATTTTGAGACGGAGTGAGTACTAAAATAGTACAAAATATACTTTAATGTGATGGGTAAATATGTAATGGATGTCTATACCTATTATTTAGAGTTTGTATCCTAGTATGAGATTGCTTACTTGTAAGCTAAACTATCTTGTATCTATATATACACCTCCTTGGTGAGATGAATAATACAATCATATTCTTCTTCTTTGTTCCTTGTTCTCTTTACTTTTACAACACGTTATCATCACGAGTCTCTACCATACGAGTTTCGATGATAGTTCGGCAATCCCCTCTACAAAGAGAATATAACTATATGCATTGCTAGATAATATTAATATTGTAATGAAAATCAGCAAAAAACTCGGATTTAGAGTATTATCAATTTGGAAACGGTTTTACAGATGCGATGTCCCCGGTGAGGTATCCCGATCCCTGTTAGGGTTTGGGGGAAGCTATGTCCCCAATGGGGTGCCCTGATAAGATCCTCTTTGGGGTTTGGGGCGAGTTTGGGGATTTTTTTATTAACGGGTTTTGGGATGGGGTTATTACTCCCTGGCTCGAACCCGCCTATTCCTAGGTCTAACAATATCTAAATACCATATCAGGTGATTTTAACATAAGATCAATATTAGTAATATTTATCTTATTCTTATTAAGGATTATTCGAATACAATAAAGTTTTTATATGGAAGTGATTGATATTTTTAGTCGAGGCCTAGAGTACTTCATGTAGTAAAGTTCTAAATTTCATAAAAACGTCTAAAACGAATTACGTGTTGGAATGATAATTGTCCATAGGATTTGAACTTTCGTAGTCGGCAATTTACGTTGAGGTACAACCTTAATTAATTTTTCTTTTCATCAACAGATAATATTTGAGTTGCATGCTATTTAATATTTGTTCTAGAGTATATGTATTAAATTTCATACGTGTCAATCTATTATGATCTTAGAGCATTTACAATGTATACACCAAATGTACTTTTTACACCATCTTAGTGCAAAAAAGATATAAAAAGCTCTCCAATGTTAGCATAAAACTGTTACACTATTTTAGTGCTACACTAAAACCTTGTCAAATTACACCAAATTTAGTGCTACACTAAACCTTAAAATAAACACTATTCACTATTTTATAATAATAATAACTAATACACATGCATTTTTATCATGAATTTGTCCCCACTATCTTTATGTGATGTATTTTATATATTTTTAAAAAGATTTAGCGTAAATATTTAATGCACACATTGGAGTGAAAATATTTAGTGTATAAATATGCTTAAAAGATTCTTATTTTGCACTATCTTAGTGATATTTTTTAGTGTATACATTGGAGATGCTCTTAACTACATATAGTAGATGTGTTCTTTGTATACACTCTCCACATGTACTGCTATATATATTTAACAATCAACAATAACAACCAATATAATATAATTGATGTTATAATAATATTAAAATATTGATTGAATCATCAAAAGTTTTGACTAATCAGAAACTTGTGGCCGAAGATACATAGACAGATTAATCTTTTACTAGCTGGTAACCCGCATAATGCGGCGGGACATATTTGAAATCCGTGAAAAAACATGAAATAACAGCTGAAAATTGATTTAAAATATAAAGATTAAATCAAAGAAATAATAATAATATGAAGTAATATGCTGAACAACACTTGAAGGGAAAAAAAAAACCATAGAAAATTTATGTTGGAACATGGATCCAGTTCGACCCGGATCCAACCCGCCCACCAACTAATTGCAATTAGATACTAATGAATAAAGCCATTAAGGTAGTACTTAATGCAGTCTATTCGTTTGCTTAGTGGTTACATGCTCCGAGTATATATAGTAGGATTATTATAATGTGAAAGGGTTAGCACATATTGCACATCCACACCACAAACATTTTAGAGAAACCGAGAGAGACGAGTTAGTACTCGTCTGGGTTCGTGTACATGAATGCAACTGAACCTATGAGGAATAAAGGTTGTGACCACGAAAGCTTTCCGTTTGTGATTGCTTTCTCAGTCGGTGATCTAAACGAAGGTTCGACGCTTCCGCTTCCGTTATGAGTATTCGGGTATGTACCGAATCCTTTATTTCCAACATTGGTATCAAAGCTGTATGTTTATTTCCCGGTTAATAATTTGTTAAATTTGTTTGACGAATTGAATTGCACACCTTTTATATGATTGCCGAGTTAGTAGTAATTATATCTTTACATATGACAAAATAGCATGGGTGAATTTGATTGTATGTTATTTTTCATAAATGTATTCCGAACGAGTTAAAAGGTTATTGGATGGGTCCTATTAAAGCTACCCCTGCCCATCTTTTTTTCCATCTTCTACCCCCTGACCCACCCTTTTTTTTTTACTTTCTAGGTATACCCCATCTTTTTTTTTTTAATTTCTGCCTCCTGTTTAGTCTAAAACTGAAACTGATTCTATACTGAACTGGATCAAACTTAAATAAAACTAGACTGAAAAGGTGGGCCAGGGGGTAGGAGCATACTTTTGGGGGTGGCTTTAGATTCACCCTTATTGGATACTTGCCTATTTACTTACGGAGTATTTTGTTAGCAATTTCATATAAGATGAGCCGATTATGTTATGGTACTACGAAAAAGATTTCATCATTTGTTGATCATTATTCTTTTCCTCGGTGATTATTTGCCAGCATCCGATCGGTTGTTATAAGCCTTAGCGATATTGTGACTTTTCATTGATACGGTCACCATTATAAGTTAACTAATTGATTAACATCTTATGGGTTATATAACCTTTGTGGTTAGATACACATGAATACCCATGAATGCTCCATTATCTTTGTGATTAATAGAGACCATTCATATTCTGGTGGTTATGTTTGATGTCTATATATAGTGGAAGCATTTCATATGCAAGGGTTGAACACTTGAACAATAGTCACCAAACACACACGAGATACAAAACGAGAGAAACGAGTTAGTACTCGTTGAATCCGTGTATGAGAAATGCAAACATGACAAAGGGAATCTTAGGTTATGAATCATGATAGCTTTCCGTTTGTGATCGCTATCTCGACCGGTGATATAAATAGTGGTTCGATGCTTCCGCTTCCATTATATGTATTTGGGTACGTTATGAATCCTTTATTTCCAACAATTTAAAAACACCTTATGTCTTAGGTGTGTACATTATAGATGTCATAAAAACACCTTATGTCTTATGATGACGTGAAAAAAGTACATAATAGGTGGTTGAAAATAAAAATTGCAAAATTCAAGCGCACATGAATAGATTGGTTTCACATCATCAAGAATGGAATCATCTCCAATAATAAGAGATAGTTTAGTTTACGGAAAGTGAAATAATATAAAAACTATATATATACCATAATAATAAGAATTTTAAAATCCATATCGATTAATGTAATTTGCGAAACATCTCCATATGTTGCTACAAAATGAAAGGTACGAAACTCAAGGATGAGGTGGATAAAGAGTTGAAAACACATCATGACAATAGGGGTTCCATTGCTATATAAAATTAAGGGTTAAGTGTCTGTAAATGTATACAACTATGTGTTGACTTCTTTAACATGTACAAAACTATCTTGACCACCATTGTATATATGTAACCATTAAACTCGACCATTGTGTGTACGGAATAGGCTATAACATGTGACTTGCACATGTGTAACCAGTCATGATAATTCATTTTTATATGATTCCACGTTTCAATTCCACGTATAATCAAAATAAGATGGAAAAAAAAACTTTATTTACAATCTTCAAACCTGTAGATGCAAAGATAATCAAACAACACTCACAAAACTTATAAGTCAGAACTTCAATATCCAAAGTTACGGGTGCGTTTAGTTACAGAAAATCCTCCACTTTTCCATAAAAATTCTCTAAGAAAATAAGAAAATTAGAAAACGTGTTCAAATTCGAGTTTTCTAAAAAAAAATTCTAAGAAAAGGAAAATTCTTGTTTTCCTTTTTATAACTACAAAGTTAGAAAACTACTTTTGATGGTTTACTGAGTTTTCCATCTCCACTCTTCATTGGAAAAGGAAAACTCCATCCCTTACAACTAAGCACGTTTTCTAATGTACGTTTCCATGCTTTTTGTAACACCCGCCAAATTAGGACTAGTAATTAGTGCCTAATCATATGTTAATACATGTAATTAGTTCTGTGTTAGGCTAATTAATGTATCGAATTTTATATATTGTTGAATATATACGAAAATGCGATTTGATTAAATCGTACACAATTTAAATCGAATGTATTTCGGTTCTATAAATACGGACGTTGTGACAATTTTATTAAGTAACACTGTTATGTTAAAAGTATTATTTTA
This sequence comes from Helichrysum umbraculigerum, assembly GCA_949592205.1. Classification (NCBI taxonomy): domain Eukaryota; kingdom Viridiplantae; phylum Streptophyta; class Magnoliopsida; order Asterales; family Asteraceae; genus Helichrysum; species Helichrysum umbraculigerum. The sequence goes on along the minus strand of CATIUR010000007.1, from coordinate 16,208,046 downwards.
ATAATGCTCAAATTTCAATCCGTATCGTACAAACAGAAACTTACACAATTTAAAATATTAAAACGCGCAAACTAAATAAACAAACTTACATTTTATAACTCAAATATAAATTGATTTGTAAAATATTTAAATAAAATATCGCGTAATAATTTGTATTTTAAAATGTACCATTTAATATGTAAAATAATTATTTAACGTTTGAAAGACGGAGAAAACGAACACCGCACGGACTGCAATTGCGGAGACTGAAAGTTGGAGGATAAACCCCCCAACTCCTTTCTCCTCCTCTCATTTCTCACTCACTCCCTCTTTCTCTTTTCTCTCTCTTTCTTTTCTCTCTAATCACCACCACCTCCACAATCTCTCCAAATCACAAAATTACACCATCAAACACACGCAAAACATACTACTCCTTTGGAAAAGAACGACCACGGCATCACGATCTATCATCCTATCTTTTCGGATTTTTGATCCGACACTTTGTAAGTTTCCGACAAATCCCGAAATCTCTCGTTTTTAAGTGTTTTTGCTTGTTAGTGGTTTGGATCAACTTATAATGTCCAAATATGGGTTGGGTAAAAGTTTTGGACCGAACGGAAACCGGGAAACTCGTTTTTGACACAAAATCCGGCCAACAGCCCGTAACGTCGCATCTGGCCTGGAGCCTTTGCGACGTCGCGTATAACGTCGCACATAAATCAATAACGTCGCCTTAGCGACGTCGCACATAACGTCGCATTGAATTGCGAAGTCGCACATAGCGACGTCGCCTACTACTTCGCTAGAATCAACAACGTCGCGTATAGCGACATCATCCTTAACGTCGCATTAAATTGCGAAACGTCGCCTTTAGCGACGTCATGCTCAACGTCGCAATCCTTACCTGCGACGTCGCACCCAACGTCGCACAAACCAGAACCTCAAAAACACAGATTTTTACTAAGTGTCGAGACTCGAAATTTATCACTCAATTTTACCCAAATTCAGATCCCAGATGCATTTTTCGTCAAAGCAATATAGTAGAAATAAAAATTTTCCAAGCTGACCTGGCAGCTCGACCCCAGCCAGGGGCTCTGCCCCTTGGACCCCGCTACCAGGGGCGCTGCCCCCGGACCCCCGTACTTAGATTCCGTAACGGCTTCTAAAACACAATCAAAACACATTTTTCAAGTAAAACGCCACGAAATCAGAATAATAATAGTTGAGATTATTATTACAAATCCGTCACCAACGGGCCGTACGTATTTTCAAACATTCGAATCAATCAACCAAATGTAATTTGGACATTATAGTTGGACGAACAACTACAAGGTAGTCTTATGAGATACCTTCGCATATTATAACCATCGCGTGTCGTGGACACCCTCAGGTTACAAGTCTTTGGACTTCGATTCTCGACTAATCATTCTCAGTTTATTTTCATAAACTCAATGACTCAGGTGAGTCTCATAGCCCCTCTTTTTACTGTTTTACTCAGGGGTGTGATATATTGCTCATTTTAACATGTGAACGCAAGTACAAACATTTCATATACTACATGAGTTTTTCACAACTAATCGTTTAAAGTCCTCCGTCAGCATAGTTGTTAATACGTTGTAGCGTGAATATTAGTATATGGTACCATATAGGATTGACCCTCCTCGTTCGGGTTAGCAAGCACTAACCGGGTAAACGGACGTACTAATATTTGGGAAGACGAATGTTGATTAGGCATTCGTGGAGGCACCTCGCCCGAAATTCTCTATAGGGGACCCGGCCCTCGAGTTAAGCTCAACTATGTGCTCATGGCTGTATACACGATTACTATCATTTAATTGCTGGATGCAATTCATTATTTAAATCTTGCGGTTCATACTATATTACTTGATTTCAAACCTGTGAGCTCACCAGCTTTTAGCTGACCTTTTAGCATGTATCGCAGGTACCAAGCAATAGGATGTTTCTGCTTCAAGATTTTTAGCTCGAGTCAGCATACAGACGATTGAGATTTTCTTGCATTAGTATATTTTGTACAAGTACTTATGTACTGAAATCTCCTTTTATTTAAACTCGAGCTATGTAAAGCTTTAAATGTTGTAAACATTTCAATTATCAATATATTTTGTTAAAACGACGCATATAGAGTCGTTTACTATATATCTTTGTGCTTTGTTATTGATTAATCGAGCTTTCTCAAATCATTAAATTTGGGGGTGTTACACTTTTCAAAATAAAAATGGAGAAATTTTTCTGTAACTAAACGCGCCCTACCAAGATAATTAAGGAAAACTAGCAAAGCATAGAAACTCACAAATGAAATCTTATAAACTAGCCGGAAATTTTGAACTCGTCAAACACCACCGTCATCATCGGAACTTCAAACTTGATCTGTCGCACACACTCCACCGTCGGCAACCTGTAACTCCAATTTTCCGACTGTCGTCTTACTTGAAACTCGATCCGTCACATAACCTTCGGAGGAGATACAGTAAATAGACTATTTAAGTCACGATTAATGCCCAATTCTTTTATTTCGTGGACCTGCAAGTGGTGTTCGTCCTCAGACTTCGCGAAATTCCAGGTCTCCGAAGAGTAAAGACCGGTTCTGGAAAGTGATGAACTCGAACCTTAGATTCTGACATTATTGAACTCGAAACCTAGATTCCAGCGACCCACATTGAAGACGTGTTATGTGAATTTGAGTAATTTCGCCTTAATTGGCGCGACCAAATTTAAATGAAAATGAAGTTTAATTTAATACTTACGTTATCAAGAGATATATGGCGTCCATATTTATTTAGTTGTGGTTTAATGTCATATTGGAGGTTAACTTTTTTTAGGGTTTTTTTCTCTTAATTTGGAAGTTAGTTTTTTAATTTGGAGTTTTGATTGGGAGGAATGGATTTAGGGTTTGGTGGATTTTTGTAGAACATAGAAGACTTACTTGTCGCACCCCCAAATTCGGGTTGCGGAAGCGAATCGGGTCGGGGCGCGACTAATTACATATCAAGCACACAAGGTATAATGAACGACCACTATATGCGTCGTTTGAACTTGTATTGATAAAATCGAAGTTTACATCAAAGATATAGTTACATTAGCTCGGTTGAAATTGAGAGATTTAAGTACATAATTAATCTATACAAAATATAATAATGCAGCTAAATCTCTGATTGTTTGCATGCTGACTCGAGCTAATTGATCCTGATTGAGCAGTCCAACCTACTGCTGGTTACCTGTGATACATGCTAAAATGGGTCAGCGAAACGCTGGTGAGCTCACAGGTTTGTAAGTCAACACATATTTGTATGAACCGCAAGATTTATAATTGAATTTAAAATGCAATTAAGCAAAATAAAAGTTATACAGCCATGAGCACATAGTCTGAGCTTAACTTGAGTGTCAGGTCCAATTAAGGAAACCCAACTGAGGTGCCTCCTACGAGTGCCTAATCTACACTCGTCTTCCCAAATGCTAATACGTCCGTTTGACCAGTTAGTGCGTGCTAACCCGGACGAGGATCGTCAATCCTATATGATATCATATACTAACATTCACGCTACAAATGTATTACCAGACTATGCTATGGAGGGCTTTAGTGATTAGTTGAAAACAACTCATGTAGTATTTGTTTGATTTGTACTTGTGTTCAACATGTAAATAAAACGTGCAATGTAATCACACCCCTAATTGAAAAACAGTAAAATAGGGGCCATGAGAGTCACCTGAGCCTTGAGTGTTTATCGAAATAAACTTGAATTGATTATCTGTGAATTGATGTCCGAAGATTTGTAACCTGAGGGCGTCCAATACGCGCGATGGTTATTAATTGAATAGGTATCTTAAAAGACTACCTTTGTAGTTGTTCGTTCAACTATAATGTCCAAATTATCATGATTTGGTTGATTGACTTGTCCAAATTACTACGATTTGGTTGATTGACTTGAGTATTTGAAAGCGTGTACGGCCCGTTGGTGACTGTTTGTAATAGAAATCTTAATCTTATTATTTTGATTTTTGAAGTGTTATACAAGTTTGACACTTGGTGAAATGCATTTACAAACTTTAAGTGACGGGGGTCCGGGGGCAGCGCCCCTGGTTAGCGGGGTTCCAGGGGTGGCAACCCCTGGCGGGGTCCAAGGGGCTGGCCCCTGGTTGGGGTCGAGATGCCAAGTCAGCTCGAAAAATTTTTATTTCTACTAAATTGCTTTGGTGAAAAACGCATCTGGAATTGAATTTGGGTGAAATCAACTGATAAAATTTTAGGTCTCGGCACTTAGTATAAAAATGGTTTGACAACTTTCTGTTTTTGGCGACACTAGGCTAGTGTCGCTATAGGCGACACTAGTTAGGCGACACTAGGTGAGTTTCGCTATGGGCGGCACTTGTTAGGCGACACTTGGTGAGTGTCGCTAGATTTCTGATTTTCAATAATTTGGCGACACTTGATTAGTGTCGATATAGGCGACACTTCTAAATTTTGGCGTCACTAAGGGAGTGTCGCTAATATAAATCTGGTTAAGTATTGCAGCAACACTTAAGTAGTGTCGCTATAGGGGCGACACTTAGGCATAGCGACACTTAACTAGTGTCGCTAGCACTGTTTTTGGCACACTAGCGACACTTCCAACTGTTCGCCGGATTTTGAGCCGAAAACTAGTTTTCTGGCCACTTTTCGATCCAATACTTTTACCCAACCCATATTTGGACATTTTGAGTATGGTGAAACAATAAACGAACGAAAATATACCAAATCGAAAGGTTTCGAGATTTTGTCGGAAACTTACGCGGTGGCGAATCAAAATTCTGAAAAGATGAAGTTGTAGATCGTGATGTGGTGGTCCTTTTAATCCAAATGAGTGCGGTGATAGAAGGTCGTTTCGTGGTAGTAAATTGTGATTTTAGATGATGGTGGTGGTTTGGGGTTTGAAAGAGAGAGGGAGAGATAAAGAGAAGTGATGATGATGAAACGAGAAGAAGGTGGGGGAAACCCCATCTTTTGGCTGATTTTCGTGGGGCCCACCCTTGTGGGTGTGTCCCGAAATTTAGTCCCCCCCGTGTTTGCGCTCCGTACGATGTTCGTTTTCCCGATTGTTTAATTGTTTAATTAATTTAATACGCATTTAAATGTACATTTTAAAATGTGAATAATTGTCTAATATTTTCATTGGAGTATTTAGCCAAATACTTAATATTTGAGTTATATAATATAACTTAAATTGTTTCGTTTTGTTTGTGCGTTTACATTTTTTAATTGCGTAAATTTTATTTGTACGATATGAAATGGATACGAAATATTATAAAAATAATATTTTGGATATAATTGTGTTGTTAAATAATATTATATTATTTAATAAAATTGTTCACCAACATCCGTATTTAATTGAACCGAATTATATTCGATTTGGAACTTGTACGATTTAATCAAATCGCATACTTGTATATATTCAACAATATATATTATTTGATACACAAATTAGCCTAACACAGAACTAATTACATGTATTAAAACTTGATTAGGTACGAATTACTAGTCCTAATTTGGCGGGTGTCACATTACTAGTGATTGGAATAATTGTCTGAAATTTTGCCGCAAAGGTTGAAGAGGTGTATTTGTGGAACAAGAACAATATAATTAGTACAAAAACAATAGCTGTCCAAAGCAATTAATAATAATTTTTAATTCTTAAAAACAATTAAATGATGATGTGTCATGGAAATAGTGATGTGAATACTGATATTAACAAAATATAGGTGGGATGACTGGTTACCTATTGTCTAGGTTAACTTATACACACAATGGTCGATTTTAATGGTTTCGTACACACAATGATGGTCAAAATAGATTTGTACACGCTAAAGAAGTCAACACATAGTTGTATTCATTTACAGGCACTTAACGCTAAAATTAAAATAGACGACAATTCAATAACAATATATATTAAGATTATATAGGATTACTAAATAAGTAACACGATTTTTTAGTATGTTTGTAATAAAAAAGATAGCAAGAAAGAAATAAAAGTCATGTGTTCTCTACATTGCCCTATTATCTCTCTCTAAACTCTTCTATTGTTCTTCATATTCTTAATATATAGTAAAACAGTAATCTTATAATGTCTAATATAGATATTAGATGTTATACAACCTCCTCCCTCTTGTCAACCACCATTAACCACCTCCATCAACCATGTTCTTACATGTCTTCTATAGATCTGCCTAATTCCCCCCTCACTTAGTCCAAACAGTTTTTTTTAGCTATAACCAAACATTGTCTCATACAACAATATACTCTCTTCGTCCCAAAATAATTGTCTCATTACAAAATGGACACTTATTTTGAGACAACTCAAAATAATAAGTGTGACATCCGGCACTTAAGGGTAGTTAATTACCCTAACTAGAAACAACATTACGTGTATTTAGTTTTAGATTAGGCTAAATACTTGTTACTACTTGTATATATGTATATATATATATGTATAGACACTTACGTGATTAGTTGTAATTACGCGAAACGACCGGACGGAGTCCGACATTTATACGACGTTGGTGAAAACTTTTTCATAAATAACGTAAACGTATTTTATGATTTAAATAGTAGTTATTTACATTATATTATTATTTCTTATAATAATACGCGAAAAACTTAGACGTTTTACTTAAAACGTAACAAACGCAACGAAAATGCGCGAATCGAATTCGGCAACTAAACGAAAGTCGATAAATATTCCGATAACCCAAAATAAAGTATTTTAATAACACTTCAATGGAAAAATATCCCAAATATATCGTTAATTAAAACAATGCAAATAACCTCTTGGCGATTTAACATTTTAACGAAAATAACGAGTAAACAAACACTGTACGTAACACAGACTGAAACTAAGAATTAAATCACACACCCAATGTAACAACCGGCAAATTAGGACTAGAATTAGTGCCTAATTCTTTGTTAATACATGTAATTAGTTCTGTGTTAGGCTAATTTATGTATCGGATTATATATTGGTAAATATATACAACTTTGCGATTTGGTTTAAATCGTACGCGACTTAAATAGAATGAAATTCTATTCGATTAACACGGACGTTGGTGAACAAATGTTTATAAACTAAAATGACGCAATTAAGACCAAAATACTATTTTATAATAACGGATAGTTATCTCGTATCACTCGATTAAAGTTACACGATTTAAAAACAAAAGTATCCAAACGTATTTAAACTAAATTATATTTCAAACAATTAAAGATTTAAAGAAATAATTTAAGTAAATTATTTAGTAACCTTCGTATTTTAAAAGAATAATTTACGTGTAAAAATAAATAATTTAACGTGAAACGACGGAGAACACGAACACCGCATGGAGCGCGAGGACGGAAACTGAAAAAGGGAGGTTAAAACCCCCCCACCACCTTTCTCTTTTTCATTTTCCACTTATCTATTCTCTCTCCCTTTCTCTTTCTCTCTAATCACCAACCATACCACCACCACCAAAATCACAAATTACTACCATTAAACGCACCCGAATCTACTTGACCATTTGGAAGAAAACGTTCACCATCACACGATCTACAACTTCACCTTTCCGGATTTTCATTTCGGCATTTTGTAAGTTTCCGACAAATCCCGACATTTCTCGTTTTTGGTCATTTTTACTAGTTTATGGTTTAAATAGGCTTAATATGTTCATATGAGGGTTGGGTAAAAGAATCGGACCCAACGGAAACCGGGAAACTCGTTTTCGACTAAATTTCCGGCCATCAGACCGCAACGTCGCACCTGGCCAGGGCCTCTGCGACGTCGCGACCTACGTCGCACAAAAATCTCAACGTCGCACTAGCGACGCAGCCCATTACGTCGCATTAACTTGCGGATGTCGTACGTAGCGACGTAGACTTTAACGTCGCAAACCGAACTAACGTCGCACTTAGCGACGCAACACCCTACGTCGCATTGAATTGCGAAGGTCGCATAATGCGACGCACACGCCCACGTCGCACCTTACGTTGCTTGCGACGTCGCACCCAACGTCGCATAAAACAGAACCCTGAAAACTCACATTTTTACTAAGTGTCGGAACCAGAATTTTACCACCTAATTTTACTCCAAATTCAGATTTCGGATGCGTTTTCACTAAAGGAAAGTAGTAGGAATAAAAATTTTCCAAGCTGACTTGGCAGCTCGACTCCAACCAGGGGCTCTGCCCCTTGGACCCCGCTACCAGGGGCGCTGCCCCCGGACCCCCGTGTTTAGATGTCGTAAATACTTTTCACACTAAGTGTCAAACACTTACGAATAACGAAATTTGATTAAACGATACATATAACGATAACACCTTGGATTATTAATGCAAACCGTCACCAACGGGCCAACCATGTTTTCTTAGAACAAACGATAACGAAACAACATTGGACATAACGAGTTGTGTAGACAACTAGACTAGATGGTCTTGCGAGACATCTACTTACTTGACTTTATATGTTTAGGCATTTAAAGGTTACGGGTTTGGAGAACCTACTCACTACTTACTGATTACCACCGCTTACTACTCGACTCAGGTGAGTCTTACGACCCCACTTTTACTGTTTTATCTTATTGGGGGAGATACATGCTACTTATTTTTCCTGAACACAAGTACTAAACTGATTTCTATGCCAAACGGAATTGCATGAGTTAATTACTATTTACTGAAGTCTCTCCATCATATATCGTTAGTTATGGACTTAAGCGCGAACAGTAGTTAATGGATCCATTAGGGAAATGACCCTCCCCGCCCGGGGTAGTAGCGCTACCACGTACTGATTTACACGTAGAAACGGGTGACTATTATTTCGTTACTTACGCTTGCTCAGTTTCGAGCATGTCGCGGGAGCAACACTTATTATGAACGGGTTAAGCTTTGATTATGAGCCTCATGGCAACGGTATAACTTAATTACTTTACTTTTGCGAGATTTGCAAATACTTGATATACGCTTGCGGGCACTACTGATGAAATCTTGTGTTCAAACTGATTATTTACTGATAAACCTGTGAGATTCACCAACCTTTTTGGTTGACCCTTTTTAGCATGTATTCTCAGGTACACTTACGGAGTAGGATCATTCCAGGATTACTAGCTAGAGTCGCATGATTTCCAAACTGCATTTAACGGAGATTCTTTTGCATTATCTTTTGTAGCTATGGTTATGTAATAGAATCTCCCGCCACATACGCGGACTCTAGGCTTATATTCTTTTGTAAAGAAAACTATATGTTTTCAAACGATTTAAATTATGAAATGTAACTATTTTACAAACGTCTCATTTAGAGGTCGTTTGCTGTATATCTTGTGCTTTGTATATTGATTAGTAACACCCAAAGTATGCTTCCGCAAATCACTAAATTTGGGGGTGTTACAGATTGGTATCAGAGCCTAAGGTTATAGTGAACTAGGTTGCATTTAGTGGGCCTAGACTATGACCATTAGGCAGCATTTCCTTACTAGGCATGATTAGTTCAGGAATTACATCATACGACTTTAATTTAACATAGCCTGATCAACTATGTACAATTAAGGAAAGATGATGTGAGGTCTGAAATGGTTATGTTAAACAGGAATGCGTTAGTTGACTCTGACCACGAGAGAACCGGACCATTACTTGATATGTGCTAGACACTAGGCTGGATATTATATACTTATATATAGTAGCCTCGTCTTACTTACACTCTGCCACAGGAATGGCAAACACACCACCTAATCCGTCACACTCTCACCCACATGGGTCACGAAACCCACGAGTAGCCAGGAGGAATACAAGGTCACCTCGAACCAGCCCCTATCCTGTTCATAACTTTCAGAACTCGGCACATCTCACGGTGCCAGTGTTGACCACCCAACTCCACCGTCAGGAACAAAGGCTCGAACACCTCGAACGGGAACAACACCGAATGACCTACCTGCTTCGCCAGGCGCTGGATCACATATCCCAACTCCAGCAAGAACAAGAGGATACAAACCTCTCTGTAAGCATAATTCAGGATTCAATGGCCGCTGAATTAGGTGCGGATGAACTCGTAAGAAACCGACTAGAGGACTGTGAACAGCGTTCACAAGAGACTGAGGATCACTCTCGAGCACTAGTACAACGATTGGCCTTGTCGAAGACAACGCCAGACAAGCCAACAGACTAGCAGCAACCGTAGACCGCCTTGTCGCACTGATGGAGCAGATTAACTTACATCAAGATTAGATCAGTCTGAAATTTGTAACCAGTTAACTATCTAATTAGAACCTATGTAATTCAACCGGATGTAACAATTCCCGGTACTTTTGTATTACCACTACTCCGTAATCTTTTGGAGAACCCGTACTTTGTATCCAACTTTTATCTAATGGAATGTGATTATCACCTCATGCTGTTATTGTGTATCTCATTATATACACTTGTGATATATCATAAATTTCAAGAAAATATCTTATTCCGCTTTCCTTGTGCTTTTCTTGATCAGCAGCATGCCTCCTCGTCGACAGATCACCCTCACTGAGGCCGAAGTTGCGGGTCTGATTGCCCGCAGTGTGGCCCAAGCTCTAGCTACCCGTACCTCAACTCCTGGTAACGAAGACACCGCTAACAATGGACCACAACCGAAGCCCTGCTCATATAAGGACTTCCAAAACTGCAAACCGCTAAACTTTGCAGGTACTGAGGGAGCGATCGGTCTAATACGCTGGATCGCGAAAGTTGAATATGTATTTCTTATCTGCAACTGTAAGGAGGGGGACAAGGTTAAGTTCTCCGTTAGTACTTTTACTGACACCGCACTCACTTGGTGGAACACCTATGCCCAAACCGTGGGTGTTGCTAATGCTTACAAACTCCCGTGGGAGGAGTTGAAGGAGATGTTGAGGGGCGAGTATTGCCCCAGGGATGAATTGAAACAATTGGAGTTGGAATTCTGGAACCACAAGATGCAAGGTGATGATATCACCGGTTACACCAACCGTTTCCACCAACTGGCACTTCTGTGCCCAACCATGGTCTATCCTGAGTACAAGAGGATCGAGAAATACGTTGATGGACTGCCCGAGAAACTCCAGGACCTGGTGACTTCATCCAAACCAGGTACTATCCAGAACGCCATCCGTATGGCCCATGAACTTACGGCGAACGCTGTCCGCCGTAACACCACCTCAACCCCACCTGCAAGCAACAAACGAAAGTGGGAAGGAAACCCCAACTCATCTAACCAAATCACCAACCGAAGACCCGAGCCTATTAGGGCTTATTCATCTGGCTCTTCAGAAAAGAGAGGGTACAGTGGAAGCAAGCCCTACTGTCCCAAATGCAATCGTCACCACGACGGTTCCTGCCCTTGTACAAACTGCAAACGTTTTGGGCATCTGGCCAAGGATTGTCGAAACACCAGTGCCCCGAAGACTTGTTATGGGTGCGGAAGTCCTGGGCATTTTCAGAATAATTGCCCTAAGCAGAAAAACAACAACAACAACAACAACAACAACAACAACAACAACAACAACAACAACAAGCGGAGCAACAACTCTGCTCACAGCAGAGCATTTGTCATCAAAGCTGGGGAAGCTAGGGAAGACCCGAATGTTGTAACGGGTACGTTTCTTCTCAACGATCTTACTGCTTCAGTATTATTTGATACCGGTGCTGATAAAAGTTTCATATCTGATGAGTTTTGCCCACTACTTGATATCACCCCCGCGGCCTTAGACGTTAAGTACACCGTAGAACTTGCAAATGGTAAACTCATAGAAACCGATAGTGTGATACCTAATTGCACTTTAAACTTAGCCGACGAAATCTTCTCAATCGATCTAATGCCTGTTGAACTGGGAAGTTTTGATGTCATCGTGGGTATGGACTGGTTGTCCAAGAACCGGGCCGAAATTGTTTGCCATGATAAAATCGTCCGAATTCCTCTCGCCGCCGGTAGTACCTTGGTCATACAGGGGGAGACCGGTGGGTCGAGACTAAACTTAATCTCCTGTTTAAAAACCCGAAAGTTTCTGAGAAAGGGTTACCCAGCAATCCTCGCGCACATCACGGAGAAAAAGTCGGAGGAGAAGCGACTTGAAGATGTGCCAATCGTTAGAGATTTTCCCAAAGTCTTTCCAGAAGAACTGCCTGGTTTACCTCCACTTAGACATGTCGAGTTCTCGATTGATCTCGTGCCGGGTGCCGCACCGGTGGCCCGAGCACCGTACCGCCTAGCCCCATCTGAACTTCAGGAGTTGTCTACTCAGTTACAGGAACTCCTGGATAGAGGATTCATCAGACCGAGTTCTTCACCTTGGGGAGCTCCAGTCTTGTTTTTCAAAAAGAAAGATGGTTCATTTCGAATGTGTATTGATTACCGAGAGTTGAACAAGCTAACCGTCAAGAACCGATACCCACTCCCTCGAATCGATGATCTGTTCGATCAACTCCAAGGATCTAGCTGTTATTCAAAGATTGATCTTCGATCAGGTTATCATCAGTTGCGTGTTCGCGATGCTGACATCCCAAAAACCGCATTCAGAACCCGTTACGGGCACTATGAATTCCAAGTAATGCCCTTTGGCCTAACCAACGCACCGGCTGTATTCATGGACCTTATGAATCGGGTGTGCAAACCTTACCTCGACAAGTTTGTCATTGTTTTTATCGATGACATCCTTATCTATTCGTGAAACGAACATGAACACGCACAACATCTCAGAACCATCCTAGAACTACTTAGACACGAGGAGCTTTACGCCAAATTTTCTAAGTGTGAGTTCTGGATAAACACCGTTCAATTCCTTGGACACGTTATCGATAGTCAGGGAATTCATGTAGACCCGTCAAAAATTGAGGCAATTAAGAACTGGAAAGCGCCAACCACTCCAACCGAGGTACGCCAATTCTTGGGATTGGCCGGTTACTACCGCCGTTTCATCGAAAACTTTTCAAAAATTGCCAAACCCCTCACGGAGCTGACTCAGAAGGAAAAGAAATTCGATTGGACTGATAAACAAGAGTCGGCCTTTCAGCTGTTGAAATTCAAGCTTTGCAGTGCACCCATCCTATCTCTACCCGAAGGCACCGATGACTTCGTGGTATACTGCGATGCTTCTCACCAAGGTCTCGGTTGCGTGCTGATGCAACGAGACAAGGTCATTGCTTACGCCTCCCGGCAACTTAAAGTTCACGAGAAAAACTACACAACTCACAACCTCGAGCTAGGGGCCGTGGTATTCGCCTTAAAAATCTGGAGACATTATCTTTATGGTACCCGCAGCACTGTATTCACCGACCACAAAAGTCTCCAACACATTTTCAATCAGAAAGATCTTAACATGAGGCAACGTAGATGGGTTGAATTACTCACCGATTACGACTGTGAGATCAAATATCATCCGGGCAAAGCAAACGTTGTTGCTGATGCTCTCAGTCGTAAGGAACGAACAAAACCACTCCAAGTCCGGGCACTCAGTATTACCATTCATAACGATCTCACCGCCCAAATTCACATTGCCCAACTCGAAGCCCTGAAACCCGATAACTTCAAGAACGAGGCCTTGCGAGGCATGGATAAACAATTCGAGACCAGACCCAACGGAGTTAGGTACTTCTCTAACCGAATCTGGTTACCTAGTTTCGGGAACTTTCGGGACTTGGTGATGGATGAAGCTCACAAGTCCAAGTATTCTATCCACCCGGGATCCGACAAAATGTATCACGGCATCAAGGAGTTTTACTGGTGGCCAAATATGAAAGCTGACATTGCTTTGTACGTCAGCAAATGCTTAACTTGTTCCAAGGTCAAGGCCGAGCACCAAAGACCTTCCGGATTGCTCCAACAACCTGAAATTCCTCAATGGAAATGGGAACAAATTACCATGGATTTCATAACCAAACTACCTAAATCGGCGAGCGGTTGCGATACCATTTGGGTGATCGTCGATCGTCTCACCAAATCGGCTCATTTCTTGGCAATCAGAGAAACCGACAAAATGGAACGCCTTACACAAATTTACATCAAAGATATCGTTTGCCAACATGGTGTCCCTATCTCGATTATCTCTGACAGGGATGCTCGATTCACATCTCGCTTCTGGCAATCACTTCAAAAATCACTGGGTACCCGTCTCGATATGAGTACCGCGTACCATCCTCAGACCGATAGCCAGAGCGAACGAACTATTCAGACACTGGAAGACATGCTACGAGCCTGCGTAGTTGATTCCGGCACAAATTGGGAAAGACATCTACCGTTGTGCGAGTTTTCGTACAACAACAGCTATCACGCCAGCATTAAAGCTGCACCTTTTGAGGCACTGTACGGTCGTAAGTGCCGATCACCGATCTGTTGGACTGAAGTGGGAGATAGTCAACTCATTGGTCCTGAACTCATACATGAAACCACAGAGAAAATAGTTGAAATCCAAAATCGACTCAAAGCCGCGCGTGATCGTCAGAAAAGCTATGCTGACGTGAGACGCAAGCCACTCGAGTTCCAAGTTGGGGATCGAGTACTCTTAAAAGTATCGCCTTGGAAAGGCGTAATCCGATTCGGCAAACGCGGAAAATTAAACCCCAGATACATTGGGCCTTTTGAGATCCTCGAGAGGATAGGTTCAGTGGCATATCGACTGCAGCTGCCCTCTGAACTCAGCAGCGTGCACCCTACCTTTCACATTTCTAACTTAAAGAAATGTCTGTCTGACGAGACACTTATTATCCCACTTGACGAGATTCGCATCGATGACAAACTTCATTTCGTTGAGGAACCCGTCAAAATTATGGACCGTGAGGTCAAACAACTGAAACAGAGTGGTATTCCCATCGTCAAAGTCAGGTGGAATTCTAGACGTGGTCCTGAATTCACTTGGGAACGGGAAGACCAAATGCGACTTAAGCATCCTAAATTGTTCACTGATTCTACCCTGAACGCGACTTCAACTTAAATTTTGGGACGAAATTCTTTTAACAGGGGGAGAATGTAACAACCGGCAAATTAGGACTAGAATTAGTGCCTAATTCTTTGTTAATACATGTAATTAGTTCTGTGTTAGGCTAATTTATGTATCGGATTATATATTAGTAAATATATACAACTTTGCGATTTGGTTTAAATCGTACGCGACTTAAATAGAATGAAATTCTATTCGATTAACACGGACGTTGGTGAACAAATGTTTATAAACTAAAATGACGCAATTAAGACCAAAATACTATTTTATAATAACGGATAGTTATCTCGTATCACTCGATTAAAGTTACACGATTTAAAAACAAAAGTATCCAAACGTATTTAAACTAAATTATATTTCAAACAATTAAAGATTTAAAGAAATAATCTAAGTAAATTATTTAGTAACCTTCGTATTTTAAAAGAATAATTTACGTGTAAAAATAAATAATTTAACGTGAAACGACGGAGAACACGAACACCGCATGGAGCGCGAGGACGGAAACTGAAAAAGGGAGGTTAAAACCCCCCACCACCTTTCTCTTTTTCATTTTCCACTTATCTATTCTCTCTCCCTTTCTCTTTCTCTCTAATCACCAACCATACCACCACCACCAAAATCACAAATTACTACCATTAAACGCACCCGAATCTACTCGACCATTTGGAAGAAAACGTTCACCATCACACGATCTACAACTTCACCTTTCCGGATTTTCATTTCGGCATTTTGTAAGTTTCCGACAAATCCCGACATTTCTCGTTTTTGGTCATTTTTACTAGTTTATGGTTTAAATAGGCTTAATATGTTCATATGAGGGTTGGGTAAAAGAATCGGACCCAACGGAAACCGGGAAACTCGTTTTCGACTAAATTTCCGGCCATCAGACCGCAACGTCGCACCTGGCCAGGGCCTCTGCGACGTCGCGACCTACGTCGCACAAAAATCTCAACGTCGCACTAGCGACGCAGCCCATTACGTCGCATTAACTTGCGGATGTCGTACGTAGCGACGTAGACTTTAACGTCGCAAACCGAACTAACGTCGCACTTAGCGACGCAACACCCTACGTCGCATTGAATTGCGAAGGTCGCATAATGCGACGCACACGCCCACGTCGCACCATACGTCGCTTGCGACGTCGCACCCAACGTCGCATAAAACAGAACCCTGAAAACTCACATTTTTACTAAGTGCCAGAACCAGAATTTTACCACGTAATTTTACTCCAAATTCAGATTTCGGATGCGTTTTCACTAAAGGAAAGTAGTAGGAATAAAAATTTTCCAAGCTGACTTGGCATCTCGACCCCAACCAGGGGCTCTGCCCCTTGGACCCCGCTACCAGGGGCGCTGCCCCCGGACCCCCATGTTTAGATGTCGTAAATACTTTTCACACTAAGTGTCAAACACTTACGAATAACGAAATTTGATTCAACGATACATATAACGATAACACCTTGGATTATTAATGCAAACCGTCACCAACGGGCCAACCATGTTTTCTTAGAACAAACGATAACGAAACAACATTGGACATAACGAGTTGTGTAGACAACTAGACTAGATGGTCTTGCGAGACATCTACTTACTTGACTTTATATGTTTAGGCATTTAAAGGTTACGGGTTTGGAGAACCTACTCACTACTTACTGATTACCACCGCTTACTACTCGACTCAGGTGAGTCTTACGACCCCACTTTTACTGTTTTATCTTATTGGGGGAGATACATGCTACTTATTTTTCATGAACACAAGTACTAAACTGATTTCTATGCCAAACGGAATTGCATGAGTTAATTACTATTTACTGAAGTCTCTCCATCATATATCGTTAGTTATGGACTTAAGCGCGAACAGTAGTTAATGGATCCATTAGGGAAATGACCCTCCCCGCCCGGGGTAGTAGCGCTACCACGTACTGATTTACACGTAGAAACGGGTGACTATTATTTCGTTACTTACGCTTGCTCAGTTTCGAGCATGTCGCGGGAGCAACACTTATTATGAACGGGTTAAGCTTTGATTATGAGCCTCATGGCAACGGTATAACTTAATTACTTTACTTTTGCGAGATTTGCAAATACTTGATATACGCTTGCGGGCACTACTGATGAAATCATGTGTTCAAACTGATTATTTACTGATAAACCTGTGAGATTCACCAACCTTTTTGGTTGACCCTTTTTAGCATGTATTCTCAGGTACACTTACGGAGTAGGATCATTCCAGGATTACTAGCTAGAGTCGCATGATTTCCAAACTGCATTTAACGGAGATTCTTTGGCATTATCTTTTGTAGCTATGGTTATGTAATAGAATCTCCCGCCACATACGCGGACTCTAGGCTTATATTCTTTTGTAAAGAAAACTATATGTTTTCAAACGATTTAAATTATGAAATGTAACTATTTTACAAACGTCTCATTTAGAGGTCGTTTGCTGTATATCTTGTGCTTTGTATATTGATTAGTAACACCCAAAGTATGCTTCCGCAAATCACTAAATTTGGGGGTGTTACACCCACCTAGTGGGCCCCCCCAAAAAAACCTGCCCCAAGAGCCACCTCCCCCTCCTCCGATCCCTTTTCATGCAATTTACTCTTTCTTTGCAACCATACACCTCACATGCACACTTCTCTTTCCCATACACTTTCTCATTCCTTTCAAAATCTCTCTAATCACTCTCTTTCTCTCTCAATTTTCTGAGACTTCTCAGCCCTCAAAACCACCATAATCCACCACTAGAACCACCATAAACTACCAACAACCACCACCAAAATCCTCCATCATTTTGTAAGGTTCCTCAAGAAAAGCAAGACTTCAAGTAACTCTCATTACATTTCTGCCATCAAATCCTCATTAACACCTTTGTAAGGACATATTCTTCATCATAATACTTGAATAACATGTATATAAGTTCACTCAAAAGAATCATATCCAAAAACTTAGTTAAAATTATTTTTCATCATAAAAAACTCTTAAAAATACTACATGCACTTTCTGTTCAGATTTTACACGAATTTCTCTTGGGTGTTTCTCACTCAATACTTAATGAAAATGAACGATTTAAGAGTCTAAATTTAATTTTAAGATGTTAGCTTTCCATTCCAAGTGGTCTCATAACTTTTGGAGTCCGTTTAGTACTTGAAATAAATTTTATGAAAACGTATAGACAATCTGCCCAGAAAAGTCAGAAATTATCTCTTAGGATTTTGATCATAACTGAAGCTACACATCACTAAATGACTTGAAACCTCCGCCAAAATCTAACAAAATATGTTAGGTACAAAAGTCATTTGAATGACTTTTCCTGAAAATGTGTAGATTTTGCTCAGTAATTATAACTTCTTGCATGTGTCTAGATTGTTCAACTTTTGGACCTCAGAGGACAAACGTAATTTTTAAAAATACTTAGACTTTCTTAAAATAGTCTATAAAAATTACTGGAAGTAGTTAAGACCTTGGGGATCATCTGTGATTTTTCTTGGATTTTATTATGGACTTATGAGTTTTGAAATCGAACCGACAAAAACGTATAATTTCTGCCGAAAACGAAACCAGGACTGTTTTGGTGCGAAATAAAAACTGACACTTTTCGAACATGATACAAGTGATGAAACTGAATATTTATGACTTTTAAACATATCTAAGGTTTGGGAAGAAGTTTCGGGTCAAACCGAGTAGGTTTGGCCAAGCCAACAAAAATGAGGCTCGGTTTCTAAAAAAAAAACGTTGACCAAACTATTTTTGGCTAAAATTGTAACTAAATGGGTTTGGGTAACTTACCTTGAGACTTGGACCAAAAACGAAACTTATAACTAATGCGAGCAAGAACGACACTTAAAAACACCTTGTCGCCAAGTATTGAATTCATGTAACAACTAAACTATATACATAACTACTCGTACACGCAATACATATACTTTTATAAGTATACAACAAAAAAAACTTAATAATGATGTCTTTTGAGAATTATTATTATTACAAACTTTCACCAACGGGTCGTACACATTTTTGAAAAACAAACTTACTTGCACATACTAGTTGAGTGAACAACTAGCGTAGGTGGACATTAACCCTCCACCTACACAACTAGCTTAGGTGGACATTAACCCTCCACTTACACACATGATATATATATATATATATATATATATATATATATATATATATATATATATATATAAGTGGACATTGACACCCCACTTACATACAACCTTATGCGTTTAGGGCGCTAGAAGTTTGCATTCGGGACACGAACACCCGCTACTTGCTATTACTTGCTTATTTGCTTACTTGCTAACTCAGGTGAGTTTCATAGCCCCTTTTTACTTATCTTTAACTGTTTTGGAGTGAGAATACATGAACTGATTTTATGAACACAAATACTTTAAACCCTTATAGTGATTGCATGAGTAACTTACCAAACACTAAAGGCCTCTCAATATCATGTTTTGTTAATTAATTGTTTACTATGAGTATACTGAATTAGACATTTGCTAGAGGCATCAACCTCCGTGTTAAACTTTGAACTATAAATGCATGACATTAGTATACATTATGTGGGCATTCGTGCTACTTCCGGGCATTCGTGCTACTTTCGGGCATTCGTTGCTACTTCCGGGCATTCGTTGCTACTTCCGGGCATTCGTGCTACTTTCGGGCATTCGTTGCTACTTCTGGGCACTCGTGCTACTTCCGGGCATTCGTTGCTACTTCCGGGCATTCGTGCAACTTCCGAAAAACTTATGTTCACACTACATATATTTATAACATACTATACTTTAGAAACTGTGTTTTTCTAACAAACGATATTTTTAGATTAACTTTACAATTTTCTAACGAAACTTATTACTTGATCATGATATGACCACTTTTTGACTTGTATGTCAACGAATTACAAACAACTAATTGTCCACTTTGAACAACAACATAGTCATATTTGACAACTATTTGAACAAACTATTTGACAACTATTTGACAAACTATTCGAATAACTATTCGGTCGCATTTGACATCTATATGATTTTAACCACGATTTCATATTACGATTTTAACTATGAAAACCTATGAGCTCACCAACATTATGTTGACCCATTTTAGCGTATATTCTGAGGTTCACGGACGCAGTAGGACTACCCATAGGAAACAACATACTAGAGGTCGTTCGATGTAACTTTATGTGACGATCTGGATTTGTCGCGTCCCGACCCCTTGCTTCCGCTGCAACACTTGAATTTGTGGGTGCGACAATAAGTGAAATACTTATTTGGGACGGAGGGAATATATTATAATATTGCACTAATAAAACAATCTTAATCTTAAAAACTATAATAATACTAATAAATACTACGTAAAACAATATATGTTGTTAGCACATAAAATAGATGTAAGGTAACCAAATTAAAAACCAAGAATATATACATGTTGCCAACAAATAAAATAGATGTAAGGTCACTAAATAAAAAGATAATATTTAAATACGTCCAAAATTAGGAGTGAGAGTTGCATGATTCAAATTGAGGGGTATATTGGGGATTTCCCATATCCCCTTTGCTAAGTTTAAGTCAAAAATGTGTAAATGATTAATAAGGGGTAAAGATTTATTACTTGTTTGGTCAAAGTTTTATATGGAGTTCTATGACTAGATTGATGTTAACAATTTATTATTTGCCCACGCTTCGCGACGGGTGAAAATTATTTCTTAGATTATGTTGCATTTATATAATTTAGGTCCGTTTTAATATTTTTCAATCTATATGACTAACCCTTTAAAAGAATAATATTACTGATGTTAACTACACCTATCTATCTATACTACTAAAGGGGAGTTTGGCTGACATCATAAAGCTGACTTGGCGAGTCATGGGGTAGCTTCTCATGCTTACGTATCACTCTATGGTTAAAAGGATGATGTCATCAAGATACACCCTTTTTTTATGCCAAAAAACACAATTACTTTTTAAGTCGGTTAATTAGTAATTATATATAAATTTGGTTTGTTATGTCCTAAGCACCGACCTGCGTTAGTATTGATAGATGGGCAAAACAATTTTATTGGTTGTGCGTTGCACGCCATCTCTCCTCTCCGTTGCTGGGTGGGAATATGATTATTTGTTTTATAATGTATTAAAAATAATTATTTAAATCAACCTAAAAAGTAACAATAAACTGTTCATATTCTTACTATTTGGTTACACCCCCACTGTCATCGGAAATATGCATTTGCTGTAAAAACGTACTTTCATCAACCCACTTAATTAATCCCTGTACAAGTGTCACTCGGTAAATCATTTCAATTTTTACAAGATTTTACAATATTTACCAATTAATTAAATATTGATAGCATGCCTCTTCAAAAGCTCAGATTAAAGGTTTTGCATTAACTGATGTATATATATATATATTAGTCATTAACTTTCAATGCTCACTAAACACACAAAAACCTTTTATTACTCCTAACACAAGTTTTCTCTCCCTTTTTTTCATTAATTATCTGCGAAAAAATTAATCTGGAAATGGATGACAATTCTTTTATGCGGTTGGTGATGATGGACCATGTTTTTACTAAGATGAGCAATGAAGTAAGACGAAAATGTCAAGCTGAAAGTATGCTCAAAGAGATTCGTTCCATGTATGACAAACTAAACTTTTCTGTTCCTCATGTTAAAAAATTATCACACGGCAAGGCCAAGATTCATTGTGTTGGTTCCATCCACGATCAAAATATGTTGGAGGCGGATTATGAAGAAGTTTTGAACGTAGTTGTTGACTCACTTGATAAGAGCATCACAGAGAAGGATTCGTTCATCATCAAGCTTGCTAAATGTTAATGTATTTGCCATTTCTAATGTTTTTACTTCTAGTCCTTATATTACAGGACATATTTTGGATGATTGTGTATGTTTTATAAATATTATGTCATTAGGAGTTTTTGTTTTATATATATTTTATGGAAAGTTTGTGATGTGTCTGCTGTTGTTGATTTGTTACATCATACAAAAAGATTCACGAATTGCCTTATCACTTATCAGTAAGCATTTATACAAAATTAAGATAATGGTCAACGAAAAGTTATCTTTGTTTGTTTAACCTTTTTCGTATATCTTAAATGGAAATAAAATAATTAAGAGTCCCGTAATTCACTATTGTTTAGTGAATTGGAATCGCAAGTGTAAAGTTTAATTGTAGAAGGGGGAGTTGAATACAATTTAAAACTATTTTAGATTTTAGCTTTAGTTAATTGATGAGTTTTAAATTGATTAACAGAAACAGAGTATAAATAATAATAACAGAGTATAGCAGATTATAGATATGACAATATCAAAGTAACAAAGTAATGATAGCTAAAATGATGAATTATATTGATCATACAATTGACAAGTGTTGAATGCGGAATGGATTAACCAAAGTTAATCTAATTCAAACACTTAGCTAATCAATTACAAATGAGATGAACAGCAGTGGACAAACACGTTGACTGTTCACTCGCTGGATCGTTAATACGTACTCTTAGACAAACTGATCACTGACATACAAGTGATAAGTACGATTGAACGACTAGCCTCTACAGTACAAAACACTGAACTATTTATACTACAAGAGTTCCTAAAATATCGCCTATAAAATAGGATCTTGGAATGACACGTGTCGCTACTTGATTGGCTTGATCTCTGATGAACCGACATTCTGCGGGTCCCAATTCTGTTACCGCAAATATCTCGTTACCTTAAAACCAATCATTTGCTGCCACGTAGTCTTTCGGACATACTTCAAGTTGGAACACTCTTGCTGATGTATAGATAAGTACAGTACTTTCTGTACTTGATGATTGAGTGGCTTTATTGAATAGTCCCTGAAGATGCAGTAATCCTCCTCACTCACTGCGAGCTAGCATGCTCTTGTAGAATGACTTGAACTAGAGATCTTCAGTGACTAGATGTTATTCTGGCAGTGACTTTTGCCTTTATTGATTAGAAGTAAAACTCTCGCTGACGTTGATCAGCGACACACCTAGTTGAGCTTTAATCTTCCTCAGCATATCAAGCAGAATGAATGATGCTCAGCGAAACCTATCATCAGCAACAGCAGCTTCGATACAATCCATTTCTTCATCGAGTAGTGAACAGTTGAGTTGGTTAGCGACCAGTGACTTCATCATGGTCAGCGACCAGTGACTCAACAATCTCCCCCTAAATGATTGTGATTGAAGCTCCCTAGACAAACTAGTTGCTGAGAAAAGTTTATAGTCAGTGTTTAAGATTTTAAACATTCAGTGACTTACACTTTGATCCATTCATTTTTCTTTTTGGATTCTTTTGATATGATCTGAGTTTTGCACTTTGGTTTTCTCAAAAGAAAAATTAGATTTCATTGAACTGTAAACATAAAGTAATTTTAGTTACAATAAACCTAATCTATTACAAGCTTCAATTTAAGCAGCCCTAAACTTCTTCTTCTTTTACGATGCCCAGTTCATTCTGCAATTCATATTTTTCACTGGATGGCAGGTATCTGTACTGTCTAGCAAGCCCTTCTTCTAGATATGCCTTTCTCATCACTGAATCTTTAGGAAGCACACTGACAATTCTGATGAGATGTACAAGTTGCTCATGGTCTATCTTTTCAAGTTCTGATTCTCTTTGGAAACACAACTTTCCATTGAAGTCTCTGTAGACAATTCCTTTCTCTCCTTCAGTAACCTCAGTGCCTTCAATTCTTGGCACTCCATCAGGAATGGATAGATTTAGATTTCTGGTATTTGGAACTCTGATGATTCTGTGGGTACCTGACCTATATCTTGGACTTGGTGGCTGGACTATCTCTTCACCAAATATGATAGTGTCTTCTGGTCTCAGTAGCTGCAGATCCACCATTTTCTTAAACAGCCTGTCAATCTCAGTCAAGACTTCTTCTTTTGCAGCACTTGAGGAGTGACTGATAGCAAGTCTGATTTCATTCCATTCTTCTCTATGTAATTTGCAGACTTGATCGAGATTAATTGCTTGAGTCTCCATTCCTCTGTGGATAAGTAGCTGAGCTTGAGAATTGTTCTTAAGCTTTTTTAAGTTGACTTTGGTGATAGGAGCAGGATTTGATCTTCCAGTCATTCTGACAGCATATTTCTTCCTGTCAATTTCATCCAACATTTTATCTACTGTTGTCTTTGCTCCCCCTTTCTTTTTCAACCTGCTGCCCTTTTTATCTGCACAAAGCTCTTGTTGAAGATCAGATTCTTCAACATCTTGAAGGAGTTTAGACAGCCTAAAATCTTCATCTTCTTGCTGTTTCTTTAAGAAGATTTCTCTTTCTCTTTGTATGGCTTCATCTCCACTCAGTTTCAATAGATAAGCTCTGTCAGAATCAGATTGTTCTTTCAACTTTCTTTTCCTCTCTTCTTCTTCTTTTGCATCTAGCTCAGCTTGAAATTTTAAGAGCATCTCCCTCTCATGCTTCTGTCTTTCTCTTATTTTTCTTTCTATTCGCTGCTTTTCAGTTTCTTCAGGATGAGGACTCTCTGAAGTTGAATCTAATGACAAAAGATGAGCAGGAATAGAAGAATCTGGATCTGTGATCTCTGGTTGTGAGTGGTGATAAGTTGTTGTGGTTGTTGCTTCTGTTGGTGTAATGACTGTGGGGATTGAGAGGGTGATCTGTGTTGTTGCTGTTGTGGTTGTGGTAGCTGGTGGAGTTGTTGTTGTTGGAATTGTTGTTGGTAGAGTTGTGATTGTGGTAGCTGGTGAAGTTGTTGTTGTGATTGCTATTGCTGGTTGTGTTATTGATGGTTGTGTTGTTGATGGTTGTGTTATTGATGGTTGTGTTGTTGCTGTTGGTTGGATTGTTGCTGGTGGAATTGTTGTTGGTGGTATGATTGCTGTTGCTGGTGATGCCTCAGATATGACAGTATCTGTATGAGGCGTTTCTGATAAAGATTTAGGTTGTTCCATGATGGTTTTGAGATTGTACATGGTGGCTGATATTTCTTATTCAGAAAAGATTATCTTTTTGGAAGGAATGTACTCTGATGTGGGAGACTTGCTGGTCCTTTTTCGTTTATTCAGAACAGAAGAGATTGGTTGCTGATCTTCCATCCGATCATCAGTGTCTTCTTCTTTCTTGTCATCAGCGTCTCCTTCATTTTTCTTCTCCTCAATGCCAGTATCTTTATTATCAGTCACATCAACAACACCATTTCCATCATTACCATCGTCATTATCATCATCTCCTTCATCCATATTATCAGTTTCAGCACCATTTCATCATTACCATTATTATCATCGTCATTATCATCATCTCCTTCATCAAAATTGACAACACCATCTTCTTGTTGTCTGTTTATCCATTCCCACCTCATCAGATCAAAGCTTGCTGACTCCCCCATAACCTGTGCATTCTCATCAGCTGCCCACTCTCTAACTTTATAATCATACAACCTTTGTTCATCTGTATGAAACTCAGGGAAAGCAACCACATCATTATTTTCTTCATCAACATCATCAGTGATATCCATATTATTCTCAGCATCATCACTCTCATCATCACTTTTATTCTCAGCATCATCATTTTCATCACTTTCATCATCATCTTTATTCTCCCCCTCTGCCTCATGAACGAAATTGATAATCTCAGTAAGTCGGTTACAGATTTTATTATAATCAGTATGCACAGTTTCTAAGCCTTTGATAGTTCTTTCCTGATTGCCGACCATCTTTGGAATTTCTTTCATAACTTTGTCAGTATGAATGATGTATTCCACAATAGAAGATGCCATCTCTTTTTGGTTTCCAGTGAGAGAAGATATTGCTTCATTATGAGTTTTGAGGCAGACGCTGGTGAAAGTGGAGAGCTCAGAGAGGGATTTAGCATGAGTTTCCAGAAGTCGATAATGATCAATTTCAGCATTAGCAATTGTTTTAACCTTTTCACTGATCGACTCACTCCAGGAAGGAATGGGTTCATATACTGCTGCAAGAGAGTGAACTTTACTAGTGAGATCAGCTAGTTGGCCTGTTAATGACTCCCTATCCTCAGTAAGCATTCGAATTTGTTGCTGAGAAGAGGAAATGTAGTCAAGCAACAGTTTATCTGTTGGTGAGATGGTGGAGGTTGATGCTTTGTTGGTTGGTGGTGATTTTTGAGTGACAGGGGATAGTGATGGTATTGGTTGTGATTGAGATTGGATTTCAACTTCTGGTTGAGATAGTTGATCATCAGCATGTTGAGAGATGTTGTCACTAGAAAGAGACATTGCATCTAATTCTTGGATGGGTGAGGTTATGGTATCAGCAAGAGGAATAGTGGAGAAGGGTAGAGATGAAACATCAGTATCATCTAGTTGCTGATTCACCTTTTGAATAAAACTATAGGATCGATGGTGCTGATCCTTATCAGATGAGGATGTAGATGTGTCCATTGGCTGGGCTTCTTCAACATCATCAGCTTGTGTTTTGGCTGATGGATCATCAGAAACAGAGATAGCAACCTGTATCTCTCCCTGTGACTGGGGAGAGACATTGTCAGTTGGTGCAGTGAAAGATGAGAGTTGGCCCGGGTCTGTAGCCGGTGATGTGACATCAGCGATGGGTGTGTTATCACCCACTGATGTCACTTACCCTTTGACTGAAACATTATACTTTTGTGAGGATAATGAGTGGCTGATGAGTTGACTCGATAAGAGGGTGTGGGTTGCACCCGAATCACTACTAACAATGGGTTGAGCCATTGTAGTTGTCTGTAGGTTTCCCTTTTTAGAGTCACTGGACTTTTGTGAGTCCAGTGAAGCAGCTTTAGGCTCAGGTTGATCAAGAGTGCCCGCAGGGACTGGACGTTCAGTCGCTGCTTCACTCTTGGAGTCCTTAGACGTCTTTTTCTGACTCTGTCCCTGATCCTTTGATGTCAGGGACTTTAACTTGATTTTCTTTGGAGCAGTTGGTGGTTTTTGTTTTGGTGGTTGATCAGCAGTAGTCACTTGGGGTGTGGTCAGTGACGTGATCGATGTGGGGGGGGGGGGGGGCAGAAGCAGACGGATGTACAGTTTGTAAAGGCTGGGGTGCAAGTATCCTCTTTGGTTTCATGAAATCAGGGAGAAGCACAGTTGCATTTTTACTAAAAATTTGTTTCCCTATCAGAGTGGGTTCAAAACCTTTAAAAGAAACCCTATCATAGGCTTTGAACTGCTCTTTAAAAACCAGTGAGAGAAACTTAGGATAGGAAACATATTTTGCTCTCACAGGTTCACAGATTCTTAAAACAATATCATCAAAGATCACACTTGCATAGTCAACTTTTAAGGAGTTGACAAGTGACCAGCTTATCTGTGCTTCTAGGGCGTTGAATTGATCATAACTCCCTATTCTTGTGCCCAAAGACTGTATAAAGTTTGAAAATAGGGCATTCGACACACCATCCATTTTAGATTTATGAACAGTAGAGTACTTACGATTTCCACTACTATCTGTAGTATATTTGCAGTTAATCCCAGTGAGATTCACTATGCCTCCTTTGGCATCTTCCTTGTCAGGCAGTGGGTCGTAAGTATCATGCTCAGGGAGTTGTAAAACGGTACGGATGGTGTGGGCAGAAATAATTATTTCTTGACCACCGTTATCAATGAATCCTTTAAGTTGTGAAGAATTATTAACGATTGAGTGAGTGCAGGTATACCAGAACTCACTCAACCATTCTGGATTCATTTCTCCAGGTGATAACGTGAGAGCAGGGAGAATAAAATGGTTTTTCAAAAAATATATTACCTCCGCATACTCTGATTTAGGGCAAGAGAGATTACCCAAATAGTTTGATTTAGGGACAGTAATGACAGAATCTTCACTTACTGCAGAGGCTCGAAGAGCTTTAATCTCTGTAGAAGCAGTGTATGTATTATTGAAAAATTTTGATTTAGACATTACAGATCCTTTGGAAAATTTGTTTTCGCCTTTGATTTAGGGTTTTTTAGAAAACAGGGGTTTTGAAAATTAGGAGAGCGTAAAGGTGATGAGTCACTGATTTGTGAGTTTAAATAGAGTACGCTTTGCTAATGATCGTGTGAACGAGAGTATGGCGATGTGGATGGTCGTGGTGGAAGTGGTAAAGGCATAGGGGGTTATGATGGTTGAGAGTGGTGGCATTAATGGTGATGGGAGTGGTAAGCCGGAAAAGTGCGCTGACATAGGATAGAGAATGTCAGAAGCGCGCGATATTTTCGTTGTACGAAAAATTATTTAATTTGAAATCCGTTAAATTAAATACAAAAATGTATTAAATAGAATGAATGTTTGTCGATTAATCACCATTAAATGATACATCAGGGAGTCACTGATGCATATAATCAATAAATTGATTATCCACCAAAAGAAATAAATATTCAAGAGTAATAAAAGTGTTCTTTTATTTTGACAGAGATGTAGTCTCGCTGATTTAAACACAACTTAGAATACTGAATAAATCATAGAGATGTGGTCACTTGTGTAGATATAAGATACTCTTACCATTCTTGAATACTTATAATTAAAACTTTAAGAAACATGAGTATAGATTGTGTTTTATATAAGTTGTATAACATATCATTAGATTATCCTTCACTGATCAAGTTATAACTTAGAATACTAACAAGATCAGCTTAGGAGAGAAAGAATTCAATGATATAAAACTAATATAAACACAATAAATACTCATGTGACTATATAAATTATAAAGTTAGATAAGCATAGTGAACTGATTGTTACCTCTGAAGTTTGAATAGTAACAGTATCAGTGACTATGTGTTTCTAAAGTTATATTTTGGATAGTCAAATTATTATTATATTTTTTTATTTTAAAAGAAATGATAAAACAACAATAAATACAGAAACTCAGAAAGTTCAACTATTTATTGAAGTTTATCATTTAGGAACATGATTAGTCCAATTGATGAACCCATCCGGAGATAGGTTCATAGTGGCTAAGCCTTGAGTTGGGCTTCCACTGATTTGAATAAACAGTATCGGATTGTTCACTGATGATTTTCTGTTTTTGAGAAGGTGTAGAGGAACATTCAGATGACACATGTTGCCTGTTGCCACATTTATAACACTTTTTGTTTCCATAAATGGCCTTTTTTACTTTCTTTGTTTTAAGTTGCTGATCTGACACAATCATGCAACTTTTCTTGCTGATTTTTACTTCTTGCATCTTTGTCTTGAGGTCACTGATAGATGTTGTTTCAGTGACAGACACAGTGTCAGTGAAGTTGCTGATCATTATTTGATTTTCAGCAATAGTTTTGATGAGATGTGAAGTTACTGATGATTTGACAGTTTTCAAAACATTCATCTCATCATTACTATTTAAGACATCAGTATCTTCAGTGACCAACTTGCTTTTAGTGAAATAGTTTGGTCGTGGCTCACTGAAGATTGAGATGGGTTCAAACATGGCTTCTGAAAAATTACCCTTAGGTTCAAAGACAGGATCAACCATTGTTGAGTCAGCGAGGGATGCAGCGTATTCATAATCTCCTCCCAAAATAGCTTTAACTTGTTTTGGAATTTGATTGTTTACACATTGATTGACCTTATCGTTTGACTTACACCAAAATTCCATGACCTTTTTAAGTTGTTGAAATTGTGTCTCAAATTTTACCTTTTCTTGAACACAAACTTGATTTGCATAAGTTTGTGCATCAAGATCCAGTTTTAATTTATTTATTTTTGACTCATTTTCATTTTGGTCATTAAGTTTGGATTGTGAGTCACTGATTTTACGTTTTTGCCCTCTTTGAATATCATGTGCATTTGATAAGTCAACTATCAAAGACTCAAAGACATTATCTTTTTCAACAGCTGTGTATGATTTGAAACAATGCACCTTGTAAAGAGTTTCAGGATCCCATTCAGATGTTGAACACTTAGGAGTGACTTCTTTGATGTCTTCAAGAAGTTCAGCATCATCAGCCATCAGACAGTACTCCTTATCTAAACAAATCATTGCTTCTTCTTCATCTGATGATGAGGAGTCAGAGTCACTGAATGTACCTTCATCAGCGACGAAACCTTTTCCCTTCTTCTTTCCAGATTTAGCCAATGCCTTTAGTTTCTTGTACTTTGCCTTTTACTTGTTATACTTATCATTTCTGAAGTCTGGCACTGGTTCAGGGACTTGGTTTACTGACTTTGATCTACATTCAGCTGCAAAGTGACCAGATTTGCCACACTTGTAGCATTCACCTTTGGATTGAAATTTATCAGATGATGGAGCACCAGTGAATCTTTTTGATCTGGTGTTCCTTCTGAAATTAGCAACCATCATGGCCATATCTTTTTCAAGCTTCTCCAGTCCTTCATCATACTCGTACTCTTACTGTTCTTCATCTTGACCACCTTCTTCTTCAGCTATCAGTGACTTCGAGCTTTTCTTGGGCACTTTTGACTTCTGTCTCTGATCGATTTCATCAAGCTCTGCTACAAGGGCATTTGATATCTTCTGACTTCCAAGAGTAGCACGAATATGCTCACTCTGATCAGCTTGTTTTTCTGACTGCTCCCGGTTGAGCAAAATACCATAGACTTGAGTGAGATTAAGAACTGAATAATTATTTCTCTGTCTGGTACATGTGGCAATGGTTCCCCAGATTTTCCTTGGCAGCAACTCAAGAAACTTCTCAACAACAAATCTCTGTTCCTTACCTATACCAGCCTTTTCCATTTTGTTCATCAGTGACTGGTATCTGGTGTAAGTAGAAGACAAAGATTCATTTGGTTCCATTGCAAACAGCTCATACTGGCGAGTGAGATTGACTTCCCTGCAGCGAATAATATCAGGAGTTCCAATATATATATTCCTAAGGGTATCCCACATGTCTTTAGCAGTTCTACAAAGCCTGATTGATTCGAACACTTCATCAGGAAGTGCCATGCCTATGTAGATTTTAGCTTGTTTATCCAATCTAACCAATCGTCTATCCTCATCCGACCATTGTTCCTCTCTTTTGGGCACAACCATTTCTGGTATAGCAGGAGTAGTAGCTGTAGCCATGACAGCAGGAACAATTGTGGTTGGAATATGGGGACCATTGGTTATTGTATTACAGAGACGGTCGTCAATTAGGTCTAAAAACATCATCATTCGGGACATCCAAGTTTCAATCCTTGATGGATCAAAAGCTGGAGGTTTGGTTGTAGAACCATTTCCCTTCTGATAATCAGAGTCAACACAGCTGTACTTTACTGATTCCATTGCAGACCTGGTTAATTGAATTTAAACCAACTCTGCTCTGATACCAATTGAGAGTCCCGTAATTCACTATTGTTTAGTGAATTGGAATCACAAGTGTAAAGTTTAATTGTAGAAGGGGGGTTAAATACAATTTAAAACTATTTTAGATTTTAGCTTTAGTTAATTGATGAGTTTTAAATTGATTCACAGAAACAGAGTATAAACAATAACAACAGAGTATAGCAGATTACATATATGACAATATCAAAGTAACAAAGTAATGATAGCTAAAATGATGAATTATATTGATCATACAATTCACAAGTGTTGAATGCGGAATGGATTAACCAAATTTAATCCAATTCAAACACTTAGCTAATCAATTACAAATGAGATGAACATCAGTGGACAAACACGCTGACTGTTCACTCGCTGGATCGTTAATACGTACTCTTAGACAAACTGATCACTGACATACAAGTGATAAGTACGATTAAACAACTAGCCTCTACAGTACAAAACACTGAACTATTTATACTACAAGAGTTCCTAAAATGTCGCCTATAAAATAGGATCTTGGAATGACATGTGTCGCTGCTTGATTGGCTTGATCTCTGATGAACCGACATTCTACGGGTCTCAATTTTGTTACCGCAAATATCTCGTTACCTTAAAACCAATCATTTGCTGCCACGTAGTCTTTCGGACATACTTCAAGTTGGAACACTCTTGCTGATGTATAGTTAAGTACAGTACTTTCTGTACTTGATGATTGAGAGGCTTTATTGAATAGTCCCTGAAGATGCAGTAATCCTCCTCACTCACTGCGAGCTAGAATGCTCTTGTAGAATGACTTGAACTAGAGATCTTCAGTGACTAGCTGTTATTCTGGCAATGACTTTTACCTTTATTGATTAGAAGTAAAACTCTCGCTGACGTTGATCAGTGACACACCAAGTTGAGCTTTAATCTTCCTCAGCATATCAAGCAGAATGAATGATGCTCAGCGAAACCTATCATCAGCAACATCAGCTTCGATACAATCCATTTCTTAATCGAGTAGTGAACAGTTGAGTTGGTCAGCGACCAGCGACTTCATCATGGTCAGCGACCAGTGACTCAACAATAATCAATATGTAAATCATGAACTTTAACATTCAAAATCCTTTCTAATGCATATTTTTTTTTAAATATACATGATGTATTTTTAAGTTACAATTGTAACACATTTGGCTTTTGAAAAAAAAATTCTTTTTCTAAAAAATATAAAAAGTGTTTATGGAATTCTTAACATTTTCCAACACTTTAATATATTAAAATGTTAATATATATACATAAAAGCCGTCACTTTTGTTTCTAGGCTTTTTACCATTTTTGGTAAGGCAATAGTTGAAAAATTAAGCCTTTTTCAGTAATGACCTATCATATCAAAACCTATCATCTCTTCAACTATTTAAACCTTTACATGCAACAAGTTTTCATTCTCATAAAAGAAGACTGTCACACCCCGTCTAAAATGAAAACAAATGGGTATAACGGTGATAGGATCATAACACATCATTATAAAGAATTCTATATGAAATACAATATCCAATGTGTCATGATGCCAATAACATGAATAACGGTTCATGTCGTGCATACATTTCAACAATGAATTCAAAAGTTTACAAACAAACGTACACTACAATGTTAAGGCAAAACAAGCCTTCACAAACAACCTTAATGATATACCACAAGTCTTGAATAACTCTTAACGCAACTCTAAAGGTCCACTAAGTTCTCTTGTCCAATGCTTTAAGTCCACTAGTATAACCTGAAAAGATATGCTCAAAAACGTCAACACGTATGCAAGTGAGTTTCGTAGGTTTGAAACCAGACACCAGAAAAATAAACATTTTGCTGTGATGATAATAAGTTAGGACAATGCATATAGAAATGGCACACAAGTGAAATAATACAACCAAGCAATCCACAAACCGTCATCACCCCACGAAGGAGTATGACCTAACCAAATCCTGCGTATGCGGTAACTACCCATAAATGACCTTCAATGTACACCTAAGCATACATTAGGTACTTACTCTCGAAAGAGAACAAGGCCTTTTGCAAAACAACATGACCTTCAATGTATACTAACAGTACACATTAGGTACTTACCCTCAAAATAGTAAGGCCTTTTTATAAAAATGAATCCAACAACCGAATGCACATAAGTCACATAGTGTCACACATTTCAAGCATACGTCCAAAATAAAAATGAATGTAATCACAGCAAAAAAAAGTTGATAAAACATGTGAGCATACTTTTCCCCCAATTTGAAAATATGTAAGTGAAAACGGGGCCACGAAAACTCACCTTGAACACCAAAGTAAGTATCGCCCTTAAATGAATCCACCAAACAACTTTGCCTATCGACAAATGAATATATACGTATACGGGTTACAACCTAGACATATCTATGTCCTTCCATTGTATCCCAAGTCAAAATCACCTCTACTAAGTTTCCTCACAACAAAACCTCATGCGTCTTTACAAAAATCAACCCCATTATGAAATTCAGATTATGTCCAGAATTTTGTACCAATTCACGAATTTTTAAACATGACTTAATGAAATCATTTGACTCTACAAATATTACCAGTAATATTTCAAAGTGTTAAGAAGATTCTGAAATTTTTCCAGATTTGATTACATTGATTTACTATTTTTAAAAATTCACCAAATTGAACTGCTCTAAACCAACAACACTTTCTGACTTTACAAATGTTATAATTTATTTAAAATACTTAGAAACTCACTACGTTTACAATATTTTTATAGAAATTAGGTAACATCTTAAAGTTCTTCCAGTAAAAATTACAAGACCTAATTATAAGTTTAACCTACATTTTAAAAATCGACAAGTTAATCGAAATCAGGAACCGAAAAACTCAGAAATGACACTCGATATTGTAAAATAGTTTTGACCAACTTATACTCAACATTTGGATACGAAACTAATTCCATTTGAAATAGACTTTTAATAATTAAGTTTAGACTCCTGTTTCATTAAAAGTAATCGTGAATGACCTAGTTACAAGCTTCCCAAACCGAAAATAGAATCTGGTCAGATTAGGGTTTATGAGTTTAAACCTAAATCTTTATACTAATCAATCCAAACGCTTAATCAATCGGATATTTCGCTCACAACAACTTATATACTGATTTCACAAATAATCTAATGATTTCATGCACCCGGAATACAATGGATCGAACCGAGTGAAACCGACAATAACGAAACAATCGAAATACGTTAAAATGAATGAAATCGGATAGAAATATACCAACTAACGATTAACCGCACGGATATTTTTCGTAGAATCTGTGAATAACAAGTACATAACCACTTAGGAGTAGTTTTGAGATTAAACGAAACGTATAGATGAATCATAGGATCAAAATCTTACCAACGAACTTCAAACGAGTGTCTTTAGTTGATCAAAACGAATAGGAATCAAGTTCTAGGCTTTTTGGGTGTTCAAGTTTCGTATCTGGCCTGAGAAAATCGCCCCAGATCGTCAAAATACGAATATAGGGTTTACAAATACGTTTTTGGGGTTAAAAATTGAATTTATACTCGTCAGACAAGATCGCGTCGCAAAATACCCCAAATCGCGTCACGAAATGGAGCAAATCGCGTCGCTAAAAGGTACAAATCACGTTGCAATTTGTGCTCAGCTTTCAGCCCAAGTTTCATTTTCATTTTGCTTCATAACTTCTTCGTTACACGTCGGATTGAGTTGATTCTTTTTGCATTGGATTCATTATTTAAAAACGAAGACTTTGATGTAAAGAAATCATTGAAATTAGTATTTTCACAAAAATGACTTTTTACGGCATGAACTACGATAACGGTTTGGTGACGGTTGTCACAGTATCCCCTAGTTGAGTGAATTTCGTCCCAAAATTCAGTCGGAGCTATACTGTCAACACGATCACAGAGTAACTACCAATATTTAAGCTTTGTTCACTCCTTTCATTCTCAAGTAAATTCGAATCCTTCGCTAAACGTTCGATCAGGCAATGACAAAATTAAAACTTTCTGTGCTTCAACATTTTGACTTCTCAATCCCTGGTTTCTACCAGTTCCTCTACACAAGGTTACCTGTGATCCCCTGTAAATTCCTTCTAGAAATACGTGTAAGACTTTACCAGCCAACACTTTTAGATTTGACATATGAAATATTTCGTGAACACCACTTCACTCTTGTGACAACTTTCAATTGATATGTTATTGAACCCATACGTTCAACAATTTAGAATGGTCCAACAAACACATATGCTAATATTTCAAACTTCCCAAAATGTACAACACCTTCCCAAAGTAACATTTTAACAATATATAATTCCCAACACAAAACTCTAACTGCTGTCGACGTTTGTTTGCGTAACTCATTTGCCTAACTCGTACCGTTTCCAACCTCTCCCTGATTTGAACGGTCTTGTCAATAGCTTCATGGACTATTTCAATCCAAACAACTGACTTTAATCTCACTTCAACCCACACTACGATTAATGACTCCTACACCCCTGAAGTACTTCAAATAGCGCACATTGAATACCAGAATGATAACTGTATTGTATGAGAACTCAGCTAATGGTAAGTGGATATCCCAACTTCTACAAAATCGATGACACAACTTAAGTATATTCTCAAAGGTTTGAATGGTTCGCTCACTCCGTCCGTCAGTACGGGAATGATAACCTGTCCTCATATCAAATCACGTTCCTAAAGCCTTCCGTAACATTTGCCAAAATTGTAAAGTAACCATCAAAAATCATATATAATTGATACAAATACTTCATGCCTTGCTACTACTTCGCTAATATACAACTTTGCCAATTTTCCCATTTTGTAGTTCTTGTGAATAGCTAAGAAATGAGTACACTCAGTCATTCTATCCACAATTACCCAAATCGAATCGCGCCCACTACTAGTTTTAGGAAATTTCGTAATGAAATCCATAATTATGCTTCCCTTTTTTTCTATTCGAAAATCTCTGGTTACTGTAATAGACCAGAGAGTCTTAGGTATTCAGCCTTGAACTTCAAAGTGATCATGCATTGACCAAATGAAGAATGTATTAAATGATGTCCTTCTTCATTCCCAGACACCAATCTAAATCCATGATATCATACCACTTCTTAACAACTCCCGTTGTATGAAATTTTTTTGACTTATGTACTCTGCCCATTACTAGTGTCCATAGACCACCTAGCAAAGGAATCCATAATCTTTTCCATGATGTAACATCTTGTCCACTTTTTGTTCCAAATGTTTGTCTAACCCGCGCAACTTTTTATTTTGTATATGAGTATCCTTAACGCTTCATCTTGAATTTTGAACATCTTATCCTTAATGCCAGAGTGTATCGTCAAACTTTGACTTGTACTCACCTTGGCATACTTTTTCTTCCTACTCAAAACATCTACAACACATCCATCTTCCCCGGATAGAATCAAATTTCACAATTGCAACCGCTAAAAAATTCGAGCTTCCTCATTTGTATCGTGTTCAACTTCTTTTGAACATAGATGTGTTAAAAATCTCCTATGATCGGTATGAATAACGTTCTTCATTTCATACAAGTAGTGTCTTCAACACATATGTACGAATGCTACCGTTCCGAGTTCCAAATCGTGGGTAATATAGTAATGCTTATGTATATTGAGTTGTTGAGAGATGAATGCAAATACCTTTCCCATTTAATTAAAACACAACATAAACCTTGGTTTTGATGCATCCCAATACACAACGAAATCCTCCGATCACAACAAACTTCTTATATATATATATATATATATATATATATATATATATATATATATATATATATATGAGTAGTTGAACGATCTTTGAAAACTCTCGATAAAATGCCGTTAATAACCTGTGAATTCCATATGCTTTACAAACCTTCACGATAACTGTGGGACCTTCCATCCCTTTACAGCTTCTATTTTTTTTTTTTTTTTTTGCTAAAATTTACAAGAATATTTTCTTTGTTCACAACGTGACCAAGAAAAACAAACCTCTTGTAGTCCAATTTCGTACTCCGAATATATTGCATAGACCTTTTCTTTCAAAAGTAACTCCAAAATTAGTCTTAAGGGAACATCATGCTCCTCCTTGGTTTTAGAAAAATTTTAGAACGTTGCCAATGAAATGTATGATAATTTCATCAAGATACGGTTTACACACGTATTTGGTTAAATACATGAATACTATTATCGCATTAGTAAGGCAGAAAGGCGGAACGATAAATTTTGAAATATTCGTAA
Organism: Helichrysum umbraculigerum; assembly: GCA_949592205.1. NCBI lineage: Eukaryota > Viridiplantae > Streptophyta > Magnoliopsida > Asterales > Asteraceae > Helichrysum > Helichrysum umbraculigerum. The sequence continues at coordinate 16,170,604 of CATIUR010000007.1, read as the reverse complement.
CGAGTGCTAAGTGCAGTCTTTGGTATATCTGATTCATGTATCATCAATTGATAATAACCAGAACGAAGATTGATTTTTATTTTTATTTTTTTGAAAACCACTGTGTACCCTAAAGTTGGTCAAATAAATCATCTATCCTTGGAAAAAGATAACGATTCTTGACCATAAGTTAAGTTCGCGATAATCAATGCACACACGAAAAGAGCCATCTTTCTTTTTGATAATTAAGACAGGTGCACCCCAATGATGATGACTAGGGAATATAAAACCCTTGTCTCGGAGCATCTTAAAGTGGATTTAAATAGTTCTTGCATTTCAAATAGTGTTGAGTGATATGGAGCTTTTGTAACTGGGGTTGCTCCAAGAATAAGATCGATACAAAATTTTACGAGTAAAGAGGAATATAGTCCTTCTAAGTCTTCCGATAAGACCTCGAGGATTTCGTTGATAATAGAATGTTTTGAAATTTTAATCTCATCAGCCTTTACGCTCATGAGTTATTTCTTTTCGTCTTTGAAGTGTTCTATGAAAATCTTAGGTATTACACCACCATTTAAGTGGTATACGAAATACTTTCTCAAACATAGAATTTCTTCCTAAATTTCGTCAACTAATCCATTCCCTCAACCACACCAAAATTTCTGAGTCCGAAGGGCAACAAGTCAATGCTAAAAGAGTATTCTTCTAGCACTAGAGTATACTGTAACACCCCCAAATTTGGTGATTTGCGGAAGCACGATTTGGGTGTTACTAATCAATAACAAAGCACAAAGATAAATAGTAAACGACTCTATATGCGTCGTTTTAACAAAAAATATATTAATATTGAAATGTTTACAACATTAATAGCTTTACATAGCTCGATTTTAAATAAAAGGAGATTTCAGTACATAAGTACTTGTACAAAATATACTAATGCAAGAAAATCTCAATCGTCTGTATGCTGACTCGAGCTAAAAGTCCTGAAGCCGAAGCAATCTACTGCTTGGTACCTGCGATACATGCTAAATGGGTCAGCTAAAGCTGGTGAGCTCACAGGTTTGAAATCAAGTAATATAGTATAAACCGCAAGATTTAATAATGATTGAATTGCATCCAGCAATTGATAATGTATATGTATACAACCATGAGCACATAGTTGAGCTTAACTCGAGGGCCGGGTCCCCTATAGAGAATTCTGGGCGAGGTGCCTCCACGAGTGCCTAATCAACACTCGTCTTCCCAAATATTAGTACGTCCGTTTACCCGGTTAGTGCTCTCTAACCCGAACGAGGAGGGTCAATCCTATATGGTACCATATACTAATATTCACGCTACAACGTATTAACAACTATGCTGATGGAGGACTTTAAATGATTAGTTGTGAAAAACTCATGTAGTATATGAAATGTTTGTACTTGCGTTCACATGTTAAAATGAGCAATATATCACACCCCTGAGTAAAATAGTAAAAGGAGGGGCTATGAGACTCACCTGAGTTTGAAAGCGTTTAAATAAACATAAGTTGATTAGCCGAGTGATGAAGTCCAAAGACTTGTAACCCGAGGGTGTCCATGACACGCGATGGTTATAAACATGATTGGGTATCTCAAAAGATCACCCTTGTAGTTGTTACACAACTATATATATATGTCCAAATTACTACGATTTGGTTGATTTGTTAAGTGTTCGAAAACGTGTACGGCCCGTTGGTGACGGATTTGAAATAATAACTTTAAATATTATTATCATGTTATTGGTGTTTTGCACTTACAAGTGTGTCCCAATGTGTTTTATAAGTCGTATCGTATAAGTGTTTGAGGTTATATAGGTTCGACACTTAGTGAAATTTTAGTTTGAAAACCTGCTGTTTTATGCGACACAATCGTGCGACACAAAAGTTTGTAATGCGACACAAGGGTTGTGTCGCATAGAAATGCGACACAATACCTATACGACACAAGGATAGTGTCGTATAGATTTGAGATGCTGATTCAACAGCGACATAGTGATTGTGTCGTATGAAAATACGACATAAGATGCGACACAACGTTGTGTCGTAAATGGTACGACACAATAGGATTTATACGACACTAGGTGCGACATAACAGGCAAAATACGACACTAAATGCGACACAAGGCTTGTGTCGCATTGAAGAACACCAGCCCAGAAAGTCCGACTGTTGAGATTTTTCCGGCCAAAAACCCAATTAAAACCCGTTTTTAAGCTATAAAATCGTGTTTTACACTTTGTAATGGACATATATAAGTTATATAAACAACTATCAAGTGAAAATACAAAGAATCGAGAGTTTTCGGGATTTTGTCGGAAACTTACAAAGTGGCGAAATGAAAATCCGGAAAGATAGAAGTGTAGATCGTTACGAGGTGGTCGTGAATCTCTAAAAATCTTGATGATCTGAATGCGTATAAGGGTGTTATTTGTCGATTTTTGTGGATGGTGGTGAAAGTGTTTAGAGAAAGAAATGAGAGAAAAGAGTAGGAGAGAGAGAGAGTTGGATGGTGAGAATGAAATGAAAGAGGAAAATGGGAGGTTAAGTCCCCCATTTTCAGTCTCCGTCTCTGCTCCGCGTGGTGTTCGTTTTCTCCGTCATTTAACGTTTTAATAAATATTTTGCGCGTTAATTAACCGTTTTAAAATACGAACTTTTGTTTAATAACCTAATTAAATTGTTTTACCAATTATCTAATACTTTAAAGATTTAAAATGTGATTTACATAATTTGCGTATTTTGTTGTAAATTAGGCAAGTTTTAATTGTACGAAGCGGGACAACTTTGGGAATAAAATTTAAACAGTAGTTTGGACCCAGTAATGTTTTCAGATAATGTTTTATACCTAAATATAAATTGTGTCACCAACGTCCGTATTTAATTGAACCGAAATACATTCGATTTAAATTGCGTACGATTTAATCACATCGCATTTTCGTATATATTCAACAATATATATTTCGATACATTAATTAGCCTAACACAGAACTAATTACATGTATTAATAGAGAATTAGGCACTAAGTACTAGTCCTAATTTGGCGGGTGTTACATATACCCTTACGTAACGTCTTTTAATCTCTATGTGCTCCCATTAATAAAATTGTTTCAAAGTCTCTCACTCAAGACAAGCCATCGAGTTTCCTACTGTGTTGATTGGTGCCACTTGATGAGCTGTCATACGACACTCAATTGTAAAGTGACCTCTTCGGTTGCAGTTTGAATAAATACAACATGATGCAGATGTGTGATGATAGTGGTTACACCTAATTCACAGAAGATGTGAACCAATGTAACCCTCTCTTCATGTGTTAGTATCTACGAATTTCTTGAGTACCCTCTCGTTCTTGGTACTGTTTTCTACTTTCCCTGCCTTATTGGTCTCATCGATTAACAATCCACCCATCAGTATTGCGCCTTGGATTGTAGGAGGCTCAGTCACTTCTACCGTTATGCTAATTTCCAAAACAAAGTTGTTGATGTACTTCTCAATTTTCTTAGCTTCAAGTGCCACGGAATGAGGTCTTATTTTTTCCAACTCATGAAATTGTCTGATATACGTCGCATGATTAACTCTCATCGTAGAGGAATTCCAAAACTTGTTCACAAACTTCTTCATTTCGTTATTGAAAGAATATTTCTCCTTAAGCAGTGCCTTTATTTATTTTATTATTTATTTATTTTATGTATTTATTTATGTACTTACTATTATTATTATTATTATTATTATTATTATTATTATTATTATTATTATTATTATTATTATTATTATTATTATTATTATTATTATTATTATTATTATTATTATTATTATTATTATTATTATTATTTGAATATTTGAATTCTCAACTATTAGTTCCATTTTCGTCTTCGGCGTCGTTAGCTCTACCATGATTCAATATGCTGTTACAAACCTTGCATGACAATTTTTGAATATTAAGACCCACCACTGTTGTGCAATGGTCGCAACAACATTGGAGTTCTTGCCTTCAATACCACAAATTCCTCCAGTTCAACCATCAGTTCAATCACCACTATCACTTGTATGACCACCACCGAGTGTTTCTCCTCCACAAGTAAAATTTATGGGCAATGCGTCTTAGTAGTATGCTTGCTATAAATTCGAATTCATATGAGTTTAGAATAGATGAATACTTTGGAGTTTGTCAAGGCATAAATGCACAAGACTCACAAACATAAGAATAATTCAGTAAGGAATATAATTGGGATTTTATTACCATACGACACGAAGATAGCACATGAGACACGCAAATATGGTCAATAAGCACACATACGTCGGAACACCTTTGTCAATTACGTCTGCAGCCGTAATTGTGAAAGTATTCTTTCATACACATACATATCATCCAAGTCTTTGTATCACAATAAGCTTTGTATTCACGGAAAGAGATCAGATAGTTATAGAATCCTAAGTAACATGTAGACGAACAACATAAAGAGTCGTAAGATGATGAAGAAATGCTTACAACGTCCTTCTTACTTGAAATGGTTAAGATGAATGTTCGACACTAGTTACAAATAGCTTCACGGAATTGTATGCACACATAACTTCCTAACTCTGTGGGTTCCTTATTTATAGTCTAGGCCAATCCACCTAGATCTCTATAAACAATGGCTCTGATACCAATTTGTCACACCCCGTCTAAAGCGGAAACAATGGGGTATAACGGTGATATGATCATAACACATCATTATAAATAATTCTATATGAAATACAATATCCAATGTGTCATGATGCCAATAACATGAATAACGGTTCATGTCGTGCATACATTTCAACAATGAATTCAAAAGCTTACAAACAAACCTACACTACAATGTTAAGGCAAAACAAGCCTTCACAAACAACCTTAATGATATACCACAAGTCTTGAATAACTCTTAACGCAACTCTAAAGGTCCACTAAGTTCTCTTGTCAACTGTTTTAAGTCCACTAGTAAAACCTGAAAAGATATGCTCAAAAACGTCAACACGTATGTTGGTGAGTTTCGTAGGTTTGAAACCAGACACCAGAAAAATAAACATTTTGCTGTGATGATAATAAGTTAGGACAATGCATATAGAAATGGCACACAAGTGAAATAATACAACCAAGCAATCCACAAACCGTCATCACCCCACGAAGGAGTATGACATAACCAAATCCTGCGTATGCGGTAGCTACCCATAAATGACCTTCAATGTACACCTAAGCATACATTAGGTACTTACTCTCGAAAGAGAACAATGCCTTTTGCAAAACAACATGACCTTCAATGTATACTAACAGTACACATTAGGTACTTACCCTCAAAATAGTAAGGCCTTTTTATAAAAATGAATCCAACAACCGAATGCACATAAGTCACATAGTGTCACACATTTCAAGCATATGTCCAAAATAAAAATGAATGTAATCACAGCAAAAAAAAGTTGATAAAACATGTGAGCATACTTTTCCCCCAATTTGAAAATATGTAAGTGAAAACGGGGCCACGAAAACTCACCTTGAACACCAAAGTAAGTATCGCCCTTAAATGAATCCACCAAACAACTTTGCCAATCTACAAATGAATATATACGTATATGGGTTACAACCTAGACATATCTATGTCCTTCCATTGTATCCCAAGTCAAAATCACCTACACTAAGTTTCCTCACAACAAAACCTCATGTGTCTTTACAAAAATCAACCCCATTATGAAATTCAGATTATGTCCAGAATTTTGTACCAATTCACGAATTTTTAAACATGACTTAATGAAATCATTTGACTCTACAAATATTACCAGTAATATTTCAATGTGTTAAGAAGATTCTGAAATTTTTCCAGATTTGATTACATTGATTTACTATTTTTAAAAATTCACCAAATTGAACTGCTCTAAACCAACAACACTTTCTGACTTTACAAATGTTATAATTTATTTAAAATACTTAGAAACTCACTACGTTTACAATATTTTTATAGAAATTAGTTAACATCTTAAAGTTTTTCCAGTAAAAATTCCAAGACCTAATTATTAGTTTAACCTACGTTTCAAAAATCGACAAGTTAACAGAAATCAGGAACCGAAAAACTCAGAAATGACACTCGATCTTGTAAAATCGTTTTGACTGACTTATACTCAATATTTGGACACGAAACCAATGCCATTTGATAATAGACTTTTAATACTTAAGTTTAGACTCCTGTTTCATCAAAAGTCATCGTGAAATGACCTAGTTACAAGCTTCCCAAACCAAAAATAGAATCTGGTCAGATTAGGGTTTATGAGTTTAAACCTAAATCTTTATACTAATCAATCCAAACGCTTAATCAATCGGACATTTCGCTCACAACAACTTATATACTGATTTCACAAATAATCTAATGATTTCATGCACCCGGAATACAATGGATCGAATCGAGTGAAACCGACAATAACGAAACAATCAAAATACGTTAAAATGAATGAGATCGGATAGAAATATACCAACCAACGATTAACAGCACGAATATCTTTCGTAGAATCTGTGAATAACAAGTACATAACCACTTAGGAGTAGTTTTGAGATTAAACGAAATGTATAGATGAATCATAGGATCAAAATCTTACCAACGAACTTCAAACGAGTGTCTTCGGTTGATCAAAACGAATAGGAATCAAGTCCCAGGTTTTTTGGGTGTTCAAGTTTCATATTTGGCCTGAGAAAATCGTCCCAGATCGACAAAATACGAATATAGGGTTTATATATATTTTTAGGGTTAAAAATCGAATTTATACTCGTCAGACAGGATCGCGTCGCGAAATACCCCAAATTGTGTCACGAAATGGAGCAAATCGCATCGCTAAAGGGTACAAATCGCGTCGCGATTTGTGCTAAGCTTTCAGCCCAAGTTTCGTTTACGTTTTGCTTCATAACTTCTTCGTTACACGTCGGATTAAGTTGATTCTTTTTGCGTTGGATTCGTTTTTCAAAAACGAAGACTTTGATGTAAAGAAATCATTGAAATTAGTATTTTCACAAAAATGACTTTTTACGGCTTGAACTACGATAACGGTTTGGTGACGGTTGTCACAAAGACATAGTAAACAAGTCTTCTCACAATTTTTTTAGTTTTCTACAAAAAATAAATAAATTTGGAATAATGTCTTACCTTCGTTTCAAACTTTACATATCCAAAACTTTGAACATTTTAAAGTGATATTCAAAGAAGGTTATGAGAATTAACAAATACTATCAAGCTGATTTGGTTGAAAATGTTCATGCTGAAGTAAACAAAGAGATCAACATGACAAAAGAGGTTGAAAGAATCTTGGAGGTCATCAATGAATGTTTTGATGAATGTAGAATTCTAACTACTCAAGTTGAAAAGTTACCGTCTTCAAGAGTTAGAGATGTTATTTCTTCGATACAAGATGTTTTAGTACATCAAGAAAGTTATTATTACGCATTTCAACTATTGCTGTTTTCATTTCAAGAGAGCTATGAAGGAAAAAAACTCCTTTATTGTAAATGTAAGCAAAAAATAATTTGCTTTTTTTAATTTACTGTTTTTGTTGGATCACTTTAATTCATAATTTTAGTTTTTCATGATGCTTTATCTATGAATGTGAACATGTAACCCTTTTTATTAATGTTAACAACTAAAATTATATTGTTATTGTTTTGTTGAAGATTATAGTCAAATTTATTATTAATTCGAAGAAATCTTAAATCCTATGGTGAAGCCATTTGATGATGCTATTAAAGAGAATAATTAAGTCCATATATATAACACCCCTTAGATTCATAATCATTCATTTTATTTTTTATTTTTTTAAAGATATAATATATATAATTGTTGGAAGCGTAAGTCCATTTCATATTAAAATTCACAATACATATTATATATACATATATGATTGACTTGTTACAAAGGCATTACATGTTATACATATAACCTATTACCATTACAAAACCAAAGTATTATTGACTGGGTGTTATATAAAATCAAAACACAACATTGTTTATCAAACTTTATCAGAGTAGACGATTTGTCAAACATTCCATCCAGTCAAAACTTCTTGCCCAGCCCAGAATAACAAACAAAACCTGCAAGAAGTAAGGTGGTGGGATTAGCACGAAGCTAAGTGAATAGATGTATAACTAACAGTCTAACTTAGCATAACAAAATCTGTTTACAGCAAATAATCGTAAACATCTAATATCACAGAGGATCGGTGGTCCTTGAGGAACCCTACTGCCACGGTGGCCCCCAAGCAACACTTAAAACCAACTGCAGGCCAATACAGCGGTTTAACCGATAGCCTAATGCTATCACTATACTCAACACAGGTTCCTATCAACAACGCACGTACCAAGACCCTGTGTTGGTCAAACAATAGCAAACAAGCCCAACCAGAGTTGACCTCTATATCATGTAATACCCGAAGGCTACGTATCAGATAATCACATAATCCATAATCATCATGGCATCATATCAGACTAAAAGTCTATAAACAGTAAATCTACGTTTACTCGTTGTAACCAAACTATTACAATTAAATCACACTGAGAGTTACATATCTACTCACCTTATTGTCTCAGTCTCCAACTCAGAAGTCTTATGTTACTGAGTCTTCGGTTGATCTGAGATCAAAACAGAATATAAGTTAGTAAACCATATCGTAATTTATAGAGCTTACTTCAAGTTTATAACATCAACGGGTAAACATTACATAGTTTAAACCATTACTAAATTCATACGATTCAAGTAATTAAGCTAGAACAAAAGTCACAAAAACAGTCAGCTACCTGCCGGGTAACCGAAGTACCCACCGGGTACTTTTGTGTTTCCCAGCTCCAACTTTGATCAGAACTTTATTTAGTTTACCCGCCTATTTTAGCAACCGTGTAACATTTTATCCGGATCCAAAATGCCCCTTTACCCGTCGGGTAAAGATTTACCAACCAGGTAACCACTTAGATCAGTTTACACGCCGGGTAGGGCCTTACCCGCCGGGTATTGCCCAGTATCCAGCGATCTGCGCTAACAGCAAAGACCTAAACCCAAATCTTAACCAAAATAATTCACAACACAATTTTCTAACTAGTTTGATATAGCAAACCATATCAATGATCCTCACACATCATCACATAACATCTAGCAACAACTTCAAGCTTCAATTCCACAACTAATTCATAGTTTAACTAATTTCATCAAAATAAGTTCATAACTCACAAATACACAAACACTTACAATTAATATGATGAGAGCAAGAGAATGAAGCTATTGATGATGATGAACTTGGATTAAAATCACAGGAACTAGTTAACTTATAATTTGGTTATAGTGTTCTTATTTTGTAAGTTCTCAAAATGAAGGAAAAATGAAATTTGGGAAAGTTGGTAAGTTTAGGCCGGCTCCATCCCTTAAACCTGACCCATTTTATGTATCAAAAGTAGTCCCCTCCTAACCTATTGTCTGGAACCTAAAAACCTTTTACGATTCCAATAATTTTTATTTTTCCTTCAACTATATAAGGTTAAAACAAGTAATAATTTACTAGTCACAATAACTCAAAATAAACAATAAATTTCCTAACATATTAAACAATTAATTTAAAGTCAAGAAATTACCGAATTACTACTAGGCCCTTAAGGTGGATGTTACAAATCTTCCCCCCTTAAGGAGATTTCATCCCCGAAATCTCACCATGCCCAAACAAATTAGGGTAATGCGACCTCATGCTAGACTCAGTCTCTCACGTAAGATTAGAACCCAAACTATGTTTCCATTTGATTAACACCATAGGAATCTCTTTCTTGCGAAGTTTGGTCACTTTTCCATCTAAAATTTCAACGGGTTCCTCCACCAATCTTTGACTCTGGTCAACTCGTAAGTCTTGCAATGGAAGAATTTGTGACTGATCAAACATTAAATGTATCATGAATACCCGCAAGTTCAGCCGGAAGATCCAACGCAACAGTTTGATCATTAACAATCTAGGGGCAAGTTTTCCATGCTTACCAAATCGAATCATCCCTTTCCATGGAGAAACTTTCAAATATACCAACTCACCCTCGACAAAAGAAATGGGTCGCCTACGCGGATCTGCATACTATTTCTGTCTATCTCGGGCCGCTTTCAATTTCTCACGAGCAACTGCCACTTTATCCGCCGTAATCTGTACAATATCAGGACCTGCAAACTGTTTCTCCCCAGCTTCTATCCAACAAGTAGGCGTTCTGCAACGTCGCCCATATAACATCTCATACGAAGGCATGCCAATACTCGAATGATACGAATTATTATAAGCAAATTCAATCAACGGTAAATGCGAATCTGATGTAACCTAAAAAGTCATGTTTTTAGGCACATTATTCAACACTTATTGGACTTATATTTGGTGAAAACATCTTAAAACATCTATTATTTACTTGAAATCACCAAAGTAGTCTAATTATAGGCGTTGCTGTTAAAATCACCAAAAACATCCGTTTATCACGCAAAACGAGGCAAATAATGTCACCTTAAATATCCCCTTCTTAATTTACTTATGGAATTAGAACTTAATTCTTATTTTATGATTCCATAGGGAGATCCAAGACCGGAGGTGAAAGAATCAGAAGAAACGGACGAAGAACGGAGAAGATGTGCAGTCTGGAAGCCCATCGATCGTCATCCGGAACACGCAAGAGTCAAACACTTCCAAATTTGGCAAAATTAGTGTCATTAGAAGCGTAACGGAAAAACGAAGCCAACGGCGCAAGAATCAAGCAAAACGGACTTCAAACGAAGAAGATACGGACGAACCAATCAACCGAGAAGTCAACAGAGGCCAAATGGAGCACCAACCCCCCCCCCCCCCCTACCTCCAAGGGTGCCGTATACGGCACCTTAAGTGCAGTATACGGTACCTAAGGTGCCGTATACGAGGTCTCTTGCCTTGTTGGGTGCCGTTTGACCCCCCCCCCCCCTTTGGTCCGTTTGCCCCGTATGCTGCTTTGATGCTTGTATTTGGTGCTTCAAGGCTTGTACCATGGCTTTCCTACTTCCCCTATAAATAGTCACCTCCATTTCTCATTTCCACACACCTCTCATCTCATTCTCATTCTCTCTCTAGAATTAGGTTAGCATTCTCTCTCTAGCACTACTCTTAGGAGTTAGAGGAGAATTAGTAGGAAATTAGCATCCTCTCTCTAGCACTACTCTTAGGAGTTAGAGGAGGATTAGTAGGGTAGCTTTTGTAATAGAGTTGGAATTCTTGTAGGATCTCCTTTGTAATATTGTTCGGATATTTTGGAGCTCTGTCCGTGTAATCTTTCAGCTACTATTCAATCTACGCATTACTTTCGGTTAATTCTATCCTTATCTCTCATAATGTTGCATGCTATTATTATGTTTGATTTAGGATACATTGCCATGATTAGTGAGTAGATTAGCTATTGTGTTTGTTGTGATGTAGTTAGTCGTTAATTGGGATGATGTCATTATGAAACAACGGAGGTAACGTTATACGGCTTTCATTTGTATAGCGCCGGAAACATCACGAATGTGTGGAGTACGGAACGTGGAAGCTATGAAAGTCGTGGGCACAATCCGTTGTGGAATAATGTTCCTAACTATATATTATAAATGAAAACTCGGTGCTTTGATTACATGTTCCATCTATGATCTTAAATCAATTAAATCCCTTCCACCGATAAACGTGGTTAAAACCTTTTTGATAAGACGTCATATCAGGGGTAATTAACTATCTGTGTTTTGTTATAAAACTGTGGAAATACTAAACTAGTAGTGTACACTGTGAATAACTCTTGATTAAATATCTGAGTTTAAATAACATGGTCTAGTTTTGAAGCCGTGGAAATACTGTTTTTAACAAGTACTGTACATTGTGATTAAACTAGGGATTTATTGGTTAATATCAAGTGAGGGTTGGTTTAAATCATAAATGGAGAAACTCTGATCTAAAATACAAACTTAGTTTATGAATCCAGAAAGGAAGACGTTGAATCATTAAGGATTCTAACCCTTGTCTATCACCTCTGGATTCTACATAACCATTGATGGAAAGTAATTAAACACCAACCATGTCTTAATCTTAAATGTTTTATTCAATTAAGTATTACTGTGGTGTTAAGAACGATCGGACCGTTAGCGGGTCTGTTACTCTATTCATGCACCCATGAATCTTTGTATTCCAGAAAAGGGTCATTGTTCCGTCACAAGGGCAATGTTGAGAGTCGAACAGCCTCCTCCGATCAGAATCATAACAGCTTAGTACTCAGTGACATGCTGATTGAGCAATCAATCAGTAGGGTGCTAATGCTTACACCATAAATACTTAAGACAAATAAAATACAAATCTTTATAAAGACGTTTTCATAACTTAAACTAAAACATCATCCCAATGCAAGGCTAACGAAGTCACAACAAACACCCCCTTTATCCTGACTGCTTTCCATTTAATTTACTTTATTGCCTAGTTTAAATTAGTAGTATAAATTAGAAAACCAACAAAAACAAATTCCCAACTATTTTCTAAAAACCCTTCACTAGCTTGAATCGGACATCGTGATTACTTTGTTTCACAATACAGTTGATTTTAAAGAACGACCCTAGGTCACATAGCACTAGTAAACTTAGGCCCCAGCATTTACAAATTTAAAACTCTCCACCGACACGCCACTGGTGGCCGGTCCAACGACAAGGTAAAACCTGACCGACCGCTGGTGGCGCGTCAAGTTTTTGGCGCCGCTGCCGGGAAATAACTGTAAGACTCAGAGACGTCATGATGAACTTTCTTTCTAGTGAACCTTTAGCATTATTCTCTCTTCTTAGCCCCCTAAAAATTCTTTCAACCCTTCCTTTCCCTTATCCCGAAGACGACATCCTACCCATCCGGCAAATAAAACCATCACCTTCCCACAATCCTACAACCACCACACGCATTACTCTCGCCGACTACGGAAAACCCTCGATTGAAGATCAAGGAGGACCCATACGCTACCCGGATACTGAAGGAGTGTCATTCGAACTCAAACACGACGTAGTGCAGCTGATCTCGAATCGCTGCCAATTCCACGGACTACCGAACAATGACCCTTACTCCCATCTGAAAAAATTCATCACCCTATCCGACTCTTTCAAGCAAAATGGGGTTGAGCAAGATACAATCCGACTATATCTGTTCCCCTACTCTCTTTCTACACATGCACAGTCTTGGTTCGAGGAATTAGAAACCAACTCTATCTCCTCATGGGCGGAAATGAAAACTGAGTTCTTAACAAAATACTTCCCCCCATCCAAACGAATCAAGTTGAAGAAAGACATCTTAAACTTCCGACAGTTTGATGATGAATCAATCTACAGTGCATGGGAAAGATTTCAGAGGTTGCTTAAAAGATGTCCTAACCATCAAATCGAGCGATCAACCCAGTTATGCACATTCTACAATGGTCTTGCACCACACCATAAGCCAATACTCGATACCGCTGCTCGAGGCAACTTCACACGTTGCACAGATGACGAAGCTTGGAACCTGATTGAGAGCATGACCATGAATCACAACGATTGGAACACCGATGAGCATTCCTCATCAACGGCACCGATTGCCCTTCCCAATCCCGTGCAAACTGAGGTGATCAAATCTCTTACGAAACACATCGGAACGCTGACCGAGGAAATAGGAAAGCTGAAGAAACCTCCTCAACAGGTCTACCATATTCAGTCCTGCTTGAACTGTACTAATCTACAAGCCACGAACCCTGTTGATGACACAGCCTACTATGACCAGTTCCGAACTCATCCACGTCCACCTGATTATACTCAAACCTCTCCTTCTCGAGCCAACCCAGCCTACCCACAACCACCTCAACTCGGTCATAACCAACCACCATTGCTTTCTGGATCTGCACCTGAGATGGCCCAACCTTCTGAACCTACCAGACCAATTACTAGTTTAGATGACACCCTCACACAAATCATCCAATCGATTACGGCTAGACAAGACCAGGTTGATTTCTTCTTAAGAGAACAACTAACCTTACTGAATAGTCTTGTGACCCAAATGGGCCGACTAGCAGAACGTATCGACACTAGACCTTAGGGTAGTCTTCCTAGTAACACATTTACTGAAGAAGCCAACCAAATGACTAACCAAGACTTTAAGGTGGCATCGAGCCAACCTTCAGTTCTTTCTCCGGTGAAAGAACAACCTCCTGTCACGCAGACAGTTGAGAAAAAGTCTACTCCTAACAAGGTGCGCATACCATTTCCAGAACGTCTCAAGCAACATCCTAATGAATTCAAAGCTTTCAAATATGCCAAATACGTTAGGAGACTCATGTCGACCAGAGACAAGGTACCTGAAGTACCTAATCTCCCACTGAACGCCGAATGTTCAGCCATCCTTCAAAATCGTCTACCGGAAAAAGTAGGAGATACCGGACGTTTTACCCTTCCTTGCTCTATCAACGAATCTGGTGATATTCGCTCTCTAGCCGATCTAGGAGCAAGTATTAACCTCATGCCACATTCACTATATAAAAGACTAGAATTAGGAGACTTAAAACCCACTAAAATGAGTGTCCAGCTAGCTGACCAATCCATTAGATATCCTAAGGGAATAGCTGCGAACATCATGGTTAAAGTCGACAAGTTCTTTTTTCCAACTGACTTTGTGGTTATGGATATTCAGGAGGATATAAACATCCCTATAATCCTAGGTAGACCTTTTATGAACACAGCCAGAGCAGTCATCGACGTACACTCTCATACGATCACCTTGCGCGCTCACGGAGAAAGCATCACATTCAAGATCGATAAGACCGACTGTGCTTCGATTGAAAATAATGAGCTATTTACTGTCTCTATTAGCCAAGTCACATCAGATGACGAGACCTCTGAACCAGCAGCTGAGCAGGAAAAAGAGATGAAGAAAGAAGAGGAGCCTCTTGCCGATGATACTTTTGCTTGTACCCTCGAAGGAATGGTCAATCCTTTCTTGGATCCAACAAAACCACTCACTCGCCCTCTAGAAGACATCGAACAGACTCTTTTACGCAATCTGAAGAAGATCTCTGACTTAAAAGCAAGCAGAACAACTAGCTTACAACCACCTATATCTCCTCAAGGGATTCAAACCCTTGTTTCATCCGAACCTCAAACACAGTTTGAGATAGGAGGTATATCTGGGTCTGATTATTCTGATTCGCGTAACAAGAGAGATACTCCAAAACTATCTTCTGATCTGACATCCAAGTTCACTAATGAATCTCAGTCACCACCCGACGTAGTTGAGCTCCTTGATCTACATAAGCTTTCTATTCATACTGCGGATTGTGACTCAGAAATCATCAGTATCCCAATCGTTTCTACTCATGAGCAGATGATTTCTGTGATAGAACGTTATGATGGTAACCCTCACCTCATAACATCAGCTATCAGAAATTCTACCAGTGACTACTCTCTGCATCAAAAATGGCTGATAGCGGTTATTGAAGGAGCAGCCGATATCTATCTCGCTAGCAATGGAACCCAAGATCCGCTCAACCTTAGGCACTGCATCAGAACATTCGCCGATGAACTCAAATCCCAGCTCAAGGAAGAAAGGAATAACTCAGAAGAACTACTCTTCTACATTGAACGAAAACAAGTATACCGCAAGGTGTATGATGTTCTCATGGGTTCTGCATTTCCTTATTCTACAAAACAAATGGAAATGTTGAGTGCTATCAGAAGAAATATCGAAGATGCGGACTTCATGGTAATGGTAAATCTGCGGGCATTCCTTGACTTGCTAGCTGAGAAAGATCACTTGAGTACCAAAGGAAGCAATCGATTTATCGTTAAGTCTACTCTAGAAAATCATCTCAAATTGATAATCGAAGAGCTTGGGTACATCATTAGGGACGAAAGCAGGCGTAATCAACCTATCATTGTTAAAAATATATCTCTATTCGACGTTGTCATTTTTTTGATAACTCGATTACATGAGATATTGAATGCAGAAGACGCCAAGAAAGCAGAGACTATCTTCTATGCAGGATATCGTGAGATATTAAACAAATTGATTCATATTTTCAAAAACTCTGGCTTTCTTTTCACCCTTTATCAGGAAGAACTGATTAGTAGCTTGTGCCAGTCTGTAAGCACATTCAGAGGAGATCCTTACGCTAAAGAGTTCGAATATCTGAAGTTTAAGTTTCTGGCATTTATGGCCTCCATCAGATTCAAGCATCCGATGAGGGAAAACATCGAGACAAGAACAACCACAGTGATTGACCCTAACGGGCCAGTCACTAAAGCAGTTGATTACATCTCCGAAGGATTGCTAGGTCTATCCAGAACTGCCTCAGATCACTTCCGGAGCTTCAAAATGGATGCCATGGAACCACCAGATCTAATCTCAACCATGGCATGCCACTTCCAAAGGATCTACCCTCCGCGCTACACATTCCCACAACCTAGGGCTCATAATAGCACCATCACTCGCCCTGGGAACTCCTTCCCCAACACCTAATCTCAAAGGAGTAAAGTCGAGCTCTCGACTATAACAGCAGCGCTTCTCGGGAGGCAACCCGTGTAATAAAGTCAGGCTCTCGACTTTAAAAGCAGCGCTTCTTGGGAGGCAACCCATGGAATAAGAAGTAGAAGAGAGTAGAGTGAGTGAAGAAAATCTCTGACTATCCTTTACACTTGGGTGAACCCAAATGTTTTCAAAACATATTCTTAATTACAACTCGTTTTGCAAATAAACTACTGATCTCAGATAACAGGAAATCATTTTAAGAATGACAAATGAACCATGTGTTTCGAGCATTTGAGGTACTTGTATACTACTTTTATGCATTATGCTCGAACTCGTTTAAAAATGCATGTTTTATAAAACTGAATTGTAGTAGAAAATATCTTTTCAAAAATCTGAGACAGTGATTCCTCTTCATTTGCAAAAACAAAACCGAGTTTGTGCAAAGGGTACATCCAACGTGTTCACACTTAAGAGATCAATTCATGAGAAAAAGAATAAGAGTTGATGAAATGAGGAAAACAACTGCAAGTCACTTGGAGCCGAGCCGATCATCACAAAGAATGCAGAAGAAGATCCTGGCAACATCTCCCTCAGCAAATTCAGATTCTCAGCTCCTATGCAACTCGCTATCTGGGGAGTATCTGATCCTTTCCTCTTTTATCTGTTTTTATCATGATTCGTATTTATTTGTGTTGTAAGTGTGATAATAAAAGTAGTCTATACTCTATCCTAAGCTTATCACTAAGTGTGGGATTCCAGCCCAAAACAAAGCACTTGAGAAACATTTTCTTACATGTTCAAACTCTAAGTGTGGGATTATACAATCTCAACTCAAGAGAACATTAGGGACAATGTTCCTCTAAGTGTGGTATAGCAGGTATAGAATACCTTGGTTTGTTTTTATGATTTTAGTTCAAAATAGTTAACACAGAAAATGTTTCTCTAAATTTTTCTAAATTTTTCAATTTTCAAAACCCTATTTCAAAAGAAAAACGAGTTTAATCACCTGATTAACTCTGAATTTTTGAGTCTTAATGTTTTTAAGAGAAGTCATTTTCAAAATACGAATAAGTTGTTTTAAAATCTAAGGAAAAATAAGTTAATAATTGCTTAAGCAAGAAATGATAATCTAATAAGAACATGACTAGGCACATACAACCCATTTGCAGTGAGGACTTGAGCCTTAAAAGCATTCATTTTTAATGCTACATTGTTCATTTCTTGTGTGTGCCGATGCATGTATTTCTGAATTAGAACTTGCTCTTGACATACGCTTCGAGACCACATTGGTGAGTGCTGTACGTGGTATAGATGCAATTAGATGACCTTGACATTCCTTAGGATTTAACCCACTTTTTAGCCTTCTCTTTCAAGCCCAAAACCCTTTCCGATGCTCATTCTTAGTATCGATGATCCACTTAGTAAACCCTGTTGAGCCTAAACCTTTTCATTTCATGAAACCCACACGTTTAAACCCCTACTTTCCCAAATATCTCTAAACTTATCTTGGAATTTTTGAGGTTATGAAAAACGCTTTTTAGAAACATCCCTTCAAATTGTCTTACTCTCTCGTGTTCTCTGAAAAAGAAATATCCTTGGTGTGAAAAATTGACACCATGAAAAGACTCGAAGAAGAAAGATAAGAAGAAGGATTCCTGCATTTAATAATCCCTGGAAGTTCTCTGGCAAAGAAGTTCTGAAAGAAAAAGAAAAGAGAAAAAGGAAAAAATTAGAAAAAGAAAATAAAAAAAAAATAAATAAATAAAAAGAAAAGAAGAAAAAGAAGTTCCGAAAAATAAAGCTTAGTGCTTCGAAGTATCGCCGTAAAAGAAGAAGATCCGATAGAAGAAAAAAGCTACTTTCATCCGTTTCTAAATCAAGTTTTCCGTGACCTTAGGAGTCCTAAGATAAGCAACACCCTTACGCCTAAAATTTCCACTATCCATACCCCTTAACCCTCACAAACATTACAACCCCTGAATGTCTTGGGATAATTAGCATCGTTCTCACCTAAGTGGTGGAGATCCGATTCTCGATCAAGCTTATGACGATGAGTACTGCATGACTGGCGATTTGAGCGATTTCTTTGTTTAGAATGCTAGGTAAACCGAAACACTTTTGAGTGAATTGAGTGACCACTTTAGTGAGATCGCCTGGTCATGTATACTCCAAGATCACGAGATTTGGAAGTATGCTTAAAGAGAATCATTACTTGTTTCTGCAATGATTATCTTATCTTTCCTGATGTTTTTAGAGCAAATATATGAATATGAGAAAATGATAACTTTTAGAAATATTCTGACTCACCCCAAAACCATATTTTTAAATATCTTTTTCACGAGGCATGGATGTGTTGCTTGAGGACAATCAACGTCTAAGTGTGGGATACTTGATGTAACCTAAAGAGTCATGTTTTAGGCACATTATTCAACACTTATTGGACTTATATTTGGTGAAAACATCTTAAAACATCTATTATTTACTTGAAATCACCAAAGTAGTCTAATTATAGGTGTTGCTGTTAAAATCACCAAAAACATCCGTTTATCACGCAAAACGGGGCAAATATAGTCACCTTAAATATCCCCTTCTTAATTTACTTATGGAATTAGAACTTAATTCTTATTTTATGATTCCATAGGGAGATCCAAGACCGGAGGTGAAAGAATCAGAAGAAACGGACGAAGAACGGAGAAGATGTGCAGTCTGGAAGCCCATCGATCGTCATCCGGAACACGCAAGAGTCAAACACTTCCAAATTTGGCAAAATTAGTGTCATTAGAAGCGTAACGGAAAAACGAAGCCAACGGCGCAAGAATCAAGCAAAACGGACTTCAAACGAAGAAGATACGGACGAACCAATCAACCGAGAAGTCAACAGAGGCCAAATGGAGCACCAACCCCCCCCCCCCCCCCCCCCTACCTCCAAGGGTGCCGTATACGGCACCTTAAGTGCAGTATACGGTACCTAGGGTGCCGTATACGAGGTCTCTTGCCTTGTTGGGTGCCGTTTGACCCCCCCCCCCCCTTTGGTCCGCTTGCCCCGTATGCTGCTTTGATGCTTGTATTTGGTGCTTCAAGGCTTGTACCATGGCTTTCCTACTTCCCCTATAAATAGTCACCTCCATTTCTCATTTCCACACACCTCTCATCTCATTCTCATTCTCTCTCTAGAATTAGGTTAGCATTCTCTCTCTAGCACTACTCTTAGGAGTTAGAGGAGAATTAGTAGGAAATTAGCATCCTCTCTCTAGCGCTACTCTTAGGAGTTAGAGGAGGATTAGTAGGGTAGCTTTTGTAATAGAGTTGGAATTCTTGGAGGATCTCCTTTGTAATATTGTTCGGATATTTCGGAGCTCTGTCCGTGTAATCTTTCAGCTACTATTCAATCTACGCATTACTTTCGGTTAATTCTAGCCTTATCTCTCATAATGTTGCATGCTATTATTATGTTTGATTTAGGATACATTGCCATGATTAGTGAGTAGATTAGCTATTGTGTTTGTTGTGATGTAGTTAGTCGTTAATTGGGATGATGTCATTATGAAACAAAGGAGGTAACGTTATACGGCTTTCATTTGTATTGCGCCGGAAACATCACGAATGTGTGGAGTACGGAACGTGGAAGCTATGAAAGTCGTGGGCACAATCCGTTGTGGAATAATGTTCCTAACTATATATTATAAATGAAAACTCGGTGCTTTGATTACATGTTCCATCTATGATCTTAAATCAATTAAATCCCTTCCACCGATAAACGTGGTTAAAACCTTTTTGATAAGACGTCATATCAGGGGTAATTAACTATCTATGTTTTGTTATAAAGCTATGGAAATACTAAACTAGTAGTGTACACTGTGAATAACTCTTGATTAAATATCTGAGTTTAAATAACATGGTCTAGTTTTGAAGCCGTGGAAATACTGTTTTAAACAAGTACTGTACATTGTGATTAAACTAGGGATTTATTGGTTAATATCAAGTGAGGGTTGGTTTAAATCATAAATGGAGAAACTCTGATCTAAAATACAAACTTAGTTTATGAATCCAGAAAGGAAGATGTTGAATCATTAAGGATTCTAACCCTTGTCTATCACCTCTGGATTCTACATAACCATTGATGGAAAGTAATCAAACACCAACCATGTCTTAATCTTAAATGTTTTATTCAATTAAGTATTACTGTGGTGTTAAGAACGATCGGACCGTTAGCGGGTCTGTTACTCTATTCATGCACCCAGGAATCTTTGTATTCCAGAAAAGGGTCATTGTTCCGTCACAAGGGCAATGTTGAGAGTCGAACAGCCTCCTCCGATCAGAATCTTAACAGCTTAGTACTCAGTGACATGCTGATTGAGCAATCAATCAGTAGGGTGCTAATGCTTACACCATAAATACTTAAGACAAATAAAATACAAATCTTTATAAAGACGTTTTCATAACTTAAACTAAAACATCATCCCAATGCAAGGCTAACGAAGTCACAACAAACACCCCCTTTATCCTGACCGCTTTCCATTTAATTTACTTTATTGCCTAGTTTAAATTAGTAGTATAAATTAGAAAACCAACAAAAACAAATTCCCAACTATTTTCTAAAAACCATTCACTAGCTTGAATCGGACATCGTGATTACTTTGTTTCACAATACAGTTGATTTTAAAGAACGACCCTAGGTCATACTTGTCGCTATACACCTCTAGGTCACATAGCACTAGTAAACTTAGGCCCCAACATTTACAAATTTAAAACTCTCCACCGACACGTCACTGGTGGCCGGTCCAACGACAGGGTAAAACCTGACCGACCGCTGGTGGCGCGTCAGAATCCCATGAACCTCTATACTCTAACACACAGTCACGTAACATCTTCAAGTGTCTGAATGGTTCTCTCAGTCTGACCATCTGTCTGGGGATGATAAGCTGTACTTAAGTTCACTCTGGTACCCAACTCATGCTGCAAACTCTGCCAAAATCGAGAAACAAACCTGGAATCTCTGTCTGAGACAATCGATAATGGAATCCCATGCCTTGAGACAATCTCATCAATATACAACAGGCGAGTTTACTCAAAGAAGCGGTCTCACTGGTGGCAAGAAAATGAGCACTCTTAGTCAATCTGTCCACAATTACCCAAATCATATCGTTACCCCCGTGGCATTATTGGAAGTTTAGTGACAAAATCCATAGTTAAATGTTCCCATTTCCATTCTGGAATCTCAAGCTGTCTTAATGAACCATAAGGTTTCTGGTGCTCGGCTTTGACCTGAGAACATATATGACAAGATTCTACAAACCGTGCTACATCAGTTTTCAAAGTAGGCCACCAATACAATGGTTTCAAATCATTATACATCTTTGTACTCCCATGGTGAACAAACAATCGAGATTTGTGGGCCTCGGTCAAAATTACATCACGAAGTCCCTTAATCAATGGAACCCAAACACTAGACTGGAAAGTCTTCAAACCCTTGGAATCATCCAATAACGGATCCTTTCTTTTTAACATGATTTCAGATTTCAAATTATGATCTAACAATGCCTCAAGCTGAGCAGCTTTCAACTGATCTACCAACTCAGAAGAAACTTCTAGACGCATAAAATAGATTCTGTCAGAAGTTACCTTACGACTCAAAGCGTCTGTAACAACATTAGTCTTCCCCGGATGGTATCGAATCTCATAATCATAATCTTTTATCAATTCTAACCATCGGCGTTGGCGCATATTAAGCTCCTTTTGTGAAAACATATACTTAAGGCTTTTATGATCTGTACAAACAACACATTTAGTACCATATAAATAGTGTCTCCAGATTTTTAAAGCTAATATGACAGCTGCAAGTTCCAAATCATGGTTAGGATAATTCTTCTCATGAGGTTTAAGCTGTCGAGAAGCATAAGCAATAACCCGATCTCTCTGCATCAAAACACAGCCCAATCCAGCAAAAGATGCATCACAATAAACTATAAAATCATCAGAACCATCAGGTAATGCTAATACAGGAGCCTGACATAAAAGCTGTTTCAGAGTCTGAAAAGCTATTTCCTGCTGCTCATCTCACTGAAATTTCACATCTTTGCGAGTCAATTTAGTCAACGGGCCAGCAATTTTAGAAAAATCTTTAATAAATTTCCGATAATAACCCGCTAAACCAAGGAAACTCTTAATCTCAGAAGAAGTTTTAGGAGCATTCCAATTCATTATAGCCTCGACTTTAGATGGATCGACTTTAACCCCATCTTTACAAATAACATGATCTAGAAACTGAACTTCCCGAAGCCAGAATTCGCATTTGGAAAATTTAGCATAAAGATGTTCTCTTTTCAAAGTTTCAAGAACCAATCGTAAATGCATTTCGTGCTCAGATTCAGACTTAGAATAAACCAAGATATCATTGATAAAGACAATAACAAATTTTTCAAGAAAATGCCGACATACCCGGTTCATCAAATCCATGAATACCGCAGGAGCATTAGTTAACCCAAACGGCATAACCAAAAACTCATAATGATCATACCTAGTGCGAAAAGAAGTTTTAGAAATATCTTCCTCGTGAACACGCACCTGATGATAACCTGACCTCAAATCAATTTTAGAGAAATAAGAAGATCCCTGCAGGTGATCAAACAAGTCATCTATTCTGGGCAGAGGATACTTATTCTTTATAGTTTTTTCATTAAGTTCCCTGTAATCAATACACGTCAACAAGGTACCATATTTCTTTTTAACAAACAGAACAGGTGCACCCCATGGAGAAGAATTGGGTCTAATAAATCCCTTATCTAACAATTCCTGAATCTGATTCATCATTTCAAGAATTTCTGAGGGAGCTAGTCTATATGGAGCTTTAGCTACTGGAGTCGAACCTGTGATTAGATCAATCTGATACTCTACCTCTCTAATAGGGGGTAAACCAGGTAATTCATCAGGAAATACCTCCGAGTATTCAGAAACCACTCGAACATCATAAACAGATTTCTTTTCTTGCTTTGCATCAATAACATAGGCCAGATAAGACTCACAATATAACACCCTTCATTTCAAACCAATTTAAACAATTTTCTTTAAACCTTAATGCCTTGGAAGCGTAAGTCCAAACACATCAATAAGTGACATTACATTATATACATATATATAAAGTCCAAACGTTTCAAACCATTTACAAACAGATTATATCTAAATAAACCAAATAACACAACAGGGTGTTATATAACTCCAACGACACCTTAATTTATCAAATCAATATCAGAGTAAACGCTCATTTGTCAAACATTCCATTCCAGTGTCATCTTCTTGCCCAACCCATTATCTAATCATAACTTGCAAGAAGTATTAATGTGGGGGATTAGCTCAACGCTAAGTGAGTAGACATATAACCAACAGTCTAACTTCGCAATAACAAATCAGTTTACAGCAAATAATCGTAAACACATAGTGTCAAAGAGGACTGGTGGTTCTTGAGGGAACCTTCTCAAAGAACACTTTAAAACAAACTGCAGGCCCATACAGAGGTTTAACCGACTACTTGGTGCTATTAACCAAAACAACACAGGCTACGACAATAACACTTGTACTAAGACCTTGTGTAGTCCAAACAATAGCAAACCCAAGCCCGGCCAGCATATACAGCCCCATGCTGGCCTCTGAATATCGTCAAAGCCCAAAGGTTGAATATCACGTGATCACATATCCACATACTCATCATAGCAACATATTAGACTAAACAGTCTATCAACAGTATTATTACTATTAAACCATAATCATCATGGCAAATTAAAATAGTAATAATACGTTTACCCGTTGTAACCAAACCTATTACAACTAAATCACACTGAGGATACAGATCCACTCACCGAATACCTCAGTCGTCCACTCAGTAGTCTAATGTCACTGAGTCTTCTCCATATCTGAGAATACAACAGAATAACACAAGTTAGTCACTTGTCTCAAAATTTATATAACATCATTCCAATATGTTTACATCAAATAACTTATCACTAACTTATATTAATTCAACATTAATCATTCCAAGATTATAAATAACCCCTTTAACATCATTAATTCACAATCACTTATCAAGTTATGATCATTATGATCACAACATCAATTTAATCCACTTTAATTATCACTAATTAACATGGTTAAACCATTAACAAGGTTATTTACATCAAATATTAAGAATTCACTAAAACCCTAATATTAGGTTTAATGAATCTTCTAATAATCAACTCATGTTAAATCCTACAACATAGTTCAATGCTTAGCATCATATTAACAACAATTATCAATCATATACCACTAACCTAAGCTTAAAACTTTCATTCATAATTTAGTCAATCATATCAAAATATGATATAGGTGATTCCATCACCTTAATCACATTTCATCATCATTAATCAACCATAATATGATTATTAACAACACTTGTCAATTATACATCATTACTTAAGCTTAGAGACTTTGATTCTCTAAAAACATATTAAGTTCAAGACTTTCTTAATGAACATACATCAATTTCTTCAATTCTAAGTTAGGGCTTAGGTTATAATCATGAATTAAGCACTAATTACAACTATATCATCATTACAAGCTTCAATTTCAAGTTAATCATCCTAATTTCATCAATTACCCAAAAACCCATTTTCTAGGTTTATATAAATCAAGGAATCAAGACTTACCAGATGTTTATGATGATGGGGAGATGATTAATTCACGTTATTGCAGCTTAATTCAAAGTTCTAAGGCTTCAATTTTTCTCCAAAGCTTGTTTTGTAAATTGCTAATCGTCCCTGTGCGTGTTCTAGTTCGGCCAGAGAAGAACAAGAGGAAAAAGGTGTGATTTAATTCAAGAATTTTGATGATTGATGATGATTTAGAGTTTGGTTTTGGTTCCTTAGTTTTTCTCTCGTAAGAAATCGATTATACTGGAATATTAGTGAAGTTACATATGTATTTTACACATATATTAGATAATATGTGTACTAGTTTTGTCCCTGATGGGCGCCGAGAGGTCGGTTGCGATTTGACTCGCGTCGTTGAGGGCCTTCCTCCTGGCGCGCCGATCAGTGGGTTTTAAAATTTATGTTTTGCTGGGCCTAAGTATACTTAAAACTATGGGAGTACAGTAGTAAGTATGACCTAGGGTCGTTCTTCAAACTACAACGGGCATAGGATCTTGGCCTTTTGATTATCTTTCGTAATTTAGCTGATTTTATCAAGAGTTTTGATAGGGTTTTTGTTTCTTTTCTATTCTAATCAACTAATTTAAAAATTAAACTTAAGGTATGGGAGGTGAGGTGGCTACGAGAACTACAGATTAACGCGAGTGCTTGCTATGACAATCTTATATGCTATTTTAGGGGTAGTTATTTTAGTTAAAGCATTAGTTATGATGACGGAGTCAGGATTCGACAGACGTACTTGGAACAATCAATGACAGCAAAGTATTCTACCTACAGCCTTTCCTTAGCTCCTACGTATTTGTCAACGCTCATACTAGTATTCAGCTGTTTTACGGTATTTCCGTTACAACATTAAAAGGTCCTTGTTATCTATCCTGAGTTATATATCCTAATGAGCCATAACTACTAGCCTATTATCTATCTAACGTAGAGTTGTTTACAATCAGATAAATAACATGTCACGAAGATAGCAGCTATGAAATGTAAACTACACCGGAAGTTCTCCCAAATGCAGCAACCAATTTAAACAACAACCATCCTCGAATCCTGTTCCCCAATCTCGGACATCAGAGATATCCGAATCATGGCATGAATTGTTGAATAAACAAAAACATGAACAGGGGTTTCCCACCGGAACAAGTTGGGATGGTCTGGTCTAACGGCTGATTAAATTGTTCATCATTATTTTACATAAATCGTCATAACTATTCTACGCATGTTAAACTGGTGTATGCAGTCAATTTATATTCGAAAACCTAATCATATATCCAACAGCACAGGTGATACTAGCATGCAAACCCTAAAGCAACAATCAAACAAGAACATGCAGCAGAGCAGCATACAAGGATCAGTTTATACGTGCAGAGTGACTGGATAATTGATCAAGTCACAAATATTCCGAAAGTTCTCTCTAAAATATTTGTTATATGAAATGAATCTAACCTATCTCTAATCCTACGCTCCGTGTCTCCCTCCGGTGTATTTCAACCAGGAGAACACCTACCATGTCGAGTTCAACGATCATCAGAAACAGAATAATAAGCGGCGTACCAGCAGTTAAGGACTAGCAGTAAGTTACAAACCATAGCATAAGTTGGATAGATAAACATTGGAGACTCAATTCATAGATTCAAATATATATCAACAGCATACGGACAGAGTAACGGCGTGTTACAATTGGAATCATTATTTCCACAACGGATTGTGCCCACGACTTTCACAGCTTCCACGTTCCGTACTACACACATTCGTGATGGTTCCGGCGCTATACAAATGAAAGCCATATAACGTTACCTCCGTTGTTTCATAATGGTCATCCCAATTGTGTATTAAATTATAACTACCCTAGCATAATGACTATCATAGAAAACACAGATTTGTTTAGCTAAGCATGGCAATAATTCTAGCAAGCAATTCTAAATAATTATGACAGCAGCACAACATATTTAAAATAACGAGATAGAGATTTTAATAAAACCTGACAAAGCGTAATTACAAATCTTGCGCAATCGCAGTCTCGGAGCACCTCCGTTACAACAAGCTAGCAGCTAATCTACTAGCTTAATTACACTAACCTAATCTAATTATTTCTAGAGAGAGAGTAGAGAGAGAAAGTGAAGTTGAATGATGAATGAATGATGAATGATGAAGATGAGGTGAAATGATCCCATATATATAGTAGTTGCTCAGCCGTATCGTCCAGCCGTATTCCTACCTCCAAATGCTTAACCGTATCGCTCAGCCAAAATCTCATCTTGTACGGGAGGGGAGGACGATACGGGGGGACCTCTCGTATTTCGGGTGGAAATTGCACGATACGGGCGCACACGGGCTGAATACGGGAGAACGAGGCCGTATACGGGAGAACATCAGCCGTATATGGCTGGACAAGGCCGTATACGGTCATGCCAGGCCATATACGGTCAGTGCATGGCCGTATACGGCTTGTTCCGCCCGTATCCGGCTTGGTTTGCCCGTATTGGTCTTCTCCGGTTGCTTGGATTCTTCGTTTGGGCATAACTTTTGACTCGGGTGTCCGTTTTCAGCGTTCTTTATATCCACGCGATCGTATTTTCCTAACGAAGAAAATGACATAAGTTAGAGGTCATAATTCTTATCGGAACTTAAAAAGTGCTTAAAAGCGTGAACAAGAATGCTTATGATCGTTTTTGTTACATTTATCGTGTTTTTCGACCATTTTAGATGACTTTTGAAATGTTGTCTATATTTTAGCCCAAGTGATGAGTTTTAATGATAAAGTATTGATTTTAGATATATTCATCATGATTTGGGCTAAAAAGGTGAGATACTGACATATAAAAACTTGACTTTTTGCGTGTCATCAAATATCCCACACTTAGACATTTGCTTGTCCTCAAGCAAACTTCAATCTTACCTGCCGAAATTTCCTGTTAAGATTTTTATTTAAGCCACAAAGAAGAAGTTATACAGAATGAAAACAAGTATTATGCTAGTTAGATAAAGAAAAGATGTTCACATGAAGTATCCAAAGATTTTTAAGATGGTTTACTTAGGCGAACTTTCAATTCTCGGGATGTGGAATATACACGACTGGGCGATCTCACTGGTGGTCACTCAATTCACTCAAGTGTATCGGGTTTCCTATTATCCTAAGCCAAATGAAAAATCGCTCAAATACCAGTCGTGCAGTATTCGTCGTCATAGGCTTGCCCAAGGATCGTATCTCCATCACTTAGACGGGGACGGTACTAATTATCCCAGGACATTCAAATGGGTATGGATAAGGGTAAAAATGGTTTAAGGGTTTCACTTATCTCAGGACCTTTAAAACTTATGAAAAATTCTACTTGGACATACTTTTTAATGAAAACGGAAACGGATAACTATAAGGGAAGAAGATAGCTATTTTGTCTTCTACCTTTTGAAAACACATGAAGGATATATGCTTTTGAAGAATCGGAGTTTTCGAGAGATTTAAGCACTTAGCTTTATTCTATTTTTTTGTTTAGAATTTCTTGGCCAGGGATCTTCTAAGGGATTTTCTTTTATTTTCTTTTGCCCTGCAGATATCCTTTCTTTCTTTCATCTTTTGCTTTTCTAACCCTTTTTTCACTCTTGAGTTTTTCTTGGTGTCAATTTTTCACACCATAAGGCTCTCGAATTCTTTTAAATATTGATCATGTAAACGCACACGAGTAGCTTTAAGTAAACACTATATTTGTGACTTTGGGGTAGAAACAAAAAGCATACCTAATTAGCATTTTTCAAAAAGATTTTTAAAAATTCTAAGATAAGCTTTGGATAGGTATGGGGATGAGTGGGTTTAAAAATTTGGGTTGAAAGAAATGAAAAGGTTAAGGCTCAACAGGGTTTTCTAGGCGGATCATCAACACTGAAAATGAGTGTTGGAAGGGTTTTTGGGCTTGAAAGAGATATGTTGAAATGGGGTTTTATCCTAGGGAATGTCAAGGTCCTCTAATTGTACCTATGTCACGTATGACACCCGTCAATGTGATCTCGACACGCATACC
Organism: Helichrysum umbraculigerum; assembly: GCA_949592205.1. Lineage (NCBI taxonomy): Eukaryota > Viridiplantae > Streptophyta > Magnoliopsida > Asterales > Asteraceae > Helichrysum > Helichrysum umbraculigerum. The sequence goes on along the minus strand of CATIUR010000007.1, from coordinate 16,141,411 downwards.
CGGGGCAAGTTCTAATTCAGAAATGCATGCACCGGTCACACACAACAAACGAACAGTGAAACATTTAAAATGAATGCTTATAAGGCTCAAAATTTCTCACCGCAAAAATAGGTTATATGTGTCCAGTCGTACGATGCCCCTCTTAGATCCTCATCTTAAATTGTTTGGAATCCGACATGATTCGACCTTTTTTAACAACTTTTGAATACTTGTAAAAAAATTATGTACTCTTTCTTACTATTGTGACTTCAAAAAGTTTAAATTTTTTGAAAATTTTTGGCAGAAATAAGGATTGAAAATCATTTTGAGGACTTGTGTATTTCTAAATCATAATTACGGATATTAGACGAGAGATATACTGCTATCCCACACTTAAAAATAAACATTGTCCCCAATGTTTCTGCACTAAGTTGGGAGAATCCCACACTTAGGGTTTTGTCTTTAAGAAAAATGTGAATTTAAAAGTTTTAAGTACGGAGGATCCCACACATAGTGATTTAAGTGGGCATAAGCATATCTAAGTTATGCAAAAACTAGAAAAGTTTAGGAGAGGTACTTCCCTACGGTTAGTGAGTACTGGAATTAGGACCAGATTCGTGAAGGAGTGGTGCTAGTGATATGCTGGATTTGTGGACCAGACTCTGTTTAAAGCTCATCCATTCCTTACGAAGCTAAGCTCTGCAACACCATAAATAAAGTCATACTACACCATTTCAACATTTCAATCATCTTAAAAGTTTAACATAAATAAAACATAAAGCAATAAAACAAACTAAAGGTCGTCTAGCAAATCATCCATGTCTGGGTCAAATGCTGCAAGAGCGTCACAATCTGGAACTGAAGTAGGTGACGTGGCAACAGTGGAACCAGGCATCATGGGGGCAACAGGGAGATCAGAGGATATCTCAGCATCAGCAGGAAGAGTGGGCTCTGTAGTAGGTGCAGCTGGGAAAAATGACCATGGCGGAAGAGGTGGTCTGGGACCCTGACCAAGTCTGAAGGACTGGTCTGGAAGTCTCGGGAGTCCAACCCTCTCCCTGATGTCAGAGTGAGAGTCATGCTGGATGGAGAGCTCTCGAAGAATCGCCCAGGTCACAGCTGGGTCGGCTGTGGTAATCCCGTAGTCGAAGACTGGAGTGCTCATCATGTCTGCAGTATGCTCCTCTGAGGCAGTGGTCAGCTTCTTCTTTCCTCTGCGGTTCTTCCTCCTCTTCTGTTGTTGAGTCTGAGCAGTGTGTCCTGAGGTCTCTGCTGAAGCGTCCATCCTGAAACATAAAGAAAACATGTAATGCTATAGTTTATAAGTTTATACAAATGCAACAGAGTCAGATGATTTTTGTGAAAAGATTTTCATTTTAAAAGTTTTAAATCATCTGAATGTTTGCATTTGCATAAGTCAAATAAAACTTATCTCCGATGTAAATGTAAGAGTGCGGTGCTGTCGGGTATCTAGCTTATCCTGCATTTATTAGTTCAGGGATGATAATACTAAGCAAAAATAAACTGAGAAATGAAAAATTACTCTAAGATAAGCAATGGGGTGCCTCCCAAGAGCGCTTGTTTAATGAGTCATTAGCTTGACTCTTTTACCTAGTTTGTCGGCTCAAGGTGGTTCAAAGATGTAGACCTCCTCACTGGAAGGAAAGTCTTCGATGTAGTGTTTTAAGCGGTGGCCATTGACTTTAAAATTACCGTCTGGTGCTTCTAGTTCGACTGCTCCGAAGGTAAAGACTTTTGATATCACGAATGGTCCGCTCCACCTCGATCTGAATTTGCCTGAGAATTTATTGAAACGCGAATTGAAGAGAAGAACTTTATCTCCAGGTTTGAACTTATAATACTTAAGTTTGGCATCGTGATTAATCTTGGTTCGCTCCTTGAAATGTAAAGAACTATCATAGGCTTGGTCTCTCAATTCGGCTAGTTCATTCAGCTGCATCTTGCGATGTAATCCTGTTGTGGAGGGGTCTAAATTGCAATCTCTCAGCGCCCAGTAAGCCTTGTATTCCAACTCTATCGGCAGATGACACGCTTTCCCATAGACTAGTCTGTAAGGCGTGGTCCCTAATGGTGACTTATATGCAATTCTGAACGCCCACAAAGCATCGTCTAATTTATCGGCCCATCTTTCCCTATGATTCATCACTGTTCGTTCTAAGATCCTTTTGAGCGCTCTGTTCGTCACTTCGGCTTGCCCATTCGTCTGCGGGTGATAGGCCGTAGAGGTCTTATGGGTGACACCATAATACTGTAATGTCCTCATAAACTGAGCATTACAGAAGTGCGTGCCCCGATCACTGATGATCGCCTTTGGAGTTCCGTAACGAGAAAAGAGTTGCTTGAGGAACTTGGTCACTACTCGTGAGTCATTTGTAGGAAATGCTTGTGCCTTGGCCCATCTAGAGACATAGTCGATAGCTACCAGAATATATTCTTTTCCGAAGGATTTTGGGAATGGTCCCATGAAATCCAAACCCCATATGTCAAAGATCTCGCAGGCCTGGATGTTAGTAAGTGGCATTTCACTCCTCCGTGAGATACTTCCAAACCTTTGGCAAGCATCACAACGTTTTACCAAGTCGTGAGCATCTCTGAAAATGGTCGGCCAATAGAAGCCTGAATCGTATACTTTCCTTGCGATCATGTTTGCTCCATGATGTCCTCCAGTAGGTCCGTGATGACTCTTGTAACACCCGCCAAATTAGGACTAGTACTTAGTGCCTAATCATATGTAAATACATGTAATTAGTTCTGTGTTAGGCTAATTAATGTATCGAATTATATATATTGTTGAATATATACGAAAATGCGATTTGATTAAATCGTACGCAATTTAAATCGAATGTATTTCGGTTCTATAAATACGGACGTTGGTGAAAATTTTATTAAGTAACACTGTTATGTTAAAAGTATTATTTTAATAATGCTCGAATTTCAATTCGTATCGTACAAACAGAAACTTACACAATTTAAAATATTAAAACGCGCAAACTAAATAAACAAACTTACATTTTATAACTCAAATATAAGTTGATTTGTAAAATATTTAAATAAAATATCGCGTAATAATTTGTATTTTAAAACGTACCATTTAATATGTAAAATAATTATTTAACGTTTGAAAGACGGAGAAAACGAACACCGCACGGACCGCAATTGCGGAGACTGAAAGTTGGAGGATAAACCCCCAACTCCTTTCTCCTCCTCTCATTTCTCACTCACTCCCTCTTTCTCTTTTCTCTCTCTTTCTTTTCTCTCTAATCACCACCACCTCCACAATCTCTCCAAATCACAAAATTTCACCATCAAACACACGCAAAACATACTACTCCTTTGGAAAAGAACGACCACGGCATCACGATCTATCATCCTATCTTTTCGGATTTTTGATCCGACACTTTGTAAGTTTCCGAAAAATCCCGAAATCTCTCGTTTTTAAGTGTTTTTGCTTGTTAGTGGTTTGGATCAACTTATAATGTCCAAATATGGGTTGGGTAAAAGTTTTGGACCGAACGGAAACCGAAAAACACGTTTTCGACACATTTTCCGGCCATCAGACCGTAATGTCGCTTTTGGACCCAGATTTATGCGACGTCAGCTTCAACGTCACAAAAACCTCTCGTGACGTCGCATGGTGCGACGTCAGTCACAAAGTCGCATTAAATTGCGACGTCGCATATAGCGACATCAGCCTTAACGTCGCCAATACCTCACCACGTCGCACTTAGCGACGTAAGCCCTTACGTCGCAGAAATCAACAACGTCGCATATAGCGACGCCACGTACAACGTCGCATTAAATTGCGAAAGTCGCACATAGCGACGCCATGCTCAACGTCGCAGTCAGGATCTGCGACGTCGCACCCAACGTCGCACAAACCAGAACCTCAAAAACACAGATTTTTACTAAGTGTCGAGACTCGAAATTTATCACTCAATTTTACCCAAATTCAGATCCCATATGCGTTTTTCGTCAAAGCAATATAGTAGAAATAAAAATTTTCCAAGCTGACCTGGTAGCTCGACCCCAGCCAGGGGCTCTGCCCCTTGGACCCCGCCAGGGGCTGCCGCCCCTTGGACCCCGCTACCAGGGGCGCTGCCCCCGGACCCCCGTACTTAGATTCCGTAACGGCTTCTAAAACACAATCAAAACACATTTTTCAAGTAAAACGCCACGAAATCAGAATAATAATAGTTGAGATTATTATTACAAATCCATCACCAACGGGCCGTACATATTTTCAAACATTCGAATCAATCAACCAAATGTAATTTGGACATTATAGTTGGACGAACAACTACAAGGTAGTCTTATGAGATACCTTCGCATATTATAACCATCGCGTGTCGTGGACACCCTCAGGTTACAAGTCTTTGGACTTCGATTCTCGACTAATCATTCTCAGTTTATTTTCATAAACTCAACGACTCAGGTGAGTCTCATAGCCCCTCTTTTACTGTTTTACTCAGGGGTGTGATATATTGCTCAACTTTTACATGTGAACGCAAGTACAAACATTTCATATACTACATGAGTTTTTCGAAACTAATCATTTAAAGTCCTCCGTCAGCATAGTTGTTAATACGTTGTAGCGTGAATATTAGTATATGGTACCATATAGGATTGACCCTCCTCGTTCGGGTTAGCAAGCACTAACCGGGTAAACGGACGTACTAATATTTGGGAAGACGAATGTTGATTAGGCATTCGTGGAGGCACCTCGCCCGGAATTCTCTATAGGGGACCCGGCCCTCGAGTTAAGCTCAACTATGTGCTCATGGCTGTATACACGATAACTATCATTTAATTGCTGGATGCAATTCATTATTTAAATCTTGCGGTTCATACTATATTAACTGATTTCAAACCTGTGAGCTCACCAGCTTTTAGCTGACCTTTTAGCATGTATCGCAGGTACCAAGTAGTAAGATGTTTCTGCTTCAGGACTTTAGCTCGAGTCAGCATACAGACGATTGAGATTTTCTTGCATTAGTATATTTTGTACAAGTACTTATGTACTGAAATCTCCTTTTCATTTAAACTCGAGCTATGTAAAGCTTTAGATGTTGTAAACATTTCAGTTATCAATATATTTTGTTAAAACGACGCATATAGAGTCGTTTACTATATATCTTTGTGCTTTGTTATTGATTAGTAACACCCAAATCAAGCTTCCGCAAATCATCAAATTTGGGGGTGTTACAGATTGGTATCAGAGCCTAAGGTTATAGTGAACTAGGTTGCATTTAGTGGGCCTAGACTATGACCATTAGGCGGTATTTTCTTATTAGGCATGACTGGTTCAGGAATTACAGCATAAGACTTTAATTTAACATAGCTTGATCAACTATGTACAATTAAGGAAAGATGATGTAAGGTCTGAAACGGTTATGTTGAACAGAAGTACACTAGAAGACTCTGACCACGAGAGGACCGAGACTTAAACTTGTTTATGCTAGACACTCGATAGGCTATATTATATAGGAACTATATGAATATAGGCCTCACTCTTACTAACGCTTTGTCTCAGAAATGGCAAACATCCACCCAATTCATCTCGCTCTCAATCCGGAAGGGTAGCTAGGAGGAACAACAGGTTGCCTCGAGCTGGCCCGTACCCCACTCACTTCACCTTGCCGGCCTTAGCCGCTAGGGTGAACCAACACGAGCAGCGACTTCGCACCATGGATGTCGTGTTGCAAGAAACAAACGAAAACTGGAGACTTACATCCCTTGAACGCATCGAACAAGTCTCCGACGACCTTGAAACCACAAACAACAACATGGATGTCCTTCGCAACCAAGTAATAGAAATAAGCGTGGAAAATGCCCTTCTGCGACAAAGGATGGAAGAATGTGAACAGTGCTCACATGAAGCAGAAGAGTATGCCCGTGGGCTAACACAACGACTAGCACTAGCAGAAGATAACGCCCGACAAGCTAGCAGACTTGCAAACACTGTGGACCGTCTTGTCACGATGATGGAACAAATTAATCTACGTTAAGACTAGTGTAGTCTTTGCTTTGTAATCTATTCTGTAATCTAGTAACTATCTAAGCGCTACTCTATAATTCGGTCGGATGTAACAATTCCCGACGCCTTTTGTAAGACATCCATAGGATGTAACCTTTGAACTCATATTAGCTATCAAATATTCCTTGTTGTTTCAACTCATATTAATTGTCATTTTTTTCATGTTGATGTCATGTATTACTGTTTTTTATACATGTACATCTATAACAAATACAACTTTCCTACGAAATCTCATGTATCTTCATTTCTTTTATTGAAGAGTCATGCCGCCAAAGACAAGACCATACACCGATGCTCAGCTTACATCCCTTATAACCCAGGCTGTTACTGAAGCCTTGGCTCGGAATACTCCACAAAATTCCACAAGGAACAGTGATGCCGCTGAAACCCCTGCTGCTAAACCTTGTTCTTACAAGGACTTTCAGAGTTGTAAACCCTCAAGCTTCAAGGGTTCTGAAGGAGCCATCGGACTGATCAGATGGTTCGAACAGATGGAAACTGTTTTCCGCGTCAGCAAATGCGCGGAGAACGACAAAGTAAACTTCGCCACCTGCTCTCTCGAAGATGATGCCCACTCTTGGTGGAATTCATATACCCAGTCAGTGGGTGCTGACATTGCCTACCAACTCTCTTGGGAGGACTTGAAAGCAAAACTCACTGCCAAATATTGCTCAGTTGCCAAACTCCAAAAGCTAGATGAGGAGTTCTGGAACCTAAAGGTTCAGGGTGGTGATATCGATGGTTATACCACCAGGTTTCAACAACTTGCCGCCCTCCGCCCAGCCATGGTAAGCACAGAACCTGATAAAATCAGGAAGTACATCCTTGGCCTTCCTGAGCCTGTTCGGGGGCATGTTGCCTCTTCCAATCAAACCACCATTGACGGTGCAATCCTATTGGCCCAAGACCTGATGTCCATGAGCCAAGATTCTGAACCACCCACTTCATCCTCCCACCACAACAAAAGAAAGTGGTCCGACTACCACAACAACCACTCAAACCAACAAAACAAGAAACCCGACACCATCAAAGCCTACAACACCACCACAGACATCACAGGGGGCTACACTGGGAGCAAACCCTATTGTTCCAAGTGCAACCGTCACCATGAAGGTTCCTGTGGTCCCTTTTGCAACAATTGCAAGAGGTACGACCACCTCACCAAAGATTGCCACTCTCCTACCAACAACAACACCAGACCACCCAAAGTCTGCTTTGAGTGTGGGAAACCCGGCCATTTCAGGGACACGTGCCCAAAGCTGAAGAATAACAACAACAACAACCGCAACAGCAACAACAACAACACCCGAAGCAGAGCCTTCGTCATCAAATCCGGGGACGCCCGCCAAGACCCGAATGTGGTCTCGGGTATGTTCCTCCTCAACAACTTAACTGCTTCTGTTCTATTTGATACTGGTGCTGATAGAAGCTTTATCTCCGATGATTTTTGCCCATTACTTGACATCAATCCTGTTGCCTTAGAGGTTAAGTATACTGTAGAGCTAGCAAATGGGAAACTTATAGAAACCAATAGTGTGATACCTAATTGCACTTTAAACCTAGCTGACGAAACCTTCTCAATCGATCTTGTACCCATAGAAATCGGGAGTTTCGACGTCATCATTGGAATGGACTGGTTGTCCAAACACCGAGCTGAAATCGTTTGTTACGATAAGATCGTCCGCATTCCACTCGCTGTCGGTAGAACCTTAATCATACAGGGGGAGACCGGCGGGACGAGAGTCAATATCATCTCTTGCTTAAAAACCCGAAAATTTCTGAGAAAGGGTTACCCTGCAATACTCACACACATCACAGAGAAGAAGTCGGAGGAGAAGCGACTTGAGGATGTGCCAATTGTTAGAGACTTTCACGAAGTCTTTCCGGAAGAACTACCTGGTTTACCTCCATCTAGACAGGTTGAGTTCTCAATCGATCTCGTGCCGGGCGCCGCACCGGTGGCCCGTGCACCGTACCGTTTAGCCCCATCCGAACTTCAGGAGTTGTCCGCCCAGTTACAGGAACTCCTGGATAGAGGATTCATTAGACAGAGTTCTTCACCTTGGGGAGCTCCGGTCTTATTTGTTAAAAAGAAGGACGGTTCATTCCGAATGTGCATCGACTATCGAGAGTTGAACAAATTGACCGTCAAAAACCGATACCCACTTCCTCGCATTGATGATCTATTCGACCAACTTCAGGGTTCAAGTTTCTACTCAAAAATCGACCTGCGATCAGGCTATCATCAGTTACGAGTTCGCGACACCGATATTCCAAAAACTGCTTTCAGAACTCGTTACGGGCACTATGAATTCCAAGTGATGCCCTTCGGTTTAACCAACGCACCGGCTGTATTCATGGACCTCATGAACCGGGTGTGTAAACCTTACCTCGACAAGTTTGTCATTGTCTTTATCGATGACATACTCATTTACTCGCGCAACGAGCAAGAACATGCGCAACACCTCAAAACCATCCTTGAACTACTTAGACACGAGGAGCTTTACGCCAAGTTCTCTAAGTGTGAGTTCTGGATACAAACCGTTCAATTCCTTGGTCACGTGATCGAAAGTCAGGGAATTCACGTTGACCCATCAAAAATCGAGGCTATCAAAGACTGGCAAGCACCCACCTCTGCAACTGAAGTACGACAATTCTTGGGTCTTGCTGGGTACTATCGGTGATTCATCGAAAATTTCTCCAAAATAGCTCAACCACTCACGGTACTGACTCAGAAGGACAAAAGGTTCGATTGGACCGATAAACAAGAGTCAGCATTCCAACTGCTGAAACAAAAGCTTTGTAGTGCTCCAATTCTATCACTACCCGAAGGCACCGATGACTTCGTGGTATACTGCGATGCTTCCCACCAAGGTCTCGGTTGTGTGCTGATGCAACGAGACAAAGTCATTGCCTATGCCTCACGACAGCTAAAAATTCACGAGAAGAACTACACCACTCATGATCTCGAACTTGGAGCTGTCGTTTTTGCTCTCAAAATCTGGAGACATTACCTCTACGGCACTAAGTGCACAATCTTTACCGATCATAAAAGTCTCCAACATATATTCGATCAGAAGGATCTCAATATGAGGCAACGTCGATGGGTCGAGTTGCTTACCGATTACGATTGCGAGATCAAGTACCATCCAGGGAAGGCTAATGTTGTAGCCGATGCCCTCAGTCGAAAGGAACGACCAAAACCACTTCGAGTCCGAGCCCTCAGTATGACCATTCACAACGATCTTACCATTCAAATTCATACCGCTCAGATCGAAGCCCTGAAACCTGAAAACATCAAAAATGAAGCCTTACGGGGTATTGACAAACAATTCGAAATCAAATCTAACGGGATTAGGTATTTCTCAAACCGAATCTGGTTGCCTAATTTCGGGAACCTACGAGACTTGGTGATGGATGAAGCTCACAAGTCCAAATACTCTATCCATCCGGGATCCGATAAGATGTACCACGGAATCAAGGAATTTTATTGGTGGCCGAACATGAAAGCCGAAATCGCCACTTATGTCAGCAAGTGTCTTACTTGCTCGAAAGTCAAAACCGAACATCAGAAACCTTCCGGCTTACTCCAACAACCTGAAATCCCTGAATGGAAATGAGAACAGATTGCCATGGATTTCATAACCAAACTACCCAAGTCGTCGAGCGGTTGCGATACCATTTGGGTGATCGTCAATCGTCTCACCAAATCTGCTCATTTCCTGGCAATCAAGGAAAACGATAAAATGGAACGCCTCGCGCAAATCTACATCAAAGAAATTGTTTCTCAACACGGCGTTCCAATCTTGATCATCTCTGACAGAGATGCCCGTTTCACTTCTCGCTTTTGGCAGTCACTTCAAAAAGCATTGGGTACTCGTCTCGATATGAGCACCGCGTACCATCCTCAAACCGATGGCCAAAGTGAACGAACCATTCAAACACTGGAAGATATGCTACGAGCTTGCGTAGTTGATTTCGGTACAAACTGGGAAAGACATCTACCGTTGTGCGAATTCTCGTACAATAACAGCTATCACGCCAGCATCAAAGCTGCACCTTTTGAGGCACTGTACGGTCGTAAGTGCCGATCACCGATCTGTTGGACTGAAGTGGGAGATAGTCAACTCACTGGTCCTGAACTCATACATGTCACCACTGAGAAAATTGTGGAAATCCAAAACCGACTCAAAGCCGCACGTGATCGTCAGAAAAGTTATGCTGACGTGAGACGCAAACCGCTCGAGTTCCAAGTTGGGGATCGAGTACTCTTAAAAGTATCGCCTTGGAAAGGCGTCATCCGTTTTGGCAAACGCGGGAAGTTAAATCCCAGGTACATTGGGCCATTCGAGATCCTCGAGAGGATTGGTCCAGTGGCATATCGATTGCAGCTGCCATCCGAACTCAGCAGCGTGCACCCCACTTTTCACATTTCTAACTTGAAGAAATGTCTGTCTGATGAGACACTAATTATCCCACTCGATGAAATTCGTGTTGACGACAAACTTCATTTCGTTGAGGAACCCGCTGAAATCATGGACCGTGAGGTCAAACAACTCAAACAAAGTCGTATTCCCATTGTCAAAGTCAGATGGAATTCGCGGCATGGTCCGGAATTCACTTGGGAATGTGAGGACCAAATGCGACTCAAGTATCCTCAACTTTTCACAGATTCTACATCAAACGCGACTTCGAACTAAATTTCGGGACGAAATTCTCCTAACAGTGGGAGAATGTAACACCCGCCAAATTAGGACTTGTACTTAGTGCCTAATCATATGTAAATACACGTAATAAGTTATGTGTTAGGCTAATTAATGTATCGAATTATATATATTGTTGAATATATACGAAAATGCGATTTGATTAAATCGTACGCAATTTAAATCGAATGTATTTCGGTTCTATAAATACGGACGTTGGTGAAAATTTTATTAAGTAACACTGTTATGTTAAAAGTATTATTTTAATAATGCTCGAATTTCAATTCGTATCGTACAAACAGAAACTTACACAATTTAAAATATTAAAACGCGCAAACTAAATAAACAAACTTACATTTTATAACTCAAATATAAGTTGATTTGTAAAATATTTAAATAAAATATCGCGTAATAATTTGTATTTTAAAACGTACCATTTAATATGTAAAATAATTATTTAACGTTTGAAAGACGGAGAAAACGAACACCGCACGGACCGCAATTGCGGAGACTGAAAGTTGGAGGATAAACCCCCAACTCCTTTCTCCTCCTCTCATTTCTCACTCACTCCCTCTTTCTCTTTTCTCTCTCTTTCTTTTCTCTCTAATCACCACCACCTCCACAATCTCTCCAAATCACAAAATTTCACCATCAAACACACGCAAAACATACTACTCCTTTGGAAAAGAACGACCACGGCATCACGATCTATCATCCTATCTTTTCGGATTTTTGATCCGACACTTTGTAAGTTTCCGAAAAATCCCGAAATCTCTCGTTTTTAAGTGTTTTTGCTTGTTAGTGGTTTGGATCAACTTATAATGTCCAAATATAGGTTGGGTAAAAGTTTTGGACCGAACGGAAACCGAAAAACACGTTTTCGACACATTTTCCGGCCATCAGACCGTAACGTCGCTTTTGGACCCAGATTTATGCGACGTCAGCTTCAACGTCGCAAAAACCCCTCGTGACGTCGCATGGTGCGACGTCAGTCACAAAGTCGCATTAAATTGCGACGTCGCATATAGCGACATCAGCCTTAACGTCGCCAATACCTCACCACGTCGCACTTAGCGACGCAAGCCCTTACGTCGCAGAAATCAACAACGTCGCATATAGCGACGCCACGTACAACATCGCATTAAATTGCGAAAGTCGCACATAGCGACGCCATGCTCAACGTCGCAGTCAGGATCTGCGACGTCGCACCCAACGTCGCACAAACCAGAACCTCAAAAACACAGATTTTTACTAAGTGTCGAGACTCGAAATTTATCACTCAATTTTACCCAAATTCAGATCCCATATGCGTTTTTCGTCAAAGCAATATAGTAGAAATAAAAATTTTCCAAGCTGACCTGGTAGCTCGACCCCAGCCAGGGGCTCTGCCCCTTGGACCCCGCCAGGGGCTGCCGCCCCTTGGACCCCGCTACCAGGGGCGCTGCCCCCGGACCCCCGTACTTAGATTCCGTAATGGCTTCTAAAACACAATCAAAACACATTTTTCAAGTAAAACGCCACAAAATCAGAATAATAATAGTTGAGATTATTATTACAAATCCGTCACCAACGGGCCGTACATATTTTCAAACATTCGAATCAATCAACCAAATGTAATTTGGACATTATAGTTGGACGAACAACTACAAGGTAGTCTTATGAGATACCTTCGCATATTATAACCATCGCGTGTCGTGGACACCCTCAGGTTACAAGTCTTTGGACTTCGATTCTCGACTAATCATTCTCAGTTTATTTTCATAAACTCAACGACTCAGGTGAGTCTCATAGCCCCTCTTTTACTGTTTTACTCAGGGGTGTGATATATTGCTCAACTTTTACATGTGAACGCAAGTACAAACATTTCATATACTACATGAGTTTTTCGAAACTAATCATTTAAAGTCCTCCGTCAGCATAGTTGTTAATACGTTGTAGCGTGAATATTAGTATATGGTACCATATAGGATTGACCCTCCTCGTTCGGGTTAGCAAGCACTAACCGGGTAAACGGACGTACTAATATTTGGGAAGACGAATGTTGATTAGGCATTCGTGGAGGCACCTCGCCCGGAATTCTCTATAGGGGACCCGGCCCTCTAGTTAAGCTCAACTATGTGCTCATGGCTGTATACACGATAACTATCATTTAATTGCTGGATGCAATTCATTATTTAAATCTTGCGGTTCATACTATATTAACTGATTTCAAACCTGTGAGCTCACCAGCTTTTAGCTGACCTTTTAGCATGTATCGCAGGTACCAAGCAGTAAGATGTTTCTGCTTCAGGACTTTAGCTCGAGTCAGCATACAAACGATTGAGATTTTCTTGCATTAGTATATTTTGTACAAGTACTTATGTACTGAAATCTCCTTTTCATTTAAACTCGAGCTATGTAAAGCTTTAAATGTTGTAGACATTTCAGTTATCAATATATTTTGTTAAAACGACGCATATAGAGTCGTTTACTATATATCTTTGTGCTTTGTTATTGATTAGTAACGCCCAAATCAAGCTTCCGCAAATCATCAAATTTGGGGGTGTTACAACTCTGGTGAAGAATGTTCCTTGCTTCCCTCTCGTCTGCGCATCTTCTGATGATTTGGTCCGGACATACTTTGAAAAAGTATGGATCGTCCCAATAGTAATTTTTAACGTCTCTGAAGAATTTGCGCTTTCTAGAGGTGGGCATTCCTTTTGGCACAATTCCCCCAACCAGATAATTAGCGTAGTCTGCGTACCAAGGGTCATAGTTGAATTGTGAACCCTTCTGGTGGCCTCCGACATTCATGAGTTGTTCTTCAGGAAACTGATCTTGAATTTCTTTTTCATTAAGCTTTTCTATCGATGGGTTTTCCAATCGACTGAGATGATCTGCTACGACATTTTCTGCTCCCTTTTTATCCTTGATTTCTATATCAAATTCTTGGAGAAGCAGAATTCATCGAAGTAGTCTTGGTTTAGCGTCTTGCTTTTTGAAAAGACACTTCAAGGCTGAGTGATCTGTATAGACAATAGTTTTGGAAAATATTAAGTAAGAACGAAATTTATCAAAAGCAAATACTACCGCAAGCAGCTCCTTTTCTGTAGTAGTGTAGTTCTCTTGAGCATCGGTGAGTGTCTTGCTTGCGAAGTATATCGGTTGAAAATGCTTGTCCTTCCTTTGCCCTAAGACAGCTCCAACACCAAAGTCACTGGCGTCGCACATGATTTCAAATGGAAGATTCCAGTCAGGAGCAACCATGATTGGTGCATGCGTGAGCTGATCATTCAGAATGTTGAAAGCTTTTAGGCAGTCATCTGAAAAGACAAACGGAGTGTCCTTCTCAAGAAGGTGTGTCATAGGTCGAGAAATCTTAGAGAAATCCTTAATAAAGCGACGGTAGAATCCGGCGTGACCTAGAAAACTGTGAATGGCTTTAACAGAAGTAGGTGGCGGAAGTTTGGCAATGGTCTCAACTTTAGCTTTGTCAACTTCAATTCCAGACTTTGATATCCGGTGTCCCAGAACTATTCCTTCCTTCACCATAAAGTGGCACTTCTCCCAGTTCAAGACAAGGTTTGATTCTTCGCATCGGGCTAACATTCGTTCAAGGTTGGAAAGACAAGAAGTGAATGAATCTCCAAAGACAGAGAAGTCTTCAATGAATACTTCCATGCACTGTTCGATTATATCGTGGAATATCGCCACCATGCACCTCTGGAATGTAGTAGGTGCATTGCGTAGCCCGAAAGGCATGCGTCGGTAGGCGAATGTTCCGTAAGGACATGTGAAGGTCGTCTTTTCCTGGTCCTTAGGATCGAGAGGAATATGAAAATAGCCAGAGAAACCATCAAGAAAACAGTAGAACTCGTTCCCAGATAATCTCTCCAACATTTGATCGATGAATGGCAGAGGGAAATGATCTTTTCTAGTGGCTTCGTTTAGCTTTCGATAGCCGATGCATACCCTCCAACCGGTGACGGTCCGTGTAGGAATTAGTTCATTATCTTCGTTTGCGATAACCGTCATTCCTCATTTCTTAGGGACAAACTGAACTGGGCTGACCCACGGGGAATCTGAAATAGGATAGATCAAGCCAGCATCCAATAGTTTAATAACCTCCTTCTTGACCACGTCTTGAATCTTCGGGTTAACTCTCCTCTGTCTCTGTATGGAATGTTTGAAGTCGTTCTCCATTAGTATCTTGTGAGTGCAATAGTTTGGACTAATCCCTTGGATATCAGAGATTTTCCATGCAATCGCCTTCTTATGTGACTTTAACACCTGGATGAGTCTTGCTTTCTCCTCGGGTGTAAGACCTTTTGCAATTATAACCGGTAAATGCGAGGTTCCTTCAAGAAAAGCATACTCCAGATGAGAGGGTAGTTCCTTCATCTCCAACTCTGGCGGTTCTTCAATGGAAGGTTTCATTCGAGCGATCTCGTCTCTTCGTAACTCATCGTACTCCGTTTGGAACTCTGGTTCATTTGGAGATGAGTCGGCTGCAGTGGCTGATGCTATTTCTACTAACTTTGTCTCATTAGGAAGTGTATTCTTCTTCAGCTCGTATTTTCTTGTAGATGATGAGGGTGTTGCACTATATTCAGTTTAGATGATATCGTTGTTGTCGGTAAATGCAAACCTCTGAAATTGAGCTGTTGAAGACGTACTTATGGTGATTTTTGGATTTAGTGGCGCACAACCTTCAGACAGTTGCGGCTTAGCTGAAATTTCTGATTCCATCTCCTCAAAAGATTTGAGAATTTCAGCTACTGAAGGAGATGAATCAGTTTGACCCCTTTGTAAGATTGGTAGAGGAATGCCTTTGCCTAAGGGAACAGCAGCAAAAGAGTTGTTCGTGGGAGTGCTGTCAAGCGTTGCAAGAGGATACTTCATTTCAGATAAAGGAAATAGCAGTTCCTTAGAGTGTGCAAGTTTGTCAGAGATAGCTGATCAGAGTCCAACATCGTCCTGGCAGAGTCTTCTTGTTGTGATGACTGTGTTGGGAAGAGGGTCGGGATTGCTAACTGCTAGAATCTCCTCCAAATGCTCGTTATATACTTCCTGCATGGAATCCACAAGACCAAGATCTTCTCCCACAGGTTGTTTCATCAATTTATCGACATTAAAGGTGACTTCCTCCGCTCCAACCCTCAATTTTAAAGATTTTTCATTTACGTCAATAACAGCCTTGGCAGTGTTTAGGAAAGGTCTGGCAAGGATGAGGGGAACGTGGGCGTCTTCCTCAATATCCATAATGACAAAGTCAATTGGGAAGATAAATTTACCTACTCGGACCATAATATCTTCAGCAATCCCCCGAGGGAGTTTAACTGATCTATCAGCTAACTGGATGGTCATACGAGTGGGTAGCAGTTCTCCTAATCCTAGTTTCTTATATAGTGAGTAAGGAATAAGGTTGACACTAGCACCAAGGTCAGCTAAGGCATTACTAACTTGGATATTTTGAAGGTAACAAGGAATAGTGAAACGGCCAGTATCTCCTAGTTTTGGTGGAAGGCCATGTAACATGATTGCAGAGCATTCAGCATCTAAGGGTATATTAACTAATTGCCTTAATTTTTCTTTATTTGAAAGAAGTTCTTTGAAGAATTTTGCAAAACTAGGCATTTCTACTAAAGCATCTAGTAATCTAACGTTTAAGTGCAGGCTTTTAAACATCTCAAGATATTTCCCAAACTGTGCTTCTTGCTTCTCCTTCTTAAGCCTACCAGGAAAGGGAATTCGAGTACGTGGAATGATTTCTGGAACTTGAGAAGGTACTGGATCAGGTGCAGTGACAGGGGTGTCACTTGGCATTGGATCAGTAGAAGTGGAAGGTTTGTCTGAAGAATTATCTGAGGTTTGTTCAATTCTAGTTTCTTTACCTCTTCTCGTAACAACTAAGATGTCATTGTGCTCATAGGATGAGAGATAGACAGCGTTACTGATCGCGATTTTCCTTTGACTCTCCTCAACTTTTGAATATAATTGTTTAAGACTAACTTCTATGTTTTTGATTAAATCTTCGGAAATTCTAAGTAAAGCATCAATTTTATTTTGAAAAGCTATTACTTGTCTATTAATGTTATTTTGTTCAATCATAAAGTTAATCAAAGTTTCGTTATAATGTTGTTGAGAATTAAAGGAAGAATCGGATAGAGTGGAAGGTAGAGTAGACAGAGGATGAATAGGAGGGGTTTTGATTTGCCACTGAACAGAAGATGTGGATTGAAAGTTTGGTTCAGGGCTTTGGACAATTGTTCCAAATTTCCAGACATGTTGACTAGTCGTCATGGCTGAAGAATTTGAGGGTTTTGGTAGAAAAAAGAGTTTTGGAAAGGAAAGGGTACTGAAAAGGAAAGAACGGAAAGGTAACTTTCGAATGATATTGATCTTCCGAAAGGATCGCTAAATAACTAAGATAACTAAATTCCTAAATCGGTCGTTGTAGTCCCCGGCAGCAGCGCCAAAAACCTGATGGGCTCCGAGAGGTCGGTTGCGATTTGACTCGCGTCGTTGCGGGCCTTCCTCCTGGCGCGCCGATCAGTGGGTTTTAAAATTTATGTTTTGCTGGGCCTAAGTATACTTAAAACTATGGGAGTACAGTAGTAAGTATGACCTAGGGTCGTTCTTCAAACTACAACGGGCATAGGATCTAGGCCTTTTGATTATCTTTCGTAATTTAGCTGATTTTATCAAGAGTTTTGATGGGGGTTTTTGTTTCTTTTCTATTCTAACCAACTAATTTAAAAATTAAACTTAAGGTAGGGGAGGTGAGGTGGCTACGAGAACTACAGATTAACGTGAGTGCTTGCTATGACAATCTTATATGCTATTTTAGGGGTAGTTATTTTAGTTAAAGCATTAGTTATGATGACGGAGTCAGGATTTGATAGACGCACTTGGAACAATCAATGACAGCAAAGTATTCTACCTACAGCCTTTCCTTAGCTCCCACGTATTTGTCAACGCTCATACCAGTATTCAGCTGTTTTACGGTATTTCCGTTACAACATTAAAAGGTCCTTGTTATCTATCCTGAGTTATATATCCTAATGAGCCATAACTACTAGCCTATTATCTATCTAACGTAGAGTTGTCCGCAATCAGATAAATAACATGTCACGAAGATAGCAGCTATGAAATGTAAACTACACCTGAAGTTCTCCCAAATGCAGCAA
Source organism: Helichrysum umbraculigerum (assembly GCA_949592205.1). Lineage (NCBI taxonomy): Eukaryota > Viridiplantae > Streptophyta > Magnoliopsida > Asterales > Asteraceae > Helichrysum > Helichrysum umbraculigerum. The sequence goes on along the minus strand of CATIUR010000007.1, from coordinate 16,123,505 downwards.
CCAATTTAATCAACAACCATCCTCGAATCCTGTTCCCCAATCTCGGACATCAGAGATATCCGAATCATGGCATGAATTGTTGAATAAACAAAAACATGAATAGGGGTTTCCCACCGTAACAAGTTGGGATGGTCTGGTCTAACGGCTGATTAAATTGTTCATCATTATTTTACATAAATCGTCATAACTATTCTACGCATGTTAAACTGGTGTATGCAGTCAATTTATATTCGAAAACCTAATCATATATCCAACAGCACAGGTGATACTAGCATGCAAACCCTAAAGCAACAATCAAACAAGAACATGCAGCAGAGCAGCATACAAGGATCAGTTTATACGTGCAGAGTGACTGGATAATTGATCAAGTCACAAATATTCCGAAAGTTCTCTCTAAAATATTTGTTATATGAAATGAATCTAACCTATCTCTAATCCTACGCTCCGTGTCTCCCTCCGGTGTATTTCAACCAGGAGAACACCGGCCATGTCGAGTTCAACGATCATCAGACACAGAATAATAAGCGGCGTACCACCAGTTAAGGACCAGCAGTAAGTTACAAACCACAACATAAGTTGGATAGATAAACATTGGAGACTCAATTCATAGATTCAAATATATATCAACAGCATACGGACAGAGTAACTGCGTGTTACAATTGGAATCATTATTTCCACAACGGATTGTGCCCACGACTTTCACAGCTTCCACGTTCCGTACTACACACATTCGTGATGGTTCCGGCGCTATACAAATGAAAGCCATATAACGTTACCTCCGTTGTTTCATAATGGTCATCCCAATTGTATATTAAATTATAACTACCCTAGCATAACGACTATCATAGAAAACACATATTTGTTTAGCTAAGCATGGCAATAATTCTAGCAAGCAATTCTAAATAATTATGACAGCAGCACAACATATTTAAAATAACGAGATAGAGATTTTAATAAAACCTGACAAAGCGTAATTACAAATCTTGCGCAATCGCAGTCTCGGAGCACCTCCGTTACAACAAGCTAGCAGCTAATCTACTAGCTTAATTACACTAACCTAATCTAATTATTTCTAGAGAGAGAGTAGAGAGAGAAAGTGAAGTTGAATGATGAATGAATGATGAATGATGAAAATGAGGTGAAATGATCCCATATATATAGTAGTTGCTCAGCTGTATCGTCCAGCCGTATTCCTACCTCCAAATGCTCAACCGTATCGCTCAGCCGTATCAAAATCTCATCTTGTACGGGAGGGGAGGACGATACGGGGGGACCTCTCATATTTCGGGTGGAAATTGCACGATACGGGCGAACACGGGCTGAATATGGGAGAACGAGGCCGTATACGGGAGAACACCAGCCGTATACGACTGGACAAGGCCGTATACGTTCATGCCAGGCAATATACGGTCAGTGCATGGCCGTATACGGCTTGTTCCGCCCGTATCCGGCTTGGTTTTCCCGTATTGGTCTTCTCCGGTTGCTTGGATTCTTCGTTTGGGCATAACTTTTGACTCGGGTTTCCGTTTTCAGCGTTCTTTATATCCACGCGATCATATTTTCCTAACGAAGAAAATGACATAAGTTAAAGGTCATAATTCTTAGCGGAACTTAAAAAGTGCTTAAAAGCGTGAACGAGAATGCTTATGATCGTTTTTGTTACATTTATCGTGTTTTTCGACCATTTTAGATGACTTTTGAAATGTTGTCTATATTTTAGCCCAAGTGATGAGTTTTAATGATAAATTATTGATTTTAGATATATTCATCATGATTTGGGCTAAAAAGGTGAGATAATGACACATAAAAACTTGACTTTTTGCGTGTCATCAGTCCCCTTTAATATCTATTGTCTGGAACCAAAAAACCATTTGCGAGGACTATTATTTTATTTTACCATCAACTCTATTAATTTAAAACAATTAATACTTTATCTGCCACAATTACTCATTTAACCTTTTTCCCAATTATTTTCGATTAAGTAATATGAAATTATTTCCTAACTCATTAAACAATTCATTTAAAGTCAGGAAATATTAAAATACTACTAGACCTAAGAAGTGGGTGTTACACACAACCCTTAGCTAGAAATTTTCTAGCTTTCATTAAAGAAATCAAAGGAAAATGACCACTCTCCCGTTCTCCTCGAGCCATAACATACAACTCATTAGAGATTGGGATTTTTATCAATTTCTTATGGCATTCTATATTTGCTTTATTCTGACTTAACCAATCCATGCCCAAAACCACATCAAAACCAGGGATTGGCATTAACAGAAAAGAAACCGGAAAAACATGACCCTCTATCAGTATACTGGCTCCAGTTACCAATGTGGTAACAGGAACCATTTTACCATCAGCTATCTCTACTTCAAGAGGATTAGATATCACAGTAGGGGTCTGATGTGATGCAAAAAGTCATGCTTTTATGTACGATATTCCACAATTTTTGGACACATCTTTAGTGAAAACATTCCATAATGATGATTATTAATTCACTAAAGTTGTCCAAATACAGACGTTGCTGCAAAAATCACTAAAAACGTCCAAATAACGAGCAAATCAAGACGAATATGCGTGCACAAATTCTTCCGACCTCATTTACCTTATAAGATTCACATTCTAACCTCATCATATGATAATACAGGTAAAAACGAGTCCATAAAATCAAGAATCATGCAAAAAGGTTAGAGAACGGAGAAGATACGACGATTACAAACACCTAAAAAGTCATTCCGGCTATGCCTGAGCTCTATACATCCAATTTCCATGAGATTGGCACCATTAGAAGCGTAACGGAATTACGAAGTCATAGGCGAAAGAACAAGTCAAACGGACGCATAACGAAGGAGATACGGGCGTTTTAAGAAACAAACGAAATCAGATGGAGCCCGTATACGGCCTTGGCAACCGTATACGGCCTACCTAAGACTGTATAAGGCCTCATATACACTGTATACGGCCCCACTAAGGCCGTATACGGCCCCTTTGCCCCCATATGCTGCTTCGTTTGCTTGTACGCTGTGCTGTTTCGCTTGTACGTGAGATTTGAGACTTTGCCTATAAATAGAGGACACCTCCAACACATTTCACACACCTCATTCTCACTTCATTTCTCATTTTCAAGTTTCTCTCATTTTTCTCTCTTTCATTCTCTCTCTCTACTTTCTCTCTCTAGAATCTCTCTCTAGAGATCTAGAAAGAAATAGAGAGAGATAAGCTTACGGTTCGAGTCTAGAGGAAGGTTTAGCTTGGTAATATTGTTGTAACGAGTTTTTCAAGTTCAGACTATTTGTAATCCTCAGTATTACGCTGCTGTATTCCCGGTGATATCTATATCTTTACTTACTGTTATAATGCTTGCACTATATGTTATTTCAGTTTGTATTTTGATTATTGTCATGTTTATAGAGTAGTTTAATATTGTGATTGCTGTAATATAAATATTAGGAGTAGGGATGATGTTAAATTAATGTTTTAATCAAACGATTGAAGATTGTTATGCTGTGTGTCTGGTTAAACTTATCCTGAATATAGATCTAGTTTCCCATCACCCTTTCCAGACTTTCACGTGACTGTTGCTCTAGGATAGGATCTGACCAACCCTAATACTACGTAGACACAGTTATCTCCAGTTACAGTATGAAGCTATGAACTTTCCTTGTAATGGCATGGTACTTCGTATAGCGTTGGAAACACCACGTGTGGAGTACAAATACGTGGAAGCTAAGGAAATGCCAAAGGATTGTTTCATCGTGGATTACCTAAAAGTGATCCTTCTAGAACTGCGGTCTAGGAATCAAAGCTGTGGAAATGCTTGTTGCACTGTACATCGTTAGTACACCTAAGATCTGGAAAGCTGTGGAAATGCTTAAGCGCCCAGTACACCGCCAGTACATCTAGGGTTTGGAAAGCTGTGGAAATGCCTAATTGCCCTGTACACCGTGATTATTCCTAGGGATGAACGCCTGAATGTAAAGAAGGGTCTATGTTTATGACGGTTGAATATATGCTTACAACAGATAAACACAGGGTTGTGTCAATAAAGCAATAATGCCCAGACATGCTAAACCCTAATTAACCAGTAGTTTAACATACATGGGATGCAATCAGTATTCACCATGGTAAAAGAAAATAGACGATTAGGTGTTAAGAAAGGTCAGTAGATAAATTGCGGTCTGTTGCCTTATGCCTGCTCCCTAGATACTTTAAGGGTTACTTTGTCTTATTCAAGCAAAGTTCAGGGGGGTTTGAAAACAGTTTGATCTGATCAGAATCATGATAGCCTAGGATTCCAGTGACATATGATTTTAGGGTTCTATCTGAAACGTACGGTCCTAGTGTTTACACTGAAAGTATGTCTGTTGTTTATCTGGAGAGTCTTCAATCAATTTTATAATAAACATCATCCCGAAACCCTAATTATTAAAGTTTCAGCAATCACATCTCTACCTGTCTGCTTACTCTCTATCTTTTATTTCCGTTTTTTACTTTATTGCATTTAGGATAATTTAGAAAATACAATCCACCAAAAATCTATCTACCTACCCTTATCCTATTAGCGACCTTAATCTTTGGTGATCCGCTTCGTTTCAATTCGCTCTGATAAAAGAACGACCTCGAGTTATACTTACTGCTTGCTCCCAAGGTAGGTAGTACTTATAGTTTGAGCCCCAGCTCTTATAAATTTAAAACACCCTGGTGCGCGTCCTGGTTGACCGGAACAACGACCGGAGTAAAATCCGACCGACCACTGGGACGTCATCAGGGTCAATTTCAGCTAATCACAAAAGCAAACAGATATAAAGGAACAATTTGCTCCTGAATCAAATAGTACACGTGCTGGCACAGAATTAATAAGAAAAGTACCAGTGATAATGATGTGACTCAAATATTCATGTTTTTAAGGGCAATATTCCACACTTTTTGGACGTGTCTTTAGTGAAAATATTCCAAAGTGATCATTATTTACTAAAATTCACTAAAGTGGTCTAAATATAGGCGTTGTTGCAAAAATCACCTAAAACGTCCAAATAACAAGCAAATTAGGGCGAATAAACGTGCACAAAATCCTCCGGCCTCATTTACCTTATATAGATCACATTCTAACTTCATCATATGATAAAACAGGTAAAATCGGGACGGGAAAATCAAGAATCATGCAAGTCGGATAAAGAACGGAGAAGATTGAGCGGTATCAGACCCTATAAAGTCATTTCGGCTATGCTTAAGCTATACACATCCAATTTCAGTGAAATTGGCATCATTAGAAACGTAACGGAATTACGAAGACACAGGCGAAAGAATCAGGTCAAACGGACGCATAACGAAGGAGATACGCGCGTTTTAAGCAACGAACAAAATCAGACGGACACCGTATACGGCCTCAGGAATCGTATACGGCCCCACAGAGACCGTATACTGCCATAGACACACCGTATACGGCCCTACCAAGGCCGTATACGGCCCCCTGACCCCTTATGCTGCTTCGTTTGCTTGTACGTGCTATTTCGCGAGTTGTACGTGTGATTTTGATTTTTGCCTATAAATAGGGATACCAACCTCCTCATTTTACACACCTCAACACACTTTCACATTCTCACACTTTTCTCATTTCTCTCTTTCTTTCACTTTCTCTCTCTAGCACTACTCTTAGGAGTTAGAGGAGAAAGGTTAGGGTTGAGCTTACGGTTCGAGTCCACAGAACGAGCTAACTCAAATGCTTGGTTAAGAGTACCCGCAAGTCTAACAGTCGTCCGATAAGCATGGGGCAACATACCAACGAAGTGATCGATTTTGGTCCTTTCATCCGGCACCCATTGGTGCACAAACCTCAATTTTTCAGAGAATTGGGCAATAAGGTCATCCATTGTCATTTTATCCGTCAATTACATATCCAAAAACTCACGTTAATACGAGTCATATCATATCCCGAGCAGTACTTCTTGCAAACCTCATTATGGAAATTGGGCCACCTAATAGAAGCCCGTTGCTGTGGCGACAAATGTGAAGTAATAGAGTCCCACCAACCCATAGCTGGACCTTTGAGAAGTTGTACTGCATAAGGGACCTTGACCTCATCCTCACAACGACAAACTTCAAATTTCCTTTCAACATCCCTCAACCAATCCAAATTCACGGAGGGGTTAGAACTGCCATAATAGTCCGACGGTCCGCTGGATTTAAACGTCTTAAAAGAACACAGCTTATGTTCATACGGTGGGGGAAATAATGGAATTTGATAACCTGAAGGCCCGGAAGAGAAAGGGGCCGACGTTTGATAATTACCATCATGCTGCTGTTGATGATAAGGAGGCATAGATGTAGGAATCTGTGATGTCACCACAGTAGGCGGTACCATGCTATAGACTGGTGGTGTAGTCCGAGGAATCTGCTGAGATAACCGGGCTTGTTGCTCTAAAAACTGTTGCTCAATAGCCTTGAGTCTAACATTTTCCCCTTCTAAGTGCAACAGATAATCCTCTTAGGTCATATCCTCAGCCGAGAAGGAAGTACCGGTTTGCTCTTGGATAACATGTTGGGTTTCAGGAGGAGAGACATCGGATACCGGAAGGTTAATGAAAGTAACGGTCGGGTTCTCATTGTCTACCATATCCTGCACAACCACATCTCACAACTCGTTAATTGTTAGTACCTACATACTAAACAATTATTCTATCATAGCTAAATCCCGCACCCAGGAATGTTTGACTGACACAATAGATTTGGGATTGAACACTTACAATTGTCCAATTCACCCAAACCTATGCTCTGATACCAACTTATAACACCCATCATTTCCAAAGGCATTTTTTTTTTAATTCGGAAGCGTAGATAAAGCAAAACGACAAAGATTGCGTATATTACATTTCAAAATGTGCAACCCAATTACACGCAATAGTTAATACCAAGTCATCATTACAAGTATTAATACAAACTTAGGTGTTATATTAAAATCCATAACATAATTGTTTTTAGCCCAAAATATTTCAAGCACAATCAGAGAGCGGTGCCAAACATTCCTTCAACCAACTTCTAGTACCCACAATCAAAAGCTAAAACTGCAAGAAGTTAGGGAAGAGGGATTAGCACAAAGCTAAGTGAACAAATCCAGGATTCACAAGCTAACTTAGCATAACAAGTAACTACAACTAGCACATCTCAAGTAACATAGAAGGATCGGTGGTCCTTGAGGTACCTTCATACCGCGGTGGTTCCCCAAGTAACACTTATAACCAACTGAAGGCCAAACAGTGGTTAGACCGATAGTTTTAGTACTAATACTACATACAACGTAATTTCAACGCCCAACACATGTACAGATCAATTACGTTGTCCACAGTAGCAGTACCCAAACCCAACACATTAGTTGACCCTCACCAAATCAATTAGTCCAACTATCATAGCATATAGGACACCAATAAATCGTTCAAGGGATAACCATCATGGCAATATAATATTAAGGCAATCATTGCAATAAACCAAATTACCCATTGTAACCACGTTGTTACAACTAACTTAGACCGAGAGTCCAAGATCCACTCACCCTTGTCGATCGCAGTCTCCACTCAAAGGTCTTATCTTATTGAGTCTTAGGTTTATCTGAGAACACAATCAAAACCGAATTAGATTCTCGTATCCAATTTATTACAATTTAATCATGTGCACAATGTCAAATAATTGCTTACATTATACTTTAATTACTAGTTAAATAACATAAGCACACAAGTCACAAGTTATCAAATTCGTCAATTTATCACATGCAAACGTGATCCGGGTTAGGGGTGGCTGGATCGCGTTACTCAGTACAAAACATTCTGTTACCATTTTTCAATTGCGAACGCGATCCGGGTGATGGTGCTGGATCGCGTTCCCATGAACAAAATCGATCTGACTTAATTTTACACAGACCAACGCGATCCGGAAAAATAGATCTGGATCGCGTTACAAAGAACAAGATCGTTGTGTAACAGGTTTTTGCAATGAAACGTGATCCGGACAAAGTGCCAGGATCGCGTTCGTGCGTTTTCCAGCAACAAAACCCAAACCTGCAACACTTTCAGCTCGAACCATAAACCCAATTTTTCACATAATTCAGTTGCAATACACGATTTTATTCACCAAATGACCTCCAATAACAACTATAAACATAGCATAACAACAAAGAACATCATCAAGCTTCAAATTAGGTGCATGCATCATGTGTTCAACCTAAATGATCAAACTCATTCATAAACATGAAAATTGGGGTACCATTAACCCTAAATTCAGATACACACAAGTTGATGATGATGAGAGTTAAACAATTTCAGTAACATTTAATCATTCAAGTATTACATTTCATTCATGCATCAATTTGTAACCTAATTCTTCAAGTAACCTCAAGAGCCCTAACTAACTCAACTTACAATTAGAAGAAAAGTAGATGAACAAGATGAAGAAGATGATGATGGGTTCAGTTTTTAACACAACAATCACAGCTTCAACAAGATGATGAATGATTTCACTTTTATTTCTAATTTAGGGTGTGTGTGTTCTTGGTGATTTTTGATCAGAGTCAGGAAATGGGGAAAATAAAGGCCGACCAACACTTTTAACCCAAGTATAAAGCAGTATAAATAATACCCCTTTTAAATCTATTGTCTGGAACCTAAAAACCATTTGCGAGAAATAAGTTTTATTATACCGTCAACTAAATTAATTTAAAACACTTAATGATTTATTTATCACAATAAGTCTTTTGACCATTTGACCTATTATTTTAGTTATCAAATACACCAAGTATTTCCAAATACAATTTTAAATACGAAATAAATAAAGGAATTTACCGTATTTCTACCAAGCCCAAATCGAGGATGTTACAAATCTTCCCTCCTTAAGGAGATTTCGTCCCCGAAATCTCTTCACGCACAAAAAGACTAGGATAACGCATCCTCATGCTAGACTCGGTCTCCCACGTAAGGTTTGGACCCAAACTATGATTCCATTTAACCAACACCATAGGGATATCCTTCTTACGAAGTTTAGTCACTTTACGATCTAAAAGTTTCACAGGCTCTTCTACAAGTCTCTGGCTCAAGTCCACACGTAGGTCTTGCAATGGAAGAACTTGGGATTGGTCCTCCACATTGCATTTTCTTAAGTAGCACACATTAAAGGTATCGTGAATACCCGCCAATTCCGGAGGAAGATCTAAGGAAACAGTTTGGTCATTGACTACTTGCCGAATATTAAATGGCCCTATGTATCTAGGAGCTAGTTTACCACGTTTTCCAAACCGGATAACACCCTTCCAAGGTGAAACCTTCAAGTAAACCAACTCACCTTCTACAAAAGAAACGGGTCTACGACGTGGATCAGCATATTGCTTTTGCCTATCACGAGCCGCACGGGCTATGGCTACTTTATCGGCGGTAATTTGAACTAAGTCGGGACCCGAAAACTGTTTCTCGCCCGCCTCTAACCAACATGTGGGCGTTCTACACTTACGACCATATAACAACTCATAAGGTGGCATACCTATACTAGAGTGATATGAATTATTATAAGCGAATTCGACCAAGGGTAAATGAGAATCCCATGACCCACCATATTCTAATACACACGCACGCAACATATCCTCCAAGGTCTGAATGGTGCGTTCCGACTGACCATCCGTTTGAGGGTGATAAACCGTACTCAAATTAATTCTGGTACCCAATTCATGCTGCAAACTCTGCCAAAAACCCGATACAAACCGAGAATCTCTGTCGGAAACAATCGATAACGGAATACCATGTCTAACCACAATTTCATTGATGTACAACTGTGCCAACTTACTCAACGATGCCGACTCGCAAGTAGCAAGGAAATGAGCACTTTTGGTTAATCTATCCACAATCACCCAAATCATGTCGTTTCCCTTGACCGTTCGAGGCAACTTGGTCACAAAATCCATGGTAATATGCTCCCATTTCCACTTAGGAATCTCAAGCTGTTTCAAAGTTCCATAGGGTTTCTGATGTTCGGCTTTCACTTGAGAACAAATATGGCATGATTCAACAAACCGAGCAACATCCAATTTCAAAGTAGGCCACCAATACAAGGGTTTCAAATCCTGATACATCTTGGTGCTACCTGGATGAACCGACAATCTAGACTTGTGAGCTTCTAACAATATTACATTTCGAAGACCACCAATCAAAGGAACCCAAACTCGATTCTGAAAAGTCTTTAATCCACGAGAGTCATCAATCATCAACTCCTTTCTTTTATGTATAGCCTCAGATTTCAAGTTATGCTCCAACAATGCCTCCATTTGAGCTGATTTCAAACTGTCAATCAAATCTGAAGAAACCTCCAATCGCATAAAACAAACTTTTTCTGGTTTCCCTTTTCGACTCAAAGCATCCACCACAACATTTTCTTTACCTGGGTGATAGCGAATCTCACAATCATAGTCTTTGATCAATTCCAACCATCTCCTTTGACGCATATTAAGCTCCTTTTGAGAAAACATGTATTGAAGGCTCTTGTGATCCGTGCAAATAACACATTTAGTACCGTACAAATAATGTCTCCAGATTTTCAAGGCAAAGACCACCGCCGCTAACTCCAAGTCGTGGGTAGGGTAGTTTATCTCATGAGGTTTCAATTGTCGCGAAGCATAGGCAATAACACGGTCGCGTTGCATCAAAACACAACCTAACCCCGCAGACGAAGCATCGCAGTACACAATGAAATCATCGGACCCTTCAGGCAATGCTAAAATCGGAGCCTGACACAACAACAGTTTCAAATTTTGAAAAGCCGATTCTTGTTGATCACCCCATAGAAATTTCACATCTTTACGAGTCAACTTAGTCAAAGGACCCGCGAGTTTAGAGAAATCCTTAATGAACTTTCGGTAATACCCAGCTAATCCAAGGAAACTCTTAATTTCGGAAGGATATTTAGGCGCTTGCCAATTCATGACTGCTTCAATTTTAGATGGATCCACCTTAACTCCATCCTCACAAATGATGTGACCCAAAAACTGCACCTCACGCAACCAAAACTCGCACTTGGAAAATTTAGCATACAATTGCTCCTTTCTTAAAGTATCAAGAACCAAACGTAAATGCATCTCATGATCAGTCTCAGACTTAGAATATACCTAGATATCATCAATGAACACTATAACAAACTTATCGAGATAAGGTCGACAAACTCTATTCATCAAATCCATGAAGATTGCCGGAGCGTTAATCAACCCAAAAGGCATAACAAGAAATTCATAATGCCCATATCTAGTGCGAAAAGCTGTCTTAGGAATATCCTCCTCACAAACCCGCACTTGGTGATAACCCGATCTCAAATTAATTTTAGAAAAATACGAGGACCCTTGCAATTGGTCAAACAGCTCATCAATTCGAGGCAAAGGGTACTTATTCTTTACGGTTCTTTTATTCAACTCCCTATAGTCAATACACATCTGAAGGGTGCCATCCTTCTTTTTCACAAACAATACGAGTGCACCCCAAGGAGAGGAACTAGGTCTAATAAAACCCTTATCTAGTAACTCTTGAATTTGACTCATCATTTCACGAATTTCGGAAGGAGCTAGTCTATAAGGAGCCCTAGCTACGGGAGAAGAACCAGGGATCAATTCAATTCTATACTCGACATCTCTAATAGGAGGTAAGCCGGGCAATTCATCGGGAAAAACATCCGAGTATTCCGAAACCACTCGGACGTCGGTGACCTTTTTCTTTTCTAGTTTAGCGTTAACAACATAGGCCAAATATGATTCACACCCCTTAGCTAGAGATTTTCTAGCTTTCATCGTTGAAATTAAAGGAATACTACCATTTACCCGCACACCCCGAGCCATGACATACGACTCATCCGAGGTAGGAAGTCTTATTAGCTTTCTATGGCAATCAATGTTGGCCTTATATTGACTTAACCAGTCCATACCCAAAACCACATCAAATCCTGGAATGGGCATCAAAAGAAAGGAGACAGGAAAATTATGGCCTTCAATCAAAATACTAGCCCCAGTCACTGATGTGGTAACTGGAACCATTTTACCATTCGCTACTTCAACCTCAATAGGATTTGTAATAACAGAGGGAGTCAATTTCAATTTATCACAAAAGGTCATGGATATGAATGAACAATTAGCTCCTGAATCAAATAAGACACATGCCGGTACAGAATTTACAAGAAAAGTACCAGTGATGACGTCCTCTGTCCTGACAGCTTCATCGGCTGTCATTTGGAAAGCCCTGCCCATTGCCAAAGGTGGGTTCTTTCTTTTCTGGCCAGAAGTTGAGGAACCTCCGACTGTACCCGTTCTCTGTCTCTCCGTCTCCGGACACAAACCCGAACGGTGACCTTCCTTGCGACAATTCCAACACACCGGTTTAGGAAAAATACAATCTTTGATATCATGGCCAAACTGCCCACACTTAATGCACCTAGCCGTTTGAGGAGTACAAGGACCCGTGTGCTTAGATTTACAATTAGTGCACCAGTTCGATTTATCCCCTATAGCACCACCACTCGAACCTTGCCCTTTACCACGAGAAGAACCATGCCACTTTTTCTTTCCCGGACTACCCGAAGACTCACTCTTGGGTTTCGTTGGAGACTTGTCCTTCACATCTAATCCTTGAGCCCTAACATCACCATCCACAGAACGAGCTAACTCAAATGCTTGGTTAAGAGTACCCGCAAGTCTAACAGTCGTCCGATAAGCATGGGGCAACATACCAACGAAGTGATCGATTTTGGTCCTTTCATCCGGCACCCATTGGTGCACAAACCTCAATTTTTCAGAGAATTGGGCAATAAGGTCATCCATTGTCATTTTATCCGTCAATTACATATCCAAAAACTCACGTTAATACGAGTCATATCATATCCCGAGCAGTACTTCTTGCAAACCTCATTATGGAAATTGGGCCACCTAATAGAAGCCCGTTGCTGTGGCGACAAATGTGAAGTAATAGAGTCCCACCAACCCATAGCTGGACCTTTGAGAAGTTGTACTGCATAAGGGACCTTGACCTCATCCTCACAACGACAAACTTCAAATTTCCTTTCAACATCCCTCAACCAATCCAAATTCACGGAGGGGTTAGAACTGCCATAATAGTCCGACGGTCCGCTGGATTTAAACGTCTTAAAAGAACACAGCTTATGTTCATACGGTGGGGGAAATAACGGAATTTGATAACCTGAAGGCCCGGAAGAGAAAGGGGCCGACGTTTGATAATTACCATCATGCTGCTGTTGATGATAAGGAGGCATAGATGTAGGAATCTGTGATGTCACCACAGTAGGCGGTACCATGCTATAGACTGGTGGTGTAGTCCGAGGAATCTGCTGAGATAACCGGGCTTGTTGCTCTAAAAACTGTTGCTCAATAGCCTTGAGTCTAACATTTTCCCCTTCTAAGTGCAACAGATAATCCTCTTAGGTCATATCCTCAGCCGAGAAGGAAGTACCGGTTTGCTCTTGGATAACATGTTGGGTTTCAGGAGGAGAGACATCGGATACCGGAAGGTTAATGAAAGTAACGGTCGGGTTCTCATTGTCTACCATATCCTGCACAACCACATCTCACAACTCGTTAATTGTTAGTACCTACATACTAAACAATTATTCTATCATAGCTAAATCCCGCACCCAGGAATGTTTGACTGACACAATAGATTTGGGATTGAACACTTACAATTGTCCAATTCACCCAAACCTATGCTCTGATACCAACTTATAACACCCATCATTTCCAAAGGCATTTTTTTTTTAATTCGGAAGCGTAGATAAAGCAAAACGACAAAGATTGCGTATATTACATTTCAAAATGTGCAACCCAATTACACGCAATAGTTAATACCAAGTCATCATTACAAGTATTAATACAAACTTAGGTGTTATATTAAAATCCATAACATAATTGTTTTTAGCCCAAAATATTTCAAGCACAATCAGAGAGCGGTGCCAAACATTCCTTCAACCAACTTCTAGTACCCACAATCAAAAGCTAAAACTGCAAGAAGTTAGGGAAGAGGGATTAGCACAAAGCTAAGTGAACAAATCCAGGATTCACAAGCTAACTTAGCATAACAAGTAACTACAACTAGCACATCTCAAGTAACATAGAAGGATCGGTGGTCCTTGAGGTACCTTCATACCGCGGTGGTTCCCCAAGTAACACTTATAACCAACTGAAGGCCAAACAGTGGTTAGACCGATAGTTTTAGTACTAATACTACATACAACGTAATTTCAACGCCCAACACATGTACAGATCAATTACGTTGTCCACAGTAGCAGTACCCAAACCCAACACATTAGTTGACCCTCACCAAATCAATTAGTCCAACTATCATAGCATATAGGACACCAATAAATCGTTCAAGGGATAACCATCATGGCAATATAATATTAAGGCAATCATTGCAATAAACCAAATTACCCATTGTAACCACGTTGTTACAACTAACTTAGACCGAGAGTCCAAGATCCACTCACCCTTGTCGATCGCAGTCTCCACTCAAAGGTCTTATCTTATTGAGTCTTAGGTTTATCTGAGAACACAATCAAAACCGAATTAGATTCTCGTATCCAATTTATTACAATTTAATCATGTGCACAATGTCAAATAATTGCTTACATTATACTTTAATTACTAGTTAAATAACATAAGCACACAAGTCACAAGTTATCAAATTCGTCAATTTATCACATGCAAACGCGATCCGGGTTAGGGGTGGCTGGATCGCGTTACTCAGTACAAAACATTCTGCTACCATTTTTCACTTGCGAACGCGATCCGGGTGATGGTGCTGGATCGCGTTCCCATGAACAAAATCGATCCGACTTAATTTTACACAGACCAACGCGATCCGGAAAAATGGATCTGGATCGCGTTACAAAGAACAAGATCGTTGTGTAACAGGTTTTTGCTATGAAACGCGATCCGGACAAAGTGCCAGGATCGCGTTTGTGCGTTTTCCAGCAACAAAACCCAAACCTGCAACACTTTCAGCTGGAACCATAAACCCAATTTTTCACATAATTCAGTTGCAATACACGATTTTATTCACCAAATGACCTCCAATAACAACTATAAACATAGCATAACAACAAAGAACATCATCAAGCTTCAAATTAGGTGCATGCATCATGTGTTCAACCTAAATGATCAAACTTATTCATAAACATGAAAATTGGGGTACCATTAACCCTAAATTCAGATACACACAAGTTGATGATGATGAGAGTTAAGCAATTTCAGTAACATTTAATCTTTCAAGTATTACATTTCATTCATGCATCAATTTGTAACCTAATTCTTCAAGTAACCTCAAGAGCATTAACTAATTCAACTTACAATTAGAAGAAAAGTAGATGAACAAGATGAAGAAGATGATGATGGGTTCAGTTTTTAACACAACAATCACAGCTTCAACAAGATGATGAATGATTTCACTTTTATTTCTAATTTAGGGTGTGTGTGTGTTCTTGGTGATTTTTGATCAGAGTCAGGAAATGGGGAAAATAAAGGCCGACCAACACTTTTAACCCAAGTATAAAGCAGTATAAATAATACCCCTTTTAAATCTATTGTCTGGAACCTAAAAACCATTTGCGAGAAATAAGTTTTATTATACCGTCAACTAAATTAATTTAAAACACTTAATGATTTATTTATCACAATAAGTCTTTTGACCATTTGACCTATTATTTTAGTTATCAAATACACCAAGTATTTCCAAATACAATTTTAAATACGAAATAAATAAAGGAATTTACCCTATTTCTACCAAGCCCAAATCGAGGATGTTACAGAAGGTTTAGCTTGGTAATCTTGTTGTAACGAGTTTTTCAAGTTCAGACTATTTGTAATCCTCTGTATTACACTGATGTATTCCCGGTGATATCTAAACTTTACTTACTGTTATAATGCTTGTGCTTTATGTTATTTCAGTTTGTATTCTACATATTGCCATGTTTATAGAGTAGTTTAATATTGTGATTGTAGAAATGTAGATATTAGGAGTAGGGATGATGTTAAATTAATATCTCATTTATACGATTGGAAATTGTTATGCTGTGTATCTGGTTAAGCTTATCCTGAATATAGATCTAGTCTCTCATCACCCTTTCCAGACTTTCACGTGACTGTTGCCCTAGGATAGGATCTGATCAACCCTAATACTATGAATATACAGTTATCTCCAGTTACAGTATAGCGTTGGAAACACCTCGTGTGGAGTACAAATACATGGAAGCTAAGGAAATGCCATGGATTGTTTCATCGTGGATTACCTAGAAGTGACCCTTCTAGAACTGTGGTCTAGGAATCAAAGCTGTGGAAATGCTTGTTGCACTATACACCGTCAGTACACCTAAGATCTGGAACACTGTGGAAATGCTTAAATGCCCAGTACACCGTTAGTACATCTTGTAAGTCCCTAGTTCTAGGATCGATAACTTCGTTATCTGTAGTATTAAGGTGCGGAATCCCTCAATACGGTGTTATCTTACTAACGACGAATATGTTCGTAATTGCGTATATAAAGCTTAACTTTAAACGAATAATACGTCAAAGTCTAGCCGTAGGTTTAGTTTTCTCTGGGTTTTACTGAGTTCGCAGATTGAGAGTATCAAATGCCAAAAGTTATGTTTTTCACCGAATGAAAAACATTATATACGTTCAGTTCGTCTCGGCTCGCATGGGCCTGCGAGTTCAGTCCAACTCGCAGCCCAAGCCCAGTATAGGACTCGGCTCGCCAGACTAATGCCATGCGAGTTCAGGTCTCACCTCACAGCTCAACTCGCTGCGACTTGAGATCTCGACTCGCTTTGCATGAAACGTCTATATATTTATTTCGTATTTAACATTCGTCTAACTTAGCACAATAATATGTTTAACGAATATTACTAACAAAACAAATATTTATTTACAAATCTAAACCAATGTACAAACATAATAATAATTACACCAGTCCTATTTCAAGCTAGATCTGTTGTCACAATCTATGTCTCAACAGACTCCCCCTTGACAATAGCTCTAGCGTCTTTATCTTCACGCTTGTCTTTGGTCTTCATTTGTAAATCTTACTACCTGCGTAAATCTTCATCTTGATACAAGTTTTAACCATCAACTGATAATCTCTTGCTAAATCAGCCCATTCTATAGTCGTCAAAATTCTGTTATCGTTTAACTTTAACAGATCCTTTCTCGACATATTCATCAGGTGTCGATGATCATAAACTCTGAAGATTTCTCTCTCACCACCTTCAACCTCATCATCAGCTTCAACCATAACAGCTTCTCCAGTTCCTGAATCCACGTGCCAACTCTTCATATTTCCCAAAATATCCTGTGGCATTGTCTTCAGTGGAATCTGCTGTATGCATCTAACAGCTGGATATATCTTTTTCCTTCTTCTTCTTCCATTTCTTTGACTTTTCTCTTGTAGTTTCACAGTCTTTCCTTTTCTTGGCTTAATCTGTACAAACTTATTTGTACCAACTTCAGTTCTGATTATTCGTTCAACACGATTAGCATAATCATCATTACTCGGGTTATTTATCTCCAATCTAGCCAAGTCACGTATCTCATAACGTGGTAAGGAACTAAATACTGCAAGCTTTCGCTCAAAATATTGAACTCCATCAAACCTTTTAATAGCAAAAAGTTTCAGTTCAGAGTCAAAGTACCATCCAACAATCCCTTTACGAGGAACACGTTTTCCCGTAATATCAACTTCTGAAACTCCAACCTTCTTTTTCTGTTTTGGAACTTTCCTAAGAAAAACAGCAGGATTCTTGGTAGAAATCAAAGTTTCATCATCTTCTGAATTGGTTGAGTCATCGATTTCTTCATCTACATTGACAACTATTGGACCTTGTTCATTTTCAATAATAACTTCTGTCCTAGATGGGCTCACATGGTGTTCATCAATATTTGCATCAGGATCTACACCAATGTCTTGCACAATCTCAGGTACAGCAGTTCAATCAGTAGGTGGTAGAAATTCTCCATCCTCAAGATCAAAATCAATGTCTTCATCTATCTCATCAAAAATATCATCTTCCGAGTCAGATAGATCAAGCATTTCCAATCCTAAGAGAAAAACATAAATACAAATATATTAATAATTAAAACTCTCTCATTGATTTCCCTGAATCAACCTAAGAATTTCTTTATTAATTCTTTTGTATATTTTAACCTAAAATATAAACGCAATTTACATATAACTTATAAAATCTTTTATTGATTACCCTGAATCAATCCAAAATCTCTTAAGTCTTATAACCTACTTAACAAATAATAATTAATTTTAAATTCTAATGCATTGCGAATAATCACCAAACATTTAAATTTACTATTAATTACCTTATATAATTTCCAAGTGTTAATTGATCTAATTCATTATCAATTTAACCTTTAAATTATATATCATTTGTCTAGTTAAACTAATACATTTTTAACTTGTCAGTATACAAACTCTCAAGTCTAAAATGCATATGTTATTATAAAATTTTGGCCGCCGATATTATTCGGAACACGCCGCTCGACTACTCAATGAGTCGGAAGACTTTCGATCACTATTTTATCTTAACATATAATTATATAAACTTAAATTACATCAAACATATTTTACTTAAAATAATAATAACCTTAAACCGGATATATTTACACAATAAAATTAAGTTTACATTTGTTCACTACAAACTATTACAAATATTACAGTACTATGATAATACTAAGCTATCTTACCAGCTTCAGTATCACCCGGAACAGTCTAATCTGCACTTGTACCAGCTCCCGAACCGCTTGCACCAGCATGACCACCAGACTCCCCCTAAATCGTAGTTTGCTCACCAGTCTTTGAAGGACCGGTCTTCTCACCACCTTTCGGTGCATTGGGATCATCGTCTCTGTCAGAGTCTCTTTTCCTTCTTAGCTCATCTTGCTTACACGACTCCAGATATACCAATACCTCCCCCTGAGCAGACTGTCCTGAATTAACTCTTAACACCAAACGTTCTAAGTTATCAAGCTTCAGTCGCTGGGTATTGAAATCATCAAGTAACGTATTGTGAGTCTTCAGCAGTGTATTGTAAGCTTGACTCTGTTCAAGCACTTGCTGGCCAAGAGTAAGATTGTTCACAACCAACTCTGGAATCCTAGCAACAACCTTCTCTAACTCCTTCACTTTCGACTCCAAGGATGTAATCCTTTCAGTATCAGTCACAGGAGTAATAGGAATGATCATCGGTCCAGGTGGTGTCAGCGAAGCAACATGTGACTCAAATGTACGCGGTGGAAGTGGCTGAGTCAAAGCTGTCTTCAGAAGATCAGCTATAAATGTGTTTGCTGTAGTAGTCGGAATCTGCTCCGAACGTACTAAGTCAACAATCTCCTAAAATATTAGACAAAAATTAAATAAGTAATTGTTACAGATTACTCTGTCTCAATCTCTAATTAATTTTGTAATACTTGTAGTACTAAACTTAAATCTCATACCTTAGCAGGTACAGACATCTGTTCAGACTCTACCAATATCACCGTCTCGACCTGCGGTGTATCTTGAGAAACTGTCACAGAATTAACTGTCTCAGTTTAACTCCTGATAAGCAACAAGTTAATATTATCTAACGTTGTATAATACTAACCTTCTCTAATGGTCAAATTCCTCGACCTCTTCCTCAAAGGAGTTTCAACCTCCTCAGGACCTTCCTCCAGAATACCCTTACCTTTTCTCTTCTTTTCTGAAATAGACGGAGGAGGAGAAGGTGTATTCTCAGAATCCTCATCTGAAGCCGTCTCACCATCACGACCTCCAGATGATCTAACAGGATCCTAAATGTTGAATATATTAAACATTTATGATTAGCGTAAGCTCTATCATACAAGTTCTATATATATTTAAGATTAATCAGATATAATACCTCAGCCGGTACAACAACTGATCTATCTAGCTGTATCTGCTCCCCCTCAGGTATTGGAACCTCTGGGTTTGCAGCCTCAGCTTCAGCTTCCTGTTCGTTTAATAATATTTATATTTTAAAATCAGAAATAATATCCAATTAACTAAATATCTAATATCAGTATAGTTATATAAGAATATTATACTTCATGATTAAACAAGATAATCTATCAACTAAGTATCTATAACATTATATAAATAAAATAATATTACCTCAGGTGGTGCAAAATAACTATCAATATCCTGTAGCAAGGGATCAGTAGCATCATCATTCTGAACCAAAACCTCAGCATCAACCTGTTGACCTGGTTGATCAGCTTGTATCAACACATCCTCAAGCAATGCCTGTGGCTCAGGTTGTGGAACCACAGCAGCAGCAGGCTCTGGAACAGCATCAGCAGGAGCAACCACATCCAACCAACCATGATTTGGCGGTGCAACGTAGTTTGGGTCAATAATATACCCAAAGAGTGGTCTTACCTCAGGTTTAACCACTCCCTCTTTCCTCACTGTCTGCATAAACATGGCGTTATACCCTCGATGATCAATCGTATTAACCACTAGATGTGGTTCAGGTATAGCCAAATCCGGTAGACGCGCACGGATAATCAACTTACAAAACCTCGGGTAAACCAAAAACCGTGATCTAACAGAACCCGATATCTGTTTCGCAATCTCACCAAAAAGATAATCACAGAAACTGTATGGTTTATTATAAACCAGTGATAGTGCAGCCGATAAAATAGCAGGGCTTAACTCATCAAAGCCACCCTTCTTCGATGCAAAAACTATATTCATCACGTGCCATAGAAACCTCCACTGACCGATAACCAGAGGTTTCTGGAACTGACATCCACACCTATCACCTGTATAACCCACACGGTCTATAGCACCCTCGATAAAATCCATAGGATACTCGGTATCCCCATTCTCTTGTTCTACTGTCCCTAGCTGTAATACCTCACGTAGATATCCAGCAGTAAATACAACCGGTTGTCCATTAACCGTTGTCCTAATCTCTGGTGGGTTGACAGATTCGTCATATGCAATATCCGTCCAGAAATCGTTCAGAACCGCTTGAGAAATAGGTGGATTAGCCGTAATGGCGTATCGAATACGTGACCGTGCAAGAAATCTAAGAATATCAGCAACCCTATCAGCCCTCTTGGCTTCAAGGTTCAGATCCACCAAAATATTGTGGCCCTTGTCAAATGCTCTCGCCATATCTGTAACACAAACAACAGATATAATTTTAATGCACGATTAAAAGACTTTAAACTATAACGTATTATGAATCAGAATTCATCAAACATCTTAGTTTAAAATTGAAATTATATATAACTTGTTACAAAATAATCTCAAGTCGTATATAAAAATTTAACTTATAACTAATAAGTCTTAAGTATAATTTAAATCCATTATATAAATCAATATATATAATATACCGCTAATATAAAATTAGGACACGCTACACGATTACGTTTTGAATCGGTAGACTTTTGATATATATATATATATATATATATATATATATATATATATATATATATATATATATATATAAATTATCATAGGAATCCAAAAATATACTAGTTATTACTTAGAAAGTCGTAACTCTTATAAAAACCTTTCTTTTAAAAAAAAAAAAAATTCAAGTTCTGGATTCGCATAAGACACCTAAGCGAATCGAGTTCAACTCGTTTTGCTTATCAACTCGCTTCGCTTATCAACTCGCGATTGAAGTGAACTCGCTAATCATGTCGATCCGCAGATCAATTCGTTGGTCGATCCGCTAATCAACTCGATCCGCTAGTCAACTCGCTGCGAGTTGAGTCGAAGTGTCAACTCGTTCGACGAACAGCCGTCGTGAGTTTATTTTCAAAATCAATTAATCCGTTGATTTTAACGTGATCTAACGATTGTTTTACGTTCATTGATGTTCGTTTAACATAAACCATAATGATCCATGTCCAATAACATCTTAAATCTATGTGAATCGTTTAAACTTCAAACCGAAACCCTAAGTTTTTAGAATTGTCGATTTCGAGTTAATTACACGGTGAAATCCGTTGTATTATACCTCAAAATGTTCGCAAATAAGTCTTGAATATAATCTACGGATTCAAAAACTCGTTTCCTTACTCGCAAAATCAAAATCAAACGAAAAATAAGTTTCACCCCGTTTCGCCTGTAAGCGGATTCGCCAAGTTTAAGTGAACTCGCGAAGTCTGTGGGTTCGGTGGGTTGGCTTGACTCGTTTGACCCCCTTTATACCTTGTATCCGATTCGCGAGATTTCAAGTGGATTCGCAAGTTGACTAAGTCGACTCGCAGGAATAAAAACGCGAATTAAATACTTAATATAAATTAAAAACCCATATATTTCACAAGTCTAAATTACAATTAATTTTCACTTGTATTTGTTACGTTTGTTCAACTCAAAAGTATTCAGTGTAATTAAATTCCGAAGGGTAAAACCTAATAAACACAAAAACTTAAATTAAACATAAATTAAAATAAGATAAAAACACAATTATATAAACTTTGGTATCAATTACCAATTTATTAAACACTTGAACAAAACAAAATACATAAACAAAATGAATAAGAATTTATCTGCTTAGGAATCATATTAGAAAGAATAAGCAATTAATTATATATTTAAGAATCTAAGCAGATTGGTAGTATACATACCTCATGAAATTCAAGTAAATACTATAAAATTACAACTAAATTTATCATTTATACATTTATATTTATAAAACTATATCTTAGCTACCTTTATCCACATAGCATAATTAATAAATGCATTACTCACATAAAGTGAATTTATTTATAGACAGTCCAAGACGATTACCGGTATTATGATCCACATAAATAAATTATACTCAATTTTCTAAGCAAACACTTTATTGTTAGTATGAATATTATCAAGTGTTTCCTATTATATGACATACTGAAGAATTCAAGTAAAACTCATAACACTGCATCATTAAATTTCAAGGTAGCGGTTACTAAATGATGTATCTTTTCGAAACATATAACATACACTTGAATTTTTAAGGTTAGACAAATATCAGACATACTTTGAATATGCTATGTTATCCAAGTCTGTACATAGTACAACAGAGAATCCCTTCTAGCATAATTCAAAATACATTTGAGAATATTAATTTAATTAAAGGTTTCAGCTCTGTACTTAGTACAACAAAGTTACCAGTAATTAAGTTAATACCCATATTGCTACTATTTGTCAATTAAAAGATGCATGATAACAGTGTATGGCAATACCATCATTCAACAATTAAGACTTAATGTCATACATCATAGAATAGTAACACAAGATAATAAACAAGTAGTTAATTAACTTCTTAAGGCTTAGAAAATTTCATATAATTTGCCTACCAGTACATCATATGATGAAGCCATCTAAAGTTTTCACTAAAAATAGACAAATTATAACTTGTGGATATAGGTGTATAATCAAATAAATATAAACACATACCTGATAGAACCGCTGTAGTTCTAAAGCAACTTTATTTGAACCTACTACCATATCATACATAGGACTTAAGCTTATTATTGTGAAGCTTATTCTCCTAATGTACTATCATTTCCCTTAGTTTTTGCAAATAAAAACTTAAATGAAGGCGAATCCCCTTAGGTAACAAGCAAATGAATGCCATACGCCTATTTTATTTATTATTTTTTATTTTTTTAATAAACATAGAAATACTAACTATTACAAAAATACCCTTGGAAGACTAATCACTCTGGATTTCTCATTCCGTTTAGTTGAACCAACGTCTCAAATCTTGCTCTGTCGAACGCCTTTGTGTATAAGTCTGTTAAGTTATCCAATGATGGAACCTTAACTAACTTTGTCAACTTCTTCTCAGCACAATCTCTAATAAAATGATGTCGAATATCAATATGCTTAGTTTTACTGTGCTTCACTGGATTATTGGTGATCGACATAATAGATTCATTATCAATCATCATAGGAGTATTGGTTATATTTAACCCGTAATCCCGCAGTTGCTGTTGAATCCAAAGGACTTGAGAGCAACAGCTGCCAGCTGCAACGTACTCAGCTTCACATGTAGAAATGGCTACCGAGGTTTGCTTCTTGCACTGCCAGGATACTAATCTACCTCCTAGGAATTGACATCCCCCAGTCGTAGATTTCCTATTCTGATTGCATCCTCCATAATCCGAATCAGTATAAGCTACGAGATCTAAGTCTCCATCAATCGGATACCAAAGACCCAGCATAGGTTTCCCTTTGAGGTAACGAAAGATTCGTTTAACAGCTTGCATATGTGACTCTTTCGGATTAGCCTGATATCTTGCGCATAAACAGACAGCAAACATTATGTCAGGCCTAGAGGCTGTGAGATATATTAGTGATCCGATCATGGCTCTATAAAGAGTTGGATCCACCTCGCTATCACTCGATGTATCTGGACCTAGTCCATGATTGACTGGAATTAGAGTATTGTAGACCTTAATTTCATCCATCTTAAAACGTTCTAATAGCTCATATGTATATTTAGATTGATGAATAAAGAATCCATCCTTCTTTTGATCAACTTGTAATCCTAAGAAGAAATTCAACTCTCCCATCGCAGACATTTCAAATCTTTTCCTCATGAATTTTTCAAATTCTTGACACATCTTTTCATCAGACGATCCAAAAATAATGTCATCAACATAAACTTGCACGAGAAGAAAGTCTTTCTTTTTCCACTTCACAAACAGTGTACTATCAATCGATCCTTTTATAAATCCATTCTCAAGTAGATACGTTGATAGTGTTCCATACCATGCCCTAGGTGCTTGATGTAATCCATATAGAGCCTTATTCAAACGATATACTCTATCAGGATACTCAGGATCAGCAAACCCTGGCGGTTGTGAAACATACACCAATTCTTCCACTTTGCCATACAAAAAGGCACTCTTAACATCCAACTGATACACTTTTATACCAAAATATGATGCGAATGCTAAGAATACACTAATTGCTTCTAGCCTAGCAACTGGTGCAAACACTTCATTGTAATCATGTTGCAGCTCACACCGTGTCATTGTTTTTCAAATGATGATGCGAGCGCAGCAGGGGTTTAAATTTGTATTTTGCGGGGCTTATATTATACGTACTACCTACTCTGTTTAGTAAGTGGTAAGTACGACCTAAGATCGTTCTATGAATCTAAACGTGTAGGCGATTAAAGTTAACACTTTCAGTAGGGAAGTATTTAGGATGGCATAAAGTAGGTAGGTTTTGGGGTTTGAAGACAGGTAATTAAAATACAGGAAAGCAGATAAAGATAAAGATGTGATTGCTGAGATTTCGATGATTAATATTTCAGGATGACAGAACAAATAGGGTTGATACGTAATGTGGTAAATAAACTACTAGGCGTAAACTCTAGAACCCTACCAACTCAGTTTCCCATTGGCGTGTCACTTGGAACTAGGTTATATTGATTCTGATCAGAGCAATACGCAAACTTCCAATACTCATCTAGTTGAAAGATGAACAACCTATTTTGGTTTCATACCGAGGTGCATGAATCAGTAGCGTATCGTCTCATGGGTCCGACCGTTCTTAACTCCTAAGGTAATTTACTACTTCATTAGCACGAAGATTAATAGCTTTGTATGTTTAGACCACCGATTATGTAAGACTTAGTGTTTTATGAACTCTAGGTAACTAGGACTTTGTTCTATTCCTAAGTCTCGTCTTTGTTTGGTTAAGTTCTGATTACTTCGACTTATGACTTAAGTTCTCCTTTTCAAACAGTTATACATCTCCAGATTATCCGCAGTTTGATAAAACGTGTTTCATATGAGGACCATGCCTTTCAATAATAGACAGTGTACTCCACATGGGATTTCCGCTGCTTCTTATATCCAACACGCGGTCAAGAGTAATTGACAGTGAAAACGACACTCTAACTAATTAAATGTAAACCAGTGCAGAAATGTAAACCTAATATATACAACGAGTGATTTCATTGTGTCTTACTTATTGCATGTCATGGGCACAGATAACTACTTACCATAATTAAGGTTGATCAGGTCCTAATTACTAGGTTGCAGTCACGTGGATAACTGGAAAGGGTGCTCCATAAATCAAACTTAAATTCATAAAGTCCTAACGGTACAAAGATTATTATCTCCTATTTTATCTGAACGTGTTTTACGAACATTATTTTATAATGCATTGATTCTCGTAGGATGCACCAGTTAGTTGTGTAGTTGTATTATCCTTTCGGAGTTCCAACTTTTGAACCAGAGCTGATTCCAATGATATAACTACCTTCGGTCGTTTATCAGCTTCCGTACGTTTGTACTTTGCATGAAGCATTTCCAGCACTATACCGAATAAACAGTTGAATAGGGGCCGTTATACCATTTTACGATTATCGTGCATTGATTGTGTAATGACATCCTTACTTATAATTATCTACATCATCAGCAATCACAATAATAAACTACTCGCAATTCATGGCAACAAATAAATCACATACCAGGCAATAATACATATTCAAAATATGAAATGAGACAAGTATAATAAAAGTTTAGATATCACCCGGAATTAAATGCGTAGCAGCGTATTATTATAATTGACAAACTCTTTCACACGTACAAAGATTGATCTCCGAATCTCTAGCGTTCGCCCTAGCTCTTACGTTAGTCCGTGGACTAATTACAATATTCCTAGAATGAGAAAGACTAAAAGACTACGAAAGATTATCTAGTGAGAAAGAAAGAGTGAAATATGCTAGAATGTGTGCATATGAGGTGTGTGTTACAAATGAACCTAAGCATCCTATTTATAGGTGAGCTTTGGCTCATTTTAGCATAAGTTGGCCTTGAGGTGCATGTTAGAAAGACTAGCCAAAAGTGGTGTGTACAACACGAAAAGTAGGCGCACCGGGTACTGTACAACGCAAAAAGTAGGCACACCAGGTACCAAAACTTGCCAAAAACGGAAACCGGGATGGGGGTAGGGTGGCCGGCGCCGCCCTCATGGTGGCCGGTGGCGGTGGGCCCACGGCCGGCGGCGGCTGGCTGGGTCCCGCCCCGTTCCGCTGTTTTTTGCTTCGTTTGCTGATTTGTGCGTGTTTTCTTCGTTTTACGTCTGTTTGAGTTTATTCTTTTTTTGTTGGATTCGTAATTCAAAAACGAAGATTTTGACATAGGATAGGCCCTGAGATGAGGTCCCTAGCTCCAGATATTTCATTCGGATCATTTGGATCTTCCGGCGGGCGCGAAATCTTCATTTTTCACCCGTTTTGGTTGATTCTTCTTCTGCTAGATTCGAATTTTAAAAACGAACATCTTGGAAATAATGGATGTTGGTGGAGGGCACCTTAGCCTTGAAATCTCATTTTTATGCCTTGAATCTTCAAACGTGTGTGGAATCTTCGTTTTACATCCGTTTTGCTTGATTTTTCTCGTGCAACCTTGTTTTAACCATCTTGGCATAATGTTACTGATTTGTAATGTTTTTGAATCAATATGCCATGAATCGTTCCAGAATGAGAGAGATATCGGTAGTAAAAACGTGACTTTTTACGCGATATCAAGTATCCCACACTTAGAACTTTGCTTGTCCTGAAGCAAACTCATTCGTAAAAACTTCTGGAAGGATTCTAATCGCATCAGTTGTTAGAAAACACTATTTTCAGAAAATATAAACTATGGTTATGAAAGGGTTTTTTTACTAGAAACTAAGAGTTTATAGAATTTCGATACCTTCTTCGGGCAACTTGTACGATGATCATGACTAGGCAATCCTCACAAGTGGGTCACTCAAATCACTCAAAGTGTTTAGGGTTTCCTACTTACTAGTGTCAATCACTCGGATAGCCAGTCATGCAACATTCTCGTCATAGGCTTGATCGAGAATCAAATCTCCATCACTGAGGACGATACTAACCTGTCGAGATAACTTGGAAGGAATCGGGTTTTTGGTTTGAAGAAGGTAAGTGGTGAGGGGTGTGATGGTTTTTCCTTGTATCTTCTTGAAGCTTTCCTTTGAAATTCCTTAGGTTTTTGGAAGGACTACATAGCCTTTCATTGGATTCTTCCTTTTTATTGGCCCTTTTCATGATTGTGCTGGCGTGATTGGTTTGATTTCTTTTCTCCGATCTTGATAATGTACTTTGCGGCCTGGAAGGTTTCTAATGATCTTGAGTTATGTTGGCTTTTCTTTGCAAAGGTTTTGGGAATTTGGGAGTGTCTCCGAAGGTTTGTGAGACTTTTGAGGTTCGAGATAAATGACAGGAGATCTTTAATGGGTGTGAAGAGTGGGTGTTGAGTGGGTGGATGTTTGATGGTGGAAAGGTGTTTTGGATTCCTTGGAAGCTATCAAGATAGGTTGTACCTATGCCACGTGTGGCACTCATTGATGTGATCTCGAAATGTATTACAAGAGCAAGTTCTAATTCAAATGCATACATCGGCACACACACATGAAACGAAAAGTGAAGCATTAAAGATGAATGCTAATTATGGGCTCAATCCTCACGAATCGAATGCTTTGGTCAGTATGTGCCTAGCCATGTGTTGCCTTTTTCGTCCATATCTTGATCTAAACAGTTTCGTTTCTTTGAAAATTTTTCCATTTTTAGCCTTTTGATGAAAATATTGTTTGGCTTACGGACAAGAGGTAAAACTTGCGGTTGTAGACCGAATATCCCACACTTAGAGGAACATTGTCCCTAATGTTCGAATCTATTTGTTGAGCACCTCTTGATGAAGTATCCCACACTTAGAGATTCTACTTATCTTTGGATTGTTTCACAAGTGTTATGTGGTATGAGGTATCCCACACTTAGTGTTGGAACATTGGGTGAGATAATCAAAGCTTTAACGGATAAGGGTTTTTGGAACGGTGTACCGCTTTTGCTGTGCGTGTTGTTTGCTGTGTGTTAGAAGTTTGCTGGTCCGCGACTTGTAGCTTACGTCTCTCAGTGTTCTTCATTGTGGGGTCCGTTGCTTCCTTTGATTTGGTCTCCGATAAATAGTCGTTTGGTTCAACAAACAATCCACTCAATCATTTAAATAATAGCTGCTAATAAGAAAAATAAAGTGAAAGCATAATAAAATAGTAAATAGATAGATGTGATGTCGAAGCATCAATCGTACATCAATACAGACAATAATAAAATAGAGTTTTGGTAGAAAGTAGAAAGAAGTCAGAAAGAGGAGCAATCCATTGCTCTGCTCATGGTCATACTGCTGCTGTAGATGTGGTTGGTCCAGGAGAAGTCTCGTCTGATGAGGAGTCATCATACTGATCATTGGTGCCTTCGTTTGATGCATCATGGTTAGCTCCTTCGTTTGACATACCAATGGTAAAAGCTCCTTGGTCTACTAGCTGATCGATAAGTGGTCCGGATGGTATCTCGAAGCTACCGAACGGGAACATGGCTGACCCTTGGTGTGTGTTGTCCTGGAAGAGGTCTGTCTGCCTATGAGAAGAAACCTGCACAGGTATAGGTACAGTAGCTGAAACAGCGGTGTGTCTGTGGGTCCTGGGACTCTGAATTGTGACAGTCCATGCAGATACTCTGGATGCCCTGCTGCCTCTTGACGTGTGTGCTCTAAATGACCCAACAACTGATGGGATAGTCTGTCTGGTGACTGGGACCTGTACTGGAGGTGGCTGAGGTCTAGGAATGATGATCCTAGGTGGTATAGCATGCTCACGACCGGGTGGTGGTCGAGGTGCGGGAACAGGAACTGCAGGTGGATACAAGTGCGGTGGTGCTCGGCCCATTCCACACGGTAAGTGTGGTAGTGGAGTCATGGGCATGCCAGCTGCCTGCTGTCTCAATGCTGCATAGATCCTAGTTTGCATCTGCATAGACCAATACCAGTAATCTGGGTCTGGAGGTGCTCCGTAGTGGTAGATGTATGTAGGCCCTTGCGGTCTTGGGGCAGGAGTAGAAGGTCTTGCCCTAGTACGTGGTGGCTCCACTCGTGGTGGTGGTGGTATGTCATCATCTTCATCATCATTCTCGTCATCACTGTCATCCTCATCTGTATCTGAATCACTAGGTCCTTGCTGGCGTTTTCTCTTTTTTGTTTCTTTTGGCAGAATCAGGTCAGGTACCAACGTGTCAACACTGCCAGGATCTGCTGCCCGCGCTTTGATGTAAACAGTACCTTCTCTCGTGATACGGAGTATATCCATACTCCTAAGAAACTGGTAGTTGAGTGGCTTAGAGCTCCACCCTGATTTAAATCTCTCAACATCGGATGTCCGAAGTAATCCCATATTTCGGATTAGTCGGGTAATTACTGCGCCCAAATATGATCTTTTCTTTCCAAAATCCTTTTCTTGTAGAAGTCTCTGAGCTACTAGATAAGCAACCTGTATATTTCTCTTTTCGAGAATGCTTGCCATGAGTGCGACATCAAATCCAGAAACTCGTCCGCTGGTAGTATGTTTCCCATCAAGTGAACAAGCTATAAGCTTGTGGAGAATCTGGAGGACTGGATCCTTGAGTCGGGTTGCCTTAATACCCGAGAAGTATGGTGTAGGCGACCATTGACTCCATGCCTCAGCGCAAGTGGTGGTGACAGAAGCAGAGGTGGCTCCGGTGGTGAACAGAGGTGACTGTATCTCCTCTGATGTGTATAAGTCTAGATGGAGCGAGAACTGGGCAAGTGATAAGGTATGTGGGTTGCCCAGGTACTGGAACGAGATTGAACAATCTTCAATTTTCTCTCTCTGCTGAAATCTGAAGGTGGTCATAAACTCCGTAACCATCTCCACATATATTGGCTCATCGATGCTAAATAATCTCTTGAAGGACTCAAACTGCTGCCCGTTCACTGTGTAGCTAAGTATTCTTTCTAGCTTTTCCTTGAATCCTAGTGCTTGCATAACGTTCCAGTCAATATGCCTGAGACGTCCGAACTTCTTGTCTCTCCATGTACGTGCCATTTTGTCATAGGCTGGCATGGCACTCATGTAGGCTAAAGATCCTGAAAGGGGTCGTGCGGGATTTAATTTCTTCTTGCGTGCCATTGTACCTGAGAACATTTAAAGTAATGGATTCTTTAAGAGAGAGAAATTCAAAGCACGCTCCGAAGAATTTCGAAGTGAGGGCTTTAATTTCTAGACAATCTAAAGACTTCATTGAACATATAATGCTCCCATGCAACAAACAATCATTCATTTGTCAAGGTAATATCGTCACTTAGAAAAGTATAGTCATGGAATGGCAATCGTCTTATTGTGAAGTATTTGTCACTTACAAAGTTTGGTGCAAACCAAGTTTGAAATGACGAGAATTCACGAATAATGATAACATCATTATTGGTAGGGTTTGACTTTGGAAGTACAAGTTGAAGTAAGGTTTTTGAATAAAATATTTTGTCTTAAAATAAATTCAATACTTCAAGTTGACTTTTTGGTCAAAGCTTTCTTCAAATGATATTTTCAAATGTCCGCATGCCATAATTTTAACCTATTCATGCATGCATATTCTAAGTCATTTTAAGCATTTTCTATTTGATAGGCAAACTAAGTTATGCATAAAAGAAGTTATCATGCTCATGTATTTGGTGTGGTCCAAGACTTTTTATTCAAAAGTGATGATTGTCTAGTTATTGCCTAATTTGACTAGTCAAAACAAGTACAACATTATCATGCAATTTTTAACTTATCGTATTTTAATGTAAGCTAGTCAACTTATTGTTGACTTTCAAAAGCCAAAAGTGCTAGACCTAAGTTGTTAACATAATGCAATTAACATAGAGGGATCATACAAAACGCCCTAATTACTAGGGTACTTAGCATACTAACACTTAGTTAAGCCAAGTCCTAAGCTAGATCAGTTGATCAAGGTTTAAAACATGGGGATTCGCGTGTGTAAGTGGTAGGAACGTGTCGTACCTAAGTATTTGATTATGAAAAGGACTATTTACTAGTTACTAACTTAGATAACTACAAGAAACAAGTTCTTTTAAGTTCAAAGTGGGTTTCGTGATCATACCTTGCTTAGAGTGAATGAAATGCAAAGACGAAAGTACAACCGAGAAGTATATGCAACAAGGAACTCGAAAGGACAAGAGATTATGTAATTTGATAGAGTTTTGATGGAGATCTCATGGAGAACATGGCATGGCCGGTTTTGGAGAGGAGAGGGGGAGGAAGAAGAAGTTTGCTTCTTGTTTTTGAATTATGGGGAGTTAAGGAAGGTTTTGTGGTCCTTTATGGTACATGTACCTATCCTAAGTACCATGGTCCTTGCTTATGGTCCCAAATGCAATTTAATTGGTAAGCATTAATGTCCTAAGTTAATTTCTAATGTCCTACTAATAATGTTGTTGAATCTTAAATGTATTACTTGTAACTAGTTACTTGTTAGTTTCTTGTTACGTTGTAAATTATTTAAGAAACGTGCAAATTTTTGCGGAACAATTAAAATCACTTTTAAACATTAAACTTACGCTATTTTTGGTGTTTAAAAATCTTTGTCTGACGTGGACTTGTTGAATGCACCCGTTTAAGTAAAAACCCAAACGTTTTCACATTCTTTCAGTCACGCACGTGTTTCTAGGCAAACATTTTAAAAACTTTTTTTTGTTTTATAGGGAAACTTTCAAAAACTTATTATATTATATATTTATACTTAAAAGTTGCTCACTTAAGGTTGCGAGCCTTGACCTTTTTCGGAGAGAAGTGTTTTATGATTCGTTCCGATCCCTCCAAAGGGAAAGGGTCGAGATTTGCTCCCTTAATTGAACATTTTTCGGTACAAAACATTTCGATAGTTCCCAGATGACATTGTAAACTAGAAAATGACGATCCTCTAAACTTCCTAGGATCTCTCGTTCCTCATACCCTAAATTAACAAGATCGTTAGTCAACTTATTATATGCCTTCCTTATCTTCTTGGGATTTGATAGACCGTCGTGTTCTCCTTTGTTTTTGTAGTTCAGATTGTGCGCGAGTTTATTCACAGCTTCCATAAACGCATTCTCTTCCGGCGAATCAGGTTCTCCGGTTGTAAGTTTAACTAGCTTACCGAGTTCACTGATTCCGGCTTTTTGAGTGGAAGTGAAGGGGTATTTGGTGAAGGTGAAGATTTGAACAAGCCTGACGTGAAGGTCTTTTCTTTTTTCAAAGAAGCTTGTGTCGATTCTTTCCTTTGTGGAATTAGGGAAAACTTCTCGCAATTTTGAGATTAGGTAAGAAGCGGGATCAACAAAGAATGGAATTTTACCAGGAAAGGTAATCGGGTTTTGTTTTGTCCAGAACTCAAGTTTGTTGATCATCGTGGCGACATCGTGATTTATTAATATCATAGATATTGGAAGGTAATCCATGTCGGCAAATGATTCGAATAGAAGATCTAGATTTTCTACAAACTTCAGTTCTTGGTCCTCGAAATTTGTTAAGTGGCTTTCGCATTCTTGATTCGACAGACGAAGAAGAAGGTTTACTTGTTTTTCTAATCCAGCAATCGTTTCTCGTTGGTTGAAGGAAAACTGGAGATTGGCATAAGTCAATTGTATGACGAATGCTTTATAGACGTCTGCCCTTCGGGAAGGATCGAAAGAAGCACCGAGGTGGCGTTCTTTAAAACAAGGGTGTTCTATTTCGACGGATGGAACCTTATCCACCACTTGGTATATGGTATATTTAGGTTCGTATGAAGAGAATGGAAAGATACCGCCATTGTGAGAATCGGATATGGTTTGGGTATATACCGATGTCTCAGGAATAAGGGTAATTAGGTCACATGTTTTCGGAGGCTTTACTTCATGATTTTCTTTGGGAAGATAATCAAAGTGGACAGATTTTGACACTTTAGACATTTGCAAAGTTGGAGAGTGATCTTCTGGAGATGATGCCAGGCCAGGTAGCTGATCCGTGACGTCAAAGTCCAGGAAATGGTTTGGAATGGAATGTGAGATCCTAAATTCTTCTAGGGAAGCATATAATTCATCCTTTGAAGTACTAATAGAAGTGGGTTTTTTAGATGTCATGTTTAAACTAATATTATCCTAATTAACACTAAATTAACAGCAAATTAAAGTAAAACTGCTTAAAGTAACTTTCGAGAGATTTCTAAGAAGGAATCAATCGGAAGGATCTCCTAAATACTACTACTTAAGGTGGCTTGAATCTACGTTTGAGATTCCCCGGCAGCGGCGCCAAAAACTTGTTGCAGCTCACACCGTGTCGTTGTTTTTCAAATGATGATGCGAGCGCAGCAGGGGTTTTAAATTTGTATTTTGCGGGGCTTAAATTATACGTACTACCTACTCTGTTTAGTAAGTGGTAAGTACGACCTAAGATCGTTCTATGAATCCAAACGTGTAGGCGATTAAAGTTAACACTTTCAGTAGGGAAGTATTTAGGATGGCACAAAGTAGGTAGGTTTGGGGGTTTGAAGACATGTAATTAAAATGCAGGAAAGTAAATTGCAGGATATTAAAATACAGGAAAGCAGATAAAGATAAAGATGTGATTGCTGAGATTTCGATGATTAATATTTCAGGATGACAGAACAAATAGGGTTGATACGTAATGTGGTAAATAAACTACTAGGCGTAAACTCTAGAACCCTACCAACTCAAATTCCCATTGGCGTGTCACTTGGAACTAGGTTATCGTGATTCTGATCGGAGCAATACGCAAACTTCCAATACTCATCTAGTTGAAAGATGAACAACCTATTTTGGTTTCATACCGAGGTGCATGAATCAGTAGCGTATCGTCTCATGGGTCCGACCGTTCTTAACTCCTAAGGTAATTTACTACTTCATTAGCACGAAGATTAATAGCTTTGTATGTTTAGACCGCCGATTATGTAAGACTTAGTGTTTTATGAACTCTAGGTAACTAGGACTTTGTTCTATTCCTAAGTCTCGTCTTTGTTTGGTTAAGTTCTGATTACTTTGACTTATGACTTAAGTTCTCCTTTTCAAGCAGTTATACATCTCCAGATTATCCGCAGTTTGATAAAACGTGTTTCATATGAGGACCATGCCTTTCAATAATAGACAGTGTACTCCACATGGGATTTCCACTTCTTCTTAAATCCAACACGCGGTCAAGAGTAATTGACAGTGAAAACGACACTCTAACTAATTAAATGTAAAGCAGTGCAGAAATGTAAACCTAATATATACAACGAGTGATTTCATTGTGTCTTACTTATTGCATGTCATGGGCACAGATAACTACTTACCATAATTAAGGTTGATCAGGTCCTAATTACTAGGTTGCAGTCACGTGGATAACTGGAAAGGGTGCTCCATAAATCAAACTTAAATTCATAAAGTCCTAACGGTACAAAGATTATTATCTCC
This sequence comes from Helichrysum umbraculigerum, assembly GCA_949592205.1. Classification (NCBI taxonomy): domain Eukaryota; kingdom Viridiplantae; phylum Streptophyta; class Magnoliopsida; order Asterales; family Asteraceae; genus Helichrysum; species Helichrysum umbraculigerum. Next base: position 16,088,176 of record CATIUR010000007.1, on the reverse strand, counting down.
TATTTTATCTGAACGTGTTTTACGAACATTATTTTATAATGCATTGATTCTCGTAGGATGCACCAGTTAGTTGTGTAGTTGTATTCTCCTTTCGGAGTTCCAACTTTTGAACCAGAGCTGATTCCAATGATATAACTACCTTCGGTCGTTTATCAGCTTCCGTACGTTTGTACTTTGCATGAAGCATTTCCAGCACTATACCGAATAAACAGTTGAATAGGGGCCGTTATACCATTTTACGATTATCGTGCATTGATTGTGTAATGACATCCTTACTTATAATTATCTACATCATCAGCAATCACAATAATAAACTACTCGCAATTCATGGCAACAAATAAATCACATACCAGGCAATAATACATATTCAAAATATGAAATGAGACAAGTATAATAAAAGTTTAGATATCACCCGGAATTAAATGCGTAGCAGCGTATTATTATAATTGACAAACTCTTTCACACGTACGAAGAATGATCTCCGAATCTCTAGCGTTCGCCCTAGCTCTTACGTTAGTCCGTGGACTAATTACAATATTCCTAGAATGAGAAAGACTAAAAGACTACGAAAGATTATCTAGTGAGAAAGAAAGAGTGAAATATGCTAGAATGTGTGCATATGAGGTGTGTGTTACAAATGAACCTAAGCATCCTATTTATAGGTGAGATTTGGCTCATTTTAGCATAAGTTGGCCTTGAGGTGCATGTTAGAAAGACTAGCCAAAAGTGGTGTGTACAACACGAAAAGTAGGCGCACCGGGTACTGTACAACGCGAAAAGTAGGCGCACCAGGTACCAAAACTTGCCAAAAATGGAAACCGGGACGGGGGTAGGGTGGCCGGCGCCGCCCTCATGGTGGCCGGCGGCGGTGGGCCCATGGCCGGCGGCTGCTGGCTGGGTCTCGCCCCGTTCCGCTGTTTTTTGCTTCGATGCTGATTCGTGAGTGTTTTCTTCGTTTTACGTCCGTTTGCGTTGATTCTTTTTTTGTTGGATTCGTAATTCAAAAACGAAGATTTTGACATAGGATAAGCCCTGAGATGAGGTCCCTAGCTCCAGATATTACATTCGGATCATTTGGATCTTCCGGCGGGCGCGAAATCTTCATTTTTCACCCGTTTTGGTTGATTCTTCTTCTGTTAGATTCGAATTTTAAAAACGAACATCTTGGAAATAATGGATGTTGGTGGAGGGCACCTTAGCCTTGAAATCTCGTTTTTATGCCTTGAATCTTCAAACGTGTGTGGAATCTTCGTTTTACATCCGTTTTGCTTGATTTTTCTCGTGCAACCTTGTTTTAACCATCTTGGCATAATGTTACTGATTTGTAATGTTTTTGAATCAATATGCCAAGAATCGTTCCAGAATGAGAGAGATATCGGTAGTAAAAACGTGACTTTTTACGCGATATCAACTCAATACCCTCTTGTTGATTAAAACCTTTAACCACCAGACGAGCTTTATTGCGAGTAACGATTCCTTTATCATCTCTCTTGCACTTAAATACCCATCTAGTTCCAATTGGATATTCTCCCTTTGGTAGGTCAACCAACTCCCATACTTGTAATTTAGAGAACTGTGATAGTTCCTCTTGCATTGCTTCTACCCACGAGCTTTCTTTTAAAGCCATCTGAACATTTTTAGGCTCGACTTGTGAGATAAAGCATGAATATAGACATTGATTAGGAATCCCTGTCTCTTTCATTGCAGTATACAAGCTTTGGTATTCTAAATTCTCAGACGTACTAGCTCTGGATTGATGCCTAGTTTGAACCGGAGTATTAATATCACCGATGATGTTTTCAACGGGTTGATTCTTACTCGTTCTAGTTGAAGTAACTGGTTCAACCAGTATATCATCTCCTAAATTAGTACCAATCTCTTCCAATGAAGGTACATCTTCCGTACGAGCAGAAGATATCCTTAAGTGTTTCAAAGGAGTAAGTATATCATCAAACTTTGTAGGAAGATCATCAAGATCTTCTGTTTCTTGAGACTTATCCTCTGAAGGTTGTTGTGACTCACTTATAGAAGCTTTATCTGAGTCAACATTAGTCTTAATTCCAGACTGCTTAACACTTGATGTTGAAGCGGGACCAATATTCCCATCTTCAAACAATAAATGTTCAGCTATCTCTGAATCACTGACATAGTCACTGATAGGAACTTTAAATGATGCAAAAAGATCAGAATAATCAAATTGCCAATCTAATCCCTTATGAACATCCGGTGAGTAGCTCGTAACTTCAATATTATAAACTACCTCCAAACGTCCTGTGACTTTATTAAAGACTCTCTTGTTTGGCGAATTGGACATATAACCTAGAAAAAATCCTTCGTCAGCCTTCTCACCAAATTTTGCTTGATGCCCAGTCTTTAATATGGTGCATGAAACTCCAAAGGGTTCAAACCCCTTTAAGTTAGGTTTCTTATTGTTCAAAAGCTCATAACAAGTCTTGTTATGTCTCTTAACCGTAAGAACTCTATTAAGAACATAACATGCTGTATTCACTGCTTCTGCCCAAAAGATGACCGGAAGCTTTGAATCAGCAAGCATTGTTCTTGCAGCTTCAATCAACGTCCTGTTTTTCCTTTCAGCAACACCATTCTGTTGAGGTTCATAAGGTGCACTGAATTGATGTAATATCCCTTTGCTTAAGCAATAGATATTCAACGTTGAATTCTTGAATTATGTCCCGTTGTCACTACGAATACGCTTTACTCTCTTTTTATAGACATTCTCTACCAGATCAAAGAATTCAATTAGAATTCCAGGAGTTTCATCCTTAGATCCCAAAAAGAATACCCACGAGAATCTAGAATAATCATCTGTGACAACCAAACAGTACCATTTGCCACCTAGACTTCTCTTGCTTATAGGGCCAAAGAGATCCATATGTAGCAATTCAAATGGCGAGGAGATAGAGTTTTCAGTCTTAGATCTGTGTGGTTTCTTGTGCTGCTTTCCTTTCATGCAAGGAACACACTTATCTTCAGACTCGAAAAGGTTTTGTGGTACACCAAGAACCAAACCATTTTTGGTTATATAATTCATCTTTCTCCAGTTTAGGTGTGCCATTCTCCTATGCCATAATAATGTGTATGTTTCCGAAGCCTTAGATAATAAACAAGTAGACACCATTGAAGAGTTAGGAACACCCATGTTGATAGCATAGATGTCCTTCTTCCTTGGCGCCCTCATCAATATCCATTCATCAGGAATTTTGAAACCTGGCTTCAGGACTAAGGCCTCCTTTTTATTAAAATAAACTGGATGACCTTTATCACAGACTTGGGAAACACTCACTAGGTTGTGAGTTAGTTCTTCAACATAGTTCACATCCTCAAGAGTCAAAGTTTCATTTGAAACTTTTCCTTTTCCCGAAATTACTCCTCCTTTATCTCCTGCAAAATTTACTTTTTGCTTGAGACTCTCCTGGAAGTCCTTCAGTAGACTTCTTTCTCCGGTCACGTGCCTCGAGCATCCACTGTCTACATACCACCAGCTGTCCTTGTTCAAAGCATTCTCCTTCTTCTTGTCAGTTTGTACTTCAGCCATGCGTGCCACGAATTCTTCAGGACTCATATCTGGAGTTGAATCCATATATAGCACGTCATCATCACTTGTCTTCATTTCAGACTCAGGCACCTCTACTCTCTATTCCATATCAGTGGGCATGTAGGACACTGATCCAGCAGCTGTCTCTTCAATCTCAGCCATCAAGGCTTCCTCAGAATGAGCTTGCCAATCATAAGAACCATCCAACTGCTTTACCACTAAGGCTTTGGAAGTAAGAGTACTTCCCGAACCTTGTTTTCCTTGTGCTTCTACTTTAGGTTTTTGGCATTCTCTAGCAAAATGACCAATACCCTGACAGTTAAAGCATCTGACCTTGGTTTTATCAAACCCTGATCTATTGCCCAACACCTTTCTACCAGTTCTCTTGAGGAAATTTTTAATTTTTCTTGAACCTAATGCTAACATCTCTTGAAGTTCCAATTCCTCAACATAATCCGGATCTATCTGTTCATAATCCTCGTCAAATAGAACAGGATCATTGATCTTTCCCTCTATGTAATTTTCATATGATGCCACAAAGGAAGCAAGAACGGACAGTTGTTGTTCAGCAGATTTGACACTCATAGGCATCTTCTGATGCTCTAGAGGTGACTTCTCAGAATTCTTTCCCTTTGTCTCATCACTAGAGGAGGAAATAAAGCATAGATCTTCAGAAATCATTTCTACATTTTCATCAGTATCACCAACTAACAGTGCAGTTGTCGAACTAGAGGACGCACTCGAAAGATTTGTCTTTCCATGATATAACCCAAGGTTCTGAACCTGATCAGAATCACTCTCTCTTGACTTTCTGGAGAAATCATAACCTTTCAGCTTGTCAATGACTTACTCTAAGGTCATAGTAGAATACCTGATTTCATTATCCTTAATCATAAAGCCATACATTTCCCATTTAGAAGGCAAACCCTCAAGAAACTTGTCGGTTTTAGCTGCTTCTTCTTCAACAATCTCATGGTATTCCAGTTCACTTAGCAAATGGTAGAAACGTGTGACATTGGCATCAAGATCTTCTCATTTTAAAGCTTTAAACATAGTAAACTGCTTTTTGAGAAGACTTCTCTTGCCAGCTCTCACTTGTGGACTTCCCTCACCTCTTTTCTCTAGAGCTTCCCAGAGCGTTCTAGCAGTATGAAAAGACTTCAGTTGATGAGCGATCTCTTTAGGAAGACACATCTTTATGCATGAATGTGCTTTATTTTCATTTCTGTAAGCTTCCTTCTGTTGATCACTCATGTTCGGATAGGTAAGAACCACAGTGGCATTTTGAATAGTTTGAGTAGGTGCGGTGTATCCACTCTTGATACACATCCAGATTGACAGGTCATGGAATCTACAGTAAGATTCAAATCTGTCCTTCCAATTGTAGTAATCCTCGATCCTCAACAACTTAGGTGGAACGTTTGATTTTCCCACCTCGTGGTCCATTTCGATCATTCTACTTAAGTCAGACATCTTAAAAATGTAAAATTAAACTGTTTAGTGAATTCAGAAAACTCAACTCGCAGGACTCAGCTCAACTCGCAATCTCAGCTCGACTCGCAGAATATGTCGATTCGCAAGCCTCAGTTCGGATCGCTAAAGATGTCGATTCACAAGTGATTTGGTTTCGTAGGTGGTCTCGATTCGCAGATAAGTTCAACTCGCAAGCTTAAGCTCGACTCGCAAGTTCAACTCGGTTCGCAGGCGAAGCTGGAACCCTAATCTCGACTCGCGAAACGGCTGTTAAACCCGAAAACGAATGTTTAAGGTATTTTTACGATTGAAACATGAAATTTCGACCGTCAACTAACCCTAAAACGTCCAGAGAGTGATTTTGATCGTTAGTATGTACTTATGCACGTATAAACAATCCGAATCACAACGCAATCACCTCTAAAACTTATGAACACACTCGTATTTAGCCCGAAAGCTCTGATACCAGATGTAAGTCCCTAGTTCTAGGATCGATAACTTCGTTATCTGTAGTATTAAGGTGCGGAATCCCTCAATACGGTGTTATCTTACTAACAACGAATATGTTCATAATTGCGTATATAAAGCTTAACTTTAAACGAATAATACGTCAAAGTCTAGCCGTAGGTTTAGTTTTCTCTGGGTTTTACTGAGTTAGCAGATTGAGAGTATCAAATGCCAAAAGTTATGTTTTTCACCGAATGAAAAACATTATATACGTTCAGTTTGTCTCGGCTCGCATGGGCCTGCGAGTTCAGCCCAACTTGCAGCCCAAGCCCAGTATAGGACTCGGCTCGCCAGACTAATGCCATGCGAGTTCAGGTCTCACCTCACAGCTCAACTCGCTGCGACTTGAGATCTCGACTCGCTTTGCATGAAACGTCTATATATTTATTTCGTATTTAACATTCGTCTAACTTAGCACAATAATATGTTTAACGAATATTACTAACAAAACAAATATTTATTTACAAATCTAAACCAATGTACAAACGTAATAATAATTACACCAGTCCTATTTCAAGCTAGATCTGTTGTCACAATCTATGTCTCAACACATCTAGGGTTTGGAACACTGTGGAAATGCCTAATTGCCCTGTACACCGTGATTATTCATAGGGATAAACGCCTGAATGTTAAGGAGGGTCTATATTTACGATGGTTAAGTATGTGCTTCAACAGATACAATACAGGGTTGTGTCAATTATAATACCTAGACATGCAAAACCCTAATCAGACCAATAGTTTAACATACATAGGATACAATCAGTATTTGCCATGATAAAAGTAAATAGACGATTAGGTGTTAAGAAAGGTCAGTAAATACAATTGCGGTCTGTTGCCTTATGCCTGCTCCCTAGATAAATCAAGGGTGACTTTGTCTTATTCAAGCAAAAGTTCAGGGGGGTTTGAAAACAGCCTGATCTGATCAGAATCATGATAACCTAGGATTCCAGTGACATATGTTTCTAGGGTTTTACCTGGACGTAGGGTCCTAGCGTTTACACTGAAAGTATGTCTGCTTTTTATCAGGTAAATCTCCAATCAATTTTATAATGAACATCATCCCGAAACCCTAATTATCCAAGTTTCAGCAATCACATCTCTACCAGTCTGCTTATTCCCTATCTTTTATCTCCTGCATATATTTTACTGTACTTAGGATAAATTAGAAAACCAAATCAATCCAAAAATCTATCTACCTACCCCCATCCTAAATGCGACCATAATCTTTGGTGACTCGCTTCATTTCAATTCACTCCGATAAAAGAACGACCTCGAGTTATACTTACTGCTTGCTCCCAAGGTAGGTAGTACTTATAGTTTGAGCCCCAGCTCATATAAATTTAAAACTCACTGTCTGCCGCCTCTGTTGACGTTGGAACAACGACCGGAGTCAAATCCGACCGACCGATAGAAGCGCGACAAGTTTTTGGCGCCGCTGCCGGGGATCGTAGAGCGTTACGATTTGAAGCCGCCTTAGATATTCTAGCTTTTAGGAGACCCTTTCCAATTAGGTTTTCCCAAACTTAGTTGGTAGTTATTTGTTTTCCTTAGAATAATTTAGATAGTCTAATTTAGTTAAATTAAAAATGAAAAATACAAAAACATCTTTCTATGATTCATTTCCGTCTAGCCCCATTTCTCCACTCGCCCTCAAGACGTCCGAAGAAATGATGGCCATGGATGACGCTGAGTTCTTCGTCTGCTTAGAACGAGAGTTGGAATCTGACGTCTACTCTTCATCTTTATCCTCTTCCGGAGATATCTCCGCTTATTCAGATGATGAATCTAGAACCATAGGGCAATTCTTAGACCTTGACTTAGGAACCCATGATTCTCATCAGAAGATCTCAACTTCTGCATCTAGCATTCTAAGCTATCAGGTTATACCTGCTCCTGAGATTTCATATTCCTTAGAAAACTTCTTTCAATTCCCTACTTCATCTGGTTTTGTCGAGAGTAACTCTGAACATCTTCAACCCTTTCGTTTTCCACCTATTGAAGAACGTCTTCCACCATGGAATGAAGAAGTTTACGAATACCCTCCAAAATCACCTATCTTTTTGAGCCTTGTACCAGAACCTGAGTACACCATCTATCGTGTTGTTGATAGGACTTTACCAATCAAACCTGAAGAAAATATCCGCTACGTAGGCAACTCTTTTGATCCTAATAGGAGATTAGATGTTTGTCGGGCATTTGCTTGACAACTCAAAACGTCTGACTTTCCTTTTTCGGTTGAACAAAGAGAAGTCGCTCGTAGGATAAAGAAACAGGTTGGTATTCTCCACCATCTTCCAAATCAATGTTGGGAATGAAGTATTAATTTAAAATAGGAACAAGATCTTGGCCAAAAAGAGGTGAAAGTTTAGGCCGTGAGTTTTTAAGTCGGCTAATATTTTATTAAACTTGTTCCCAAAGTTAGGTTTAACCTATAAATATAAACCCTATGTAATTGTAATCCTTGAGCCGTAAAAGTAATATAAAGAAAAACTCTCTGGTTTGGCCTCGTGGACTAAACCAATCTCCAAGTTGGAGATTGGACATAACCACGTTAAATTCTTGTGTCGTTTACGTTCTTGTTATCGTTTATTTATCTTGTTGCTTTGTTTATTATTGCTAGTTTGCAAATATTATCCGTTTATTGTTAGTGGGTGTAACGCGATTACACGAGCGTTGTTATAGGATTGTTTTTGCTAGCAACTAGTTGTTGTTAGTTGGATATTTCCGCTGCAAATTCCTAACAACTGGTATCAGAGCTCTAGGTTGAGCGATTGGGAACAATAGCGGATAAAAGCATGATCAAGATTGTTTATTGATGATTAGGGTTTTATTGGAAGATGGAGAGATAGGGTTATTGTGGCCAAATAACCACAGTGGATCTAGATTCCGTTGAAGATAATCATCGGGGTAACAGTAGGAATGACACGGTTAGGATTTGTTGCAACATGTTATCGAGATCGCCTGACTTATTTTTTTGTTGGATCGCGATGAACTCGGCAAGCAAAGTTTATGTGTTCGGCGAGTTGTTTTCTCCAGATTAAACAGGTTAGGGTTTTTTCTGGTGGGTTGTAACATGACGACACGGCGGGAGGCCGGTCGCGTTGTGACGGTTATTATTCGCGACGGCGGTAATGGAGTCGGTGATCGAGTTCAATTGTTAATTTGTTGCGAAGAGAGTTTTGGGATCCGGGTTATGGATTCGTGTTCATTATTCTTTGTGATCCCGTGCAAATTAAAAGAATGATGAACATTATCAAACTTGGGGTTTGATGTTGCGAGTGTAGGGATGTGATGTCTCGGGAACTTCATTGATACGGACTGGGTTATCAAAGATGTGATGTTTGTTACGGTGCTCAAGAGGATGGTTAGGTTTTCTCGGTTGGGTAGATTGGGTAATAAACGGTACCACATCTATTTGGTAATCGATAGTGGGAGTTATCGAGGGAGTTTGGTTATGGCTCGTGGGTTGAAACGGGAGACCATGCTTTTGGTCGGGTATTCCATTGTATGGAATGAGTAGGCAGGTTAGAGCCTCTACACTGGAGATATTGATTGTAGAAGATGTCGGATAGAACGTGTTCGACTGGGCTCGGGTATCGATTGATGTTTGGTTCAACGATAGAGCGAATCTTCTGGATGAATCAATTGGGAATTTTCAAGTTGGTTAGAGGCGGATAATCTTGTAAGTCCTGTTTGAGCTTTCGATTATTGTTGAGAGTGTCGGTAACTCTAGGGAGTTTGGAACCGAGGGAAGTGTCGAAGCTAGTGGGAGTTTGGCAACTAGTGGGAGTCTTGAGATAGTTGTGCGATTGATGGATCTCGAGTTTCTATAGGTTTAGTGTGCGGATTCCGACAACACTAGAGTATTCGGACTTCGTTGTTACTCTCCAATGGTAAAGTAATTTGCGACTGACCGAGTGTTATGAACCAGAGTCATCTCAGAGAGCCGCGGTTGTTATTTTGATTCGTACAGTGGGAGCGGGCTGAGTTGGAGAAGATGTGTTCATAGAAATCGTACGTACGTTTTTGGGTCGGTGTACCAGCGGGAAAGCGAAAGTTGGTAATGTAGGTTTCAAGGTTGTGACTGCGTTCTCACGGATTAACCTTGATGAAAATCTACGTGTTAGTTCTATTGGTGATTTTCTGATTGCTGGGAAGGAAAATCGGATGGACGAAATTCTGTACGGGTGGTCGTTGACATTACGGTGGCAGGATCAGATGTGATTGTAATCGACGAGTTGAAGAGATAGGTGTCTCTTGATAGAATCCTGTGGTTGGAGTTTCGCACGCTTCAACGAATCTTCTTGGGCCTAGAAGATGATGACGGTGTTTAGAGAGTGGTCCAAGTTTCATGATGTAAGTGTTCTGGTTGCTTTGTGTCGAAAGTCTTCCGACTCTGTGTGGTTGAGCGGCGTGTCCCGAATGGTATTTCGGAGGTATGAAGTTTGAACGGGTGACATTGATGAAGGGACGAAGATCGTGAAGGATTACTGATTTTGGGGTTAAATTAATCTTCAAGTGGGAGATTGTTGGGAATGAAGTATTAATTTAAAATAGGAACAAGATCTTGGCCAAAAAGAGGTGAAAGTTTAGGCCGTGAGTTTTTAAGTCGGCTAATATTTTATTAAACTTGTTCCCAAAGTTAGGTTTAACCTATAAATATAAACCCTATGTAATTGTAATCCTTGAGCCGTAAAAGTAATATAAAGAAAAACTCTCTGGTTTGGCCCCGTGGACTAAACCAATCTCCAAGTTGGAGATTGGACATAACCACGTTAAATTCTTGTGTCGTTTACGTTCTTGTTATCGTTTATTTATCTTGTTGCTTTGTTTATTATTGCTAGTTTGCAAATATTATCCGTTTATTGTTAGTGGGTGTAACGCGATTACACGAGCGTTGTTATAGGATTGTTTTTGCTAGCAACTAGTTGTTGTTAGTTGGATATTTCCGCTGCAAATTCCTAACAATCAAAAGGAGGAAGGTATCTTCACACACTATCAAGAGCAAGAACTAAAGCTTAAATCAGAAATAGACCTAATAATGGACCTATTCGCCTGCACTGATTATCAGCCAGTTTCCCAAACCCTAATTAATCGTTATGTTGCGGCTATGATTTATGAGCTTGAGTTCTGGATCAGCAAAGACCCCGCTATATCTCTCATCATTTCTGATAAAATTCCATTCTTCGTTGACCCTGCTACTTACATGATCGACAAGTTGTTAGAGATATTCCCTGGAGCCACTGACGATAACATGGAAGCTACTTTCTTTGCTGGAAGAAAGGATATTAACATCTCACTCACTTTGTTATTTGCTCAGTCAAAATTTCCTTTCACTATTTCACAAACATCTTTAATCGAAGAAATCACGGAGTCAGTACACACTACCACCGGAGATCCCGATTCGAGAGAAGAACGGGAATTTCAACAAACCCTAGGAATGCTTCTTCATGACTTGAACAATATAGATGACGGATCACGAAACGGAATTTCAAACCCTAAGAAAGTTAGAAAGGAATTTAGCAAGTTTATTGACGATCTTCTAGATTTAGGCAAAAAGGAACGTATGTTTCTCACTGAGCACGAACGATTCTCATTACATCACGCAGACCTAGTTGATTCTGTCATTAAGATTCTCACTTGTGACTTTATTCCTCGCTACATTTTCCCTCAACCAAGAGCACCAAATTCACTTAAACAATCGCTCTTGGGCAATACTCAATAAATTTGTCCAAAAGTCGAGCAACGGCCTTTAACCAAGCGCTTTTTGGGAGGCAACCCAAACCTTAGTTAATTTAGTTTTACTTTAAGTATTTAGACTAAGTAATATTAGTAGTTTATTTTTAAATTTAAAAGCTTGCATTTAAAAACACAAGAAAACGTTCTTTTAAAATTCAAATTCGCGCAACACAATAACGAATTTCAGACATTTTTAGAAAGTTCGAAAAAGTTTATTTTAAATTTTTGAAAAATTAATTTTGAATTTGTCTCGGATTTTAAAGAACACAAAAAGATTGTCTTGTTTTAAATAAAAACGTATACGATTTCGCATACGATTCGCAATATCTGTTCAGACTGCGCGTAAAGATTCAGAAAATTACGAACATACTTTTTAAAATTATTTTATTAAAAATTTTTAAACTTTGAAATTTTACTTGTATGTTTCGTATCTTTCGCAAATTTTAAATCGCGCGCATTTGAAAGGGTATAAAAGGGACTTTTAGCCAACACAAAATGACAAAAACACAAAAACCTCATCTTCTTCCCTCTCCTCTCTTCCCCACCGTCGGCCATCACCACCTCCATCCTCAAATCTTCATTACTTCACCATTTTGCATAATTCCAAGCTCAAAATTCATCATTTTATGATCTTTCTTGCATCCACAACATCACTACATCAAGTTTAAGGTAATCCTTGACCTAATTTTGTGATTTTCATGAAACTTTAAAAAATTAGGGCTTGAAACTCATTTTTGTAACACCCCCAAATTTGATGATTTGCGGAAGCTTAATTTGGGTGTTACTAATCAATAACAAAGCACAAAGATAAATAGCAAACGACTCTATATGCGTCGTTTTAACAAAATATATTGATAACTGAAATGTTTACAACATTTAAAGCTTTACATAGCTCGAGTTAAATAAAATGAGATTTCAGTACATAAGTACTTATACAAAATATACTAATGCAAGAAAATCTCAATCGTCTGTATGCTGACTCGAGCTAAATCCTGAAGCAGAAACATCCTACTGCTGGGTACCTGCGATATATGCTAAAAGGTCAGCTATAAAGCTGGTGAGCTCACAGGTTTGAAATCAAGTAATATCGTATGAACCGCAAGATTTAAATAATGAATTGCATCCAGCAATTAAATAATGAATTGCATCCAGCAATTTGAATAATGAATTGCATTCAGCAATTAAATGATAATCATCGTGTATACAGCCATGAGCACATAGTTGAGCTTAACTCGAGGGCCGGGTCCCCTATAGAGAATTCCGGGCGAGGTGCCTCCACGAATGCCTAATCAACATTCGTCTTCCCAAATATTAGTACGTTCGTTTACCCGGTTAGTGCTTGCTAACCCGAACGAGGAGGGTCAATCCTATATGGTACCATATACTAATATTCACGCTACAACGTATTAACAACTATGCTGACGGAGGACTTTAAAAGGATTAGTTTCGAAAAACTCATGTAGTATATGAAAAGTTGGTACTTGCGTTCACATGTTAAAAGTTTGAGCAGTATATCACACCCCTGAGTAAAACAGTAAAAGAGGGGCTATGAGACTCACCTGAGTCTGAATGCGTTTAAACAAACGTAAGTTGATTAGCCGAAATGAAGTCCAAAGACTTGTAACCTGAGGGTGTCCACGACACGCGATGGTTATAAATATGATTGGGTATCTCAAAAGATCACCCCTGCAGTTGTTCGTCCAACTATAATGTCCAATTATCCACTATTTGGTTGATATGTTTAAGTGTTTGAAAAGTGTGCGACCCGTTGGTGACGAGTTTGAAATAATAACTTCAAGTATTATTATCAAGTTATCGATGTTTTGCACTTACAAAAGTGTCCCAAAGTGTTTTATAAGTCGTATCGTATAAGGATTTGAGATTGTAAAAGTTCGACACTTAGTGAAATTTTATTTGGGAAAACCTGCTGTTTTATGCGACACTACATGCGTCACTTACATGTTCTATGCGTCACTTATGGAGTGTCGGGTATTGGTGTCAGTGTAAGGGTATGCGTCACTGAGATAGTGTCGTGTATAATCTTATGCGTCACTTAAGAAGTGACGGGTTCCATAACATTGCGGCACTCAAGCAGTGTCGTATAAGAGAATGACTTTCTGACATTTAGGCGTCACTTAAGAAGTGACGTGCAATATAGCGACACTAAAGAAGTGTCGGGTAAAATAGTATGGCGGCACTAAGGGAGTGTCGTTAAGTAGTGTCAGGTAACATCGAGGACGGCACTAGGGAAGTGTCGCTAAGTTGTGTATGCGTCACTATGGAAGTGACGGTATGAGGTTCGAGTGACGTCATCGGTAGTAACCGGACGTCACTTGTTTCTACCGAAAGTGTTAGCTTCTACGGGTAATAGCGGCACTTATGAAGTGTCGCATGGTTTCTGCTGAAAGTTATAGGTATGCGTCACTACCGAAGTGACGGTATATGTGTGATAGCGACACTTAAGTGACGCTATTACTGTTTTTGGCATTCCTGCGACACTTAAGGCTGTTCGACGGATTTCGAGAAAAAAACGTGTTTTCGGGTTTCCGATCGGTCCAATATTTTTACCCAACCCTTATAGGGACATTATAAGTTGTTACAAACTACTAGAAAGTGAAAACACTTAAAAACGAGAGATTTCGGGATTTGTCGGAAACTTACAAAGTGTCGGATGAGAAATCCAAAAAGGTAGGATGATAGATCGTGATGCGGTGGTCGTTTTCTTCCAAAGAGATGATGAGATCCAAGGTCGTTTAGTATGTTTATTTTGCGGTTTTGTGAGATTGGAGGTGATGAACTTTTTAGAGAGAAAAGGAGGAAGAGAGAGGAAAGAAAGATAGAAATGAGAAAGTGAGGAGGTGGGTTGGAGGTTATCCTCCAACTTTCAGTCTCCGCTCCCCGTGCGGTGTTCGTTTGCTCCGTCGTTTAATCGTAAATAATTATCTTATATATTAATTGGTACGTTTTAAAATACAAATTATTACGCGATATTTTATTTAAATATTTTACTAATCACTTTATATTTGAATTATAAAAAGTAAGTTAATTTGTTTGCGCGGTTTACATTTTAAATTATGTAATTTCTGATTGTACGATACGAATAAATACGAAATATTATCATAATAATATTTTTGACATAACAACTTTATTTAATAAAATTAGTCACCAACGTCCGTATAAAATTGAATCGAAATACATTCGATTTAAATTGCGTACGATTTAACCAAATCGCATTTTCGTATATAATCAACAATATATATAATTTGATACATTAATTAGCCTAACTAGGAACTAATTACATGTATTAACATATGATTAGGCACCAATTACTAGTCCTAATTTGGCGGGTGTTACATTCTCCCCCTGTTAGAAGAATTTCGTCCCGAAATTTAGTTCGAAGTCGTGTTTGATGTGGAATCAGTGAAGAGTTGAGGATATTTGAGTCGCATTTGGTCTTCCCGTTCCCAGGTGAATTCCGGACCACGCCGCGAATTCCATCTGACCTTGACGATGGGAATACGACTTTGTTTCAGTTGTTTGACCTCACGGTCCATAATTTCAGCGGGTTCCTCAACGAAATGAAGTTTATCGTCAACACGAATTTCATCTAGTGGGATAATAAGTGTCTCATAAGACAGACACTTCTTCAAATTTGAAATATGAAAAGTAGGGTGCACGCTGCTGAGTTCGGATGGCAGCTGCAATCGATAAGCTACGGGGCCAATCCGTTCGAGGATCTCAAAAGGCCCGATGTATCTGGGATTCAACTTCCCGCGTTTGCCAAAACTGATGACGCCTTTCCAAGGCGATACTTTCAAGAGTACTCGATCCCCAAGTTGGAACTCGAGTGGTTTGCGTCTCACGTCAGCATAACTTTTCTGACGATCACGTGCGGCTTTGAGTCTGTTTTGAATTTCCACAATTTTCTCAGTGGTGGTGTGGATGAGTTCAGGACCAGTGAGTTGACTATCTCCCACCTCAGTCCAACAAATCGGTGATCGGCACTTACGACCGTACAGTGCCTCAAAAGGTGCAGCCTTAATGCTGGCGTGATAACTGTTATTGTACGAGAATTCGCACAACGGTAAATGTCTTTCCCAGTTTGTACCAAAATCAACTACGCAGGCTCGTAGCATGTCTTCCAGTGTTTGAATGGTTCGTTCACTTTGGCCATCGGTTTGAGGATGATACGCGGTACTCATATCGAGACGGGTACCCAATGCTTTCTGAAGTGATTGCCAAAAGTGAGAAGTGAAACGGGCATCTCTGTCAGAGATGATTGAGACTGGAACACCGTGATGAGAAACGATTTCCTTGATGTAGATTTGTGTAAGGCGTTCCATATTATCGTTTTCTTTGATTGCCAGGAAATGAGCAGATTTGGTGAGACGATCGACGATCACCCAAATGGTATCGCAACCGCTCGACGACTTGGGTAGTTTGGTTATGAAATCCATAGCAATTTGTTCCCATTTCCACTCAGGGATTTCAGGTTGTTGGAGTAAACCAGGAGGTTTCTGATGTTCGGTTTTGACCTTCGAGCAAGTAAGACACTTGCTGACATAAGTGGCGATTTCGGCTTTCATGTTTGGCCACCAATAAAATTCCTTGATACCGTGGTACATCTTATCGGATCCCGGATGAATAGAATATTTAGACTTGTGAGCCTCGTCCATCACCAAGTCTCTTAGGTTCCCAAAACTAGGCAACCAGATTCGGTTTGAGAAATACCTAATCCCATTAGGTTTGATTTCAAATTGTTTGTCAATGCCCCGCAAGGCTTCATCTTTGATGTTTTCAGATTTCAGGGCTTCGATCTGAGCGGTATGAATTTGAATGGTGAGATCGTTGTGAATGGTCATACTGAGGGCTCGGACTCGAAGTGGTTTTGGTCGTTCCTTTCGACTGAGGGCATCGGCTACAACATTAGCCTTCCCTGGATGGTACTTGATCTCGCAATCGTAATCGGTAAGCAACTCGACCCATCGACGTTGCCTCATATTGAGATCCTTCTGATCGAATATATGTTGGAGACTTTTATGATCGGTAAAGATGGTGCACTTAGTGCCGTATAGGTAATGTCTCCAGATTTTGAGAGCAAAAACGACAGCTCCAAGTTCGAGATCGTGAGTGGTGTAGTTCTTTTCATGAATTTTTAGCTGTCGTGAGGCATAAGCAATGACTTTGTCTCGTTGCATCAGTACGCAACCAAGACCTTGATGAGAAGCATCGCAGTATACCACGAAGTCATCGGTGCCTTCGGGTAGGGATAGAATTGGAGCACTGCAAAGCTTTTGTTTAAGAAGTTGAAACGCTGACTCTTGTTTTTCGGTCCAATCGTACCTTTTGTCCTTCTGAGTCAGTACCATGAGTGGTTGAGCTATCTTGGAGAAATTTTCGATAAATCGTCGATAATACCCAGCAAGACCCAAGAATTGACGTACTTCAGTTGCAGAGGTGGGTGCTTGCCAATCTTTGATAGCCTCGATCTTTGATGGGTCCACGTGAATTCCCTGACTGTCGATCACGTGACCACGAAATTGAACGGTTTGAATCCAGAATTCACACTTAGAGAATTTAGCGTAAAGCTCCTCGTGTCTAAGTAGTTCAAGGATGGTCTTAAGGTGTTGCGCATGTTCTTGCTCGTTGCGCGAGTAGATGAGTATGTCATCGATAAAGACAATGACAAACTTGTCGAGGTAAGGTTTGCACACCCGGTTCATGAGATCCATGAATACAGCCGGTGCGTTAGTTAGACCAAAGGGCATCACTTGGAATTCGTAGTGCCCGTAACGAGTTCTGAAAGCAGTTTTTGGAATATCGGCGTCGCGAACTCGTAACTGATGATAACCTGATCGCAGGTCGATTTTTGAGTAGAAACTTGAACCCTGAAGTTGGTCGAATAGATCATCAATGCGAGGAAGTGGATAACGGTTCTTGACGGTCAATTTATTCAATTCTCGGTAGTCGATGCACATTCGGAAAGAACCGTCCTTCTTTTTGACAAATAGGACCGGAGCTCCCCAAGGTGAAGAACTCGGTCTAATGAATCCTCGATCCAGAAGTTCCTGTAACTGAGAGGACAACTCCTGAAGTTCGGATGGGGCTAAACGGTACGGTGCGCGGGCCACCGGTGCGGCACCCGGCACAAGATCAATCGAGAACTCAACCTGTCTAGGTGGAGGTAGACCAGGTAATTCTTCCGGAAAGACTTCGGGAAAGTCTCTAACAATTGGCACATCCTCAAGTCGCTTCTCTTCCGACTTCTTCTCCATGATGTGTGCAAGTATGGCAGGATAACCCTTTCTCAGAAATTTTCGGGTTTTTAAGCAGGAGATTATATTGAGTCCCGTCCCACCGGTCTCCCCCTGTATGATCAAGGTTCCACCAACGGCGAGTGGGATACGGACAATTTTATCGTGACAAACGATTTCAGCTCGATGTTTAGACAACCAGTCCATTCCAATAATGACGTCGAAACTTCCGATTTCAATGGGTATAAGGTCGATCGAAAAGGTTTCGTCAGCTAGGTTTAAAGTGCAATTAGGTATCACACTGGTGGTTTCTACAAGTTTTCCATTTGCTAGCTCTACAGTGTACTTAACATCTAAGGCAACAGGAGTGATGTCAAGTAATGGGTAAAAATCATCGGAGATAAAGCTTCTATCAGCACCAGTATCAAATAGAACAGAAGCAGTTAAGTTGTTGAGGAGGAATATACCCGAGACCACATTCGGGTCTTGGCGGGCGTCCCCAGATTTGATGACGAAAGCTCTGCTGCGGGTGTTGTTGTTGTTGTTGTTGTTGTTACGGTTGTTGTTGTTGTTCTTCAGTTTTGGGCACGAGTCCCTGAAATGCCCAGGTTTCCCACACTCAAAGCATACCTTGGGTGGTCTGGTGTTGTTGTTGGAATTGTTGTTGGTAGGAGAGCGGCAATCTTTTGTGAGGTGGCAGTACCTCTTGCAGTTGTTGCAAAAGGGACCACAGGAGCCTTCATGGTGGCGACTGCACTTGGAACAATAGGGTTTGCTCCCAGTGTAGCCCCGGACGATGTCAGTGGTGGTGTTGTAAGCTTTGATGGTGTCGGGTTTCTTGTTTTGTTGGTTGGAGGGGTTGTTGTGGTAATCAGACCACTTGCGTTTGTTGTTATGAGAGGATGAAGTGGGTGGTTCAGAATCTTGGCTCATGGACATTAGGTCTTGGGCCAATAGGATCGCACCGTCAATGGTGGTTGGTTTTGAAGAGATGACGTGTCCCCGAACAGGATCAGGGAGGCCAAGGACGAATTTCCTGATTTTATCAGGTTCCGTGCTAACCATAGCTGGGCGGAGGGCAGCTAGTTGTTGAAACCTGGTGGTATAACCATCGATATCACCACCCTGAACCTTTAAGTTCCAGAACTCCTCATCTAGCTTTTGGAGTTTGGCGATAGAGCAGTATTTGGCAGTGAGTTTCGCTTTCAATTCCTCCCAAGTGAGTTGGTAGGCAATGTCAGCACCCACTGATTGGGTATATGAATTCCACCAAGAGTGGGCATCATCTTCAAGAGAGCAGGTGGCGAAGTTTACTTTGTCGTTCTCCGCGCATTTACTAACACGGAAAACAGTTTCCATTTTCTCGAACCATCTGATCAGTCCGATGGCTCCTTCAGAACCCTTGAAGCTCGAGGGTTTGCAGCTTTGGAAGTCCTTGTAAGAACAAGGTTTGACGGCAGAGGTTCCAGCGGTATCGCTGTTTCTTGTGGAGTTGGGTGGGGTATTGCGAGCCAAGGCTTCAGTAACAGCCTGGGTTATGAGTGACGTAATCTGAGCATCGGTGTAAGGTCGTGTCTTTGGCGGCATGATTCTTCAATAAAAGAAATGAAGATACATGAGATTTCGTAGGAAAGTTGTATTTATTATAGATGTACATGTAGAAAGCAGTAATACATGACATCAACATGGAAAATGACAATTAATATGAGTTGAACAACAAGGAATATTTGATAGCTAATACGAGTTCAAAGGTTACATCCTACAGGTGTACAAAAGATGTCGGGAATTGTTACATCCGACCGAATTATAGAGTAGCGCGTAGATAGTTACTAGATTACAGGATAGATTACAAGGCCAATACTACACTAGTCTTGACGTAGATTAACTTGTTCCATCATCGTGACAAGACGGTCCACAGTGTTTGCAAGCCTGCTAGCTTGTCGGGCGTTGTCTTCTGCTAGCGCAAGTCGTTGTGTTAATCCGCGCGCATACTCTTCTGCTTCATGTGAGCGTTGCTCACATTCTTCCATCCTTTGTTGTAGAAGGGCATTTTCCACCCTTATTTCTATAATTTGGTTGCGAAGGACATCCATGTTGTTGTTTGTGGTTTCAAGGTCGTCGGAGACTTGTTCGATGCGTTCAAGGGATGTAAGTCTCCAGTTTTCGTTTGTTTCCTGCAACACGACATCCATGGTGCGAAGTCGTTGCTCGTGTTGGTTCACCCTAACGGCTAAGGCCGGCAAGGTGGAGTGAGTGGGATACGGGCCAGCTCGAGGCAACCTGTTGTTCCTCCTTGCTACCCTTAGGTTCTGCGACCCGGATTGAGAACGAGATGAATTTGATGGGATGTTTGCCATTTCTGAGACAAAGCGTTAGTAAGATTGAGGCCTATATTCATATAGCTCCTATATAATATAGCCTATTGAGTGTCTAGCATAAACATGTTTGAGTCTCGGTTCTCTCGAGGTCAGAGTCTTCTATTGTACCCTGTTCAGCCATAACTACTTTTAGATATTACATCATCTTTGCTTAATTGTACATAGTTGATCAGGCTATGTTAAATTAAACTCGTATGCTGTAATCCCTGAACCAGTCATACCTAATAAGGAATACCGCCTAATGGTCATAGTCTAGGCTCACTAAATGCAACCTAGTTCAGTATAACCTTAGGCTCTGATACCAATCTGTAACACCCCCAAATTTGATGATTTGCGGAAGCTTGATTTGGGTGTTACTAATCAATAACAAAGCACAAAGATAAATAGCAAACGACTCTATATGCGTCGTTTTAACAAAATATATTGATAACTGAAATGTTTACAACATTTAAAGCTTTACATAGCTCGAGTTAATTAAAATGAGATTTCAGTACATAAGTACTTATACAAAATATACTAATGCAAGAAAATCTCAATCGTCTGTATGCTGACTCGAGCTAAATCCTGAAGCAGAAACATCCTACTGCTGGGTACCTGCGATATATGCTAAAAGGTCAGCTATAAAGCTGGTGAGCTCACAGGTTTGAAATCAAGTAATATCGTATGAACCGCAAGATTTAAATAATGAATTGCATCCAGCTATTAAATAATGAATTGCATCCAGCAATTTGAATAATGAATTGCATCCAGCAATTAAATGATAATCATCGTGTATACAGCCATGAGCACATAGTTGAGCTTAACTCGAGGGCCGGGTCCCCTATAGAGAATTCCGGGCGAGGTGCCTCCACGAATGCCTAATCAACATTCGTCTTCCCAAATATTAGTACGTTCGTTTACCCGGTTAGTGCTTGCTAACCCGAACGAGGAGGGTCAATCCTATATGGTACCATATACTAATATTCACGCTACAACGTATTAACAACTATGCTGACGGAGGACTTTAAAAGGATTAGTTTCAAAAAACTCATGTAGTATATGAAAAGTTGGTACTTGCGTTCACATGTTAAAAGTTTGAGCAGTATATCACACCCCTGAGTAAAACAGTAAAAGAGGGGCTATGAGACTCACCTGAGTCTGAATGCGTTTAAACAAACGTAAGTTGATTAGCCGAAATGAAGTCCAAAGACTTGTAACCTGAGGGTGTCCACGACACGCGATGGTTATAAATATGATTGGGTATCTCAAAAGATCACCCCTGCAGTTGTTCGTCCAACTATAATGTCCAATTATCCACTATTTGGTTGATATGTTTAAGTGTTTGAAAAGTGTGCGACCCGTTGGTGACGAGTTTGAAATAATAACTTCAAGTATTATTATCAAGTTATCGATGTTTTGCACTTACAAAAGTGTCCCAAAGTGTTTTATAAGTCGTATCGTATAAGGATTTGAGATTGTAAAAGTTCGACACTTAGTGAAATTTTATTTGGGAAAACCTGCTGTTTTATGCGACACTACATGCGTCACTTACATGTTCTATGCGTCACTTATGGAGTGTCGGGTATTGGTGTCAGTGTAAGGGTATGCGTCACTGAGATAGTGTCGTGTATAATCTTATGCGTCACTTAAGAAGTGACGGGTTCCATAACATTGCGGCACTCAAGCAGTGTCGTATAAGAGAATGACTTTCTGACATTTAGGCGTCACTTAAGAAGTGACGTGCAATATAGCGACACTAAAGAAGTGTCGGATAAAATAGTATGGCGGCACTAAGGGAGTGTCGTTAAGTAGTGTCAGGTAACATCGAGGACGGCACTAGGGAAGTGTCGCTAAGTTGTGTATGCGTCACTATGGAAGTGACGGTATGAGGTTCGAGTGACGTCATCGGTAGTAACCGGACGTCACTTGTTTCTACCGAAAGTGTTAGCTTCTACGGGTAATAGCGGCACTTATGAAGTGTCGCATGGTTTCTGCTGAAAGTTATAGGTATGCGTCACTACCGAAGTGACGGTATATGTGTGATAGCGACACTTAAGTGACGCTATTACTGTTTTTGGCATTCCTGCGACACTTAAGGCTGTTCGACGGATTTCGAGAAAAAAACGTGTTTTCGGGTTTCCGATCGGTCCAATATTTTTACCCAACCCTTATAGGGACATTATAAGTTGTTACAAACTACTAGAAAGTGAAAACACTTAAAAACGAGAGATTTCGGGATTTGTCGGAAACTTACAAAGTGTCGGATGAGAAATCCAAAAAGGTTGGATGATAGATCGTGATGCGGTGGTCGTTTTCTTCCAAAGAGATGATGAGATCCAAGGTCGTTTAGTATGTTTATTTTGCGGTTTTGTGAGATTGGAGGTGATGAACTTTTTAGAGAGAAAAGGAGGAAGAGAGAGGAAAGAAAGATAGAAATGAGAAAGTGAGGAGGTGGGTTGGAGGTTATCCTCCAACTTTCAGTCTCCGCTCCCCGTGCGGTGTTCGTTTGCTCCGTCGTTTAATCGTAAATAATTATCTTATATATTAATTGGTACGTTTTAAAATACAAATTATTACGCGATATTTTATTTAAATATTTTACTAATCACTTTATATTTGAATTATAAAAAGTAAGTTAATTTGTTTGCGCGGTTTACATTTTAAATTATGTAATTTCTGATTGTACGATACGAATAAATACGAAATATTATCATAATAATATTTTTGACATAACAACTTTATTTAATAAAATTAGTCACCAACGTCCGTATAAAATTGAATCAAAATACATTCGATTTAAATTGCGTACGATTTAACCAAATCGCATTTTCGTATATAATCAACAATATATATAATTTGATACATTAATTAGCCTAACTAGGAACTAATTACATGTATTAACATATGATTAGGCACCAATTACTAGTCCTAATTTGGCGGGTGTTACAATTTTCATAGATTTCATGGTTAAAAGTTGCAATCTTTAGTGTTATTCCATGCTTATCTTGATGCTTAACATGATTACAAACATAATCTAGTGATTTGTTAGCTTGATTGCAAGTTTGAAGATTAAGTGTTGACTTTTTGGATGAACTATGGCTAGTTTGACTTTTGGGTTGATTAATTGCTTATGTTGACCTTTGTTGATTGAATTATGCTTAAATATGATAGGTTAACATGCTTTGATTGATCATTTGCAATTAGAAAATGGCTAAGCTAGTTTTTGGTAATTAAAGTAAGCTAATTTTTTATAAAACCATCATAAACATCATTTTCACTTAAAACTTTTATTTTTTTTAAAAAAAAAAAACCATGTTTATGACTTTTCTAAACTTAAAAGCTTACAAAATTGTCAAAACAAGCCTCGGTTCATAATCATTCCTAAAGTTCATCACTTTAATTAATAAAGTGTATGACACTTTGAAATAAAACCAACAAAAACGCCATTTTCTAAAAACTACCATTTTGTCAAATGAGGTTACTTCCATTCTTTGCTCGGAACCATGTAATTGAGCTTCATGTCTTTTGAAAATTGTGGAAAGTTAGATTGCATATTAAATTGGTAATATGTCATTTTATGATTAATTGATTCACTTGAGGTAATTATTGTTGGGTTTTCTATTCATTAACTACTCCCTCCGTCACAAAATAATTGTCCACCGACCAAAAACACGCAGTTTAATAAAAGTACAATCATTACTGCTTTCTCTTTCTTACTTTTTGCAGAATGACAGTTTTACCCTTAAGCAATTAATTACCACATTCTATAAAGTTTGTAATAACAATTTGAAGAAAGGGTAATTTGGTAATCACTATCAAAATTTCCTTTCCATATTTGGATGTGGACAATTAATTTGAGACGTCCGAAAAAGGAAACGTGGTCTATATTTTTGAGACGGAGGTAGTAGTTTATTATACACGCAGCGGAATAACAAAACTTTAAATAATCTAAGGCAATTAGGAAACTAAAACCCTAAGGGATCTTTAACTTTAACAACATAGTACAATAAATAAATTAGACAAAGAAAATAAGGAAAAACACTAACCTTAGAGAAAACCTATTTCTCACGCGCAGACCAACGAGCAGAGCTTCGTCACTTGGAGGCAAGTACCCAAAGTAGAATACCTCTAATGGTTCACACCCAAAAACCCAAGAGAAAGTCGATTTTCAAAACCCTCAAAAATTCGTATGAAATTCGTATGGAATAAGGTATAGGTTTGACCCCTATTTATAGTGGAGAGGAAAACCCCACGGTTTGACAGATTCGACATTTATCCGCCGGCTAAAACCTTTAGCCGGCGGTCGGGTTAACTTTCTACCCAAGAATCCGAGATCTGATCCGCATTTTGACCTACTTCAAATTTAGCCGCTGGCTAAACCATTTAGCCGCTGGCTAAACCATTTAGCCGTTGGCTAAACGTTTTAGCCGCTGGCTAAACATTTTAGCCGCTGGCTAAACATTTTAGCCGCTGGCTAAACCATTTAGCCGCTGGCTAAACCATTTAGCCGCTGGCTAAACCTTTTAGCCACTGGCTAAATCCGTCTATTAGATTTTTTCATCTTTTCAATTATTTTTGATTTCTAATTAATAAATAATTATTAATAAATAAACCAATAAATTATAATATTAATACTATTAATATTATCATTCATCTTTCTCTTGACTGTTTATGAGGGCAACCCAAAAAGGACTTTACCATTAATGATAGTCTCACCAATTAGTTATGATATTGGACACTATTCCAACAGTCTCCCACTTGGACAATTCATCAACTACTATTGGTCTCAAGGCTATCTCACATTAACTATGTAAAGTGTGCATCCAAGCAACTGCCGAACTCTGATCTCATCTTTGAGTTAGTCCTTTAGATAAGTGATCAACCATTCCTTTGTTTCACGATATCTTATGAACCGAGACACGGATTATAATCAATCTCAAGATTCATATATGTTTTCCGATTTCCGATTATATTGACTATATGAGACTACTGAACTACCACTTTAGTCTCGGCCAGGCCTAGCACTTTTTAAGTCAAACTTTTATCATCAGAGGGCCCATGATATCTCTTTTCCATTTTAGGCAAAAGGAACAAATAAATTTCGACTACATAGCACTAGTCAACTCATCATATCATACCAAGCATACCCTTTATAACTGGCATTTACGCACAGTGTTTGAATAGACTAAAGTATAACAGACTCGAAGAACTAGTTACTCATGTATCTCCATTTTAAGAATAGAAGATATTATCATCTTAAAATCACTCGTGATTTAATCCATGAAGTGATCTATTTAAGTGCGGGTTTCTCCTATACTTAAATCCCCATTAAGTACCCATGAGTGTTGCAGCAATCTCCATGCCATGTCTAATCTCCATAGACATCTACTAACACTCCATGACAGTCTTAATTCACCACATACTTCCTATAGTGTGATCGACTGAGGAGGTTTGAGTAAGAACTTATTACTCTGGAAGTGGTGTCTAAACATGCAAAACTGAAACACAATGACAAACAATAGTAAATGGTAGAACTCCTTCCCACTAAAAATCTCCATTATTAATCACCAAGTCTATTACAGTTTCTATCATTGTTTATAACGTTTCAAATTCAAACTAATCAACTAAAACTTTACATTATCTCTTAAACCTATGCTCCTAGCATGTTCATCGTGCTTGGACTTTCCTAGAGGCTTTGTGAACGGATCAGCTGGATTTTCCTCTGATCTTATGCTCTTCACAATTACATGTCCTTCTTCGACTTTACTTCGGACAAAATGGTATTTCCTTTCAATGTGCTTTGACTTTCCGTGATCCTTGGGTTCTTTACTCAAGGCGACTGCACTTTCATTATCACAGAATATAGCAATAGGATCATGTACTGTTGGAACAACTCCAAGATCTCCAATGAAATTCCTCATCCAGATAGCTTCCTTTGCCGTTTCACTAGCCGCAATGTACTCAGACTCACATGTAGAGTCTACTACTGTATCTTGCTTAGAACTTTTCCATGTAACCGCTCCCCCATTCAGTAGGAAAACCCAACTAGACTGTGATCTACAATCATCTCTGTCTGTTTGGAAACTAGCATCACTATAACCCGTTACTCTAAGTTCTTCTTCTCCACCATAAACCAAGAACCTGTCTTTAGTATTTCTCAAATACTTAAGAATATTCTTTACAGCTGTCAAATGACCTTCTCCAGGATTCTGCTGATGTCGACTCACTAAGCTCAAAGCAAATGAGACATCAGGCCTTGTACACGTCATGGCATACATGATCGATCCTAAAGCCGAAGCATATGGGATTCGACTCATTCTGTCCAATTCTTGTTCAGACTTTGGACATAGATCCTTACTGATCTTAATGCCATGATTCAAGGGTAAGTTCCCTTTCTTAGAATTCTCCATATTGAATCTTTTCAATATTTTATCTATGTACGTATCCTGGCTAAGTCCTATGAGACGTTTTGACATATCTCTATAAATCTTTATACCAAGGATATATGCTACATCTCCAAGATCTTTCATAGCGAAACACTTTCCCAACCATTCCTTTACACCTTGTAAAGTTGGGATATCATTTCCTATGAGCAGTATATCATCCACATACAATACTAAGAATACTACAATACTCCCACTGAATTTAACATATATACAGGACTCATCTTCACTTCTAGAAAAACCAAACTCTGTGACTTTCTCATGGAAGCAGAGATTCCAGCTACGAGAGGCTTGTTTAAGTCCATAAATAGCCTTTTCAAGCTTGCACACTCTATTAGGATACTTTGCATTTTCAAAACCTTCCGGTTGTGACATGAACACATCCTCTGTCAGTTTCCCGTTAAGGAAAGCGGTTTTGACATCCATCTGCCAAATTTCATAGTTATGAAATGCAGCTATGGCTAGCATAATCCTAATCGACTTAATCTTAGCTACTAGTGAGAAGGTTTCCTCATAATCAATCCCATAGGTTTGAGTATAGCCCTTTGCTACCAACCTAGCTTTATAAGTGTATACTTTTCCATCCATGTCTGTCTTCTTCTTGAAGATCCACTTACAACCCACCGTCTTAAGACCGGGTGTAGTGTCAACCAAATTCCAAACTTGATTGTCATACATGGACTGAATTTCTCTTTTCATAGCTTCCTTCCATTTAGCAGCCTCAGGGCCTACCATCGCTTCCTTGTAGTTAGCAGGCTCATCTAATTCACCCAGTGTACTATCACTTATCTTATCCTCTTCTTCTATTTGGTAACCATAATAGAACTCAGGAGGATTGCTAACTCTACTAGATCTGCGAACGGGTAAGGATATGTCTTCAGGTTCAACAGGTGTCTCCACCTCTTGTTGAACTTCAGTGTTTATTATAGGTTCTTCATCGGTAGATTCTTGACTTTCTTCAAGATCAATTTTACTCCCACTGTCCTCTTTAGATATCATTTCTCTCTCAAGGAACACTCCTCTTCGAGCTACAAAGACCACATTATCCTTGGGTCTGTAGAATAAATATCCAAATGACTCTTGTGGATAACCGATGAAAAGACACTTTTCTTAGTGGGTATTTGATTTAAGATATGGGCGGCTGTTACTAATGCGTAACCCCATAAACTTATTGGAAGTGTTGCTCGACTCATCATAGATCGAACCATGTCTAACAAAGTTCTGTTTCTCCTCTCAGCAACACCATTAAGCTGCGGTGTTCTAGGAGGAGTCAATTGTGAAACTATTCCACAGTTTCTAAGATGATCGAGAAACTCGATACTAAGGTACTCTCCTCCCCTATCGGATCGGAGAACCTTTATCTTTCTGCCCAGTTGATTCTCTACTTCGTTTTGATATCTTCTGAATACATCAAAAGTATCTGACTTATGTTTGATCAGATAAACATGTCTAAATCTGTTGAAGTCATCAGTAAATGTAACATAGTATCTATTTCCATCTTTTGTAGCACATCGGAATGGTCCACATACATCTGTATGTACCAAATCCAATAATCCTTCACCTCTTTCACATGATCCTGTGAATGGTGATTTAGCCATCTTGCCTAATAAACAAGATTCGCATACATCATCCGATTTGAGGTCGAATGATTCCAACACTCCATCCTTCTGGAGTTGGGCAATGCGTTTCTTGTTTATGTGCCCTAGACGATAATGCCACAACTTGGATTTAACAATTTCATTAGACGAATCAATATTTAAAATAACAATGCTAACACATTCAACATTTTTATATATGCCTTTGTAAGGAGAAGCTTTAAAAATAAAACAATCATTTAAATGAACCAAAATATCTCCATTTCCATTATCAAAAGAAAAATGATAACCATCTTTATACAAAGCATAAAATGAAATAATGTTTCTAGTCATTTCTGACGAATAATAGCAATTATTTAAATCTATCCTAACTCCAGAATTCAGCATGAGCTCAAATCTTCCAATCTTCGTCACAGGTACAATTCCCTTGTTTCCCATAACAAAGTTGAGCTCTCCATGCTTCACACTTCTACTTTCCTTTAGCCCCTGCAATACAGTGCAAATGTGATTACCACATCCTGTATCCAGAACCCATGAATTAGAAGTTGTTGTATTATGGAGTTCGATCATAAACATACCTGAGTGAATACTCTTCTCGACCTTTCCATCTTCAAGGTCCTTCAGGTACTTCGGACAGTTACGCTTCCAATGCCCCTTTGTGTTGCAGTAGAAGCACACTGCTTCCTTTGGGTCACTCACAGGCGCAATCTTAGAATAGGTCCCTTTCTTAGACTTGCGAACAGACTTTCCGTCAGCAGTCTTCCTTTTCCAATTAGAATTTGACCTTTTTCTTTTCTTTGCACTTTGACCAAAGGAGCTGCTGAGCCAGAGGACACATCATCTTTCTTGATTCCTTGCTCAGCAGTTTGCAGTAAATTGTGGAGTTCCATTATTGAGCCTTCCCTCTCATTCATATTCATCTGATATGACATTACAAACTGATTGTGGACAACTGGCAAACTGGATAAAATCATGGCGATGGAAAACTCTATGTCAAATACCATGTTCAATGACTCCAACCTATCAAAGTACCCTTTCATCTCTAAGACGAAAGCACAGATAGAAACTCCAGGTTTGGGCTTGCAAGCCATGAGGGATTTCACCACATCAAGGCGTTCTTTGCTTGCCTTAGCCTGAAACATTTCTTTCAGCTGTTGGTTCGTTTCATAAGCCCATGTGTTTTAAAAAGTCTTTTGTAGTTCAGGGCTCATGGAAGATGCCATGATACAAGACACTTTATTCGCGTCATCATAAAGTTTCCGGTGTGCCTCAATCTCCTCTTGGGTTGATTCTTCATCAATTACGGGAATCTGCTCATCAAGAACATACTCCTTGTTCTCGTACCTCAAGGTAAACCTTAGGTTACGCATCCAGTCCATATAATTTGGACCTGTCAGTCTTTCCCTCCCAAGAACTGAGAGTAGTGAGAAGTTCGAGTTATGTGCGGGATTGGGGACAGGAGAATTTGCACCATTTAAATTAGCCATCTATGAGAAAAAACAGTTTTAGTTAGTTTGAATATTCCTTAATTATTTACCCAATTTTCTAAATTAAGGCTAGGATCCATATTTTCAGCTTTATGAAAAAGGGTCGCCGTAATCATATAACTAAAATACCATTATCTATTTCATTTCTATGAAACTCCTAGATCTTTGAGATTCATTGATTTCTATCAATGGCATGTTAATCTCGGTTATGCACATTTACTATTCATGACTGGTATGCCGAGGATCATGAACAAGATGGTGAATTAACCATGCAAACCCCGCGTGATCCCCGGCTCGAGTACGCTCGAGAATCGCGAGTCTCAATCATCTCTCATTATGTCCTCATATTAATGTGCCGGTAAACCACACACGCTCCATCAACAGTTCATACGAGAGATGTGCGGATTTCATGGGTTAGCATACTATTCATCATATCCTATAGCTAAAACGGGATTTTGTTTTACTATTTTAAGTCTACTTTTAATCTTGACATCATCCTATCAAAAGTCCTCGGTAGCTCCATCGAACGCTCAAAGAAGCGGAGAAGTAGGTCAGCGCGAAGCTTATTAAAAACCTGACTTCTTTAGGGAAGCAAAGCGACCCGCCTTATACCTCTCTTATAGTTTGTTCATCATGGGTGAGCCGATTTATCAATTGACTGACGATGTATTTAGACTTTAATTATACATATATATAAATCATATCATACATATAATCTCTCTTGAAGTTTGGGGTTCTATTTTAAACCTTTTAAAATTAGTGGTCTATTTTAAACAATTTAAAATTATCAATATCTAAACTGTAAATACATATTACCTATTTAGATAATTCTCTTTCCAATTTATCTTTACCTACATACTATTGCAGATAATTGCATGCTACTATTTGTTAAGCTATGGCTCTGATACCACTGTTGGGTTTTCTATTCACTAACTAGATTATTATACACACAGCGGAATAACAAAACTTTAAATAATCTAAGGCAATTAGGAAACTAAAACCCTAAGGGATCTTTAACTTTAACAACATAGTACAATAAATAAATTAGACAAAGAAAATAAGGAAAAACACTAACCTTAGAGAAAACCTATTTCTCACGCGCAGACCAATGAGCAGAGCTTCGTCACTTGGAGGCAAGTACCCAAAGTAGAATACCTCTAATGGTTCACACCCAAAAACCCAAGAGAAAGTCGAATTTTCGAAACCCTCAAAAATTCGTATGAAATTCGTATGGAATAAGTTATAGGTTTGACCCCTATTTATACTGGAGAGGAAAACCCCACGGTTTGACAGATTCGACATTTAGCCTCTGGCTAAAACCTTTAGCCGGCGGTCAGGTTAACTTTCTACCCAAGAATCCGAGATCTGATCCGCATTTTGACTGACTTCAAATTTAGCCGCTGGCTAGACCATTTAGCCGCTGGCTAAATCCGTCTATCAGATTTTTCCATCTTTTCAATTATTTTTGATTTCTAATTAATAAATATTATTAATAAATCAACCAATAAATTATAATATTAATACTATTAATATTATCATTCATCTTTCTCTTGACTGTTTATGAGGGCAACCCAAAAAGGACTTTACCACTAATGATAGTCTCACCAATTAGTTATGATATTGGACACTATTCCAATAATTATATGACCTTGGATTTATTCAAAGTATTAAGCTCATTTGAATTAATTAGCCATAAGCATAAAGTGTTTAAGTTTTTAGTCCTTGGGATAATTGAATTAGGTACTTATATACTTACTTTGATTATGCTAGAAATTTGGAGCTTTGTGCCACTTTCCCTTGTTTAGACATAAGCTGATAAGAAATTATTAATTTGTGATTGGTTGCGGTTAGGTTTAGCAATTTTAAAATTTCTGGATATGCCCATTTCTAAAGCCTACATTTCCAATTTTTTCTAAAAATCTGGAAACACTTTAGCATATCCATTAATATACCACTATTATGGTTTAATCTTTTCTTTTCTTTTGTCTCAGATGGATACTTGCCCACCTTCACTCAGCTACTTGGCCAAATCTTCAAAGAATAGGTCACTCATTCGCCAGTGGTTGCAGCGACCGGTAGGCAGTAATCGTTATGTGATATGGAAAGATATGATTAAGCCTGGAATCAGGGATGAGTTGAGAAGTTTGTTGATGTATGAGACCGAGGGTCAAGTGAACAATGCCCTTCTCCGTCTCTTCGATATAGATGAGTATGCATACCGAGAAGTAGTGACAGAGTTCATGATGACTTACCAGCTGAATCCAAAAATGAGCGTATCCGACAAAAGAAAGATTTCATTCAGGTTTCAGGAACAGATTCATCATATCTCAGTTGCCGACTTAGGAGTGTACCTTGGTTTATATACAGAGTCTCAGGTCAACTCTGCATGGTTCAGAAACAGTGTTCAAGACATCTCCAGCCTACCAAACAGGAACCATAAGGATATTTGGATGGATTTAGCAGGATTAAACTTTAGGAGCTGTGTTAAGTCATCCACTTTCATCAAGCCGGTTCATCACATCCTTCACAAGTTGCTAGCATGTTCTATATTTGGGAAGAAGGAAGGTGGAGCTGTGAGTGCCGAAGAGTTGAAGTTCATGGAAGCAATCATAGGAGGAAAGAATCTGAATGTTGCTTTCTTGATCGCTGAGAGACTTTGGGATGAGACAGACTTGGATAAGCACATGTTCATGGGGTCGATTATTACTAGATTGCTGTATGGTATTGGATTGTTGACCGAGGCCCACACTGAGGAGTTTACTGTTTGTTCTCATTCTTTGCCATTCAACTTGGAATACTGCAAGTTGATCCATCTTATTGAGGTAGATAAGCAGAAGCAGTGCCTATGGAAGAACACCAAACAGATCATTCCAGGATGTCGTCTCCCTGGGAAGCGAGTTAGAGGATCTTCACCTGTTGCAGATACTGAGGATGACCCATCTGATAGAGCCCGAGCACCTACTACTCATGCTAGTGTCCCGCATGGAGGAGCTGAGATAGCCGAGCCACCAGCTCAGGCTATTGTTCACTACACAGATCCAGTGACCTCGCTGACACAGTATTATCTTTTGCATGCTCTTCAGGTTAGCCGTTCCCATCAGCTGTTGATTTCCAGGAGACTTGGTATTCCTGACCCGGAGCCTTACATGTACCGATGCGGTCCACCACCACCAGCCATAGCACCACCACATACATCCATCCCATCACATACCACCCATACACCATCACCCGCTATCCGGACCACACCAGTATCAGAGCAGGTCCAGTCAGTTAAGACCGAGATACCGGTAGTTCAGCCAGTGATTTCTGCACCCGTGATTTCTCATCCTGCCCAGCCAGTCGCCAGTGGATCCTACCGTGCTGACACAGTCTACTTGGGCACGGATGCTCTATCTTTTGACACTTCTAGGATATTACTAAACCTTGGACCGATCTCTTCCTCAGATGTGCCCACCGAGACCATGCTTCGTCAGGCCTATATGAAACTACTTGAGGATGCCAAGATCACATCAGATGTTCTGCTACAGTGGGGTATTAAAGATCCGATGAAGCTGCCGGCAGCTACACTCAGAGATATTCTGATTCAGCTCAAGCTTATCAAGGCTGAAGAAGGACAGAGAGTGTCGAGTGGCCAGCAGTCAGTCGTAGGACCATCCACAGCACCAGCCCCTACTCAGCATGATGACATACCTGATCAGGGATCCCCAGCCTCATAGACCTGCCCCATTTGCATCACTTGACTTTGGTTTCAGACATTATTATTATTATTATCTTGTGTTTGTTTGGCTACTGTTGAACCTTGCTTTTGGAACATATTTGTATCAGCCACTTATTTACATTATGCTATTACTTATTATGTTTTATTTTCTTTCTGTCAAATAAGTATAAATGTTGTGATGAATGAACGTGAAAATAGGCGAGATGGCGCACGTTCAAAAAGAAAATCCGTGAAGTCAAAAGGCAACCCGAACCAGCTTTCAATATTTGCAAACTGCGGAACATTCAACATCTCATGGAGGGATCTCGTTCTTCTCAAAAACTTCTTCGTATCCAAGCACTTCAAAGTACTAAGTGTGGGATCACTTCCCACACAACAAATACTTATCGAAATCACTCCAGCTTCTTCAAAACCTAAAGTATGGGATTCTACACCATAAGGATCCCTACTTAAAAGAATTGAAGTTGATTTCAGATAACATTGGATACATGACACCGGATAACCCAATTGAAGCTTACTGACCTTCAAGAAGAATGTAGAAGAAAGCTTGCTTCGACTCTCTCTTTCCTGCAAAATTTCATAGGCTTCAAAACGTTCAAACGTTATCTGGGGAGTTTCTTAACCCTCTATCCATTTCATGATCACATAAATTCTGTCTTGTTAGCTTGTTATAATCTATCCTGAGCTTATCACTAAGTGTGGGATTCAAACCCAAATTTAACACTTAAGAAACATTTTCTTACATGTTCAAACTCTAAGTGTGGGATTTTACCTCCAGTAAAAACTCAACTCAAGAGAACATTAGGGACAATGTTCCTCTAAGTGTGGGATAGCTAGGTATAGAATACCTTGGATAATTTTAGGCGATTTTTATGTCCAAAATAGCATTACTCAGAAAATATTTCCCCAAAAACGAACTTTTTCAAATACATTTTTTCAAAAATTTTTCAAAAAAAAAAATTAAAATTACAAGTTAGATTGTGAAACTAACTCTAAGTTTTTGAGTTAAATACTTTCGAAAAGAATCATTCTCAAAATATGAGTAAGGTATTTTGGAATATAGGGAAAATAAGGTAGAAATTTCTCGAGCAAGAAACAATAATATAAAAGGAGCATGGCTAGGCACATACAACCCTATTTTGTAGTGAGGTATCTTGAGCCTAAAAGCATTCATCTTTAATGCTTCACTTTCATTTCTTGTGTGTGCCGATGCTTGCATCTCAGAATTAGAACTTGCTCCAGACATACGTTTCGAGACCACATTGGTGTGTACCGTACGCGGTATAGGTGCAGCTAGATGACCCTGACATTCCTTAGGATTTAAACCCAATTCTTACATATCTCTTCAAGCCTAAACCCTTCCGATACTTATTTTCAGCATCGATGATCCGCCTAGTAAACCCTGTTGAGCATAAACCTTTCATTTCGTAAAAAACCCTCGTACTCAAGCCCTACTCACCCAAAAATTCCAAAAGCTTATCTTAGAATTTCTAAGGTCGTGAAAAACATCTTTTGGAACATCCTCTTCAATTATGCTCCAAAGTCTTCCTCTTCTGTATATTCTAAAAATCAAAAGTGCGAAAAATTGGCACGATGAAAGAAATTGAAGTTCAAGATCAAAGATCATAATTCTGAAAAGGATTTCTGAAGGAATCAACTTAAAATATCCTTAGAAATTCTCTGGCAAAGAAGTTCTGAAGAAGAAAAGAAAAATAAAAAGTAGAAAATCAAGAAAAGATAAAGAAATAGTTCCATCAAATAAAGTTGAGTGCTTCAAGTATCACCTTCTCAAGGAAAATTCGATAGAAGACGAGCAGCTACAAAATCCTCCATTCCGTTCTGAAATAAAGTTTTTCGCTATCTTTGAGTTTTAAGATGAGTCAAAACCCCTACAACTAAACATATACCACTACCCATACCCTTAAACCTTACCAAACACTACAACCCGTTGAATGTCTTGGGATAGTTAGCACCGTCCTCACCTAAGTGGTGGAGATCCGATTCTCGACCAAGCTTATGATGATGAGTGCTGCATGACTGGCTTATTTGAGCGATTTCATTTGTTCTAGATTGTTAGGAAACCCGATACACTTTGAGTGAATTGAGTGACCACCTTTAGTGAGATCGCCTAGTCATGTGTACTCCAAGATCACGAGGATTGGTAGTATGCTTGATGATAATTGCTTCTTGCTTCTGAAAGGATCATCTTATCCTTCCCCTTACTCTTAAACAGTCTTAGTCATATTAGAAGTGGTATCTTTTGAAATTATTTTGACTTACCCCTTAAAAACCAAATTTTAAATGTTTTTCTAACTGAGTGTTGCTTGAAGACAAGCAATGTCTAAGTGTGGGATAACTTGATGTGACTCAAATAGTCATGTTTTTAAAGGGCAATATTCCACACTTTTTGGACGTGTCTTTAGTGAAAACATTCCAAAGTGATCATTATTTACTAAAATTCACTAAAGTGGACTAAATATAGGCGTTGTTGCAAAAATCACCTAAAACGTCCAAATAACAAGCAAATTAGGGCGAATAAACGTGCACAAAATCCTCCGGCCTCATTTACCTTATATAGATCACATTCTAACTTCATCATATGATAAAACAGGTAAAATCAAGACGGGAAAATCAAGAATCATGCAAATCGGATAAAGAACGGGGAAGACTGAGCGGTATCAGACCCTATAAAGTCATTTCGGCTATGCTTAAGCTATACACATCCAATTTCAGTGAAATTGGCATCATTAGAAGTGTAACGGAATTACGAAGACACAGGCGAAAGAATCAGGTCAAACGGACGCATAACAAAGGAGATATGCGCGTTTTAAGCAACGAACGAAATCAGACGGACACCGTATACGGCCTCAAGAACCATATACGGCCCCACAGAGACCATATAAGGCAATAGACACACCGTATACGGCCCTACCAAGGCCGTATATGGCCCCCCTGACCCCGTATGCTGCTTCGTTTGCTTGTACGTGCTGTTTCGCGAGTTGTACGTGTGATTTTGAGCTTTGCCTATAAATAGGGATACCAACCTCCTCATTTTACACACCTCAACACACTTTCACATTCTCACACTTTTCTCATTTATCTCTTTCTTTCACTTTCTATCTCTACTTTCTCTCTCTAGCACTACTCTTAGGAGTTAGAGGAGAAAGGTTAGGGTTGAGCTTACGGTTCGAGTCTAAAGGAAGGTTTAGCTTGGTAATCTTGTTGTAACTAGTTTTTCAAGTTCAGACTATTTGTAATCCTCAGTATTACACTGCTGTATTCCCGGTGATATCTAAACTTTACTTACTGTTATAACGCTTGTGCTTTATGTTATTTCAGTTTGTATTCTACATATTGCCATATTTATAGAGTAGTTTAATATTGTGATTGTTGAAATGTAGATATTAGGAGTAGGGTTGATGTTAAATTAATATCTCATTTATACGATTGGAAATTGTTATGCTGTGTATCTGGTTAAGCTTATCCTGAATATAGATCTAGTCTCTCATCACCATTTCCAGACTTTCACGTGACTGTTGCCCTAGGATAGGATCTGATCAACCCTAATACTATGAATATACAGTTATCTCCAGTTACAGTATAAAACTATTAACTTTCCTTTAAAAGACACGGTACTTCTTATAGCGTTGGAAACACCTCGTGTGGAGTACAAATACGTGGAAGCTAAGGAAATGCCATGGATTGTTTCATCGTGGATTACCTAGAAGTGACCCTTCTAGAACTGTGGTCTAGGAATCAAAGCTGTGGAAATGCTTGTTGCACTATACACCGTCAGTACACCTAAGATCTGGAACACTGTGGAAATGCTTAAATGCCCAGTACACCGTTAGTACATCTAGGGTTTGGAACACTGTGGAAATGCCTAATTGCCCTGTACACCGTGATTATTCCTAGGGATGAACGCCTGAATGTAAAGGAGGGTCTATATTTACGATGGTTAAGTATGTGCTTCAACAGATACAATACAGGGTTGTGTCAATTATAATACCTAGACATGCAAAACCCTAATCTGACCAATAGTTTAACATACATAGGATACAATCAGTATTTGCCATGATAAAAGTAAATAGACGATTAGGTGTTAAGAAAGGTCAGTAAATACAATTGCGGTCTGTTGCCTTATGCCCGCTCCCTAGATAAATCAAGGGTGACTTTGTCTTATTCAAGCAAAAGTTCAGGGGGGTTTGAAAATAGCCTGATCTGATCAGAATCATGATAACCTAGGATTCTAGTGACATATGTTTCTAGGGTTTTACCTGGACGTAGGGTCCTAGCGTTTACACTGAAAGTATGTCTGCTTTTTATCAGGTAAATCTCCAATCAATTTTATAATGAACATCATCCCGAAACCCTAATTATCCAAGTTTCAGCAATCACATCTCTACCTGTCTGCTTATTCCCTATCTTTTATCTCCTGCATATATTTTACTGTACTTAGGATAAATTAGAAAACCAAATCAATCCAAAAATCTATCTACCTACCCCCATCCTAATTGCGACCATAATCTTTGGTGACTCGCTTCATTTCAATTCACTCCGATAAAAGAACGACCTCGAGTTATACTTACTGCTTGCTCCCAAGGTAGGTAGTACTTATAGTTTGAGCCCCAGCTCATATAAATTTAAAACTCACTGTCCGCCGCCTCTGTTGATGTTGGAACAACTACCGGAGTCAAATCCGACCGACCGATAGTTACGCGACAGATAACATCATCAGTCCTGACAGCTTCATCAACTGTCATCTGAAAAGCTCTACCAGCTGCTGGTGGCGGATTCTTCCGCTTTTGGCCACAAGATGAAGACCCACCGATCAATCCCGACCCCTATCTCTTTGCCTCAGGACATTCCCCTGCACGATGACCCTCCTTTCAACAACTCCAACAAACAAAAGTAGGATAAGTACAATCCTTAATATCATGACCAAACATCCCGCATTTAATACACCTAGCTGTATGAGGAGTACACGGTCCCACATGTTTGGATTTACATTTATTACACCAAATTCTATCAGCTGAACCACCACCGGTATTAGGTTTCCTGTTCTGTTGACTACTTTACCATTTCTGTTTACCCTTGCCAGAGGAATCGCTTTTAGATCGCTGCAAAGCCTTTTCTTTATTTTGTATATTCCGAGCCCGTATATCACTATCAACTGAACGAGCTAAATTATAAGCCTGAGAAAGTGAACCTGCCAATCTCATCATCGTGCGATAATGAGGGGGTAAAGTTCCAACAAAATGGTCAACTTTGGTTCTGTCATTTGGAACCCACTGCTGTACAAATCT
Source organism: Helichrysum umbraculigerum (assembly GCA_949592205.1). Taxonomy (NCBI): domain Eukaryota; kingdom Viridiplantae; phylum Streptophyta; class Magnoliopsida; order Asterales; family Asteraceae; genus Helichrysum; species Helichrysum umbraculigerum. The sequence continues at coordinate 16,049,741 of CATIUR010000007.1, read as the reverse complement.
CAATTTCTCAGAAAACCGGGTGATCAACTCATCAATAGACCTTACCAACACCTTACCAATGTCCAATTCACCCAAACTTGTGCTCTGATACCAACTTATAACACATCTTAGATTCAGAATCATTCATTTTATTTTTTTATTTTTTTTAAAGATATAATATATACAATTATTGGAAGCGTAAGTCCATTTCATATTAAAATTGACAATACATATTATATATACATAAATTGTTACAAAGGCATTACACGTTATACATATAACCTATTACCAATACAAAACCAAAGTATTATCGACTGGGTGTTATATGAAATCAAAACACAACATTGTTTATCAAACTTTATCAGAGTAGACGATTTGTCAAACATTCCATCCATTCAAAACTTCTTGCCCAGCCCAGAATAACAAACACAACCTGCAAGAAGTAAGGTGGTGGGGGATTAGCACGAAGTTAAGTGAATAGATGTATAACTAACAGTCTAACTTAGCATAACAAAATCTGTTTACAGCAAATAATCGTAAACATCTAATATCATAGAGGATCGGTAGTCCTTGAGGAACCCTACTGCCGCGGTGGCCCCCAAGCAACACTTAAAACCAACTGCAGGCCAATACACTGGTTTAACCGATAGCCTAATGCTATCACTATACTCAACACAGGTTCCTATCAACAACGCATGTACCAAGACCCTGTGTTGGTCAAACAATAGCAAACAAGCCCAGCCAGAGTTGACCTCTATATCACGTAATACCCGAAGGCTACGTATCAGATAATCACATAATCCATAATCATCATGGCATCATATCAGACTAAAAGTCTATAAATAGTAAATCTACGTTTACTCGTTGTAACCAAACTATTACAATTAAATCACACTCAGAGTTACATATCTACTCACCTGATTGTCTCAGTCTCCAACTCAGAAGTCTTATGTTACTGAGTCTTCGGTTGATCTGAGATCAAAACAGAATATAAGTTAGTAAACCATATCGTAATTTATAGAGCTTACTTCAAGTTTATAACATCAACGGGTAAACATTACATAGTTTAAACCATTACTAAATTCATACGATTCAAGTAATTAAGCTAGAACAAAAGTCACAAAAGCAGTTAGCTACCCGTCGGGTAACCGAAGTACCCGCCGGGTACTTTTGTGTTTCCCAGCTCCAACTTTGATCAAAACTTTATTTAGTTTACCCGCCTATCTTAGCAACCGTGTAACATTTTATCCGGATCCAAAATGCCCCTTTACCCGTCGGGTAAAGATTTACCAACTGGGTAACCACTTAGATCAGTTTACCCGCCGGGTATTGCCCAGTATCCAGCGATCTGCGCTTACAGCAAAGATCTAAACCCGAATCTTAACCAAAATAATTCTCAACACAAGTTTCTAACTAGTTTGATACAGCAAACCATATCAATGATCCTCACATATCATCACATAACATCTAGCAACAACTTCAAGCTTCAACTCCACAACTAATTCATAGTTTAACTAAATTCATCAAAATAAGTTCATAACTCACAAATACACAAACACTTACAATTAATATGATGAGAGCAAGAGAATGAAGCTACTAATGATGATGAACTTGGATTAAAATCAAAGGAACTAGTTAACTTATAATTTGGTTATAGTGTTCTTGTTTTGTAAGTTCTCAAAATGAAGGAAAAATGAAATGGGAAAGTTGGTAAGTTTAGGCCGGCTCCATCCCTTAAACCCGACCCATTTTAAGTATCAAAAGTAGTTCCCTCCTAACCTATTGTCTGAAACCTAAAAACCATTTACGATTCCAACAATTTTATTTTACCTTCAACTATATAAGGTTAAAACAAGTAATAATTTACCAGTCACAATAACTCGAAATAAACAATAAATTTCCTAACATATTAAACAATTAATTTAAAGTCAAGAAATTACCGAATTACTACTAGGCCCTTAAGGTGGATGTTACAATATATAATTACCAGATTCTTAATTCTCTTTTGAATTTTCAAAAATATTTATGTATTGAAAGCAAAGATCTTTTTTTTAATGGTGTTGTGATCATATTATAAATCAATAGATCTATTTATATTTAAGTTTTTTGAAATGACACACTATTCAATATTTTTGTTTTATCACTTACCTCTATAAATGGGCTTAACTTACAATGATGGGCTTAAACTATAAAAAATTCAATGGTCCATTAATGTGTTACTTCACACTTTAGGTTATAAAACCCATTACAATTTATCAACTTATTTATTTCATACTTTTTTTTTCCGTTTATCTGCTGGGCCTCATTGCATTATTAAATTTGCAGTATAGTCCTCAACCTTTTCTATTTAAGGTGATCATCTTTCCAAAGTCTTTACTTCCATCTTCTTTTTTGTATCCAAACAATGTCTGCTTCTTTTTCAAACTCTTCCAACAAACTATTGCCCACTGATAAGAAAGGCCTCATCGCCTTTCTTATGGAATATTTAGCACGTCTTAGGTCTAGCGAAAATGAAATGAGAGAAGAACTTGAGGCAATGAACCAAGACATTGTTAAAGGAAAATCGGATAAAGAAATCAAGATGCATAAGCTTTCTACTCTCACTGGTCAAGATGTTACATTTTTTTGCGGTTTCTTAAGTGAAGATATCCGTCGTGACATTTTTCATTCTGTTAAAATCGATGAACTTACATCGACCACTGACTAGGGTATTAAAAACAAGGGATACGCTATCGCGAGGCTATCTTTGATTTGATTGTCTTTACTTTTTATTAATAAACTACCTAATGTTTGGAATCTTATTATCTATGTAATCCATTACGTAATGTAATGCAATATTATCTCTTCTGAGTCATATCTATTTTAGAATGTGCGAAAAAATTTGAAATCTTATCAATTTAGTTTATAAATTACAACTTCAATTTAAAAAATCTATGAACAAGTACTTTAACAACTTTCGTTTTAAAATTCATTAATTACATCCTATCGTTTAAATCTATATAGTAATAATAAATTTATATATATATATACTATTTAAAATTGACTGATTATATATATCGAAACCTAAAAAAAACATCAACTATTAAATGTGAAATTCAATATGTAATACCATATATTAAATAGTTGACCTCAACATGTTCTTATAATATGTAGTTAAATTATTTTTGTTACATGTTTTGATGCATTAAAGACTGCTATATCCATATAAACTAATTATCATTAAAAAACATAAATGAAAATTCGGGTATTAATTAAAGCTAGCAAACTTTTGAATTAGATTGATTAATCTTTACCTATTAAATTTAATTATGTAGTAAACTGTTGTATATTGTTGTACATTATAACAAAAGCTTTTATTTTATATGAACAAATTCAACTACAAAAACACAGGGAAATAATACATCAATATATTTTAGAGTTATCCATAATAATACACAGCATATGAAAGACAGTTTTAGAAACCACTTGATGCACTTTTCTTCAATATAAATCAATTTGTTAATTTCGTATTAAATTACTAATTAATTAATAATTAACTAACTAACAATTTCCAATAACACCTATACCTTGGATACATGCAACTTATTGATTTTTTACATACTTTTGAACTTTGTTTTATGCATAACATTTAATGACTGTGCTCCAAATACTTAATGCATGTACTCACCTAACTCACTATCAACTACCCATGCACTCAACAATATATAGACCATCTATTCTCCTAGAAAATTACTTCACCAATCTTATTTTAGAAAAAATCTAACTTTAAAATTAAATATTCATTACTTCAAATAGTTCCCTGAAATGGAGTCAAACATGGAGATGAAAGCTGAAATGATTAATCAAGTTGAAAGTGACATCCAACAGGAGAAAATAAAAAAGGAAATCGTTAAAGAGATGCTTCGACACTATGACCACTCTATTAAAACTGTTAAAAAGATCATTGTGGCACTTAACGAGCTGCCCGAAGGTGAGCTGAAAGAAGGTTGCATTGTTGCAATGCTCCAGCATTTGCACATGGAACATGGTTACGTCAAAGGGTTTGAAAGTTATCTTTATTCACTACAGAAAAGTATCGATGACAAGGAGTGTTTTGTTAATGTCTTACCTAAGATAAAATGATGTTGATCACATATTATATTTTGCTGTTCATTTTGTATGGTTATCCGTTTTATTCAACGTATGATGTCGTCTGTTTTTCCCATTATGTTTAATCATTATCAATGCAATGCATTTTTCCTTAAAGTTTTTTAGGATTTATACTTATTGATGCAATCATAAATTATTACCATATCAAATATTTCGTTAATTAATTTTCTTTTATAAAATTAGATTCGTAGGTTATAATGGTCTTAATTTGTATAATGGTATAACCCATTTCCATGCATCTCATATTGATCCATCAGCCCAATTAAAATCATCGGCCCATATCATATTTTATTGATTTTATATATCATCACTATCAATAATCAATAATATTATATATAAATTGGTTTGTATAAATTTGTAATCTTATTTTTTTGTGACGATGACTAATTACTAAATATCAGCTAACAGAAAAAAAAATTGAAAACAAATTTATTATTCAAATAAAAAAAGAGATAAAATAATATTTTAATATATTAAGTTTTTGTCGTAAGTTTTTTCAAGAAATAATATGGGGTCACAAGTTTTATTACTAAAATTAAATAAATGCATCACCCGAAGTTTCCTACAAGATATAACAAAAAAAATTAATATATACAAATTACGAACTCATTATAACCATATAGATACAACTTACATAATAATATTAAAATTTACCTTTTTATCAAACCCGTGTTTTCACGGGTCTTAAAACTAGTAGAACTATATTGTTACCTTTAAAATATCAAGGAGTCTTTATGAATATACAAATGTTTAGTTTAATATAAAGGATTTTCTAAATAATGTTGATGTTCAAAAGTATATATATTTCAGCCATATATTTTATGCTTTTAATAATATATATATATATATATATATATATATATATATATATATATATATATATATATATATATATATATATATATATATATATATATATATTAAGTTTGTGAAGTTAACTTCTAAGGGCATAGACTAAATTTCATTAAATAAATTTTATTGATGATTAGTTTTCGTTTCATCAGTTTTAATGATTAATGAACATGAATATAAAATAACGGTTGCTTAATGACAAATCAAAAAATGTGTCGTGAATTCAAATATGTATTGAGACACAATGTTCGCCTTTTAATTATCTTGGTAATTATTTCAACCTTTGTTACACTACTACAGAGAAACGATTCAACATCGCGTGAGATATATATTAATAACTTATTATTTAACTATTACTTACTTCCAAAAGTAATTTAGTATCATGCTTGAAAAGTAGTCTAATCTATAATAGCATAAACTTTAGTATCGTTTCGTAACAAACATATATATATATATATATATATATATATATATATATATATATATATATATATATATATATATATATATATATATATGTGTGTGTGTGTGTGTGTGTGTGTTGATGAATAATAATAATAATAATAATAATAATAATAATAATAATAATAATAAACATGAACAAATAAAAACACTAAGTGATAGAGATCCCAAGAGTTGAACATGAATCTTATTGTTGAACAAATAACAACAACTTTACCACTTGGGTTAACTTTCCTTTAATTACCTTTATTAAAATAGTTTGTTATATAGTAACTATTAAACTTAGTTGCACAAAAGTCCAAAGAACTTACTATTCATAACTAGCTTGTAATTGATATTAGTTGATAATTCAATATATACAAAAGGAGCAGATGGAAGGTAAGATTGGAATATTGGTCAAATTTACCCTCCAAACTTAACCTCCTATTTAGTTACCACTCATTCAACTATAATTTTGTTTTATCTTTCATTTAAAAATTATTAATACTAAACTTTTGTAAATCACAAAAAGACAAACAACATACTATTCATAACTAGTTAACAATTGATATTAGATGATAATAATAATAACCACTAAACTATCATAAATGATACCAACCGATTATATTGAATACAAATTAAGAGTTAAATTTAAAGTTTAGATAAAGATAATTACATTATAGATAATACTTAAAATCGACCAAACATTAGTGTTGAAAGTATACTGTATTTATATACCTTGGTATTACAAAGAACTTTTCACTTTTCATTATCTAGTAGCCATTTCAAAACTAAAATAAGACTTAAAATTTCATTTTATCCTAATATTTTCATAAAAATATATTTAAAAAATCTTTTCGGGTGGTAAATGGATGCATCCGTGAATGACATATTGATATCGACATCCATATTCGTTTATTTCATCCATATCCGTCACTGGTGGATCGAATCGGATGAAAATATGTCGGATCGAGTGACAATTACCATCCCTAGTTGCATTTGTTGAAGCTAAATGGAAACACTTAATTTAAAGTGTTGCAAATGTTGTAGAAGTAAATTGCAACAATTTAATAACTATTGCATTTGTTAAAGGTAAAAGTTCCATTTTATCAATCAATTATCTGATGTGATCACATTAAACCACTTACTCGGTCCATGTAACATGGACTGATAGTGAGTGATTGGTATATATTAGTATAATATTTCTTTGAGCATATATAGTATGTTGTTGGATGTGATTTTTGTGACATATGTTGTTAGATGTCATTAGTGATTTTACAAACATACATGTTTAGCTTTTTGCATCTTTTTATCCATATAATGGCAAGATTAGTGTCATGGATGCAGTTACACCGCTTTGTGCGATTGATTTCTCATAAAACACAATTTAATAGGTAAAATGTCTATCTATCCAAAATATTAAAAAGGGATATCAGCCTTCTAATTAGGAATCATTTACATCTTCCATGCAATCATTTTTCCCGCCAAAAAATTTCACAACCGCTGCCTCTCCAAACGAACTCACGTACCTAATTTTCCTATTCGTAATTGTTCTTTCGACCACCGGAAAAAAAAAACTCAACCTATTGAACCATACTGGATAACAATAGCATCATCTTCTTCAACTTATTTCTTTTTTCCCCTCTAATCAATATACATACATATATATATATATATATATATATATATATATATATATATATATATATATATATACTTGCCTATTATTATAATCAGAAATATTGCACATATTCGGTGAAAGTAAAATACAATTTGCTGGTCGATCATGAGTATTTTTAACTGTATACTTATCAACTTGCCGATTAATATAGTCAAACTGTACAGAGTCCTTTACACTTAATTACAATTTTCGTAGTGCCATATGTATTCTTAGAAATCTTACTATATATCATAATCACTTGCTATACATGTACAAATTGTATACATGAAAATGTATACATGAAAATGTATACACATTTAATCCATGTGTTTACTTGGAATTTTATTTTACATCTTATGTCATCGTTTACATGTAGGAAAAAAGAAAGAAAAAAAAACTAATATTATCAAACATGACATGGTAAAAAAAATTACTATGTTGAACCCATTTTGTATAATTTTGTTAAAATATGTTGACGTATTAAACCTAACATGACATTACAGATTCATTATCTTCATCTATAATTTGATATTTCAAACTTCAACAATGTGGCTATACAATCTACCTTTGTTTTTTTCATTGACACATAATACATCTTCCCGATCATTATGTGTATCATTTTTATTATGAACAATACAAGGTGTTTAAACAAGACTTGTGACCATATGCATATCAACATCTTACATAAGCTGTAATTTGTCCAACTCACGTTTATATTTATAATTTAATGCACAATAGGTATGCAGTTTACATAATACAATTACTACATAATGTTATGTCTAATGCTATTCCAAATTCATATCTATATCTATATCTATACACCTTATAAAGAGTTTAGCCCATTTACTTTATGCCTTACAATTTTTAACATGCGAAATGTCGAATTTACCCCTCATTCACTCAACTTATATGTTAACTAAAACAATTCGTTACTCAATTTAGGTAACAAAACATTGAATTGGAAAGTTTTGTATGATTTTTATTTGAAAATAGAAATGAAATGGAAAAGTCTTTGCTCATAAACCGTGTACATTTTGTTGAAAAAGATTTCTTATTTTAAATACAGAATCAAACATAAATAACTTTCTCAAGGAATCTGTCACACCCCAAGTTTCATGATTAGCGGAAGCATACATTGGGTGCGACTAATCAAGGTGATCAAGCACATAAGATATATAATGAACGACATATACATGCGTCGTTTTGATAAAATACGTTGATGTAATAAAAGTTACATATTGTTTACAAAAGCAATGAGTTCACATAAATTCTTTGGGAGATTCTAGCACATATCTAATTATACAAAATATAGAAATGCAGTAAAATCTCTTGATGATTAGTGTTTGCATGTGACTCGAGCTAAGAAATCCTGAGTGGGCAGTCCTACTACTTCTGAGTACCTGAGAATACATGTAAAAATGCTCAGCTAAAGGCTGGTGAGCTCACAGATTTGTATTATACAATTCAATGTCTGATTCGCAAGATTTAATATAGTGATTTTCAATCAACCAAATAAATGATGAGTATATTACTGTTATGAGCACATAGTCTGAGCTTAACTGAGGTGTCAGGATCACAATCAAGTACCTGATCGAGGGTGCCTCCCTGCGAGTGCCTAATCTACACTCGTATGAACAAATGATAATGCGTTCGTTTGACCAGTTGGGGCTTCCAACCCGGACGGGGATTGTCAATCCCATTAGGTACCATACACTAACATTCATGCTACAAACTGTATTACCAAACTATGTTGTGGAGGGCTTTAAATGATTAGATACACAAACTCATACAGTATATAGCGATGATTTGATACTTGCGTAATATGAAAAGTAAAACAAACATGTATTCCCACCCCTAGGTTTAAAAACAGTAAAAGGAGGGGCTATGAGACTGATGTGTGGTTGTGATGTGAGAGCTAGCGAATAGTAGTAAAACGTTGCCCAACAAGAGTCCTTTTAACGTCCTAAACGCAAAGGATGTGAACATAAGTACTTGACTAAACGTCAAACTATGTTAATGATTTAATTGTTTGAAAGATCGTTGAATTTTGAAAGTGTGTACGATTTGTTGGTGTTGATATTCAGAAATTTGTTTGTTACGCATTCATAATTGTTGATTGTGTCGTATATAATACTTGTGCGAATACTTGTTACTAAAATATAAGTATATATATGTATAATTACATATATATATATATATATATATATATATATATATATATATATATATATATATATATATATATATATATATATATTTGTATATATAATGTATATATACACACTCGACTACTAATGGTACATTAGTACACATTCGGATAAAGACATCGACAATGATTGAAATTTATGTATTTATACATATACGACGTCTATAATATATATATATATATATATATATATATATATATATATATATATATATATATATATATATATATATAACACCCCAAATTTCACTGTTGGCGGAAGCAAGCTTTTGGGTGTTACTAATCAAATATCACAGCACAAAAGTAAAGCAAACGACATCTATATGCAACGTTTATAAGATAGTTACATTTCCAATATATATAAATGTTTGAAAACATAGTGTTTTCATTTACAAAAATGTAGTTCCCTAGAATCCACGCGTGTAGCGGGAGATTCTATTACATAATCATAATATACAAAAGATAATGCTAAGAATCTCCGTTAGATGCAATGTAGAAAATCATATGACTCTAGCTAGTGTCCAGGGTAATCCTACTCCGTCTGTGTACCTGAGATACAAAGCTAAAAAGTGTCAACCAAAAAGGTTGGTGAATCTTACAGGTTTAGTAGTAAAAGTATCAGTATGAACCACAAATATGTACCTGTGTGGCTAACAAGCCAAGTAAGTAAATCAGTAAATCATCACAAGTGCCATGAGCTCACAAGTTGAAGCGTAACAGTGTAGTGTGAATGGTACAATCAAGTACAGTATCACGTACCCCCGTGAGTGCTATCCGAACACTCACATGTACCAAGTATCAAACGCCCGTTTCTACGGAACGGTTCGTGGTAGCGCTACTACCCCGGGCGGGGATTGTCAGTCCCGAATGGATCCATCCTACTAATACTCGCGCTTAAGTCTATAACTAACAACTTATGATAGGAGGCTTTCAGTGGATAAAAAGTAACTCATGTAGTGTGTGTAAAAAGTAGAGTAATCAGTTCAGTACATTGTGTTCATATATAAAACAGTTGCTAAGTATCTCACCCCAAAGTATAAAAATAGTAAAAGTGAGGCTGTAAGACTCACCTGAGTCCAGTAAGTACGTATGTGAAATCAATCAAGTAAAGCGGATGTAAGTCCATATATCGGTTCTCAGAACCCTGCAACCTTCTGGCGTCCGAAACGCACAAGGTCGTAAGTAAACAAGTAAATAAGTTGGTGTCTTAAAAGACCACCCATGCTAGTTTTTCACTCAACTAGGAAATGTCCAAGTGTTTGTTTAGTAATTCGTTTGTAGTTTGAAACCAAGTATGGCCCGTTGGTGACGGTTTTGTAATAATAATTCAAAAGTGTTATTATTATATGTATCGTCGTATGTGAGTATTCGACACTTAGTGTAAAAAGTATTTTCAAGTTCCTGGATGACGGGGGTCCGGGGGCAGCGCCCCTGGTAGCGGGGTCCAAGGGGCAGAGCCCCTGGTTAAAATTTTATTTCTACTATATTGCTTTATTAAAAACGCATCGAAAATTTAAAAATCGGGAAAATTAACCAAGTCTGGCTGCGGACTGAAATGGTGTTGCGAACTGAGTTCGCGGTGCGAGCTGAGTTCGGCTCGCAAGGCAGTAGGCTGCGAACCGAGTTGGGTTTGCAGCACGAGGTTCGGCTAGCATTTCAAATCGCAAGTTAACTTGCTGGGTCGACTCGCAAGTCAACTCGCGAGTGGGTTCGGTTCGCAGTTTGACTTCGCAAGTCGAGATCTCGGTTCGACTCGCAGGACGGCCGAGATCTGGGATCACAACTCGCAAGATGAACTGTCAGCGTTTTTCAAGCGGGTTTCGGTTTTTAAAGCATTTTCGGCGGGATTTTTGGACATAATCTTGTTGAGTAAATGTTCTAGCATGTAGATAAAAGCTTTTTAAGTAATTTAAAAGAGTTAGAAGGTTTCATACCACGAAAATGAAAGCGAAAAAGATGAAGATGAAGAGCTCGGGATGGTGATCGTTTCTCCCTGAATCCACTCCGCGAGATGATGAGTTTTTGGTGGCGTTTTTGGGTGATCTAGGGCTGCCGAAATTTATGGAAGAAAGAGAGAGATTTGGGTGTTGGTGTGTGTGTGTAAAATGAGGTGAAATGAGAAAGAAAGAAAGAATAAAAAGGGGAAAAAGAGATGGGTCGCGGGTTGGTTGGGGCTGGATCCGCGGATCTGGGCCGACCCACTCGAGGGCTCGGTTTCGCGTAACTTTGATTTCCCAATTTTCGTGTCACGGTTCGTAGTCGGTTAAATCCCGTAGTCGTTCAATCGCGAAATCTTTTTAAGATTTAAAAATACATTAAAGTATATCCGAAATATTTCTAACCGAAGTATTTATCATAATACCCCATTTCAAGTTATAAAATTATAAAAACATAATTTTTGTTACTAATCGCTCGTTGGGGTGCGTTTCGTGCGGTTTCATCGCGTAGGATATGTCTTAAACAATAGGAAATTGCCTAATATATTATCGTAATATATTATAGTAAACAATATTTGTTTGGGTAATTTCACATTATTTATAAATTTGTCACCAACGTCCATTATAAGTAATGTCGGACCTCGTCCGGTACATAGTGCACGATTTAATCAAATTGCGTAAGCGTGTATGTAATTACACCAAAATGTTACATATATTTAGAATATTACAAAACTGAACACATGTAATTACTAGTAGTTTAGGCACTAATTAAAGTCCTAAATTGGTGGGTGTTACAATATATATATATATATATATATATATATGAACTTAGTAAGTTGTACCCGTATAAGTACTTAAGTTTTCGATCGTTGAGAATATTCATTTGTGAAAATATGTTATATATATACATTTTATCGTCATGTGTATATATATGAAAAAATATAAGTCATTATTTATACAAAATGACATTAACGAATATGTTTTACTCATTTATGTTTATTACGTTTGTAAAACTAATAAACGTTATCGTTCCAAAAGTTATGTACACTTAGTCGTAACATTGTGACGAGGTTGAACTAAAATACACGGATATAATATCATTACTTGGTCGAGTGAAGTTTTTATATTAAAAGTTACGCTATCTGGACCGAATATATGTTTTGATTTAAGCTTGATACGCAACCCCAAGTTACCCCCTCTCTCCGGATCGGGTTTTATACAAATAATTTCATATCATTATTCATTATTGAAAAGGTCCATAACTTTTGGAAGATTATAATCCAAGTAGTGAACATTTGTTTACTGATCAAAGGTACTGAGGTGTTAAATTAATGTAGCGTGTTATTTTATTGGCATCACATGCTGGATCACGTTTGTGGCCTATGTGTGCCAGACCCGTACGGGTCCAGTTCCTCACCCACCCGGGTATCATTTATCACCCGTTCGGGTATGAGTGTCCCACCCGTTCGGGTATGGGTGCTCACCCGTTCGGGTATAGATTTTCACCCGTTCGAGTATGTTTATCAGTACGTTTTTGGTGCTTTGACAGTCGCTTCTTTCGGCTCGATTCTAATATTTTTCTTAAGTGCTTTCAGTTATCAACTTTTGGTTATCAACTTTTATCTTTGTTATATTCATTTTTGATGTTCAACAACACATACATGAAACAAATACATAATATAATAAAAATTTATGGAAGTGAATAAAATGGAGAAGTTTCTCACAGTGGTGATGATGATGATACGGATATGATGATGAAGTGAGCTGATGATAATGAAGATGAGAAGAATGTTGTTGTTGTTGTTGTTGTTGTTGTTGTTGTTGTTGTTGTTGTTGTTGTTATTGTTGTGATGATAAAGTGAAGATGATGAAGGTGTTGAAGATGATGATGAATGTTGAGGTGCTGTTGTGTGTTTCTTCTGCTTCCTCTGATTCAAGAACAGGGAACTCAAATAATTGAAAGTTGGTAGAGTGTGTGTACACTGAGATGGAGGGAAGTATATATATAAAAATTGATACGGCTTAAGTTTTCAAAGGGAAGGTATGGTTTGTGTACAATCTGTCTCCATATATTTTAGTTTGTGGTAATAATGTAGGTATTTAACCCGTTAATTTCGTGTACGGGTTCAATTATATCAAATTAAAAATTTAATATTTGTAATTTTATTTTGAAGTATTTCTCCAAATACTTTATTTGAAATAATAAAAATATAATTTTTATTATTTTTGATTATTGGGTACGTTTTGTATTGTTTCTGTTTCGTACGATACGTTTTATATAAACATATAAATATTTCGTTTTCTTTTCATATTTCGTTGCTCATGAAATACTTTCAACTAAATAACTATTTAAAAATAGTTTTGCGTTTTCTCTAAATTTTGTATCACCAACAATCGTATTTGTTTATGTCGGGTTTGTTCCGATAATTTTGTACGTAATTATAAATAATTACGAAATTCGTAATGCTTTTGTATTAAAGTTTTGGGCACGCTAGACTTATCTCACATCATTAGTTTAGTTTTTGTTTCGTAAGGAATTAGCGTAAGAAATGCATAAAATTAAGTATAAATCTATACCTAATTTGGAGGAGTGTCACATAATCCAACCATATAACTTCATGCAATATACATTGGGTTCTACATTAGTCACGTTCGATTTTTAATTATTTTATTACACACAAAGGAGAATCAATAATAACTTAGAAAATCATAATCTTCTTCATAATTCATTATATTTATCTAAATCTGTTAAGATATATATTATTAGGAAGGTTTTACATTAGTTTAAAAGGTCAATTGATAATACACCAGTACAAACACATTATTCGTAAACACTTGACCATCATTTTTTTATCTTTGTTAGGATCTTAACCGCTGCAATGCGCGGGAGCTTTTCTAGTGTGTTATTATTGATCTATTGATCTATCCGTGCATCGCACGGGTAGTGATCTAGTTTTATTTAAATACGGAGTGTGTCTATGCTCTTATCTAATACTAAATACTATATCAGGGGGCGGTTACTCGATCTCAGGGGGGGTAACAACTTGTGAAGATGATCGGGTGGGCCAAATATCCGTCATTGATTCTACGACTGCCTTTAAAAAAAAAATACTATATACTAATATTAATTAATATTAATATTAATTTATTATATGCTGCTTAAGAAACTAGTCATGCCACCCACATACAGAATTTTAAACCACACATACACTAGAATCTCCAAAATCCTTTATTATTGGGTTGCCAACACACCCAAATTCTAAATACGTAGACCATTTTACCTTATTTATTTATCTTTTACAAAGAAATAAAATAAAATAAATAGATAATAAATAATTTAAATAATAAACAATAAAAAAGGGAAGGTGAAACAAACACACAGTTAGACCTGTTTATTGTGATTGTAATTATTGTTATCAAAGGAACTTAAATTAAATTAAAGTATAGATCTGAAAACAAACACAGAAATCCGAAAAATTCCGGCGGATCACGGCGTCTGACGGTGGTTCTGGTTCACGACTGCTTCTGATACCGGTGCAGTGACAAAGCACTGCCGGAAAATACAGAACGGTGGCCGGAATTCAAATTCCGTCGAACTGAGATTGGACGGCGCGTCGACGGTCGGTCGCCGGTGAAACTTGTACCTGTGCGTTCGGAAAAATGTTACGAATCTATTGGTGTTGGTACGCCCTGGATTAGGAGCAATCTCCGTTGAAAGTTTTGTGGCAATTTTAGATTTAGGGGAGAGAAAAAATAATCGCTTATAACCGTCAAAAAACGTGCATCGTGATTATCCGTTTAAAGTTTCATTTTAACCCTAATGGCATCCGATCAGATATTGCCTAATTCCACCGTTTCATCCAAAAAGCAACAACAATTGGAAGCTGGAAAGAAACGGGTATGCTGTATCGATTCTTAATTAATTGCATTAGGTTACTTTTTTTCTATTTGGATTGTGAATGTATGCTGTTAATTTTGCAATTCTGTGATGTTTGATTATGTTATTTGGTAAATTGTTTATATTTGTCTATCTAGGTTAATATTTTGAAATTAATTAGTTTAATTGGGTTAGCAATGGGGTAAACCTGATATGTTTTTCAGGGTTACACATTTTATGATAAATGATTTTGCTGTGTGTGAAGAAGTTGTTTGCATTTGAATTAGTTTAGATTTTTAATTAAGTGTTCATGTATTTTTAATTAAGTGTTCATGTATTGATTAAAGCTTCATGCTTTACTAAGTCGGTGGCTTTTAGAATCAAAGTAGTCATATCTTGAAGAAGTTGTCAGACAGTCTTTATATTTATAGATAGATGTTAAGGGATCCTACTTTTGTTCCAGTTTAGCGATTTTGATGGTTTAAGTAATGAGTGCAAACTGCCAAGTACAAGGGCTATGCATAGTTTTCTTTTTTCTGATGGATGATGATTTTATTCGGGTTTTTACTTTCTAATGTTAATATATAAGTGGGCCAGATTATAAGACTGAAAAGTTTGGTTGTAATCAGTTATTGCAAGGTCGTATAATACAAGTTCATTACTTAGAGTTTAGTAATGCAGAAAGATAATAAAGACCCAGAATGAACTCGCCCTTCTAAGTACAAGGTCCCACACTGCCACTAACCTAAAAAATACCCTATGCTGTTATGTCTTGCAGAAACACCTATCCCATTACAAAGTTAGATTGAGTGGATGATTTTTACTCTGAAAATTGTAGCTTCTGTATGGCTTTTTATCCCCTTTCTCTTGAACAGTTGAATGATACACATTGAACCATACCCGTGAAAGTATCACATTCTTGACAGCTTAATCTAACACGTTTAACTCTGTTAGATCGACACAAACTATTACATGTTAAAGAAGGTTGTGCTATTTTTCAGTGCATGGAATCCTTGGATTGTTTTATCTGGGCATATTATATTATAAGTGCAATGCCATTTTGATACGAGAAGCTATTATATGCTTTACTCTGTCCCCCAACATAGTTGTGATTGATATATTAACTGTAGTTTGTTTTTACTGGTTGTGACTGCATTAGTGTATGTTCAGATTTGTGTTTGGAATTGATTATCTGACTACCTTTACTTGAAATCACATCAATTAGTGTACAATTATATGGTCAAAGAGATCCGGCTTCTGATTATTGGGGTCAAATAACTAGTTTTAGATTTAAATAGTCATTTTCTGTAGTGCTCTTATTTGTAAATTGATACTTATTCAATGCTCTATGCTTGATTTCCTTTTACAGCTCGAGGAGTTCCGTAAGAAGAAAGCAGCAGCCAAAAAAGCTGCATCAAGTAATTCTGCCCATTCTGCTAACGGAGAAGTACACGAGACGAAATCTTTAGTTTCTGATACGATTCAGGCACCAGATGGTACATCTGATATAGGTTCACCATTTCAAGTTGGAAAAAATGAAAAGAAAATAATGGATATTATTGAAGCTGAAACCCATGTAAATCCTATAAGCAGTCTCAATAAGCCTTCTGCAAGTTTTGGGCAGGCATATTCAACTGATGGAAAGTTGGACCATGATGCACCGTATGGGGTGGATCCCGAAAAAGGTGAAGCTCTTAATGATCCAGAAGAGAAGGTTGATAGCTATTCCCATCATTTTAGTAGTACGAAGCAGGAAGATGCCCTTAAAAATGGCAGTGAAGATCATTTAAAGGTTTTTACTTATGCAAAACCTGTTACCAGTCAAGTTTCTGTCAATAAGTCTTCTCCTGAGAGATCTCTTGGCACATCATTTCATAACAACTTAAGTCACTATGATCAACCAGCAAATGGCCCAACATACAGAGGTAATATAAAATCTTTCTTTTCTATGATTATGGTACATATAGATATAGAGCTGTTAATTTTGACCAATTCACTTTTGAACGAGTCATTCCCGGTTATATTTTTTATATCTAACAGGTAAAAAAAA
Organism: Helichrysum umbraculigerum; assembly: GCA_949592205.1. Taxonomy (NCBI): domain Eukaryota; kingdom Viridiplantae; phylum Streptophyta; class Magnoliopsida; order Asterales; family Asteraceae; genus Helichrysum; species Helichrysum umbraculigerum. The sequence continues at coordinate 16,032,590 of CATIUR010000007.1, read as the reverse complement.
CTGGTTAAATGGGTCAAAGGGCAAAAGTTGCCTAAAGCATTCTTAATGCATAAAACTTCCAAAACTGTTTTAATCATAAGAAATTGTGGTACCGCCACCACAAATGCCCAGACCCCACACGTGACCTATAGGTCAGGGTTTCAAATCCGTGCCTCAACAGTCAACATATGTGAGTGATTTGTGGACAGGTGATTTGCCAGGCGTTGATGCTTGCGGGTCGGGCGGACGCGTACCATTGAAATATGGTTAGGGGTACCCTCCAAATTATCCTTTTTGATTCATTAATTATTTAAAACGGTACACTTATTTATGGACAAAAGTTGTTTCATGCAAACCCAACCTGACTCGTAATAAGGTTACCCATTTTGACCTGTTACTCAACCCGCCTGACTTTCCTATTTTGTTATTTTCAGTAACTAACATATACTCCGTAACATTTATTCTTACCATACCTTCAACTTTCAGAGTCTTCTTCCGAAGCTAGGAAATCTATACAAGGTATGCTGGCGAATCGTTATCCATTAATATCTTCAATGGATAACAGGAACCATAAGAACCTTTTTGATCACCCCGCTAATGAAAGTAGCTCATCTTTATGGACACCTGAGTCTATATCAACAAGCTTCAGATCTGAAGCTATACCGTCGTATAATCAGACGTCCATGTCACCAGGCTTAGCTGGAAGATCTCGTCCGTCTTTCCTTGATTCAATCGTTGTGTCTAGAAATTCTTCAAATTCTCTTTCAGATGCAGAAACAGATAAAGAGAATCCTTTCAGTTCGAAAGTTTACCCTGTGGATGCTCCTGTTTCATCATATAATACCCAAAGTTTCATGAACTCTTCGGTTGCTAACATCGGTGACCCATTTAGGCGGAATGAAATTGATATCGATAGGAGGAACGATTTCAATTCTACCAAACAAAATGAAGATTTTGCTGCTTTGGAACAGGTTTCAATTCTTTCAGTAGCTCTTATCACCTGATCTGTAGTTATGCAAATTGTTTGGGGATGTTTTTAACATTGCTAAATTCATTATTTTATACCTTTAATAATCCCTTGATGGTTTATTGCACTTGTTAAGTTAAATGTCATGAAGCTGCAAACTATGTATGTGTACTTACAATTACTTACTGTATTTTTTCATTTCCTCGAGCAGCATATTGAAGACCTGACACAAGAAAAGTTCTCTTTGCAACGAGCTTTGGAGGCTTCTCGAGTTCTTGCAGAGTCTTTAGCTACTGAGAACTCAGCACTCACCGATACCTATAACCAACAGGTGGTAAATTTAGCTGTGACATTGTTCTTACAATTCTTGTCGATTTTAAGCATTACCATATCTAAAAAAAGTCCATTAATATCTATTCTTTTCTATTTTCTTTCTCTTTCCCTTACAGGGAGGTGTTGTCAACCAATTAAAGGCTGATATGGAGAGATTGCAGGAAGAAATTAAGGCTCAGATGGTTAGTATCTTATATAATATTGTAGCGTAAACTTTTCGAGCTGAATATATTTTTAATTCTCTCATGTTTTATGTGACTAGGTGGAACTTGAGGCTATGAGGACCGAGTATGGGAATGCCCAGTTAGAATGTAGTGCAGCTGATGAACGTGCCAAGTTGTTAGCATCTGAGGTTATTGGTTTAGAAGAGAAGGTACTATACACCCTTGCTATCTTATCAACATACTTTATAGTTGTGGAAAAATAGGCAGTTCAGGCAGGTTGGGTAACCAGACAAAAATGTGTAATTGCTTTGGTAACGGTCGAAATGGGTAGGGTTAGGTTCACCATGAACACTTCTTGTGCAATATGATATAATTAAGTAATAAAAATAGTCATTCTTTGAAATGGTTTAGGAGGTTTTAGGCCTAGAAAAAACACTTTGGGTGACGTTTGACCATTCGATCCATTATCTTTTGAGCTAATTTTTTTAATGTCCCATCAGAGATAAAACATAACCTGAATCAACCTATTCATAAGTGAATTAGTGGCATTGATATGTCTACACTGTTCGATTTATCAAGCTTTTTAGGGCTCATAAAGAAAATAGAAGTACTGTTCCAGCATTTGATCGTGTCAACGGTGAAGTGCATTTTACTTGAATATGTTTTTTATGTATAGATATATTAACCTAGTAAAAAATAATGCCGTTTATTTCTCTGGCCTGTCTATGTCATTTCCTTATCGGTGGCCATCTATACCCAATTTTCTTTTGTAGGCACTCAGACTGAGGTCTAACGAGCTGAAACTGGAGAGACAATTGGAGAACTTAGAAGCTGAAATGTCCTCACAGAAGTACGGTCTGAGCTTATACTTTAAAGTACTATTCTATTATTGTTATTTTAGTAGTACATTTTTTTATTAAGAATATTAGTTGAACAAATAACTACAATATTGTTTGATGACTCAGGAATAAAGTAAAATCTTATCTTTCATGCGTAACTTCTTTGGTTAAAACCATCAGATTTTGTTCTCACTGTGAAGTAGATTGTTTCGCCCTGAACTTATCTTAGTTGTCTTATTGTTATGCTATTTGATGGTTGAACGTTTATGTTTCTAAAACATTTAGGAGAAGAATATCTAGCCTGGAAAAGGAGCGTCAAGATCTCCAGTCCACTATCGAAGCTTTACAGGAAGGTATGCATAAATTTTTTATATCGGTTTTGTTATTTACAGATTTCTTTTGAATGGATTTCCCATCCAATGAAACAGATAAAGCACACAAGTTTTTATCATAAGTTGGCATTTTGACCTGATTCTCTCGTTTCCCCTTTGCCTAGAGAAAAAGTTAATGCAATTCAAGTTGCGGAAAGTACCTGCAACTGGGAATTCAGTGGATATTAAGAAGAGTTCTACCACTAGAAAGGAAGCATCAACTTCTACAGACGATCTTGGTATGTGATAAATGTGATACTCATCTTTTTTTTGTTCATGAAATGGGCACATATTTCGGTGTATAAAGTACAAAAGAATAAGAAAATTGCAATACTGGATAAGTTTTCAAAATAGATGAAGGGAAAAGATCTTTTAAGGAAAGATATTATAGAAAACTTCTATTTGTCTAGTAGTTTCTCTTCTACCGGTTAATCATACATATTGATATTGGTTTTGATTCAGTTGAAGAGAGTGAAGATACTTTACCTGGTACCACGAACCTACAAACTAATGTTGGTGAAAGTGATGCCTCTGGTACACTAAGTAGGAATTTTGGTCTTGACGTTACATCTTCAAGTATACCACAAGATCAGATGAGAATGATTCATAATATTAACACATTAATCTCTGAGGTAGCTTCTCTATTCCTTAGAGAAGATCTTATTCATACACAACCTATATATTGCTTGTCATCATAGGGATACATCTTAAAATATCACATTTGTTTTGTATCAGTTGTCATTGGAAAAAGAAGAGTTAATGCAGGCGCTGTCAACCGAATCTTCACTAAGTTCCAAGTTGAAGGTAAGTTGTTGTCAAATTGAGATCGTATTTGTTTGCATTTTACAGTCCACAAAATAATAATTTATCTATTCAATATTTCGTTATGCAGGATTTGAACAAGGAATTATCCCAGAAACTTGAAGTTCAAACGCAAAGATTAGAGTTATTGACTTCTCAGAGTATGGTGAGTGACAATATCCCATCAAGAAAGTCTCCTCCTCGCCCTGTGGTGGACAACACTCCCTATGCCGACGAAGGTGATGAGGTACATATAGACGCTGCTCTATCACAAATATTTTGTTAGATCCCGAGGTGGCAATTTCGAGCCATTTACACACATGGTCGATTTGGTTTATGGGTAAAATGAGAAAAAAATTAAATTCAAAGTGGATTGATAAAGGGTAATTTGAATGGACGAAACCTCTTAAATCATTTTTGTTTAAGAACAAGATAATAATAATAATAATTGATTTAGTGCAATATATCATCTTTGTAATCTGCATACAATGTATTGAACAAAACTGTTGGGTCAATCAGCGTGACCCACAGCTACGAAAGTACGAATGACCCCCTTTTGTTTTGTTGTCCAACCCGTATGAATGCCCATTTTGGCACCTCTAGTTACATTATACCTCAACGACCCCTCCATTAAGTATTATTATTTTAATTTCATTTTTTTGCGTAGGTCGTGGAAAGAGTTTTAGGATGGATAATGAAGCTTTTTCCTGGAGGGCCATCAAAGCGGCAAACTAAGCATCTTTGAGTCTAGACAACTATAGAGATTCGGTCATTATAGTTTGACATGTCACGGTCCAGAACTCATTTCCCTTGGTCATAATCATTGGAGATGCAATTTCATCTCCTTGGGAAATTCTGGCAAATACAGTGTTTCCATGTTGTTATGGACGTGAGAATGCAAAGAGGGTACACTGGTACTGAAAGAAGAGTGTAAAATCGATTTTTTTATTTTTTTTAAAGATATAAATCTGTTTTCTTTTTTTGCTTTTACACCGGTAATTTTGGCATGTTTATAATGTGTTATGGTGAGTGACTTATCTTGAAAGTTTAAGAAAAATTTAAAAAATGTATTCTAGTATGTGGCTGGCTTATTTTTTTTTTTGAAAGGCTAATTATATTAAACCATGTCTAATAGCAAAATGCTAATTAAGACAAGTAATCGTAGTAGACTCGACCTTGAATGTTTTGAGCTTTTAAATAAATGGGGAACGATAACAAGTGTAGATTGAGCAATGTTTAAGAATACCATAATTAGAATTTAAATATATTGATTAACACCCAACATGCTATATATAATTAATTACATCATTGTAAATCTGAGAAGTGATGATAAAAGACTTGGTATATATAGAAAAAACAAATGTACTAATTGTCATGTGTTAATCATGGTGTGTTTACATTGCTCGAAGAAGATATCAAACTTGATTTGTTGCGTTAATTATGCAGACTTTCCTAATCGTAGTGGACTTTATTTGCGTCTTGGCATTGGATGATGATTATTCTGGGTTTTCTATTATATTTTGGATCTTTTCATTTTAATGTTTGTTTTAATAATTGAACTAGATTATAACCCGCAAAATTTGCGGGCTACTTCATGATTATAATATAAAGTTTATACTACATTTTTATTTTATTACGTACTTTTAAGTTAGACATATTTTTGCGGTTAACATTGCATAAATGTTTTGAATGGAATGGGAGATGTATATGTAGTTTATCAAGTAGAATGAAATTAGAGTAGTCGAATCATGCCTTTTTAGTCAATACTCAATAATAGCAACATACATATTGTAGATGTCAAAGAGAGTAAAATAAGTGATAAGTGTTACGTATCATCGCTAGAAAAAGGTCACAATTAAAATAAATGATTGTTTATATACCTGAGGTTTATGGTGTATGTAGATGGATAGTTGCTTCCAAATTCCAATACAACCCTCTTAGAAATTCATTTGGCCATCGAGTTAAATATTATTCAATTAAGCATAATGCTATCATGTCACACTGACCAGTTTCAAACCACATATCCAAACACCCAATATAACAAATTTGCCACCATATCTCATAAGCAAATGGTGAACTTGAAAGGGTTAGTGATACCATTTCTAACATTTTTTGTAACCCAATTCTTCTAAAATGTCGGATTTTATGTGGGCTCGCATCATCATGTTATCTAAAACTCAATATTAATTTTATTGATGAGTGCATAGTTCCAAAACATCCCCATTTAGCTTCCCTTTTAGTCCTACATATTAAATGAATAATCTTGATTAATAAATCCAAGTGTGAATCTTTTCTTACGGAAAAAAAGTAGAAAAACCAAATATCAAAATCAAGATTACTGCACTTGTTTAGACACGGGGACTTTTTAGATTAAAAGCAAAGATTAACCAACTTGGAATGAACTAAATTAATCCTAAGCGGCATGATAGTTGTAGCTTTTGGCAATGAATGGGCCACCTTCAGACTTACTAAAACTGGTTCCTCCGTAGTACCATCAAGATTTGAGAAAACGAACTAAGTTTTAGTGCATTAGCAGGTACAAGATGATTAAAAGAAAATTTTAAACATCTGAATTACCATATAGTAGTTAATGAACAATCCACTAATTTGAATAGATTTAGCAGTAGACAATCAAAGTCCAAAATGCCGATAGAAGAATGTTTTTTGGAAATATCTTATCATAAAACTTAAATCTTTATAGGAAGTTGGTTTATATAAACATGTAATCTTACTTATAAATATAGCATTACAAACTCCCAAATGTTGATTGCAATTCTTTATTGAATTTGCTCTATGCATCAAACACAAACAATGAAACTAATGGAAGCTGAGGAATCAAAATAAATAGACGAAAGGTTTAGCAAGTCAAGATAACCATGAAAAATCGAAACTAAAGCCAGCACACTTTATATCTATAGGAAGGGGAAGGGTTTGGCCACCATTTTTTTGCTAATCATAGAACCTTTATCCATAAGTTCTCTTTGCATAAGGTTGCAATAACTGTTATTCCATAGCAACTCTCTTGAGCCTCCTAACATTATCAAAAATTAAAGAAAAACATAAATTAAGCTAAGAAGACAATTATATTAACCAGGTTAAATTTCCCTAATAAAAATTTCATATTTAATTATTTATACCTTAGATACTTATTAACAACTATAACATAACGGTAAACTTTAGAACCAAGCCCCTTTCGGTACTTGTCAAAACGGACGGGACAAAGTTGGGTTGTCCATACTAAAGTTGAGGTTTTGATTGCATAGAGAGATTCAATCCAGGTCGATTTAAGAAGTGTTTACAACAAACAGGTCAAATATAAAGATTAGCTTAAGTAGAACGGACAGAAGGTGTCTTTTACTATATTCAAGAGGTCTGTTATTAATGGTTCGGAACTGCCACCTAGAAATTATAATTATTTAGTTGTCTTATCCAAAAGCTTTTACCTAATTTTGGTTCTCCAAGTGGAAAAATTTGCAATGAGCATTTTCATATTATCTTCACCTTCAAGTTCCATTCTCATTTCTGTCATATCTGGTGATATCAGAAGGTTCTTTAAACTGCATGTAAATTTGTTACAAGCGAACAATAATCATCAGATAAGATTACTAATCTATATGAAACAAAAAAAAAGACAATCAAAAGACATAACGTAAAAGAATTTAGAGAACAACCTTCATAGTAGTGCTAAAAGAAAAGAGCTCAATCTCATTATGTTGTTACACACATCGAAGCAATTAGTGAAGTAAACAAAATATATCTCTCAATCTTCAAGAACACATATAAGATTTAAATTTACTAACAAAACCCTACATTTTACCTCGTCGAATTCAACATAGAAGAAAGTGGGCTGTTCGTGTTGGAGACGAGATGGGATTCTTTCGTATAACGATCGTTAGCAGTCCCCTGTCTTGTGAAAATGAAAAAAAAGTCTACTGTGAATTTCTCTAAACTGGATTCAAAATCCAGAAACGGTCTAATTGATTACAAAACAGTGAATTCTAGAATGATGGGAAGAAGATAGTTCATCAGAATACATAATAAGCATCCCACATTAAATAGTAAAACCAAAATCAACACTTTTTGGTATGGGTTGAAACACCGCGATCAGGTTGGATAGACCTCAATCACTTCTTGTCCAAAATTCTTAAAAAATATATTGAAACCAATACCGACCGGATACGATTACAACAATTATATTATTTTAGTAATAAACTAAGTATTTGAATACACTAAAATAGGAGGGTTTACGCATCAATACAGTTCATGCGACCTTCAAGATTTTCGACCCATTTCACCCGTTTCCTTTCTGGGTTAGCCTTTTAATTTAATTAATTCAATCCTTTAGTAATATAATATTATCATGTCTAAATAAGTTGGTCGGAATTGTCACCTATACTACTATGTTTGCTGACCCAGTGAAGTTTGAGACCAATCACATTCAATGCATGTCATTAGTTCCACATCACAATTATTTTGCTAAACGAAGTGATAATAAATGAATGGGTCAATTTGGGTTATGTTTATTTCACTAACAAGTAAAACATAGATGACAAAAATAGCTATAACAAAAACAGGTTGCATAGGTCAGATAAGTCGAAGGTCTCCAAGAATGTATTTTCACTTTATATAAGCTTCTAAACTGCTCTATTAGATTAAGATATTGTAGTAATATACTGAGTAGAAAAGCTTTACTAATCATATTTAACGCGACAACACTATCTAAAAAATTGGAAAAAGTTATGTGTGGAACAGCGCAACCCGACCCATAAAAAATGACCTACTGCCAACCCATTAAGCCACCTTTAAATTATTTACTATTAGGAGGCATTTGAAGCAATACCTCAACATAGTTGATGATTCACATTTATCAGGACAAAAAGATGGCTCGATCGACTATGAAACTCAGATATATGATGCCAATGATAGTCTGCCACTGTTACCATTATGTCAACCAAATTCATTAGTATATCTATTGTTAAGGGATAAATCTCCGTCATCATGCAATATCAGCGACGTTAACAAATTAACCGCCTACTGCAACAGCTTTATTATGACAATCAAGATCAACAGTTGCAATTGTATCCTAATAAAAAAGACAAATACAGAAAATAGGATGATTTTAATTCTGACATGTTTTTATCATGATAGTAAATTTAAATATATTTTATATGTCACGTTAGCTTAAAAGAAAACACGTTGACTGGCTGAAAGATGCAAAAACTGCATATATAATGCATACATTAGAGTTGTCACATGTGTTATCTATATAGCAAAAAGAACTTGGACACATACCTATTACCCAACACATCCGAGCCGCACATTCTCCACCTATAGATGAGGGACCTGAGTTATCATAGTAGCAATTCTACCCTACTCTTCTAACAATACGGGGTCTATTGATGCTGCATCGAAACACTTTAATTAATACACACACACACAGAGAAGAAAAAGAACAGTACCATAGTAGCAAATATATATAAAAAAAAATCATTTTCTCCATAACTTATGGAGTAAAGCTATCACTGTATAATCAGAGTGTATGTCCAATATACAGTGTTAAGGTTGAAAGCAAGGATACCACTGTGATCAAGCGGTTATCGGAATGTCAATAGCGGTCAATGACGTGATCTGTTTGAAGCAGAGGTAGATCTGTGTGGTTCATATTCATAGTAGAGCTTACACAACTGTATCGTTGAGTTCACTACATGGAAACAAATAAAGTAAAAATAGAAACAAAAGAAGAAAATTTTACAAACCAAGGTAGGGAATACTAACAAAAGTTTCAGCTCAGTAGTGACATCCACGTAGCTATGCCGGTGTCATTTGTACCGCTCATTAGAAGGCATATATAAAGAATATGAAATTGCAGAAGCTACTTCCATCACATTCCAAAGGATTTACAATTCTAAATTAATTTAGAAAATAAAGACTCAGAAGTTGTGCATGTCAAAAGACTCAAAACTTGCTTCCAATGGATTTGCACCAACTTCAATGTAAACTCTAAACACTCTATGTGACACCCCCAAATTCGGTCAACGAGATTAACGCGCGATTAGCGGAAGCATTAGTATGTGTGGGGGTGCTGACGTCAACATTTGACACTCATGCCAGATCAGAGCGTATGATTATTGCAGAACATAAAATTAAGATGCCATTTAAGAAAGTAGTTTGTTTACAAAAGAACTACGACTCTTCAAGTCGTAGAAATAATATCAGTTATACAAAATAAATCCTTATTTGTCCCAAAATGTGGCATCCTAATTCGTCATGGGTCGCCTAACTCCGTTAGTATGCGTTCTTACTTGTGCTGTGAATTACCTGAAAAACATAGTAAAAGGTCAACAATAATGTTGAGTGAATTCACAGGTTTTTGTAGGAATGGTTTGTTTAACCATATTCATTTAGTAAAAGAGTTGACAAGTAAGTCAAATAAGGTCGTTCACACAACAGTTTGTAGGGAGGTAATATCCTATGACCGTACATAAACATACAAGTATTCACAGATAGTTCACAATCATGATATGAAATCATTCATATAATCAGTAGCATATAAGCACAAAAGCAATTATAGACATATATTGCATGTTATAGCGAAACAAGTTCTATGTTTTTCACCCCGTAATTTAAAAGCAGTAAAACAAGTAAAAATGGGGCTGTGAACTCATAGTAGTAGTGATGTGAATGCTAGCAAATGAAAGTTGCATCGCCCAAGGTATGTCAACCTATACGCACAATATGTATTAACATAAGTATTTCGATTGTTTATCAAATTATATTAATAGTTCATTTGTTTTGAAGAAATTGTTGATTTCATAAATTGTACAAATTGTTTCGTTTCCTTTGCACATATGTATAATTGGTTGTCGTTCGTGTGTGTGTGTGTGTGTGTGTGTGTGTGTGTGTGTGTGTGTATATATATATCCAATTAAAGTTTATACCAAAAATTTTACTCGTTCAAAATATACTTCGTTCCATAATTTATCGTGTCCAATTTATAGTATTACCGAATAAATATTCTTATAAATTAATGTCCCGCGGTCGTGTACATTTTTAGTACCAGATTTCGTGTCGTAAAGTTTTATAACAATTACAACATAAATATATATATATATATATATATATATATATATATATATATATATATATATATATATTAGTCGTGTATTCGTTAATGTTTTTGTACCGTTTAATGAATCATCCGTGTTTGGCTAAAAATACAACTCGAACCAATCGGGTATACAAATACTTAGCCGTACAGTTGGGACAATATAGCCGATCGGCTATATCGGTAAATCCCCTTTGAGACGTACGGCTCACTCATCAACCAGTTAAATCCTTATACGAAAAATGAGACAGACAAATATATAGTGTCAATGTTTTGGAATTGTATATCTCTTGAATGGTAGAAATCAACTAGTTCAAACTTTTATTGCTATAAAATGATTAACTTATAGATTAAAATATTTAAAAGCTCCTCACTTTCAAATATAATATATATATCATTTTATAGATAGATTAAATTATCAAAAGCCATCTCAAATCAATATCCACTTTCTTAGATTCTCTGTATCTTTCATTATCATATATATATTCAGATCATGATTATGATGACACGTATTGTTTAAATCATGAAGAAATCAAGTCTTAATTTTTTTAATTTTTTTTTTTATGGTGACTTTTCAATACACAATCATGTGATGTTTTTCTCGGTCAAAGATACAACAAAACATACAATCTTTGTCAAACTTAAAATCAATTTTTGTGTTTGTGTTTGCTAAATCATTCATGATTACTAAGTTGTTTTACATAATGTAATCAAAATTTATAGAAAAAACTTTGATAGAGAATTTTCCTTACAGCGGTTATGAAGAAATGATGTACAGATGATGAAGATGAAGGTGTTATGTTTCTACTTCTGATTCTTCTGTTTCTTGCTTCCGATCACAACCAGAGAAATCAATAATTGAAACTTTTGGTAGTTGTGTGTGTGACAAAATGGAGGGGTATGGATATATATAAAAAAATATGATATGATATGGGTTAAAGTTTTCAATGGGTGGGAATGGTTTACACAAAGTATTGTCGGAAGATATTTTGATTGTAGTAATATTGTAGGTTTTTAACCCGTTAATTTCGGGTACGGGTATAATTAGTGCAATATAAAATTTAATATTTTATATTTTTATTTTGTAGATGTTCTCTAGGTACGTTGTTTAAAATCAGAATAATGAAATTTTCATTATTTTTGACTGACGTATGATTTGTACATTATAAATGTTCTGCTCATTAGTTCACTAGTGCTTAGTTACCATCGGTATTGGTAGCTTACAACGACATTGTTAATCGTCCATGACTCATGTCGTAGTCCAAAACAGTAGTTATATCATAGTACTCGTATCCTGTCTATTTCATGGTTCAAATCGTAGTTATATTGTGGCTACAAAGTAACCATTTACAAGGTAATCTATCCTTGACTAAATTGTTACACGATGGTTGTTTATAGTGTAGTCCAATCGTGACTAATCGGTTGACAAAATAGTGAGTTGACTTGTCTGCTAAATGCAGACCCTGAGTTTAACGTTGACTTAGATATGTCATTCCCATGATGCTCTTGATGTTAAATCAGTAGAGGTGGCATCGAGGAAGGAGTAACATGCGTTTAGTGTCAACCAACATTAATGAGTTAAGTTCTCAAGAAAATGCGAGGTTGCCATCGTGATGTTCAAAGTTGTCTAAGTTTTCAAAGTTTGCATATATACCAGATCAAAATTTTCCAAATCTAAATCATAGATGGACTCGTAGTTATTATTGTAGTTTCAAGAACTTCGTTGAGCAAACTGATGAATGTTTCATCATAAAGGTTCTCTTTAAAATTTTGTAATTCAACGAGTGTCACAACTGTTATTGAGCTCCTAAAGTATTTTAAGCTTGTGAGCATAAGACCAATCCTTGGGATTTTCGAAAGGTCCTATATATATCGTGGGTTAAGTTTTCCCATTTTCCAAGTTGTGCGACCCCATTCCAGGGCAATACTTTGTGTAGAGCTTTGTCACCTACTTGAAATTCAAGAGGTTTAAAGTGGTTATTGGCGAAACTCTGTCAGTCTCACCCTGTTTTCAGTTGGTTAAGTAATAGAGATATCTTGTCCGTAGTTTCCTTGACAATCTAAGAACCAGGTAGTTGTCTGTCACCCAACTATGTCCATGTGGTGCTCGGCACTTGCATTCATATAACACCTCAACGGTGCCATTCGTATACTGGTATGATAATTATTGTTGTAAGAAAATTCTGTTAGAGATATGTGAGTATCCCAGTTACCCCCAAAGTCAATCACACATGCTCGTAATAAATCTTTGAGCTTTTGTTTGTATCGTTCGTTCGTTCTGGTCATCGGTTTGTGGGTGGTAGGCAGTACTCCTATCAAGATGAGTACCCATTGCCCGTTGCAGTAACTGCCAGATGCGAGATGTAAAGTGCTTATCTATGTCGGAGATAATGGTTAGTGGTAATCGTACCAACATATCGAGCACACCATCTCAATTTCATTCCTTGACAACCCGTCCATACCGACTATGATATCAAAACTTCTCAACTCTACCGATAGTAAGTCTATTTCGAAGAGATGACCCTCAAACGTTAGGATACATCCCGGTACTATTTCTCCTAATTCAATCAACTTACCATCGGTTAGCTCTATGGCGTGTTTGTCATCTAGTTTACGTGAGTCAACTTCGAAAAGTTGAGTCATCATTTTCCACGTCATCTCGGTGACGGTGTTAGGATTTAATCAGTTTCGTTTTGTTGGAATGTCATCCAAAAGTATAGTTTTATTGGGATGTTACCCAAAATACAGTTTCATTAGGATGTCTGCCCTAAACACAGTTTAGTTGGGATGTCTGCCCATAACATAGTTTAAGTGGGATGTCTGCCCATAGTATAGTTTGGTTGCTTCACTATTCAAAATATATAGTTCCAATTGGGACGTTACCAAAATATATAGTTTTCATTGGGATGTCACCCAAAACATAGTTTAGTTTAGTTGTTTCCCCACAATATAGTTACGTTGGGATGTCACCAAAATATATAGTTTAAAACACTTTGCTGGTTGTTCTCCCGAGTTTCAAAAGTCTACCGGTCGTTCTCCGATTTAACACGGTGCTAGTCGTTCTCTAGCAAATCGTAATACTGGTCGTTCTCCAGTTTATCTACCGGTCGTTCTCCGGTCATTAAATGTGTACTGGTATGTTCTCCAGTTTATCTACCGGTCGTTCTCCGGTTTATCGCACTGCTGGTCGTTCTCCAGCGAATCATAGTACTGGTCGTTCTCCAGTTTATCTATAGGTCGTTCTCCGGTTTAAAGCCTTACTGGTACGTTCTCCAGTATATCAAAACATTACCGGTACGTTCTCCGGTTAATTCAAAATAATACCCGTCGTTCTACGGTTTATAAATGCGTACTGGTATGTTCTCCAGTATCCTATTCAAAGTGTTTGTAGGAATGTTATTCAAAGTTATTGTTTTCATTGGAACGCTACCCAAAATATAGTTTTCATTGGAATGTTATCCAAAATTTAGTTGTAGTTGGATTGTTATCCAAAATATAGTTGTAAAGCATTTTCGTAAACAATTTGTATAAAAATTGTCATATATAAAGTTTGTTAGTTGTGGGGAGGAATTTTGTTTCGTAGAATTGGGTCTGATTACCCCAGTGGTTGTTTAAGACTCTGTCTCGATTAGTGTATAACAACACCTTACTATGTTTTGCTTGTGTATTACTTAAAAGGCTCGTTACTCCAATATGTATCACACTTCCATTTGTTCTCTCCATCCATTCGACTGATAAGTTGTCAGTCCTAATCGTTAAATGTTTAGTGAGGATTTGTTCGATCCTTTAGAAAGTTAGAGTTTGTTTGCATAGTAGTCAACTATGACCAAGTAGTTGTCAAACATGACTTTCGTACGATCATGTTCGTGTAAGATGTGACGGAATTCGTATGTATGTGTTGAATAGAAGTTTTAGTATAGCATAGTAGGGGCACAGCCCGCCGAACATAGATTTTACGCAGATACGATAAGTACCACTTCTGCCATCATATAGTCATCGTCATGCTGATCTCAACTACATTCTCTGCCACTCGAGCACGCTCCCCTAGCATTTGTACTCGGGCATAAGTAGCATGGGAAGTTTTCTTGTCCAAGTTCTTGTGGCCTTCAACAGGCTCTAGGCGTTTTGTATGTGGAGATCATGTCTCCATCCAATCGGGGGTATTGCTTTGTAATTTCTTTAAACGTTATTTTGTGTGTCAGGAAGTTTCCTGATTAGTGTGTGAAGTATAGTAACTAAGGTAGGTACCATTAGTTTTATATATGTTTGCTCGTAAAAGTGGGAGCTGTATGTATGGGAAGGGTTCCAGACTTTTAATATGATAAAAGTGCCCTCAAGCATTCTTCTAATGCTCAAGTAGGATTGACTGACTCAAGTGTAGTTTGTTTCAGGTAATACAAGTCAGATCAACTATTCATCAGACAATAACGTCTGTATAGAATAAGTGTGTGAGGTGTTGGTTGATGGTTTCTTGTGTATCGAGTTGCTATTGTTATCCCAACCATATTTGAGAAGTCACGCATAGGAATACACAATTATTTATCTAAACGCATTGTGACAATAGTTGTCATATAGTGAGTTAGGCGTATGCAAATGTGTGCATGCATGTTCTAGCCAAGGCTATAGTCTAGGTCTCTAAGGCTTTCTGGTCACTTAAAGACTTCTAGTTCGCTATAACCAATGGCTCTGATACCAATCTGTGACACCCCCAAATTCGGTCAACGCGATTAACGCACGATTAGCGGAAGCATTAGTATGTGTGGGGGTGCTGATGTCAACATTTGACACTCATACCAGATCAGAGCGTATGATTATTGCAGAACATAAAATTAAGATGCCATTTAAGAAAGTAGTTTGTTTACAAAAGAACTACGACTCTTCAAGTCGTAGAAATAATATCAGTTATACAAAATAAATCCTTATTTGTCCCAAAATGTGGCATCCTAATTCGTCATGGGTCGCCTAACTCCGTTAGTATGCGTTCTTACTTGTGCTGTGAATTACCTGAAAAACATAGTAAAAGGTCAACAATAATGTTGAGTGAGTTCACAGCCCCATTTTTACTTGTTTTACTGCTTTTAAATTATGGGGTGAAAAACATAGAACTTGTTTCGCTATAACATGCAATATATGTCTATAATTTCTTTTGTGCTTATATGCTACTGATTATATGAATGATTTCATATCATGATTGCCAACTATCTGTGAATACTTGTATGTTTATGTACGGTCATAGGATATTACCTCCCCACAAACTGTTGTGTGAACGACCTTATTTGACTTACTTGTCAACTCTTTTACTTAATGAATATGGTTAAACAAATCATTCTTACAAAAACCTGTGAATTCACTCAACATTATTGTTGACCTTTTACTATGTTTTTCAGGTAATTCACAGCACAAGTAAGAACGCATACTAACGGAGTTAGGCGACCCATGACGAATTAGGATGCCACATTTTGGGACAAATAAGGATTTATTTTGTATAACTGATATTATTTCTACGACTTGAAGAGTCGTAGTTCTTTTGTAAACAAACTACTTTCTTAAATGGCATCTTAATTTTATGTTCTGCAATAATCATACGCTCTGATCTGGCATGAGTGTCAAATGTTGACGTCAGCACCCCCACACATACTAATGCTTATCGCGCGTTAATCGCGTTGACCGAATTTGGGGGTGTCACACTCTACTACACCAAAAAATCTTTAGTGTCGTATGTCTGGCGATGAGACCATTATATGATGTAATACAAGGAGTAAAGGCCTATAAGTTTTGGATTAATGTAGCTTACAACACAAACTGAAATAAATATCAAATCAAAATCTTCACCTTACTCACATTCATTTTCAATGATGTCTTTGATGAGAAAGTAAAATGAGAAAGTAAAAACTGATAGGCAACATCGAAAATATGGCTCTTCTCTTGAATAAGATCAACAATTATCTCCAACTGTTCATGAGTTCCTCTTGGGTTGTGAGCATAACTAGAAAGAAGCAAAGTGTCCGTATGGAGCTTCCTGAATACATAAATTTGATTTTAATTCAAAACATTGTCATAGTTATACAAAAGTAAATGATACAGAGTAGTCAAGATGAAACTGATATTCATTGGCTTACAATCATGGTGACGAGGTAGACATTACTTTTACGTCTTCAATCATCCCGTCAAAATCTAGGCCAAGGAACTCTAGCAACCTTGAAAATTTTCTTTTGATTAGCTGCAAAATATCAACGATTAAACAGGATATATCAAACGGAATCATGGATTATAACTGATAGGAAAGTTAATTATAGAACGATTAAAGACAGAGAACTTACCATTAGAGACAAATGAACAAACTGGAGCTTTTGTATCATGAACATTTCATCTTCATCTTTAGATGTATCTATAAAACCAAAAACCTTATTAATGATTAGAATCAAGAAGACAAATACTATATTTGAACCCCCATGTGATCCTCTTCAATGCTAAGAATGTAGACCTAACTATGTATGTGTACAGTGTACATGAACACTAAACGCGAAACCGAGTTTAAAAATAAATATGAAAGGAACGAACACATCCAGGAGCTGTGTAGCCGCCGAGAATCAAAACAGTATTCACATGAAATATCAAATATATCATAAGTTTAGCTAGGGACTTTCCAACACTTTTCATTGATCGCCTTTTGTAATCAGCCATAATCATGGAATTTACTGTGTTGTCAGAAGTAAACCAATTTACTGATGAATGATTAGCATGCATAGTATATAAATTTGCTATGGTGTGCTGCAAAGTCAGATATACTATGATCAAAAGCCATGATCAACAATTTATTCACAAATATAAAATTAATGTGCAAAATCAAAACCCTGGAATTGAAATTGTGAACATGAAAGATTTAAATATAGACTTGAGGAACAAAAACTTAAAATACATATTGAATTATCGATATCAAAATTTCAAGCATACGTAACTTACATACATAATTAAGGGTTTTGCAAACATGAATTTAGAATGATTAACTGAAAGATGTATACTAAAAATTAGACATCATTATCATACCTGTAGAAACTTTTTGTGGTTCTAGTTTGTACAATTGAATCGTTTCACACTGGAGAAGATGAAAATCTCATTGTTAGAATTGATTGTTAAGCCATTGTTGATATAAATTGGGGTAAATTGATTTTGTCGGCTATGTACCCCCCTTGTTTGTCCCAAGGTCGGCAACTTACCCTCTAAAGTTCCAATGTCTGCATTCAAGTGGTAAAGTTTGTATCGATGTAGGTAAGATGGTAACTTGTGACCGGAACAATGGGTTAAATTGACGACGTGGACGATTACAAATGCGACACGTGGTCTGACACATTGCTGCTCAATGAGCAATTAAAAGCCCGAAACGGTAAAAGTTAATTTTTAAGAGATTCTAGCACATAATATAAGGTTAGATAGCATACATTGGAACTTTAGAGGGTAAGTTGCCGACCTTGGGACAAACAGAGGGGGTACATAGCCGACAAAATCAATTTACCCTATAAATTGCAAACCAATTCGAAGATGAAAAATCTTGACGTGCATATAAGTTGATAAACCAATCGCAAAGAAGAACCGGAAGACCTTTAAAGTAAAGTGAATGAAAATGAGAAAATAAAACCCTAAAACAGATGGAAGATTATGGTACGTAATATATCTAAATTTTAATTTAATTTTCATTAATTAAATTAAATTTGGTATATTATATACTAAGCGAGTAGTAAAGATGACTGCAGGATTTGCCACGTAGGCGAATGTTAATGAAGAAGTTGTTCTATAATTTGCCACATGGCAAGCTTTTTAATTATTTAATTAATAAAATTAGTTAATTATTATTAAATTATCATTAAAAATTAATAATAAGTATACGATTGTATAATCCTTATATGAATCTAATTAGTGGATAGAGAGAAGTCCTCAATAATATTTGAATAGAATCACAAAGCAAATACAACATGATGGCTATCCATTTATATGTTATTAAGATTAAGAAATATGATCGGTAATTATTATTTAATATAGGATATCCCAAAACAACAATAAACATCTTATCTAACTATTATATCTACTTCGTATACTCTCCCTAATTATTAAAAAAATTACCCTACTTTAAAAGTTTCTATCAAACTAGGAGTTTTGTTATATATATTTTTTTATTATATAAATAGTTTAGTTTTGGTCACTTATCAAAAACTTAACCATATATAATTATAAAATCTTATCTATGAATTAATCTGTAAGCATATATATTCAACATTGATTGATGATTGATTATCCGCATACAATTACACAATCATATTATGGAGAAGCTAGATTGAAGTCAATTGAAGGTATTTCATCCTAATAATTATGTATTTGCTTACATGGTTTTGTCTATTAAGCTATTGTTTTCATTGTTATGAATTTATATATTATACTGTCTTATTGCTATTAGTTACAATTATATGTATGATAAGAGATTATAAAATCTGTATTTTTATGCATATTTGTTGTATAATTGTTGTTAATGATATAAGTGTAGTAAGCAACCATTTTTTAATTACTATGTACGATGAATCATAAACGTACTTTTCTTTTGACATCTTAAGCATGCATTATCTTAGTTCAAAGGCGAATTAAGTGCTTGAACTTTCGAGTTGTATCGTTATTGCATTTAGAAATTCGATTGAGCATCAGTCATTTGAATGAGAGTATATATAGAATCTCCACTTTTGGGCTTATCGATGCCTTTATGGTTACATAGTGCTTGTGGATGTTTTAGAATGGTTTATAAGGGTTAATTGACCATTAGTCTCTAATTAAAATTACAATTGACACATTAAGAATTATATATTACAAATTGCCGTGCATCGCACGGGTCTACACCTAGTTTTTGGTATATTTAAGGAGGGACAATAATGACTTTTGAAGAATGTTAGTCTACTATTTAGGTAGTCATTTAGATTAGGGATTATCAATGGTTTAAATTAAAAGAGGTTAATTAATAGATGGTTAGGATTAGATTATAATGGGCTAAATTTATAATGACAACTTAATTAACACTTTGTTATAAATATTAAGAGAGATATTAAGAGAGATAGGAATCGTTTCCTAATTAAAATAGGACTCTACGTATTAGGAAATAATGTGTCTTTCTCCTCAAGAAGGCACCCCTATTAAGTATTAGGTTTGATTGTTTATCTGTTAGTTTACTTTTTGAATAATAAAAGAGTTAAAAGAGGAATTACCCACCGGGAATTCTTTTATTGGTTCTTTGCTATACGTTTGTGTGAGATGGCCATTTGATCATATCGATCCTTCATCATTTATGGTGTTAGAACTTCTAGGTACAAATGGCCGATTGGATTCCTCATGGACGTGGAAGAGATCATCGTTTTGTTAATCGTATATTCACCGAACGAGGCAACGATACAACCGACCATTGTGACCTACGTGATATAGAGATTGAACGCCTGCAACAACAAATACGAGAGCTCGAGATCCAACTGGACTCGTCGACAAAAGAGACGGAGTATGAACCGAGCGTCTGGGATGACGGTGAAGAAAAAGTCAATCTTTTTGACGGATTTTATCAAGGATTTCATGATGAGTTTCGAGTGGAGGAAACTGAATCTGAACTTTCGTTTGGGACGAAGGTGAGGAGGAAGAGGAGTATCCTTTGGCTGACCATCACGAAGTTCATTATGGTGATTTCTTTTTTCACATTAAAAGGACTAAGGAAGAGATTCCTACATTCATGGAAGAAAATATCAAGCCAATTTATGCACATATGGGGACGATGAGCCTTTTAGTGCCAAGATTGAGATCGACAATCATGGAAAGGTTCAGGTCATCGAATATGTTCCTAAAAGGGCTGATGTTGAGGGTTTCACCGATCATAGTTCACAGTTTGGCATTGAAGAAAAAAATATAGATAAACAAGCTCTTATGTATAGTCAACTATTATTGAAATCAGTCCTTTATGATAGTGGTAGAGAAGATGAACTCGACTCGAGGATGAGTCGTTATTAAGAAGGGGAGGATGATGCAGGGAAGCATCATAATAATGTTAAGTTTTGTCGCGTTAATTATGCCCCCGAATTCACTGTTTGGCGGAAGCAAGGTTTGGGGTGCTACTAATCAAATATCACAGCACAAAGATAAAGCAAACGACATCTATATGCAACTTTTGTAAATTAGTTACATTCCCATAGATATAATGTTTGAAAACTTAATGTTTTCGTATACAAAAATGTAGTTTCCTAGAGTCCACGCGTATAGCGGGAGATTCTATTACATAATCGAAATATACAAAAGGTAATGCTAAGAATCTCCGTTAATGCAGTTGTGTTGAAATCATGCGACTCTAGCTAAAGTCCTGGAGTAATCCTACTCCGTCCGGGTACCTGAGAAAACATGCTAAAAAGGTCAACACGAATGTTGGTGAATCTCACAGGTTTGTAAGTAATATCAGTTTTGAACACGAGATTTCATCAGTAGTGCCCGCAGGCATAAAATCAGTAATTGCAATCCAGCAATCGTAAAACTAGTATTTGCAATCCAGCAAATGTAAGTAAGTAAGTTATACCGTTTCCAAGAGGCTCATAATCGAAGCTTAACCCGTAAGTAATAAGTTTGCTCCCGTGACATGCTCGTAAATGAGCAAGCATCAGTAACGAATAATAGTCGCCCGTTTATACAGAACGGTTCGTGGTAGTGCTACTACCCCGGGCGGGGAGGGTCATTTCCCTAATGGATCCATTACCTAGTGTTCGCGCTTAAGTCCATAACTAACGATATATGATGGAGAGACTTCAGTAAAAGTAAGTAACTCATGCAATCCCGTATAGTAAAATGTATAAGTCGTACTTGTGTTCAAGAAAAGTAAGCAATGTATCTCACCCCGTATGTAAAACAGTAAAAGTGGAGTTGTAAGACTCACCTGAGACTTGTAGTAAATCAGTAGCAATTAGCATGTAGTAAGTAAAGCAAGTAGGTTCTCCGAACCCGAAACCTTCAAATGCCTAAACATATGAGGTTATGTAAGTATGTGTCTCGCGAGACGTTTCGTTTAGTTGTACACAACTAGTATATCCAATGTTTGTCCGTATGTCTGTAATTGTTTGTTTGTTGGAAAACATGTTTGGCCCGTTGGTGACAGTTTGTATCAAAAATTCTAAAATGTTGATTTTTTGCTACAGTAACTGTGCTACAGTGAATTGCTACAGTAAAATTTGACTTTGCTATAGTGAAAATCCTTCAAAATTTCCAAGTTTTCTGTTTTCTGCGACATAATTTGCGACACAAGGATTTGTATGCGACACAAGGGTTGTGTCGCATAGGGATGCGACACAAGAGCTCTGCGACACAGTGGTTGTGTCGCAAAAGCTTGCGATGCTGATTCAACAGCGACATAAGAAGTTTTTGGTAGTTTGGTAATGAAGTCCATGGTAATTTGCTCCCATTTCCATTGAGGAATTTTAGGTTGTTGGAGCAATCCCGAGGGTCTTTGGTGTTCGGCCTTGACTTTGGAACAGGTTAGGCATTTACTGACGTACATAGCGATGTCAGCTTTCATGTTAGGCCACCAATACAACCCTTTGATGTCGTGATACATCTTGTCAGATCCAGGATGTATAGAGTATCGAGATTTGTGAGCTTCATCCATCACCAATTCTCGCAAGTTTCCGAATTTGGGTAACCACACCCGGTTAGAGAAGTATCGAGTCCCATCGGGTTTGATTTCAAATTGTTTATCCAAGCCTCGTAAGGCTTCATTTTTCAGGTTTTCATCGCTGAGTGCTTCGAGCTGAGTGGTAAGGATTTGAGCAGGGAGTTCGTTACGAATTGTCATAGAAAGTGCTCGGACTTGAAGGGGTTTCACTCGTTCTTTTCGGCTTAAGGCATCGGCAACTACGTTAGCCTTGCCCGGATGGTATTTGATCTCGCAGTCGTAGTCACTAAGTAACTCAACCCAACGACGTTGCCTCATGTTTAGATCCTTCTGATCGAATATGTGTTGGAGACTTTTGTGATCGGTAAAGATAGTGCTTTTCGTACCGTAGAGATAATGTCTCTAGATTTTCAATGCGAAGACCACGAAACCTAACTCGAGGTCGTGGGTCGTATAGTTTTTCTCGTGGATTTTTAGTTGTCGTGAGGCATAGGCAATGACCTTTTCCCGTTGCATTAACACGCAACCAAGTCCTTGGTGTGAGGCGTCGCAATAAACTACGAAGTCATCGGTGCCCTCGGGTAAAGACAAGATTGGTGCACTGCAAAGTTTGTGCTTCAATAGCTGGAAAGCTGACTCTTGTTTATCAGTCCAATCGAACTTCTTATCTTTCTGAGTCAATGTTGTTAAGGGAACAACTATTCTTGAAAAGTTTTCAATGAATCGGCGGTAATAACCAGCAAGACCTAAGAATTGTCTCACTTCGGTTGGAGTGGTCGGTGACTCCCAGCCCTTGATTGCTTCAACCTTGGCGGGATCAACATGAATTCCCTGACTGTCAATCACGTGTCCAAGGAATTGAACGGTTCGAATCCAGAACTCACACTTAGAGAATTTGGCATATAACTCTTCGTGTCTAAGGAGTCCTAGAATGGTTTTCAGATGTTGAGCATGTTCCTGTTCATTGCGAGAGTAAATCAGAATATCATCGATGAACACAATGATGAATTTGTCAAGATATGGTTTGCACACCCGATTCATAAGGTCCATGAATACGGCCGGCGCGTTGGTTAAACCGAATGGCATCACTTGGAATTCGTAATGCCCGTAACGAGTTCGGAAAGCTGTCTTTGGGATATCATTGTCGCGGACTCGGAGTTGATGATAACCTGACCGTAGATCAATCTTTGAGTAAACACTCGATCCCTGGAGCTGGTCAAATAGGTCATCGATTCTAGGAAGCGGGTACCGATTCTTTATGGTTAGCTTATTCAGCTCTCGGTAGTCGATACACATGCGGAAAGATTCATCTTTCTTTTTCACGAATAAGACCGGAGCTCCCCAAGGCGAGGAACTTGGTCGAATAAATCCTCTGTCCAGGAGTTCCTGTAGTTGGTTAGACAACTCCTGCATTTCGGATGGTGCTAGACAGTATGGGGCTCGTGCCACGGGTGCAGCTCTCGGCACGAGTTCGATTTGGAATTCGATTTGTCTAGGTGGAGGAAGTCCAGGCAAATCCTCAGGAAAGACTTCCGGGAAATCTCGCACGATTGGAACATCCTCAAGTCGCTTCTCCTCCGACTTCTTCTCCGTTACATGTGCGAGGATGGCTTGATACCCTTTTCACAGATATTTTCTAGTTTTCAGGCATGATACAATATTCAGATTCCGTCTGCCGGTCTCCCCTTGTAGGACTAAGGTTCCACCGGAGACAAGAGGTATGCGAACGAGTTTGTCATAACAGATGATTTCAGCTCGGTGCTCGGATTACCAATCCATACCGACAATAATATCGAAGCTGCCGATCTCGACAGGGATTAAATCAATGGAAAATGTTTTGTTCGTAAGGTTAAGTGTACAGTTGTGTATGATGCTATCAGTCTCAATCAGTTTGCCGTTAGCTAGTTCTACAATGTATTTAGCATCTAAGGCAGTGGGAGTAATATCAAGTAAAGGGCTAAATTTCTCAGAAATGAAGCTTCTATCGGCACCAGTATCAAATAATACAGAAGCGGTAAGGTCGTTGAGAAGGAACGTACCCGTCACGACATTCGGGTCTTGTCTGGCTTCCCCAGCCTTGATAACGAATGCTCTGCCACGAGCGGGGTTGTTGTTGTTTTTCAGCTTGGGGCAGTTGTTCTTGAAATGCCCTGAATTTCCGCACCCAAAGCAGGCCTTTGGTGCATTAGTGTTGGGAGTAGGAACATTGGCCCGGCAATCCTTGGCTAAATGCCCGAACCGTTTGCAGTTGGAGCAAGGGCAAGAACCGTCATGATGGCGGTTGCATTTGGAACAATAGGGTTTGTTCCCGCTGTACCCTTTCTTCTCTGAAGTCCCCGATGAATAAGCCTTAACAGACTCAGGCTTTTTGTTGGAGGTTTGGTTGGATGAGTTGAGGTTCCCTTCCCACTTACGTTTGTTGTTTGCAGATGGGGTTGAAGTTGTGCCACGGCGGACAGAATTTGCCGTTAGTTCATGGGCCATACGAATGGCGCTCTGAATAGTACCCGGTTTGGATGAAGTCACCAGGTCTTGGAGTCTCTCGGGAAGTCCATCAACGTATTTCTCGATCCTCTTGTACTCAGGATCGACCATGGTTGGGCACATAAGTGCCAGTTGGTGGAAACGGTTGGTGTAACCGGTGATGTCATCACCCTGCATTTTGTGGTTCCAGAATTCCAATTCCAGCTGTTTCAATTCATCCCTGGGGCCGTACTCGCCCCTCAACATCTCCTTCAACTCCTCCCACGGGAGTTTGTAAGCATTAGCAACACCCACAGTCTGGGCATAGGTATTCCACCAGGTGAGTGCGGTGTCAGTAAAAGTACTAACGGAGAACTTAACCTTGTCTCCCTCCGTATAGTTGCAGATAAGAAATACAGATTCGACTTTCTCGATCCAGCGTACTAGACCGATAGCTCCCTCAGTACCTGCAAAGTTCAGAGGTTTGCAGTTCTGGAAGTCTTTGTAAGAATAGGGTTTGGGTTGTGGTCCATTGTTAGCTGTATCTTCGCTACCAGGAGTTGAGGTCCGGGTAGCTAGGGCTTGGGCCACACTACGGGCAATCAGACCCGCAATTTCGGCTTTACTAAGGGTGATCTCTCGACGAGGAGGCATGATGCTAAATAAGAAAAGAACAAGGAAAGAGGAATAAGATATTTGCATGAAATTATGATATGTCATAAGTGTAAATGATGAGATACACGATAACAGTACGAAGTGACAATCACATTTCATTTAGATAAACAAGTTGGATACAAGGTACAGGTTTTCCAAAAGATTACAAAGTAATAGTAGTACAAAAGTACCGGGAATTATTACATCCGGTCGAATTACATAAGTCCTACTTTGGCAGATAATTGGTTACAAGGTGAAGACTACCCTAGTCTTGACGTAAGTTAACTTGCTCCATTAGCACAACAAGGCGATCCACCGTGTCTGCAAGTCGACTGACTTGCCCGGCGTTGTCTTCAACCAAGGCCAGTCGTTGTACCAATGCTCGAGAGTACTCCTCAGTCTCCTGTGAATGCTGTTCACATTCCTCCAGTCGGTTTCTTATGAGTTCATCCGCACCTAATTCAGCGGTCATCGAATCCTGAATTATGCTTACAGAGAGGTTGGTATCTTCTTGTTCTCGCTGGAGTTGGGATATGTGATCCAGTGCTTGGCGGAGCAGCCGTTCGAGATTCTCGAGCCTTTGCTCCTGAAGATGGAGTCGGGCAGCCAGCACTGGTACCGTGTGGTGTTTCGAGTTCCGAGAGTTATGAACAGGATAGGGGCTGATTCGAGGTGACCTAGTGGTCCTCCTACTACTCGTGGGTTTCGAGATCCTTGTGGACGAGAGCGTGACGAATTGGGTGGTGTGTTTGCCATTCCTGTGGCAGAGTGTAAGTAAGACGAGGCTAATATATAGGTAAGTACATAATATCCAGCCTAGTGTCTAGCACGTATCAAGTATTGGTCTGGTTCTCTCGTGGTCAGAGTCAACTAACGTATCCCCGTTCAACATAATCGTTTCAGACCTTACATCATCTTTCCTTAATTGTACATAGTTGATCAGGCTATGTTAAATTAAAGTCGTATGCTGTAATTCCTGAACCAGTTATGCCTAGTAAGGAAATACTGCCTAACGGTCATAGTCTAGGCCCACTAAATGCAACCTAGTTCACTATAACCTTAGGATCTGATACCAATCTGTAACACCCCCGAATTCACTGTTTGGCGGAAGCAAGGTTTGGGGTGCTACTAATCAAATATCACAGCACAAAGATAAAGCAAACGACATCTATATGCAACGTTTGTAAATTAGTTACATTCCATAGATATAATGTTTGAAAACTTAATGTTTTCGTATACAAAAATGTAGTTTCCTAGAGTCCACGCGTATAGCGGGAGATTCTATTACATAATCGAAATATACAAAAGGTAATGCTAAGAATCTCCGTTAATGCAGTTGTGTTGAAATCATGCGACTCTAGCTAAAGTCCTGGAGTAATCCTACTCCGTCCGGGTACCTGAGAAAACATGCTAAAAAGGTCAACACGAATGTTGGTGAATCTCACAGGTTTGTAAGTAATATCAGTTTTGAACACGAGATTTCATCAGTAGTGTCCGCAGGCGTAAAATCAGTAATTGCAATCCAGCAATCGTAAAACTAGTATTTGCAATCCAGCAAATGTAAGTAAGTAAGTTATACCGTTGCCATGAGGCTCATAATCGAAGCTTAACCCGTAAGTAATAAGTTTGCTCCCGTGACATGCTCGTAAATGAGCAAGCATCAGTAACGAATCATAGTCGACCGTTTAAACAGAACGGTTCGTGGTAGCGCTACTACCCCGGGCGGGGAGGGTCATTTCCCTAATGGATCCATTAACTAGTGTTCGCGCTTAAGTCCATAACTAACGATATATGATGGAGAGACTTCAGTAAAAGTAAGTAACTCATGCAATCCCGTATAGTAAAATGTATAAGTCGTACTTGTGTTCAAGAAAAGTAAGCAATGTATCTCACCCCGTATGTAAAACAGTAAAAGTGGGGCTGTAAGACTCACCTGAGACTTGTAGTAAATCAGTAGCAATTAGCAAGTAGTAAGTAAAGCAAGTAGGTTCTCCGAACCCGAAACCTTCAAATGCCTAAACATATGAGGTTATGTAAGTATGTGTCTCGCGAGACGTTTCGTTTAGTTGTACACAACTAGTATATCTAATTTTTGTCCGTATGTCTGTAATTGTTTGTTTGTTGGAAAACATATTTGGCCCGTTGGTGACGGTTTGTATCAAAAATTCTAAAATGTTGATTTTTGCTACAGTAACTGTGCTACAGTGAATTGCTACAGTAAAATTTGACTTTGCTATAGTGAAAATCCTTCAAAATTTCCAAGTTTTCTGTTTTCTGCGACATAATTTGCCACACAAGGATTTGTATGCGACACAAGGGTTGTGTCGCATAGGGATGCGACACAAGAGCTCTGCGACACAGTGGTTGTGTCGCAAAAGCTTGCGATGCTGATTCAACAGCGACATAAGGGTTGTGTCGTATAAGGTTTACGACACAAGGGTACGACACAATGTACGACATAAGCTACGACACAAAATACGACACAATATGGTTTATGCGACACAACATGCGACACAAGCGTTGTGTCGCAAAGATGAACACCAACCCAGAAACTGACGCGATTTTACGATCCAAAACCCAAATCTAACGTATTTTTAGGCTGTAAAATCATGTTTTCTTCATACATATGGACAATACTAAGTTGTGTAAACATTATAACACCGAAATAATACAACAAAATGAGTAAATCTAAGATTTTAGAAAAATCCTTACAATTGCAAATCGAGAGAGATGGAGTCCGAAAATGATGATGGTGCGTTTGTTAAACTTGTTCCCCTTGTAATGGTGATTCCGAAAATGTAATTGTTGTGGTCGGATTTGTAGTTACGAAATTTGGTGATAATTTTGGTTAGGGAGAGTTTTGGTGGTGTGTGTGTTTGTTTTTGTGAAGAAGAAGAATAGAGAGAGGGGAAAGAGGTGGTGGTGATGGCTGTCCCAAAAGGAGTGGGAGGGGAAAACACTCCTCAAAACCCAGTATTTACTCCGTGTCCTGATTGATAAATCTTTCTTTTTTAGTATTTGACTAAATGGTTACGTTTTAAGATGTTATCGAAGTATTTAATAAAAGACTTTGTAAATATTTATTAAACTATTTGTTGAGACGTTTTATGAATTTGATTCGCGTTTGATATGTTTTTGTTGAATTATTTAAAATGTCGTCGCGATAATATAAATAATGTTCGTTCAATTGTGTATTTTATATAACAAAAATACGTTCTCATTATTTAAGTAAATTTCTGTCACCAACGTCCAAGTAAACTGTGTCGGACTCCGTCCGGTTAATTCGTACAATTTAACCAAATCGCGTGCGTACATATATACAAACCACCTTATATATACAAATAGAGTCTGCAATTAGTCCTATTACATACCAATTACAACTAGTTACAAATAATTAGGCATTAATTAATTATCCTAATTAGGCAGGTGTTACACATTATATAGTTAATAACAAACATACTCAAACTAACACATTCCGAAAATCATGCTCAAATTCAAAATACCCAAATCTCATCATTAAACCCTAGCTTTAAAATGCGCAACCTTTGTAGAAGAGAGTGCGAATAACAAGAATATGCAAAAATACGGGTGAAGTAGTGGCCGGAATGGGGTGGTCGAAGTGATGGTGCGCCGGTAGCAAGTGGTGGTGGTATTTTTGTGGAGTAAAAAATGAAAAATGGGGCTGCCGTCGACTTTGTGCAGGTATTTTGACCCATCCGGTGGATGGATAATCCATCCGGCGGATGGATAATCCATCCGGCGGTTGGATTGAAGCCCAAGTCAACTTTTAAATTAAGCCCAGTCAACTCGGCCCTTTGGCCCAAATCAATCCATCCGGCGGTTGGAATTGAAAACAGTAATCCTTTCAGCTCTTTTCAAATTAATTTACTACCACTTTCGCACTTTCGCCACGAACTAAATTCAACTTAAAAACATTCCTGGAGACGTGATAATGAGTTCTTGGCTCTTAATTCCAAACTATACATATAAACAATAAAAATTCAAAATTTCAAATCAAACCACACAATAAAACTTCACATTCACACACTAATAAATGGTTCAACATTCAAATCACGCAATAAATAAACAAAATCCAAGATAAACAAGAATGTCAGAAATCCAACGAAATAAAAGTTATAGAAAAATGAGAATTAGTGCATGGGGTAAAGGGCAAGGAAGCGCTCCGTGATTTTTGCAATAACATCAAACACGCCATTACCAAAGCAGGGGAAATTAGCCAAATGCTTGCTAACAACAGGCCGAAGATAAACCAAACTCCAGCCGATTTCCCTTACTATCTTATTTACTGCACCATCAACTGCCCAAACCACTTTATCCTCTACCAATGTAACCTCACAATCAGGATTGTTTTCCTCTAGCTCACTCATGAACTCCAAACATGCCTCTACAATCCCATGGTGCTTTTCTACCCGCGGATCCTTCCTTAAATCTCTCACCCTTCTCTCAATCTTTTGGATGACTACCTGCTGTACATTGCTAAACTCTAATCCCGAATTCTTGAATATATCAACAAACTTGGTGTAGATTTCTACCATTCCATAGTGAAAATGCTCTCTCGGGGTTAGTACCTTCCCTACATCAACTAAAGCATCCAAATTTACTACCAGATAAGTAGCCAAATCAATCTCGCTATGCGGGTGAATGAAATCAGGGTGGTGTCTTCCTCCTTCTTCCTTAGCTAAACGATCCAACTGCGTCACCATCTTCTGAAGGTAGTAGTTCATGGTGTTAGTAACCATGACTCTATAAGGTGTCGGGTCCCTAAGATGGTCGTCCAACTGCAATAATCTAACCAACTCTCTCAAACCAGTCATAAACTCCTTGTCTGCTTTAGAACTAGGATGGCCGGTAACTACATACACTGCTCTAACCATACGATGAAGACAAGCTGCCTGATTAGCCGAGTATGGAAAAGAAGATTGTCTAAGAATCTCATAAATCTCAGTATACCGCATTTTCTGCTGAAAGAAAAATGCCTTCTCCTCTTCAATCCTCAAATCCAGTGATTCCTCTAAAGCAGCAATTGCATCATAGAACTGCCGGTCAAACCCATACTTAATTTCTAATTCTGACGCCTCTAAAACATCCTGAATCAAAACCAATTGGTTATCAGTGAAGTCAACTGTAGATCTCCTTAGCAATTCAGCAGTAAAAGGAATATCCCTTCTAAACTCTTCAATAGCATGTAACAGCCCCTGACAAGATGATGTGACTGGAACAGGCTTACGGCCTAAATAAGTGGTAGACGGCATTGTTTCGGTGGAACCGGAACTAGCAGAACTCCTATCTTTGACCATGTTGTTATCGTTAGCATCACTCTCAAAACTTCTAGCCATTGGATTACAACCTGAATAAAAACTAAATCTGGAATACAAAACAAGCTAACGAAAAACAAGTTAGTTTAACAAATCATAAGAAAAATTAACTAAACACAAGTTTTTTTTTTTACAAACAGAAATCCAACTGGTGGATGGAAATTCCATCCGCCGGTTGAAACTAGCTCCCCGTTAGTCTAAACAATCCAACCGGCGTATGAAAATTCTATCCGGCGGTTGGATGAAAAAGACAGAATACTTAAAAACTTGTTTTTAGACCAACTTAAGAGTAATACGTTCAACCTAATCAACAAACAACTTAATTCAAAACTTTAGTTAATCTACGTAAACAATCTAATAGAGAAAAACTAATAAAATTTAAACAAAAACTTAAAACAATTAAAAATTCCTATTTAAATAAATAAAACGCAACCGTTCCCCGGCAGCGGCGCTAAGAACTTGATGCGTGTGAAAGCGTCTCGTTTTATAATTTATAAATGGAAATACCTAATTAATACTATCACACAACCAGGCAAGAATACCCGATCAAATGTTAGTATATTGGTAAGTCCGAGTTGAACACAAGGAACGGTGGTTTATTTATATAAATAGAAAATAATAATTAATTAAGAAAACTGTAACACCTGTCAAATTAGGACTATTAATTAATGCCTAATCCTTGGTAATACATGTAATTAGTTCTGTGTTAGGCTAATTAATGTATCGAAATATATATTGATGAATATATACAATTATGTGATTTGATTAAATCATACAAGTTTCAAATCGAATGTAATTCGGTTCAATTAAATACGGACGTTGGTGAACAATTTTATTAAATAATAAAACATTATTTAATAACGTTATTATCTCCAAAATATTATTTTTATAATATTTCAATACAAACTAGTATCGCACAAATAAAATTTACGCAATTAAAATGTAAACGCGCAAACAAAACAAAATAAATTAAAGTTATGATTTATAACCCAAGTATTAAGTATTTGGATAAAATACTTCAACATAATTATCGAGTAATTATTCGCATTTTAAAACGTATAAATAAATGTTTTAAATAATTATTTAAACGTTTAAACGATCGAGAAAACGAACACCGCACAGAGCGCGAATACACGGGAACAAAAATGGAGCCAACCACAGTTGGGTGGGGCCCAAGTGGGCCGGCCCCCTTACCACATCACCACCATCATCTTTTCTTTTCATTTCATTATCATCATCACTCTCTTTCTTCTCTCTTCTCTCTCAAACAAACCAAAACCACAATCACATAAAACCATCAAATAACACCACTAAACACACTCGGATCGTCCCGTCCATTTGGAAGAAAAGATTCACCGCGTCACGATCTACAATTCTACCTTTTCGGAATTTTGATTCGCCACTTTGTAAGTTTCCGACAAATCCCGCAATTCTTCGATTTTAAGTATTTTTGACTTGTGGTTGTTTAGATAAACTTGAAATGTCCATCTAAGGGTTGGGTAAAAGAATCGGACCGAACGGAAACCGAAAAACATGTTTGCGACACAAATTCCGGCCATCGGACCGTAATGTCGCTTTTGGCTTGGCCCAATTGCGACATCAGCTATAATGTCGCAAAACCTCTCACGATGTCGCATGGTGCGACATCAGCCTCAATGTCGCATTTAGTTGCTAAAGTCGCACATAGCGACACCAACCTCTACGTCGTAAGAACCAACAACGTCGCACATAGCGACATAACACGTCATGTCGCATTAAATTGCGAACGTCGTACTTAGCGACGCCATGATCAACGTCGCAGTCACGGCCTGCGATACTACACCTAATGTCGCATGAACCAGAACCTTGAAAACTCAGATTTTACTAAGTGTCGAGACCTGAAATTTATCACTTTTCCATCTAAGTGTCGAACAATTACTACAACAAAACCTTATACAATACAACGAAACATGTAATAATACTTTAAGATTACTATTACAAACCGTCACCAACGGGCCGTACATGTTTTCAAAACGCAAACAAACAAACAATCAAACCAAATGTAATTTGGACATCATTAGTTGTATGAACAACTAACATAGGGGATCTTTCGAGATACCTACACGTATTAACCATCACGTGTCGCGGACACCCTCAGGTTACAAGTCTTCGGACACTATCACTCGGCTAATCAACTCAAGTTTATTAAGTTAAACTCTTTAGACTCAGGTGAGTCTCATAGCCCCTCTTTTTACTGCTTTTCACTCAGGGGTGTGATACATTGCTTGTTTTTAACATGTGAACGCAAGTACAACTTTTACATATACTACATGAGCTATACACAACTAATCATTTCAAAGTCCTCCGTCAGCATAGTTTGGTAATACGTTTGTAGCGTGAATATTAGTATATGGTACCATATAGGATTGACCCTCCTCGTCCGGGTTAGCAAGCACTAACTGGGTAAACGGATATACTAATATTTGGGAAGACGAGTGTTGATTAGGCACTCGTGGAGGCAAAAACGCTCAGGTGAATCCTGACCCTCGAGTTAAGCTCAGACTATGCACTCATGGCTGTATACATATACATTTTCATTTGCTGGATGCAAATCAGTACTTAAATCTTGCGGTTCATACAATATTATTTGATACTCAAACCTGTGAGCTCACCAGCTTTAGCTGACCCATTTTAGGATGTATCGCAGGTACTAAGCAGTAGATTGGACTGCCCTCAGGATTACTATAGCTCGAGTCAGCATGCAGATATTAGAGATTTTCTTGCATTAGTATATTTTGTACAAGTACTCATGTACTGAAATCTCTCATTTAGTCGAACACGAGCTATGTAATAGTTGTAAATGTTGTAAACATTTTATCAGTTATATATTTTGTTAAAATGACGCATATAGAGTCGTTTACTATATATCTTTGTGCTTTGATTATTGATTAGTAACACCCAAAGTATGCTTTCGCTAAACAGTAAATTTGGGGGTGTTACAAAAACAGTAAATAAGGGGGGACGTTTTAGTTCCGTGCGAACGTTTAAATATTGAAATGATAATCAATTAAAATACTTAAATTAAAATAACAAATAGGAAACACTAGGAAGGAACAAGTAATTATATAATAACTCCACTCAGATTCATATTTCCCGATTCATTGCACGTTAATTGTCTTGTAACACCCCGAATTTTAGGAAATTATTTTCGTACGCGGATATATTTTTATTACGAAATATTATTATGTAAATAATAAGATACAAAAGAAAACATAAACGGTTTTATCAGTTCCAGACTATAGGAAATAAAAGGGATTAAGATAAATAGGGATATATAAGTGGGTTATGTCTGGAGACTTTCTTTTTGATTCTAAAACATTCCTGAGATATCACAGAAGCTTCAGAAAATTCGCAGAAACCAAATCCTCTCACTAAATCTTCAATCTTAACTTCTATTAAAGAGATTAGTGTCTAAAATCATCATCTCTTTCATTCTCCTAATCCATTGTAAGTGATTTCTCTATTGTTTTAACCTAGTTTTTGGGGTTTTCATGGGTTTAGTAAAAGTGATGATTTTAATAAGAAATTAGGGTTACAAATTGATGAAGCTAGTGTTTATTAGTGTTAATAAGTTTGTTAGTGATTATATAACAACTTAAAAGTGATGAAATCACTAGTTATGTTCTTGATTAAATTCTAGGGTTTGGTTAAATTTTGATAAATTGGTGTAATTCAATAAATAGTGTAACTAGTGAGATTAAAAGAATGTTATTATGATGTATTATTAAGAAATACAAGTAATTATATAAATGTTTTAATTATGATTATGATTATGATAATAGAGCTAGTGATTATGTTAGTTGATTAAAGATGTAATTGAGTATGAATATGATGATAGAAGAAGATTTAAGTGTTGATAAGTTGATAATAGAAGTGATTATAAATACAAAAAGGTAACTTCAGTTAATTAGTGATGGGTTAGTTAAAATGAATAATGAATAATCCTAGTGGGGGAGGATTAGTGTTAATAGATGTTTGATTACGATGATTGGTAGTGTTAAAGTGTGTTGTTTGTTGTTATGAATCATTGATAGGTGTTCAAGACATGGAGATCGTGCGTTGACTAATTGTTGGTAAATCATCGATTTAAAAGCTAAGGTGAGTATATTGGGGCTAATCGAGTAATGGTTGTATGTGTTTCCGGATTGCTTCCAAGCAAGAGGATCATACAACCATGTAGATGTTATTGTAATTATGTGTTTTAATTGGTTAATTGTGAATGCGAAAGGTTATTTGTTTCTTATACAGGTTTCAATAGTCTTGTTTCATATATTTGTATCATGACTTGTTTCTACATGTGGATTATATGATGATGATGATATGATGGAGAATATGAATGATTGTATGTGTTTCCGGATTGCTTCCGAGCAAGAGGATCATACAATCCAGTGTTGACTAGAGAGCTAACTGCGGTTAGCATAGTGTTTACGAATACGTGCTTGCACGTTATGTTGATTAGCTAGCGTTGCTAGCATAGCCTTGTTACTTACGAAACCTTGTTTCTTATGAAGCCTTGTTTCTTACGAAGCCTTGTTTCTTATGTGGTGTAATGATGGTTTTGAGTCAGATATATGTTGTTGATAATATGATTAAAGTGTTTGTTATATGTTGTGTGAAGGCTTAATTAGTACTTATATGCTCACTAAGTGGTGGTTGCTTACCCTATTCATGTTACATGTTTTTAGGTAAACCGGATCAAAGATAAAGGGAAGGGATTAAGAAGGTTTAGCGTGGATGGCTTGCTAGTAGTGAGTGCAAGTCTCTCTTCTTTAATTATCGTTTTGAATATGACTTGTGTAAATCGCCCATGGGTCAAAGTTTAGAAGTCAAACATAAAACGTGTCTTTGGGAGTATGGTTTGTTGACTTTGAAAGTCAACCGTAATATGTAGTTGGATATATACGTCTTTGGAATTGTGTTGGAAGTATATATGTACAAGAGTAGTGTTTTTATGTTTAAATATGTAGAAAATGTTAAAGTGTCGACGTCTTGAGTGGTTGGTCAATTGAAGGTCAAAGTGTGGTCAACTATGTTGAAATAGTCAAACATGATTAGTATTAGATGATGATTTGGTCAGATTTTGATTATTTAGTGAAACGGGTCAAAAGGGTTGATATCGCGTAAAAAGTCATGTTTTTACTACCGATATCTCTCTCATTCTGGAACGATTCTTGGCATTTTAATTCAAATATAGCACAAATCAGTAACATTATGCCAAGATGGCCAAAACGAGGTTGCACGATAAAAATCAAGTAAAACGGATGTGAAACGAAGATTCCACACACGTTTGAAGATTCAAAGCATAAAAATGAGGTTTCAAGACCAAAGTGCCCTTCACCAACATCCATTATTTCCAAGATGTTCGTTTTCAAAATTCGGATCCAACAGAAGAAGAATCAACTGAAACGGGTAAAAAATGAAGATTCCGCGCCCGCCGGAAGATCCAAATGATCCGTACGCTATATCTGGAGCTAGGGACCTCAACTAAGGGCATATCCTATGTCAAAATCTTCGTTTTTGAAATACGAATCCAACAAAAAAAGAATCAACTCAAACGGACGTATAACGAAAAAAACACGCACGAATCGAGAAACGAAGCAAAAGATCGCGCAACGGGGCGGTGGTGGGCCCACTGCCGCCGGCCACCAGCCCACCGCCGCCGGCTGGCCTCCCACCGCCGCCGGCCACCAGTGTCCTGCCCCGGTTTCCGTTTTTGGTAACTTTTGGTACCTGGTGCGCCTACTTTTCGTGTTGTACGGTACCCGGTGCGCCTACTTTTCGTGTTGTATACACCATTTTTGGCAAGCTTTCTAACATGCACCTCATGGTGCTAATGTGAGCCAAAGCTCACCTATAAATAGGAGGCTTTAGGCTTCATTTCAAAATGTCTCATATGCACTAGCCATATCACTTTCTTACTTTCTCATTCTACTTTCTTACTTTAAATTTAGCATTAGATTAGTTTAGCACTTTGTTTAGAGTAGAAAGAAAGCTAGGAACGTGTTGTAATCTTTGGTGTACGCTTGGAGTTACGCTCATTAATTCAAGTTTATTCCTTCTCGCATATTAATCTCGGTTATCTCTATCCTTATCTATCTTAATTAAACATGTTTGCTTTAATTATGTTTGCGATCGTTATTGCCATGATTAGCGAGTAGATTACTATTGTATTTGTTGTGATGTAGTTAGTATATAATTGTGGGATGACTTTGAATACGTCGTGAGATAATATGACGGCCCCTATTCGACTGATAACTCTGTATAGTATTGGAAATGCTTTTGAGCATAGTACAAATATATGGAAGCCAGTAACGACCGAAGGTAGTTGTATTATTGATCGACGTTATAAAATTGGAAACTTTGTGAACGGACTTATCTTGTGATTTTAAACCTAAAACTGTAAGTCCCTAGTTCTAGGATCGATAACTTCGTTATCTGTATTATTAAGGTGCGAAATCCCTCAATACGGTGTTATCTTACTAATAACGAGTAAGTTCGTAATTGCGTATACTAATACTTAGCTTTAAACGATAATTCGTCAAAGCCTAGCCGTTAGGTTTGTTTTCTCTCGGTTTATCGAATTCGCAGATCGGTATATTGAATGCCAAAAGTTATGTTTTTCACGAATGAAAAACATTATATAGTCTGGTCTCGGCTCGCATGGGCCGGCGAGTCCAGCCCAACTCGCAGCCCAAGTCCATTAACTCGGCTCGCCAGACACTTCTTGCAGATCCAGTTCTCATCTCGCCTCGTTAGGCTTGCGACCTGAGAACTCAACTCGCAGCAAACGTATTTATTTCGTATTTAATTATTCGTCTAACTTAACACAATAATATGTTTAACGAATATTACTAACAAAACAAATTATTTATTTACAATCTAAACCAATGTACAAACGTAATAATAATTACACCAATCCTATTTCAAGCTAGATCTGTTGTCACAATCTATGTCTCAACAGACTCCCCCTTGACAATAGCTCTAGCGTCTTTATCTTCACGCTGTCTTTGGTCTTTATTTGTAAATCTTACTACCTGCGTAAATCTTCATCTTGATACAAGTTTTAACCATCAACTGATAATCTCTTGCTAAACCAGCCCATTCAATAGTCGTCAAAATCCTGTTCTCGTTTAACTTTAACAGATCTTTTCTCGACATATTCATTAGGTGTCGATGATCATAAACTCTGAAGATTTCTCTTTCACCACCTTTAACCTCATCATCAGCTTCAACGATAACAGCTTCTCCAGTTCCTGAATCCACGTGCCAACTCTTCATATTTCCCAGAATATCCTGTGGCATTGTCTTCAGTGGAATCTGCTGTATGCATCTAACAGCTGGATATATCTTTTTCCTTCTTCTTCTTCCAGTTCTTTGACTTTTCTCTTGTAGTTTCACAGTCTTTCCTTTTCTTGGCTTAATCTGAACAAACTTATTTGTACCAACTTCAGTTCTAATAATTCGTTCAACACGTTTAGCATAATCATCATTACTTGGATTATTTATCTCCAATCTAGCCAAGTCACGTATCTCATAACGTGGTAAGGAACTAAATACTGCAAGCTTTCGCT
This sequence comes from Helichrysum umbraculigerum, assembly GCA_949592205.1. Lineage (NCBI taxonomy): Eukaryota > Viridiplantae > Streptophyta > Magnoliopsida > Asterales > Asteraceae > Helichrysum > Helichrysum umbraculigerum. The sequence continues at coordinate 15,994,300 of CATIUR010000007.1, read as the reverse complement.
CAAAATATTGAACTCCATCAAACCTTTTAATAGCAAAAAGCTTCAGCTCAGAGTCAAAGTACCATCCAACTATCCCTTTACGAGGAACACGTTTTCCCGTAATATCTACTTCTGAAACTCCAATCTTCTTCTTCTGTTTTGGAAGTTTCCTAAGAAAAACAGCAGGATTCTTGGTAGGAATCAAAGTTTCATCATTTTCAGAATCGGTTGAGTCATCGATTTCTTCATCTACATCGACAACCATTGGACCTTGTTCATTTTCAATAATAACTTCTGTCCTAGATGGGCTCACATGGTGTTCATCAATATTTGCATCTGGATCTACACCAATGTCTTGCAAAATCTCAGGTACAACAGTCCAATCAGTAGGTGGTATAAATTCTCCATCCTCAAGATCAAAATCAATGTCTTCATCTATCTCATCAAAAATATCATCTTCCGAATCAGATAGATCAAGCATTTCCAATCCTAAGAGAAAACCACAAATACAAATCAATAATAATAATTAAAACTCTCTTATCGATTTCCCTGAATCAACCTAAGAATTTCTTTATAAATTCTTTTGTATATTTTAACGCAATTTACAAATAACTTATAAAATCTTTTATTGATTACCCTGAATCAATCCAAAATCTCTTTAGTCTTATTAACCTACTTAACAAATAATAATTAATTTTAAATTCTAATGCATTGTGAATAATCACCAAACATTTAAATTTACTATTAATTACCTTATATAATTTCCAAGTGTTAATTGATCTCATTCATTATCAATTTAACCTTTAAATTATATAACATTTGTCTAGTTAATACTAATACATTTTTAACTTGTCAGTATGCAAACTCTCAAGTCTAAAATGCATATGTTATTATAAAATTTTGACCGCCGATATTAATCGGAACACGCCGCTCGACTACTCAATGAGTCGGAAGACTTTCGATCACTATTTTATCTTAACATATAATTATATAAACTTAAATTACATCAAACATATTTTACTTAAAATAATAATAACCCTAAGCCAAATATATTTACACAATAATATTAAGTTTACATTTGTTCACTACAAACTATTACAAATATTACAGTACTAAGATAATACTAAGCTATCTTACCAGCTTCAGTATCACCCGGTACGGTCTTATCTGCACTTGTACCAGCTCCTGAACCGCTTGCACCAGCATGACCACCAGACTCCCCCTGAATCGTAGCTTGCTCACCAGTCTTTGAAGGACCAGTCTGCTCACCACCTTTCGGTGCGTTGGGATCATCGTCTTTGTCAGAATCTCTCTTCCTCTTCAGCTCATCCTCTTTACAAGACTCCAGATATACCAATATCTCCCCCTGAGTAGACTGTCCTGAATGCGATCTCAAGACCAGACTCTCCAAAAAAGATAATTTCAGTCTCTGCACATTGAAGTCCGCAAGCAAAGTCTCATGAGTCTTCATCAGCAGATTGTAAGATTCACTCTGTTTGAGAATCTGCTGAGCAAGAAGAAGATTATTCGACACCAGCTCTGGAATCTGAGAAGTAAGCTTCTCTAAATCGTTTACCCTCGACTCTAAGGACGTAATCCTTTCAGCATCAGTCGTCGGAGTAACAGGTATCGTTCTGGGTCCAGGCGGTGTAAGAGACTCAATATGCCAGTCTCTGGTCAGCGGTGTATGAGGTTGAGACAAAGCTTGCGTAAGCAAGTTTGCCGCAAATCTAGCTCCTTTATTCGTCAGAAATTTTGCCGCACGAACTAAATCAGCAACCTCGTGCTGTAAAGTTAAACATAATTAAACTCAGTTATTGTTACAGATTACTCTGTCTCAAACTCTAATTAATTGCATAACACTTATAGTTATAGAACTTATATCTCATACCTGAAGCGGTACAGATATCTGTTCAGAAACCACCGGTGTATCCGTCTCCACCTGTGGTGTATCATGAGCAACTGTATACAGAATTAACTGTCTCAGTTTAACTCCTGATAAACAACAAGTTAAGATTATTTAACTTTTATAATAAATACTAACCTTCTCTAATAGTCTGCGTTCTCGGACGCTTCATCAATTGAGTATCAATCTCCTCAATATCTTCCTCCAAAATACTCTTACCCTTCCTCTTCTTTTCAGAAGTAGATGGAGGAGGAGAAGGTGTATTCTCAGAATCATCATCAGAAGCCGTCTCACCATCACGACCTCCAGATGATCTAACAGGATCCTAAATTTTGAATATATTAAACATTTATGATTAGCGTAAGCTCTATCATACAAGTTCTATATATTTAAGATTAATCAGATATAAAAGGTACTACAACTGATCTATCTAGCTGTATCTGCTCCCCCTCAAGTATTACAACCTCTAGGTTTGCAGCCTCAGCTTCAGCTTCCTGTTCGGTTAATGATATTTATATTTTAAAATCAGAAATAATATCCAATTAACTAAATATCTATATCATTATCATTATATAATAGTATTATGCATTTATGATTAATAAAAACAATCTATCAACTAAGCATCTATATTATTATATAAATAAAATATTACCTCAGGTGGTGCAAAATAACTATCAATATCCTGGAGCAAGGGATTCGTCGCATCATCATTGTGCTCCAACACCTCCTGAACAATCTGAGCAGCAACATCTGGGTTCACCTGTTCCCCAGCATGTGCAGGTTGTTCCAAGACATCCTCCAAAAGCTCTTGTGGATCTTCAGCAGGACCCACATCAGCTACAGGCTCTGGAACAGCAGCAGCAGGAGCAACAACATCTAGCCAACCATGATTTGGTGGCGTCACATAATTTGGGTCAATAATATACCCAAAGAGTGGTCTTACCTCAGGTTTTACCACTCCCTCTTTCCTAACCGTCTGCATAAACATGGCGTTATACCCTCGATGATCAATCGTATTAACCACTAGATGTGGTTCAGGTATAGCCAAATCCGGTAGACGTGCACGGATAATCAACATACAAAACCTCGGGTAAACCAAAAACCTTGATCTAACAGAACCCGATATCTGTTTCGCAATCTCACCAAAAAGATAATCACAGAAACTGTATGGTTTATTATAAACCAGTGACAGTGCAGCCGATAGAATAGCAGGGCTTAACTCATCAAAGCCACCCTTCTTCGCTGCAAAAACTATATTCATCACGTGCCATAGAAACCTCAACTGACCGATAACCAGAGGTTTCTGGAACTGTCGTCCACATCTATCACCTGTATAACCCATACGGCCGATAACTCCCTCTATAAAATCCATGGGAAACTCCGTATCCCCATTCTCTTGCTCCTCTGTACCAAGCTGCAAAATCTCACGGAGATTTCCGGCCAAAAACGTAACAGGTTGTCCGTTAACCGTAGCTCGAATCTCTGGTGGATTGACCGATTCGTCATACACTATATCCGTCCAGAAATCATTCAGAATCGCCTGAGAGATAGGAGGATTGGCCTTAATGGCGTATCGAATACGTGATCGTGCAAGAAATCTAAGAATATCAGCAACCCTATCAGCTCGCTTGGCTTCAAGGTTCAGATCCACAAGTATATTGTGTCCCTTGTCAAATGCTCTCGCCATATCTGTAAAATAAACACAAACAACAGATATAATTTTAATGCACGATTAAAAATCTTTAAACTATAACGTATTATGAATCGAGATTCATCAAACATCTTAGTTTAAAATTGAAATTATATATAACTTGTTACAAAATAGTCTCAAGTCGTATATAAAAATTTAACTTATAACTAAAAAGTCTTAAGTCTAATTTAAATCCATTATATAAAAGTTATTACTTAAAAAGTCTTAACATTTATATAACTACTTAAAAATAAAATTTATCTAAGTACTGGACTCGCATAAACTGGCCTTGCGAATCGAGGTCAACTCGTTTCGCTTATCAACTCGCTTCACTTATCAACTCGCGATTGAAGTGAACTCGCTAATCATGTCGATCCGCTAGTCAACTCGCTGCGAGTTGAATCGAAGTGTCAACTCGTTCGATGAATAGCCGTCGCGAGTTTATTTTCAAAATCAATTAATCCGTTGATTTTAATGTGATCTAACGATTGTTTTACGTTCATTGATGTTCGTTTAACATAAACCATAATGATCCATGTCCAATAACATCTTAAATCTATGTGAATCGTTTAAACTTCAAACCGAAACCCTAAGTTTTTAGAATCGTCGATTTCGAGTTAATTACTCGGTGAAATCCGTTATATTATACCTCAAAATGTTCGTAAAGTGAAGATGTATAAAGTCTACGGATCAAAAACTCGTTCTTCGTACTCTAAAAATCGAAATCAAACGAAAACTAAGTTTCGCCTCGTTTCGCCTGTAAGCGGATTCGCAAGCTTTAGTGAACTCGCGAAGTCTGTGGATCCGGTGGGTTGGCTTGACTCGTTTGACCCCCTTTATACCTTGTATCCGATTCGCGAGATTTCAAGTGGATCCGCAAGTTGACTAAGTCGACTCGCAGGAATAAATAAAAACGCGAATTAAATACTTAATATAAATTAAAAACCCATCATTTGTACAAGTCTAAAATAAAATTATTTTTCACTTGTATTTGTTATGTTTGTTCAACTCAAAAAATATTCAGTACCAAAATCCGAAGGGTAAATTCTGATAAACACAAAAACTTAAATTAAACATAAATTAACATAAGATAAAAACACAATTATATAAACCTTGGTATCAAGTACCATTTTATTAATCACTCAAAACAAAGTAAATATACAAAATACATAAGATTTTATCTACTTAGGGATCATATTAGAAAGAATAAGCAATTAATTATATATTTAAAAGTCTAAGCAGATTGGCAGTATACATACCTCCTGAAATTCAAGTAAATTACTATAAAATTACAACTAAATTTATCATTTATACATTTATATTTATAAAACTATATCTTAGGTACCTTTATCCACATAGCATAATTAATAAATGCATTACTCACATAAAGTGAATTTATTTATAGATAGTCCAAGACGATTACCGTTAATATGATCCACATAAACAAATTATACTCAATTTTCTCAGCAAACACTTTATTGTTAGTATGAATATTATCAAGTGCTTCCTATTATATGACATACTGAAGAATTTCAAGTAAAACTCATAACACTGCATCATTAAATTTCAAGGTAGCGGTTACTAAATGATGTATCTTTTCGAAACATATAACATACACTTGAATTTTCAAGGTTAGACAAATATCAGACACACTTTGAAGATGCTATGTTATCTAAGTCTGTACGTAGTACAACAGAAGATCCCTTCTAGCATAATTCAAAATATATTTGAGAATATTAATTTAATTAAAGGTTTCAGTTCTGTACTTAGTACAACAAAGTTACCAGTAATTAAGTTAATACCCATATTGCTACTATTTGTCACTTCAAATTAAAATGCATGATAACAGTGTATGGCAATACCATCGTTCAACAATTAAGACTTAATGTCATACATCATAGAATAGTAACACAAGATAATAAACAAGTAGTTAATTAACTTCTTAAGGCTTAGAAAATTTCATATAATTTGCCTACCAGTACATCATATGATGAAGCCATCTAAAGTTTTCACTAAAAATAGACAAATTATAACTTGTGGATATAGGTGTATAATCAAATAAATATAAACACATACCTGATAGAACCGCTGTAGTTCTAAAGCAACTTTATTTGAACCTACTACCATATCATACTTAGGACTTAAGCTTATTATTGTGAAGCTTATTCTCCTAATGTACTATCATATCCCTTAGTTTTTGCAAATAAAAACTTAAATGAAGGCGATTCCCCTTAGGTAACAAGCAAATGAATGCCATACGCCCTTTTTTTTTTTTTTTTAACACACAGAAATGCTAACTATTACAAAAATACCCTTGGAAGACTAATCACTCTGGATTTCTCATTCCGTTCAGTTGAACCAACGTCTCAAATCTTGCTCTGTCGAACGCCTTTGTGTATAAGTCTGCTAAGTTATCCAATGATGGAACCTTAACTAACTTTATCAACTTCTTCTCAGCACAATCTCTAATAAAATGATGTCGAATATCAATATGCTTAGTTTTACTGTGCTTCACCGGATTATTGGTGATCGACATAGTAGATTCGTTATCAATCATCATAGGAGTATTGGTTATATTTAACCCATAATCCTGCAGGTGCTGTTGAATCCAAAGTACTTGCGAGCAACAGCTGCAACATACTCAGCTTCACATGTAGAAATGGCTACCGAGGTTTGCTTCTTGCACTGCCAGGATACTAATCTACCTCCTAGGAATTGACATCCTCCGGTCATAGATTTCCTATTCTGATTGCATCCTCCGTAATCCGAATCAGTATAAGCTACGAGATCTAAGTCTCCATCAATCGGATACCAAAGACCCAGCTTAGGTTTCCCTTTGAGGTAACGAAAGATTCGTTTAACAGCTTGCATGTGTGACTCTTTCGGATTAGCCTGATATCTTGCACATAAACAAACAACAAACATTATGTCAGGCCTAGAGGCTGTTAGATACATTAGTGATCCGATCATGGCTCTATAAAGAGTTGGATCCACATCACTATCACTCGTTGTATCTGGACCTAGTCCATGATTGACTGGAATTGGAGTATTGTAGACCTTACTTTCATCCATCTTGAAGCGTTCTAATAGCTCATATGTATATTTAGATTGATGAATAAAGAATCCATCCTTCTTTTGATCAACTTGTAATCCTAAGAAGAAATTCAACTCTCCCATTGCAGACATTTCAAACCTTTTTCTCATGACTTTCTCAAATTCTTGACACATCTTTTCATCAGACGATCCAAAAATAATGTCATCAACATAAACTTGCACAAGAAGAAAGTCTTTCTTTTTCCACTTCACAAACAGTGTACTATCAATCGATCCTCTTGTAAATCCATTCTCAAGTAGATACGTTGATAGTGTTCCATACCATGCCCTAGGTGCTTGATGTAATCCATATAGAGCCTTATTCAAACGATATACTCTATCTGGATACTCAGGATCAGCAAACCCTGGCGGTTGTGAAACATACACCAATTCTTCCACTTTGCCATACAAAAAGGCACTCTTAACATCCAACTGATACACTTTTATACCAAAATATGATGCACATGCTAAGAATACTCTAATTGCTTCTAGCCTAGCAACTGGTGCAAACACCTCATTGTAGTCAATACCTTTTTGTTGATTAAAACCTGGTACCACCAAACGAGCTTTATTGCGAGTAACAATTCCTTTATTATCTCTCTTGCACTTAAATACCCATCTAGTTCCAATTGGATATTCTCCCTTTGGTAGGTCAACCAACTCCCATACTTGTAATTTAGAGAACTGTGATAGTTCCTCTTGCATTGCTTCTACCGACGAACTTTCTTTTAAGCCATTTGAACATTTTTAGGCTCGACTAGTGAGATAAAGCATGAATATAGACATTGATTAGGAATCCCTGTCTCTTTCATTGCAGTATACAAGCTTTGGTATTCTAAATTTTCAGACGTACTAGCTCTGGATTGATGCCTAGTTTGAACCGGAGTATTAATATCAACGATGATGTTTTCAACGGGATGATTCTTACTCGTTCTAGTTGAAGCAACAGGCTCAACCGGAATCTCGTCTTCTAAGTTAGTACCAATCTCTTCAAATGAATGTACATCTTCCTTACGAGCAGAAGATATCCTTAAGTGTTTCAAAGGAGTAAGTATATCATCAAACTTTGTAGGAAGATCATCAAGATCTTCTGTTTCTTGAGACTTATCCTCTGAAGGTTGTTGTGACTCACTTGTAGAAGCCTTATCTGAGTCAACATTAGTCTTAATTCCAGACTGCTTAACACTTGATGTTGAAGCAGGACCAATATTCCCATCTTCAAACAATAAATGTTCAGCTATCTCTGAATCACTGACATAGTCACTAATAGGAACTTTAAATGATGCAAAAAGATCAGAATAATCAAATTGCCAATCTAATCCCTTATGAACATCCGGTGAGTATCTCGTAACTTCAATATTATAAACTACCTCCAAACGTCCTGTGACTTTATTAAAGACTCTCTTGTTTGGCGAATTGGGCATATAACCTAGGAAAAATCCTTCGTCAGCCTTCTCACCAAATTTTGCTTGATGCCCAGTCTTTAATATGGTGCATGAAACTCCAAAGGGTTCAAACCCCTTTAAGTTAGGTTTCTTATTGTTCAAAAGCTCATAACAAGTCTTGTTATGTCTCTTAACCGTAAGAACTCTATTAAGAACATAACATGCTGTATTCACTGCTTCTGCCCAAAAGATGACCGGAAGTTTTGAATCGGCAAGCATTGTTCTAGCAGCTTCAATCAACGTCCTATTTTTCCTTTCAGCAACACCATTCTGTTGAGGTTCATAAGGTGCACTGAATTGATGTAATATCCCTTTGCTTAAGCAATAGATATTCAACGTTGAATTCTTAAATTTTGTTCCATTGTCACTACGAATACGCTTCACTTTCTTTTTATAGACATTCTCTACTAGATCAAAGAACTCCATTAGAATTCCTGGAGTTTCATCCTTTGATCCCAAAAAGAATACCCATGAGAATCTAGAATAATCATCTGTGACAACCAAACAGTACCATTTGCCACCTATACTTCTCTTGCTTATAGGGCCGAAGAGATCCATATGTAGCAATTCAAATGGCGAGGAGATAGAGTTTTCAGTCTTAGATCTGTGTGGTTTCTTGTGCTGCTTTCCTTTCATGCAAGGAACACACTTATCCTTAGAGTTGAAACGTTTTTGTGGTACACCTAGAACCAAACCATTTTTGGTTATATAATTCATCTTTCTCCAGTTTAGGTGTGCCATTCTCCTATGCCATAATAATGCGTCTGTTTCCGAAGCCTTGGATAATAAATAGGTAGACACCATTGAAGAGTTAGGAACACCCATGTTGATAGCATAGATGTCCTTCTTCCTTGGCGCCCTCATCAATATCCATTCATCAGGAATTTTGAAACCTGGCTTCAGGACAAAGGCCTCCTTTTCATTGAAATAAACTGGATGACCTTTATCATAGACTTGGGAAACACTCACTAGGTTGTGAGTTAGTTCTTCAACATAGTTCACATCCTCAAGAGTCAAAGTTCCATTTGAAACTTTTCCTTTTCCCGAAATTACTCCTCCTTTATCTCCTGCAAAATTTACTTTTTGCTTGAGACTCTCCTTGAAGTCCTTCAGTAGACTTCTTTCTCCGGTCATGTGCCTCGAGCATCCACTGTCTACATACCACCAGCTGTCCTTGTTCACAGCATGCTCCTGCACATAACACAAAACACGATCAGTTGTCAAGAGGGACCCAAGCCATTACGGTCTTGGTTTGGCCCAAGCCATTACGGTCTTGGTTTGTCCCTTATCATCAACAAACTTAAGCTCTTTAAAATAACCATCCTTCCCATCAGGAGCTTTGGTTACTTTCGAAGTAGCTTGAGTTTGTGGACGATCAGCCTTAAGAGGTGAATTTGAGGATAACCTCCTAGGCACATAATTATGAGCTCTATTATGATAATTATAATTAAACTCATGTGATCGCGAAGTAGTACTCTCATAATGACTATGGCCTCTACTTGGAGTTCTAAACCTCGACGGTGTCACATCCCTAGACTTATGGATAAAATTATCACTTTGAGTATATGGCCGTTTAGGTTTAGGTGGGGAGACACTATGTTTACCGTCTCTTTTAAGAATATTAACAGGTTTATTACCTAACTAAGGTTTGGTATCTAACCTATCTACAGTCATACTAGAGTCGGTCTGTGTCTTTTCATCAATCACAAGCTTATGTGGTGTTTCAGGCTTTTTGTTAGGACAACACGAAGCCACGTGTCCCTTTTGGTGACACTTGAAACATGACATCTGCTTGCGTGATTTAGGAACTTTTGCGTTACCACTAGGAGTCTTAGGCACTAAAGATTCAAGCATTTGTTCCTTATTAACCTTATCATCAGTCTTAGCATCGTTAATCACTCCACCCGATACAAACTGTATTTTGGTGAAATGAGACGCCTTGCTATTATCTAATGATACGTTCTTAATAACATCTTTATGTGCCTCTGACTGTACAGGTTTATCAGCTACTGAAATCTCAGGATTAACTTCAGTCATTTCAGAATCTTCAGGAATAGGAGTGTAATTGGCATTAAAAGGAGGGGATACATCATTGTAACCTAACCCAGTCTTGTCCTTTACACTTCGTTGAGCATCTAACATTTTATCCATTTGAGATGTCCTAAAATTCTCAAGTTTACGGTTTTGCTCAACTAATCTTAAATTAAGATTCACTATTTCCTGATCCTTACTAGCAATTGTCTCATTCAAGTCCTTGATGTTCATATAGAGTCCATCTATGATAACAGATTTTTCACTTATGGTATCTCTAAGTTTTGTCCTATCCGAAGCATCAGACTTAATTTTATCTTTTAAGGCCTGTTTATCATCACTTAATCTACAAATATCCATAATGGCTTGATCAAGTTCAGATCTAACAGTCTTATAGGATTCCTTATCCATATTCAATTGTGACGACAGATTGCTATTTGACACAGTTAAAACACTATTCTGAGATTGTAAATTAGTAACTAAGTAACAAACATCAGCAAGATTAAGAATATCTAAACATACCTTCTTCTTGTCAGTTTGTACTTGTAACACCCCCAAATTTAATGATTTGCGGAAGCTTGATTTGGGTGTTACTAATCAATAACAAAGCACAAAGATATATAGTAAACGACTCTATATGCGTCGTTTTAACAAAATGTATTGATAATCGAAATGTTTACAACATTTAAAGCTTTACATAGCTCGAGTTTAAATAAAAGGAGATTTCAGTACATAAGTACTTGTACAAAATATACTAATGCAAGAAAATCTCAATCGTCTGTATGCTGACTCGAGCTAAAGTCCTGAAGCAGAAACATCCTACTGCTGGGTACTTGCGATATATGCTAAAAGGTCAGCTAAAAGCTGGTGAGCTCACAGGTTTGAAATCAGTTAATATAGTATGAACCGCAAGATTTAAATAATGAATTGCATCCAGCAATTAAATGATAGTCATCGTGTATACAGCCATGAGCACATAGTTGAGCTTAACTCGAGGGCCGGGTCCCCTATAGAGAATTCCGGGCGAGGTGCCTCCACGAATGCCTAATCCACATTCGTCTTCCCAAATATTAGTACGTCCGTTTACCCGGTTAGTGCTTGCTAACCCGGACGAGGTGGGTCAATCCTATATGGTACCATATACTAATATTCACGCTACAACGTATTAACAACTATGCTGACGGAGGACTTTAAAATGATTAGTTTCGAAAAACTCATGTAGTATATGAAAAGTTGGTACTTGCGTTCACATATTAAAAGTTGAGCAATATATCACACCCCTGAGTAAAACAGTAAAAGAGGGGCTATGAGACTCACCTGAGTCTAGCAAGTTTAACTTAATAAACTTTGATTGATTAGCCGGGTAATGAAGTCCAAAGACTTGTAACCTGAGGGTGTCCACGACACGCGATGGTTATAATATGGGAAGGTATCTAATAAGACTACCTTGTAGTTGTTCGTCCAACTATAATGTCCAAATTACATTTGGTTGATTGATTCGAATGTTTGAAAATATGTACGGCCCGTTGGTGACGGATTTGTAATAATAATCTCAACTATTATTATTTTGATTTCGTGGCGTTTTACTTGAAAAATGTGTGTTGATTGTGTTTTAGAAGCCGTTACGGAATCTAAGTACGGGAGTCCGGGGGCAGAGCCCCTGGCAGGGGTCGAGCTGCCAGGTCAGCTTGGAAAATTTTTATTTCTACTATATTGCTTTGACGAAAAACGCATCTGGGATCTGAATTTTGGTAAAATCGAGTGATAAATTTCGAGTCTCGACACTTAGTAAAAATCTGTGTTTTTGAGGTTCTGGTTTGTGCGACGTTGGGTGCGACGTCGGGTGCGACGTCGCAGGTCCCGACTACGACGTTGAGTATAGCGTCGCTATGTGCGACTTTCGCAATTTAATGCGACGTTGTGCGTGGCGTTGCTATATGCGACGTTGTGATGTGTTTTGCGACGTCGCAGCTGACGTCGCATAAATTCTGGGCCAACTGCGACGTAGCGGTCTGTTGGCCGGAGTTTTTGTCGAAAATGAGTTTTTCGGTTTCCGTTCGGTCCAAAACTTTTACCCAACCCTTATATGGACATTATAAGTTGTTACAAACTACTAACAAGTGAAAACATTTAAAAACGAGAGATTTCGGGATTTGTCGGAAACTTACAAAGTGTCGGATGAAAAATCCGAAAAGATAGGATGATAGATCGCGAGGTGGTGATTCTTTTGTTCCAAACGAGCGAGGAGATCCGAGCGTGTTTAGTGGTAGTATTATGTGATTTAATAAGGTGGTGGTGGATGGTGAAATTGAAAGAAAAGGGAGAAAAGGGAAAGGAGAGAGAGAGAGTGGGTTGGAGAAATGAGGAAGAAAGGTGGAGAGGTGGAGGTTATCCTCCACTTTTCCGTCTCCGTCCCCCGTGCGGTGTTCGTTTTCTCCGTCTTTTAACGTTTAATAAATATTTTTCATATTAAATGGTACGTTTTAAAATACGAATTATTACACGATATTTTATTTAAACATTTTACAAATCAATTTACATTTGAGTTACAAAATGTAAGTTTGTTTATTTAGTTTGCGCGTTTTAATATTTTAAATTGTGTAAGTTTTGTCTGTACGATACGAATGAATACGAAATATTATCATAATAATATTTTTGATATAACAACATTATTTAATAAAATTGGTCACCAACGTCCGTATTAAATTGAATCGAAATACATTCGATTTAAATTGCGTACGATTTAACCAAATCGCATTTTCGTATATATCCAACAATATATATAATTCGATACATTAATTAGCCTAACAAAGAACTAATTACATGTATTAACATATGATTAGGCACTAATTACTAGTCCTAATTTGGCGGGTGTTACATTCTCCCCCTGTTAGAAGAATTTCGTCCCGAAATTTAGTTCGAAGTCGTGTTTGATGTAGAATCAGTGAAAAGTTGAGGATATTTGAGTCGCATTTGGTCTTCCCGTTCCCAGGTGAATTCCGGACCATGCCGCGAATTCCATCTGACCTTGACGATGGGAATACGACTTTGTTTCAGTTGTTTGACCTCACGGTCCATAATTTCAGCGGGTTCCTCAACGAAGTGAAGTTTATCGTCAACACGAATTTCATCTAGTGAAATGATAAGTGTCTCATCAGACAGACACTTCTTCAAATTTGAAATATGAAAAGTGGGGTGCACGCTGTTGAGTTCGGATGGCAGCTGCAATCGATAAGCTACGGGGCCAATCCGTTCGAGGATTTCAAAAGGCCCGATGTATCTGGGATTTAACTTCCCGCGTTTGCCAAAACGGATGACGCCTTTCCAAGGCGATACTTTTAAGAGTACTCGATCCCCAACTTGGAACTCGAGTGGTTTGCGTCTCACGTCAGCATAACTTTTCTGACGATCACGTGCGGCTTTGAGTCGGTTTTGGATTTCCACAATTTTCTCAGTGGTGGCGTGTATGAGTTCAGGACCAGTGAGTTGACTATCTCCCACTTCAGTCCAACAGATCGGTGATCGGCACTTACGACCGTACAGTGCCTCAAAAGGTGCAGCCTTAATGCTGGCGTGATAGCTGTTATTGTACGAGAATTCGCACAACGGTAGATGTCTTTCCCAGTTTGTACCGAAATCAACTACGCAGGCGCGTAGCATATCTTCTAGTGTTTGAATGGTTCGTTCACTTTGGCCATCGGTTTGAGGATGGTACGCGGTACTCATGTCAAGGCGAGTACCCAAAGCTTTTTGAAGTGATTGCCAAAAGTGAGAGGTGAAACGGGCATCCCTGTCAGAGATGATCGAGATTGGAACGCCGTGTTGAGACATGATTTCTTTGATGTAGATTTGTGCAAGGCACTCCATTTTATCGTTTTCCTTGATTGCTAGGAAATGGGCAGATTTGGTGAGACAATCGACGATCACCCAAATGGTATTGCAACCGTTCGACGACTTGGGTAGTTTGGTTATGAAATCCATTGCAATTTGTTCCCATGTCCATTCAGGGATTTCAGGTTGTTGGAGTAAACCAGGCGGTTTCTGATGTTCGGTTTTGACTTTCGAGCAAGTAAGACACTTGCTGACATAAGTGGCGATTTCGGCTTTCATGTTTGGCCACCAATAAAATTCCTTGATTCCGTGGTACATCTTATCGGATCCCGGATGGATAGAATATTTAGACTTGTGAGCTTCATCCATCACCAAGTCTCGTAGGTTCCCGAAATTAGGCAACCAGATTCGGTTTGAGAAATACCTAATCCCATTAGGGTTGGTTTCAAATTGTTTGTCAATACCCCGTAGGGCTTCATTTTTGATGTTTTCAGGTTTCAGGGCTTCGATCTGAGCGGTATGAATCTGAACGGTAAGATCGTTGTGAATGGTCATACTGAGGGCTCGGACTCGAAGTGGTTTTGGTCGTTCCTTTCAACTGAGGGCATCGGCTACAACATTAGCCTTCCCTGGATGGTACTTGATCTCGCAATCGTAATCGGTAAGCAACTCGACCCATCGACGTTGCCTCATATTGAGATCCTTCTGATCGAATATATGTTGGAGACTTTTATGATCGGTAAAGATTGTGCACTTAGTGCCGTAGAGATAATGTCTCCAGATTTTGAGAGCAAAAACGACAGCTCCAAGTTCGAGGTCATGAGTGGTGTAGTTCTTTTCGTGAATTTTCAGCTGTCGTGAGGCATAGGCAATGACTTTGTCTCGTTGCATCAGCACGCAACCGAGACCCTGGTGAGAAGCATCGCAGTATACCACGAAGTCATCGGTGCCTTCGGGTAAGGACAGAATTGGAGCACTGCAAAGCTTTTGTTTTAGAAGTTGGAATGCGGACTCTTGTTTAACGGTCCAGTCGAACCTTTTGTCCTTCTGAGTCAGTACCGTGAGTGGTTGAGCTATTTTGGAAAAATTTTCGATGAATCGCCGATAGTACCCGGCAAGACCCAAGAATTGTCGTACCTCAGTTGCAGAGGTGGGTGCTTACCAGTCTTTGATAGCCTCGATTTTTGATGGGTCAACGTGAATTCCCTGACTGTCGATCACGTGACCAAGGAATTGAACGGTTTGTATCCAGAACTCACACTTAGAGAATTTGGCATAAAGCTCCTCGTGTCTAAGTAGTTCTAGAATTGTTTTGAGATGTCGCGCGTGTTCTTGCTCGTTGCGCGAGTAAATGAGTATGTCATCAATAAAGACGATGACAAACTTATAGAGGTAAGGTTTGCACACCCGATTCATGAGGTCCATGAATACAGCCGGTGCGTTGGTTAGACCAAAGGGCATCACTTGGAATTCGTAGTGCCCGTAACGAGTTCTGAAAGCAGTTTTTGGAATATCGGTGTCACGAACTTGTAACTGATGATAGCCTGATCGCAGGTCGATTTTTGAGTAGAAACTTGAACCCTGAAGTTGGTCGAATAAATCATCAATGCGAGGAAGTGGATAACGGTTCTTGACGGTCAATTTGTTCAACTCTCGGTAGTCGATGCACATTCGAAATGAACCGTCCTTCTTTTTAACAAATAAGACCGGAGCTCCCCAAGGCGAAGAACTCGGCCTAATGAATCCTCTATCCAGAAGATCCTGTAACTGAGAGGATAACTCCTGAAGATCGGATGGGGCTAAACGGTACGGTGCACGGGACACCGGTGCGGCACCTGGCACGAGATCAATTGAGAACTCAACCTGTCTAGGTGGAGGTAAACCAGGTAGTTCTTCCGGAAAGACTTCGGGAAAGTCTCTAACAATCGGCACATCCTCAAGTCGCTTCTCCTCCGACTTCTTCTTTGTGATGTGTGCGAGTATTGCAGGGTAACCCTTTCTCAGAAATTTTCGGGTTTTTAAGCAAGAGATGATATTGAGTCCCGTCCCACCGGTCTCCCCCTGTATGATCAAGGTTCCACCGGCAGCGAGTGGAATGCGGACAATCTTATCGTAGCAAATGATTTCAGCTCGGTGTTTGGACAACCAGTCCATTCCAATGATGACGTCGAAACTTCCGATTTCAACGGGTACACGATCAATTGAAAAGGTTTCGTCAGCTAGGTTTAAAGTGCAATTTGGTATCACACTATCGGTTTCTATAAGTTTCCCATTTGCTAGCTCTACAGTGTACTTAACATCTAAGGCAACAGGGGTGATGTCAAGTAATGGGTAAAAGTCATCGGAGATAAAGCTTCTATCAGCACCAGTATCAAATAGAACAGAAGCAGTTAAGTTGTTGAGGAGGAACATACCCGAGACCACATTCGGGTCTTGGCGGGCGTCCCCGGATTTGATGACGAAGGCTCTGCTTTGGGTGTTGTTGTTGTTGTTGCTGTTGCGGTTGTTGTTGTTGTTGTTGTTGTTGTTATTCTTCAGCTTTGGGCACGTGTCCCTGAAGTGCCCTGGTTTCCCACACTCAAAGCAGACTTTGGGTGGTCTGGTGTTGTTGTTGGAATTGTTGTTGGCAGGAGAATTGCAGTCTTTGGTGAGATGGCCGTACCTCTTGCAATTGTTGCAAAAGGGACCACAGGAGCCTTCATGGTGACGACTGCACTTGGAACAATAGGGTTTGTTCCCAGTGTAACCCCGTGTGATGTCTGTGGTGGTGTTGTAGGATTTGATGGTGTCGGGTTTCTTGTTTTGTTGGTTGGAGTGGTTGTTGTGGTAGTCAGACCACTTCCGTTTGTTGTTTTGGGAGGATGAAGTGGGTGGTTCAGAATCTTGGCTCATGGACATCAGGTCTTGGGCCAGTAGGATTGCACCGTCAATGGTGGTTTGGTTGGAAGAGGCAACATGTCCCCGAACAGGCTCAGGAAGGCCAAGGATGTACTTCCTGATTTTATCAGGTTCAGTGCTCACCATAGCTGGGCGGAGGGCGGCAAGTTGTTGGAATCTGGTGGTATAACCATCGATATCACCACCCTGAACCTTTAGGTTCCAGAACTCCTTGTCTAGCTTTTGGAGTTTGGCGATTGAGCAGTATTTGGCAGTGAGTTTTGCTTTCAATTCCTCCCAAGTTAGTTGGTAGGCAATGTCAGCACCCACTGATTGGGTATATGAATTCCACCAAGAGTGGGCATCATCTTCGAGAGAGCAGGTGGCGAAGTTTACTTTGTCGTTCTCCGCGCATTTGCTGACACGGAAAATAGTTTCCATTTTCTCGAACCATCTGATAAGTCCGATGGCTCCTTCAGAACCTTTGAAGCTGGAGGGTTTGCAGCTTTGAAAGTCCTTGTAAGAACAAGGTTTAGCAGTAGTGGTTTCAGCGGCATCGCTGTTTCTGGTAGAATTTTGGGGGGTATTCCGAGCCAAGGCTTTAGTAACAGCCTGGGTTATAAGCGATGTAAGCTGAGCATCGGTGTATGGTCTTGACTTTGGCGGCATGATTCTTCAATAAAAGAAATGAAGATACATGAGATTTCGTAAGAAAGTTGTATTTGTTATAGGTGTACATGTATAAAAGCAGTAATACATGACATCAACATGGAAAAATGACAATCAATATGAGTTGAAACATCAAGGGATATTTGATAGATAATACGAGTTCAAAGGTTACTTCCTACAGAGTTATTACAAAAGGCGTCGGGAATTGTTACATCCGACCAAATTTTAGAGTAGCACGTAGATAGTTACTAGAATACATGATAGATTACAAGACAAAGACTACACTAGTCTTGACGTAGATTAATTTGTTCCATCATCGTGACAAGACGGTCCACAGTGTTTGCAAGTCTGCTAGCTTGTCGGGCGTTATCTTCTGCCAATGCTAGTCGTTGTGTTAGTCCACGGGCATACTCTTCTGCTTCATGTGAGCGCTGTTCACATTCTTCCATCCTTAGTCGCAGAAGGGCATTTTCCACGCTTATTTCTATTACTTGGTTACGAAGGACATCCATGTTGTTGTTTGTGGTTTCAAGGTCGTCGGAGACTTGTTCGATGCGTTCAAGGGATGTAAGTCTCCAGTTTTCGTTCGTTTCCTGCAGCACGACATCCATGGTGCGAAGTCGCTGCTCGTGTTGGTTCACCCTAGCGGCTAAGGCGGGCAAGGTGAAGTGAGTGGGGTACGGGCCAGCTCGAGGCAACCTGGCGTTCCTCCTAGCTACCCTTGGGTTCTGCGACCCGGATTGAGAGCTAGTTGAATTTGATGGTGTGTTTGCCATTTCTGAGACAAAGCGTTAGTAAGATTGAGGCCTATATTCATATAGTTCCTATATAATATAGCCTATTGAGTGTCTAGCATAAACATGTTTAAGTCTCGGTTCTCTCGAGGTCAGAGTCTTCTATTGTACCCTGTTCAGCCATAACTACTTTCAGATCTTACATCATCTTTGCTTAATTGTACATAGTTGATCAGGCTATGTTAAATTAAACTCGTATGACGTAATCACTGAACCACTTATAGCTAATAAGGAATACCGCCTAATGGTCATAGTCTAGGTCCACTAAATGCAACCTAGTTCACTATAACCTTAGGCTCTGATACCAATCTGTAACACCCCCAAATTTAATGATTTGCGGAAGCTTGATTTGGGTGTTACTAATCAATAACAAAGCACAAAGATATATAGTAAACGACTCTATATGCGTCGTTTTAACAAAATATATTGATAATCGAAATGTTTACAACATTTAAAGCTTTACATAGCTCGAGTTTAAATAAAAGGAGATTTCAGTACATAAGTACTTGTACAAAATATACTAATGCAAGAAAATCTCAATCGTCTGTATGCTGACTCGAGCTAAAGTCCTGAAGCAGAAACATCCTACTGCTGGGTACCTGCGATATATGCTAAAAGGTCAGCTAAAAGCTGGTGAGCTCACAGGTTTGAAATCAGTTAATATAGTATGAACCGCAAGATTTAAATAATGAATTGCATCCAGCAATTAAATGATAGTCATCGTGTATACAGCCATGAGCACATAGTTGAGCTTAACTCGAGGGCCGGGTCCCCTATAGAGAATTCCGGGCGAGGTGCCTCCACGAATGCCTAATCCACATTCGTCTTCCCAAATATTAGTACGTCCGTTTACCCGGTTAGTGCTTGCTAACCCGGACGAGTTGGGTCAATCCTATATGGTACCATATACTAATATTCACGCTACAACGTATTAACAACTATACTGACGGAGGACTTTAAAATGATTAGTTTCGAAAAACTCATGTAGTATATGAAAAGTTGGTACTTGCGTTCACATGTTAAAAGTTGAGCAATATATCACACCCCTGAGTAAAACAGTAAAAGAGGGGCTATGAGACTCACCTGAGTCTAGCAAGTTTAACTTAATAAACTTTGATTGATTAGCCGGGTAATGAAGTCCAAAGACTTGTAACCTGAGGGTGTCCACGACACGCGATCGTTATAATATGCGAAGGTATCTAATAAGACTACCTTGTAGTTGTTTGTCCAACTATAATGTCCAAATTACATTTGGTTGATTGATTCGAATGTTTGAAAATATGTACGGCCCGTTGGTGACGGATTTGTAATAATAATCTCAACTATTATTATTTTGATTTCGTGGCGTTTTACTTGAAAAATGTGTGTTGATTGTGTTTTAGAAGCCGTTACGGAATCTAAGTACGGGGGTCCGGGGGCAGAGCCCCTGGCTGGGGTCGAGCTGCCAGGTCAGCTTGGAAAATTTTTATTTCTACTATATTGCTTTGACGAAAAACGCATCTGGGATCTGAATTTGGGTAAAATCGAGTGATAAATTTCGAGTCTCGACACTTAGTAAAAATCTGTGTTTTTGAGGTTCTGGTTTGTGCGACGTTGGGTGCGACGTCGGGTGCGACGTCGCAGGTCCCGACTGCGACGTTGAGTTTAGCGTCGCTATGTGCGACTTTCGCAATTTAATGCGACGTTGTGCGTGGCGTCGCTATATGCGACGTTGTGATGTGTTTTGCGACGTCGCAGCTGACGTCGCATAAATTCTGGGCCAACTGCGACGTAGCGGTCTGTTGGCCGGAGTTTTTGTCGAAAATGAGTTTTTCGGTTTCCGTTCGGTCCAAAACTTTTACCCAACCCTTATATGGACATTATAAGTTGTTACAAACTACTAACAAGTGAAAACATTTAAAAACGAGAGATTTTGGGATTTGTCAAAGTGTCGGATGAAAAATCCGAAAAGATAGGATGATAGATCGCGAGGTGGTGATTCTTTTGTTCCAAACGAGCGAGGAGATCCGAGCGTGTTTAGTGGTAGTATTATGTGATTTAATGAGGTGGTGGTGGATGGTGAAATTGAAAGAAAAGGGAGAAAAGGGAAAGGAGAGAGAGAGAGAGTGGGTTGGAGAAATGAGGAAGAAAGGTGGAGAGGTGGAGGTTATCCTCCACTTTTCCGTCTCCGTCCCCCGCGCGGTGTTCGTTTTCTCCGTCTTTTAACGTTTAATAAATATTTTTCATATTAAATGGTATGTTTTAAAATACGAATTATTACACGATATTTTATTTAAACATTTTACAAATCAATTTACATTTGAGTTACAAAATGTAAGTTTGTTTATTTAGTTTGCGCGTTTTAATATTTTAAATTGTGTAAGTTTTGTCTGTACGATACGAATGAATACGAAATATTATCATAATAATATTTTTGATATAACAACATTATTTAATAAAATTGGTCACCAACGTCCGTATTAAATTGAATCGAAATACATTCGATTTAAATTGCGTACGATTTAACCAAATCGCATTTTCATATATATCCAACAATATATATAATTCGATACATTAATTAGCCTAACACAGAACTAATTACATGTATTAACATATGATTAGGCACTAATTACTAGTCCTAATTTGGCGGGTGTTACAGTACTTCAGCCATGCGTGCCACAAATTCTTCAGGACTCATATCTGGAGTTGAATCCATATATAGCACGTCATCATCACTTGCCTTCATTTCAGACTCAGGTACCTCTACTCTCTGTTCCATATCAGTGGGCATGTAGGACATTGATCCAGCAGCTGTCTCTTCAATCTCGGCCATCAAGGCTTCCTCAGAATGAGCTTGCCAATCATAAGAGCCATCCAACTGCTTCACCACTAAGGCTTTGGAAGCAAGAGTACTTCCCGAACCTTGTTTTCCTTGTGCTTCTACTTTAGGTCTTTGGCATTCTCTAGCAAAATGACCAGTACCCTGACAGTTAAAGCATCTGACCTTGGTTTTATCAAACCCTGATCTATTTCCCAACACCTTTCTACCAGTTCTCTTGAGGAAATTTTTAACTTTTCTTGAAACCAATGCTAACATCTCTTGAAGTTCCAATTCCTCAACATAATCCGGATCTATCTGTTCATAATCCTCGTCAAATAGAACAGGATCATTGATCTTTCCCTCTATGTAGTTCTCATATGATGCCACAAAGGAAGCAAGAACAGACAGTTGCTGTTCAGCAGATTTCACACTCATAGGCATCTTCTGATGCTCTTGAGGTGACTTCTCAGAATTCTTTCCCTTTGTATCATCACTAGAGGAGGAAATAAAGCACAGATCTTCAGAAATCATTTCTCCATTTTCACCAGTATCACCAACTAACAGTGCATTTCTCGAACTAGAGGACGCAGTCGAAAGATTTGTCTTTCCATGATATAACCCAGGGTTCTGAACCTGATCAGAATTACTATCTCTTGACTTTCTGGAGAAATCATAACCTTTCAGCTTGTCAATGACTTGCTCTAAGGTCATTGTAGAATACCTGGTTTCGTTATCCTTAATCATAACACCATACATTTCCCATTTAGAAGGCAAACCCTCAAGAAACTTGTCGGTTTTAGCTACTTCTTCTTCAACAATCTCATGGTATTCCTGTTCACTTAGCAGATGGTAGAAACGCGTGACATAGGCATCAAGATCTTCTCCTTTTAAAGCTTTAAACATAGTAAACTGCTTTTTGAGAAGACTCCTCTTGCCAGCTCTCACCTGTGGACTTCCCTCACCTCTTTTCTCTAGAGCTTCCCAGAGCGTTCTAGCAGTATGAAAAGACTTCAGTTGATGAGCGATTTCTTTAGGAAGACACATCTTTATGCAAGAATGTGCTTTATTTTCATTTCTGTATGCTTCCTTCTGTTCATCACTCATGTTTGGATAGGTAAGAACCACAATGGCATTTTGAACAGTTTGAGTAGGTGCGGTGTATCCACTCTTGATACACATCTAGATTGACAGGTCATGGAATCTACAGTAAGATTCAAATATGTCCTTCCAATTGTAGTAATCTTCGATCCTCAACAACTTAGGTGGAACGTTCGATTTTCCCACCTCGTGATCTATCTCGATCATTCTACTTAAGTCAGACATCTTAAAAACGTAAAGTAAAACTGTTTCGCGAATTCAGAAAACTCAACTCGCAGGACTCAGCTCAACTCGCAATCTCAGCTCGACTCGCAAGTCTCAGTTCGGATTGCTGTGATGTCGATTCGCAAGTGATTTGGATTCGCGAGGGATCTCGGTTCGACTTGCAAGTCTCAGTTCGACTCGCTAGTTCAACTCGGTTCGCAGGCGAAGCTGGAACCCTAATCTCGACTCGCGAAACGGCTGTTCAACCCGAAAATGAATGTTTAAGGTATTTTTACGATTGAAACAGGAAATTTCGACCGTAAACAAACCCTAAAACGTCCAGAGAGTGATTTTGATCGTTAGTATTACAAGAAAGCACGTAAAAACGACCCAAATCAAAAACGCAATATCACTAAAACTCACGAACACACTCGTATTTAGCCCGAAAGCTCTGATACCAGATGTAAGTCCCTAGTTCTAGGATCGATAACTTCGTTATCTGTAGTATTAAGGTGCGGAATCCCTCAATACGGTGTTATCCTACTAATAATGAGTAAGTTCGTAATTGCGTATACTAATACTTAGCTTTAAACGATAATACGTCAAAGCCTAGCCGTTAGGTTTGTTTTCTCAGGGTTTGTCGAATTCGCAGATCGGTATATTGAATGCCAAAAGTTATGTTTTTCACGAATGAAAAACATTATATAGTCTGGTCTCGGCTCGCATGGGCCGGCGAGTCCAGCCCAACTCGCAGCCCAAGTCCATTAACTCGGCTCGCTAGACACTTCCTGCGGATCCAGTTCTCATCTCGCCTCGTTAGGCTCGCGACCTGAGAACTCAACTCGCAGCAAACGTATTTATTTCGTATTTAATTATTCGTCTAACTTAACACAATAATATGTTTAACGAATATTACTAACAAAACAAATTATTTATTTACAAATCTAAACCAATGTACAAACGTAATAATAATTACACCAGTCCTATTTCAAGCTAGATCTGTTGTCACAATCTATGTCTCAACAAAAACTTATATTCGCCTTTCGATTAACAAACGTGATTGTAACCTTGTAAAGAGGAGTCGCAAACCTCAATACTCGGTCAATAGTTATCTGTGTAAAAACTATGTTTTTAATCATAACGTCATGCAAGCATTATAAAATGCAATGTGATTATGTGGACTTGCCATGAGTATTGTACACTTCCAATCACAATGTACTTATCATGTAAACATCGCGAAGCAATTAAACTCACAACGGAAACATTGGTAAACAATTCAATACGTTGTGAGCTACCATAGTATTTTCCGACATGGTATAGGTTTAACTTTCTGTAAAAAGCCGTCAGCATTTTAATTAGTTGTTTTAGTTTAAATTAGATTAGATTAGGTAGGCTAAAGGCTAAATGACCATTTACGAAAATCTAGGGATTTGTTAATTGTATTGAGAAAGGAAAGTTTAAAATCCAACTTAAACCGACACTTTTTATTAAAACCATGAAACATAAAGTACGGTACGCAAGAAACCTAAATGCTTTCCCTCGTTTATCATGCTTAAGTTTCATTGGTAGAAATTGATTAAATAAGTCCGGACACAAGTTCTAAGTTAGTTGTTTAATGGATTCATAATCATTGTGGTATTAAGAACGGCTAGACATGTTATGGACTTGCTACTCTGTTCCTTCGCCCACGAGCGAATACGTTCAATAATATGGGTCACTGACTCCCTCACATGAGAGTGTGGAGAGTTGAGCATTGTCTGTCTGGTCAGAATCATGATACCTTAGTTCCTCGTGACATATTAGTTGATAACCGACTAATAAGGAATCTATTGGTTATACCATAAGTTAATGAATCTCATAAGCAACCCAATTTAGTTAATCGTTTTCCCGTAAGAGTCATCATCCCATAATTATTAACTAACGAACTCATAACAAATACTACTTTGCATTATCTGACATCTTATTACATTTTATTCGCTTTATTTAGTTTAATTAATTAACTGAACCAAAACCCCCAACGCACTCTTTTAAAACATTTACTAGGAAAGAAAGATTGATTAGATCACCTCCGTTTCAATTCAGTTTCTCTTTAAGAACGACTCTAGGTCCAACTTACCGCCTACTAACCTTTTGGTTCAGTATTAGTAAGTCACACTTAGACCCCAGCAATTATAAATTTTAAAACCACCCGTTGACAACCTCAACAAGGGTCCTTTTAGGTCAAGAAAACATTTTTAAGCTATGTTTGAAAGAGATAGCGTTATGGTACTTTTGTTTAGTGCTTTAAGTTTGTTTTGGCATGTTAATTAAGTGTGCAAAAAGGATATGGTCAGAATTTATGTTATGTGCATTTTGAAGTGTTAAGTGAAAATGGCATCTTGAGTCAAAACTAGTCATACGTTCAGATTCGTCGTTTTTGGTAGATTTGAAAAAGTGTCTAAAGTGAAAGTTAGATAACGATATAGTGGACGTGTGTACCAAATTTCAGGTTATAATAACATTTATAACACCCCTCATTCATATTATTGAATATTATATTATTTATCTCGGAAGCGTAAATTTAAAACATAATTTACTTGTATACATAATAAAATATACATAACTTTTAAAAATATGATACACCACATAGATTAAAGTTATTCAAATCTTGCATACATATTACACAAACGGGGTATTATATAAACTCAAACTTTAGTTTATCAAAACTATATCAGAGTTACATGACGTCAAATATTCCCTGCTAACAGCATCATCATCCTACAACCCACATACCAAAAATATAACCTGCAGGATGTAAATAGAGGGATTAGCACGAAGCTAAGTGAATGAACTTGTCACACACAATTCAACTTAGCATAACTATGAGTTTACATCAAATAACCGTAAACACACATATTTCAATGAGGATCGGTGGCTCTTGGGATATCATAATACCTGGGGATTTCCCAAGAACACTTATCGTACATATCCGGGCCATAACGGACGAGACCGATAGCTAGCTAGTGGTTATTATAATCAAACACAGGTTCTATACACAACAAATGAATCAAGACCATGTATAATTCACACAATAACCACTTAGCCCAACTAACGCGTTGACCTCAATAACACTGATTACACAAAGATTCACATATCACGTAGTTTAAACCAGTAAATAAGACTAAACAGTCTAATAAATACATCTACGTTTACTTGTTGCAACTGAACAGTTACAACTAAATCAAAAGGTGAGTTCTAAATCCACTCACCGATACCTCAGGAGTCACCACACTCAGCTTCTAATCACTGAGTCTTTGGGGTATCTGAAACATCACACAAGACCCAAGTTAGTAACTTGTCATCAACAAATAGTACTTATGTAAATGGAGACCTTACATAAGTAACTACATTATCAATCAATTTCAAACATAAGTAAAACTACTATATATATATATATATATATATATATATATATACATATGGTATACACTTGAATTTGCTAATTATCATAATCACCAAAATTATACAGACAAACGCGATCCGGGCAAGGGTTGGTGGGATCGCGTTACACAAAAGAAAACATTTTGTGACCAAATAATACTTGGCAACGCGATCCGGAAGAAAGGGCTTGGGATCGCGTTCATCAATAGAAAACATTCTGTAACCAATTTGCACTTGGCAACGCGATCAGGAAGCAAGGGCTTGGGATCGCATTCCCAAGAACAAAATCCGGGTGAGTCAGGTTTTAACTAGCAAACGCGATCCTGGCTAGGGTTTTGGGATCGCGTTTGAGCTTATTACAGCTCAAGATCAGACCTGCAAATGGTCAGCTCGAACCTAATACCATTTTTGATCATTTAAACTCATCAAACTCAGTTCTAAGGTCATAAGCAACTCAATAACGCCACATATCATCATATATCAACATCCCAAACATCAATTGGATAACAAGATCAATTACTAACCTAATTCACACATAACCAATTTCATGAAGTTATAATCAAAATACTTACAAGCTTGAGGAACAAGATGATGATGATGATGATAAGCAAGATGATTAGGAGAATGATAATAACACAAGTATTAAATCTCAATCACAATTTCTTCTTTGATTTCTTGAGTTCATATGAATATTTAGAAATTTACAAATGATGAAAACAATTTGGGGAAAGTAACTGGAAAAGGAAGTCGGCTCTCCTTATAAACCGACTCTAACATTTGGGTATTCTATACCCGTCTTAAATCTATTGTATGGAACCTAAATACCAATTGCGAGAAACTTACTTTGTTTTACCGTCAACTATAGTAAATTAAAACAAACAACAATTTACTATTCACAATAAGTCCCGAGACTTATTTATCTAAGTTTCTCAATTAAACACATAATATGAAATAATTTCTAAAACAAATTGAATAACCGATTTAAATTAGAAATTACCAGACCAGCAAAGAGAGGATGTTACAAATCTCCCCTCCTTAAAGAGATTTCGTCCCCGAAATCTCACCATGATCAAACAATCCAGGATATCTGGATTTCATAGACTCCTCGGTCTCCCAGGTCAAATTGGAGCCTAAATTATGTCTCCACTTTACTAAGACCATAGGTATTTGTTTCTTTCTAAGTTTAGTAACTTTTCGATCAAGAAGCTCCACCGGTTCTTCAACTAACTTCTGATTCTGATTAACCTTTAAATCTTGTAACGGAAGTATCTGAGACTGGTCTTCAACGTTACACTTTCTCAAGAAACAAACATTAAATGTGTCACAAATACCAGCAAGCTCTGAAGGAAGATTCAATGTAACGGACTGATCATTAACAACTTTGCGAATTCTAAACGGTCCAATGTATCTAGGCGCTAGTTTCCCTCGTTTTCCAAACCGGATAACACCCTTCCACGGAGAAACTTTTAGATAAACAAGTTCACCTTGAGAAAATGATACTGGTCGTCTACGTGGATCTGCATATTGCTTTTGTCTGTCACGTGCAGCTTTCAACTTTTCTCGGGCGATAACCACTTTGTCAGCAGTGATCTGTACAATGTCGGGCCCAGCAAACTGTTTCTCACCAGCCTCTAACCAACACGTAGGTGTTCTGCAACGACGCCCATATAACATCTCATACGGAGGCATACCTATACTGGAATGATACGAATTATTATAAGCAAATTCCACCAACAGTAGGTGAGAATCCCAAGAACCTCCATATTCAAGAACACAAGCCCTCAACATATCCTCACGTGTCTGAATTGTACGTTCTGACTGACCGTTGGTCTGAGGATGATAAGCTGTACTAAGATTCACCCGTGTACCCAACTCTTGCTGTAAACTTTGCCAGAAATGAGAAATAAACTGAGAATCCCTATCCGATACAATAGACAACGGAATACCATGACGGGAAACAATCTCATTAACGTACAAATGGGCAAGCTTACTCAAAGATGTCGTTTCACTTGTAGCGAGAAAATGTGCGCTTTTTGTTCAACCGGTCAACAATAACCCAAATCATATCATTTCCTCGAGATGTACGTGGAAGTTTAGTCACAAAGTCCATGGTTAAGTGTTCCCACTTCCACTCTGGGATTTCCAGTTGTTTCAGTGACCCGTATGGCTTCTGGTGTTCAGCTTTGACCTGAGCACAAATATGACATGAACCTACAAATTGTGCTATATCAGTTTTCATTGTTGGCCACCAATACAAAGACTTCAAGTCATTATACATTCGAGTACTGCCGGGATGAACAGATAATCGTGACTTATGAGCTTCAGTCAATATCATATCCCGAATACCACCAATAGAGGAATCCACACGCGAGACTTAAAAGTCTTTAATCCTCTAGAATCGTCAACCAACAATTCTTTCCTTTTCAACATAATTTCTGACTTAAGATTATGATCTAATAAGGCTTCCAACTGTGCATCTTTAATTTTATCTACCAAGTCAGAAGAAACATCAACTTTCAAATAAAAAATTAGGTCAGAGGTACTTTTTCGGCATAACGCATCAGCAACCACATTCGCCTTTCCTGGATGGTAACAAATTTCACAATCATAATCTTTGATTAACTCTAACCATCGTCTCTGACGCATATTCAACTCTTTCTGAGAAAACATGTATTGAAGACTCTTGTGATCTGTACAGATAATACACCTTGTACCATAAAGATAATGTCTCCAGATTTTCAATGCAAACACAACAGCTGCCAACTCTAAATTATGAGTAGGGTAATTTCTTTCATGAGTTTTCAACTGTCTAGATGCATAAGCAATAACTTTATCTCTTTGCATAAGAACACCACCCAAACCAGAATAAGAAGCATCACAGTAAACAACAAAATCTTCAGACCCATCTGGTAATGCCAACACAGGTGCTTGACATAATAATTGTTTCAGAGTCTGAAAAGCAGTTTCTTGTTGATCATCCCATTGAAACTTTTCATCTTTACGAGTTAATTTGGTCAACGAACCGGCAATTTTAGAAAAGTCTTTAATGAACTTCCGGTAATAATCCGTTAAACCTGGAAAACTCTTTATCTCTGAAGCAGTCTTCGGAGCTTTCCAATTCATCACAGTTTCAATTTTAGAAGGGTCAACTTTGACACCATCATTACAGATAATATGACCCAGAAATTGCACTTCCCGAATCCATAATTCACATTTAGAAAACTTTGCATATATGTAACACCCTCAAATTTAGTGATTTGCGGAAGCATACTTGGGTGTTACTAATCAATATACAAAGCACAAGATATACAGCAAACGACCTCTAAATGAGACGTTTTGTAAAATAGTTACATTCCATAAATTAATCGTTTGAAAACATATAGTTTTCTTTACAAAAATATGTAAGCCTAGAGTCCGCGTATGTGGCGGGAGATTCTATTACATAACCATAGCTACAAAAGATAATGCCAAAGAATCTCCGTTAAATGCAGTTTGGAAATCATGCGACTCTAGCTAGTGATCCTGGAGTGATCCTACTCAGTAAGTGTACCTGAGAATACATGCTAAAAATGGTCAACCAAAAGGTTGGTGAATCTCACAGGTTTATCAGTAAATAATCAGTTTGAACACAAGATTTCATCAGTAGTGCCCGCAGGCGTATATCAAGTATTTGCAAATCCAGCAAAAGTAAAGTAATTAAGTTATACCGTTGCCATGAGGCTCATAATCGAAGCTTAACCCGTAAATAATCAGTTGCTCCCGTGACATGCTCGTAATTGAGAAAGCATAAGTAACGAAATAATAGTCACCCGTTTCTACGTGTAAATCAGTACGTGGTAGCGCTACTACCCCGGGCAGGGAGGGTCATTTCCCTAATGGATCCATTAACTACCGTTCGCGCTTAAGTCCATAACTAACGATATATGATGGAGAGACTTCAGTAATTAGTAATTAACTCATGCAATTCCGTTTGGTATAGAAATCAGTTTAGTACTTGTGTTCAGGAAAAATAAGTAGCATGTATCTCCCCCAATAAGATAAAACAGTAAAAGTGGGGCCGTAAGACTCACCTGAGCCTAGTAGTAAGCAGTTGAAAACTGTAAGTAGCGTGTAGGTTCTCCGAACCTGTAACCTTTAAATGCCTAAACATGTAAGGTTAAGTAAGTAGATGTCTCGCAAGACCATCTAGGCTAGTTGTCCATACAACCCGTTGTCCAAATGTTGGTTCGTTATCGTTTGTAATAAAGTGTTCGGCCCGTTGGTGATTCGTTATGATTAAAGTTTTATCACTTATAACGCGATTTAGAGTGATTGCACTTGAAAAGTATGTTCTATTATGTTCGATATTTCGTATTGTATAAGTATTTGAAATTGTACAAGTTTGACACTTGGTGAGAAATGTGCTTATGGAATCTAAGTACGGGGGTCCGGGGGCAGCGCCCCTGGTTAGCGGGGTCCAAGGGGCGGCAGCCCCTGGCGGGGTCCAAGGGGCAGAGCCCCTGGCTGGGGTCGAGCTGCCAGGTCAGCTTGGAAAATTTTTATTTCTACTACTTTCCTTTAGTGAAAACGCATCCGAAATCTGGATTTGGAGTAAAATTAGGTGGTAAAGTTCTGGTTCCGACACTTAGTAAAAATCTGAGTTTTCAGGGTTCTGTTTTATGCGATGTTGGGTGCGACGTCGCAAGCGACGTAAGGTGCGACGTGGGCGTGTGCGTCGCATTATGCGGCCTTCGCAATTCAATGCGACGTAGGGTGTTGCGTCGCTAAGTGCGACGCTAGTTCGGTTTGCGACGTTAAAGTCTACGTCGCTACGTGCGACATCCGCAAGTTAATGCGACGTAATAGGTTGCGTCGCTGTCGCACCCCCAAAACACGTGGCAGCGGAAACATAAGTTGTCACGGGGGCGCCGACCAAATTAAATATCACAACACAAAGATTAAAGCAAACGACCTCTATATGAGACGTTTGAAAATATTACATTACCATAATTCAAATGTTTACAAAATATCTGGAGTTCGCATAAACCGTTAAGAGATTTCTAATACATTACTGATTATACAAAAACAGCTAAATGCAATCTAATCTCTTGATGTTTGAAAACAATGCGACTAGAGCTAAGCTTTCCTGAAGCTTCCTACTGCGGCCGGTTACCTGAGAAATACATACTAAAAGGTCAACATAAAGTTGGTGAGTTCATAGGTTTATACAGTTATCACAAGATTTGTTTGTTTATTAAACAAGTTAATAAAAGTTATACTATTGCAATGAGTCTCATAGTTCGAGCTTAACGTTGTTTGCCTCCGGTAAGTGCCTAATCCATAACACTTCTAATTCACAAATATTACTGCGCCCGTGGGTCGGCTAGAGCGACTAGCCCGGACGGGAATTGTCAGTTCCCGATAGATCTATCCAATAACATTCACGCATATATTAACGAACTATGATGGGTAGAGGGCTTAGGGATTATTTTCGTGTCTCATGCAATCCGTATAAAAGTTGTTTACAGTACTTGTGATCATAAAAACAGTTATAAAACAGTTGTATGTATTCTCACCCCTGAGTATAAAAACAGTAAAAAGGGGCTATGAAACTCACCTTAGATTAGCAAGTAGCAAGTAAGTATCAAATAAGCAAGCAAGCCGGTGTGCAACCTTCTAACGTCCTAAAAACGTATAAGGTTGGGTATAAGTAGATGTCTCAAAAGACCATCTATAGCGATTGTATAAGTGGGGGTCAATGTCCACTTAAGCCAATCGTGTAGGTGGAGGGTTAATGTCCACCTAGAGCTAGTTCATCAACTAGTATGTCCAAATAAATTGTTCAAGTTCGTTTCTTAAAAACGTGTACGACCCGTTGGTGAAAGTTTGTAATAATAATTCATTTATACATTATTATCAAGTTTGTTTTACTGTAAACTATTCATTAGTACATATCGTGTGTTGCAACCCAATTATTTTAGTTTGTATAAGTCTTAAACCGTAGGTCAAAGTTGGTCAACTCGTTGGTCAAAGCTGGTCAAAACCTGGTCAAACTTGGTCAAACTGGTCAAACCTGGTCAAACCTGGTCAAACCTGGTCAAACTGGTCAAACCTGGTCAAACTGGTCAAACCTGGTCAAACCTGGTCAAACTATGAGTCACTTCTAATTTATAGAGTCACTTACCAATTTAATGAGTCACTTACCAATTCATGAGACACTTACTGATTTTATGAGTCACTTATCAATTTCATGAGACACTTACTGATTTTATGAGTCACTTACCAATTCATGAGACACTTATCAATTTATGAGACACTTACCAATTTCATGAGTCACTTATCAAATCCAAGTGTTCTAAGTGTCGGTTTCTAATTCGGGAAACTTTCTAAATTTAGTTTTTGGTCCAAGTTACTAACTAAGTCATCCAAACCCATTTTTGTTACCACTTTCCAAAAATAGTAAGTTTTGTCGTTTTTTAGAAACCGAGCCGTTTTTGTTGACTTGGTCAAACCGACTCGGTTTGACCCGAAACTTTTACCCAACCCATAAATCAGTTTAAAGAGTCCAAATAATTTGTCGGTTAGTGTCGGAGTCATCCAAGGTGTCGGTTTTAATTACACTTCTTAAGATTTTCAATATTTCACATTTTCGACTTTTGTCGGTTTGGTTCGCCATTTTATTTCTACCACTTATGGTCCAAACTAGGGTCTGAGATTTTTACCAACTGATCTACAATGAGTCTAGACTAACATATCAAATTTTCAGCTTCCAATGGGTCCATTAACATATTTAATTAATTCCGAGAAAGTTCCGAACAGATTTATCGAAAACCTACAGGTCAGTCCTACAAATCGGCCAGTAGAGAAACATCTATGCGTTTCTGGAAAAAGTGTAAAACACGAAAGTTGTAGCTCTTTTCAATACGCAACTTTTAAAAAAAAATTCGTTATCTAACTCTCAGTAAAACTCAAGATACGACCATTTTAGTACACTGACTTTTCTGGGACAGAATCTGTCTTCTTACATATATGTTACAAAAACGTATTTTAACCCTTTTATTTGGACATAATAGTGTTAGATGAGCAATATAACATGTAGATATACATTATGTAAGTAAAATTTTGGAGAGATGAAGTGTTCCTCACAAAGGAAAATGATGGAGAAAGAAGGACGATGATGATAGTGCTCTTGTTGTTGGCTTGATCTTCTTCTAGTTCTTGATCTTTTTCAAATAATGGTGATAGATGATGATAATTGAGGCTGAGTTCTTTCAGTTTTTGGAGAGAGGGAAGAAGAAACTAGAGAGAAATGAGAGTGAAATGAAAAGAGTTTGAGTGTTGAATGAATGGATGCATGAAGAGTTAGTGGGTGTAAGGTTCAAAGGCAATCATGAGATTGCATGGAAGAAGAGAGGGCAATTGGGGTGGTGACCACATGGGGGGGGGGCCCGGCCCATGGGGGGTCCCACACAAGGGTATTTTGGTCATTTCTTGTTCCCAATTTAACTAGTTGCGTTTTACGTTCGTTTACCCGATTGTTTGGATGTTTATTTATACGTTAAACGGTTAATACACATGTTTAAATATCGGTTTAAATTTCAATATTTTCACTTGAAATATTTTATCTAGATACTTGAAAACATTTATAAAAATGTTCCGTTAATGTATCGGCCTCGATTTGCGTGTACGTTTTACGGAGGTTTAATCACGTAGCGTTTTAAATAGACGTTTTTCATTGACGAACTATTATATGATGTTTTCAATAATAATTTCATACCAAATAATATATTTTAAATTATAAAAATATATTTTGACTTTCGTTCAGTTGTCGGGCGCGTTCTGCGCGTTTTCGTTGCGTTTGTGTTACTTTATACCATATAATTAACGTGTTAAATATTATCACCATAATATTTGTAAGTTTTTGAGTTTATTAAATAATTTCATATTATTTAATATTTTGTTCACCAACGCCCGTATTTATACTGTGTGGACTCCGTCCGGTTGTTTCGCACAATTTCACCAAATTGCGTAAGCGTAATTACAACTAATCACGTAAGCGTAATATAAATCAATTACGGGAGTGTATATTCACATAAATATACAAATAGTTACAAGTAATTACAAGTATTTAGCCTAATACTAAACTAAATACACGTAATTAGGGTTTGTAGCAGGTTAATTAGTAACCCTAAATCGTCGGGTGTCACATTCTCCCCCTGTTAGGAGAATTTCGTCCCGAAATCAGTTTGTTGCTGTAGTCTGAGGGGTATCTAAAAATAGATGTGGGTGTTTCTGTCGCATTTGGTCTTCCCGTTCCCAAGTGAATTCAGGACCGCGCCTAGAATTCCACCGGACTTTAACGATGGGAATACGACTTTATTTCAAGCGTTTGACCTCACGGTCTATAATTTCTATCGGCTTCTCGATGAAATGGAGTTTATCATCTATGTGGATTTCATCGAGCGGGATTACAAGCATCTCATCAGACAGACATTTCTTCAAGTTAGAAATGTGGAATGTGTTGTGCACGCTACTGAGTTGGGGCGGTAGCTGCAGTCGATATGCCACCGGACCAATTCTTTCAAGAATCTCAAAAGGTCCGATGTACCTAGGGTTTAGTTTACCGCGTTTACGTAAACGAATGACACCTTTCCAAGGTGACACTTTTAGAAGTACTTTGTCTCCGACCTGAAATTTGAGGGGTTTGCGTCTCACGTCAGCGTAACTCTTCTGACGATCACGGGCGGCTTTCAGCCGGTTTTGAATGGTCACGATTTTCTCGGTCGTTTCATGGATGATTTCAGGACCGGTGTGTTGGCTATCGCCGATTTCGGTCCAACAAATGGGTGATCGGCACTTTCTTCCATAAAGTGCCTCGAACGGAGCAGCATTGATGCTGGTGTGATAACTGTTGTTGTAGGAGAATTCACACAAGGGTATGTGGTTCTCCCAGTTGTTTCCGAAGTCAACTACGCAAGCGCGCAGCATATTTTCTAAAGTTTGGATGGTTCGTTCACTCTGACCATCAGTTTGTGGGTGATAAGCAGTACTCATATCCAAACGAGTACCGAGAGCTTTCTGAAGTGTTTGCCAAAATCGAGAGGTGAAGCGGCTATCTCTATCGGAGATGATCGAGATGGGTATGCCGTGCCGTGCTACAACCACTTTGATGTAGATGCGAGCCAAGCACTCCATCTTGTCGGTTTCTTTGATAGCTAGGAAATGGGCAGATTTCGTGAGACGATCAACGATCACCCAAATGGTATCGCAACCGCTCGGTGTCTTTGGTAGTTTAGTAATGAAGTCCATAGTTATGTTTTCCCATTTCCATTGAGGTATTTCGGGTTGTTGCCGCAACCCAGAGGGTTTCTGGTATTCGGCCTTAACCTTGGCGCAGGTTAAACATTTGCTAACATAGGTGGCGATGTCAGCTTTCATGTTGGGCCACAAATACCGTTGTCTGATGTCATGATACATTTTTTTTCAGAACCAGGATGTATGGAGTATCGAGATTTGTGAGATTCATCCATCACTAAATCTTGTAGGTTTCCAAAGTTTGGTAACCAGATTCGGTTAGAGAAGTGTCTGGTTCCATCGGGTTTGATTTCAAATTGTTTTTCCATGTCGCGCAAGGCTTCGTTTTTGATGTTTTTCTCGTTGAGTGCTTCGAGTTGAGTGGAATGGATTTGAGAAATGAAATCGTTGTGGATGGTTAAACCAAGTGCTCGAACTCGAAGGGGTTTCACTCGTTCTTTTCGGCTTAGGGCATCGGCAACAACGTTAGCCTTACCCGGGTGGTATCGGATTTCGCAGTCGTAGTCGCTAAGTAACTCGACCCAACGACGTTGTCTCATGTTTAGGTCCTTCTGATCAAAGATATGTTGAAGGCTTTTGTGGTCAGTGAAGATAGTACACTTGGTACCATATAGGTAGTGTCTCCAAATTTTGAGCGCAAAAACAACGGCTCCTAGTTCGAGGTCATGAGTGGTGTAGTTCTTTTCGTGGATTTTCAGTTGCCGGGAGGCGTAGGCGATGACTTTTCACGTTGCATTAACACACAACCTAGTCCTTGGTGTGAGGCATCGCAGTAAACTACGAAATCATCGGTGCCTTCGGGTAAGGACAGGATTGGTGCACTGCAGAGTTTCTGTTCCAGGAGTTGGAAGGCTGACTCTTGTTTATTGGTCCAATCGGATTTCTTGTCTTTCTGAGTCAAGGAGGTTAATGGTTGAGCAATTCGGGAAAAGTTCTCTATGAATCGCCGGTAATATCCAGCGAGACCTAAGAATTGTCGGACCTCGGTTGGAGTAGTTGGTGCTTTCCAGCACTTGATGGCCTCGATTTTTGCTGGATCAACACGTATCCCTTGACTGTCAATGACATGCCCTAGGAACTGTACCGTTTGCATCCAGAACTCACACTTGGAGAACTTAGCGTATAACTCCTCGTGTCTGAGTAATTCCAAGATAGTTTTGAGGTGTTGGCCATGTTCTGTTTCGTTGCGAGAGTAGATCAAGATGTCATCAATGAACACGATGACAAACTTATCTAGATAGGGTTTGCACACCCGATTCATAAGGTCCATGAATACAGCCGGTGCGTTGGTTAATCCAAAAGGCATCACTTAAAATTCGTAATGCCCGTAGCGAGTTCGGAAGGCGGTTTTTGGGATATAGGCGTCTCGAACGCGAAGTTGGTGATAAGCAGACCGAAGGTCGATCTTCGAGTAAAAGCTCGTACCCTGAAGTTGGTCAAATAAGTCATCGATTCTAGGAAGCGGGTATCGGTTCTTGATGGTAATGAGATCTATGGAGAAATGTTCGCTTGCGATGGTGTAAAATCAGTAGATAAATTTCTATGATAATAGTTTGTTTGGAACTATTAAGTCCGTTGGAAACTTGAGTTAATCAAAATATGTTGGGAAAAATCTGGTCGTCAATAAGACATTGAAACTTTCTGTCTAGCCAAATTAATTGAACATAAGAAGTTGTAAATAGTTCCGGGTAGTTGTTTGGTGAAAATTCTTTGAAAACTTGAATTGGTAGAAATCTGTTGAAAACTTTTGTTATTGTAAAGTGTTGAAAATTTCAGTTGATTCTTGTAGTGGTGTCTCCTTAAACGAAAAGGGGATTAAAAGAATGAATATGGTCTTTGTATGAGAGCCAAGATTATCACATTCATGATGAAAAGTAATATGTGGCTTCATAGTACAAATATAATTCAAAACAAGGTAATGTGATTTGTAACCAACAAGGCGCAAGGTTAATAGGTTGATAGCTTACAGAATTCAAAGTTTACTAAACATGCCGGGCATTGTTACATCCGGACGAATGCATAAGTCTTATACAAAATGTGATGGGGTTTTATACACCCATCGATAGATCATCGAGCTAACACTAGCTATGTTCACCGTTGTTCGGGTCTACTTCTAATCTATTCTAGATTCAGGTCGTCATCTGATGAGTAGTCGTTCTTAGGGAAGTTTGCCATCTTTTTCGGGAGAGCGTTCTATTAAGACAATGAATCAACAACAAGAAGGTTTAGTCAATATCGTACTTTCAAAGAGTAGCCACATAAACGGCCGGGTAGTGTTCTCAAAGTAGTCAGTCATGACTATATTGTTGAAATGAACAATTGCTTGGTGAAGGTGTTTGGTGAAGATAGTTGATAGTTGATAAATTCGTAGTTGCGGGTAGTCCTTGCAGTAGTGATTGGAATGTTCAAGTCATAGTTTGAAATAGTTTGAAGTAGTTTATGGATTTAGTCGTTGTGAGTATCCCTCGCGATACTAATCCAGTGATGTTCGGAATAGACAAAGTCGCGAATCAAGTTATGAGTAAATCGTTTGACAAACGTGTCGAATTGGTGACCAAACATGATCAAGTAGTAAGTCTCGTGTTTGATAGAATTGTTGACATACAAGTCAAAGAGTGATCAATCATGATCAAGTAAAGAGTTAAGTGGTTTGTTGAAATTCATGCAATTGTTCGAAAAGTTACTTCCATTATGTAGGTGTTGTGGTTGATCGAGTTTCACCCGTGGACCCTCGTAGACAGGTCCTAGTGGGTGGAGTGTCAGTAGTGGTAGTAAGGTCTAGTTCGAGGTGGTCAGTCAGTCCTTCTAGTTGTGTACAACACACGCGATTAACAGGTCTACAATAAGCGGGGAAGGGAGATTATAAAGTAGGGGAAGTACATGTAGCGCGTTTAGGTGACGAATTCTCGTGCGGTTCGTGTTTCCGAATGATTAGGATGAGAGTGGGGAGGAAAGAGGGTGAAGCAGGTGTCACTTGTTTGGGTGGCGAATCCTTAGGCGGATTCTCCTCAAGTAAGTCCTCTTTGATTATGTCGTTGCCCGATACGGTTAGGCGAGTGGGTACCGTGGAAATCTCCACAGTAGTAAGCAAGATTTGAGTTTCGTTTTCTGTGTTAGGTGACGTAGTGGTGGGAGTGGTTGCCATGAAGGGTGGCAATTAGTTTAGTATACGAGAAGTTAAGGTTATATATGAAAATATAATAACCTAGCACATAAGCACGTATAAGGGTTGGTCCCGTTCTATCCTCGGTCTATGTCTACTACTGTATTCTCGTTCACTATAACCATTTCAGGTCTTGCATCGAATCTCATTTAATTGTACATAGTTGATCAGGCTATGTTAAATTAAATTCAATTGATGCAATCGCTGAACCAGTCATACCGAACAAGAATACTAACCTAACGGTTATAGTCTAGGTCACTAATGCAATCCTAGTTCGCTATAACCTTAGGCTTTGATACCAATCTGTCGCACCCCCAAAACACGTGGCAGCGGAAACATAAGTTGTCACGGGGGCGCCGACCAAATTAAATATCACAACACAAAGATTAAAGCAAACGACCTCTATATGAGACGTTTGAAAATATTACATTACCATAATTCAAATGTTTACAAAATATCTGGAGTTCGCATAAACCGTTAAGAGATTTCTAATACATTACTGATTATACAAAAACAGCTAAATGCAATCTAATCTCTTGATGTTTGAAAACAATGCGACTAGAGCTAAGCTTTCCTGAAGCTTCCTACTGCGGCCGGTTACCTGAGAAATACATACTAAAAGGTCAACATAAAGTTGGTGAGTTCATAGGTTTATACAGTTATCACAAGATTTGTTTGTTTATTAAACAAGTTAATAAAAGTTATACTATTGCAATGAGTCTCATAGTTCGAGCTTAACGTTGTTTGCCTCCGGTAAGTGCCTAATCCATAACACTTCTAATTCACAAATATTACTGCGCCCGTGGGTCGGCTAGAGCGACTAGCCCGGACGGGAATTGTCAGTTCCCGATAGATCTATCCAATAACATTCACGCATATATTAACGAACTATGATGGGTAGAGGGCTTAGGGATTATTTTCGTGTCTCATGCAATCCGTATAAAAGTTGTTTACAGTACTTGTGATCATAAAAACAGTTATAAAACAGTTGTATGTATTCTCACCCCTGAGTATAAAAACAGTAAAAAGGGGCTATGAAACTCACCTTAGATTAGCAAGTAGCAAGTAAGTATCAAATAAGCAAGCAAGCCGGTGTGCAACCTTCTAACGTCCTAAAAACGTATAAGGTTGGGTATAAGTAGATGTCTCAAAAGACCATCTATAGCGATTGTATAAGTGGGGGTCAATGTCCACTTAAGCCAATCGTGTAGGTGGAGGGTTAATGTCCACCTAGAGCTAGTTCATCAACTAGTATGTCCAAATAAATTGTTCAAGTTCGTTTCTTAAAAACGTGTACGACCCGTTGGTGAAAGTTTGTAATAATAATTCATTTATACATTATTATCAAGTTTGTTTTACTGTAAACTATTCATTAGTACATATCGTGTGTTGCAACCCAATTATTTTAGTTTGTATAAGTCTTAAACCGTAGGTCAAAGTTGGTCAACTCGTTGGTCAAAGCTGGTCAAAACCTGGTCAAACTTGGTCAAACTGGTCAAACCTGGTCAAACCTGGTCAAACCTGGTCAAACTGGTCAAACTTGGTCAAACTGGTCAAAACTGGTCAAACCTGGTCAAACTATGAGTCACTTCTAATTTATAGAGTCACTTACCAATTTAATGAGTCACTTACCAATTCATGAGACACTTACTGATTTTATGAGTCACTTATCAATTTCATGAGACACTTACTGATTTTATGAGTCACTTACCAATTCATGAGACACTTATCAATTTATGAGACACTTACCAATTTCATGAGTCACTTATCAAATCCAAGTGTTCTAAGTGTCGGTTTCTAATTCGGGAAACTTTCTAAATTTAGTTTTTTGTCCAAGTTACTAACTAAGTCATCCAAACCCATTTTTGTTACCACTTTCCAAAAATAGTAAGTTTTGTCGTTTTTTAGAAACCGAGCCGTTTTTGTTGACTTGGTCAAACCGACTCGGTTTGACCCGAAACTTTTACTCAACCCATAAATCAGTTTAAAGAGTCCAAATAATTTGTCGGTTAGTGTCGGAGTCATCCAAGGTGTCGGTTTTAATTACACTTCTTAAGATTTTCAATATTTCACATTTTCGACTTTTGTCGGTTTGGTTCGCCATTTTATTTCTACCACTTATGGTCCAAACTAGGGTCTGAGATTTTTACCAACTGATCTACAATGAGTCTAGACTAACATATCAAATTTTCAGCTTCCAATGGGTCCATTAACATATTTAATTAATTCCGAGAAAGTTCCGAACAGATTTATCGAAAACCTACAGGTCAGTCCTACAAATCGGCCAGTAGAGAAACATCTATGCGTTTCTGGAAAAAGTGTAAAACACGAAAGTTGTAGCTCTTTTCAATACGCAACTTTTAAAAAAAAATTCGTTATCTAACTCTCAGTAAAACTCAAGATACGACCATTTTAGTACACTGACTTTTCTGGGACAGAATCTGTCTTCTTACATATATGTTACAAAAACGTATTTTAACCCTTTTATTTGGACATAATAGTGTTAGATGAGCAATATAACATGTAGATATACATTATGTAAGTAAAATTTTGGAGAGATGAAGTGTTCCTCACAAAGGAAAATGATGGAGAAAGAAGGACGATGATGATAGTGCTCTTGTTGTTGGCTTGATCTTCTTCTAGTTCTTGATCTTTTTCAAATAATGGTGATAGATGATGATAATTGAGGCTGAGTTCTTTCAGTTTTTGGAGAGAGGGAAGAAGAAACTAGAGAGAAATGAGAGTGAAATGAAAAGAGTTTGAGTGTTGAATGAATGGATGCATGAAGAGTTAGTGGGTGTAAGGTTCAAAGGCAATCATGAGATTGCATGGAAGAAGAGAGGGCAATTGGGGTGGTGACCACATGGGGGGGGGGGGCCCGGCCCATGGGGGGTCCCACACAAGGGTATTTTGGTCATTTCTTGTTCCCAATTTAACTAGTTGCGTTTTACGTTCGTTTACCCGATTGTTTGGATGTTTATTTATACGTTAAACGGTTAATACACATGTTTAAATATCGGTTTAAATTTCAATATTTTCACTTGAAATATTTTATCTAGATACTTGAAAACATTTATAAAAATGTTCCGTTAATGTATCGGCCTCGATTTGCGTGTACGTTTTACGGAGGTTTAATCACGTAGCGTTTTAAATAGACGTTTTTCATTGACGAACTATTATATGATGTTTTCAATAATAATTTCATACCAAATAATATATTTTAAATTATAAAAATATATTTTGACTTTCGTTCAGTTGTCGGGCGCGTTCTGCGCGTTTTCGTTGCGTTTGTGTTACTTTATACCATATAATTAACGTGTTAAATATTATCACCATAATATTTGTAAGTTTTTGAGTTTATTAAATAATTTCATATTATTTAATATTTTGTTCACCAACGCCCGTATTTATACTGTGTGGACTCCGTCCGGTTGTTTCGCACAATTTCACCAAATTGCGTAAGCGTAATTACAACTAATCACGTAAGCGTAATATAAATCAATTACGGGAGTGTATATTCACATAAATATACAAATAGTTACAAGTAATTACAAGTATTTAGCCTAATACTAAACTAAATACACGTAATTAGGGTTTGTAGCAGGTTAATTAGTAACCCTAAATCGTCGGGTGTCACAGTCGCAGAGGCCCCTGGCCAGGTGCGACGTAGCGGTCGGAAACGAGTTTCCCGGTTTCCGTTGGGTCCAAATCTTTTACCCAACCCAAAAATGGACATAATAAGCCTATTTAAACCATAAACTAGTAAAAATGATCAAAAACGAGAGATGTCGGGATTTGTCGGAAACTTACAAAGTGTCGGATTGAAAATCTGAAAAGATAGGAATGTAGATCGGGTGACGGTGAACGTTTTCTTCCAAATGGATGAGATGAACCGAGCTCGTTTTGTGGTGTTATTTGGTGATTTAAGTGGATGGTGTTTGTTTGGTTTTTGAGAGAGAAAAGAAAGAAAAGAGGAGAAGAGAGTGAGTGAGTTGGTGATAAATGAGAAAAGGAAAGGAGGTGGATGGGGGTTTTGATGAAAGCCCCCATTTTTCAGTCCACGCGCTGGGCTCCGTGCGGTGTTCGTTTTCTCCGTCGTTTTACGTTAAATTATTTATTTTTACACGTTTATTTATTCATTTAAAATACGAGGGTTGTTAAACAATTCACTTAAATTATTTCTTTAAATCTTTAACTGTTCGAAATACAATTTAGTTTAAATAAGTTTGATTACTTTTGTTTTTAAATAGTGTAACTTTAATCGAGTGATACGAGATAACTATTCGTTATTATAAAATAACATTTAGGTCATAATTGCGTTATTTTAGTTTATAAACATTTGCTCACCAACGTCCGTATTAATCGAATAGAATTTCATTCTATTTAAGATGCGTACCATTTAAGTCAAATCGCAAAGTTGTATATATTTATCAATATATAATCCGATACATAAATTAGCCTAACACAGCACTAATTACATGTATTAACAAAGAATTAGGCACTATTTCTAGTCCTAATTTGCCGGTTGTTACAATATAAGTGCTCTCTTTTCAATGTTTCCAACACTAACCTCAAATGCATTTCATGTTCTGATTCGGATTTCGAATATACCAGAATATCATCAATAAACACAATTACAAATTTATCAAGAAAAGGCCGACAAACTCGATTCATCAAATCCATAAAAACTGCTGGAGCATTTGTTAAACCGAAAGGCATAACCAGGAATTCAAAATGACCATACCTGGTACGAAAAGCAGTTTTAGGAATATCCTGTTCACGAACTTGAACTTGGTGATAACCCAACATCAAATCAATTTTAGAATAAAACGAAGATCCCTGCAACTGATCAAACAAATCATCTATTCAAGGCAGAGGATATTTATTCTTTACCGTTCGTTATTCAATTCCCGATAGTCAA
Organism: Helichrysum umbraculigerum; assembly: GCA_949592205.1. Lineage (NCBI taxonomy): Eukaryota > Viridiplantae > Streptophyta > Magnoliopsida > Asterales > Asteraceae > Helichrysum > Helichrysum umbraculigerum. Next base: position 15,951,085 of record CATIUR010000007.1, on the reverse strand, counting down.
TACACATTCTAAAAGATCCATCATTCTTTTTCACAAACAAAACTGGTGCACCCCAAGGAGAAGAACTAGGTCAAATAAATCCTTTATCCAATAACTCTTGTATCTGATTTTATCATTTCACGTATTTCAGACGGAGCTAATCTATTGGGAGCTTTGGCTACAGGCGACGAGCCAGGAACAAGATCAACCTGATATTCAACTTTCCTAACCGGTGACAACCCAGGTAATTCATCAGGGAACACTTCCGGATATTCAGAAACAACCCGGACATCAGAAATGGACTTCTTTTCTACTTTGGCATCAATCACATAAGCTAGATACGACTCACAACCTTTAGACAATGACATCCTAGCTTTCATCATAGAAATCAAAGGTATACACCCACTATCCCGTTCTCCTCGAGCCACAACGTATAACTCTTCAGAAATTGGGATCCTAATCAACTTATGGTGGCAATCAATACTTGCTCTATACTGACTTAACCAATCCATGCCAATGATCACATCAAAACTAGGAATTGGAATCAACATAAATGAAATTGGGAAAGTCTGGCCATCTATCACAATACTAGCTCCAGTCACCGAGGTGGTAATAGGAACTAACTTGCCACTAACAATTTCTATTTCAATAGGTCTAGTAATCAAAGTAGGGTTCAATTTCAACTTATCACAAAAACACACAGATAAAAGAGCAGTTAGCTCCAGAATCAAACAAAACACGCGCTGGTACAGAGTTTATAAGAAAAGTACCAGTTATAACATCCTCTGTGTGGACAACCTCATCGACTGTCATCTGAAATGCCCTACTTGCAGCTGGCGGAGGATTCTTCCGCTTTTGCCCAGAAGATGACGAACTCCCGACCGAAACCGAACCCTGTTTCCCCACCTCAGGACATTGCCCAACACGATGACCTTCCTTCTTACAATTCAAACACACAAAATTCGGAAACTTGCAGTCCTTAAATTCATGACCAAGTTCACCACATTTAACACACTTATTCGTCTGAACAGTACATGGGCCAGTATGTTTAGATCTACAAGTACTACACCAAGTGGATTTATTAGACGAACCACTTTTATCATCAGACCACTGATTCTGTCTATTACTTTGCCATCTTTGTTTTCCTTTTCCCGAGGATTCATTTCTAGATTTCTGATCAGATTTATCTTTAACTTGAAACCCTTGAGCTCTCATATCACTATCAACAGAACATGCAAGGTTAAAAGCCTGAGATAAAGTACCTGTTAACCTCACTGTGGTGCGATAACTCGGAGGTAAGGCATCAACAAACTGTTCAATTCTAGTTTTCTCATTAGGAACCCACTGTTGAACAAACCACAGCTTCCCAGAAAATTGGGTTATCAACTCGTCAATCGTCATCTTATCAGTTAATTGCAAGTTCACAAACTCTCGTCTGATCCGAGCCATGTCAAAATCTGAGCAATATTGATTACAAACTGCTTGATGAAAATCAGGCCATCGAATAGCTTCCTTCTGTTGTTGAGTCAAATGACCGGTGACAGAATCCCACCAAACCATGGCTTCATCTTTCAAACATTGAACAGCATAAAACACTTTGGATTCTTCCTCACAATGAGTAACATCAAATTTTCGTTCCATATCTCTTAACCAGTTTAAAGTCACAGATGGAATTGTACTACCATGAAACTCCGGTGGTTTCTTTACATAAACGTTTTGAAAGAACATACTTTACTTGGCAGAGGTAGTGAAAAAGTACCAAAAACTGGGGCTTGTTGTTGAAACTGTTGCTGAGATGACGCAGCTTCAGTTTGTCTTTTAAATTCTCTGAGATTGATCACCTCATCTTCTAATTCATGCATATAATCATCTCTATTCGATTCTTCACCAACATGAACTGAAGTACCATCATGACCAGGTTGTTCACCATGAATATTCAAAGGAGGAACATCAATCCTTGAGGCATTGTTAGTGTGACACCCGTCAATTTAGGACTAGAATTTAGTACCTAATCAAGTTTTAATACATGTAATTAGTTCTGTGTTAGGCTAATTAATGTATCAATTATTATATATATATTGTTAAATATATATGTATCTACACAATTATGCGGTTTGTTTAAACCGTACAAGTTTCAAATCGAATGCATTTCGATTCAATTAACTACGGACGTTGGTGATGCAATTATTAATTATGTGGAATAAATTAATTTCACAAATAACTACTTTATATTATGTCGATGATATAATAAACACATGCGTTCTGTTTAAAACGTTACCGAACTCTACAAAAATTCGACCAACCGACAAAACAAAAAGAAGTGATATTTTATAACGTAAAAACAAGGTATTTATAAAATACTTCAACCAAAATGTTGGGTAATTATTTATATTTCAAAACGTATATTTGAAGTTAACTAATAATAATGTAAACGTTTAAATAACCGGGAAAACGAACACCGCACGGAGCGCTAGGCGTAGACTGAAAATGGTGGGGATTTCCACCAAAACCCCCTCCTTTCTTCTTTTCTTTTCATTTCTATCTTCTCATCTCTCTCTCTCTACCAATTTCTCTCTCAAAATTCACCACCACAAATTCATCAAAAATCACAAGATTGGGACACTAAACGACATCAAAACATCAAGATTTTTATAGAAACGGAACCACCTCGACACGATATACTCTTCTATCTTCTCGGATTTTCAATCCGACACCGCGTAAGTTTCCGACGAATTCCCGAAACTTCTCGTTTTAGCTTGTTTTTACATATTTATGAGTTATATAACATGTATATGTCCAAATATATGAATAAAACACAAAATTACAACCTGAAAATGAGTTTGATTTTGATTTTGGAATTTAAAAATCGAGACAGCCGTGTTCACTGTCTGAGTGTTCTTCAGTGCGACACAAGCCTTGTGTCGCATACTGTGTCGCATAAAACCCGTTATGTCGCATCTTGTGTCGTACCAAACCTTTAGTGTCGCAACTCATGCGACACAATATTGTGTCGTATACTATGTCGCAAACTGTAACACCCCCAAATTTAGTGATTTGCGGAAGCATACTTTGGGTGTTACTAATCAATATACAAAGCACAAGATATATAGCAAACGACCTCTAAATGAGACGTTTTGTAAAATAATTACATTCCATAATTAAATCGTTTGAAAACATATAGTTTTCTTTACAAAAAGATATAAGCCTAGAGTCCGCGTATGTGGCGGGAGATTCTATTACATAACCATAGCTACAAAAGATAATGCCAAAGAATCTTCGTTAAATGCAGTTTGGAAATCATGCGACTCTAGCTAGTAGTCCTGGAGTGATCCTACTCCGTAAGTGTACCTGAGAATACATGCTAAAAAGGGTCAACCAAAAGGTTGGTGAATCTCACAGGTTTATCAGTAAATAATCAGTTTGAACACAAGATTTCACCAGTAGTGCCCGTAGGCGTATATCAAGTATTTGCAAATCCAGCAAAAGTAAAGTAATTAAGTTATACCGTTGCCATGAGGCTCATAATCGAAGCTTAACCCGTAAATAATCAGTTGCTCCCGTGACATGCTCGTAATTGAGCAAGCATAAGTAACGAAATAATAGTCACCCGTTTATACGTGTAAATCAGTACGTGGTAGCGCTACTACCCCGGGCAGGGAGGGTCATTTCCCTAATGGATCCATTAACTACTGTTCGCGCTTAAGTCCATAACTAACGATATATGATGGAGAGACTTCAGTAATTAGTAAGCAACTCATGCAATTCCGTTTGGTATAGTAAACAGTTTTAGTACTTGTGTTCAAGAAAAGCAAGCAATGTATCTCACCCCGTATATAAACAGTAAAAGTGGGGCTGTAAGACTCACCTGAGTCTTTGCAAGTGCGTTTATATCAATAAACGAGTAAGTAATATCAACAGTTGGTTCTCCGAACCCGTAGCCTTTAAATGCCTAAACATATAAAGTTAAGTAAGTAGATGTCTCGCAAGACCATCTAGGCTAGTTGTCTACACAACTCGTTATGTCCAAGTGTTTGTTTAGTAATCCGTTTGTAGTTTGAAAACAAGTATGGCCCGTTGGTGACGGTTTGTAATAATGATTCAAAGTGTTAACATTATATGTATCGTTGAATCAGATTTCGTTATTTGTAAGTGTTCGACACTTAGTGTGAAAAGTATTTACAACATCTAATGACGGGGGTCCGGGGGCAGCGCCCCTGGTAGCGGGGTCCAAGGGGCAGAGCCCCTGGCTGGGGTCGAGCTGCCAGGTCAGCTTGGAAAATTTTTATTTCTACTATATTGCTTTGACGAAAAACGCATCTGGATCCGAATTTGGGTAAAATCAGGTGTTAAAATCTTGGTTCCGACACTTAGTAAAAATCTGAGTTTTCAAGGTTCTGGTTTGTGCGACGTTGCAAGCGACGTAAGGTGCGACGTGGGCATGTACGTCGCATGATGTGACCTTCGCAAATCAATGCGACGTAGGGGGTGGCGTCGCTAATGCGACGTTGGTTCGGTTTGCGACGTTAAAGTCTACGTCGCCATGTATGACCTCCGCAAATTAATGCGACGTAAGGGGCTGCGTCGCTAGTACGACGTTGAGATTTTTGTGCGACGTAGGCCGCGACGTAGGCCGCGACGTCGCAGAGGCCCCTGGCCAGGTGCGACGTAGCGGTCTGATGGCCGGAAATTTAGTCGAAAACGAGTTTCCCGGTTTCCGTTGGGTCCAAATCTTTTACCCAACCCAAAAATGGACATAATAAGCCTATTTAAACCATAAACTAGTAAAAATGATCAAAAACGAGAGATGTCGGGATTTGTCGGAAACTTACAAAGTGTCGGATTGAAAATCCGAAAAGATAGGAAGGTAGATCGTGTTGCGGTGGTCGTTTTCTTCCAAAGAGATGATGAGATCCAAGGTCGTTTAGTATGTTTATTTGTCGTTTTTGTGAGGTTGTGGGTTTTGTGGTTAGTTGGTGGATTTGAGAGAAAAGGGTGAAAGAGAGAGAGAGAGAGAAAAATGAAATGAGAAGAAAAGGTGGAGAATGGGAGGTTATCTCCCATTTTCGCTCCGCGTTCTAGCTCCGGGTGGTGTTCGTTTGCTCCGTCGTTTAAACGTTAAATAATTATTTTATATATTAATTGGTACATTTTAAAATACAATTTATTACGCGATATTCTATTTAAATATTTTACAGTTTAATTTATATTTGAGTTATAAAATGTACGTTAATTTATTTAGTTGCGCGTTTTAACATTTTAAATTGTGTAACTTTCTGATTGTACAACACGAATGAATACGAAATATTATTATAATAATATTTTTGACATAACAATGTTACTTAATAAAATTGGTCACCAACGTCCGTATTAAATTGAATTGAAATACATTCGATTTAAATTGTGTACGATTTAACCAAATCGCATTTTCATATATATTCAACAATATATACAATTCGATACATAAATTAGTCTAACACCGAACTAATTACATGTATTAACAAAGAATTAGGCACTAATTCTAGTCCTAATTTGCCGGTTGTTACATTCTCCCCCTGTTAAAAGAATTTTGTCCCGAAATTTAAGTCGAAATCGCGTTAGGGGCAGAATCGGTGAATAAGTGAGGATACTTGAGTCGTATTTGGTCTTCCCGTTCCCAAGTGAATTCCGGACCACACCGCGAATTCCACCTGACTTTGACGATTGGAATACGACTTTGTTTCAGTTGTTTGACCTCACGGTCCATAATTTCGACAGGTTCCTCAACGAAATGTAGTTTGTCGTCGATGCGAATCTCATCAAGGGGTATAATAAGTGTCTCGTCAGACAAACATTTCTTTAAGTTAGAAATGTGAAAGGTAGGGTGCACGCTGCTGAGTTCAGAGGGCAGCTGCAATCGATATGCCACTGGACCTATCTTCTCGAGGATCTCAAAAGGTCCAATATACCTGGGGTTTAGTTTTCCGCGTTTGCCGAATCGGATTACGCCTTTCCAAGGCGATACCTTTAAGAGTACTCGATCCCCAACTTGGAACTCGAGTGGCTTGCGTCTCACGTCAGCATAGCTTTTCTGACGATCACGCGCGGCTTTGAGTCGGTTTTGGATTTCAACGATTTTCTCTGTGGTTTCATGTATGAGTTCAGGACCAGTGAGTTGACTATCTCCCACTTCAGTCCAACAGATCGGTGATCGGCACTTACGACCGTACAGTGCCTCAAAAGGTGCAGCTTTAATGCTGGTGTGATAGTTGTTGTTGTACGAGAACTCGCACAACGGTAGATGCCTTTCCCAATTTGTACCAGAATCAACTACGCAGGCTCGTAGCATGTCTTCCAGTGTCTGAATAGTTCGTTCGCTCTGGCCATCGGTCTGAGGATGGTACGCGGTACTCATATCGAGACGGGTACCCAGTGATTTTTCGAGTGATTGCCAGAAGCGAGATGTGAATCGAGCATCCCTGTCAGAGATAATCGAGATAGGGACACTATGTTGGCAAACAATTTCTTTGATGTAAATTTGTGTAAGGCGTTCCATTTTATCGGTTTCTCTGATTGCCAAGAAATGAGCTGATTTGGTGAGACGATCGACGATCACCCAAATGGTATCGCAACCGCTCGCCGATTTAGGTAGTTTGGTTATGAAATCCATGGTAATTTGCTCCCATTTCCATTGAGGAATTTCAGGTTGTTGGAGCAATCCAGAAGGTCTTTGGTGCTCGGCCTTGACCTTGGAACAAGTTAAGCATTTGCTGACGTACAAGGCAATGTCAGCTTTCATGTTCGGCCACCAGTAAAACTCCTTGATGCCGTGATACATTTTGTCGGATCCCGGGTGGATAGAATACTTGGACTTGTGAGCTTCATCCATTACCAAGTCCCGAAGGTTCCCGAAATTAGGCAACCAGATTCGGTTTAAGAAATACCTAACTCCGTTGGGTCTGATTTCGAACTGTTTATCCATGCCTCGTAAGGCCTCGTTTTTGACATTATCGGGTTTGAGAGCTTCGAGTTGAGCGGTGAGAATCTGGATATTCAAATCGTTGTGAATGGTCATACTGAGTGCCCGGACTCGGATTGGTTTTGTTCGTTCTTTACGGCTGAGAGCATCAGCAACCACGTTTGCTTTGCCCGGATGATATTTGATTTCACAGTCGTAATCAGTAAGTAATTCAACCCATCTACGTTGTCTCATGTTAAGATCTTTCTGGTTGAAAATGTGTTAGAGACTTTTGTGGTCGGTGAATACAGTGCTGAGGGTACCATAAAGATAATGTCTCCAGATTTTTAAAGCGAATACCACGGCCCCTAGCTCGAGGTCGTGAGTTGTGTAGTTTTTCTCGTGAACTTTAAGTTGTCTGGAGGCGTAAGCAATGACCTTGTCTCGTTGCATCAGCACACAACCGAGACCTTGGTGAGAAGCATCGCAGTATACCACGAAGTCATCGGTGCCTTCAGTTAAGGATATAATGGGTGCACTGCAAAGCTTGAGCTTCAACAGCTGGAATGCTGACTCTTGTTTATCGGTCCAGTCGAACTTTTTATCCTTTTGAGTCAGTGTCGTGAGTGGTATGGCTATTTTCGAGAAGTTTTCAATGAACCGACGGTAATAACCGGCCAATCCCAAGAATTGGCGTACCTCGGTTGGAGTGGTTGGCGCTTGCCAGTTCTTGATGGCCTCGATCTTTGATGGATCCACATGAATTCCCTGACTATCAATCACATGTCCAAGGAATTGAACTGTTTTTATCCAGAACTCACACTTAGAGAATTTGGCGTAAAGCTCCTCGTGTCTAAGTAGTTCTAGGATGGTTCTGAGGTGTTGTGAGTGTTCTTGTTCGTTTCGTGAGTATATGAGGATATCATCGATGAAGACGATGACAAATTTGTCAAGGTAAGGTTTGCACACCCGATTCATAAGGTCCATGAATACAGCCGGTGCGTTGGTTAGGCCGAAGGGCATCTCTTGGAACTCATAATGCCCATAACGGGTTCTGAATGCGGTTTTTGGGATATCGGTATCGCGAACACGCAGTTGGTGATAACCTGATCGAAGATCAATCTTTGAATAACAGCTTGATCCTTGAAGTTGATCGAATAGATCATCGATTCGAGGAAGTGGGTATCGATTTTTGACTGTTAGTTTGTTCAATTCTCGGTAGTCGATACACATTCTGAATGAACCATCTTTCTTTTTGACAAACAAGACCGGAGCTCCCCAAGGTGAAGAACTCGGTCTGATGAATCCTCTATCCAGGAGTTCCTGTAACTGAGTAGACAACTCCTGGAGTTCGGATAGGGCTAAGCGGTACGGTGCTCGGGCCACCAGTGCGGCACCTGGCACGAGATCAATCGAGAACTCAACCTGTCTAGGTGGAGGTAAACCAGGTAGTTCTTCTGGAAAGACTTCGGGAAAGTCTCTAACGATTGGCACATCTTCAAGTCGCTTCTCCTCCGACTTTTTCTCAGTGATGTGCGCGAGAATTGCTGGGTAACCCTTTCTCAGAAATTTTCGGGTTTTTAAACATGTGATTAAGTTTAGTCTCGACCCACCAGTCTCCCCCTGTATGATCAAGGTACTACCGGCGGCGAGAGGAATTCGGACGATTTTATCATGGCAAACAATTTCGGCCCGGTGCTTGGACAACCAGTCCATACCCACGATGACATCAAAACTTCCTAGTTCAACAGGCATTAGATCGATTGAGAAGGTTTCGTTTGCGAGTTTAAAGTGCAATTAGGTATCACACTACTGGTTTCTATGAGTTTACCATTTGCGAGCTCTACAGTGTACTTAACATCTAAGGCCGAAGGGGTGATATTAAGTAGTGGGCAAAACTCATCAGATATGAAACTTTTATCAGCACCGATATCAAATAATACTGAAGCAGTAAGATCGTTGAGAAGAAACGTACCCGTTACAACATTCGGGTCTTCCCTAGCTTCCCCAGCTTTGATGACAAAAGCTCTACTACGAGCAGGGTTGTTGTTCCGTTTGTTGCTGTTGTTGTTGTTGTTGTTGTTGTTGTTGTTGTTGTTGTTTCTCTGCTTAGGGCAATTATTCTGAAAATGCCCAGGATTTCCGCACCCATAACAAGTCTTCGGGGCACTGGTGTTTCGACAATCCTTGGCCAGATGCCCAAAGCGTTTGCAGTTTGTGCAAGGACAGGAACCGTCGTGGTGACGATTGCATTTGGGACAGTAGGGCCTGCTTCCACTGTACCCTTTCTTTTCTGAAGAGCCGGATGAATAAGCCCTAATAGGCTCGGGTCTTCGGTTGGTGATTTGGTTGGATGAGTTGGGGTTTCCTTCCCACTTTCGTTTGTTGTTTGCAGGTGGGGCTGAGGTTGTGTTACGGCGGACAGCGTTTGCCGTGAGTTCATGGGCCATACGGATGGCGTTCTGGATAGTACCTGGTTTGGATGAAGTCACCAGGTCCTGGAGTTTCTCGGGCAGTCCATCAACATATTTCTCGATCCTCTTGTATTCAGGATCGACCATGGATGGGCACAGAAGTGCCAGTTGGTGGAAACGGTTGGTGTACCCGGTGATATCATCACCTTGCATCTTGTGGTTCTAAAATTCCAGCTCCAGTTGTTTCAGTTCATCTCTGGGGTAATACTCACCCCTTAACATCTCCTTCAACTCCTCCCACGGGAGTTTATAAGCATTGGCAATGCCCACAGTTTGGGCATAGGTGTTCCACCACGTGAGTGCGGTGTCAGTAAAAGTACTAACAGAGAACTTAACCTTGTCCCCCTCCGCACAGTTGCAGATAAGAAATACAGATTCAACTTTCTCGATCCAGCGTATTAGACCGATCGCTCCCTCAATACCTGCAAAGTTTAGCGGTTTGCAGTTTTGGAAGTCCTTATATGAGCAGGGCTTCGGTTGTGGTCCATTGTTAGCGGTGTCTTCGCTACCAGGAGCTGAAGTCCGGGTAGCTAGGGCTTGGGCCACGCTACGGGCAATCAGACCCGCAACTTCGGCTTCAGTGAGGGTGATTTGTCGACGAGGAGGCATGCTGCTGATCAAGGAAAGAACAGGGAAAGTGGAATAAGTTATTTGCATGATACTATGATACATCACGAGTGTATATAATGAGATACACGATAACAGTACGAGGTGATAATCATATTCCATTTAGGTAAACAAGTTGGATACAAAGTTCGGGTTTTCCAAAAGATTACAGAGTAGTAGTAGTAGTACAAAAGTACCGGGAATCGTTACATCCGGTTGAATTACATAGGTCCTAATTAAGTAGTTAACTGGTTACAAGTTACAGACTGATCTAATCTTGATGCAGATTAATCTGCTCCATTAGTGCGACGAGGCGGTCTACGGTTTCTGCTAGTCTGTTGGCTTGTCTGGCGTTATCTTCGACCAAGGCCAATCGTTGTACTAGTGCTCGAGAGTGATCTTCTGTCTCCTGTGAACGCTGTTCACACTCCTCGAGTCGGTTTCTTACGAGTTCATCCGCACCTAGTGCGGCGGTCATTGAATCCTGAATTATGCTTACAGAGAGGTTTGTATCCTCTTGTTCTTGCTGGAGTTGGGCTATGTGATCCAGCGCTTGGCGAAGTAGGTAGGTCATCCGGTGTTGTTCCCGTTCGAGATGTTCGAGCCTTTGTTCCTGACGGCGGAGTTGGGTAGTCAACACTGGCACTGTGAGATGTGCCAAGTTCTGAAAGTTATGAACAGGATAGGGGCTGGTTCGAGGTGACCTTGTGTTCCTCCTGGCTACACGTGGGTTTCGTGCCCCATGTGGGTGAGAGTGTGACGGATTAGGTGGTGTGTTTGCCATTCCTGTGGCAGAGTGTAAGTAAGACGAGGCTAATATATATAGGCATATAATATCCAGCCTAAAGTCTAGCACGTGTCAAGTAATGGTCCATTTCTCTCGTGGTCAGAGTCAACTAACGCATTCCTGTTCGACATAACCATTTCAGACCTCACATCATCTTTCCTTAATTGTACATAGTTGATCAGGCTATGTTAAATTAAAGTAGTATGATGTAATTCCTGAACCAATCATGCCTAGTAAGGAAATACTGCCTAATGGTCATAGTCTAGGCCCACTAAATGCAACCTAGTTCACTATAACCTTAGGCTCTGATACCAATCTGTAACACCCCCAAATTTAGTGATTTGCGGAAGCATACTTTGGGTGTTACTAATCAATATACAAAGCACAAGATATATAGCAAACGACCTCTAAATGAGACGTTTTGTAAAATAATTACATTCCATAATTAAATCGTTTGAAAACATATAGTTTTCTTTACAAAAAGATATAAGCCTAGAGTCCGCGTATGTGGCGGGAGATTCTATTACATAACCATAGCTACAAAAGATAAAGCCAAAGAATCTCCGTTAAATGCAGTTTGGAAATCATGCGACTCTAGCTAGTAGTCCTGGAGTGATCCTACTCCGTAAGTGTACCTGAGAATACATGCTAAAAAGGGTCAACCAAAAGGTTGGTGAATCTCACAGGTTTATCAGTAAATAATCAGTTTGAACACAAGATTTCACCAGTAGTGCCCGTAGGCGTATATCAAGTATTTGCAAATCCAGCAAAAGTAAAGTAATTAATTTATACCGTTGCCATGAGGCTCATAATCGAAGCTTAACCCGTAAATAATCAGTTGCTCCCGTGACATGCTCGTAATTGAGCAAGCATAAGTAACGAAATAATAGTCACCCGTTTATACGTGTAAATCAGTACGTGGTAGCGCTACTACCCCGGGCAGGGAGGGTCATTTCCCTAATGGATCCATTAACTACTGTTCGCGCTTAAGTCCATAACTAACGATATATGATGGAGAGACTTCAGTAATTAGTAAGCAACTCATGCAATTCCGTTTGGTATAGTAAACAGTTTTAGTACTTGTGTTCAAGAAAAGCAAGCAATGTATCTCACCCCGTATATAAACAGTAAAAGTGGGGCTGTAAGACTCACCTGAGTCTTTGCAAGTGCGTTTATATCAATAAACGAGTAAGTAATATCAACAGTTGGTTCTCCGAACCCGTAGCCTTTAAATGCCTAAACATATAAAGTTAAGTAAGTAGATGTCTCGCAAGACCATCTAGGCTAGTTGTCTACACAACTCGTTATGTCCAAGTGTTTGTTTAGTAATCCGTTTGTAGTTTGAAAACAAGTATGGCCCGTTGGTGACGGTTTGTAATAATGATTCAAAGTGTTAACATTATATGTATCGTTGAATCAGATTTCGTTATTTGTAAGTGTTTGACACTTAGTGTGAAAAGTATTTACAACATCTAATGACGGGGGTCCGGGGGCAGCGCCCCTGGTAGCGGGGTCCAAGGGGCAGAGCCCCTGGCTGGGGTCGACACTTAGTAAAAATCTGAGTTTTCAAGGTTCTGGTTTGTGCGACGTCGCATGCGACGTTGCAAGCGACGTAAGGTGCGACGTGGGCATGTACGTCGCATGATGCGACCTTCGCAAATCAATGCGACGTAGGGGGTGGCGTCGCTAATGCGACGTTGGTTCGGTTTGCGACGTTAAAGTCTACGTCGCCATGTATGACCTCCGCAAATTAATGCGACGTAAGGGGCTGCGTCGCTAGTACGACGTTGAGATTTTTGTGTGACGTAGGCCGCGACGTAGGCCGCGACGTAGGCCACGACGTAGGCCGCGACGTCGCAGAGGCCCCTGGCCAGGTGCGACGTAGCGGTCTGATGGCCGGAAATTTAGTCGAAAACGAGTTTCCCGGTTTCCGTTGGGTCCAAATCTTTTACCCAACACAAAAATGGACATAATAAGCCTATTTAAACCATAAACTAGTAAAAATGATCAAAAACGAGAGATGTCGGGATTTGTCGGAAACTTACAAAGTGTCGGATTGAAAATCCGAAAAGATAGGAAGGTAGATCGTGTTGCGGTGGTCGTTTTCTTCCAAAGAGATGATGAGATCCAAGGTCGTTTAGTATGTTTATTTGTCGTTTTTGTGAGGTTGTGGGTTTTGTGGTTAGTTGGTGGATTTGAGAGAAAATGGTGAAAGAGAGAGAGAGAGAGAGAAAAATGAAATGAGAAGAAAAGGTGGAGAATGGGAGGTTATCTCCCATTTTCGCTCCGCGTTCTCGCTCCGGGTGGTGTTCGTTTGCTCCGTCGTTTAAACGTTAAATAATTATTTTATATATTAATTGGTACATTTTAAAATACAATTTATTACGCGATATTCTATTTAAATATTTTACAGTTTAATTTATATTTGAGTTATAAAATGTACGTTAATTTATTTAGTTGCGCGTTTTAACATTTTAAATTGTGTAACTTTCTGATTGTACAACACGAATGAATACGAAATATTATTATAATAATATTTTTGATATAACAATGTTACTTAATAAAATTGGTCACCAACGTCCGTATTAAATTGAATTGAAATACATTCGATTTAAATTGTGTACGATTTAACCAAATCGCATTTTCATATATATTCAACAATATATACAATTCGATACATAAATTAGTCTAACACCGAACTAATTACATGTATTAACAAATAATTAGGCACTAATTGTAGTCCTAATTTGCCGGTTGTTACACAAACTATGTCGTATTTCTATACGACACAACTACTATGTCGCTATTGATTTAGCATTCCGAACCTATGCGACACAACCCTTGTGTCGTATAGGTATTGTGTCGCATACTTATGCGACACAACCCTTGTGTCGCATAACAAATTATTATGTCGCATATTGTGTCGCATAAAACAGGATAATTACAACTTTTTACTAAGTGTCGAGACCAAAATTTTATCACTTGATTTCACCCAAATTCAAGTCCAGATGCGTTTTTCCTTAAAGCAATATAGTAGAAATAAAAATTTTCCAAGCTGACCTGGCAGCTCGACCCCAGCCAGGGGCTCTGCCCCTTGGACCCCGCCAGGGGCTGCCGCCCCTTGGACCCCGCTACCAGGGGCGCTGCCCCCGGACCCCCGTACTTAGATTCCGTAAGCACATTTTTCACCAAGTGTCAAACTTGTACAACTTCAAAACACTTATACGATACAACTTTTCAAACATAATGGAATTTTTGTTTTTCAAGTATAACGCTTCGAAACCAATGTGGTAACATCAAGACTAATATTACAAATAAATCACCAACGGGCCGTACGCGTTTTCAAAACATACTTTAAAATCAAACAAGTCGTTGTAACTTGTATCAATTCAATCAAACAAGTCGTTGTAACTTGTATCAATTCAATCAAACAAGTCGTAGTAACTTGTAACAAAACAAACAACCAAATCGTAGTAATTTGGACATATATATATATATATATATATAGTTGTATAGCAACTTCAATGGTAGTCTTTCGAGATACCGGTACAATTAATAACAAATCAAGTGTCGTGGACACATTCAGGTTTCAAGCCTTTGGACACCAATACACAGCTAATTACTTCAAGTTTATTAAACTGAACACTTCAAGACTCAGGTGAGTTTCATGGCCCCATTTTCACTGCTTTTCAACTAGGGGTGTGATATTACTGCTCTGTTTTTGTTTTACGAGCAGAACGCAAGTACCAACCTTCAAATACTACATGAGTTTCAAGCTAATCAATTTAAAGTCCTCTATAGCATAGTCTCTAATATTTTAGCGTGAATGTTAGTATATGATATCATATGGGATTGACAATCCTCATCCGGGTTAGCACGCACTAACCGGTCAAACGGATGTATTAGCATTTGGGAAGACGAGTGTGGATTAGACACTCGTAGGAGGCAAACCAGTTAGGTTTCCTTAATTGGACCTAGCGCTCAAGTTAAGCTCAGACTATGTGCTCATGGATTGTATAACTTTTATTTTGCTTAATTGCATTGTAAATTCAATTTAAATCTTGCGGTTCTTACAACTATACATTGACATACAAACCTGTGAGCTCACAAGCGTTTTCGCTGACCCATTTTAGTATGTATCACAGGTACCCAGCAGTAGGTTGGCTGCACAAGCAAGGATTCTTAGCTCGAGTCAGCATTCATACCATTAGAGATTTGATTGCATTATTATATTTTGTAAAAGTAATTATGCTATGTAATCTTTAAATTTCAGGAACCGAGCTAATGTAACATTATTTTTGATGTAAACGTTTACTTTATTAATACAAGTTTAAAACGACGCATATAGTGGTCGTTTATTATATATCTTATGTGCTTTGTGTATTGATTAGTGACACCCAAATCGAGCTTCCGCAAATCATCAATTTTGGGGGTGTCACAGATTGGTATCAAAGCCTAAGGTTATAGTGAACTAGGTTGCATTTAGTGGGCCTAGACTATGACCGTTAGGCAGTATTTCCTCATTAGGCATGAATGGTTCAACAATTACAGCATACGACTTTAATTTAACATAGCCTGATCAACTATGTACAATTAAAGAAAGATGATGTAAGGTCTGAAACGATCATGTTGAACAGGAATACACTAGTTGACTCTGACCTCGAGAGAACCGGGACTCAAACAAGTCTGTGCTAGACACCCAATAGGATATTATGTGATACTAAGTATACATAGATAGGCCTCGTTAGAATCTTAGGCTATATTATATAAGTTATTATATGGATATATGCCTCATTCTTCCTAACGCTTTGTCTCAGAATGGCAAACACACCACCAAGTTCGTCACGTTCTTACCCACATGAATCACGAAACTCAAGGGTAGCTAGGAGGGACACCAGGTTGCCTCGAGCTAGACCATATCCAACTCACCCTACTCTACCGGGCTTAACCGCTAGAGTACATCATCACGAACAACGACTTAACGCTATGGATATTGAGCTGCAAGAGACCCGTGAGCTCTGGAGACTTACAGCAATGGAACGAATCGAGCAAGTCTCCGAAGACCACGATCACACTGTTAACACCATGAACACTCTTCAAAATCAGGTGGAAGGAACAGTCGAAACCATGGAGGTTGTCCACAACCAAGTGATTGGCAACCGAAATGAGATCTCTGTTTTACAATCAAGGCTGCATCAGTGCGAGACACGTCTAAGGGAAACCGAAGACGCCCTCCGAACTGCCAACAGACTTGCAGAGTCTGTGAACCATCTCACTGCACTGCTGCCACAACTCAACTTACGTCAGAATTAGCTTAGGCTGAATCTGTACCCTAATATGCTTTTGTAGGATCTATGTAATTCAACCGGATGTAACAATTCCCGGCGCTTTTGTAAAATATCTAAGTCTGTAACTTTTGAAACTTGTGACTCAAAAATCGTCTGTAATCATTTGGCTTCAAAATATCAATTGACGATTTCTATTAATTATCTCACGTTATTGATTTTTACCTTGAGATGTTGTATATTACCATTTTATATATGTACATCTGTGGCGATATATCATGAATTTCGGACTAGTATCTCACTTCCTTTCCTTGTTCTTTCTTGCTCAGCATCATGCCTCCTCGCCGACAAATCACCCTTAGTGAAGCTGAGATCGCGGGGCTGATTGCCCGCAGTGTGACCCAAGCCTTGGCTGCCCGAACACCACCACCCAGTAGCGAGGACACAGCCAACAATGCTCCACCACCCAGACCCTGCTCCTATAAGGACTTTCTGAGCTGCAAACCACTATACTTCAAGGGCACGGAAGGTGCTATTGGTTTGAGCCGATGGATAGAACGCATAGAATGTGTTTTCAGCCTATGCAACTGCACCGAGGAAAACAAGGTAAAGTTTGCCGCCTACACTTTTCAGGAAGGAACCCTCACATGGTGGAATGCCCATGCCAACTCTATGGGTCTTGAGATAGCTAATCAACTACCTTGGGCCGAGTTGAAGAACAAACTGAGAGAGAAGTATTGCCCCGAGGAAGAGATACACCGATTAGAAGAGGAGTTCTGGCAACTAGTTGTGTAGGGGACCGATATTGAGGGATACACCATCAAGTTCCAGCAATACGCGTCCCTGTGCCCTAGTCTGGTGGAACCGGAGAAAAAGGGGGTTGAGAAATACATTCGCGGCCTTCCCGAGAGCATCCAGGGAAGTGTCGCCTCATCACAACCAACCACCAACGAAAGTGCTATCAGGCTAGCACATGAGCTCATGGCACTGGTGGTCAGCCGCGAGAAATCCAACAACAACAAACGCAAATCCACCGAATCCCACGGTAACCACCAAAACAAAAGGTCCAACACCATCCAAGCTTATAACACCAACACCGAACCCAAACGCACCTACACTGGGGACAGACCATATTGTTCCAAGTGTAACTACCACCACCATGGCCCTTGCAGATCTCCTTGCACAACTGCAGGAAGTACGGGCATTCATCCAAAGACTGCCAAGCCCCTAAATCACAAAATAACAACCAACAACCCAAAACCTGTTATTGATGCGGGGAGACGGGACATTTCAGGGATGCATGTCCCAAACGGAAGAACAACAACAACAACGTCAAGGGAAAAGCCTTCGTGCTCAAAGCTGGGGACGCCCGTCAAGACCCGAATGTGGTCACGGGTATGTTCCTCCTCAACAATTTAACTGCTTCAATTCTGTTTGATACTGGCGCTGATAGGAGTTTTATTTCCGATGAGTTTTGCCCACTACTTGACATCACCCCAGTTGCCTTAGATGTTAAGTTCACTATAGAGCTTGCAAACGGTAAACTTATGGAAACCAAGAGTGTGATCCCTAATTGCACTTTAAATCTAGCCGACGAAATTTTGTCAATAGATCTCATGCCTGTTAAGATAGGAAGTTTCGATGTCATTGTTGGAATGGACTGGTTGTCCAAGCATCGGGCTGAAATTATCTGTGGCGACAAAGTTATTCGTATACCTCTCGCTACCGGTGGAACTTTAATCATACAGGGGGAGACCGGTGGGACGAGACTCAATATCATGTCTTGCTTGAAAACCCGCAAATTTCTGAAAAAGGGCTATTCCGCAATCCTCGCACACATCATGGAGAAAAAGTCGGAGGAGAATCGACTTGAGGATGTGCCAATTGTTCGAGACTTTCCTGAAGTCATTCCTGAAGAACTGCCTGGTCTACCACCACCAAGACAGGTTGAGTTCTCAATTGATCTCGTGCCGGGTGCTGCGCCGGTGGCACGAGCACCATACCGTTTAGCTCAATCCGAACTTTAGGAGTTGTCTGCCCAATTACAGGAACTTCTGGAAAGAGGATTCATTAGGCCGAGTTCTTCGCCTTGGGGAGCTCCGGTCCTATTTGTCAAAAAGAAAGACGGCACTTTCCGAATGTGTATCGACTATCGAGAGTTGAACAAGTTGACCGTCAAGAACCGATACCCATTACCTCGAATCGATGATTTGTTCGACCAACTTCAAGGATCAAGTTGTTATTCAAAGATTGATCTCCGATCCGGTTATCATCAATTGCGTGTTCGCGATGCCGACATTCCAAAAACCGCCTTCCGAACCCGCTATGGGCATTACGAATTCCAAGTGATGCCATTCGGCCTAACCAACGCACCGGCTGTATTCATGGACCTTATGAATCGGGTGTGCAAGCCTTATCTCGATAAGTTTGTCATTGTCTTCATCGATGACATTCTCATATACTCACGAAACGAACAAGAACATGCGCAACACCTCAAAACCATCCGTGAGCTACTTAGACACGAAGAGCTTTACGCCAAATTCTCTAAGTGTGAGTTCTGGATAAAAACAGTTCAATTCCTTGGTCACGTGATCGACAGTCAGGGGATTCACGTTGACCCATCAAAAATTGAAGCTATCAAGGGCTGGCAAGCACCCACCACTCCGACCGAAGTACGCCAATTCTTGGGTCTTGCCGGGTACTACCGACGATTCATTGAAAATTTCTCCAAGATAGCCTTACCACTCACGACTCTGACCCAGAAAGACAAAAAGTTTGACTGGACTGATAAACAAGAGTCGGCATTCCAACTCTTAAAGCAAAAGCTTTGCAGTGCTCCCATTCTATCATTACCCGAAGGCACCGATGACTTCGTGGTATACTGCGATGCTTCTCATCAAGGTCTCGGTTGTGTTCTTATGCAACGAGACAAAGTCATAGCTTATGCTTCCCGACAGCTCAAGATTCATGAAAAGAATTACACCACCCACGACCTCGAGCTAGGAGCTGTCGTTTTTGCTCTCAAAATTTGGAGACATTACCTCTATGGCACTAGATGCACAATCTTTACAGACCACAAAAGTCTCCAACACATATTTGATCAGAAGGATCTCAACATGAGGCAACGTCGATGGGTCGAGTTGCTTACCGATTACGACTGCGAACTCAAATATCATCCAGGTAAAGCAAATGTTGTTGCTGACGCCCTCAGTCGAAAAGAGCGAGTGAAACCACTTCGGGTCCGAGCCCTCAGTATGACCATTCACAACAATTTAAACATTCAAATTCTCACTGCTCAACTCGAAGCCTTGAAACATGAAAACGTCAAAGATGAAGCCTTGCGGGGCATGGATAAACAATTCGAAGTCAAACCTAACGGGATTAGGTATTTCTCAAACCGAATCTGGTTGCCTAAATTCGGGAATCTACGAGACTTGGTGATGGATGAAGCTCACAAGTCCAAATATTCTATCCATCCGGGATCCGATAAAATGTACCACGGTATCAAGGACTTCTACTGGTGGCCGAACATGAAAGCTGAAATCGCAACCTATGTCAGCAAGTGCCTTACTTGCTCCAAGGTCAAAATCGAATATCAAAAACCTTCTGGTTTACTTCAACAACCCAGTCTTCCTGAATGGAAATGGGAACAAATTGCCATGGACTTCATAACCAAACTACCCAAGTCCTCGAGCGGTTGCGATACCATTTGGGTGATCGTGGATCGTCTCACAAAGTCTGCTCACTTCCTGGCAATTAAAGAATCCGACAAAATGGAACGCCTCACCAGTATTTATCTGAAGGAAATCGTGACCAAACACGGTGTTCCAATCTCAATTATCTCCGATAGAGATAGTCGTTTCACTTCACAATTTTGGCAATCACTTCAAAAATCCCTGGGTACTCGACTTGATATGAGTACCGCATATCATCCTCAAACCGACGGCCAAAGTGAACGAACTATTCAAACGCTAGAAGACATGCTACGGGGCTGTGTAGTAGACTTCGGTGTGAACTAGGAAAAACACCTACCATTATGCGAGTTCTCGTATAACAACAGTTATCATGCCAGCATTAAGGCTGCACCTTTCGAGGCACTGTACGGTCGTAAGTGCCGGTCACCTATCTGTTGGACCGAAGTTGGGGATAGCCAACTCACAGGTCCAGAAATCATTCACGAGACGACCGAGAGAATCGTCGAAATTCAAAACAAGCTCAAGGCCGCGCGTGATCGTCAGAAAAGTTATTCTGACGTGAGACGCAAACCACTCGAGTTCCAAGTTGGGGATCGAGTACTACTCAAAGTATCGCCTTGGAAAGGCGTAATCCGATTTGGCAAACGAGGGAAGTTAAATCCCAGATACATTGGACCATTCGAGATCCTTGAGAGGATTGGTCCAGTGGCATATCGATTGCAGCTGCCATCCGAACTCAGCAGCGTGCATCCCACTTTTCATGTTTCAAACCTGAAGAAGTGTCTGTCTGATGAGACACTTATAATGACGGGGGTCCGGGGGCAGCGCCCCTGGTAGCGGGGTCCAAGGGGCAGAGCCCCTGGCTGGGGTCGAGCTGCCAGGTCAGCTTGGAAAATTTTTATTTCTACTATATTGCTTTGACGAAAAACGCATCTGGATCCGAATTTGGGTAAAATCAGGTGTTAAAATCTTGGTTCCGACACTTAGTAAAAATCTGAGTTTTCAAGGTTCTGGTTTGTGCGACGTTGCAAGCGACGTAAGGTGCGACGTGGGCATGTACGTCGCATGATGCGACCTTCGCAAATCAATGCGACGTAGGGGGGTGGCGTCGCTAATGCGACGTTGGTTCGGTTTGCGACGTTAAAGTCTACGTCGCCATGTATGACCTCCGCAAATTAATGCGACGTAAGGGGCTGCGTCGCTAGTACGACGTTGAGATTTTTGTGCGACGTAGGCCGCGACGTAGGCCGCGACGTCGCAGAGGCCCCTGGCCAGGTGCGACGTAGCGGTCTGATGGCCGGAAATTTAGTCGAAAACGAGTTTCCCGGTTTCCGTTGGGTCCAAATCTTTTACCCAACCCAAAAATGGACATAATAAGCCTATTTAAACCATAAACTAGTAAAAATGATCAAAAACGAGAGATGTCGGGATTTGTCGGAAACTTACAAAGTGTCGGATTGAAAATCCGAAAAGATAGGAAGGTAGATCGTGTTGCGGTGGTCGTTTTCTTCCAAAGAGATGATGAGATCCAAGGTCGTTTAGTATGTTTATTTGTCGTTTTTGTGAGGTTGTGGGTTTTGTGGTTAGTTGGTGGATTTGAGAGAAAAGGGTGAAAGAGAGAGAGAGAGAGAAAAATGAAATGAGAAGAAAAGGTGGAGAATGGGAGGTTATCTCCCATTTTCGCTCCGCGTTCTAGCTCCGGGTGGTGTTCGTTTGCTCCGTCGTTTAAACGTTAAATAATTATTTTATATATTAATTGGTACATTTTAAAATACAATTTATTACGCGATATTCTATTTAAATATTTTACAGTTTAATTTATATTTGAGTTATAAAATGTACGTTAATTTATTTAGTTGCGCGTTTTAACATTTTAAATTGTGTAACTTTCTGATTGTACAACACGAATGAATACGAAATATTATTATAATAATATTTTTGACATAACAATGTTACTTAATAAAATTGGTCACCAACGTCCGTATTAAATTGAATTGAAATACATTCGATTTAAATTGTGTACGATTTAACCAAATCGCATTTTCATATATATTCAACAATATATACAATTCGATACATAAATTAGTCTAACACCGAACTAATTACATGTATTAACAAAGAATTAGGCACTAATTCTAGTCCTAATTTGCCGGTTGTTACATTCTCCCCCTGTTAAAAGAATTTTGTCCCGAAATTTAAGTCGAAATCGCGTTAGGGGCAGAATCGGTGAATAAGTGAGGATACTTGAGTCGTATTTGGTCTTCCCGTTCCCAAGTGAATTCCGGACCACGCCGCGAATTCCACCTGACTTTGACGATTGGAATACGACTTTGTTTCAGTTGTTTGACCTCACGGTCCATAATTTCGACAGGTTCCTCAACGAAATGTAGTTTGTCGTCGATGCGAATCTCATCAAGGGGTATAATAAGTGTCTCGTCAGACAAACATTTCTTTAAGTTAGAAATGTGAAAGGTAGGGTGCACGCTGCTGAGTTCAGAGGGCAGCTGCAATCGATATGCCACTGGACCTATCTTCTCGAGGATCTCAAAAGGTCCAATATACCTGGGGTTTAGTTTTCCGCGTTTGCCGAATCGGATTACGCCTTTCCAAGGCGATACCTTTAAGAGTACTCGATCCCCAACTTGGAACTCGAGTGGCTTGCGTCTCACGTCAGCATAGCTTTTCTGACGATCACGCGCGGCTTTGAGTCGGTTTTGGATTTCAACGATTTTCTCTGTGGTTTCATGTATGAGTTCAGGACCAGTGAGTTGACTATCTCCCACTTCAGTCCAACAGATCGGTGATCGGCACTTACGACCGTACAGTGCCTCAAAAGGTGCAGCTTTAATGCTGGTGTGATAGTTGTTGTTGTACGAGAACTCGCACAACGGTAGATGCCTTTCCCAATTTGTACCAGAATCAACTACGCAGGCTCGTAGCATGTCTTCCAGTGTCTGAATAGTTCGTTCGCTCTGGCCATCGGTCTGAGGATGGTACGCGGTACTCATATCGAGACGGGTACCCAGTGATTTTTCGAGTGATTGCCAGAAGCGAGATGTGAATCGAGCATCCCTGTCAGAGATAATCGAGATAGGGACACTATGTTGGCAAACAATTTCTTTGATGTAAATTTGTGTAAGGCGTTCCATTTTATCGGTTTCTCTGATTGCCAAGAAATGAGCTGATTTGGTGAGACGATCGACGATCACCCAAATGGTATCGCAACCGCTCGCCGATTTAGGTAGTTTGGTTATGAAATCCATGGTAATTTGCTCCCATTTCCATTGAGGAATTTCAGGTTGTTGGAGCAATCCAGAAGGTCTTTGGTGCTCGGCCTTGACCTTGGAACAAGTTAAGCATTTGCTGACGTACAAGGCAATGTCAGCTTTCATGTTCGGCCACCAGTAAAACTCCTTGATGCCGTGATACATTTTGTCGGATCCCGGGTGGATAGAATACTTGGACTTGTGAGCTTCATCCATTACCAAGTCCCGAAGGTTCCCGAAATTAGGCAACCAGATTCGGTTGAAGAAATACCTAACTCCGTTGGGTCTGATTTCGAACTGTTTATCCATGCCTCGTAAGGCCTCGTTTTTGACATTATCGGGTTTGAGAGCTTCGAGTTGAGCGGTGAGAATCTGGATATTCAAATCGTTGTGAATGGTCATACTGAGTGCCCGGACTCGGATTGGTTTTGTTCGTTCTTTACGGCTGAGAGCATCAGCAACCACGTTTGCTTTGCCCGGATGATATTTGATTTCACAGTCGTAATCAGTAAGTAATTCAACCCATCTACGTTGTCTCATGTTAAGATCTTTCTGGTTGAAAATGTGTTAGAGACTTTTGTGGTCGGTGAATACAGTGCTGAGGGTACCATAAAGATAATGTCTCCAGATTTTTAAAGCGAATACCACGGCCCCTAGCTCGAGGTCGTGAGTTGTGTAGTTTTTCTCGTGAACTTTAAGTTGTCTGGAGGCGTAAGCAATGACCTTGTCTCGTTGCATCAGCACACAACCGAGACCTTGGTGAGAAGCATCGCAGTATACCACGAAGTCATCGGTGCCTTCAGTTAAGGATATAATGGGTGCACTGCAAAGCTTGAGCTTCAACAGCTGGAATGCTGACTCTTGTTTATCGGTCCAGTCGAACTTTTTATCCTTTTGAGTCAGTGTCGTGAGTGGTATGGCTATTTTCGAGAAGTTTTCAATGAACCGACGGTAATAACCGGCCAATCCCAAGAATTGGCGTACCTCGGTTGGAGTGGTTGGCGCTTGCCAGTTCTTGATGGCCTCGATCTTTGATGGATCCACATGAATTCCCTGACTATCAATCACATGTCCAAGGAATTGAACTGTTTTTATCCAGAACTCACACTTAGAGAATTTGGCGTAAAGCTCCTCGTGTCTAAGTAGTTCTAGGATGGTTCTGAGGTGTTGTGAGTGTTCTTGTTCGTTTCGTGAGTATATGAGGATATCATCGATGAAGACGATGACAAATTTGTCAAGGTAAGGTTTGCACACCCGATTCATAAGGTCCATGAATACAGCCGGTGCGTTGGTTAGGCCGAAGGGCATCTCTTGGAACTCATAATGCCCATAACGGGTTCTGAATGCGGTTTTTGGGATATCGGTATCGCGAACACGCAGTTGGTGATAACCTGATCGAAGATCAATCTTTGAATAACAGCTTGATCCTTGAAGTTGATCGAATAGATCATCGATTCGAGGAAGTGGGTATCGATTTTTGACTGTTAGTTTGTTCAATTCTCGGTAGTCGATACACATTCTGAATGAACCATCTTTCTTTTTGACAAACAAGACCGGAGCTCCCCAAGGTGAAGAACTCGGTCTGATGAATCCTCTATCCAGGAGTTCCTGTAACTGAGTAGACAACTCCTGGAGTTCGGATAGGGCTAAGCGGTACGGTGCTCGGGCCACCGGTGCGGCACCTGGCACGAGATCAATCGAGAACTCAACCTGTCTAGGTGGAGGTAAACCAGGTAGTTCTTCTGGAAAGACTTCGGGAAAGTCTCTAACGATTGGCACATCTTCAAGTCGCTTCTCCTCCGACTTTTTCTCAGTGATGTGCGCGAGAATTGCTGGGTAACCCTTTCTCAGAAATTTTCGGGTTTTTAAACATGTGATTAAGTTTAGTCTCGACCCACCAGTCTCCCCCTGTATGATCAAGGTACTACCGGCGGCGAGAGGAATTCGGACGATTTTATCATGGCAAACAATTTCGGCCCGGTGCTTGGACAACCAGTCCATACCCACGATGACATCAAAACTTCCTAGTTCAACAGGCATTAGATCGATTGAGAAGGTTTCGTTTGCGAGGTTTAAAGTGCAATTAGGTATCACACTACTGGTTTCTATGAGTTTACCATTTGCGAGCTCTACAGTGTACTTAACATCTAAGGCCGAAGGGGTGATATTAAGTAGTGGGCAAAACTCATCAGATATGAAACTTTTATCAGCACCGATATCAAATAATACTGAAGCAGTAAGATCGTTGAGAAGAAACGTACCCGTTACAACATTCGGGTCTTCCCTAGCTTCCCCAGCTTTGATGACAAAAGCTCTACTACGAGCAGGGTTGTTGTTCCGTTTGTTGCTGTTGTTGTTGTTGTTGTTGTTGTTGTTGTTGTTGTTGTTGTTTCTCTGCTTAGGGCAATTATTCTGAAAATGCCCAGGATTTCCGCACCCATAACAAGTCTTCGGGGCACTGGTGTTTCGACAATCCTTGGCCAGATGCCCAAAGCGTTTGCAGTTTGTGCAAGGACAGGAACCGTCGTGGTGACGATTGCATTTGGGACAGTAGGGCCTGCTTCCACTGTACCCTTTCTTTTCTGAAGAGCCGGATGAATAAGCCCTAATAGGCTCGGGTCTTCGGTTGGTGATTTGGTTGGATGAGTTGGGGTTTCCTTCCCACTTTCGTTTGTTGTTTGCAGGTGGGGCTGAGGTTGTGTTACGGCGGACAGCGTTTGCCGTGAGTTCATGGGCCATACGGATGGCGTTCTGGATAGTACCTGGTTTGGATGAAGTCACCAGGTCCTGGAGTTTCTCGGGCAGTCCATCAACATATTTCTCGATCCTCTTGTATTCAGGATCGACCAAGGATGGGCACAGAAGTGCCAGTTGGTGGAAACGGTTGGTGTACCCGGTGATATCATCACCTTGCATCTTGTGGTTCTAAAATTCCAGCTCCAGTTGTTTCAGTTCATCTCTGGGGTAATACTCACCCCTTAACATCTCCTTCAACTCCTCCCACGGGAGTTTATAAGCATTGGCAATGCCCACAGTTTGGGCATAGGTGTTCCACCACGTGAGTGCGGTGTCAGTAAAAGTACTAACAGAGAACTTAACCTTGTCCCCCTCCGCACAGTTGCAGATAAGAAATACAGATTCAACTTTCTCGATCCAGCGTATTAGACCGATCGCTCCCTCAATACCTGCAAAGTTTAGCGGTTTGCAGTTTTGGAAGTCCTTATATGAGCAGGGCTTCGGTTGTGGTCCATTGTTAGCGGTGTCTTCGCTACCAGGAGCTGAAGTCCGGGTAGCTAGGGCTTGGGCCACGCTACGGGCAATCAGACCCGCAACTTCGGCTTCAGTGAGGGTGATTTGTCGACGAGGAGGCATGCTGCTGATCAAGGAAAGAACAGGGAAAGTGGAATAAGTTATTTGCATGAAACTATGATACATCACGAGTGTATATAATGAGATACACGATAACAGTACGAGGTGATAATCATATTCCATTTAGGTAAACAAGTTGGATACAAAGTTCGGGTTTTCCAAAAGATTACAGAGTAGTAGTAGTAGTACAAAAGTACCGGGAATCGTTACATCCGGTTGAATTACATAGGTCCTAATTAAGTAGTTAACTGGTTACAAGTTACAGACTGATCTAATCTTGATGCAGATTAATCTGCTCCATTAGTGCGACGAGGCGGTCTACGGTTTCTGCTAGTCTGTTGGCTTGTCTGGCGTTATCTTCGACCAAGGCCAATCGTTGTACTAGTGCTCGAGAGTGATCTTCTGTCTCCTGTGAACGCTGTTCACACTCCTCGAGTCGGTTTCTTACGAGTTCATCCGCACCTAGTGCGGCGGTCATTGAATCCTGAATTATGCTTACAGAGAGGTTTGTATCCTCTTGTTCTTGCTGGAGTTGGGCTATGTGATCCAGCGCTTGGCGAAGTAGGTAGGTCATCCGGTGTTGTTCCCGTTCGAGATGTTCGAGCCTTTGTTCCTGACGGTGGAGTTGGGTAGTCAACACTGGCACTGTGAGATGTGCCAAGTTCTGAAAGTTATGAACAGGATAGGGGCTGGTTCGAGGTGACCTTGTGTTCCTCCTGGCTACACGTGGGTTTCGTGCCCCATGTGGGTGAGAGTGTGACGGATTAGGTGGTGTGTTTGCCATTCCTGTGGCAGAGTGTAAGTAAGACGAGGCTAATATATATAGGCATATAATATCCAGCCTAAAGTCTAGCACGTGTCAAGTAATGGTCCATTTCTCTCGTGGTCAGAGTCAACTAACGCATTCCTGTTCGACATAACCATTTCAGACCTCACATCATCTTTCCTTAATTGTACATAGTTGATCAGGCTATGTTAAATTAAAGTAGTATGATGTAATTCCTGAACCAATCATGCCTAGTAAGGAAATACTGCCTAATGGTCATAGTCTAGGCCCACTAAATGCAACCTAGTTCACTATAACCTTAGGCTCTGATACCAATCTGTAACACCCCCAAATTTAGTGATTTGCGGAAGCATACTTTGGGTGTTACTAATCAATATACAAAGCACAAGATATATAGCAAACGACCTCTAAATGAGACGTTTTGTAAAATAATTACATTCCATAATTAAATCGTTTGAAAACATATAGTTTTCTTTACAAAAAGATATAAGCCTAGAGTCCGCGTATGTGGCGGGAGATTCTATTACATAACCATAGCTACAAAAGATAAAGCCAAAGAATCTCCGTTAAATGCAGTTTGGAAATCATGCGACTCTAGCTAGTAGTCCTGGAGTGATCCTACTCCGTAAGTGTACCTGAGAATACATGCTAAAAAGGGTCAACCAAAAGGTTGGTGAATCTCACAGGTTTATCAGTAAATAATCAGTTTGAACACAAGATTTCACCAGTAGTGCCCGTAGGCGTATATCAAGTATTTGCAAATCCAGCAAAAGTAAAGTAATTAATTTATACCGTTGCCATGAGGCTCATAATCGAAGCTTAACCCGTAAATAATCAGTTGCTCCCGTGACATGCTCGTAATTGAGCAAGCATAAGTAACGAAATAATAGTCACCCGTTTATACGTGTAAATCAGTACGTGGTAGCGCTACTACCCCGGGCAGGGAGGGTCATTTCCCTAATGGATCCATTAACTACTGTTCGCGCTTAAGTCCATAACTAACGATATATGATGGAGAGACTTCAGTAATTAGTAAGCAACTCATGCAATTCCGTTTGGTATAGTAAACAGTTTTAGTACTTGTGTTCAAGAAAAGCAAGCAATGTATCTCACCCCGTATATAAACAGTAAAAGTGGGGCTGTAAGACTCACCTGAGTCTTTGCAAGTGCGTTTATATCAATAAACGAGTAAGTAATATCAACAGTTGGTTCTCCGAACCCGTAGCCTTTAAATGCCTAAACATATAAAGTTAAGTAAGTAGATGTCTCGCAAGACCATCTAGGCTAGTTGTCTACACAACTCGTTATGTCCAAGTGTTTGTTTAGTAATCCGTTTGTAGTTTGAAAACAAGTATGGCCCGTTGGTGACGGTTTGTAATAATGATTCAAAGTGTTAACATTATATGTATCGTTGAATCAGATTTCGTTATTTGTAAGTGTTTGACACTTAGTGTGAAAAGTATTTACAACATCTAATGACGGGGGTCCGGGGGCAGCGCCCCTGGTAGCGGGGTCCAAGGGGCAGAGCCCCTGGCTGGGGTCGACACTTAGTAAAAATCTGAGTTTTCAAGGTTCTGGTTTGTGCGACGTCGCATGCGACGTTGCAAGCGACGTAAGGTGCGACGTGGGCATGTACGTCGCATGATGCGACCTTCGCAAATCAATGCGACGTAGGGGGTGGCGTCGCTAATGCGACGTTGGTTCGGTTTGCGACGTTAAAGTCTACGTCGCCATGTATGACCTCCGCAAATTAATGCGACGTAAGGGGCTGCGTCGCTAGTACGACGTTGAGATTTTTGTGTGACGTAGGCCGCGACGTAGGCCGCGACGTAGGCCACGACGTAGGCCGCGACGTCGCAGAGGCCCCTGGCCAGGTGCGACGTAGCGGTCTGATGGCCGGAAATTTAGTCGAAAACGAGTTTCCCGGTTTCCGTTGGGTCCAAATCTTTTACCCAACCCAAAAATGGACATAATAAGCCTATTTAAACCATAAACTAGTAAAAATGATCAAAAACGAGAGATGTCGGGATTTGTCGGAAACTTACAAAGTGTCGGATTGAAAATCCGAAAAGATAGGAAGGTAGATCGTGTTGCGGTGGTCGTTTTCTTCCAAAGAGATGATGAGATCCAAGGTCGTTTAGTATGTTTATTTGTCGTTTTTGTGAGGTTGTGGGTTTTGTGGTTAGTTGGTGGATTTGAGAGAAAAGGGTGAAAGAGAGAGAGAGAGAGAAAAATGAAATGAGAAGAAAAGGTGGAGAATGGGAGGTTATCTCCCATTTTCGCTCCACGTTCTCGCTCCGGGTGGTGTTCGTTTGCTCCGTCGTTTAAACGTTAAATAATTATTTTATATATTAATTGGTACATTTTAAAATACAATTTATTACGCGATATTCTATTTAAATATTTTACAGTTTAATTTATATTTGAGTTATAAAATGTACGTTAATTTATTTAGTTGCGCGTTTTAACATTTTAAATTGTGTAACTTTCTGATTGTACAACACGAATGAATACGAAATATTATTATAATAATATTTTTGATATAACAATGTTACTTAATAAAATTGGTCACCAACGTCCGTATTAAATTGAATTGAAATACATTCGATTTAAATTGTGTACGATTTAACCAAATCGCATTTTCATATATATTCAACAATATATACAATTCGATACATAAATTAGTCTAACACCGAACTAATTACATGTATTAACAAATAATTAGGCACTAATTGTAGTCCTAATTTGCCGGTTGTTACACAAACTATGTCGTATTTCTATACGACACAACTACTATGTCGCTATTGATTTAGCATTCCGAACCTATGCGACACAACCCTTGTGTCGTATAGGTATTGTGTCGCATACTTATGCGACACAACCCTTGTGTCGCATAACAAATTATTATGTCGCATATTGTGTCGCATAAAACAGGATAATTACAACTTTTTACTAAGTGTCGAGACCAAAATTTTATCACTTGATTTCACCCAAATTCAAGTCCAGATGCGTTTTTCCTTAAAGCAATATAGTAGAAATAAAAATTTTCCAAGCTGACCTGGCAGCTCGACCCCAGCCAGGGGCTCTGCCCCTTGGACCCCGCCAGGGGCTGCCGCCCCTTGGACCCCGCTACCAGGGGCGCTGCCCCCGGACCCCCGTACTTAGATTCCGTAAGCACATTTTTCACCAAGTGTCAAACTTGTACAACTTCAAAACACTTATACGATACAACTTTTCAAACATAATGGAATTTTTGTTTTTCAAGTATAACGCTTCGAAACCAATGTGGTAACATCAAGACTAATATTACAAATAAATCACCAACGGGCCGTACGCGTTTTCAAAACATACTTTAAAATCAAACAAGTCGTTGTAACTTGTATCAATTCAATCAAACAAGTCGTTGTAACTTGTATCAATTCAATCAAACAAGTCGTAGTAACTTGTAACAAAACAAACAACCAAATCGTAGTAATTTGGACATATATATATATATATATATATAGTTGTATAGCAACTTCAATGGTAGTCTTTCGAGATACCGGTACAATTAATAACAAATCAAGTGTCGTGGACACATTCAGGTTTCAAGCCTTTGGACACCAATACACAGCTAATTACTTCAAGTTTATTAAACTGAACACTTCAAGACTCAGGTGAGTTTCATGGCCCCATTTTCACTGCTTTTCAACTAGGGGTGTGATATTACTGCTCTGTTTTTGTTTTACGAGCAGAACGCAAGTACCAACCTTCAAATACTACATGAGTTTCAAGCTAATCAATTTAAAGTCCTCTATAGCATAGTCTCTAATATTTTAGCGTGAATGTTAGTATATGATATCATATGGGATTGACAATCCTCATCCGGGTTAGCACGCACTAACCGGTCAAACGGATGTATTAGCATTTGGGAAGACGAGTGTGGATTAGACACTCGTAGGAGGCAAACCAGTTAGGTTTCCTTAATTGGACCTAGCGCTCAAGTTAAGCTCAGACTATGTGCTCATGGATTGTATAACTTTTATTTTGCTTAATTGCATTGTAAATTCAATTTAAATCTTGCGGTTCTTACAACTATACATTGACATACAAACCTGTGAGCTCACAAGCGTTTTCGCTGACCCATTTTAGTATGTATCACAGGTACCCAGCAGTAGGTTGGCTGCACAAGCAAGGATTCTTAGCTCGAGTCAGCATTCATACCATTAGAGATTTGATTGCATTATTATATTTTGTAAAAGTAATTATGCTATGTAA
This sequence comes from Helichrysum umbraculigerum, assembly GCA_949592205.1. NCBI lineage: Eukaryota > Viridiplantae > Streptophyta > Magnoliopsida > Asterales > Asteraceae > Helichrysum > Helichrysum umbraculigerum. The sequence continues at coordinate 15,919,646 of CATIUR010000007.1, read as the reverse complement.
TCTTTAAATTTCAGGAACCGAGCTAATGTAACATTATTTTTGATGTAAACGTTTACTTTATTAATACAAGTTTAAAACGACGCATATAGTGGTCGTTTATTATATATCTTATGTGCTTTGTGTATTGATTAGTGACACCCAAATCGAGCTTCCGCAAATCATCAATTTTGGGGGTGTCACAGATTGGTATCAAAGCCTAAGGTTATAGTGAACTAGGTTGCATTTAGTGGGCCTAGACTATGACCGTTAGGCAGTATTTCCTCATTAGGCATGAATGGTTCAGAAATTACAGCATACGACTTTAATTTAACATAGCCTGATCAACTATGTACAATTAAAGAAAGATGATGTAAGGTCTGAAACGATCATGTTGAACAGGAATACACTAGTTGACTCTGACCTCGAGAGAACCGGGACTCAAACAAGTCTGTGCTAGACACCCAATAGGATATTATGTGATACTAAGTATACATAGATAGGCCTCGTTACAATCTTAGGCTATATTATATAAGTTATTATATGGATATATGCCTCATTCTTCCTAACGCTTTGTCTCAGAATGGCAAACACACCACCAAGTTCGTCACGTTCTTACCCACATGAATCACGAAACTCAAGGGTAGCTAGGAGGGACACCAGGTTGCCTCGAGCTAGACCATATCCAACTCACCCTACTCTACCGGGCTTAACCGCTAGAGTACATCATCACGAACAACGACTTAACGCTATGGATATTGAGCTGCAAGAGACCCGTGAGCTCTGGAGACTTACAGCAATGGAACGAATCGAGCAAGTCTCCGAAGACCACGATCACACTGTTAACACCATGAACACTCTTCAAAATCAGGTGGAAGGAACAGTCGAAACCATGGAGGTTGTCCACAACCAAGTGATTGGCAACCGAAATGAGATCTCTGTTTTACAATCAAGGCTGCATCAGTGCGAGACACGTCTAAGGGAAACCGAAGACGCCCTCCGAACTGCCAACAGACTTGCAGAGTCTGTGAACCATCTCACTGCACTGCTGCCACAACTCAACTTACGTCAGAATTAGCTTAGGCTGAATCTGTACCCTAATATGCTTTTGTAGGATCTATGTAATTCAACCGGATGTAACAATTCCCGGCGCTTTTGTAAAATATCTAAGTCTGTAACTTTTGAAACTTGTGACTCAAAAATCGTCTGTAATCATTTGGCTTCAAAATATCAATTGACGATTTCTATTAATTATCTCACGTTATTGATTTTTACCTTGAGATGTTGTATATTACCATTTTATATATGTACATCTGTGGCGATATATCATGAATTTCGGACTAGTATCTCACTTCCTTTCCTTGTTCTTTCTTGCTCAGCATCATGCCTCCTCGCCGACAAATCACCCTTAGTGAAGCTGAGATCGCGGGGCTGATTGCCCGCAGTGTGACCCAAGCCTTGGCTGCCCGAACACCACCACCCAGTAGCGAGGACACAGCCAACAATGCTCCACCACCCAGACCCTGCTCCTATAAGGACTTTCTGAGCTGCAAACCACTATACTTCAAGGGCACGGAAGGTGCTATTGGTTTGAGCCGATGGATAGAACGCATAGAATGTGTTTTCAGCCTATGCAACTGCACCGAGGAAAACAAGGTAAAGTTTGCCGCCTACACTTTTCAGGAAGGAACCCTCACATGGTGGAATGCCCATGCCAACTCTATGGGTCTTGAGATAGCTAATCAACTACCTTGGGCCGAGTTGAAGAACAAACTGAGAGAGAAGTATTGCCCCGAGGAAGAGATACACCGATTAGAAGAGGAGTTCTGGCAACTAGTTGTGTAGGGGACCGATATTGAGGGATACACCATCAAGTTCCAGCAATACGCGTCCCTGTGCCCTAGTCTGGTGGAACCGGAGAAAAAGGGGGTTGAGAAATACATTCGCGGCCTTCCCGAGAGCATCCAGGGAAGTGTCGCCTCATCACAACCAACCACCAACGAAAGTGCTATCAGGCTAGCACATGAGCTCATGGCACTGGTGGTCAGCCGCGAGAAATCCAACAACAACAAACGCAAATCCACCGAATCCCACGGTAACCACCAAAACAAAAGGTCCAACACCATCCAAGCTTATAACACCAACACCGAACCCAAACGCACCTACACTGGGGACAGACCATATTGTTCCAAGTGTAACTACCACCACCATGGCCCTTGCAGATCTCCTTGCACAACTGCAGGAAGTACGGGCATTCATCCAAAGACTGCCAAGCCCCTAAATCACAAAATAACAACCAACAACCCAAAACCTGTTATTGATGCGGGGAGACGGGACATTTCAGGGATGCATGTCCCAAACGGAAGAACAACAACAACAACGTCAAGGGAAAAGCCTTCGTGCTCAAAGCTGGGGACGCCCGTCAAGACCCGAATGTGGTCACGGGTATGTTCCTCCTCAACAATTTAACTGCTTCAATTCTGTTTGATACTGGCGCTGATAGGAGTTTTATTTCCGATGAGTTTTGCCCACTACTTGACATCACCCCAGTTGCCTTAGATGTTAAGTTCACTATAGAGCTTGCAAACGGTAAACTTATGGAAACCAAGAGTGTGATCCCTAATTGCACTTTAAATCTAGCCGACGAAATTTTGTCAATAGATCTCATGCCTGTTAAGATAGGAAGTTTCGATGTCATTGTTGGAATGGACTGGTTGTCCAAGCATCGGGCTGAAATTATCTGTGGCGACAAAGTTATTCGTATACCTCTCGCTACCGGTGGAACTTTAATCATACAGGGGGAGACCGGTGGGACGAGACTCAATATCATGTCTTGCTTGAAAACCCGCAAATTTCTGAAAAAGGGCTATTCCGCAATCCTCGCACACATCATGGAGAAAAAGTCGGAGGAGAATCGACTTGAGGATGTGCCAATTGTCCGAGACTTTCCTGAAGTCATTCCTGAAGAACTGCCTGGTCTACCACCACCAAGACAGGTTGAGTTCTCAATTGATCTCGTGCCGGGTGCTGCGCCGGTGGCACGAGCACCATACCGTTTAGCTCAATCCGAACTTTAGGAGTTGTCTGCCCAATTACAGGAACTTCTGGAAAGAGGATTCATTAGGCCGAGTTCTTCGCCTTGGGGAGCTCCGGTCCTATTTGTCAAAAAGAAAGACGGCACTTTCCGAATGTGTATCGACTATCGAGAGTTGAACAAGTTGACCGTCAAGAACCGATACCCATTACCTCGAATCGATGATTTGTTCGACCAACTTCAAGGATCGAGTTGTTATTCAAAGATTGATCTCCGATCCGGTTATCATCAATTGCGTGTTCGCGATGCCGACATTCCAAAAACCGCCTTCCGAACCCGCTATGGGCATTACGAATTCCAAGTGATGCCATTCGGCCTAACCAACGCACCGGCTGTATTCATGGACCTTATGAATCGGGTGTGCAAGCCTTATCTCGATAAGTTTGTCATTGTCTTCATCGATGACATTCTCATATACTCACGAAACGAACAAGAACATGCGCAACACCTCAAAACCATCCGTGAGCTACTTAGACACGAAGAGCTTTACGCCAAATTCTCTAAGTGTGAGTTCTGGATAAAAACAGTTCAATTCCTTGGTCACGTGATCGACAGTCAGGGGATTCACGTTGACCCATCAAAAATTGAAGCTATCAAGGGCTGGCAAGCACCCACCACTCCGACCGAAGTACGCCAATTCTTGGGTCTTGCCGGGTACTACCGACGATTCATTGAAAATTTCTCCAAGATAGCCTTACCACTCACGACTCTGACCCAGAAAGACAAAAAGTTTGACTGGACTGATAAACAAGAGTCGGCATTCCAACTCTTAAAGCAAAAGCTTTGCAGTGCTCCCATTCTATCATTACCCGAAGGCACCGATGACTTCGTGGTATACTGCGATGCTTCTCATCAAGGTCTCGGTTGTGTTCTTATGCAACGAGACAAAGTCATAGCTTATGCTTCCCGACAGCTCAAGATTCATGAAAAGAATTACACCACCCACGACCTCGAGCTAGGAGCTGTCGTTTTTGCTCTCAAAATTTGGAGACATTACCTCTATGGCACTAGATGCACAATCTTTACAGACCACAAAAGTCTCCAACACATATTTGATCAGAAGGATCTCAACATGAGGCAACGTCGATGGGTCGAGTTGCTTACCGATTACGACTGCGAACTCAAATATCATCCAGGTAAAGCAAATGTTGTTGCTGACGCCCTCAGTCGAAAAGAGCGAGTGAAACCACTTCGGGTCCGAGCCCTCAGTATGACCATTCACAACAATTTAAACATTCAAATTCTCACTGCTCAACTCGAAGCCTTGAAACATGAAAACGTCAAAGATGAAGCCTTGCGGGGCATGGATAAACAATTCGAAGTCAAACCTAACGGGATTAGGTATTTCTCAAACCGAATCTGGTTGCCTAAATTCGGGAATCTACGAGACTTGGTGATGGATGAAGCTCACAAGTCCAAATATTCTATCCATCCGGGATCCGATAAAATGTACCACGGTATCAAGGACTTCTACTGGTGGCCGAACATGAAAGCTGAAATCGCAACCTATGTCAGCAAGTGCCTTACTTGCTCCAAGGTCAAAATCGAATATCAAAAACCTTCTGGTTTACTTCAACAACCCAGTCTTCCTGAATGGAAATGGGAACAAATTGCCATGGACTTCATAACCAAACTACCCAAGTCCTCGAGCGGTTGCGATACCATTTGGGTGATCGTGGATCGTCTCACAAAGTCTGCTCACTTCCTGGCAATTAAAGAATCCGACAAAATGGAACGCCTCACCAGTATTTATCTGAAGGAAATCGTGACCAAACACGGTGTTCCAATCTCAATTATCTCCGATAGAGATAGTCGTTTCACTTCACAATTTTGGCAATCACTTCAAAAATCCCTGGGTACTCGACTTGATATGAGTACCGCATATCATCCTCAAACCGACGGCCAAAGTGAACGAACTATTCAAACGCTAGAAGACATGCTACGGGGCTGTGTAGTAGACTTCGGTGTGAACTAGGAAAAACACCTACCATTATGCGAGTTCTCGTATAACAACAGTTATCATGCCAGCATTAAGGCTGCACCTTTCGAGGCACTGTACGGTCGTAAGTGCCGGTCACCTATCTGTTGGACCGAAGTTGGGGATAGCCAACTCACAGGTCCAGAAATCATTCACGAGACGACCGAGAGAATCGTCGAAATTCAAAACAAGCTCAAGGCCGCGCGTGATCGTCAGAAAAGTTATTCTGACGTGAGACGCAAACCACTCGAGTTCCAAGTTGGGGATCGAGTACTACTCAAAGTATCGCCTTGGAAAGGCGTAATCCGATTTGGCAAACGAGGGAAGTTAAATCCCAGATACATTGGACCATTCGAGATCCTTGAGAGGATTGGTCCAGTGGCATATCGATTGCAGCTGCCATCCGAACTCAGCAGCGTGCATCCCACTTTTCATGTTTCAAACCTGAAGAAGTGTCTGTCTGATGAGACACTTATCATTTCACTCGATGAAATTCGAGTTGACGAGAAGCTTCACTTTGTTGAGGAACCCGCCGAAATCATGGACCGTGAGGTCAAACAACTTAAACAAAGTCGTATTCCCAACGTCAAAGTTAGGTGGAATTCGCGGCGCGGTCCGGAATTCACCTGGGAACGGGAAGACCAAATGCGACTCAAGTATCCTCAACTCTTCACTGACTCAACATCCAACACGACTTCAACATAAATTTCGGGACGAAATTCTTCTAACAGGGGGAGAATGTGACACCCGTCAATTTAGGACTAGAATTTAGTACCTAATCAAGTTTTAATACATGTAATTAGTTCTGTGTTAGGCTAATTAATGTATCAATTATTATATATATATTGTAAAATATATATGTATCTACACAATTATGCGGTTTGTTTAAACCGTACAAGTTTCAAATCGAATGCATTTCGATTCAATTAACTACGGACGTTGGTGATGCAATTATTAATTATGTGGAATAAATTAATTTCACAAATAACTACTTTATATTATGTCGATGATATAATAAACACATGCGTTCTGTTTAAAACGTTACCGAACTCTACAAAAATTCGACCAACCGACAAAACAAAAAGAAGTGATATTTTATAACGTAAAAACAAGGTATTTATAAAATACTTCAACCAAAATGTTGGGTAATTATTTATATTTCAAAACGTATATTTGAAGTTAACTAATAATAATATAAACGTTTAAATAACCGGGAAAACGAACACCGCACGGAGCGCTAGGCGTAGACTGAAAATGGTGGGGATTTCCACCAAAACCCCCTCCTTTCTTCTTTTCTTTTCATTTCTATCTTCTCATCTCTCTCTCTCTACCAATTTCTCTCTCAAAATTCACCACCACAAATTCATCAAAAATCACAAGATTGGGACACTAAACGACATCAAAACATCAAGATTTTTATAGAAATGGAACCACCTCGACACGATCTACTCTTCTATCTTCTCGGATTTTCAATCCGACACCGCGTAAGTTTCCGACGAATTCCCGAAACTTCTCGTTTTAGCTTGTTTTTACATATTTATGAGTTATATAACATGTATATGTCCAAATATATGAATAAAACACGAAATTACAACCTGAAAATGAGTTTGATTTTGATTTTGGAATTTAAAAATCGAGACAGCCGTGTTCACTGTCTGAGTGTTCTTCAGTGCGACACAAGCCTTGTGTCGCATACTGTGTCGCATAAAACCCGTTATGTCGCATCTTGTGTCGTACCAAACCTTTAGTGTCGCAACTCATACGACACAATATTGTGTCGTATACTATGTCGCAAACTATGTCGTATTTCTATACGACACAACTACTATGTCGCTATTGATTTAGCATTCCGAACCTATGCGACACAACCCTTGTGTCGTATAGGTATTGTGTCGCATACTTATGCTACACAACCCTTGTGTCGCATAACAAATTATTATGTCGCATATTGTGTCGCATAAAACAGGATAATTACAACTTTTTACTAAGTGTCGTGACCAAAATTTTATCACTTGATTTCACCCAAATTCAAGTCCAGATGCGTTTTTCCTTAAAGCAATATAGTAGAAATAAAAATTTTCCAAGCTGACCTGGCAGCTCGACCCCAGCCAGGGGCTCTGCCCCTTGGACCCCGCTACCAGGGGCGCTGCCCCCGGACCCCCGTACTTAGATTCCGTAAGCACATTTTTCACCAAGTGTCAAACTTGTACAACTTCAAAACACTTATACGATACAACTTTTCAAACATAATGGAATTTTTGTTTTTCAAGTATAACGCTTCGAAACCAATGTGGTAACATCAAGACTAATATTACAAATAAATCACCAACGGGCCATACGCGTTTTCAAAACATACTTTAAAATCAAACAAGTCGTTGTAGCTTGTATCAATTCAATCAAACAAGTCGTTGTAACTTGTATCAATTCAATCAAACAAGTCGTAGTAACTTGTAACAAAACAAACAACCAAATCGTAGTAATTTGGACATATATATATATATAGTTGTATAGCAACTTCAATGGTAGTCTTTCGAGATACCGGTACAATTAATAGCAAATCAAGTGTCGTGGACACATTCAGGTTTCAAGCCTTTGGACACCAATACACAGCTAATTACTTCAAGTTTATTAAACTGAACACTTCAAGACTCAGGTGAGTTTCATGGCCCCATTTTCACTGCTTTTCAACTAGGGGTGTGATATTGCTGCTCTGTTTTTGTTTTACGAGTAGAACGCAAGTACCAACCTTCAAATACTACATGATTTTCAAGCTAATCAATTTAAAGTCCTCTATAGCATAGTCTCTAATATTTTAGCGTGAATGTTAGTATATGATATCATATGGGATTGACAATCCTCATCCGGGTTAGCACGCACTAACCGGTCAAACGGATGTATTAGCATTTGGGAAGACGAGTGTGGATTAGACACTCGTAGGAGGCAAACCAGTTAGGTTTCCTTAATTGGACCTAGCGCTCAAGTTAAGCTCAGACTATGTGCTCATGGATTGTATAACTTTTATTTTGCTTAATTGCATTGTAAATTCAATTTAAATCTTGCGGTTCTTACAACTATACATTGACATACAAACCTGTGAGCTCACCAGCGTTTTCGCTGACCCATTTTAGTATGTATCACAGGTACCCAGCAGTAGGTTGGCTGCACAAGCAAGGATTCTTAGCTCGAGTCAGCATTCATACCACTAGAGATTTGATTGCATTATTATATTTTGTAAAAGTAATTATGCTATGTAATCTCTAAATTTCAGGAACCGAGCTAATGTAACATTATTTTTAATGTAAACGTTTACTTTATTAATACAAGTTTAAAACGACGCATATAGTGGTCGTTCATTATATATCTTATGTGCTTTGTGTATTGATTAGTGACACCCAAATCGAGCTTCCGCAAATCATCAATTTTGGGGGTGTCACAGTTAGGGTTGGCGGTCGGTTGCTCATTATCTGCCATATATGTGATCAACACAACACTCGAAACTTGTTAATCGTTAGTACATATCTACTAACAGATTCCCAACCAATGCTAAATCCCATACCCGGGAATGTTTGACATAACACGCTCCAGAATTGGGATTGAACACTTTACAATGCTCAATTAGCCCAAAACTATGCTCTGATACCAACTTATAACACCCCTCATTCATATTATTGAATATTATATTATTTATCTCGGAAGCGTAAATTAAAAAAAAAATTACTTGTATACATAATAAAATATACATAACTTTTAAAAATATGATACACCACATAGATAAAAGTCATTCAAACCTTGCATACATATTACACAAACGGGGTATTATATAAACTCAAACTTTAGTTTATCAAAACTATATCAGAGTTACATGACGTCAAATATTCCCTGCTAACAGCATCATCATCCTGCAACCCACATACCAAAAATATAACCTGCAGGATGTAAATAGAGGGATTAGCACGAAGCTAAGTGAATGAACTTGTCACACACAATTCAACTTAGCATAACTATGAGTTTACATCAAATAACCGTAAACACACATATTTCAATGAGGATCGGTGGCTCTTGGGATATCATAATACCTGGGGATTTCCCAAGAACACTTATCGTACATATTCGTATGGCCATAACGGACGAGACCGATAGCTAGCTAGTGGTTATTATAATCAAACACAGGTTCTATACACAACAAATGAATCAAGACCATGTATAATTCACACAATAACCACTTAGCCCAAATAATGCGTTGACCTCAATAACACTGATTACACAAAGATTCACATATCACGTAGTTTAAACCAGTAAATAAGATTAAACAGTCTAATAAATACATCTACGTTTATTTGTTGCAACCAAACAGTTACAAATAAATCAAAATGTGAGTTCTAAATCCACTCACCGATACCTCAGGAGTCACCACACTCAGCTTCTAATCACTGAGTCTTTGGAGTATCTGAAACATCACACAACACCCAAGTTAGTAACTTGTCATCAACAACTAGTACTTATGTAAATGGAGACCTTACACAAGTAACTACATTATCAATTAATTTCAAACATAAGTAAAACTACTATATATATATATATATATATATATATATGGTATACACTTGAATTCACTAATTATCTTAATCACCAAAATTATACAGACAAACGCGATCCGGGCAAGGGTTGGTGGGATTGCGTTACACAAAAGAAAACATTTTGTGACCAAATAATAATTGGCAACGCGATCCGGAAGAAAGGGCTTGGGATCGCGTTCATCAATAGAAAACGTTCTGTAACCAATTTGCACTTGGCAATGCGATCAGGAAGCAAGGGCTTGGGATCGCTGATGTGACGTAAAAAGTCATGTTTTTAGAAGCATTATTCCTCGCATTTTGGACCTTTCTTTGGTGAAAACATTCCAAAACATTGATTATTTACCAAAATTCACTAAAGTGGTTCAAAAGTGGACGTTGTGATAAAAATCACTGAAAACACTCTGAAATCGCACAAAACACAACATTTTAATACGGGCAGATTCTTCCGACCTCATTTTCCTGTCAAGGAACACCTCCTAACTTCTACCATCTGTTGTATAGGTAAAATCGAGACGAAAAAATCTGGAATCAAGTGAAACGGCCAAAGGACAGAGAAACCACTATGCTTTCAGAGCCATTAAAAGTCATTTCGGCTACGCCTAAGCTCTACACATCCAATTTCTGTGAGATTGGCATCGTTAGAAGCGTAACAGAATTAAGAAACCACAGGCGAAAGAATCGAGTCAAACGGACGCATAACGAAGGAGATACGGACGTTTTAAGCAACGAACGAAATCAGACAGAGCCCGTATACGGTCCTAGGCACCGTATACGGCCCTATACAGACCGTATATGGCCTTGTATAGACTGTATACGGCCCTATACAAGCCGTATACGGCCCCCTACCCCATATCGTGCTTTGTTTGCTTGTACGTGCTGCTTCGTGAGTTGTTCGTGCGATTTGATGGTTTGCCTATAAATAGTGGACATCCCCAACACTTCATTCATACCATTTTTCTCATTCTCATTCTCTCCCTACACTTTCTCTCTCACACACATCATTCTCTCTCTAGTTTCTCTCTCTAGAGGATTTTATCTCTCTAGAATTGAGCTAGTTAGAGAGATAGTTAGGTAGAGGTAGCTTTTAGCTTTTGTACGGAGTCACTCCAAGACATTGTATTTGCGAAGATCTGTCTGTAATAAATTCGTATCAGGTTCTATTTATATATCTCTTACTTTCTAGTTTTAAACATGTGTTGCTTTGTTTATGCTTGTTTAGGATTGTATGCTAGATATATAATATTAGGCTAGACATTTCTTTGTGTTTACTATGATGTAGTAATGTTAGAATAGTCAAAATGTTTATGCCATGCTGTTACTCTGCCTGTGTTACTTTAAACTGTGTATGAACTCGTAAACTGAATCTCGAATGTTTACCTATCCAACTTATGCTGTGGTTAGAAGCTTCCTGCTAGAACTTGGCCAATTACTAGTGGTACGTTCTCTACCTATTCTATACTTGATGATCAATGAACTTGGTATGGCTGTGTTCTCTAGGTTGAAACAAATCATAAGAGACACGGAGCGTAGGATTAGAGATAGGTTAGATTCATGTTTATCTGTTATATATCTTTGAGAGAACTTTCGGGATATCTACGATCTGATTATTGGTTATCTGCTATGCTTAGGTTTATGGTGTTCTATTATGTGTCACCCTATCGCATGTTCTTGTTTGATTGTTGCCTTAGGAATGAGGCATGCTAGAGTTATCCTCCTGGTTCATATCAGTAACTGTATAATTAGGTTTTCAGACACAGAATATTGGTTTACACAGTAGATTAACATGCATGGAATAGTTGTGATGATTTATATTTGTAATGCTGAACAATTTAACTGATCGTTAGCCTGATTATCCCAACTTGGTCCGCGGGATTATCCCCGTTCGTGTTCTTGTTCAATCAACAATTCACGCTACGATACAGACGTCTCTGATGACTGTGACTGGGGACCAGGATTCGAGGATAGTCGTCGGTTAAATTGGTCTGTACATTTGGGAGAACTTCCGGTGTATCTGACTTCTATAACTGCTATCCACGTGACATGTTATTTATCTGATTGCGGACAACTCTACGTTAGATATTTAATAGGCTCGTAGTTGTAGCTCATTAGGAAATAGGAAATCTGCGAGAGTAATGTGGAACCCTAATTAATGTAACGGAAAAACCGTAAAACGCCCTATTACTCGGTATAGTACTAGAAACACCCATTGGTGGAGTACAAATGTATGGAAGCCGCGGAACGGTCGTAGGTACAATACTTTGCATTAATTATGTTTCTATCCTCTCCGGATTAGTCATCACATCTAGTAGCCTTACCCTTGACTATTCATCAAAAACATTTAACGAAATCATAGTAAACACTCGCTTATCCTCTGTTGACCAAGTCTCCGTACAAACCTCTTTAGTTTTATTTTCGTTATTTAAATTAGTATTTAGTTATAAAAACCAAACTTATCCAAAACTTTTTAAAAACCCTAGCTGAATCTCCAAAGATAATAAAACTTCCTAGACTCCCATGCCCGTTGTAGTTTGAAGAACGACACCTGAGTCATACATACCACTTGCTGCCCTTTTAGGTCTGTCAGTAGTATACAACTTAGGATTCCCCTGCTCTACAAATTTAAAACTCACTGTTTGCCGCTTCTATTGCTGTTGGAACAACGACCGGATAAAAATCCGTCCGACCGATAGAGGCGCGACAAGTTTTTGGCGCCGCTGCCGGGGACTACAACGACCAATTTTAGGAATTTTGTTATCTTAGTTATTTAGCGATCCTTACGGAAGTTCAATATCATCCGGAAGTTACAGTTTTTTATCCCTAGGTTAGTTAGTTTTTAATTTCCCGTCCTTAGTTAAACCTATCAAAACCCTATTTTCTTCTAAAAACAAGTTATGGCAAATCGTATCACTCTCGCCTCATCAACCCAACCACTGCTAGAGGGACGAGGAGGACCAATCGTATCACCAACCGACGAAACCATTGAAATCAGACCACACTTCATTAAATTACTCAAATCTCAGTGTCAGTTACATGGTCTTTCGGTTGAAAATCCAAACGCCCATCTTAACAAGTTCATCAACCTTTCCGACTCTTTCGAACAAACCGGATCCAGTGTCAAAGTCACCCGACTTCACCTGTTTCCTTATTCTTTAGCTTTCCGAGCTCAAACATGGTTTTATGAACTCGAACCCAATTCGATTCATACATGGGAGGAGATGGCTACTAAGTTCTTAGCTAAGTTTTTCCCTCCGTCCCTACAAACCAAGCTCAAAAATGAAATCATTAACTTTCGTCAAGGAACTACTGAATCATTAAGCTCAGCTTGGGAACGCTTTAAGAATCTGCTTGGAATATGTCCGAATCATCAGGTGGCTGAAACGAATCTGGTCTGCACATTCTACAACAATCTGAATCCTCATCACCAACAAACCCTCGATGCTGCTTCGTCCGGAAATTTCATACTACATACTTCAGAAGAAACCTGGAAGTTGATTGAGACGATAACGATGTACCAACATGACTTGGAGTTTGATGAATCAACCTCGGAAGACAAAGACACTTCTACTCAAGCATTCGACACTTTAAAAACTCAACTCGAATCCATCTCTAAAGTTGTTAAGGATATGCAAGACTCTTCCAAATCTAAGAAGCAACCTCAACGGCTCTTCTCACACTCGAAGCCCAAGGAAGATGTTCTCGCCACATCTGGAGCCACTGATCAAATCATTCATTCAAAATCTTTCACTCAACGGTTATCCAAACAACCTATCTCTCATTTGTTAGTTCCCTCTACACCCTCTACTTCCTCTCGATTGTCTTCTGGTCTAAACAATGCGATTTTCAATAACTTCATGGTTGAGCAAAATAATAAAAACAAACAAATTGTTGATTTTCAAAACCAAATTGATTATTTGCTCAGAATTTCAAACGATTTAATTAAAAACATGGAGGATAATGTTAAAAGATTGTTTTTAAAAGTTGAGGAGAAGCAAAAAGAAGAAGCGATTAGCAAAGCTATTCATCATTCATCTTATGATTATGATGATATCCTTGTTGTCACTAGAGGCGGAAAAGAGACTAAGAATGAGAAATCAGAAAATATTCCTTCAGACGAACCTTCTAGTTCTTCTCTACCCACTGATTCAGTACATGTTGACACTCCTGTCACCTCTCCTGAACCAGAATCTTCCAAAGCCCCAGAAGTAGTTAAACCAACACGTATACCTTTCCCTAGTAGACTTAAGAAGGAGAAACAAGAAGCCCAGTTTGGAAAATATCTAGAGATGTTCAAAAGCCTACACTTAAACGTTCGATTATTAGATGCTTTAGTTGAAATGCCTAGTTGTACCAAATTCTTTAAAGAACTTATATCCGACAAAGAAAAACTCAGACAAATAGTTAACTTGCCCTTAGACGCAGAATGCTCTTTAATTATGCAACAAGGACTGCCCCCAAAGCTAGGAGACACTGGCCGTTTCACTATTCCTTGTTACCTTCAGGATGTTCAAATAAGTAACGCCTTAGCTGACTTAGGGGCTAGTGTAAACCTTATGCCATACTCGCTTTATAGGAAACTAGGATTAAGCGAACTTTTACCAACCCGTATGACCATCCAATTAGCTGATAGATAAGTTAAACTCCCTCGAGGAATTGCTGAAGATATTATGGTACGTGTTGATAAATTCGTCTTTCCTGTTGATTTTGTTGTTATGGATATTGAGGAAGAAGCGCAGGTACCACTCATCCTTGGTAGACCTTTCCTAAATACTGCCAAGGCCGTCATTGAGGTAAATGAAAAATCTTTAAAACTTAGAGTGGGAACTGAGGAAGTCACCTTCAATGTCGATAAAGTAATGAAACTTCCTATGGGAGAAGACCTTAGTCTTGTAGATTCTATGCAGGAAATAATTGAAGAACACTTGGAAGAAATCCTCGCAGTAAGCAGCATTAATCCCCTTCCGAACACTGTCATCACAACAAGGAAAATCTGTGAAGAAGGTGCGGGTCTATGCTCAGCTATCTCGGATCCATCCATTGCATCAAAGGAAGTACTATTACCTTTAAAGAATTCTAACTTACAGCCCAACAGATTTATCACTACTGTACCACTTGGACAAGGCACTCTGGTCACTCTCTTGAGAAGAAGCCCTAATTCTGAAGTTCCTGATTCATCTCTCTCAAAAGAAGAAATTCTGAAGACTCTCAAGGAAATGGAGTCAATGCTTAAACCATCCGATCCACAACTTTCTGAAAGTTGTAACAACTTGAAACCAGAGATTACTTTTACCACATCTTCTTCAGCTCAGTTTCAGAGATTTGCATCCACAAAGGACAACAAGGAAATAATCAGTGAAGATAATGCAATCTCTCAATCTTCCCAAGTAAAATATGAGCTGAGAAAAGATGAGCTTTACAACAATACAGAATGGGTTGAAATAGCATCGGCCGACACTCCAGAGGCACCTGCAGTTGAGTCAGATTATCAGACAACATACGATGAGCTTAAAAGAGACGAGATTGCCAGGATGAAGCCTTCTACTGAAGAACCACCCGAATTGGAGCTAAAGGAACTCCCCTCACACCTTGAATATGCTTTTCTCGAAGGAGCTTCACACTTACCAGTTATCATATCCAAAGATCTGAAGCCTGAAGAGAAAGCACTACTCATTAAGGTTCTAAAGTCACATAAGAAAGCGATTGCATGGAAGATCTCTGACATACAGGGGATCAGCCCAAATTACTGCACTCACAAGATCTTAATGGAAAATGACGTCAGGCCTTCCATTCAAAGGCAAAGGAGAGTTAACCCAAAGATTCAAGACGTGGTAAAAAAGGAGGTTATCAAACTCTTGGATGCTGGTTTAATTTACCCTATTTTAGATTCCCCATGGGTCAGTCCAGTTCAAGTCGTCCCAAAGAAAGGAGGCATGACGGTCATCACTAACGAAGACAACGAGTTGATTCCAACACGAACCGTCACCGGTTGGAGGGTATGTATCGACTATCGGAAACTAAATGAAGCTACACGCAAAGATCACTTCCCTCTACCGTTCATTGATCAGATGCTTGAAAGATTGTCAGGAAATGAATTCTATTGCTTCGTCGACGGTTTCTCCGGCTATTTTCAGATACCTCTCGATCCAAAGGACCAAGAAAAGACAACGTTCACTTGTCCATACGGAACCTTTGCCTACCGACGTATGCCGTTTGGCTTATGTAATGCACCGCGACATTTCAAAGATGCATGGTAGCAATCTTCCACGACATGATTGAACAATGCATGGAAGTGTTCATGGATGATTTTTCGGTTTTCGGAGATTCGTTCACCACTTGTCTTTCTAACTTGAACAAGATGCTCACCCGATGTGAAGAATCTAACCTAGTTCTGAATTGGGAAAAATGCCATTTCATGGTAAAAGAAGGCATAGTTTTAGGACACCGTATATCCAAAGCTGGAATTGAAGTTGACAAAGCAAAAGTCGAGACCATCTCAAAACTTCCACCACCCACCTCTGTCAAAGCCATCCGTAGTTTTCTAGGACACGCCGGGTTCTACCGTCGCTTTATCAAAGATTTCTCTAAGATATCCCGACCTATGACTCATCTCCTCGAAAAAGATACTCCGTTTGTCTTCACAGACGAATGTCTCAAGGCCTTCGATCATCTGATAGATCTGCTTGTTCATGCACCGATCATGGTTGCTCCAGACTGGAGTCTCCCATTTGAAATCATGTGCGACGCCAGTGATTTCGCAGTCGAAGCAGTTCTGAGACAGCGGAAGGAGAAACAGTTTCAACCAATATACTACGCCAGCAAAACGCTCACTGACGCCCAAGAGAATTATACAACTACAGAAAAAGAGCTGCTAGCGGTAGTATTTGCTTTTGATAAATTTTGTTCTTATCTAATCTTGTCCAAAACTATTGTCTATACAGATCACTCAGCTCTGAAATATCTTTTAAAGAAGCAAGATGCTAAACCTCGCCTTCGACGATGGATTCTACTCCTTCAAGAATTCGACATCGAGATCAAAGACAAAAAAGGAGCAGAAAACGTCGCGGCGGACCATCTCAGCCGATTAGAGAATCCTTCAATAGATAAGTTGCACGAAAAAGACATTCAAGACCAATTTCCAGAAGAACAGCTCATGCATATTGGTAGATACCATCAAGGGTCACGATCTACAAATGATCCCTGGTATGCTGACTATGCCAATTATTTGGTGGGAAAAGTTGTACCTAAAGGAATGCCAACCTCTCGAAGACAAAAATTCTTCCGCTATATAAAATATTACTATTGGGACAACCCTTTCCTTTTTAAGGTTTGCCCTGATCAAATTATTAGAAGATGCGTTGATGGGAAAGAGGCAGAACACATCTTACACCAAAGCCACCATGGACCTACTGGAGGACATCACGGTACCAACATGACCGCAAGAAAAGTGTATGATGCTGGCTTTTTCTGGCCAACCATATTTCGAGATGCGTACGATCTGGTGAGACGCTGCGATATCTGCCAAAGACAAGGCAATATGACAACCCGGAATGAAATGCCACTCACAAACATCCAGGCCGTGGAAATCTTCGATATCTGGGGATTAGATTTCATGGGACCATTCCCTAAATCTAACGGTAAAGAGTACATCTTGGTTGCAGTCGACTACGTCTCCAGGTGGGCCGAGGCCCAAGCTCTCCCAACAAATGACGCCAAAGTGGTAACCAAATTTCTCAAAAAGCTATTTAGTCAATTTGGAACTCCAAAAGCAATAATCAGTGATCGTGGTACACACTTTTGCAACGTTCAATTCATGAAAGTTCTGCAACAGTATGGTGTCACTCACAAGACGTCAACAGCTTATCACCCCCAGACAAATGGGCAAGCTGAGGCAAAAAATCGAGCTTTGAAAAGAATCTTGGAAAGAACTGTTGGTAATCATGGGTACAAATGGGCCGAAAAATTAGATGATGCATTGTGGGCATTCAGAACCGCCTATAAAACACCATTAGGAACCACACCGTATCGTCTAGTTTATGGCAAGGCATGCCATCTACCAATTGAGCTGAAATATAAAGCATACTGGGCTTTGAAGAACTGCAACTTAGATATTTCTACAGCTGGAGCAAATAGACGAATGCAGTTGAATGAGTTAGCCGAACTAAGGGATCAGGCATATGACAGTTCGTTAAGCTTCAAGGAACGAACTAAGAGAATTCACGATGCTAATCTGAGGCCCTCAAGATTCAAAACAGGAGATAAAGTGCTGCTTTTCAACTCGCGTTTCAAGAAATTCTCTGGCAAGTTCAGGATCAGGTGGAGCGGACCATTCATAGTATCAAAGGTATTTCCTTACGGTGCAGTCGAACTAGAGGCACCAGAAGGTAATTTTAAGGTTAATGGTCATCGCTTAAAGCATTACTTCGAAGACTTTCCCATCAGGGAAGATGTCTTTATCTTTGAACCACCGTGAGTCGACAGAAAGGTACAAAGAGTCAAGCTAGAGACTCGTAAAACAAGCGCTCTTGGGAGGCACCCCAAACCTATCTTTATTTCTTTCATTTTATTTCTTAGTTTATTTTTATTAAGTATGGTCGTCTCTAAACTAATAAAATTGCAGGCTTGCCACTTATCTAACTTCAAATTGCAAAATCTGAGATAAGTGTTATTCATTTACTATCACTGTTAGCATTACCTGTTTATTTTATCTTGTTTCAGGATATACGATGTTGACACAGATCACGTAGCTGCGAGACCACGCAGACGACACAGACCCCGTAGACGTAGAGCACAGAGAGCGGCTATGCTGACCATCACTGAGGAGGACCTGACTGATGTCCCGATCACTCACGAGGAGTTTCCCGATGAGAGGCCCTCCTCACCTTTGCCAGCCCCCGTACCCACTTTCGAGTACGGTATCACTACGGCTGACCTAGCTGCTTCGTGGGCCCTCTTTCGGACACTCTCCATCCAGCATGACATCATGTCCTCTATCTGTGAGCAGCTCGAGATTCCGAGACCTGATGCCATTCCCTACAGGCTTGGCCCAGATCCAGGACCGTCTCGACTTTCATGGTTCTTGTGTCCTCCTGCTGATCCACCTGTTCTCTCTACTGCTGGACCTTCCACTGGCCCCACTGCTGCAGCTACTGATCCTGATCCAGCATTGCCCACAGGATTCACATCACCAGACCGCAGCCTCACAGAGCAGCTTTTGGCTGTTTTTTATGCTCACACTTCTGTCACCCACACTTCCACTGACGAGATTGTGAGTCAGGCTGTGGCTACTATGGATTTCTCCATCCCATCTCCGACTTCCATCTTTGATAGGGATGCTGTGGAGGAGTTTGATCCTGATACTGATGACCTGCTTGATGACTTTTAGATTTTATCTTTATTATTTGCTTTCTGTATTATGACTCTGTACTTACGCTTTAGACCCGCTACCTTGATGAGATACTATGATATGTGTGTCGTGTTTTATTGCAGAATTCAGCTTTGTGTGGAATGGATGATCTTAAACGAGCCTGGTCCTTTAAATCCAGCAATTCACTAGCACCACTCCTGCACAAACCTGGTCTATTCCAGTGAACACAAATGGGGAGTCTCTCTGTTCCTTTCTCCCCATTTCAATTATGTATATTATGCCTATGTTAGTGCGTTTAATTTATGTGCCTCATCCTAAACTTATCACTAAGTGTGGGATTCCAGCCCAAATTGAACACTTGAGAAACATCTACTTACATGTTTAAACTCTAAGTGTGGGATTTACTAGTAAAATCTCGACTCAAGAGAACATTAGGGACAATGTTCCTCTAAGTGTGGGATGGTAGGTATAGAATACCTTAAATGGTGATTTTAATGTCCAATAGCAATCTTTCTCTCAAAATTTTTCAAAAATAAGGTCAAATTTTTTCAAAATTAATGAGTCGAACTCAGTTTTTTAGTCTCAGATACTACTGAGAGAAACCATTTTCAAAATATAAGTATGACATTTCTAAAGCCTAAAGGAAATAAGGTAGAAATTGCTTAAGCAAGAAGTAATAATCAAAGGAACATGACTAGACACATACAACCCTTTGCAGTGAGGTATCTTGAGCCTAAAAGCATTCATCTTTAATGCTTCACTTTCATTTCTTGTGTGTGTGCTGATGTCTGTATCTCTGAGTTAGAACTTGCTCTTGACATACGCTTTGAGACCATATTGGTGTGTACCGTACGCGGTATAGGTGCAATTAAATGACCTTCACATTCCTTAGGACTTAACCCGTTTCTTACATATCTTTTCAAGCCCAAAACCCTTTCCGATGCTCCCTTTTAGTATCAAAGATCCACCTAGTATACCCTGTTGAGCCTAAACCTTTCATTTCTTCAAAACCCTAATTTTCACCCACTTCCCAAAATTACCCAAACTTATCTTGGAATTTCTGAGGTTATGAAGAACGCCCTTTTAGAATATCTGTTTCAAATATCCTACTCATTCGCATTCTCCAAAATCAAGCTTCTCAACAAATGGTGCGGGAAAATTAGCACACAAGAGAACTGAAAGGACGATGGTGCGGGAAAAATTAGCACCTGGAAAAGAATCAAAATGATCAAGATAGAGGAAAAGATTTCTAAAGGATTCAAAATATAAATTCCTTGGAAATTCTCCAAAAGAAATTCTGAAGAAAAGAAAAAAGAAAAGACAAAAGAAGAAAAAGAAGAAAAAGAAGAAAAAAGAAAAGAAAATAGCTCCGCAAATAAAGCTGAAAGTTTCAAAGCATAGCTCTTCATGGAAAATTCGACAAAAGCTGAAACAGCTACCAACTCTCCATTCCTCTCCGTTCTAAATAAAGTTGTTCATGATCTCAGTGATTCTAGGATAAAGTTAAACACCCTCACAACCAAACAAACCACTGTCCATACCCTTCACCCTCACCAAACACTGCAACCCTCTGAATGTCTTGAGATAATTAGCACCGTCCTCACCTAAGTGGTGGAGATCCGATTCTCGATCAAGCCTATGACGATGAGTGCAGCATGACTGGCTATTTTGAGCGCTTTCGTTTGAGCTAGATTGATAGGAAACCCGATACACTTTGAGTGAATTGAGTGAACACCTATAGTGAGATCGCCTAGTCATGTGTACTCCAAGATCATGAGATTT
Source organism: Helichrysum umbraculigerum (assembly GCA_949592205.1). Classification (NCBI taxonomy): domain Eukaryota; kingdom Viridiplantae; phylum Streptophyta; class Magnoliopsida; order Asterales; family Asteraceae; genus Helichrysum; species Helichrysum umbraculigerum. Next base: position 15,898,878 of record CATIUR010000007.1, on the reverse strand, counting down.
GGACGCACGCCGAAGAGAATCTCTTCTTGTTTATGGAAGGATCATCTTATCCTCCTCCACACTTTTAGAAATAACTTGCTTATATGAGGAAATGCTAATCTCGGAACATATTCTCTGACTCGCCCCTAAAAACATGACCTAAAAATATTTTTTCAGAGAGTTGTTGCTTGAGGACAAGCAACGTCTAATTGTGGGATAACTTGATGTGACGTAAAAAGTCATGTTTTTAGAAGCATTATTCCTCACATTTTGGACCTTTCTTTGGTGAAAACATTCCAAAACATTGATTATTTACCAAAATTCACTAAAGTGGTTCAAAAGTGGATGTTGTGATAAAAATCACTGAAAACACTCTGAAATCGCACAAAACACAGCATTTTAATACGGGCAGCTTTTTCCGACCTCATTTTCCTGTCAAGGAACACCTCCTAACTTCTACCATCTGTTGTATAGGTAAAATCGAGATGGAAAAATCTGGAATCAAGTGAAACAGCCAAAGGAGGGAGAAACCACTACGCTTTCAGAGCCACTAAGTCATTTCGGCTACGCCTAAGCTCTACACATCCAATTTCTATTATATTGGCATCATTAGAAGCGTAACGGAATTACGAAACCACAGACGAAAGAATCGAGTCAAACGGACGCATAACGAAGGAGATACGGACGTTTTAAGCAACGAACGAAATCAGACAGAGCCCGTATACGGTCCTAGGCACCGTATACGGCCCTATACAGACCGTATATGGCCTTGTATAGACCGTATACGGCCCTATACAAGCCGTATACGGCCCCCCTACCCCATATCGTGCTTCGTTTGCTTGTACGTGCTGCTTCGTGAGTTGTACATGCGATTTGATGGTTTGCCTATAAATAGTGGACATCCCCAACACTTCATTCATACCATTTTTCTCATTCTCATTCTCTCCCTACACTTTCTCTCTCACACACATCATTCTCTCTCTAGTTTCTTTCTCTAGAGGATTTTCTCTCTCTAGAATTGAGCTAGTTAGAGAGATAGTTAGGTAGAGGTAGCTTTTGTACGGAGTCACTCCAAGACATTGTATTTGCGAAGATCTGTCTGTAATAAATTCGTATCAGGTTCTATTTATATATCTCTTACTTTCCAGTTTTAAACATGTGTTGCTTTGTTTATGCTTGTTTAGGATTGTATACTAGATATATAATGTTAGGCTAGACATTTCTTTGTGTTTACTATGATGTAGTAATGTTAGAATAGTCAAAATGTTTATGCCATGCTGTTACTCTGCCTGTGTTACTTTAAACTGTGTATGAACTCGTAAACTGAATCTCGAATGTTTACCTATCCAACTTATGCTGTGGTTAGAAGCTTCCTGCTAGAACTTGGCCAATTACTAGTGGTACGTTCTCTACCTATTCTATACTTGATGATCAATGAACTTGGTATGGCTGTGTTCTCTAGGTTGAAACAAATCATAAGAGACACAGAGCGTAGGATTAGAGATAGGTTAGATTCATGTTTATCTGTTATATATCTTTGAGAGAACTTTCGGGATATCTACGATCTGATTATTAGTTATCTGCTATGCTTAGGGTTATGGTGTTCTATTACGTGTCACCCTATCGCATGTTAGAGTTATCCTCCTGGTTCATATCAGTAACTGTATAATTAGGTTTTCAGACACAGAATATTGGTTTACACAGTAGATTAACATGCATGGAATAGTTGTGATGATTTATATCTGTAATGCTGAACAATTTAACTAATCGTTAGCCTGATTATCCCAACTTGGTCCGCGGGATTATCCCCGTTCGTGTTCTTGTTCAATCAATAATTCACGCTACGATACAGACGTCTCTGATGACTGTGACTGGGGACCAGGATTCGAGGATAGTCGTTGGTTAAATTGGTCTGTACATTTGGGAGAACTTCCGGTGTATCTGACTTCTATAACTGTTATCCACGTGACATGTTATTTATCTGATTGCGGACAACTCTACGTTAGATATTTAATAGGCTCGTAGTTGTAGCTCATTAGGATATAGGAAATCTGCGAGAGTAATGTGGAACCCTAATTAATGTAACGGAAAAACCGTAAAACGCCATATTACTCGGTATAGTGCTGGAAATACCCATTGATGGAGTACAAACGTATGGAAGCCGCGGAACGGTCGTAGGTACAATACTTTGCATTAATTATGTTTCTATCCTCTCCGGATTAGTCATCACATCTAGTAGCCTTACCCTTGACTATTCATCAAAAACATTTAACGAAATCATAGTAAACACTCGCTTATCCTCTGTTGACCAAGTCTCCGTACAAACCTCTTTAGTTTTATTTTCGTTATTTAAATTAGTATTTAGTTATAAAAACCAAACTTATCCAAAACTTTTTAAAAACCCTAGCTGAATCTCCAAAGATAATAAAACTTCCTAGACTCCCATGCCCGTTGTAGTTTGAAGAACGACACCTGAGTCATACATACCACTTGCTGCCCTTTTAGGTCTGTCAGTAGTATACAACTTAGGATTCCCCTGCTCTACAAATTTAAAACTCACTGTTTGCCGCTTCTATTGCTGTTGGAACAACGACCGGATAAAAATCCGTCCGACCGATAGAGGCGCGACAATCGCGTTCCCAAGAACAAAATCCGGGTGAGTCAGGTTTTAACAAGCAAACGCGATCCTGGTTAGGGTTTTGGGATCGCATTTGAGCTTATTACAGCTCAAGATCAGACCTGCAAATGGTCAGCTCGAACCTAATACCATTTTTGATCATTCAAACTCATCAAACTCAGTTCTAAGGTCATAAGCAACTCAATAATGCCACATATCATCATATATCAACATCCCAAACATCAATTGGATAACAAGATCAATTACTAACCTAATTCACACATAACCAATTTCATGAAGTTATAATCAAAATACTTACAAGCTTGAGGAACAAGATGATGATGATGATAAGCAAGATGATTAGGAGAATGATAATAACACAAGTATTAAATCTCAATCACAATTTCTTCTTTGATTTCTTGAGTTCATATGAATATTTAGAAACTTACAAATGATGAAAACAATTTAGGGAAAGTAACTGGAAAAGGAAGTCGGCTCTCCTTATAAACCGACTCTAACATTTAGGTATTCTATACCCGTCTTAAATCTATTGTCTGGACCTAAATACCAATTGCGAGAAACTTACTTTGTTTTACCGTCAACTATAGTAAATTAAAACAAACAACAATTTACTATTCACAATAAGTCCCGAGACTTATTTATCTAAGTTTCTCAATTAAACACATAATATGAAATAATTTCTAAAACAAATTGAATAACCGATTTAAATTAGAAATTACCAGACCAGCAAAGAGAGGATGTTACAACATTCGAGTCAAAAGATATGCTAGTTTGAATTTCTATATTTGGTAATGACTTGTGCAGGCCTGTTTGTGCGCTACCCAGCTGCAGTGCACAACCCAACTGCAGTGCACAACCAATGATGCACCTGGACTTTCTTATATTACACCTAAGTAAACTCGATCTTTTAACTCGAGATTGTTCCTCATATGGTATTAACGGTATGGGATGAGGGACCTCAATAAAAAAAAATAAAAAAAATTCGGGCGTTTCAAGTTGGTATTAGAACGATAGTTTAAAAGATTTAGGTAATCTACGATAGGATTGCCTAAACTTAAACTATTATGAATTGTTTGATTTGCTATGATTATAATTATGCATAATAGTGAACTTGATTTAGTGAACTAATATGATTCCTTGATACGAGTTATTTGATAATAGAGGCGTTAATCGAGATGTTTAGTGTTACTTGATGCCTAGTGGAATGTTTTTGGATTTTAATTATGATTCGGGTTGGGTTTGTTTCTATAAGCTTCAGGGACTGATTATGTGATTGAATGTGTTTCTAAAGTCTTGTTTCTATGATGAATTAGAGATTTTGAATGTTGACCTGGTTAAGAAAAATACTAAGCTAATAGTGTAAGTGTTTGTGGATAAATTACAAGGAGTAGTAGAAACTCTTTGCTAATAATTAAGTGATGTTGTTTGCTCCTGAGGGAGAATATGTGTAATTATTTCCTTAGGTGAAGTAGAAATAGTGAGTGGTTTTGAATATGCAATTAGAGTGATTAGTGTAATGAGTTAATGTTGTTTATGTGTCTGATTCTTGAATGTGCTAATTGTTGCTTGAATTATGTTCTATGTGTTTAAATAAAGAGGAATTATATTGGAGATTGATGGTATCGAATAGCCTGAGAAAGAAGTGTGTGTGACATAATATAACGACGTCTGGCCAACGTATTTATATTATGCCATTTCACATGGAATTGTTAAGGCTACCAAAATACCAGAAAGATTTAATGTGACTGCTGAGATAGGGTTGGTCGATATGAATGTAAGCCGTTGTGGGAATTAAAATTGATAAAGAGGCGGTTATTGAAGAGAAGATTTGTGTGCGATTATTTATGTGTAATAGAGATAATGATAAAGGGAAGTAACTAAATTATGACCAGTGAGGTTTAGAACGAGTAAACGTTTCTGTATAGTTAAATAGTGTGACACCCGTCAAATTAGGACTCGTGATTAGTACCTAATCAACTGTTAATACATGTAATTAGTTTTGGTGTTAGGCTAATTAATGTATCAATCAATACATATATTGTTGAATATATACAAGTATTATGCGATTTGATTAAATCGTACAAGTTTCAAATCGAATGGATTTCGATTCAATTAAAATACGGACGTTGGTGAACAATTTTATTAAGTAATATAAACATTATTTAATAACACTGCTATATTCAAAATATTATTCCCAAAAATATTTCGTAACCAATACACAATTAAAAATACAAACGCGCAAACAAACAAAACAAATTTCATTTTTAACACAAACATTAGATGTTTAGTAAAATGTTTCAACAAAAATATTGAATAATGATTCGTATTTTAAAACGTATATTTAAACGTATAAAAATAAATATTTAACGTTTAAACGATCGGGAAAACGAACACCGCACGGAGCGCGGAGGCGTGGACTGAGATTTTGGAACTTCCACCAAAATCCCCTCCCCACCTTTTTCTTTCTTCATTTCTCTTTTCTCTTTCTCTCTCTTTCTTTCCCTTTTCTCTCTAAATCACAAAACCACCACCATTATCATCTTCATCAAAAATCACCAATTCACACCACCAAACGACCTCGGTTTTCATCGCTCCTTTGGAAGAAAAGCATCACCACTTCGCGATCTACAACTCTATCTTTCCGGAATTTCAATCCGACACTTTGTAAGTTTTCCGACAAAAGTCGAAACCTCTCGTTTTCACTCGTTTTTACTTGTTTATGGTTTATATAAGCTTAATATGTCCAAATATGGGTTGGGTAAAAGATTTGGACCGAATGGTCGCCGGAAAACTCATTTTCGACACAAATTCCGGTCATCAGACCGTAACGTCACTTTTGGACCCAGATTTATGCGACGTCATCTTCAACGTCGCAAAACCCCTCGTGACGTCGCATGGTGCGACGTCAGTCACAAAGTCGCATTAAATTGCGACGTCGCATATAGCGACATCAGCCTTAACGTCGCTAATACCTCACAACGTCGAACATAGCGACGCAGACCTTAACATCGCAAACCGAACCCACGTCGCATTAGCGACGCAAGACCCTACGTCGCATTGAATTGCGAAGGTCGCGTAATGCGACGTACACGCCCACGTCGCACCTTACGTCGCATGCTACGTCGCACAAACCGGTAAACACAGATGTTCACTAAGTGTCGAGACCCTAAATTTTATCACTTGATTTCACCCAATTTCAAGTCCAGATGCGTTTTTCATCAAAGCAATATAGTAGAAATAAAAATTTTCCAAGCTGACTTGGCAGCTCGACCCCAACCAGGGGCTCTGCCCCTTGGACCCCGCTACCAGGCGTGCTGCCCCCGGACCCCCGTACTTAGATTCCGTAGGCATATTTCTCACCAAGTGTTGAACTTGCACAATTTCAAATACTCGTATGTTACGACTTCTAAAAAAAACATTGAAACATACTATTCAAGTATAACGTTTCGAGACCAAAATTATAATGATGGGATTATTATTACAAACAATCACCAACGGGCCTTACACGTTTTCAAATACTCAAATCAGTCAAACCAAATGTAATTTGGACATTCTAGTTGGACAGACAACTACAAGGTAGTCTTGATAGATACCTACTCACATTTATAACCATCGCGTGTCGTGGACACCCTCAGGTTACAAGTCTTTGGGCTTCATTACTCGGCTAATCAATCAAAGTTTATTAAGTTAAACTCGCTAGACTCAGGTGAGTCTCATAGCCCCTCTTTTTACTATTTTATTCAGGGGTGTGATATATTGCTCATTTTTAACATGTGAACGCAAGTACAAACATTTTCATATACTACATGAGTTTCTCACGACTAATCATTTAAAGTCCTCCATCAGCATAGTTGTTAATACGTTGTAGCGTGAATATTAGTATATGGTACCATATAGGATTGACCCTCCTCGTCCGGGTTAGCAAGCACTAACCGGGTAAACGGACGTACTAATATTTGGGAAGACGAGTGTTGATTAGGCACTCGTGGAGGCAAAAACGCTCAGGCTGTGATCCTGACCCGCGAGTTAAGCTCAACTATGTGCTCATGGCTGTATACACTTACATTATCAATTGCTGGATGAAATTCAATTACTTAAATCTTGCGGTTCATACGATATTATCTGATTTCAAACCTTTGAGCTCACCAGCTTTTAGCTGACCCATTTAGCATGTATCGCAGGTACCCAGCAGTAATTGGACTGCCTCAGGAATTCTATAGCTCGAGTCAGCATGCAGACATTAGAGATTTTCTTGCATTAGTATATTTTGTACAAGTACTTATGTACTGAAATCTCTCATTTTATCGAACACGAGCTATGTACAGCTTCAAATGTTGTAAACATTTCTTATATTAATTTATTTTGTTAAAACGACGCATATAGAGTCGTTTACTATATATCTTTGTGCTTTGATTATTGATTAGTAACACCCAAAGTATGCTTCCGCTAAACAGTAAATTTGGGGGTGTTACAAATTGGTATCAGAGCCTAAGGTTATAGTGAACTAGGTTGCATTTAGTGGGCCTAGACTATGACCATTAGGCGGTATTTTCTTATTAGGCATGACTGGTTCAGGAATTACAGCATAAGACTTTAATTTAACATAGCCTGATCAACTATGTACAATTAAGGAAAGATGATGTAAGGTCTGAAACGGTTATGTTGAACAGAAGTACGCTAGTTGACTCTGACCTCGAGAGAACCGAGACTTAAACTTGTCTGTGCTAGACACTCAATAGGCTATATTATATATATATATATATATATATATATATATATATATATATATATATATATATATATCATATGATTATAGGCCTCACTCCTGCTAACGCTTTGTCTCAGAAATGGCAAACACACCGCCCAATTCATCGCGCTCTCAATCCGGGTCGCAGAACCCAAGGGTAGCAAGGAGGAACGCCAGGTTGCCTCGAGCTGGCCCGTACCCCACTCACTTCACCTTGCCGGCCTTAGCCGCTAGGGTGAACCAACACGAGCAGCGACTTCGCACCATGGATGTCGTACTGCAGGAAACGAACGAAAACTGGAGACTTACATCCCTCGAGCGCATCGAACAAGTCTCCGATGACCTTGAAACCACAAACAACAATATGGATGTCCTTCGCAACCAAGTAGTAGAAATAAGCGTGGAAAATGCCCTTCTGCGACAAAGGATGGAAGAATGTGAACATCGCTCACGGGAAGCAGAAGAGTATGTGTGACAACCGTCAATTTAGGACTAGAATTTAGTGCCTAATCAAGTTTTAATACATGTAATTAGTTATGTGTTAGGCTAATTAATGTATCAATTATCATATATATTGTTGAATATATATCTACACAATTATGCGGTTTATTTAAATCGTACGATTTTCAAATCGAATGAATTTCGATACAATAAATACGGACGTTGGTGAATAATTTTATTAAGAAATACAAATATTATCTAATAACTCAATTTTATTCAGAATCTCATTTATTGTAATATTTCGTATCCAAGTTTTATTACACAATTAATGTATACGAGATTAAAAATACAAACGCGCAAACAAATAAAACGAATTTCCCTTTTAAATATCATAAATAGATAACTGGTAAAATTTTACAATAAAATATTTTATAATAATTTATAATTTAAAATGGAAAATTTAAACGAATAAAATAAATATTTAACGTTAAATGACTGAGAAAACGAACACCACGCGGAGCACGGGACGGAGACTGCGAGGTGAGGCTTTCACCTACACCCCACCTCTCCTTCATTCTTTCTTTCATTTTCGTTCTCCAAAAACACACACACACCAAAAACACTCTCACCAAATTCATACAAAATTTCGGAATCATCAAATCCGACAACAAAACTTACATTTTCGGAACCACCATCAAGTGAGGAACAAGATTAACAAAAGCTCTACCATCGTTTTCGGCCTCCATCTTCTTCGATTTGCATTTGTAAGGAAATTTCTAAAAACTTAGATTTGTTTAGTTTTATGTAATATTTTGATGTTTTGATGTTTACACAACTTATATATGTCCATTACAAAGATTAGAACACAGTTTTATAGCTTAAAAACGAGTTTAAATTGAGTTTTGGCCGGAAAAATCGCGAACAGCCGGACTTTCTGGGCTGGTGTTCATCCATGCGACACAAGCCTTGTGTCGCATGTTGTGTCGTATTTTGCCCTTTATGTCGCACTCTATGTCGCAAACTATGTCGTACTTCTATACGACACAACCACTATGTCGCTATTAAATTAGCATTTCGTATTCGATGCGACACAGTCCCTGTGTCGTATCCTTGTGTCGCATGACGTCTGCGACACAACCATTGTGTCGCATGTCAAATCTTTGTGTCGCATGTTGTGTCGCAAAACACAGAAAAACCAGAATTTTGAATTATTATTATTTCAACTAAATCACCAACGGGCCGTACACGTTTTCAAAACATACTTCAGAATCAAACAAGTCGTTGTAACTTGTATAAATTCACTCAAACAAGTCGTTGTAACTTGTATCAATTAAATCAAACAAGTCGTTGTAACTTGTATCAATTCAATCAACCAAATCGTAGTAATTTGGACATATATATATATAGTTGTATAACAACTACAAAGGTAGTCTTTCGGGATACCGGTACAATTAATAACAATCAAGTGTCGTGAACACATTCAGGTTTCAAGTCTTTGGACATCAATTCACCGCTAATTATTTCGAGTTTATTAAATTAAACACTTCAAGACTCAGGTGAGTTTCATAGCCCCATTTTCACTGCTTTACAACTAGGGGTGTGATATTACTACTCGATTTTGTTTTACAAGTAGAACGCAAGTGCCAAACTTCAAATACTACATGAGTTTCAAGCTAATCAATTTAAAGTCCTCCATAAGCATAGTCTCTAGTATTTTTGTAACAACCCCAAAATTAGGGTAAATTTAAAATTTTCCTAATTACTTGTTTACTACTGTATTTAGTATGAAATAGGACTAAGTACGATAATTACTTACTATATATGTATATAGGTGATATATATATATATATATATATATATATATATATATATATATATATACACATATACGATTCGTTCAAATCGTATGAGATTACAAAAATACAAAATATGAACGTTGGTGACAACTTTTAAAAATAATGTGGATTTATCCAAACAAACATTATTTACTTTATTATATTACGAAAATATATTATACGTTATACGTTTTGTTTAAAACGTGACTTTACAGTACAAAAATGCGCGAGACGCGCCCGACATACGAAATACACTTAAGTTATATTTTATAACTTCATAATAAGCATTTTGATAAAATACTTCGGCTAAAAATATCGCGATTACACGCGTACGGTTAACACGTTTAGAAACGTTACACAATTCGAATAAACGCACGATTCGCGACCGATGATCAAACGAAATCTCGAATATTATTTTAGTAACTTAAAATGTGTTATTTGAGTAAAACTTTTATTTAAAATATCGGGTTTTAAATCGTTAACAAAACGTATTATATAAAACGTTATACGATTAATTAAAACGTAAAACGACCGGGTAAACGAGCACCGCACTTAACGAAACTTGGGAAATGATTTAAACACCCACCTAGTGGGTGGGACCCACGAAATCTGCAGCCAAAAAGGGGGGGATGGGAAGCCATGCCAAAGACTTCCCTCTTTGGTACTTACACACTCAACCCTCCATACCACTCCCCTCATTCATTCACTTACACACTCCAAACTCTCACCACACTTCACCCAAACTCTCTCTACTCCCTCCTCCCTCTCCCCTGGTCGTTCTCCAACCCACCACCACAAACCACCATCATCTACAACTTGAATCTTGAAGGAAATCAAAAGAAAAGCTCGGTTTTCGCATCCTCTTCGCACCACGACTCTAGATCTTTGATATCCTTGTAAGATTCTCGTTTACTTTGCTAGATTTACTTGGTTACTACTTATTAACATGTTTAGTTGCTTACTTAACAAAGAAATGTCCAAATCTTTGGTTAAAACTCGTTTTTAAAACACTTATGTACATACCACTTCCTGGCCAGAAAAACCGTCGCACAAAAACAACCATAACTTGAGTTGTAGGTTAGATAAACGTGTGAGACCACTTGGAAAAGTTTGGTATTTTCGTCTTGAACAAAAAGTTCTTCTTTAGCTACTTCCATAAATACACCCATTTTCGGCTATTACTTGATCTTTGGACATAGGTCTGTTCTGGACCGAATCCGACCCCTCGACATATTTATTTTTGTTTAAAATATTAAACGGACATATGAAAATACCATAAAATTCAGAAATGAACATTACATATAGTAGAACATGTGTGATTTTTGGTTGGACTTGAATCGGACTACAAATGGGTTAAATCGAGGGTGGAAACCGAGTAAAATTTCTGAAAACTAAAAATAGGGACTGTTTTGGTAAATTTGCAAAACCGACACTCCGGGTGAACCCCGACACGAACCGATAATTTTCTTAGGCTCTATAAACTATTTTAAGACTTCCCTAAAAGTTTCGGGTCAAACCGAGCTCGTTTGACTAGGTTTACAAAGTTTTGGATCCGCAGCCCAACTGGATCCACCACCCATCTGGATCCGCGGTCAACTTTGGTCAACATTTTCCAACACTTATTAATTCAACTCAAAATGCTTACCAAACGATTAAAATAGTCTATACTATATAAAACCAATTCAGGGACGATTAATACACATACTTTGATAAGTATACAATACATTGAGACATATTATAACACCTTGAATTATTATTACATCTCCGTCACCAACGGGCCACACTTAATTACAAAAGATTACAAATGTACAAACAAATACTTGGACATTAACTAGTTTGGGAACAACTAGCATGGATACCTTACAAGTATTCCATTTACTTACTGAACCTTATGCGTATTAGGACGCTAAGGGCTGCTAGTTCGGATACTACTTTGCTTGCTTACTGTATTGTCTGCTAAACTCAGGTGAGTCTTACAGCCCCTATTTTACTGTTTTATACCCAGGGGTGAGATGCATTACATGTTTTCATAAAACTAATGATGGCCGAGTTAACGCATGATTAGCATGACCTGCAATCATGGTGACCTAGGACATTTTCTTACTTGTTTTCATAATACTGATAATGGCCGAGTTAACGCTTGATTAGCATGACCTGCAATCATGGTGGCTCACGTTTCTTACCTATTTTATATGAATGTTTTGAATTACATTCACTGGTGTGCTATTATTTACTGTATGTTAAGCTTCAATTATGGTAGTTCGTGGAAACGCATGATTAGCATGACCTGCAATCATTACGGAGTGAACGATTAGCATGACCTACGATCGTTACTCATTACGGTTAGCAAGACCTGCAACCACCTACTTACAAAGGATTAGCATGACCTGCAATCAATACTTAAGTGAACGATTAACATGACCTGAAATCGTTACTTACTGGCTGGCTTACGATTTACAATTACTACTTGTGTGTTCAAACTGTTTACTTACTTGCAAACCTGTGAGATTCACCAACCTTTTTGGTTGACCATTTTAGTAATGCTTCTCAGGTACACAGCAACAGTAGGATGGCCCGCAGGGTAAGCTTACCTAGCTCGAGTCGCATGCATTTACAAGCTTGGAGATTTACATACATTACTTTTGTACTTACTGTTATGTATTAGAATCTCTAGGAATTTATACGAAACTCGAGCTTGTATTTTGAACTACTTATATATTAATGTAATAACTTTTCGAACGTCTCATTTAGAGTCGTTCACTGTATCCTTTGTGCTTGTGATTATTGATTAGTAACACCCAAAACTCGCTTCCGCAAACTGTTAAATTTGGGGGTGTTACAATTTTATAGCGTGAATGTTAGTATATGATATCATATGGGATTGACAATCCTCATCCGGGTTAGCACGCACTAACCGGTCAAACGGATGTATTAGCATTTGGGAAGACGAGTGTTGATTAGGCACTCGTAGGAGGCATTTCAAGTTAGGTTTCCTTAATTGGGCCTGACAAATCAAGTTAAGCTCAGACTATGTGCTCATGGACAGTATAACTTTTATCTTGCTTAATTGCATTTTAAATTCAATATAAATCTTGCGGTTCTTACAACTATATATTGACATGCAAACCTGTGAGCTCACCAGCGTTTTCGCTGACCCATTTTAGTATTTATCACAGGTACCCAGCAGTAGTTTGGCTGCACAAGCAGGAATTATTAGCTCGAGTCAGCATACATACAACTAGAGATTTGACTGCATTATTATATTTTGTAAAAGTAATTATGCTATGTAATCTCTCAATTTCAGGAACCGAGCTAATGTAACTATATTTTGATGTAAACATTTACTTTATCTATACAAGTTTAAAACGACGCATATAGTGGTCGTTCATTATATCTTATGTGCTTTGTATATTGATTAGTGACACCCAAATCAAGCTTCCGCAAATCATTAAATTTGGGGGTGTCACAGTATGCCAGTGGATTAACACAACGACTAGCACTAGCAGAAGATAACGCCCGACAAGCCAGCAGACTTGCAAATACTGTTGACCGTCTTGTCACGATGATGGAACAATTCAATCTGCGCCAAGACTAGTGTAGATCTTGCCTTGTATTCTATCTTGTAACCTAGTAACTACCTAAACGCTACACTAGTAGTTCGGTCGGAAGTAACAATTCCCGACACTTTTTGTAATAAGCCCACGGATGTAACTCTTGAACTCGTATTATCTATCGAATGTCACTACTATTTCAACTCATATTAATTATCATTCTATATTGATGTTATGTATTACCACTTACGTACATAAACGTCTGTGACAACCTTTATCATCATATGAAAATCTCACAAATTTTATTTCTTTTATTTGAAGAATCATGCCGCCGAAGACGAGACCATTCTCTGATGCTCAGCTTGCATCACTCATATCCCATGCTGTGACAGAAGCATTGGCCCGGAATTCCTCATTGAACTCCGGAAGAAACAGCGACACTGCTGAAACTGCTGCTGCTGCCACAAAGCCTTGTTCCTACAAGGACTTCCAGAACTGTAAACCCTCGAGCTTTAAGGGTACTGAGGGAGCCATCGGACTGATCAGATGGTTCGTGTAACACCCCCTAATTTGTTTAGCGGAAGCATTTAGTTAAAGTATTGGGGTGTCACAATAACAAAGCATGCATACGTATCAGAGCTTTTGATTACAACAGAACAATATATATAATAAGATGCCAAAAGTATTAATTACAAAGTTTACGATTCATCGAATCGTATAAGTTAAAAGTAGTAAGTTTACAAAAGTAGATTTCTGAAATATGACTAAAACATTTCAGTTATACTAAAGAAATCCATATGTTTCCAAAAGTTGGCATCCTAAGCTTCAAGGGTCGCCTAATTCTCCATGTGTGTTGGCGATCTTACATGCGCAGCTAATTCCCTGAAAAACATAGTAAAAGTCAACAACTAGGTTGAGTGAATCCACAGGTTTTATGTTGTATATTGTTGTTTCAAGTTTTGTAGTCACATTTGTTGGACCAAATACGTTCATAAATAGTAATTGCCATAATAGTCGAGTAATGTTTAGTGGAACGTCATCCAAAGTATAAGTTTACTGGGTTATTCGCCCAAAAGTTCGGTTTATGTGGGATGTTGCCCAAAAATAGTTGTGTTGGGACGTTACCCAAATCATATGTTTGAAAACGTGTTGCTGGTCGTTCTCCAGTAGTTTTAAAGTTTGAGTCGGTCGTTCTCCGACTAGTTACTAAATGTACCGGTCGTTCTCCGATAAGATACCAAGTTAGCACCGGTCGTTCTCCGGCAAGATACAATGTTAGTACCGGTCGTTCTCCGGTAAGATACACTGTTAGTACCGGTCGTTCTCCGGTAAGATACCATGTTAGTGTCGGTCGTTCTCCGACAAGTTACCAATATGTACCGGTCGTTCTCCGGTAAGATACCAAATTTGTTTCACATAGTGATAATAGTTTTTGTTTGGAATACCATATCGTACGGACAGTTGTAGTAGTTGACCGCAGCCATAAGCAATTTGTATAAGTGTACCAAAAGGCAGTTATGTGATAGTTTGTATAACAGTTTAACAGTTCAAGTACTCTAATTGTTCGAGTAAACAGTATGATAAATAATCATATAGTAAAAGCAGTTATGGCAATCAGTAAATCAGTAAAGCAGTTGACTATGTTTTCCACCCCAAAAGTAGTTAAAAACAGTAAAAGTAGGGGCTGTGAACTCACCTGTTGAGTTAAGTAGTTGTGCGAGTGCTAGCAAACCTAAGCCCAAGTACAGTCTGAGATCTCCTAACGTCCTAAACGTATGAGATTTATAAGTATGTGGATGTCCAAGTTAATCATCCATGCTAGTGTTCGTATAACCAAGTTATGTCCAAAGTGTTTGTTAAATGTTTACATTCGTATTTCGTTGTTTGTGAAAATGTATACGACTCGTTGGTGATAGCTTGAAATCATAATTTCAATAAAATAGTGTGTTTGTAATGTTTGTACAGTTTGTACATTGTATCGTATGTGAATATTCGTTATCGGTTGAGTTCGACACTTAGTGTAAAAATAGTTTGTGAAGTTTCTGTTTTCTGCGACACAGTATGCGACACAAGGGTTGTGTCGCATAATACGACACAATTCTGCGACACAAGGGTTGTGTCGCAGAGATTCGGAGTGCCGAGTCAATAGCGACACTAGCGTTGTGTCGTATGAAGTTTACGACACAAGAATGCGACACAAGGTACGACATAATATGATTTATACGACACAACATGCGACACAATGGTTGTGTCGCATAGATGGTTTATGCGACACAATATGCGACACAGTCGTTGTGTCGCAAAGATGAACACCCAGACAGTAGCAGCGGCTGTCGTGATTTTCCGACCAAAAACCCGATTTTAACCCGTTTTCCGGCCATAAAACCTTGATTTCTTCCATTATATAGTTAAAACAAAGTTGTATGTTCAATATTACACCCATATAATACATAAAAACGAGTAAATCTAAGTTTTTAGAAATTTCTTACAATTGCGAATCGGGACCAAATGAGGAAGAAGATGATGATACGGCTTTTGTTAATGTTGTTCCTTAGCTCGAGAGGATTCCGAAAATGTAGCTTTTGTGGATTGATTTGAATCCGCAAATTTGATAGAATTTGGGTGGAGAGAGTTTGTAGGTGTTTTTGATGAGGTTGAAATGAAAAATGAAAGGAAAGATGGAGATGGAAGGTGGTTTTGTTCCACTTTTCATCTCCTGCGTTTTCGTCCCGTGTTTGTTTACCCGATCGTTAGATGTTACATTATTTTAACTAATATATTTTCAAATTACATATTTCATTATATTTTCTTTTTTTTTTAATTAGGATCTTTTTATGGAATATAAATAATTTAAGTTATAAAATTTTAGATCTTTGTTTTATTTTAATTATACGCGTTGACGTTTTGCGTTATAAAATGATATGTAAATATTATCGACATAATATTAAATTGCAAATGACGTTATTTAATAACTTTGTTTTATTAAATAAATTTGTTCACCAACAGTCGTATATTTTGTCGCGTTTGCTTAATTCGTTTCGTATGTAATTACATCTAATTACAACTAAGTAATACTACACGTATTAACTAGTTGGGCTTTGCTAGACTTACCTCTAGAATGCGTCGTAAATTCACTCAAGTAGGGAATTAGCCTAATAATGCAAATGATTAATATTAATAATCGCGTTTCAAATTTGCGGGGTGTTACATTCTCCCCTCGTTAGAGAAATCTCGTCCCGAGATTTAAATCAAGTCGGATCGCCCGCGGCGTATATTCTCCGATGAGTCAAGTTGTGAACAATAATAATAGTTTGCATGGCGTTAAATTGTTGCCATTAAAGTTCAATCAGTTTAAGTATGCTCGCGGCATAGTTCAATATGTTGTGTGTTTCGTTTCGTGGTTAGAGTTTATCGAGTGTCGTGTTCGAATCGACATTCGAATAAAACGTATGTTAAATCGTAGCAATAGTCGTTAAGACGTACCGTGCTAGTTGAGATCTGCAACCGTTTCTGGTGCACGGAGGATGTATGCGCGGCTTGGGGTGTAGCCTTTGTTAACGGTGCGGTTGTTGTCGTTTTGATTGTTGCGGTTGTTGTTCGGTTGTTGGCATTGGTTTCGGTGATGTCCAGGATCACCACACCTAAAGCAGCCGGTGTTTTGTACCTCGGTGGCAGCTTGAGGAGGTAGGTTTGTCCTACAGTTCTGTGCTAAGTGACCGGGACGTCAGCAGTTTTGACAAAATGTACAATCACCATCGTGGTGTCTCCCACACCTGTCACACCTCGGTTTGTTGCCAAGGTAGGTTTTGGGTCCAGAGTTGTTGATTGCAGCGTAGGCTCGGGTGTTTCCCGGGTTTTTGTTTTGTTGACCCTGGCGGTCGTTACCCTCGTTGTTCCATTTGCGTTTGTGGGTTCCAGAGTTGCCCGCATCAGTACGGGTAAGTTCAGCTTTCCCGGTAGTAGTTTTCAAAGTTCCAATCAAGACCGCGTCGTCGGTCAAGCTTTGAGCCAGATCAACTGCGCTCCTAAAAGTGGCGGGTTTGGAGGACATAACCATGCCTCGGATTTGTGGGGCCAAACCCCTGTTGTAACGCTCAATGCGTTTGCTCTCGGGGGTTACCATGTGGGGCACAAGACGTGCAAGCTCCTGGAATCTAGTTGTATAACCGGAAATGTCAGCGCCGATCATTTGTATGTTCCAGAATTCGGTTTCAAGTTTCTGCATCTCGTTGGGAGGGCAAAATTCCTCCATCAGCATCTGTTTCAGAGTTACCCAGGTCATGGAGTAAGCAGCTGGGCGTCCCATAATCTGGACTTGGGCATTCCACCATGTTAACGCTTTGTCGGCTAAAGTGCAGGTGGCGTATTTCACAATTTTGTCCGTGGCACAGTCGCTGATGTCGATGACTGATTCCATCTTTTCAATCCAGTGGACCAGGCCAATGGCCCCTTCGGTCCCGGTGAAGGTGCTAGGTTTACAAGATTGGAAGGTTTTGTAGGAGCACCCCTGCTGGGTATTGTTTGGAGTTTCGCTGTTAACTGGAGTGGCTCCGCTATTGTTGGTCAGGTTTTCACGATTGCGGTTGGCCTCGTATTAAGCGATGGCTTCAGCCACGCGGCGTTCAATTATTTCTTCGTTTGTTTCCGGAGGCGGAGGTGGAGTATTTCGTCGACTGTTTCGAGTCTTTCTTTGTTTAGGAGGCATGCTGACGTTCTGCGATGAAAAGATGCAGAAGTCAATGCCAATGAAAAATATGTGAGGAATGAAGTTTCACATATTTCCAGTTTTCGAGTATCAAGAGAAATTGTCGAATCCCCATCACGTATCTTACGACTATGAAACACCCATATGTACTCAGTATAATATAATCACGTTGGCCAGGCGTCATTATATGACACTAAATACATACTTCTTTTCATCAACCGTTTAATACGATCAGGTTCATATGAGATCTGAGTACAATGAACGAGTCGAATGTGGTGGATAGTTCACGCGTATCGAAGTATCGTAACGATAGTTTAGATGTATGCAAATGTATGTATGCATGTGCGTTCTAGCCAAGGCTATAGTCTAGGTCTCTAGGTTTCTAAGTCACCTAAAGTTTCCTAGTTCGCTATAACCCCATTGTCTCTGATACCAATCTGTAACACCCCCTAATTTGTTTAGCGGAAGCATTTAGTTAAAGTATTGGGGTGTCACAATAACAAAGCATGCATACGTATCAGAGCTTTTGATTACAACAGAACAATATATATAATAAGATGCCAAAAGTGTTAATTACAAAGTTTACGATTCATCGAATCGTATAAGTTAAAAGTAGTAAGTTTACAAAAGTAGATTTCTGAAATATGACTAAAACATTTCAGTTATACTAAAGAAATCCATATGTTTCCAAAAGTTGGCATCCTAAGCTTCAAGGGTCGCCTAATTCTCCATGTGTGTTGGCGATCTTACATGCGCAGCTAATTCCCTGAAAAACATAGTAAAAGTCAACAACTAGGTTGAGTGAATCCACAGGTTTTATGTTGTATATTGTTGTTTCAAGTTTTGTAGTCACATTTGTTGGACCAAATACGTTCATAAATAGTAATTGCCATAATAGTCGAGTAATGTTTAGTGGAACGTCATCCAAAGTATAAGTTTACTGGGTTATTCGCCCAAAAGTTCGGTTTATGTGGGATGTTGCCCAAAAATAGTTGTGTTGGGACGTTACCCAAATCATATGTTTGAAAACGTGTTGCTGGTCGTTCTCCAGTAGTTTTAAAGTTTGAGTCGGTCGTTCTCCGACTAGTTACTAAATGTACCGGTCGTTCTCCGATAAGATACCAAGTTAGCACCGGTCGTTCTCCGGCAAGATACAATGTTAGTACCGGTCGTTCTCCGGTAAGATACACTGTTAGTACCGGTCGTTCTCCGGTAAGATACCATGTTAGTGTCGGTCGTTCTCCGACAAGTTACCAATATGTACCGGTCGTTCTCCGGTAAGATACCAAATTTGTTTCACATAGTGATAATAGTTTTTGTTTGGAATACCATATCGTACGGACAGTTGTAGTAGTTGACCGCAGCCATAAGCAATTTGTATAAGTGTACCAAAAGGCAGTTATGTGATAGTTTGTATAACAGTTTAACAGTTCAAGTACTCTAATTGTTCGAGTAAACAGTATGATAAATAATCATATAGTAAAAGCAGTTATGGCAATCAGTAAATCAGTAAAGCAGTTGACTATGTTTTCCACCCCAAAAGTAGTTAAAAACAGTAAAAGTAGGGGCTGTGAACTCACCTGTTGAGTTAAGTAGTTGTGCGAGTGCTAGCAAACGTAAGCCCAAGTACAGTCTAAGATCTCCTAACGTCCTAAACGTATAAGATTTATAAGTATGTGGATGTCCAAGTTAATCATCCATGCTAGTGTTCGTATAACCAAGTTATGTCCAAAGTGTTTGTTAAATGTTTACGTTCGTATTTCGTTGTTTGTGAAAATGTATACGACTCGTTGGTGATAGCTTGAAATCATAATTTCAATAAAATAGTGTGTTTGTAATGTTTGTACAGTTTGTACATTGTATCGTATGTGAATATTCATTATCGGTTGAGTTCGACACTTAGTGTAAAAATAGTTTGTGAAGTTTCTGTTTTCTGCGACACAGTATGCGACACAAGGGTTGTGTCGCATAATACGACACAATTCTGCGACACAAGGGTTGTGTCGCAGAGATTCGGAGTGCTGAGTCAACAGCGACACTAGCGTTGTGTCGTATGAAGTTTACGACACAAGAATGCGACACAAGGTACGACATAATATGATTTATACGACACAACATGCGACACAATGGTTGTGTCGCATGGATGGTTTATGCGACACAATATGCGACACAGTCGTTGTGTCGCAAAGATGAACACCCAGACAGTAGCAGCGGCTGTCGTGATTTTCCGACCAAAAACCCGATTTTAACCCGTTTTCCGGCCATAAAACCTTGATTTCTTCCATTATATAGTTAAAACAAAGTTGTATGTTCAATATTACACCCATATAATACATAAAAACGAGTAAATCTAAGTTTTTAGAAATTTCTTACAATTGCGAATCGGGACCAAATGAGGAAGAAGATGATGATACGGCTTTTGTTAATGTTGTTCCTTAGCTCGAGAGGATTCCGAAAATGTAGCTTTTGTTGATTGATTTGCGAATCCGCAAATTTGATAGAATTTGGGTGGAGAGAGTTTGTAGGTGTTTTTGATGAGGTTAAAATGAAAAATGAAAGGAAAGATGGAGATGGAAGGTGGTTTTGTTCCACTTTTCATCTCCTGCGTTTTCGTCCCGTGTTTGTTTACCCGATCGTTAGATGTTACATTATTTTAACTAATATATTTTCAAATTACATATTTCATTATATTTTCTTTTTTTTTTAATTAGGATCTTTTTATGGAATATAAATAAATTAAGTTATAAAATTTTAAATCTTTGTTTTATTTTAATTATACGCGTTGACGTTTTGCGTTATAAAATGATATGTAAATATTATCGACATAATATTAAATTGCAAATGACGTTATTTAATAACTTTGTTTTATTAAATAAATTTGTTCACCAACAGTCGTATATTTTGTCGCGTTTGCTTAATTCGTTTCGTATGTAATTACATCTAATTACAACTAAGTAATACTACACGTATTAACTAGTTGGGCTTTGCTAGACTTACCTCTAGAATGCGTCATAAATTCACTCAAGTAGGGAATTAGCCTAATAATGCAAGTGATTAATATTAATAATCGCGTTTCAAATTTGCGGGGTGTTACAGTTCGAGAAGATGGAAACTGTTTTCCGCGTCAGCAAATGAGCGGAGGACGACAAAGTCAACTTCGCTACTTGCACCCTTGAGGACGATGCCCACTCATGGTAGAACTCTTACGCCCAGTCAGTGGGTGTTGAGGCCGCCTATCAACTAACTTGGGATGACCTGAAGAAGAAACTCACCTCCAAGTACTGCTCCATCGACAAGCTCCCCAAAGCTGGACGAAGAATTCTGGAACCTAAAGGTGCAGGGTGGTGACATTGAAGGATACACCAACAGATTTCAACAACTTGCCACCCTTCGCCCAGCTATGGTGATCACCGAACCTGATAAAATCAGGAAGTATATTCTTGGCCTCCTGGAACCTGTTCGGGAGCACGTCGCCTCTGCAAACCAAACCACTATCGATGGTGCTATTCTTTTAGCCCAGGACCTTATGGCAATGAACCCTGAACCAGAAACACTCACCTCCTCCTCCCACCAACACAAGAGAAAGTGGTCTGACCACCACAACAACCACCCCAACTACCAAAACAAGAAACCTGACACCATTAAAGTCTACAACACCACCACCGAAACCAAGCGGGGCTACACTGGGAGCAAACCCTACTGTTCCAAGTGCAGCCGTCACCATGAAGGTTCTTGTGGTCCCTTTTGCAGCAATTGCAAGAGGTACAGCCACCTCACCAAAGATTGTCGATCTCCTGTGTTGATGCAAAATCAACATGGTTTGTCAATATCTTGTATAGAATATTTAGCTTGAATTTGTAATTGAAATTATACGTGTTTGGGCCTGCGACACTGTCAATGTCCCAATGGGCTTGGGCCTGCGACATTGAGCCCAATGTCGCAGGGTCCAATGGTCCAACGTATAAATAGTCAATTAGGGCTTCATTTGTAAGGGTTCGTTCATAGTGTGTGTGTGTGTGAGACGAATTAGAGAGAGAGAGCCGAATGTGTGAGAGCAGAGAGGAGAGAAACGAAAGTTTGTATTGGTGATTGTAATCTTTATTATTCAATTGTGAATATATACAAAAGATTATAGAGAAAACGTTTGTGTTTCGTTTGTTTGGATTCCGCACTAACAATCGATTAATCGATCCGATCAGATCCCACGGCACGGGACTATCAACTGGTATCAAAGCCGTAGAATCAAGGATTCGTCGGTTTCGGATCGTGCTTTAGAACGTTTTCGGTTTGATTCGCGAAGGTTTTATTGTTTAATCTTCGTTTCTGGGTTGATTGGCTTGAAGATTCCGTTTTCTGAAGAGTTTTTCTGGGTTTGTTCGTCGTTCGGTTTTCGAAATTCGTTAGGGTTTCGAAAATTTTCGATTTTTGGGGTTTTGGCCGCTGCAGCCCGACTGTGCGACGTAGCCTGCGACGTCGCTATTTTGACTTTAATTAGTCTTTGCGACGTAGGCTGCGACGTCGCTAGGCTCTGCGACGTTGGACTGCGACGTAGGACGCTACGTCACATTTTCGATTCTTAATTGAGTCATCGGACTTCTCCGACGTACCGTTGCGACGTTGCGATTTTTCTCCGACATTAACCTCGTTCTAGAAAAAAAAAAAAAAAAAAAAAAAAAAAAAAAAGGGTTTTTTGGCGGGAAACTCCGAAAATTTTTTGCGTTTTCAAATTTTTTCTATCGGCTTAAAAGTGTTTGATTTTAGCCTGGAAAAAGTTTCATTTTACCCGGCCAGTTTTTGAAGTTTTCGGACGAAATTTTGGCGGGAAAAACGCGAAAATTTTTGTAATTTCAAATTTTGTTTTTAGGCTTAGAATAGCTTTATTTTAGTGTCGGAAAAGTTTCGCTGTACTCGGATATTTTTTGAAATTTTTGAATTCGATTTTGGAGGGAAAATTCGGATATGGCTTTTGGTGCGAAAATGCTTCCTTCTACATCTTTGTTCTATAGTGATTTTGCGAGTTGGAAGATTCAGTTATGCAATTTCATTGAATACAAAGATCCAAATCTGTTCAATTGGTTTAACACCATTGATCGATATGAGCAACCAAGACTCGATGGGGTGCTTAAATCAAGAGCACAAATGTCCGTCAACGAACGAGCAGAGTTTGATAAAGACAATAGACTGTATGAGATGATTACCAAGTGCTTGCCAGAAGTTGTGATTAATGAATTTAAAAATCAAGCAACTTCTATAAGTTTATGGGATGCTCTTATAGTGGCTTACGATCAAAAGGAAAAGAAGTCAGAGGCTAATATTCAAGTTCCTAGTCTAAATGATACTTCCAGATCTACTTCCAACTCAGCAGCATCTACTTCTACTAGCAATTCATATGCTTCCTATACTTCTCATACAGATCATACAGCTCCTTCAAAGGCTACTGAGGATCATGCTACAATCTTTGCAGCTTTCCTCAACTCTTATGAGACTTTCCTTTCAAAGAAGGCTAGTACTCTACAGCTTACTGAGGAAGACTTTGAACAGATCGATTCTGATGATCTCGAGCAAATGGACATCAAATGGAGCATGGCCATGATAACCCAAAGAACCAAGAAGTTTCTTCAGAGAACGGGTAGAAAAGACCTGGATGATGATGGTGATACAGGTCTTGGTTTTAATAAAAGCAAAGTGAAATGCAAGAACTGTCAGATTCATGGGCACTTTGCTAAGGAGTGTGAGAAAGTCAAATATCCTTCATCTGGATTCACTACTCCTACAGCTCCAACGACTCCAGAGAAGAATACAACATCACAGGCTATGACGGTGTATTCTCAGGGAGTGTTTGATTTTAGTGCACTTCAAGGAGAGGTTCAACACAGTGCGCTTTTGGCAAAGATACATGCGGTACATGATGAACCTAAGGTACCCATAAAGTGTGTTTCCTGTTTTACATTGACTGAATCTCTTGAGAATTATCAATATGACAATTTAGATTTGAGAGAAAAAGTTGTTAAACTCACTGACTCAAACAAGTTTTTGAAAGCTAATGAATTTCTTTATGAAAAACAAATTGAGGCTTATAAGTTAGACACTGAAAAATACAAGTCTAAAGTTTTTAGCCAACAAGATGCTATTAATAGCTATCTTAAAGAAATTGAACTTTTGAATAAAGAACTTTCTGAGCTAAAGTCTGAGTCTGACAATTTTAAAAAGGGGATCACAAATTTCTCAAATTCTCATAAACTCTTCGATGAAATGGTTGACAAGATGAGGACAGATAAAAGTAAAGCGGGACTTGGGTATCCACCTCCCACTAACTATTATCCTAAGCCTGTTAAGGAAGGGATCGAAGAGGTAGTAGCTGACTACTCGTCTTGGTCAGCTACCAAAGATAAAGAAGCTAAGCCTAAGAGGCAGGGAAAGGAGAAAACCAATCGGACAGAGTATCCTTTGCCCACTTTTGTTAAGTCTGATAATTCACCTTCAGTTAGTGTTGAGGAGGTCGTTGAGGTAGAAGATATACCTGAAGAGTCTACCATTAAGGTTGAGAAAATAAATGTCAAACCTGAAAATTTCATCATTACAACTGAAAATGATGATTGTTTTACATGCAAAGGCAAAGCTAAGGTTGACAATGAATCCTCAAAAGTTGAAGTTGATAAATCTGAAAAGAATAAACCTTCAAAATCAACTAACTCAACCTCAGGAACATCTACTTCAACATGTTCTCCTAAGAGTGCATGTTCAACAAATGTTCCTGGTCATAGACCTTCTGTGTATTGTCCTCCACCGAAACGATTTGAGGGAACTCATTGGAATCAATCTTATGTTGAGAAACGTTCTTGTTTTCATTGTGGTCAACAGGGCCATATTATTAGGGATTGTCGGTTATTATCCCTAGATAGGTTTGGTAGAGGGATGTCAAGAACTTCCTCCTTTAGGAATTCTTATTCAAAATCGTTTTCTAGGCGTGCTTCGTATTCGCCTATATCAAGATTTGCATCCTCTTCTCCAAAACCCGTGGCTAGAGTAAACAAAGTTGTGTCTAGTAAACCTCAAGTTCAACAGCACAACATTGTTGAAAACAACTCATCTGAATCTACAAAGGTTTGGAAACCAAAATCCACAAACAACACATCAATGAAATCTTCTGAGTTTTTAAAATATCATAAACTCATTGATGTGATGATTATGGATGACCATGGACAACCCAAGTCAATTAAGGCTTGGGTGTCCCATAAGTACTAACGTTTAATTGTTTGTGGTGGTGCAGTCAGATTATTGAAAGCTAACATTTTTAGTGACTGCAAGGATGTGGATATTGTTGGAAGAATGCGATGATGATTTGAGATTGGATGAGAATTTCGATGTTATGAGGTGGTAAAAGTGCTAAAAGGGATTTGAATTGACTTGATATGTGATTTTGAAACTTTTATTTAAATTTTATCTATTTTTATTTGTTACTTAGTGCAACAGCCATTCTTTATACTTTTTAGTATTAAAGAAATGCAATGTTGCGAAATTTATTCAATTAACAAATACAAAAATATGTTTAATGTTTAAGGGGAGTATTTTTTGGATTGGATATAAGAATTTGCTGTTCAGGGGGAGTAATTCTGAATATTCAAAATTCTGATTATTTAATTCAGAAATGTGAACAGCAAGATTCTTAATTCTTGAAAAGATGTTGGATTGTGTGTTTGTAAAACAACGTGGGATATGATAGTACATCGGGTGACATGCATAAAAATGGAAATTTTAAGGTTTATGTTTGATGTGTCAGTAGGTTTATCTGGTATATTTAACACATCTTTTATAAACATTAGCTTCATCATATGATGTATTGGTAGGCATGGTACACACCGGTTTGTGAGTGAGTAAGAAGTAATAATAAAACTTGTTTATTACTTTGAGAAAAATGTTATATGATGTATGACATAAGTCTTAATTGATAAATGGAAGTACTATCATACACTGTCATAATTATGTAAATGTGAAATGGGCATATAGTGATAATATGATTATTCGCCTAACTAATGGTGACTATTGTTGTACTCACATACAGACCTGAATCCATTAGTTATGCAAATAGTCTCAAACTTGTTATGTTCATACTAAGGGACCCTCTGTTGTACTTTGTACAGATCTGGGGCCACTAGTATCTTCATAGTCGGTTTGATGTATGCCTAAATATAAATATCAAGTGTATGTTACGAGAAAACCGAGATAAACTTGGTCTTGTAATCTCTACCTTGTGTGAATATGCAGTGTTTGTTTTACTGAAGTTTATCAGTATATCATATAATAGGTTTCTCAAAATTAATATTCATACTAACAATAAAGGTTAGCTCACAGATACGGATGTAACATGTTTAAGTGGACAAACAATACCGATGATCGTCTTGAACTAATTTTTATAAAAGGTGCTTTAAATATGTCAAGTAAATTTAAAGTGGACAAATATACTGATGATCGAAATAACACTTACTATTTGCTAATAATTGCATATTGGCCTGATATGATCCCTAAGCAGACTTAAAACAATCCGATCCCCAAATTTATTTTAATCTTTGTTATTTACTTTTCCTTTAAAAAGAAAATACAAAAAGATTTTATTTCTATGTTATTTTCTTCAAACATCACATATCTTGTTAGAGTAAAATATTGAAGATGTAAAGGATGTCGGTTATTCTCCAAAGATTGTGAAGATTATTCTATCGGAGAAGCTGCTAATGATTGAGAGATGGTCACTGAGTTTGAAGATCTTATTGTATGATAAATTTGTGTCAGTCACATGAATTTGGACATCAAGATTTATTGGAAGACCATGCTATCTCTAAGGGGGAGTTTCTGATTGTCAAAGACATGAAAGAGTTTGTTGATAAAGACTAATTGAAGACTTATTTGACCAAGCTGCTGACAAGGGGGAGTTTGTTGGTGCATTTTGTGTGTCAGTCAGTTGGTCAAACTATTGTAATTGTCAAAGTCAATTAGTCTACGAATGAGAAGTTGTTGATCAGAGAGAGGATAAGTGCTAGCAGATACTCAAGCTAAAGTTGAAGATTTGAAGACATATCCAAGCTATTGCCAAGGGGGAGTTTGTTGATGCAAAATCAACATGGTTTGTCAATATCTTGTATAGAATATTTAGCTTGAATTTGTAATTGAAATTATACGTGTTTGGGCCTGCGACACTGTCAATGTCCCAATGGGCTTGGGCCTGCGACATTGAGCCCAATGTCGCAGGGTCCAATGGTCCAACGTATAAATAGTCAATTAGGGCTTCATTTGTAAGGGTTCGTTCATAGTGTGTGTGTGTGTGAGACGAATTAGAGAGAGAGAGCCGAATGTGTGAGAGCAGAGAGGAGAGAAACGAAAGTTTGTATTGGTGATTGTAATCTTTATTATTCAATTGTGAATATATACAAAAGATTATAGAGAAAACGTTTGTGTTTCGTTTGTTTGGATTCCGCACTAACAATCGATTAATCGATCCGATCAGATCCCACGGCAAGGGACTATCATCCTGCCAACAACAATTCCAACAACAACACTAGACCACCCAAGGTCTACTTTGAATGTGGGAACCCCGGGCACTTCAGGGACACGTGCCCAAAACTGAAGAACCAGGGCAACAACAACAACAACAACAACAACAACAACAACAACAACAACAACAACAACAACAACAACAACAACAACAACAACAACAACAACAACAACAACAACAACAACAACAACAACAACAACAACAACAACAACAACAACAACAACAACCGCAACAGCAACAACAACAATACCCGAAGTAGAGCCTTCGTAATCAACTCAGGGGACGCCCGTCAAGACCCGAATGTGGTCTTGGGTATGTTCCTCCTCAAAAACTTAACTGCTTATGTTCTATTTGATACTGGTGCTGATAGAAGCTTTATCTCTGATGAGTTTTGCCCACTACTTGACATCACTCTTGTTGCCTTAGATGTTAAGTACACTGTAGAGCTAGCAAATGGGAAACTTATAGAAACCAATAGTGTGATACCTAATTGCACTTTAAACCTAGCTGATGAAACCTTTTCCATCGATCTCGTGCCCATTGAAATTGGAACTTTCGACGTCATCATTGGAATGGACTGGTTGTCCAAACACCGAGCCGAAATCGTCTGCTATGATAAGATTGTCCGTATCCCTCTCGCCGTCGATAGAACCTTGATCATACAGGGGGAGACCGGTGGGTCGAGACTAAATATCATCTCTTGTTTAAAAACCCGAAAGTTTCTGAGAAAAGGTTACCCTACAATCCTCGCACACATCACGGAGAAAAAGTCGGAGGAGAAACGACTTGAAGATGTGCCAATCGTTAGGGATTTCCCCGAAGTCTTTCCAGAAGAACTACCTGGTCTACCACCACCTAGACAGGTTGAGTTCTCGATCGACCTCGTGCCGGGTGCCGCACCCGTGGCCCGAGCACCGTACCGACTAGCCCCATCCGAACTTCAGGAGCTGTCCACTCAGTTAGAGGAACTTCTAGATAGAGGATTCATCAGACCGAGTTCTTCACCTTGGGGAGCTCCGGTCTTGTTTGTCAAAAAGAAGGACGGTTCATTCAGGATGTATATCAATTACCGAGAATTGAACAAATTGATCGTCAAAATCCGTTATCCACTTCCTCGAATTAATGACCTGTTTGACCAACTACAAGGGTCAAGTTTCTATTCAAAAATCGATCTGCGATCAGGTTACCACCAGCTACGGGTTTGCGACACCGATATCCCAAAAACCGCTTTCAGAACTCGATACGGGCACTACGAATTCCAAGTGATGCCCTTTGGTCTAACCAACGCACCGGCTGTATTCATGGACCTTATGAATCGGGTGTGCAAACCTTACCTCGACAAGTGTGTCATTGTTTTTATCGATGACATCCTTATCTATTCGCGCAACGAGCAAGAACACGCGCAACATCTCAAAACTATTCTAGAACTACTTAGGCACGAGGAGCTTTACGCCAAATTCTCTAAGTGTGAGTTCTGGATACAAACCGTTCAATTCCTTGGACATGTTATCGATAGTCAGGGAATTCATGTAGATCCTTCGAAAATCGAGGCTATCAAAAATTGGCAATCGCCAACAACTCCAACAGAAGTACGGCAGTTTTTAGGACTGGCCGGTTATTATCGACGATTCATCGAGAACTTTTCAAAAATAGCCTTACCACTCATGACACTGACTCAGAAAGACAAAAAGTTCGATTGGACTGATAAACAAGAGTCAGCATTTCAACTACTCAAACAAAAGCTTTGCAGTGCTCCTATTCTATCATTACCCGAAGGCACCGATGACTTCGTGGTATACTGTGATGCTTCTCATCAAGGTCTCGGTTGCGTTCTGATGCAACGAGACAAAGTCATAGCTTACGCCTCACGATAACTCAAAGTTCACGAAAAGAACTACACCACCCATGACCTCGAACTTGGAGCTGTTGTCTTTGCTCTCAAAATTTGGAGGCATTACCTCTACGGCACTAGGTGCACAATTTTTACCGATCATAAAAGTCTCCAGCATATCTTCGATCAAAAGGATCTCAATATGAGGCAACGTCGCTGGGTCGAGTTGCTTACCGATTACGACTGCGAAATCAAATACCATCCGGGGAAGGCAAATGTTGTTGCCGACGCCCTCAGTCGAAAGGAGCGATCGAAACCACTTCGAGTCCGAGCCCTCAGTATGACTATTCACAATGATCTAAACATTCAGATTCTTGCTGCTTAACTTGAAGCCCTCAAACCTGATAATGTCAAAAACGAAGCCTTGCGAGGCATGGATAAACAATTCGAAACCAAACCTAATGGGGTTAAGTGCTTCTCCAATCGAATCTGGCTACCAAATTTTGGGAACCTCCGGGACTTGGTGATGGACGAAGCTCACAAGTCTAAATATTCTATCTATCCGGGATCCGACAAGATGTATCACGGTATCAACGATTTTTATTGGTGGCCGAACATGAAAGCCGAAATCGCCACCTACGTCAGCAAGTGCCTTACTTGCTCAAAAGTCAAAGCTGAATATCAGAAGCCTTCTGGCTTACTCCAACAACCCGACATTCCTGAATGGAAATGGGAACAAATCACCATGGATTTCATAACCAAACTACCCAAATCATCGAGCGGTTGCGATACCATTTGGGTGATCGTCGATCGTCTCACAAAGTCTGCTCACTTCCTGGCAATCAAAGAAACTGATAAAATGGAGCGCCTTACTCGAATCTATTTGAAAGAAATCGTAACCTGTCACGGTGTTCCAATCTCGATTATCTCCGATAGGGATAGTCGCTTCACATCTCAATTTTGGCAATCACTTCAAAAATCATTGGGTACCCGTCTCGATATGAGTACCGCCTACCATCCTCAAACTGATGGCCAAAGTGAACGAACTATTCAAACACTGGAAGACATGCTACGAGCATGCGTAGTTGACTTCGGTGTAAACTGGGAACAACACCTACCATTGTGCGAATTCTCGTACAACAACAGCTATCATACCAGCATCAAGGCTGCACCTTTCGAGGCACTTTACGGTCGTAAGTGCCGATCACCTATATGTTGGACCGAAGTGGGGGATAGCCAACTCACGGGTCCGGAAATCATTCACGAAACAACCAAGAAAATCTTCGAGATTCAAAACAAGCTCAAAGCCGCACGTGATCGTCAGAAGAGTTATGCTGACGTGAGACGCAAACCACTCAAGTTCCAGGTTGGGGATCGAGTACTACTCAAAGTATCGCCTTGGAAAGGCGTAATCCGATTTGGAAAACGAGGGAAGTTAAATCCCAGATACATTTGACCATTCGAGATCCTCGAGAGGATTGGTCCAGTGGCATACCGATTGCAGCTGCCATCCGAGCTCAGCAGCGTGCACCCCACTTTTCATATTTCAAATTTGAAGAAGTGTCTGTCTGATGAGACACTTATCATTCCACTCGATGAAATTCGAGTTGACGACAAACTTCACTTCGTTGAGGAACCCGCCGAAATCATGGACCGTGAGGTCAAACAACTCAAACAAAGTCGCATTCCCATCGTCAAGGTCAGGTGGAATTCGCGGCATGGTCCGGAATTTACCTGGGAACGGGAGGACCAAATGCGACTCAAGTATCCTCAACTCTTCACAGACTCTACTCCAATCACGACTTCGACTTAAATTTCGGGACGAAATTCTTCTAACAGGGTGAGAATGTGACACCCGTCAAATTAGGACTAGTGATTAGTACCTAATCAACTGTTAATACATGTAATTAGTTTTGGTGTTAGGCTAATTAATGTGTCAATCAATATATATATTGTTGAATATATACAAGTATTATGCGATTTGATTAAATCGTACAAGTTTCAAATCGAATGGATTTCGATTCAATTAAAATACGGACGTTGGTGAACAATTTTATTAAGTAATATAAACATTATTTAATAACACTGCTATATTCAAAATATTATTCCCAAAAATATTTCGTAACCAATACACAATTAAAAATACAAACGCGCAAACAAACAAAACAAATTTCATTTTTAACACAAACATTAGATGTTTAGTAAAATGTTTCAACAAAAATATTGAATAATGATTCGTATTTTAAAACGTATATTTAAACGTATAAAAATAAATATTTAACGTTTAAACGATCGGGAAAACGAACACCGCACGGAGCGCGGAGGCGTGGACTGAGATTTTGAAACTTCCACCAAAATCCCCTCCCCACCTTTTTCTTTCTTCATTTCTCTTTTCTCTTTCTCTCTATTTCTTTCCCTTTTCTCTCTAAATCACAAAACCACCACCATTATCATCTTCATCAAAAATCACCAATTCACACCACCAAACGACCTCGGTTTTCATCGCTCCTTTGGAAGAAAAGCATCACCACTTCGCGATCTACAACTCTATCTTTCCGGAATTTCAATCCGACACTTTGTAAGTTTTCCGACAAAAGTCGAAACCTCTCGTTTTCACTCGTTTTTACTTGTTTATGGTTTATATAAGCTTAATATGTCCAAATATGGGTTTGGTAAAAGATTTGGACCGAATGGTCGCCGGAAAACTCGTTTTCGACACAAATTCCGGTCATCAGACCGTAACGTCGCTTTTGGACCCAGATTTATGTGACGTCATCTTCAACGTCGCAAAACCCCTCGTGACGTCGCATGGTGCGACGTCAGTCACAAAGTCGCATTAAATTGCGACGTCGCATATAGCGACATCAGCCTTAACGTCGCTAATACCTCACAACGTCGCACATAGCGACGCAGACCTTAACGTCGCAAACCGAACCCACGTCGCATTAGCGACGCAAGACCCTACGTCGCATTGAATTGCGAAGGTCGCGTAATGCGACGTACACGCCCACGTCGCACCTTACGTCGCATGCTACGTCGCACAAACCAGTAAACACAGATGTTCACTAAGTGTTGAGACCCTAAATTTTATCACTTGATTTCACCCAATTTCAAGTCCAGATGCGTTTTTCATCAAAGCAATATAGTAGAAATAAAAATTTTCCAAGCTGACTTGGCAGCTCGACCCCAACCAGGGGCTCTGCCCCTTGGACCCCGCTACCAGGCGTGCTGCCCCCGGACCCCCGTACTTAGATTCCGTAGGCATATTTCTCACCAAGTGTTGAACTTGCACAATTTCAAATACTCGTATGATACGACTTCTAAAAAAAACATTGAAACATACTATTCAAGTATAACGTTTCGAGACCAAAATTATAATGATGGGATTATTATTACAAACAATCACCAACGGGCCTTACACGTTTTAAAATACTCAAATCAGTCAAACCAAATGTAATTTGGACATTCTAGTTGGACAGACAACTACAAGGTAGTCTTGATAGATACCTACTCACATTTATAACCATCGCGTGTCGTGGACACCCTCAGGTTACAAGTCTTTGGGCTTCATTACTCGGCTAATCAATCAAAGTTTATTAAGTTAAACTCGCTAGACTCAGGTGAGTCTCATAGCTCCTCTTTTTACTATTTTATTCAGGGGTGTGATATATTGCTCATTTTTAACATGTGAACGCAAGTACAAACATTTTCATATACTACATGAGTTTCTCACGACTAATCATTTAAAGTCCTCCGTCAGCATAGTTGTTAATACGTTGTAGCGTGAATATTAGTATATGGTACCATATAGGATTGACCCTCCTCGTCCGGGTTAGCAAGCACTAACCGGGTAAACGGACGTACTAATATTTGGGAAGACGAGTGTTGATTAGGCACTCGTGGAGGCAAAAACACTCAGGCTGTGATCCTGACCCGCGAGTTAAGCTCAACTATGTGCTCATGGCTGTATACACTTACATTATCAATTGCTGGATGAAATTCAATTACTTAAATCTTGCGGTTCATACGATATTATCTGATTTCAAACCTGTGAGCTCACCAGCTTTTAGCTGACCCATTTAGCATGTATCGCAGGTACCCAGCGGTAGATTGGACTGCCTCAGGAATTCTATAGCTCGAGTCAGCATGCAGACATTAGAGATTTTCTTGCATTAGTATATTTTGTACAAGTACTTATGTACTGAAATCTCTCATTTTATCGAACACGAGCTATGTACAGCTTCAAATGTTGTAAACATTTCTTATATTAATTTATTTTGTTAAAACGACGCATATAGAGTCGTTTACTATATATCTTTGTGCTTTGATTATTGATTAGTAACACCCAAAGTATGCTTCCGCTAAACAGTAAATTTGGGGGTGTTACAAATTGGTATCAGAGCCTAAGGTTATAGTGAACTAGGTTGCATTTAGTGGGCCTAGACTATGACCATTAGGCGGTATTTTCTTATTAGGCATGACTGGTTCAGGAATTACAGCATAAGACTTTAATTTAACATAGCCTGATCAACTATGTACAATTAAGGAAAGATGATGTAAGGTCTGAAACGGTTATGTTGAACAGAAGTACGCTAGTTGACTCTGACCTCGAGAGAACCGAGACTTAAACTTGTCTGTGCTAGACACTCAATAGGCTATATTATATATATATATATATATATATATATATATATATATATATATATATATATATATATATATCATATGATTATAGGCCTCACTCCTGCTAACGCTTTGTCTCAGAAATGGCAAACACACCGCCCAATTCATCGCGCTCTCAATCCGGGTCGCAGAACCCAAGGGTAGCAAGGAGGAACGCCAGGTTGCCTCGTGCTGGCCCGTACCCCACTCACTTCACCTTGCCGGCCTTAGCCGCTAGGGTGAACCAACACGAGCAGCGACTTCGCACCATGGATGTCGTACTGCAGGAAACGAACGAAAACTGGAGACTTACATCCCTCGAGCGCATCGAACAAGTCTCCGATGACCTTGAAACCACAAACAACAATATGGATGTCCTTCGCAACCAAGTAGTAGAAATAAGCGTGGAAAATGCCCTTCTGCGACAAAGGATGGAAGAATGTGAACAGCACTCACGGGAAGCAGAAGAGTATGCCAGTGGATTAACACAACGACTAGCACTAGCAGAAGATAACGCCCGACAAGCCAGCAGACTTGCAAATACTGTTGACCGTCTTGTCACGATGATGGAACAATTCAATCTGCGCCAAGACTAGTGTAGATCTTGCCTTGTAATCTATCTTGTAACCTAGTAACTACCTAAACGCTACACTAGTAGTTCGGTCGGAAGTAACAATTCCCGACACCTTTTGTAATAAGCCCACGGATGTAATTCTTGAACTCGTATTATCTATCGAATGTCACTACTGTTTCAACTCATATTACTTATCATTCTATATTGATGTTGTGTATTACCACTTACGTACATAAACGTCTGTGACAACCTTTATCATCATATGAAAATCTCACAAATTTTATTTCTTTTATTTGAAGAATCATGCCGCCGAAGACGAGACCATTCTCTGATGCTCAGCTTGCATCACTCATATCCCATGCTGTGACAGAAGCATTGGCCCGGAATTCCTCATTGAACTCCGGAAGAAACAGCGACACTGCTGAAACTGCTGCTGCTGCCACAAAGCCTTGTTCCTACAAGGACTTCCAGAACTGTAAACCCTCGAGCTTTAAGGGTACTGAGGGAGCCATCGGACTGATCAGATGGTTCGAGAAGATGGAAATTGTTTTCCGCGTCAGCAAATGCGCGGAGGACGACAAAGTCAACTTCGCTACTTGCACCCTTGAGGACGATGCCCACTCATGGTGGAACTCTTACGCCCAGTCAGTGGGTGCTGAGGCCGCCTATCAACTAACTTAGGATGACCTGAAGAAGAAACTCACCTCCAAGTACTGCTCCATCGACAAGCTCCAAAAGCTGGACGAAGAATTCTGGAACCTAAAGGTGCAGGGTGGTGACATTGAAGGATACACCAACAGATTTCAACAACTTGCCACCCTTCGCCCAGCTATGGTGAGCACCGAACCTGATAAAATCAGGAAGTATATTCTTGGCCTCCTGGAACCTGTTCGGGGGCACGTCGCCTCTGCAAACCAAACCACTATCGATGGTGCTATTCTTTTAGCCCAGGACCTTATGGCAATGAACCCTGAACCAGAAACACTCACCTCCTCCTCCCACCAACACAAGAGAAAGTGGTCTGACCACCACAACAACCACCCCAACTACCAAAACAAGAAACCTGACACCATCAAAGTCTACAACACCACCACCGAAACCAAGCGGGGCTACACTGGGAGCAAACCCTACTGTTCCAAATGCAGCCGTCACCATGAAGGTTCTTGTGGTCCCTTTTGCAGCAATTGCAAGAGGTACAGCCACCTCACCAAAGATTGTCGATCTCCTGCCAACAACAATTCCAACAACAACACTAGACCACCCAAGGTCTACTTTGAATGTGGGAACCCCGGGCACTTCAGGGACACGTGCCCAAAACTGAAGAACCAGGGAAACAACAACAACAACAACAACAACAACAACAACAACAACAACAACAACAACAACAACCGCAACAGCAACAACAACAATACCCGAAGTAGAGCCTTCGTAATCAACTCAGGGGACGCCCGTCAAGACCCGAATATGGTCTTGGGTATGTTCCTCCTCAACAACTTAACTGCTTCTGTTCTATTTGATACTGGTGCTGATAGAAGCTTTATCTCTGATGAGTTTTGCCCACTACTTGACATCACTCCTGTTGCCTTAGATGTTAAGTACACTGTAGAGCTAGCAAATGGGAAACTTATAGAAACCAATAGTGTGATACCTAATTGCACTTTAAACCTAGCTGATGAAACCTTTTCCATCGATCTCGTGCCCATTGAAATTGGAAGTTTCGACGTCATCATTGGAATGGACTGGTTGTCCAAACACCGAGCCAAAATCGTCTGCTATGATAAGATTGTCCGTATCCCTCTCGCCGTCGATAGAACCTTGATCATACAGGGGGAGACCGGTGGGTCGAGACTAAATATCATCTCTTGTTTAAAAACCCGAAAGTTTCTAAGAAAAGGTTATCCTACAATCCTCGCACACATCACGGAGAAAAAGTCGGAGGAGAAACGACTTGAAGATGTGCCAATCGTTAGGGATTTCCCCGAAGTCTTTCCAGAAGAACTACCTGGTCTACCACCACCTAGACAGGTTGAGTTCTCGATCGACCTCGTGCCGGGTGCCGCACCCGTGGCCCGAGCACCGTACGCGACTAGCCCCATCCGAACTTTAGGAGCTGTCCACTCAGTTAGAGGAACTTCTGGATAGAGGATTCATCAGACCGAGTTCTTCACCTTGGGGAGCTCCGGTCTTGTTTGTCAAAAAGAAGGACGGTTCATTCAGGATGTGTATCGATTACCGAAAATTGAACAAATTGACCGTCAAGAACCGTTATCCACTTCCTCGAATTAATGACCTGTTTGACCAACTACAAGGGTCAAGTTTCTATTCAAAAATCGATCTGCGATCAGGTTACCACCAGCTACGGGTTCGCGACACCGATATCCCAAAAACCGCTTTCAGAACTCGATACGGGCACTACGAATTCCAAGTGATGCCCTTTGGTCTAACCAACGCACCGGCTGTATTCATGGACCTTATGAATCGGGTGTGCAAACCTAACCTCGACAAGTGTGTCATTGTTTTTATCGATGACATCCTCATCTATTCGCGCAACGAGCAAGAACACGCGCAACATCTCAAAACTATTCTTGAACTACTTAGGCACGAGGAGCTTTACGCCAAATTCTCTAAGTGTGAGTCCTAGATACAAACCGTTCAATTCCTTGGACATGTTATCGATAGTCAGGGAATTCATGTAGATCCTTCGAAAATCGAGGCTATCAAAAATTGGCAATCGCCAACAACTCCAACAGAAGTACGGCAGTTTTTAGGACTGGCCGGTTATTATCGACGATTCATCGAGAACTTTTCAAAAATAGCCTTACCACTCATGACACTGACTCAGAAAGACAAAAAGTTCGATTGGACTGATAAACAAGAGTCAGCATTTCAACTACTCAAACAAAAGCTTTGCAGTGCTCCTATTCTATCATTACCCGAAGGCACCGATGACTTCGTGGTATACTGTGATGCTTCTCATCAAGGTCTCGGTTGCGTTCTGATGCAACGAGACAAAGTCATAGCTTACGCCTCACGACAACTCAAAGTTCACGAAAAGAACTACACCACCCATGACCTCGAACTTGGAGCTGTTGTCTTTGCTCTCAAAATTTGGAGGCATTACCTCTACGGCACTAGGTGTACAATTTTTACCGATCATAAAAGTCTCCAGCATATCTTCGATCAAAAGGATCTCAATATGAGGCAACGTCGCTGGGTCGAGTTGCTTACCGATTACGGCTGCGAAATCAAATACCATCCGGGGAAGGCAAATGTTGTTGCCGACGTCCTCAGTCGAAAGGAACGATCGAAACCACTTCGAGTCCGAGCCCTCAGTATGACTATTCACAATGATCTAAACATTCAGATTCTTGCTGCTTAACTTGAAGCCCTCAAACCTGATAATGTCAAAAACGAAGCCTTGCGAGGCATGGATAAACAATTCGAAACCAAACCTAATGGGGTTAAGTGCTTCTCCAATCGAATCTGGCTACCAAATTTTGGGAACCTCCGGGACTTGGTGATGGACGAAGCTCACAAGTCTAAATATTCTATCCATCCGGGATCCGACAAGATGTATCACGGTATCAACGATTTTTATTGGTGGCCGAACATGAAAGCCGAAATCGCCACCTACGTCAGCAAGTGCCTTACTTGCTCAAAAGTCAAAGCTGAATATCAGAAGCCTTCTGGCTTACTCCAACAACCCGACATTCCTGAATGGAAATGGGAACAAATTACCATGGATTTCATAACCAAACTACCCAAATCATCGAGCGGTTGCGATACCATTTGGGTGATCGTCGATCGTCTCACAAAGTCTGCTCACTTCCTGGCAATCAAAGAAACTGATAAAATGGAGCGCCTTACTCGAATCTATTTGAAAGAAATCGTAACCCGTCACGGTGTTCCAATCTCGATTATCTCCGATAGGGATAGTCGCTTCACATCTCAATTTTGGCAATCACTTCAAAAATCATTGGGTACCCGTCTCGATATGAGTACCGCGTACCATCCTCAAACTGATGGCCAAAGTGAACGAACTATTCAAACACTGGAAGACATGCTACGAGCATGCGTAGTTGACTTCGGTGTAAACTGGGTACAACACCTACCATTGTGCGAATTCTCGTACAACAACAGCTATCATACCAGCATCAAGGCTGCACCTTTCGAGGCACTTTACGGTCGTAAGTGCCGATCACCTATATGTTGGACCGAAGTGGGGGATAGCCAACTCACGGGTCCGGAAATCATTCACGAAACAACCAAGAAAATCTTCGAGATTCAAAACAAGCTCAAAGCCGCACGTGATCGTCAGAAGAGTTATGCTGACGTGAGACGCAAACCACTCAAGTTCCAGGTTGGGGATCGAGTACTACTCAAAGTATCGCCTTGGAAAGGCGTAATCCGATTTGGCAAACGAGGGAAGTTAAATCCCAGATACATTGGACCATTCGAGATCCTCGAGAGGATTGGTCCAGTGGCATACCGATTGCAGCTGCCATCCGAGCTCAGCAGCGTGCACCCCACTTTTCATATTTCAAATTTGAAGAAGTGTCTGTCTGATGAGACACTTATCATTCCACTCGATGAAATTCGAGTTGACGACAAACTTCACTTCGTTGAGGAACCCGCCGAAATCATGGACCGTGAGGTCAAACAACTCAAACAAAGTCGCATTCCCATCATCAAGGTCAGGTGGAATTCGCGGCGTGGTCCGGAATTTACCTGGGAACGGGAGGACCAAATGCGACTCAAGTATCCTCAACTCTTCACAGACTCTACTCCAATCACGACTTCGACTTAAATTTCGGGACGAAATTCTTCTAACAGGGTGAGAATGTGACACCCGTCAAATTAGGACTAGTGATTAGTACCTAATCAACTGTTAATACATGTAATTAGTTTTGGTGTTAGGCTAATTAATGTGTCAATCAATATATATATTGTTGAATATATACAAGTATTATGCGATTTGATTAAATCGTACAAGTTTCAAATCGAATGGATTTCGATTCACTTAAAATACGGACGTTGGTGAACAATTTTATTAAGTAATATAAACATTATTTAATAACACTGCTATATTCAAAATATTATTCCCAAAAATATTTCGTAACCAATACACAATTAAAAATACAAACGCGCAAACAAACAAAACAAATTTCATTTTTAACACAAACATTAGATGTTTAGTAAAATGTTTCAACAAAAATATTGAATAATGATTCGTATTTTAAAACGTATATTTAAACGTATAAAAATAAATATTTAACGTTTAAACGATC
Source organism: Helichrysum umbraculigerum (assembly GCA_949592205.1). Classification (NCBI taxonomy): domain Eukaryota; kingdom Viridiplantae; phylum Streptophyta; class Magnoliopsida; order Asterales; family Asteraceae; genus Helichrysum; species Helichrysum umbraculigerum. The sequence goes on along the minus strand of CATIUR010000007.1, from coordinate 15,859,080 downwards.
GGGAAAACGAACACCGCACGGAGCGCGGAGGCGTGGACTGAGATTTTGGAACTTCCACCAAAATCCCCTCCCCACCTTTTTCTTTCTTCATTTCTCTTTTCTCTTTCTCTCTCTTTCTTTCCCTTTTCTCTCTAAATCACAAAACCACCACCATTATCATCTTCATCAAAAATCACCAATTCACACCACCAAACGACCTCGGTTTTCATCGCTCCTTTGGAAGAAAAGCATCACCACTTCGCGATCTACAACTCTATCTTTCCGGAATTTCAATCCGACACTTTGTAAGTTTTCCGACAAAAGTCGAAACCTCTCGTTTTCACTCGTTTTTACTTGTTTATGGTTTATATAAGCTTAATATGTCCAAATATGGGTTTGGTAAAAGATTTGGACCGAATGGTCGCCGGAAAACTCGTTTTCGACACAAATTCCGGTCATCAGACCGTAACGTCGCTTTTGGACCCAGATTTATGTGACGTCATCTTCAACGTCGCAAAACCCCTCGTGACGTCGCATGGTGCGACGTCAGTCACAAAGTCGCATTAAATTGCGACGTCGCATATAGCGACATCAGCCTTAACGTCGCTAATACCTCACAACGTCGCACATAGCGACGCAGACCTTAACGTCGCAAACCGAACCCACGTCGCATTAGCGACGCAAGACCCTACGTCGCATTGAATTGCGAAGGTCGCGTAATGCGACGTACACGCCCACGTCGCACCTTACGTCGCATGCTACGTCGCACAAACCAGTAAACACAGATGTTCACTAAGTGTCGAGACCCTAAATTTTATCATTTGATTTCTCCCAATTTCAAGTCCAGATGCGTTTTTCATCAAAGCAATATAGTAGAAATAAAAATTTTCCAAGCTGACTTGGCAGCTCGACCCCAACCAGGGGCTCTGCCCCTTGGACCCCGCTACCAGGCGTGCTGCCCCCGGACCCCCGTACTTAGATTCCGTAGGCATATTTCTCACCAAGTGTTGAACTTGCACAATTTCAAATACTCGTATGATACGACTTCTAAAAAAAACATTGAAACATACTATTCAAGTATAACGTTTCGAGACCAAAATTATAATGATGGGATTATTATTACAAACAATCACCAACGGGCCTTACACGTTTTCAAATACTCAAATCAGTCAAACCAAATGTAATTTGGACATTCTAGTTGGACAGACAACTACAAGGTAGTCTTGATAGATACCTACTCACATTTATAACCATCGCGTGTCGTGGACACCCTCAGGTTACAAGTCTTTGGGCTTCATTACTCGGCTAATCAATCAAAGTTTATTAAGTTAAACTCGCTAGACTCAGGTGAGTCTCATAGCCCCTCTTTTTACTATTTTATTCAGGGGTGTGATATATTGCTCATTTTTAACATGTGAACGCAAGTACAAACATTTTCATATACTACATGAGTTTCTCACGACTAATCATTTAAAGTCCTCCGTCAGCATAGTTGTTAATACGTTGTAGCGTGAATATTAGTATATGGTACCATATAGGATTGACCCTCCTCGTCCGGGTTAGCAAGCACTAACCGGGTAAACGGACGTACTAATATTTGGGAAGACGAGTGTTGATTAGGCACTCGTGGAGGCAAAAACGCTCAGGCTGTGATCCTGACCCGCGAGTTAAGCTCAACTATGTGCTCATGGCTGTATACACTTACATTATCAATTGCTGGATGAAATTCAATTACTTAAATCTTGCGGTTCATACGATATTATCTGATTTCAAACCTTTGAGCTCACCAGCTTTTAGCTGACCCATTTAGCATGTATCGCAGGTACCCAGCGGTAGATTGGACTGCCTCAGGAATTCTATAGCTCGAGTCAGCATGCAGACATTAGAGATTTTCTTGCATTAGTATATTTTGTACAAGTACTTATGTACTGAAATCTCTCATTTTATCGAACACGAGCTATGTACAGCTTCAAATGTTGTAAAAATTTCTTATATTAATTTATTTTGTTAAAACGACGCATATAGAGTCGTTTACTATATATCTTTGTGCTTTGATTATTGATTAGTAACACCCAAAGTATGCTTCCGCTAAACAGAAAATTTGGGGGTGTTACAAATTGGTATCAGAGCCTAAGGTTATAGTGAACTAGGTTGCATTTAGTGGGCCTAGACTATGACCATTAGGCGGTATTTTCTTATTAGGCATGACTGGTTCAGGAATTACAGCATAAGACTTTAATTTAACATAGCCTGATCAACTATGTACAATTAAGGAAAGATGATGTAAGGTCTGAAACGGTTATGTTGAACAGAAGTACGCTAGTTGACTCTGACCTCGTGAGAACCGAGACTTAAACTTGTCTGTGCTAGACACTCAATAGGCTATATTATATATATATATATATATATATATATATATATATATATATATATATATATCATATGATTATAGGCCTCACTCCTGCTAACGCTTTGTCTCAGAAATGGCAAACACACCGCCCAATTCATCGCGCTCTCAATCTGGGTCGCAGAACCCAAGGGTAGCAAGGAGGAACGCCAGGTTGCCTCGAGCTGGCCCGTACCCCACTCACTTCACCTTGCCGGCCTTAGCCGCTAGGGTGAACCAACACGAGCAGCGACTTCGCACCATGGATGTCGTACTGCAGGAAACGAACAAAAACTGGAGACTTACATCCCTCGAGCGCATCGAACAAGTCTCCGATGACCTTGAAACCACAAACAACAATATGGATGTCCTTCGCAACCAAGTAGTAGAAATAAGCGTGGAAAATGCCCTTCTGCGACAAAGGATGGAAGAATGTGAACAGCACTCACGGGAAGCAGAAGAGTATGCCAGTGGATTAACACAACGACTAGCACTAGCAGAAGATAACGCCCGACAAGCCAGCAGACTTGCAAATACTTTTGACCGTCTTGTCACGATGATGGAACAATTCAATCTGCGCCAAGACTAGTGTAGATCTTGCCTTGTAATCTATCTTGTAACCTAGTAACTACCTAAACGCTACACTAGTAGTTCGGTCGGAAGTAACAATTCCCGACACCTTTTGTAATAAGCCCACGGATGTAACTCTTGAACTCGTATTATCTATCGAATGTCACTACTGTTTCAACTCATGTTACTTATCATTCTATATTGATGTTGTGTATTACCACTTACGTACATAAACGTCTGTGACAACCTTTATCATCATATGAAAATCTCACAAATTTTATTTCTTTTATTTGAAGAATCATGCCGCCGAAGACGAGACCATTCTCTGATGCTCAGCTTGCATCACTCATATCCCATGCTGTGACAGAAGCATTGGCCCGGAATTCCTCATTGAACTCCGGAAGAAACAGCGACACTGCTGAAACTGCTGCTGCTGCCACAAAGCCTTGTTCCTACAAGGACTTCCAGAACTGTAAACCCTCGAGCTTTAAGGGTACTGAGGGAGCCATCGGACTGATCAGATGGTTCGAGAAGATGGAAATTGTTTTCCGCGTCAGCAAATGCGCGGAGGACGACAAAGTCAACTTCGCTACTTGCACCCTTGAGGACGATGCCCACTCATGGTGGAACTCTTACGCCCAGTCAGTGGGTGCTGAGGCCGCCTATCAACTAACTTGGGATGACCTGAAGAAGAAACTCACCTCCAAGTACTGCTCCATCGACAAGCTCCAAAAGTTGGACGAAGAATTCTGGAACCTAAAGGTGCAGGGTGGTGACATTGAAGGATACACCAACAGATTTCAACAACTTGCCACCCTTCGCCCAGCTATGGTGAGCACCGAACCTGATAAAATCAGGAAGTATATTCTTGGCCTCCTGGAACCTGTTCGGGGGCACGTCGCCTCTGCAAACCAAACCACTATCGATGGTGCTATTCTTTTAGCCCAGGACCTTATGGCAATGAACCCTGAACCAGAAACACTCACCTCCTCCTCCCACCAACACAAGAGAAAGTGGTCAGACCACCACAACAACCACCCCAACTACCAAAACAAGAAACCTGACACCATCAAAGTCTACAACACCACCACCGAAACCAAGCGGGGCTACACTGGGAGCAAACCCTACTGTTCCAAATGCAGCCGTCACCATGAAGGTTCTTGTGGTCCCTTTTGCAGCAATTGCAAGAGGTACAGCCACCTCACCAAAGATTGTCGATCTCCTGCCAACAACAATTCCAACAACAACACTAGACCACCCAAGGTCTACTTTGAATGTGGGAACCCCGGGCACTTCAGGGACACGTGCCCAAAACTGAAGAACCAGGGAAACAACAACAACAACAACAACAACAACAACAACAACAACAACAACAACAACAACAACAACCGCAACAGCAACAACAACAATACCCGAAGTAGAGCCTTCGTAATCAACTCAGGGGACGCCCGTCAAGACCCGAATGTGGTCTTGGGTATGTTCCTCCTCAACAACTTAACTGCTTCTGTTCTATTTGATACTGGTGCTGATAGAAGCTTTATCTCTGATGAGGTTTGCCCACTACTTGACATCACTCCTGTTGCCTTAGATGTTAAGTACACTGTAGAGCTAGCAAATGGGAAACTTATAGAAACCAATAGTGTGATACCTAATTGCACTTTAAACCTAGCTGATGAAACCTTTTCCATCGATCTCGTGCCCATTGAAATTGGAAGTTTCGACGTCATCATTGGAATGGACTGGTTGTCCAAACACCGAGCCGAAATCGTCTGCTATGATAAGATTGTCCGTATCCCTCTCGCCGTCGATAGAACCTTGATCATACAGGGGGAGACCGGTGGGTCGAGACTAAATATCATCTCTTGTTTAAAAACCCGAAAGTTTCTAAGAAAAGGTTATCCTACAATCCTCGCACACATCACGGAGAAAAAGTCGGAGGAGAAACGACTTGAAGATGTGCCAATCGTTAGGGATTTCCCCGAAGTCTTTCCAGAAGAACTACCTGGTCTACCACCACCTAGACAGGTTGAGTTCTCGATCGACCTCGTGCCGGGTGCCGCACCCGTGGCCCGAGCACCGTACGCGACTAGCCCCATCCGAACTTCAGGAGCTGTCCACTCAGTTAGAGGAACTTCTGGATAGAGGATTCATCAGACCGAGTTCTTCACCTTGGGGAGCTCCGGTCTTGTTTGTCAAAAAGAAGGACGGTTCATTCAGGATGTGTATCGATTACCGAAAATTGAACAAATTGACCGTCAAGAACCGTTATCCACTTCCTCGAATTAATGACCTGTTTGACCAACTACAAGGGTCAAGTTTCTATTCAAAAATCGATCTGCGATCAGGTTACCACCAGCTACGGGTTCGCGACACCGATATCCCAAAAACCGCTTTCAGAACTCGATACGGGCACTACGAATTCCAAGTGATGCCCTTTGGTCTAACCAACGCACCGGCTGTATTCATGGACCTTATGAATCGGGTGTGCAAACCTTACCTCGACAAGTGTGTCATTGTTTTTATCGATGACGTCCTCATCTATTCGCGCAACGAGCAAGAACACGCGCAACATCTCAAAACTATTCTTGAACTACTTAGGCACGAGGAGCTTTACGCCAAATTCTCTAAGTGTGAGTCCTGGATACAAACCGTTCAATTCCTTGGACATGTTATCGATAGTCAGGGAATTCATGTAGATCCTTCGAAAATCGAGGCTATCAAAAATTGGCAATCGCCAACAACTCCAACAGAAGTACGGCAGTTTTTAGGACTGGCTGGTTATTATCGACGATTCATCGAGAACTTTTCAAAAATAGCCTTACCACTCATGACACTGACTCAGAAAGACAAAAAGTTCGATTGGACTGATAAACAAGAGTCAGCATTTCAACTACTCAAACAAAAGCTTTGCAGTGCTCCTATTCTATCATTACCCGAAGGCACCGATGACTTCGTGGTATACTGTGATGCTTCTCATCAAGGTCTCGGTTGCGTTCTGATGCAACGAGACAAAGTCATAGCTTACGCCTCACGACAACTCAAAGTTCACGAAAAGAACTACACCACCCATGACCTCGAACTTGGAGCTGTTGTCTTTGCTCTCAAAATTTGGAGGCATTACCTCTACGGCACTAGGTGCACAATTTTTACCGATCATAAAAGTCTCCAGCATATCTTCGATCAAAAGGATCTCAATATGAGGCAACGTCGCTGGGTCGAGTTGCTTACCGATTACGACTGCGAAATCAAATACCATCCGGGGAAGGCAAATGTTGTTGCCGACGCCCTCAGTCGAAAGGAACGATCGAAACCACTTCGAGTCCGAGCCCTCAGTATGACTATTCACAATGATCTAAACATTCAGATTCTTGCTGCTTAACTTGAAGCCCTCAAACCTGATAATGTCAAAAACGAAGCCTTGCGAGGCATGGATAAACAATTCGAAACCAAACCTAATGGGGTTAAGTGCTTCTCCAATCGAATCTGGCTACCAAATTTTGGGAACCTCCGGGACTTGGTGATGGACGAAGCTCACAAGTCTAAATATTCTATCCATCCGGGATCCGACAAGATGTATCACGGTATCAACGATTTTTATTGGTGGCCGAACATGAAAGCCGAAATCGCCACCTACGTCAGCAAGTGCCTTACTTGCTCAAAAGTCAAAGCTGAATATCAGAAGCCTTCTGGCTTACTCCAACAACCCGACATTCCTGAATGGAAATGGGAACAAATCACCATGGATTTCATAACCAAACTACCCAAATCATCGAGCGGTTGCGATACCATTTGGGTGATCGTCGATCGTCTCACAAAGTCTGCTCACTTCCTGGCAATCAAAGAAACTGATAAAATGGAGCGCCTTACTCGAATCTATTTGAAAGAAATCGTAACCCGTCACGGTGTTCCAATCTCGATTATCTCCGATAGGGATAGTCGCTTCACATCTCAATTTTGGCAATCACTTCAAAAATCATTGGGTACCCGTCTCGATATGAGTACCGCCTACCATCCTCAAACTGATGGCCAAAGTGAACGAACTATTCAAACACTGGAAGACATGCTACGAGCATGCGTAGTTGACTTCGGTGTAAACTGGGAACAACACCTACCATTGTGCGAATTCTCGTACAACAACAGCTATCATACCAGCATCAAGGCTGCACCTTTCGAGGCACTTTACGGTCGTAAGTGCCGATCACCTATATGTTGGACCGAAGTGGGGGATAGCCAACTCACGGGTCCGGAAATCATTCACGAAACAACCAAGAAAATCTTTGAGATTCAAAACAAGCTCAAAGCCGCACGTGATCGTCAGAAGAGTTATGCTGACGTGAGACGCAAACCACTCAAGTTCCAGGTTGGGGATCGAGTACTACTCAAAGTATCGCCTTGGAAAGGCGTAATCCGATTTGGCAAACGAGGGAAGTTAAATCCCAGATACATTGGACCATTCGAGATCCTCGAGAGGATTGGTCCAGTGGCATACCGATTGCAGCTGCCATCCGAGCTCAGCAGCGTGCACCCCACTTTTCATATTTCAAATTTAAAGAAGTGTCTGTCTGATGAGACACTTATCATTCCACTCGATGAAATTCGAGTTGACGACAAACTTCACTTCGTTGAGGAACCCGCCGAAATCATGGACCGTGAGGTCAAACAACTCAAACAAAGTCGCATTCCCATCGTCAAGGTCAGGTGGAATTCGCGGCGTGGTCCGGAATTTACCTGGGAACGGGAGGACCAAATACGACTCAAGTATCCACAACTCTTCACTGACTCTACTCCAATCACGACTTCGACTTAAATTTTGGGACGAAATTCTTCTAACAGGGTGAGAATGTGACACCCGTCAAATTAGGACTAGTGATTAGTACCTAATCAACTGTTAATACATGTAATTAGTTTTGGTGTTAGGCTAATTAATGTATCAATCAATATATATATTGTTGAATATATACAAGTATTATGCGATTTGATTAAATCGTACAAGTTTCAAATCGAATGGATTTCGATTCAATTAAAATACGGACGTTGGTGAACAATTTTATTAAGTAATATAAACATTATTTAATAACACTGCTATATTCAAAATATTATTCCCAAAAATATTTCGTAACCAATACACAATTAAAAATACAAACGCGCAAACAAACAAAACAAATTTCATTTTTAACACAAACATTAGATGTTTAGTAAAATGTTTCAACAAAAATATTGAATAATGATTCGTATTTTAAAACGTATATTTAAACGTATAAGAATAAATATTTAACGTTTAAACGATCGGGAAAACGAACACCGCACGGAGCGCGGAGGCGTGGACTGAGATTTTGGAACTTCCACCAAAATCCCCTCCCCACCTTTTTCTTTCTTCATTTCTCTTTTCTCTTTCTCTCTCTTTCTTTCCCTTTTCTCTCTAAATCACAAAACCACCACCATTATCATCTTCATCAAAAATCACCAATTCACACCACCAAACGACCTCGGTTTTCATCGCTCCTTTGGAAGAAAAGCATCACCACTTCGCGATCTACAACTCTATCTTTCCGGAATTTCAATCCGACACTTTGTAAGTTTTCCGACAAAAGTCGAAACCTCTCGTTTTCACTCGTTTTTACTTGTTTATGGTTTATATAAGCTTAATATGTCCAAATATGGGTTGGGTAAAAGATTTGGACCGAATGGTCGCCGGAAAACTCGTTTTCGACACAAATTCTGGTCATCAGACCGTAACGTCGCTTTTGGACCCAGATTTATGCGACGTCATCTTCAACGTCGCAAAACCCCTCGTGACGTCGCATGGTGCGACGTCAGTCACAAAGTCGCATTAAATTGCGACGTCGCATATAGCGACATCACCCTTAACGTCGTTAATACCTCACAACGTCGCACATAGCGACGCAGACCTTAACGTCGCAAACCGAACCCACGTCGCATTAGCGACGCAAGACCCTACGTCGCATTGAATTGCGAAGGTCGCGTAATGCGACGTACACGCCCACGTCGCACCTTACGTCGCATGCTACGTCGCACAAACCAGTAAACACAGATGTTCACTAAGTGTCGAGACCCTAAATTTTATCACTTGATTTCACCCAATTTCAAGTCCAGATGCGTTTTTCATCAAAGCAATATAGTAGAAATAAAAATTTTCCAAGCTGACTTGGCAGCTCGACCCCAACCAGGGGCTCTGCCCCTTGGACCCCGCTACCAGGGGCGCTGCCCCCGGACCCCAGTATTTAGATTCCGTAGGCATATTTCTCACCAAGTGTTGAACTTGCACAATTTCAAATACTCGTATGATACGACTTCTAAAAAAACATTGAAACATACTATTCAAGTATAACGTTTCGAGACCAAAATTATAATGATGGGATTATTATTACAAACAATCACCAACGGGCCTTACACGTTTTCAAATACTCAAATCAGTCAAACCAAATGTAATTTGGACATTCTAGTTGGACAGACAACTACAAGGTAGTCTTGATAGATACCTACTCACATTTATAACCATCGCGTGTCGTGGACACCCTCAGGTTACAAGTCTTTGGGCTTCATTACTCGGCTAATCAATCAAAGTTTATTAAGTTAAACTCGCTAGACTCAGGTGAGTCTCATAGCCCCTCTTTTTACTATTTTATTCAGGGGTGTGATATATTGCTCATTTTTAACATGTGAACGCAAGTACAAACATTTTCATATACTACATGAGTTTCTCACGACTAATCATTTAAAGTCCTCCGTCAGCATAGTTGTTAATACGTTGTAGCGTGAATATTAGTATATGGTACCATATAGGATTGACCCTCCTCGTCCGGGTTAGCAAGCACTAACCGAGTAAACGGACGTACTAATATTTGGGAAGACGCGTGTTGATTAGGCACTCGTGGAGGCAAAAACGCTCAGGCTGTGATCCTGACCCGCGAGTTAAGCTCAACTATGTGCTCATGGCTGTATACACTTACATTATCAATTGCTGGATGAAATTCAATTACTTAAATCTTGCGGTTCATACGATATTATCTGATTTCAAACCTGTGAGCTTACCAGCTTTTAGCTGACCCATTTAGCATGTATCGCAGGTACCCAGCAGTAGATTGGACTGCCTCAGGAATTCTATAGCTCGAGTCAGCATGCAGACATTAGAGATTTTCTTGCATTAGTATATTTTGTACAAGTACTTATGTACTGAAATCTCTCATTTTATCGAACACGAGCTATGTACAGCTTCAAATGTTGTAAACATTTCTTATATTAATTTATTTTGTTAAAACGACGCATATAGAGTCGTTTACTATATATCTTTGTGCTTTGATTATTGATTAGTAACACCCAAAGTATGCTTCCGCTAAACAGTAAATTTGGGGGTGTTACAAATAGGGTGTTAAGATTGAATAGAGATTAGTGGCATTCGTGAGGACACGAATGAGATAAGCGGGGGAGAGTTGTAACACCCCGAATTTTATAAAATTATTTTCGTACGCGGATATATTTTTATTACGAAATATTATTATGTAAATAATAAGATACAAAAGAAAACGTAAACGGTTTTATCAGTTCCAGACTGTAGGAAATAAAAGGGATTAAGATAAATATGGATATATACGTGGGTTATGTCTGGAGACTTTCTTTTTGATTCTAAAACATTCCTGAGATATCACAGAAGCTTCAGAAAATTCGCAGAAGCCAAATCCTCTCACTAAATCTTCAATCTTAACTTCTATTCAAGAGATTAGTGTGACACCCGGTCAAAAAGGGCAAAATTAGCTCCCAATTTAAACCTTAATCATTCATACTCAGTACGCGTTAATACGAAAGTATTCGGATAATATATATATAAATGTATATATATATATATAACGTTAAATGATTATTTAATAATCACATACAAACAAATCTGAAAGAAAGCGCAATCTCAAATACGGACGTTGGTGCAAAACACTTTTAAATAATATATTATTAATGAGAATAATAATTATTTACTCGGTTGAAAATTTAAACACATTTTGTGCACTGAAAACTATCCGTCAAAATGAGTTGAAACAAAGATATAATTTTATATCTCACTAAAAGTATTTTTATAAAATACTTTTATTGAAAGTATATACGATTTCATGTTTAGAAAATTATCATTTAAAAACATTATACTACTTTACAATCGGGTACACGAACACGGATACTGCCAACCAATTATTGGAGGCGGTTATACCAACCAACTCCAATAATACAAACACACACACGAACATATCTATCTATCTCTTCCTCTACTCTCTCTCGGCTCTTTCTCTTTTCTCTCGATCTCTTCTTTTCATCAAACAACAACAACAACAGTATAAACAACAACAAGAACAACAATCACAGCAACATAATCATCCTCAACTTGTTCATCATCATCATCGTGGTCATCATCCTCATCTCACGGCTTCAAATTTTAAATTGTAAGGAAACCTTGAATTTCTTTTAAATGTGTGTTTATAATCACTACGATATGTTAATAAACTTTGTTATAAATGATTGGGACTTTGGAAAAATTATTGGAACCAAAAACTAAAACGAGTATATATATAAACTAGAACCAGAACACAGACTGAACCGCTGCACAGGGGAACCGATCGGCTAGGAAATCATAGTCGAACGGCTAGGATAACCCAGCCGATCGGCTGGAAGGGGAGAGCCGAATGGCTAGAGAGAGAGAGCCGATCGGCTGGATGAACTGAGCCGAACGGCTCACTAAAGGGTGAAGCCGATCGGCTAGGCTTATGTATTCGAACAAGTCGTGTTGCATTTTTGGTCAAACCCACTGACTTTGCGATATAAATGGTACAAAAATATTAATGAATACACAATTTAAAAATTTTGTAAAGTTATATTGATATAAAAATATACGACACGAAATTGGTTCTAAAAATGTACACGACCACATGACATTATTTTATACGAGTTTTTACACAAAATATAACGAACCAAACGGACACTACAATGTTTTGGAAATGATAACAATTTACTAATATATAAACGGAGTATATTTGGAACGAGCAAAACGTTTGGTAAAAACTTTCTTTTGAGTACAAATATATATATATATATATATATATATATATATATATATATATATATATATATATATATATATATATATATATATATATATAAACGTCGACTATTATTATTAATTATATATACGTCAACAACAAATTTCATATATATATATATATATATATATATATATATATATACGAATATATATATTCAACTAATAAGTATATATATATATATATATATATATATACATACTTACACGCAACAAATGATACGACTCGAGAAATACTAATTAACTGAACAACGAACTAAGAACGATTTGTTAGTCACTTACTTATACATATAACCTCTCGTGTTTAGGACACTAGGAGGTTACTGTTGGACAACACGTGCTTTTAGAAACGCTAGCACCCAAAGGTGAGTCTCATAGCCCCATTTTACTATTTTACTGTTTTAAACTCGGGGTGAGATACAATGCTTACTTGTTTTCGTGATCGCAGTTATTCGGTTAGTTAAATTGATTTTAACTCGGTTATTATATTCGGTTATCATTGTCGGTATTGATTTTGTTCGGTTATTGCATGAGTATTTTAATTTGGTAAAGTCCTCATTAGTGTATGGTTCATTAACTTAATAAGGCGCGATTACTAAAAGATAGATCTATCATGGGAGTGACATCCCCGTCCGGGTTGCTAGCTACAACCACGTACAAACGGGCATTTTAGTAATTGTTATGGGTGTTGACACCGTTCGGGAGGCAGAAAATCGGGTTAGGCCTTGAACCATAGCTCAGTGCAATGTCAGTGTCGGTATATTTAATTCGGAAACCTTAATTGGTTTATCATTGTTCGGTTATGCAGTTTAATCATTGTCGGTATCAAATCGTCAGATAATCATGTTGATCACATCATATTTTATATTAAACATGTGAGATTCACCAGCTTTATAGCTGACCCTTTTAGTGTTGTATTCTCAGGTGATCAACAATAGTAGGATGGCCTACAGGATACGCTAGCTAGTACGAGTCGCATGCATCTACACATATATATGAAGATTTTCTTGCATTATGCTTTGCATTAATGGTTATGTATTAAAATCTTCAAAATCAAATGCGAACTCGCTATTATTGTAAACTTATGACTTTAAATTATGTATTACTTTTGTAAAATGTATAAACGTCTCATGTAGAGTCGTTTGCTTATACCTCTGCGCTTTGATATTTGATTAGTCACACCCAAATTCGTCACTTCCGCAAATCATGAAATCGGGGGTGTGACAGATTGGTATCAGAGCCTAAGGTTATAGCGAACTAGGTTGCATTTAGTGGGCCTAGACTATGACCGTTAGGCAGTATTCCTCATTAGGTATAACTGGTTCAGGAATTTCATCATACGAGTTTAATTTAACATAGCCTAGCTAATTATGTACAATTAAATAAAGATGATGTGAGATCTGAAAGGGGTTATATTGAACAGGAATGCACTAGCTGACTCTGACCACGAGAGAACCGGGACTCATAATTGTTTTGTGCTAGACACAACTAGGCGGATATATATGTATATATGGTATATACATATATGATTAGGCTATTATATATATATTGTATATATATGATTAGGCCTCGGATAATCTTTGACATACTCGGTAATACACTCGCAATAGTAATAGCCGACTTCCTTATCACAACAAATACATCATAGGACTTACCGGTCGTAAGTTGATCGAATCAGGAAAAATAGTACCGGGATGCACCCTAGCCTTAGAAGGTCATCTATTTGGGACAGACTTACCCCGGTAAGGTTAGAAAATTTCGTCATTCACTCGTCGTCATGCTTAACGTTCCGAATCGGTATTCCTCTAAGGACTGAAATCTTTTCCTATCATTCCTAACAAATTCCCTCGAACTGAAACGGCAAACCCCACAACGGATGACCCTGCGTCGGATAACGAACAAATTCTCAAATATCCCTCCAGATGTGATAATTTCCGGCACCTTTGTAAACTCCAACTCTTGTAATCTTTTGGACACGCATGTTAACTGATTACAATCCTATTATCTTTTATTGTCAATTGACATTTCATACGTCGGTTCACTTGTTCAGTGTTCATATGATTATGATAATCACTTTCTTCGATTCAAACTCTGACATGTCCCTTATTGTTATTAAAGGAACATGCCTTCACGACATAAAACGTACAGTCAAGCTGAAGTTGACCAACTCATCACTCGGAGAGTGGCTGATGCTTTAGCTTCCCGACAACAGCGTACTAAAGGCGATGAAATTCCGAACAACACCCCACCAACCAAACCCTGTTCCTACAAGGACTTCCTCAACTGCAAACCCTTGAACTTCAATGGCACTGAAGGAGCCATCGGCCTACTTCAATGGATTGAGAAGATGGAATCCGTCTTCCGCATCTGCAACTGCCCAGATGACTGTAAGGTCAAGTACTCTATCTGCACACTGATGGAAGGTGCACTTACCTGGTGGAACACTCATGCCCAGACTGTGGGTATTGATGTTGCTTACAAACTTCCCTGGGATGATCTGAAAAAGATGATGACTGAGGAGTATTGTCCTAGATAGGAAATACAATAGCTGGAAACAGAGTTCTGGAATCATTCTATCAACAGCAATGACATAGCCGGGTACACTACTCGCTTTCATCAACTAGCCCTCTTGTGTCCAACTATGGTCAATCCTGAATACAAAAAGGTCGAGAGGTATATCTGGGGACTTCCTGCAAGCATCAGAGGGATGGTGACTACATCCAAACCGGGGACTATCCAAAGTGCTGTTCGTATTGCTCATAACCTCATGGCACAGGTTGTTCGCGACGGAAAGGATAACAAAAGAAAAGCTGACAGAAACCCTGACAACCAAAGCCAAACCAACAAGAAGCCTGCAACCACCAAGGTCAACGCCTCTGGATCTGAAAACAAGAAGGAGTACACTGGAACCAAACCCTTCTGCTCAAAGTGTAAACGTCACCATGACGGGCCTTGTGGCACCCCTGTGACAAGTGCCAGCGTTATGGTCATCTTGCTAAGGACTGCCGAGTGAAAGCTTGTTATGAGTGTGGCACAGTAGGACACTACCGAAATGACTGTCCTAAGCTGAAAAATAACAACACTGTTAAAGGTAGGTTCTTCGTGCTGAATGCTAGGGACACTCGCGCAGATCCTGACACTGGTATGTACCTTGTCGCGTAACAAAAATCACTTCCGTATTACATACTTCATGAATTTTAAAATACTACGTAACGTTCATTTTATTTTCCTTTGACGGTGAGGGTACAATCGGTTTGGCAAACTACAGTTAGTCGAGTCCGGCAGTGTAATACATAATTGCACTTTAAATTCAACGGCTAGAACTCCATTCTGTTTATCTCATATATGTTGAGATCGGTAACTCGGATATCATTATTGATATATATCGGCAGATCGGTCATTTTGTCAAAATCATTCATTCGGAGGAAACTAATCGTTTTCCTACTCACGGATAAATCGGTAGTAGTGTGTGCTATAGTATTCGGTTAGCTAAGATGGTATAAAATTCGGTAATTAATTCGGTATGCATGATTGGCATATAATTCGGGTATCACTTCGGTGATATAATTCGGGTATCACTTCGGTGATATAATTCGGGTATCACTTCGGTGATATAATTCGGTTATCACTTCAGTGATATAATTCGGTTTAGGAATCGGAAATCTATATTCATTAATGTAGAACGGTTATAGATTAAATATGATATCGGTAGTTACTCTAAACTCTAGGAACACGGTAGGACTTACAAAATTCGATGGACTATTAAGTCCATTCATAGTAATACTTGTTAATGCGGACCGACCTTGTCACATAGACATAACGGTCGGGTAGAAATCGGAATTCTCTCTCATTTCTTTTGTGATCGGTAGGCTTAAGCTTAACAAGGGGAGAAGACTCGGATAAGTCAGATGTCTTAGAATTAGACATATTACATAGTCGACCTTAAAAACACGCGGACCTCAGTTTCGGTTAACTTTCGGGACGAAATTCTCCTAACAAGGGGTTAATGTGACACCCGGTCAAAAAGGGCAAAATTAGCTCCCAATTTAAACCTTAATCATTCATACTCAGTACGCGTTAATACGAAAGTATTCATAATATATATATATATATATATATATATATATATATATATATATATATATATATATAAATGTATATATATATATATATAAATGTATATATATATATATATAAATGTATATATATATATATATAAATGTATATATATATATATATATATATATATATATATATATATATATATATATATATATATATATAACGTCAAATGATTATTTAATAATCACATACAAACAAATCTGAAAGAAAGCTCAATCTCAAATACGGACGTTGGTACAAAACATTTTTAAACAATATATTATTAATGAGAATAATAATTATTTGCTCGGTTGAAAATTTAAACACATTTTGTACACTGAAAACTATCCGTCAAAATGAGTTGAAACAAAGATATAATTTTATATCTCACTAAAAGTATTTTTATAAAATACTTTTATTGAAAGTATATACGATTTCATGTTTAGAAAATTATCATTTAAAAACATTATACTACTTTACGATCGGGTACACGAACACGGATACTGCCAACCAATTATTGGAGTCGGTTATACCAACCAACTCCAATAATACAAACACACACATGAACATATCTATCTATCTCTTCCTCTACTCTCTCTCGGCTCTTTCTCTTTTCTCTCGATCTCTTCTCTTCATCAAACAACAACAACAACAATATAAACAACAACAAGAACAACAATCACAACAACATAATCATCCTCAACTTGTTCATCATCATCATCATCGTGGTCATCATCCTCATCTCACGGCTTCAAATTTTAAATTGTAAGGAAACTTTGAATTTCTTTTAAATGTGTGTTTATAATTACTACGATATGTTAATAAACTTTGTGATAAATGATAGGGACTTTGGAAAAATTATTGGAACCAAAAACTAAAACGAGTATATATATAAACTGGAACCAAAACACAGACTGAACCGCAGCACAGGGGAACCGATCGGCTAGGAAATCATAGCCGAACGGCTAGGATAACCCAGCCGATCGGCTGGAAGGGAGAGCCGAACGGCTATAGAGAGAGCCGATCGGCTGGATGAACTGAGCCGAACGGCTCACTAAAGGATGGAGCCGATCGGCTAGGCTTGTGTACTCGAACAAGTCGTGTTGCATTTTTGGCCAAACCCACTGACTTTGCGATATAAATGGTACAAAAATATTAATAAATACACAATTTAAAATTTTTGTAAAGTTATATTGATATAAAAATATACGACACGAAATTGGTTCTAAAAATGTACACGACCACATGACATTATTTTATACGAGTTTTTACTCAAAATATAACGAACCAAACGGACACTACAATGTTTTGGAAACGATAACAATTTACTAATATATAAATGGAGTATATTTGGAACGAGCGAAACGTTTGGTAAAAAACTTTATTTTGAGTACAAATATATATATATAAACGTCGACTATTATTATTAATTATATATACGTCAACGACAAATTTCATATATATACGAATATATATATTCAACTAATAAGTATATATATATATATACATACTTACACGCAACAAATGATACGACTCGAGAAATACTAATTAACCGAACAACGAACTAAGAACAATTTGTTAGTCACTTACTTATAGATATAACCTCTCGTGTTTAGGACACTAGGAGGTTACTGTTGGACAACACGTGCTTTTAGAAACGCAAGCACCCAAAGGTGAGTCTCACAGCCCCATTTTACTATTTTACTGTTTTAAACTCGGGGTGAGATACAATGCTTACTTATTTTCGTGATCGCAGTTATTCGGTTAGTTAAATTGATTTTAACTCGGTTATTATATTCGGTTATCTTTGTCGGTATTGATTTTGTTCGGTTATTGCATGAGTGTTTTAATTCGGTAAAGCCCTCATCAGTGTATGGTTCATTAACTTAATAAGGCGCGATTACTAAAAGATGGATCTATCATGGGAGTGATGTTCCCGTCCGGGTTGCTAGCTACAACCACGTACAAATGGGCATTTTAGTAATTGTTATGGGTGTTGACACCGTTCGGGAGGCAGAAAATCGGGTTAGGCCTTGAACCATAGCTCAGTGCAATGTCAGTGTCGGTATATTTAATTCGGAAACCTTAATGGGTTTAATCATTGTTCGAAAACCTTAATTGGTTTATCATTGTTCGGTTATGCAGTTTAATCATTGTCGGTATCAAATCGTCGGATAATCATGTTGATCACATCATATTTTATGTTAAACCTGTGAGATTCACCAGCTTTATAGCTGACCCTTTTAGTGTTGTATTCTCAGGTGATCAGCAACAGTAGGATGCCCTACAGGATATGCTAGCTAGTACGAGTCGCATGCATCTACACATATATATGAAGATTTTCTTGCATTATGTTTTGCATTAATGGTTATGTATTAAAATCTTCAAAATCAAATGCAAACTCGCTATTATTGTAAACTTATGACTTTAAATTATGTATTACTTTTGTAAAATGTATAAACGTCTCATGTAGAGTCGTTTGCTTGTACCTCGTCGCTTCCGCAAATCATGAAATCGGGGGTGTGACAATTAGTTTCTAAAATCATCATTTCTTTCATTCTCCTAATCCATTGTAAGTGATTTCTCTATTGTTTTAACCTAGTTTTTGGGGTTTTCATGGGTTTAGTAAAATTGATGATTTTAATAAGAAATTAGGGTTACAAATTGATGAATCTAGTGTTTATTAGTGTTAATAAGCTTGTTAGTGATTATATAACAACTTAAAAGTGATGAAATTACTAGTTATGTTCTTGATTAAATTCTAGGGTTTGGTTAAATTTTGATGAATTGGTGTAATTCAATAAATAGTGTAACTAGTGAGATTAAAAGAATGTTATTATGATGTATTATTAAGAAATACAAGTAATTATATAAATGTTTTGATTATGATTATGATTATGATAATAGAGCTAGTGATTATGTTAGTTGATTAAAGATGTAATTGAGTATGAATATGATGATAGAAGAAGATTTAAGTGTTGATAAGTTGATAATAGAAGTGATTATAAATATAAAAAGGTAACTTTAGTTAATTAGTGATGGGTTAGTTAAAATGAATAATGAATAATCCTAGTGGGGGAGGATTAGTGTTAATAGATGTTTGATTACGATGATTGGTAGTGTTAAAGTGTGTTGTTTGTTGTTATGAATCATTGATAGGCGTTAAAGACATGGAGATCGTGCGTTGACTAATTATTGGTAAATCATCGATTTAAAAGTTAAGGTGAGTATATGGGGGCTAATTGAGTAATAGTTGTATGTGTTTCCGGATTGCTTCCGAGCAAGAGGATCATACAACCATGTGGATGTTATTTGTAATTATGTGTTTTAATTGGTTAATTGTTAATGCGAAAGGTTATTTGTTTCTTATACAGGTTTCAATAGTCTTGTTTCATATATTTGTATCATGACTTGTTTCTACATGTGGATTATATGATGATGATGATATGATGGAGAATATGAATGATTGTATGTGTTTCCGGATTGCTTCCGAGCAAGAGGATCATACCATCCAGTGTTGACCAGAGAGCTAACTGCGGTTAGCATAGTGTTTACGAATACGTGCTTACACGTTATGTTGATTAGCTAGCGTTGCTAGCATAGCCTTGTTTCTTACGAAGCCTTGTTTTTTATAAAGCCTTGTTTCTTACGAAGCCTTGTTTCTTATAAAGTCTTGTTTCTTATGTGGTGTAATGATGGTTTTGAGTCAGATATATGTTGTTGATAATATGATTAAAGTGTTTGTTATATGTTGTGTGAAGGCTTAATTAGTACTTATATGCTCACTAAGCGGTGGTTGCTTACCCTATTCATGTTACATGTTTTTAGGTAAACCGGATCAAAGATAAAGGGAAGGGATTAAGAAGGTTTAGTGTGGATGGCTTGCTAGTAGTGAGTGCAAGTCTCTCTTCTTTAATTATCGTTTTGAATATGACTTGTGTAAATCGCCCATGGGTCAAAGTTTAGAAGTCAAACATAAAACGTGTCTTTGGTAGTATGGTTTGTTGACTTTGAAAGTCAACCGTAATATGTAGTTGGATATATACGTCTTTGGAATTGTGTTGGAAGTATATATGTACAAGAGTAGTGTTTTTATGTTTAAATATGTAGAAAATGTTAAAGTGTCAACGTCTTGAGTGGTTGGTCAATTGAAGGTTAAAGTGTGGTCAACTATGTTGAAATAGTCAAACATGATTAGTATTGGATGATGATTTGGTCAGATTTTGATTATTTAGTGAAACGGGTCAAAAGGGTCCTTTTGGGTCAAGAAAACATTTTTAAGCTATGTTTGAAAGAGATAGCGTTATGGTACTTTTGTTTAGTGCTTTAAGTTTGTTTTGGCATGTTAATTAAGTGTGCAAAAAGGATATGGTCAGAATTTATGTTATGTGCATTTTGAAGTGTTAAGTGAAAATGGCATTTTGAGTCAAAACTGGTCATACGTTCAGATTCGTCGTTTTTGGTAGATTTGAAAAAGTGTCTAAAGTGAAAGTTAGATAACGATATAGTGGACGTGTGTACCAAATTTCAGGTTATAATAACATTTGAGTCAAAAGATATGCTAGTTTGAATTTCTATATTTGGTAATGACTTGTGCAGGCCTGTCTGTGCACTACCCAGCTGCAGTGCACAACCCAACTGCAGTGCACAACCAATGATGCACCTGGACTTTCTTATAATACACCTAAGTAAACTCGATCTCTTAACTCGAGATCGTTCCTCATATGGTATTAACGGTATGGGATGAGGGACCTCAATAAAAAAAATAAAAAATTCGGGCGTTTCATGTCTAATTGTGATTTCTTTTAGATTAACTTAGATACTAATCAAAGAGTCCAAGTTAAATGTAAATTAGCCTCCGGTTCTGGTTAACTAATTTCTACAACTTAGGGTCCCACATTAAACATCGATCCGACGTCGCAAGAATATAATTATATTGCGTGCTTTTCCCGAAATTGTGCATTAAGTGTTCACGATTGGTTATAATTGATCCTCGCAGTATGACTCAACAATACCTATTAATAATTACTTATTAACTTATTCACCTTAGGTTATTTCATTATTAGTTTCTTAACCTATCAAACTCAATATATTTAGAAATGATCAAAACCTAAGTTCTAACCATCAATAATCGACAATATCAAGGGAAATCAATCACAATGACACAATCAATCACGTTAAGTAATAACTAATAACCACCAATCAATAAGGATCCACGGATAATATAACCATCTTCAATCAAACAACTTAATAAACTTGCAATCATAATCGTTTAACAATCATTATCCAAGGTTCATTACTACACAACTACTAACGTATTAGTTCATTATTAAATAAGCACAAATAAGATCATTCAATATCAAAAACATGATTGTAATCGAATTAAACGAAGTAAATGCAAACCGAATAACGAATCACTCGAAGATAACTTGAAATAAAATCAACCTTCACTTCTTGTGCTTCCAAAATACTCCTAAAAGTCGTAAATAATCTTCTGATGTCGAACCCAGAAAACCACAGCCGAATTCACTCTTTTTAGGGTTTAAAACGCTTTTTTATAGTTTCTGGAAAATTGATCCATCCGGCGAATAGAATTCCATCCGGCGGATGGATTGCAAACAAGCCCAGCACAGTGATGTGACCCAAAAAGTCATGTTTTTAAGTACTTATTTCCGCACTTTTTGGACTATTCTTTGGTGAAAACATTTCAAAACAATCATTTATCATCATAAATCACCAAGGTAGTCTAAATACGGGCGTTGCTACAAAAATCAATAAAAACATCCATTTTGCACGCAAACCGAGGCGAAAACTATCACCTTAAATATTCCATTCTTGATTATCCTACCAAAGTAGATCTTAATGCATATTTTATGATTCAATAGGAAAATCCAAGATCGGTGGTGAAAGAATCAAGAGAAACGAGTGAAGAACGAAGAAGATATGCAGTCTAGAAGCCCGCTGTGACAACCGACAAATTAGGACAATAATTTATGCCTAACTACGAAATAATTTAAGCTAATTTATGACTAAACTTTAGAGTAGACTTTTGATGTGATATAAGCCTAGCAAGCCCAACACTTCTGCACAAAAAGTATTCATATTTCGCAATTAATTATAATTGCGTACAAACTTATCGGAACAAATCCAACAAAACAAATACAACTTTATAAATAACTTGACACTATTTTATAGTAAGTTATCTACTCGAAAATATAATGCAAAACGATAAAGCATAATGTTTAAAATTCAACATTTATACGTTTTATATAAAACATAACGCGCACGACAAAAATACAAGAATCGAGCCCGACAATCAAATGAGTCAAATTTTATAATTTGTAAACTCAAAATAAAGTATTTGGAATAATACTTCGAAATATATTAATGCAAATTGACCGTTAAAGAACTAATCGAATAAAATACATTTTAACGTACAACGATCGGGGTAAACGTATACGGGTTTAAACACAAAATGGGGAACAAAATTTGGAGACTCACCATGAGGTGGGGCCCCTTGGTGAGCCGGTTTTCAACCAACAATAACAACACCATAATGTGTTGTTTGTCAAACACATAAACCTCCTCAATAATTGATACACCAACCTCACACTCTCTTTTCCATTTCTTTCTTGACATTCTCACGGCAGCAACACAGCAAAAATAGCCTCACATCATCATAACTATCATCATAAAAATCATCTAATTTGCAAAGGAAAGAAGGAACAAAGAACACGCAACCAAGCATATCATCATCATCATCTCGGTTCATCATCCTTCAAGCTTTGTAAGGAACCTAACTCACTTTAATCTTTCATGTTTCTAGTATTTAAACATGTTATAAGTTCACCTATTGAAAGATCTAACATGAAAACTTAACAAAAAGTAAACAAACATAACTTTGGTGAAATATGAACTTGGGACAGATTTTTAGTTCTCGGAAGAAAAATCATATAAAATCGTGTGAGTTGAATTAATGGATGAAACTAGCGCCAAAATCTTCGTATTTTCGTTAAGAACAACTTTTGTGAAGACTTCGTTTTCCAGAAATACACCCATTTTGCGTTATTTAACCGATTTGTGAAGATTAACTCTGAAAAACGACTTTCTGGACAGCCTTGATCACGAAATTTTAAAAAATATTGTGGATGTCTAAAAATCATGAAAACGATACTGGAAGTAGGTGATATATATGGGAACATCGTGTAAAAATTTCGGATTCGTTCGATAAGTTTTGACTCCCGAAAACGAGCTCGAAAATAGTCGAAAACAACTAAAATCTGAGTTCGGGGGCTGTTTTGGGCTCGGAATAAAAACGACATTTTTGGTTAACAACGATAATTTTCCCAAGCTCTATTAACATATTTTAGACTTACCTAAAAATTTTGGGTCAAACCGAGCTAGTTTGACCACCATCTCATTAAGAAAAAGTCGCGTACTTTAGTTAAATTTTGTCACAGAAATACAAATACATGTACATGGTTATTAAGTAAAAACGACAACTTTTGTAAAGCATAACTTCTCAAATAAAATAAAAGGCGTACGAGTTAGATAATAAATTGGGCCAAACAAGTTATTAGACAATTGGGCCGGGTGATAAATATTTGGGCCGGAGCTATGTTGGGCCAAAACTATTTAAATGGGCTAGACCGATTAAGTAAACGAATAATGGGCCAAGCCCTTTTGGGCCACAGGAATTTAAACCATAAATGTGAATTGGGCTTAGTTCTTGGGTCGTACCATGCAATCGGCCCAACAACGGCCCAAAACCCATTCCAACCCGATACAATATAATTACATTTACGCGATGTTTTGGTAACGTGTTAAATTTAATATATAACCAATATCTAACACAACGAGTATTGGAAATGAAACGATATTTATATACTCAACTATAAACATGTTTATATATATGTGACAACCGTCAATTTAGGACTAGAATTTAGTGCCTAAACAAGTATTAATACATGTAATTAGTTCTGTGTTAGGCTAATTAATGTATCAATTATTATATATATTGTTGAATATATATCTACACAATGATGCGGTTTGTTTAAATCGTACGAGTTTCAAATCGAACGAATTTCGATTCAATAAATACGGACGTTGGTGAACAAATTTTATTAAGTAATACAAGGATTTTAATAACGTTATTACACTTAAAAATATTATGTCAATAATATTTAGTATCCAAGTTTTATCACACAATTAATATAAATGCGAATAAAATGTAATTGCGCAAACCAAACGAAACAAGTTACCTTTTATAATGTAATTATTAAATATTTAGTAAAATACTTCAACAAAACAATTAAATCATTATTTGCAAATTAAAACGAAAAATTTAACTTATAAATTAAATAATTAACGATGTAACAATCGGGAAAACGAACACCGCGCGGGACACGAAAACAGAGGCTGAAATGGGGACTTAAACCCCACCTCCACCTCCATTTCTTTCATTTCATTTCTTTCTCTTCTCTCACTTCTCCCTTTTCTCTCTAAACTTCAAAAACCACCACCACCCTTAAATCGCCAAAAACTAGCACAAAACGCACTCGGATCACCAAGCCCTTTTGGAATAAAACGTTCACCACTTCGCGATCTACAATCCTATCTTTCCGGAATTTCATTTCGGCGATTTGTAAGTTTCCGACACAACTCCGAAAACTCTCGTTTTTAAGTTTTATAACTTGCTAGTTGTTTGTATAACCTTGTAATGTCCTAAAAGGGGTTGGGTAAAAATATTATGCCGATCGATGGCCGGAAAACGCGTTTTTGAGGATGAAACTCCGATCAGACTCCGTACGTCGCATTTGGCCTGGAGCAAATGCGACGCAGCGACTTACGTCGCACTGTATCCCCAACGTCGCATATAGCGACGCAGCCTATTACGTCGCATTGACTTGCGAATGTCGCACATAGCGACGCAGACCGTAACGTCGCAAACTGAACATACGTCGCATTAGCGACGCAGCACTTTACGTCGCTATTGACTTAGCACTGTTGATTTTGGCGACGCAACCCTTTTCGTCGCAAAACTCTTACGTCGCACTCTACGTCGCAGGCTACGTCGCACAAAACAGAATCTTCAAAACTCAAAATTTTCGAAGTCAAAGTTACTGTAGAAAAGTCAAATTTTACTGTAGCAATTCACTGTAGCAATTCACTGTAGCAACAATATAATAACATTTTAGAACTATTGTTACAACCGTCACCAACGGGCCGTACACACTTCCAAATACACAATTAAATCAACTAAGTCATAGTAACTTAGACAATTCAATCAACTAAGTCGTTGAAACTTAGATAATTCAATCAACCAAGTCGTGGTAACTTGAAACAAATCAATCAACCAAATCGGGGTAATTTGGACATCAAGTTAAACAAACAATTTCAATGGTAGTCTTTCGAGATACCGATACAATTAATAACAATCAAGTGTCGTGGACACATTCAGGTTTCAAGTCTTTGGATACCAACTCATAGCTAATTACTTCAAGTTTATTAAATTAAACACTTCAAGACTCAGGTGAGTTTCATGGCCCCATTTTCACTACTTTTACTAGGGGTGTGATATTACTACTTCATTTTGTTTTACAAGTAGAACGCAAGTGCCAAACTTCAAATACTACATGAGTTTCAAGCTAATCAATTTAAAGTCCTCCATAGCATACTCTCTAGTATTTATAGCGTGAATGTTAGTATATGATATCATATGGGATTGACAATCCTCATCCGGGTTAGCACGCACTAACCGGTCAAACGGATGTATTAGCATTTGGGAAGACGAGTGTGGATTAGACACTCGTAGGAGGCATTTCAAGTTAGGTTTCCTTAATTGGGCCTGACAAATCAAGTTAAGCTCAGACTATGTGCTCATGGATTGTATAACTTTTATTTTGCTTAATTGCATTTTAAATTCAATATAAATCTTGCGGTTCTGACAACTATACATTGACATACAAACCTGTGAGCTCACCAGCGTTTTCGCTGACCCATTTTAGTATTTATCATAGGTACCCAGCAGTAGGTTGGCTGCACAAGCAGGGATTATTAGCTCGAGTCAGCATACATACAACTAGAGATTTGATTGCATTATTATATTTTGTAAAAGTAATTATGCCATGTAATCTCTCAATTTCAGGAACCGAGCTAATGTAACATTGTTTTGATGTAAACGTTTACTTTATTTATACAAGTTTAAAACGACGCATATAGTGGTCGTTCATTATTATCTTATGTGCTTTGTATATTGATTAGTGACACCCAAATCGAGCTTCCGCAAATCAATCATCAATTTTGGGGGGTGTCACAGATTGGTATCAGAGCCTAAGGTTATAGTGAACTAGGTTGCATTTAGTGGACCTAGACTATGACCGTTAGGCAGTATTCCCTATTAGGTATAACCAGTTCAGAGATTACAGCATACGAATTTAATTTAACATAGCTTGATCAACTATGTACAATTAAACAAAGATGATGTAAGATCTGAAGGAAGTTATGGCTGAACAGGATACACTAGTTGACTCTGACCTCGAGAGAAACGGGACTTAAAAACATGTCTGTGCTAGACACTCAATAGGTTATTATGTGATATACGTATATATATATATACATAAATAGACCTCACTTACAATCTTAGGCTATATTATATTATATGAATATAGACCTCATTCTTTCTAACACTCTGTCTCAGAATGGCAAACACACCACCCAACTCATCTCGTTCCCATTCGTACGAATCACAAGGTTCAAGGGTAGCTAGGAGGAACCCCAGGTTGCCTCGAGCGGGCCCATACCCCAATCAATTCACACTAACGGATTTGTCCGCTAGGCTACACCGTCACGAGCAACAACTACGTGACATGGACATCGAGTTGCAAGAGACCCGAGAAAACTGGACACTCACCCTAATGGGACAAGTTGCTCAGGTCTCTGAAGACCATGAAAACACTATCAACAATATGAACGTTCACGAAAATCGAGTGGGTGAAACCATCGAGACCATGGAGATCGTTCACAATCAAGTGACTGACAATCACAACGAAATCACTGTCCTGCGATCAAGGTTGACTCAATGTGAGACACGCCTGAGGGAAACCGAGGAGGCACTCGGAATGGTTAGCCGACTTGCAGAGTTCGTTGACCGTCTCACTGCCTTAATGCCACAACTCAATCTTCGTCAGAATTAGCTTAGGCTGAATCTGCACTTTATAACGCTTTCGTAGGACTAATGTAAATTGACCGGATGAAACAATTCCCAGAACTTTTGGCACAATATCTAAGTCTGTAACTTTTGAATTCTCAAACTCGAAATTGTCTGTAATCGTTTAACAACGTAATATCAATTGACAATTTCTTTCGATTTAAATCTATATTATGGAACTACTACACTTGTGATGTGTATAATGTCGCTTTAATACGTACATCTACCACAATTATCATTCTGTTACAGTTTCTTACGTACCTATTGTTTCTTTTTCTTGAAGAATCATGCCACCGAAGAAAAAGAGTTACAGTGAAGCCGAACTCGCTGCTGCCGTTAATCGGGCCGTAGCCGACGCCTTGGCCGCTCGGGATCCAATCCGAACGTCCGAGGAAACAGCCGATACCACCGCCACCACTCATACTGTCAAGCCTTGTTCCAACAAGGACTTTCTCAGCTGTAAACCCCTCTATTTCAAGGGCACGGAAGGTGCCATTGGCTTGATCTGTTGGATTGAGCGTATGGAATCCGTTTTCAGTATCTGCGACTGCACTGAGAACAACAAAGTCAAATTCGCTGCTTACACCTTTCAGGAAGGTGCACTCACGTGGTGGAAAACCCACGCAAACTCTGTAGGCCTTGAGGTTGCAAATCGACTTCCTTGGGCCGAACTGAAAAAGAAGCTGTCAGAAAAATACTGTCCTGAAGAAGAACTGCACAGACTGGAGGAGGAATTCTGGCACCTGACGGTGCAGGGAAATGATGTTGCTGATTATACCACAAAATTTCAGCAGTTTGCTTTACTATGCCCAAGCTTGGTTGAACCGGAAAGTAAGGGCATTAAGAGATACATTCGCGGACTCCCTGAGAACATCCAGGGAAATGTCGCCTCATCCAAACCAACCACCACTGAAAGTGCCATTCGTTTAGCCCACGAACTCATGGCCCTAGTTGTCAACCGTGGGACTTCCAACACCTCATCCTCCAACAACAACAAACGCAAATCCACTGAACACCACCACCACACAAACAAGAAAAACAACGCCATCCAAGTCTACACCACCAACCCTGAAACCAACCGCAGCTACACCGGGGACAGGCCTTATTGTCCCAAGTGTAACTATCATCACTTTGGTCAGTGCAATACTCCTTGCAACAACTGCAGGAGGTACGGGCATTCGACTAAGGATTGTCGAGCCCCCAGATCCAACAACAACCCCTCTGACAAAAATGCCCGACAACCTAAGTCCTGCTACGAATGTGGGAATCCAGGACACTTTAGGGATACGTGCCCAAAATTGAAGAATAAGGGCAACAACAACAACAACCACCGCAACAACAACAACGTCAAAAGTAGCGCCTTCGTGATCAACTCAGGGGACGCCCGTCAGGACCCGAATGTGGTCACGGGTATGTTCCTCCTCAACAATTTAACTGCTTCTATTCTGTTTGATACTGGTGCCGATAGAAGTTTTATTTCCGATGAGTTTTGCCCTCTACTTGACATCACACCTGTTGCTTTAGACGTTAAGTACACAGTAGAGCTAGCAAATGGCAAATTGATAGAAACCGATAGTGTGATACCTAATTGCACTTTAAACCTAGCCGACGAAATCTTCTCCATAGATCTTATGCCAATCGAGATAGGGAGTTTCGATGTCATCGTAGGCATGGACTGGTTATCCAAACATCACGCTGAAATCATTTGCTATGACAAAATTGTTCGCATACCTCTCGCCGTCGGTAGAACCTTGGTCATACAGGGGGAGACCGGTGGGACGAGACTTAACCTCATATCTTGCCTAAAAACCCGAAAATTTCTGAGAAAGGGTTATCCAGCAATCCTCGCGCACATCATGGAGAAAAAGTAGGAGGAGAAGCGACTTGAGGATGTTTCAATTGTTCGAGACTTTCCAGAAGTCTTTCCCGAGGAACTACCTGGTCTACCACCACCAAGACAGGTTGAGTTCTTAATTGATCTTGTACCAGGTGCTGCGCCTGTGGCCCGAGCACCATACCGTTTAGCTCCATCCGAACTTCAGGAGTTGTCCACCCAATTACAGGAACTCCTGGAACGAGGATTTATCAGGCCGAGTTCTTCACCTTGGGGAGCTCCGGTCCTATTTGTTAAGAAGAAAGACGGTTCTTTTCGAATGTGTATCGACTACCGAGAGTTGAACAAGTTAACTGTCAAGAACCGGTATCCACTTCCTCGAATCGATGACCTGTTCGACCAACTTCAAGGGTCGAGTTGTTATTCAAAGATTGATCTCCGATCCGGTTATCACCAATTGCGTGTTCGCGATGCCGACATTCCAAAAACCGCTTTCAGAAATCGTTATGGGCATTACGAATTTCAAGTGATGCCATTCGGCCTAACCAATGCACCGGCGGTATTCATGGACCTTATGAATCGGGTGTGTAAACCTTACCTTGACAAGTTTGTCATTGTCTTTATCGATGACATACTCATTTATTCGCGCAACGAGCAAGAACATGCGCAACACCTCAAAACCATCCTTGAACTACTTAAACACGAGGAGCTATATGCAAAATTCTCTAAGTGTGAGTTCTGGATCCAAACAGTCCAATTCCTTGGTCACGTGATTGACAGTAAGGGGATTCACGTTGACCCATCAAAAATCGAGGCCATCAAAGACTGGCAAGCACCCACCACTCCGACCGAAGTACGCCAATTTTTGGGTCTTGCCGGGTATTACCGACGATTCATTGAAAATTTCTCCAAGATAGCCTTACCACTCACGACTCTGACCTAGAAAGACAAAAAGTTTGACTGGACTGATAAACAAGAGTCGGCATTCCAACTATTAAAACAAAAGCTTTGCAGTGCTCCTATTCTATCATTACCCGAGGGCACTGATGACTTCGTGGTATACTGCGATGCTTCTCATCAAGGTCTCGATTGCGTGCTTATGCAACGAGAAAAAGTCATAGGTTATGCTTCACGACAGCTCAAGATTCATGAAAAGAATTACACTACCCACGACCTCGAATTAGGAGCCGTCGTTTTCGCCCTCAAAATTTGGAGACATTACCTCTACGGCACTAGGTGCACAATCTTTACAGACCACAAAAGTCTCCAACACATATTCGATCAGAAGGATCTCAACATGAGGCAACGTCGATGGGTCGAGTTGCTTACCGATTACGACTGCGAACTCAAATATCATCCAGGCAAAGCAAATGTTGTTGCTGATGCCCTCAGTCGAAAAGAGCGAGTGAAACCACTTCGGGTTCGAGCCCTCAGTATGACCATTCACAACAATTTAAACATTCAAATTCTCACTGCTCAACTCGAAGCCTTAAAACCCGAAAATGTCAAAGATGAAGCCTTGCGGGGCATGGATAAACAGTTCGAAGTCAAACCTAACGGGATTAGGTATTTCTCAAACCGAATCTGGTTGCCTAAATTTGGGAACCTACGAGACTTGGTGATGGATGAAGCTCACAAGTCCAAATATTCTATCCACCCAGGATCCGACAAAATGTACCACGGTATCAAGGACTTCTATTGGTGGCCGAACATGAAAGCTGAAATCGCCACCTATGTCAGCAAGTGTCTTACTTGCTCCAAAGTCAAAATTGAATATCAAAAACCTTCTGGTTTACTTCAACAACCCAGTCTTCCTGAATGGAAATGGGAACAAATTGCCATGGACTTCATAACCAAACTACCAAAGTCAGCAAACGGTTGCGATACCATTTGGGTGATCGTGGATCGTCTCACAAAGTCTGCTCATTTCCTGGCAATCAAGGAATCCGACAAAATGGAATGCCTCACCAGAATCTACCTGAAGGAAATCGTGACCAAACACGGTGTTCCAATCTCAATTATCTCTGATAGAGATAGTCGCTTCACTTCATAATTTTGGCAATCACTTCAAAAATCTCTGGGTACTCGACTTGATATGAGTACCGCATACCACCCTCAAACTGACGGCCAAAGTGAACGAACCATTCAAACACTAGAAGACATGCTACGGGCCTGAGTAGTAGACTTCGGTGTAAATTGGGAAAAACACCTACCATTGTGCGAGTTCTCGTACAACAATAGTTATCATACCAGCATCAAAGCTGCACCTTTTGAGGCACTGTACGGTCGTAAGTGCCGGTCACCTATCTGTTGGACCGAAGTTGGGGACAGCCAACTCACGGGTCCAGAAATCATTCACGAAACAAACGAGAAAATCGTCGAAATTCAAAACAAACTCAAAGCCGCGCGTGATCGTCAGAAAAGTTATGCTGACGTGAGACGCAAACCACTCGAGTTCCAAGTTGGGGATCGAGTACTACTCAAAGTATCGCCTTGGAAAGGCGTAATCCGGTTTGGCAAACGAGGGAAGTTAAACCCTAGATACATTGGACCATTCGAAATCCACGAGAGAATTGGTCCAGTAGCATATCGATTGCAGCTGCCATCCGAACTCAGCAGCGTGCATCCCACATTTCATGTTTCAAATCTGAAGAAGTGTCTGTCTGATGAGACACTTATCATTCCACTCGATGAAATTCGAGTTGACGAGAAACTTCACTTTGTTGAGGAACCCGCCGAAATCATGGACCGTGAGGTCAAACAACTTAAACAAAGTCGTATTCCCATTGTCAAGGTTAGGTGGAATTCGCGGCGCGGTCCGGAATTCACCTGGGAACGAGAAGACCAAATGCGACTCAAGTATCCTCAACTTTCCAATGACTCCACATCAAACACGACTTCAACATAAATTTCGGGACGAAATTCTTCTAACAGGGGGAGAATGTGACAACCGTCAATTTAGGACTAGAATTTAGTGCCTAAACAAGTATTAATACATGTAATTAGTTCTGTGTTAGGCTAATTAATGTATCAATTATTATATATATTGTTGAATATATATCTACACAATGATGCGGTTTGTTTAAATCGTACGAGTTTCAAATCGAACGAATTTCGATTCAATAAATACGGACGTTGGTGAACAAATTTTATTAAGTAATACAAGGATTTTAATAACGTTATTACACTTAAAAATATTATGTCAATAATATTTAGTATCCAAGTTTTATCACACAATTAATATAAATGCGAATAAAATGTAATTGCGCAAACCAAACGAAATAAGTTACCTTTTATAATGTAATTATTAAATATTTAGTAAAATACTTCAACAAAACAATTAAATCATTATTTGCAAATTAAAACGAAAAATTTAACTTATAAATTAAATAATTAACGATGTAACAATCGGGAAAACGAACACCGCGCGGGACACGAAAACAGAGGCTGAAATGGGGACTTAAACCCCACCTTCACCTCCATTTCTTTCATTTCATTTCTTTCTCTTCTCTCACTTCTCCCTTTTCTCTCTAAACTTCAAAAACCACCACCACCCTTAAATCGCCAAAAACTAGCACAAAACGCACTCGGATCACCAAGCCCTTTTGGAATAAAACGTTCACCACTTCGCGATCTACAATCCTATCTTTCCGGAATTTCATTTCGGCGATTTGTAAGTTTCCGACACAACTCCGAAAACTCTCGTTTTTAAGTTTTATAACTTGCTAGTTGTTTGTATAACCTTGTAATGTCCTAAAAGGGGTTGGGTAAAAATATTATGCCGATCGATGGCCGGAAAACGCGTTTTTGAGGATGAAACTCCGATCAGACTCCGTACGTCGCATTTGGCCTGGAGCAAATGCGACGTAGCGACTTACGTCGCACTGTATCCCCAACGTCGCATATAGCGACGCAGCCTATTACGTCGCATTGACTTGCGAATGTCGCACATAGCGACGCAGACCGTAACGTCGCAAACCGAACATACGTTGCATTAGCGACGCAGCACTTTACGTCGCTATTGACTTAGCACTGTTGATTTTGGCGACGCAACCCTTTTCGTCGCAAAACTCTTACGTCGCTCTCTACGTCGCAGGCTACGTCGCACAAAACAGAATCTTCAAAACTCAAAATTTTCGAAGTCAAAGTTACTGTAGAAAAGTCAAATTTTACTGTAGCAATTCACTGTAGCAATTCACTGTAGCAATTCACTGTAGCAACAATATAATAACATTTTAGAACTATTGTTACAACCGTCACCAACGGGCCATACACACTTCCAAATACACAATTAAATCAACTAAGTCATAGTAACTTAGACAATTCAATCAACTAAGTCGTTGAAACTTAGATAATTCAATCAACCAAGTCGTGGTAACTTGTAACAAATCAATCAACCAAATCGGGGTAATTTGGACATCAAGTTAAATAAACAATTTCAATGGTAGTCTTTCGAGATACCGATACAATTAATAACAATCAAGTGTCGTGGACACATTCAGGTTTCAAGTCTTTGGATACCAACTCACAGCTAATTACTTCAAGTTTATTAAATTAAACACTTCAAGACTCAGGTGAGTTTCATGGCCCCATTTTCACTACTTTTACTAGGGGTGTGATATTACTACTTCATTTTGTTTTACAAGTAGAACGCAAGTGCCAAACTTCAAATACTACATGAGTTTCAAGCTAATCAATTTAAAGTCCTCCATAGCATAGTCTCTAGTATTTATAGCGTGAATGTTAGTATATGATATCATATGGGATTGACAATCCTCATCCGGGTTAGCACGCACTAACCGGTCAAACGGATGTATTAGCATTTGGGAAGACGAGTGTGGATTAGACACTCGTAGGAGGCATTTCAAGTTAGGTTTCCTTAATTGGGCCTGACAAATCAAGTTAAGCTCAGACTATGTGCTCATGGATTGTATAACTTTTATTTTGCTTAATTGCATTTTAAATTCAATATAAATCTTGCGGTTCTGACAACTATACATTGACATACAAACCTGTGAGCTCACCAGCGTTTTTGCTGACCCATTTTAGTATTTATCACAGGTACCCAGCAGTAGGTTGGCTGCACAAGCAGGGATTATTAGCTCGAGTCAGCATACATACAACTAGAGATTTGATTGCATTATTATATTTTGTAAAAGTAATTATGCCATGTAATCTCTCAATTTTAGGAACCGAGCTAATGTAACATTGTTTTGATGTAAACGTTTACTTTATTTATACAAGTTTAAAACGACGCATATAGTGGTCGTTCATTATTATCTTATGTGCTTTGTATATTGATTAGTGACACCCAAATCGAGCTTCCGCAAATCAATCATCAATTTTGGGGGGTGTCACAATATATGTATCAAGATTTACGACTCGAGAAATATTACTTATATTTTGACATATTGGCACCAACAACTTGCACAAATTAAGAAATCAACAATTTCTTCAAAGCAAACAAACTGTTAACATAATTTGACAAACAATCAAAGTACTTATGTTAATACAATTATTGCGTATAGGTTGACATATTGGGCAACGCTACGTCTTTCTGCTAGCTATCACATTGCTACAACTACTGTGAGTTCACAGCCCCTTTTTACTGTTTTAATGCTTTTAAAACCTGGGGTGAAAAACATAACAACTGTTTTGCTATAATATGCAATTGCTAGAACATGCAATAATTATTTGTAACCGCTTTGGTGCTTATGTGCTTATTAATTGTTTTGGATACTTATGTGCCACTGATTATATGAATGACTTCATTTTATGAATGAGGACTATATGTGAATACTTGTATGTTTATGTACGGTCATAGGATATTACCTTCCTACAAACTGTTGTGAACGACCTTGTTTGACTCACATTGTCAACTCTTTTACTAAATGAATATAGTTTAACAAACCACATACAAACATAAAACCTGTGAATTCACTCAACCATGTGTTGACGATTTACTATGTTTTTCAGGTGATTCACAACACATGTAAGAATGCATACTTATGGAGTTAGGCGACCCATGATGAATTAGGATGCCACATTTTGGGACAAATAAGAATTTGTTTTGAATAACTAATACTATTTCTACGACTATACAAGTCGTAGTTCTTTTGTAAACCAACTATTTACATAAATGGCATCTTAATTAAATTGTTCAGCAATAATCATACGCTCTGATCTACATGATGTTCAATGTTGACGTCAGCACCCCAGTTTACTCTAATGCTTCCGCTAATCACGCGTAGACCGCGCTGACCGAATTTGGGGGTGTCACACCCGCCGATCGTCATCCGGAACACGCAAAAGTCAAACACTTCCAAATTTGGCAAACTATGTGTCATTAGAAGCGTAACGGAAAAACGAAGCCAACGGCGCAAGAATCAAGCAAATCGGAGCCCAAACGAAGAAGATACGGACGAACCAAGCAACCGAGAAACAAGCGGGGACCAAACCAAGCACCAACCCCCCCTGCCCACCTAGGTACCGTATACGGTACCCTAGGTGCCGTATACGGCCCTTTGGGTGCCGTATACGGGGCCTGGTGGCTTGTGAGGTGCCGTTTGCCCCCCCTTGGTCCGGTACCCCCCGTATGCGCTTTGATGCTTGTTCTTCATGCTTTGTGACTTGTACCAAGCTTCCTACTCTTTCCCTATAAATAGAGGGCCTCCTCACTCATTTCAAAACACACCTTACACCATTCATTCTCACATACTTCTCTTTCTCTCTCTAGAATTCTCTCTCTAGAATTCTCTCTCTAGCACTACTCTTAGGAGTTAGAGGAGAATTGTTCTTGTAGTTAGTTTTCTCTCTAGTTTCTCTCTCTAACACTACTCTTAGGAGTTAGAGGAGAACTAGAGAGATATAAGTTAGCGGTTAGAGCTAGAGGAAAGTTGTAATTGGGTAATCAAGTTGTAGCAAG
This sequence comes from Helichrysum umbraculigerum, assembly GCA_949592205.1. NCBI lineage: Eukaryota > Viridiplantae > Streptophyta > Magnoliopsida > Asterales > Asteraceae > Helichrysum > Helichrysum umbraculigerum. Next base: position 15,822,979 of record CATIUR010000007.1, on the reverse strand, counting down.
GTTATTCAAGTCAGACTGTTGTAATCCTCAGTATTACTCTTCTAATCCGGTGATATTATCTTACTTTCTTACTGTTATAATGTTTACTTTGCATATTATTTCAGTACGATTTATGATTGTTGCAATGCTGATTAGCTAGATTAATATGTGATTGTTGGAATGTAGATGTTAGGATTAGGGATGATGTTTAATTAATATATCTTATATATGATTGGTAGTTGTTATGCTGCATACATGTTTAGACTTATCCTGGATGTAGACTTAATTAATCACCCTTTCTGGTCTCTCACGTGACTGTTGCCTTAGGATAGGATCTGATCAACCCTAACTACGAATACACAGTTATCTCCTGTTTGTATGAAACTGTGAGATCGCCATAACACGTCAGAATACTTGGTATAGCGTTGGAAATACCGCTGGTAGAGTACAAATACGTGGAAGCCAAGGAAATGCCGGCGGCCTATCTCACCGTGGATTACCTGGAAGCAACCCTTCCAGACACGGGTCTAGGTCTTGTTAAGCCGTGAAAATGCTATAGTATACCGTTAAACTACCTCTGGTTATAAAGATGTGTAAAGATACAATAGGTCTTTAAAACACCGTAGATATACCTAGGGTTAGAGTACTGTGGAAAATAAGGACACTATACACTGTACGCATACCTAGGGATGAGCGACCGATGGCAAAGGAGGGTCTAATCCATGACGTAAGTATTAAGAACTTAAACAGATAAAAACATGAGTTAGGAAATGAAAGCAAGGATGCCGGCTGTGTTCCCAGATGCTTAAAACCCCTTAACTCTACTTAACCGATAGTTTAACGTATTCAGCATACAACCGGTATCACTCTGTTAAAATTGGATAGACATAGGTGTTAAGAAAGGTCAGTGTTGTGGACTGTCGCCTTATTCCTTAACCCCATTCAGAGGGTCGCTTGGTCTCCGAAAAAGACGGTGAGGTGGGTCTGAAGACAGTCCCATCTGATCAGAATCAGGATAACCTAGGATTCAGTGACATATGCTTTAGGGTTACACCTAGACGTAGGGTCCTAGTGTTTACACCAACTGTTTAGAAGATTCTTAACCAGAGTAATCACCTATCATCTATATAATATCATCCCGAAACCCTAATCGTCGAAGTTTCAGCAACCACTCTCTACCTGCTGCTTATATTCTCGTTTACTTTTCTGCATTTTAATTTCTGTCTTTAGATCAGATTAGATAAAACCAAAACCCATACCTACCTTGTTTTAAACCCATCCTATTGTCAAGTTATCTTTGGTAGGTTCCAATTCAATTCAATTCGTTCCGATTTTGGACGACACTCGAGTTATACTTGCCGCTTTACCCACAAGGTAGGTAGCTTGCATAGTTTGAGCCCAGCAAATATAAATTTTTAAAACCGTTCGCACGTCTCGGTAGCCGTCGGTGCAACGACCCGGATTCTAAAACCCGACCGACCGCTGGGACCGCGACAAGTTTTTGGCGCCGCTGCCGGGGATCGGTTTCGTCAAGAATTGAATTCTGCCTTAGATAATTAACTTTAGGAGATCCTTCCCTAAGATTATCATTACTTAGGAAGTTAATTGCTTTATTAGTTAGATAACTTAGTTCTTAAACCCTAGAAAATACATAAAAATTAGAAAATGAAAAACCCTAATTCTCCTTCAAACCCCATCTCTCCTCTCAATCAAATGATGACGGATGAGATGACGGTTTTGGAAGATGCGGAATTCTCTGACTATCCAGAGTATGAGTCAAACTCCTCTGACGTTAGAGAGATCTGTGTTAACCATGAAGTTGAGAACCCAAAAATATCGAGCTTAGACTTAGGTTTTGATGAATCTCAGCAGAAGATTCCAGCTTCTGTTACTATTGCTTTAAGTGGTCAACCCGCACTTGACCCCGAGATTTTGTCCATCTTGTCTAAGTATCCACACTATATTAGACCTACCACTTTACCTGATGATGAACCATTTGGAATCGAAGTGTTCTTCTATCCACCCATGCCTTGGATGGATTTGAATGAACGTCTTCATTGTTTAGATGTATACTTTGAGTACGATCTCCCAGATATTTTGCGAGCCCACCCCACTACACTTTATTCAAGTGTTGTTGAGGAAGAGTGTCTCCAGTATCAGGTTGAGAATGAACTTAGGATAGAAACACCAACCCGATTAAACACTGAATCTAGGAATCATCTACCCGAATCAGAAACAGACCATCACTCTCCGAGGTACGTTTATTTCCTGATATACCTTGTCTCTATCCAAAGCATCAACTGTACCCAACAGTGTCATCTCGGACACTATCCGGTGAAGCAGTAAGTCTAATATGGACGAGCTTTCGTCTTTAACAAAAGCGCTCTTGGGAGGCATCCCAAGCCTATCTAGGTCAATTAATATTAGTTAGTATTAATTTTAGCTTAAATTAATTTTTCGTTTTAAAGCTTTCGTTTAAAAATCAAGAAAACGTCCTTTAAACTCTAAACTCGCGCAATTTGTGTAAGTTCGAACTTTTCAGAAAAATTTAACAAAGTTTTAGTTTTAAAATTTTGGTAAATTAATTATGATTTGTTTTTAAAGTTTAAAGTACACAAAAATATTGTTTCGTTTTTAAATAAACTCGTTTCTGTTTAAACGCAAAGAATTTTTCGCACACAATTTTAAAATACAATTTTAATTCGCGAAAACTTTTTATAAAGATTCGTATTTACTTTTGGTTACTTTATTAAAAATCTTAAAACCTTTCGAAAACCAATCGTACATATCGTATCTTTCGCGTTTTAAATCGAAACGTATTTAAACCAAGAGGAAGGGATCCACTACAAACAAAAAGTCAAAAAGTCAAAATTTCTTCTCCTTCCTCTTCCCCAAAACCCACGGCCCCTATCACCATTTCTAAAACCTCCATTTCTCCACCATTTTTGATGATTTAAAGCTTCAAGTTCTTCATTTTATCATCTCTCTTGCATACATAACATCATTTCATCACTTGCAAGGTAATTCCTAACTCAAATCTTTAAATTTCATTAACTTTTTAAAGTTAGGGTTTCAACTTTTGATCTATGAAATCCATGGTGAAAACTTGTGTTTTATGGTTCAAAAGTGTTCTTGCATAGTTGCTTAACATGATTACATGCTTGATTGAGTAGATTACTTGATAATTTGTTAGTTTGATCTTCAAGTGTTGACTTTAAGTTGTCAAAGTTGCTAGATTTGTTGACTTTTGGTAACTAGTAGATTGTTTTGACTTGTTTTGATTAATTCATGCTTAGTATGATTTGATAAACATGTTTACATGATTGCTAGTTTATTTTGAATGATCTCTAGGATTATCGAAAGTTAAAGTAAGCACTTTGTGATTAAAAATAAACTAAGTATCATCCTTTATTTTAAATATTCAATTTTTAAATGGTACTTGAGTTAATTAAATCATGGCAAGTTTCTTAGATTTTCAATAAATTCATTAGTTAGATTTTGGTCCTTAAATATTTTAATTATTCACCACCTTAATTAATAAAGTGTTGAATAATTTTAATGTGACCATCACACGTAAGCTACCGTCATTCATTTATCAAAAATCTTTAAATCTTGCAAAAGTAACCGAATAAGTTGACACGTGTCTTTAACCATATGGTATTTACATTAATAAATTAGTTTATGTTCTTTTTTGGTTTACTTGATGTATTTGAGGTAATTACATGGTTAAAGCTCACTTAGATTAAGTTGCCATGAATGAAAGTAAAAATATTAGCTAGTTGTTTGAAATGACGAGTTTACTTGGATTAAACGCTAGTATTATTGTTGCTTTAATACCCTTGGAATAGGTTAGACACTTATGGTTGCGAAAATTGCGGATTGAGGATTGGTTAGGCCTAGGTTTAGTTTAAAATAAATTGCGGATTTATTCATATTTTAAAGCCTACATTTCCAATTTTTGTTTAAAATTTGGAAATGTACTTAGCAATTTGTTATTACTTATGCATCTCATTTTCTTGTCACAGATGGATCTATCAAACCCTTCATTGAGGAAGCTTGCTTCATCCCCCGAGAATATGGACGATATCATGAAATGGATGGGACGATACCTCGGGTCAAACAGAGTCATCATATGGCAGGATATGAGACGCATGGGTATTAGGGATGAGTTGGAAGATTTGATTAAGTATGATAAAGATGGCGAGGAACATGCTGCATTTTTCCATCTTTTCTCCATTGATGAGGCTATATACCGAGAGGTCGTCACTGAGTTTATGATGACTTACGAGTTCCGAGAGAGATTGGAGATCACCGATAAGAAGAAGATCACTTTTCGGTATCGTGGGAAGAAATATCATATGACAGTTGGAGATTTCGGGGTATACCTTGGCCTTTACACACAGTCTCAGGCCAGTTCTGATTGGTTCACTAGCAGTTTTCAGTCTATCTCCAGTTTACCGTCACGGGATCACAAGGAGATATGGAAAGAATTGACGGGGACAACTTTCAGGAGTGGAGTGAAAGCTTCACTCATGACCCGACCAGTTCATCACATTCTTCACAAGCTCCTGTGCTGTACTATCTTTGGAAAGAGAGATGCTGGACCTGCTACATCAGAGGAGCTAAGTTCATGGATGCGATCATAAGGAAGCAGAACCTGAATGTCGCATACATCATAGCGGATAGATTGTGGAAAGAGAAGAGGGAGGATAGACGCCATATATTCATGGGAGCCATTATCACGAGATTGTTAGTCGGCATGGGGATTCTCACTGACCGCCACCGTGAGGATTACACCCATCACGCTAGCTCGCAGCCGTTTGATCTAGAGTATTGTAAGTTGATCAGGATCATTGATGAGGGACCTGAGAGACAGTGCTTATGGTATCAGACTCGGCAGCCCATTCCTGGATGCTTCATGACCAGGAAGCGCGTGACTATAGAGGATAGAGATGTTGGTCCCCAGCCACAGAGACCAGTTGCAGCAGAGATACCTGAGACATCACGAGGAGCAGACACATCAGTACTGCCTACACAGGCCGTTGTGCATCACACGGATCCGGTCACTCCTCTTACTCAGTACTATCTATTACATGCTTTACAGGTTATCCGTGACCAGCAGGTTCTGACAGCTAGGACACATGGTACTCCTGAGCCTGATCACTTCTTATATAGATGTGGACCACCACCTCCACCCACTCACCCATACACCGCCACTCGCCCATACACCACATTTCCTCCACCACATCCACATACCTCCACTCAGCCACCACATCCATATAGACGCCCACGCACACCTACCACATACTCCGCACCATTACCCACTCACAGATCCACATCTGATATAGCCAGAGTCTACTCAGTACACATACCATCACCAGCCCGTCAGCAGGCATCATTGCCTCATCCGACTGTACCCATTCTGACCCATGACCAGCATCCAGAGGCTAGCACATCATACAGACCAGATCTGCTCTACATTGCTACCGATGCATTGTTCACTGGTAGCATCGGCCCTTACTTGGATTTGGGCCCCATCTTCTCAGATCAGGTTCCTACTGAGAGCACTCTCAGGCAGCTCTACCTTGATATGTTACAGAAGGCAGGTGTTACCACTGCGGACATGCTCGCACAGGGTTATGATGATATGATGGCACTTCCAGCGATGACTCTCAGGCAGATATTGATTCAGAGAGGACTACTACCTCCAGATGAGCAGAGGGTATCTAGCGGACAGCAGTCAGTTGCAGGACCTCCAGCTCAGCCTGATGACATACCAGCAGAGGATCCTCCATTCTAGACTACTTATCTTATGATTCATATTTATATCACTGACTTTCGTATTGTATTACAGTGATCTCTATCTTGCACTTGGTTAAACTTTTGGGATATTTGTCAACCTTTATGGTTGATACTTTATTATTATATTTCGTTTATCGTATTTACTTATTATGTTTGTTTCTTTATTTAGAATAAGTGATTGAATGTGTGATGAATGAGCACGAGACCACATGAGATGACGAGCGTTTAAGAAAGAACCGTGATGTCAGAAGGCAGACAACCAAGGAATTCACAACTGCAGACCACGGAACTTACACACATCTCAGGAGAGGAGCTTTGGTCTATCTTCTTCTGAAACTCGCACACGCACCACAGACTCTTCAAAGATCTAAGTGTGGGATCTCAACCCACACTCTAAGACATCTTAGCTAGAATCGTCTCCAAATCTTAAATCACAAAAGTGTGAAATTCACTAATAAGAATTTCCACTTACATTATGGGTCGACTCTTGGCTAAGCATGAATGAGAAAGCGCTGTGCACCAGATAAGGACATGCGGAGCTGAATCACTCTTAATGAAGATCTTCGAATTCTCAGCTTTCGCCTCTAAACGTCTAATCGTCATCTGGGGAGTTTCTTACCTTTCACCTCCTTTTCATACATTGATTCATTTTGATAGCTTAGGAATGCAAAGTAATCTATACTCTATCCTAAACTTATCACTAAGTGTGGGATTCCAGCCCAAACCAAACACTTGAAGAAACATTTTCTATATGTTCAAACTCTAAGTGTGGGATTATATTTTCAAATATAATCTCAACTCAAGAGAACATTAGGGACAATGTTCCTCTAAGTGTGGGATAGCAGGTATAGAATACCTTGAATTAGATGTTTTACAGATTTTAATGTCCAAATAGCTTTACTCAGAAAATGTTCCTCAAATTTTCAAAATTTTCAAAACTTTTTAAACAACAAATAATAAAGTATGAGCCAAATCACCCGATTAGCTCTACTATTTTTGAGTTATGATTCCTTTCAAAGAGGAACCATTTCTAATATGAGTTAGTTATTCAAGAATATTAGGGAAATTAAGGTAGAAATTTCTTAAATAAGTATTAACAATCTAAGGAGCATGGCTAGGCACATACAAACCCGAATTTGCAGTGAGGTTTTGAGCCTTAAAAGCATTCATTTTAAATGCTACATTGTTCATTTCTTGTGTGTGCCGATGCTAGTATCTCTAAATTAGAACTTGTTCCTGACATACGTTTTGAGACCACATTGGAGAGTACCGTACGCGGTATAGGTGCAATTAGATGATCTCGACATTCCTTAGGATTAAACCCATTCTTACATACCTTTTCAAGCCCAAAACCCTTCCGATACTCATTTTTAGTATCGATGATCCGCCTAGAAAAACCCTTTGAGCCTAAACCTTTCGTTGCTTCAAAACCCTATATCTTTAACCACTTTCCCCAAATTCCCAACAACTTATCTTGGAATTTCTAAGGTTGTGAAAAACATCTTGAAAAATCTCTTTCTGAATTGATCTACTCCTCCGTGATCACCAAAATTAGAAAATCAAAAGTGCAGAAAATTGGCACCAGAAAAAAGACTCGAAGAGGTCCGTGATAAGAAAGAAGAGATTTCCGAAAGAAAATCAAAAATATCCTTAGAAGTTCTCTGGCAAAGAAGTTCTGAAGAAAGAAAAGAAAATAAAAAGCAGAAAAAGCAAGAAAAGAAAAAGAAAAGAAAATAAGGCTAAAGTGCTTCAGAGTATCAATCTTTCAAAGAGAGATTCAATGAAATACGAGTAGCTATCTTCTCCGTTCTCCAATAAGTTTTTCATGATTCTTAGAATGCCTATGATAAGCAACCCCTTACAACCAAAAATCACCACTATCCATACCCCTTAACCCCCACAAACATTACAACCCACTTGAATGTCTTGGGATAATTAGCGCCGTCCTCTTCCTAAGTGGTGGAGATCCGATTCTCGACCAAGCTTATGATGATGAGTGCTGCATGACTGGCTATTTGAGCGATTTCAATTGTGCTAGATTGATAGGAAACCCGATACGCTCTGAGTGAATTGAGTGACCACCTTTAGTGAGATCGCCTAGTCATGTATACTCCAAGATCACGAGATTTGAAAAGTATGCCTGGGAAAGTCAATACTTATTTCTGAAAGGATCATCTTAGCTTTCCCTATGTCCTCTGAATAATTTTCCCATATGACAAAGTGGTAATTTTTTGGAAAGTGTTCTAACTCACCTAAAATTTGTAAAATGTTTTCACAGGGACACAACTGAGTGTTGCTTGAGGACAAGCAACGCTTAAGTGTGGGATACTTGATGTGACCCAAAAAGTCATGTTTTTAAGTACTTATTTCCGCACTTTTTGGACTATTCTTTGGTGAAAACATTTCAAAACAATCATTTATCATCATAAATCACCAAGGTAGTCTAAATACGGGCGTTGCTACAAAAATCAATAAAAACATCCATTTTGCACGCAAACCGAGGCGAAAACTATCACCTTAAATATTCCATTCTTGATTATCCTACCAAAGTAGATCTTAATGCATATTTTATGATTCAATAGGAAAATCCAAGATCGGTGGTGAAAGAATCAAGAGAAACGAGTGAAGAACGAAGAAGATATGCAGTCTAGAAGCCCGCCGATCGTCATCCGGAACACGCAAAAGTCAAACACTTCCAAATTTGGCAAACTCAGTGTCATTAGAATCGTAACGGAAAAACGAAGCCAACGGCGCAAGAATCAAGCAAATCGGAGCCCAAACGAAGAAGATACGGACGAACCAAGCAACTGAGAAACAAGCGGAGGCCAAACCAAGCACCAACCCCCCCCCCCCCCTGCCCACCTAGGTACCGTATACGGTACCCTAGGTGCCGTATACGGCCCTTTGGGTGCCGTATACGGGGCCTGGTGGCTTGTGAGGTGCCGTTTGCCCCCCTTGGTCCGGTACCCCCCGTATGCGCTTTGATGCTTGTTCTTCATGCTTTGTGACTTGTACCAAGCTTCCTACTCTTTCCCTATAAATAGAGGGCCTCCTCACTCATTTCAAAACACACCTTACACCATTCATTCTCACATACTTCTCTTTCTCTCTCTAGAATTCTCTCTCTAGCACTACTCTTAGGAGTTAGAGGAGAATTGTTCTTGTAGTTAGTTTTCTCTCTAGTTTCTCTCTCTAGCACTACTCTTAGGAGTTAGAGGAGAACTAGAGAGATATAAGATAGCGGTTAGAGCTAGAGGAAAGTTGTAATTGGGTAATCAAGCTGTAGCAAGGTTATTCAAGTCAGACTGTTGTAATCCTCAGTATTACTCTTCTAATCCGGTGATATTATCTTACTTTCTTACTGTTATAATGTTTACTTTGCATATTATTTCAGTACGATTTATGATTGTTGCCATGCTGATTAGCTAGATTAATATGTGATTGTTGGAATGTAGATGTTAGGATTAGGGATGATGTTTAATTAATATATCTTATATATGATTGGTAGTTGTTATGCTGCATACATGTTTAGACTTATCCTGGATGTAGACTTAATTAATCACCCTTTCTGGTCTCTCACGTGACTGTTGCCTTAGGATAGGATCTGATCAACCCTAACTACGAATACACAGTTATCTCCTGTTTGTATGAAACTGTGAGATCGCCATAACACGTCAGAATACTTGGTATAGCGTTGGAAATACCGCTGGTAGAGTACAAATACGTGGAAGCCAAGGAAATGCCGGTGGCCTATCTCACCGTGGATTACCTGGAAGCAACCCTTCCAGACACGGGTCTAGGTCTTGTTAAGCCGTGAAAATGCTATAGTACACCGTTAAACTACCTCTGGTTATAAAGATGTGTAAAGATACAATAGGTCTTTAAAACACCGTAGATATACCTAGGGTTAGAGTACTGTGGAAAATAAGGACACTATACACTGTACGCATACCTAGGGATGAGCGACCGATGGCAAAGGAGGGTCTAATCCATGACGGAAGTATTAAGAACTTAAACAGATAAAAACATGAGTTAGGAAATGAAAGCAAGGATGCCGGCTGTGTTCCCAGATGCTTAAAACCCCTTAACTCTACTTAACCGATAGTTTAACGTATTCAGCATACAACCGGTATCACTCTGTTAAAATTGGATAGACATAGGTGTTAAGAAAGGTCAGTGTTGTGGACTGTCGCCTTATTCCTTAACCCCATTCAGAGGGTCGCTTGGTCTCCGAAAGAGACGGTGAGGTGGGTCTGAAGACAGTCCCATCTGATCAGAATCAGGATAACCTAGGATTCAGTGACATATGCTTTAGGGTTACACCTAGACGTAGGGTCCTAGTGTTTACACCAACTGTTTAGAAGATTCTTAACCAGAGTAATCACCTATCATCTATATAATATCATCCCGAAACCCTAATCGTCGAAGTTTCAGCAACCACTCTCTACCTGCTGCTTATATTCTCGTTTACTTTTCTGCATTTTAATTTCTGTCTTTAGATCAGATTAGATAAAACCAAAACCCATACCTACCTTGTTTTAAACCCATCCTATTGTCAAGTTATCTTTGGTAGGTTCCAATTCAATTCAATTCGTTCCGATTTTGGACGACACTCGAGTTATACTTGCCGCTTTACCCACAAGGTAGGTAGCTTGCATAGTTTGAGCCCAGCAAATATAAATTTTTAAAACCGTTCGCACGTCTCGGTAGCCGTCGGTGCAACGACCTGGATTCTAAAACCCGACCGACCGCTGGGACCGCGACACCCAGCTTCGCGTATACTGGGCCTCCACCGCCTTCATCCATCCGGCGGATGGTTAATCCAATTGGCGGATGGATTGAATTTCCAGACGTTTTTAGACTTTTCTTCTTTTAAAACCCCGGCTTCGTTCAAATCATCCAAAATGCATCATTCAACGTGTTTCTTGACTGTTTTCCGTTCTTCTCTCTAAAAAGCTTCATTTCCACTTCTGATTACAAATATAAACGAAATAAGTACCAAAACTTAATTAATTACAATAATAAGATTCAAGAAAAGGGTAAAATACTACTTAAATATATTACTTATACGCGTTTATCACCACCACCGTGAAACCTCCTGCCACAATCATGAAACCTGCAAATCCGGCCATCATGACCCCAATTAAAGCAATTTGGCCTACCGGAGTCAGAAACGAGGCAACCTTTAATCTAAAACGCAAATTAGCCACCAATCAAACACAATCTCACCCCAATCAAACGCACTCTTAAACGCAAATTCGGCACCATGAAACGCAATCTGACCCACCGGAGGCAGAAACGAGGAGACAGCATTCGGATGTCTATTTCGACGACGGCATTTCGATCTAAATTCTTGTAATGGCATTCAATTTGTCGCTCAGGTTTGTGAAATGTGTCAGGCTCGAGTTTGCATCGATTCCAGCTTTAGGACCTCAATTTTAGGGTTTATTCTTGATTTAGGTTTTGTGAAAGGATGAATTATAGTTTTATTCTTGATTTAAGTTTATTATTGTTTAAGAGTTAATTGAGATTCATTTTGTGATTGATTTATTATGATAAAAAGATGTTGATCTAGTGAAAAGAAAACAAGTACTAGAAAGAAATTAATTTTAAGCAAACGGAATTTTCATCTTCTTAGTAGGAAAAGAAAACTAGGTGTGAGGAGTTAATTTGGAATCTATTTAAAAGTAGGAAATGAAGTGTAAAATACACGTGGATGACAGGTATTAAGATTAAACACGTGGAAATAACAGGTAATAACATATAACACATAATTTCAAATGGTTACCGGCTAAGGTTTATACAAGTTACCTCGTACATACAATGTCGCAAAATAGTAGTTATATACACACAATGGTGGTCAATATAGTTGTATACACACTAAAGAAGTCAACGCATAGTTATATACATTTATAGACATTTAACCCAAAAATATATTAGAGAATAAGAAAAAGCAAATAGAATATTTGGTAAATGAAATAAATGACAAGAGAATATGTAATCAATTAAAAGATAAAACTATACAGACGAAATAAAACTATTAGAAGAAAAATTTAAAAATAATGTATGCACAACTATACCTAATGCATTTTGGAAAAGAAAACAACATATATTAGGATTACCCTATATTAAGGATTTTAGTGAGAAAAATATTGCAACTAAATCAAAATCTATATATATGTCTATAGAATTAGAACAACATGTAAAATAGAAATACAAGAGTTTTTAGATAAAAAAACTTATAAGACCAAAAATATTTTCTAAGTTTGATATGAAATCTGGATTTTGGCAAATCCAGATAAAAGAAGATGATAAATATAAAACATGATTTAATGTTCCTTTTGGAAATTATGAATGGAACATTATGCCTTTTGGCCTAAAAAACACTCCATCAGAATTTCAAAATATAATGAATGATATAATTTTACATTTAGGAAATTTTGCGATAGTTTATATTGATGATGTTCTAATATTTTCAAAAAATATAGATCAACATTTTAAACATTTAAATGCATTTTATGATACTATATATAAAAATGGATTAGCAGTTTCACCAACCAAAATATCTTTATTCTAAATACAAATAAGATTTTTATGACATAATATAATTCAAGAAACTATAAAACCAATAAATAGGAGTTTAGAATTTTTCAACTAAATTCCCTGATGAGATAAAAGATAAAAATCAATTGCAAAGATTTTTAGGATGTCTAATTTATATACATGATTTCTTTAAGGATTTATTAAATATTTGTAAACCTTTATATGATAGGTTAAAGAAAAATCCTAAACCATGGACAAAAGAACATTATAATATAGTAAACACATAAAAGAAAAAATAAAAATTTTACCATGTTTAAATATACCTCATCCAGATGCTAATCTTATAGTAGAAACAGATGCAAGTGATTTAGGTTATGGTGGTATATTAAAACAAAAACTTTCTAATAATGAAAATGAACAGTTAGTAAGATTTTATTTAGGTTCCTGGAATGAAACCCAGAAAAATTATTCTACTATTAACAAAGAAATTCTAAGTATTGTTCTAAACATTAAAAAAATTTGAAGATGACTTATATATGAAAACTTTTATATTAAGAATTGATTGCTTATCTGCAAAATATATTTTAGAAAAAGATATTAAGAATTTAATTTTAAAACAAGTTTTTGCAAGATGGCAAGCTATATTAAGTAACTTTGATTTTACTATTGAGTTTATTAAAGGAGAGAACAATTCTCTACCAGACTTTTTATCACGAGAATTTTTGTAGGGAAAATGAGTATTTCAACAGATATTAAATTCACAAGACAATCTGTAGCAAATTTAAAAAAGGAGAAGACACCATCTCCTTCATCTTCTAGAGAATTTCCATCCATTCCTATACACCGGAATAAATTTGAACCAATATCTCTTTTTTTCTAACAAAGTCAGACCCCCTTATTCTGTTCTAGCCCAGTTACAAGATATATCAAAGTCTCCTATAACTCCACAAAAACCTTTTACTTCATCCCCTACTATATCAAGATCTCCTTCTAGTCTAAATGAGTATGTTATAAACCCAAACAGACAAATTATAAAAATTCTAGAACCCCTTGAAGAACAAAAATTGAGTCAAGGTTTTCAATCACTTATAGAGTATCTATATCCAAAGAATTCTCATTAACAATGATTATCAAAACAGAGAATATTATCAATCTATTTTGGTTGATTCAGGGTCAATTATTATAGAACACACCACCAACCCAAAAAATCAACACCTTATAGATTGTAGTAAAGTCAAGATTATCAAAGTCATAACCTCATAAGACCGGTCTATCAAACCTTATACTCATAAAGTCTTATTTGGATATCCATCATACCCTGTCGACAATTATTATGATTTTCAAGAAGCATGGTATAAAGCTTTCCTATTAAGAAGCTTTAATCATACTAGGTTTTTCTATTTTTCATAAAAGTTTTCAAATATATATCCACGATGGTTTGATAAGTGGTTCAGATATATGGGAACCATTCCAGATCTTTTCTTCCAACAGTTCTTGAAGGATATAATAAATTCAAATTCTACTATAAGAATGAGAATCTTTCCCCTTTTGAGTATACTCTCCAGTTCGTCATGTTGTTTAAACTTCCTTGGATTATGCTATTCACTTATAAAAAACAAGAAGTTCAAGATTCCAATCCGCCTCTTCTATATAGACAGTACAGTGTAAAATGGTGGAAGAAAATTAATGAAGAAAAAGCAAGTGCTAAGGCAGTTACATAATTTTATAATGGAAGTTTAAGTTAATCAGCAAGCTCATCTACTCCATTTTCTAATATTCAAGATGTTGAATTTATTAGTAGACTTCAGGCATGTTCATCACTAGAAGATATACAAAAAATTATAAACGAAATCAAGAGGTCCCCCACTCCAAGTGAAGACCTCCTACAGGATGCTCAAGATCCATATGATGATATTGTATTAAATTAAAAGGGTCTCAATGTGAGTCTATATGAGCAACAGAGAGTCACAATTTTATAAAAAAGTTCAGTTTAAGTCTATATGAACAACAAAGAGTCTCAAAATTATAATAATGAGTTCAGTCTGAGTCTATATTAATAAAAGAGAGTCTTTATTCTTATGAACCATCTGTAATACTACATTTATATAAAAGAAAGAAAGAAATTAATCCATATGAACCAGTTGCAAATCTAAAATAAATTTATTCAAGAAAGGTGACAAAGCTACTTTTTAGAAGAAATCGCCGACAAGTATTATTGAAGACTATCCAAGAAATGGTCAACAACTCTCGCTTTATTAAAGTTTCAATTATTCTGAAGAATGGCCGAAAAAGTATAATTATTTTGAAGAAAGTTCAACAACCTCTTTATTAATGCTAAGAAGAAAATAGTCGGTAAAAGGAAGATACATTATTAAATGGATACGGGAAGATGCCGGTTGAAGGAGGTATTAACAAGTTTAACCTCAGCTATAAAAGGAAGAAGACTCAATGAAGAGAAGCATCACTTTCTACTCAAAGAAAAATTATGAAAAAACCCTCTATTAGATTATCAACTTCTCAACGTTCAAAAACCTTAGATTTTAATATATGTATATCTCCTATAGTTCAGTCAAACTCTGTATCCAGTATAGAAAATGAAGCTAGTCTGGTTATATCAAGTTGTTCATGTATACATTCTGAATATATAAACAAAGGTATTCTTTATTAAATTTTTATTGTTCGCTTACTATTTCGTTTAAATCTATATGTATTCGTTCATTTATTATTAATACTAGTCCTACAACCCGTGTATACACACGGCCCGATTAATTTTTATTATTATTTTTTAAATATTTTTATATAATACGTAGTATGTGATAAGTTAGAATGTATTTATGAGTTAAAGATGTATGTAATATTGTTTGGGTTTTTGAATATTTTAGGTACTCATTAAAATAAAGGGCGTATGTATTTTGGAAGATAAACTTGAAAAGAGTAGAGAAAGTTTTTTTTTTTTGTTTTATTAAGGGTATATATATTTGTCCAATACAGATTCTTATTAAGTTATAAATTAAATTAACATTAACAATAAAAAATGGGTTAGATTGCTAAAGTCAGGTATTTGTTGACGAAGGCTTGAAACCTAAGGAAAATCGTTGCTTTCTTAAGCTAATTAATTAAATTAAAAATAAATTAAAATAATTAAATATAAATAAAATAATATCGATTTGTTAATTGGACTTCAATTTTGAAACTGGATGGTCTAAATCAGCTTGATGTATGTATCCACCTGATTTCAAACCCCTATATAAGGGATGCTGAAAGTGTATTTTTAATATTTTTTTTAAGTATACAAATAATTGATATGATAAAGTTCTAACATTTTATATGAAATGGAATGATAGCCATGAAATTTGAAACTAAATAGTAATATGTGTATTCGTCATCATGGATAAATATATCCATTCTTTTTCTATCGTGAAATCCGCATGCCTCACAAAAGTTGGACGAAAACAAAATGGTTTTAAAAGTTGTTAATATGAGGATAATATCTCGTCACAGCTATTTTTTATAATAATCAAATTAAATTTTGATATGATAATAGTCTTATTGTATTACGAAGAGTTTGTTGTTGTATTAATTAAAATAAAAATAAATAATTAAATAAATATTAAGTTGTAGTAATAATTGGTAAATTTTTAAGTTTAACACTCGAATGACAATTATTAACCGTATTAAAGTGTCATAAATCTATAAGGAATCCAATGGTTGACTACGACTACGACTTTGTAAGTTAAAAAGATTGATACTTATCCAAAATATAAATTAAAGTGTATAAAAATTAAATAATAATTTCAAGACTCAAGAGCAATTCGTTGCTTTAGTAAATTAATCAGATTAAAAATAATTTAAAAAATTAAATAATAATAAAGTAATAGCATGGGATTTTATAAAGTTGGAAATTTGAATGGGCTCTTTTAAAATATTTAGTGAAATTAAAGGACTAAATTGATTAAATTGAAATTTAATAAATTGATGACATCATATAGATGTTTCCTATATATAATTTAAGATTATATTCAATCAGACGATATGATTAAATATTTTAATAAACAAGTGATGATCCTAGTTTTATATTCTTTATTATATAAATTGAATAAATAAATAATGATGATCATGATCTTCTGATCAAATATTATATATAATTAAAACCTTTTGGTACCTTTTGGTATTTTAATCAATCGATCCTTTCCCCTTCTGGTATTTATATTTTAACATTTAACATTGTACGATCCTGTGTGATTTGGTATATATATATATATATATATATATATATATATATATATATATATATATATAGGGTTAGGTTCTGGTGAGAACAAGGGGATTCCGTGAGAACGGTGAGAACACATCCTAACCATCCATTTAATATCAAGGGTCCAAAATGTAGGTGACATTTTTGTAATTATTGAGAACTCAGGAAAAGGGAGGTGGTATTTTTGTAAATAAGTGGAACTTTGATTTTCATTCACAACGTATCTTCTTTGTGAGTCAAATTTTTTTTTTGTTCACAACAATTTTGGAGTAATGAATATTATTTTTTTTTTTTATGTTCACATCACTTTTTGATATGATGAAGCTAAAAAATTAACATTGATTATTCAGGATAACTTTTGTGAATAAATAAAAATTGAGTTGTAAACATTCATAATTGTTAAAACTTATGTGAACTAAGAAAAAGAAAAACTGTACACATGTAAACTTGTGTGAATTAAAAAAGGAAAAAAAGATTAACAACAAAAAAAACCGTGAAGGCTAAGCGAAGTT
Organism: Helichrysum umbraculigerum; assembly: GCA_949592205.1. Classification (NCBI taxonomy): domain Eukaryota; kingdom Viridiplantae; phylum Streptophyta; class Magnoliopsida; order Asterales; family Asteraceae; genus Helichrysum; species Helichrysum umbraculigerum. The sequence goes on along the minus strand of CATIUR010000007.1, from coordinate 15,805,888 downwards.
CATTCACATTGTATCTTTCTCTGTGCATTATTTTTTTTTGGTTCACATCAATTTTAAAGTTATGAATATATATATTTTTGTCTTCACATAACTTTCTAAATGATGAAGTTATATCATTAACATTCACTTTCGAGGATAACTTATGTGAACAAATAAAAATTAAATGATGAAGTTATATCAATAACATTCACACTCTAGGATAACTTATGTGAATAAATAAATAAAAAATTCACAGCTTCACTTTATTGTTAAGTAAAGTTAATACATTGAAACACATAAAAATACAAACACAGCTTATTAATTTGTGCAGAGGAAGAGGTTCATGTGTGAACTGTGAATGCCAAAAAAAAAAAAAAAAAAAAAAAAACTTCACAGCTTATTAATTATGTGAACCAAAAAATGATAAGAAAACTTAACACTAAAATTAAGTTGTGAATGAAAAGTGAAGTTCAGGTTAATTACGAAAGTGCCACCTTGTCAAAACTTCAATTTAATTACGAAAATGCTACCTCCAGTTTTTAATTTAGATGAAATTAATGGTTGAGATGTGTTCTAACCGTTCTCACGGAATCCCCTTATTCTCACAGGATCCCAAGTGTATATATATATATATATATATATATATATATATATATATATATAGTGGAATGATCCAGAGGGAAATGCATTTTTTGGGGGAAGGGGGGAAGAGTTAGTATGCATCAGGAAGCATATTACCTTCACCCATACAAATCTCGAAAAAAGCAAACTGAAATTTAGTAAATGTCAATCAGAATCGATACTATGAATGTTAAGCTTCCTTGATACATTCTTTCTTCAAGTTATAGCATCGATTTATGAATATTAGATCCAAATCCGTTAATATGCATCGCGGTGAATATTAGTTAATATGCATTGTGATGAATATTAACAATAAAAATATTTTTCAAATAATGTAAAGTTTTAATATGCATCGTGATGCATATTAATTAATATTCATCACAGTGAATATTAACAATTTATTAAATAAATATTCATCAATTAATGTTATGACTTAAAAATGAAATTCATTCGTTAAAATATTTTTTATAGCATCGATTTTGATTACTATTTACCGGTAAAAATAATTTTTTGTTGACGTTTTGATTGATAATTGTAATATGCTTCTTGATGCATACTAACGCTTCCCCCCTTCCCCCCAAAAAGGCACTTCCCTCTTGATCACTATACTATATATATATATATATATATATATATATATATATATATATATATATATATATGCTACGTAGTTTTAAAATGTTCTTATCAATCGTAACACCAACCAATGTGTTCACAATCACCATTTTAATACGAATACAATTTTTTGAATTTGAGACATGAGTGCAAAACAAGCTTTTGTTACTCAACATCATAAAACTAACAATGTCGTTTACATGTGTGATACTGTCGCATCGCGTAGGTATCCTACTAGTTACTTACGAATGTTTTTGCAACTGCTCAATTGTTTATGAACAGGCAATGTTTTAAAAACCGGTTTATTTAATGAACCGGTGATACATCCGGTTCCAGTTGAACCGGCTAAATCGGATTAACCGGCCGGTTGAACCGTTTGTAGGCATGAACAAAACCGGGTTTTGGCCCAACCCGACCCGACCCTAAAACCGAACCGGGTTTTGACCGGGTTGGAACCGGGTTTTTGACCGGGTTAAGACCGGGTTTTCGGGTTTTTTTCGGGTTTTTGACCGGGTTTTCAACCCGACCCTATTTCAACCCGGGTTTAACCCGATTTCGATTTCAAAAAACCATAACCGGTTACGTACCCGCCGGGTACTAAGAAAACCCGAACCGGGTAGGGTAAAACCGGGTAGGATCGGGTCGGGTATTCGGGTTCAAAATCGGGTTCGGGTTTCAACCCGGTTTTTTTGTTCATGCCTAACCGTTTGTATTATATATTCGGATGCTACATTTAAAGGCCCAACCAATGGCCCATAATAACAAGAAAATAAACAAACGAAAATGGCGTAAAACCCAAAACCAGGTACACGGCTCTACTTCTTGTTCTAAAAAACTGTTAAAGCAAACAATATATTTTAAAGACATATATTGTGGGTTTTAGGAATTAGGGTCTGTCGGAGCTCGGTACAAAACCACTATCTGCTGCTCCGTAACGCGATGGATATCGACCTCGACGACCTCGACGGTCCATCGAAGGCACCGAGTACGAAGGCGGGGAAGTTCGCACCTAAAAACTCCAAGTTCAAACCGGTTGCTAAACCTAAACGCGAACCGGAAGTACCGGTTCCAGCCGCTGTCCCTAAGGTGGAATTAAATGATTTGGAACCGCCTGTCTATTCGAAGACTGAAACTGAGCAACCTAATGGCAGTATGAAAATTGATACTGATACAACGGTAATGGAAATAGATAGTCATCAGCAACAAGATGATGATGATGAAGACGAAGATCAAGTTGTTCGTGAAATTGATGTTTTCTTTACGCCTTCAGTTGATGCCAATTCCAAGGTCATTTGTTACAATTACAATATTATATAACTATATTATTATTATAACTATATAATACAGTGGAACAATACAAAAATGGTAGAGAACTGTGGAAACTATTGAATTACATGTTTATTCGCTTGTAAATATTTTGTTAAACAGATACTTTTAAAAAGTTAATCTTTACCTTTCAAATCACACGCGATTTGATATGTTCACATTATGAACCGTATGAACTGTACTGATGTTTTAAAGTGTATGAATTAGAATGTCATTTTGCGATTTCTGAAATCTTATGTTTAAACTCCATCAATGTTGTGATTTGATTAATTTACATGTGATTTGACATGTAATACCATAGTTTACGTAGTTCTAGACCTTTTTATGGTTCTCATTTGAACCTTCCACTATACATGTACTTGTTGACGTAATGATTTAGAGAGTAAAGCGACTATTATAGAAATTAGAATTGTACAGTTGAAGATTTTGCTTATATATGTGTATTTGATGACCTATTACTTGATTCTACAGCTATATGTATTGCAATATCCTTTAAGGCCTAGTTGGCGCCCTTATGAGCTAGAGGAGAGATGTGATAAGGTATGCATGCGACAATTAATATATGGCTACAGTTTCTTTGATATTAAGTGTTAAATGCCAATGTATATTGTATATTGTATAAATCTATTTTTGTATTATAGGTTAGAGTGAAACAAGAAACTACTGAAGTAGAGGTTGAAATGTCTGTTCAAGTTGATTCTGAGAATTTTGATGCTGATGTTGATGATGACAGAGCAATGCGAAAGCAGGTATGTATTTGTTTGAGTTACCATGTGCTCATTGTGTCGGTGTGATTAACGAGAAAAACTACGATATGTATGCTTAAAACTTAGGAGCTAAACGAAATAATAATACCCCTTATTTATCTTTCTAGATGTTATTAGGCTTCGTTTATGCGGTGAATGTATTCTTTGTTGTTTCAACTTTTAAGAATTAGTGCTTACTGAGTGAAACTAAGTTGTAACAAACGGTTCTGGCAATGCAGGGTTTCTTAAAATTCATGATTACCAAGTTATCAATTAGGTCACAATATGTTGTGATCTCTGTGCTTGTCTTTATGCAGACCTGAATATTATTAGCTTTATCGTGTTCATTCTTGTTCTCTTCTACTTGTCGACTTATTTATGCTGCATCCTTGTATATCTTTTTTTGTTCTGTAAGTTAAATGATGTCCTCTGTATTATTTAGGTATTGTCATCTGCTTGGAAGCCACTGACAACAACTGGTCATGCTGTAGGGATTCTGATGGGAAATGAGGTGCGTGATCTCTTTGCATTCACCTTTTATGCCATGCTTAGAAGCACAGTATATAGATCAGTATTACGCAGTTCACTTATGGTGTTGTTATCTGACTTGCATTCCAGCTTACTAAAAAAGCGTTAAGTAACAATATCATACATCTCTTTCTCATCTTCATCTTTTAGCATGTGTATTTGTTTTAACAATTGCAGTGTCTTCACATATATTTAATTAAGTTCACCATTTCAAATTTGTGTCTAAGTTGTTTTTTCAATCAGTATTTTTTGTAACTAGCGATGATAAGGGTGATACCCTAGCATGTGGCCTTATGCCAGGAAATGTAAATGGCTTTACCACTAGGCTTTCATTGTTGTGTACCTTTTATTGTTTCCCTATTAGTTTATATTGGAGAACTGGGATGAGGAATTCCTGAAAAGGTTAGGCTATTCCAATCATCAAGAATCACAAGGTGGTTAGGCAGTCGATAAAAGCTGCATTTTTTTGTAATGATGGAAGTCTACTTTCTCAATTTTCTGTTGCAGTTGCATCTCAACCCTGTTCATGCAGTTGTGCAGCTGCGGCCGTCAATGCAACATCTTACGCCTTCATCAAAGAAGTTAAACATAACTCGTGATGAGGACAGCATTTCAGTAGATAGCAAGAATGAAAAATCTGCAAAACAATCTAAGAAACAGGTTCAATATCTCTTAGATATAATAAAAACTCTAGCAATATCTATTCTCTTGTGTTACTTGCATCTACTATTATAAAAATAATCAAATTGAGCAGCGGCGGAAATCATCAACGTAAAAGATGCTAAGAACAATTAAGTATGGATGCCTCTTCCAGTATTTTCTAGTTATATTATTCAGCGCACTTTAAGAACAATATAATCATGACTGTATTAAAATTTTATTTAATGACAAATGGCTTAATTTCTATTCAGCTGATGATCACACTTAAATATGGTTAAACAGTTATATGAATGTAATTAAACAACGTATGTCACTCACTAAGATGGATATAGGCATATAGTCCATTCTGTTTTTCCAAAAAATTGTAACATACACTATTGGTTCTTGAAAGATTTGAGAATTGCGAACTCATACCATATCAGGAGAGATGATTTTATGTGTGTGTAAGGTGTTTGAGATCTTATTTTGCTATGAGTTAACTTACATAAGTTTAGTCGTGCACTTCGTTTAAAGCTTTGGTAGAGTCACAAATCACTATATTCCCACAAACATCTCAAAAAGTAAGTCATCATTCCTAGTTGATGAACTTGTGAATGTTTACGTTGTTACCATTGACATCTGAAATTACTTGGCCTGCCATGTCTTAGCATCTAGATCTCAGGATCTGCTGTTGGGCTCTCTTTTTTAATAATAATTATTGTTGCTGTTGTTATTTTTATTTTCAATTGTAAATATTTTGTAATCTTAGTGAGGTTAAATTCTGATTCTGATGTTAATTATTCAGATCAAGCTACCAGGAGCTGTGAATGAGCAAAATGCGGATACTGCAGAGGTATTTAGAGTGTACACATTTCTTTTACTTTCATATTTATATTTTTCTTGCTTTCTTGGTTACTCTAGATGCACAGAGTTGTCCATTTTATAAGGTTGTGCTAGTGTTTTGATGCACATCTATGTAAGCCTGTATTTGTTATGAGCTAAAGAAGGTGAATTGACAAACTTAAGAATGCTTCCGAATAATTTTGTATCAATCTATTTTATTGATATCTAGTGAAGTTTATGTTCTCTTGTATCTTCCCTTTTTTTATAGAATGTCTTGTCCAACTTTTCCCACATCCTTTCCCTTCACATAAACAAACTAGTTTTTGATTCATTGTGGAATATAAAGAAAGACGCAGTAGGTATTACTGTGTGTATCCTGCCTATCCATTGTTGTCTACCCGCAATAACCATACGGGACAACGTATTGCCTTTCATATATTCTGTATATATTCTTCATCTTGGTTTATTATTTTCTCCAGCAGTGGATTCCCCTCAGATACCATGGTGAGACGAGTCAATTGTCACGTGGATACATTCAAAAGATGGTTGCACAAGAAGCCTCTCAAATACAATTTTTGATGACTCAGTATGTCTCTGTGCTGATTCTAGTTTTTATGCTGTATAAGATTATATGCATATTGCTTACCATTTGTTTTGGATTATGTTGGTTACAGGTCAGATTATATCGACTCCTTGTGTCCTGCCACAATTGATAAACCAAGACACAAACTTCCATCTAGAAGGTGAGATTTTAGTTCCTTACAGTGCTATTATCTTGTGTTGTTGCTCGTTACTTAAGTGCATCGACACATTATAGCTAATGAACATTCTCTTAATATATCCACTTTAAGAGTAGTGGTTCTTAGCATTCAAGAGATTGTAGTGTGAATACCATTACTTTGTTGTAGTTTTATACGATATTCCCTCTCATTTTCTTCATTTTGATCTCAACAACATTAGACAAGGATGCAAAAATGTTTCTTCATCTTGATTTAAACAGGGCTGAGCTCTTTTTAATAGAACACTTCGTAACATAAACCTTTATTATGATAATCAACAATAAGAACCCATATATCATTAATTGTACGAGAGACTACAAGTTCAAGCAAGGAAAATATCTAAATAGGGATGTAGTCTTTCTAGCAACATTATTGAATTAGGTGTAACTAGTTTTCGTCCAGGTATGGTTGTCGCCTGTTGTGTGCTTTGTTTCGGTTCTACGTAATGTAAAATATTGATATTCAATGGTATTTTACATATTTTAACTTAAATCAATATTTTAGTATACATAAATGCTTCAACATGATATATATCTAAGTTCTTACATGACTAAACCAAATAAATAAATGACTCAAAGTTAACCCTTGGCTTAATTTTGCCTATAGCTTCGCATATCGGATTCTTTACTCTCTTTGTGGTAGTACATGCATTAACTTTATGCTACCTTTTGATCACTTCTATGAGTAATAAGTTTAGATACATCATTACATCCTTCTTGAGCTTGAGATTATAATTTGATGCGCCAATTAATTTTTTAATGATTTGGTACTGAATATGTATATCGAATGTGGTAGCTTTGGGAAAAAAAATTTCTTGGCAAGACGTCAATAATTGTATAAATTTTGTACATGTATATTTATCAGATCGCTATACAAGACTTCTGTATGTGCTTATTCTTAAGCTAAGAGTTAAATACGTATCTAAATTCTCTTATGTCAAGCTTAGTGGGATAATTGTGTTCGTTACGTTTCTGGTCTGGGTAAAAAGTCGTTATGATTTTAATCTATGTATTTGCCAATGCTACTGTTCACCTACTTCATAGTTTAGATTGCCAACAGAAATGAGTTTAATCTTCTTCTTTTTACAATTTACCCTTATAATATGAAAGGGAATCTTGTAAACTAATGTGAACTGAATTATTTTGGTTGATGATGTTTCAGTGCTTTGCTCAAACTTCCACTTGAAGAGCGTTTTAAGACTCGGCTTCTTGAGGTTAGTTTCACGTACTCTTGTTTTTATGTATGCGTTCTGCAAATACATATCATATCTGCTAATGGAGCTCGTAGTGAGGCTTATATGTGTGTTGAGATGAGGAAGCATAAGATGATACTTGGAATATCTAAAACTCTCAGGTTTCTCATTTAACAGAATTTATCGTCTGATTTTGCTACAAAGGATGATTATTTCATTGTCCTACACTCCAACTCCTAAGTATGTAAGTTTGTTTAGGTGTAGAACAGCGGAATAATTTAGTGTACAATCACGTTGTAAGTCGGGAAGAATTGCAAACGCAAGTCACCAAGTTAACTTCACGATTCTGAGGAAAATAAAAACGCAGAATTTATTAATTGAAAGTAAAAATAATTAAAGAGGCTGAGATCTATATATATATATATATATATATATATATATATATATATAGACTCGACTATTTTAATACTAAACAAACTTAAATACTTATCATCATAATAATGTAAAACTCCTAATTAATTTAGCTTTCAAATTAAAAAATAATAATAATTGTCTAATTAAAAAGAGTCCAGCAAATCAGTTTAATAAACTCCCGCAAATCAAGCAAAAGGAAATAGTTCATACCGTCATGGATGACTTCTAGACCACACATCTGACATCATATTTATAACCAACACTTATTAGAAGTAATTTTTTATTCCAAAAGGAAATAGTTCATACTGTCATATACCCAAGTAAAGCAACATAATGGCATAGGTACGACAGCAATCAAGCAAGATTTTTGGTGTATGAACTAATACTTTTGGTGTAAAGATCACCTCCCATCTTTCTAAACGTATATTTATTATTTGTATTTGATATAATATTCTAGTATCCATTTTTGATTGTTAGTAAGTCCATAATAATAATATACATAATCATGGCTGGAAAAGTCGGGATTAGTCGGCGTTTAGTCGGGGATTAGTCGGCTAATTCTGGCTACCGACTAATCCAAGGCCAAGTCGGTCGGAAAGTCGGTCAACTACCGGTCAACGACGGGTCAACGCGAAAAAGACGCTCAAAGTCGGGTCTAGGTCGGTTTTTGGGTCAAAGGCGGGTCAAAGACGGGGTTTTGGGCCGATCAACGGTGGTCAACGACGGTCCAACGGTTTTTTTTTAGATCTGATGTTTCCGGCGTCCAAGATCCGGTCGATGATCGTTTAAGAAGATAAAAGAGAAAGGAGAAAGAAGAGAAAGAGAAGAGATGAATAGCTTTTTGATCATTATAACATCTCTTGTGGTGGTGGTCGGAGATGTCCAACCGGTGGTTGACGGAGGTGGTAGGCTGCTGCTTCTTTTTTTATCAGATGGAAGGGAATGCTGCTTCTGTATCTTCAATTAAATGAAGCACCTGAGTTGTTAATTATACATCTATATAATATATAAATATATATTAGAAATGTTTACCTTTAGTCCCTAAACTTCTATCTTCTTTCATTTAAGTACTAACTACATCTATAAATATTAGACATGTTTACTTTTAGTCCATAAACTTCTATCTTCTTCCATTTATGTACTAACTTCAAGTAACATCTATATTTATTCATATATAAATTTGAAATTTATTTAAATACTAAAAAAGTCAATAAAAGTCAAAATCTGACTAGTCTCCGACTAGTCCGTAAGATGTCCCGACCGACTGATCCCCGACTTACGACTTTTTCAACCTTGTACATAATAAATAAATTGCTGAAAAAATATGGATATTGCAAATGAAACAAGACTTTACTAGATAGCGATGATGTCATCTTTTAAGAAGCAAGAACTAAATAGTTCAAATATTAAAGCAGATTGGTAATGTGAAAATTTTAAAACTTGATGACAGTCAAGTACAAATGATTATTTTAATTTTATTTTATAGAATATCCAAGGCTAAAAGGAATAATGGATTTTGAGTTCTAAATTGTTTGCGGAATTTGTAATTTAGATGGTGATCTGATTTCCCAAAGTCACTGGAAGCCTAATGATATGTACAAATTTTATAGTTTTGGCGGTGTTTAATTCGTTTTCTTGAAATTCATTTATGCGTAGAGTTGTCATTCTGTCAATCATATACATGTGTTATGTCTTATTTGTGATCATACATAGCTGGTTTATGGAATAGTAAATGTTTCCTGTTTCATAAAATTAATAACTTTCCAACAGGGGTCTATGGTGCATCGGTTTAACGCTTTTAAACACATAGCTCCAGATGACAATGATGAAGCTATTTTCAGAGTGCTTCAGGCTCATGCTCAACTAGTTCAAGGGTTGTGGGTTGCAAAAAGTAAACTAAAGTATGGGAAAGATATTGGAAAGGAAGTTCTACTCAGAAACTATGCTATGCTTCAATTTAGCAAAAGTCCTATTTTTCGTGATGCGCAGTTACCAAAATCAACCTTGGTTAGTGAAATCATGAAAGGCATATTGGATGATTTTGCTGCAAGAAGAGATTCCTGCAGGGATTGGAAATTTAAAGAGTCTCCAGATGATTCATTTATAAAAGAGTACCCAGATATTGTTAAGGAACAAAAGAAAATTTGGGATCTTGTGGAGCCACAGATAATTGAGGCTTTATTTCCAAAGACCACGAAACATAGTATTGGTGATAGGCGCCCTGCGCCAAATACTACGGTTGATGCTACACCAAAAGTTACCAATCTGCCACCTTCTAGGAATGCGATGCTAGATGAAACTCGAGAAGCATTACCAAAGGCCCTTCAGAAAGTTTTTCAAGCTTACAAGGTTTGCAGGTGAGCTCAGGATTCTATGTTTGATTGATGATTTAGTTTTTTCTATAAGCTGTAAGAAGCAATGTTTGTCTTTTTATACGATACTTAGAAAGTCAATGGCCAACTTTGTTCATAACTACTACCACTTATTGTAGTGAAGTAGATTTGTATATTAGCTTAACTGGGTGAATATATCTGGTGTACATTGATTTGATGGTACTGTCGCTCAATTTTAATGTTAAAAATCTTTTGTGATTTCCTACAATGCTAAAACACCGAACAAGAATTCTATTATGTTTAGGTGGAAATTTCATCCCATGTACGTATGAATTGGTCGGTTGGGTTACATTTATTTCTTTAACAATTTGTTAAAATAAAAAATTCTAGCCAAAAGGAAACGCGTAAAAAATGTGTATTCTAAACCACACAATCTTCTAACGTTTTTAATAGATTAATTAATCTTCAAAATAGACGAAACAATTATTGCAGGTCAAGCGAACCCTTGACCAGCTAGACTCTACTATTTTGTGTTAATTCTCTGGATGTTAAGACACATGATTTATATCATGGTATACAGCTAAACTAATTGTAAACGGTTCATCTATGTTATAATAGAGGTCACATCTTTAATAATTTCCACCTTTAATTACATTTATCTTTTATGTTGACAGCTTTATCCAAATACGCCAGAGATTACGTGACATGGCTGTCTCTGAAAACACACAGCGAAAGGGCACTCGAGAGGCGAGGGCAGCAGCTGCAGCCGCAGATGCTCCTCAAGAGGAGCTTCGAAAAACCTTAAATCAAGTTGCTGTTGACATACATGGGTCATTTGTATCAAGATCATCACCAGATCACCCTCAGTATGATGAATTGAGGTTATTCACTGACCATATACCTTCTACTTAAAAGGGCCATTTAGTTTGTTATGCTTGTTTATGATATTTTTTGGTTTGTTTCTTTTTTAATAGGAATGTTGTCATCAACCTATTTCTAGCTGAAGGACCAGAAGGGAAACTCAAAAAGGCCTCAATCTATGCAGCTGCGAAAATGCAGCTGAAAAGGGAAATTATGAATGTCGAGTATCAGAAGGTCAGATTGTTCTCTTTGTTCTTTTTCACTTGTTGAGTATCAATGCCATATTGATTGTTGGTCTGAATTTGCAGGTATTAAACGAGTTGTGCATTTCAAAAAATTCTGCATGGGTTTTAAAGAGTGGGGATGGTCCAACATAAAGAACTATTCCTCTCTTATGGTAAGCTTTGGATTGACATAGAGTTGCTAACATTCAGTTGAAGTTACTGATTTAGAGTTTAGATGCACATGTATCACCTTCTGTGTGTCATTACTGTGTAAGTGGCAAAATGGGCGGGTCAGGCAACAAGTCAAAGTAGGTAAACCATGTTTATGGCCAAACTGGCCGGGTCAGGTTAAGTTCACCTCTTGCATTTTTTTTTTCTTTCCAAATTTAGAGTCTTATAACTAATTATTAATCATTCATATATCAACTACGATCATAAAAACTATAATCACAATTATGATCTGATTTTTCTAATAAAACAACTCAGGAGGTTATATTCTAATGAAAATGTAACAGGTTAAAGTTGTCACTTCTAGTGAAGGTAGTGGGAATACATTTTAGCATGTTCTACCTACTAAAGATATTGCTTGGTCTCAATGTAAACTGGCATAACTTTTTGTCTGGTTTAGGGTCCGTGTCTAGGTTTCCCTGTAATCATTCTACTCATCCACCTTGTTTCTTGCATGATGTTAAATTGTTAATGACATTAATTAAAGCATATACAAGAAACGCCACAAATAAATCTATTAGGATTTAAACTGATGTCATTTACTAAACACTAATCTTTTGTGGAAAATGATTCTTTCAGGTCTGCGGCTACAATTACCGTCTGGTCTGTTACAAATTCATTAGAGCTTTTCTAATATTCACGGAAAAGAAGTACATATGGTTACTTTACTACTAGATGGTAATCAAAGTCATAGCTAGTAGCAATCAGTTTTGTGTTGGTAAATACACTATATTGGTAGACGATGAACTGTGAACGGAACTCGTGATCCCTAAGATGCATTGTCGTAGTCATTAGTAATTGGTATAGAGAACACTGTTAGCTTTCCATTCTAGTTGAAAATGTATTTTGAACAATAGCTACAAATGGAACGAAATCCAGTTTTTGAAACTTATTGAATGTCCGTATTCATACATGAAAACTTTAAGGACTTCAAGAAACTGTCATTGTTTCAAGGCAAACAGTAGCAAAATATGGAACGAAAGCGAACAAAAGGATTTATAGATTAACCACACAAAAAGAAATCAAATGCAAAGCAGGTTGAAAGTAAAGCATTTGTTTCAGAACATGTCACGGTATATGAAACTGCTGTCATGAGATTGAATCAAGCCTTGCTGTAATGAGATTGAATCAAGCCTTTTTTCAATAGCAGTCGCGAAAAAATGGAGTAACTGCTATAACTTGAATATTCAAGTAGAAAAGATTGTTTAATGTATGCCAAACATTATATTGTACCAGATATGAGATTACATTTGCATTGAACAAACTTTCAAGATATACGAGAATCTAAGTCATGATCATTGAACATGACTGGCGGAATTCTTGATTAACATAAAAAGAATCAAAAGGCTAGGTTTGTATTAGGAAATAGGAGCGCTTCCCTTTGTGATCGAAGGGTACTTGTATGCTAGCTTGACATCCACCAATGGTGATAGTAAAAACATAGGGAAAATGATTGATAGGTCTATTTAGGGAAACCTAAATTAGGCCTAAAAATATCGGAATGACATGTGTTATGTTTAAGCTATAAGATTAGAAGAGAACAACTGTATTAACCGATGAAAAGGTTAGGCCATCAATATGTGAAGATTCCAATTGTAAGATTCATTGCATTTGTTTGATTGGATTTGAACAAAACCACATGAATGAAAGCAGCAAGTTGGAAGTGGAAGTGAGGCTATAAAAGGAGGTCTTCACTTCCGTTTTTTGGTACACAAAAAACAAATAACTCTCTCTAGTAGTTGTTTTGTAATCTTCTCTATATTTGTATTATTATTTCTATTGTACAGTAAATGATAAAGTTGGTGGTGTGTTGGAGGAAGTAGGCAAAAATTGGCGGAACCTCAAAAATATCTGGTATTCTCGTGTGTTGTTTATTTTCAATAGCTTTATTTGGGTATCGTTATTGTGATCTATTGCGCTAGCGAATTATCGGAATAATTCTTTTCCACTTATAATTTATTAGTTCAATCTTACACGGTCTTTACCCATTCGGTGGAGTAATTAAGTCGATTATTTCCACAACAATTGGTATCATAGCCGAGGTTACTCTTAGTATACTTTGTGGTTGCAATTGATTTGATCTTCAAAAAGATATCCGTTGGGCTATTTAGAAAGCTATTGAAAATTATTTGTATCTAAAATGACTGAGGGAGAAGCTTTCAAACCTTCCACATCGGGTGAACTAATTTCACCAAGTTGGACGAGACCACTCTTGTCAAATACAAGACTGGCATTGGAGGTTTTCAATGGTACTGGTCATTTTCGCATGTGGCAAAGTGAGGTTTTGGACGCGCTTTTTCAGCAAGCTCTAGATATTGCCATTGAAGAACATAAACCAAAAGATGTTGAAGAGAAGAACTTTCGGATAATCAATTAGATAGCTTGTGGTACTATTCAATCATGTCTCTCTAGAGAATAGCGATATGCTTTCTCGGATTTTTTGGTTGACCTTCTATAACTTATAATTTGTGATTGAAGAAATGATTGTCATACTAACAATAAGAGATAAGAGATTTTCGATGAGGTGTCATATAATTTTAGAAAGTTTATGAGAGATTGACACGTAAGTAAAAAAACTTAGGTGGCGAATGGAAAAGCATGCCACATATTTTTTGTGACTTAATTATATTATATAATAATTACTATAAATAAGTTGTTAAAAAAATTTGAATTCAATTTTATATTTATAATATTAGTATGATATCCAAAAAGAGTAAGTTGTGTAAAAATCTGTCTCTAGAACACATATTTGACCTTTGTTCTCATAAAATTGTTTTGGGGTATCAAATCTTGTCTAAAATACATGAAACCACTTGGGTTTGAAAGCTAACATCTTAAAGTAACTTTTGGTTCAAGAATCACTAGTTTTGGTCGTGTAAAACTCAAGTTATTAAATGGTGATTTTCATCTCCAAAAACTGTCCAGTTTCTGTTTTAGGTTATAACTTATGTATAGTGTTTTAAAACTTTATAAATTATGATTTTAGCGTATTTTGTGTGAAGATCTTTAGTTTTGTGAACATCTAGCATAACTAAAATATGAAGTTCATGGGAAACAAGAAATGATCCTAACTTAGTTCTTGGATTTAGAAAGATGATGAAAGAAAAGAGGGTTGCTTCCACTCTTGGTTTCCTAGCTTTTGTTCTTGAAGATGAAGATGATGGAGATGATACTTGGAGATGATGATGATGATGTTCTTGAAGATGTTGAGATGAAGATGATGATATCAAGATGATGATGATCTTGGAGATTATGGAGATGATTGATGATATTGGAGATGATGGTTGAGAGAGAGAAGTGTGGAGTGTAAGATTTTGGTTGACTGTTGAATGAGATGAGGAGGGTTGAAGAAACTAGCCAAAAGAAGTCAAGGGTGGGCATGGCTTGTGCAAGTCTTTGTCCCCTCGTTAAGCCTTAAACGTTAGATATTTTGGTCGTTAGCGATAAACCTTGATTAATTAAGGATAATTAGGTGATTTGAGGACAAATTAGGGTAGTTTAGTAGGTTACAAATTTAAAATAATTAAATTTCATAGTATTAGTTAATTAATGATAGTTCGTTTTGTTTAACTCGCATTATCGAATTGTTGTCGCGTTTTACTGAATTCGCGTTCGTTTGGTTTTAATTTCTTCGTATCGTTATGCTATATCCTAGCATAATAAAAATAAATAACTAACTACTAAAATAGTTTCGAGTTATTTATAAAAGTTTTATCACCAACGTTCGTAGTTGTTGGAATCGTCCGATTATTCTGCGTAATTCTAATTAATTACGTATGTGAAATGCACCTAGTATTTAGCCTAAATACGTACTAAATACAAGCAATGACGTTTTAATTAAAGGTAAACGTTAACCTTAATTTGTCGGTTGTCACATTCTCCCCCGTTAAGGGAATTTCGTCCCGAAATTTAGCTCGCGGTCTCGGTTGGTATGTGGTCTAGGAAAAGGTGAGGGTATTTCTGACGTATCTGGTCTTCTCGTTCCCATGTGAATTCAGGACCTCGACTTGAATTCCACTAGACCTTAATGATGGGGATGCAACTCTGTTTCAACCTCTTAATTTCTCGGTCCATGATTTCTACAGGTTCCTGAACGAAATGAAGCTTGTCATCAATTTGAATTTCGTCGGGTGGGATAATAAGCGTTTCATCGGACAAACACTTCTTTAGATTCGAGATGTGGAAAGTGTTATGTACGATACTGAGTTCTTGAGGTAAACGTAGTCGGCAAGCCACTGGATGATCGACACTTTCTTCTCCTTCTGAGTTAGTGTAGTCAAGGGTTGTGCTATCTTGGAAAAGTTTTCGATGAATCGCCGATAGTAACCGGCGAGGCCTAAGAATTGGCGTACTTTTGTTGGTGTTCTAGGTGCTTCCTAGCACTTGATAGCTTCGATCTTAGCTGGATCCACATGTATTCCCCGACTATCAATGACATGTCCAGGATACTGTACTATTCGAATTCAGAACTCATACTTAGAGAATTTTGCGTACAACTCCTCTTTCTTGAGTAATTCCAAGATAGTTTTCAGATGATGTTCGTGCTCTTCCTCATTTCGAGAGTAAATCAAAATGTCATCAATGAAAACGATAACAATTTTTCCCAATATGGCTTGCACACACGATTCATGAGGTCTATGAATACCGCTGGTGCTTAGTCAAACCAACAGGTATTACTTGAAACTTGTAATGTCCGTAAAGAGTCCTGAATGTTGTTTTTGAAATGTCCTCGTCTCGAACTCTTAGTTGATGATAACCCGATCGTAGGTCGATCTTTGAGTAAAAACTCGACCCTTAAAGTTGGTTAAATAGGTCATCAATCCTTGGAAGTAGATATCGATTCTTCGCGGTTAACTTGTTTAATTCTCGGTAATTGATACACATCCTGAAAGATCCATCCTTCTTCTTCAGAAACGGGACCGGAGCTCCCCAAGGTGAGGAACTTGGTCGAATAAATCCCTTGTCTAGGAGTTCTTGCAACTGGCAGACAACTCCTGTATCTTCGAAGGGGCTTATCTATACGGGGCTCATGCCACTGGTGCTACACCAGGCACCAAATCGATTTGAAATTCGACTTGTCTGGGCGGTGGGAGTCCAGGCAAGTCTTCAGGAAAAACTTCAGGGAAATCCCGCACAATTGGCACATCTTCAAGTCGCTTCTCCTCTGACTTCTTCTCTGATACGTGTGCCAGGATTGCTTGGTACCCTTTCCTTAGGTACTTTCGAGTCTTCATACTCGATATGATGTTCAACCTTGTTCCAACTTTCTCCCCTTGTAAGATCCACCGGAAATTAGAGGAATACGCACGATTTTTTCGTAACAAACTATTTCGGCGTGATTCTTAGATAACCAATTCATACCAACGATGATATCAAAGCTTCCGGGTTAGCAAGCACTAACTGGTCAAACAGATGCATTAGCATTTGAGGTTTACGAGTGTGGATTAGGCACTCGTGGGGAGTCACCCTCGATCAGGCACTTGATTGTGATCCTGACACCTCAGTTAAGGCTCAGACTATGTGTTCATGGCTGTATACATTATTATTTGCTTGGTTGCAAATCAGTACATTAAATCTTGCGGTTCATACGATATTTGATATTCAAACCTGTGAGCTCACCAGCGTTAGCTGACCGTTTTTAGCATGTATCACAGGTACTCAGAAGTAGGTTGGACTGCCCACACAAGATACTGTAGCTCAAGTCAGCATGCATACATTTGAGATTTCCTTGCATTAATATATTTTGTAACAGTATTTATGTATCGAAATCTCTCATTTTCAGAACACGAGCTATGTACTAGCTTTATCCTTGTAAACATTTAACTATCAATGTAATTTTTGTAAACGACGCATATAGAGTCGTTCCTATATATCTTATGTGCTTTGTTTACCTTGATTAGTCGCACCCAATGTATGCTTCCGCTATTCATGAATTTGGGGGTGCGACAGATTGGTATCAGAGCCTAAGGTTATAGTGAACTAGGTTGTACTTAGTGGGCCTAGACTATGACCGTTAGGCAGTATTTTCTATTTAGTATGATTAGTTCAGGGATTACAGCATACGAGTTTAATTTAACATAGCCTGATCAACTATGTACAATTAAATAAAGATGATGTAAGATGTCGCACCCCCAAATTACCTGTTTGCGGAAGCGGTTCGGGTCGGGGCGCGACTAATCAAGTAATCAAAAGCACAAAGATATACAGCAAACGGCCTCTAAATGAGACGTTTGTAAAATAGTTACATTCCATAAATAAATCGTTTGAAAACATATTGTTTTCGTTACAAAAGTATCGTAGCCTAGAGTCCGCGTATGTGGCGGGAGATTCTATTACATAACCGTAATATACAAAAGATAATGCTAAAGAATCTCCGTTAAATGCAGTTTGGAAATCATGCGACTCTAGCTAGTAATCCTGGAGTAATCCTACTCCATACGTGTGCCTGAGAATACATGCTAAAAAGGGTCAACCAAAAGGTTGGTGAATCTCACAGGTTTGTAAGTAAATAAGCAGTTTGAACACAAGATTTATCAGTGATGCCCGCAGGCGAAATCAGGTATTTGCAACCAAGCAAATAGTAAGTAAATTTGTATATACCGTTGCCATGAGGCTCATAGTCGAAGCTTAACCCGTAAATCAGTGGTACAACCAAGTACCGTAAGGTGCCCTCGCGACGTGCCTAATCCAAGCACTCGTACGGAACAAATAAAAGTTGACCGTTTATACAGAACGGTTCGTGGTAGCGCTACTACCCCGGGCGGGGAGGGTCAGTCCCTAATGGATCCATTAACTAGTATTCGTGCTATATCCGATATCTAACAACTATGATGGAGGGACTTTAGTGGATTAGTCGGTAACTCATGCAAGCCCGTATATGAAAAGTAAGTAATTTCAGCACGTGTGTTCAAGAAAAGCAGTTAAGCAATGTATCTCACCCCGTAAGTAAAACAGTAAAAAGTGGGGCTGTAAGACTCACCCGAGTCAAGTAAGCAAGCTACGTTTAAATCAATAAACGAGAATCCAAAAGTAACGTCAATCTGTAGGTTCTCCGAACCCGCAACCTTCTAATGCCCTAAGCACATAAGGTTGTATGTATAAGTGAATGTCTCAAAAGCCATTCATGCTAGTTGTTAACTTCAACTAGTTATGTCCAAGTATTTAATCGTTGTTTAATTAAAAACGTTTGTGGCCCGTTGGTGAATGTTTGAGTATGTAATAATGATTCCCGAAGACATTATTATTAGGTTTCATATTGTTTTATCGTATACTTTCATAAGTATATGTTCTGCATATATTAGTAGTATCGTGTAAGGTTTAGTAATCGTTGCGCGGAATCGAGACTTAGAATGAAAAGTGTATTTTGAACTTCCTGTTTTAGGCGACACTTAAGGTTGTGTCGCATAAGGGTGCGTCACTCGATGTGACACTCAATTGGGGTTAGCGTCACTAGGTCAGTGTCGCTGGGCAGTATTTTTAAGTTAACTGGCGTCACTCAGGTAAGTGTCGCTATAGGCGACACTCGGATATTTGGTGTCACTCGGGTAAGTGACGCTGTTGTGGTGATTTCAATACGTTGGCGTTACTTGAGTTAGTGTCGCCCGCTATGGGCGACACTCAGGTATGTAGCGTCACTCGGGTAAGTGACGCTTAGTAATTTAAAATTGAACATAGGGTGGCACTTGTCAAGTGTCGCTAGTCGCTGGCGTCACTTGGGTGCAAGTGACGCTCAGTCGGGATGTTTAGAGTTTTCAAAATGTGACTTTGGTCAAAAATGCTCGGTTTGACCCGAAACTTTTACATGACCTTTGTTATGTTATAATACTTATAGAAAACGAGTTTCGTGACCTTTGGTGACCCACAAGTGTCGTTTTAAAATCAAATACGAAAATAGTCCTTAACGTTTATTTTTCCGAAATTACACGGTTTTGTCCATGCGATTTGACAACCGAAATGGTGACAATCGATTCTAAGAAAATTCACACATATTCTCCTATGTCTTGGGTTTCTGGAACATATTTTTATGAAGTCTAACACCAAACAAAATTCGAGAAATAAATTTGTAAAGCACAATGGGTCTAGCTGCTATATTTTCAGTACATATGTTCAAAGATTTGGTCATATCTCGAGTTTTATAAAACTTCACACAAAGTGCAAGTAGGATCTGGAAAGCTTACACAAAAAAAAAGATTTTCCAAGTGGTCTGAGATCTTAATTCGACGCACACACCAAGATATGCTCCTTAACATTTGACCACAGATCCTGATCAGAAAGTACAGATCTGATATGTACTTTTGTTTATTTAAGTTAAACTAGTAAATGATCTCCAAATTTTGATTGGCTTATAGATTATGAAACTAGACTTCTTGAAATTAAGTTTTGGGTTAAGAAACGTGAGATTTGGTTGAGAAATGAGTCGTTTATCAGGGATCTAAACCGATCTATTTTATTGTCCAGTGGGTAAAGCTATTACCCAACGGTTTTTCGTATTGTTCTTTGGTTTTTAACATGGATCTTGGACATATAACTAGCAAAACGAAGTTCTAGCATGTATATAAATATGTTAAAAGTAAATCTAAAGAAAAAGAAGGGGTTCATACCAAACAAAAAGTCGATCTAAAGCTGAAAGAAGAATAGAAGTCTGCTGTTGTTTCGGTTTGCGAGTTCCTTGCTTCTTCCTTGCCAAAAACATAGATTATGATGCTAGATGAGTAGAAGGAGTGTTTGGTGGTTCTTGGATGAGGTTGAAGGTCGTGATTTAAGTGGTGGAGAGGCTGGAATTTCAGAGAAAAGAGGAGGAAGTGGTTAAAGTTTTGATGTGGTGAAATGAGGGTTAGTGAGAGATAAGGATCTTTAAGTAGTTAGGTTAATGTGGTGGTTTTGGGCTTGGCCTTTGGGCCGTGGGCCCTCCTGGCCTGATTTGGGTCGAAGTGGGCTCATCCCATCCCATGGGTTGGGCTCGGGTATTAATTCCTCGAATCGGGTTACGTTCGTTAGTCGTTTAAACGTTAATTCGTACGGTTTTAAGGTTAACTTTTTATCGTTGGATTTTTCGTACACATTTTTGATATGTATGTGATATTTTGAATGACTAAGTATTTCTAAAATACTTGTTTCAAGTTACCAAATATATTTTGGATTTCGTTCAGATGTCGTGCTCGATTTGCGCGTTTCCTCGGGTACGTTACGTTTTAAACAAAACGAAGTAGTTTTTCACGTATATTATTATAAAATAATAATACCAAGTAAATGACAACTATTTTATCATTAAAATAGATTTACGTTGAGTACAAAAGGGTTCACCAACGTCCGGGTGTTTCGGATTCCATCCGAGTAAATCGCGTAATGTCAATTGATTACGTAAAGGTGTATATTCAATATACGTTATATTACAAGTAACTTAGTCCTATTTCAAACTAATTACAAGTAATTACAAGTAATTACAAGCAAGCTACAAGTAATTTAATACCCCAAAGTACGGGTTGTCACATTCTCCCCTTGTTAAAGAAATTTTGTCCCGAAATTAACTTGTGGTTGGGGTCTGAGTGGGGTCCGAGAAGAGGTGTTGGTATTTCTCGCGTATCTGATCTTCTCGTTCCCTGGTAAATTCAGGGCCGCGCCTAGAATTCCAACGGATTTTAATAATGGGAATGCGACTCTGTTTCAAACGTTTGACCTCTCGGTCCACGATTTCAACGGGTTCCTCAACGAAATGGAGTTTGTCATCAATATGGATTTCGTCGAGTGGTATAATCAGTGTCTCATCAGACAGACATTTCTTAAGGTCAGAAATGTGGAATGTGCTTTGCACGCTACTAAGTTCAGCAGGAAGTGGTAGGCAATATGCCACTGGACCAATCCTTTCAAGCATTTTGAATGGTCCGATGTATCTGGGATTTAATTTCCCGCGTTTACCGAAACGAATGAGTGCCTCAAAAGGTGCAGCCTTAATGCTGGTATGATAACCGTTGTTGTACGAAAACTCGCACAACGGTAAGTGATTTTCCCACAAGGTACCGAAGTCAACTACGCAGGCTCGTAGCATATCTTCCAGTGTTTGAATCGTCCGTTCGCTTTGGCCATTGGTTTGGGGGTGATAAGCAGTACTCATATCCAAACGAGTACCAAGAGATTTCTGCAAAGACTGCCAAAAGCATGAAGTGAAACGACTATCTCTGTCAGAGATAATCGAGATGGGAACACCGTGTCTAGATACAACCTCTTTCAGGTAGATTCGGGTCAGACGTTCCATCTTGTCGGTTTCCTTAATCGCAAGGAAGTGAGCAGATTTGGTGAGACGATCTACGATCACCCAAATGGTATCGCAACCGTTCGGTGTTTTCGGTAATTTAGTAATGAAATCCATGGAAATCTGTTCCCATTTCCATTGAGGTATTTCGGGTTGTTGTAACAAACCCGATGGTTTCTGGTACTCGGCTTTGACTTTCGAGCAGGTAAGACACTTGCTAACATAAGTAGCAATGTCGGCTTTCATGTTGGGCCACCAGTACAACTCTTTGATGCCGTGATACATCTTGTCGGCTCCAGGATGTATGGAGTATCGAGATTTGTGAGCTTCGTCCATCACTAAATCCCGCAGGTTTCCAAAACTTGGTAACTAGATTCTGTTCGAGAAGTATTTGGCCCCGTTAGGTTTGGTTTCGAATTGTTTATCCATTCCTCGCAAGGCCTCGTTTTTCATGTTTTCATCTCTGAGTGCTTCGAGTTGAGCGGTAAGAATTTGAGTGGTGAGGTGGTTATGAATGGTCATACCGAGTGCTCGAACTCGAAGTGGTTTCACTCGTTCTTTTCGGCTGAGGGCATCGGCAACAACATTTGCCTTGCCCGGATGATAGTGAATCTCGCAATCGTAATCAGTAAGTAACTCAACCAGTCGGCGTTGCCTCATGTTCAGATATTTCTGATCGAAGATGTGTTGGAGACTTTTGTGGTCGGTAAAGATAGTACACTTGGTACCGTATAAGTAATGTCTCCAGATTTTGAGAGCGAATACAACGGCTCCTAACTCTAAGTCATGAGTCGTGTAATTCTTTTCGTGGATTTTCAGTTGGCGAGAGGCGTACGCAATAACTTTGTCTCGTTGCATCAACACGCAACCGAGACCTTGGTGTTAAGCATCACAGTATACCACGAAGTCATCGTTGCCTTCGGGTAAGGACAAGATTGGTGCACTGCAGAGTTTTTGTTTCAGGAGTTGGAAAGCTGACTCTTGCTTGCCAGTCTAATCGAATTGTTTTTCTTTCTGAGTCAAGATAGTCAAAGGTTGAGCTATCCTTGAGAAGTTTTCGATGAATCGGCGATAGCATCCAGCGAGACCTAGGAATTGGCGAACTTCAGTTGGCGTGGTAGGTGCTTGCCAGCACTTGATTGCCTCGATTTTTGCTGGATCTACGTGAATACCTTGGCTATCGATAACGTGACCTAGGAATTGTACGGTACGAATCCAGAATTCGCATTTAGAAAATTTGGCATATAGTTTTTCCTTTTTGAGCAATTCGAGAATGGTTTTCAAATGTTGTTTGTGTTCTGCCTCGTTACGGGAGTAAATCAGAATATCGTCTATGAACACGATGACAAGCTTGTCAAGATAAGGTTTGCACACCCGATTCATAAGATCCATGAATACAGCCGGTGCGTTAGTCAGGCCGAAAGGCATAACCTGGAATTCGTAATGTCCGTAACGAGTTCGGAATGCGGTTTTCGGGATATCGTCGTCTCGAACTCTCAACTGATGATAACCTAAGCGCAGGTCGATTTTGGAATAAAAGCTTGACCCTTGAAGTTGGTCAAATAAGTCATCGATTCGGGGGAGTGGATATCGATTCTTTACGGTTAGTTTGTTCAATTCACAGTAATCGATACACATTCTGAAAGATCCATCTTTCTTTTTCACGAAAAGGACCGGAGCTCCCCAAGGTGAGGAACTTGGTCATATGAATCCCTTGTCCAGGAGTTCCTGTAATTGGGTAGACAACTCCTGCAACTCGGAAGGGGCTAATCGATAAGGGGCTCGTGCCACGGGTGCAGCGCCGGGCACAAGATCGATTTGGAATTCGACTTTTCTGGGTGGTGGAAGGCCAGGCAAATCTTCAGGGAAGTCTCGAACAATAGGCACATCCTCATGTCGCTTCTCCTCCGACTTCTTCTCTGTTACGTGTGCGAGGATTGCTTGATAGCCATTTCTCAGGTTTTTTCAGGTTTTCATGCAAGATATGATATTAATTCTCGTCCCACCGGTCTCCCCTTGTATGATCAAAGTTCCACCGGTGACGAGTGGAATACGAATGAGTTTTTCGTAGCAAACGATCTCGGCGCGGTGTTTGGACAACCAGTTCATGCCAACGATAATATCGAAACTTCCGATTTTGACGGGAATCAAATCAATAGGGAAAAGTTCGTTTGCTAGGTTTAAAGTGCAATTTTGTATCAGGCTATCAGCCTCAATCAATTTTCTGTTTGCTAATTCGACAATATACTTAGCATCTAAGACGGTGGGTGTAATGTTGAGCAATGGGCTAAACTCGTCAGATATGAAACTTTTATCGGCACCCGTATCAAATAAGACTGAAGAAGTTAAATCGTTGAGGAGAAACGTACCCGTAACAACGTTAGGGTCTTGGCGTGCTTCTCCAGAATTGAGCACGAAAGCTCTGCCGCGGGCATTGTTGTTGTTCCCGTTGTTGTTGTTCTTCAGCTTTGGACAATCATTCCTGAAATGTCCGGTGTTCCCGCACTCAAAGCAGGCCTTTGAGACGTTAGGGTTTGTGGTTGGAGTGGTGGTTCGGCAATCTTTGGCTAAGTGTCCAAAACGCTTACACTTGCTGCAAGAGCAGGACCCATCATGATGACGGCTGCATTTGGAGCAATAGGGTCTGCTCCCACAGTACCCTTTCTTCTCTTCAGCACCAGCAGCATAGGCCTTAACGGTCTCATGCCTTTTGTTCTGTTGCTGGCCTTGGGTGTTGTTGAACTTCCTTTTGTTATCTCCAGCCCGGTTTCCAGTCTCCTTTCCAGCAGGAGTAGCTCGACGAACGACCTGAGCCATGAGATTGTGTGCCATACGGACAGCACTTTGAATAGTCCCCGGATTGGACGCTGTTACCATTCCTTGGATTTTAGCTGGGAGTCCCCAGATGTACCTTTCGATCCTCTTGTATTCAGGATCAACCATGGTTGGGCACAAGAGTGCCAGTTGGTGAAAACGAGTAGTGTACCCAGCAATATCATCTCCTTTAACGGTGAGGTTCCAGAACTCAACCTCAAGCTGTTGCAACTCTTCCCTTGGACAATACTCGTCTGTCATCATCTTTTTGAGCTCATCCCATGGGAGCTGATAGGCGACATCAATTCCCATAGTCTGGGCAATGGGTATTCCACCAAGTAAGGGCACCATCCATGAAGGTGCAGGTAGAATACTTAACCTTGCACTCCTCGGTGCATTTGCAGATTCGGAATACAGATTCCATCTTTTCAACCCATCACAGTAAGCCGATGGCTCCTTCAGTGCCCTTGAAGTTCAAGGGTTTGCAGTTCAGAAAATCCTTGTACGAACAGGGTTTAGGTGGAGGGGTGTTGTTCAGTGTGTCCTCGCTGCCCTAGTTCGGGTTTGAACCACTGTTTCGTAGTGCTTCTTGAGCAGCCAGGGCATCGGCTACCCCTTGGGCAACAAACCGAGAAAGTTCGGCGGCGGTGAAAGTCTGTTTTCTTGGCGGCATATTCCTTAAATAAAGGAGATAGGAGATACGTGAGATTTTTGTACAAAGAGTATGATTATCACAGATGTATATATATAAAGGCGGTAATATACAACATCACAACATGACAATCAATAATGAAGGATAGATAGATTTGCAACCAAGTAAGGTGCGAGTTTCATAAGATTACAGGATTTAACGTTTACAAAAGGTACCGGGAATTTTTACATCCGGTCGAATTACAAGAGGCTTACAAATCCTAGCTTAATCGATTACACATAGAGTACAGTACTAATTCTGGCGTAGGTTCATTCGTGGTATTATGGTGACAAGGTGTTCCACAGCTTCTGCAAGTCTGCCAGTCTGTCGGGCATTTTCTTCAGCAATTGTTAGACGTTGTTCTAGCATGCGAGGATATTGTTCAGCTTCTTGTGAGCGTTGCTCACATTGTTCCAATCTAAGTCGTAGGATGGCAACTTCATCCCTAGTTTCCATCACTCGATCGTGGATAACATCCATGTTGTCAGTGTAATTATTTTGATCCTCAAGGATGTGTGCAATCCGGCCTTGAGCCAAATTCATCCAGGTTGAGCGGGTTTCGTGTTGTTCTATTTCCATGTCGTGTAGTCTGGTCTCATGACAGTGTAGCCTAGCAGCTAACACTGGTACAGTGAGGTGTGTGAGTTCCTGGGTGTAGGGAGAGAGATCCATGGTGGAAAACTCTCCGACGTCAGTAGGAATTTCTATGTCTTCCTCAATCCTCCACGTGGCAATAGATGTAGGTAACCAGCTCCATCGATGGGCAACTACCCGATGATGAGCTAAATCAGAGGTGTTACTTGTAGTGGCAGGATTGTGGTAGGGGCTAGCTCGGTGCGAGCTACCAGTTCGTCTAGCCACGAGCGGTTTTGAGTGGCTGCGATGAGAGCAAGAGAGAGAGGCACGTGTAGTTTGCCTGAGTGGTAAATCTGCCATTTCTGTGGCAAGAGCGTTAGGGTGTAAGGCCTATATATGTATATATATACGTATATCACATAATAGCCTAGCGTTTCTAGCACAAACAAGTTTGGGTCCCGTTTCTCTCGGGGTCAGAGTCATCTAACGTATTCCTATTCAACTTGACCCCTTTCAGGCCTTGCATCGATCCCTCTTTAATTATACATAGTTGATCAGGCTATGTTAGATTAAAGCCGATTGATGCAATTCCTGAACTAGTCATACCTAATAAGGAAATACGGCCTAACGGTCATAGTCTAGGCCCACTAATGCAGCCTAGTTCGCTATAACCTTAGGCTCTGATACCAATCTGTCACACCCCCAAATTACCTGTTTGCGGAAGCGGTTCGGGTCGGAGCGTGACTAATCAAATAATCAAAAGCACAAAGATATACAGCAAATGACCTCTAAATGAGACATTTGTAAAATAGTTACATTCCATAAATAAATCGTTTGAAAACATATTGTTTTCGTTACAAAAGTATCGTAGCCTAGAGTCCGCGTATGTGGCGGGAGATTCTATTACATAACCGTAATATACAAAAGATAATGCTAAAGAATCTCCGTTAAATGCAGTTTGGAAATCATGCGACTCTAGCTAGTAATCCTGGAGTAATCCTACTCCATACGTGTGCCTGAGAATACATGCTAAAAAGGGTCAACCAAAAGGTTGGTGAATCTCACAGGTTTGTAAGTAAATAAGCAGTTTGAACACAAGATTTATCAGAGATGACCGCAGGCGAAATCAGGTATTTGCAACCAAGCAAATAGTAAGTAAATTTGTATATACCGTTGCTATGAGGCTCATAGTCGAAGCTTAACCCGTAAATCAGTGGTACAACCAAGTACCGTAAGGTGCCCTCGCGACGTGCCTAATCCAAGCACTCGTAAAGAACAAATAAAAGTCGCCCGTTTATACAGAATGGCTCGTGGTAGCGCTACTACCCCGGGCGGGGAGGGTCAGTCCCTAATGGATCCATTAACTAGTATTTGCGCTATATCCGATATCTAACAACTATGATGGAGGGACTTTAGTGGATTAGTCGGTAACTCATGCAAGCCCGTATATGAAAAGTAAGTCATTTTAGCACTTGTGTTCAAGAAAAGCAGTTAAGCAATGTATCTCACCCCGTAAGTAAAACAGTAAAAAGTGGGGCTGTAAGACTCACCTGAGTCAAGTAAGCAAGCTACGTTTAAATCAATAAACGAGTATCCAAAAGTAATGTCAATCTGTAGGTTCTCCGAACCCGCAACCTTCTAATGCCCTAAGCACATAAGGTTGTATGTATAAGTGAATGTCTCAAAAGACCATTCATGCTAGTTGTTAACTTCAACTAGTTATGTCCAAGTATTTAATCGTTGTTTAATAAAAAACGTTTGTGGCCCGTTGGTGAATGTTTGAGTATGTAATAATGATTCCTGAAGACATTATTATTAGGTTTCGTATTGTTTTATCGTATACTTTCATAAGTATATGTTCTGCATATATTAGTAGTATCGTGTAAGGTTTAGTAATCGTTGCGCGGAATCGAGACTTAGAATGAAAAGTGTATTTTGAACTTCCTGTTTTAGGCGACACTTAAGGTAGTGTCGCATAAGTGTGCGTCACTCGATGCGACACTCGATTGGGGTTAGCGTCACTAGGTCAGTGTCGCTGGGCAGTATTTTTTAGTTAACTGGCGTCACTTAGGTAAGTGTCGCTATAGGCGACACTCGGATATTTGGCGTCACTCGGGTAAGTGAGGCTGTTGGGGTGATTTCAATACGATGGCGTCACTTGAGTTAGTGTCGCTATGGGCGACACTCAGGTATGTAGCGTCACTCGGGTAAGTGACGCTTAGTAATTTAAAATTGAACATAGGGCGGCACTTGTCAAGTGTCGCTAGTCGCTGGCGTCACTTGGGTGCAAGTGACGCTAAGTCGGGATGTTTAGAGTTTTCAAAATGCGACTTTGGTCAAAAATGCTCGGTTTGACCCGAAACTTTTACATGACCTTTGTTATGTTATAATACTTATTGAAAACGAGTTTCGTGACCTTTGGTGACCCACAAGTGTCGTTTTTAAATCGAATACGAAAACAGTCCTTAACGTTTATTTTTCCGAAATTACACGGTTTTGTCCATGCGATTTGACAACCGAAATGGTGACAATCGATTCTGAAAAAATTCACACATATTCTCCTATGTCTTGGGTTTTTGGAACATATTTTTATGAATTCTAACACCAAACAAAATTCGAGAAATAAAATTTTAAAGCACAATGGGTCCAGCTGCTATATTTTCAGTACATATGTTCAAAGATTTGGTCATATCTCGAGTTTTATAAAACTTCACACAAAGTGCAAGTAGGATCTGGAAAGCTTACACAAAAACAAAGATTTTCCAAGTTGTCTGAGATATTAATTCGACGCACACACCAAGATATGCTCCTTAACATTTGACCACAGATCCTGATCAGAAAGTACAGATCTGATATGTACTTTTGTTTATTTAAGTTAAACCAGTAAATGATCTCCAAATTTTGATTGGCTTATAGATTATGAAACTAGACTTCTTGAACTTAAGTTTTGGGTTAAGAAACTTGAGATTTGGTTGAGAAATGAGTCGTTTATCATGGATCTAAACCGATCTATTTTATTGTCTAGTGGGTAAAGCTATTACCCAACGGTTTTTCGTATTGTTCTTTGGTTTTTAACATGGATCTTGGACATATAACTAGCAAAACGAAGTTATAGCATGTATATAAATATGTTACAAGTAAATCTAAAGAAAAAGAAGGGGTTCATACCAAACAAAAAGTCAATCTAAAGCTGAAAGAAGAATACAAGTCTGCTGTTGTTTAAGTTTGCGAGTTCCTTGCTTCTTCCTTGCCAAAAACATAGATTATGATGCTAGATGAGTAGAAGGAGTGTTTGGTGGTTCTTGGATGAGGTTGAAGGTTGTGATTTAAGTGGTGGAGAGGCTGGAATTTCAGAGAAAAGAGGAGGAAGTGGTTAAAGTTTTGATGTGGTGAAATGAGGGTTAGTGAGAGATAAGGATCTTTAAGTAGTTAGGTTAATGTGGTGGTTTTGGGCTTGGCCTTTGGGCCGTGGGCCCTCCTGGCCTGATTTGGGTCGAAGTGGGCTCATCCCATCCCATGGGTTGGGCTCGGGTATTAATTCCTCGAATCGGGTTACGTTCGTTAGTCGTTTAAACGTTAATTCGTACGGTTATAAGGTTAACTTTTTATCGTTGGATTTTTCGTACACATTTTTAATATGTATATGATATTTTGAATGACTAAGTATTTCTAAAATACTTGTTTCAAGTTACCAAATATATTTTGGATTTCGTTCAGATGTCGTGCTCGATTTGCGCATTTCCTCGGGTGCGTTACGTTTTAAACAAAACGAAGTAGTTTTTCACGTATATTATTATAAAATAATAATACCAAGTAAATGACAACTATTTTATCAATAAAATAGATTTACGTTGAGTACAAAAGGGTTCACCAACGTCCGGGTGTTTCGGATTCCATCCGAGTAAATCGCGTAATGTCAATTGATTATGTAAAGGTGTATATTCAATATACGTTATATTACAAGTAACTTAGTCCTATTTCATACTAATTACAAGTAATTACAAGCAAGCTACAGGTAATTTAATACCCCAAAGTACGGGTTGTCACATTCTCCCCTTGTTAAAGAAATTTTGTCCCGAAATTAACTTGTGGTTGGGGTCTGAGTGGGGTCTGAGAAGAGGTGTTGGTATTTCTCGCGTATCTGATCTTCTTGTTCCCTAGTAAATTCAGGGCCGCGCCTAGAATTCCAACGGATTTTAATAATGGGAATGCGACTCTGTTTCAAACGTTTGACCTCTCGGTCCACGATTTCAACGGGTTCCTCGACGAAATGGAGTTTGTCATCAATATGGATTTCGTCGAGCGGTATAATCAGTGTCTCATCAGACAGACATTTCTTAAGGTTAGAAATGTGGAATGTGCTATGCACGCTACTAAGTTCAGCAGGAAGTGGTAGGCAATATGCCACTGGACCAATCCTTTCAAGCATTTTGAATGGTCCGATGTATCTGGGATTTAATTTCCCGCGTTTACCGAAACGAATGACACCTTTCCAAGGTGACACTTTAAGTAATACTTTGTCTCCGACCTCAAACTCGAGGTGTTTGCGTCTCACGTCAGCATAACTTTTCTGACGATCACGTGCGGCTTTCAGCCGGTTTTGGATGTTTACGATTTTCTAGGTTGTCTCATGAATGATTTCAGGACCGGTGAGTTGGCTATCTCCCACCTCGGTCCTACAGATAGGTGAGCGGCACTTTCGTCCGTAGAGTGCCTCAAAAGGTGCAGCCTTAATGCTGGTATGATAACCGTTGTTGTACGAAAACTCGCACAACGGTAAGTGATTTTCCCACAAGGTACCGAAGTCAACTACGCAGGCTCGTAGCATATCTTCCAGTGTTTGAATCGTCCGTTCGCTTTGGCCATTGGTTTGGGGGTGATAAGCAGTACTCATATCCAAACGAGTACCAAGAGATTTCTGCAAAGACTGCCAAAAGCATGAAGTGAAACGACTATCTCTGTCAGAGATAATCGAGATGGGAACACCGTGTCTAGATACAACCTCTTTCAGGTAGATTCGGGTCAGACGTTCCATCTTGTCGGTTTCCTTAATCGCAAGGAAGTGAGCAGATTTGGTGAGACGATCTACGATCACCCAAATGGTATCGCAACCGTTCGGTGTTTTCGGTAATTTAGTAATGAAATCCATGGAAATCTGTTCCCATTTCCATTGAGGTATTTCGGGTTGTTGTAACAAACCCGATGGTTTCTGGTACTCGGCTTTGACTTTCGAGCAGGTAAGACACTTGCTAACATAAGTAGCAATGTCGGCTTTCATGTTGGGCCACCAGTACAACTCTTTGATGCCGTGATACATCTTGTCGGCTCCAGGATGTATGGAGTATCGAGATTTGTGAGCTTCGTCCATCACTAAATCCCGCAGGTTTCCAAAACTTGGTAACTAGATTCTGTTCGAGAAGTATTTGGCCCCGTTAGGTTTGGTTTCGAATTGTTTATCCATTCCTCGCAAGGCCTCGTTTTTCATGTTTTCATCTCTGAGTGCTTCGAGTTGAGCGGTAAGAATTTGAGTGGTGAGGTGGTTATGAATGGTCATACCGAGTGCTCGAACTCGAAGTGGTTTCACTCGTTCTTTTCGGCTGAGGGCATCGGCAACAACATTTGCCTTGCCCGGATGATAGTGAATCTCGCAATCGTAATCAGTAAGTAACTCAACCAGTCGGCGTTGCCTCATGTTCAGATATTTCTGATCGAAGATGTGTTGGAGACTTTTGTGGTCGGTAAAGATAGTACACTTGGTACCGTATAAGTAATGTCTCCAGATTTTGAGAGCGAATACAACGGCTCCTAACTCTAAGTCATGAGTCGTGTAATTCTTTTCGTGGATTTTCAGTTGGCGAGAGGCGTACGCAATAACTTTGTCTCGTTGCATCAACACGCAACCGAGACCTTGGTGTTAAGCATCACAGTATACCACGAAGTCATCGTTGCCTTCGGGTAAGGACAAGATTGGTGCACTGCAGAGTTTTTGTTTCAGGAGTTGGAAAGCTGACTCTTGCTTGCCAGTCTAATCGAATTGTTTTTCTTTCTGAGTCAAGATAGTCAAAGGTTGAGCTATCCTTGAGAAGTTTTCGATGAATCGGCGATAGCATCCAGCGAGACCTAGGAATTGGTGAACTTCAGTTGGCGTGGTAGGTGCTTGCCAGCACTTGATTGCCTCGATTTTTGCTGGATCTACGTGAATACCTTGGCTATCGATAACGTGACCTAGGAATTGTACGGTACGAATCCAGAATTCGCATTTAGAAAATTTGGCATATAGTTTTTCCTTTTTGAGCAATTCGAGAATGGTTTTCAAATGTTGTTTGTGTTCTGCCTCGTTACGGGAGTAAATCAGAATATCGTCTATGAACACGATGACAAGCTTGTCAAGATAAGGTTTGCACACCCGATTCATAAGATCCATGAATACAGCCGGTGCGTTAGTCAGGCCGAAAGGCATAACCTGGAATTCGTAATGTCCGTAACGAGTTCGGAATGCGGTTTTCGGGATATCGTCGTCTCGAACTCTCAACTGATGATAACCTAAGCGCAGGTCGATTTTGGAATAAAAGCTTGACCCTTGAAGTTGGTCAAATAAGTCATCGATTCGGGGGAGTGGATATCGATTCTTTACGGTTAGTTTGTTCAATTCACAGTAATCGATACACATTCTGAAAGATCCATCTTTCTTTTTCACGAAAAGGACCGGAGCTCCCTAAGGTGAGGAACTTGGTCATATGAATCCCTTGTCCAGGAGTTCCTGTAATTGGGTAGACAACTCCTGCAACTCGGAAGGGGCTAATCGATAAGGGGCTCGTGCCACGGGTGCAGCGCCGGGCACAAGATCGATTTGGAATTCGACTTTTCTGGGTGGTGGAAGGCCAGGCAAATCTTCAGGAAAGACTTCAGGGAAGTCTCGAACAATAGGCACATCCTCATGTCGCTTCTCCTCCGACTTCTTCTCTGTTACGTGTGCGAGGATTGCTTGATAGCCTTTTCTCAGGTTTTTTCAGGTTTTAATGCAAGATATGATATTAATTCTCGTCCCACCGGTCTCCCCTTGTATGATCAAAGTTCCACCGGTGACGAGTGGAATACGAATGAGTTTTTCGTAGCAAACGATCTCGGCGCGGTGTTTGGACAACCAGTTCATGCCAACGATAATATCGAAACTTCCGATTTTGACGGGAATCAAATCAATAGGGAAAAGTTCGTTTGCTAGGTTTAAAGTGCAATTTTGTATCAGGCTATCAGCCTCAATCAATTTTCTGTTTGCTAATTCGACAATATACTTAGCATCTAAGACGGTGGGTGTAATGTTGAGCAATGGGCTAAACTCGTCAGATATGAAACTTTTATCGGCACCCGTATCAAATAAGACTGAAGAAGTTAAATCGTTGAGGAGAAACGTACCCGTAACAACGTTAGGGTCTTGGCGTGCTTCTCCAGAATTGAGCACGAAAGCTCTGCCGCGGGCATTGTTGTTGTTCCCGTTGTTGTTGTTCTTCAGCTTTGGACAATCATTCCTGAAATGTCCGGTGTTCCCGCACTCAAAGCAGGCCTTTGAGACGTTAGGGTTTGTGGTTGGAGTGGTGGTTCGGAAATCTTTGGCTAAGTGTCCAAAACGCTTACACTTGCTGCAAGGGCAGGACCCATCATGATGACGGCTGCATTTGGAGCAATAGGGTCTGCTCCTACAGTACCCTTTCTTCTCTTCAGCACCAGCAGCATAGGCCTTAACGGTCTCATGCCTTTTGTTCTGTTGCTGGCCTTGGGTGTTGTTGAACTTCCTTTTGTTATCTCCAGCCCGGTTTCCAGTCTCCTTTCCAGCAGGAGTAGCTCGACGAACGACCTGAGCCATGAGATTGTGAGCCATACGGACAGCACTTTGAATAGTCCCCGGATTGGACGCTGTTACCATTCCTTGGATTTTAGCTGGGAGTCCCCAGATGTACCTTTCGATCCTCTTGTATTCAGGATCAACCATAGTTGGGCACAAGAGTGCCAGTTGGTGAAAACGAGTAGTGTACCCAGCAATATCATCTCCTTTAACGGTGAGGTTCCAGAACTCAACCTCAAGCTGTTGCAACTCTTCCCTTGGACAATACTCGTCTGTCATCATCTTTTTGAGCTCATCCCATGGGAGCTGATAGGCGACATCAATTCCCACAGTCTGGGCAATGGGTATTCCACCAAGTAAGGGCACCATCCATGAAGGTGCAGGTAGAATACTTAACCTTGCACTCCTCGGTGCATTTGCAGATTCGGAATACAGATTCCATCTTTTCAACCCATCACAGTAAGCCGATGGCTCCTTCAGTGCCCTTGAAGTTCAAGGGTTTGCAGTTCAGAAAATCCTTGTACGAACAGGGTTTAGGTGGAGGGGTGTTGTTCAGTGTGTCCTCGCTGCCCTAGTTCGGGTTTGAACCACTGTTTCGTAGTGCTTCTTGAGCAGCCAGGGCATCGGCTACCCCTTGGGCAACAAACCGAGAAAGTTCGGCGGCGGTGAAAGTCTGTTTTCTTGGCGGCATATTCCTTAAATAAAGGAGATAGGAGATACGTGAGATTTTTGTACAAAGAGTATGATTATCATAGATGTATATATATAAAGGCGGTAATATACAACATCACAACATGACAATCAATAATGAAGGATAGATAGATTTGCAACCAAGTAAGGTGCGAGTTTCATAAGTTTACAGGATTTAACGTTTACAAAAGGTACCGGGAATTTTTACATCCGGTCGAATTACAAGAGGCTTACAAATCCTAGCTTAATCGATTACACATAGAGTACAGCACTAATTCTAGCGTAGGTTCATTCGTGGTATTAGGGTGACAAGGTGTTCCACAGCTTCTGCAAGTCTGCCAGTCTATCGGGCATTTTCTTCAGCAATTGTTAGACGTTGTTCTAGCATGCGAGAATATCGTTCAGCTTCTTGTGAGCGTTGCTCACATTGTTCCAATCTAAGTCGTAGGATGGCAACTTCATCCCTAGTTTCCATCACTCGATCGTGGATAACATCCATGTTGTCAGTGTAATTATTTTGATCCTCAAGGATGTGTGCAATCCGGCCTTGAGCCAAATTCATCCAGGTTGAGCGGGTTTCGTGTTGTTCTATTTCCATGTCGTGTAGTCTGGTCTCATGACGGTGTAGCCTAGCAGCTAACACTGGTACAGTGAGGTGTGTGAGTTCCTGGGTGTAGGGAGAGAGATCCATGGTGGAAAACTCTCCGACGTCAGTAGGAATTTCTATGTCTTCCTCAATCCTCCACGTGGCAATAGATGTAGGTAACCAGCTCCATCGATGGGCAACTACCCGATGATGAGCTAAAGCAGAGGTGTTACTTGTAGTGGCAGGATTGTGGTAGGGGCTAGCTCGGTGCGAGCTACCAGTTCGTCTAGCCACGAGCGGTTTTGAGTGGCTGCGATGAGAGCAAGAGAGAGAGGCACGTGTAGTTTGCCTAAGTGGTAAATCTGCCATTTCTGTGGCAAGAGCGTTAGGGTGTAAGGCCTATATATGTATATATATACGTATATCACATAATAGCCTAGCGTTTCTAGCACAAACAAGTTTGGGTCCCGTTTCTCTCGGGGTCAGAGTCATCTAACGTATTCCTATTCAACTTGACCCCTTTCAGGCCTTGCATCGATCCCTCTTTAATTATACATAGTTGATCAGACTATGTTAAATTAAAGCCGATTGATGTAATTCCTGAACTAGTCATACCTAATAAGGAAATACTGCCTAACGGTCATAGTCTAGGCCCACTAATGCAGCCTAGTTCGCTATAACCTTAGGCTTTGATACCAATCTGTCACACCCCCAAATTACCTGTTTGCGGAAGCGGTTCGGGTCGGAGCGTGACTAATCAAATAATCAAAAGCACAAAGATATACAGCAAACGACCTCTAAATGAGACGTTTGTAAAATAGTTACATTCCATAAATAAATCGTTTGAAAACATATTGTTTTCGTTACAAAAGTATCGTAGCCTAGAGTCCGCGTATGTGGCGGGAGATTCTATTACATAACCGTAATATACAAAAGATAATGCTAAAGAATCTCCGTTAAATGCAGTTTGGAAATCATGCGACTCTAGCTAGTAATCCTGGAGTAATCCTACTCCATACGTGTGCCTGAGAATACATGCTAAAAAGGGTCAACCAAAAGGTTGGTGAATCTCACAGGTTTGTAAGTAAATAAGCAGTTTGAACACAAGATTTATCAGAGATGACCGCAGGCGAAATCAGGTATTTGCAACCAAGCAAATAGTAAGTAAATTTGTATATACCGTTGCTATGAGGCTCATAGTCGAAGCTTAACCCGTAAATCAGTGGTACAACCAAGTACCGTAAGGTGCCCCCGCGACGTGCCTAATCCAAGCACTCGTAAAGAACAAATAAAAGTCGCCCGTTTATACAGAATGGCTCGTGGTAGCGCTACTACCCCGGGCGGGGAGGGTCAGTCCCTAATGGATCCATTAACTAGTATTCGCGCTATATCCGATATCTAACAACTATGATGGAGGGACTTTAGTGGATTAGTCGGTAACTCATGCAAGCCCGTATATGAAAAGTAAGTCATTTTAGCACTTGTGTTCAAGAAAAGCAGTTAAGCAATGTATCTCACCCCGTAAGTAAAACAGTAAAAGTGGGGCTGTAAGACTCACCTGAGTCAAGTAAGCAAGCTACGTTTAAATCAATAAACGAGTATCCAAAAGTAATGTCAATCTGTAGGTTCTCCGAACCCGCAACCTTCTAATGCCCTAAGCACATAAGGTTGTATGTATAAGTGAATGTCTCAAAAGACCATTCATGCTAGTTGTTAACTTCAACTAGTTATGTCCAAGTATTTAATCGTTGTTTAATTAAAAACATTTGTGGCCCGTTGGTGAATGTTTGAGTATGTAATAATGATTCCTGAAGACATTATTATTAGGTTTCGTATTGTTTTATCGTATACTTTCATAAGTATATGTTCTGCATATATTAGTAGTATCGTGTAAGGTTTAGTAATCGTTGCGCGGAATCGAGACTTAGAATGAAAAGTGTATTTTGAACTTCCTGTTTTAGGCGACACTTAAGGTAGTGTCGCATAAGTGTGCGTCACTCGATTGGGGTTAGCGTCACTAGTTCAGTGTCGCTGGGCAGTATTTTTTAGTTAACTGGCGTCACTTAGGTAGGTGTCGCTATAGGCGACACTCGGATATTTGGCGTCACTCGGGTAAGTGACGCTGTTGGGGTGATTTCAATACGATGACGTCACTTGAGTTAGTGTCGCTATGGGCGACACTCAGGTATGTAGCGTCACTCGGGTAAGTGACGCTTAGTAATTTAAAATTGAACATAGGGCGGCACTTGTCAAGTGTCGCTAGTCACTGGCGTCATTTGGGTGCAAGTGACGCTAAGTCGGGATGTTTAGAGTTTTCAAAATGTGACTTTCGTCAAAAATGCTCGGTTTGACCCGAAACTTTTACATGACCTTTGTTATGTTATAATACTTATAGAAAACGAGTTTCGTGACCTTTGGTGACCCACAAGTGTCGTTTTTAAATCGAATACGAAAACAGTCCTTAACGTTTACTTTTCCGAAATTACACGGTTTTGTCCATGCGATTTGACAACCGAAATGGTGACAATCGATTCTGAGAAAATTCACACATATTCTCC
Source organism: Helichrysum umbraculigerum (assembly GCA_949592205.1). Lineage (NCBI taxonomy): Eukaryota > Viridiplantae > Streptophyta > Magnoliopsida > Asterales > Asteraceae > Helichrysum > Helichrysum umbraculigerum. The sequence continues at coordinate 15,768,556 of CATIUR010000007.1, read as the reverse complement.
TATGTCTTGGGTTTCTGGAACATATTTTTATGAATTCTAACACCAAACAAAATTCGAGAAATAAAATTTTAAAGCACAATGGGTCCAGCTGCTATATTTTCAGTACATATGTTCAAAGATTTGGTCATATCTCGAGTTTTATAAAACTTCACACAAAGTGCAAGTAGGATCTGGAAAGCTTACACAAAAACAAAGATTTTTCAAGTGGTCTGAGATATTAATTCGACGCACACACCAAGATATGCTCCTTAACATTTGACCACATATCCTGATCAGAAAGTACAGATCTGATATGTACTTTTGTTTATTTAAGTTAAACTAGTAAATGGTCTCCAAATTTTGATTGGCTTATAGATTATGAAACTAGACTTCTTGAACTTAAGTTTTGGGTTAAGAAACGTGAGATTTGGTTGAGAAATGAGTCGTTTATCATGGATCTAAACCGATCTATTTTATTGTCTAGTGGGTAAAGCTATTACCCAACTGTTTTTCGTATTGTTCTTTGGTTTTTAACATGGATCTTGGACATATAACTAGCAAAACGAAGTTATAGCATGTATATAAATATGTTACAAGTAAATCTAAATAAAAAGAAGGGGTTCATACCAAACAAAAAGTCGATCTAAAGCTGAAAGAAGAATACAAGTCTGCTGTTGTTTCGGTTTGCGAGTTCCTTGCTTCTTCCTTGCCAAAAACATAGATTATGATGCTAGATGAGTAGAAGGAGTGTTTGGTGGTTCTTGGATGAGGTTGAAGGTCGTGATTTAAGTGGTGGAGAGGCTGGAATTTCAGAGAAAAGAGGAGGAAGTGGTTAAAGTTTTGATGTGGTGAAATGAGGGTTAGTGAGAGATAAGGATCTATAAGTAGTTAGGTTAATGTGGTGGTTTTGGGCTTGGCCTTTGGGCCGTGGGCCCTCCTGGCCTGATTTGGGTCGAAGTGGGCTCATCCCATCCCATGGGTTGGGCTCGGGTATTAATTCCTCGAATCGGGTTACGTTCGTTAGTCGTTTAAACGTTAATTCGTACGGTTATAAGGTTAACTTTTTATCGTTGGATTTTTCGTACACATTTTTAATATGTATATGATATTTTGAATGACTAAGTATTTCTAAAATACTTGTTTCAAGTTACCAAATATATTTTGGATTTCGTTCAGAAGTCGTGCTCGATTTGCGCATTTCCTCGGGTACGTTACGTTTTAAACAAAACGAAGTAGTTTTTCACGTATATTATTATAAAATAATAATACCAAGTAAATGACAACTATTTTATCAATAAAATAGATTTACGTTGAGTACAAAAGGGTTCACCAACGTCCGGGTGTTTCGGATTCCATCCGAGTAAATCGCGTAATGTCAATTGATTACGTAAAGGTGTATATTCAATATACGTTATATTACAAGTAACTTAGTCCTATTTCATACTAATTACAAGTAATTACAAGCAAGCTACAGGTAATTTAATACCCCAAAGTACGGGTTGTCACATAAGATCTGAAAGAGTCATGCTGGAATGGGGATACACTAGTTGACTCTGACCACGAGAGAAACCAAACTCAAACAAGTCTATGTTAGACACTCCAGGCTATTGTGTGATATATGTTTATATATACATGGATAGGCCTCTCTTAAGTGCTACACTTTAGGCTATATTATATATTGTAGGTATATGAATATAGGCCTCACCTTACTAAACGTTTTGCCACAGTAATGGCGGACAACTCCCTCGTAGCACTCACTGATTCGGACAATGAAGTCCAAGCACCACAAACTCAAGAGGGGACAACCGTTTCGTTCGTCTCTCCAACATGGGATGTTCCTGAACCACTGTTTTACTCATCTGGAGAAGCTCGAGTGATCCGTACTTGCCGTAGGGTTGCTGGATCGTCCCGAGCTAACCCTTACTCCAACTATACGGGCAACCCTACTATCAGGACTTTCCGCCCTACCCATGCCCGCAGGTGAGACTGGTTACCCACCACTCTGAACACATGGAGGTCCGAGGAAGAGATTCAGATTCCTGCTGACCCCATGGACATCTCCCCGTACTCAGGAACTGATACATCACACAATACCGGTATTGGCTGCTCGACTCCACCGTCATGAGCAAAGGCTCGACGACCTCGAGCGAGAGCAACACATGATGACAACCTACCTGTTACGTCAAGCCCATGATCGCATGGCACAACTTCAACGGGAATTTGAAGAGATGAACCATACTCTGGATATGGTTCACCAACAAGTGATCGACGACAGAGGCGCATCCAATCTCTTGCAAGCAAGGTTAGAAGAATGTGAACAGCATTCACAGGAGGCTGAAGAATACACTCGAGTGCTGGAACAGCGATTAACTTTGGCTGAAGATGGTGTTAGGCAGACTAGCAGACTCGTAGAAACTATCAATCACCTTGTCACCCTAATGACACGGATGAACCTACTCCAAGATTAGTGTAGTAACTATCTTGTAATCCTTTATGCTATTGTAGGATCTTTGTAATTCGACCGGATGTAACAATTCCCGGTGCCTTTTGTATAACATCTAAGTCTGTAACTTTTGAAAACTCGTAAACTTGAAATCGTCTGTAATCATTTGACACCGTAATATTAATCGACAATTTCCCTCGTTTATTCTATATTATTGATTTTCATTTTTGTGATGTTATGTATTATCGCTTTTATATGTATACATCTATGATAATCATCCTTGTGCGAAATCTCATGTATCTTCATTTTTTCTTTCCTAAAGAATCATGCCGCCTAGACGATTGTATAGCCAAGCTGAGATCACTCAACTCATTGCACAGGGTGTGGCCCAAGCCTTAGCTGGCCGACAAAACTCTGGCAGCGAGGACACACTGAATAACACACCTCCAGTCAAACCCTGTTCCTACAAGGACTTCCTGAGTTGTAAACCCTTGAATTTTAAGGGCACTGAAGGTGCCATCGGGCTAATCCGATGGATGGAAAGAATGGAATCGGTTTTCAGTCTGTGCAACTGTACAGAAGACAGCAAGGTCAAAGTCGCTGCTTACACCTTTCAAGAAGGTGCACTCACGTGGTGGAATACCTATGCCAGTTCCGTGAGTATCGAGGTAGCGAATCAACTCCCCTGGGCTGATCTAAAGAAAATGTTAAAGGACGAATATTGTCCTAACGAGGAACTGCACAGATTGGAGGAAGAGTTCTGGCACCTGACTGTTTAGGGCACTGATATTGCTGGATATACCACCAAATTCCAGCAACTTGCTCTCCTATGCCCGGGTTTGGTTGATCCGGAAGAAAAACGCATCAAGAAATACATCTGCGGTCTCCCGGAGAATATCCAGGGGAACGTCGCCTCGTCGAAACCAACCACCATTCAGAGTGCCATTCTCTTGGCACACGAACTTATGGCTTTGATTGTCAGCCGTGAGGCATCTCTTTCGTCCTCCAACAACAACAAACGAAAATCAACTGAACATCACAACAACCAGAACAAGAAACCCGACACCATCAAAGCTTACACCTTTAACACCGAGCCCAAGCGGGGTTACACTGGGACTAAGCCTTATTGTCTCAAGTGCAACCGCCATCACGATGGTCCTTGCAGTACCCTTTGCAACAACTGCAAGCGGTACGGTCATCTTACCAAGGACTGCAGATCCCCCAAAACCAACAACAACAATTCCAACAATAACAACACCAACACCAGGCAATCCAAAACCTGTTACGAATGTGGAAACCCTGGACACTTCAGGAATGAGTGTCCGAAGCTGAAGAACAAGGGCAACAACAACAACAACCCTCGAGGTAGAGCTTTCGTACTTAACTCTAAGGATGCCCGTCAAGACCCAAATGTGGTCACGGGTATGTTCCTTATCAACAACTTAACTGCTTCTGTTCTGTTTGATACTGGTGCTGATAAGAGTTTCATATCGAACGAGTTCAGCCCAGTACTTGATATCGCCCCTGTTGCATTAGATACTTTATATACTATAGAGTTAGCTAATGGCAAACTAATCGAGGCCAATAGTGTAATACCTGATTGCACCTTAAACCTCGCAAATGAACTCTTTCCCACTGATTTAATTCCTGTCGAGATCGGAAGTTTCGACATCATTGTTGGCATGGACTGGTTGTCCAAGCATCGAGCCGAAATCATATGTTACGACAAAATTGTCCGTATTCCTCTCGTCACCGGTGGTAATTTAATCATACAAGGGGAGACCGGTGGGACGAGATTGAATATCGTATCATGCATGAAAACCCGTAAGTATTTGAGAAAGGGTTATCAGGCAATCCTCACACATGTCATGGAGAAAAAGTCGGAGGAGAAGCGACTTGAGGATGTACCAATTATTCGAAACTTTCCAGAAGTCTTTCCCGAAGAACTGCCTAGTATTCCACCAGCGAGACAGGTCTAGTTCTCAATCGAGCTTGTGCCCGGAGCAGCACCCGTGGCACGAGCACCATATCGACTAGCCCCATCCGAACTTCAGGAGTTGTCCACTCAGTTACAGGAGCTCCTGGACAAAGGATTCATTAGACCAAGTTCCTCACCTTGGGGAGCTCCGGTCCTATTTGTCAAAAAGAAAGACGGTTCTTTCCGCATGTGCATCGATTACAGGGAACTGAACAAGTTAACTGTCAAGAACCGTTATCCACTCCCACGCATCGATGATCTATTCGACCAACTTCAGGGGTCAAGCTTCTATTCCAAGATCGATCTGCGATCTGGATATCATCAATTACGAGTTCGCGATGTTGACATTCCGAAAACTGCTTTCCGAACTCGTTACGGGCATTATGAGTTCCAAGTCATGCCTTTCGGATTAACCAACGCACCGGCTGTATTCATGGACCTTATGAATCGGGTGTGCAAACCCTATCTTGACAAGTTTGTCATTGTCTTTATCGATGACATACTCATTTACTCACGCAATGAACATGAACATGCGCAACATCTGAAAACCATCCTAGAACTACTCAAGCACGAGGAGTTATATGCAAAATTCTCTAAGTGTGAGTTCTGGATGCAAACCGTTCAATTCCTTGGACACGTCATTGATAGTCAAGGAATTCATGTTGATCCATCAAAAATCGAGGCTATCAAAAACTGGCAAGCGCCTACGACTCCAACCGAGGTACGCCAATTCTTGGGATTGGCGGGGTATTATCGTCGGTTCATTGAAAATTTCTCGAAAATAGCCCAACCTCTCACGACACGACTCAGAAAGAAAAGAAGTTCGATTGGACTGATAAACAGGAGTCAACATTGTAGCTATTGAAACACAAGCTTTGCAGTGCTCCTATTCTATCATTACCCGAAGGCAACGATGACTTCGTGGTATACTGCGATGCTTCTCACCAACGTCTCGGTTGCGTGTTGATGCAACGAGACAAGGTCATAGCCTACGCTTCCTGTCGCGCCCCGATCCGACACGGTCGTCAACGCAACGGAAGGAGGACACGGCAGTGGGGTGTTTTAAATCTATAAAGTTGGGGACCTAAGCTTTACTACGGTTGTATAGTAGCAGTATGACCTAGGGTCGTTCTTCAAGCTAATCGTATTGTGAAACGGAAGTATCAAGACAAATTGTTTATTTTAGTGACGGGATTTTAAAACAGAGTTTTGAGTGGGTTTTTGTTACTTAGGTCCGTAAATTAAAGCAATTTAAATAAAAAGTAAATAAGTGGAAAACAAAAATAGGGATGAAATCAGTATGGAGGAGATGTGTTTGTTATGACTTCGTTAGCTTATGCGGGGGTGATGCTAGGGTTTTGATATGAAAACGTCTTTTTAAAGGTTTGTGTCTTATCTGAGCTTAATTGTTCGTAGTGTAAACACTAGTACCCTACTGATTGGGGAGACCAATCAGTATGTCACTGAATACTAGGCCAAATTGAGTCTGATCGGAGGAGGATGCTCAACTCTTCAATGTTATCCAGTGATGGAGTAACGACCCTTCTTGGAATTTTAGTTCCTGGGTGCATGAAATAGAGTAACATACCCACTAAGGTTCCGACCTTTCTTAACACTACGGGGACAACGAAGTCAAACAAGGCATTTAAGATTAAGACTTGGTTTAGTGACTATTAACTTTATATTAATGGTTATATTTTAGTCTAGAGCTTTAATCACGGTGTACAGTACGATTATGCATTTTCACAGTTTTCCAGACCCGAGATGTACTAACGGTGTACAGTGCAATTAAGCATTTCCACAGTGTTCCAGCTCTATAGGTGTACTAACGGTGTACAGTGCGATCAAGCATTTCCACAGCTTTGAAAATAAACCAGGATGTGACACAGTCTTCAACCACCGACATTTCCTTAGCTCCTATGTATTTGTACTCCACCAGAGGTGTTTCCAACATTACACGAAGTACAGTGTCGTTTACCGTGGTATTTCCGGGGTCACATACTTTATGGTCACTCTAGACTAGTTTAAACTAAGTTTGTATTAAAGCTCAACCATCTATGATATAAACCAGCCCTCACTACTTCCCAATAAATCCCTGATTGATTCACGGTGTACTATACGAAAGGTTTTAAATAGTATTTCCACAGCTACGCAATTCAGACCATGTTTACAGTTTCAGAAAACATAGATAGGTAGTGACCGTTTGATCAAGGTTCGCGACTCCCTGTCATAAAGGTTCTAACCACGTTTAATTGGAGGAAAGGCGATTAGGTTTAGAAATTCATAAATACAAGATTAATAAATCACCGGTTTTCATTATAGGATATAATTGGGATCATTACTTCCACAACGGATTGTGCCCACGACTTTCATAGCTTCCACGTTCCGTACTACACACATAAGTGATGATTCCGGCGCTATACAAATGAAAGCCGTATAACGTTACCTCCGTTGTTTCATAATGTTATCATCCCAATCATATATTTGGAGTAGCATCATGCCACACATATATAAACTAACTACATCATAACAAACACACAAGGAAACTACTCACTACGCATAATAACAGGTCCTAAATCTAGCATAACAACAATAGCAATTATCATTATAACAGATAAGGAAAGAAGTAACCGTTAATAAAGCGTAGATTGAATAAGCGTTTAGAGAGAGAGTACAAGCAGAACTTCCGTAATATCCTTGACAATATTACAATAAAAGCCCCTGGACTATTCCCTACGCTATTACAAAAGTAGCCCCTCCGTTAGTTTCAGTTAAATTAATTTCTAGAGAGAGAAAGAAAGAAAGAGAGAATAGAGAGAGAGAGATTGTGTGTGAGAGAGAAAGTGGAAATGGAGAAATGTGTGGAATGGTGAGGTGTAGGTGTGTTTGAAGAAGGAGGGGGTACCCCCTATTTATAGGCAAAGCTCAAAATCACACGTACAACTCGAGAAGCAGCACGTACAAGCAAACGAAGCACGATACGGGGTGCAGGGGCCGTATACGGCCTTCATAGGGCCGTATACGGTGTATGAAGGTCCCTATACGGTCTATGAAGGGCCGTATACGGTGTGCAAGGCCGTATACGGCTTCCGTCTGATTTCGTTCGTTGCTTAAAACGTCCGTATCTCCTTCGTTACGCGTCCATTTGACCTGATTCTTTCGCCTGTGTCTTCGTAATTCCGTTACACTTATAATGGTGCCAATCTCACTGAAATTGGATGTGTATAACTTTAGAATAGCCGAAATCACTTTATAGGAGTTTGTAACCGACATGTCTTCTCCGTTCTTTATCTGATTTGCATGATTCTTGATTTTCTCGTCTCGATTTTACCTATTACAACATATCATAAGGTTAGAATGCATTTATCATAGGATAAATGAGGGTACAAGAATTGGCTGCTGCTTATTTGCTCCGTTTTGCTCGTTATTCGGATGTTTTTACTGACTTTTGTAGCAACGTCTATGTTTTTAGCACTTTAGTGAATTTTAGTAAATAATGATTGTTTTGGAATGTTTTCACTAAAGATGTGCCCAAAAAGTGTGGAATAATGGCCTTGAAAACATGACTTTTTGCGTCACATCAAGTTATCCCACACTTAGGTGTTGCTTGTCCTCAAGCAACACTCAGTTTTTGAAAACATTTTAAAACATTTAGAGCAAGCTTCAACATTTTTAAGAGTTACCACTGTCAAATGCAAATAAGATAGTTTCAGGAATTTAGGGGAAGATAAGATGATCCTTCCTTAAATAAGAAAAGATTCTCTTAGGCATACATCCAATCTCATGATCTTGGAGTACACATGACTAGGCGATCTCACAAAAGGTGGTCACTCAATTCACTCAAAGTGTATCGGGTTTCCTATCAATCTAGAACAAACGAAATCGCTCAAATAGCCAGTCATGCAGCACTCATCGTCATAGGCTTGGTCGAGAATCGGATCTCCACCACTTAGGTGAGGACGGTGCTAATTATCCCAAGACATTCATGAGGGTTGTAGTGTTTGATGAGGGGTAAAGGGTATGGATAGTGGCATTTTTGGGTTGTAGGGGTTGCTTATCTTAAAACAACTTAGATCAGAACAACTTTATTTCAGAACGGAGATAGAGGTAGCTTTTGGTCTTCTATCATAATCTTCTTGTGAGGATGATACTTCAAAGGACTTTAAGCTTTATTCTTGCGGAATTATTTTTCTTTCTTTTTTTTTCTTTTTCTTCTTTTTATTTTCTTTTTCTGCTTTTATACTTTTCTATTTTCTTTTCTTCTTCAGAATTTCTTTGCTAGAGAATTTCCAAGGATATTTTTCTTCTTTTGATTCTTTCAGAAATCCCTTATCTTGAACATTTCGAGTCTTTTCGCGGTGTCAATTTTACACACCTAGGATTCTTCAATCTTTTTGAGAGCACGAAGGGGTAGGATAAGTGAAGCGGATATTCTAAAAGATGTTCTTCATAACCTCAGAAATTCTAAGATAAGTTTGGGAATATTTTTGGGAAGTAGGGTTTTATGAGGGTTTTATGAAACGAAAGGTTTAGGCTCAACAGGGTTTACTAGGTGGATCATCGATACTAAAGATGAGCATCGGAAAGGGTTTTGGGCTTGAAGAGATATGTAAAAAGGGGTTCAAATCCTAGGGAATGTCAAGGTCATCTAATTGCACCTATACCGCGTACGGTACACAATAATGTGGTCTCGAAGCGTATGTCAAGAGCAAGTTCTAATTCAGAGATGCATGCATCGGCACACACAAGAAATGAATAGTGAAGCATTAAAGATAAATGCTATTAGGCTCAAGATACCTCACTGCAAATAGGGTTGTATGTGCTTCGTCATGCTTCCATCAGATTATTATTTCTTGCTTAAGCAATTTCTACCTTATTTTCCCTAGACTCCGAAATATATTACTCACATCTGAAAGTAGCTCCTCTCAAAAGATATTTTGGCTCAAAATTAGCAGAGTTAATCAATAGATTTAGCTCATACTTTCAATTTTCTTGAAAAATTTTGAAAAATTTTGAGGAACATTTTCTGAGTTTACTATTTCGGACATTAAAAATCAAAGAAAACTAACCAAGGTATTCTATACCTGCTATCCCACACTTAGAGGAACATTGTCCCTAATGTTCTCTTGAGTTGAGATTTACTGGAAGTAAAATCCCACACTTAGAGTTTGAACATATAAGAAAATGTTTCTCAAGTGTTTGTTTTGGGCTGGAATCCCACACTTAGTGATAAGCTTAGGATAGAGTATAGATTACTTTAACAAACTAACAAAGCAAATAATATACAGAATCATAAACAAAAGAGAGTAAAGGTTAAGACACTCCCCAGATAGCGAGCAGCAAAGAAGCTGAGAATCTGAATTTGCTGAAAAGAGATGTTGCCAAGATCTTTTTCTGCATTCATGAAGAGCGGCACAGCTTCAAGCGTCTTGCTATTGGTTTTTCTCCATCCATTATTTCTTTTGTGAATCAATCTCGTAAGTGTGAACACGTTGGTCGTACCAGTTTACAAACTCAAAGTATTTGCAAATGAAATGATAAATCACCGTCTCAGATCTTGAAAAGATGTTTTCTACTACAAATCATTTTTCTAAAACATGTGTTTTTAAACGAGTTCGAGCATAGTGCATAAAAGTAGTATGCAAGTACCTCAAATGCTCGAAACACATGAATTATCATTTTTCAAATTGATTTCCTTATTTCTGAGACAAGTGGTTTATTTGCAAATGAGTTGTAATATCAGAAAAGTGTTTTGGTGACGACCAAGTGTGAAGGATAGTCAGAGATATATCTTCACTTATTGACATTGTTTTCTCTACACGTCTTATTGCACGGGTTGCCTCCTGAGAAGCGCTGCTTTTAGAGTCGAGAGCTCGACTTTGCCTTCCTTCAGATTAGTTGGTGCTGGAACCTCCAGGACCGGAAGTGCTCAGTAGTGGAATCCTGGGGTTGCATGGGTAGATCCTCAGAAAATGATGAGCGATGATGTCGACGATGTTCGGAATCTCTGATGAAAAGATAGGGAAGCTTTTAAGATGATTCTCGGCAACCCTTTTCATGTGTAGAAGATCCCAAGTTATCTCCTTTACTGCCTTGGAGATGGTTCCGCGGGAATCCACAAAAGAGAATCCATCAGCCTCGATCATCTCTCGTTCAGGATGCTGTCGTCTGAGAGAGTCCATGAATCCAAAGAACTGCAGGTGTAAAGTCTCGTGATTTGCAATGCCTGAGTTTCCGCTAAGTTCTCGGATTGACTCATGGATTTCTTGGAGTAGGTGAGTCTGATAGTGGGAAAACGTGAGGTTTGAGTTCTTGAAGGTATTGTTTACTATATCGTAAACCTCACGTAATCCGTAGTTGAATATTTGACTATGCTCTTCATCAGGTACCTCATCGAAGATTTCCTTGATTCGATCAGTGAGGAAGTTCGCGATGTTAACCATTGATCCTTCAGGTATAGAAGAAGGGATGACACGCGTCCTCTCGTCAGAAGTTACGTACTCGAGATCTTCGGTAATCTTGTGAGCGTGGTACTCGATGGTGCAGTCAATGTAGAACCGATGAGGAGAAGTCTCGTCGATGTGATCATTCCTAGCCATAGAATCTAGAAGTCCCCTAAGATCATTCATCAACCGGATGTCTATGTCTGCGTCGGGATTCCCAGTAGCATTGTTCATATTGCTGCGATAAGAATTTAAGAACTCATGTTGCTCAGCAGAATATGGAAATGCGGATCTGAACAACGTGTCATAGATCTTCCTGTACATGCTTCTTTGGTCTTCAAAGAACTCTAGCTCCTCAGGTGTTGGTCTAGTAGTGTGGTGCTCTTGTAGCAACTGAGCAGCGAGGTCTTCGGCAAAGGCATTTAGGCGGTTGTGGAAGAATATGTAATCTTGGGAATTCTCGGCTTGGTTGACCTCAGATTCGGCTACGATTTCCTCAATCAGGTTCCTTTGGTGTGGAGTGTAATCATTGGTGGAGTTAATGATAATTCTTGTCATCATAGGTATGTCGTTTTCGAATTCTTCAATAGCACTTATCATTTCCTCATGGTTGGAGATAATCGGAATTTAGGGAGAAGCGGGAACAGTCGAAGTTGCAAGAAGTCGGACAGAACGAATATCTATTGGAACATTAGTGTAGATGATGTCATCGTCACCACTCTCCTCAGCTGGAGTATCCCTAGCCTGGAAATCAGGGAACTCAACAGTATCGGATTGTGGAAGGGTGTCATCAGTAATCTGAGATATCTGCTGAGAGGAATCCATCTCGATGTCTTTTTCTTCTTGAGAATCAGAATCACGGCTAGATCCGGAGGTACTTCCCTTCTTGAACTGACTTCATGGTGCAGATGTGTCAAAGGTTTGAATCCCTTGGGGAAGTCGGGATGCTTTGTATGCCAAAATCTTTCTCAAGAGTTTGTCTCGAAGCTCTGGGTGCTGTGTGGATAAGGCTATAGTCTTCTCAATATTCAGCAGAGCATCAAGTCGGGGAGACACGAGAGGTTTGGTGGGATCAATAGCTGATGCAATGAGTTTTTCCATGGTGAGACCAAATTCTGCATCATGAGAGTAATCAGTCAGTGTATCTTTATCTGATTCATCTTGTGACAGAGGGATGAAGTTCTCAAGGTTCTCGATCTGCATAATCTCTGCTGTCGGTAAATATGAGTCAGGAAGGTACTGATGAGGTGGTGTGGACTGATATACTTCCTCGGGCTCTGATTCTTCTGTTCTTCCTCGGACTCTTCCATTTCTTCTGGTTCCGTTTCTTCCATCTCCTCTTCCTCTAGTTCTGTTTCAGGTTGTTCCTCTTCTCCTTTATCCTGCTCTGAATCTTCCTCCTCTTCTATTTCTTCCTCTGGTTCAGATTCTTCCATTTCCTCATCTTCTGATTCTGACTCTTCAATAGCTGAGATAAGACAGGTATGCTTGTATGACATGTATGGTTCTGGCTCTGAATCAGAAGTGTCATCATCTGAAGTAACTCTGCCCATGGATATTGCGTATATCTCTGCATGCTCCATTAGTGAACAGTCGGTCTGATCAATCTTGTATGATATTGTCTGTCCATGTGCTCGTAGACTAATAACCTGAGAGTATACATCAATAATAACACGTGCAATATTCATGAATGGCCTACCTAGGATAATGGGTATGTTAATGTCTTCCTGTATATCCATCACTACAAAGTCAGTGGGGAAATAGAACCTGTCAACTTTTACCATGACATTCTCAGCAATGCCTTTCGGGTATCGAACTGATTGATCGGCAAGCTGGACGCTCATTTTAGTGGGCTGGAGAGGTCCTAATTCTAATCTGGAGTAGAGCGAGTAAGGCATCAGATTGATACTATCTCCAAGATTGGCCAAGGAGCGTATCGTGCCTGAGTGATAGATGGAACAGGGCAAGGTGAATCGACCAGTGTCTCCTAGCTTTTCCGGTAAGGCATTCTGGATGACGGCTGAACACTCGGTGTTTAGGGAGACTTTAGGAGTGGAAGGAATCTTGTCCTTAGTTGCCAGCATTCGTCGGATGTACTTTGTACTAGAAGGAATTCTAGACTCGGTGTCTAAGAACTTTCCATCAAGTTTGAATAACTTGGCATTGTACTTCTTGTGCAGGCGGTTAGGGAAAGGAATCTCAACCTCATGATTCGGCGTGGGCATTGATTTGGTCTCAATTGTCGGCGGGACAGGAGAATGTTCCCTTGGAGAAGCAGTCATAGAAGGAGTTGGTTTATCAGAGTTTAAGGTCTTGGCTTCCTCGACGTGGGGGTTCTGAATAGTATTGCTTGGTAAGGTCCCGAGCGGTCGGGTGTCGAGACGTTGGGCTAACTGACCGATTTGGTTCTCAAGGCTTTTTAGGACCGAGAGTTGATTTCAAAGGAATAGATCAGTTTGGTCTTGTCGAGCCGTAGTCTTTTGGTTGAAAGCGGTCTGACCTTGGATGAATTTGTTGAGGTTGTCATCAGTACTCGTGACTGGAATGATGGTCTTCGCAGGTTCAGCAGGTTGGGTATCCTCAGTGGCGGTTAATGGAAGTGGTTGATTGTATGGGAGTTGTGGTTGTTGCGGGTACGTCGGATATCGTGGCTGAAACCTGTGCTGGAAAAGGGGTTGGTTGTTCCGTGGAGGATATTGGTTTCCTCGAGTTCTGGGTGGTGAAGTTCTAGCGAAGCCAGGAGGATTTTGAGGTCTGACAGGGAACTGGGCATAGTAGACCGAACCGTCAGCAGGATCTTCGTACTCAACCTCGTATTCTTCAGTGGGATGGTTGGTACAGTTCTGGCAAGCCTGAACTTGGTGGATCTGCTGTGGTTGTTTCTTCAGATCTGCTATCTGTTTTGTCAGAGTCTCAATTTGTTCGCTCAGAGACTTAATGGCTTCAGTTTGGCGGGTGTTATTTGCGGAGAGGGGTAAGGATGAGGATTGCTCATCAGACTTCCAATCGTGGTGATGCATCGTCATATCCTCAATCAAGCTCCATGCTTCATCATCAGTAAGTTTCATGAAGTTTCCTTGAGCTGCTGCGTCAAGATTGATGCGATGGTTAGGATCAAGTCCTCGATAGAAGGTGCACACCTTGTCAGTCTTCGTCATTTGGTGGTTTGGACATTTCCTCAGTAAACTCTTGAATCGCTCCCATGCTGAGTAGATAGATTCATCGTGGGCTTGTTGGAAGTTTACGATGTCATTCTTTGCCTGAGTTTGTTTGGACAGGGGAAAGTATCTAGCGAGAAACTTATTACCCATGTCGGTCCATGAGGTGATTGAGCCGGTCTCAAGTCCCTCAAACCAGGTAGAAGCATGTAAAGCGAGAGAATAGGGGAACAAGTATAAGCGGATGATATCCTGCTCAACCCCATTCTGCTTATAGGAGTTTGAAACCTGAATGAATTTGTCGATATGAGCATTGGGATCATCACAGGGTAGACCGTGGAATTGGCAGTTATCTTTTACGAGTTGTACGATGTGGTGTTTAAGCTCAAAAGAAGCTCCGTCAATCACTGGATAGCTAATCGGTCCTCCTCGTCCTTCGATGGATGGTTCGGTGTTGTCGGCGAGAGTAACACGAGCGGCCATTTGTGGAAAACGGGAACGTCTTTCTTTGCGGATGGTGCGGATAATCGACTCAGGATCGGGTACGAAAATGAGAGATTCGGATCCGGATGATCTGGTCGAATATCGTTGTGGGATGTGGAAAGGTATTGTCGGTTGGAACAAGAAAAAGAAAATAAGAATGGGAAAGAAGTATCACTAAATAGAGAACTCGTCTGGATGCTTCAGAGTCTTACGATTAACTCCCCGGCAGCGGCGCCAAAAACTTATCGCGCCCCGATCCGACACGGTCGTCAACGCAACGGAAGGAGGACACGACAGTGGGGTGTTTTAAATTTATAGAGCTGGGGACCTAAGATTTACTACGGCTGTATAGCAGCAGTATGACCTAGGGTCATTCTTCAAGCTAATCGTATTGTGAAACGGAAGTATCAAGACAAATTGTTTATTTTAGTGACAGGATTTTAAAACAGAGTTTTGAGTGGGTTTTTGTTACTTAGGTCCGTAAATTAAAGCAATTTAAATAAAAAGTAAATAAATGGAAAACAGAAATAAGGATGAAATCAGTATGGAGGAGATGTGTTTGTTATGACTTCGTTAGCTTATGCGGGGGTGATGCTAGGGTTTTGATATGAAAACGTCTTTTTAAAGGTTTGTGTCTTATCTGAGCTTAATTGTTCGTAGTGTAAACACTAGTACCCTACTGATTAGGGAGACCAATCAGTATGTCACTGAATACTAGGCCAAATTGAGTCTGATCGGAGGAGGATGCTCAACTCTTCAACGTTATCCAGTGATGGAGTAACGACCCTTCTTGAAATTTTAGTTCCTGGGTGCATGAGATAGAGTAACATACCCACTAAGGTTCCGACCTTTCTTAACACTACGGGGACAACGAAGTCAAACAAGGCATTTAAGATTAAGACTTGGTTTAGTGACTATTAACTTTATATTAATGGTGATATTTTAGTCTAGAGCTTTCATCACGGTGTACAGTGCGATTATGCATTTCCACAGTTTTCCAGACCCGAGATGTACTAACGGTGTACAGTGCAATTAAGCATTTCCACAATGTTCCAGCTCTTTAGGTGTACTAACGGTGTACAGTGCGATCAAGCATTTCCACAGCTTTTAAGATAAACCAGGATGTGACACAGTCTTCAACCACCGACATTTCCTTAGCTCCTATGTATTTGTACTCCACCAGAGGTGTTTCCAACGTTACACGAAGTATAGTGCCGTTTACCGTGGTCTTTCCGGGGTCACATACTTTATGGTCCCTCTAGACTAGTTTAAACTAAGTTTGTATTATAGCTCAACCATCTATGATATAAACCAGCCCTCACTATTTCCCAATAAATCCTTGATTGATTCACGGTGTACTATACAAAAGGTTTTAAATAGTATTTCCACAGCTACGCAATTCAGACCATGTTTACAGTTTCAGAAAATATAGATAGGTAGTGACCGTTTGATCAAGGTTCGCGACTCCCTGTCATAAAGGTTCTAACCCCGTTTAATTGGAGGAAAGGCGATTAGGTTTAGAAATTCATAAATACAAGATTAATAAATCACCGGTTTTCATTATAGGATATAATTGGGATCATTACTTCCACAACGGATTGTGCCCATGACTTTCATAGCTTCCACATTCCGTACTACAAATATAAGTGATGATTCCGACGCTATACAAATGAAAGCCGTATAACGTTACCTCCGTTGTTTCATAATGTTATCATCCCAATCATATATTTAGAGTAGCATCACCCCACACATATATAAACTAACTACATCATAACAAACACACAAGGAAACTACTCATTACGCATAATAACAGGTCCTAAATCTAGCAAAACAACAATAGCAATTATCATTATAACAGATAAGGAAAGAAGTAACCGTTAATAAAGCGTAGATTGAATAAGCGTTTAGAGAGAGAGAGTACAAGCAGAACTTCCGCAATATCCTTGACAATATTACAATAAAAGCCCCTGGACTATTCCCTACGCTATTACAAAAGTAGCTCCTCCGTTAGTTTCAGTTAAATACTAACTGAGAACTAACGAGATCAAACCCTAATTTCTAGAGAGAGAAAGAAAGAAAGAGAGAATAGAGAGAGAGAGTGTGTGTGAGAGTGAAAGTGGAAATGGAGAAATGTGTGGAATGGTGAGGTGTAGGTGTGTTTGAAGAAGGAGGGGGTACTCCCTATTTATAGGCAAAGCTCAAAATCACACGTACAACTCGAGAAGCAGCACGTACAAGCAAACGAAGCACGATACGGGGTGCAGGGGCCGTATACGGCCTTCATAGGGCCGTATACGGTGTATGAAGGTCCCTATACGGTCTATGAAGGGCCGTATACGGTGTGCAAGGCCGTATACGGCTTCCGTCTGATTTCGTTCGTTGCTTAAAACGTCCGTATCTCCTTCGTTACGCGTCCATTTGACCTGATTCTTTCGCCTGTGTCTTCGTAATTCCGTTACACTTATAATGGTGCCAATCTCACTGAAATTGGATGTGTATAACTTTAGAATAGCCGAAATCACTTTATAGGAGTTTGTAACCGACATGTCTTCTCCGTTCTTTATCTGATTTGCATGATTCTTGATTTTCTCGTCTCGATTTTACCTATTACAACATATCATAAGGTTAGAATGCATTTATCATAGGATAAATGAGGGTACAAGAATTGGCTGCTGCTTATTTGCTCCGTTTTGCTCGTTATTCGGATGTTTTTACTGACTTTTGTAGCAACGTCTATGTTTTTAGCACTTTAGTGAATTTTAGTAAATAATGATTGTTTTGGAATGTTTTCACTAAAGATGTGCCCAAAAAGTGTGGAATAATGGCCTTGAAAACATGACTTTTTGCGTCACATCACTTCCCGACAACTCAAAATTCACTAGAAGAACTACACGACTCACGACCTCGAGCTGGGGGCCATGGTGTTCGCCCTCAAAATCTGGAGACACTACCTCTACGGTACTCGAAGTACCATATTTACCGATCACAAAAGTCTCAAACATATATTCGATCAAAAGGATCTGAACATGAGGCAACGTCGATGGGTCGAGTTGCTTACTGATTATGATTGTGAAATCAAGTATCATCCAGGCAAAGCGAATGTTTTCGCCGATGCCTTAAGTCGAAAAGAACGCACGAGACCTCTTCGAGTCCGAGCACTCGTCATGAACATTCACAACAATCTTGTTACTCAAATCCTCACTGCTTGTGACACCCGGTCAAAAAGGGCCAAAATTAGGGGCCAATTTAAACTTTAATTATTCGTACTATGTACGATTCAAAAACAAAGTATTCGGATAATATATATATAACTATATATATAACATGGAATGATTATTTAATAATCACAACGCGAACAAATCTGAAAACACTCAGGAAACATAAAAATAAAAGTTGTCCCAAAACATCTCCAAATAGAATATTATTAACAGAAATAATATTACGGTACTCGGAAAATTTGCAAAACTCTTTTTGGATAATTAAAACTATCCGTAAGTTCAAAGTGAAACAACGATATAATTTAGTATCACACTAAAAGTATTTTTGTGAAATACTTCAAATAAAAACTTATACGATTTCAATTTTAGAAATTTATCGTTCGAAAACATTTTTACTAAATAACGATCGGATACCAAAACACGGGTCAAAGTACCACGGAGCGGGGCGAAACTGGATCAACCACCTCCAATAATTGGAGATGGCCGATCATTTCTATCTCATTCTCAATATCACTCTCGGTCTCTCTCTTTTCTCTCTCGGTTTAAACAAACAACACCAACAATAACAAAACAACAACAACAACAAGATTTAACATCATATTCATCATCTAATCATCTTCATCATCATCATTGGATCATCACCATCTTCATCGTTCATCATCACCATCGATTCCATCGTTTTACAATTTGTAAGGAAACTTTGAATTTTAGTTTAAATACATGTTTGAAATACATATATGATCATGTTATGTTGTTCTATTAAGTTGGTTATATGCGAAAATGGTTTTAAAATGGGTTTGGGTGTGTTTTGGAACGAACAGAGTCGAACCAGTTACGTGAATCCGACGGATTCGGGTGAATCCGGCGGATTCCTGCCCAGAAAACATGAACACGGCATATTCAATGGAATACGGTCGGATTCCCTTAGTTTGTCATGAATACGGTCGGATTCTTGGGAATCCGGCGTATTCCCTCTATTTTCTGGAATACGGCGTATTCAAGGGAATACGGCGTATTCCCCACAAATGCCACCAATCCGGCGGATTCAAGGGAATCCGGCGGATTCCCCCGTTATATTTCATAATCCAACGGATCAATAAACTAGCCCTGTGAATTCTAGCTAAAACAGAACAAATAAATTTTCGAAAACGTCGACGATTTAACAAGTTAAAACAGGGTAGCTTCTCGATGAAAATTTTATTATAACAGATTGGGCTCAAATTCGCTCGGTCATTCAAAAACAACCCAATGATCAAAGCTAAGTACCTTAGCCTTGTCAGTTTTAGGCCATCCGGGGTCGTTTAGGGGCCGAAAATGGCAGATTACTGTTTTCAGACTCATACCAAATTTTGTAAACTCAAACATAAACATTTAAACAATACATTGGATAATCCTTTTACTCATTAGAATCTCGCGTGTTTAGGACTCTAAGGGATTTCAGAGATTGTCTATTCCACGTCGAATATATTCATTTGCTCGGATTGACTCAGGTGAGTCTCACGGCCCCATTTTCAATGTTTACATGTTTTAATAATTGGGGGAGATGCAACACAAATTATTTTCGTGATCACTGTTATTCGGTTAGTTAATTTAGTTGATTAACTTAATTAACTGCATTGTTACTTGTATTCGGTTTACCATTTTGGTACATGGAACGGTTATCATTGTCGGTCTTGATTTTCATTGTTCGGTATATGCACGAGTGTTTTAATTCGGTAAAAGTCCTCAACAGTGTATGATTCATTAACTTAATAAGGCGCGATTACTAAAGGATAGTACTATCATGGGAGTGACGTCCCCGTCCGGGTTGCTAGCTACAACCAAGTTAAAAACGGGCACATTAGTAATTGTTATGGGTGTCACCAAATCGGGAGGCAAAGATCGGGTTAGGCTTTGAATCATAGCTCAGTGCAATACAAATGTCATTATCGGTAAATCATTGTTCGGAAACCTTAATTGGTTTAATCACTGGTCGGTAGCCCTAATGGGTAAATCATGGTTCGGTACATTGTTATTCATTGATCGGTTTACACTGTTTAAATTATCGTCGGATAATCATGTTGATCACATCAATGTTTATTTAAACCTGTGAGATTCACCAGCTTTATAGCTGACCTTTTAGTGTTGTATTCTCAGGTGCTCATCAATATTAGGAATGGCCTACAGGATAAGCTAGCTATCACGAGTCGCATGCATCCATTTAGACATGAAGATTTTCTTGCATTATATTTTGTATAATGGTTATGTATTAAAATCTTCTGAAATCATTTTGCGAACTCACTACTATGTTTTAAACTTATGACTTAAACTTTGTATTTCTTTTGGAAAACTAATGTAATGTAATGTATTTCTAAAACGTCTCATTTAGAGTTGTTTGCTTGTACTTTGGTGTTTTGATATTTGATTAGTCATGCCCCAAAACAGTCGCTTCCGCAAAGCATGAAATTGGGGGTGTGACACTGCTCAACTTGAAGCAGTCAAACCCGAAAATATCATAAACGAAGCCTTGCGAGGCATGGACAAACAGTTCGAGACCAAGCCTAACGGTACTCGACAATTCTCTAACCGAATATGGTTACCCAGCTTCGGGAACTTACGAGATTTGGTGATGGACGAAGCTCACAAATCTCGCTATTCTATACATCCTGGATCTGATAAGATGTATCACAGTATCAAGGAACTATACTGGTGGCCTAACATGAAAGCTGACATAGCCGAGTATCGGAAACCTTCCGGATTACTCCAACAACCGGAAATCCCTCAATGGAAATGGGAGCAGATCTCCATGGATTTCATCACAAAACTCTCGAAAACATCTAGCGGTTGCAATACCATTTGGGTGATCGTAGATCGGCTCACAAAATCTGCTCATTTTCTCGCGATCAAAGAAACTGATAAGATGGAACGCCTCACACAAATCTATCTCAAGAAAATTGTATCCCGACATGGCGTTCCCATCTCAATTATCTCTGATAGAGATAGTCGATTTACATCTCACTATTGGCAATCATTACAGATTCATTGGGTACTCGTCTGGATATGAGTACTGCATACCATCCAAAAACCGACGGCCAAAGTGAACGTACAATTCAAACACTGGAAGATATGCTACGAGCCTGCGTAGTTGATTTCGGTGCAAACTGGGAAAACCATCTACCGTTGTGCGAGTTTTCGTACAACAACAGTTATCATTCCAGCATCAAAGCTGCACCTTTCGAGGCACTGTACCGTCGTAAGTACCGGTCACCTATCTGTTTGACCGAAGTGGGAGATAGCCAACTCACTGGTCCGGAAATCATTCATGAAACCACCGAGAAAATCGTTGGTATCCAAAACCGGCTGAAAGCCGCACGTGATCGTCAGAAGAGTTATGCTGACGTGAGATGCAAGCATCTCGAGTTCCAAGTTGGGGATCGAGTATTGCTCAAGGTAGTGGAAAGGTGTCGTTCACTTCGGCAAACGCGGGAAGTTAAATCCCAAGTACATTGGGCCTTTTGAGATCCTCGAGAGGATTGGTCCAGTGGCATATCGACTGCAGCTGCCACCCGAACTCAGCAGCGTGCATCCAACTTTTCACATTTCTAATCTGAAAAAATGCTTGTCTGATGAGACACTTATCAATCCGGTCGACGAAATCCGTATCGATGATAAACTTCATTTCATCGAGGAACCTGCTGAAATCATGGACCGTGAGGTCAAACAACTCAAACAAAGTCGTATTCCCATCGTTAAAGTCAGGTGGAATTCGCAGCGTGTTCCGGAATTCACTTGGGAACGGGAAGACACGATGCGACTCAAATATCCTCAACTATTCACGGATCCATCACCAACCATGACTTGAGCTCAATTTCGGGACGAAATTCTCTTAAGAAGGGGAGAATGTGACACCCGCCAAATTAGGACTAATGATTAGTGCCTAATCATCGATTCATACATGTAATTAGTCCTTTGATTAGGTTAATTAATGTATCCTTATATATATATATATATATATATATATATATATATATATATATATTGTTGAATATATATATACACGTACGCGATTTGGTTTAATCATGCATTATCATATCGAATGCAGTTCGATACAATCCATACGGATGTTGGTGCAACTTTTAATAAATAACATAAATCTATTTGATATTTAAATAGTAGTTATTTACATTATATTATTGTGTATTAATAATATACGAAACAATGTACGTTTTGTTTAAAACATTTTATAAATGTTATCTAAGTATTTTAATAAATACTCCAATCAAAAATATCGAGAATTAAATCGTTATCTAAACACAAGCGATAAACGTTTAACGTATATATAAACGTTGAAACGAACGGGTAAACGAACACTGCACGTAGCGTAAATTTGGAAAATGATTTAACACACCACATGGGGTGGGACCCCCACAAAAATCTGCATTCTTTGACCAAGGATAACCCCCCCATGCCTTCCTTCTTTCACACTCACACTCCAACAAACTTTTACACTCCACCTTTCACCAACACACCTTCTCTCCACCCTCTCTCCTCTCTCTCTCTCTAAAAATGTGGGGATTAGTCACAAGACCACCCACAACCACCCTAACATCACCACAAAACGTCACTCAAGACTCACAATTGCACTTGGTTGCTTCAAGATAAAACGATCACGAGAACGCAAGCTACATTCCCATCTTTTCGGATTTTTCATACGATCATTGTAAGATTTCCGACACTCCCAAAAACTACGTATAATATGTTTATATACATGTTACCTTGCTCATACAACTATAGAATGTCCAAATGCTAAGCCAAAACGCATTTTAAAACTCGAATTTATGTTTTCTGTTTTCCTGTCCAGATTCTGTTCTAACTCCAACGATTTTTATAAAATTCATTTCTTATTGAAAAGTGACGTTTCTTAAGCCTAAAATGTAGTACAAGAAGTAAAATTTCTAACAAAAATTGTTTCATAAAATTCTGACTCCGTTTAGTACCCGAAAATAATTTTCTCCGACGACATCTACTTTCTGTCTTCTGGAGACAAAAAGTTGCACCTCCTTCTCGGAGCCATAACTTGAGTTCTAAGTTGAATAAATGCATGAATTATATACCAAAATCTTCGTATGGATGTTGTCTACAAAAAGTTCTTCTTTGGCTTGTTCTAAAAATACACCAATTCTTCCATAAAATGTGATTTGTGAACAAAGGTTTAAAATTCGGACCAAACTGAACGGTGATACTTTGTGAATTTTTAAAAAATATCAAACGACCTCCAAAAGTTATGGAAAATTTACAGGAAGTACATTAGATATGTGGGAACGTTGTGTAAAAATTTTGGAACTTGATTCGGAAATTAACTTGGTCAAAACGAGCCACGAAAAACGTTAAAAATCTGTCAAACGAACTAGCAGCAATAACGAGTTGCAAAGGCAGTCATAACGAGTGTCGCCGCTTATAACTAGCAGCCATAACTTATAACTAGCAGTCATAACGAGTGTCGCCACTTATAACTAGCAGCCATAACTTATAACTAGCAGTCATAACGAGTGTTGCCACTTATAACTAGCAGCCATAACTTATAACTAGCAGTCATAACGAGTGTCGCCACTTATAACTAGCAGCCATAACTCATAACTAGCAGTCATAACTAGTGTCGCCACTTATAACTAGCAGCCATAACTTATAACTAGCAGTCATAACGAGTGTCGCCACTTATAACTAGCAGCCATAACTTATAACTAGCAGCCATAACTTATAACTAGCAGCCATAACGAGTGTTGCCACTTATAACTAGCAGCCATAACTTATAACTAGCAGTTATAACGAGTGTCACAACTTACACTAGCAGTCTTAACTAGTGTAGCTAATCACATAATACCTGAAAACATTTAACCACTAATTATTGGACTGGTGTAACAACTAAATCTTATACGATATAACTCAGTAACACATAAAACATGCTTTGTAAGCATACGATATGACATCATAATAATAACACTTTGAGATTGTTATTACAAACCGTCACCAACGGACCGTACATGTTTTCAAAACTCAAACCTAATCAATCAAACCAAATAGTTTTGGACATTACTAGTTGTGTGATCAACTAGCATAGGTGATCTTTTGAGATACCTACTCATATTAACCAACGCGCGTCTTGGACGCCCTCAGGTTACAGTCTTCGGACATCATTGTTTGACTAAGAAACGCACGTTTATTGAGATAAATGCATCAGACTCAGGTGAGTCTCATAGCCCCTCTTTTTACTGTTTTCACTCAGGGGTGTGATTCATTGCTTGTTTTTAACATGTGAACGTGAGTACAAACTTTTTATATACTACATGAGTTTACACAACTAATCATTTTAAGTCCTCCACAACATAGTTAGGTAATACTTCGGTAGTGCGAATGTTAGTATATGGTACCATATAGGATTGACAATCCTCGTCCGGGTTAGTAAGCACTAACTGGTCAAATGGATGCATTAGCATTTGAGGTTTATAAGTGTGGATTAGGCACTCGTGGGGAGGCACCCTCGATCAGGCACTTGATTGTGATCCTGACACCTCAGTTAAGGCTCAGACTATGTGCTCATGGCTGTATACATTATTATTTGCTTGGTTGCAAATCAGTACATTAAATCTTGCGGTTCGTACGATATTTGATATTCAAACCTGTGAGTTCACCAGCGTTTGCTGACCGTTTTTAGCATGTATCACAGGTACTCAGCAGTAGGTTGGACTGCCCACACAGGATACTGTAGCTCGAGTCAGCATGCAGACATTTGAGATTTTCTTGCATTAATATATTTTGTAACAGTATTAATGTATCGAAATCTCTCATTTTCAGAACACGAGCTATGTACTAGCTTTATCCTTGTAAACATTTAACTATCAATGTAATTTTTATAAATGACGCATATAGAGTCGTTCCTATATATCTGATGTGCTTTGTTTACCTTGATTAGTCGCACCCAATGTATGCTTCCACTATTCATGAATTTGGGGGTGCGATAGTGTGACCCTAGCCGAATGGCTAGCTTTGTGTAACCAGTCCAAAACGCGGTCCAAAATTAATACAGTACAAATACATTCGCGCGGTATTTCGTTACGTGTTAAACTTAAAAAATATAACTAATTGGTTATACGAGATTAATAACTATTAATATAAAAGTTTATACAATTATTTTGAAACAATAACAATTGTATATGTTATATATTCGGAGTAAAGACGTGTACAAACTTATTAACAATGATACAAAGTCATTTGACACGTTGATGTTTAGAATAATAACATCTATTTATTTTATAAACGGAGTATATTTGGAACGAACGAAATGTTTGGTACAAACTTTATTTTGAGTACGAATATATATATTCAACTAATAAGTATATATATATATATATATATATATATATATATATATATATATACTTACAAGCAACAAATGGTACAACTCGAAAAATACTAATTAACTGAACAACGAACTAAGAACGATTTGTTAGTCACTTACTTATACATATAACCTCTCGTGTTTAGGACACTAGGAGGTTACTGTTGGACAACACTTGCTTTTAGAAACGCTAGCACCCAAAGGTGAGTCTCACGGCCCCATTTTACTGTTTCACTATTTTAAACTCGGGGGAGATGCAACACAAACTGTTTTCGTGAGCACAGTTATTCGGTTTGTTAATTTAGTTATTAACTCGGTTAATTAAATTGGGTTATTATATTCGGTTATCATTGTCGGTATTGATTTTGTTCGGTTATTGCATGAGTGTTTTAATTCGGTAAAGTCCTCTTCAGTGTATGGTTCATTAACTTAATAAGGCACGATTACTAAAAGATAGATCTATCATGGGAGTGACATCCCCGTCCGGGTTGCTAGCTATAACCACGTACAAACGGGCATTTTAGTAATTGTTATAGGTGTTGACACCGTCCGAGAGGCAGAAAATCGGGTTAGGCCTTGAACCATAGCTTAGTGCAATATCAGTGTCAGTATATTTAATTCGGAAACCTTAATTGGTTTACCATTGTTCGGTTATGCTGTTTAATCATTGTTGGTATTAAATCGTCGGATAATCATGTTGATCACATCATGTTTTATGATAAACCTGTGATATTCACCAGCTTTATAGCTGACCCTTTTAGTGTTGTATTCTCAGGTGATCAGCAACAGTAGGGTGGCCTGTAGGATATGCTAGCTAGTACGAGTCGCATGCATCTATAAACATATGAAAATTTTATAGCATTATCTTTTGTTAATCGGTTATGTATTAAAATCTTCGGGATCTATTTATGCAAACTCATTATATTGTAAACTTATAACCTAAACTTTGTAACTACTTTTGTAAAATGTATAAACGTCTCATGTAGAGTTGTTTGCTTGTACCTCTGCGCTTTGATTATTGATTAGTCACACCCAAATCGTCGCTTCTGCAAGTCATGAAATTGGGGGTGTGACAATTATTAGGGCTGAAAGTAGTATTAGCTTAGGATTACCCCAACTCTATAAATTTAAAACTACCTCACTGTTGAGGTGCTGAAAACACCACAACAAGTTTTTGGAGCCACTGCCGGGGACTACAACGACCGATTTTAGGTATTTAGTTATCTTAGTTATTTAGTGATCCTTTCGGAAGATCAATATCATCCGAAAGTTCCTTTTCTTGTCTTAAGTTTAGATTTCCATTTCCGTTCTTAGATTAGTTAAACCAATCCTTTCCAAAACTTTACTTTCTACCAACAAGTTATAATGAATCGTATCACTCTCGCCTCATCAATCAACCCACTGCTTGAGGGACGAAAAGGACCAATCGTATCATCTGCTGACGAGAACCGTGAAATTAAACCACACTTAATTAAAATGATCAAATCTCAGTGTCAATTTCATGGTCTTTCGGTTGAAAATCCGAACTCTCATCTTAACAAATTCATCAACCTTTCCGACTCCTTCGAACAAACAGAATCCGGTAATGAAATTACCCGACTTCACCTGTTTCCTTATTCTTTAGCTTCTCGAGCATAGATATGGTTTTATGAACTCGAACCCAATTCAATTCATACATGGGAGGAGATGGCTACCAAATTCATGGCCAAATATTTCCGTCCGTCCCTACAAAACAAGCTTAAGAATGATATCACTAACTTTCTCCAAAAAGATAATGAATCATTAAGCTCTGCTTGGGAACGCTTTAAGAAGTTGCTAGGAAGATGTCCAAATCATCAGTTTGTTGAAACGAATCTAGTCTGCACATTCTACAATAGTTTGAATTGTCATCACAATACAAACCCTCGATGCTGCTTCATCCGGAAATTTCATGCTACATACTTCAGATGAAGCTTGGAAGTTGATTGAGACGATGACGATGCATCAACATGACTTAGAGCAAGATGAATCAATTTAGGAAATAAGGAGTACTTCTGAACATACCTTGGATACTTTAAAAACTCAAATCGAATCTATCACTAAAGTTGTCAAGGAGATGCAAGAACCTTCTAAACCCAAGCAAGAGAAGAGACCTCAAAAGCTTCCCCTAAGCAAAAGGATCAAAGAAGACATTCTTGCTACGACTGGTGAAACCTCTGATCAAGCCTATCATTCAAACTCTTTCACTCAGAAGCTAACCAACCAACCCATTTCTCAATCGTTAGTTCTTTCTTCACTATCTACTTCTTCTCTAAACACCGAAATTTTAAATAACTTCATGGTTGAGCAAAATAATATAAATAACCAAGTTGTTGATTTTCAAAATCAAATTGATGGTTTACTTAGAATTTTAAATGATTTAGTTACAAAAATGGAGGATAATGTTAAAAGGTTGTTTTTAAAAGTTGATGAGAAACAAAGAGAAGAAGCGATTAGCAAAGCTGTTTATCACTCATCATATGAATATGATGACATCCTTGTGGTCACTAGAGGAGGAAGATAGACTAAGAACGAGAAATCATTAGATATTCCGAAAAATGAACCTTCTATTTCTCCACCTCCCACCGACTCAGTGCCAGTTAAGACCCTTGTCACTTCTCCTGAGCCAGAACCTTCTAAAGCTCCAGAAGTCACTAATCCAACACGTATACCTTTCCCTGGTAGGCTTAAGAAAGAGAAACAAGAAGCTCAGTTTGGAAAATATCTAGAAATGTTTAAAAGTTTACACTTAAATGTCAAACTTTTAGATACTTTAGTTGAGATGCCTAGTTGTGCCAAATTCTTTAAAGAACTCTTGTCAAATAAATAAAAACTTAGACAAATAGCTAACTTACCTTTAGATGCAGAGTGCTCTTTGATTATGCAACAAGGACTACCCCAAAAGCTAGGAGAAACTGACCATTTCACTATACCTTGTTGTCTACATGATGTTCAAATAAGTAACGCCTTAGCTGATTTAGGAGCAAGTGTAAACCTTATGCCATACTCGATTTATAGGAAACTAGGATTAAGCGAACTTTTACCAACCCGTATGACCATCCAGTTAGCCGATAGATCAGTTATACTCCCTAGAGGAATTACTGAAGATATTATGGTCCGCGTTGATAAATTCGTCTTTCCTGTGGATTTTGTTGTCATGGATATTGAGGAAGACACCGAAGTTCCACTCATCCTTGGCAGACCTTTTTTAAACACTGCCAAGGCCGTCATTGACGTAAATGAAAAATCTTTAAAACTTCGAGTTGGAACTGAGGAAGTCACCTTCAATGTTGACAAACTAATGAAACAACCTATGGAAGAAGATCTTGGTCTTGTAGATTCTATGCAGGAAATCATTGAAGAACACTTGGAAGAGATCCTCACAGTAAGCAGTATTGACTCTCTTCCAAACATGGTCATCACTACCAGAAGACTCTGCCAAGAAGATAAAGGATTATGCTCAGATATCTCGGATCCACCAACCTCATCAAGGGCAGTGCTATTTCCTTTGAAGAAATCCAGCATACAGCCTAGCAGTTCCATCATGGCTGCTCCGCTCGGATATGGCACACCAGTCACTCTCTTAAGAAGGAAACTAACTCCCAAAGTACCCGATTCATCTCTCTCAAAAGAAAAAATTATGAAGACTCTTGAAGAAATGGAATCAATACTTAAACCTCCTTTTTTGCAACAATCTGAAAGATCAAATCCAGAGATCACTTTCAGCACATCTTCTTCTGCTCAATTTCAGAGATTCGCATTCACTGAGAACAACGATGTCATAATCACTGAAAATAATGCAATATCTCATTCTTTAAAAGAAAAATATGAGATAAGAAAAGATGAGCTCTCCGATAAACCAGAATGGGTTGAAATAGCATCAGACGGCATTCTAGAGATCCCTGCAGAAGATTCTGAATTTCAGACGAAATTCGATGAGCTTAAAAGAGACGAAATTGCAAGGATGAAACCTTCCATAGAAGAACCACCAGAATTGGAGCTAAAGGAACAACCCTCACACCTCGAATATGCTTTTCTCGAAGGAACTTCGCACTTACCAGTTATCATATCCAAAGATCTGAAGCCTGAAGAGAAAGCAAGGCTTATTCAAGTGTTGAAATCACATAAGAAAGCAATTGCTTGGAAGATTTCTGACATACAAGGGATCAGTCCGAACTATTGCACCCACAAGACTTTTGGAAAACGACTTCAGACCATCCGTTCAAAGGCAGAGGAGAGTCAACCCGAAGATTCAAGAAGTGGTTAAAAAGGAGGTTATCAAACTCTTGGATACTGTCATGATTTACCCTATTTCAGATTTCCCTTGGGTCAGTGATGTCG
Source organism: Helichrysum umbraculigerum (assembly GCA_949592205.1). Lineage (NCBI taxonomy): Eukaryota > Viridiplantae > Streptophyta > Magnoliopsida > Asterales > Asteraceae > Helichrysum > Helichrysum umbraculigerum. The sequence continues at coordinate 15,739,120 of CATIUR010000007.1, read as the reverse complement.
TGTAAACGGGGCTTTAGTTTTAAAATGGAATTTACCTCCGCATCAAGGGAAATGCTATTTCCTTTGAAGAAATCCAGCATACAGCCTAGCAGTTCCATCATGGCTGCTCCGCTCGGATATGGCACACCAGTCACTCTCTTAAGAAGGAAACTAACTCCCAAAGTACCCGATTCATCTCTCTCAAAAGAAAAAAATATGAAGACTCTTGAAGAAATGGAATCAATACTTAAACCTCCTTTTTCGCAACAATCTGAAAGATCAAATCCAGAGATCACTTTCAGCACATCTTCTTCTGCTCAATTTCAGAGATTCGCATTCACTGAGAACAACGATGTCATAATCACTGAAAATAATGCAATATCTCATTCTTTAAAAGAAAAATATGAGATAAGAAAAGATGAGCTCTCCGATAAACCAGAATGGGTTGAAATAGCATCAGACGGCATTCTAGAGATCCCTGCAGAAGATTCTGAATTTCAGACGAAATTCGATGAGCTTAAAAGAGACGAAATTGCAAGGATGAAACCTTCCATAGAAGAACCACCAGAATTGGAGCTAAAGGAACAACCCTCATGTAACACCCCCAAATTTGATGATTTGCGGAAGCTTGATTTGGGTGTTACTAATCAATAACAAAGCACAAAGATAAATAGCAAACGACTCTATATGCGTCGTTTTAACAAAATATATTGATAATTGAAATGTTTACAACATTTAAAGCTTTACATAGCTCGAGTTAAATATAATGAGATTTCAGTACATAAGTACTTATACAAAATATACTAATGCAAGAAAATCTCAATCGTCTGTATGCTGACTCGAGCTAAATCCTGAAGCAGAAACATCCTACTGCTGGGTACCTGCGATATATGCTAAAAGGTCAGCTATAAAGCTGGTGAGCTCACAGGTTTGAAATCAAGTAATATCGTATGAACCGCAAGATTTAAATAATGAATTGCATCCAGCAATTAAATAATGAATTGCATCCAGCAATTAAATAATGATCATCGTGTATACAGCCATGAGCACATAGTTGAGCTTAACTCGAGGGCCGGGTCCCCTATAGAGAATTCCGGGCGAGGTGCCTCCACGAATGCCTAATCAACATTCGTCTTCCCAAATATTAGTACGTCCGTTTACCCGGTTAGTGCTTGCTAACCCGAACGAGGAGGGTCAATCCTATATGGTACCATATACTAATATTCACGCTACAACGTATTAACAACTATGCTGACGGAGGACTTTAAATGATTAGTTTCGAAAAACTCATGTAGTATATGAAAAGTTGGTACTTGCGTTCACATGTTAAAAGTTGAGCAGTATATCACACCCCTGAGTAAAACAGTAAAAGAGGGGCTATGAGACTCACCTGAGTCTGAATGCGTTTAAACAAACGTAAGTTGATTAGCGAGTAATGAAGTCCAACGACTTGTAACCTGAGGGTGTCCACGACACGCGATGGTTATAATCATGATTGGGTATCTCAAAAGATCACCCTTGTAGTTGTTACACAACTATATATGTCCAAATTACTTCAATTTGGTTGATTTGTTAAGCGTTTGAAAACGTGTACGGCCCGTTGGTGATGGGTTTGGAATAATAAACTTTAAGTATTATTATTTTGTAATTTGCGTTTTGCACTTAAAAGTGTGTCCCAATGTGTTTTATAAGTCGTATCGTATAAGGGTTTGAGGTTATATAGTTCCGACACTTAGTGAAATTGAGATTTGAAAACCTGCTGTTTTATGCGACACAGTCATGCGACATTAAATGGGTTATGCGACACAATGGTTGTGTCGCATAGAAGTGCGACACAATGTCCATACGACACAAAGGTTGTGTCGCATGGATGCGAAATGCTGATTCAACAGCGACATAGTGATTGTGTCGTATGGGGTATGCGACATAGTGGTTGTGTCGTAAGATTTGCGACACTAAATCTTTGGTACGACATAAGGTACGACACAAGGGATTTTATGCGACATAGCATGGGAAATACGACATAACGTGCGACACTAAGGGTAAAATACGACACAACATGCGACACAAAGCTTGTGTCGCATGGATGAACACCAGCCCAGAAATCCGGCTGTCAACGTTAATTCCGACCAAAAATCCGTTTTAAACTCGTTTTTAAGCTATGAAATCGTGTTATATACTTAGTAATGGACATATATATGTTATATAAACAACCACAAGTGAAAAATACTAAGAATCGAGTGATTTCGGGATTTTGTCGGAAACTTACAATTTGCCGAAATGAAAATCCGGAAAGGTAGCGTTGTAGATCGTCGCGAGGTGGTCGTGAATCTCTAAAAATATTTATGATCCGGTTGCGTTTGGTCGTAGTATTTTGCGATTTAGGTGGATTGGTGGTTTGTTTGTTTAGAGAGAAAAGTAAAGAGAGAGAGAGAGAGTGAAGAAAGAAGATAAAATGAAGAAAGAAAATGGGAGGTGGGGGTTATCCCCACTTTTCCAGTTTTTCGCCCCGCGTCCCGTGTGGTGTTCGTTTGCTCCGTCGTTTAAACGTTAAATAATTATTTACATTTTGATTATAAGTTTTAAAATACGATTTATTACGCGATATATTGTTTAAATATTTTACAAATCAATTTATATTTGTGTTATAAGATGTAAGTTAGTTTGTTTATTTAGTTTACGCATTTTATTGTTTTAAATTGTGTAAGTTCGGTTTGTACGATACGAATTGAATACAAAATATTATCAAAATAATATTTTTGACATAAAAGCGTTATTTAATAAAATTGGTCACCAACGTCCGTATTAAATTGAATCGAAATACATTCGATTTAAATTGCGTACGATTTAATCAAATCGCATTTTCGTATATATATTCAACAATATATATATAATTCGATACATTAATTAGCCTAACACAGAACTAATTACATGTATTAACATATGATTAGGCACTAATTACTAGTCCTAATTTGGCGGGTGTTACATTCTCCCCCTGTTGGAAGAATTTCGTCCCGAAATTTAGCTCGAAGTCGTGTTTGATGTGGAATCAGTGAATAGTTGAGGATATTTGAGTCGCATTTGGTCTTCCCGTTCCCAGGTGAATTCCGGACCACGCCGCGAATTCCATCTGACCTTGACGATGGGAATACGACTTTGTTTCAGTTGTTTGACCTCACGGTCCATAATTTCAGCGGGTTCCTCAACGAAATGGAGTTTATCGTCAACACGAATTTCATCTAATGGAATAATAAGTGTCTCATCAGACAGACACTTCTTCAAATTTGAAATATGAAAAGTAGGGTGCACGCTGCTGAGTTCGGATGGCAGCTGCAATCGATAAGCTACGGGGCCAATCCGTTCGAGGATTTCAAAAGGCCCTATGTATCTGGGATTCAACTTCCCGCGTTTGCCAAAACGGATGACGCCTTTCCAAGGCGATACTTTTAAGAGAACTCGATCCCCAACTTGGAACTCGAGTGGTTTGCGTCTCACGTCAGCATAACTTTTCTGACGATCACGTGCGGCTTTGAGTCTGTTTTGGATTTCCACAATTTTCTCAGTGGTGGCGTGTATGAGTTCAGGACCAGTGAGTTGACTATCTCCCACATCAGTCCAACAGATCGGTGATCGGCACCTACGACCGTACAGTGCCTCAAAAGGTGCAGCCTTAATGCTGGCGTGATAACTGTTATTGTACGAAAATTCGCACAACGGTAGATGTCTTTCCCAGTTTGTACCGAAATCAACTACGCAGGCTCGTAGCATGTCTTCCAGTGTTTGAATGGTTCGTTCACTTTGGCCATCGGTTTGAGGATGGTACGCGGTACTCATATCGAGACGGGTACCCATAGCTTTCTGAAGTGATTGCCAAAAGTGAGAAGTGAAACGGGCATCTCTGTCAGAGATGATCGAGATTGGAACACCGTGATGAGAAACGATTTCCTTGATGTAGATTTGTGCAAGGCGTTCCATTTTATCGTTTTCCTTGATTGCCAGGAAATGAGCAGATTTGGTGAGACGATCGACGATCACCCAAATGGTATCGCACCCGTTCGACGACTTGGGTAGTTTGGTTATGAAATCCATGGCAATTTGTTCCCATTTCCATTCAGGGATTTCAGGTTGTTGGAGTAAACCAGAAGGTTTCTGATGTTCGGTTTTGACTTTCGAGCAAGTAAGACACTTGCTGACATAAGTGGCGATTTCGGCTTTCATGTTTGGCCACCAATAAAATTCCTTGATTCCGTGGTACATCTTATCGGATCCCGGATGAATAGAATATTTAGACTTGTGAGCCTCGTCCATCACCAAGTCTCTTAAGTTCCCAAAACTAGGCAACCAGATTCGGTTTGAGAAATACCTAATCCCGTTAGATTTGATTTCAAATTGTTTGTCAATACCCCGTAAGGCTTCATTTTTGATGTTTTCAGGTTTCAGGGCTTCGATCTGAGCGGTATGAATCTGAACGGTAAGATCGTTGTGAATGGTCATACTGAGGGCTCGGACTCGAAGTGGTTTTGGTCGTTCCTTTCGACTGAGGGCATCGGCCACAACATTAGCCTTCCCTGGATGGTACTTGATCTCGCAATCGTAATCGGTAAGCAACTCGACCCATCGACGTTGCCTCATATTGAGATCCTTCTGATCGAAGATATGTTGGAGACTTTTATGATCGGTAAAAATGGTGCACTTAGTGCCGTAGAGATAATGTCTCCAGATTTTGAGAGCAAAAACGACAGCTCCAAGTTCGAGATCATGAGTGGTGTAGTTCTTTTCGTGAATTTTTAGCTGTCGTGAGGCATAAGCAATGACCTTGTCTCGTTGCATCAACACACAACCGAGACCTTGATGGGAAGCATCGCAGTATATCACGAAGTCATCGGTGCCTTCGGGTAAGGATAGAATTGGAGCACTGCAAAGCTTTTGTTTCAGAAGTTGGAATGCTGACTCTTGTTTATCGGTCCAATCGAACCTTTTGTCCTTCTGAGTCAGTACCGTGAGTGGTTGAGCTATTTTAGAGAAGTTTTCGATAAATCGCCGATAGTACCCAGCAAGACCCAAGAATTGTCGTACTTCAGTTGCAGAGGTGGGTGCTTGCCAGTCTTTGATAGCCTCGATTTTTGATGGGTCAACGTGAATTCCCTGACTGTCGATCACGTGACCAAGAAATTGAACAGTTTGGATCCAGAACTCACACTTAGAGAATTTAGCATAAAGCTCCTCGTGTCTAAGTAGTTCAAGGATGGTTTTGAGGTGTTGCGCATGTTCTTGCTCGTTGCGCGAGTAAATGAGTATGTCATCGATAAAGACAATGACAAACTTGTCGAGGTAAGGTTTGCACACCCGGTTCATGAGGTCCATGAATACAGCCGGTGCGTTGGTTAGACCAAAGGGCATCACTTGGAATTCGTAGTGCCCGTAACGAGTTCTGAAAGCAGTTTTTGGAATATCGGTGTCGCAAACTCGTAATTGATGATAACCTGATCGCAGATCGATTTTTGAGTAAAAACTTGAACCCTGAAGTTGGTCGAATAGATCATCAATGCGAGGAAGTGGGTATCGGTTTTTGACGGTCAATTTGTTCAATTCTCGGTAGTCGATGCACATTCGGAATGAACCGTCCTTCTTTTTGACAAATAAGACCGGAGCTCCCCAAGGTGAAGAACTCGGTCTAATGAATCCTCGATCCAGAAGTTCCTGTAACTGAGAGGACAACTCCTGAAGTTCGGATGGGGCTAAACGGTATGGTGCGCGGGCCACCGGTGCGGCACCCGGCACGAGATCAATCGAGAACTCAACCTCTCTAAGCGGAGGTAGACCAGGTAATTCTTCCGGAAAAACTTCGGGAAAGTCTCTAACAATTGGCACATCCTCAAGTCGCTTCTCCTCCGACTTCTTCTCTGTGATGTGTGCGAGTATGGCAGGGTAACCCTTTCTCAGAAATTTTCGGGTTTTTAAGCAGGAGATTATATTGAGTCCCGTCCCACCGGTCTCCCCCTGTATGATCAAGGTTCCACCAACGGCGAGTGGGATACGGACGATTTTATCGTGACAAACAATTTCAGCTCGATGTTTGGACAACCAGTCCATTCCAATAATGACGTCGAAACTTCCGATTTCAATGGGTATAAGGTCGATCGAAAAGGTTTCGTCAGCTAGGTTTAAAGTGCAATTAGGTATCACACTGGCGGTTTCTACAAGTTTTCCATTTGCTAGCTCTACAGTGTACTTAACATCTAAGGCAACAGGAGTGATGTCAAGTAATGGGCAAAAATCATCGGAGATAAAGCTTCTATCAGCACCAGTATCAAATAGAACAGAAGCAGTTAAGTTGTTGAGGAGGAACATACCCGAGACCACATTCGGGTCTTGGCGGGCGTCCCCAGATTTGATGACGAAAGCTCTGCTGCGAGTGTTGTTGTTGTTGTTGCTGTTGTTGCGGTTGTTGTTGTTGTTGTTCTTCAGTTTTGGGCACGAGTCTCTGAAATGCCCAGGTTTCCCACACTCAAAGCATACTTTAGGTGGTCTGGTGTTATTGGGGTTGTTGTTGGTAGGAGAGCGGAAATCTTTGGTAAGGTGGCCATACCTCTTGCAGTTGTTGCAAAAGGGACCACAGGAACCTTCATGGTGGTGACTGCACTTGGAACAATAAGGTTTGCTCCCAGTGTAGCCCCGGATGATGTCAGTGGTGGTGTTGTAAGCTTTGATGGGGTCGGGTTTCTTGTTTTGTTGGTTGGAGGGGTTGTTGTGGTAGTCAGACCACTTGCGTTTGTTGTTATGGGAGGATGAAGTGGGTGGTTCAGAATCTTGGCTCATGGACATTAGGTCTTGGGCCAATAGGATCGCACCGTCAATGGTGGTTGGTTTTGAAGAGATGACATGTCCCCGAACAGGATCAGGGAGACCAAGGGTGTACTTCCTGATTTTATCAGGTTCAGTGCTCACCATAGCTGGGCGGAGGGCAGCTAGTTGTTGAAACCTGGTGGTATAACCATCGATATCACCACCCTGAACCTTTAAGTTCCAGAACTCCTCATCTAGCTTTTGGAGTTTGGCGATAGAGCAGTATTTGGCAGTGAGTTTTGCCTTCAATTCCTCCCAAGTGAGTTGGTAGGCAATGTCAGCACCCACTGATTGGGTATATGAGTTCCACCAAGAGTGGGCATCATCTTCAAGAGAGCAGGTGGCGAAGTTTACTTTGTCGTTCTCCGCGCATTTACTAACACGGAAAACAGTTTCCATTTTCTCGAACCATCTGATCAGTCCGATGGCTCCTTCAGAACCCTTGAAGCTCGAGGGTTTGCAGCTTTGGAAGTCCTTGTAAGAACAAGGCTTGACGGCAGAGGTTTCAGCGGCATCGCTGTTTCTTGTGGAGTTTGGTGGGGTATTCCGAGCCAAGGCTTCAGTAACAGCCTGGGTTATGAGTGACGTAATCTGAGCATCGGTGTAAGGTCGTGTCTTTGGCGGCATGATTCTTCAATAGAATAAAAAAAAAATGAAGATACATGAGATTTCGTAGGAAAATCGTATTTATTATAGATGTACATGTAGAAAGCAGTAATACATGACATCAACATGGAAAAATGACAATTAATATGAGTTGAACAACAAGGAATATTTGATAGCTAATACGAGTTCAAAGGTTACATCCTACAGATGTATTACAAAAGGTGTCGGGAATTGTTACATCCGACCGAATTATAGAGTAGCGCGTAGATAGTTACTAGATTACAGGATAGATTACAAGATAAAGACTACACTAGTCTTAACGTAGATTAATTTGTTCCATCATCGTGACAAGACGGTCCACAGTGTTTGCAAGCCTGCTAGCTTGTCGGGCGTTGTCTTCTGCTAGTGCAAGTCGTTGTGTTAGTCCACGCGCATACTCTTCTGCTTCATGTGAGCGTTGCTCACATTCTTCCATCCTTTGTTGTAGAAGGGCATTTTCCACCCTTATTTCTATTATTTGGTTGCGAAGGACATCCATGTTGTTGTTTGTGGTTTCAAGGTCGTCGGAGACCTGTTCTATGCGTTCAAGAGATGTAAGTCGCCAGTTTTCGTTTGTTTCCTGCAACACGACATCCATGGTGCGAAGTCGCTGCTCGTGATGATTCACTCTAGCGGCTAAGGCCGGTAAGGTGGAATGAGTGGGGTACGGGCCAGCTCGAGGCAACCTGGAGTTCCTCCTTGCTACCCTTGGGTTCTGCAACCCGGATTGAGAACGAGATGAATTTGATGGGATGTTTGCCATTTCTGAGACAAAACGTTAGTAAGATTGAGGCCTATATTCATATAGCTCCTATATAATATAGCCTATTGAGTGTCTAGCATAAACATGTTTGAGTCTCGGTTCTCTCGAGGTCAGAGTCTTCTATTGTATCCTGTTCAGCCATAACTACTTTCAGATCTTACATCATCTTTGCTTAATTGTACATAGTTGATCAGGCTATGTTAAATTAAACTCGTATGCTGTAATCCCTGAACCAGTCATACCTAATAAGGAATACTGCCTAATGGTCATAGTCTAGTGTAACAACCGCCAAATTAAGGCTAGTATTAGCGCCTAACTCTTTGTTAATACATGTAATTAGTTCTGTATTCGGCTAATTTATGTATCAGATTATATGTTGGTTAATATATACAACTTTGCGATTTGATTAAATCGTACGCAACTTAAATAGAATGAAATTCTATTCGGTTAACACAGACGTTGGTGAACAAATGTTTATAAACTAAAATAACGCAATTATGACCGAAACGCTATTTTTATGATAATTAATAATTACCTCGTATCACTCGATCAAAGTTTACCCGATTTAAAAACAAAGGTATTCAAACTTATTTGTAAAATATTTGAATAGAAATGTCGCGTAATTATTTGTATTTAAAACCTACCATTTAAGATGTAAAATAATTATTTAACGTTTAAACGACGGAGAAAACGAACACCGCACGGAGCACGGGGGACGGGAGCTGAAAATGAGGCTTCCACCTACATCATCACCTCCCACTCTTTCTTTTCATTTATTCTCTTTTCTTTCTCTCTCTTCTTTTCTTTCTCTCTAATCACCAAACACACCACCACCATCAAAACTACCAAATACTACCACTAAACGCAACCGAATCTACTTGACCGTTTAGAAGAAAACGTTCACCATCACACGATCTACAACTTCATCTTTTCGGATTTTCAATCCGACACTTTGTAAGTTTCCGACAAATCCCGACATCTCTCGTTTTTGATCATTTTTACTAGTTTATGGTTTAAATAGGCTTAATATGTTCATATAAGGGTTGGGTAAAAGATTTGGACCGAACGGAAACCGGAAAACTCGTTTTCGACAAAAATTCCGGCCAACAGACCGCTACGTCGCACCTGGCCAGGGGCCTCTGCGACGTCGCGGCTTACGTCGCACAAAAATCCCAACGTCGCACTAGCGACGCAGCCCCTTACGTCGCATTAACTTGCGGACGTCGCATGTAGCGACGTAGACTTTAACGTCGCAAACCGAACCAACGTCGCATTAGCGACGCCGCCCCCTACGTCGCATTGATTTGCGAAGGTCGCATCATGCGACGTACACGCCCACGTCGCACTCTACGTCGCTAGCGACGTCGCATGCTACGTCGCACAAACCAGAACTTTGAAAACTCACATTTTCACTAAGTGTCGAACTTTTACAACCTCAAATCCTTATACGATACGACCTAACAAACATAATAAAACATACTTTCCTATTACAATTACTCTAAATTGCGTTATAAATGACAAACTTTAATTATAACAAATCACCAACGGGCCGTATGCTTTGATACGAACGCGAACAGACCAACATTTAAACACAACGGGTTGTATGAACAACTAGCCTAGATGGTCTTGCGAGACATCTACTTACTTAACCTTACGTGTTTAGGCACTAGAAGGTTACGGGTTCGGAGAACCTACTTGACTTACTACTACTTGCTATTTACCACTGCTCGACTCAGGTGAGTCTTACAGCCCCACTTTTACTGTTTTATACTTTGGGGTGAGATACTTAGCAACTGTTTTACGCATGAACACAATGTACTGAACTGAAAACATTACTGAAAACATTACTGATTACAAACAAACGCATGAGTTACTTTTATCCACTGAAAGCCTCCTTATCGTAAGTTGTTAGTTATGGTCTTAAGCGCGAGTACTAGTAAATGGATCCATTTGGGACTGACAATCCCTGTCTGGGGTGGTAGCGCCACCACGTACTGATTTACACGTAGAAACAGACATATTAGTATTTGTTACATATGAGTGTGCGGATAGCACTCACGGGGGTACGTGATTTATTTCACACTACACGGTTAAGCTTCAACTTATGAGCTCATGGCACTGTACTGATTACCGATTTACATACTTTGCTTGATAGCAATACGGGTACATACTTGTGGTTCATGACACTTACTTATTACTAAACCTGTGAGATTCACCAACCTTTTTGGTTGACACTTTCTAGCTTTGTATCTCAGGTACACTTACGGAGTAGGATCACTCCAGGATTACTAGCTAGAGTCGCATGATTTACAAACTGCATTTAACGGAGATTCTTTGGCATTATCTTTTGTAACTATGATTATGTAATAGAATCTCCCGCTATACGCGCGGACTCTAGGAAACTACATTTTTGTGTACGAAAACCTACGGTTTTCAAACGATTCAAATTATGAAATGTAACTATTTTACAAACGTCTCATTTAGAGGTCGTTTGCTATATATCTTGTGCTTTGTATATTGATTAGTAACACCCAATGTATGCTTCCGCAAACCGTTAAATTTGGGGGTGTTACATCTAGGCTCACTAAATGCAACCTAGTTCACTATAACCTTAGGCTCTGATACCAATCTGTAACACCCCCAAATTTGATGATTTGCGGAAGCTTGATTTGGGTGTTACTAATCAATAACAAAGCACAAAGATAAATAGCAAACGACTCTATATGCGTCGTTTTAACAAAATATATTGATAATTGAAATGTTTACAACATTTAAAGCTTTACATAGCTCGAGTTAAATATAATGAGATTTCAGTACATAAGTACTTATACAAAATATACTAATGCAAGAAAATCTCAATCGTCTGTATGCTGACTCGAGCTAAATCCTGAAGCAGAAACATCCTACTGCTGGGTACCTGCGATATATGCTAAAAGGTCAGCTATAAAGCTGGTGAGCTCACAGGTTTGAAATCAAGTAATATCGTATGAACCGCAAGATTTAAATAATGAATTGCATCCAGCAATTAAATAATGAATTGCATCCAGCAATTAAATAATGATCATCGTGTATACAGCCATGAGCACATAGTTGAGCTTAACTCGAGGGCCGGGTCCCCTATAGAGAATTCCGGGCGAGGTGCCTCCACGAATGCCTAATCAACATTCGTCTTCCCAAATATTAGTACGTCCGTTTACCCTGTTAGTGCTTGCTAACCCGAACGAGGAGGGTCAATCCTATATGGTACCATATACTAATATTCACGCTACAACGTATTAACAACTATGCTGACGGAGGACTTTAAATGATTAGTTTCGAAAAACTCATGTAGTATATGAAAAGTTGGTACTTGCGTTCACATGTTAAAAGTTGAGCAGTATATCACACCCCTGAGTAAAACAGTAAAAGAGGGGCTATGAGACTCACCTGAGTCTGAATGCGTTTAAACAAACGTAAGTTGATTAGCGAGTAATGAAGTCCAACGACTTGTAACCTGAGGGTGTCCACGACACGCGATGGTTATAATCATGATTGGGTATCTCAAAAGATCACCCTTGTAGTTGTTACACAACTATATATGTCCAAATTACTTCAATTTGGTTGATTTGTTAAGCGTTTGAAAACGTGTACGGCCCGTTGGTGATGGGTTTGGAATAATAAACTTTAAGTATTATTATTTTGTAATTTGCGTTTTGCACTTAAAAGTGTGTCCCAATGTGTTTTATAAGTCGTATCGTATAAGGGTTTGAGGTTATATAGTTCCGACACTTAGTGAAATTGAGATTTGAAAACCTGCTGTTTTATGCGACACAGTCATGCGACATTAAATGGGTTATGCGACACAATGGTTGTGTCGCATAGAAGTGCGACACAATGTCCATACGACACAAAGGTTGTGTCGCATGGATGCGAAATGCTGATTCAACAGCGACATAGTGATTGTGTCGTATGGGGTATGCGACATAGTGGTTGTGTCGCAAGATTTGCGACACTAAATCTTTGGTACGACATAAGGTACGACACAAGGGATTTTATGCGACATAGCATGGGAAATACGACATAACGTGCGACACTAAGGGTAAAATACGACACAACATGCGACACAAAGCTTGTGTCGCATGGATGAACACCAGCCCAGAAATCCGGCTGTCAACGTTAATTCCGACCAAAAATCCGTTTTAAACTCGTTTTTAAGCTATGAAATCGTGTTATATACTTAGTAATGGACATATATATGTTATATAAACAACCACAAGTGAAAAATACTAAGAATCGAGTGATTTCGGGATTTTGTCGGAAACTTACAATTTGCCGAAATGAAAATCCGGAAAGGTAGCGTTGTAGATCGTCGCGAGGTGGTCGTGAATCTCTAAAAATATTTATGATCCGGTTGCGTTTGGTCGTAGTATTTTGCGATTTAGGTGGATTGGTGGTTTGTTTGTTTAGAGAGAAAAGTAAAGAGAGAGAGAGTGAAGAAAGAAGATAAAATGAAGAAAGAAAATGGGAGGTGGGGGTTATCCCCACTTTTCCAGTTTTTCGCCCCGCGTCCCGTGTGGTGTTCGTTTGCTCCGTCGTTTAAACGTTAAATAATTATTTACATTTTGATTATAAGTTTTAAAATACGATTTATTACGCGATATATTGTTTAAATATTTTACAAATCAATTTATATTTGTGTTATAAGATGTAAGTTAGTTTGTTTATTTAGTTTACGCATTTTATTGTTTTAAATTGTGTAAGTTCGGTTTGTACGATACGAATTGAATACAAAATATTATCAAAATAATATTTTTGACATAAAAGCGTTATTTAATAAAATTGGTCACCAACGTCCGTATTAAATTGAATCGAAATACATTCGATTTAAATTGCGTACGATTTAATCAAATCGCATTTTCGTATATATATTCAACAATATATATATAATTCGATACATTAATTAGCCTAACACAGAACTAATTACATGTATTAACATATGATTAGGCACTAATTACTAGTCCTAATTTGGCGGGTGTTACACCTCACACCTCGAATATGCTTTTCTTGAAGGAACTTCGCACTTACCAGCTATCATATCCAAAGATCTGAAGCCTGAAGAGAAAGCAAGGCTTATTCAAGTGTTGAAATCACATAAGAAAGCAATTGCTTGGAAGATTTCTGACATACAAGGGATCAGTCCGAACTATTGCACCCACAAGACTTATGGAAAACGACTTCAGACCATCCGTTCAAAGGCAGAGGAGAGTCAACCCGAAGATTCAATAAGTGGTTAAAAAGGAGGTTATCAAACTCTTGGATGCTGTCATGATTTACCCTATTTCAGATTTCCCTTGTGTAACACCCGCCAAATTAGGACTAGTAATTAGTGCCTAATCATATGTTAATACATGTAATTAGTTCTGTGTTAGGCTAATTAATGTATCGAATTATATATATTGTTGAATATATACGAAAATGCGATTGATTAAATCGTACGCAATTTAAATCGAATGTATTTCGATTCCATAAATACGGACGTTGGTGACAAATTTTATTGAGTAACACTATTTTGTTAAAAATATTATTTTAATAATGTTCAAATTACAATTCGTATTGTACAATTGAAACTTACCTAATTAACAACAAAATACGCAAATTATTTAAATCACATTTTAAATCTTTAAATTATTAGATAATTGGTAAAACAATTTAATTAAATTGTTAAACAAAAATTCGTATTTTAAAAATGGATAATTAACGCGCGAAATATTTATTAAAACGCTAAACGACGGAGAAAACGAACACCACGCGGAGCGCGGGGCGAAACCGAAAAGTGGAGGATAACCTCCACCTTCCTTTCTCTTTTCTCTCATTTCTCCCTTTTCTCTCTCTCACTCACTCTCTTTTTCTCTCTTTTATCCAAAACCACCACCATTCACAAAATCGTAAAATAACACAATCAAACGCACTCGTAGCATCAAGATTTTTAGAGATTCACGACCACCTCGCGACGATCTACAACGATATCTTTTCGGATTTTCAATCCGGCAATTTGTAAGTTTCCGACAAAATCCTGAAACCTCTCGATTCTTTGTATATTCACTTGTTAGTTGTTTATATAACTTATATATGTCCATTACAAAGTGTAGAACATGATTTTATAGCTTAAAAACGGGTTTGGATTGGGTTTTTGGCCGGAATAATTTCGACAGTCGGACTTTCTGGGCTGATGTTCTTCCATGCGACACAAGCTTTGTGTCGCATGTTGTGTCGTATTTTACCTGTTGTGTCGCACGCTATGTCGTATTTCACATCTTGTGTCGTACCAAATAATTAGTGTCGTAAGTTTTGCGACACAACCATTATGTCGCATTCTATGTCGTATTTCCATACGACACAATCACTATGTCGCTGTTGAATCAGCATCTCGTATCTATGCGACACAACCCTTGTGTCGTATAGATATTGTGTCGCACTTCTATGCGACACAACCCTTGTGTCGCATGACAAACTTTTGTGTCGCAAAACACAGAAAACTGAGATTTTTACTAAGTGTCGAGACTCAAAATTTATCACTCGATTTTACCCGAATTCAGATCCCAGATGCGTTTTTCACCAAAGCAATATAGTAGAAATAAAAAATTTTCACCTGGCATCTCGACCCCAGCCAGGGGCCAGCCCCTTGGACCCCGCCAGGGGCGCTGCCCCCGGACCCCCGTACTTAGATTCCGTAAGCACATTTCACACCAAGTGTCAAACTTGTATGACTTCAAAACGCTTATATGATACAACTTTTCAAACATAATGAAATATACTTTTCAAGTATAACACTTCGAAATCAATGTGATAATATCAGGACTATTATTACAATTAATCACCAACGGGCCATACACGTTTTCAAACACTTAACAAATCAACCAAATCGTAGTAATTTGGACATATATATAGTTGTGTAACAACTACAAGGGTGATCTTTTGAGATACCCAATCATGTTTATAACCATCGCGTGTCGTGGACACCCTCAGGTTACAAGTCTTTGGACTTCATTACTCGGCTAATCAACTCAAGTTTATTAAGTTAAACTCACAAGACTCAGGTGAGTCTCATGGCCCCTCTTTTTACTGTTTTACTCAGGGGTGTGATATATTGCTCATTTTTAACATGTGAACGCAAGTATAAACATTTCATATACTACATGAGTTTTTCACAACTAATCATTTAAAGTCCTCCGTCAGCATAGTTGTTAATACGTTGTAGCATAGATATTAGTATATGGTACCATATAGGATTGACCCTCCTCGTTCGGGTTAGCAAGCACTAACCGGGTAAACGGACGTACTAATATTTGGGAAGACGAATGTTGATTAGGCATTCATGGAGGCACCTCGCCCGGAATTCTCTTTAGGGGACCCGGCCCTCGAGTTAAGCTCAACTATGTGCTCATGGCTGTATACACGATTACTATCATCTTATTTGCTGGATGCAAATCATTATCAAATCTTGCGGTTCATACTTTATTACTTGATTTCAAACCTGTGAGCTCACCAGCTTTAGCTGACCCATTTAGCATGTATCGCAGGTACCAAGCAGTAGATTGCTTCGGCTTCAGGACTTTAGCTCGAGTCAGCATACAGACGATTGAGATTTTCTTGCATTAGTATATTTTGTACAAGTACTTATGTACTGAAATCTCCTTTTATTTAAACTCGAGCTATGTAAAGCTATAAATGTTGTAAACATTTTCAATATTAATATATTTTGTTAAAACGACGCATATAGAGTCGTTTACTATATATCTTTGTGCTTTGTTATTGATTAGTAACACCCAAATCGTGCTTCCGCAAATCATCAAATTGGGGGTGTTACACCTTGGGTCAGTGATGTCGTGTAAATGTGGCTTTAGTTTTAAAATGGAATTTACCTTACTTGCTAGTACACAACTCAGGCAAAAATACCTGATCGTATAATAGTATAGTATGATAAGTCCGGATCGAACACAGGGAACGGATGTCAATTCTAATAAAATGGAAATTGTAAAATAACTAAAACAGATAAAAAGAGGGGAACGTTTTAGTTCCGTTCGAACAATTGACTGACAATTATGAAAAGTGATTTTTATAAATAAACTTAAATTAAAAAGAAATAAATGATAAAACAATTAATAAAAAAAATATTTAATTCAAATGATAGAAGGAATGTATTTACTTAGACTAATTTCCTTAGAATCCAGTTATCACTTTATTGATTTGCTTTAAACATGGATCTTATTGCGATGTAACTAATAAGATAACTCCTTTTTCGAAGTAAGTTGACCTAATACAGTTAAGAAAGGCACTAGGTTGTTTTCAACGCGTTAACATTCAAGTAACGTTGCTCACCGAATTGTATTCTAGATTAAACCTACGCCGTTTATATGATTTACTTTTGTGACTTGAATCAACAAAGTCTATAACTAATAATAGTTATCTTGTTCATTAATGATTAATATTGATTATTAACCCTAACCTGTCAAACTCAATATATTCAGCAATAATCGTTGACCAAAATCAACAATTATCAATAATCTCTTAACCAATTGGAACTCAATCTCAATCAATCAAGAAACCACGTTAGGAAATCAATAATAATCAATCAATAATCAAGGATCATCAAATAAACACATAAACATTCATAAAATCCAATGTATTTCGCAAATCAACAATCAAACCATCATCTAAGTATCATCATCCAAGTAAATACATGAAAGATTTAGCCAATATATTGTTGCAGAAACTCAGAATCATAAACGAAACCGAAATCATAATCAAACGAAAAGGTTTAAAGTATTCGAACCGAGAAACCGAAAATATGAATGAACAAAAGAAAGAACTTCAATTCTTCTTTCTTTCTACCTTCAAAATGCTCTGGAAATAAGGCTAGAATGGCTGGAAATCAGATGGAGAGAAATGATAAGTGATAACCCTAAAAAATGAAAGCAAATGAGCTATTTAGGGTTTCTGTCGAATCAATCCATACGCCGTATGGATTGAATAAGCCCATGGATCAGAACCGCGTAATCTGACAGCCCGGCTCACACCATCCATATGCCGGATGGATTTCCATACGCCATATGGATGCAATTTTTCAACTTTTTAGCCACTCGACTTCAGTTCTTCAAGCTTCAATCATTTTAGCTTCTTTTCTTCAATACTAGCTCGTTTTCTGCTCCTTTTCCGATTCAAGCTCTAATTAACTCCTATATGCAAATATGAACAACATAAATATCAATTCCAAACAAAAAGCATAAGAAATCTATTAAACACAGGGGCAATTAGTACTATAATGTAGTACAATTTGACGCTCATCAGTCAGCCCAGTTCAAGTTGTCCCAAAGAAAGGAGGAATGACGGTTATCGCTAACGAAAACAATGTGTTGATTCCAACACGAGCCGTCACCGGTTGGAGGGTGTGTGTCGACTATTGTAAACTAAATGAAGCTACTCGCAAAGATCACTTCCCTCTATCGTTCATTGATCAAATGCTAGAGAGATTATCAAGAAATGAATTGTACTGTTTCCTCGATGGATTCTCCGGTTATTTTCAGATTCCCCTTGATCCAAAGGACCAAGAAAAGACAACATTCACATGCCCATATGGAACTTTTGCTTACCGACA
Source organism: Helichrysum umbraculigerum (assembly GCA_949592205.1). NCBI lineage: Eukaryota > Viridiplantae > Streptophyta > Magnoliopsida > Asterales > Asteraceae > Helichrysum > Helichrysum umbraculigerum. The sequence continues at coordinate 15,721,253 of CATIUR010000007.1, read as the reverse complement.
TATGCCGTTTGGCTTATGTAATGCACCTACAACATTTCAGCGATGCATGGTGGCAATTTTCCGTGACATGATCGAACAATGCTGTCATTTCATGGTAAAAGAAGGAATAGTTTTAGGGCACCGCATATCAAAAGCTGGAATTGAAGTCGACAAAGCTAAAGTTGAAACTATCTCAAAACTTCCTCCACCTACTTCTGTTAAAGCCATCCGAAGATTTCTAGGTCATGCCGGATTCTACCGTCGCTTCATTAAGGATTTCTCTAAGATATCTCGACCTATGACTCGTCTTCTATAAAAAGATACTATGTTTGCCTTTACAGATGAATGTTTCCAAGCTTTTAACTATTTGAAAGATCAGCTTGTACATGCACCGATAATGATTGCCCCAGATTGGAGCCTTCCATTTGAAATCATGTGCGACGCCAGTGATTTCGCAGTTGGAGCTGTATTGGGACAGAGGAAGGATAAGCACTTTCAACCGATATACTATGCTAGCAAGACGCTCACGGATGCTCAAGAAAACTACACAACCACATAGAAGGAGTTGCTTGCGGTAGTATTTGCTTTCGATACATTTCGTTCCTATCTTATGTTGTCCAAAACTATTGTCTATACAGATCATTCAGCCTTGAAGTATTGATAAAGGATGGATATGATTAAACGGCCATCACAAACAAACGTATTACAAAGAACCAATAAATGAATTCTCGTTCTTCTTTAACTCGTTTATTATCCAAAACATCAACTAACTATGAAAAATAAATACCTAATACTTATATAGATGTTTTCTTGATAAGAAAGACATCTTATTTTCCTAATTTATAGAATCCTAATTTAATGTAACACCCCAAATTTTAAATTATTATTATGATAAGGGTAAAAGTAATTGTTTTAAATTATTATTATTTTAGGTAAAATAAAATAGTTATAATTGTAAGTCGGTTTTACAGTTCCAGACAATGATAAGCACGGGGAATAAAATTTTATAATTTATATTACATCTACACATATGTAAGTCGGTTTTTATGTACATATCCATACATACACATCACGTTCATGAAAGAAAGAAAACGATGAAATTGATTAAGAAACATGAAATTGAAGCTACTTAACTTGATTTCAACCAAGGATCATCATTATTTACATTAAGCAAGTAAGTGTTCATCATTTCTTTAACCCTAGAAATGGGTTTTATGGAGGTTTAAGGAATTGATGAGTTCTAACATGAAATTTAGAAAGGTTATGGCATAATTATGATGTAGAAGTGTTATAATCCTTGTGGTTAACATCAATTTAACCTAAAACTTGATGAATTAAAGTGTAAGAATGATGATTAAAGATGGGTTGGTTAATTATGTTAATTGGTATAAGCTTATTCTAATTATGAGTTAGGGAATTGTTATGATGTTAAGAGAAATAATTAAAGTGATAGTTCAAGTAAACTAACACTTGAAATAAGTATGATCATAGTGAATGAAGCTATTTATAGCTAATTAAAGAATAGTTATGAACTAATATGATTATGATGAAAGAAAGTGTTAGTAATGAAAGTTGTGAATGTCTAATAGTTGATGCTAATTCACTTTAATTGCTAAGTCATGAAGGTCGTTATGATAATTAATCATAACTAAAGTGGTAAGTCAAGTATGAAAGATTATAAGTTAAAGATTTTCAAGCAAAGTGTTAATAATGATGAATAATGGAAATTGATCATCATGTGATGCTAAGTGAGTTGTTACATGTATATGTTGTATAATAGGTGATCAAGAATATGGCATCCATGATCAAGTGTTAAGTTGCATAATCGTCTCTAAAGCTAAGGTGAGTATTATGTGGATTAAATGGATAACGTTTATATATTTCTAATTGCTTCCGAGCAAGAGGTTCATATAACCAGGTGGAAGTATTGTTTATGTTGTTATTAAAGTTTATTATTAATTCCTTATATATCATTGAATGATTATGTTATTGATTTAGCATGTGACTTGTTTACACATGCTTAATGGTAAATATTGATAGAATTATATGGTTCAGGCTTTTGTAAAGATTTGTGTAAGATATGATATATACATATATATATATATATATATATATATATATATATATATATATATATATATATATATATATATATATATGATACCAAATGCGTACAGGACCATAATTTAAATATGAATATGGAAGTTGTTGAAATAAAAGAACATAAAAGATTATAAAAAGATACATTTATTTATAAATTCTGAATTAATACAGGGACACTTCGTTTCTATACAAGGATTGCTTTCTTCTATATAGGATGAGCTTGACTGAACTATAGGAGATATACATATATTAAAATCTAGAGTTTTTGAACATTGTGAGGTTGATAATTTTACAGAGGGTTTTGGTTTCATAGAATATTTTTCGATCCTCTTCACTTCTTCAAATCTTCCTTCTTTATAGATAAATTTGCCGGTTATCAATCTTGCTTTAACTGGCATCTTTCGGTAAACTTTTATTGATTCAATCTTCTTTTCTTGATTCAATAATCTTCTTTTCTTTTGTCGGCCACAAAACTTGCTTTTATAAAGTACTTTGTCTTCTTTTCCTTTTCTTGAATAATGGAACTAGCTTTCCATAAAGTCTTTTATTTTCTTTCTTCAATAATGTAAAACTTTAGTCAAAAGCTTGCTTTTCATAAAGTCTCTTTGTCTTCTTTCTTTAATAATATAGAACTTGTCGGAATAAGGATTTCAATCTGCAATAAAGTTAGCTAACCTTTTGTCTTGTTCATAAGGATATAATAATGTCTTTCAGTAATATATAATTGTATGAACACGTATTCTGGTATATAATTACTCTTTCTTTAATATAAACTCACACTTGAATTTGTTTTCTTTAATATAGACTCTCATTGGGACTTTAAAATATAGACACGATTTTATAAAGTTATATCTTCATAAGGATCTTGAGCATCTTGATATAAATCTTCACTTGGAGTTGGGGACCCTTTAATTTCATTTATAATTTTCTGCATTTCTTCTTGAGATGAGCATTCTTGTAAACGCTTTATAAAGTCTCTGTCTTGAATAACTGGAGTAATAGGAGTAGAGCTGCTTTCTTTGTTAGAAATATACTGTCGATAATAATTGTTGACGGCTTTAATATCTGCCTGACTTTCATCAATTCTTTTCCACCATTTGACACTAAATTGTCGATATAATAATGGAGGAGAAGTATCTTGAGATTCTTGTTTTTTATATGTGAATAGAACAATCCATGGCAACTTGAATATAATAGAAAATTGAAGAGTATATTCAGAAGGGGAAATATGGTCTTCCATGAAATAATCTTTATATTTATGAAAACCTTCCAGAACTTTTGGTGGGAAGGTGGCTGGGATATTGCCAAAATATCAGAACCATTTTATAAACCATCTTGGATAGATACTAGAGAATTTCTCAGCAAAATAGAAGAACCAGGTGTGGTTAAAACTTCTTAAAAGAAAGGCATAGAACCAGGCTTCTTGATAGTCATAATAATTATAAATTGGATAACTAGGATAACTAGAAAGAGTTTTGTGATTATAGGGTTTTAGAGACCATTCTTCTGGAGTAATGATCTTTAGAATCTTAACTTTGCTACAGTCAATATAATCCGGGTTTTTCTGGTTTAGAGTATGATCTATAATAACTGAACCACTGTCGACAAGAATTGTTTGATAGTACTCTCTTGTTTTATAATCATCAACATAAAAATGAGAATTTTTTGGATATAAATATTCAATCAAGGTTTGAAAATTCTGACTTAACTTTTGTTCCTCAAATGGCTCAAGGATTTTTATAATTTGTTTGTTGGGATTTATAGAATTTTCTGGAGTGATGGATGGAGTAGAGAAATTTCTTGATGGTATAGTTTGTGCTAGTTTAGAGGGTGAAGGCTGGCTTATAACTGGTTTTGCTGGAATAGATTGTGCAAGAACTGAATATGGTGGTCTTGGTCTGGGAGTTATAGGACCAAATCTGTTGGGATGTATAGGTAATGCAGGGAAATTTCTTTGATTAGAAGAGGATGATGATGTTGACTGGTTGATAGATTGTTTGGTGAGAACGATCTTCCTGTTAGACTCACTCATTTTCCCTGTAAAAATTCTCTTGATAAAAAATCGGGTAAAGAATTGTCTTTTCCTTTTATAAATTCGATTGTAAAATCAAAATTTCCTAAAATAGCTTGCCATCTGGCAAAAACTTGTTTAGAAATTAAATTTTTAACATCTTTTTCTAAAATATATTTGGCAGATAAACAATCAATTCTTAATAAAAAAGGTTTCATATACAAATCATCTTCAAATTTTTTAATATTTAGAACAATACTTAAAATTTCCTTTTTAATAGTAGAATAATTCTTTTGGGTGTCATTCCAGGAACCAGAATAGAATCTTACTAATTTTTCTTCTTCATTATCTAATTTTTGTTTTAATATTCCCCCAAATCTTAAGTCACTAGCATCAGTTTCTACAATAAGACTAGCATTAGGGTGAGGAATGTTTAAGCATGGAAGAATTTTTACTTTTTCTTTGATTTGTCTTATAATCTTTGTATGTTCTTCAGTCCAAGGTTTAGGATTCTTTTTTAATCTATCATATAAGGGTTTACATATAATTCCTAAATCTTTAAAGAAATCATGAATATAATTCAAACATCCTAAGAATCTTTGTAATTGTGTTTTATCTTTTATTTCGTCAGGAAATTTATTGGTAAATTCAAGACTTCTTTCAATGGGTTTTATAGTTCCTTGAATAATATTATGACCTAGAAATCTTACATCTATTTGGAATAATAACATTTTTGTGGGTGAAACAGCTAATCCATTTTTATAAATAGTATCATAAAATATATTTAAGTGTTTAAAATGTTGATCAATATTTTTTGAAAATATTAAAACATCATCAATATAAACGATTACAAAATTTCCAATTGGTAAAATAATATCATTCATAATATTTTGAAATTCTGATGGAGCATTTTTTAATCCAAAGGGCATAACGTTCCATTCAAAATGTCCAAAAGGGACATTAAATCCTGTTTTATACTTATCTTCTTCTTTTATTTGGATTTGCCAAAATCCAGATTTCATGTCAAATTTCGAAAATATTTTTGAGTCATATAATTTTTTTAATAAATCTCTTTTAGTAGGTATAGGATATCTAATCCATTCTAATACTTTATTTAAGGGTTTATAATTTATAACTAATCTTGGAATACCTCTTTCGATTTCTGCATTATTAATTACATAAAAGGCTGAACATGACCATGGTGACTTAGAGGGTCTAATAAGTCTCTTTTCTAATAATTCTTTGATTTCTTCTTTACAATTTTGTTCTAGTTCAATAGACATGTGTATAGATTTTGATTTAGTAGGTATATTCTTTTCATTGAATTCTTTAATATAAGGTAATCCTACTGTGTGTTGTTTTCTTTTCCAAAAAGCACTGAGTATAGTAGAACACACATTATTTTTAAATTTTTCTTCAATAAATTTTACTTTGTTCTGTATATTTTTGTCTTGTAATTGATTGTATATTCTTTTATCATTTATTTCATTAATTAAAAATTCAGCTTGTTTTCTTTTATTTTTAATTAAATGTAATTCATGGGTAACAATAGGTGTAGTAAATTCAAAAATTATTTCTTTATTTAATACTTTTGTAATAATGCCTCTTTCGTCTACACTTATAGGATATAATTGTATTATAAAGGGTAATCCTAAAATAATTTGAGAAGTTAAATTCTTTACTAATATAAGATGAGTTTTAAAACAATAATTTTCTTTACATATATGGACATCGGATAATTTATAGCCTATACTAAGTCTAGATCCACTGGCTGTGGATAATCTCTGAGTAGATTTTTCAAAATATTTAGTTGGAATTAAACCTTCATGTATACAATTTAAATCTGCTCCAGAGTCAACTAAAGTAATTAAGGTTATTTTAAATTCTCCGTTTATCATTATATTTACTTTTGTATGCCATCTTTGATATTTAGTATATTGGATTGCATTAATTATAGGTTCAATTAAGGGTTTATCTTCTGAGGTTATATTTTGTTCATTTTTATTTTCCTCTATAGTCTTAACCTTTTCTTTTAAAATTCTTATCTCTGTTTTAACCATATTAAGTTCTTCTTGTAAATCTTGTATTGTTATAGGTTTGTTTTTATTAAATCTTTTGCATATTTCATTAAAATTATATATGGTATAATCTTCTTCTATATTACTTTGATCTTTTAATTTTCCTTCTAATTGTTTTATACATAAATCTTTCATTTCTTTATTATCAACTTTACTTATCATATCAATTAATAAATGTAATTCATCATTATTAGTAATAACATTAATTTCTTTATAGTTACAATTGCATGTTCCTATACATTCACAATCTTCAGAGTTGCTACTATTTTTAGATGATTCCTCTTTAATTTTATTTAAATCATTTTCACTATAATCAGATATTGTAACATCTTCGAAATAGACCTAGTTGTGTTATATTATTTCTTGATTTAAATTAGTATTTAAATGTGTTTGGAAATAATATTGTTTGAATTAGGGAAATAATTGGAATAGGAGTCGAATATTACAATCTGATAAGTGAATTATTAATTGTTGTAAATTAATATAGTTGACGGTACAATAAAATGTTTGGACTCGCAAATGGTTTTCGGGTTCCAGACTATATATTGAGATGGGGTATTAAATTATACCCGTATATTGAAGGCGGTTTATGTGATGCCGACTATATATGTACTTTCCTATTTAGGAAAGTTATTCATTTTCATTTTAAAACTTACAGAAACTCTCAGAAAAACCTCCAAATCAAACTAGAAATCAAATTAGGAAGTGGTGATTCTCGTGAAACTTCACCATGGTCAGATTATCATCAGTATATTCTTCAAAAAGTAAGTGTTATTATGTATTTAAGAATTTGATTTTTGATTGAAATTTAGTGAATTGATGATTTGGAAGAATTGGATGTTAGAAACATGTTATAAAGGTTTTATGATGATTATGTGATGTTATTTGAGTTGTTTATAACATTAGAACTGAGTTTGATAAGCTTGATTTATCAAAAATGGTTTTGAATTCGGAGCTGGGCAATTACAGGGATGAAGCTGAGCTGAAAGACGCTCAAACGCGATCCCAGAACCCTAGCCAGGATCGCGTTCGTTAGTTATAAAAGGAATCGGACGAGTTTTGTTCTTGGGAACGCGATCCCAAGAATTTGTCCGGATCGCGTTGCTTAGTTATAATTTGTCACAGAATGATTTTACAAAGAGGAACGCGATCCCACCATTGTTTTCTGGATCGCGTTTGTCAGTACTTTTTGTAAATTTTCAAAAGTGCATAAGTGTTTAGTAGTGATTTTTGCCACAGAAAAATTGACAAATTGTCTTTAAACTTCGATTGGGCTGAAATTTACATGGTCACTCGAAAACGGCCCACTGATCAAAGCTATAACCTATAGCCTAGTCAGTTTTTGGCCATTCGGGGTCGTTTAGGGGTCGAAAATGGCATTTTACCGTTTTGTACCTTAATTCGGGACTTTTTGATTATGTTCCGAATTGAACTTTTGTTGATGTGATCTTAGGGATCACTTGATACATGTAATTATGTTATGATTGTGTAACGATGTTAATTACATAAGTATTATCAGTTGATACAAGTTACTAACTCATTGTTTATTGATTGTATTCTCAGATGTGTAGAAGGCTCAGTAATATTAGACTTCTGAGCTTGCAGCTGAGGTGTCGGTGAGTGGATCTGTAACCTCAGTGTGATTTAGTTGTAATGATTTGATTTACAACCAGTAATTTATAGTATTACTTTGATATGATGCATATGTTGAAACATGTTGCCATGATAGTTTGGCATGTTTGTTTACTTAGCTGATTTGTGCTAGTAAGTAAGATTCAGAGGTCAACTTGATTTGATGGTTGGGCTTGTTGTTATTGTAGACGACAGGAGATCTCGGAAACTTGAAATGTCGATTTAGAGATCTAGGTCGTGTGTGATTAACAACTGGTTATCGGTAATTCTGTATAGGCCAATACAGATGATTGATAAGAGTTCCTTGAGTGCTAAACCGGTATTAGGGTGTCTCAGGGACCACCGATCCTCATGATGTTGCGTGTATGACATTGATTGGATGTCGAGTGATTGATTGATTTTCTGTTTATTGTAATTTGATGTAAACAGATTGTTATGCTAGGTTGGACTGTTGATTATAGTTTCATTCACTTAGCTTTATGCTAACTCCACCACAGTTCTTCCTGCAGGTTGTAATAGATGGGACATATTGGGCAGGGCAGGAAGTGTTTTGACTGGATGGAATGTTTGACAGGCTTTTACTCTGATGTTAATTTCATAGCCATAGAAATGTTTTGAATTATATAACACCGAGTTGTTGAGAGGTCACGTATTTGATTTGAAAAAGTTTACTGACATTTTGAGTACATTGATAGAATGTTTTTAAATATACGCTTCCGAGTCGCAATTATTATATTATTGTTTATAATGAAACGAGGGGTGTTATAGATATACTTGATTCACTATCTTTAATTAATTTATTAATTATAAGTTAAGATTTTCTGAAAACAAAGTTTAAATCAAATAGTTAATAATTAAATATGAATAGAGTCACAAGATTACTATCAAATCAAAAAGGTAGTTCTACTTCTGAAATCGAAGAAGAACATGATCATACAAATTCTATGGAAGTTTCTATTTCAAACATTGAAAACAATTTGAAAGATTGGAGTATACCTAAACAAAAGATTAGTAATATTTATAAGATTGGTTCTTTTGATTATTTCCAGGGATATTCTATAAAACAAACAGAAAAGACTTTACCTCTTCTACAAAATAATCAATGTATACAACTTTTTTCCAAGAATACTATTAAAGACCATATGAAAAATTATAAATTTCTACATATAGGATTAATACAGATAGCCATTAAACCCTTGACTAGAATAGGGTTAGATGTACCTACTTTAGTTATATTAAGAGATGCTAGACATTTAAATTTTAAAAATTCCTTATTAGCTATGGCAGAATCCAATATATGTAATGGCCCTATATATTTTAATTGTTATCCTAATTTCACTATATCTTTATTCGATAAAAATATATTAGATACTTTAACCTTAACAATAAAAACAAAAAATTTAGATATTAAACAAGGAACTGACCCTATACTCGTTATATATAGAGTTTTATATAAAACAATGACCACTACTGTGGAACCAAGATCAAAATTAATGTCACCAAAAGATGAAACTATAATATTTGAAGCTAATACTAGAAATTCTAGGGTTAATATACCTAAAAGATTAAAATGGAATGAAATTACTCAAAACCAAAATTGGAAATTAGAAGATATAAGTTCACCCAAACCTTTAGAAACTATTAGCAAAATATCAGATATTACAGAACATACTGACGGAAGTATAGTGTAACACCCCCAAATTTAATGATTTGCGGAAGCATACATTGGGTGTTACTAATCAATATACAAAGCACAAGATTAATAGTAAACGACCTCTAAATGAGACGTTTGTAAAATAGTTACATTTCATAATTAATAATCGTTTGAAAACCGTAGGTTTTCGTATACAAAATGTAATTCCCTAGAGCCCACGCGTATAGCGGGAGATTCTATTACATCACCATAGTTACAAAAGATAATGCCAAAGAATCTCCGTTAAATGCAGTTTGTAAATCATGCGACTCTAGCTAGTAATCCTGGAGTAGTCCTACTCCGTAAGTGTACCTGAGATACAAAGCTAAAAAGTGTCAACCAAAAAGGTTGGTGAATCTCACAGGTTTAGTAATAAGTAGGTGTTATGAACCACAAGTATGTACCCGTATTGCTATCAAGCAAAGTAAGTAAATCAGTAAATTAGTACAGTGCCATGAGCTCATAAGTTGAAGCTTAACCGTGTAGTGTGAATATATCACGTACCCCCGTGAGTGCTATCCGCACACTCATATGTAACAAATACTAATATGTATGTTTCTACGTGTAAATCAGTACGTGGTGGCGCTACCACCCCAGACAGGGATTGTCAGTCCCAAATGGATCCATTTACTAGTACTCGCGCTTAAGACCATAACTAACAACTTACGATAAGGAGGCTTTCAGTGGATAAAAGTAACTCATGCGTTTGTTTGTAATCAGTAATGTTTTCAGTTCAGTACATTGTGTTCATACGTAAAACAGTTGCTAAGTATCTCACCCCAAAGTATAAAACAGTAAAAGTGGGGCTGTAAGACTCACCTGAGTCGAGCAGTGGTAACTAGCAAATAGTAGTAAATCAAGTAGGTTCTCCGAACCCGTAACCTTCTAGTGCCTAAACACGTAAGGTTAAGTAAGTAGATGTCTCGCAAGACCATCTAGGCTAGTTGTTCATACAACCCGTTGTGTTTAAATGTTGGTTTGTTCGCGTTCGTATCAAAGTATACGGCCCGTTGGTGATTTGTTATAATTAAAGTTTGTCATTTATAACGCAATTTAGAGTAATTGTAATAGGAAAGTATGTTTTATTATGTTTGTTAGGTCGTATCGTATAAGGATTTGAGGTTGTAAAAGTTCGACACTTAGTGAAAACGTGAGTTTTCAAAGTTCTGGTTTGTGCGACGTAGCATGCGACGTCGCTAGCGACGTAGAGTGCGACGTGGGCGTGTACGTCGCATGATGCGACCTTCGCAAATCAATGCGACGTAGGGGGCGGCGTCGCTAATGCGACGTTGGTTCGGTTTGCGACGTTAAAGTCTACGTCGCTACATGCGACGTCCGCAAGTTAATGCGACGTAAGGGGCTGCGTCGCTAGTGCGACGTTGGGATTTTTGTGCGACGTAGGCCGCGACGTCGCAGAGGCCCCCGGCCAGGTGCGACGTAGCGGTCTGTTGGCCGGAAAATGTGCCGAAAACGAGTTTCCCGGTTTCCGTTGGGTCCAAATCTTTTACCCAACCCTTATATGAACATATTAAGCCTATTTAAACCGTAAACCAGTAAAAATGATCAAAAACGAGAGATATCGGGATTTGTCGGAAACTTACAAAGTGTCGGATTGAAAATCCGAAAAGATGAAGTTGTAGATCTTGAAGAGATGAACGTTTTTCTCCAAAGATGTGGTATGATCCGGCGTCGTTTGATGGTGTTATTTTGTGGATGTTGATGATGGTGGTGGATGGAGGTTTGAGAGAAAAAGAAGGGAAGAAAGAGAAAGAAAGAGAAAGAATGAGAAAAGTGAGTGGGAGGTGGGGTGTTGGTGAAAGCCTCACCTCACCCAGTCCCCGTTCCGTGCTCCGTGCGGCGTTCGTTTTCTCCGTCGTTTTACGTTAAATTATTTATTTTTACACGTTTAATTATATTTATAAAATCTCAAATCTTGTTAAATAAGTTACTTAAATTATTTCCTTAAATCTTTAATAGTTTAAATTAAATTTAGTTACTTTTGTTATTAAATCGTATAAGTTTTAATTGTGTAATACGAGGTAGTTACTAAATGTTATAAAATAGCATTTCGGTCATAGTTGCGTTATTTTAGTTTATAAACACTTGTTCACCAACGTCCGTATTAACCGAATAGAATTTCATTCTATTTAAGTTGCGTACGATTTAATCAAATCGCAAAGTTATATATATTAACCAACATATAATCCGATACATGAATTAGCCTAATACAGAACTAATTACATGTATTATCAAAGAATTAGACGCTAATACTAGCCCTAATTTGGCGGTTGTTACATATAGAAATAGATTTTGGAAAAGAACCACCTAGATACTCTACATATATTCCTGAAACCTCTAGTTCAAAATCTAGTGAACACTTATTAAGAAGATCACAGTCTATGAGAGTTAAAGGAGTTGATTTTAATAGATCTATACCTAAACCACTATATGAAGATGATAATATAAGTGAAGATTTTAGTAACACTTATAACCCTTCTAAGTCTGAAGTAGATTATTATAGAGAAGAACAATTATGAGTAAAATACAAATGAATAACGATCATAATAGTTTTATATCAGTTTATTTAATGTTCTTATATGAAGAACGAAAACAATTAATTCAACAGTCAGAAGAATTTAGAATAAAAAGAGATAGAAATTATAAATGGTTAAGTAAAGATCAAATAAAACAAATAAAAAATCTTACATCAAAACATATAGATACAATAAATATACTATTAAAAATAAATGCAAATAAAATAAAAACGACAAGATCTAAATTAACAATTTGTTAAAACAATGAATATAAAAGATTATAATTATTTAATGAACGAAAGACTTAATAACTATAATAAAGAAAAACTTACTTGGTATGAACTTAATTTTAAAGATAAAAAAATGTTTCATGAATTAAAATGGATTCTTTATATGCAAGACAATAAAGAAAATATACCGTTTTTTACATGGTTTGAATTATATTGTATAGAAGAAAATATAGAATTTCCTTATAAAGCCAAGATTGAAACAACAACTAATATAAATAGATCCTATACTGATTTAACAAATAATGAAGAAATTATAAGTATTAAGCCACCTTGTAAAGATATAATTATAAAAAAAAGAAGAAAAAGAATATATAGGAATACCCTTTTCAAAAGCTGATAAACCAGAAACTGATAAAATATTAAAAAATATTGTATATCAAAATAATCATACTAATGAAATGTTAAACACCATAGGACAACAATTAGATAGAATAGAATATAAAAATGAAGAAGCAAGTACTTCAACTAATATACAAGTAGAAGAAAACCCTATATTTATACCCTATAATATAGAAACACCTATAAATCTAGGAGGACAAAGTAAACTATTAAGAGAAATTGAAGAAAAACTACAAAATTTTACTATATCAAATCATAATGTAAATGTTATAAATGAAGACGAAACCTCTGATATATCTGAGATAGAAGAACAATTTCATGCTATAGAAAAAATAAAATACAACCCTTATACATCCAATAAGACTTATACACCTTGGCCAGAAACAAGAAATTATTATTATAGACCAACACCACCAGATTTACAATATGAAGAAAGAGATAAAATTGTACAATCTAGATATGATGGAAATTCGATATATGAATGGAATATAGATGGTCAAACAGAATATCAAATTTTAAACTTATTACAAGAAATGACTATGGCAGCAACTTCTTATAAAGCTCATAAAAATTCAGATAATAAAATAACACAAATGATAATATCAGGATTTACAGGAGTATTAAAAGGATGGTGGGATAGTTATGTAACTCAAGATGAAAAAAATCATATATTAAATTCAAAAAAATTAATTATAAAAACAGAAAATGGATCAGCAGTTCAAACACAGATTGATGATTCTTTAAATACTCTAGTTTATGCTATTATAAAAAATTATGTAGGAAACCCAGCAGAATATCAAGAAAGAAATTCAACTATATTATTAAATTTAACATGTAGAAAATTACAAGATTTTAGATGGTATAAAGATGTTTTCTTAGCAAAAGTTATGACTAGACCAGATTGTAGAGAATCCTATTGGAAAGAAAGATTTATTGCCGGATTACCAAAATTATTTGCTGAAAGAATTAGAAATAAATTAAGTAATGATTATACTAATGAAATTCCCTATAAAGAATTAACCTATGGAGAAATTATAAACTATGTTAATAAAGAAGGATTAGCTATATGTTCTGATTTAAAACTAAAAGCAAAAATTAAAAAGGAAGGAATAGGTGGAAGACATGAACTAGGAAATTTTTGTGAACAATATGGTTATGAACCTTTTGTATTACCCCCTTCTAGTTCTAAGAAAATAAAATATAAAAGATATAATAAAAAACCTATAAAAAATAATCAAGAATATTATCAAAATAAAGATTATAAAAGAAAAAAGAAAGTATCATACAAAAAATATAATAACAAATATAGAAGAGAAAATAAGAAACAAAACAACCAAGATATTATTATTTGTTATAAATGTGGTAGACCCGGACATATGTCAAAAGACTGTTACTCTAAAACTAAAATTAATGAAATCGATATAGAAAATCTTAGACAAAAAATTAATAAATTAATTAAAGATAGTGAATCAAGTATATCTGATTATAGTGAAAATGATTTAAAATAAATTAAAGAGGAATCATCTAAAAATAGTAGCAACTCCGAAGATTGTGAATGTATAGGAACATGCAATTATAACTATAAAGAAATTAATGTTATTACTAATAATGATGAATTACATTTATTAATTGATATGATAAGTAAAGTTGATAATAAAGAAATGAAAGATTTATGTATAAAACAATAAGAAGGAAAATTAAAAGATCAAAGTAATATAGAAGAAGATTATACCATATATAATTTTAATGAAATATGCAGGTAGATGGATATATATATATATATATATATATATATATATATATATATATATATATATATATATATATATATATATATATATATATATATATATATATATATATATATATATATATATATTGTTTCCGTTACCTATTATGTAGGTAGATGGATATGTGGAAATATCTCCATGACTTACTATGTAAGTATGGATAATTGTGGAAGTAGTGATGGTCATGACATCACTTGTGGAAGTGGTTAAGGATCCTTAACATTGTGGAAGAAGTAAAGAAAATTGTCAAGTAAGCCATGGTACATTAGCTTGGTAAAAGAAAGATTGATATGTTAAGTGTTCTTGGTAAAGATTGTGATTGTTTGTATGATTGTTTAAGTGCTATTCATTTAATTACTCATATGCTCACTAAGCTTAAAGCTTACTCTTTTATATGTTAAATGTTGTAGGTGTTTGGTTCGGTTGAACCAATTGGCTAAGACAAGTGGACTATGATGACATGGAGTTAAAGTGGATATGGAGCTAGCTTCTATGGTTAGATAAAGCTCCTTCTCTTTAAATTGTCGTTATGTATGTCATTGTGTAAATCGCCCTAAATGTTTTGAAGATGTACAAAGTTAAAGTGTAAAGTGGTTAATGAGTATTTATGTATATCTTTGACTTGGTAAAGTCAAAGTGAATGATAAAAGTCAATGAATTGAATTGTCATGGTAAGTTCTTTAACGTGAAGGAAAAATGGTTAAGTGTTGAAATAAAGGTTCGGGTTGACCTTGGTGTTGACATATAGTCAACTACTCTTGAAATGGCTAATTATATGTAAAAGTGTAAGATATTCAGTCAAAGTGTGACCGGAATGTGAAATGGGTCAAAAAGTGTCCAATTGGACGATTAATGGGCCATCGTGCCAAAATTAGCCATGGTACAAGTATGCAACTTGTTACTATTGGTTTAAGTGTCAAATGTATGGTAGAATATGTTGGTAAAAGATGGGAGTCTGAATGTGAGTCGTTTGTAATTTGGTATGTTCACTAAAAGTGTCCAAAATGACCATAAACTAGCTATACGTCCGTTTTCTCGATAAACGTGAAATTTAGAAAAGTGTAAAAAGTGGAAGTTTTATTATGTTGTATGTGAAGTGCATGCAAAATTTCAGGTCCTAACTCTTAATGAGTTAAAAGTTATGCACGACTGAAATTAGTATTTTGGTATAAGTTGCTGCAGGGTCTGCTGTCTGCAAGAACTACCCGGTGGGTACTAATGTCCAGTTGTTAACAGAATTCGACCAATCTAGAGTACCCGGTGCGTACTGCTTGTACCCGGCGGGTACTAAGCATGATTTGTTGTACACGGCGGGTAAGCCTAGTACCTGGCGGGTACTAGTGCTAAATTCCTACTTTGTTATGTACCCGGCGGGTACAAGTAGTACCCGGCTGTAGTCAAATTAAGTAATAAAGTGTGTTATGGACCTAAGACATTTCCGATTCAGTCTATTAACATTATTAACCGTATTACAGTAAGTATATAAAAAAAAAATTTAAGTTTGGGGCGTTTCATTTAACTAGGATACAAATTAATTATTAAAGATAATCACTAAAAATAAAAGATAAAAAATAATAAATAAATTGGAAGGAATATTTATCCAATTCCAATACGAAAATTAAGTTCATCATGATCATGAGATTTCCCTGCATCATCCTCTCATTCTTGAAAACGACTCGTCCTCGAGTCAGGTTTATCATCGCTACCACCAATGGAATTGATCACCTTCAGTAAAGGTTGCACACTTTTTAGAAACTTGCTCATCCCTATCTTTTTCTTTGACACCAAATAATGAACTATATAAGAAGCCCTCAAAATCATCCCTTTCAAGAACATGTTGAATAACATGAACCTTTCCGTGATCGTCAATTTCAATCTTGACACTAGAAGGTTCGTCATCTCCGTATGTGTCATAAAGCGGCATGACATTTTCTGCCATGGACTCGGGAATCTCTTCCTTCGTTTCCTTAGCATGAAATAGATAATAACCATGATAAACACCACGATGGTCTGGCAAAGGATACTCCTCTTCCTCCTCACTTTCGTCCGGACATAAAGTTCAGATTCAGTTTCCTTCACTTGAAACTCATCACGAAATCTTTGATAATATCCGTCAAAAGGATTGACTTCTTTTTCACCGTCGTACCAAACGCTCGGTTCATACTCCGTCTCTTTTTCCGGCAAGTCCCGTTGGATCTCGATTCCTCGTATCCGTTGTCGTAGGCGTTCAATCTCTATATCACGCGGGTCACGATAGTCGGTTGAATCGTTGCCTCTTCCGGCGAATCTACGAGTAACAAAACGACAATCTCTTCCACGTCCATGAGGAATCCGTTCGGCCATTTGTACCCAGAAGCTCTGATAACAAATGATGAAGGATCGATATGATTAAATGGCCATCACACACAAACATAGTACAAAGAACCAATAAACGAATTCTCGTTCTTCTTTAACTCTTTTATTATTCAAAACATTAACTAACTATGAAAAATAAATACATGATACTTATATAGATGTTTTCAAGATAAGAAAGATATCTTATATTCCTAATTTATATAATCCTAATTTAACTAGGATACAAATTAATAATTAAAGATAATCACTAAAAATAAAAGATAAAAGATAATAATTAAATCGGAAGGAATATTTATCCAATTCCAATACGAAGATTAAGTTCATCATGATCATGAGATTTCCCTGCATCAAGTATCTTTTCAAAAAGCAAGATGCAAAGCCTAGACTGCTAAGGTGGATTCTACTCCTACAAGAATTCGATATTGATATCAGAGATAAGAAAGGAGTAGAAAACGTTGCAGCAGACCATCAAAGCCGATTAGAGAATCCTACACAAGAGCAGCTTGATGAAAAAGATAATCAAGACCAGTTCCCTGAAGAACAACTCATGCACATTTTCCTTATCTATGGTTCCAGGGTAGTGAAACCACCTAGGCAGTTAATTTTTTGGTTGACTTACAATTTGGACCATTAGATCACGTTGACTTGCAATCTCAACCGCTTTTATTCAATAGTTTCTGGTATTTTGCTCTAGAAACGGTTATTATGCAGGGATCTACCAACCGCTTTTAACCTCTCCCACACTCCCACGTTCTATACTATATTTGGGTTTAAATTGAGTCCATAATATCCTCTCAAGTTCAAAATTAACATCAGGGGTTCCATCCAAATTGACAACAAAATTGAGGTTGCCAATTTTATGTTATTTTTTATTTGTGCGAATTTTAATTTATGCTGAATCGATTCCGTCAACTGTGCAGGTATCAATTATATTGGTTTGAAGTTTTGAAGTTCAATGTATTTAACACAAAAAATAGAAAGAATTCATCCTTAGTTACTGTACGCTATAATTATTTTTACATTAATTCGGTTAATTTCATCCTGTCAAAGACAAATTAATATCAAATGGAAGGTTCTCTTTTGATTTCATTGTCAATTATTTGTCACTTTGCTGTATATTTATGTTTTTTCGATTCATGATTTTTAAACTGATTTTTAACTTTAGTGCTTAACGAAATGAATCTCTTCATGCATAACTGCTATGTATTATATTTTTGTTGGTTTTTGATCTGGTATCAAATCAAAGGGATCGGAGGAGATTAGGTAAACATAGATATCATTATGTTTTACTTTACTAATTTGCTACCTCTATGATAAGCTTGTAGTCAAAGAAGAATTTGGTTTTAGAGCACAGGGTGTGGTGTCGGTGTTTTGGGACAGTGTTCTGGAGAATGTTGAAAGTGAGGATTTTGTGGTGTGGTGAAACTGAATTCTCAGTGTTCTGGACAGTGTTCTGGAGTTTTTTATTATTTGTTTTATTTGATTTTTTAAAAAAGATAATTGTATAAATTAATATATAAAAAACAAATAAATTAAATAAACAACATTTTATTCATTAAAAATGCAATACAAGTCCTAAAAATTAAAAATGCAATACAAATCCTAAAAAATTAAATATGCAATACAAGTGAGAAACCTTTTTTTGAGTCAACAAAAACGTTTGCATGTGAATCATTTACATGTGAGAAAGAAGAAAACAAGAAAGAAAAAAACAAAAAGAAGAAACCAACCCAACACAAAAGAAGAAAGAAAACAAAGCTAGTTTGCATGAAAAAGAAGAAAGAAAGAGAAGAAAAGAAAAGAAGAAAGAAAACAAATAAATAAAATTAATCCGTGAGTTTGCATGAAAAAAGGAATAAAAAAACAAATAAAACGTGGGAACGTCGACTGTGGGCTGCGTCTTTGTATGGACGGTGGCAAGAAAATTGGTCGAGAACGTCGGCGAGAACGCCGGCCCAGTCTGGCAGATCGCCGGCGCACGGCGTTCTCGCCCCTGAATGTTGGTGCCACGTCCCTCCGCACCATATGCTCTCATGGACGGTTAAAATTGCAGTTCATTGATAGGACAAATGACTCATCATCTTGCTTTGATTCCGACAACGGTACCAAAAGGGACCAACTTATAGATGTGGTGCAAATTATCTAAAACTAGAACATGATTCATGGCTAAGCAAGTTATGTAAAGAGGAACATTAAAGTGGCTGTTTAAAAATGGGGACCAAATAGATTAGATTATGACAATACAAAGATGAACAACACCAATTAGAATATTTATGTTATTTACTCGAAAGTCAGCACTATATTTATTGTTTAAGTTTTAGTATTGGTATGTTGATAACACTGGTAGTAGCCTCTAGCTTGTTCTTGTGTCATCTGATCTAACGTATGCCCTTTTACATTACCAATTACACCTTTTTATAACTGGTAAATCGTGCTTATTTGGGTTTGAGATTTAATGAGGTTTTCAACTTTTCAGCGAGAGCAACTTGATACATGGAATATTGGCAAGTTCAGGAAAGCGAGGAAGCCTATTTTCCAAATGTATGATGGCCTATAGACCCTGAAAGTGTAAGCTGTATTAAGTTCCTATGGTCATACATTAAGTTCGATTTTATTTGCCAGCCTATATTCTCAACCTCATAAATACTAGGTAAAGAATTTTGCAGCTAATATTCTTATGAACCTTGAAGCAAGCAGAGGATTATAATTTTCACAAAGTCACTCTCTATGCATTTTCCTCAGCTAAACAGGTTTTGGTGTGCGTCTTCGAATCTTGAAGAAGTTAAATGTTCATTTGGCTGTTTTAGGTAATATAACTGATTGTTTTGTGGTTTATTTTAAACATCTTCATCCCATACTATAGTGAGACTGTAATATATAGTTCCCATGAAGAATATCAAGATGGAATATCTACTACATTTAATCTTCAACTTAAACATTAATAATTGATTATATAGTTATAGGATATAAATTCTGTTGGTTTAGTGAACAGTTGTCGCTATTGCAGATGAATGGGAATTGTTTTTTACACAAATTGGGAGTGGTAACACCTGAGACATATATGGAACTTCAAGATGGCTCTACAAATGTGCATTGGAGCTTCAAACTTCCTTTTCATAAATAGCCCATGTGATCTCTCCTTCATATGACTCTTTTTGAGATGTCAGATGTTGTTGACTTTAAATCATTGCATTTTTTCACAAGTTCGTTTAATCGATAGTTAGTTAAGCTTTGGATTTGAGTTTATAACTTTTTCTTAAATCCTACAAGAACTACCACATACTTTTCAAGTTCGGTCTACTAGAATATATGTATTACATGCATTAAGTAATATCCTCATGACTAGGTAGGTATAAATGTTGCTGTTATGAAGAGAGTCGTCAGAACAGAAAGTGAAGGAAGCAAAATGGGCGGGTTACATAACAGTTCAAATTGGGAAAGTTTTGATATGTGTCATAATGGGTTGTGGTTGTTTTCATATTTGTGTTCTTTTTTCCAATAAAATCATTTTTTTTTTCTGTATGTGTAGGTTGGGGAACTAAAAAGAAAATGGAATTTGTTCAAGGAACACAAAGCAAGGAAGAGACGGATGCTAAGCCAAAGTCGCTGCTTCGTGTGGGCTTGCAGGTCACTTTAAATTTCAGATTGTTTTTTCATCAGTTCAAAATGCGAATATATATTGGTGCAAAAATTGTTGGGGAGCAGTAGCTTTAGCTTTCCCCATATTATCTGTAATCTGTACAGTGTTGGTAATGAGCTATGTTGGAGGTTTTACATAGATTTCTTTCGGTCAATCAGTAACTATCATTATTATTAATTGTCAAAGTGAGTTTGATGGAACTTTATGTCCCCCTATTTCTACTTTGTTACTTAGCTTGACCACTATTGTTGCATGTAGTTACTTTATATCTAACTGTATTGTGAACCCCATTCTATTGATTCCAAAATTGATGATTTTGATTAACGAAGATAAGGAGAAAAGGCACAAGGGTGCCTTAGTATACTGATGTGGTGGACTTATGAGATCAAATATTTTTTTCATGATATGAAAATGTGATAAAATATATTGCAATTCTGAAAGGGTTTTAATTCGTTGTAATGGTCATGATGTACCTAATGTTGGAATAGTGTCCAATATCATAACTATTTGGTGAGACTATCATTAATGGTAAAGTCCTTTTTGGGTTGCTCTCAATAAACGGTCAAGAGAAAGATGAAGGATAATATTAATTGTATTAATATTATAATTGTTTGGTTAATTAATAAATAGTTTATTAATTAAAAAATCAAAAGTAATTAAATTTGGCGGAAGATTCTAGAAACAGGATCCAACCGCCGGTTGGATAGTCCAACCGCCGGTTGTGATTAGGGTTTCAAAGGTGGTGGAAGTCGCATACTTGGAGTCCAAGACTGACAGCTCCAACCGCCAGTTGGAAGGTCCAACCGCCGGTTGGGAGTCAAATCTGGGGTTTCTTCCACAACTATAAATAGGGGCATCCTATACCTTCATTATGTATCAAGTCAACTATGAATTTTCAAGTATTCCGAAAATTTGACTTTCTCTTGGGTTTTTGGGTGTGAAGCATTAGAGGTATTCTACTTTGGGTACTTGCCTCCAAGCAACGAAGCTCTGCTCGTTGGTCTGTGCGTGAGAAATAGGTTTTCTCTTAAGGTTAGTGTTTTCCTTATATTCTTTATCCAATTTGTTTATTGTACTATGTTGTTAAAGTTAAATATCCCTTAGGGTTTTTAGTTTCCTAATTGCCTTAGATTATTTAAAGTTTGGTTATTCCGCTGCGTGTATAATAATCTAGTTAGGGAATAGAAAACCCAACAGTGGTATCAGAGACATAGCTTAACAGATAGTAGCATGCAATTATCTACAATAGTATGTAGGTAAAGATAAATTGGAAAGAGAATTATCTAAATAGGTAATATGCATTTATAGTTTAGATACTGATAATTTTAAATTGTTTAAAATAGACCACTCATTTTAAAAGGTTTCAAATAGAACCCTAAACTTCAAGAGATATTATATGTATAATATGATTTATATATATGTATAATTAAAGTCTAAATACATCGTCAGTCAATTGATAAATCGGCTCACCCATGAGGAACAAACTATAAGAGAGGTATAAGGCGGGTCGCTTTACTTCCCTAAAGAAGTCAGGTTTTTAATAGGTGTAACACCTGGTCAAAAAGTCAATTTTCGCGCCAGATTTAAACTTCGATTAATTTCATTTTTGTATACAATTATAACCAGGTTACATTTTTGTAATGCAAGTAAAATATTTTTATTTAAAATATTTACGAAAATTATATAAAACAAAAATTATAAATTTAAAATATTAAATTTATTTTACGATCGGGTACAAAAACACGGAGCGTAATTACGGAGAACGAAAGTGGGAGGCTTAAACCCTCCACCTCCTCTCCCTTCTTCCTCATTCCACTACTTCTCTTTCTCTCTCTTTACCCCTTTTCTCTCATCTCTCTCTCTCTCTCTTAACTCACCACCGAACCACCACCGCCACCTTAAACCGCCAATTTACACCTTCAAACGACCTCCAATCTTCAAGCTCATTTAGGGAAAAACGATCACCATGCAACGATCTACAATCCTATCTTTTCGGATTCTCCTCGTGCGGATTCGTAAGTTTCCGACAATTCTCGAAATCTCTCAAATCCTTGTTATTTTGCTTGTTTGCGGTTTAGATAAGCTTAAAATACTCAAATATGGGTTGGGTAAAAGAATCGGACTCAACGGAGGCCGGAAAACTCGTTTTCGGTTCAAACTCCAGTGATCAGTCCGTTATGTTGCAGGGACCAAAAACAGTGTTGCGACGTCGCAGCCAACGTCACAGATCAACGTCGCAAAAATACCACGATGTCGCCTGGTGCGACGTCAGCCACAATTTCGCATGAAATTGCGAACGTCGCACATAGCGACATCGACCCCTATGTCGCACTAGACCCTGATGTCTCATATAGCGACGTAGACTACAACGTCGTAGTACAATCGCACTGCGACAGAAGCCCCAACGTCGCACCCAACGTCGCAGGTCACAGAACCTTAAAAATCTATGATTTTCACTAAGTGTCGGAACCAAATTTTACCACTTGATTTTACTACGAACTTGGATTTCGGGTGCGTTTTCATTAAAGCAACATAGTAGAAATAAAAATTTTCCAAGCTGACTTGGCAGCTCGACCCCAACCAGGGGCTCTGCCCCTTGGACCCCGCCAGGGGTTGCCACCCCTTGGACCCCGCTATCAGGGGCGTTTCCCCTTAACCCCCGTACACGGTCTTTAAAAACCAAACGACAAACAAAATTCGAACGACTTACTGAGTCAGACTATTTAACCTCGTACTCATATAACCTCACGTGTTTAGGACACTTGGAGGTTACCATTCGGACGACGCGCGTATCTTAGGATCGCTGACAACTCACAGGTGAGTTTCATAGCCCCACTCTTTCAACTGTTTTACTGTTTTCGGGGTGAAACACATGCTCAACAATTGTTTTCGAATTATATTAATAAACTTTTATAATTCACACTTGCTTATATTACTGTTATGTAATACAAATGTGTAATACTATGGAATTACACCCATCATATTATTATGAAACAATGTCAATACCTAACCAAGATAGGTTACATTCGTACACTGTTAGATGGTTGGAAAACAATTACCAATACATAACTTGACTAAGTTATCGCTATCCAATGACCATATTGTCACGGGACAATACTATCACTATACTAGAACTGATTAGTTCTACCCACATGACAACGACTAGACTTTTACAGGATTAGTCTTCCTTTTAGGAACAAAAACTATTGACACACTCCATAATCATTAGAATGGAAATTGTACTTAGGTGAACATTTTCCCGAGACCCCAAATATACTTGCTAGGCTTAAGGCTAGGAGTATACAATAGTAACATACGTTAGTATAGACTCCTTATACTAATACAACTCAACTAGGTGATGAGTCTTCATACCTAGGTTCAATGTGCTACTTAATATCTAAGTATTTGTTTATACATATTTAGATACAATCAAATATTTTCATGCGTGGCATGATTGTTACATGTGTTTGCTGATTCGACAAATATATATATATATATATATATATATATATATATATATATATATATATATATATATATATATATATATATATCTACATACTTGTATATCATCTTGAGCACAGGGTGCTATCTACATTACTACATATGTATATTAGTATACATACAATTATACAAACACGAATACTCAAGTCGGACATGTCGTTGTACTTTTGGCTCAATTACTTTAGCTAGCATGTCGTAGTACTGCTGGCTCTACATTTCACCAGTCGGGCTCGTCGTAGTACAGCCGGCTCAATTTCATACTTTGCTTTCGAGCAATGCGGACGATGCCTGTTTAGGCACAAAACGATGCCACGGTAAAGTGGGCACAAAACGATGCCACGGTATTGCAGTGGGCACAAGTACGATATCGCGGTAAAGCGATACACTCGATGGATGGGCGGGCTTATGCTCGTGATCCACACACGATCAATCAATGGATCAGCGAGTTATACTCGGGATTCACAATAAGTTAACGGGTCGGTGAGGTTATCACTCAAGGCCGTTAGCTCAATACGTCCGGGTTAGCTTACACTAACTGGTCAAACGGACACACTAAACATTTTCAATCATAGATCTGCGGGTCTACAATTAACTGTTGTTGGATGTAATACGCTAGATATTCAATCATAGTTCTACGGAACTATAATTCCTTGTTGACATATGACGAGGCCATACAATTTCACAGGTTATACTTAGGCATGTTTTGCCTCACATTGATAGATTTATTTAATACCTGAAAGGTATTCAGGCACGGAATGCCTCGACCTTTGTGTACATAGGTACAGATCACTATTACTTAGGTATTAGATACCTCGTTAGACGTTTACACATTGGTATTACAACTTCAATTTAATACATATCAAAATCGTTGATTTTGAACAACTTTTCAAAACATACAAGGTTTTATACTTTATGTTTTCAACTAACAATCCTATGAACTCACCAGCTTTATAGCTGACCTGTTTTAGCATGTGTTCTTAGGTGCCCAGCAGGATTAGGATTGCTACAAGATTATGCTAGCTCGAGTCGCATATTTTCACCACTGGATTTCTCTGCATAACTTTTGTATTACAATTATGTATTGAAATTATTTTGGGAACTCACAACTTGTATACATTTTATTTTGGGAAATGTAATAACTATTTTCAAACGTCTCATTTAGAGTCATTCATTATGTATCTTATGCTGTGATATTTGATTTAGTAACACCCGACCCGACCGCTTCCGCAACCCGAAATTTGAGGGTGTTACAATAGGCTTCGCGCTGACCTGCTTCTCTGCTTCTTTGTGCGTTCGATGGAGCTATTGAGGACTTTTGATAGGATGATGTCAAGATTTAAAGTAGACTTAAAATAGTAAAACAAAATCCCATTTTAGCTATAGAAAATTATGAATAGTATGCTAACCCATGAAATATGCACATCTCTCGTATGAACTGTTAATGGAGCATGTGTGGTTTACCAGCACATTAATATGAGGACATAATGAGAGGTGATTGAGACTCGCGATTCTCGAGCGTACTCGAGCCGGGGATCACGCGGGGTTTGCATGGTTAATTCACCATCTTGTTCATGATCCTCGGCATACCAGTCATGAATAGTAGATGAGCATAACCGAGATTAACATGCCATTGATAGAAATCAATGAATCTCAAAGATCTAGGAGTTTCATAGAAATGAAATAGACAAAAGTATTTTAGTTATATGATTACGGCGACCCTTTTCATAAAACTGAAAATATAGATCCTAGCCTTAATTTAGAAAATTGGGTAAATAATTAAGGAATATTCAAACTAACTAAAACTGTTTTATCTCATAGATGGCTAATTTAAATGGTGCAACTCCTCCCGTCCCCAATACCATAAATAACTCAAACTTCTCACTACTCTCAGTTCTTTGGAGGGAAAGACTAACCGGTCCAAACTATATGGACTGGATGCGTAACCTAAGGTTAACCTTGAGGTACGAGAACAAAGAGTATGTTCTTGATGAGCAGATTCCCATAATTGATGAAGAATCAACCCAAGAGGAGATTGAGACACATCGGAAATATTATGATGATGGGAATAAAGTGTCTTGTATCATGGCATCTTCCATGAGCCCTGAACTGCAAAAGACTTTTGAAAACACTTGGGCTTATGAAATGAACCAACAGCTGAAAGAAATGTTTCAGGCTAAGGCAAGCGAAGAACGCCTTGATGTGGTGAAATCCCTCATGGCTTGCAAACCCAAACCTGGAGTTTCTATCTGTGCTTTCGTCTTAGAGATGAAAGGGTACTTTGATAGGTTGGAATCATTAAACATGGTATTTGACACAGAGTTTTCCATCGCCATAATTCTATCCAGTTTGCCAGCTGTCTACAATCAGTTTGTAATGTCATATCAGATGAATATGAATGAGAGAGAAGGCACAATAATGGAACTCCACAATTTACTGCAAAATGATGAGCAAGGAATCAAGAAAGATGATGTGTCCTCTGGCTCAGCAACTCTTGTGTTAACTGTTGGTCAAAGTGCAAAGAAAAAGAAAAGGTCAAATTCAAATTGGAAAAGGAAGACTGCTGACGGAAAGTCCGTTCGCAGGTCTAAGAAAGGGACCGATTCTGAGATTGCACCTGTTAGTGACCCAAAGGAAGCAGTGTGTTTCTACTGCAACACAAAGGGGCATTGGAAGCGTAACTGCCCAAAGTACCTGAAGGACCTTGAAGATGGAAATTTCGAGAAGGATTCACTCAGTATGTTTATGATCGAACTCCATAATACCACAACTTCTAATTCATGGGTTCTGGATACAGGGTGTGGTAATCACATTTGCATTGTATTGCAGAGGCTAAAGGAAAGTAGAAGTGTGAAGCATGGAGAGCTCAACTTAGTTATGGGAAACAAGGGAATTGTACCTGTGATGAAGATTGGAAGATTTGAGCTCATCCTGAATTCTGGAGTTAGGGTAGATTTAAATAATTGCTATTATTCGTCAGAAATGACTAGAAACATTATTTCATTTTATTCTTTGTATAAAGATGGTTATCATTTTTCTTTTGATAATGGAAATGGAGATATTTTGGTTTATTTAAATGATTGTTTTGTTTTTAAAGCTTCTCCTTACAAAGACATATATGAAAATGTTGAATGTGTTAGCAATGTTATTTTAAATGTTGATTTGTCTAATGAGCTTGATAAATCCAAGTTGTGGCACTATCGTCTTGGGTACATAAACAAGAAACACATCGCCCAACTCCAAAAGGATGAAATGTTGGAATCATTCGACCTCAAATCGGATGATGTATGCGAATCTTGTTTATTAGGCAAGATGACTAAGTCACCATTCACAGGATCGTGTGAAAGAGGTGAAGGACTATTAGACTTGGTACATACAGATGTATGTGGACCATTCCGGTGTGCCACAAAAGATGGAAATCGATATTATGTTACATTTACTGATGACTTCGGTAGATTTGGACATGTTTATTAGATCAAACATAAGTCAGACACTTTTGAGGTATTCAAAAGATATCAAAACGGAGTAGAGAATCAACTGGGCATAAAGATAAAGGTTCTCCGATCCGATAGGGGAGAAGAATACCTTAGTATCAAATTTCTCGATCATCTTTGAGACTGTGGAATAGTTTCACAATTGACTCCTCCTAGAACACCGCAGCTTAATGGTGTTGCTGAGAGAAGAAATAGAACATTGTTGGACATGGTTCGGTCTATGATGAGTCGAGCAACACTTCCGATAAGTTTCTGGGGTTACGCATTAGAAACAGCTGCCCATATCTTAATTCAAATACCCACTAAGTAAGTTTCAAAGACACCGTATGAGATGTGGAAGGGAAAAAGACCTTCTCTTGGTCACATCAAAATCTGGGGTTGTGAAGTTTACGTTAGACGGGAAACTCAAGATAAACTAGACTCCAGATCTGAAAAGTGTCTTTTCGTCGGTTATCCACAAGAGTCATTTGGATATTTGTTCTACAGACCCAAGGATAATGTGGTCTTTGTAGCTCGAAGAGGAGTGTTCCTTGAAAGAGAAATGATATCTAAAGAGGACAGTGGGAGTAAAATTGATCTTGAAGAAATTCAAGAATCTACCGATGAAGAACCTATAATAAACACTGACATTCAACGAGAGGTGGAGACACCTGTTGAACCTGAAGACATATCCTTACCCGTTCGCAGATCTGTTAGAGTTGGCAATCCACCTAAGTTCTATTATGGTTACCAAATAGAAGAACAGGATAAGATAAGTGATAGTACACTGGGTGAATTAGATGAGCCTGCTAACTACAAGGAAGCGATGGCAGGCCCTGAAGCTGCTAAGTGGAAGGAAGCTATGAAAAGTGAGATTCAGTCTATGTATGACAACCAAGTTTGGAATTTGGTTGAAACTACACCCGATCTTAAGACGGTGGGTTGTAAGTGGATCTTCAAGAAGAAGACAGACATGGATGGGAAAGTACACACTTATAAAGCTAGGTTGGTAGCGAAGGGCTATACTCAAACCTATGGGATTGATTATGAGAAAACCTTCTCACCAGTAGCTAAGATTAAGTCAATTAGGATTATGCTAGCCATAGCTGCATTTCATGACTATGAAATTTGGCAGATGGATGTCAAAACCGCTTTCCTTAATGGGAAACTGACAGAGGATGTGTTCATGACACAACCGGAAGGTTTTGAAAATGCAAAGAATCCTAATAGAGTGTGCAAGCTTGAAAAGGCCATATATGGAATTAAACAAGCCTCTCGTAGCTGGAATCTCTACTTCCATGAGAAAGTCACAGAGTTTGGATTTTCTAGAAGTAAAGATGAGTACTGTATATATGTCAAGTTCAGTGGGAGTATTGTAGTATTCTTAGTATTATATGTGGATGATATACTGCTCATAGGAAATGATATCCCAACTTTACAAAGTGTAAAAGCCTGGTTGGGAAAGTGTTTTGCTATGAAAGATCTTGGAGATGCAGCATATATCCTTGGTATAAAGATTTATAGAGATAGGTTAAAACGTCTCATAGGACTCAGCCAGGATACGTACATAGATAAAATATTGAAAAGATTCAATATGGAAAATTCTAAGAAATGGAACTTACCCTTGAATCATGGCATTAAGATTAGTAAGGATCTATGTCCAAAGTCTGAGCAAGAATTGGACATAATGAGTCAAATCCCATATGCTTTGGCTATAGGATCGATCATGTATGCCATGACATGTACAAGGCCTGATGTCTCATTTGCTTTGAGCTTAGTGAGTCGACATCAGCAGAATCTTGGTGAAGGTCATTGGACAGCTGTAAAAAATATTCTTAAGTATTTGAGAAATACTAAAGACATGTTCTTAGTTTATGGTGGAGAAGAAGAACTTTGAGTAACGGGTTATATTGACGCAAGTTTCCAAACAGACAGAGATGATTGTCGTTCACAGTCTGGTTGGGTATTCCTACTGAATGGGGGAGCGGTGACATGGAAAAGTTCTAAGCAAGATACAGTAGCAGACTCTACATGCGAGTCTGAGTACATTGCGGCTAGTGAAGCGGCAAAGGAAGCTATCTGGATGAGAAATTTCATTGGAGATCTTGGAGTTGTTCCAACAGTACAAGATCCTATTGCTATATTCTGTGATAATGAAAGTGCAGTCGCCTTGAGTAGAGAACGCAAGGAACACGGAAAGTTAAAGCACATTGAAAGGAAATACCATTTTGTTCGAAGGAAAGTCGAAGAAGGACATGTGATTATGAAGAGCATAAGATCAGAGGATAATCCAGCTGATCCTTTCACAAATCCACTGGGAAAGTCCAAGCACGATGAACATGCTAGGAGCATAGGTTTAAGAGATAATGTAAAGTTTTAGTTGTTAGTTTGAATTTGAAACGTTATAAACAATGATGGAAACTGTAATAGACTTGGTGATTAGGTAATGGAGATTTTTAATGGGAAGGAGTTCTACCATTTACTATTGTTTGTCATTGTGTTTCAGTTTTGCATGTTTAGACACCACTTCCAAAGTAATAAGTTCTTACTCAAACCTCCTCAGTCGATCACACTATAGGAAGTATGTGGTGAATTAAGACTGTCATGGAGTGTTAGTAGATGTCTATGGAGATTAGACATGGCATGGAGATTGCTGCAACACTCATGGGTACTTAATGGGGATTTAAGTATAGGAGAAACCCGCACTTAAAGAGATCACTTCATGGATTAAATCACGAGTGATTTTAAGATGATAATATCTTCTATTCTTAAAATTGAGATACATGAGTATCTAGTTCTTCGAGTCTATTATACTTTAGTCTATTCAAACGTTGTGCGTAAATGCCAGTTATAAAGGGTATGCTAGGTATGATATGGTGAGTTAACTAGTGCTATGTAGTCGATATTTATTTGTTCCTTTTGCCTAAAATGGAAAAGAGATATCATGGGCCCTCTGATGATTAAAGTTTGACTCTAAAGTGCTAGGCCTGTCCGAGACTAAGTTGATAGTTCAGTAGTCTCAAATAGTCAATATAATCGGAAATAAGAAAACATATATGAATCTTGAGATTGATTAAAAATCCATGTCTCGGTTCATACGATATCGTGAAACAAAGGAATGGTTGATCACTTATCTAAAGGACTAACTCTAAGAATGAGATTCAGAGTTCGGCAGTTGCTTGGATGGCACACTTTACAAAGTTAATAGGATAGAGACTTAGACCAATAATAGTTGATGATTTGTCCAAGTGGGAGACTGTTGGAATAGTTTCTAATATCATAACTAATTGGTAATACTATCGTTAATGGTAAAGTCCTTTTTGGGTTGCCCTCAATAAACGGTCAAGAGAAAGATGAAGGATAATATTAATTGTATTAATATTATAATTGTTTGGTTAATTAATAAATAGTTTATTATTTAAAAAATCAAAAGTAATTAAATTTGGCGGAAGATTCCAGAAACATGATCCAACCGCCGGTTGGATAGTCCAACCGCCGGTTGGGATTAGGGTTTCAAAGGCGGTGGAAGTCGCAGACTTGGAGTCCAAGACTGACAACTCCAACCGCCGGTTGGAAGCTCCAACCGCTGGTTGGAAGGTTCAACCACCGGTTGGAAGGTCCAACCGCCGGTTAGGAGTCGAATATGGGGTTTCTTCCACAACTATAAATAGGGGCATCCTATACCTTCATTATGTATCAAGTCAGCTACGAATTTTCAAGTATTCCAAAAATTTGACTTTCTCTTGGGTTTTTGGGTGTGAAGCATTAGAGGTATTCTCATTTGGGTACTTGCCTCCAAGCAACGAAGCTCTGCTCGTTGGTCTGTGTGCGAGAAATAGATTTTCTCTTAAGGTTAGTGTTTTCCTTATATTCTTTATCCAATTTGTTTATTGTACTATGTTGTTAAAGTTAAAGATCCCTTAGGGTTTTCTCTTAAGGTTAGTGGTGAAATTTGATTTTTCTACACGGTAGCAGGTTATACTTCTCTTTTTCCTTATTAAAATCTTGGAGGTGCTCCATATATTCTTTTAAATTAGTTTTGCTAGACAAATAATGGTTGCTCTTGTCGAATGCTGTTTAATTATACACAATGTATTGCTTTACATATCAGTGACCATGACTCGTAATTGAAGACCCCTATATATATGTTTTCGGTTTTTTTAGCTTCGGGGATGATTGCAGATGCCTTCATAGATCATACATTTGGTGCTTAATTTTTTTTACAAGTTCCTAATAATTTATTTAATATTATATCCACGTGTAGGATTGGACTCCATCAAGTTCTTCCGGATCTTCATTCTGCATCACAAGTCTGTATCTTACTAGTAGCTTGTGAGGCACACGCGACCCTACAACAAAGTCCCAAGTTTCTTGCTGATGTGTTCACATCCTGTCTTACAAGTCCCATCAAGATCACATTGAGATGGTAAATGCTCTTGCAAGCTATGCTCTACCAGTGATATTTATTTATAAAGATAAAGACTAAAGGGTGCAAAATTGATTCCAAAATTGATGATTTTGATTAACGGAGATAAGGGGAAAAGGCACAAGGGTGCCTTAGTATACTCATATGGTAGACTTATGAGATCAAACATATTTTTCATGATATGAAAATGTGATAAAATATATTGCAGTTCTGAAAGGGTTTTAATTCGTTGTAATGGTCATGGTGTACCTAAGCCAACTGCCAGTGGTGAAATTTGATTTTTCTACACGGTAGCAGGTTATACTTCTCTTTTTCCTTATTAAAATCTTGGAGGTGCTCCATACATTCTTTTAAATTAGTTTTGCTAGACTAATAATGTTTGCTCTTGTCGAATGCTGTTGAATTATACACAATGTATTGCTTTGCATATCAGTGACCTTGACTCGTAATTGAAGACCCCTGTATATATGTTTTCGGTTTTTTCAGCTGCAGGGATGATTGCAGATGCCTTCATAGATCATACATTTGGTGCTAATTTTTTTTTTACAAGTTCCTAATACTTTATTTAATTTAATATCCACGTGTAGAATTGGACTCCGTCAAGTTCTCTCGGATCTGCATTCTGTATCACAAGTCTTTATTTCACTAGTAGCTTATGAGGCACACGGGACCCTACAACAAAGTCCCAAGTTTCTTGCTGATGTGTTCACATCCTGTCTTACAAGTCCCATCGAGATCACATTGAGATGATAAAGGCTCTTGCAAGCTATGCTCTACCAGTGATATATATTTATAAAGATAAAGACTAAAGGGTGCAAAATGTTTTGTACAACGCCAAATTAGATACGACAAAAGGTATAGTACAAAGTCTTTTTGGTTCTGTACACGTAACAATTGTTGCGGGTTAGGTTATAGTCAGATTAGGTTTGTATCTAATTGCATAACTTTGGGATGGACTGAAACGGGCTAGAATGAGGTTTTTATCTTTATATAATTTTACAAATTTTATATTGTTTCAAATATCATTTATAATTTTTTATGTAGACTTGACATCAATCAATCGTTGTAGAATCCGCTTAAAGATGGACACTGATATTGCCTAATTTATACATGTTTACCTTGGCAATATCCCTCATTTATGTTCAAGTTATTGATAAATTCATGAACCTTTGGTACTCAATTTGTTATAATTCGCATTTCAGGTTCGATAATGAAGTTTCAAGGAAAAGAGTCATAATTCAAACGTAAATCGAGCAATGGGATCAAGAGAATCAAATCAGGATACTATCATGGGCATTACTCCTTTCATCATGGCCATGAAACCACATTGACCGGCTGTTTAAATCGTTGACTTTTGCTGTCACGGCCATGATACTTTCTATCATGGCCATGATGTCGATTTCCTTAGGTATTGAAACAGAAAATTAGGTCAGAATAGAGAGATCCGGATTTGGAGAAGAAAAGCGACTTTGGAGACTATCTTGAGGTGATTTTGGGTAGTTTTTGGGGAAACCCTAAGCTACCAATCATCATCTCAATCATTACGGAAGCTAGAATTAATCATCAAACATCCAACAACATTGATTTTCTTCGGTTAATTCTCGTTCTAACCCAACTATGAATTCTCTTTGGATTATTATTGTTTATTTGTTTGATTCAATGATTGTTGGCTAGACTTCTATTGTTCATCTAGACTAATACCTTTAGATGTTGGATTTACATTTGTGATTGATTATTTACGTACGATAATATGATGATTAATTAGGATGATTAATTATGCCTAATTATTTGTAATTAGTATGTAATAGGACTAATTGCAGACTCTATTTGTATACATAAGGTGATTTATATATATGTACTTACGCGATTTGGATAAATCGTACGGATTAACCGGACGGAGTCCGATACATTTTACTTGGACGTTGGTGACAAAACTTACTTAAATAATGGGAACGTATTTTACTGTATAAATACATATTTGAACGAACATTATTTATATTATCGCGACGACATTTGAATAATTCAACAAAAACGTATCAAACGCAAACCAAATAATTTAAATATCTCGACAAATGTTTTTATAATTAATTTCAAGGTATTTTTATTAAAATACTCCAGTCACATTTTTTAAAAAAATGTGTATAACTGTTTGGCCAAATACTAAAAACGAGCAATTAATCAATTAGAATGCGGAATAAATATTGCATTTTGGGAGTGTTTTCCCCTCCCCCTCTCCCTTGGTCAGCCCTCATACCACCACCACCCCCTATCTTTCATTTTTCATTATTCAAAACACACACACACACATAAACTCTCTCAAATCTCCACCAATTTTTGGATTCACAAATCGACCCACAAGAATTACATTTTCGGAATCACCATCACGAGAGGAACAAGATTAACAAAGGCACCATACTCCTTTTCTTCCCCGTTTGGCTTCGATTTGCAATTGTAAGAAATTTCTAAAAACTTAGATCTACTCATTTTGATGTATTATTTTGATGTTATAATGTTTACACAACTTAGTATTGTCCATATGTATGAATAAAACACGATTTTACAGCTTAAAAATATGTTAGATTTGCGTTTTTGGTCGAAAAATCGCGACAACCAAAACTTTCTGGGCTGGTGTTCATCTTTACGACACAACGATTTTGTCACAGGTTGTGTCGCAAGTTTGTGTCGTATAAAATCATTTATGTCGTATTTTGTGTCATACGTTATGTCGCACCTTGTGTCGCAAACTCCATGCGACACAACCCTTATGTCGCTATTAAATTAGCATCGGAAGCTTATGCGACACAACCCTTGTGTCGTATAGCTCCTGTGTCGCATTTTATGCGACACAACGCCTGTGTCGCATACAAAGTTTTTGTGTCGCAAATTGTGTCGCAGAATCAGAAATTTTGAAGGATTTTCACTATAGCAAAGTCAAAGTTACTGTAGCAAAGTCAAATTTTACTGTAGCAATTCACTGTAGCACATTTACTGTAGCAAAGTCAACATTTTAGAATTATTATTACAAACCGTCACCAACAGGCCAAACCAGTCTTCTTAAAAAAACGACTACAAACATACAAACAAACATTGGACTTAACTAGTTGTGTACAACTAAACGAAACGTCTTGCGAGACACATACTTACATAACCTTACGTGTTTAGGCATTTGAAGGTTACGGGTTCGGAGAACCTACTTGCTTTACTTACTACTTGTTATTTGCTACTGCTTGCTACTTGACTCAGGTGAGTCTTACCGCCCCACTTTTACTGTTTTACATACGGGGTGAGATACATTGCTTAACTATTTTCTTGAACACAAGTACGAACTGTACATTTACTATACCAAACGGAATTGCATGAGTTATTTACTACTTACAGAAGTCTCTCCATCATATATCGTTAGTTATGGACTTAAGCGCGAACACTAGTTAATGGATCCATTAGGGAAATGACCCTCCCCGCCCGGGGTAGTAGCGCTAGCTACCACGAACCGTTCTGTATAAACGGGCGACTATTATTCGTTACTTATGCTTGCTCAGTTACGAGCATGTCACGGGAGCAAATTATTACTTACGGGTTAAGCTTCGATTATGAGCCTCATGGCAACGGTATAACTTACTTACTTACATTTGCTGGATTGCAAATACTGGTTTTACATTTGCTGGATTGCAAATACTGGTTTTACATTTGCTGGATTGCAAATACTGATTTTACGCCTACGGGCACTACTGATGAAATCTTATGTTCAAAACTGATATTACTTACAAACCTGTGAGATTCACCAACATTCGTGTTGACCTTTTTAGCATGTATTCTCAGGTACCCAAACGGAGTAGGATTACTCCAGGATTTTAGCTAGAGTCGCATGATTTCAACACAACTGCATTAACGGAGATTCTTAGCATTATCTTTTGTATATTTCGATTATGTAATAGAATCTCCCGCTATACGCGTGGACTCTAGGAAACTACATTTTTGTATACGAAAACATTAAGTTTTCAAACGTTATATCTATGGGAATGTAACTAATTTACAAACGTTGCATATAGATGTCGTTTGCTTTATCTTTGCGCTGTGATATTTGATTAGTAGCACCCCAAAACTTGCTTCCGCCAAACAGTGACTTTGGGGGTGTTACAGATTGGTATCATAGCCTAAGGTTATAGTGAACTAGGTTGCATATAGTGGGCCTAGACTATGACCGTTAGGCAGTATTTCCTTATTTGGCATGACTGGTTCAGGAATTACAGCATACGACTTTAATTTAACATAGCCTGATCAACTATGTACGATTAAGGAAAGATGATGTAAGGTCTGAAATGATTATGTTGAACGGGGATACGTTAGTTGACTCTGACCACGAGAGAACCAGACCATTACTTGATACATGCTAGACACTAGGCTGGATATTATATACTTATATATATATTGGCCTCGTCTTATTTCCGTTCTATCCCAGGAATGGCAAACACACCACCCAATTCGTCACACTCTCATCCGCAAGGATCTCGAAACCCGCAAGTAGCCAGGAGGACCACTAGGTCGCCTCGAACCAGCCCCAATCCTGTTCATAACTCTCAGCACACCCCACGGTGCCAGTGTTGGCTGCTCAACTCCATCATCAGGAGCAAAGGCTCGAGAATCTTGAGCGGGAACAACACCGAATGACCTACCTACTCCGCCAAGCACTGGACCACATATCCCAACTCCAGTGAGAACAAGAAGATACCATCCTCTCTGTAAGCATAATTCAGGATTCAATGACCGCTGAATTAGGTGCGGATGAACTCATAAGAAACCGACTAGAGGAATGTGAACAGCGTTCACAAGAGACTGAGGAGTACTCTCGAGCATTGGTACAACGACTGGCCTTGGTTGAAGACAACGCCAGGCAAACCAACAGACTTGCAGAAACCGTGGACCGCCTTGTCCCGCTGATGGAGCGGATTAATCTGCATCAAGAGTAGATCAGTCTGTAACTTGTAACCGGTTAACTACTTAATTAGGACCTATGTAATTCGACCAGATGTAACAATTCCTGGCACTTTTGTACTACTATTACTCTGTAATCTTTTGGAAAACCCGTACCTTGTATCCAACTTGTTTATCTAAATGGAATGTGATTGTCACTTCATACTGTTATTGTGTATCTCATCATTTACACTTGTGACATATCATAATTTCATGCAAATATCTTATTCCTCTTTCCTTGTTCTTTTCTTGCTCAGCATCATGCCTCCTCGCCGACAAGCCACCCTCAGTGAAGCTGAAATCGCGGGGCATATTGCCCGCAGTGTGGCTCAAGCCTTGGCTACCCGAACGCCGACTTCTGGTAGTGAGGATTCAGCTACTAACTAGCCGCAACCCAAACCCTGCTCTTACAAGGACTTCCACAACTGCAAACCTTTGAGCTTTGCAGGTACTGAAGGAGCTATCGGTATAACGCCCCTCATTTAATACAACAATATAATATTAAGTTTGGCGGAAGCGACTACTTGAAATACATATTCTATTAAAACCTACTAGAAATTTTCGCAACCCTTTATACAATATGTTTAACTACTAAACAAACATAGTTAACATGTTTACAAACCCGGGGCATTATATACTATAAAACGTTATTTATTACAAACTGGATCAGAGTTGCAAGTTTCAAACATTCCCAGCATCAAAACGTCCCTTCCTGGCTACCCACATAATTAAACATAACCTGCAGGAAGTAAATTGAGGGATTGGCACGAAGCTAAGTGAATGAATAATCAACTACAATTCAATTTAGCTAGCAATCTGTTCACAATCAATAATGCAACAAATATCGTCAAGAGGAACGGTGGTTCCTAGAGACCCTGTTCCGGGTGGCCCCATCAGAACACTTAAACCAACTGTCAGGCCAAAACAGTGATTAACCGCTAACTAAATGCTAATCTCCATCAACACATGTACGCAACCCTATGTTGACCAACATTAGCAATCAAGTCCAACCAACAATCTAGTTGACCTCTGGATTATACATTTCAATTCAATGTTCAACAAACAACCAATCAAATGGCATATCATTTCAAAGTTAACATGTTATCAATAGTAATCCTATAATTACTGATTGAAATCATACTGACACAACCAAATCAAACTGTGAGTTTCAAATCCACTCACCTGATTGTCTCGATTTACTTACTCAGCTGTCTTATCTCGCTGAGCCCTTTGAGGATCTGAGAATCAAAAATCAAATATAAGTTAGTAACAACGTTCTTAAAACAATAACTTATATTCAAATATTTCATATATAGATACATTTCACAACAAGTGTATCAAAATCAATATATATACATCTGGTTAACACATCAACATATCAATCAAATAGTATTAACACCTTAAGGTTTAAAAGAAGATTATTCAAAAAAATCACATTTCCTGCATAATGGCTGAATACGCCGGATTCATCGGAATCCGCCGTATTCATTTGAATACGCCGGATTCCGGACCGTATTCAGCACACTTTCATTTCAAATTTTGATCAGACCTTTCTCAAACGAATACGTTCTCGAATACGGTTATGAATACGCCGTATTCAGCAAAATTCCTGGTTTTCATTTTCGGGGGAATCCGCCGGATTCAGGGGAATCCGACCGGATTCCCGTGTTTCGTGCAGAACCCCTGAACCTGCTATGGCATAAACTCAGCAAATACAAACCATATACAAACTAACCACAGCTCGTTTCCAGCAGCATGTTTTTAGTCATAAATCATCACATAAACATACACTAACATGTTTAAAGCATCTAATTAGCACCAATTCATATCAATCATTCAATTGCTTAAAAATCATAAATTTACTTATGATTAAAACTTACCAAATGAAAGATTTCAACTAAATGATGATGATGATATATAACTCAATACCACAGCTCAATCTTCAGTTACAAGTGTTTGATTAGAGTTTTTAACTTTGGTTTTAGGTTCTCTCAAGGTTTTAGCTTTAGGGTTTTAAGTTTCCAAAAAGGGAAAGTGTAAAACTTTCCTAAAAAGGAAATATTTAAGGCGGTTAAGACTTTACACCGACCCGCATCCACTTAAAACTAGTCCCCTTTCAATCTATTGCCTGGAACCTAAAACCATTTGCGAGAAACTTATTTTATTGCACCGTCAACTAGAGTAAATTAAAACAATCAATAATTTACTAAGCACAATAAGTCCTGAGGCTTATTTAACTAAGTTTCGCAACTAAACACATTTTATCAAATAATTTCTAATACAATTAGATACATCAATTTAAAATTAGAAATTACCGGACCAAAAGAGAGGATGTTACAACTCTCCCCCCCTTAAGAAGATTTCGCCCCCGAAATCTCATCACGATCAAACAATCCAGGATATCTGGATCTCATACTGTCCTCAGTTTCCCACGTTAGGTTTTCACCTAAACTATGTTTCCATTTCACTAACACCATGGGAATCTGTTTCTTCCTAAGTTTGGTCACTTTTCTGTCAAGAAGTTCAACGGGTTCTTCAACTAACTTCTGACTTTGATCAACTTTCAAATCTTTCAAAGGAAGAATCTGAGACTGGTCTTCAACGTTACATTTCCTCAAATAACAAATGTTAAACGTATCATGAATACCAGCAAGCTCTGGAGGAAGATCCAATGTAACAGACTGATCGTTAACAATCTGACGAATTCTAAACGGTCCAATATACCGAGGAGCCAATTTTCCACGTTTCCCAAACCGAATTACCCCTTTCCAAGGCGAAACTTTCAAGTAAACAAGTTCACCTTCAACAAAAGTAACTGGTCGACGTTTAGGATCAGCATATTGTTTCTGTCTATCACGTGCAGCTTTCAACTTTTCACGAGCCACTGCAACTTTATCAGCTGTCATTTGAACAATATCTGGACCTGCAAACTGTTTCTCACCTGCCTCTAACCAACAAGTTGGAGTTCTACAACGACGTCCATAAAGCATTTCATATGGAGGCATGCCAATACTAGAATGATAAGAGTTATTATAAGCAAACTCAACCAATGGCAAATGAGAATCCCAAGAACCACCATACTCTAAAATACAAGCCCTCAACATATCCTCCAACGTCTGAATCGTACGTTCTGACTGACCATCTGTTTGAGGATGATAAGCTGTGCTAAGATTCACTCTGGTGCCCAACTCACGCTGCAAACTTTGCCAAAATTGAGATACAAACCTCGGATCTCTATCAGATACAATCGATAATGGAATACCATGCCGAGTAACAATTTCATTCATATACAACTGTGCAAGCTTACTCAGAGATGCAGTATCACTAGTAGCTAGAAAATGAGCACTCTTGGTCAATCGATCAACAATGACCCAAACCATGTCATTTCCGCGGACAGTTCTAGGCAGTTTGGTAACAAAATCCATAGTCAAATGTTCCCACTTCCATTCAGGAATCTCAAGCTGTTTTAACGACCCATACGGCTTCTGGTGTTCAGCTTTCACTTGAGAACAAATATGACAAGAACTAACAAACCTTGCTACATCCATTTTCATTGTAGGCCACCAATACAAAGGTTTCAAGTCATTATACATTTTCGTACTTCCAGGATGTACAGACAGTCTAGATTTATGGGCTTCATTCAGAATAACATCCCGAAGACCACCAAACAAAGGAATCCAAACACGAGACTGAAAGGTTTTTAATCCTCTCGAATCCTCCAATAACAATTCCTTTCGATTCAACATAATTTCAGATTTCAAATTATGATCTAACAAAGCCTCTAACTGTGCAGCTTTTATCTGAGCCACCAAATCAGAAGAAACTTCTAAACGCATAAAATAAATTCGATCAGAAGTTACCTTGCGGCTTAAAGCATCAGCAACAACATTGGCTTTCCCTGGATGGTATTTAATCTCACAATCATAATCTTTGATTAATTCTAACCATCTTCTCTGCCGCATATTCAACTCTTGCTGTGAAAATATATACTGAAGACTCTTGTGATCTGTACAAATAACACATTTGGTACCATACAAGTAATGCCTCCAGATTTTCAAAGCAAACACAACAGCTGCAAGCTCTAAATCATGGGTAGGATAATTTCTTTCATGAGGTTTGAGCTGACGAGAAGCATAAGCAATCACACGATCTCGCTGCATTAAAACACAACCCAAACCCGCAATAGATGCATCACAATAAACAACAAAATCATCGGACCCATCTGGCAATGCTAACACAGGAGCCTGACATAACAACTGTTTCAGAGTCTGAAAAGCAGCTTCCTGTTGTTCAGTCCATACAAACTTTTCTTCCTTACGGGTTAGTTTAGTCAATGAACCGGCAATTTTAGAAAAATCTTTAATAAACTTCCGGTAATAACCCGCCAAACCAAGAAAACTCTTTATTTCCGAAGCAGACTTTGGAGCTTTCCAATTCATTACAGCTTCAATTTTCGAAGGATCAACTTTAATACCCTCATTACAAATGATATGACCCAAAAACTGTACTTCTCGAATCCAAAATTCACATTTTGAAAACTTTGCATACAATTGTTCTCTCTTTAAGGTCTCCAATACCAACCTCAAATGCATACTGTGTTCGGATTCGGATTTAGAATATACCAAAATGTCATCGATAAACACAATCACAAATTTATCAAGAAAAGGTCGACAAACACGATTCATCAAATCCATAAAAACTGCTGGAGCATTCGTCAAACCAAAAGGCATAACCAGGAATTCAAAATGACCATACCTGGTTCTAAATGCAGTTTTAGGAATATCACAATCCCTAACACGAACTTGATGATAACCTGATCTCAAATCAATCTTTGAATAAAATGAAGATCCCTGCAACTGATCAAATAAATCATCTATGCGAGGCAGAGGATATTTATTCTTTATTGTCCTTTTATTCAATTCCCTATAATCAATGCACATTATAAAAGACCCATCTTTCTTTTTCACAAACAGAACTGGTGCACCCCAGGGAGAAGAACTAGGCCGAATAAACCCTTTATCTAACAACTCCTGTATCTGATTCATCATTTCACGTATCTCAGATGGAGCTAATCTATAAGGGGCTTTGGCAATAGGTGAAGAGCCAGGAACAAGATCAATCTGGTATTCAACTTCCCTAACCAGTGGTAAACCAGGTAACTCATCAGGGAACACTTCCGGATACTCAGAAACAACCGGTACATCAGAAAGGGACTTCTTTTCTAACTTAGCATCAATCACATAAGCTAGATACGATTCACAGCCCTTGGACAAAGATTTCCTAGCTTTCATCATACTAATCAAAGGTATACAAACATTATCCCGTTCTCCTCGAGCCACGACATATGACTTTTCAGAGATTGGAATTCTAATCAGCTTATTGTGGCAATCTATGCTTGCTTTATACTGACTTAACCAATCCATACCAATAATCACATCAAAACTAGCAATTGGCATCAACAGAAAGGAAATTGGGAAAGTCTGACTATCTATCATAATACTAGCTCCAATTACCGAGGTGGTAACAGGAACCGATTTGCCACTAGCTATTTCTACTTCAACTGGGTTTGTAATCACAGTAGGCATCATTTTCAACTTATCACAGAAGTACATGGATACAAAAGAACAATTTGCACCAGAATCAAACAAAACACGAGCTGGTACAGAATTTACAAGAAAAGTACCCGTGATCACGTCATCTGTATGGACAGCTTCATCCACTGTCATCTGGAATGCCCTACTAACTGCAGATGGCGGAGTCTTCCGCTTCTGACCCGAAGAAGCTGATGAACCAACAACTGTCCCCGAACCCTGTCTCTTAGCCTCAGAACACTGATTTGCACGATGACCTTCCTTATGGCAATTCCAACACACATAAGTAGGAAAAACACAATCTTTGGCTTCATGCCCAATCACACCACATTTTACACATCTAGTGGTTTGCACAGTACACGGCCCAAAATGTCTAGCTCTACACTTAATACACCAATTGGGACGATCAGAAGTACCACCACGACTTTCTTGTTTCTTACCCTGCTGATTTCCTTGCCACCGTTGCTTACCTTTACCAGAAGATTCACTCTTAGATTTCTGAGAAACCATTTCTTTACTTGGTACTTGTTGAGGTTTCAAATCACTGTCAACAGATCGAGCTAACATGAAAGCTTGAGGAAGAGAGCTCGCTAATCTCACTGAAGTTCGATAATGATTAGGTAAAGTACCCACAAACTGTTCTATTTGAGTTCTC
This sequence comes from Helichrysum umbraculigerum, assembly GCA_949592205.1. Taxonomy (NCBI): domain Eukaryota; kingdom Viridiplantae; phylum Streptophyta; class Magnoliopsida; order Asterales; family Asteraceae; genus Helichrysum; species Helichrysum umbraculigerum. The sequence goes on along the minus strand of CATIUR010000007.1, from coordinate 15,678,192 downwards.
TCATCAGGAACCCACTGCTGAACAAACCTGAGTTTCTCTGTAAACTGATTTATCAAATCATCCATTGACATGCTATCAGTTAATTGCAAATCCATAAACTCTTTTCTAATCCGAGCTATATCATAGTTTGAGCAATACTGCTTACAAACTTCATTACGAAAATCAGTCCATCGGATAGATGCTTTCTGAAAAGAAGTTAATACAGAAGTAATCGAATCCCACCAATTCATAGCTGCTCCTTTTAAAAGTTGAGTTGCATAAGGAACTTTCAGTTCTTCCTCACATTGACAGACTTCAAATTTCTTTTCAACATCTCTCAACCAATCTAGAGTTACAGAAGGATTCGTACTACCCGAATACACAGATGGATTACTGCTCATAAAGGTTTTAAAAGAACACACCTTTTGCTTTGGTGGGGAAATCATACCAAACACAGGATGAGAAGATTCAGCCTTTTTTTTTTGTTGTTTATACATTCTAAGTGCTTGGTTTTCCTCTTCCAATTGAAGGAGATACTGATCTCTTTCTGCCTCCTCTCTAGCATGGAAAGAAGTACCAGCATTCTCATTCCGGTCATCATGAGTCTCAGCAGCAACTTCAGGCCTTGAGGCATTATTAGGGTTAACAGGTAGTTGCTCGTTATCCGCCATATCTGTAAACACCACAACAGCTTACAAATCATTAGTCGTTAGCACCTATTCTACTAACCGATTCACATTCAGTACATAATCCCTTTCCCAAGAATGTTTGACACAACACAATCAAAGTTTAGGATTGAACATACAATCATATTCAATTGCCCCAAACTATTGCTCTGATACCAACTTATAACGCCCCTCATTTAATACAACAATATAATATTAAGTTTGGCGGAAGCGACTACTTGAAATACATATTCTATTAAAACCTACTAGAAATTTTCGCAACCCTTTATACAATATGTTTAACTACTAAACAAACATAGTTAACATGTTTACAAACCCGGGGCATTATATACTATAAAACGTTATTTATTACAAACTGGATCAGAGTTGCAAGTTTCAAACATTCCCAGCATCAAAACGTCCCTTCCTGGCTACCCACATAATTAAACATAACCTGCAGGAAGTAAATTGAGGGATTAGCACGAAGCTAAGTGAATGAATAATCAACTACAATTCAATTTAGCTAGCAATCTGTTCACAATCAATAATGCAACAAATATCGTCAAGAGGAACTGTGGTTCCTAGAGACCCTGTTCCGGGTGGCCCCATCAGAACACTTAAACCAACTGTCAGGCCAAAACAGTGATTAACCGCTAACTAAATGCTAATCTCCATCAACACATGTACGCAACCCTATGTTGACCAACATTAGCAATCAAGTCCAACCAACAATCTAGTTGACCTCTGGATTATACATTTCAATTCAATGTTCAACAAACAACCAATCAAATGGCATATCATTTCAAAGTTAACATGTTATCAATAGTAATCCTATAATTACTGATTGAAATCATACTGACACAACCAAATCAAACTGTGAGTTTCAAATCCACTCACCTGATTGTCTCGATTTACTTACTCAGCTGTCTTATCTCGCTGAGCCCTTTGAGGATCTGAGAATCAAAAATCAAATATAAGTTAGTAACAACGTTCTTAAAATAATAACTTATATTCAAATATTTCATATATAGATACATTTCACAACAAGTGTATCAAAATCAATATATATACATCTGGTTAACACATCAACATATCAATCAAATAGTATTAACACCTTAAGGTTTAAAAGAAGATTATTCAAAAAAATCACATTTCCTGCATAATGGCTGAATACGCCGGATTCCGGACCGTATTCAACACACTTTCATTTCAAATTTTGATCAGACCTTTCTCAAACGAATACGTTCTCGAATACGGTTATGAATACGCCGTATTCAGCAAAATTCCTGGTTTTCATTTTCGGGGGAATCCGCCGGATTCAGGGGAATCCGACCGGATTCCCGTGTTTCGTGCAGAACCCCTGAACCTGCTATGGCATAAACTCAGCAAATACAAACCATATACAAACTAACCACAGCTCATTTCCAGCAGCATGTTTTTAGTCATAAATCATCACATAAACATACACTAACATGTTTAAAGCATCTAATTAGCACCAATTCATATCAATCATTCAATTGCTTAAAAATCATAAATTTACTTATGATTAAAACTTACCAAATGAAAGATTTCAACTAAATGATGATGATGATATATAACTCAATACCACAGCTCAATCTTCAGTTACAAGTGTTTGATTAGAGTTTTTAACTTTGGTTTTAGGTTCTCTCAAGGTTTTAGCTTTAGGGTTTTAAGTTTCCAAAAAGGGAAAGTGTAAAACTTTCCTAAAAAGGAAATATTTAAGGCGGTTAAGACTTTACACCGACCCGCATCCACTTAAAACTAGTCCCCTTTCAATCTATTGCCTGGAACCTAAAACCATTTGCGAGAAACTTATTTTATTGCACCGTCAACTAGAGTAAATTAAAACAATCAATAATTTACTAAGCACAATAAGTCCTGAGGCTTATTTAACTAAGTTTCGCAACTAAACACATTTTATCAAATAATTTCTAATACAATTAGATACATCAATTTAAAATTAGAAATTACCGAACCAAAAGAGAGGATGTTACAATCGGTCTAGTACGCTGGATCGAGAAAATCGAATCTGTATTCCTTATCTGCAACTGCACAAAGGGAGACAAGGTTAAATTCTCCGCCAGTACTTTCTCTGACACCGCTCTCACCTGGTGGAACACCTATGCCCAGACTGTGGGTATTGATAATGCTTACAAACTCCCGTGGGAGGAGTTGAAGAAGATGTTGAGGGGCGAGTACTGTCCCAGAGATGAACTGAAACAACTGGAAGTGGAATTCTGGAACCACAAAATGCAGGGTGATGACATCACTGGTTACACCAACCGTTTCCACCAACTGGCACTTATGTGCCCATCCATGGTCGATCCTGAGTACAAGAGGATCGAGAAATATGTTGATGGACTTCCTGAAAGACTCCAAGACCTGGTGACATCATCCAAACCGGGTACTATTCAGAGCGCCATTCGTATGGTCCATGAGCTAACGGCAAATTCTGTCCGCCGTGGCACAACTTCAACCCCATCTGCAAACAATAAACGCAAATGGGAAGGAAACCCCAACTCATCTAACCAAATCTCCAACAAAAAGCCTGAGTCTGTTAAGGCTTATTCATCGGGAACTTCGGAAAAGAAAGGGTACATCGGGAACAAACCCTACTGTTCCAAATGCAACCGCCATCATGACGGTTCTTGCCCTTGCTCCAATTACAAACGGTTCGGACATTTAGCCAAGGATTGCCGGGCCAATGTTCCTACCCCCAACACTAATGCACCAAAGGCCTGCTTTGGGTGTGGAAATTCAGGGCATTTCAAGAAAGATTGCCCAAAGCTGAAAAACAACTACAACCCTGCTCGCGGTAGAGCATTCGTTATCAAGGCTGGGGAAGCCAGACAAGACCCGAATGTCGTGACGGGTACGTTCCTTCTCAACGACCTTACTGCTTCTGTATTATTTGATACTGGTGCCGATAGAAGTTTCATTTCTGAGAAATTTAGCCATTTACTTGATATAACTCCCACTGCCTTAAATGCTAAATACATTGTAGAACTAGCTAACGGCAAACTGATTGAGACTGATAGCATCATACGCAACTGTACACTTAACCTTATGAACGAAACGTTTCCCATTGACTTAATCCCTGTCGAGATCGGCAGCTTCGATATTATTGTCGGTATGGATTGGTTATCCGAACACCGAGCTGAAATCATCTGTTATGACAAACTCGTTCGCATACCTCTTGTCTCCGGTGGAACCTTAGTCTTACAAGGGGAGACCGGCAGACGGAATCTGAATATTGTATCCTGCCTGAAAACTAGAAAATATCTGCGAAAAGGGTATCAAGCCATCCTTGCACATGTAACGGAGAAGAAGTCGGAGGAGAAGCGACTTGAGGATGTTCTAATCGTGCGGGATTTCCCGGAAGTCTTTTCTGAGGATTTGCCCGGACTTCCGCCACCTAGACTGTAACACCCCCGAAATTCACTGTTTAGCGGAAGCAGGTTTTGGGGTGCTACTAATCAAATATCACAGCACAAAGATAAAGCAAACGACATCTATATGCAACGTTTGTAAATTAGTTACATTCCCATAGATATAATGTTTGAAAACTTAATGTTTTCGTATACAAAAATGTAGTTTTCCTAGAGCCCACGCGTATAGCGGGAGATTCTATTACATAATCAAAATATACAAAAGATAATGCTAAGAATCTCCGTTAATGCAGTTGTGTTGAAATCATGCAACTCTAGCTAAAGCCCTGGAGTAATCCTACTCCATCCGGGTACCTGAGAAAACATGCTAAAAAGGTCAACACGAATGTTGGTGAATCTCACAGGTTTGTAAGTAATATCAGTTTTGAACACGAGATTTCATCAATAGTGCCCGTAGGCGTAAAATCAGTAATTGCAATCCAGCAATCGTAAAATAAGTATTTGCAATCCCGCAAACGTAAGTAAGTAAGTTATACCGTTGCCATGAGGCTCATAATCGAAGCTTAACCCGTAAGTAATAAGTTTGCTCCCGTTACATGCTCGTAAATGAGCAAGCATCAGTAACGAATAATTAGTCACCCGTTTCTACGTGTAAATCAGTACGTGGCAGCGCTACTGCCCCGGGCGGGGAGGGTCATTTCTCTAATGGATCCATTAACTAGTGTTCGCGCTTAAGTCCATAACTAACGATATATGATGGAGAGACTTCTGTAAGTAGTAAACAACTCATGCAATTCCGTTTGGTATAGTAAGCAGTTTTAGTACTTGTGTTCAAGAAAAACAGTAGCATGTATCTCACCCCGTATGTAAAAACAGTAAAAGTGGGGCTGTAAGACTCACCTGAGTCTTTGCAAGTACGTTTATATCAATAAACGAATAAGTAATATCAACCGTAGGTTCTCCGAATCCGTAACCTTCAAATGCCTAAACACATAAGGTTATGTAAGTAGTTGTCTCGCAAGACGTTTCGTTTAGTTGTACCCAACTAGTATGCCCAATGTTTGTCCGTATGTTTGTAATCGTATGTTGTTAGAAAACATGTTTGGCCCGTTGGTGACGGTGGGTAATAGTCAAAGTATTATCATTATTTTTAAAGTGTTATAATTATAAATGTATTCCAAAGTGTTTTAGAAGTCGTATCGTATAAGTGTTTGAGGTTGTACAAGTTTAACACTTGGTGTAAAAATAATTTGACAACCTTCTGTTTTTGGCGACACTTCGCTAGTGTCGCTATAGGCGACACTAGTTAGGCGACACTTGATAAGTGTCGCTACAAATGGCACTGGTTAGGCGACACTTGGTGAGTGTCGCTAAATTTCCGATTTTCAATTAATTGGCGACACTTGGTTAGTGTCGCTATAGGCGACACTTACGAATTTGGCGTCACTAAGGAATGTCGCTAAGATAAATATGGTTAAGTAGTTCAGCGACACTTGGGTAGTGTCGCTATAAGGGCGACACTTAGGCATAGCGACACTTAGCTAGTGTCGCTAGTACTGTTTTTGGCACACTAGCGACACTTCCAACTGTTCGCCGGGAAATGGACCGAAAACGAGTTTTCCGGCCACCGTTCGATCTAAAACTTTTACCCAACCCATTATTGGACATTTTAAGCATATATGAACCATAAAAACGTAAAAATGAGTGAAAACGGAGAGTTTCGGGTTTTATCGGAAACTTACAAATTGCCGAAATGAAATTCATGAAAGATAGCGTTGTAGATCGTGAAGTGGTGAATGTTTTTCTCCAAAGGGGTGGTATGATTCGGCGTCGTTTGATGGTGTTATTTTGCGATTTTAGTGTTGTTGGTGATGATGGTGATTATTGAGAGAAAAAGGAGGAAGAAAGAGAGTGAGAGAGAAAGAAATGAGAAGAAAGATGGGAGGTGGTGGGGTGTTGGTGAAAGCCTCACCTCACCCAGTCTCCGTTCCGTGCTCCGTGTGGTGCTCGTTTTCCCCGGTATTTAATCGTTTAAATATTTGTTTTACGCGTTAATTATTCATATTAATGTACGAATCTTTATTTAACAATTTAGTTGAATTATTTTGTCAAATCTTTAAATAAAATTGGTTTATTCTTGTTTTTAAATTGCGCGTTAACTATTTTATTCATGTCGACGTTTATTTGTACGATATAATACATACTTAAAACATTGTCAAAATAGTATTTGGAAAGTGATCTCGTTATTTGAACAAAATGTTTCACCAACGTCCGTAATTAATTGGATCGATTTACATTCGATTTAAAACGTGTGCGATTTAGCCAAATCGCGAAGTTGTATATATTTACCAATATATAATCCGATACATAAATTAGCCTAACACAAAACTAATTACATGTATTTACAAAGAATTAGGCGCTAATAACTAGCCCTAATTTGGCGGTTGTTACATAGACAAATTGAATTTCAAATCGAACTTGTGCCAGGGGCTGCACCCGTGGCACGAGCCCCGTACCGTCTAGCACCATCCGAAATGCAGGAGTTGTCTAACCAACTATAGGAACTCCTGGACAGAGGATTTATTCGACCAAGTTCCTCGCCTTGGGGAGCTCCGGTCTTATTCGTGAAAAAGAAAGATGGATCTTTCCGCATGTGTATCGACTATCGAGAGCTGAATAAGCTAACCATAAAGAATCGGTACCCGCTTCCTAGAATCGATGACCTATTTGACCATCTCCAGGGATCGAGTGTTTACTCAAAGATTGATCTACGGTCAGGTTATCATCAACTCCGAGTCCGCGACAATGATATCCCAAAGACAGCTTTCCGAACTCGTTATGGGCATTACGAATTCCAAGTGATGCCATTCGGTCTAACCAACGCACCGGCCGTATTCATGGACCTTATGAATCGGGTGTGCAAACCATATCTTGAAAAATTCGTCATTGTGTTTATCGATGATATCCTGATTTACTCTCGCGATGAACAGGAACATGCTCAACATCTGAAAACCATTCTAGGACTCCTTAGACACGAAGAGTTATATGTCAAATTCTCTAAGTGTGAATTCTGGATTCGAACCGTTCAATTCCTCGGACACGTGATTGACAGCCAGGGAATTCATGTTGATCCCGCCAAGATTGAAGCAATCAAGGGCTGTGTTGGTGCATTTTGTGTGTCAGTCAGTTGGTCAAACGTTTGTAATTGTCAAAGTCAATTAGTCTGCGTATGTATAGTGGTTAGTGTGTATATGCGAGTCTGTAAACGAATAGTGAAATAGAAAATATACACAAATTAGTGTTTAGGCGACACTTGGTCAGTGTCGCTATTAGCGACACTTGGCCAGTGTCGCATTAGGGTTTGGACAGCCTATAAATAGGCGTGTTATATTCAGTTTTAGGGTTAGACATTTTGAGAGAAGTGGAGAGCCGTTTTTGTGTGTAAGGAGGAGAGAAAACGAGTTTGTGAGTTTGTATCTTGTAATCTTGATTATTCAATTGTGAATATATACAAAGATTATAGAGAATTGCGTGTTTGATTCGATTAATACGTTCATATATTCAATCAAAAGATTCGATCAGATCCAAGATCAGAAACGGGACTTTCAACTGGTATCAGAGCCAAGAATCGAGGATTCGTCGGTTTCGGATCGTTATTTTGAGTGTTTTCGGTTGATTCGTGAAGGTATTAATTGATTATAATTAGTTTCTGGGTTATTTGTGTTGATTATATCGTGTTTTGGGTTGATTTTTGAGCCCTGTTCATCGTTCGTTCGTCAATTTTCGTTAGGGTTTCGAAAAAATTCGTTTTTGGGGTTTTTGGGGCTGCTGGCCGCGACATAGCGTCACTTACCAGCGTCACTTCCTTACTAGCGTCACTTCCATAGCGACACTTCCTTAAGTGTCGCCAATTAGGGTTTCAGCGACACTTGATAGCGACACTTGTCTTTTAGCGACACTACATAGCGACACTTAATCGAGTGTCGCCATTTGACTTTCTGCGGTACTTCATGCGTCACTTCATGAGTCACTTCAGTGAGTCACTTCAGTGAGTCACTTCAGTGAGTCACTTCAGTGCGTCACTTCCGTGCGTCACTACAGTGCGTCACTTCAGTGCGACACTTCTTAGCGACACTAACCTAGTGTCGCGCTAGATTCGAAAAAAAAAAAAAAAAAAAAAAAAAAAAATTTTGGCGGGAAATCTCCGAAAAATTTTGCATTTCCAAAATTTTTCCTTAGCCTTACAACTGTTCAATTTTAGGCTGAAAAAAGTTTCATTTTACCCGGCCAATTTTTGACGTTTTCGGACGAAATTTTTGCGGGAAATTCGCGAAAATTTTTGTAGTACCAAATTTTGTTTTTGAACTTAAAAGTACCTAATTTTAGTGTCGGAAAAGTTTCGCTACACTCTGTTGGTTTTCGGATATGGCTTTTGGTGCGAAAATGCCTCCTTCTACATCTTTGTTCTATAGTGATTTTGCGAGTTGGAAGATTAAGTTATGCAATTTCATTGAATACAATGATCCAAATCTGTGGAATTGGTTTAACACCATTGATCGATATGAGCAACCAAGACTCGATGGGGTGCTTAAGTCAAGAGCACAAATGTCAGTCAAAGAACGAGAAGAGTTTGATAAAGACAATAAAGCGTATGAGATGATTACCAAGTGCTTGCCAGAAGTTGTGATTAATAAATTTAAAGATCAAGCAACTTCTATAGGGTTATGGGATGCTCTTATAGCGGCTTACGATCAAAAAGAAAAGAAGTCAGAGGCTAATATTCAAATTCCTAGTCTAAATGACACTTCCAGATCTACTTCCAACTCACCAGCATCTACTTCTACTAGCACTTCATATGCTTCCTATACTTCTCATACAGCTCCTTCAAAGGCTACTGAGGATCATGCTACAATCTTTGCAGCTTTCCTAAACTCTTATGAGACTTTCCTTTCCAAGAAGGCTAGTACTCTACAGCTTACTGAGGAAGACTTTGAACAGATCGATTCTGACGATCTCGAGCAGATGGACATCAAATGGAGTATGGCCATGATAACCCAAAGAACCAAGAAGTTTCTTCAAAGAACGGGTAAAAAAGACCTGGATGATGATGGTGATACAGGTCTTGGTTTTAATAAAAGCAAAGTGAAATGCAAGAACTGTCAGATTCATGGGCACTTTGCTAAGGAATGTGTGGAGAATAAATATCCATCATCTGGATTCACCACACCTTCAGCTCCCAAGACTCCAGAGAATAACACAACATCACAGGCGATGACAGTGTATTCTCAGGGAATGTTTGATTCAAGTGCGACTCCAGAAAAGGTTCAACACAGTGCGTTCTTGGCAAATATACATGAGGTAGACACAGAATCTGAAAAACCTTTTACATGTATCTCCTGTATTAAATTGGAAGCTTCTTTAAAATGTTTTCAAATAGACTATGTAGACTTGAGAGAAAAGGTTGAGAAACTTACTGAATCAAATAAGTTTTTAAAAGCTAATGAAAAACTTTATGATAAGCAGATTGAAGCTTATAAGTTAGATACTCAAACCTTTAAAGCAAAAGTCTTTAGTCAACAAGATGCAATTAAAAGCTATTTAACAGAAATTGATTTGTTGAATAAAGAACTTTCTGAGCTAAAGTCTGAGTCTGACTCTTTTAAAAAGGGAATCACAAGTTTCTCAAACTCTCATAAAATCTTCGATGAAATTGTTGACAAGCAGAGGACAAATACAAGTAGTAAGGCCGGAATAGGGTATAACTCAGTTCCACCTCCTACTAATCACTATCCTCTGCCTGTTAAGGAAGGCACCGAAGAACTTGTGGCTGACTACTCATCATGGCCAGCTACAAAGTCTAAAGAAGCTACATCCAATCCCAAAAGGCAGGCAAAGGAGAAAACTAAACGGACAGAGTATCCCTTGCCTACTTTTGTTAAGTCTGATAGTACACCTCCAGTTAGTGTAGAGGAGGGTGTTGAGATAGAGGATCTACCGGAAGAGGCTGAAATCAAAGTTGAAAAAGTTAATGTAAAGCCAGAAAATCATATACTTACCAATGAAACTGTAAAGGTTTCAAATACAAAGGGTAAAAACAAGGTTGAAAATGAATCCAAAATGGTTCAACATCAAATGAAGGATTCAAATGTAAAATCTAAAAGTGAACAACCTTCAACATCAACTTGTTCAACTTCTGTGGCTTCTACATCAACGTGTACACATAAGTGTTCACGTCCTGTAAATGCCTCATCTTCTAAGCTTCCAACAGTTCATTCTCCACCTCAACCTTTTGTGGGTAATCATTGGAATAGGTCGTACATTGACCGACGTTCTTGTTTCCATTGTGGACAACAAGGACATATAATTAGGGATTGTCGGTTATTATCCCTAGATAGGTTTGGTAGAGAGATGCCAAGAACTTTCTTTTTCAGGAATTCTTTTTCAAAATCTTTTTCAAGGCGTCGTTCGTATTCGCATGTATCTAGTTGTGCATCAAACTCTCCAAAACCTATGGCAAGAGTAAACAAAGTTGTGCCTAGTAGACCTCAAGTTCAACAGCACAACATTGTTGAAAACAAATCATCTGAACCTAAACAGGTTTGGACACCCAAATCCACAAACAACGCATCAATGAAATCTTCTGAGTTTTTAAAATATCATAAACTCATTGATGTGATGATTATGGATGACCATGGACAACCCAAGTCAATTAAGGCTTGGGTGTCCCATAAGTACTAACGTTTGCTTGTTTGTGGTGGTGCAGTCAGGTTTTTTAAAAAAAGCTGATATTTTTAGTGACTGCAAGATTGTGTTTGTGTTGGCGAAGAAGATAGTCTTTCAAGGTGGTTATGTGTGATGATCTGTGATTGGATGGATGAGATTATCGAAGTTTCGAGGTGGTAAAAGTGCTAAAAGGCATTTGACTTGACTTGATATGTGATTTTGATAATTATCTATTTTTATTTGTTAATCGTGCAACAGCCATTCTTTATACTTTTTAGTATCAAAGAAATGCAATGTTGCGAAATTTGTTAAAATTAAAAAATCCAAAAATATATGTTTTAAGATTTAAGGGGATTGCCTTTGACTTAGAATTGCGATAAGAATTTGCTGTTCAGGGGGAGTAATTTTAAAAGTTACAAATTCTGATTATTTGTATCAGAAATGTGAACAGCAAGATTCTTATTTCTTGAAAAGATGTTGGATTGTGTCTGTAAACAACTTGGGATATGATAGTACATCGGGTGACATGCATAAAATTTGAAATTTTAAGGTTTATGTTTGATGTGTCAGTAGGTTTATCTGGCATATTTAAAATAGCTTTTATAAACATTGGCTTCATCATATGATGTATTGGTAGGCATGGTACACACCGGTTTGTAAGTGAGTAAGAAGTAATAATTAAAACTTGTCTATTAATTTGTGAAAAATGTTATATGATGTATGACATAAGTCTTAATTGATAAATGAAGGTACTACCATACGCTGTCATAATCATTATGTAAATGCAAAATTGGCATATAGTATTAATATGATTATTAGTCTAACTAATGGTGACTATTGTTGTACTCACGTACAGACCTGAATCCATTAGTTATGCAAATAGTCTCAAACTTGTTATGTTCATACTAAGGGACCCTCTGTTGTACTAAGTACAGATCTGGGGCCACTAGTATCTTCATTATAGGTTTGATGTATGCCTAAATTTAAAGGTCAAGTGTATGTTACGAGAAAGCCGAGATAAACTTGGTCTTGTAATCTCCACCTTGTCTATAAAATTTGCAGCGTTATGCGTTTTACTAAAATTTATCAGTATATCATATAATAAGTTTCACTAAATTAATATTCATACTAACAATAAAGGTTAGCTCACAGATACGGATGTAATATGTTTAAGTGGACAAACAATACCGATAATCGTCTTGAACTAATTTTTATAAAAGGTGCTTTAAATATGTCAAGTAAATTTAAAGTGGACAAATATACCGATGATCGAAATAACACTTACTATTTCCTAATAATTGCATGTTGATCTGATATGATCCCTAAGCAGACCTAAAACAATCCTATCCCCAATTTATTTTAATCTTTATCCTTTACTTTTTATTTATAAAGAAAAATACAAAAAGATTTTATTTCTATGTTATTTTCTTCAAATATCACATATCTTGTTAAAGTCAAATATTGAAGATGTAAAGGATGTCGGTTATTCTCCAAAGACTGTGAAGACAAATTCTATTGGAGATACTACTGATGATTGAGAGATGGTCACTGAGTTTGAAGATCTTATTGTTTGATAAGTTTGTGTCAGTCACATGAATTTGGACATCAAGATTTTATTTGAAGACCATGCTATCTCAATGGGGGAGCTTGTGATAGTTGAAGACATGAAAGAGTTTGTTGATGAAGACTAATTGAAGATTTATTTGACCAAGCTGCTGACATGGGGGAGTTTGTTGGTGCATTTTGTGTGTCAGTCAGTTGGTCAAACGTTTGTAATTGTCAAAGTCAATTAGTCTGCGTATGTATAGTGGTTAGTGTGTATATGCGAGTCTGTAAACGAATAGTGAAATAGAAAATATACACAAATTAGTGTTTAGGCGACACTTGGTCAGTGTCGCTATTAGCGACACTTGGCCAGTGTCGCATTAGGGTTTGGACAGCCTATAAATAGGCGTGTTATATTCAGTTTTAGGGTTAGACATTTTGAGAGAAGTGGAGAGCCGTTTTTGTGTGTAAGGAGGAGAGAAAACGAGTTTGTGAGTTTGTATCTTGTAATCTTGATTATTCAATTGTGAATATATACAAAGATTATAGAGAATTGCGTGTTTGATTCGATTAATACGTTCATATATTCAATCAAAAGATTCGATCAGATCCAAGATCAGAAACGGGACTTTCAGGCTGGGAGTCACCGACCACTCCAACCGAAGTTAGACAATTCTTAGGTCTTGCTGGTTATTACCGTCGATTCATTGAAAACTTTTCAAGAATAGCTGTTCCCTTAACAACACTGACTCAGAAAGATAAGAAGTTCGATTGAACTGATAAACAAGAGTCAGCTTTCCAGCTATTGAAAAACAAACTTTGCAGTGCACCAATCTTGTCCTTACCCGAGGGCACCGATGACTTCGTAGTTTATTGCGACGCCTCACACCAAGGACTTGGTTGCGTGTTAATGCAACGGGAAAAAGTCATTGCCTATGCCTCACGACAACTAAAAATCCACGAGAAAAACTATACGACCTACGACCTCGAGTTAGGTGTCGTGGTCTCGCATTGAAAATCTAGAGGCATTATCTCTACGGTACGAAAAGCACTATCTTTACCGATCACAAAAGTCTCCAACACATATTCGATCAGAAGGATCTAAACATGAGGCATCGTCGTTGGGTTGAGTTACTTAGTGACTACGACTGCGAGATCAAATACCATCTGGGCAAGGCGAACATAGTTGCCGATGCCTTAAGCCGAAAAGAACGAGTGAAACCCCTTCGAGTCCGAGCACTTTCTGTGACAATTCGTAACAAGCTCCCTGCTCAAATCCTTACCACTCAGCTTGAAGCACTCAGCGATGAAAACCTGAAAAATGAAGCCTTACGAGGCTTGGATAAACAATTCGAAATCAAACCCGATAGGACTCGATACTTCTCTAACCGGGTGTGGTTACCCAAATTCGGAAACTTGCGAGATTTGGTGATGGCTGAAGCTCACAAATCTCGATACTCTATACATCCTGGTTCTGACAAGATGTATCACGACGTCAAAGGGTTATATTGGTGGCCTAACATGAAAGCTGACATCGCCATGTACGTCAGTAAATGCTTAACCTGTTCCAAAGTCAAGGCCGAACACCAAAGACCCTCGGGGTTGCTCCAGTAACCTGAAATTCCTCAATGGAAATGGGAGCAAATTGCCATGGACTTCATTACCAAACTACCGAAAACTTCGAGCGGTTGTGATACCATTTGGGTGATTGTGGACCGTCTCACAAAATCTGCTCATTTTCTGGCCATCAAGGAAACTGACAAGATGGAGCGTTTGGCTCGCATCTACATCAAAGAAATTGTTTCGCGACACGGTGTACCTATCTCGATCATCTCGGATAGAGACAGCCGTTTCACTTCTAACTTTTGGCAATCGTTACAGAAATCTCTCGGTACTCGTCTGGATATGAGTAAAGCTTATCACCCGCAAACCGATGGTCAAAGCGAGCGAACCATCCAAACACTGGAGGATATGCTACGAGCCTGCGTAGTGGACTTCGGTACTTCTTGGGAAAGCCACTTACCGTTGTGCGAGTTCTCGTACAACAACAGTTACCATACCAGCATTAAGGCTGCACCCTTCGAGGCACTCTACGGGCGTAAGTGCCGATCACCTATCTGTTGGACTGAGTTAGGAGATCCCCAACTTACGGGTCCGGAAATCATTCATGAAACTACTGAGAAAATCATTGGTATTCAAAACCGGCTGAAAGCCGCACGTGATCGTCAGAAAAGCTATGCTGATGTGAGACGCAAACACCTTGAGTTCCAGGTAGGGGACAATGTACTTCTCAAAGTGGCACCGTGGAAAGGTGTCATTCGATTCGGAAAACGAGGCAAACTAAACCCTAGATACATCGGACCATTCGAAATCCTTGAAAGGATTGGTCCAGTGGCATACCGCCTGCAACTTCCTGCTGAGCTTAGCAGCGTTCACAACGCCTTTCACATTTCTAACCTGAAGAAGTGTCTGTCTGACGAGACACTAATAATACCGCTCGACGAAATCCAAATCGATGATAAACTTCATTTTGTCGAGGAACCTATGGAAATCATGGACCGTGAGGTCAAGCGATTGAAACAGAGTCGTATTCCCATCGTAAAAGTCAGGTGGAATTCTAGGCGTGGCCCTGAGTTCACTTGGGAACGGGAAGACCAAATGCGACTAAAATACCCAAATCTCTTCCCAGATAACGCACCGCCCGTGCACACGAATTAAATTTCGGGACGAAATTTCTTTAACAATAGGAGAATGTAACACCTGCCTAATTAGGATGATTAATATGCCTAATTATTTGTAATTAGTACGTAGTAGGACTAATTGCAGACTCTATTTGTATATATAAGGTGATTTATATATATGTACTTACGCGATTTGGATAAATCGTACGGATTAACCGGACGGAGTCCGATACATTTTACTTGGACGTTGGTGACAAAACTTACTTAAATAATGGGAACGTATTTTACTGTATAAATACATATTTGAACGAACATTATTTATATTATCGCGACGACATTTGAATAATTCTACAAAAACGTATCAAACGCAAACCAAATAATTTAAATATCTCGACAAATGTTTTTATAATTAATTTCAAGGTATTTTTATTAAAATACTCCAGTCACATTTTTTTAAAAAAATGTGTATAACTGTTTAGCCAAATACTAAAAACGAGCAATTAATCAATTAGAACGCGGAATAAATATTGCATTTTGGGAGTGTTTTCCCCTCCCCCTCTCCCTTGGTCAGCCCTCATACCACCACCACCCCCTATCTTTCATTTTTCATTACTCAAAACACACACACACACACACATAAACTCTCTCAAATCTCCACCAATTTTCGGATTCACAAATCGACCCACAAGAATTACATTTTCGGAATCACCATCACGAGAGGAACAAGATTAACAAAGGCACCATACTCGTTTTCTTCCCCGTTTGGCTTCGATTTGCAATTGTAAGAAATTTCTAAAAACTTAGATCTACTCATTTTGATGTATTATTTTGATGTTATAATGTTTACACAACTTAGTATTGTCCATATGTATGAATAAAACACGATTTTACAGCTTAAAAATATGTTAGATTTGCGTTTTTGGTCGAAAAATTGCGACAACCGAAACTTTCTGGGCTGGTGTTCATCTTTGCGACACAACGCTTGTGTCGCAGGTTGTGTCGCAAGTTTGTGTCGTATAAAATAATTTATGTCGTATTTTGTGTCGTACGTTATGTCGCACCTTGTGTCGCAGACTCCATGCGACACAACCCTTATGTCGCTATTAAATTAGCATCGGAAGCTTATGCGACACAACCCTTGTGTCGTAT
Organism: Helichrysum umbraculigerum; assembly: GCA_949592205.1. Lineage (NCBI taxonomy): Eukaryota > Viridiplantae > Streptophyta > Magnoliopsida > Asterales > Asteraceae > Helichrysum > Helichrysum umbraculigerum. The sequence goes on along the minus strand of CATIUR010000007.1, from coordinate 15,662,040 downwards.
AGCTCCTGTGTCGCATTTTATGCGACACAACGCCTGTGTCGCATACCAAGTTTTTGTGTCGCAAATTGTGTTGCAGAATCAGAAATTTTGAAGGATTTTCACTATAGCAAAGTCAAAGTTACTGTAGCAAAGTCAAATTTTACTGTAGCAATTCACTGTAGCACATTTACTGTAGCAAAGTCAACATTTTAGAATTATTATTACAAACCGTCACCGACGGGCCAAACCTGTCTTCTTAAAAAAAACGACTACAAACATACAAACAAACATTGGACTTAACTATTTGTGTACAACTAAACGAAACGTCTTGCGAGACACATACTTACATAACCTTACGTGTTTAGGCATTTGAAGGTTACGGGTTCGGAGAACCTACTTGCTTTACTTACTACTTGTTATTTGCTACTGCTTGCTATTTGACTCAGGTGAGTCTTACAGCCGCACTTTTACTGTTTTACATACGGGGTGAGATACATTGCTTAACTATTTTCTTGAACACAAGTATGAACTGTACATTTACTATACCAAACAGAATTGCATGAGTTATTTACTACTTACAGAAGTCTCTCCATCATATATCGTTAGTTATGGACTTAAGCGCGAACACTAGTTAATGGATCCATTAGGGAAATGACCCTCCCCGCCCGGGGTAGTAGCGCTAGCTACCACGAACCGTTCTGTATAAACGGGCGACTATTATTCGTTACTTATGCTTGCTCAGTTACGAGCATGTCACGGGAGCAAATTATTACTTACGGGTTAAGCTTCGATTATGAGCCTCATGGCAACGGTATAACTTACTTACTTACATTTGCTGGATTGCAAATACTGGAATTACATTTGCTGGATTGCAAATACTGGTTTTACATTTGCTGGATTGCAAATACTGATTTTACGCCTACGGGCACTACTGATGAAATCTTGTGTTCAAAACTGATATTACTTACAAACCTGTGAGATTCACCAACATTCGTGTTGACCTTTTTAGCATGTATTCTCAGGTACCCAAACGGAGTAGGATTACTCCAGGATTTTAGCTTGAGTCGCATGATTTCAACACAACTGCATTAACGGAGATTCTTAGCATTATCTTTTGTATATTTCGATTATGTAATAGAATCTCCCGCTATACGCGTGGACTCTAGGAAACTACATTTTTGTATACGAAAACATTAAGTTTTCAAACGTTATATCTATGGGAATGTAACTAATTTACAAACGTTGCATATAGATGTCGTTTGCTTTATCTTTGCGCTGTGATATTTGATTAGTAGCACCCCAAAACTTGCTTCCGCCAAACAGTGACTTTGGGGGTGTTACATGAAAAGATACTTTTCAGATCTGGCTTCTAGTTTTTGTTAAGTTTCTCATCTAACGATAACTTCACAACCCCAGATCTGGATGTGCCCAAGAGAAGAACCTTTTCCCTTCCACATCTCATAAGGTATCTTTGAAACCTTCTTGGTGAGTACTAGATCTAAGATATATGCGACTGTCTCTAATGCCTAATCCCAAAAGCTTATTAGAAGTGTTGCCCAACTCATCATAGATCGAACCATATCTAACAATGTTCAATTTCTCCTCTCAGAAACTCCATAAAGCTGTGGTGTTCTAGAAGGAGTTAACTGTGAAACTATTTCACAGTCTCTAAGATGATCAAGAAACTTGATACCAAGGTATTCTCCTCCCCTATTGGATCGGAGTACCTTTATCTTTCTGCCCAGTTGGTTCTCTACTTCGTTCTGATATCTTTTGAAAATTTCAAAAATATCTGACTTATGTTTATTCAGATAAACATATCCAAATCTACTGAAGTCATCAGTAAATGTAACGTAGTAGCGATTTCCATCTTTTGTGGCACATTGGAATGGTCCACATACATCCGTGTGTACCTAGTCCAACAATCATTCACCTCTTTCACACGATCCAGTGAATGGTGATTTAGTCATCTTGCTCAATAAGCAAGATTAGCATACATCATCCGATTTGAGGTCGAATGATTCCAACACTCCATCCTTTTGAAGTTGGGCGATGCGTTTCTTGTTTACGTGCCCAAGACGAGAATGCCACGATTTTGATTTATCAATCTCATTAGAAGAACCAACATTTAAAATCCCATTACTATCACATTCAACATTTTCATATATGCCTTTACAAGGAGAAAAAAAATATTTAAACAAACCAAAATATCTCCATTTTCATTATCAAATCAAAATTGATAACCATCCTTAAACAAAGCATGAAATGAAACTATCTTTCTTGTCATTTCTGACGAATAATAGCAATTATTTAAATCTATCCTAACTCCAGACTTCAGCATGAGCTCAAACTTTCACGGGCGTTATTCTTATGTTCTCCATGACCAAGTTGAGCTCTCCATGCTTCAAACTTCTACCTTTCTTTAGTCCCTATAATACAGTGCAAATGTGAGTACCACACCCTGTATTCAGGACCCTTGAATTAGAAGTGGAGTTCGATATTTTGGGCAGCAACGCTTCCAGTGTCCCTTTGTGTTGCAGTAAAAACACACTGCTTCCTTTGGATCATTCTAGGTGCAATCTCAGACTCAATCTTTCTCATAGACCCACGATTGGACTTTCCATTTGCAGACATGGAATTAGATATCTTTTCTTTGCATAATGACCAATAACCAACACAAGAGCTGCTGAACTCAATGGCACATCAACCTTCTTGATCCCTTGCTCAACGGTTGCAGCAGATTATGGGGTTCCATTATTGAGGTTTCTTTCTCATTCAAATCCATTTGATATGAGACTACAAACTGAATGTAGATAGCTGGCTGACCAGACAAAATTATGTTGATAGAAAACTCATTATCAAACATCATTTTCAATAATTCTAACCTATCAAAGTACCCTTTCATCTCCAAGATGAAAGCACAAATAGAGGCTCCAGGTTTGGGTTTGCAAGCCATGAGGGATTTAACCACATCAAGGCATTCTTCGCTTGCCTTTGCCTGAAACATTTCCTTTGACTGTTGGTTCATCTCATAAGCCCAAGTATACTCAAAAGTCTTTTGCAGTTCAGGGCTGATGCATGACACTTTATTATCATAATGTTTCCGGTGAGCTTTAATCTCCTCTTGGGTTGAATCATTATCAATAGTCAGAATTTACTCATCGAGAACATACTCCTTGTTCTCGTACCTTAGAGTAAACTTAAGGTTTCGCATCCAGTCCGTACAGTTTGGACTGGTAAGTCTTTCCCTCCCAAGAACTGAGAGTAGTGAGAAATTCGGGTTATTTGCGAAATTGGAAACGGGATGATTATTACCATTTTCAGTAGACATTTTTGAGATAAAAAAAACTGTTTTAGTTAGTCTGAATGTTCCTTAATTAATAACCCCAATTTCAAATTAAGGTTAGGATCCATATTTTAGATTCGTTTTATGAAGAGGGTTGCCGTAATCATATCACGAATTTTTTTTAGGTAGACAATGCACTTGCCAATTTCATTCTCTAAGAAATTCCCAGTTCTTTTGAGATTCATTGATTCTCATCAATGGCATGTTAATCTCGGTTATGCTCATCAACTATTCATTACCTGGAATGCTGAGGATCATGAACAAGATGGTGAATTAACCATGCAAACCCCGCGTAGTCCCCGGCTCGAGTACGCTCAAGAATCACGAGTCTCACATCACCTCTCACTTATGTTCTCATATTAATGTGCCGGTAAACCACACACACTCCATTAACAGTCCATACGAGAGATGTGCGGTTTTCATGGGTTAGTATACTATTCACGTTTTCTATAGCTAAAACGGGATTTTTGTTTTAGTACTTTCAATTCTATACTTTTAACATCATCCTATCGAAAGTCCTCGGTAGCTCCATTGAACGCACATAGAGGCGGAGAAGCAGGTCAGCGGGAAGCTTAGTAAAACCTACTTCTTTAGGGAAGCAAAACGACCCGCCTTAACCTCTCTTATAGTTTGTTCACTATGGGTGAGCCGATTTATCAATTGACTGACGATGTATTTAGACTTTAATGATATAATATATATATATATATATATATATATATATATATATATATATATATATATCATATTATACATAAGGTCTCTCTTAAACATTTAAGGTACAGAGTTCTATTTTAAACATTTTAAAATTTGAGTATATATTTTAAACCATTCAAAATATTAAGGTTTGATTAGTAAATCATATTAACATTCATATGTTAATTAATAAATTAACTGTATACATATATAAATCTATTATACATATATACTTAGTTTAATTATTTTGGACAAAATAAAAATAATTTTATTTCCAAAATTCATTTTATCTACATTTTGTTTTGCTAACATTATTAAGCTATGGCTCTGATACCATTGATGGGTTTTCTATTCCCTAACCAGATTAACATACGCAGCGGAAAATAACAATTAATCTAGAGCAATTATGAAACTAAACCCTAAAGGACCTTAACTTAATAAATATAAGAGAGACAAAATAAATAGATAAATGAGAAAATACTAACCTTTGAGAAAATCGGATTTCTCACACGCAGATCACCTTGCACGACCTTCTTGCCTTGGAGGCGAGTACCCAAACCATAGTACCTCTAATTGCTCACACCCACGAACCAAGAGAAATTCCAATTCCTAAGGTCCCGACTCTAAGTCGTGTAAACTCTTACAAGGATTACGAATTAAGAAAGAAGAGAGAATCGAATTAAATTCAAAATTGAGTGATTTGAAAGCTTAGGCATGCCCTCTATTTATATAGGGAGAGGAGCCTTGGGGTTTTAGTTTCTGGCCGATGTGGGATTCCTGACTTCGTCCTCCAACCGCCGGTTGGACCTTCCAGCCAGCGGTTGGGCTTGCTTTTAACCCGTCAACCCGAGCCACGACCCGCGTGCTCCACCGCCTCACCAAACCCTAATTCCAGCTACCGGCTGGACCTCCCAATCGGCGGTTGGATGCAGCTTCCATAATATTCTTTTAGCTTCTAATTAAATTAAGTCATATAAATTAATAAACTAATTAATTTATTATAATATTAATTCCAATTGATATTATCTCTCATTTATTTCTCTTACTGTTCATTGAGGGCAACCTGAAAAGGACTCCACTTTTAACGATAGTCTTACCAATTTAGTTATGACCTTGGACACTATTCCAACAAATACAACTTATTTAAACTCCGATGTAAGCTTACAAACACTGGAACTTTGCTTACAGGAGATTATCAAAACACAAACATACTAGGCCGTGACAAACAAAACAACATAAGTTAACTAACTAGACTATACGACGGACTAGACTCTCCTTAAATTCGCCACCTCGCGACCCAACGAGCGTAGCTGTTCCCTCATCACCTCTCGCTCACGATGAAAAGCATCGATCTCCCGCATGTGCATCGTGATATTACTATCTCGCTCCAACACCATACCCCGGAGCTCATGGCAAGTACGCTCCATCATAATCTCTTTGTTTTTCAACTCCTTGATATAAGCAAGAAGCTCGTCATTCTTGGTAAGTAACAACAGATATTCACTTTTATACCACAATGGACGCCCCATGTTCTCATCCGGGCGACGCACATCCACATCTAGCACATTATTTGATTGAGTGATAACGGCATCACTTGGTGGAATGTCTAAATTCAAATAGCCAGTCACATCTTCCTCTGGACCCGTTTGCTCCATCCCCACGTTGGACATCAAGTCCATTGTATCAACTTCCATATCTTCAATTTTTACACTCGAACTTGGTAGATAATCAATGGGTTCATTCGAGATGTTCGACATAGAAAGCGTATATTCACTATTATCGTATTGCCTCCCCATTAACCCGGTATCTACATAGGAAATCGTATATAAAAAAAAACAAGATACAACAACTATACAACCAGAACCACGATTCAAACTTACAGGAAAATTCAAGATAATAATCCTCTCTCCAAGTATAGCTTCCATCAATACCAAATGAGCCTTCAACATGAATATGATTGATGTGACGCAAAAAGTCATGTTTTCAAAGCCATTATTCCACACTTTTTGGGCACATCTTTAGTGAAAACATTCCAAAACAATCATTATTTACCAAAATTCACTAAAGTGCTCAAAATATAGACGTTGCTACAAAAATCACTAAAAACATCCGAATAACGAACAAAACGGAGCAAATAAGCAGCAACCAATTCTCGCACCCTCATTTATCCTATGATAAACATATTCTAACCTTATGATATGATGTAATAGGTATAATCGAGACGAGAAAATCAAAAATCATGCAAATCGGACAAAGGACGAAAAAGACTGGACGATTACAAACTCCTATAAAGTGATTTCGGCTATGCTAAAGTTGTACACATCCAATTTCAGTGATATTGGCACCATTAGAAGCGTAACGGAATTACGAAGACACAGGCGAAAGAATCAAGTCAAACGGACGCATAACGAAGGAGATACGGACGTTTTAAGCAACGAACGAAATCAGACGGAAGCCGTATACGGCCTTGCACACCGTATACGGCCCTTCATAGACCGTATACGGCCCCTTATACAACGTATACGGCCCTATGAAGGCTGTATACGGCCCTTGGTACCCCATATGCTGCCCGTTTGTGCTTCGTTTGCTTGTACATGCGTGCTTCGCGAGTTGTACGGCTGATTTCAAGCTTTGCCTATAAATAGGAGGCCACCCCTCCATCATTCCACACACTTCATCATTCCATTCATTTCTCCATTTCCACTTTCTCTCTCACTCTCTCTCTCTCTCTCTAAACTTTCTTTCTTTCTTTCTCTCTCTAGAAATTAGGGTTAGGTCTAGTTAGTTCTCAGTTAATATTTAACTGAAACTAACGGAGGGGCTACTTTTGTAATAGCATAGGGAATAGTCCAGGGTCTTTTATTGTAATATTGTCAAGGATATTGCGGAAGTTCTGCTTGTACTCTCTCTCTCTCTCTAAACGCTTATTCAATCTACGCTTTATTAACGGTTACTTCTTTCCTTATCTGTTATAATGATAATTGCTATTGTTATTATGCTAGATTTAGGATCTGTTATTATGCGTAGTGAGTAGTTTCCTTGTGTATTTGTTATGATGTAGTTAGTTTATATATGTGTGGGGTGATGCTGCTTTAAACATATAATTGGATAACATTATGAAATAACGGAGGTAACGTTATACGGCTTTCATTTGTATAGCACCGGAATCATCACTTATGTGTGTAGTACGGAACGTGGAAGCTATGAAAGTAGTGGGCACAATCCGTTATGGAATTAATGTTTCCAGTTATATTATATAAATGAAAACCGGTGACCTATTAATCTTGTATTTATGAATTTCTAAACCAAATCGCCTTTCCTCCAATTAAACGTGGTTAGAACCTTTATGACAAGGAGTCGCGAACCTTGATCAAACGGTCACTACCTATCTATGTTTTCTGAAACTGTAAACATGGTCTGAATTGCGTAGCTGTGGAAATACTGTTTAAAACCTTTCGTATAGTACACCGTGAATCAATCAGGGATTTATTGGGAAATAGTGAGGGCTGGTTTATATCATAGATGGTTGGGCTTTAATACAAACGTATTTTAAACTAGTCTAGAGTAACCATAAAGTATGTGACCTCGGAAAGACCACGATAAACGGCACTGTACTTCGTGTAACGTTGGAAACCCTTTTAGTGGAGTACAAATACGTAGGAGCTAAGGAAATGTCGGTGGTTGAAGACTGTGTCACATCCTGGTCTGACTTCAAAGCTGTGGAAATGTTTGATCGCACTGTACACCGTTAGTACACCTAAAGATCTAGAACACTGTGGAAATGCTCAATTGCACTGTACACCGTTAGTACATCTCGGGTCTGGAAAACTGTGGAAATGCATAATCGCATGGTACACCGTGATGAAAGCTCGAGACTAAAATATAACCATTAATATAAAGTTAATAGTCACCAAACCAAGTCTTAATCTTTAATGCCTTGTTTGACTTCGTTGTCTCCGTAGTGTTAAGAAAGGTCGGAACTTTAGAGGGTATGTTACTCTATCTCATGCACCCAGGAACTAATATTCCAAGAAGGGTCGTTACTCCGTCATTGGGTAACGTTGAAGAGTTGAGCATCCTCCTCCGATCAGACTCAATTTGGCCTAGTACTCAGTGACATATTGATTGGTTTCCCCAATCAGTAGGGTACTAGTGTTTACATTACGAACAATTAAGCTCAGATAAGACACAAACCTTTAAAAGACGTTTTCATATCAAAACCCTAGCATCACCCCCGCATAAGCTAACAAAGTCATAACAAACACATCTCCTCCATACTGATTTCATCCCTATTTCTATTTTTCATTTATTTACTTTTTATTTCATTGCTTTAAATTACGGACCTAAGTAACAAAAACCCACTCAAAATCTGTTTTAAATTCCCATCACTAAAATAAACAACTTGTCTTGATACTCCTGTTTCACAATACGATTAGCTTGAAGAACGACCCTAGGTCATACTGCTGCTATACAGCCGTAGTAAAACTTAGGTCCCCAGCTCTTATAAATTTAAAACTCCACTGCCGTGTCCTCCTTCCGTTGCGTTGACGACCGTGACTGATCGAGGGATGACAATGATCAAACACACTCATTGGTTCCTAAAAAAAAAAAAAGTCAAGACACATAACAAATATGATAACATATATATAGATACAAAGATAGTCTTACCTATATTGGAGGGTTAATTCCATTTCCATTTGTAGTGTCATCCATGATGAAAAATAACTACCTCAAATAAACTAAAAAACCGCATTATGATCGTTTTATAAGGAAATAACTAAAAACACAATAGGCATAATCATGACATTTTATAGGTTATGGATAAATGGAATCTTCTTTTACTACTATTCATATGTAAAGCTATATATTTGACAAACTTACACCTCATGTCTTAAAACATGAGAAGGACCATGAAAAGTGACACCTCATACTTGGTATAAAGTGGACCCAAGTAAAAGGTTACACATCACTTTTTAGTCTCAGTAGAACCATGAGGGGTTTACCGTGCACATGAAATCTTCACAACAAAATATATACAGAAATACATATATATATATACTAGCGTATAACCCGCGCAATGCGGCGGTGTTAAAAATAAACTTTTATCAATATATTTTTCAAATATTTTAGCAACAACTTACATACCCATCTAGATATATTTTACCAACCTTGAAAAGGTTTATAATTTTGTTATATATCTAACTACGCATGTCAATTAAAAATACACAAATAAACAACCATTAGTGAAGATTATACAAATAACCAAACTCAAATGTAGTATTCATTTAATGTACTAAAAATAATGGCATCATCAAAACAAATTTTTTCGACTACTTTTCCCTATTTGACCTATAAAATCTTCTTTGCTCGCTGCAACAGTGGTACCACGAAGGATATCATCACTAACGCTGTCGGAACTTTGGTAACCGAATATAACATCAACTAAACCGATCCAAATAGAGGTGGTTAGATCGAAGGAAAGTAGAGTGTGGTCGTTGGAGAAAAAAACTCCAACGACCTGGTTAAGTTACAGGTATGACCAGAGAAGACGAATTTCAATCGGACTTTGCGGTTAAGTTGAAATCGAAAAGTTGAGTGTGGTGGCGGGTTATGACTTTTGATTTTCAACTACCAAAGAAAATGACGGTGAAGTGTGATGGTGGTACAATGGTACACATATGATACTTGATATACTTGAAAGGGTGTGTAGTAGCAAACTCGACTAAAAATGAGAATCGACGTCATCATAAGCAAAGTAAGCATCGGTGTGGCTATTTTCAGAATTCATTTTGATAAAATAATAGTGAGAAATTAAGTTATGGTGAGATTTTAACATCAAGTTCCATTCTTTATATAGTGTTATAAAATGGGTTATGGTTAATTTGTGATTGTGTTTTAAAGATTAGAATTCTTTTTTAAAAAAAAGTATGAAGTGAGTCCTTGGAATTCATTTTGTGATTATGTACTTTATGTATTTACGTGTGGTTGTGGTAGTTAGTAATTGAAAGAGGTTGTTTAATTTAAATGAGGTAATGATAGAGAATTATTTGACTTTCCTTGTTTAGGCATGACAACTCCAACTATGAAAAGAATTGTTTGACTTTCCCTTATTCAAGCATGAAAGCTATATAGTCAAGGGGTAAATTGGGGATTTCCGATATCCCTTTTCTCAACTTTTAAGCCAAAATACCCAAATGATTAATAAGGGTTTAAGATATATATATATATATATATATATATATATATATATATATAATATAAAAATGCTTTATTCCCCTTATTCTAATTATATACGTTATTTAATTTTCATTGGCCACTTTCAATTTTTTTCTATTAAGTCCGCGCATCTTACATATTAAATTCACATACATGGACTGGGGGGCTTAATAGGGTATCCGTAAAAAATGAATATATAAAATAGAATTCGGATAGAATTTGTAATGCTTAAGATTCCAAAAGAATATAATCATTACGAAATTAGAATTCGTAATTTAAGATTCCAAAGGAATATAATCATTACGATATCGGCTCAAGTAAATCAGGAAAGGAATAATAATGATTCACGAATATATTCTCTACTAACTAAAGAATATTTACTTGAGTGGTTCTGATATCAAGCATTCTCCTATAATAAGATCATTGTTGATCGTTGAAAGGATCATTCTCACACTCACATTTAAGAAATACAAACATCAATCAGAGTACATATGGGGCGAAAACTCCGATATATTATCTCCTTCCTAAAACCCCAACGTTCCCTCGGTTCCGTATTAGGATTAGTGGCGTAAAACCGATTACACTAAAGTGTGGTGCGAGTTACCAAAAAGGGAATCACCACCCAAGAAATCATTCTTCTCACCTCCGTTCAAAAACTTCATCCTTTATTATTAAATGATACCAGGTTATCTATTTGTAGATACAGTACCAACTCACCCTTTTAGATCCATATCTTATATCTGATAATCTACGTATCATCAATCTGACTTCGCAAGATCGAGTGTTGCTATTTACGCACTGTTACTATCAAACCGACCACCATGAGAATCTTACTTCATACTAGTATATCGTACATACACCTTTATTTGAAAACTACAGGTCCACCTTTTCATCTTAGATTTCCTTTAACAGTGTTTCATGTGTGAATGGTATTCTAGTTACAAATAGGATTAAAGATGAGACCATAGAGAAAGATTGAGTGAAAATTAAGTGTTTGTTTATATATATTGTTTTCTTTTACTAAAAACGTCAACGTATATTAGGTAACCTTGCTAATAATTCAAGATTTGAACTCTATATAAATATATATACTATTAATAAGTTTATATAGTTATGAATTTTGATTATTTTTATAAAACTATCATGGGAAATTGGTGTAAAATCCCCCTAGACGCAAATGTGTTGAAATCTATTACGATGAAAATCCTTTGAAAACTTAAAGTCCGTTGAAAACTTGAGTCGATGAAAATCCATTGAAAACTCTTGTCATTGAAAAAGCGTTGAAAATTCTGTTTGACAAAAATCCGTTGAAAAATTGAAGTTGTGGAAAATTCGTGGGAAATGTCCGATGAAAACCCGTTGAGAGCTGTTTCCCACACATTGTATACACTTAGAGGAATTTTTACCGGTCTTAAGTGAGTTCTATGGTGTACACTATTCCTATAACCACTTCCGGTCTTGCATTGTTTTTCCTTTAATTGTACACACTTAGAGGAATTTTTACTGGTCTTAAGTGAGTTCTATGTTGCACACTATTCCTATAACCACTTTCGATCTTGCATCGCTTCTCCTTTAATTGTACATAGTTGATCAGGCTATGTTAAATTAAATTCGAATGATGCAATACCTGAATTAGTCATACTTAAAAGGAATACTAACTTAATGGTTATAGTCTAGGCTCACTAATGCAACCTAATTCGCTATAAACTCGGCTCTGATACCCATCTGTCGCACCCCGCCGTGGCGGAATCACGACGGTGCGCGACCTTCACGGAAATCACAATGAAGATTACATCGAACGACCTCTATATGAGTCGTTTTAAATAAATACATTTCAAATGTTACATTGTTCAACTTCACCAATATGCAAGAATAGTTATACAACTAATTCTCTTGAAAATGCCTTTGCTATATGAATGATTCCATGACTGATGCCTCTACGGCTATGCTACTACACAAGTCTTTAGTTACCTGAGAATAACATGCTAAAACGGGTCAACATAAAGTTGGTGAGCTCATAGGTGTGAACAGGTTTAAATAGTTATTGTGAAACGCACAGTATGATAAAATGTTTAGTGACTATTGTATCTACCTACAATATCCTGAAAAGTATTGTAATTGATAACATGAACCACAAAATTTAGATATCTGTTGCACGAATGCAAAATAAAGTTATACTATTGCCATGAGCTCATGTATTCGAAACCTTAATGTTCTGTTTCTGTTTGGTGCCTCTTGTAAGTGTCAAATCCGGAACACTTAGTGGGTCAAATGATTATGCATCCGTTTGATTATCAATGAAATTAGTGCGACTAACCCGGACGGGGGTGTCAACCCAGTAGATATATTCACAACATTCGCATTTAAGTCCATAACTAACGAACCATGATATGAGGCCTTAGTAGATTTGTCCTGTTACTCATGCAATAAGTATATGTTTCTCCTGTACTTGTGTTCATAAAAAGCTTGAGCATATTTTCATAAAAAGCCTGAGTATGTATTCATAAAAAGCCTGAGCATGTATTCATAAAAAGCCTAAATATGTATTCATAAAAAGCCTGAGCATATATTCTCACCCAAATAATACAAGTAAAAAGGGGTTATGAGACTCACCTTAGTCGTGAGTGCTAGCGTTTTAAAAGCGAGTGCGTGTTTACCCAAAGTAGCCTTCTAGCGCCCTAAACGCATAAGGTTATTCGTATAAACAGACAACTAACTGCCCATCTATGATAGTTGTTCACATCAACTAATAGAATTATGTGTGTTTCATTTTCAAAATCTGTACGATCCATTGGTGATGTCTTTGTAATAATATTTCTCAAAAATATTATTATTCCCGTTTCGTTTTATATTTGTACTTGATATTTCTGACAAATATTATTATAGTCATTTCGATAATTAAATACTTAAAAGTCCCTTAGATTTATAGTCTCATCCTTAACAGATTCTGTTCAAAATTTGTCCTTCCGTGTGACGTCATTTTGACTAGTCAAACTTTAGTTTTTGTCACGAGATTTTTACCACTTGTTCATATATGTCTTAGGTTCATTAAAAAATAAGTTTCATAATTTTTGGCCAAGTATAAAGTGTCCAAAATAATATATGTATACAAACAGGTACAACATCCATATTTTCCAGACAGTCGTTGGAAAAGCCGTTCTTTGACCAAGTTATACTCATCTTCACGAAACGAGAAAATACATCTTTTAAAGCTAACAAAAAATGTGATCTTTAAGAAAATGATTCTTTTTTTCTAGGACATGTACAATAAAAGTTATAACCACTCAAAGTTGTGTAAAAATCTGTCTCCAGAACACATATATGACCTTTGTTCTCATAAAATCGTTTTGGGGTATCAAATCTTGTCCAAAATGCATGAAACCACTTGGGTTTGTAAGCTAACATCTTAAAGTAACTTTGGTTTAAGAATCACTCGTTTTGGTCATGTAAAACTCAAGTTATTAAATCGTGATTTTCTTCTCCAGAAACTGTCCAGTTTCTGTTTTAGGTTATAATTTATGTATAGTGTTTTAAAACTTTATAAATTATGATTTAGCGTATTTTGTGTGAAGATCTTTAGTTTTGTGAACATAAATTATAACTAAAATATGAAGTTCATGGGAAACAAGAAATGATCCTTACTTAGTTCTTGGATTTAGAAAGATGATAAAAGAAAAGAGGGTTGCTTCCACTCTTGGTTTCCTAGCTTTTGTTCTTGAAGATGAAGATGAAGATGATGGAGATGATACTTGGAGATGATGATGATGATGTTCTTGAAGATTTTGAGATGAAGATGATGATATCAAGATGATGATGATCTTGGAGATGATGAAGACGATTGATGATCTTGGAGATGATGGTTGAGAGAGAGAAGTGTGGAGTGTAAGATTTTGGTTGAGTGTTAAATGAGATGAGGAGGGTTGAAGAAACTAGCCAAAAGAAGTCAAGGGGGGGGGGGGGGGGGGGGGGCATGGCTTGTGCAAGTCTTTGTCCCCTCGTTAAGCCTTAAACGTTAGATATTTTGGTCGTTAGCGATAAACGTTGATTAATTAAGGATAATTAGGTGATTTGAGGACAAATTAGGGTAGTTTAGTAGGTTACAAATTTAAAATAATCAAATTTCATAGTATTAGTTGATTAACGATAGTTCGTTTTGTTTAACTCGCATTATCGAATTGTTGTCGCGTTTTATTGAACTCGCTTTCGTTTGATTTAAATTTCTTCGTATCGTTATGCTATATCCTAGCATAATAATAATAATAAATAACTAACTATTAAAATAGTTTCGAGTTATTTATAAGAGTTTTCACCAACGTTCATAGTTGTCGGAATCGTCCGATTATTTTGCATAATTCTAATTATTTATGTATGTGAAATGCACCAAGTATTTAGCCTAAATACGTACTAAAAACAAGCAATGCCGTTTTAATTAAAGGTAAACGTTAACCTTAATTTGTCATGTGTCACACTAACGCTTTTCCATAACAAGTTAAAGGGTAGTTTAGTCTTTACCAATATAAGTAGGGGTATTATGGTACTTTCCGATCTTTAATTTTGTAAGGCTATGAAGAAAATCGTCAAACAATTTATAAGGTGTATAGATATAGATATAGATTTATTGAATTAAACAAAACAATTTACAAGGCTCCAAGGCTGTTTACCATTATGTATTAAGATCACACGAGTTTTGTCATGTTATACATTTGATCCTTTTATTTTATTAGGGCAATGCGTTTAGCCTTTTAGAAGACTTTTGTGTCAAATAAGTATTGATTTTAGTTTTTAGGAATGTTATGTGTTTAGCTTTAGAAAGGGTTCCGTGTTTAGCTTTTTTCAAAAGGTTTAGTGTTAACGGTTTAGTGTTTAGTTGTTTTGAGAATATATACGTTTTTTTAGAATGTTTGTGTCAAGTGTTTACACTTTTTAGAAAAGTCATGTATTAACGTTTTAAAGCAACATCTATAATTATCATTAAAGTTCTGACTATCATGTATCACCATATAACACTAGAAATTTCACATGCCGATCATACGCTATAGTATGATGTCGTAGACTTATAACTACGATGAACTAAAATTTATATACTAGCATATGAAAATCCAAAACAAACTAAATATAGGGATCATATAAATAAATAAACTAATTATACAAACTAATCATATAGGAATCATTGATGGACTCAATTTATCACTTCGACACAATTATGCTAATAACTATTATTCACATTGATAACTAGCAACACCTAGGAGTAACACATCTTGCCTCATGTACACTATGTACTTGAGTGAAAATGTTTAGATTGACTCAACTGTTTGCTATAAAAGAGTATTTTTTTCATACTTGAAACGTGACTATTTTTACATCGAAGAGTTTTTCTGAATGATGTTATTTTAATCTTATGGGTGTGTTCGGGTGAACTAGCTGGAAGCTTATAGCTGGAGCTTGTAGCTGGAGCTTAAATTTTAAGTTAGAAGTTGAAGCTTATTTTTTGAAAGTGTTTGGTAAAACTAGCTGGAGCTTATTGATGTAAATTGACATAAAAGGACAAAAAGTGTATAATATATAATGATTTAAGGGGTATTTATGTAATTTCTCATTTCATAAGCTAGGAGCTTATTAAAATAAGCTACTTCAAGTAGCTTATTTTTTCAGAGCTTATTTTTTCAATAAGCTCCTCAAATAAGCTCTACCAAACAAAGCTTCTAGCTTAAGCTTATAGAAAAAATAAGCTTAAGCTCCCATAAGCTCCAATAAGCTCGTCACCCGAACACAGCCATAATAAACTAATTATATGTCAGACTTTTAACGAACGGATTGGTATTTATCTAGTCTAGTCTAGTAAAATACTCCTATAAGGCTCTCTTGCGGTTGCGGGGTATGATATAATACACGGCGGCTATAAATACGTATAATCGCATATTTCAAGCCCTAATTTTCCAAACACCAACAACAATAATTGTTGGGACTCAACAACACACAACAGAGATCTCCAAATCGATCTCAAACGATGACGGATTACGAAGAAAGATACGAAGGTAACGGTCAAGATGCTGTTGAAACTATTGCCCGTGGTTCCTCCCCTCCGACCAAAGATAACAGCCACGGCGCCGGCACTGATGATTTCAGCGATTCCAATAAGTCGCAGGTATTGTATCTTTTTTGTTTTTGTAGCGTATCCTCTGTTAATGATTTTTGAATAAAGTTTAGGGTTATAATTTTAGGTATTTTGCTTTATCTGTTTGTGATGATTATGTGATTGAAATTGGTGATATGAATTAATATAGTTTTGTCACGGTTAACGTGAATTTATATTAGCATGTATGCGTAGGTTTTATATTGTTTTCGTGGATCTAGGGTTTTGAAAAGTGACTTTGAGTATTAAATGTTTGTTATTCACACAGCTATTGCAGTTCCGTATAAATAGATAAAATGCGAGTCACACAAAAGATCAGAATTTCGTTTTTATGGCGGTTACCATTTGTAATAGGATTATCTATTGAAGTCACACAGAAGTTTGGAGCCATGTTTTATGTTTTTTATGTATGAATTGTAATATTTGCTTTTGTCATATGCAGCGAGGCTCTCGTGACCATGAGAGGGAGTCCTCCAAAAGCAAGTCAAAGGACAGGGAAAGAGGTAGGGATAAG
Source organism: Helichrysum umbraculigerum (assembly GCA_949592205.1). NCBI lineage: Eukaryota > Viridiplantae > Streptophyta > Magnoliopsida > Asterales > Asteraceae > Helichrysum > Helichrysum umbraculigerum. The sequence continues at coordinate 15,645,156 of CATIUR010000007.1, read as the reverse complement.
GACCGTGACAGGGATAGGGACCGAGAGAGGGACAGAGACCGAGATAGGGAAAAAAGCAGAGATGTGGACAGGGAAAAAAGCAGAGACCGAGACAGGGAAAAAAGCAGAGACGTGGATAGGGAAAAAAGCAGAGACGTGGACAGGGAAAAAAGCAGAGACGGTGACAGGGAAAAGGATCGAGACAAAGATCGTGATCGACATAGAGACCGCTACAGGGAACGAAGTGACAGAAGGGAAAGGGGTAGAGATAGAGATGATGATGACTATCACAGGAGTCGAGATTATGATCGGTATTGTATTTGAAGTGTTGTTCAATTGACATCTATGGCCTCAGTTCTTCTGTTTCTGTAGTTGTTAAGTATTGTTAGGGAACTTCAATACTTCTAGCTATATTTAGGATTTTCTATGGTTGATTTTTTGGTTTACATTTTTCTGCAGGCGGAGAGATTATGACAGAGGTAGGGAGGATAGGCATAGTAGGCGTAGGTCTCGTTCTCGCTCAAGAGCGAAATCTGAACATAGATCAAGGTCACGGTCTCGTTCGCGCTCCAAAAGGTAAGGTGTAGACCTTCTGTTAGTTATGTTGTCTTTGGTAAAATTAGTTTATTCTTTATTTAATATCCTCGTAGTATTTGAAATTTTTTCTTTCATTTTTGTTATATGAAAGTTGTGTTATTATATAGTCAAAGAATGTTGCATTTCAATTTAACAGGAGAACACTAAGATATTCTTATGTTTATCATTTATTTATATATACACATTTTGATATTTTTCTATTCAGTTCTGACAAAATTGAAATTTTCGATGTGCATGTTTGTAAGTGTTTGTTACTGGTGGTTTAATGTTGTAAGAAATATCTTCTACAATTCGAACTTGTAGTTTTCATGGCATTACCTTTACCTTCTAAAACGGTAACTTGTTGCATGGGTCATGGGGGAACGTGTCAAATGGCTCCTTGTAATATGTCTGTTAATTGCATGACATGAAACCTTCAACCTGTTGTCTTCCATTGCTTAGATTAGATGGACATACACACCTCTATAAATATAGGGTCTTTAATCTTATACGTGCTCATCTGATCACTGGCATCTGTAGTTTATACATAAGTATGCTTATGAGCTTTATACTTACTCTTTGGTGTTTGCAGCAGCAAAAGGGTTAGTGGTTTTGACATGGCTCCTCCAGCTTCTGCAATCTTGGCTGGTGCTGCCGCTGTTACTGCAGGTACATATCGTACCATTTATGACCAGTTTAATATTTTGATAACTTTTATTTTTTTGTCTTTCGTATAGTGTGGAAAGGTCGTACCAAAATGCATGGTGTTATTTTGGTAAGCAAATTAAGTTCTTTTAATTGTACCCACAGAGTTTCAGCGTCATCATCCCTAAATTGGATGTTTTAGAATTCTTTATTGTTTACTTAGTGACATAATCCTGAACTGAGAGAGCTTTTGTCTTTGTCTTGTGTTTGGTGTTTTCTGTTTGTTCTATGTTTTGTTTTATGTCTAAGAAGGCAATGTTGGGCTACTAGCCCCACTGTGCTGAGAATGGGTGTGAGCCGACTTCTGTAGCTTATATGTACAAGGAAGAATCAGTGCAATGGTATGATGTGTCTTGTTCGTCTTCAACTGGGAATTGCTTGTTTTGGTAGTTTTACAGATTTTTCATCTGCTGCTAGAATTTAGATTAAAAATCTTCCAATTATTGATTCATGCGAGATTCAAGAAAATTTCTTAACTTTTGGGATTTTCAAAGCCAGTTGTGTGGTGGTTGCTACTTGTCTCTATGGTTGAGCGGTTGATATATAAACATTTGTATGTTTTCCAATATGTAACATTCTCAGCTTTTACAGGTCAGGTCCCTGGGACCACTCCAGCCATTCCTGGAATGTTCCAAAACATGTTCCCCTTGGCTTCTGGCCAGGTAATTATCAACCTATGTAAAAGATGACAGTTAGGTCTAAGATTTCCTTTTTAATATTTATTTTATTTTATTTTTTGATTTTAATTAACATGTTCTCTCATGACCATTTGCAGTTTGGAGCTCTCCCTGTTATGCCAGTTCAAGCAATGACTCAGCAGGTTGGATGACATAGTTACCATCTCTTGTTATTTCTTCTTTGCCTTTGCCTTGGATTTTTGCATTCATTATAATCATCATGCATATAGAATTCTTACTAATACTTCAATCCAGGCCACTAGACATGCAAGACGGGTTTATGTTGGTGGACTCTCTCCAACTGCCAATGAACAGGTTTCTTTCAACCATATCCATGTTTTATAGTCTACGTTTCGTCATATTGATTATACATGTGCATGTTTCCTAGTTAACTGCTGTTGTAAGTAATTTTCCTCTATTGTGAAAATGGGCAGAGCCCACTTCTCACATTTAGGGTATTTGGGTGTTAAAATTGTGAAATAATTTTTATAAACAGCTTTTAGTTTGAGTTTTCTATCTGCTTTATTGATAGTAAGTATATTGATCTGAATTTACACAAATTTTACTGATCCATTATCTTGTTTTGCAGTCTGTGGCAACCTTTTTTAGTCATGTTATGTCTGCCATTGGTGGAAATACTGCTGGTCCAGGTTAGTAAATTGCATTCCAGTTAAGTTAATACTGATTTTTGAGCTTCACATTCTAAAAAGTTGTCCATACACCCAGGTGATGCTGTTGTCAATGTTTACATTAATCATGAAAAAAAGTTTGCTTTTGTGGAGATGAGATCTGTTGAGGAGGCCAGTAATGCAATGGCTTTGGATGGCATTATATTTGAGGTATAACAACTGTCATTGTTGCAGTGTAGATAATGTGTTAGAACTTAAAAGTCAGTCATTTCTGGAAATTGATGACCTAGTTTTATGGTACATGATGGGAAATACATGCTTGCAAAATAGTGTTCTTGTTTTCTTGTTATTGGTTGTCATGTTAAATCTGTATTTTCAGGGAGCACCTGTAAAGGTTCGGAGACCTAGTGATTACAATCCATCTCTAGCTGCTACTCTTGGTCCAAGCCAACCTAACCCCAACTTGAACCTAGCTGCTGTTGGGCTAACTCCGGGTTCGGCTGGTGGGCTTGAGGGTCCTGACCGCATTTTTGTGGGTGGGCTACCTTATTATTTCACAGAGGCCCAAGTCAGAGAGCTATTGGAGTCTTTTGGGGCCCTTCGTGGATTTGATCTTGTGAAAGACAGAGAAACTGGCAACTCTAAAGGTTATGCATTCTGTGTATATCAAGATTTATCTGTCACAGATATTGCTTGTGCAGCTCTTAATGGTATCAAAATGGGTGACAAAACCCTTACGGTTAGGAGGGCTAACCAAGGTCAAACTCAACCAAAGCCTGAACAGGAGAGCGTACTGCTACATGCCCAACAACAAATTGCATTGCAGGTGAGTAGTTCTATATTTCTTTTGCACCTGTTTGCATGATCTATATCTTAGAGGTGGCATTTGAGCGGGTCGGGATGTGTGGTTGTGTAGTCTGTCAAAACTATTTGTATTGAAACTGGTAAATTTTTGGTGTGGGTCAAAGTGGGTCTAGTAAACACTTAATTGAAATAGATGAACACATTTTATCCATTTGAATAAATTTGGATGACTTTTGACCTTATTTTTTATTAAGTTAGAATGTTTTGACTGAACATAGAGTTCAGATATAACCTAAGTACCTAACCTGTTTAAAGGTTATAAAAGGTTTATAGTTGCTACCTTTTTAGTCCGGAATTAGTGTAAGCTGCTCTTGGTAATGCTCTAGCTTCATGTGCAACATTATTACTTGGTTAAACTATGAATTTGATACATTACTTGGCCTACTGGGAAGTCTTCTATATAATATAGGAAGTCAGGAGTGCTTTACCTAGTTGGCTTTTAGATTATTTTAGTATGATTTGTCTTTACTAGTTGATCTCTAGTAACATTCTAATTGGTTTCAATATTCTACTTACTTATGGAGTCATTAGTATAGGCTTCCAGTATGTTAGTTGAGGAGTTCTCCCTCAACATTCGGTGTTTTATTTGACCGCTATCCTGTCCGATAACATCTTAGTTATTTCCTTTGACGTCTGACAATACGATTCAATTGTCTAATCTGCAGCAGTCATTACATCACTTGTATAATTCTAAAAAGTAATTTCATTTGCAGAGACTTATGTTGCAGCCTGTGGCCATTAGCACACCTCCTACCAAGGTTGTATCTTTGACCCAAGTTGTAACAGAAGAAGAGCTAGTAAACGATGAAGATTATCAGGACATATTAGAAGACATGAAAGTAGAATGTGAAAAATTTGGTAAGATATACCCTTTGTATTTTGTTCTTTTAGTTTGTCAAATCATCTGCAGTTTTTGATTTTGTTGGTTTTTTTTTTGGTCTTTCTGTTTTACAGCCTTTTGCTATAAAAGAATTCTTCCCCTAACATCCAGACAGAAGCCTTGCATCGCTCTTTTATGTCCATATGTGATTTTTTTGATTTTGAATAGGACTATTGATATGAAATTTTAAACTAAATTTCTTGCAGGTAGTTTAGTGAATGTGGTCATACCGCGGCCAAATCCTAATGGCGAACCAGTAGCTGGGGTTGGCAAGGTTAGTTCAGTTTTGTCTTCTTAAATATATATTATCATGGGGTAACCACACAAAATAACACCCCTTTCAAATGTCAATAACTCTGGCGTTAAAGGCTGCAAGAAAGAGCTACACTGTCATTCTCCTTTATTATTATTATATTTTTGTTGCATTTATGGCAGCATACTTCTGTAACTTATTACTATTGGTAATATAGCAACATATTTTGCTCACATTGATAAACTTGGTAAAAAAAAAAAGCATGTCACTGCTATTGATAGTTGCAGAAGTATTTTTAGTTGAATACTTTAAAAATTACTCTTTTAAGAATTTGTAACTTTGACCTTTGGGTACGTACGTTAACAAATCAATTCAAATATTACTGCTAATATGTTCCTACCATCATTTACCAGAAAAGCAAAATTACAATCTGCCTTTACTCATTTGTTGCTCCAACTTGTGTAGGTTTTCTTGGAGTATGAAGACACCGAAAGCTCGAGTAAAGCTCGGGCTGGTCTGAATGGAAGGAAGTTTGGTGGGAATCAAGTTGTGGCCATCTTTTACCCTGAGGATAAGTTCAGTCAGGGAGATTATGATGGATAGTATTATTACTATCTTTACTTGTATTACTAGCATAATTTTGTGTTTTCTCCTAGAACATAGAGACGTTGAATGTTTGTTTTGAACTTGTTAGAGTTATTACTGTTCCTAACTTCAACTTCAAGATGCTTAATGTGATTTGGTGTTTCCAGGAAATCGTTTGTTAAGTTTGGGTTACTTGCATAGTTTCATCTCTGTTGTTTCTTGCTCCAAATGTTTTGATGGATACGATCTTTAAACTCACAAAGTGCCTGTTATTAGAGAAGTAATATTACGAGTTAAGCGTATCCTAGTTGGTTATTCATGTATGTTTATTGTTTCGCTTATGTTTAATGTAGCCTAATCCATAAACAACTTGAAACACACGATTTGGAACAAACTTCAATTTTGTTTCTTGTTTTACATGTTATTCATTGGTTTATAAACCATAGATGACTCAATTAATTTTAGTACAAGTTAATTTGTAGGTAAATTTTAACGGAAGCTTTAGGGGCTGTTTAGTTGCGGGAAAAAGGAGCAGTTTTTTAGAAAAATTTTTCAAGAAAAGTGGAAAAGTGGAAAACGCGTTCAAATTGAATATTTTTGAGAAAACTTTCCAAGAAAATGGAAAACCCACTTTTCCAAATTATAACTTGGAGGTGGAAAACAAGTTCCTCCACTTTTCCAAAATTTTCCTTTATATAAACTTCCTCCACACTTTTCCAAATTTTCCAAGATATAACTAGTTATCCAAAATCCACTTTTCCAACATTTGAACGCGTTTTCTAAATTTTCAACACTTTTCTAGAGAACGATTTTTTTTAGAAAATTGGAAATGGAAAATTGTGGAAAATTTTCCACAACTAAACACACTCTTAAACTCTCTAGAGACCGACTCATGTTTTTTCATGTTGCAGCAAGTAGAACCAAAGACATAACAATGAATATGCTCAAGAACAGTTGGCTTCTATCCTCTACCTTGGATTGTTTACTTCTTATTCATCTTTCTTTAATGCTATTAGTGTTAAAACGTGTGCGATGCAGAACAACATAGAGATCGCATCATCTTATATGGTTGATATCTTAAAACAACAAAACAAACATTTAGAGTATACATAGTCATAATTTTGAGTAAAATATACTCGCCCTCTCCGGGTGACATGAACAGGAAAACCTCCGTCGTTTACCTATATAGTATAAAGTAACAAGTTAGCTGATACTTAGCTGTGTACATTTGTATATGGTTGGTGATGATTCGACCTTTACTTTTGATAAATCCACCAAATTTGTGCTAAAAAAATTGTACTACATGCATAAGTGATGCACAGTATTGGGTGATATATCAAAAAAATGATGAAAATATGAACACCCTTTGTATATACTTGTAACAGTCGAGAAATGCAAATGATGAGCTACGATTTGGACTTAACATTTTGTGGTCTTAAAATCAGAAACACACTCTCTGGCCAAATAAGCAAAGACATATACTAACATATTTGGGGAGTATTTTACATTGCAAAACTGAACCGTGACTACTATATTGAACCCAATATCAGATAATTTGTTTGGAGAGAAAAGTTGGAGATCACTCATACACCAACAAAACTTTCCATCAACAATTTTTTCTTAGGCATAATGAAATGCTTTCTAATACCAATTAAGCGTAGGTTTGTTTTGTTAGTGAGTTTGGTAATGCGTAGGTTTGAAAGGAAAGTACGAGAGAAAAAGTATATGATAATACAAAACATCTGTTTGTTATAAGTTGGACTTGGGTTTCATTCAATATATCAATTAGAAAATTTCAAGTGAGAAAAATTAAAATTAATAAAGTGAAAAATAAAGAGTAGGAGAAACAAAAGAGAGTGTGGAGTAAAAAAACAAAGGTAGGAAGATAATATTTATGTGAAGATACCCACCAAATCATATGAGTTTATGCAAATCAACAAACTTTATAAGTCAACCATAGCCGCGTCCCATGTTTAACTTAATTTCATAATTATAACTCACAATTATGATAAATAAGTATTCCTACCAAATATAAATAAGGAAAGATCATATAAAAAAAGTGTTCATACTTTGTAATTAATTCAATCGAGTATAAAATATCAAATATAGGAATTTTAACTATAGCACCAAGTGGTATAGTTAGTATTCTCCTAACAGCAATACTAAAGATTTTGCTAAATGAAGTTGTGGATAACGAATTTATAACTAATGTTTTGAATAAACTACTGTTAAAAAATCAATCACTTTATATTATTATAGAAGGGGGTTATTGTAGTATAGTTCATTAAGGTGGTAATGGTAGGAATGCATCTAAACCCTTGATTTAAAATTAATTAAAAACAGTGGCTTGATCATAAATATAGTAAAATTGGAGTGCCAAGCTATTTAAAGACAGAAAGGTCAAAATTAATGTGTGAACCTCACGCACCATTGCTCGTGAATTTTTTACCCCAATAATATTGAATTCACCTTATCTTTTCTAATATTTACTTTTTACCAAAACTAATTATGTAACATTCTGTTTCTGGGCCTGGAAATAAATTCTATTTTATTAAGTTTATCCGGTTTATTTGAAAATAAATGGTTTTAAAGGTCCCAGTTTTTATTGTGACAAGTAAAATATTGATTGTTTTAAATAAACAAAGTTCACGGTAAAATAAAAGTATTTTGACTTTCGGGTATTTTCGGGTTCCAGACAATAGGCTAGGAACGGGTATAATTTTACACCTAATTAAAAGATGGGGCGGTGGAGTGACCGACTCATTTCCTTGTTTCTATCTAACTTCTCATCTCATTTCTTAAACTTTCTCTCTATATCAATTTCAAAGAAAAATCAAAGAATCATAAATTGGAGGTTAAATCTAGCAAAAGGAAACTGATTAACATCATCTCCTACATCATCTTCATCATTAGATTGTAAGTGTTTTGGTGTTCTTAAGTTCATTTTATTGAAATTGGGTATATGATGAATATTGGTGTTTGGTATGAATTGAAGCTAGGAAATTATGTTTTGTTAACTACTTGTTGATTATTCATTGATATGAGTTGATTTCATGAAGATTATATGCTAAAATTGATAGTGTTCTTGATAGTTAGTTCATAAGCTAGGTTATGATGATTTTGGGGTTTTGATGATGATATATGCTAGGATTACATGTTAGAGAATGTGTGTTATTGTTATATTATGTTTATGGTTGAAGTTGTAGTAATTTTTATGGTAAAATTCGTATTTTGAAGTTGAAAATTGGTAAAAATGGGTTTTGGTTCGAAAATGGTGTTTGTGCAGGAAAACTGACCTGCAAGTGCAGGTCTGGGGGTTGAAGCCGGCGGCTTCATGATGAAGCCGGCGGATTGGCTTAGAAGCCGGCGGCTTGGGGTAAACGGCTTCTATATTTTGGTGCGGGTCAAAAGTTGGGTACTGAAAATGGGTGGAAGCCGGCGGCTTAAGGGAGAAGCCGGCGGCTTAATGTGGAATCCGGCGGCTTTAAGGGGAAGCCGGCGGCTTCCCTTGTTTTTCTGATTTTGGGTTTAGCTGTTCCATGATAAGTAATAAATGTTATATAATATATGTTATGTGGTATAAGATATATGATATATATATCTTAAGAAAAAGTAAATGTTGGTTGTTATATAACATGAATGGTTAAGTGATATGATTGACATGAGATTATGATTTGGATCAAGTTATGGAACGAGACACTAACTTGTTATCTTTGTGTTCTCAGATAAGCGGGCGACAACTCAGTGATATAAGACAACTGAGTTGAAGATCTTGGATTATCGGTGAGTGGAATTGTATTCCTCGGTTCAATTCCGTTGTAACGAGTTTGGTTGCAATGGATGAACTTTCGGTTATTGGTTTGACTTGTTATCGGTTATTGGTTAATACATTGACATGATTGTTGATATTGTGAATTGGATTACTTGGTTATGGTATTTGGATTATTGGTTATTATTGGTATTATTGGTTGGCATGATGATTATGCGGTATGATTAGGTACGCTACATATGGGCATGACTATTATGCTATATGTGATGCTTGGGCCGTTTGGCATATGTGATTTCAGAGGTCAACGCTGGTTGGGTTTGTGGCTATTGTTGGGCTGCCTGGGTTTCCCGATACATGTAGTTGAGGGATGAATCCTTGTCAGTGAAGATAGCTTCAAACTATCGGTAAGCCACTGTTGGGGCCGGCAGTGGTTGTAGGCTTTCGCTGGTTGGCTAACCAGGAGCCGCCGGTCCTCTTTGACGATACGTGTTTATGATTGCGAAGCTTTAGGCGGTAATCATAATTTGTGTGATTGTTGTTTACGATGCTTTAGGCTGTAAACATTACTTGTTGGTTTGGTTTATTCGTTGTATGCTTGTTATTTCTGAATTGAATCGTCGGATGCGGTTCCATTCACTTAGCATTGGCTAATCCCTCGTTGTTAAACTTTTTGCAGGTTTTTATTAGGTGTGGACCGGGTTGTAGATACTTAATGGGATGGCTGACTGTCACAGCGTTTACTCTGACAATTTTGGGGAATCTAACTTTTGTTTTCGAATAGTTTTCTTAACGCCCGGTTGTTTAGTAAATGTTTGTAACTAAACTTATATATGTGTGTAAAGGTTTTGAAAACTTGGTACCTTTGGGACTTATGTAATTAGGTAAAAATGTTTTGGGACCGCGCTTTTAATGTATAATATAAAGTAATATGGTATGTTTTGGTCAGTAAGGAGAGGGGCCTTACAAATTACACTACGAAATCAAACTTTAACAGCTCTTCGATTTGAGATCCATTCTTAGTTTCCTTTATTGATACACAAACTTAATAACATATAGATACACAAAACTTAATTACATGTGGATACACAAAAAATTACACAATATACAAATACACAAGATACACAAAAAATTACACAATAAGTCCAAAACTTAAATCGATATCTTATATATACAAATAAAGTTCCATAATTAATTAGATAGTAAATGTAATTCAAATACTAGTGTAATTTATTGAAATTACTAACTAAATACGGACGGAGGACATAAATAGACGGCGGTTGGAGGACGGTGGCAGAGGAAGGTAGCCGGATAAGCAAGCCGGCGAGTGACGATATCGTAGAAACGATTACATCAAAAAGTTGTTTACACTTTATAGTTTTTGGAATAAAAAATGGTGAATAACGATAGTTCGATTACATATACCCAATTCACCAATTCAATTTCTCTAACATGCCCATATGAGCCTATTGATGTTTAGTAGTCGGAGAGCTCATTCTCAATATAATTAAAATTCAAAGTCGCCAATTAAAAAAATTTGAAGGCCCATAATCACCTAAAATTAGTTATATGAGCCTATTTTGCCGGCTCTAAGTAGTACTATTATACACTGGATATATGCAAACCGGGTTTAACCGGAACCGCCTGGAAGTCCGGGTCAAACTAAAAACTGATTATTCAAACATTGATCTTTAACACCTAATTGTATTTGAACCTTCCCTAGTGTTATACAGTATCATGTCGTTAGCAATTACATAGTGGTTGACAGAATGATTTTTCAATAAACTAAAATTCTAATAATAATACCCGAACGTTTTTTAAGGGTTAAACATGACAAGGCAATAAAGTGAGAGGGTGCTGCATGTATTTTTTGGTAGAGATTAGGGACAAGTTATGATAATATAAAATACAGAAGGAACTTACCGTGATCCTTACGTTTAGTACTCCTATTAAATAGCAACCTCCTCTTTTATTTATTTTAGAATTAAAACTAAAAAAATCATAATACGGTTCCAAATCCTTGATACTAATCGTTTGTTGTAGGCACACAAAATAATTAAAAAATCAATCAGAGACGATGGCGTACGATTCACAGGTATTAATTTAATCCTTCTCTGTCTCTTTTGTATCATGCATTATGCATTATGTATTTTTATTTTTAAACAAGGGGAATGATATTGGATTGCATTGTGTTAAATTTGTTATCGATTTTATTAAGATCGAAGTTAGGAGTATGAATTAGTTAATTCGGCTTTTAAACGATTTTTTTTAATTAATATAATGAAAATCTAAGTTTAGAATTTAGGGTTTTTGTTAAGTTTGAATTTTAGGGTTTCCAAATGTTATGACTGAATCTTTAATTTACTTAAGAATTGAAGAAAATGAAGAAGACTAGGTTTCATAGGATTTATTTGGACATATCAACAATCACATAAACGATGATAATGACACGGAAATCGAATGCACCGTTAATCCTAGAATCATTAGTAATCGGATTCTCTCTTGTAATTTCACAGTATAATTGTAGAATTTTGTCATTTTATTGTTCTTATGTCTTATGAATATTTTATATTCATATGATAATAAATAAAATTGCTTGTGTTGTTTGCAGAGTGGTTCTCCTGGACTGTCCTCGAAAAGCAGAGAGCGAGGGCGAAGTAAGGATCATTATAGGGAGCGTTACATGGGACGCAGAGATTACTACAGAGATAGAGATCACGATAGACGTATTAGACATAGGTCTCGTTCTCACTCGAAAGTTATATCTGAACATAGATCAAAGTCACGGTCTCGTTCACGCTCTCAAAGGTATTCCCTTATTTATGCTTACTGAAACCTGTATTATTGTGTTTACTGACACCTGTATTATGTATGTATCTATATATGCTAATGACGTCTATACTTTTCTTGCTGGTGTTTGTAGCAACCAACGAGTTAGTGGTTTTGACATTGCTCCTCCAGCTTCTGCAATCTTGGCTGGTACTGGTACTGCTGCTGTTACTTCAGGTACGTATCCACCTTTTATAACTATTTTTAATATATTTAGTTGTACAAACATGTTGATTTTGGTTCGAAACTTTAGTTCTTTTACTTGTACCCACAAAGTTCTGGCGTCATCATCTGTAATTAGAAATTTAGAATTTTATATTATGTACTTAGTTTATGACTCAGATCTTTTTGTTTTGTCTTGTGTTTGGTGTTTTCTTTGTCTAGTAAGGTAATGGTTGGCTACCAGCACCGCTATGCTGAGAATGAGTGTGAGTGTGAGCTTATTTGTAAAAGGAAGAATCGTTGCAATGGTATGGGTGTCTTGTTCGTATTAACTGGGATTTTCTTGTTTTGGTAGATTTACTGTATTCAACCGCTGCTTGAGTATGGTGGTTGTGACTCATAATGTCTTTGTGATTGAGTTAGCATAGATATCTTAAGATTTTATACGCATTCTTGAGATATAATTATTTTAGTTGTAACAGGTGAGGTCCCTGGGACCACCACAACCAATATGTTCCCGTCAGCATCCACACAGGTAACTTATTTGCCTTTATAAAATGATAGTTATTCAGCTAAATTATATGTTCATCATTAACATTTATCTTTCCTTGTGGCTGTTTGCAGTTTGGAGGGCTTTCTGCTATGCCAGTTCATGCAATGACTCAGCAGGTTGGAGGACGTCGTAATTCACATTTTATTTTATTTTTTGCTCGGTTTCTGTTTCTTTTCTTTTCCTAGTACTGAACTCTTACAATTGTTTCTGTTCAGGCAACTAGACATGCAAGGCGGGTGTATGTTGGAGGCCTTTCTTCAACTTCCAACGAACAGGTTTCTATTGATTTACCTTTATGCTCTATGATTTCATCTATAAATGTCGTCAAAGTTTTTTTTTTTTTTTTTTTTTTTGTTCAGGCAGAAACCATTCTACCTTGCATTTAGATATGTGGCCATAGTTGTTAGTCTCGTACGATACGCGAGACGTATCGTACGAGTCGTCTCAGAAATGAGTAAAATGAGACGTATCGTTTTTTGACTCGTATATTATTATGACTCGTAATTTGTCTCGTAAAATTGTACCGTATCGTACGAGACGAGTCAGACTCGTGTATCGTGTGGTTCAAAAAATTACTAATTTGTGGTTCAAAAATTAATACGGTACAAGGCTACGTAAGTTATTTTGAAAAAGATTACTAATTTGTGGTTCATAATTACTTCGTGGTGCTTAAATTATGAGTTTATGACTTGAAACTAGCGAAATTATAATATTATAGTAAATGTGCTTATATTATCAAGTAATAGTATGTTTTCACATACATATTATAAATTTATATATATATAAATGACTGATTATGACTCTTACGATACGAGACACGATACGAGACACGATTCAAAAATCGTGTCTACGAGACACGATACGAGTCACGAGTCGACAACTATGTATGTGGCTATAAAAATTTTGAACTTGAAATCTATAATTTTGGTCTCTGATTAGAAGAAACATGTATATACTCTAGGCCTCTAGCTAATAATTGTCATTCTTTGTAACTGCTGTATAATGATTATTACCATGAGTGTATCTAAAATGTTATCTTCTTTGCAGGCTGTGGCATCCTTTTTTAGCCATGTTATGGCTGTAATTGGTGGAAATACCGCTGGTCCAGGTTAGTACATTGCATTTTGTTTAGATAACTCATCTCTTTGAACTTGATATTCTAAGCCCTCCATATGACCAGGTGATGCTGTTGTCAACGTTTACATTAATCGTGAAAAGAAGTTTGCATTTGTGGAGATGAGATCTGTCGAAGAGACCAGTAATGCAATGGCTTTGGATGGCATTATATTTGAGGTATCTGATTCGATCATCATAGTTGCATTTTTATGCTATTTAAAAAGTAAAATATTGACTGTTATTGTGATGTATATTTGACAGAAGCTGGTAACTGAATTTTCAGCCTTTATTTAATATGAATCGTGCAATATTGATCCTGACTAAATATATATATTTTACAAAACCGTTAGATATTACGTTTCTGGTTTTGGTTCAGTCACAGACCTATTGACTTCGAGGAAAATTTCTTCATCCAGTCTTACGATCTTAGTGATTGACCGATCATACATGCTTACATGATATTGTTCTTGTTGTATCAATCTCATCTTCATTGTGTAATTTCAATTTTCAGGGAGCACCTGTTAAGGTGGCGAGATGTAGGGATTACAATGCCTCATTGGCTGCTATTCTTGGTCCAACTCAACCTAACCCCAACCTAAACTTAGCTGCCGTTGGGCTAACACCAGGTTCTGCTGTTGGGCTAACACCAGGTTCTGCTGGTGGGCTCAAGGGTCCTGATCGTATATTTGTTGGTGGGCTTCCTTATTGTACGACAGAGGCAGATATCAGGAAACTACTGGAATGTTTTGGGGCTCTCCAGGGATTTGATCTTGTCAAAGACAGAGAAACTGGCAACTCAAAAGGTTACGCATTCTGTGTCTATCAGGATATATCTCTCACAGATATTGCTTGTGCAGCTCTTAATGGTTTTAAATTGGGTGGCAAAACCCTCTCGGTTAGGCGGGCTAACCTAGGTCCCACCCAACCAATGCCTGAGCAGGAGAGTGTATTGTTACATGCACAACAACAATTTGCATTGCAGGTGAGAAATTCTACTTCGCTTTTGGTCGGTTTGCTACAGGTTTGGATTAAACATTTAAATTGTATTGCAGATCAATCCCGGGTTAGCTTGGATCAAAACATATTGAAATTTTTTTTCTTTTTTGGCCTACTTTCAAACAGTTCTTTTGTTCGCTCGTGCATTTTATGATTAATTAAAAAAATTTATAATGTTTCAAAAGCTAATTATTATTATCGTAGCAACAAAAAAAGAATTTAGTAGGTTTCATTCATTCAAATACACTTTGGAGTTTGGATGACTTGCGACCTATTCCACACTTTTCTATTATAGTTCAATTGTTTTTTAACCCATTTTTGTGTTAGTTTAGATGTTTCTCAATCCAAGTCGACCTGTTAGGGATAAAATATAACCGGAACCAACCTATTTATCCCTAACTATATGTGAATGAATTTTTGTCAGCTGCATTTAGCAATGCCCTAGCTTAGTTGCATTAGAATTAACATTTTCTTATATGCAGAGACTCATTTTGCAATCTGGGACAGTTGGAACAATACCCACTAAGGTTCTATCTTTAACACAAGCGGTCAGCAAAGATGAGCTCATAAACAATGAATATTATGAAGAAATACTAGAAGACATGAGGACAGAATGTGGAAAATTTGGTAAGATGCTATTTGCATTTTGACTTCTATTATCTGCCACAATCATATACGGAGTAGTAATCTATTGACTACTGTTATTATCATGTCATTAGCACCTCTTTGTTAGCACTGAATATTAATTAATTTACGACCTAAAATTTTTAACTTATTTTTCAGGTGGTTTGTTGAATGTGGTCATCCCACGCCCAAGTCCTAATGGCGAACAAGTACCCGGGGTTGGCAAGGTTAGTTTAGTCGTGTCTTTTAATTACTGTTTGTTCACCAGAAAAGGGAAGTCACAATTAGCGGTTCAATCATCTGCTTTTCTTTTTGTGCAGGTTTTCTTGGAGTATGCAGATACTGAAAGTTCAACGAAAGCTTGGGCAGGATTAAATGGAAGGAAATTTGATGGGAATCAAGTGACGATTAGCTTTTACGCAGAAAATAAGTTCTATCAGGGAGAGTATGATGGATCAATTTAATAACTAATTTTCATTGTTTATATTGCTGGCTTAATATTCTGTTCCTTTGGTTGTCTTTGAACATAGAGATGTGTAATGTCTTTTCTGGACATGTTCTGAAGTTACTATTATGGTATCATCGCTAACTATTAATCTCAACACTATAAACATTAAGTGTTGGGATAACCAGTAAGCCGAATGAACGATTCTTTTCGTTACTCTTACTCATTCTGTCATTTGTTCTAGGGTTTTCTGTTGTTCCAAACATTTGATTGATTTAATTTTTAGGTGTTAAAACCAGTTGTATTAAAAATAAGTAAGCCTAGATTAGAAAAACCCTGAATTGCAAGAATCAATCTCAAGCTATTCAATTGGAACATTTTAACACATGCAAATTTGGTCATCTCGGCCTCTACTTAACATTACTGTTCCTCTCGGCCTCTACTTAGCATTACTGTTACCACTAGGAAGAACTCTAACAACCTGTCAACGTGGCAGGGTTTGGTTTTATATAGATACTTCGCCTCGAAGCGGTTGTGGTACATCTAGTATGCATCATGCAACTAGTGTCAATCGGGTAGTTAACAAAACATATTCTCCAAGCACCACAAGAATTTCTATATGCCGCAGGAAGGTCAACATACTGTTTGCATTCACCACTGTCGGTTGATGGGAAATAATCAGATAAATGAATAAATGATATCGATGATGGTTTTTGACTTTGGGTCCATATACACAATTCCATTAACTTTTAAATAAGAAGCATTAGAAGATGGTTATATTCTAAAAATCAGCCACGTCAGGACTTTAAAACTCACCACGTATCATCATCTCCTTATACCAAAAACACCACATCACTTTAAAATCAAACACGTCAACACTTTTTTGATTGACACATGTCCTATGCATTATTTTCTTGAAAAAATAATTAATTAACCAAACATTTAATAAACTAATATAACTCCACCGCCTTATTATCACAAAAATAGCTTCTCAAAGTCGTAATTCCATCACACTCGGGTAACAATGGTGGAATGGTGAATCTGACGGTACCAATCCACAATTCGTCGTGCACATCACAGAAGCAGATTCGTAAGTGAATTTAACGTGACTTAGGGGGTGTTTGGCCTGGCTTTTTAAGGAGGCTTTTTAACTTTTGTGTTATGTTATAGCTAAAAAAACCCATTTTCAGGTGTTTGGATTAGCTTTTTAGTGAGAGCTTTTTAAAATTTTTGGGGTTAAAAAGCTAAAAAGCTAAAAGACTCAAATTCCTGACTTTTAGATAAGGCATCAGCTAAAAAGCTTAAGGCCCAAACACCCACTTACTTTTTCCCCCTTATCAATTCTTTATCAATTCTTTCTACTTATGTAATATATAGGGTTTAAAGATTCATATGCTTATATATGTATTTTCAGTAGAGCGCTCGAAGATGAACTCAACGACAAACAAAAGAAAAAGAAAGATGGGATATGTCGTAAGGAAGAAGAGAAAGAGAAAAAGGTGCATTTTTTTTCATTAATTTATAATTTTTTTGGACTGATTTCGTTAAGAATGGTAGGAATGTATGTAATTAGGGTTCTTGAAATATATGTTAAAGTTTAGAACATTGTTTAAATACTAGAGAAGAACTAATAGGCAAATATGGAGAAGAAAGTCAGTTAAAGTTGTTAGTTTGAATTGTTTGGGAGTACTGCTAATTCGATAAGAGGACAGCTAAACAATCAATGTGGGTATTGAGATTGAAAAGGAGCTTACTTGCTAGACATTGATAGAAAAGAATAACATGTTGGTGGTGGGTGTTGAAATTACAACTACGATTGTTGTCATGTTGTGTATTGGCTAATAAGGGAGTCTGATTTTCTATGTTGCTATAATATTTTTGCTCAACACAACAGGTTAGTGGTACATGAAAAAACTGGATTCCGATCCAATACATCTGATACAAATTTCCGCTTTGATTATTCTCGCTAACTTTTGGTATTAAATTCTAGAAACTAAGCGTAGGTTAAGCAAAGAATTCTAATAGGTCGACCACTACACTACATAGAAGTGATAGCAAAGCCAACCCGTATAAAGGTGAGCAACTCTTATAGCAATAGCAAAATTAGGTGGCTATCACATAGATGTGACTATGTGAGGAAGAGAAAAACTTAAATTCAACATATGTCACTTGAGAACTCATTATTATTTAATGTCTAGATCCATAATTCCATTAGTTACACTGGCATACACACATGTCCAATGTTTATAAGGTTATATAATGGAACTTCCTTGGTTCCAGTTTGTTCTTCAAGTTATTGCGAGCTTTTGTAACTAACGAAGATGATTTACCATGCTATTAAGATAGAAAACTTCAAAGGTGAACTAATTTATTCCTTTAGTACAAAAATTAATTATTTTTTCTGTCTTGATTTTGCAACGAGTTGATTTTCGGTGAAGTTTTATGCATAAAGTTTGCAAACTCATATTTTCAAATTTCAATTACAATGTATTCGAAGTGTTTCTTTTGAATATGGTATATGACTAATCGGTGTTGAAAATACCTTATAGTTTAATTCACTAAGAGGTTGATGCTAAACACTATTATGATTTTGAAGCTCCTAAATGTTTAAATCGATGAAGTTTATAGGTTATGAGAACCGGCATATTTTAAAGATCAACTTCCTTTTAGCTATTTAAAAAGCGTTGTTTACCTCTTCTTGGAAACACGGATACAATGCCAGTTTACTACTGTAACTTTTTGGTTGATTTGAAAAACTATGGGCTGATCAACCTGATTTTCTGTTTGCTGCAGAGTTTATTGAACCGTGGACGACTCATCTCTGATATTGGGATAATAAACAATTAGTTATTTCCAAAAAATGCTTTGTGTTTTTACTTAGACATCTATAGCAGGTCATTTTTCGGTTCGAGTTTCGTTGGACAAAAGAGGGTTGGATTTGCATTCTACTATTTATCCTTGCTGTGAGGAAGAGGTTTGAATCTTTATGTTGTTGGTTGATGTATTTTAAGAAGGTTGAGGTATGAAATATAGTTGGTGGAAGATTGATTCGTTCATATGCTTTTCCTAAAAGTAAATAAACAAATAAATATCGCGATTGAACACATATGCTATTGACTAGCTTATTCTTTCAGGTTGTGGGTCTCCATTTACATACACTCAAAAAGGGGCCTTGTGGCAGTCGGGTATCTGGGGTGAGTAGGTGACAGATTACCACATTTGGTGGAATCAAAATACTAAGGTTCTATTGAAACATAACAAACTTTCATCATATATCATGCTCTATGAAGTTTATATCAGGTCACACAATTTGATCTTGATAAATGCAACAAGTGAAAGATCTTCTGAGAAAACTCAGGAAGAGGTTCATGTTGTTTTATAAGTGGTTATTTGGTAATCTGCTAACTGCCAAGTCTGCTGGAGGTATCTTTATAAGTCTCTACTGCTGAAAGGAAAGTCGGTGCTAGGAAATGTGTTTAGTTTTTAGAAGTCCAATCATTTGATTTTGGGTTGTATGTCTTTTCTTATTAATCGTAGTTGGGTGTGTTTGGTCAGTAAATGGTTCAAGCTCTCTTATTGTGCTTTGGTTGTATTTAGGTAGTGGATTTTGTCTGATGCTGCCTCACTTCTATTGCTAACATAATATGTTGCTTTATAATTTCATTCCATTGTTTAAGACAGACATACATATATATTCGTTTCAGAATACTCTTTTGTCGATAGGGCATGGGCTGTGCGTAGCACAGCCAAGAAGCTTTCCTAGTTATATGAATAGGTAAAACCACCATTGAATTGGGATTAACTTACTGCCTACACATTCCGACATTCGGATGGATGCCCTAGGTTTGCACAACTGTATATACATGGCATTCAAAATGAGGATGAAAATCGTTTTTGTTCAAGCGTAAAAACACTTGGTTACGATGATGATGATGATGATGATGATGATGATGATGATGTATGAGGAATTAAGCTTGTCACACTCCGATTAACGTGCAAACCCAGTATTGAGACTCAATCAATCGAGGGTGGTG
Source organism: Helichrysum umbraculigerum (assembly GCA_949592205.1). Lineage (NCBI taxonomy): Eukaryota > Viridiplantae > Streptophyta > Magnoliopsida > Asterales > Asteraceae > Helichrysum > Helichrysum umbraculigerum. Next base: position 15,625,483 of record CATIUR010000007.1, on the reverse strand, counting down.
AAAGCTTAATTCTTGGAGAGCAACTGTAAGTAAATTACTCAGTGGATTTTATGAGGTGTTGGTTTGAAATTGAAACCATGCACTAGTATTTATACCCAAACCCTGAGCTGATGTGGAGGGTTTGGTCGTGGGCAATGGTGTGACACCCGCTAAATTAGGACATTTTTACTGTGCCTAATTATGTGCTTATTACGTGTATTTAGTATGAAATAGGACTAAGTACAGTAACTATTATATATATATAATGATTATATATATATGTACACGTATACGATTCGTTTAGATCGTACAAATTTCGCGTCAGATAAATATCTGACAACAATAATACGGACGTTGGTGAAACTATTATTAAATAATATGAAATTATTTAATAACAATGATAATTACTTTATATTATGGTTATAATATAACGACATGTACGTTTTGCTTAAAACGCACCCGAACGCGACAAAAATGCGCAAAACGCCGACCGAGTAATTCAAGGTTATATTTTTATAGCTTAAAACTATGTATTTTGATAAAATACCTCAACTAAAAATATTACGATTGCACGTAAACAATTATAACGTTTAAAATGTTACATAAATTAAATAAACGTACAATTCGTGACCGACGACTAAACAAAAACTCGAATAATATTTTGGGTAACTAAAAATATGTTTATTTGAGTAAAACATTTATTAAAAATATTGTGTTTTAAAACGATAACGAAAACTAGCATATAAAACGTCTAACGTTTAGACGGACGACGAAACGATCGGGTAAACGGATACCGTACACAACGTAACCTTGGGGAAATGATTTAAAACATCTCATGGGGCGGGACCCGCCCAAATAATGCAGAAAATCTGCATTGAGGCATGGGTTCCCATACCCTTTTTTCTTCAAAGACTTTCCAAACCACCCATGCCCTCATTCATCACCTTACACTCCACCAAATATCTCCCTCATCTCTCTCAAACTCCCTCTCCCTCTTGTTATTCTGCTGGAAAACCGAAGCCAACACCACCAACAAACACCATCTAAAACCTCATCAAATTGCAAGACAGTGTGAAGCAAAAACGATCGCGGTTTCGAGCTCATCACATCTATCTCTTTCGTTTCTTCATACGCCCATTGTAAGACCTTTACTCTCTTGTATTTTGTTTGCAATACTTATATTATCATGCGAGTATGATTTCTCAACACTATAATGTCTAATAAATATGTTAAAAACTCGTTTCTCAAACATGTACACACAAACAGTTTCTGGAACAGATTCCGCGACTCCATGAGAAAAATCATATAAAAATCATTATAACGTGAAATTAAACGTTTCTTAAGCGTAAAATGAAGTACAAGAAGTAATCTTTCTAACAAAATGTGTTTCGTAACATTTCGACTCCGTTTAGTACCCGAGAATAATTTTCTCCGACGACATATACTTTCTGTATTCTGGAGACAGAAAGTTGCACCTCCTTCTCGGAGCCATAACTTGAGTTCTACATTGAATAAATGCATGAATTATATACCGAAATCTTCATATGGATGTGATCTACAAAAAGTTCTTCTTTGACTCGTTCCAAAAATACACCGATTTTTCAAGAAAATTAGATTTACGAGCAAAGGTTTAAATTCGGACTAAACTGAACGGTGGTACTTTGTGAATTTTTAAAAAATATCAAATGACCTCCAAAAGTCATGAAAAATTTACAGGAAGTACGTAAGATATGTGGGAACGTTGTGTAAAAATTTCGGAACGATTCGATAAAGTTTGCTTAGTCAAAAAAATTCCCAAATATCACTCTGACTTTCACTCCGAACTTTGACTTTCGGATGAACAGTAACTCCGAACTTTGACTTCGGATGAACAGTAACTTTGACCCTTTAAACTTCGGATGAGCAGTAATTTTGACTCCGAAAGTCAACTTTCGGAGTTGACTTTCGGACTTTTATGCTAAATTCGGATTTCGTAGTTTCGGATCAACACTTTCGGACCAAAAACACACACACACACACACACACAAACACACACACACACACACACACACACACACACACACACACACACACACACACACATATATATATATATATATATATAAATATATATATATATATATATATATATATATATATATATAAATATTTATACATTCGGATTATATACTTTCGGACCTATATATATATAAATACTTTCAGATATATATATATATATATATATATATACATATGTACTGTCGAATATAAATAGATATACGAACCTTCGAATACAATAATGGAAAGTTTAAAAATACTTTTACAACTAAGTATTGAATACTTACATTTACCAAACTTTATACAATATTACTCGTACATGAAGTACAGATGTGTTATAAGTATACATGAACTAATATACGATACAACAAACGAACTTTACTCGACACTACTTACACATAAAAAAACATATACTTTGGGAAGTATACACTACCACTTGAATACATATGAGATTACACTCACATTTATACGAGCTTACACTCGAACTACTACGAGCTTGCACTCGCACACATTGACAATATATACGAGCTTACACTCGCACGAGTTTACACTCGCTAGAACTTACATTCGAACAACACTTTCACGTCGCGATACAAATGACAGACATACGGATATACTTTACAAGTATACAACACAATGAACTACATAATAAGAATACTTGAATTATTATTACACGCCGTCACCAACGGGCCGTACACACATTTACAAACTACAGACGTAAAAAGTTACAAATACAGACGATTACAAACATACAAACAAACTTTGGACATTAACTAGTTGAGTGGACAACTAGCATGGATAATCTTTAAGATATCCATTTACTTACTTAACCTTATGCGTTTAGGACGCTAGAGGTCACTGGTTCGGAGAACCACATTGCTTGATTTACTGCTCAGTACTGCTAGACTCAGGTGAGTCTCACAGCCCCATTTTTACTGTTTTACATTGGGGTGAGATGCAATACTAGTTTTACTTGAACACATGTACAGACTTGCTATTTTACAGACTTACAGACTTACTGATATACTGAATTGCATGAGTTACGATTAATCCACTGAAGGCCTCTGAATCATAGTTGTTAATTATAGGATAAGCGCGAGTTTTAGTAAATGGATCCATTTGGGACTGACAATCCCCGCCAGGGGTAGCACGAACTACCACGAACCATACACGTATAAACGGGCGTTTCTTACTCGTTACACATGAGTGTTTTTGGATTAGCACTCACGGGGGCACATTATTGGTACTTGGTTGTACCTTACCGACTTGTTAAGCTTCGACTATGATGCTCATGGTAATGTATATCAACACTATTGCATTCGTGCAATCATTATTTACTACATTATTGCAATTGTGCAATCTCTTTTACTACACGATGTGTTCAACAGATTATTTACTACAAACCTGTGAGATTCACCAACCTTTTGGTTGACGCTTTTAGTGATGCATTCTCAGGTACACAGAAATAGTAGGGTTACCCAGCAGGATATGCTTACTAGCTCGAGTCGCATGCATTTACAGACTTTGAAGATTTTTTTCTGCATTACTTTTGTAATAGATGTTATGTACTAAAATCTCTAGAATTTACCAGCAAACTCAACACTTATGTATTTTGAATACTTATGTAATGTATTACTTTTCAAACGTCTCATATAGAGTCGTTCACTGTATCCTTATGTGCTTGATTACTTGATTAGTCGCGCCCGATAATTGCTTCCGCTAAACATCAAATTTAGGGGTGCGACAAATGGTGACATTCCCTGTGTCTTCAGCTGACATGGAAGTTTGGTCGTAGGCGAGAATAGCATTCTCTGTGCCAAGGCTGACGTGGACCAATAAGATTGGCCGACCAGGTTAATGGGTAAGCTATGTACATAGTACCTGCATATAACGGTTATTGGTTGTACTTTTGTCAGAGAATGTAGGATATGTACGGCCCACATGGTTTCATTGATAATATCATAAACTTGTTAAGTGCTGCGCTTCGATCGTGAGGTAGTGGTCCGGCCTCAGCCATGTTCATTCGTGGGGCATGCGAGGCGAGTATAACATTACTTACCTGAGCGGTCATATCACCGTACTCGGACTCCGTAGCCGGGGTCCGGATATGGCCGAACTCGGAAGCGGATGCTTCCACCTCGGATGACATTTTATGGGGCCGGAGTGTAATCCGGGGTCCGTGGTCAGAGGTCCAGCTACGGCCGAACTCGGAAGCGGATGCTACCACCTCGGATGACATTTTATGGGCCCGGAGTGTAATCTGGGGTCCGTGGTCAGAGGTGATGTTATGCACATCATTAAGTCCCCCCAGTCCGTTATCATATTCCAGTCCGGGAATATGGTGACGGACTTAGAATTAGAGAACGTGGCTTATCCCTCCCAATGACGGCGTGTAATAAATGCGTATCGGTTGCATTAAATGCAAGTCCTTTTGAATTCGGCAACTGGCATATGATGGGAGGGGGCGCAACACGTGGCATCGTGACGTCAGGGGGTGAGCTGGCACGCAACGGTTCATTTGCCAGATCGTGAGATCTGGCGACACGTGTAAGGGCGAAAACGAGGCCAACGGTGGTAACTTATCCAAAATGTGAGATCGACTGACACGTGTAGGGCTACAGATGAGGCCCATGACGCCCGGCCCATCTCGGATTTTACTATAAATAGGCACATATCCTATTCATTCACTTTTTACGCGAAGTAAAAAACCTTGAGAGCACTCCAGGCATCTTCAAGCTTTCCGATCATATTCAAACAACTGTTCCGGCATTCAACCCAATTTCCGATCCATCTTCAAACAAACCCAGGTCCGTCCATATAACCTTCACTAATTTTCAAATTATACCATGGCTGCCGCTGCCGATGTTATCGATATAGTTGATGATTCTGAGCCGACTGTGGCCGTCGCCAGCAGCGGGGGGGCTGGCACGAGTAAGGGGGCTGCTAACATGGCCAACGAGGCTAGTGCAGTGACACCGGAGATACTCACGACGGTGATGAAGCATTACTGGTGTTTGGCACAGTATAACCCGGTGGTGGTAACGCCAGAGCAACGCGCTCACGAGCCGCCTGAGGGTAAGGTGGCAGTGTATTGGAGGACCATGGAGTAGGGGAATCTCCGAATGCCGCCGACCCCGTTTTTCTTGGATGAACTTAAACATTACAAGGTCGGCTTCAGCCAGTTGCACCCGTTCGCGGTGCAGAAGGTTATTATTTTTGAGATGTGGTTCCGGTCTCTGAACCTTCCTCCGAGTGTGAAGGTTTTCCGAGCTTGTTTCTGGATGGCTGCCAGTGGCACAGGGTGGTATACCTTTGCCAAGAAGAATGATTTTGTGGGCAGCCAAGAGTCATCGCTACACGACTGGCGTGATTTTTTTTTCTTTATCGACCAGGAGGTCATTCCTACCGACTATGTGGAGATGTTGGTGTGGCAGTACGAATGACCTAAAAATGTCAGCCATACCCCGACTCTGTCAGCGGCGGAGCATCATCTGTTAAACGCCTGCAAGGACTCCAAGCTGGATATGAGAGTGTATCATAGTTACGTGCTCGTCATCGGCTGCATCAGCTCGTTCTGGCAGTTTGAGAATGAAATTCCAGTCGTGCAGCGGGACGGCCGCGGTATGGGTGTATAACACCCTTCTTTTTCAAGATCATTTTTTTTTTACAAAAACGGAAGCGCCTAATTAATTAATTACATCTTAGATTGCATATAATACAAACCAAAAGTTGCAATCTACATATACATGATCTTCAATCTAAGTCACCATAATAATTACAACACTAAGTTTAGGTGTTATATAAATTCAAAACATAATGTTTAAACCATTGACATGTTATAAAATCCAGAGTGAGAGCCGTCAAACATTCCATAAACCCAACTTCTTGCAACCCATAGTCAAAAGCTTAACCTGCAAGAAGTAATGAAGGGGGTTAGCACAAAGCTAAGTGAATAGATCATAACAATCAACCTAATTTAGATTAACAATTGTTTACAGCTAAGCATCATAAACAACTAGCTTCAAAGAGGATCAGTGGTCCTTGAGGAACCCTACTGCCGCGGTGGCCCCCAAGTAACACTTACAACCGACTGAAGGCCAATTCAGTGGTTTAACCGATAGTTTTGTACTATTACTACCGACAACACAATTTCAATAGACAACACATGTGTAAAGCACTTATGTTGTCCAAGTAATAGTACCCAAACCCAATCCATGTTGACCTCTGAACAATTCACATAATCCACAATTCTCATGGCAATATGTAAACATAATAGTATAAGCAGTAAAACCAAGTTTACCCGTTGTAACCAGATTGTAACAACTAATTTAGACTGAGAGTCATTGATCCACTCACCCTTACGATCACAGTCTCCACTCAGAAGTCTTATTTTACTGAGTCTTCGGTTTATCTGAGAACACAACCAAAACCCGAGTTAGATTCACATATCATGATTTGTTATATTCTACCCAAGTATAATGTCACGTAAGTGCACATAATATACATCTAATACTATTTAATTATCACAAGGGTACAAGTCACAAGTTATCAAATTTATCAAATTAAAACATGCAAACGCGATCCGGGTAGGAGGGAGTGGGATCGCGTTGCTCAGTTCAAAACCATTCCGTTACCGTTTTACACTATGAAACGCGATGATATCGCTTAAAAAGTCACGTTTTTACTACCAATATCTCTCTCATTCTGGAACAATAGTTGGCATTTGGACCCAAATAATGTACAAATCAATGATATTATGCCAAGAAGGTCAAAATGAAGTTGCACGAGAAAAATCAAGCAAAACGGACGAAAAACGAAGATTCCACACACGTTTGAAGATTCAAGGCATCAAAAACAAGATTTAGAGACAAAGTACCCATCAACAAGATCCATCTTATCCAGGATGTTCGTTTTTAAAATACGAATCCAACAGAAGAAGAATCAACATAAACGGATGAAGAATGAAGATTCTACGCACGCCGGAAGATTCAAACGATTCGCACGACACATCTAAAGTTCAGAGACATATTTTTGGGATTTCTTTTCATCAAAGTCTTTGTTTTTGAAAAAAGAATCCAACGCAAAAAGAATCTACGGATAATGAAGAAGATACGCACGAATCAAGAAACGAGCAAAAGAAAGCGAACCGGGGCAGCAGCACGGCGTACTAGGCCGGCCACCAGCCTCCAGGCGCCGGCCTCCCCTCCCCCGTCTCGTTTTCTCTTTTTGGTCCTTTCGCGTACCTGGTGCACCACCTTTACATGCTTTTTGGTACCCGGTGCACCACCTTTACGTGCTTTTTGGTACCCGGTGCACCACCTTTTCCACCTTTTGCTAAAGTGTGCCTTGGAATGCTAAAATAAGCCAACTCTCACCTATAAATAGAGGCCCTAAGCCTTCATTTGAACACACACCTTTCTAGCTTATTTTTCTCACTCTAGAAATAAGCTCCAACTTTCTCACTCTACATTCTTTCTCTAGATTAGTTTTAACTAGTATTTAAACTAGTTTAGAAGTTTAATTAGGAATAGAAGGAAAGTGCGGAACGCATTGTAATCTTCGGTGTATGCTCGGAATTGTGTCAATTAATTCAAGTCTATTCTCTCTTACATTTAATCCTGGTTCTTTCTATCCTTATCTATCTTAATTAATTACGTTTATATTGATTATGCTAGATTTAGTTATTGCCATGATTAGAGAGTAGTATACTTGTTGTGTTTGCTTGCGATGTAGTTAGTTAATTAAGGGATGATTTATAATTAAATATTAAAGATCGGAAGTATTGCTTTGATCATCTTATTGCATGTTCTTGTTTGATTGTTGCCTTAGGATCATCATAGTAGTAAAATATAAACTTTCTTAATTATCGTTAAATAATATGACGGCCCTATTCGACTGTTACTCGATATAGTACTGGAAACACTTCAAGGTGGAGTACAAATGTATGGAAGTCGAGGAACGACCGAAGGTAGTCATACTACGAAACGCTACAATATTACGAAGTAATATTCGACTGTTACGCAGTATAGCGTTCGAAACACTTTAGGTGTTGTACAAACACGTGGAAGCTATGTAACGACCGAAGGTAGTTATATTACGGACTAATATATAAAATGAGAAACCTAGTTTAATTAACATTTCTAAATATACTTTTAAACTTTAAATTAATCTATCGCCTTCCCACCAATAAACGTGATTACAACACCTTTTTAAAGACGTCCAATTAAAAGGTAGTCAGTCATCTGTGTCAATATAATTTGTCAAAGGTATGAAACTATGGAACCGCAAGGCTACATGGGGGATTACCGTAGGACAAGACATGGCCAAGGTTTGAAGCGGCGGAACCGCTTTAAGTGAGGAACGCTGTGGATAATTACGGGATTTATTGGGTAGTCTTAAGCAAGGGCTGATTTGAAGTCATAAATGAACTTTTTAAATACATGAATCTGTTAGGATGACGGGGAATCGTTATATGATTCAGTTTTGTCTAGTACCTTTAGATTTTGTCTCCGTTCATAAGAAAGTAAAATTAAACTTAAATAAAGATCTTTCTTATTATTCTAAATACTTTGTGATGTCACCATAACCTAGCTCCCGGTGTGACATGCTAATGGGATTTTAATTAGTAGGGAATCTAGTGTTTACATACAAGTATTCAAGAATGATAATTAATTACTATCTTTCAAAACAGTTTCTCCAAATATCATCCCATAACTTAATTAACGATGTCTCAGCAAACACTATCTTTATTTATCTGCTTTAGCTTTTACTTTTAATTTCGCTTTTATTTATTTACTTGCCTAAGTTAGTTAATAGAAAAACCAAAACTCCCCCACTGTTTTGTGAAAGCCCTCATCTGCCACGCCTTAGTTTCAATTCAGTCGGTTTGAAGAACGACTCTAGGTCATACCTACCACTTGCTCACCCTTAAGATTAGCATTGTTAGGGAAAACTTAGGCCCCGCAATTACAAATTTAAAACACCCACTGATGCCCGTCGCCAACCGCCAGTAGCCGGTGCAACGACAAAGGGTAAGTAATTTCCCTTACCGACCGCTGGTGGCGCATCACGCGATCCGGGCATAGGGTTTGGATCGCGTTCACACGACCAAATCCTTATGTAACCAAAACACACTTGGTAACGCGATCCAGGCAAGAGGATGGACTTGCGTTCTCAAGTGTAAACTCGACTGAACCCAAAAATGATACTGACTAACGCGATCCGACAAAGGGTTTTAGGATCGCGTTTCCAAGAGCAAATCGTACTGTGACCAAATTTCGCATGGTAACGCGATCCGGGCAAGAGGGCTGGATCGCATTCCCATGTTTTACAGCAGAGGTTCAGACTTGCAACACTTTATGCACGAACTCAAAACTTAATTTCCATAATCAAACACCTACAAACTTAGTTTTTACCAAAACAAACACCCAAGGAACTCTATATTCTTCATACAACATCAAGTATCACCCATACATTCACTTCAATTCAATCTATACACAATTTAATTTACATGCAATTTCTACCCAAACCCTTAACACCTAGATTTCAAGAATAAACAAGATGATGATGATGATTCCCACAATTTCAGTAACTACAACTCATTCAAGCATCAATGTTCATACATGCATCAATTCTCTACCTAATTTCATCAATTGAGCAAATAGAGATAATGCAAGCAACTTATAATTAAAGTGGGGAATGAGATGAGCAAGATGATGATGAAGATGAAATCAGTAGTTACAACCAAAATCACAGCCTTCACTTAGATGGAAATCAGATTTGTCAATTTTTCTTTTGGGTGAATGTGTTCTTGAGAGTGAAAAGGGAAATTGAGGAAGTGAATTAAGTTAGGTCAGGCTCTCCTAACCGAACCCAATATATTTAGTAAAATTTATTCCCTTTTCTAAGCCTATTGTCTGGAACCTAAAAACCATTTGCTAGAAAAATCTTTTATTTTACCGACATCTACAGTAATTTAAAAGAAACAATATTTTATTTTCCACAATAAGTCATTCAACCATTTGACCTATTAATTTCAATACCCAACTAATATAAATTATTTATAACAAAATTAAATAACAAAACAGAATAAGGAAATTACCACATTACTCCTGGGCCCATAAAGAGGATGTTACAAATCTTCCCTCCTTAAGGGGATTTCGTCCCCGAAATCCCGCCATGCCTAAAAAAACTAGGATAACGTGCCCTAATGCTAGACTCGGTCTCCCACGTAAGGTTTGGACCCAAACTATGATTCCACTTAACTAACACCATGGGAATTTCCTTCTTTCGAAGTTTAGTCATCTTACGGTCTAAAAGCTCTACGGGTTCCTCTACTAGTCTCTGACTTTGGTCAATGCGTAAGTCTTGCAATGGAAGAACTTGGGATTGGTCCTTCACATTACATTTCCTTAAATAGCACACATTAAAAGTATCATGAATATCCGCTAACTCAGGAGGAAAATCTAGTGACACCGTTTGATCGTTAACTACTTGTCGAATTCTAAATGGCCCAATATACGTAGGAGCAAGTTTACCACGCTTACCAAACCGAATCACACCCTTCCAAGGTGAGATTTTCAAATAAACCAATTCACCTACAACAAATGAAACTGGGTGACGACGTGGATCGGCATACTGTTTCTGTCTATCACGGACACCTTTCAATTTCTCACAAGCAATAGCCACCTTATCTGCAGTAATCTGAACAATATCTGGACCCGCTATGACACCCGGTCAAAATAACCCAAAATTAGCTCATAATTTAAACTTTTAAAACACGTATTACATACGTGTCAGTACTCAAGTACACAAGTATCATATATGTATTGATATATATGTATTGATATATATATATATATATATATATATATATATATATATATATATATATATATATATATATATATATATAACACAACGATTATTTAATAATCGCGAATACACGAATCTAACAAAACGCAGAAACTCAAAAATGAAAGTGGGTGAAAAATATTTTTAAATAAAGTGTTATTATTGAGGATAATAATAATTTACTCCGAAAATTATTTAAATACATTTTAGATACAGAAAACTATCCGTACATTTTAAATAAAACAAAGATACAATTTTATACATCCGTAAAAACATTTTTATAAAACGTTTCAATCAAAAACATATACGATTATATTTTTGGAAAATTATCATGTTAAAACATTATACTACTTTACGATCGGGTACGCAAACACGGGTATAAAATTACCAACTACCACCAATAATTGGAGCCGGATATAACCGACTCCAATAATTCAATCTTCACACACACGCAAAATCTGTCTATCTCTTCACTCTCAATCTCTCTCGGCTCCCTCTCTTCTCTCGGATCATCACCATCGCAGAAGCAACAACATCATCATCATCGGCTCATCATCATCATCTCTTTTTCACAACACTGTAAGGAAAATCTTCCATTTAAATTCTTTCATAAATTGTTAATTACATTCTGTAGATAACTTCATACTCATGAATGATTTAACAAAAACAAACTCAAGATAGAGAGATTGGTGATGATAATACTTGAACCCAAAAACTTAGTCTGTACAAATTTTAGTATATGTATACTTATAATAGATAGGTGAAATCAAATGGTAAAAACTTGTGTAATAATATCTACAACTTTGGTGGAAAAACATAACTAAAAACATGGCAAAAACTAAGAAAGATTTCGACTAAATTTTGGGTTACGAACAGAGCACACGACTGAAACAACCACACCCGAACGGGTGGCTCAAGAGACCCGAACGGGTGGCTCAAGAGACCCGAACGGGTGTGTGCAAAATACCCGGACGGATATGAAGCCTCACCCGGACGGGTGACATGCTTCCATCCCACCATCTTTTGTAGTTTTGTAGTCCTCTGAGTCACGGTCGTTTGGGCAGCTTGATCGCCTAAATCCGAGTTCGTATGAGGGAGATATGGCCAAAACGGTGCAACATAGTCAAATCAGCAAAATGTACCATCTTTTCATATTTTCTTCCTAAATCTTTAACCTTAACACATGAGATAATATTCAAGCTAAATAAGTATCTAAAGTTCATGAAATCAACTAGAAACAAGTACAAAAATAGTATTTTGAAATATGATTTCAATTCCGTCACCAACGGACCGTACACTTTTACAACTACGAACTTAATTGGATTTCAAACATATAAACTAAAACACTAGTCGAATGCGTTGAACATAACTAATCAAGTGAACAATTATACGAATGATTTACTAAACAGCCACTTACAAATATATAATCTCGCGTGTTTAGGGTACTAGGAAGTTACACTTGGTACACGCGCGCACATTTAGGATTGCTTGCTCTTCAGGTGAGTCTCACTGCCCATTTTTACTGTTTTTACTTTGGGGGAGGTGCATCACTTGTTTACTAAATATACTGTTTACTGAATATACTTGCTTACTGAATATACTTGTTTACTGTATGTACTTATTTACTGAAAGTATTGGTTTACTAAAATTACTTGAATTACTAAATGCATATACAAATGTATTGTTTTACCGACTTATTTACTTACCGATTTTAATACATATACAAATGTATTGTTTTACCGACTTATTTACTTACCGACTTTAATACATATACAAATGTATTGTTTTACCGACTTATTTACTTACCGACTTTAATACATATACAAATGTATTGTTTTACCGACTTATTTACTTACCGACTTTAATACATATACAAATGTATTGTTTTACCGACTTATTTACTTACCGACTTTAATACATATACAAATGTATTGTTTTACCGACTTATTTACTTACCGATTTTAATACATATACAAATGTATTGTTTTACCGACTTAATTACTTACCGACTTACAGACTTATAGATTTACTGAATTACTAAATTGCATGAGTTTCATTTTAATCCAATGAAGTCCTCTGAATCGTAGTTGTCAATTATACGATAAGCGCGAATTTTAGTATATGGATCCATATGGGACTGACAATCCCCGCCTGGGGTGGTAGCGCCACCGCGAACCGCAATAGTATAAACAGGCGTTTCTTATTCGTTTCATATGAGTATTTTTGGATTAGTGCTCACGGGGGCAAATTACAGACGTGTTAAGCTTCGACTATGATGGCTCATGACATGACCGACTATACCGACCTTACTTTACTTATGAAATACTTGGTTACCGACTTGCTACTATTGTACAATTATACTTTACTGTTTTACTTATTGTGAATGATTTACTTACTGATTTATGCAAAATTGTTTATTACTGTATACTATAAACCTGTGAGATTCACCAACCTTTTGGTTGACGCTTTTAGTGATGCATTCTCAGGTACGCATCAACAGTAGGGATGCCCAGCAGGACTGCTTGATAACTTGAGTCGCATGCATACATACTTGGAGATTTTATTGCATTACTTTTGTACTAACTGTTATGTTTTAAAATCTCTAGATACTATTAGACGAACTCCAAGCTATGTCAACTTTTGAAAACTTATGTAATGTACTGTATTGTAATGTATTTTTCTAAAACGTCTCATTTAGAGTCGTTTGCTTGTACTTTGGTGTTTTGATATTTGATTAGTGGCACCCAAAACTCGCTTCTGCAAAGCATAAATATGGGGGTGTCACAGATTGGTATCAGAGCCTAAGGTTATATCGAACTAGGTTGCATTTGGTGGGCCTAGACTATGACCGTTAGGCAGTATCCCTCATTAGATATAACTGGTTCAGGAATTTCGTCATACGAGTTTAATTTAACATAGCCTGATCAACTATGTACAATTAAATGAAGATGATGTAAGATCTGAAAGGGGTTATGTTGAACAGGAATGCATTAGTTGACTCTGACCCTGAGAGAACCGTGACTTGTACTTGTTCAGTGCTATACACAACTAGGTGGATAATAGGTATATATGGGTTACACCTATATGGTTAGGCTTATTTATATCCTCCGATATTTAGTAACACATTCACTGTACAAACACACTTTGGAATAGGCCTGTGGTAAGTTGATCTAGTCAGGAAAATAGTACCGGGATGTGCCCTGGCAGAGAGGGTCATCTCTTCGAGATAGACTTACCATAGGCAGAGATTAAGAACTTCGACACCTTATTCAGCATGAACTGGTCATCAGAGGACCGTCCTTCACTCACCTATCATATTTAACATCCGAATTCCAACTTTCTCTAAGTACACAAATCTTTTCTTACATTCCAATCACATTCCGCATAACTTCTGATATCTGTTCGGACGTAATATCCCCGACAGCTCTTGTAAAACTCTAACTCTTGTAATCTTTTGAACTCGCATGTTAAATGATTACGAACTTTGTTATTCTACACCATTGATTGTCACTTGTGTTGTAATATATTACTGTTATATATGCAACTACGATAATCATACTCTTACACAAAAACTCACATTTCTCCTTGCTGTTATTGAAGGAACATGCCACCAAGAAGACAATCCTTCAGCGCGGCTGAACTCGCACGATTCATCTCTCAAGGAGTAGCCGAAGCTCTAGCTGCTCAATCGTCGCCATCTGTAAACGACGCTCCTGTTGCTAAACCCTGCAGCTACAATGACTTTCTCAAGTGCAAACCTCTGAACTTCAAGGGTACGGAAGGTGCCATTGGATTAATCAGGTGGATTGAAAGAATGGAGTCAGTCTTTAAGATCAGTAACTGCTCGGAAGACTGCCAAGTTAAGTATGCCACCTGTACATTTCTGGAAAGTGCTCTGACGTGGTGGAACTCCTACAGTCAGTCTGTGGGAATTGATGCTGCATACGGAATCCCATGGGAAGATTTGAAAGTGATGCTAAGGGACGAGTATTGTCCCAGTGAGGAACTCCAGAGGCTGGAAGATGAATTCTGGCACTTGATAGTTCAGGGAACTGACATCATAGGTTATACAACCCGATTTCAGCAACTCGCTCTCCTCTGCCCATCTATGGTAGACCCTGAACGTAAGCGGATTGAGAGGTACATGCGCGGACTCCCGAAGGATATTCAGGGGAATGTCACTTCATCAAAGCCTGGAACCATACAAAGTGCTATTCGTATGGCACATGAGCTCATGGCGCAGATTGTCAGGCGTGAGACATTTGCAACACCTACTGGAAACACTGGAAATCGTAAGTGGGAAGGAAACCCCAACAACTCCAACAAAAAGGTTGAGACTGGTAAAACCTACCCGACTGACTCTGGCGACAAGAAGGAGTATAAGGGAAGCAAACCCTTTTGCTCAAAATGCAGCCTCCATCATGATGGTTCGTGTCTTTGCACCAAATGCAAGCGATTTGGACACGTGGCTAAGGATTGCAAGACAGCCGCAACTGGTACCAACACCTCTGCACCCAAGACCTGTTATGAATACAATGGTACCGGGCATTTCAGGAAGGATTGCCCGCAGCTGAAAAACAAAAACAACTCTGCTAAAAGAAGATTCTACGTACTCAATGCTAGGGAGGATAACCTGAACCCGAGGCTCACTGACTTGCTCAACACTGGTACATTCGCGTACAGATAACCTTACTACCTCAATGTTGTTGGCCTTACTAAATTTTAATTATTACTCGATACTTCATTCCGTAGCTTAGATCCTATGAGTGAGATAGGGTTTGTATACATATCTGATTAGACTATTATGTGATATAGGTATATATACATATATAGGCCTCAAATGCGTACTACTCTATAGGCTATTATATACTGAAGGTATAGGAATAGGCCTTATCTGATGATACTTTAGTTACTACCTACTCTACTAAAAACGACAAATATAGCTACTTCAGTGTCCTTTGATATAAGGATCGAAACTTTGTACTTGCTTACTACTACTACCTACCTGATTATACGTCAAAGATATTTTGAAACTCACTCCACTGTACTGTTAGGTATTCCTTAGGAAAACTATTTCAACAAAATTTCAACAGGCTTATACTCTGAAGTTTTCATAACTCCTGTTTATCGACAGACTTTTCTAAACAAAATTTTCAAATCAAATCATGAGCACTGACAATGGTTTCAACTGAACTACTTATCAAATCAACTTTTCAACGGATTTCAAGTTTCAACAGACTATCACCATCATAGTTCTAACAAAATGAATTTCTAATAAAATTCTACGGGAATTTCTCACGAAATGTTTTATAAAATTTTCAAAATTTTATAACCATGTAAACTTATTTATAGTGCACAGCCCTAAACAAATTTCAAATTTTGAATGGTCCGCAAAAACTTCACAGTATACCATGATACCCTTGCTTCTATAAGAAAAAGTTTACTAGGACTTGAAAAATGATGCGGGTATGGTTACTCGCTAATGACCCGACTGCCTGTATACAAATTACTTTGGTAGATCTTACTTGCTGTTTGAATACTTCTATGTTTCCCTAGATTCTAAGTGCACGAAGGGATTAGGGAAAGACGACAATTTAGATTCTATAGTTTCTTTAAGAGACGATGTTTAGCTTGCATAAGTATAGGGATAACATATCCTACATTGTTTTATACCAGAAGACATACCGGTTAAAAATTTTATTATACAATGGGTAACATCCCACATAAAACTAATTTAGGCTAATCCATTTAGTTTCTGTAGGGGACTGATAGAGTCTAGTTCACACTATGATACTACTGTCCGTTACAAACTGTATGAACATAGAGAAATTACTACTTTACTTTAGGCTACTAGTACAAAGTGTAGCTACACCTTAGTGACTGACTGACCTTGTCCTACCGACAAAATGGTCAACTACTTTACAACACACTTTATCTACTCCTTTAATGGCCAGTAGGGCATTAGCTTAACAAGGGGAGGGAGGTAATATTAGAATGAGGTTATAGCACTCACAGTAGACTCACACACTTTCTTAGAAAATGCACAGACAATTACTACGCACAAAATTTCGGGACGAAATTCTCCTAACAAGGGGAGAATGTGACACCCGGTCAAAATAACCCAAAATTAGCTCCTAATTTAAACTTTTAAAACACGTATTACATACGTGTCAGTACTCAAGTACACAAGTATCATATATGTATTGATATATATATATATATATATATATATATATATATATATATATATATATATATATATATATATATATATAACACAACGATTATTTAATAATCGCGAATACACGAATTTAACAAAACGCAGAAACTCAAAAATGAAAGTGGGCGAAAAATATTTTTAAATAAAGTGTTATTATTGAGGATAATAATAATTTACTCCGAAAATTATTTAAATACATTTTAGATACAGAAAACTATCCGTACATTTTAAATAAAACAAAGATACAATTTTATACATCCGTAAAAACATTTTTATAAAACGTTTCAATCAAAAACATATACGATTATACTTTTGGAAAATTATCATGTTAAAACATTATACTATTTTACGATCGGGTACGCAAACACGGGTATAAAATTACCAACTACCACCAATAATTGGAGCCGGATATAACCGACTCCAATAATTCAATCTTCACACACACGCACAATCTATCTATCTCTTCACTCTCAATCTCTCTCGGCTCCCTCTCTTATCTCGGATCATCACCATCGCAGAAGCAACAACATCATCATCATCGGCTCATCATCATCATCTCCTTTTCACAACACTGTAAGGAAAATCTTCCATTTAAATTCTTTCATAAATTGTTAATTACATTCTGTAGATAACTTCATACTCATGAATGATTTAACAAAAACAAACTCAAGATAGAGAGATTGGTGATGATAATACTTGAACCCAAAAACTTAGTCTGTACAAATTTTAGTATATGTATACTTATAATAGATAGGTGAAATCAAATGGTAAAAACTTGTGTAATAATATCTACAACTTTGGTGGAAAAACATAACTAAAAACATGGCAAAAACTAAGAAAGATTTCGACTAAATTTTGGGTTACGAACAGAGCACACGACTGAAACAACCACACCCGAACGGGTGGCTCAAGAGACTCGAACGGGTGGCTCAAGAGACTCGAACGGGTGTGTGCAATATACCCGGACGGGTATGAAGCCTCACCCGGACGGGTGACATGCTTCCAACCCACCATATTTTGTAGTTTTGTAGTCCTCTAAGTCACGGTCGTTTGGGCAGCTTGATCGCCTAAATCCAAGTTCGTATGAGGGAGATATGGCTAAAACGGTGCAACATAGTCAAATCAGCAAAATGCACCATCTTTTCATATTTTCTTCCTAAATCTTTAACCTTAACACATGAGATAATATTCAAGCTAAATAAGTATCTAAAGTTCATGAAATCAACTAGAAACAAGTACAAAAATAGTATTTTGAAATATGATTTCAATTCCGTCACCAACGGACCGTACACTTTTACAAACTACGAACTTAATTGGATTTCAAACATATAAACTAAAACACTAGTCGAATGCGTTGAACATAACTAATCAAGTGAACAATTATACGAATGATTTACTAAACAGCCACTTACAAATATATAATCTCGCGTGTTTAGGGTACTAGGAAGTTACACTTGGTACACGCGCGCACATTTAGGATTGCTTGCTCTTCAGGTGAGTCTCACTGCCCCTTTTTACTGTTTTTACTTTGGGGGAGGTGCATCACTTGTTTACTAAATATACTGTTTACTGAATATACTTGCTTACTGAATATACTTGTTTACTGTATGTACTTATTTACTGAAAGTATTGGTTTACTAAAATTACTTGAATTACTAAATGCATATACAAATGTATTGTTTTACCGACTTATTTACTTACCGACTTTAATACATATACAAATGTATTGTTTTACCGACTTAATTACTTACCGACTTACAGACTTATAGATTTACTGAATTACTAAATTGCATGAGTTTCCTTTTAATCCAATGAAGTCCTCTGAATCATAGTTGTCAATTATACGATAAGCGCGAATTTTAGTATATGGATCCATATGGGACTGACAATCCCAGCCTGGGGTGGTAGCGCCACCACGAACCGTACTAGTATAAACAGGCGTTTCTTATTCGTTTCATATGAGTATTTTTGGATTAGTGCTCACGGGGGCAAATTACAGACGTGTTAAGCTTCAACTATGATGGCTCATGACATGACCGACTATACCGACCTTACTTTACTTATGAAATACTTGGTTACCGACTTGCTACTATTGTACAATTATACTTTACTGTTTTACTTATTGTGAATGATTTACTTACTGATTTATGCAAAATTGTTTATTACTGTATACTATAAACCTGTGAGATTCACCAACCTTTTGGTTGACGCTTTTAGTGATGCATTCTCAGGTACGCATCAACAGTAGGGATGCCCAGCAGGACTGCTTGATAACTTGAGTCGCATGCATACATACTTGGAGATTTTATTGCATTACTTTTGTACTAACTGTTATGTTTTAAAATCTCTAGATACTATTAGACGAACTCCAAGCTATGTCAACTTTTGAAAACTTATGTAATGTACTGTATTGTAATGTATTTTTCTAGAACGTCTCATTTAGAGTCGTTTGCTTGTATTTTGGTGTTTTGATATTTGATTAGTGGCACCCAAAACTCGCTTCCGCAAAGCATAAATATCGGGGTGTCACACCCGCAAACTGCTTTTCACCCATCGCTAACCAACAAGTAGGTGTTCTACAACGACGCCGATATAACATCTCATACGGAGACATACCAACACTCGAGTGATAAGAATTATTATACGCAAATTCAATCGATGGTAGGTGTGAATCCCAAGACCCACCATATTCCAACACACAAGCACGCAACATATCCTCCAAAGTCTGAATGGTGCGTTCTGACTGATCGTCAGTCTGAGGGTGATAAGATGTACTCAAATTGATTCTAGTACCCAGTTCCCGCTGCAAACTCTGCCAAAACCCTGACACAAACTGAGAAACTCTATCTTAAACAATAGACAACGGAATCCCATGCCTAGAAACAATCTCATTAATGTATAATTGTGCCAGTTTACTTAAAGATGACGTCTCACTAGCTGCAAGAAAGTGAGCACTCTTAGTCAACCTGTCCACGATCACCCAAATCATATCATTACCCTTCACTGTCCGCGGAAATTTTGTTACAAAATCCATCGTTATGTGCTCCCATTTCCACTCGGGATTCTCAAGTTGCTTCAATGATCCATCTGGTTTCTGGTGTTCGGCTTTCACTTGAGAGCATATGTGACAAGATTCCACAAATCGAGCAACATCCATTTTCAAAGTAGGCCACCAATACAACGGTTTCAAGTCATTGTACATCTTTGTACATCCGGGATGAACCGACAATCTAGATTTATGAGCCTCCAACAAAATCACATCACGAAGTCCACCAAACAAAAGAACCCAAACTCGTGACTGAAAAGTCTTTAATCCACGAGAGTCATCAATCAATAAACCCTTTCTTTTAAGCATGATCTCGGATTTCAAGTTATTATCCATCAATGCCTCCATTTGTACGGTTTTTAATTGGTCAATCAAATCCAATGAAACCTCTAATCGCATAAAACAAAGCTTTTCAGATTTTCCTTTCCGGCTTAACGCATCCGCCACAACATTGGCCTTACCCGGGTGGTAACGAATCTCACAATCATAGTCCTTGATCAATTCCAACCATCGTCTTTGTCGCATATTGAGCTCTTTCTGGGAGAACATGTATTGTAGGCTCTTATGATCCGTACAAATAACACACTTAGTGCCATAAAGGTAATGTCTCCAAATTTTCAAGGCGAAAACCACAGCTGCAAGTTCGAAGTCATGGGTGGGGTAATTTTTCTCATGAGGTTTCAATTGACGCGAAGCATAAGCAATTACACGGTCTCGTTGCATCAATACACAACCCAAACCTGCAGAAGAAGCATCGCAATAGAAAATAAAATCCTCGGATCCCTCTGGTAACGCTAACACCGGAGCCTGACATAACAGTTGTTTCAATGTTTGAAAAGCCATTTCCTGTTGATCACCCCACTGAAATCTCGTATCCTTTCGAGTGAGTTTAGTCAACGGACCCGCAATCTTAGAAAAATCCTTTATAAACTTTCTGAAATAGCCCGCTAACCCTAGAAAACTCTTAATCTCGGAAGCATTCTTAGGAGCATCCCAATTCATAACGGCCTCCACCTTAGACGGATCAACCATCACCCCATCTTTGCAAATGATATGCCCCAAAAATTGCACCTCTCGAAGCCAAAACTCACATTTGGAAAGTTTAGCGTACAATTGTTCCTTTCTCAAAATGTCAAGAACCAAACGCAAGTGCATTTCATGATCGGATTCAGATTTGGAATATACCAAAATATCATCAATAAACACAATAAGGAATTTGTCAAGAAAAGGTCGGCACACCCTATTCATCAAATTCATAAAAACAACTAGAGCATTCGTCAACCCAAATGGCATAACAAGAAACTCATAATGACCATATCGTGTACGAAAAGCAGTCTTAGGAATATCATCCTCATGAACCCGTACTTGGTGATAACCCAATTTCAAATCTATTTTAGAAAAGTATGAAGCTCCCTGTAATTAGTCGAATAACTCATCAATACGAGGCAAAGGGTATTTATTCTTAAATGTTCTTCTGTTCAATTCCCTGTAATCGATACACATTCTGAGGGTACCATCTTTCTTTTTAACAAACAATACCGGTGCGCCCCAAGGAGAAGAACTCGGTCTAATAAACCCTTTATCTAATAACTCCTAAATTTGACTCATCATTTCACGGATTTCGGAGGGAGCTAAACTATAAGGCGTTTTAGCTACGGGGCTAGAGCCAGGAATCAAATCAATATGATATTCTACATCCCTAATAGGGGGCAAGCCAGGCAACTCATTAGGAAAAACATCTGGATATTCGGAAACCACACAAACATCCGGAACAGACTTCTTTTCTTTCTTAGCATTTACCACATAGGCTAGGTACGAGTCACAACCCTTAGCTAGAGATTTTCTAGCTTTCATCATCGAAACCCAAGGAATTTTACCTTTCTCCCTTTCCCCTCGAGCCACAACATATGACTCATCAGATATTGGGATTTTAATTAATTTTCTATGGCAGTCTATGTTTGCTTTGTTCTTACTTAACCAATCCATGCCTAAAACTGCATCAAAACCGGGAATAGGCATCAACATAAATGAAACCGGGAAACTATGACCCTCAATCAATATGCTAGCTCCAGTCACTGATGTGGTAACCGGAACCATTTTGCCATTTGCTACCTCAACCTCAATAGGATTAGTAATAAAGTGGGAGTCAATCTCAGTCTATCACAGAAATGCGAGGATATAAAAGAACAATTTACTCCTGAATCAAATAGAACACATGCTGGTATGAAATTGATAAGAAAAGACCCACTTTTTGGGCCTAGTGATAATTGGGTAATTTTCCTGACTTTAAATAATCATTTAATGTGTTAGGAAATTTAAATTGTTTATTGTGTTATGTTTATTGTGAATGGTTAGTCAAAAAGTCAAACGACTTATTGTGACTAGTAAACTATTAGTTGTTTTAACTTTATATAGTTGACAGTAAAATAAAATTGTTGGAATCGTAAATGGTTTTTAGGTTCCAGATAATAGGTTTAGAAGGGGACTAGTTTTAAGTGGATACGGAGTCGGTTTGGAAATGAGCCGACCTACTTTTATAACTTTCCAAAAATGGAAAGTTTCACTTCATTTCTTTGTATCAAACTCAAACCAAAACCCTAAGAAATTATAATCAAAGTTTGAAATCATATGGAGCTGTGATCTTGATTTGATTTGTTTCAACATTACCATCATCATACTCAAAGATATAAGTTTGATTTGAATCCAAGTTTATGAACTTTACTTGTTTAAAGTGATGAATGATTAATTGGTATGATTTTGAAGTAGATACTTGATATATAATGTTATATGATGATTTTTGATGTTATTGTTGTATTAGATTGAAGTTAGAAACCTGATGTTGTGTTATATGGGTTTTGATTTCGGGTTGGGGTGTTATAGTGGCTACAGGTTGTTGGGACGAAGGTAGTACCCGGCTGGTACCACCTTTACCCGGCGGGTAGTCGGGTATAGTGTGTACCCGGCGGATTGAATGACTACCCGGCGGGTAGTTGTGTTTGATGGGTACCCGGCTGGTAATCGGGCCACCCGGCTGCTCCTATATGTTTTAAAATGTGACTTTGTTCTATTACCACATTTTGTAATTTACCCGGTTGATTCTTTGTGTACCCGGCTGGTGGAACTTGTACCCGACGGGTACGGAGACAACCCGGCGGGTTCTTGACAAGTTTTGTGTTTGCAAATTTTAATCAGGGTAGCGAATAAGTGACAAATTTCATTAACTCGGATTGGGTTGAAATTCGTATGGTCACTCGAAAATGGTCCAATGATCAAAACTCTATTCTAAGAGCCTAGGCAGTTTTTGGCCATTCGGGGCTGTCTTGGGGCCGAAAATGGCATTCTTCAGTCTTTGGACCTTATTTCGGGACTTTCTGATTACAGTACAGATTGGACTTTTGATTCCTTAGACCCGAGGGATTTACCTGCTTAGGTAAATACGTTTTTAGAGTAATTATAATTGTTAATTACAAACCGATTATAATTGTTATGTTGATATTGTATATCGAGAAGTTTATTTCAAAATACAATTGAATAAGCACCAGTGCAATATGATAAAGGTGTTAACCGAATATGGGATACTGAGCTGTAGATTATTATTAACCAATGATTTGACTAAGTTATTATAACTGGTTACTGTTTAGTATTTTAATACTATGTGTTGAGATATGATATATGATTATGAAATGAGTTATTAGTTATGGGACGAGTTACTAACTCATTTGTTTAATTGTATTCTCAGATATGGAGAAGGCTCAATAATATTAGACCTCTGAGCTTGCAGCTGAGGTAACGGTGAGTGGATCTGTAATCCTCAGTGTGATTTAGTTGTAACAATTTGGTTACAACGGGTAAACGTAGTTTACTGCTTTGATAGACTGTTTAGTATGCCATGATGTAATTGTTGTTTGATAGACTACTTAGTCTGATATGAAGCCATGAATATTATGGCCTATTGATAAGCATCAATTAGATAGTATATTTTATAGTAATTTATCCCTATATCCCTATATTTATATACATTTTAGTGCATTTATATGATTTTAGATACTTATTTTGTTAATATTTGCAGAGATGTATTTTAATTGAAGATAGAAGAAAAAGGAACGAGAACAAGTCCAAAACTGAACAAAACTGAAGAAAATGAAGAAATGAAGAAAAACGAGCTTAAACCTTAAAGAATTGAAGACTTAAATGATAATATTGAAGAAATGGGCCAAAATGAAGATTAAAATCCGTTAAAGAAAAGAAGAAGCCCAAAATAGAAGCCCAACCCGAAGTTGGAAGATTCTGGAATTGAGGTCCAACCGGTGGTTGGATTACCCAACCGGCGGTTGGGATATTAAACGATTAAGGCGGTGGAAGACGTGGAGTTGGACCAGGACACAACTTGTTCCAACCGGCGGTTGGGAGGTCGGCCAGCAAAAGTATAAATAAAGGCTTAATTCAGGTTTAAGGATATACGGTTCAAGAATAGAAAAGTCGATTATTAGGGTTTAAGGTCGACTTAAGGTACGAATTTGGAGGTTAAGGAGCTAGGGTTTGAAGGTTTTTAACCCTAGGAAAAGCTGGTTCTACAATTGGTTCGGTTTCTTTATCCTTGTAACTTTAATAACCTTATTGAGTTAATTTATGGATATTGTTTATTTGAATTACTTGTTAATTAGGTTTTCGTTATAGTTATTTGAATGAATGTTTATTGAGTTTATTATATGAATTATATGTTTATGTTGGAACTATATTATTGAATGTTTATTATACAAGAATTGTCTTTATTATAATATATTGATGATTGTTCTTGACATAATTAGACTGATTTATATTAAACGAGGATGACCATATTAAGTTTGTATGAATTAAGTGATTGTGTTTATGTCTTGATCTTAACCTTATGCGCTAGACGAAGAATAATTCATTAATGTAAAGTAATATTGTGATTCACGCCATACCGATGAAATTGTATTAATAAACTGCTGATAGATCTTATTAATTAGTGATACTTTGTGTAACCTTATGATTGTATTGCTATGATGAAGATTAGCTTAACCTTAAGTAATTTTCTATATTAGTAATTCACCAGTAATAATAGCCAACAAGCAAATAGACATAAGTAAATATAATAAGTTTAATAAATAATAGTTTGAATAATTATAATCTTCTATCCATCTGAGTATTCTTAAGTTGTTCCTGAAACTTATCTATTAGAATCTGTATCAAAATATAAATATAAATATGTTCGTTCGGAACTAAAACGTCCCCCTTATCTTGTATAATATTGTAAATTGGATCCTTACTTTATTTGTATTATAATTGTAAATAGTTGTAATTAGGAGTAAATAGATAATTGGTTATAAATTAGAAATCGCATTTCTTGTGTTCCTTGTGTTCAAACTTGGACTTACTTATAAAGCTATATTACATGAACGGGTTAATCTTTCTTGAATTGTGTGATAGTATTATTTAGTATTTCCTTAATTTAAAACTTGTGATTATAATTGCCTATACTTAGCACACATCAAGTTTTTGGCGCCGCTGCCGGGGAACACTTAACCGATTGGACTTTTGTTCTATCGGGGAGCGGTGTATTTTAATTAAACTAATTATTCTCCCTTTATAAATTTTATTTCTAATACTACGCAAAATCAATATGAAATATCGGCTCACCCATTGAGAATACTGACAAAAACAAAGGTATAAGGAGAGTAAAGCCCTACCTCATTGATTTATCATATAAGAGGTAAGGTGCTTCTCGAAAGAAATAGGTTTTTAATAAGCTTCGCGCTGACCTGTTTCTCCGCTTTTGTGTACTATCAATGGAGCTACCGAGATCTATTGACTAGCTTTATAAAAGAAATTTAACAAAACCCACTGTAATTTCAAATTGTTGTATAAATAACTAACTTGCATAACTAACAAATAGGAAATTTGGGTTGGGTATTCTTTTTCGATTATTTAATTTTGAATGTGTTTTATTATTAATTATCGGGATTCATATACACCAACTTGAATATTTCTAACATTTTACTAACATTTTCTTTTGAATTTAAAGTACTACTAAATTCTGTTTTTGTTGCAGATAGATGTATGACCCGGACACTTTATCCGGATCCACTTAGTCCGTTTGACGAACCAGAACGAGAATTTCATTCTAGAAGGCGATTATCATACGCGCCACCTAATTCGCCAGAACACGGAATTTCATCTGAGGAAGAAGACTTAATTTTTCATAACAGTTTAGCCAAAACGGCTAAAAGAGGTTACTACTCCGATTCGGAGTTAGATAAAGTACCTTTTAGACAACCTACAGTATATCCAAGCGATTATGAACTGGAATAAATAAACATGGCAGACATAGCTAACATGACGCTTGAGGATTACACGATTCAAACTCGTAGAGATTCGAGACCGGGAGTGGTTAGGCCTGCCATAGCTAGAGAAGTAGAATTTGAATTAAATGGGCAATTTCTGAAAGAATTAAGAGAAAATCCTTTCAGATGAGAAGATAAAGAAGATGCAAACGAGCATGTTGAGAAAATTTTGGAGATAGCAGATATGTTTAATATTCCTAATGTTACAAGAGATCAGGTTATGTTACGAGTATTTCCTTTAACACTAAAGGATGGAGCTAAGAGATGGATTAATAATGAACCAGCCGGATCAATTACTACTTGGGAAGATCTTCGTACAAAATTTCTAAAAATGTATTGTACACCTTCCAAGACTTCGAAGATGATTGATGAGATTAGGAACTTTAAGCAGAAACCCGACGAATCTCTATATCAAGCTTGGGAAAGATATAAGGAGATGTTTGTTGAGTCACTGGTCGCTGACCACGATGAAGTCACTGGTCGCTGACCAACTCAACTATCACTACTTAATGAAGAAATGGATTGTATCGAAGCTGCTGTTGCTAATGATAGGTTTCGCTGATCGTCATTTATTCTGTTCGATATTCTGAGGAAGATTTAAAGCTTAACTTGGTGTGTCGCTGATCAACGTCAGCGAGAGCATTACTTCTTCAAATCAATAAAGGCAAAAGTCACTGCCAGAATAACAGCTAGTCACTGAAGATCTTTTGTTCAATTCATTCTACAAGAGCATGTTAGCTCGCAGTGAGTGAGGAGGATTGCTGCATCTTTAGTGACTATTCAATAAAGCCTCTCAATCATCAAGTACTAAAAAGTACTGTACTTATCTATACATCAGCAAGAGTGTTCCAGTTCGAAGTATGTCCGAAAGATTACGTGGCAGCAAGTGATTGGTTTTAAGGTAACGAGATATTTGCGGTAACAAAATTGGGACCCGCAGAATGTCGGTTTATCAGAGATCAGGACCAATCAAGCAGCAACACGTGTCCTTCCAAGATCCTATTTTGTAGGCGATATTTTAGGAACTCTTGTAGTATAAATAGTTCAGTGTTTTGTACTATTGAGGCTAGTCGTCATATGCACCGTTCTTCTGTTTGTCAGAGAACTAGTTTGTCTAGGTGTGTATTAAGACTCAACGAGGTTAACTATCAGCGTGTATGTCCACTGTAGTTAATACTCTTCATTGTAATAATTTAGCTAAGTGTTTGAATTGGATTAACTTTGGTTAATCCATTCCGCATTCAACACTTCGTGAATTTAATCAATACAATTCACTTTCAGCTACTATTACTTGTCGTCTTTGATTCTGTTATATCTTTAATATGTTATTTCCGTCGTACTCTGTTATAGATGATTAATTTAAAACAATCTGAAACACTTGGTAAAATCTGAAATTGTTTTAAATTGTATTCAACCCCCCCCCCCCCCCCCCCCCCCCCCCTTCTACAATTAAACTTTACACTTTGTGATTCCAAATCACTAACTAATAGTGATTACGGGACTTTCAATGTTACATAAATGTCCACAACATGATTTAAATGTCCAACAAGAAATAACGGTATTCTATAAAGGAGTTGATCGAGCAACACGTCAACCGTTAGATGCACAAGGCCCAGTACCTAAGAAAACTCCAGCAGTAGCAAAAGCCGGAATTGAAGAATTAGCTAAGCATTCTCAGTTATGGGATGATGGTTCATCTGGAAGAAAAAGGATATCTGAAGACAGTGATGGTCTCGCAGCTATTACAGCAAAATTGAAAAATATGGGAAGAGATATTAAGAAAGTGAATGAACAAGTTCATGCAATTAGGATTGGTTGTGAAATATGTGGAGGAAGTCATCTAAAGGCAGAACGTCCTAATAATGACAGCGAAATGAATACTGAAGAAGTTATGTATGGGGATTTTCAAGGAAATCCAAATTATCGTCAAATTTCTAATTTTAGAAGAGTTAATCAACCAGGACAACAGTATCAACAAGGAGCACCAGGTTTCTATGTCAAAATGGGACAAAATCCGTCCTATACTGACAGGATCATCTCGTTAGAAAGTATTTTGGGAAAAATGGTTGAAGCAAGTAATAAAATAATGGATGATCATGATGCAAGGATGCGTAATAATGAAGCATCAATCAAACAAATTGAAGGATCAGTTCATCAGATTGCTAAAACATTACAGGAGAGATTTCCAGGAACATTGCCAGGATTTACTGAAACAAATCCAAAGGAACAAGCGAAAGCAGTAATTACCAGAAGTGGTAAGAATGTTGACTCTCCTATTATAACTAATAAAATTATTGAATCTGAACAGGTTGAAAAAGAAACAATTGATGAAGATATACAACCAAACAAAATGAAAATCGGAGAAAATAAGGTTAAAGAAGTCATCAAAGACTATTGATGTAACGCAAAAAGTCATGTTTTCAAAGCCATTATTCCACACTTTTTGGGCACATCTTTAGTGAAAACATTCCAAAACAATCATTATTTACTAAAATTCACTAAAGTGCTCAAAATATAGACGTTGCTACAAAAATCAGTAAAAACATCCGAATAACGAACAAAACGGAGCAAATAAGCAGCAACCAACTCTCGCACCCCCATTTATCATATGATAAACATATTCTAACCTTATGATATGATGTAATAGGTAAAATCGAGACGAGAAAATCAAGAATCATGCAAATCGGACAAAGGACGGAAAAGACTGGATGGTTACAAACTCCTATAAAGTGATTTCGGCTATGCTAAAGTTGTACACATCCAATTTAAGTGAGATTGGCACCATTAGAAGCGTAACGGAATTACGAAGACACAGGCAAAAGAATCAGGTCAAACGGACGCATAACGAAGGAGATACGGACGTTTTAAGCAACGAACGAAATCAGACGGAGGCCGTATACGGCCTTGGCCACCGTATACGGCCCTTCATAGACTGTATACGGCCCTTTATACACCGTATACAGCCCTATGAAGGCCGTATACGGCCCTATGTCCCCCATATGCTGCTCGTTTGTGCTTCGTTTGCTTGTACGTGCGTGCTTCGCGAGTTGTTCGGCTGATTTCAAGCTTTGCCTATAAATAGGAGGCCACTCCTCCATTATTCTACACACTTCACCATTCCATTCATTTCTCCATTTCCACTTTCTCTCTCACACACTCTCTCTCTCTCTCTCTAAACTCTCTTTCTTTCTTTCTCTCTCTAGAAATTAGGGTTAGATCCAGTTAGTTCTCAGTTAATATTTAACTGAAACTAACGGAGGGACTACTTTTGTAATAGCATAGGGAATAGTCCAGGGGCTTTTATTGTAATATTGTCAAGGATATTGCGGAAGTTCTGCTTGTACTCTCTCTCTAAACGCTTATTCAATCTACGCTTTATTAACGGTTACTTCTTTCCTTATCTGTTATAATGATAATTGCTATTGTTATTATGCTAGATTTAGGATCTGTTATTATGCGTAGTGAGTAGTTTCCTTGTGTGTTTGTTATGATGTAGTTAGTTTATATATGTGTGGGGTGATGCTGCTTTAAACATATAATTGGATAACATTATGAAGTAACGGAGGTAACGTTATACGGCTTTCATTTGTATAGCGCCGGAATCATCACTTATGTGTGTAGTACGGAACGTGGAAGCTATGAAAGTCGTGGGCACAATCCGTCGTGGAAATAATGTTTCCAGTTATATTATATAAATGAAAACCGGTGATCTATTAATCTTGTATTTATGAATTTCTAAACCAAATCGCCTTTCCTCCAATTAAACGTGGTTAGAACCTTTATGACAAGGAGTCGCGAACCTTGATCAAACGGTCACTACCTATCTATGTTTCCTGAAACTGTAAACATGGTCTGAATTGCGTAGCTGTGGAAATACTGTTTAAAACCTTTCGTATAGTACACCGTGAATCAATCAGGGATTTATTGGGAAATAGTGAGGGCTGGTTTATATCATAGATGGTTGGGCTTTAATACAAACGTAGTTTAAACTAGTCTAGAGTGACCATAAAGTATGTGACCCCGGAAAGACCACGGTAAACGGCACTGTACTTCGTGTAACGTTGGAAACACCCTTGGTGAAGTACAAATACGTAGGAGCTAAGGAAATGTCGTTGAAGACTGTGTCACATCCTGGTTTGACTTCAAAGCTGTGGAAATGTTTGATCGCACTATACACCGTTAGTGCACCTAAAGATCAGGAACACTGTGGAAATGCTTAGACGCACTGTACACCGTTAGTACATCTTGGGTCTGGAAAACTGTGGAAATGTATAATCACATGGTACACCGTAATGAAAGCTCTAGACTAAAATATAACCATTAATATAAAGTTAATAGTCACCAAACCAAGTCTTAATCTTAAATGCCTTGTTTGACTTTGTTGTCCTCGTAGTGTTAAGAAATGTCGAAACCTTAGTGGGTATGTTACTCTATCTCATGCACCCAGGAACTAACATTCCAAGAAGGGTCGTTACTCCATCACTGGATAACGTTGAAGAGTTGAGCATCCTCCTCCGATCAGACTCAATTTGGCCTAGTATTCAGTGACATACTGATTGGTTTCCCCAATCAGTAGGGTACTAGTGTTTACACTACGAACAATTAAGCTTAGATAAGACACAAACCTTTAAAAGACATTTTCATATCAAAACCCTAGCATCACCTCCGCATAAGCTAACGAAGTCATAACAGACACATATCCTCCATACTGATTTTATCCCTATTTCTATTTTCCATTTATTTACTTTTTATTTAATTGCTTTAAAATACGGACCTAAGTAACAAAAACCCACTCAAACTCTGTTTTAAAAAAAAATCCCATCACTAAAATAAACGATTTGTCTTGATACTCCCGTTTCACAATACAATTAGCTTGAAGAACGACCCTAGGTCATACTGCTGCTATACAGCCGTAGTAAAACTTAGGTCCCCAGCTCTTATAAATTTAAAACTCCACTGCCGTGTCCTCCTTCCGTTGCGTTAACGACCGTGACTGATCGGGCTCACGACAAGTTTTTGGCGCCGCTGCCGGGGAGTTAATCGTAAGACTCTGAAGCATCCAGACGAGTTTTCTATTTAGTGATACTTCTTTCCCATTCTTATTTTCTTTTCCTTGTTCCAACCGACAATATCTTCCCATATCCCACAACGATATTCGACCAGATCATCCGGATCTGAATCTCTCATTTTCGTACCCGATCCTGAGTCGATTATCCGTACCATCCGCAAAGAAAGACGTTCCCGTTTTCCACAAATGGCCACTCGTGTTACTCTCGCCGATAACACCAAACCATCCATTGAAGGACGAGGAGGACCGATTAGCTATCCAGTGATTGACGGAGCTTCTTTTGAGCTTAAACACCACATCGTACAACTCATAAAAGATAACTGCCAATTCCACGGTCTACCCCGTGATGATCCCAACGCTCATATTGACAAATTCATTCAAGTTTCAAACTCCTATAAGCAGAATGGGGTTGAGCAGGATATCATCCGCCTATACTTGTTCCCCTATTCTCTCGCTTTACATGCTTCTACCTGGTTTGAGGGACTTGAGACCGGCTCAATCACCTCATGGACCGACATGGGTAATAAGTTTCTCGCTAGATACTTTCCCCCGTCCAAACAAACTCAGGCAAAGAATGACATCGCAAACTTCCAACAAGCCCACGATGAATCTATCTACTCAGCATGGGAGCGATTCAAGAGTTTACTGAGAAAATGTCCAAACCACCAAATGACAAAGACTGACAAGGTGTGCACCTTCTACCGAGGTCTTGATCCTAACCATCGCATCAATCTTGACGCAGCAGCTCAAGGAAAGTTCATGAAACTTACTGATGATGAAGCATGGAGCTTGATTGAGGATATGACGATGCATCACCACGATTGGAAGTCTGATGAGAAATCCTCATCATTACCCCTCTCCACAAACAACACCCGCCAAACTGAAGCCATTAAGTCTCTGAGCGATCAAATTGAGACTCTGACAAAACAAATAGCAGATCTGAAGAAACAACCACAGCAGATCCACCAAGTTCAGGCTTGCCAGAACTGTACCAACCATCCCGCTGAAGAATACGAGGTTGAGTACGAAGATCCTACCGACGGTTCAGTCTACTATGCCCAGTTTCCTGTCAGACCTCAAAATCCTCCATGCTTCGCTAGAACTTCACCACCCAGAACTCGAGGAAACCAATATCCTCCATGGAACAACCAACCCCCTTTCCAGCCCAGGTTTCAGCCACGATATCCGACGTACCCCCAACAACCACAACTTCCATACAATCAACCACTTCCATTAACCGCCACTAAGGATACCCAGCCTGCTGAACCTGCAAAGACCATCATTCCAGTCACGAGTACTGATGACAACCTCAACAAATTCATCCAAGGTCAGACCGCTTTCAACCAAAAGACTACGGATCGACAAGACCAAACTGATCTATTCCTTCGAAATTAACTCTCGGTCCTAAAAAGCCTTGAGAACCAGATCGGTCAGTTAGCCCAACGTCTTGATACCCGACCGCAAGGGACCTTACCAAGCAATACTATTCAGAACCCCCACGTCGAGGAAGCCAAGACCTTAAACTCTGATAAACCAACTCCTTCTATGACTGCTTCTCCAAGGGAACATTCTCCTGTCCCGCCGACAGTTGAGATTGGATCAATGCCCACGCCGAATCGTGAGGTTGAGATTCCTTTCCCTAACCGCCTGCACAAGAAGTACAATGCCAAGTCATTCAAACTTGATGGAAAATTCTTAGACACCGTGTCTAGAATCCCTTCTAGTACGAAGTACATCCAACGAATGCTGGCAACTAAGGACAAGATTCCTTCCACTCCTAAAGTCTCCCTGAACGCCGAGTGTTCAGCCGTCATCCAGAATGCCTTACCGGAAAAACTAGGAGACACGGGTCGATTCACCTTGCCCTGTTCCATCTATCACTCAGGCACAATACGCTCCTTGGCCGATCTTGGAGCTAGTATCAATCTGATGCCTTACTCGCTCTACTCCAGATTAGAATTTGGACCTCTCCAGCCCACTAAAATGAGCGTCCAGCTTGCCGATCAATCAGTCCGATACCCGAAAGGCATTGCTGAGAACGTCATGATAAAGGTTGACAGGTTTTATTTCCCCACTGACTTTGTAGTGATGGATATACAGGAAGACATTAACATACCCATTATCCTAGGTAGGCCATTCATGAATACTGCACGTGCTATTATTGATGTATACTCTCAGGTTATCAGTCTGCGAGCACATGGACAGACAATATCATACAAAATTGATCAGAACGACTGTTCAATAATGGAGCATGCAGAGATATACGCAATATCCATGGGCAGAGTCACTTCAGATGATGACACTTCTGATTCAGAGCCAGAACCATACAGGCCTTACGAGCATACTTGTCTTATCTCAGCTACTGAAGAGTCAGAATCAGAAGACGAGGAAATGGAAGAATCTGAGCCAGAGGAAGAAATAGAGGAGGAGGAAGATTCAGAACAGGATGAAGAAGAAGAGGAACAACCTGAAACAGAACCAGAGGAAGAAGAGATGGAAGAAACAGACCCAGAAGAAATGGAAGAATCCGAGGAAGAACAGGAAGAATCAGAGCCCGAGGAAGTATATCAGTCCACACCACCTCATCAATACCTTCCTGACTCATATTTACCGACAGCAGAGATTATGCAGATCGAGAACCTCGAGAACTTAATCCCTCTGTCACAAGATGAATCAAATGAAGATCCACCGACTGATTACTCTCACGATGCAGAATTTGGTCTCACCATGGAGAAACTCATTGCATCAGCTATTGATCCCACCAAACCTCTCGTGTCTCCCCGACTTGACGCTCTGCTGAATATTGAGAAGACTATGGCTTTATCTGCACAGCACCCGGAGCTTCGAGACAAACTCTTGAGAAAGATTGCAGCATATAAAGCATCCCGACTTCCCCAAAGGATTCAAACCTTTGACATATCTGCACCTCGAAGTCAGTTCGAGAAGGGAAGTACTTCCGGATCTAGCCATAATTCTGATTCTCAGGAGGAAAAAGACATCGAGATGGATTCCTCTCAACCGATATCTCAGATCACTGATGACACCCTTCCACCATCCGATACTGTTGAGTTCCCTGATTTCCAGGCTAGGGATACTCCAGCTGAGGAGAGTGATGACGATGACATCGTCTATACTGACGTTCCAATAGATATTCGGTCTGTCCGACTTCTTGCATCTTCGACTGTTCCCGCTTCTCCTCAAATTCTGACTATCTCCAACCATGAGGAAATGATAAGTGCTATTGAAGAATTCGAAAACAACATACCTATGATGACAATCATTATCATTAACTCCACCAATGATTACACTCCACACCAAAGGAACCTGATTGAGGAAATCATAGCCGAATATGAGGTCAACCAAGCCGAGAATTCCCAAGATTACAGATTCTTTCACAACCGCCTAAATGCCTTTGCCGAAGACCTCGCTGCTCAACTGCTACGAGAGCACCACATTGCTGGACCAACACCTGAGGAGCTAGAGTTCTTTGAAGAACAAAGACGCATGTACAGGAAGATCTATGATACACTGTTCAGATCCGCATTTCCATATTCTGCTGAGCAACACGAGTTCTTAAATTCTTATCGCAGCAATATGTACAATGCTACTGGGAATCCCGACGCAGACATAGACATCCGGCTGATGAATGATCTCATGGGACTCCTAGATTCTATGGCTAGGAATGATCATATCGACGAGACTTCTCCTCATCGGTTCTACATTGACTGCACCATCGAGTACCACGCTCACAAGATTGCCGAAGATCTCGAGTACGAGAGTTCTGACGAGAGGACGCGTGTCATCCCTTCTTCTATACCTGAAGGTTCGATGGTTAACATCGCAAACTTCCTCACTAATCGAATCAAGGAAATCTTCGCTGAAGTACCTGATGAAGAGCACAACCAAATATTCAACTACGGATTACGTGAGGTTTACGACATGATGAACAATACCTTTAAGAATTCCGACCTCACGTTTTCCCACTACCAGACTAGTCTCATCCAGGGTATTCATGAATCTATCCGAGAACTTGGAGTAAACTCCAGTATTGCAGATCACGAGACTTTACACCTGCAGTTCTTTGGATTTATGGACTCACTCAGACAATACCATCCTGAACGAGAGATGATTGAAGCTGATGGATTCTCTTTTGTAAATTCCCGCGGAATTATCTCCAGCACAGTAAAGGAGATCACTTGGGACCTGCTGCACATAAAAAGGATTACAGAGCAGCATCTGCAGAGCTTCCCCATATTTTCATCTGAGATTCCAAACATCGTCGACATCATAGCTCGCCATTTTCTAAGGATATACCCACGTAACCCCAGGATTCCACTTCTGCGCACTTCCGGTCCTGGTGGTTCCAGCACCAACTAAATCTGAAGGAAGGCAAAGTCGAGCTCTCGACTCTAAAAGCAGCGCTTCTCGGGAGGCAACCCGTGTAATAAGACGTGTAGAGAGAACAGTGTCAATAAGTGAAGATATATCTCTGACTATCCTTCACACTTGGTCGTCACCAAAACACTTTTATTGTATTACAACTCATTTGCAAATAAACCACTCGTCTCAGAAATAAGGAAATCAAAATGAAAAATGATAATTCATATGTTTCGAGCATTTGAGGTACTTGCATACTACTTTTATGCATTATGCTCGAACTCGTTAAAAACACATGTTTTAGAAAAATGATTTGTAATAGAAAACATCTTTTCAAATTCTGAGACGGTGATTTATCTTTGAGTTTGTAAACTGGTACGACCAACGTGTTCACACTTACGAGATTGATTCACAAAAAGGAATAATGGATGGAGAAGAAAACCATATAGCAAGACGCTTGAAGCTGTGCCGCTCTTCATGAATGCAGAAAAAGATCTTGGCAACATCTCTCTTCAGCAAATTCAGATTCCCAGCTTCTTTGCTGCTCGTTATCTGGGGAGTGTCTTAACCTTTACTCTCTTTTGTTTATGATTCTGTATATTATTTGCTTTGTTAGTTTGTTAAAGTAGTCTATACTCTATCCTAAGCTTATCACTAAGTGTGGGATTCCAGCCCAAAACAAACACTTGAGAAACATTTTCTTACATGTTCAAACTCTAAGTGTGGGATTTTACTTCCAGTAAATCTTAACTAAAGAGAACATTAGGGACAATGTTCCTCTAAGTGTGGGATAGCAGGTATAGAATACCTTGGTTAGTTTTCTTTGATTTTTAATGTCCGAAATAGTAAACTCAGAAAATGTTCCTAAAATTTTTCAAAATTTTTAAGAAAATTAAAAGTATGAGCTAAATCTATTGATTTACTCTGCTAATTTTGAGCCAAAATATCTTTTGAGAGGAGCTATTTTCAGATGTGAGTAATATATTTCGGAGTCTAGGGAAAATAAGGTAGAAATTGCTTAAACAAGAAATAATAATCTGATGGAAGCATGACGAAGCACATACAACCCTATTTGCAGTGAGGTATCTTGAGCCTAATAGCATTCATCTTTAATGCTTCACTAATCATTTCTTGTGTGTGCCGATGCATGCATCTCTGAATTAGAACTTGCTCTTGACATACGCTTCAAGACCACATTGGTGTGTACCGTACGCGGTATAGGTGCAATTAGATGACCTTGACATTCCCTAGGATTTAAACCCCTTTTCACATATCTCTTCAAGCCCAAAACCCTTCCGATACTCACTTTTAGTATCGATGATCCGCCTAGTAAACCATGTTGAGCCTAAACCTTTCGTTTCACGAAACCCTCAATAAACCCTACTTCCCAAAATACTCCCAAACTTATCTTAGAATTTCTGAGGTTATGAAGAACATCTTTTAGAATGTCTTATCCTACCCCTTTCGTGCTCTCAAAAAGATTAAAGAATCCTTGGTGTGAAAAATTGACACCGCGAAAAGACTCGAAACGTTCAAGATAAGGGATTTCTGAAAGAATCAAAAGAAGAAAAATATCCTTGGAAATTCTCTGGCAAAGAAATTCTGAAGAAGAAAAGAAAAATAGAAAAAAAATACAAAAGCAGAAAAAGAAAATAAAAAGAAGAAAAAGAAGAAAAGAAAGAAAAATAGTTCCGCAAGAATAAAGCTTAAAGTCCTTTGAAGTATCATCCTCACAAGAAGATTCTGATAGAAGACCAAAAGCTACCTCTCTCTCCGTTCTGAAATAAAGTTGTTTATGATCTCAGTTGTTTTAAGATAAGCAACCCTTACAACCCAAAAATACCACTATCCATACCCTTCACCAAACACTACAACCGTCATGAATGTCTTGAGATAATTAGCACCGTCCTCACCTAAGCGATGGAGATCCGATTCTCGACCAAGCCTATGACGATGAGTGCTGCATGACTGGCTATTTGAGCGATTTCTTTTGTTCTAGACTGATAGGAAACCCGATACACTTCGAGTGAATTTAGTGACCACCTTTAGTGAGATCGCCTAGTCATGTGTACTCTAAGATCATGAGATTTGGATGTATGCCTAAGAGAATCTTTTCTTGTTTAAGGAAGGATCATCTTATCTTTCCCTATATTCCTGAAACTATCTTATTTGCATTTGACAGTGGTAACTCTTAAAAATGTTGAAGCTCGCTCTAAAAATTGTTTTAAAATGTTTTCAGAAACTGAGTGTTGCTTGAGGACAAGCAACGTCTAAGTGTGGGATAACTTGATGTAACGCAAAAAGTCATGTTTTCAAAGCCATTATTCCACACTTTTTGGGCACATCTTTAGTGAAAACATTCCAAAACAATCATTATTTACTAAAATTCACTAAAGTGCTCAAAATATAGACGTTGCTACAAAAATCAGTAAAAACATCCGAATAACGAACAAAACGGAGCAAATAAGCAGCAACCAACTCTCGCACCCCCATTTATCATATGATAAACATATTCTAACCTTATGATATGATGTAATAGGTAAAATCGAGACGAGAAAATCAAGAATCATGCAAATCGGACAAAGGACGGAAAAGACTGGACGGTTACAAACTCCTATAAAGTGATTTCGGCTATACTAAAGTTGTACACATCCAATTTAAGTGAGATTGGAACCATTAGAAGCGTAACGGAATTACGAAGACACAGGCGAAAGAATCAGGTCAAACGGACGCATAACGAAGGAGATACGGACGTTTTAAGCAACGAACGAAATCAGACGGAGGCCGTATACGGCCTTGGCCACCGTATACGGCCCTTCATAGACCGTATACGGCCCTTTATACACCGTATACGGCCCTATGAAGGCCGTATACGGCCCTATGTCCCCCATATGCTGCTCGTTTGTGCTTCATTTGCTTGTACGTGCGTGCTTCGCGAGTTGTTCGACTGATTTCAAGCTTTGCCTATAAATAGGAGGCCACTCCTCCATCATTCTACACACTTCACCATTCCATTCATTTCTCCATTTCCACTTTCTCTCTCACACACTCTCTCTCTCTCTCTCTCTAAACTCTCTTTCTTTCTTTCTCTCTCTAGAAATTAGGGTTAGATCCAGTTAGTTCTCAGTTAATATTTAACTGAAACTAACGGAGGGACTACTTTTGTAATAGCATAGGGAATAGTCCAGGGGCTTTTATTGTAATATTGTCAAGGATATTGCGGAAGTTCTGCTTGTACTCTCTCTCTAAACGCTTATTCAATCTACGCTTTATTAACGGTTACTTCTTTCCTTATCTGTTATAATGATAATTGCTATTGTTATTATGCTAGATTTAGGATCTGTTATTATGCGTAGTGAGTAGTTTCCTTGTGTGTTTGTTATGATGTAGTTAGTTTATATATGTGTGGGGTGATGCTGCTTTAAACATATAATTGGATAACATTATGAAGTAACGGAGGTAACGTTATACGGCTTTCATTTGTATAGCGCCGGAATCATCACTTATGTGTGTAGTACGGAACGTGGAAGCTATGAAAGTCATGGGCACAATCCGTCGTGGAAATAATGTTTCCAGTTATATTATATAAATGAAAACCGGTGATCTATTAATCTTGTATTTATGAATTTCTAAACCAAATCGCCTTTCCTCCAATTAAACGTGGTTAGAACCTTTATGACAAGGAGTCGCAAACCTTGATCAAACGGCCACTACCTATCTATGTTTCCTGAAACTGTAAACATGGTCTGAATTGCGTAGCTGTGGAAATACTGTTTAAAACCTTTCGTATAGTACACCGTGAATCAATCAGGGATTTATTGGGAAATAGTGAGGGCTGGTTTATATCATAGATGGTTGGGCTTTAATACAAACGTAGTTTAAACTAGTCTAGAGTGACCATAAAGTATGTGACCCCGGAAAGACCACGGTAAACGGCACTGTACTTCGTGTAACGTTGGAAACACCCTTGGTGAAGTACAAATACGTAGGAGCTAAGGAAATGTCGGTGGTTGAAGACTGTGACACATCCTGGTTTGACTTCAAAGCTGTGGAAATGTTTGATCGCACTGTACACCGTTTGTACACCTAAAGATCAGGAACACTGTGGAAATGCTTAGACGCACTGTACACCGTTAGTACATCTTGGGTCTGGAAAACTGTGGAAATGTATAATCACATGGTACACCGTGATGAAAGCTCTAGACTAAAATATAACCATTAATATAAAGTTAATAGTCACCAAACCAAGTCTTAATCTTAAATGCCTTGTTTGACTTTGTTGTCCTCGTAGTGTTAAGAAATGTCGGAACCTTAGTGGGTATGTTACTCTATCTCATGCACCCAGGAACTAACATTCCAAGAAGGGTCGTTACTCCATCACTGGATAACGTTGAAGAGTTGAGCATCCTCCTCCGATCAGACTCAATTTGGCCTAGTATTCAGTGACATACTGATTGGTTTCCCCAATCAGTAGGGTACTAGTGTTTACACTACGAACAATTAAGCTTAGATAAGACACAAACCTTTAAAAGACATTTTCATATCAAAACCCTAGCATCACCTCCGCATAAGCTAACGAAGTCATAACAGACACATATCCTCCATACTGATTTCATCCCTATTTCTATTTTCCATTTATTTACTTTTTATTTAATTGCTTTAAAATACGGACCTAAGTAACAAAAACCCACTCAAACTCTGTTTAAAAAAAAAAACCCCATCACTAAAATAAACGACTTGTCTTGATACTCCCGTTTCACAATACGATTAGCTTGAAGAACGACCCTAGGTCATACTGCTGCTATACAGCCGTAGTAAAACTTAAGTCCCCAGCTCTTATAAATTTAAAACTCCACTGCCGTGTCCTCCTTCCGTTGCGTTGACGACCGTGACTGATCGGGCTCACGACAACTATACACCCCCACCTCCTTATCCAGCTGCTCTGAAGAAGGACAAAGAAGATGAACAATACCACAAATTTCTGGAAAATCTGAAACAACTTCATATTAACATTTCTTTTGTTGAAGCTATAGCTCAAATGCCGAAGTATGCAAAATATCTTAAGGAGCTGCTGACAAACAAAAGTAAACTGGATAATGTGACAAAGGTTACTATAAATGCGAGATGCTCAGCAATAATGCAGAATAAATTACCTCCGAAAGTCAAAGATCCAGGGAGTATTACTATACCTTGCAAAATTGGTGAAATGACTATTGAAAATGCATTAGCAGATTTAGGTGCTAGTATTTCATTAATGCCATATACTCTTTATATGCGATTAGGATTCTATTCGTATGTGTATTGAATTAGCTGACCGATCTCTGCAATACCCTAAGGGAATAGTGGAAAATGTTTTGATTAAAGTTGATAAATTTGTTTTTCCATGTGATTTCGTAATCTTAGATATGGTAGAAGACCCTAAAGTCCCTATTATATTAGGAAGACCATTTTTAGCAACTACACATGCCCTAATAGATGTTTCAATAGAAAGATTACCATGAGATTAGAGAATGATAAAATTGTTTTTGATGTTAATAATTCCATGAAATTTCCTGGTTATGTGGATGATACTTGTTATTATTTAAATTCGTATGAATATATGGATAACCCTTCTTTTCAAGATTTTTTAGAAAAAGATCAAGCAGATACAGGAATTCTTAAAGGATGGACTGAAGAGTTTGACATTGAAAAGGATTTAGCATAATTTGATAAGCTATTAGAGGAAGATGAAGATTTGGAAGAAGCAACAGTGATTTACAACAACATCCTGAAGAGGAATCAATACAGCTAGTTGCTCAAATTATTAACCAAGAATTGATACCATATTATGTCAACAATATTCCTTGTTTTAAAGAAGATATCTTTGAGATCAAGACATCTATTGAAGAACCACCACAGTTGGAACTTAAAGAGCTACCATCGCATTTGGAATATGCTTATTTATAGGGCACATCAGACTTGCCAGTTATTATATCTTCTAAACTATCAATAGCAGAGAAAGAACGATTAGTTCAGGTTCTTAAACAGCATAAACAAGCAATAGCATAGAAAATTACGGATATCAAGGGAATCAGTCCTACATATTGCACTCATAAAATCTTGATGGAAAAAGATTTCAAGCCAGTCGTACAACCGTTAAGAAGATTGAATCCGAATGTTAAAGACGTTGTCAGAAAAGAAATCATTAAATTGCTGGATTCAGGATTAATCTATCCTATTTCAGATAGTCCATGGGTAAGTCCAGTACATGTTGTACCAAAGAAAGGAGGAATAACGGTTATAACAAATGAAAAGAACAATTTGATACCAACAAGGACGGTAACGGGATGGAGAGTTTGTATTGATTATAGGAAATTAAATGATGCTACCAGGAAAGATAATTTTCCATTACTATTTATTGATCAAATGATAGAAAGGCTAGCAGGAAAGGAGTTCTATTGTTTTCTGGATGGATTTTCAGGATATTTTCAAATACCGATTGCGACCGAAGATCAAGATAAAACAACATTTACTTGTCCGTTTGGTACTTTTGCTTATAGAAGGATGCCGTTTGGTTTATGTAATGCACCAGCTACATTTCAGCGTTGCATGATCGCAATATTTCATGATATGGTAGAAGATTTCATGGAAGTATTTATGGACGATTTCTCGGTATTTGGTGATTCATTTGATTCTTGTTTAAAGAATTTACAGAAGATGTTGCAAAGATGTGAAGGGGCAAATCTAGTTCTTAACTGGGAAAAATGTCACTTTATGGTTCGAGAAGGGATTGTTTTAGGTCATAAAATATCCAAAATAGGAATCGAGGTAGATCAAGCAAAGATTGAAGCCATTTCAAAATTACCTTATCCTACAAATGTAAAAGGAATAAGGAGTTTTCTAGGACATGCTGGATTTTATCAAAGATTTATACCGGATTTTTCAAAAATAGCAAGACCGTTGAATCATTTGTTGGAAAAAGATGCAAAGTACAAATTTACAGACAAATGCAAACAATCGTTTGATGCATTAAAAGAAAAGTTAGTATCTGCTCCAGTAATGACAGGTCCAAACTGGAATCTACCTTTTGAGTTAATGTGTGATGCTAGTGATTATGCGGTTGGAGCTGTTTTAGGGCAGAGAATTGATAAAAAGTTTAAGCCAATCTATTATGTCAGTAAGACATTAACAGATGCTCAGGAGAATTACACAACTACGGAAAAGGAACTTCTGGCAGTGGTTTTTGCTTTCGATAAATTTCGTTCATATCTTGTCTTAACTAAAACTGTGGTTTATACTGACCATTCTGCTTTGAAGTATTTGTTCAATAAGCAGGATGCGCGCCCTCGTTTATTGCAATGGATTCTTTTATTGCAGGAATTTGATATTGAAATGCAGCTGATCATTTGTCAAGATTGGAAAATCCAGAGTTGGAAGCATTGGATTAAGAGGAAATTCAAGATTCATTTTCGGATGAGAAACTTATGACAGTACAAGAAATAACAGAGATACCTTGGTTTGCGAATTATGCAAATTATTTGGTTACTAAAGTTCTACCAAGGATGGATTATCAGAAGAGGAAGAAATTCTTTTCTGATTTAAAGTATTATTTTTGTGAAGATCCATTTCTTTTCAGATACTGTGCGGATGGCATAATTAGAAGATGTGTACATGGTGAAGAAGCTCAACAGATTATAAAGCATTGTCATGAAGGACCAGTAGGCGGTCATAATGGACCAAGTTACACTGCAAAGAAAATATTTGACGCAGGTTTTTATTGGCCGATGATTTTTAAAGATACATATGCATTCGTTAACAATTGTGATTCTTGCCAAAGAGCTGGGAATATTTCTAAACGTGATGAAATGCCGCAGACTAGTATACAGGTTTGTGAAATTTTTGATGTCTGGGGTATTGATTTTATGGGACCATTTTTTATGAGTCACGGTAATAGGTACATATTAGTAGCTGTGGATTATGTTTCCAAATGGGCTGAGGCAAAAGCATTACCTACAAATGATGCTAGAGTTGTGGTGAAATTTCTTAAACAAATATTCTCCAGATTTGGAACTCCCAAGGCATTGATTAGTGATCGAGGTACTCATTTTTGTAATACTCAATTAGAGAAGGTATTAAAAAAAATGGAGTTAGTCATCGATTTG
This sequence comes from Helichrysum umbraculigerum, assembly GCA_949592205.1. NCBI lineage: Eukaryota > Viridiplantae > Streptophyta > Magnoliopsida > Asterales > Asteraceae > Helichrysum > Helichrysum umbraculigerum. The sequence goes on along the minus strand of CATIUR010000007.1, from coordinate 15,581,397 downwards.
CTACACCTTATCATCCACAGACTAGTGGACAAGTTGAAAATACCAATCGTGCGTTAAAACATATTTTGGAACGTTCTGTTGGTTCCAATAGAAAAGAGTGGTCGGAAAAGTTAGATGATGCACTTTGGGCATATAGGACAGCATTTAAAACACCCACAGGTTGTACTCCGTATAGATTAATTTATGGAAAAGCTTGTCATATACCAGTGGAAATAGAACACAAAGCATATTGGGCACTTCGAGAATGCAACATGGATACCGATGAGGTTGGTAAGCATCGCTTTTTACAGTTACATGAGTTAGATGAGCTTCGTTGGAATGCTTATGAGAATTCAAGGTTTTATAAAGAAAGGACGAAGAAATGGCACGATACAAGACTTCAAGGAGATAAAGAGTTTGTTGCTGGAGAACGTGTGCTTTTATACAATTCACGTATTTGGTTATTTTCGGGTAAATTGAAATCCAGATGGAGTGGACCATTTGTTATTCACCAAGTTCATGTAAATGGAAGTGTGGATATAGTAGCCTTCAATGGAGCTATTTTTACAGTTAATGGACATCGATTAAAGAAATATTATGAAGATACTGTTATTGAACATACTTCAGATGTAACTCTGGAAGAATAAGTTACCAGACCATGTCGAACTTACCGACACTTAATCAAAAGTGCTTCTTGGGAGACAACCCATATTTATTTTTATATGTTATGTTTTTCTTTTATGTTTTTTTATTTTCAGGTTTGAACTTTGTGGGTATGTTCCTTGGAAACCCTCACGAGACTATAACTCGTCCACTCGGGATACCGAGGGGTTTAAAGGCTTATTGCATATGCTAAATGCAATCGTGATTAACTACGAAAGTGTGGATGTTGTATATTATTTTTCAAAGAGATCAAGGAATCAACCAAGCAGATTTTCCTTAGCCGATGATGAAATTTATAATTTCAGTCAGGGGAGTTTTCTGTTCTATTTTTCTTTCCCTTACTCACTTTTGTTTATCAAATTTTATACAATGAGGGCATTGTATAATTTAAGTGTGGGGATAGGGTTTGTAAGAAAAATAATTTCTTTAATTAATTATTTAAGTTTATATTGTTCTTAAATTTTATTAAAAATTTAAAATTTTAAGTTAATAACTAAGTATTTATTAGTTAGAATACTTTTGTTAAAAGTTTTGTTTTGTATTTAAAGGTTTAGACTTTAATGTGGATTAACTGTTTTGTATATATAACATAAGCTACTTAAATAAGGAGTAGTATATAGTTATATGATATGATGTACTAATAGGCAATCTATATAAAGATTTCTAAATTTTAATAAATTAATAAAATAATTTTTATATTACTTTATGGTACATAATATGATGAATGACATAAAAAGTCTTAAATTTTAAATTTATTATACAATAATTTTATATATCTTTTTACTTATATGAAAACATTTGGGGGGGTATATATTGATGGTTTCTTCTGTTATACGAAAGTATAGATCTAATCTCTATTAATATATACTTAAAAAATAAGAAAACGCAAGTTAAAAGTACTTGAAAAATCTTAAAAATAAAAGATACCTAATGAGGTCGCCAAAATGGTTTGACCAAGTTTAGTTTTACTTAAACCTGAATCAAGTTATGTCGCTCTGTTGCATGAAAATGCAGACCTGTCACCAATGTCTTGATTCTTAAAAATGTATTTTATATATTTATTGGGAATATAAAAGAAAATTGTATAATTAAATTTAAAGGTATATCATATATGGAAATCATAAGTAATATACATACTAACAATAAAGATATATTCAGAAGTATGAATATAGATTGTTTAAAGTGGACAAATATATTAGTAATCATTCATGAGCTATATATTACACAAATAATTAATAATTTTTATTTATACATTATCGTGATCCATGTTAACTAAATTGTTTAAATTTTTAATTTATGAAACAGATTTTTAGTATGGGTATTCTGATTTTTAAATATTAGTTTGATGCTTATTTTTAAATTTTATTCAGTATTCTACTTGAGGACAAGCAGAACTTAAGTGTGGGGATATTTGATAAGCATCAAATAGATAGTATATTTTATAGTAATTTATCCCTATATTTATATACATTTTAGTGCATTTATATGATTTTAGATACTTATTTTGTTAATATTTGCAGAGATGTATTTTAATTGAAGATAGAAGAAAAAGGAACGAGAACAAGTCCAAAACTGAAGAAAATGAAGAAATGAGGAAAAAGGAGCTTAAACCTTAAAGAATTGAAGACTTAAATGATAATATTGAAGAAATGGGCCAAAATGAAGATTAAAATCCGTTAAAGAAAAGAAGAAGCCCAAAATAGAAGCCCAACCCGAAGTTGGAAGATTCTGGAATTGAGGTCCAACCGGCGGTTGGATTACCCAACCGGCGGTTGGGATATTAAAGAATTAAGGCGGTGGAAGACGTGGAGTTGGACCAGGACACAACTTGTTCCAACCGGCGGTTGGGAGGTCGGCCAGCAAAAGTATAAATAGAGGCTTAATTCAGGTTTAAGGATATACGATTCAAGAATACAAAAGTCGATTATTAGGGTTTAAGGTCGACTTAAGGTGCGAATTTGGAGGTTAAGGAGCTAGGGTTTGAAGGTTTTTAACCCTAGGAAAAGCTGGTTCTACAATTGGTTCGGTTTCTTTATCCTTGTAACTTTAATAACCTTATTGAGTTAATTTATGGATATTGTTTATTTGAATTACTTGTTAATTAGGTTTTCGTTATAGTTATTTGAATGAATGTTTATTGAGTTTATTATATGAATTACATGTTTATGTTGGAACTATATTATTGAATGTTTATTATACAAGAATTGTCTTTATTATAATATATTGATGATTGTTCTTGACATAATTAGACTGATTTATATTAAACGAGGATGACCATATTAAGTTTGTATGAATTAAGTGATTGTGTTTATGTCTTGATCTTAACCTTATGCGATAGAAGAAGAATAATTCATTAATGTAAAGTAATATTGTGATTCACGCCATACCGATGAAATTGTATTAATAAACTGCTGATAGATCTTATTAATTAGTGATACTTTGCATAACCTTATGATTGTATTGCTATGATGAAGATTAGCTTAACCTTAAGTAACTTTCTACATTAGTAATTCACCAGTAATAATAGCCAACAAGCAAATAGACATAAGTAAATATAATAAGTTTAATAAATAATAGTTTGAATAATTATAATCTTCTATCCATCTGAGTATTCTTAAGTTGTTCCTGAAACTTATCTATTAGAATCTATATCAAAATATAAATATAAATATGTTCGTTCGGAACTAAAACGTCCCCCTTATCTTATATATTATTGTAAATTGGATCCTTACTTTATATGTATTATAATTGTAAATAGTTGTAATTAGGAGTAAATAGATAATTGGTTATAAATTAGAAATCACGTTTCTTGTGTTCCTTGTGTTCAAACTTGGACTTACTTATAAAGCTATATTACATGAACGGGTTAATCTTGCCTGAATTGTGTGATAGTATTATTTAGTATTTCCTTAATTTAAAACTTGTGATTATAATTTCCTATACTTAGCACACATCACCTATGTGATTATCTGATACATGGCCTTGGGCACTATGAATGAGGTCAGTATGATGCTGGGCTTATTTGCTATTGTTGACGATGGAGGGTTCCTTGTACATATCGTTCATAGAAACCTTAGTTGGATGAGAATAGCATTAAGTTATCGGTGATTCACTGTATTGGCCTGCAGTGAATCCGAAGGGTTCCTGCCCACCATGAGGGCATGAGATCCATATCAGGAACCGCCGATCCTCATTGCGATTATGTGATGATGATGTGATGATGAGCCTGTTGTGGTAAATAGGGGATTATGTGTTTACGATGCTTTGCTGTAAACAGATTTGTTATGCTAAGTTGGACTGTTGATTATTTATTCACTCATTTAGCGATATGCTAACCCCACCACCCTACTACTTCTTGCAGGTTATGATTATGTAATGGGTTAGGCAAGAAGCTGTTGACTGAATGGATTGTTTGACGACTGGATGTTTACTCTGATATCTGATTTATATAAATCAGGGTTGTCTTTGGAATTACATAACACCCAAACTGATAAACTATGATTTGATATAGATTGATTAGATGTGTATGTTATATAATGTAAATTGATAATGTATGTTTTGACCAAACGCTTTCGAATGCTAGATATAAAAAAAATGGTACTAAAATAATGGGGTGTTATAAGTTGGTATCAGAGCATAGGTTTGGGTGAATTGGACATTGGTAATGTTCAATCCCAAATCTTAACTTGAGTTAAGTCAAACATTCCAGGGTGTGGGATTTGGTTATGGTATGGTAATTAGCTAGTGTGTTATGTGCTAATGCTTAACAACTTGTGAGATGTTGTTTGAGATACAGAGATGGCAGGATGTGAATACTGACTAGTACTCTCAACAATATTGTTGATTGAAGAGAATCATGTAATCCACGATAAGCTTTCCTGGATTTACATTCACTTGAATTGCTTATTTTGCTATGATAATTAGTGGTAAAGTTGATTTGAGTCAGACTAATATGATTCCCCAGTTATGAGTCATTAATGATTGTTACATGTTGATTCAGTGATAGAGATATTAAATGAGACGTTTAGCATCCTAATTAGTGCTGAATGAACTTGAAAATGCAGACTATGTGTTGAATTAAGTAGACAAAGTGTTGATTAGAGGTTAACAAATTATATGAAACAAGTGAGTATGATTCTAGTATGTGGAATGCAAGATGTGGTTATAAATCTTTTCTAATGAATTATGTGGTATTTGACTAAAGTATGATTCCTCCTTTAAGGGAATATGTGGATAATTGGTTATAGAATATGTTTTGACTTTGGTCAAACTAATAAATGAAACGAATATGTAGCTAGTAAAGATATTTTGACTACGGTCAAATAGGGGAATTAAACAAAGAGTGAATATGTTTATGAAATATGTAGATTATGATATGAGTTATTTGATTGAAGACAAAATATGTCTTCCTGGTCAATTGTAAAATAGTAAATGATATGTAATTGTTAAATTAATGACATGACATTATATGTTATTAATATGTGACTAGTTATTATGTGATGAGAAGCAAGTAGAAATGCCAAATGATGATATTAGTCAGGTACTTGGGATTACTTGATTATGTAGAGTTAATGATTTCGAATAAATGAACCATATGAGGTTGTTTTAGCCAGTAAGTTAATTATTATTGAACACGTGCTTGAAATTGCACGTAATGTTAATAAAGTATTTGGTAATTGATACTGTACTTTGTACTGATTGTCAATGTCTAAGTATATGTATATGACATAGTACATGATGTTATGATGATATTAGTACTGGATAAAGCATCGTATGTTGAAAATATGATAGTAAATTAAAAATCTGATTAGAAATTCAGATAAGCAAGATAATGACTTATGTCAGTTGTTGAATTAAAATTCTAATGGAATAGATATATACTAAAAGATGTTACGTGTATATGTGAAATAACTACATATGTAAAGTGGATTAAGTATGTATTTGTTGTTAAGAAGTGTTAAACGTGTTTAAATTTCTTTCGAACCATGGTGTTGTTTGGTATGTGTTTAATTGAAAGGAAATCACGTTGATGATTGATGATATGAAGTAGCCTAAGAAGGGAGTGTGAAAAACATAATCTCGCAACGCCTGGTCACCGTTGTTACATTATGTTATGTCACATGAACTTGTTGAGGTTACTAAATATCAAAGAGATTTAATGTGATTGGGAAATGGAGTATGAAACTGTGCTAAACTATTCAACAATAATTCTATGTAAAAGAAGTAAGTTGATAGAATTTGGTATTCAGTGTTTCTAAAAGAAACAAATGTGTATGATACTTGTTATTGTTAGAAGTTATGATGATTTACATGTATAACAAGTTTAATTTTGTTAAAAATGTGATTGTTTGACTAATAGGGTTGAATATCCCAATAGTGGGCTATATAGTATCCAAACGGATCACTATTATATGTATGGCTTATATTAAGCCGAGGGTGAGGTATGTTGATTATGTAATTGTTAAAGAAGATGTTAGCATTGTTAAATGCATTAATAAAAATCTATGTATGAGGTTAAACCTAAAAGTAAAATGAGTTATTAAATGATCCCTATTGGGTTTAAATGTGTTAGTAATATGTCCTAGGATTTTAATATGCTAAGGTTGTAATATGTTGGTTCCATTATGGTTAAATGGGCCAATTTTTTTGTTGAATATATTTACGAAAATATGAATTGGAGTCAAACATAATAATATAATGTTAGTATTGTAGTATTTAACTTTAAAAGTCAAGCTGTGAAATAAGAGTTTCGCGTATGTGTGTATAGAAAGGATATGAAATCATTTAATTATGATTGGTATTGTGTCGGGTCGAATTTGTGAAAAAGTGGTTAGGGGTTATTATTAATTGGTGAGTTGAATTTGGAGTTGACAAATAGTCAACAGCGCTGAAATGGTTAAGTGTGAACGAAATCTGCTAGTGTTTGTTTAAAGTGTGGTTAAATTTCTAACGAGTCATTCATGACTCAAATGAGTTAAATGAGCTTGCTGAAGGTTATGGAGCCTTAGTTAATTACTTTAAATTTTTCATAGTGTGTCAAAAATGTATGTAAAAGACTGAGCTCATTAGCAAGCGAGTTGTGAGATGAGTTGTTAACCAAAAGTGTTTAAGGGGGAGAACCTTTATTATGAAATAATAAAGGTGTTTGTAAATTGTCAGGTATTAAATGTTATTGAGCCAAAGGTTATGTGTGTGCACAGTTGTAGGTTAAAACTGTTATGACAGGCTTGTATAGGTATGTAGTCGTAAAGCGATTTGTGTAGAATTGTCACGCGACTTTAATTGGATTGTGACACGATTTAGAAATAATCGTGACGTGTTTTGATGTTTGTCAGAGTATTGATTTCAGTTCTTGTAGATTAGTTCACATTTTGTTGTGTCTATTTTGTAATTAAACTGAATGGGGCTTGAATTTTGTGCAAGTTTCATTGTTAAATCAATGATTTAAGGAATATGGTTTGTAAGAAGAGTGATAACATGAGTCCTAAGGGGGAGAGAACTGAAATATCCTAAAAAGATAGTTATGATATGATGAGATATATATATATATATAAAGTCATTGCCTTGTAATTGATTCCATTACCTATTGGTATGGATATGTGTTTATTGGTTTATGATGTTAAAGGCTTAGTAAAGGCTTTGACAGCCCGGATAGTCTATTTGAGAGACTTAATTTGAAATGTGTTGATAAGCAAAATACTATGAAAGTAATAGTTGAAAAATATGAAAATGATGATTATGTTTCTATTATTATAGAAATATGTGAAATTATGTATATTGTAATATACTTGATGACAGAATGAAATGATAAATTGTAACTAGAAATAGTTACCATGTGGAATAAGCTAATGTAGAGATCGATTAAATTGATTAATATGATATTGATACTGTTGAATATGTGCTTGAATAGCACATTATGGGTTGTGGTACTTGTGCTGATTTAGCAAAGTACTAGTTGATGTAGACTTAGCCTCTATTCAATGGAATTTGGTGCGAAGTGACGAACTGGTTCTATTTTACTTACAAAGTTTGACCTTTACCTTGATTATTAATATGTGTTTAAGATTAAATAATCTAGATTAATTTTGAGTAAAAGGTTTCATATAAGCAAGGGGTATTTGAAATTGTGGATTTGATTTAGTGACAACTAGTTGAAAAAGTTGAATCCAATTATTTCACCACTTAAGGTGATATGTGCATACTAGTTTGGTTGCTCATTATGATATGAATTTAAAATTCCTTGTTAAATGTATGCATTGTGGTTCTATGACCACAGTTGTTGATGTTATTTTGTTCTTGTTATTAAGAAGATAAGAGTCAAAGATCCTGGCATATTGCTAGTTTCTGGTAGTAAGAATTTTAAAAATGATTATGAGTTTCACTTATTTTATGATTATGTGTGTTATGTGACTTATTGCAAACGATTCAGATAAATGATCATTTTCGGTATAAAGATTGGGTTTATGCACAGTATATGTGCGTGTGAGAAGATAGAAGCATGTACATTTGGATATGTGCATGTGGAAAGAATTAAAAATATATAATTAATATTATAAGTTGCTCAAGAGAGTGATGTACGTTAATCTATTAGATTGAAAGGTAACTAATATGTGAGTATGACACTCTAAGTTATTTGTAGTGAACAGATTTCGACGACGAAATCTCTTTAAGGGGGAGAGATTTGTAACACCCACTTTTTGGGCCTAGTGATAATTGGGTAATTTTCCTGACTTTAAATAATCATTAAATGTGTTAGGAAATTTAAATTGTTTATTGTGTTATGTTTATTGTGAATGGTTAGTCAAAAAGTCAAACGACTTATTGTGACTAGTAAACTATTAGTTGTTTTAACTTTATATAGTTGACGGTAAAATAAAATTGTTGGAATCGTAAATGGTTTTTAGGTTCCAGACAATAGGTTTAGAAGGGGACTAGTTTTAAGTGGATACGGAGTTGGTTTGGAAATGAGCCGACCTACTTTTATAACTTTCCAAAAATGGAAAGTTTCACTTCATTTCTTTGTATCAAACTCAAACCAAAACCCTAAGAAATTATAATCAAAGTTTGAAATCATATGGAGCTGTGATCTTGATCTAATTTGTTTCAACATTACCATCATCATACTCAAAGATGTAAGTTTGATTTGAATCCAAGTTTATGAACTTTACTTGTTTAAAGTGATGAATGATTAATTGGTATGATTTTGAAGTAGATACTTGATATATAATGTTATATGATGATTTTTGATGTTATTGTTGTATTAGATTGAAGTTAGAAACCTGATGTTGTGTTATATGGGTTTTGATTTCGGGTTAGGGTGTTACAGTGGCTGCAGGTTGCTGGGACGAAGGTAGTACCTGGCTGGTACCACCTTTACCCAGCGGGTAGTCGGGTATAGTGTGTACCCGGCAGATTGAATGACTACCCGGCGGGTAGTTGTGTTTGATGGGTACCCGGCTGGTAATCGGGCCACCCGACTGCTCCTATATGTTTTAAAATGTGACTTTGTTCTGTTACCACATTTTGTAATTTACCCGGTTGATTCTTTGTGTACCCGGCTGGTGGAACTTGTACCCGGCGGGTACGGAGACTACCCGGCGGGTTCTTGACAAGTTTTGTGTTTGCAAATTTTAATCAGGGTAGCGAATAAGTGACAAATTTCATTAACTCGGATTGGGTTGAAATTCGTATGGTCACTCGAAAACGGTCCAATGATCAAAACTCCATTCTAAGAGCCTAGGCAGTTTTTGGTCATTCAGGGCTGTCTTGGGGCCGAAAATGGCATTTTTCAGTTCTTGGACCTTATTTCGGGACTTTCTGATTACAGTACAGATTGGACTTTTGATTCCTTAGACCTGAGGGATTTACCTGCTTAGGTAAATACGTTTTTAGAGTAATTATAATTGTTAATTACAACCCGATTATAATTGTTATGTTGATATTGTATATTGAGATGTTTATTTCAAAATACAACTGAATAAGCACCATTGCAATATGATAAAGGTATGGGATAATGGGCTTGATATCGCGTAAAAAGTCACGTTTTTACTACCGATATCTCTCTCATTCTGGAACAATACTTGGCATTTGGACTCAAATAATGCACAAATCAGTGATATTATGCCAAGAAGGTCAAAATGAAGTTGCACGAGAAAAATCAAGCAAAACGAGCAAAAAACAAAGATTCCAAGCACAATTGAAGATTCAAGACATCAAAACAAGATTTAGAGACAAATTACCCATCACTGAGATTTCTCTTATCTAAGATTTTCGTTTTCAAAATACGAATCCAACAGAAGAAGAATCGACAAAAACGGATGAAGAATGAAGATTCTACGTATGCCGGAAGATTCAAACGATTCGTACGAGACATCCAAAGTTCAGAGACATATTTTTGGGATTTATTTTCATCAAAGTCTTTGTTTTTGAAAAACGAATCCAACGCAAAAAGAATCAACGAAAACGGACGTATAACAAAGAAGATACGCGCGAAACAAGAAACGAATGAAAGAATGCGAACCGGGACTGGTGGCTGCCACTCGTCTCCACCTCCTTTTTGTACTAGGCCGGCTGGCTGCCACCCATCTGACCCCCGCCTGCCCCCGTCTCGTTTCCACTTTTTGGTCCTTGCGAGTACCTGGTGCACCACCTTTACATGCTTTTTGGTACCCGGTGCACCACATTTACGTGCTTTTTGGTACCCGATGCACCACCTTTTCCACCTTTTGCTAATGTGTTCCTTGGAGTGCTAAAATGAGCCAACTCTCACCTATAAATAGAGACCCTAAGCCTTCATTTGAACACACACCATTCTTAGAACAATATACTTCTCTTAAGATATTGCTTCTACTTTCTTTCTATTTTCTAACTAAAAATTAGTTTTAGGCTAGTTTAGGAGCTTGTTTAGAATAGAAGGAAAGTATGGAACGCATTGTAATCTTCGGTGTAAGCTTGGAATTGTATCAATTAATTCAAGTCTACTTTCTCTCGCATTTAATCTTGGTTCTTTCTATCCTTATCTATCTTAATTAATTACGTTTATATTGATTATGCTAGATTTAGTTATTGCCATGATTAGAGAGTAGTATACTTTTTGTGTTTGCTTGCGATGTAGTTAGTTAATTACGGGATGATTTATAATTAAATATTGAAGATCGGTAGTACTGCTTTGATCGTCTTATTGCATGTTTTTGTTTGATTGTTGCCTTAGGATCATCATAGTAGTAAAATATAAACGGTCTTAATTATCATAAAGTAATATGACGGCCCCTATTCGACTGTTTCTCGATATAGTACTGGAAACACTTCAAGGTGGAGTACAAATGTATGGAAGTCGAGGAACGACCGAAGGTAGTCATATTACGAAACGGTACAATTTTACGAAGTAATATGACGGCCCCTATTCGACTGTTATGCAGTATAGCGTTGGAAACACTTTAAGTGTAGTACAAACACGTGGAAGCTGTTACGGACTAATATATAAAATGAGAAACCTAGTTTAATTAACCTTTCTAAATAGACTTTTAAACTTTAAATTAATCTATCGCCTTCCCACCAATAAACGTGATTACAACACCTTTTTAACGACGTCTAATTAAAAGGTAGTCAGTCATCTGTGTCAATATAATTTGTCAAAGGTATGAAGCTATGGAACTGCGAGGCTACATGGGGGATTACCGTAGGACAAGATGTGACAACCGTCACCAAACCGTTATCGTAGTTCGAGCCGTCAAAAGTCATTTTTGTGAAAATAATAATTTCAATGATTTCTTTACATCAAAGTCTTCATTTTTGAAAAGCGAATCCAACGCAAAAAGAATCAACTCAATCCGATGTGTAACGAAGAAGTTATGAAGCAAAATGTAAATGCGTTCATAAATTTAAAACTTAAGAGAACGTGCGGGGTATGATAAATAAAATATAATAATAAGTACTATATAAATAATAATAATACTAACAATTATAATACAATAATAATAAGCTAAGTAAAGACATATCACACGTTAAAAAGATAAAAGCTGAGTTTTCTGCGAGGTTTCACGGTTTGGGCCATAACTCTCTCATCCGGACTCCAAATGACTTGAATCCAAAGCCCATGATCTCTAAACTCATTGGGCTACAACATATCCAAAAATTAGCCCATAACTCATTGTAAATGTCGGCCAAGAGGAGAAGTAAGGAGCAAGAAAAATATTTTGTTTCATAATTTTAACCTATCTAGTCATTCTCTTATCCAAAACCCTAAAACCTATTTTCTTTCACCCTAGATCCGAATTACAGCCCCTTTAGTCTAAATTTATCATCAGTTTTCATCAAATAAATCAAGGGTTTAATCCCTTAATTCAATCTATCAACCGAAATCATTCATTCGAGTGTTCGTGGGTAAGTTTTCGGTAATTATTCATACAAATCTTGATGTTTTCAGTCATATTCAATTTATTACTCTTATAAAACGAAATTATTACAGATCCTAAGGAAAATCATGCTTGTGTATTCGTTGATCATTGGAAATCTCGCTTTAATTCGCATAATCGTACGTATTTTCAATCTATTTCGATTTGTATCTATTATTTCAATTATTTCGTATTGTCGGTTTTCATTCGGTTCAATCCATTGTGTTTCGGGTATATGAAATCATTAGGATATTATTAAAATCAGTATAGAAGTCAATAGAATTGAGGATTATGATTGTGTTTGCGGTTTGGATTGTTCATACGAATGATTAGGGTTGATTATCTATAAAACCCTAATCTGTCCAGAAAATACTTTCGGTTTGGGAGGCATGTAACTTGGTCATAACACGATGGTTTTCGATGAAATAAGAGTCAAAACTTAAGTATTTTGAGTATGCTTTCAAATGGCGTCGGTCTCGTGTCAAAATAGTGAGTATAAGTTGGTCAAAATGATTTTATAAAAGTGATTGTCAAATCTGAGTTTTTCGGTTCATTGTTTTAGTTAACTTGTTGATTTTAGAAACGTATGTTAAACTAATAATTGAGTCTTGAAATTTTTACTGGAGAAATTTTAAAGTGTCAACAATTTTCTGTAAAAATATCATAGTCTTTTTAAGTATTTAAGTAATTTAAATAAATTATAATTTTTGTGAAGTCAGAAAGTGTTGTCGGTTTGGAGCAGATTATTTTGATGAAATTTTAAAAATAGTAAACTATTGAAATAAGTTCTGGAAAAATTACAGGATGTTCTTAACACCATGAAATATCATTTGTAAAATTTGTAGAGTCAAATGATTTTATTAAGTCATGGTTTAAAATTCGTGAAGTGGTATGAAATTTCTGGGCAGATTCTGAAATGCAAGATAGAGTAAAGTTACTAATATTTTGAATAAACGAGGATTAAATTTTGTAAATATACTTGAGGAATGGTTGTGAGGAAACCTAGTAAAGGTGATTTGGACTTGGGATACAATGGAAGGACATAGATATGTCTAGGTTGTAACCCGTATACGTATATATTCGTTTGTAGATTGCGAGTTGTTTGGTGGATTCTTTTGAGGGAGATACTTACTTTGGTATTCAAGGTGAGTTTTCGTGGCCCCATTTTCTTTACATATTTTTACATTGGGGGAAAAGTATGCTCACATGTTTTACCAACTGTTTTATGATGTGAACGTATTCATTTTCATTTTGGACATATGCTTGAAATGTGTGACACTATGTGACTTATATGCATTGAGACTTGTTGCTTACATCCGTGCTGTACTTCCTTGTGGGGTATTTGCCGTACATTGAGATTTGTTGCTTACATCCGTGCTGTACTTCCTTGTGGGGTATTTGCCGTACATTGAGATTGGTTGTTTATATTCGTGCTTTACCTTCTTGTGGGGTATTTGCCGTACATTGGGATTGTTGCTTACATTCGTGCTTTACTTCCTCGTGAGGTAATTGCCGTACATTGAGATATACTGGCTGCATTATTTCACATTTGTGTACATTTCTATTGCATTGTCCTAACTTATTATTATCACATCAAAATGTTTATTTTTATGGTGTCTGGTTTCAAACCTACGAAACTCACCAACATTCGTGTTGACGTTTTTGAGCATATCTTTTCAGGTTATACTAGTGGACTTAAAGCAGTGGACAAGAGAACTTAGTGGACCTTTAGGGTTGTGATAACACGTAAAAAGTCAAGTTTTTAAGTGTTATTATCTCACCTTTTTAGCCCGATTATGGATGAAAACATTTGAAATATATATTTTATTGCTAAATTTAATAATGAAGGCTAAAATATTGATGATGCTTCAAGAATCAACTAAAAAGGCCTAAAAACGAATAAAATAGAGCACAAACGATCATAAGCGCTCTCGTTCACGCTTTCAAGCACTTTTTAAGTTCTACTTGAAATTATGACCTCTAACTTATGTCATTTTCTTCATTAGGAAATTACGATCGCGTGGATATAAAGAACGCTGAAAACGGACATACGGTGAAGAAGTTACGCCCAAACGAAGAATCAAGGCAACCGAAGACCGAGATACAGGGGAGCACAAGCCGTATACGGCTGAACACAACCGTATACGGCCATGCACAAGCCGTATACGGCCTGGAATGCCCGTATACGGCCATGTTCTAGCCGTATACGGCCTCTGTCCGCCCGTATACGGCCTCGTTCTCCCGTATCTGACCCGTGTTCGCTCGTATCGTGCCATTTCCACCCGAAATACGGGAGGTCCCCCCGTATCGTCCTCCTCCCCCGTACAAGATGAGATTTTGATACGGTTGAGCGATACGGTTGAGCATTTGAGGGTTAGAATACGGCTGGACGATACGGCTGAGCGACTAGTATATATATGGGATCAAATCATCTCATTTCGAAGGCATTCATTTTTCACACACACTTCTCTTTACACTTCTCATTTTCATTTTCGTTTTCGTATTTAGATTTTAGTTTTAGTTTCTCTCTCTAGGTTCTCTCTCTAGTCTCTCTCTCTAGTTTCTCTCTCTAGAAACTAGTGAGAAGATTAGGGGGAGAATCCGTCGCTTTAGGAGTAGCTATTTAATTTGATTCGTAGAAGCTAGCATTTGTAATACTTGGGATATTATTCGGAGAAATACAAGTATTATTCTGCTCGCAATTATTTATCGGTAATATCTATCCTTTCTTATATTAATTTGTCATAATGTTCTTGTTTGATGTTTGTGATTTATTAATGTTTGAAATGCTTATTGCCATGCTTTGTGAGTAGTTTCTTGTATGTTTGCCATGATTTAAATAGTAGTGATAATGTTACTTCAAATATATGATATTGGGATAATATCATTATGAAACAACGGAGGTAACGTTATATGGCTTTCATTTGTATAGCGCCGGAAACATCACTAATGTGTGGAGTAAGGAACGTGGAAGCTATGAAAGTCGTGGGCACAATCCGTTGTGGAATAATGGTCCCGATATTTATATAAATGGAATTGTTAAGCCTTGTATCTGTCTAAACTTATCATGCATCTAGACTTAGTTTACGGATCACCCTTTCCAGTCCTTCACGTGACTATCACCTTAGCTGTAGGCCTAAGTTTTGGTAGATTGTTATCTGTGTTATCGTAAGGAATCCATTTTTGTTACTGTAATCCGGCTAAAGTACTGGGTATAGCGATGGAAACACCACTGGTGGAGTACAACCGTGGAAGCCTGAGGAAAAGCCGTCGGTACCGACATTGTGCCCTACCTAGAAACCCTAGAATATGGTCTAGGCATCATAAAGCTGTGGAAATGCTAAGTACACCGTAGGACTACCTCTGGTTACAACAAACTGTGGAAATACAGTAACAAAAGTACACCGTATCTATAGTCAGAGTTGGTAAACAGGTGGAAAAGCAGTCATACATGGTGAAATCAACTCTAGTTACAAACGCCGTGGAAATGCGTCAAGCACTGTACACTGTAACTGTACCTAGAGGAGGTTAACCGTGGGACAGCTGGAGTACACGGTATACTGACCTCGGATTATAAGATATTGTGGAAAATGGTTACAGTACTGTACACCGTAAAGTACCTAGGGTTAGCAAAGCTGTGGAAAAATGCACTGTACCCCGCTAAGCGTGCCTAGGGATGAATGACTGATCGCAAAGGAGAGTTCTAGATCATGACAGAAGTAATTGTGCTAATAAAACCTAAGGCATGAGTCTGGAGATGAAAGTCAAGCCCAGCAGTGGTTCAGGATTCTTAAAACCCCTAGACTCTACAAAACTGATAGTTTAGAATACAAAGTTATTAATCAATATGCAATTAGATAATAACATTTAGACTTAGGTGTTAAGAACGGTCAGAATAACCTGAGGGCGGTCTGTTACCTTATTCCTGCACCCTTCATGGGTCACTTGTCATAACCAGGCAGTGTGGTGGGTCGAATAGCCTGTTCTGATCAGAATCACGATAGCCTAGGTACTCAGTGACATACTAATTTAGAATCTATCTAAAGAAGTAGGGTCCTAGTGTTCACACCTATAGTTTGCTTGTCTGTTACCTAAATGTGTCCCATAATGAACAGTAATGCACTATCCTAAATCATGGTGAACCACTTCTCCGTCATCCTTAAGTGTTGCATATATGCTAGCTTCCCTTTTAGTTTATGTTTTATTAGTTTAATAAATTAGAAAACCAAAATACAAACCTATCCAACTATCCAAAACCCAACTTAATTACTAAGTTATCCGAGTGAGCTCTGCTTCAATTCTACCGTCGTGAGGAACGACCCTGGATCATCCTTGCCACATACTAGTATCAGGTACACGTACCTAGTATCAGTACGTTGTTTGGAAGGTTTAGGTCCCGACAAAATATAAATTTAAAACCCCTGATCGCCCGGTGCTGTTCGGTCAGTCCTTTGACGACAAGGACGGTTCATTCGCAAGGTGAACTCAACAACCTGACTCATCTGGGCGCATCAGGTTGCATTAAGAGTTATTCAAGACTTGTGTTACATCATTAAGGTTGTTTGTGAATGCTTGTTTTGCCTTAACATTGTATAGTACGTTTGTTGTAAGCTTTTGAATTCATTGTTGAAATGTATGCACGACATGAACCGTTATTCATGTTATTGGCATCATGACACATTGTATATTGTATTTCATATAGAATTCTTTATAATGATGTGT
Organism: Helichrysum umbraculigerum; assembly: GCA_949592205.1. Taxonomy (NCBI): domain Eukaryota; kingdom Viridiplantae; phylum Streptophyta; class Magnoliopsida; order Asterales; family Asteraceae; genus Helichrysum; species Helichrysum umbraculigerum. The sequence goes on along the minus strand of CATIUR010000007.1, from coordinate 15,564,640 downwards.
TATGATCCTATCACCGTTATACCCCGTTGTTTCCGCTTTAGACGGGGTGTGACAGATTGGTATCAGAGCCATTGTTTATAGAGATCTAGGTGGATTGGCCTAGACTATAAATAAGGAACCCACATATAGAACATGAGTTAGGAAGTTATGTGTGCATACAATTCCGTGAAGCTAGTGTCGATCATTTATCTTAATCTTTTCAAATAAGGACGTTGTAAGCGTTTCTTCATCATCTTACGACTCTTTATGTGGATCGTCTACATGTTGCTTAGGATTCCATAACTATCTGATCTCTTTCCGTAAATACAAAGCTTATTGTGATACAAGGACTTGGAAGATAAGTATGCGTATGAAAGAATACTTTCACAATTATGGCTGCAGACGTAATTGACAAAGGTGTTTCGACGTATGTGTGCTTATCCGACCAGGTTTGCGTGTCTCATGTGCTATCTTCGTGTCGTATGGTAATAAAATCCCAATTATATTCCTTACTGAATTATTCTTATCTTTGTGAGTCTGGTGCATTTATGCCTAGACAAACTCCAAAGTATTCATTCTATTCTAAACTCGTATGAATTCGAAATTATAGCAAGCATATTACTAAGACACATTACTCGTAAAATTTACTCGTGGAGGAGAAACACTCGGAGGTGGTCATACAAGTGATAGTGGTGATTGAACTGATGGTTGAACTGGAGGAATTTGTTGTATTGAAGGCAAGAACTCCAATGTTGTTGCGATCATTGCACGACAGTGGTGGGCCTTAATATTCAAAGTTGTCATGCAAGTTGTAACAGCATATTGAATCATGGTAGAGCTAACGACACCGAAGGCGAAAATGGAATTAATAGTCAAGAATTCAAAGGATGGAAGTGGTGATGGCGCGAAATAAATAAATAAATAAATAAAATAATAATAATAATAATAATAATAATAATAATAATAATAATAATAATAATAATAATAATAATAATAATAATAATAATAATAATAATAATAATAATAATAATAATAATAAAAATAAAATATATAAATAAATAAATAAATAGATAGACAAATAAATAAAATAAATAAAGGCACTGTTTAAGGAGAAATATTCTTTCAATAACGAAATGAAGAAGTTAGTGAACAAGTTTTAGAATTTTTCTACAATGGGAGTTGATCATGCAACATATATCAGACAATTTCATGAGTTGGCGAGAATTAGAGCTCATCGCATGGCACTCGAAGCTATGAGAAATGAGAAGTACATCAACAGCTTTGTTCTGGAAACTTGCGGGATGGTAGAAGTGACTGAGCCTCCTACCATCCAAGGCGCAATACTAATGGGAGGATTGTTAATCAATGAGATCAATAAGGCAGGGAATGTAGAAACAATACCAAGAATGAGAGGGTATTCAAAAGGCTGGTAGATACTAACACATGAAGAGAGGGTTACGCTGGTTCACATCTTCTGTGAGTAAGGTGTGACCACTATCATCACACATCTACATCATGTTGTATTTATTCGAACTGCAACTGAAGAGGACATGTTACAATTGAACGTGGATGACAGCTAGTCAAGTGGCACCAATCAACATAGTAGGAAACTCGATAGCTTATTAACGAGTGGGAGACTCGGAAATAATTCTATTAATGAGTGCGCATATAGACTAAAAGAAGTTACATAAGGGTATACTCTAGTGCTAGAAGATTTCTCTTTTAGCATTGACTTGTTACCCTTCGGACTCAGAAGTTTTGGTGTAGTTGAGGGAATGGATTAGTTGACAAAATTTAGGTAGAAATTGTATGTTTGAGAAAGTATTTCGTATACCACTTAAATGGTGGTGTAATACCTGAGATTTTCAAAGAACACTTGAAAGACGAAAAGAAACAACTCATGAGCGTAAATGCTAATAAGTTAAAAACTCAAAAACATTCTCTTATCAATGATTTCCTCGAGGTCTACCCGGAAGAATTAGAAGAACTATATCCCTCTTGACTCGTAAAATTTTGTATCGATCTTATTCTTTAAGCAACCCCAGTTGCAAAAGCTCCATATCACGTAACACTATTCGAATGCAAGAGTTATTTAATCCATTTTAAGATGCTCCAAGACAAGGGTTTTATTCACCCTAGTCATTCTCCTTTGGGAGCACCTGTCTTATTTGTCAAAAAGAATGATGATTCTTTTCATTTGTGCATTGATTATCGTGAACTTAACAAATTTACAGTCAAGAATCGATGTCCTCTTCCAAGGATGGATGATTTGTTTGATCAACTTCAAGGTGTTCAGTGGTTTTCAAAAATCAATCTTCATTCTGGTTACCATCAATTGATGGTACATGAATCAGATATACCAAAGACTGCATTTAGTACTCGTTACGAACATTTCAAATTTCCCGTTATGCTTTTCGGTCGTACTAATGCGACTATAGCATTCATATATTTAACAAACACGTATGTAAACCGTATCTCAACGAATTTATTATACTTTTCATTTGCGACGTTCTGAATTATTCTAAAACCAAGGAAGAGCATGAGGTTCCTTTGAGACTAATCCTGGAGTTACTTTTGAAAGAAAAGGTCTATGCAATATAATTGGAGTACGAAATTTGACTACAAGAGGTTTGTTTTTCTTGGTCACGCTGTGAACAAAGAAGTCAATCTTGTGAATTTTAGCAAAATAGAAGCTATGAAGGGATGGAAGGTCCCACAGCTATCGTGAAGGTTCGTAAGACATTTGGGATTCACAGGTTTTATCGGCATTTTATCGGGAGTTTTTCAAAAATCGTTCAACTACTCACATATATATATGAATATAAAAAGTTTGTTTTGGGATAGAAACTGAGAAAAATCTTTTCAAACATTGAAGGATGTCTTGTGTAATGCATCAATTCGGCCTCTTCCCGACGGATCGGAGGATTTCGTTGTGTATCGTGATGCGTCAGACCGAGGTCTGAGTTGTGTGTTAATTAAATGAGAGATGTAATCGAATTCGTCTCTCGACAACTAAAGATACATAAGCATTTCTATATTACCCACGATTTGAAACTTGGAGCGGTAGCATTTGTACATATGTGTTGAAGACACTACTTGTATGGAATGAAGAACGTTATGTATACCGATCATAAGAGCTTTTAACACCCCTATGTTCAAAAGAAGTTGAATACAAGGCAAATGAGGAAACTCGAAATATTTAGTGGCTACGATTGTGAATTTCGATATCATCCAGGGAAGACGGATGTTGTGGCAGATGTTTTGAGCATGAAGGAAATAGTAAGCCAAGGTGAGTGCAAGTCAAAGTTTGGCGATACACTCTAGCATTAGGATAAGATGTTCAAAATTCAAGATGAAGCGTTAAGGATACTCATATATAAAACAAAAAGTTGTGGATAGAATGACTAATTCAACTTATTTCTTAGCTATCCGCGAGGACTACACGATGGAGAAATTGGTGAGGTTGTATATTAACAAAGTAGTAGCAAGGCATGGAGTGTTTGCATCAATTATATCCGATTTTAATGATGATTTTACTTTGCAATTTTTGGTAAACATTACAAAAGGCTTTTGGAACGTGTTTTTGATGTGAGGACGGTATATCATTCTCGAATTAATGAGCGGGGTGAGCAAACCATTCAAACATTTGAGAATATGCTTAGAGTGTGTTATCGATTTGGGTAGAAGCTGGGATACTCACTTACCACTAGTCGAGTTCTCATACAACACAGTTATCACTCTAGTATTCTATGTGCACTATTTCAAGCACATCAGAAGTGTAGGAATCGTTCATTGTAGCGTGGGTTGAAGTTGGATTAAAGTCAGTTGATTGGATTGAAATAGTCCATGAAGCTATTGACAAGACCGTTCAAATCAATGAGAGGTTGGAAACAATACGTGATAGGTAAATGAGTTACGCAAACAAACATCGACAGCAGTTAGAGTTTTGTGTTGGGAATCATATATTGTTTAAAGTGTTACTTTGGGAAAGTGTCATACATTTTGGGAAGTTTGAAATATTAGCATATGTGTTTGTTGGACCATTCTAAATTGTTGAACGTATGGGTTCAATAATGTCCCAATTGGAAGTTGTCACAAGAGTGAAGTGTTGTTCATGAAGTTTTACATATTTCAAATCTAAGAAAGTGTTGACTGATAAGGTCTTACATGCATTTCCAAAAGGAATTTACAGGGAATCACATATAACATTGCGTAGAGAAACTGGTAGAAACCATGGATTGAGAGGTCAAAATCTCGAAGCACAGAAAGTTTTAATTTGTCATTTCTTGATCAAATGCTTAGTGAGGGTTTGAATGTACTTTGAAATGAAATAGTGTACAAAGCTTAATTTTACGTACTTATTCAGTGATCGTGTTGACAGTATAGCTCCGACTGAATTTCGGGACGAAATTCTCTCAACTGGGGGATACTGTGACAACCGTCACCAAACCGTTTTCGTAGTTCGAGCCGTCAAAAGTCATTTTTGTGAAAATAATAATTTCAATGATTTCTTTACATCAAAGTCTTCATTTTTGAAAAGCGAATCCAACGCAAAAAGAATCAACTCAATCCGATGTGTAACGAAGAAGTTATGAAGCAAAATGTAAATGCGTTCATAAATTTAAAACTTAAGAGAACGTGCGGGGTATGATAAATAAAATATAATAATAAGTACTATATAAATAATAATAATACTAACAATTATAATACAATAATAATATGCTAAGTAAAGACATATCACACGTTAAAAAGATAAAAGCTGAGTTTTCTGCGAGGTTTCACGGTTTGGGCCATAACTCTCTCATCCGGACTCCAAATGACTTGAATCCAAAGCCCATGATCTCTAAACTCATTGGGCTACAACATATCCAAAAAATAGCCCATAACTCATTGTAAATGTCGGCCAAGAGGAGAAGTAAGGAGCAAGAAAAATATTTTGTTTCATAATTTTAACCTATCTAGTCATTCTCTTATCCAAAACCCTAAAACCTATTTTCTTTCACCCTAGATCCGAATTACAGCCCCTTTAGTCTAAATTTATCATCAGTTTTCATCAAATAAATCAAGGGTTTAATCCCTTAATTCAATCTATCAACCGAAATCATTCATTCGCGTGTTCGTGGGTAAGTTTTCGGTAATTATTCATACAAATCTTGATGTTTTCAGTCATATTCAATTTATTACTCTTATAAAACGAAATTATTACAGATCCTAAGGAAAATCATGCTTGTGTATTCGTTGATCATTGGAAATCTCGCTTTAATTCGCATAATCGTACGTATTTTTAATCTATTTCGATTTGTATCTATTATTTCGATTATTTCGTATTGTCGGTTTTCATTCGGTTCAATCCATTGTGTTTTGGGTATATGAAATCATTAGGATATTATTAAAATCAGTATAGAAGTCAATAGAATTGAGGATTATGATTGTGTTTGCGGTTTGGATTGTTCATACGAATGATTAGGGTTGATTATCTATAAAACCCTAATCTGTCCAGAAAATACTTTCGGTTTGGGAGGCATGTAACTTGGTCATAACACGATGGTTTTCGATGAAATAAGAGTCAAAACTTAAGTATTTTGAGTATGCTTTCAAATGGCGTCGGTCTCGTGTCAAAATAGTGAGTATAAGTTGGTCAAAATGATTTTATAAAAGTGATTGTCAAATCTGAGTTTTTCGGTTCATTGTTTTAGTTAACTTGTTGATTTTAGAAACGTATGTTAAACTAAGAATTGAGTCTTGAAATTTTTACTGGAGAAATTTTAAAGTGTCAACAATTTTCTGTAAAAATATCATAGTCTTTTTAAGTATTTAAGTAATTTAAATAAATTATAATTTTTGTGAAGTCAGAAAGTGTTGTCGGTTTGGAGCAGATTACTTTGATGAAATTTTAAAAATAGTAAACTATTGAAATAAGTTCTGGAAAAATTACAGGATGTTCTTAACACCATGAAATATCATTTGTAAAATTTGTAGAGTCAAATGATTTTATTAAGTCATGGTTTAAAATTCGTGAAGTGGTATGAAATTTCTGGGCAGATTCTGAAATGCAAGATAGAGTAAAGTTACTAATATTTTGAATAAACGATGATTAAATTTTGTAAATATACTTGAGGAATGGTTGTGAGGAAACCTAGTAAAGGTGATTTGGACTTGGGATACAATGGAAGGACATAGATATGTCTAGGTTGTAACTCGTATACGTATATATTCGTTTGTAGATTGCGAGTTGTTTGGTGGATTCTTTTGAGGGAGATACTTACTTTGGTATTCAAGGTGAGTTTTCGTGGCCCCATTTTCTTTACATATTTTTACATTGGGGGAAAAGTATGCTCACATGTTTTACAAACTATTTTATGATGTGAACGTATTCATTTTCATTTTGGACATATGCTTGAAATGTGTGACACTATATGACTTATATGCATTGAGACTTGTTGCTTACATCCGTGCTGTACTTCCTTGTGGGGTATTTGCCGTACATTGAGATTTGTTGCTTACATCAGTGCTGTACTTCCTTGTGGGGTATTTGCCGTACATTGAGATTGGTTGTTTACATTCGTGCTTTACCTTCTTGTGGGGTATTTACCGTACATTGGGATTGTTGCTTACATTCGTGCTTTACTTCCTCGTGAGGTAATTGCCGTACATTGAGATATACTGGCTGCATTATTTCACATTTGTGTACATTTCTATTGCATTGTCCTAACTTATTATTATCACAGCAAAATGTTTATTTTTATGGTGTCTGGTTTCAAACCTACGAAACTCACCAACATTCGTGTTGACGTTTTTGAGCATATCTTTTCAGGTTATACTAGTGGACTTAAAGCAGTGGACAAGAGAACTTAGTGGACCTTTAGGGTTGCATTAAGAGTTATTCAAGACTTGTGTTACATCATTAAGGTTGTTTGTGAATGCTTGTTTTGCCTTAACATTGTATAGTACGTTTGTTGTAAGCTTTTGAATTCATTGTTGAAATGTATGCACGACATGAACCGTTATTCATGTTATTGGCATCATGACACATTGGATATTGTATTTCATATAGAATTCTTTATAATGATGTGTTATGATCCTATCACCATTATACCCCGTTGTTTCCGCTTTAGACGGGGTGTGACACAAGACATGGCCAAGGTTTGAAGCGGCGGAACCACTTTAAGTGAGGAACGCTGGGTAGTCTTAAGCAAGGGCTGGTTTAAAGTCATAAATGAACTTTTTATAATACGAATCTGTTAGGATGACGAGGAATCGTTATATGATTCAGTTTTGTCTAGTACCTTAAGATTTTGTTCCCATTCATATGAAAGTATTATTAAACCATAATTGAGATTTTTCTTATTATTCTAAATACTTTGTAATGTTACCATAACCTAGCTCTCGGTGTGACATGCTAATGGGATTTTAATTAGTAGGGAATCTAGCGTTTACATACAAGTATTCAAGAATGATAATTAACTAATATCTTTCAAAACAGTTTCTCCAAACATTATCCCATAACTTAATTAACGAAGTCTCAGCAAACACTATCTTTATTTTATCTGCTTTACGTTTTATTTTTATTTCGCTTTTATTTATTTACTTGCCTAAGTTAATTAATAGAAAAACCAAAACTACCCCACTATTTTATAAACCCTTCACTAGTTTGAAAGCCCTCATTTGCCACGCCTTAGTTTCAATTTAGTCGGTTTGAAGAACGACTCTAGGTCATACCTACCACTTGCTCACCCTTAGGATTAGCATTGTTAGGGAAAACTTAGGCCCCGCAATTACAAATTTAAAACACCCACTGATGCCCGTCGCCAGTAGCCGGTGCAACGACAAAGGGTAAGTAATTTCCCTTACCGACCGCTGGGGGCGCATCAAGTTTTTGGCGCCGTTGTCGGGGAACCAACTGTACGATCCATAGGCGTCAAGATGAACTTACTCGCTAGTGAACCTTTAGGATTAACTCTTCTCCTTAGACCCCTACGTCTTTCTTTATTTTTCCTTCCTTTTACTACTTTCACAAATTATGTTATCCCTATCCACTCAACTAGTCAACCACCTGCCAATGAGACTATGACAGCTACACGTAAAACTCTCGCTGAAGACTCTAAACCTTTGATTGAAGGTCGAGGAGGACCAATCGTCTATCCAGAAACCGATGGAGCCTCATTTGAATTAAAGCCCCATATTGTTAAGTTAGTCCAAAACCTCTGTCAATTCCGTGGCCTACCAAATGATGATCCCAACTCTCACCTTGACAGATTCATTTCCATATCCAACTCCTTTAAGCCGATTGGGGTTAATCAGGACATAGTCTATCTATACCTATTTTCCTACTCACTCACTCTTCATGCACAAACTTGGTTTTAGAAATTAGAGCTTAACTCTATAACCTCTTGGGTAGAATTAGCAACCAAATTTTTGGCCAAATATTTTCCCCCATCAAAACAAGCCACGTTTAGGACCAACATCATAAACTTCCGTCAAGTGCATGATGAATCAATCTACGATACATGGGAACGCTTTAAGAAATTGCTTAAGAAATGTCCAAATCATCGTTTTGAGCGCTCAGACCAGTTGCGCATTTTCTATAATGGTCTCTTCCCACTTCGCCGTCCTTTACTTGATACCGCCTCTCAAGGTAGTTTCATAGACTGTACGGCAAATGAAGCTTGGAGCCTTATTGAGAAAATGACATTGCACAACCATGACTGGGACAGTGAAAATCACCCCTCAATAGTGAATTCACCTACTACAATCGAGAATGAAGCTATCAAAACTCTCGCTCAGCAAGTAGAAGAACTAACCAAAGAGATCAAGGAATTAAAAAGTCAACAACAACAAGTCTGTCAAGTTCAAACTTGCCTTAATTGTGCTAATTTGAACCACTCAGCCCAAAATTTCCAATCTCATCTAACACCACCCAATACTAACCCTTCTCTTAACCCACCTAGGAATAGCCCACCAACTTACCAACCCCAACCTTTGGAACCTTCTTCCTCACAAATCTCTAGTTTTGACGACACCCTGATACAAGTCATTCAAGGAATCTCGGCTAGACAAGACCAAACTGATCTCATCTTAAGAGATCAACTGACTTTGTTAAAAGCTTTCGAATCCCAGTTAGGACAATTAACACAACGTATTAACGCTAAACCTCAGGATAGTCCAACTAGTTGCCATAAGAAGGCTTCTCATATTCTAGACTCTCAGGTAGCACATAGCCCACCTTCTGTTTCTTCTCCGGTGAAGGAACCACCTATTGTCCCATCGACAATGGATTTAGAGTCTACACCAAATAGGAAAGTAAACATTCCATTTCTGGCTCGTCTTAAACAACGACCCAACAAGCTTAAGTCTTTTAAGCTTGATAGGAAATTCCTAGACACCGCATCTGAAGTTCATTCCAAAAAGTACTTCAGAAAACTTCTTACAACCAAGGATAAGGTACCCGAAGTACCCAATGTCCCGCTGAACGAGGAATGTTTAGCTATCTTGAAAAACACCATTCCAGAAAAACTCGGAGATACCGGACGTTTTACTCTCCCCTGTTCCATCTACAATTCAGGCATTATCTGTTCTCTAGCCGATTTAGGAGCTAGTATTAATCTTATGCCGTACTCGCTTTTCAAAAGGCTTGAGTTAGAAAACCTTCGACCTATGATAAACGCTCAAAAGTACTATAATTTAGTAGTATTTTACCCCGATTCTTGGATGTTTCTATTGCATTTATTTAAGAATACATATTGATTTCGTTCATATTTGCAATTAGATGTGGAAATGGAGCGTTTATGAAGAAAGAAATGGAAAACAGTCAATATCCGAGCTAAATGATGCATATTTGAAGAATAAAGTGAAGCCGAAGTTGATGAAAAGAATAAATGAAGAAAAATGAAGAAATCGGCTGGAAAATGCATCCATACGCCGTATGGAAATCTATACGCCGTTTGGATTGCAGCGCAGGAGGCCCAGGTTACGCGGACTTGGGCTGGGCTTGAAATCAATCCATACGCCGTATGGAAATCCATACGCCGTATGGATCAAAAACGCAGGAAGTATAAAAACGTGATTTTAACCCTAAAACGGCAGTTTTTTGTTTGTTTTTCGTTTTCAGTAGATAATATACGATTAGTAGGGTTTAGTTACGAATTATTTTGGTATTTTGGAGGCACGAAAGCTCAAGATCGAGGGTAGTTCGTCTTAGTTCTTCGTGATTCGTCTTTATAATTCGGTATACTTCTTTTATTTCGATTTCATTGAAGTATTTGATGTTGAATAATCTGAGTTTTACTGTTTTATGATGAATTGAATATCCAAAGTGATTGTGTAATTGATTGAACTCGGATTATGATTGTTGAACGATTATTATTGCGTATTGGCTAAGTTATTTAATTGAAAACGGTTATATTACTCGTGAATCCTTGTTTATTGGTAATTGGTAGTTATTAGTTCTCAACGTGGTTAATAAGATTGATGAGATTGATTTCCTTTGATTTTATTAATTATTGATGGTTATAATCTTAGGGTTTTAACTATTGCTAAATAGATTGAGTTTGATAGGTTGAGAAATTAATAATTATTCACTTTAAAATGAATGAGACAATAAGTTAATTATTGGGTATTGTTGAGTCATACCAATAGAGTTAATTATAATTAGTTGTGAATGTTTAATGCATGATTTAGGGAAAGGCACACAATTGACTGATCATCTTGTGACATTGGAACCAGTGTTTCATGTTGGACCCTAGATTGTAGGAATTAGTTGGACCCGAACCGTTGGCTAGTTCACATTCAATTTAATATCATTGAAGAATTTGGTGTTAAGTTGATCTAAAAGAATCACAATTAGATAATCAATACGTAATGAATCGGGAAATATGAATCTGAGTGACATTAATTATACAATTACTTATTCCTTCCATTTAGTATTTATTATTATTTATTTATTGTTTTAAATTAAGTTTTTATTTAAGTTTAATTATCTTAAATTAATGTTTTGTAAACAAATGTTCGAACGGAACTAAAACGCCCCCCTTATTTACTGCTTTCTAGTTAATTGTTAATTTCTATTTATAATAAATCCGCCGTTCCCTGTGTTCGAATCGGACTTACCAAATCTATATTTACATTCGATCGGGTATTCTTGCCTGGTTGCTTGAAAGTATTTATTAGGTATTTCTATTTAAAAATTATAAAACAAGACGCGCTTTCATAGCACATCAAGTTTTTGGCGCCGCTACCGGGGAAACGGTTGCGTTGTTTATTTAAATAGGAATTATTAATTGTAAATTATTTTTATTTTTAAATTGGTTAAATAGATTTTTGTAAATTTGTTTAAGTAAATTGATTTATCGTGATTAAAAGCTGTTTTTCATTAACTGGTTGAAATAAATTACCTTTTAATTGGTTAAACTTTTGGGGAGTTAGTTTTAACCGGCGGATGGAAATCCGTCCGCCGGTTGGAGTTCCAATTATGTAATTTTGTATATGTTATTTAATTTGTGATTATATTGTGTGAACTAACTTGTTTTTCGTTAGTGGTTTTTTGTATTTCAGATTTATTTTTATTTAGGTTTATAATCCAATGGCGAGAAGCTTTGAAAGTGATGCAAACGATAATAACATGGTTAAGAGAGATCAGTCTTTTAAATCTGATGCTAGTTCCATTGAGATAGTGCCTCCCTATACCCACTTAGGCCGCATTCCCGTTCCTATTGTTTCATCTTGTCAGGGGTTGCTATCGGCACTTGAGGAGTTTAGAGAAGATATTCCCTTCAGTTCAGAGATTATTAGGAGGTCCACAGTTGATTTTACTGATAATCAACAGGCATTAGTTGATGATGTGTTAGAGGCAGCTTTGATTGAGAGTCAGTATGGGATTGATAGGCAATTCTATATTGCCCTTTGTTGAGTCACTGGTCGCTGACCATGATGAAGTCACTGGTCGCTGACCAACTCAACCTTACACTACTCAATGAAGAAATGGATTGTATCGAAGCTGCTGTTGCTAATGATAGGATTTGCTGATCGTGATTCATTCTGATTCGATATTCTGAGGAAGATTTAAAGCTCAACTTGGTGTGTCGTTGATCTACGTCAGCGAGAGCATTACTTCTTCAAATCAATAAAGGCAAAAGTCACTGCCAGAATAACAGCTAGTCACTGAAGATCCGTTGTTCAAATCATTCTACAAGAGCATGTTAGCTCGCAGTGAGTGAGGAGGATTGCTGCATCATCAGTGACTATTTCAATAAAGCCTCTCAAACATCTAGTACTTAAAAGTACTGTACTTATCTATACATCAGCAAGAGTGTTCCAGTTTAAAGAATGCCTGAAAGATTACGTGGCAGCAAGTGATTGGTTTTAAGGTAACGAGATATTTGCGGTAACAGAATTGGGACCCGCAGAATGTCGGTTTATCAGAGATCCGGACCAATCAAGCAGCAACACGTGTCCTTTCAAGATCCTATTTTGTAGGCGACATTTTAGGAACTCTTGTAGTATAAATAGTTCAGTGTTTTGTACTATTGAGGCTAGTCGATATATGCACCGTTCTTCTGTTTGTCAGAGAACCAGTTTGTCTAGGTGTATATTAAGATTCAGCGAGGTTAACTATCAGCGTGTCTGTCCACTGTAGTTAACGCTCTTCATTGTAATAATTTAGCTAAGTGTTTGAATTGGATTAACTTTGGTTAATCCATTCCGCATTCAACACTTTGTGAATTTAATCAATACAATTCACTTTCAGCTACTATTACTTATCATTCTTTGATTCTGTTATATCTTTAATCTGTTATTTCAATACCGACATACTCTGTTATAGATAATTAATTTAAAACAAACTGAAACACTTGGTAAAATCTGAAATTGTTTTAAATTGTATTCAACCCCCCCTTCTACAATTAAACTTTACACTTTGTGATTCCAAATCACTAACTAATAGTGATTACGGGACTATCAATTGGTATCAGAGCAGAGTTGGTTTAAATTCAATTAACCAGGTCTGCTATGGAATCAGTAAAGTATAGCTGTGTTGACTCTGATTATCAAAAGGGAAATGGTTCTACAACCAAACCTCCAGCATTTGATCCTTCAAGGATTGAAACTTGGATGTCCCGGATGATGATGTTTTTGGACTTAGTTGATGACCGTCTTTGTAATATAATAACCAATGGTCCCCATATCCCAACTACTATTGTTCCTGCTGTAATTGCAACAGCTACTACTCCAGCTATACCAGAAATGGTTTTACCTAAAAGAGAGGAACAATGGACTGATGAGGATAGGCGGTTGGTTAGACTTGATAAACAAGCTAAAATCTACATAGGCATGGCACTTCCTGATGAAGTGTTCGAATCAATTAGGCTTTGTAGGACTGCAAAAGATATGTGGGATACCCTTAGGAATATATATATTGGAACTCCTGATATTATTCGCTGCAGGGAAGTTAATCTCACTCGCCAGTATGAGCTGTTCGCAATGGAACCAAATGAATCTCTGTCTTCAACTTACACCAGATACCAGTCACTGATGAACAAAATGGAGAAGGCTGGTATAGGCAAGGAACAAAGATTTGTTGTTGAAAAGTTTCTTGAGTTGCTGCCAAGGAAAATCTGGGGAACTATTGCCACTTGTACCAGACAGAGAAATGATTATTCAATTCTGAATCTAACTCAGGTCTATGGTATTTTGCTCAATTGGGAGCAGTCTGAAAAGCAAGCTGATCAGAGTGAGCATATTCGTGCTACTCTTGGAAGTCAGAAGATATCCAATGCCCTTGTAGCAGAGCTTGATGAAATCGATCAGAGACAGAAGTCAAAAGTGTCTAAGAAAAGCTCAAAGTCACTGATAGCTAAAGAAGAAGGTGGTCTGAATGAAGAAGAATCAGAATATGAGTATGATGAAGGATTGGAGAAGCTTGAGAAGGATATGGCCATGATGGTTGCTAATTTCAGAAGGAACACCAGATCTAAACGATTTGCTGGTGCTCCATCATCTGATAAATTTCAATCTAAAGGTGAATGCTACAAGTGTGGCAGAATTGGTCATTTTGCAGCTGAATGCAGATCAAAGTCAGTGAATCAAGTCCCTGAACCCATGCCAAATGTCAGAAATGACAAGTATAACAAGTACAAGGCAAAATACAAGAAATTGAAGGCATTGGCTAAATCTGGGAAGAAGAAAGGAAAAGGTTTCGTTGCTGAAGATGGTTCATTCAGTGATTCTGATTCCTCATCATCTGATGAAGAAGAAGCAATGATTTGTTTAGACAAAGTGTACTGTCTGATGGCTAATGACGCTGGACCTCTTGGAGATATCAAAGAAGTCCCTCCTAAATGTTCAGCATCTGAATGGAATCCTGAAACTCTCTACAAGGTACACTGTTTTAAAACATATACAGCTACTGAAAAAGATAAAGTCTTTGAGTCTTTGATAGTTGACTTATCAAATGCTCATGATATTCAAAGAGGGCAGAAACGTAAAATTTGTGACTTACAATCCAAACTTAATGATCAAAATGAAAATGAGTCAAGGTTGAAGAAATTAAAACTTGATCTTAATGCACAGATCCATGCTAATCAAGTGTGTGTTCAAGAAAAGGTTAAGTTTGAAACACAATTTCAACAGCTTAAAAAGGTCATAAAATTTTGGTGTAAGTCAAATGATAAAGTCAATCACTGTGTAAATAATCAAATCCCAAAACAAGTCAAAGCTATTTTGGGAGGAGATTATGAATATGCTGCATCCCTCGCTGATTCAACAAAGATTGACCCTGTTTTTAATCCCAAGGGTAATTTTTCAGAAGCTGTATTTGAACCCATATCCATCTTCAGTGAGCCACGACCAAATTACTTTACTAAAAGCAAGTTGGTCACTGAAGATACTGATGTTCTGAATAATGATGATGAGATAAATATTTTGAGAACTGTCAAATCATCAGTAACATCTCATCTCATCAAAACCATCGCTGATAATCAAACTATCATCAGTAACTTCTCAGACACTGTATCTGTCACTGAGACAACTTCTATCAGTGACCTAAAGTCAAAGATACAAGAAGTTACAATCAGTGAGAAAAGTTGTGTGACTGTGTCTGATCAGCAACTTAAAAAGAAGAAAGCCAAAAAGATCGGCTCCTCGAATAAAAAATGTTATAAATGTGGTAACAGGCAACATGTGTCATATGAGTGTTCTGTTTTACCATTTGAAAAACAAAACACTATCAGTGAACATTCAGACACAATTTATTCAAACCAGTGGAAGCCAAAACCAGCGCTCGGTCACTATGAACCTATCTCTGGATGGGTTCATCAATTGGACTAATCATTTTGTTCCTTTTATCTCATGAGTATTTATTATGCTGTTATACGGTTTTATATCAGTGATTCAATTTCTTCTAAAGCTGATTTTGTTAGTATTCTAAGTTGTAACCTAATCAGTGACGAAGCAATCTAATGATATGATATACAACTTATATACAACATAATCTTTTCTCATGAATTTACTTAAAAAAAAAAAAAAAAAAAATTCTCTTTTTGGTTTATTCAAGATTAATAATCTTTTTCTTTATTTATAAAATGATCACATCTCAATGGTTTATTCAGTATTCTAAGTTGTGTTTAAATCAGCGAGACTACATCCTTGCCTAAATAAAGAAACAATGTTATTAATCTTAACTTTTTCTCTTTGTGGTAAATCAAGAAATTTGATTATGTATCTTAAGTAACTTTTAAAACTCACTGATGATATCATTTAATGGTGATTGTCAATTAACAAAACATTCGTTATAGTTAGTACTTCGTGTGGTAACTTAACGGATTTCAAAATTAAATGTTTTATGGTATATCGTAAAAATCGCGTGCTTCTGACACTCTCTTTCTTACGTCAGCGTACTTTTTTTTCCGGCACACCACTCCCATCACCATTAATGCCACCTCGCACCACCATCATCACCTTCTCCACCTCTACATCTATAACGCCCCTAATTTAGAACATATATATATATATATATTTTTTTTTTTAAACATCGCGGAAGCAATATCCCATATATAAAACATTGGATTAACCAAAATATACATGATCATTTACATAAGTATTTCGTTATACAATTACACAACTAGTTGGGCGTTACTTTAACAAAACATTTGAATTTGTACAAAAGTCATCAGAGTTCTATCATTGTCGAACATTCCTTCAATTTACTCCGAGACCCGCCCTTAACAAAATATATTAACCTGCAAGGAGTAAACAACGAGGGATTAGCACTAAGCTAAGTGAGTTAACTCATCACTAACACTACACTTAGTTTAACACTATGAGTCTACAACAAATTAACACATTGACTCAACATCACTAGAGGATCGGTGGCCCTTGTGGCACCCTCAGCCGCGGTGGCCCACCAAGCGACACTTACACCGACTGCAGGCCAATACAGTGGTTAACCGATAACGATTTGCTACCTTTAGTCAACACAAGCTCTATTCACAACACATGTTCACAACTCTCGTGTTGACTAACCTGTAGTAAAACGTCCAACAATATTGACCTCTTTAACACAATCACCAATAAGTTTCTTAACACATGCTTCTATTTCACAATATGCCTTAACACAAGAATGCATAATTAACACTTGAAGTAACCACATGAGTGATCACCAAACATAGTGAGAGATCAAAGTCCACTCACCTGTTATTCTCCTTCTCCAACTCAAAAGTCTTATTTTATTGAGTCTTCGGTGTCTCTGTATACACAATTAAAACACAAGTTAATAACTCGTCTCATAACTAATTATGACTATACTCAATTACATACATTAATAATCAAGAAATATCGATAATTAAATAATGTAAATGGTAGATTCATATAAGTTCACAAACTATCAAAATCTTCAAAATTATAAAGGCAAACGCGATCCAGGCTATTGGGTTGGGATCGCGTTCCTCTTAAGGAAAATATTCTGTCACCAAAATACACTGTGGAACGCGATCCGGAAAAAGAGCTTGGATCGCGTTCACAAGAACAAATCCAAACGAACACAATATTCTACTGATCAACGCGATCCGGTAAGGGGCTTCAGGATCGCGTTCATAGGAACAAAACATGCGGTAAACAAATAACACATGGCAACGCGATCCGGGTAATGATGCAGGATCGCGTTCCTCAATTTTTCAGCAGAAACTCAAACCTGTAATTACACAGCACGAACCAAAAACCCAAAATCGATTAAAACTCAACTTGTAACTCAATTTTCTATCGTTTTTAATGTACAATAACACTTGGTAACATTATACAACCACAATTCAAACAACAATTCATCACCAAACCTCGAAATCACTCTAACCTAACTAACACATATTCAAACCAAAACTCAAGAAATCTAACATGTTTTTATCACTTAATCAAGTGCAAGAAGTTCAATCATCATCATCTAATCGATATGCAACCATCTATTTAGCTCATCAAACTTCAAATCATAACAATCAATAATTTACCTAAAATTCATTATATATATATATATATAACTTACAAGATAGAGAGGAAATCAAGAATGGAATGATGAGGATGATGATCACACAAGAATTCAAGTTTCAATCTTCAATCGATTTGATTTGAGCTTTTGGTTTGAAAGGATTTAATGGATATAGGAGTTAGGTTTAGAAACTAGATGAAATGAGGGATTGGGGAAAAATAAGATCGATCCCCTCCTTTTTATTAAACCGGCCCATTTAAATCACAGTACCATATTATACCACCTTTTGATCTATTGTCTGGAACCTAAATACTAGTTGCGAGAAAATTATTTTATTTTACCGTCGTCTAAGATTATTTAAAACAAATAATATTTTACTAGTCACAATATCTCCTGAGACTTATTTAACTATTTATTTCACAATCAAACATATTCAAACAATTAAATGTACGTATTTAAATTTAAATAAATACCTGATTCTACTGGGCCCAATTCAGGGTGTTACAAATCTTCCCTCCTTAGAAAGATTTCGTCCCCGAAATCTAACTAGACTCGAATAAACTAGGGTAACGGGCCCTCATACTCGCCTCGGTCTCCCAAGTAAGATTTTCTCCCAAACTATGTTTCCATTTCACTAGAACCATAGGTATCTCCTTCTTGCGTAATTTAGTCACTTTTCTATCAACTAACTCAATGGGCTCTTCTACTAATTTCTGACCTTGGTCCACTCTAAGATCTTGTAACGGAAGGATTTGGGTTGGATCCTCCACATTACATTTCCGCAAATAACAAACATTAAAAGTGTTGTGAATACCACTTAATTCAGAAGGAAGATCTAAGGCAACGGTTTGGTCATTTACTACTTGACGAATTTTGAATGGACCTATAAATCTCGGAGCCAATTTCCCACGCTTACCAAAACGAATCACGCCCTTCCAAGGTGACACTTTTAAATAAACCATTTCACCTTCGACAAAATTAACTGGTCGACGACGCGGATCAGCATACTGTTTTTGTCTATCTCTGGCGGCTTTCAATTTCTCGCGAGCTATAGCAACTTTATCGGCCGTAATCTGGACAATATCGGGACCCGCAAACTGTTTTTCTCCCGCCTCTAACCAACAAGTCGGCGTTCGACAACGACGTCCATAAAGCATTTCATATGGCGGCATACCAATACTCGAATGATACGAATTATTATACGCAAATTCTACCAAAGGTAAGTGAGAGTCCCACGAACCCCCATACTCCAATATACAAGCCCTCAACATATCCTCGAGAGTCTGAATAGTTCTCTCTGACTGTCCATCTGTCTGAGGATGATATGCAGTACTAAGATTAACTCGAGTACCTAACTCTTTCTGAAGATTCTGCCAAAAGCCTGATACAAACCTGGAATCTCGATCTGACACAATAGATAATGGAATTCCGTGCCTCGATACAATCTCATTAATATACAATTGAGCTAAACGGGTCAAAGAAGCGGTTTCACTGGTCGCAAGAAAATGGGCGCTTTTAGTTAAACGATCAACCACAACCTAAATCATATCATTGCCCTTCTGCGTACGTGGTAACTTAGTGACAAAATCCATAGTGATATGTTCCCATTTCCACTCGGGTATCACCAATTGTTTCAACGAACCATAAGGCTTTTGATGTTCGGCTTTTACTTGAGAACAAATATGACATGATTCCACAAATCTAGCTACATCCGTTTTCATTGTTGGCCACCAATAGAGAGGTTTCAAATCGTTATACATTTTCGTACTACCGGGATGAATAGATAATCTCGATTTATGAACCTCCGTTAAAATCAATTCACGAAGTCCACCAATTAACGGAACCCAAACCCGAGACTGAAAAGTTTTCAACCCACGTGAATCATCAACTAACAAATCCTTTCGTTTCAACATGATCTCGGATTTCAAATTAACATCCAATAAAGCTTCAATCTGTGCGACTCTTAGCTGAGAAATCAAATCAGAGGACACCTCTAATCGCATAAAACAAATCTTGTCACTAGATATATTTCGACTCAATGCATCCGCAACCACATTTGCTTTACCCGGGTGATAACGGATCTCGCAATCATAATCTTTAATCAATTCTAACCATCGCCTCTGACGCATATTCAATTCTTTTTGCGAAAACATGTACTGAAGGCTTTTATGATCCGTGCAAATTACACATTTCGTACCATACAAATAATGTCTCCAAATCTTCAAGGCAAAAATCACAGCCGCAAGCTCCAAATCATGTGTTGGGTAATTCTTTTCATGTGGTTTAAGCTGTCTAGAAGCATACGCAATTACGCGATCTCTTTGCATTAAAACACCACCTAATCCGGTATGCGATGCATCACAATAGACAATGAAATCATCCGACCCATCAGGTAACGCCAAAACAGGGGCTTGACACAATAATTGCTTTAATGTCTGAAAAGCTGTCTCTTGTTGTTCGGTCCACTGAAATTTCACATCCTTCCGAGTTAACTTAGTCAATGAACTCGCAATTTTGGAAAAATCTTTGATAAACTTTCGGTAGTATCCTGCTAATCCAAGGAAACTTTTAATTTCTGACGGAGACTTAGGCGCATTCCAATTCATAACAGCTTTCACTTTAGATGGATCCACTCTAACCCCGTCTTTGCAAATGATATGCCCCAAAAACTGTACCTCACGTAACCAAAACTCACATTTCGAAAACTTTGCATAAAGCTGCTCTCTTCTCAAAGTTTCAAGTATCAATCTCAGATGCATTTCATGATCCCCCTCAGACTTGGAATAAATCAAAATATCGTCGATAAACACAATCACAAACTGATCAAGATAGGGACGACACACACGATTCATTAAATCCATAAAGATTGCAGGAGCATTCGTTAACCCGAACGGCATTACCAAAAACTCATAATGACCATACCTCGTGCGAAACGCGGTTTTAGGAATATCTTCCTCACTAACTCGGACTTGATGATATCCCGATCTCAAATCAATTTTCGAAAAATACGAGGATCCTTGTAATTGATCAAACAATTCATCAATTCTGGGCAACGGGTATTTGTTCTTCACCGTTCTCTTATTTAATTCCCGATAATCGATGCACATACGGAGAGTACCATCTTTCTTCTTCACAAATAACACGGGAGCACCCCACGGCGATGAACTCGGCCTAATAAATCCCTTATCTAACAATTCCTGAATTTGCCCCATCATTTCACGGATTTCTGAAGGAGCTAATCTATAAGGAGCCCTTGCTACTGGAGACGAACCAGGAATTAATTCAATTTGGTATTCTACATCTCTTACAGGGGGAAGACCAGGCAATTCATCCGGAAACACGTCCGAATATTCAGAAACCACCCGAATATCGGAAATGAATTTCTTTTCTACTTTAACATCTACAATATAGGCCACAAAGGATTCACAACCCTTAACTAAAGACTTCCTAGCCTTTATCATAGATATTACCGGAATACTACCCTTTGAACGTTCCCCACGTGCCACAACATAAGATAGATTGGAAACTGGGATTTTTATTAACTTCTTATGACAAGAGATGTCGGCTTTGTTTTGACTCAGCCAGTCCATACCAAGAACCACATCAAACTAGGAATTTGCATCAATAGGAAAGACACTGGAAATTCATGATCCTCTATTAATATACTAGCTCCGGCTACCGATGTGGTAACAGGAACTGTCTTACCATCAGCTACCTCAACTTCTAAGGGATTAGAAATCACAGAGGGCATCAATTTCAGTTTATCACAAAATTGCACAGATATAAACGAGCAATTCGCTCCAGAATCAAATAATACACGGGCTGGTACAGAGTTAACAAGGAAAGTACCAGTAATCACGTCATCAGTAAGCACAGCATCATCCACGGTCATTCGAAAAGCTCGACCCGTAGCAGCTGGTGGAATCTTCCTTTTCTGGCCAGAAGATGATGAACCTCTAGCCGTACCCGTACCCTGCTTCCTTGCATCAGGACAATCACCCGCTCGATGTCCTTCTTTGTGACACGTCCAACACACATTATTTGGATAAGTACAATCAATCGCATTATGACCCAACACCCCACATTTCATACACCTTGACGTCCTAATAGAACAAGGCCCGGTATGCTTTGATCGACATCTTGCACAATAAGAATTATCCATCGGAACACCACCATAACTAGTTTTCTTGTTTGCTTGAGAAGGTTGCCATCTTTGTTTTCCTTTACCGGAAGAATCACTCTTCGGTTTCGGTGCATATTTTTCTTTATTTTGCAACCTCCTAGCCATAACGTCACTATCCACGGATCGTGCCCACTCAAAAGCCTGAGAAATACTATTAGCCATTCTCACAGTAGTACGGTAATCTGGAGGTAAGGTTTTCACAAAATGACTAATCTTATTTCTTTCAGTCGGAACCCACTGTTGCACAAATCTTAACTTCTCAGAAAATTGCCGGATAAGTTCATCAATTGACATCTCATCAGTCTTCCGTAAATCCATAAATTCCTGTCTGACACGATCAAGATTATATTCCGAACAGAATTGTTTGCATACTTCGGCATGAAAATCCTGCCATTTAATAGAACTCCTTTGTTGTGGATTGAAATGAGCAGTAATCGAATCCCACCACGACATCGCTTCACCTTTCAATAATTGGATAGCATATGGAACTTTGTCTTCATCATCACAATGACATACCTCTAACTTCCTTTCCACATCACGTAACCAGTCTAAGGTAATAGTAGGATCAGGGCTTCCAGAGTAAGAGGATGGTTTACTAGACATAAAAGTTTTGAGGGAACATCCTTTCTTCGACACCTGGAAGGGTGGAAACAAATGTGCCTGATAACCAGTCGATCCTAATGAAGGAAACGGCATTGATGACTGAAAATCATAACCCTGCTGCTGTTGTTGTGAAACATGAGGAAAAGTAACCGGAATCCGAGTAGAAACAGTAATGGGAGGGGTAGTAGTAGCAACATGCGAATAAATAGGAATAGACCTTTGAGATGACCCAGCACGTTCTCTCTCAAGTTCAACTACACGGTTCTCTAATCTTAGTATATAATCTTGACTAGTTTCAACTTCTGTATTTGTCGGGTTCGAAGTACCATTATGATCCTCGTCTTCTGGAGCGGAGTGAACAGTCGAGACATTATAGAGAGTACGGGGTGGTTGCTTATTTTCTGCCATCTGTCATCAAAACACATCTCAACACTTGTTAATTGTTAGTACTAACTTACTAACACATTTCACACTATAGCCAATCCCACAACCCGGAATGTTTGACAACTCGACACTAGATTTGGGATTAAACACTCTAAGTTGTTCAATTCGCCCAAATCTAAGCTCTGATACCAACTTATAACGCCCCTAATTTAGAACATATATATATATATATATTTTTTTTTTTAAACATCGCGGAAGCAATATCCCATATATAAAACATTGGATTAACCAAAATATACATGATCATTTACATAAGTATTTCGTTATACAATTACACAACTAGTTGGGCGTTACTTTAACAAAACATTTGAATTTGTACAAAAGTCATCAGAGTTCTATCATTGTCGAACATTCCTTCAATTTACTCCGAGACCCGCCCTTAACAAAATATATTAACCTGCAAGGAGTAAACAACGAGGGATTAGCACTAAGCTAAGTGAGTTAACTCATCACTAACACTACACTTAGTTTAACACTATGAGTCTACAACAAATTAACACATTGACTCAACATCACTAGAGGATCGGTGGCCCTTGTGGCACCCTCAGCCGCGGTGGCCCACCAAGCGACACTTACACCGACTGCAGGCCAATACAGTGGTTAACCGATAACGATTTGCTACCTTTAGTCAACACAAGCTCTATTCACAACACATGTTCACAACTCTCGTGTTGACTAACCTGTAGTAAAACGTCCAACAATATTGACCTCTTTAACACAATCACCAATAAGTTTCTTAACACATGCTTCTATTTCACAATATGCCTTAACACAAGAATGCATAATTAACACTTGAAGTAACCACATGAGTGATCACCAAACATAGTGAGAGATCAAAGTCCACTCACCTGTTATTCTCCTTCTCCAACTCAAAAGTCTTATTTTATTGAGTCTTCGGTGTCTCTGTACACACAATTAAAACACAAGTTAATAACTCGTCTCATAACTAATTATGACTATACTCAATTACATACATTAATAATCAAGAAATATCGATAATTAAATAATGTAAATGGTAGATTCATATAAGTTCACAAACTATCAAAATCTTCAAAATTATAAAGGGAAACGCGATCCAGGCTATTGGGTTGGGATCGCGTTCCTCTTAAGGAAAATATTCTGTCACCAAAATACACTGTGGAACGCGATCCGGAAAAAGAGCTTGGATCGCGTTCACAAGAACAAATCCAAACGAACACAATATTCTACTGATCAACGCGATCCGGTAAGGGGCTTCAGGATCGCGTTCATAGGAACAAAACATGCGGTAAACAAATAACACATGGCAACGCGATCCGGGTAATGATGCAGGATCGCGTTCCTCAATTTTTTAGCAGAAACTCAAACCTGTAATTACACAGCACGAACCAAAAACCCAAAATCGATTAAAACTCAACTTGTAACTCAATTTTCTATCGTTTTTAATGTACAATAACACTTGGTAACATTATACAACCACAATTCAAACAACAATTCATCACCAAACCTCGAAATCACTCTAACCTAACTAACACATATTCAAACCAAAACTCAAGAAATCTAACATGTTTTTATCACTTAATCAAGTGCAAGAAGTTCAATCATCATCATCTAATCGATATGCAACCATCTATTTAGCTCATCAAACTTCAAATCATAACAATCAATAATTTACCTAAAATTCATTATATATATATATATAACTTACAAGATAGAGAGGAAATCAAGAATGGAATGATGAGGATGATGATCACACAAGAATTCAAGTTTCAATCTTCAATCGATTTGATTTGAGCTTTTGGTTTGAAAGGATTTAATGGATATAGGAGTTAGGTTTAGAAACTAGATGAAATGAGGGATTGGGGAAAAATAAGATCGATCCCCTCCTTTTTATTAAACCGGCCCATTTAAATCACAGTACCATATTATACCACCTTTTGATCTATTGTCTGGAACCTAAATACTAGTTGCGAGAAAATTATTTTATTTTACCGTCGTCTAAGATTATTTAAAACAAATAATATTTTACTAGTCACAATATCTCCTGAGACTTATTTAACTATTTATTTCACAATCAAACATATTCAAACAATTAAATGTACGTATTTAAATTTAAATAAATACCTGATTCTACTGGGCCCAATTCAGGGTGTTACAACATCTTCCACCACGACTGCCCACGTTGTTTTCATCTCAACCACACGATCATTAGTAAAGTGTACTATTTAAACACCTCCAAATCAGCAACTTGTAAACTTTTACACTTTACTAATTTTCGAAAAATCCTTGGCTTTTCAAAAACCCTAAAATACACCTTTAATCTACGATTTTCAAAGGTTCTGTAATGGCTAAACCAAAATATTTTCTCAACTCATACACTGCCTCTGCAGAAATCAAAGCTCTTCGAGCTCCTGCAGTCGGTGAAGATGATATCCTTACAGTTCCAAAAGCAAATTATTTGGGTAATATTTCATGCCCTAAACCAGAGTACGCGGAGATTATCACTTTTCTGAAAAATCATTTTATTCTCCCTGCTCTCACTTTATCCCCTGAAAAGATGAATCCAGAATGGTTGAGTGAGTTTTGGTATACCTGTACTCACTCAATCGTTAATAGTACCTCTCAACTTAAAGGTTTTATCGATAACGGAGGTCAAGAAATAATCATTACTGCACACACCATCCGTACTGTTTTACAACTCCCTGAACATGATACTTACGATCCACTGCCTGACAAAGAAGATGCCAAAGGAGGCATAGTGAATCTCACTGGGATTCAATGCAAATATACTATGGATAGCAATGGAAATCGTAAGTACTCTACTGTTCTTAAATCTAAAATGGATGGTGTGTGGAATGCCCTATTTTCAAATTTTATTCAATCTTTGGGCACAAAAACAGGGAGTTATGATCAATTCAACTCCCTAGAAGCACAGTTAAGCTGGTCACTGGTCAATTCCTTAAAAGTTGACTATGCAAGTGTGATTTTTGATGATATTGTTTCTAGAATCTGTGAAACTAACAGAGCAAAATTTGTTTCCTATCCTAGGTTCCTTTCTCTTATCTTTAGAGATCAATTTAAATCCTATGACAGGATTTCATTTAAAGGTTTTGAACCTACTTTGATAGGAAGTCAAATTTTTGGTAAAACTGCAACTGTGCTTCTCCCTGATTTTATGAAACCAAAGGGAATACTTGCACCCCAGCCTTTACAAGCTATACATCCATCTGGTTCTGCCCCCCCATCGATCACGTCACTGATCACACCTCCAGTGACCATTGCTGATCAACCACCAAAGCAAAAGCCACCAACTGCTCCTAAGAAAATCAAGTTAAAGTCCCTGACATCAAAGGATCAGGGACAGAGTCAGAAAAAGTCGTCTAAGGACGCCAAGAATGAAGCAACAACTGAACGTTCAGTTCCTGCGGGCACTCTTGATCAACCTATGCCTAAAACTGCTTCACTGGACTCACAAAAGTCCAGTGACTCTATAAAGGGAAGCCTACAGACAGCTACAATGGCTCAACCCATTGTTAGCAGTGATTCGGGTGCAACCCACACCCATTCATCGAGTCAACCCATCAGCCACTCATCATTCTCACAAAAGGATGATGTTTCAGTCAAAGGGCTAGTGTCATCAGCGGGTGTTAACACACTCATTACTGATGACACATCACTGGCTACAGACCCGGGCCAACTCTCATCTTTCACTGCACCAACCGACAATGTCCCTCCTCAGTCACAGGGAGAGATACAGGTTGATCTTTCTGTTTCCAATGATCCATCAGCTAAAACACAAGCTGATGATGTTGAGGAAGCCCAACCAATGGACACTTCTTCATCTTCCTCTGAACAAGATCAGCAACATGGATCTTATGATCTTTCACTTCCAAAGGTGAATCAGCAACCAGATGATACTGATATTTCATCTTTACCCTTCTCCACTTTACCACATGCTGATTTCATAACTTCACCCATTCAGGAATTAGATGAAATGTCAGTTTCTAGTGATGACATTGCTCAAAATGCTGATGATCATCCATCTCATCCAAATGTTAAACTTCAATCTGAACCACAAACAATTTCACCAATCTCCCACACCACTCAAAAATCACCAACCAACAAAGCATCAACTTCTACCATATCATCAACAGACAAACTGCTGCTTGAGTACATTGCTGCTTCACAACAACAAATTCGGATGCTTACTGAAGACAGAGAGTTTTTGACTGGCAAACTCACTGATCTCACTAATAAGGTTCACTCTCTTGCAATAGCTTATGAATCCATTCCAGATTGGAGTGATTCTATCAAAGAAAAGGTCTCTCTTATTGCAAAAGCTGAAATAGATCACTATCGACTTCTGGAAACTCATGCAAAGTCTCTTACTGATCTCGCATCATTCACCAGAATCAGCCTCAAAACTCATGAAGATGCAATAATATCTCTAAATGAAAAACAAAAAACAATGGCATCTTCTGTTGTGGAATATATCACTCATGCTGATAAAATTATCAGCAAGCTTCCACAAATTATCTCCAACCATCATGAAACCATCACTGGTCTAGAAACTATGCATGTAGATCATCAGAAAATCTGCATTAGACTTGAGGAGATCATTCAATTCGTTTCTGAGGCTGAGGGGGAGAATGAAGATGATGATGATGCTAAGGATTTCACTACTTTTGACAGCGACTCATCAGATATGGATGTCACTGAAGAAAAAGAGATGAGTGTTTTCCCTGAGTTTCATCCTGATGAACAAAGGAGGTATGATTATCTAGTCAGAGAGTGGGCCGCTGATGAAAATGCAAGAGTTATGGGGGAGTCAGCAAGCTTTGAGCTGATGAGGTGGGAATGGATGAATAGACAACAAGAAGATGATGTTGTCAATATGGATGAAGGAGATGACGATGATGATGATGGCAATAATGGAAGTGATAAAAAGAAACAGGATGATGCTAATATGCAAAATAGTGTTGATAAAGATGCTGATAAAGAAGACAAGAATGATGGGACTATTGAAAAAGACACTGATGCTGGTACAAGTGATAAGAAAGAAAAAGATGTTTCAGAAAAAGATGTTGCTAATCAAGTAGAAGATCAGCAAGAAGTTCAGCAACCAGTTGTCTCTGATGATCAAATGGAAGATCTGCTACCAATCTCTTCTATTTTAATAAAAAGAAAAAGGACCAGCGAGTCTCCCACATCAGAGTTCATCTCTTCTAAAAAGATAAACTTTTCTGAAGAAGAAATAGCAGCCGCCATGCACAATCTCAAAACTATCATTCAGCAACCTCATACAGACACTGTCATATCTGAGGCATTCCTAGCAACTGAAGTCATTCCATCAGCAACAACACAATCATCAACCCCTCTTCCAGCAACAACAACCGCACCAACTACCACAATCACAACAGCAGCTACACAAATCACCATCTCAATCCCCACTTTCATCACTCCAACAGAAGCAATAACCACTACAACTCATCATCACTCTCAATCTGAGATTACAGAGTCAGATTCTTCTGTTCCTACTCATCTTTTGCCATCAGTCGTAACTTCAGAAAGTTCTCATCATGAAGAAACTGAACAGCAGCGAATAGTAAGAAAAATTAAAGAGAGACAAAAGCATGAGAAGGAGATGCTTTTGAAATTTCAAGATGAGCTAAATGAAAAAGAAGAAGAAGAAAGAAAGAGAAAGCTGAAAGAACAAGCTGACTCTGATCGAGCCTTTCTATTGAAGCTGAGTGGAGATGAAGCCATTCAAAAAGAAAGAGAAACATTCTTAAAAAGATAGCAAGAAGATGAAGACTTCAGGATGTCTAAACTTCTTCAAGATGTTGAAGAATCTAATCTTCAACAAGAAATTTGTGCACATAAGAAGGGCAGCAAGTTGAAAAAGAAAGGGGGAGCAAAGACCTCTGCTGATAAAATGTTGGATGAGTTTGACAGAAAGAAATATGCTGTTAGAATGGTTGGAAGATCAAACCCTGCTCCTATCACAAAAGTATACCTGAAGAAGCCTAAGAACAAGTCTCAAGCTCAGCTACTGATTCACAGAGGATTGGATTCTCAAGCAATCAATCTTGATCAAGTCTGTAAATTACATAGAGAAGAATGGAATGAAATTAGACTTGCTATCAATCATTCTTCAAGTGCTGCAAAGGAAGAAGTTTTGGCTGAGATTGACAGATTGTTCAAGAAAATGGTAGATCTACAGCTACTTAGACCAGAAGACACTGTCATATTTGGTGAAGAGATTGTGCAGCCACCAAGTCCAAGATATAGGGCAGGTACCAACAGAATTATCAGAGTCCCAAACACCAGCAAACTAAATCTGTCAATCCCTGATGGAGTGCCAAGGGTTGAGGGTACTGAAGTCACTGAAGGTGAGAAAGGAATTGTTTACAAGGACTTCAATGGAAAGCTGTGTTTTCAAAGAGAATCAGAACTTGAAAAGATAGATCATGAGCAGCTTGTACATCTCATCAGAATAGTCAGTGTGCTTCCCAAGAACTCAGTTATGAGAAAAGCAATCATGGAAGAAGGGCTTGCTAGACAGTACAGATTCTTGCCATCCAGTTACAAATATGAATTACAGAGTGAGTTGGGCATCGTAAAAGAAGAAGAAGTCTGGGGGTGTTTAAATTGAAGTCTGTAATAGATTAGGGTTATTATAACTAAATTTACTTTATACAGTTCAATGAAACCTATTTTTGCTTTTGAACATGTGCAAATCTCAGAACATATCAAAAGAATCCAAAAAGAAAGATGAATGGATCACAAGCATACAGTCACTGAATGTTTAAATTCTTAAACACTGACTATAAACTTTCACAGCAACAAGTTTGTCTAGGGAGATTCAATCACAATCATTTAGGGGGAGATTGTTGAGTCACTGGTCGCTGACCATGATGAAGTCACTGGTCGCTGACCAACTCAACCTTACACTACTCAATGAAGAAATGGATTGTATCGAAGCTGCTGTTGCTAATGATAGGATTTGCTGATCGTGATTCATTCTGATTCGATATTCTGAGGAAGATTTAAAGCTCAACTTGGTGTGTCGCTGATCTACGTCAGCGAGAGCATTACTTCTTCAAATCAATAAAGGCAAAAGTCACTGCCAGAATAACAGCTAGTCACTGAAGATCCGTTGTTCAAATCATTCTACAAGAGCATGTTAGCTCGCAGTGAGTGAGGAGGATTGCTGCATCATCAGTGACTATTTCAATAAAGCCTCTCAAACATCTAGTACTTAAAAAAACTGTACTTATCTATACATGAGCAAGAGTGTTCCAGTTTAAAGAATGCCTGAAAGATTACGTGGCAGCAAGTGATTGGTTTTAAGGTAACGAGATATTTGCGGTAACAGAATTGGGACCCGCAGAATGTCGGTTTATCAGAGATCAGGACCAATCAAGCAGCAACACGTGTCCTTTCAAGATCCTATTTTGTAGGCGATATTTTAGGAACTCTTGTAGTATAAATAGTTCAGTGTTTTGTACTATTGAGGCTAGTCGATATATGCACCGTTCTTCTGTTTGTCAGAGAACCAGTTTGTCTAGGTGTATATTAAGATTCAGCGAGGTTAACTATCAGCGTGTCTGTCCACTGTAGTTAACGCTCTTCATTGTAATAATTTAGCTAAGTGTTTGAATTGGATTAACTTTGGTTAATCCATTCCGCATTCAACACTTTGTGAATTTAATCAATACAATTCACTTTCAGCTACTATTACTTATCATTCTTTGATTCTGTTATATCTTTAATCTGTTATTTCAATACCGACATACTCTGTTATAGATAATTAATTTAAAACAAACTGAAACACTTGGTAAAATCTGAAATTGTTTTAAATTGTATTCAACCCCCCCCCCTTCTACAATTAAACTTTACACTTTGTGATTCCAAATCACTAACTAATAGTGATTACGGGACTATCACCCTTACTACTTTTGGGGAATCTCTAGAAATTAGGATTAAGGAGGAAGAGAAATTCTACACTGCTCAGAAGAAAAGATACATGGAGATTTATGAGATTCTGAGGCATTCTGCATTTCCATACTCGACTAATCAGGCCGCGTGTCTTGGTCGTATGATTAGGGCTTTGTATGAGGTAACTGGTCATCCTAGTGCAGAAGCAGATAAAGAATTCAGGTTTGGGTTAAGAGAATTGGTTCGATTGCTACATTCAGATGACCATTTGACAGATATT
The DNA here is from genome assembly GCA_949592205.1 of Helichrysum umbraculigerum. Classification (NCBI taxonomy): domain Eukaryota; kingdom Viridiplantae; phylum Streptophyta; class Magnoliopsida; order Asterales; family Asteraceae; genus Helichrysum; species Helichrysum umbraculigerum. The sequence continues at coordinate 15,533,767 of CATIUR010000007.1, read as the reverse complement.
ACACCTCATCGATTAATAGTGACGCATACTATTCATTACTATCTTCAAGAAATGGTGATGAAAGTGGATCGTCTTGCTAAGGAAGAATTAGATAGGCCTCATCCGGATTTCATTCATCCGCATAGTGAGATTGATTTGGCTAGTTATTTGGGAATAAACTTAGATGTTCTAATTGACAAGAGTAAGGTTTCAACTCCTTGGGAACATTTCAATCATGGAATGATGGAGATTTATACTAAGCTGGTAAATATTTTCAAACATTCGGGGCTAGACCTTAGTAATAGACAAGAGGTAGCTCTTCAAAAGATAGAAAGACGAGTGAGGTGCTTGAGGAAAAGTCTCTTGATGAGGAACCATTATGGAATAACTGAGGCATGTTTGGACTTTATAAGTGAGTTAGAGGAAAACTATCTTGAACGTGAGTACAAGTTGGAAGATGATAAATTGGTAATGGTACCTGAGGGAGTAAATAATAGGGCAGTTAATGGAATCAGTTGGGACTTGGTTTATCTTCAGCACGTGGTTAATGAACACTTGGCAAATTTTCCAAGTTTTGGTCATGGGATCATTAACGTCATTCCCATAATCACTGAGCGTTTCCTTGCTCTCTATCCTAAGCAGTGATTCTAATCATCTCTTTTATTTCTTATGCTATTGGATTACTTCTGACATGTTGGTTATTTCTTATTATGTTTGACTTTGTTTGTTTTGAATTTTAGTATTGTTGGTGTGTTTGGATTTTTGAACATTTAATTAGTTTGTGTGATTGGTTTTTAATATTATTTATTTTATTTAAGTTTGTTAATTTTTGTTATTTATTTATATAGTGTGGAATTATGAAGATGTTGAAGTCGTGATTATCCTCCAGGTTTGGTATTTAATATTATTGAATAAGTGTTGGATTTCGGTTAAAAAGTGGTTTGAAAAACGTTTTTGAAAAATTCTGATTTTTCAATCCATACGCCGTATGGATGTCCATACGCCGTATGGATGTCCATATGCCGTATGGATTGGTTTGGGCCACTGGGCCACGCGTTGACTGGGTTTAAATTATGTTTTGACCTGGGCCTTTTTAATCCATACGCCGTATGGAATCCATACGCCGTATAGATCAAAAAGAGGCAAAACGGCAGACAGCCCCATTTTCTTCCTCATTTGAAACCTAAACCATCACCATCACCACCCATGGCTGTCATCACCATACCACCCAAACGCAAATTCCGGCCACGCATTCATATCCATTTTTGCGTATTCGTGTTACACGCACTTTCCTCTACAAGGTATAACTTCCCGTTTTCGTTTTCGTTAGTTAAATCATTCGTTTGGAAGTTAGGGTTTATGTTAGTAATTTGGGTATTTTGAATTTGAGTATGATTATTGGCATAGGTTGATTGATTTATATTCTTGTTAATATATACATTGCAATGTCATGCTCGTTTTTCTAAAAATATTACATATATTATGTAATTCGATTTATCCGTTAGTGTTTAAAGATTGTGAATATGATAAACTCAATTTTGCTATGTTTTAATTTAGTACTTATTAATTTTCTGACCACATGATGATTAATGCAAATGTTTGTTTGGTACACAAGTATTTGTGATTACGGTTATGTGATAAATTGTTATTTTGATTAAATGTGTTTATAATGATTCATTGTGAGAATGTAAGACTGTTTGCTAGTTGCTAATGCTCGAGTTTAGTGATTGTGCAAATTCGTATTTTCATGATAGTACCAAATTATTGTAGTGCATTTGATTGGGCAATTGTCATGAATATTTAATTGAGTATATTTATGTATGCAATTTGAGTAATTCTGTTTAGAGAAGCAATTTAGGTTTGTGAAATTGATTGTTGCGGTAGTTTTAGGCTAAACCAAAATGGTGGATTATTCCATATTTAGCAGAAATGCTGCCGAAGTTTTTATTGACCTTTTTGTATTAACTGCTTATTTGGTGTTATTAACAATTGTTTTGTTTAGCAGTTATAATGTCTAACAGGAGAACACGAGGGGGTCAAACTTTGGGAAACCCGTTGGTTAGAGCTCATAGATATCTCACTTTTCATGGGTCGTATTCTGAGACCACCAGATTTCAGTTTGGAGAGTGTCTGGCTTCTAATATTGGCCAATCAATTGAGGTTTTTGATGCTGTCAACTGGAATGTTTTGGAGCATGTGATTGCTAGAGAGGGGTTCACTAATGGTGCTGAGGCTATTAGGAACTTGCTTGCTATTCCATATGTACTTGAGGATGGAAACATTGGATTTGTTTCTTATGCTTGGTCTCGGTTGTTCAGTATCAGGGAGGACATCTACAGAGAGTTAGTTGTAGAGTCCTATAGCACCTTTAGGTTTGAGTACAGGTCGACTCAGTGGACTGAGAACTCCATTTTCTTCCAGCTAGGGGGACAGCCTAGACAGATGTCTTTGGTTCAGTTTGCTTTGGGGTTGGGACTTTATGAGCCCAACGAGCTGGATAATCCTCACTTTTTAAATCACATTTCTGCAGTTGCTGTGAAGAAGCTCACTGACTTGGAAGTTGAGCAGGAGTGGCAGTTTATTGCCCAGGGTAACTATGGTAGTTCGACACCTTCTTACACGCATATTCGAGATCCCCGTCATCGACTCATTCACAGATTGTTGACTTACACCATTGTTGGTCGCAAGGAGGGGCCTGAGAAAGTTTCTAGGCCTGATTTGTTTTACTTGAGCTCGATTATCAGGAAGAGGTTAGTGAATGTACCTTGGAGGTTGGTGAAGTGGATGTCGAAGAGAGCTACTGGTACTAAAGATGGGAGTAGTTTGTGTGGAGGTCACTTTGTTACACGGTTGGCTCGATATTTTGCTTTGGCTATTCAGGATGAGATGGGGTCATGCACGATTGTTCAGCCTAGCATGGGTTGGTTGACTGCACGCCGGTTGGAGGCGTTTGCTCTTATTGAGCCGTGCATTATTTATGGTGGTCCTGCGGATATGTATTACTGGGTTCCGACTACTCCGGTAGGACAGACTTTGCAGTCGAGGCAGGTTAGAGCTAGAGGAGATACTAGTGGCAGTGATAGAGGTCGAGGTACGGCACGAGGCCGTAACAGAGGTTATGCTACGGAGTTTGATCAGCTATCTCAGCAGTTGCACCAGATGGAGTTACATCAGACTCATAGGTTTGATCAGATAGATCTTATGCAGAGACAGCATTTCCATCAGACCAGTGCACACTTGGACTACCAGGATGGCTTGTTTGAGCAGTTGTTTGGTCAGTTTCCTTCTGGACCTGAGTATCAGCCATTCCAGTACCAGATGCCACCAGAGTTCATGCCACGACCACCACCACCACAGCCAGATTATGGAGGGCCTTCTCATCAGTACCAGTACCGGCAGGATGATGACAGTGATTAGGATGATGTTCATCCTAAGTGGTTTATGATTCCAAACACTATTATTATTTCTATTATTATTATGACTGTTTTATTTGTAGGATTATTAATTGTTATGTTGGATTTATAGTTTTAGGATTTGGTAGTGTTTATTTTTAATTAGGATGTTTAAATCTGGTATTATTTAATTCTGTTTGTTGATTGTTCCCTCAGAATTGTGTTGTGAGTACGTGTTATGCTGGCAGTAAGTTCAGCGCAACAAAAATTGAATCGAGAGGATGTGGGAAATTCATATCATCCTTGTCATACTCATTAAACTGCACACTATTCCAGGGGAGTTTTTCTGTTCTAAGTTCTTTTCTCTTTTTCCCATTTTTGTATTTCATTATTTGTACAATGAGGGCATTGTACATCTTTAAGTGGGGGATGGGAGAGAAAAGAGTGAAGTTTCCACATAATTGTCCTGTAAATTAGTAGATGATTTTGTAACTTGGTTAACTGTTATTTTATTAAGATGAGTAACTAAGAGGTTATGAGTTGCCTATTTTTCAACCAAATTTTTGAGTTAAAATTTTTGTTTTCTAGAGATAATTATTTTGTAACTATGTAGGTTAATTGAAAAATTTTCTTCACTTTTAATTAAAAATTAAATTGTGAAAAATGTTATTTAGCTTCATATTATAATGTATTGATAGGCAATTTATATGAGAATTTTTGAGCTTTTAAGAAATAAAATTAAGGAGTAGATGTTACCTTTTAGATGAACTTTAGCTGTGTATGACGTATGTCTTAATTTTCATATTAATAATGTGCGATATGCCATAGTTTTGGAAATTTAATTGATATCATTTGGGGATATACTAGGTGTTGTTTCCTTTGTTGTACGAAAGTACAGACCTGGTCTCCGTCAGTATATCTAATGAAAAAGAGCAAAAGAGTTTAATAACTCATGATTTTAAAATGTAGTCGAATTAAGTCGCTTTGTTGTACTAAGGTACAGACCTGCCACCAATGGTTTGACTAAAAGTTGAAAGTCCCGTTTGCTTGCCTTGGATCTGATCGGATCGTTTGAGTGAATATATGAACGTATTAATCGAATCAAACACGCAATTCTCTATAATCTTTGTATATATTCACAATTGAATAATCAAGATTACACGATACAAACTCACAAACTCGTTTTCTCTCCTCCTCACACACAAAAACGGCTCAGCCCCTTTATCAAAATGTCTAACGCTAAAACTGAATATAACACGCCTATTTATAGGCTGTCCAAACCCTAATGCGACACTGGCCAAGTGTCGCTAATAGCGACACTGACCAAGTGTCGCCTAAACACTAATTTGTGTATATTTTCTATTTCACTATTCGTTTACAGACTCGCATATACACACTAACCACTATACATACGCAGACTAATTGACTTTGACAATTACAAACGTTTGACCAACTGACTGACACACAAAATGTACCAACAAACTCCCCCATGTCAGCAGCTTGGTCAAATAAGTCTTCAATTAGTCTTCATCAACAAACTCTTTCATGTCTTCAACTATCACAAGCTCCCCCATTGAGATAGCATGGTCTTCAAATAAAATCTTGATGTCCAAATTCATGTGACTGACACAAACTTATCAAACAATAAGATCTTCAAACTCAGTGACCATCTCTCAATCATCAGTAGTATCTCCAATAGAATTTGTCTTCACAATCTTTGGAGAATAACCGACATCCTTTACATCTTCAATATTTGACTTTAACAAGATATGTGATATTTGAAGAAAATAACATAGAAATAAAATCTTTTTGTATTTTTCTTTATAAATAAAAATAAAGGATAAAGATTAAAATAAATTGGGGATAGGATTGTTTTAGGTCTGCTTAGGGATCATATCAGATCAACATGCAATTATTAGGAAATAGTAAGTGTTATTTCGATCATCAGTATATTTGTCCACTTTAAATTTACTTGACATATTTAAAGCACCTTTTATAAAAATTAGTTCAAGACGATTATCGGTATTGTTTGTCCACTTAAACATATTACATCCGTATCTGTGAGCTAACCTTTATTGTTAGTATGGATATTAATTTTGTGAAACCTATTATATGATATACTGATAAACTTTAGTAAAACGCATAACGCTGCATATTTTACAGACAAGGTAGATATTACAAGACCAAGTTTATCTCGGCTTTCTCGTAACATACACTTGACCTTTAAATTTAGGCATACATCAAACCTATAATGAAGATACTAGTGGCCCCAGATCTGTACTTAGTACAACAGAGGGTCCCTTAGTATGAACATAACAAGTTTGAGACTATTTGCATAACTAATGGATTCAGGTCTGTACGAGAGTACAACAATAGTCACCATTAGTTAGACTAATAATCATATTAATACTATATGCCAATTTTGCATTTACATAATGATTATGACAGCGTATGGTAGTACCTTCATTTATCAATTAAGACTTATGTCATACATCATATAACATTTTTCACAAAGTAATAGACAAGTTTTAATTATTACTTCTTACTCACTCACAAACCGGTGTGTACCATGCCTACCGATACATCATATGATGAAGCCAATGTTTATAAAAGCTATTTTAAATATGCCAGATAAACCTACTGACATATCAAACATAAACCTTAAAATTTCAAATTTTATGCATGTCAACCGATGTACTATCATATCCCAAGTTGTTTACAGACACAATCCAACATCTTTTCAAGAAATAAGAATCTTGCTGTTCACATTTCTGATACAAATAATCAGAATTTGTAACTTTTAAAATTACTCCCCCTGAACAGCAAATTCTTATCGCAATTCTAAGTCAAAGGCAATCCCCTTAAATCTTAAAACATATATTTTTGGATTTTTTAATTTTAACAAATTTCGCAACATTGCATTTCTTTGATACTAAAAAGTATAAAGAATGGCTGTTGCACTAGTAACAAATAAAAATAGATAATTATCAAAATCACATATCAAGTCAAGTCAAATGCCTTTTAGCACTTTTACCACCTCGTAACATCGAAAATCTCATCCATCCAATCAAAATCATCACACATAAGCACTTTGAAAACAATCTTCCAAAAATATTCACATCAAACATCTGACTGCAGTCACTAAAAATATTAACTATCAAAAATCTGACTGCAACATCACAAACAAACAAACATTAGTACTTATGGGACACCCAAGCCTTGATAGACTTGGGCTGTCCATGGTCATCCATAACCATCACATCAATGAGTTTATGATATTTTAAAAACTCAGACGATTTCATTGATGCGTTGTTTGTGGATTTGGGTTTCCAAACCTGTGTAGGTTCAGATGATTTGTTTTCAACAATGTTGTGCTGTTGAACTTGAGGTCTAATAGGCACAACTTTGTTTACTCTAGCCACGGGTTTGGGAGAAGGGGATGTATGTCTTGACATAGGCGAATACGAACCACGCCTTGGAAAAGTTCTACAAAAAGAATTCCTAAAAGAGGAAGTTCTTGGCATCCCTCTACCAAACCTATCTAGGGATAATAACCGACAATCCCTAATTATATGTCCTTGTTGTCCACAATGGAAACAAGAACGTCGTTCAATGTACGACCTATTCCAATGATTACCCACAAAAGGTTGAGGTGGAGAATGAACTGTTGGAAGCTTAGAAGATGAGGCATTTACAGGACGTGAACACTTATGTGTACACGTTGATGTAGAAGCCACAGAAGTTGAATAAGTTGATGTTGAAGGTTGTTCACTTTTAGATTTTACATTTGAATCCTTCATTTGATGTTGAACCATTTTGGATTCATTTTCAACCTTGTTTTTACCCTTTGTATTTGAAACCTTTACAGTTTCATTGGTAAGTATATGATTTTCTGGCTTTACATTAACTTTTTCAACTTTGATTTCAGCCTCTTCCGGTAGATCCTCTATCTCAACACCCTCCTCTACACTAACTGGAGGTGTACTATCAGACTTAACAAAAGTAGGCAAGGGATACTCTGTCCGTTTAGTTTTCTCCTTTGCCTGCCTTTTGGGATTGGATGTAGCTTCTTTAGACTTTGTAGCTGGCCATGATGAGTAGTCAGCCACAAGTTCTTCGGTGCCTTCCTTAACAGGCAGAGGATAGTGATTAGTAGGAGGTGGAACTGAGTTATACCCTATTCCGGCCTTACTACTTGTATTTGTCCTCTGCTTGTCAACAATTTCATCGAAGATTTTATGAGAGTTTGAGAAACTTGTGATTCCCTTTTTAAAAGAGTCAGACTCAGACCTTAGCTCTGAAAGTTCTTTATTCAACAAATCAATTTCTGTTAAATAGCTTTTAATTGCATCTTGTTGACTAAAGACTTTTGCTTTAAAGGTTTGAGTATCTAACTTATAAGCTTCAATCTGCTTATCATAAAGTTTTTCATTAGCTTTTAGAAACTTATTTGATTCAGTAAGTTTCTCAACCTTTTCTCTCAAGTCTACATAGTCTATTTGAAAACATTTTAAAGAAGCTTCCAATTTAATACAGGATATGCAAGTAAAAGGTTTTTCAGATTCTGTTTCTACCTCATGTATCTTTGCCAAAAGTGCACTGTGTTGAACCTCTTCTTGAGTCGCACTTGAATCGAACATTCCCTGAGAATACACTGTCATCGCCTGTGATGTTGTGTTATTCTCTGGAGTCTTGGGAGCTGAAGGTGTAGTGAATCCAGATGAGGGATTTTTATTCTCCACACATTCCTTAGCAAAGTGTCCATGAATGTGACAGATTTTGCATTTCACCTTGCTTTTATTAAAACCAAGACCTGTATCACCATCATCATCCAGGTCTTTTCTACCCGATCTTTGAAGAAACTTCTTGGTTCTTTGGGTTATCATGGCCATACTCCATTTGATGTCCATCTGCTCGAGATCGTCAGAATCGATCTGTTCAAAGTCTTCCTCAGTAAGCTGTAGAGTACTAGCCTTCTTGGAAAGGAAAGTCTCATAAGAGTTGAGGAAAGCTGCAAAGATTGTAGCATGATCCTCAGTAGCCTTTGAAGGAGCTGTATGAGAGGTATAAGAAGCATATGAAGTGCTAGTAGAAGTAGATGCTGCTGAGTTGGAAGTAGATCTCGAAGTATCATTTAGACTAGGAATTTGAATATTAGCCTCTGACTTCTTTTCTTTTTGATCGTAAGCCGCTATAAGAGCATCCCATAACCCTATAGAAGTTGCTTGATCTTTAAATTTATTTATCACAACTTCTGGCAAGCACTTGGTAATCATCTCATACGCTCTATTGTCGTGATCAAACTCTGCTCGTTCCTTGACTGACATTTGTGCTCTTGACTTAAGCACCCCATCGAGTCTCGGTTGCTCATATCGATCAATGGTGTTAAACCAATTCCACAGATTTGGATCATTGTATTCAATGAAATTGCATAACTTAATCTTCCAACTCGCAAAATCACTATAGAACAAAGATGTAGAAGGAGGCATTTTCGCACCAAAAGCCATATCCGAAAACCGACAGAGTGTAGCGAAACTTTTCGGACACTAAAATTAGGTACTTTTAAGTTCAAAAACAAAATTTGGTACTACCAAAATTTTCGCGAATTTCCCGCCAAAATTTCGTCCGAAAACGTCAAAAATTGGCCGGGTAAAATGAAACTTTTTCCAGCCTAAAATTGAACAGTTGTAAGGCTAAGGAAAAATTTTGGAAATGCAAAATTTTTCGGAGATTTCCCGCCAAAAAACTTTTTTTTTTTTTTTTTTTTTTTTTTTTTTTTTTTTTTTTTTTCGAATCTAGCGCGACACTAGGTTAGTGTCGCTAAGAAGTGTCGCACTGAAGTGACGCACTGTAGTGACGCACGGAAGTCACGCACTGAAGTGACACACTGTAGTGACGCACGGAAGTCACGCACTGAAGTGACGCACTGTAGTGACGCACGGAAGTGACGCACTGAAGTGACGGTATGAGATACTTGCTGAGACACTTGGTAAGTGACGCACTGAAGTGACGCACTGAAGTGACTCACTGAAGTGACTCACTGAAGTGACTCACTGAAGTGACTCATGAAGTGACGCATTAAGTACCGCAGAAAGTCAAATGGCGACACTCGATTAAGTGTCGCTATGTAGTGTCGCTAAAAGACAAGTGTCGCTATCAAGTGTCGCTGAAACCCTAATTGGCGACACTTAAGGAAGTGTCGCTATGGAAGTGACGCTAGTAAGGAAGTGACGCTGGTAAGTGACGCTATGTCGCGGCCAGCAGCCCCAAAAACCCCAAAAACGAATTTTTTCGAAACCCTAACGAAAATTGACGAACGAACGATGAACAGGGCTCAAAAATCAACCCAAAACACGATATAATCAACACAAATAACCCAGAAACTAATTATAATCAATTAATACCTTCACGAATCAACCGAAAACACTCAAAATAACGATCCGAAACCGACGAATCCTTGATTCTTGGCTTTGATACCAGTTGAAAGTCCCGTTTGCTTGCCTTGGATCTGATCGGATCGTTTGAGTGAATATATGAACGTATTAATCGAATCAAACACGCAATTCTCTATAATCTTTGTATATATTCACAATTGAATAATCAAGATTACACGATACAAACTCACAAACTCGTTTTCTCTCCTCCTCACACACAAAAACGGCTCAGCCCCTTTATCAAAATGTCTAACGCTAAAACTGAATATAACACGCCTATTTATAGGCTGTCCAAACCCTAATGCGACACTGGCCAAGTGTCGCTAATAGCGACACTGACCAAGTGTCGCCTAAACACTAATTTGTGTATATTTTCTATTTCACTATTCGTTTACAGACTCGCATATACACACTAACCACTATACATACGCAGACTAATTGACTTTGACAATTACAAACGTTTAACCAACTGACTGACACACAAAATGTACCAACAAAAGTTTTATATTGCTAAACTAAAATCAAGTTAGGTTGCTTTGTTGTGTTGAGGCACAGACCTGTCACCTCTGTCTTGATTTGAAAAATGATTGTTTTGATTAGAATTTCAAGATATGTAATATTGGCATATTATGATATGAAAGTATGTAGCTTTTGGGAGTTTAAAGAAATATCTACATGAATAATAATATGTCGAGCTCAGTTATTTGAATATAGATTGTTTAAGTGGATAAAGTATCAGTAATCATTGTGAACTAATTAATGCTTAAAGAAAAATAGCTTCATGTGTAGATCATTTTCTGTAATCTTGTAGTTTCTTAATATTTGTTTTTAGAATTAACAGATTTTTAAATTTAAACATTTGAGTTGAAGATGAGTGATGTTGTGTAATTCCTTTGTTAGTTATTTAGATTAATGTAGATGACTGTTTTCTTAATAGTTTTGATTTTTTAATCAATAGTCTACTTGAGGACAAGTAGGATTCAAGTGGGGGATGTTTGATAAACGCTTAAAAGTACTATAATTTAGTAGTATTTTACCCCGATTCTTGGATGTTTCTATTGCATTTATTTAAGAATACATATTGATTTCATTCATATTTGCAATTAGATGTGGAAATGGAGCGCTTATGAAGAAAGAAATAGTCAATATCCGAGCTAAATGATGCATATTTGAAGAATAAAGTGAAGCCGAAGTTGATGAAAAGAATAAATGAAGAAAAATGAAGAAATCGGCTGGAAAATGCATCCATACGCCGTATGGAAATCCATACGCCGTATGGATTGCAGCGCAGGAGGCCCAGGTTACGCGGACTTGGGCTGGGCTTGAAATCAATCCATACGCCGTATGGATCATAAACGCAGGAAGTATAAAAACGCGATTTTAACCCTAAAACGGCAGTTTTTTGTTTGTTTTTCGTTTTCAGTAGATAATATACGATTAGTAGGGTTTAGTTACGAATTATTTTGGTATTTTGGAGGCACGAAAGCTCAAGATCGAGGGTAGTTCATCTTAGTTCTTCGTGATTCGTCTTTATAATTCGGTATACTTCTTTTATTTCGATTTCATTGAAGTATTTGATGTTGAATAATCTGAGTTTTACTGTTTTATGATGAATTGAATATCCAAAGTGATTGTGTAATTGATTGAACTCGGATTATGATTGTTGAACGATTATTATTGCGTATTGGTTAAGTTATTTAATTGAAAATGGTTATATTACTCGTGAATCCTTGTTTATTGGTAATTGGTAGTTATTAGTTCTCAACGTGGTTAATAAGATTGATGAGATTGATTTCCTTTGATTTTATTAATTATTGATGGTTATAATCTTAGGGTTTTAACTATTGCTAAATAGATTGAGTTTGATAGGTTGAGAAATTAATAATTATTCACTTTAAAATGAATGAGACAATAAGTTAATTATTGGGTATTGTTGAGTCATACCAATAGAGTTAATTATAATTAGTTGTGAATGTTTAATGCATGATTTAGGGAAAGGCACACAATTGACTGATCATCTTGTGACATTGGAACCAGTGTTTCATGTTGGACCCTAGATTGTAGGAATTAGTTGGACCCGAACCGTTGGCTAGTTCACATTCAATTTAATATCATTGAAGAATTTGGTGTTAAGTTGATCTAAAAGAATCACAATTAGATAATCAATACGTAATGAATCGGGAAATATGAATCTGAGTGACATTAATTATACAATTACTTATTCCTTCCATTTAGTATTTATTATTATTTATTTATTGTTTTAAATTAAGTTTTTATTTAAGTTTAATTATCTTAAATTAATGTTTTGTAAACAAATGTTCGAACGGAACTAAAACGCCCCCTTATTTACTGCTTTCTAGTTAATTGTTAATTTCTATTTATAATAAATCCGCCGTTCCTTGTGTTCGAATCGGACTTACCAAATCTATATTTACATTCGATCGGGTATTCTTGCCTGGTTGCTTGAAAGTATTTATTAGGTATTTCTATTTAAAAATTATAAAACAAAACGCGTTTTCATAGCACATCAACCTACCAAAATGAGCATTGAGCTTGCTGACCACTCAGTCAAATACCCTAGGGAAATAGCTGAAAATGTTTTAGTTAGGATTGACAAATTTCTCTACCCAGCAGATTTTGTAGTAATGGATATGCAGGAAGACATACACATCCCAATCATACTAGGAAGACCTTTCATGAATACGGCCAAGGCAATCATCAACGTCTTCGCACAAACCATAAGTCTGCAGTCCCAGGGAGAAACCATCACTTTCCATATCGACAATCCTAACGCTGGAGACCAAGCCGATATGTACATGATCTCCATAAAGACCACCAAAGACGAAGAAACTGTAAAGTCAATAAGTGAAAGGAAATCTAGCAAGGAAATGGCAATCACGCCATATTTCCCGATTAACCTCCGACGAATAGGACAAGAGATGAAAAACACATCTCTTTCAGCAAACAACCCAACGATGGAAGAATTGATCAGAACGAGAAAGATGGAAGAAGAAAACAAAAGAAGCATACCGCCACAGAACCTATTTAACACTGATGAAATGGCGGAAAGTAATCACAACCATCCCACGAGAGGAGAAACACTGGAGGAATATTTCAAACGCACTGGATACCAACCACAAACCATTGCGGATCACAAAATGCTCGAAGAATTCATCCAAAAATTTGACAAAGCGGTAGGAGGAATAAGTAACGCAGTCAAATTGCTTACTCTTTCCCCTGCTGAACTGCAATTCTGCCAGCAACAGAGACGGACATATACTAGGATCTACAATGCCCTTAAAAGATCTAATATCCCATTCACCTCAACGCAATGGGAGATGTAAGGATCCATTAAAGCACATGTGAAAGAGATTACTGGACATCCGAGCAGTCGTGCCGACATCTTGACGATGAATGACCTCACATCATTGCTTGACTTGCTAAGTAGAGAAGATCACCCCAGTTTCAAAGAAAGCGGATCTACGGTTATCAACTCCACTATGGAAAAACAAATTAAGTTAATAATTGAAGAACTTAGTGATCTCGTTTGGGAGGAATCAAAGCGTGAACGACCCTTTAGGGTTACATATGAATCACCACTTGATATCGCTACTTTTGTTACGATCCATCTACGGGAGATTCAACAACGGAAAAGTAATTCCAGAAGAAAGTTCATATTCCACTCAGGATGCAAGGAGATACTTCGTCAGCTTACTCTAGTTTTCTCAGAATCCGACTTTCCATTCAACAACCATCAGCACCGGCAAATAGAGGACCTGTGCACACCCATCAGAAGATTTAACAGAGACCCCAAGACCGAGAATTATGAAGATATAAAACTGCAATTCTTGGCGTTTGTATGCTCTCTCTGGCAAAACCCACCGCCAAGAGAGGTTATTAAGACAAACACAACCACCATGACCGACCCTAGTGGGACTGTCACTAAAACAGTTGACTACATCACCTTCGGACTTCAAGGACTTGAGAGGACAACTTCAGAGCATCTTCAGAACTACAAGGCAGAATCAAGAGATAGTCTATTTGAATTGATTACGATAATAGTCAATCATTTCATGAGAATCTATCCACCTCGATATACTTTCCTGCAACCTAGGGCCCACAACATCAACACAGTGGATCCCATGGATGCATCAATCCCTATCTAGCTAGGAGAAAAGAAGTCGAGCTCTCGACTTTAAAAGAGCACTTCTCGGGAGGCAACCTGTGTTTTACATTTCCGCAACTTTACATTCCAAGAAGTGATAAAGTCTCCGACTATCTTTCACACTTGGATATACGACCAAGTTTCTGCCTGACGCATTAAGTTTTTGGCGCTGCGCATCAAAGAACTAATATATCCAACGTGTTCACACCTACGAGACCAATCATAAGAAGACTTGGTCAAGAGTGAACCCAACAAGATGAAGTTCGGCAAACGCATACCAAGGAACACTGCAAATACCGGGGAGTACTTCTATACCAGTCTCTTTCCTTCGTTATAAATATACCATATCCACTATGCTTATCACTAAGTGTGGGATTCAAACCCAACACACACTGCTAAAAGAATACGTCTTAGATGTTTCAAATCCTAAGTGTGGGATCTTTACCCCAGTCAGAACTTAGAATAACATCGAGGACGATGTTTCTTTAAGTGTGGGATAGCAGTAGTTACACTACTGTAAAATGGATAATGGTATATACTTGATTCTAAACTCGTTGCTCTTTTAGACCATCCTTCTCCAAAAAGTAACTCGAAAATTTAAACAAAATTTTTCCAAAATTTTTCAAAATTGAGTTAAAAATATGTTGAAAATGAAAATTTTAGACAAAGAATGATTTACTTTGGGGAAGAAGGATAAATAGAATATGAATTCCGTTGGAAAATTAGATTAGTAATCCCATAAAGAGCATCACATGACTAGGCACACAACAAATCAATTTTCGATTCGTGAGGTATCTTGAGCCATAATAAGCATTCACTTTTAATGCTTCACTTCTTCGATTCTTGAGTGTGCCGATGTATACGTTTAGAATCAGAACTTGCTCCTGTTATGCATTTCGAATCCGAACTGGTGAGTAAAAAGGAGATCGAATCACATCATTCTTAAACCCATCCTTACACCCAAAAAAAATGAAAACACGTTATTCCTACCCTCTCGAAAGCATCCCTCAAACTTCATAGAAAGTTCCAAAGATGAAAAAAGAGAAGCTACAAGGATATGACGTCGAAAAAAAAAATTTCAAAAGAAAAGAATTCGAAGAAAAGAAATTCGAATGGAGAAAAAGACTCCTACCAAAAATCACGAGAAAAGGGCGTCAATCCTCCCAAAAATTCCAGCTTTCCTCTTCACCAAAATGAAACCCATAAAAAACCAACACAACCCCCATCTCATATCACCAACACTCCACTTAAAAAACCTTACATCACCCCTCCTAGAATGATTGTGGCTAGATTGACTTCACGCTTACCTAAAAGGTAACGATTTGATTCTCGATCAAGCCTATGAAGGTAAACGATACATGACTGGCGTTCTGAGTGATTGATAATACTAGAATAAGAAACCCTAAACACTTTGAGTGATTGGAGTGACCACCTTGAGAGGATCGCCTAGTCATATATCCAAGATCAAAGATCAAAAGCATGCTCCCAAAGATTACAACCCTACCTTTTCAAAAGTATAAATATTTTATTTTTCCAAAACCCCCACAGTAAAAAGTTCCGCCTTTAAATATTTCATCATCTACTTATCTTTAACCATGCTTGAAATTCGAGTTTGCTTGAGGACAAGCAAAGTTCTAAGTGTGGGATACTTAATATCGCGTAAAAAGTAACGTTTTTACTACCGATATCTCTCTCATTCTGGAACAATGATGCCAGCCGAACGGTCAGACTTTTAGGAATTGCTTCATGTCGTTGCGGGCCTCCCGCTTGATTGGATCAGTGGGTTTTAAAATTTGTTTTTTTTTGCTGGGCCTAAGTATACTAAAGATATGGGTGAGTATAGCGATAGGTATGACCTAGGGTCGTTCTTCAAACTACAACGGGCATGGGATCTAGGACTTTAGTTATATATGGGGATTTAGCTAGGGTTTAAAAGAGATTTTGGTTGGTTTTGGTTTTAACTAACTACTAATTATCTAAAATTAAAATAAAGTAAAGTGGAGGTGAGGTGGCAACGAGAACTTATAGGTGAAGCGAGTGTTTACCATGATAATTACTCATGCTATTTAGGGGTAGTTAATGGGATAAAGCCTTAGTTAAGATGACAACTATATTTCCTAATGAACCATAACTCCTAGCCTATTATCTATCTAACGTAGAGTTGTCCGCAATCAGTTATATAACATATCACGTGGATAACAGTTATGGAATGTAAACTACACCGGAAGTTGTCCCAAATGTAGCAACCAATTTAACCAACAACCATCCTCGAGTCTTGTTCCCCAATTTCGGACATTTGAGATATCCGAATCATGGCATGAATTGTTGAATAAACAAAAACTTGAATAGGGGTTTCCTACCAGAACAAGTTGGGATGGTCTGGTCTAACGGCTGATTAAATTGTTCATCATTATTTCATATAAATCATTTTAACTATTCTATGTATGTTAAACTGGTGTATGCAATTGATAAATATTCAAAAACCTAATCATGTAACTAATCAGCATAACAGATACTAGCATGCAAACCCTAAGCAACAATCAAACAAGAACATGCAGAAAGGCAGCATAGCAGGGATCAATTATGCAGAGTGACGGGGTACATGGTTAAGTCACAAGTGTCCCAAAAGTTCTCTCTAAGACACTTGTTGAATGACCTGAATCTAATCTATCTCTAATCCTACGCTCCGTGTCTCCCTCCGGTAATATTTTAATCAGGAGAACACCGGCCATGTCGAGTTCAACGATCATCAGACACAGAATAATTAGCGACATACGACTAGCAATTGGCCAAGCCTAAAAGGATGTTACTAACCACAGCATAAGTTGGATGGATAAACATTTGAGATTCAATTCAAAGATTCAAATATATTTCAACAGCATACGGACAGAGTAACAGCATGATTTAAGTATAACTACCCTAGCATGGTAACTATCATAGCAAACACAGATTTGTCTAGCTAAGCATGTTAATAATCCTAGCAAGTAATTCTAAACAAGTATAGCAACAGCACGACATTATTTAAAATAACAAGATAGAGATTATAATAGAACCTGACAAAGCGTTATTACAAATCGTGCGACACCGCAGTCTCGGAGCACCTCCGTTACAAGCAAGCTACTAATCTACTAGCTTAACTAACCTAATTAACTAACTAACTAATTTTAGAGAGAGAGTAGTGAGAGAAAGAGAGAAATTCTAAGAAAACATGTTGTCAAATGGTGAGGAGGTGATTGTATTTATAGGCATCGCACAGCCGTATCCGTAGACCGTATCCAAACCTTCAAACGCACAACCGTATCGCAAAGGCGAATAAAAATAAGATTTTTATCACCCAAACGCACGATACGGCTGAGCTGGACCGTATACGGCTGAACTGGACCGTATACGGCTGAGCACAGGGTGAATACGGCTGAACCAGGCCGTATACGGCTGGACACAGGCCGTATACGGTCTGTGCAGGCCGTATACATTCTAGGCCCAGCCGTATACGGTCTGGACCAGCCGTATACGGCTTGGTTCAGCCGTATGCTGGTTCTTCGGTTCTTCGTTTCTTCGTTCTGACGTAACTTCTTCGTCGTTTATCCGTTTTGAGCGTTCTTTATATCCACGCGTTCGTATTTTCCTAAGGAAGAAAATGACATAAGTTAGAAGTCATAATTCTTTGTGTAGCTCAAAAAGTGCTAGAACAAGTGAACGAGAATGCTTATGATCGTATTCGTTAGATTTATCGTGTTTTTCGACCATTTTAGTTGACTTTTGAAACATTTTCTATATTTTGGCCCATGTGACGAGTTTTAATGATAAAGTATCTATTTTGATTAGTTTCGTCACATATTGGGCTAAAAAGGTAAGATTAATGCACGTAAAAACATGACTTTTTGTGTATTATCAAATATCCCACACTTAGACATTTGCTTGTCCTCAAGCAAACTTACCCTCTTAGAATTCACCATAAAAAAAGTTTTTGATTTCGACCCACAAAGAAGAGTTCACACAGATTGGAAACAAGTATTTGCCTGTTGGATAAATAAGAGGTGTTCACATGAAGTATCTAAAGGTTTTCAAGATGATCCACTTAGGTAAACTTTCAATTCTCAAATTTGGGGAATATACACGACTGGGCGATCTCACTGGTGGTCATTCAATTCACTCAAAGTGTATCGGGCTTCCTATTATCCTAAGCCAAATGAAAAATCGCTCAAATACCAATCGTGCAGCACTCGTCGTCATAGGCTTGCCCGAGGATCAAATCTTCATCACTTAGACAGGAATGGTACTGATTATCCCAGGACATTCAAATGGGTTGTAGTGTTTGGTGTGGGTTTTAGAGGGTATGGATAGATTGGGGGTATCTAGGTTTTTAAGGGTGTTTGCTTATCTTGGGACTTCTAAAAAAAAAAACTTTATCTAGATATCCTTTTTAATGAAAACGGAAACGGATAACACTTTTGGGGTATAAGATAGCTATTTTGACTTCTATCTTTTGAAAACACACGGAATGATATTTCTTTGAAGAGTCGAGTTTTCGAGAGACTTGAAGCACTTAGCTTTATTTCAGCTATTTTCTTTCTTTTTCTAATTCTATTTCTATTTTTGGGCTTAGATTTTTCTTGCTAAGAAATTTCTAAGGGATTTTCTTTTATTTCCCCTTCTTGAGATCCCTTCTTGTTTTCATTTTTCAATCCTTTGATGATTTTTTTTTTTAGTTTACTTTGGTGCCAATTTTTCGCACCACATGACTCTCGATTTTTTCTGTATATATAGATCAATAAAACGCACACGAGAAGTTTTAGTAAACATTATTTGTGATTTTTGGAGTGAAAGCAAAAAGGAATACCTAAATATTTCTTCTTTTAAAAATACCAAGATAAGTTTCTGGTGGGTAGGGGAATAAGGGGTTAAAAATTTGGGTGAATAAAAGAAAAATAGGCTAAGGCTCAACAGGGTTTTCTAAGCGGATCATCAACACTAAAATTGAGTGTTGGAAGGGTTTTGGGCTTGAAAAGATATGTGAAAAGGGGTTTAAATCCTAAGGAATGTCAAGGTCCTCTAATCGTACCTATGTCACGTGTGACACCTGTCAATGTGATCTCGAAATGTATACCTGGGGCAAGTTCTAATTCAGAAATGCGTGCACCGGTCAAACACAACAAACAAACAGTGAAGCATTTAAAATGAATGCTTATAAGGCTCAAATTCCTCACCGCAAAAATGGGTTATATGTGTCCAGTCGTGCGATGCCCCTCTTAGATCCTCATCTTAAATTGTTTAGAATCCGACATGATTTCGACCTTATTTTTACCAACTTTTGACATACTTGTAAAGAAAAATCTGTACTCATTCTTGAAAAACTTATTGGCCAACTGAATGAGTGACAATTTCACTGTCGAAGTAAAACTGTTTAGGTTTTACTGAATGAGTGACAATTTCACTGTCGAAGTTTTAACCAATTTGCTTTCATTGTGACTCAAAAAAGTTTAAAATTTTTGAAAATTTTGGCAAAATAAGGGTTGAAAATTTATTTTGAGGACTAGCATGTTTCTAGATCAACTTAAACAGATATTTTGACAGACGAGAGATATACCGCTATTCCACACTTAGAAATAAACATTGTCCCCAATGTTCTACACTAAGTAGGGAGAAAATCCCACACTTAGGGTTTTGGTTTAGGAAGAATGTGAATTTAAAAGTTATAAGCGAGGGGGATCCCACACTTAGAAATTTAAGTGGTCAATAGGCATATCGAAGTTATTTTAAATAGGAAGAACGGGTTTAGGAGAGATACTTCCCTACGGACAGTGGGCACTGGATATAGGAACATATTCGTGTAGGGTTGGTGTAAATAATTTGCTGGATTGTGAGGACCAGACTCTTTTCAAAGCTCATCCAATTCCTACGAAGATAAGGTCTGCAGTGTCATAAAATACCATCATAATCATCAGTTCAACAACATAACAGGTCTAATGATAAATAAAGTTAACTAAAGATAAAATAAACTAGAGATCGTCTAGTAAATCATCCATGTCTGGATCAAATGCTGCAAGTGCGTCAGGATCTGGATCTGAAGTGAGTGATAAGGCAGCAGTGCGATCAGACACCATGGATGCATTAGCGGGATTCTGAGGTGGCCTAGAAGGAGCAACAGCAGTGGGAGGAACAGTCTGTGGTGGGGTAGCTGGGAAGAAGGACCAAGGTGGGAGAGCTGGCCTGGGACGCTGACCAAGCTGATACGGCTGGTCGGCGAGTCTCGGTAGTCCCATCACCTCTCTGATTTCGGACTGAGAGCTACGTTGAATCGAAAGCTCACTGAGCATCGCCCAAGTCACCATCGGATCTGAAGTGGTAACTCCAAAGTCAAAAAGTGGGGTAGATACAGGAGCGGTCTGAGCATGCTCATCAGTAGTGGTGGTCGTCTTCTTTCTTTTTCCTCTGCGGGTCATCTTCCTCTGTTGTTCTTGAGTAGCTTGTCCTGAAGTCTCAGCAGAAGCGTCCATCCTGAAACATAAAGATAAACAGGTAATGCTATAGTTTTTAATGGGTATACAAATGCAAAATAATCAGATGACTTCAAGAAATGTTTGTTTAAATGTTAAAGCTTTGCGAGGTCATCTGTTCATTCGCATTTGTATATTATGAATAAAACTTATCTGATGTATTTGTAGGAGTGTGGCATCGTCAGATATTTGGGTTATCCTGCATCGTTAGTTTAGGGATGATAATACTAAAGCAAAAATAACTAAGAAATAAATAAAATAAGATAAGCAATGGGGTGCCTCCCAAGAGCGCTTGTTTAGAGAGTCTCTAGCTTGACTCTTTGTACCTGCTAGTCGGCTCAAGGTGGTTCAAAGATATAGACTTCCTCACCAGAGGGGAAATCTTCGATGTAGTGCTTTAAGCGATGGCCATTGACTTTAAAATTACCGTCCGGGGCTTTTAGTTCGACTGCTCCGAAGGTAAAGAATTTTGATACAACAAATGGTCTGCTCCACCTTGATCTGAATTTGCCGGAGAATTTTTTGAAGCGCGAATTGAAGAGAAGAACTTTGTCTCTGGGCTTGAACTTAGAATATTTGAGTTTAGCGTCGTGAGTATTCTTTGTTCGTTCTTTGAAGTGCAGAGAGCTATCATATGCTTGGTCTCTTAATTCGGCTAGTTCATTCAGTTGCATTTTCCGATGTGATCCAATTGCAGAAGGGTCTAAATTACAATCTCTTAGCGCCCAGTGAGCTTTATACTCCAACTCTGTCGGCAGATTACACGCTTTTCCGTAGACTAGTTTGTAGGGCGTGGTTCCTAGTGGTGATTTATATGCGGTTCTGAACGCCCACAGAGCATCGTCTAATTTTTCATCCCATCTTTCCCTATGATTAACCACGGTTCGTTCTAAATTTCTCTTGAGCGCTTGATTCGTCACTTCGGCTTGCCCATTCGTCTGCGGGTGGTAAGCCGTAGAGGTCTTATGGGTGACACCATAATATTGTAATGTCCTCATAAACTGAACATTACAGAAGTGCGTGCCTCGATCACTAATGATCGCTTTTGGAGTACCGAAACGTGAGAAAAGCTGCTTTAAGAATTTCACCACTACTCGGGAATCATTTGTAGGAAATGCTTGAGCTTCGGCCCATCTGGAGACGTAGTCGACAGCAACCAGAATATACTCTTTCCCATATGATTTTGGGAATGGTCCCATAAAATCCAAACCCCATATATCAAAGATCTCGCAAGCTTGGATGTTAGTAAGTGGCATTTCACTTCTCGATGAAATACTTCCAAACATTTGGCAAGCATCGCAGCGTTTTACTAAGTCATGAGCGTCTCTGAATATAGTAGGCCAGTAGAAGCCAGAGTCATATACCTTTCTTGCAGTCATATTTGCTCCATGATGTCCTCCAGTTGGTCCGTGATGACTTTGGTGAAGAATGTTCCTTGCCTCCCTCTCGTCTGCGCATCTTTTGATGATTTGGTCCGGGCATACTTTGAATAAGTATGGATCGTCCCAATAGTAGTTATTTACGTCTCTAAAGAATTTGCGCCTTCTAGAGGTGGGCATTCCTTTTGGCACAATTCCTCCAACCAGATAATTTGCGTAGTTTGCATACCAAGGGTTGTAAGTGAATTGAGATCCCTTTTTGTATCCTCCGATATTCATGAGTTGTTCTTCAGGAAACTGGTCTTGAATCTCTCTCTCATCAAGCTTCTCCATCGATGGATTTTCCAATCGACTAAGATGATCTGCTGCGACATTCTCGGCTCCCTTTTTATCCTTGATTTCTATGTCAAATTCTTGGAGGAGGAGAATCCATCTAAGCAGTCTTGGCTTAGCGTCTTGGTTTTTGAAGAGATACTTCAAGGCTGAGTGATCTGTATAGACAATAGTTTTGAACAATATTAAATAAGAACGAAATTTATCAAAAGCGAATACTACCGCAAGAAGCTCTTTCTCTGTTGTGGTGTAATTGTCTTGTGTGAGTGTCTTGCTGGCGTAGTAGATTGGCTGAAACTGCTTCTCCTTCCTTTGCCCTAAGACAGCTCCAACAGCGAAGTCACTAGCATCGCACATGATCTCAAACGGAAGACTCCAATCGGGGGCGACCATGATCGGTGCATGTGTGAGCTGATCCTTCAAAATGTTGAAAGCTTTAAGACAGTCATCTGAAAAGACAAACGGAGTATCCTTCTCGAGAAGGTGCGTCATAGGTCGAGAAATCTTAGAGAAATCCTTGATAAAGCGACGGTAGAATCCCGCGTGACCTAGAAAACTGCGAATGGCTTTAACAGAAGTAGGTGGCGGAAGTTTGGCAATAGTCTCAACTTTGGCTTTGTCAACTTCGATTCCAGATTTTGATATTCGATGTCCTAAAACTATTCCTTCTTTCACCATAAAGTGACACTTTTCCCAGTTTAAGACAAGATTTGATTCTTCGCATCGGGCTAGCATCCTTTCAAGGTTGGAAAGACAAGATGTGAAGGAATCACCGAAGACTGAGAAGTCATCCATGAATACCTCCATACACTGTTCAATCATGTCATGGAATATTGCCACCATACACCTTTGAAATGTTGCAGGCGCATTGCATAAACCGAATGGCATGCGGCGGTAGGCAAATGTACCATATGGACATGTGAATGTCGTCTTTTCCTGGTCCTTTGGATCGAGAGGAATTTGAAAATAGCCGGAGAAACCATCGAGGAAGCAGTAATATTCATTCCCTGATAATCTTTCCAACATCTGATCGATGAACGGCAGAGGGAAGTGATCTTTCCGGGTGGCTTCATTTAATTTCCGGTAGTCGATACACACCCTCCAGCCGGTGACGGTTCGTGTAGGAATCAATTCATTATCTTCATTAGCGATAACCGTCATTCCTCCTTTCTTTGGGACAACCTGAACTGGGCTGACCTATGGGGAATCTGAGATAGGATAGATCAAACCAGCATCCAAGAGTTTGATAACCTCTTTCTTGACCACGTCTTGAATCTTCGGGTTTACTCTCCTCTGTCTCTGTATGGAAGGTTTGAAGTTGTGTTCCATGAGTATCTTGTGCGTGTAGTAATTTGGACTGATCCCTTGTATATCAGAAATCTTCCATGCAATCGCCTTCTTGTGTGACCTCAAGACCTGGATAAGTCTTGCTTTCTCTTCAGGTGAAAGACCTTTGGCAAATATGACGGGTAGATGTGAGGTTCCTTCAAGAAAAGCATATTCCAAGTGAGGGGGTAATTCCTTCAGTTCCAATTCTGGCGGTTCTTTGATAGAGGGTTTCATTCGAGCAATCTCGTCTCTTTGTAACTCGTCATACTCCTTTTGGAACTCTGATTCTTCTGGAGATGAGTCAGCTGTAGTGGCTGATGCTATTTCTACTAGTTCTGTCTCATTGGAAAGCGCGTTCTTCTTTAACTCGTATTTGCAGGTAGATGATGAAGAGGTTGCATTATCCTCAGTGATGATGACATCATTGTTGTCGGTGAGTGCGAACTTCTGAAATTGAGCTTTAGAAGAAGTACTTATGGTGATTTCTGGATTTGATTTCTCACAACCTTCAGATAGTTGTGGCAAAGTACCGGAATCCATCTCCTTGAAAGATTTGAGAATCTCAGCTACAGACGGAGACGATTCGGGTATCAGAAAAAACTGATTTCTTCTTAAAAGTGGGATAGGGATGCCTTCGCCTAAAGGAACAGTAACAATGGAGTTGTTCGTGGGAGAGTAGTTAGGCGGTGCTGAAGGATTCTTCATTTCAGGTAAGGGAAATAGCAGTTCTCCTGAAGGTGCTGGTTGGTCAGAGATAGCCGAGCAGAGTCCGATGTCGTCCGGGCAAAGTCTTCTTTTGGTGATGACAGTGCTGGAGAAAGATTCGTTACTGCTGACTGCTAGAATCTCCTCCAAATGCTCGTCATATATTTCCTGCATGGCATCCACAAGACCAAGATCTTCTCCCATATGGTGCTTCATCAACTTATCGATATTAAAGGTGACTTCCTCCGCTCTGACCCTCAATTTTAAAGATTTTTCGTTTACATTTATCACAGCCTTGGCAGTGTTTAGGAAAGGTCTACCAAGGATGAGGGGAACGTGGGCATCTTCCTCAATATCCATAATGACAAAGTCAACTGGGAAGATAAATTTACTGACTCGGACCATTATATCTTCAGCAATTCCTCGGGGGAGTTTAACTGATCTATCAGCTAATTGGATGGTCATTTGAGTGGGTAGCAGTTCACCTAATCCTAGTTTCTTATAGAGAGAGTAAGGCATAAGATTGACACTAGCACCTAGGTCAGCTAAGGCGTTACTAACTTGGATGTTTTGAAGAAAACAGGGAATAGTGAAACGGCCAATATCTCCTAGTTTAGGTGGAAGGCCATGTAACATGATTGCTGAGCATTCAGCATCTAAGGGTAAACTAACTATTTGTCTTAATTTTTCCTTATTTTAGATGAGTTCTTTGAAAAACTTAGCACAACTAGGCATCTCTACTAAAGCGTCTAATAGTCTAACGTTTAAGTGCAGGCTTTTAAACATTTCTAGATATTTCCCAAATTGTGCTTCCTGTTTCTCTTTCTTAAGCCTACCAGGGAAGGGTATTCTAGTTCGTGGAATGATTTCTGGGGCTTTAGGTGATACTGGATCTGGTGCAGTGACAGGGGTGTCACTAGGCACTGGATCAGTAGTCGGTTCAGAGATAGGAAGTTGATTTGAAGAATTATCTGAGGACTTCTCATTTCTGGTCTCTTTACCTCCTCTAGTGATGACCATGATTCCTCCTTAGTTCTCCACTTTTAAAAATAGTTGTTTAAGACTAACTTCCAGGTTTTTGATCAAATCTTCTGATATTCTAAGTAAAGCATCAATTTTGTCTTGAAAATCTATTACTTGTTTATTTATGTTCATTTGTTCAACCATGAAATTAGTCAAAGTTTCATTATAGTGTTGTTGAGAATTTACGGGGGAATCTGGCATATTAGAGGTTAAAGGTTGCGGAAACTGAGTAGGTGGGTTATTGGTCAGCCGCTGAATGAAAAGTTTAGAATGAAAGTTCGATTCAGGGTTTTTAACAGTAGTGACAAGAATTTCTTCCGTACCTTTACGAGGCTGAGGTGTAGAAGATTGAAGATCCTTGAAGACTCTGGAGAGATTGTCCACTTGAGCTTGCAGAGCTTCCAAGGATAGGCTCGAAGTACTAGTTACTTCCTTAGCGGGTTTGCCAAACTCCCAGCCATGTTGATGCATCGCTATCGTCTCAACTAGCTCCCAGGCTTCTTCAGAAGTGTGTGACATGAAATTTCCTTGAGAAGCAGCATCGAGGGTTGACTTGTGCTGAGGAGTCAGACCATTGTAGAATATGTAGATTAGGTTCGTCTTACCCATTTGATGATTCGGACATATGTTAAGCATCTTCTTAAATCGTTCCCATGCTAGATACAACGATTCATTGGTTCCTTGTCGGAAACTGACGATGTCATCCTTGAGCTTGGTTTGCTTGGAAGGAGGGAAAAACTTAGCCATAAACTTAGTAGCCAACTCCTCCCAAGTATGAATCGAATTGGGTTCGAGTTCATCAAACCAGGTTCGAGCACGCGAAGATAAAGAATAGGGAAAAAGATATAGTCGGGAGACTTCTCTTGAAATCCCTGATTGCTCACAGGAATCAGAAAGATTGATGAATCTATCCAAATGTGAATTTGGATCATCGAGCGGAAAACCGTGAAATTGGCGGAAGGTTTTGAGTAACTTGATAACGCTAGGCTTAATTTCGAATTTTTCATCGGGCAGCACGATAGGTCCTCCTCTTCCTTCCAGTAGTGGTGTGCAGGTCGAGGCGAGAGTAATACGATTCGTCATAGCTGATGAAGTTCAGGTTTGGTAGAAAAGAGAGTTTTGGAAAGGAAAGAACAGAAAAGGAACTTTCGGATGATATTGATCTTCCGAAAGGATCGCTAAATAACTAAGACAACTAAATTCCTAAGTCGGTCGTTGTAGTCCCCGGCAGCGGCGCCAAAAGCTTGATGCTAGCCGAACGGTCAGTCTTTTAGGAATTGCTTCCTGTCGTTGCGGGCCTCCCGCTTGGCTGGATCAGTGGGTTTTAAATTTTTTTTTTTTTTGCTGGGCCTAAGTATACTAAAGCTATGGGTGAGTATAGCGATAGGTATGACCTAGGGTCGTTCTTCAAACTACAACGGGCATGGGATCTAGGACTTTAGTTATATATGGGGATTTAGCTAAGGTTTAAAAGAGATTTTGGTTGGTTTTGGTTTTAACTAACTACTAATTATCTAAAATTAAAATAAAGTAAAGTGGAGGTGAGGTGGCAACGAGAACTTATAGGTGAAGCGAGTGTTTACTATGATAATTACTCATGCTATTTAGGGGTAGTTAATGGGATAAAGCCTTAGTTAAGATGACAGCTATATTTCCTAATGAGCCATAACTCCTAGCCTATTATCTATCTAACGTAGAGTTGTCCGCAATCAGATAAATAACATGTCACGTGGATAACAGTTATGGAATGTAAACTACACTGGAAGTTGTCCCAAATGTAGCAACCAATTTAACCAACAACCATCCTCGAGTCTTGTTCCCCAATCTTGGACATTTGAGATATCCGAATCATGGCATGAATTGTTGAATAAACAAAAACATGAACAGGGGTTTCCTACCGGAACAAGTTGGGATGGTCTGGTCTAACGGCTGATTAAATTGTTCATCATTATTTCATATAAATCATTTTAACTATTCTATGCATGTTAAACTGGTGTATGCAATTGATAAATATTCAAAAACCTAATCATGTAACTAATCAGCATAACAGATACTAGCATGCAAACCCTAAGCAACAATCAAACAAGAACATGCAGAAAGGCAGCATAGCAGGGATCAATTATGCAGAGTGACGGGGTATATGGTTAAGTCACAAGTGTCCCGAAAGTTCTCTCTAAGACACTTGTTGAATGACCTGAATCTAATCTATCTCTAATCCTACGCTCCGTGTCTCCCTCCGGTAATATTTTAACCAGGAGAACACCGGCCATGTCGAGTTCAACGATCATCAGACACAGAATAATTAGCGGCATACGACTAGCAATTGGCCAAGCCTAGAAGGATGTTACTAACCACAGCATAAGTTAGATGGATAAACATTTGAGATTCAATTCATAGATTCAAATATATTTCAACAGCATACGGACAGAGTAACAGCATGATTTAAGTATAACTACCCTAGCATGGTAACTATCATAGCAAACACATATTTGTCTAGCTAAGCATGGCAATAATCCTAGGAAGTAATTCTAAACAAGTATAGCAACAACATGACATTATTTAAAATAACAAGATAGAGATTATAATAGAACCTGACAAAGCGTTATTACAAATCGTGCGATACCGCAGTCTCGGAGCACCTCCGTTACAAGTAAGCTACTAATCTAATAGCTTAACTAACCTAATTAACTAACTAACTAATTTTAGAGAGAGAGTAGTGAGAGAAAGAGAGAAATTCTAAGAAAACATGTTGTCAAATGGTGAGGAGGTGATTGTATTTATAGGCATCGCACAGCCGTATCCGTAGACCGTATCCAAACCTTCAAACGCACAACCGTATCGCAACGGCGAATAAAAATCAGATTTTTATCACCCAAACGCACGATACTGCTGAGCTGGACCGTATACGGCTGAACTAAACCGTATACGGCAGAGCACAGGGTGAATACGGCTGAACCAGGCCGTATACGGCTGGACACAGGCCGTATACGGTCTGTGCAGTCTGTATACGGTCCAGGCCCAGCCGTATACGGTCTGGACCAGCCGTATACGGCTTGGTTCAGCCGTATGCTGGTTCTTCGGTTCTTCGTTTCTTCGTTCGGACGTAACTTCTTCGTCATTTATCCGTTTTGAGCGTTCTTTATATCCACGAGTTCGTATTTTCCTAAGGAAAAAAATGACATAAGTTAGAGGTCATAATTCTTTGTGTAGCTCAAAAAGTGCTAGAACGAGTGAACGAGAATGCTTATGATCGTATTCGTTAGATTTATCGTGTTTTTCGACCATTTTAGTTGACTTTTGAAACATTTTCTATATTTTGGCCCATGTGACGAGTTTTAATGATAAAGTATCTATTTTGATTAGTTTCGTCACATATTGGGCTTAAAAGGTGAGATTAATGCACGTAAAAACATGACTTTTTGCGTATTATCAAACAATACTTGGCATTTGGACTCAAATAATGCACAAATCAGTGATATTATGCCAAGAAGGTCAAAATGAAATTGCACGAGAAAAATCAAGCAAAACAAGCAAAAAAGGAAGATTCCACGCACAATTGAAGATTCAAGACATAAACACAAGATTTCGAGACAAAGTACCCATCACTGAGATTTCTCTTATCTAAGATGTTCATTTTCAAAATACGAATCCAACAGAAGAAGAATCGACAAAAACGGATGAAGAATGAAAATTCTACGTACGCCGGAAGATTCAAATGATTCGTACGAGACATCCAAAGTTCAGAGACATATTTTTGGGATTTATATTCATCAAAGTCTTCGTTTTTTAAAAACGAATCCAACACAAAAAGAATCAACAAAAACGGACGCATAACAAAGAAGATACGCGCGAAACAAGAAACGAATGAAAGAATGCGAACCGGGACGGGTGGCTCCCACCCGTCTCCACCTCCTTTTTGTACTAGGCCGGCTGGCTGCCACCCGTCGGACCCCCGCCTGCCCCCGTCTCGTTTCCACTTTTTGGTCCTTGCGCGTACCTGGTGCACCACCTTTACATGCTTTTTGGTACCCGGTGCACCACCTTTACGTGCTTTTTGGTACCCGGTGCACCACCCTTTCCACCTTTTGCTAATGTGTTCCTTGGAGTGCTAAAATGAGCCAAATCTCACATATAAATAGAGACCCTAAGCCTTCATTTGAACACACACCATTCTTAGAACAATATACTTCTCTTAAGATATTGCTTCTACTTTCTTTCTATTTTCTTACTAAAAATTAGTTTTAGGCTAGTTAAGGAGCTTGTTTAGAATAGAAGGAAAGTACGGAACGCATTGTAATCTTCGGTGTAAGCTTGGAATTGTGTCAGTTAATTCAAGTCTACATTCTCTCGCAAAATCCTGGTTCTTTCTATCCTTATTTATCTTAATTAATTACGTTTATATTGATTATGCTAGATTTAGTTATTGCCATGATTAGAGAGTAGTATACTTTTTGTGTTTGCTTGCGATGTAGTTAGTTAATTATGGGATGATTTATAATTAAATATTGAAGATCGGTAGTACTGCTTTGATCGTCTTATTGCATGTTCTTGTTTGATTGTTGCCTTAGGATCATCATAGTAGTAAAATATAAACGGTCTTAATTATCATAAAGTAATATGACGGCCCCTATTCGACTGTTTCTCGATATAGTACTGGAAACACTTCAAGGTGGAGTACAAATGTATGGAAGTCGAGGAACGACCGAAGGTAGTCATATTACGAAACGGTACAATATTACGAAGTAATATGACGGGCCCCTATTCGACTGTTATGCAGTATAGCGTTGGAAACACTTTAAGTGTAGTACAAACACGTGGAAGCTGTGTAACGACCGAAGGTAGTTATATTACGGACTAATATATAAAATGAGAAACCTAGTTTAATTAACCTTTCTAAATCGACTTTTAAACTTTAAATCAATCTAACGCCTTCCCACCAATAAACGTGATTACAACACCTTTTTAACGACGTCCAATTAAAAGGTAGTCAGTCATCTTTGTCATTATAATTTGTCAAAGGTATGAAACTATGGAACCGCGAGGCTACATGGGGGATTACCGTAGGACAAGACATGGCCAAGGTTTGAAGCGGCGGAACCACTTTAAGTGAGGAACGCTGTGGATAACTAGGGGATTTATTGGGTAGTCTTAAGCAAGGGCTGGTTTAAAGTCATAAATGAATTTTTATAATACGAATCTGTTGGGATGACGAGGAATCGTTATATGATTCAGTTATGTCTAGTACCTTAAGATTTTGTTCCCGTTCATATGAAAGTATTATTAAACCATAATTGAGATTTTTCTTATTATTCTAAATACTTTGTAATGTTACCATAACCTTGCTCCCGGTGTGACATGCTGATGGGATTTTAATTAGTAGGGAATCTAGTGTTTACATACAAGTATTCAAGAATGATAATTAACTAATATCTTTCAAAACAGTTTCTCCAAACATCATCCCATAACTTAATTAATGAAGTCTCAGCAAACACTATCTTTATTTTATCTGCTTTACGTTTTATTTTTATTTCGCTTTTATTTATTTACTTGCCTAAGTTAATTAATAGAAAACCCAAAACTACCCCACTATTTTATAAACCCTTCACTAGTTTGAAAG
Source organism: Helichrysum umbraculigerum (assembly GCA_949592205.1). Classification (NCBI taxonomy): domain Eukaryota; kingdom Viridiplantae; phylum Streptophyta; class Magnoliopsida; order Asterales; family Asteraceae; genus Helichrysum; species Helichrysum umbraculigerum. The sequence goes on along the minus strand of CATIUR010000007.1, from coordinate 15,502,914 downwards.
CCCTCATCTGCCACGCCTTAGTTTCAATTCAGTCAGTTTGAAGAACGACTCTAGGTCATACCTACCACTTGCTCACCCTTAGGATTAACATTGTTAGGGAAAACTTAGGCCCCGCAATTACAAATTTAAAACACCCACTGATGCCCGTCGCCAGTAGCCGGTGCAACGACAAAGGGTAAGTAATTTCCCTTACCGACCGCTGGGGGCGCATCAAGTTTTTGGCACCGTTGCCGGGGAACCAACTGTACGATCCATAGGCGTCAAGATGAACTTACTCGCTAGTGAACCTTTAGGATTAACTCTTCTCCTTAGACCCCTACGTCTTTCTTTATTTTTCCTTCCTTTTACTACTTTCACAAATTATGTTATCCCTATCCACTCAACTAGTCAACCACCTGCCAATGAGACTATGACAGCTACACGTAAAACTCTGGCTGAAGACTCTAAACCTTTGATTGAAGGTCGAGGAGGACCAATCGTCTATCCAGGCGATGGAGCCTCATTTGAATTAAAGCCCCATATTGTTCAGTTAGTCCAAAACATCTGTCAATTCTGTGGCCTAGCAAATGATGATCCCAACTCTCACCTTGACAAATTCATTTCCATATCCAACTCCTTTAAGCCGATTGGGGTTAATCAGGACATAGTCTATCTATACCTATTTTCCTACTCACTCACTCTTCATGCACAAACTTGGTTTGAGAAATTAGAGCTTAACTCTATAACCTCTTGGGTAGAATTAGCAACCAAATTTTTGGCCAAATATTTTCCCCCATCAAAACAAGCCACGTTTAGGACCAACATCATAAACTTCTGTCAAGTGCATGATGAATCAATCTACGATACATGGGAACGCTTTAAGAAATTCCTTAAGAAATGTCCAAATCATCGTTTTGAGCTCTCAGACCAGTTGCGCATTTTCTACAATGGTCTCTTCCCACATCACCGTCCTTTACTTGATACCGCCTCTCAAGGTAGTTTCATAGACTGTACGGCAAATGAAGCTTGGAGCCTTATTGAGAAAATGACAATGCACAACCATGACTGGAACAGTGAAAATCACCCCTCAATAGTGAATTCACCTACTACAATCGAGAATGAAACTATCAAAACTCTCGCTCAGCAAGTGGAAGAACTAACCAAAGAGATCAAGGAATTAAAAAGTCAACAACAACAAGTCTGTCAAGTTCAAACTTGCCTTAATTGTGCTAATTTGAACCACTCGGCCCAAAATTTCCAATCTCATCTAACATCACCCAATACTAACCCTTCTCTTAACCCACCTAGGAATAGCCCACCAACTTACCAACCCCAACCTTTGGAACCTTCTTCCTTACAAATCTCTAGTTTTGACGACACACTGATACAAGTCATTCAAGGAATCTCGGCTAGACAAGACCAAACTGATCTCATCTTAAGAGATCAACTGACTTTGTTAAAAGCTTTCGAATCCCAGTTAGGACAATTAGCACAACGTATTAACACTAAACCTCAGGATAGTCTAACTAGTTGCCATAAGAAGGCTTCTCATATTCTAGACTCTCAGGTAGCACATAGCCCACCTTCTGTTTCTTCTCCGGTGAAGGAACCACCTATTGTCCCATCGACAATGGATTTAGAGTCTACACCAAATAGGAAAGTAAACATTCCATTTCTGGCTCATCTTAAACAACGACCCGACAAGCTTAAGTCTTTTAAGCTTGATAGGAAATTCCTAGATACCGCATCTGAAGTTCATTCCAAAAAGTACTTCAGAAAACTTCTTACAACCAAGGATAAGGTACCCGAAGTACCCAATATCCCGATGAACGAGGAATGTTCAGCTATCTTGAAAAACACCATTCCAGAAAAACTCGGAGATACCGGACATTTTACTCTCCCCTATTCCATCTACAATTCAGGCATTATCTGTTCTCTCGCCGATTTAGGAGCTAGTATTAATCTTATGCCATACTCGCTTTTCAAAAGGCTTGAGTTAAAAAACCTTCGACCTTCCAAAATGAGCATTGAGCTTGCTGACCACTCAATCAAATACCCTAGGGGAATAGCTGAAAATGTTTTAGTTAGGATTGACAAATTTCTTTACCCAGCAGATTTTGTAGTAATGGATATGCAGGAAGACGTACACATCCCAATCATACTAGGAAGACCTTTCATGAATACGGCCAAGGCAATCATCAACGTCTTCGCACAAACCATAAGTCTGCAGTCCCAGAGAGAAACCGTCACTTTCCATATCGACAATCCTAACGCTGGAGACCAAGCCGATATGTACATGATCTCCATAAAGACCACCAAAGACGAAGAAACTGTAAAGTCAATAAGTAAAAGGAAATCTAGCAAGGAAATGGCAATCACGCCATATTTCCCGACTGACCTCCGACGAATAGGACAAGAGATGAAAAACACATCTCCATCAGCAAACAACCCAATGATGGAAAAATTGATCAGAACGAGAAAGATGGAAGAAGAAAACAAAAGAAGCAGACCGCCACTGAACCTATTTAACACTGATGAAATAGCGGAAAGTAATCACAACCATCCCATGAGAGGAGAAACACTGGAGGAATATTCCAAACGCACTGGATACCAACCACAAACCATTGCGGATCACAAAGTGCTCGAAGAATTCATCCAAAGATTTGACAAAGCGGTAGGAGGAATAAGTAACGCAGTCAAATTGCTTACTCTTTCCCCTGCTGAACTGCAATTCTGCCAGCAACAGAGACGGACATATACTAGGATCTACAATGCCCTTAAAAGATCTAATATCCCATTCACCTCAACGCAATGGGAGATGTAAGGATCCATTAGAGCACATGTGAAAGAGATTACTGGACATCCGAGCAGTCGTGCCGACATCTTGACGATGAATGACCTCACATCATTGCTTGTCTTGCTAAGTAGAGAAGATCACCTCAGTTTCAAAGAAAGCGGATCTATGGTTATCAACTCCACTATGGAAAAACAAATTGAGTTAATAATTGAAGAACTTAGTGATCTCGTTTGGGAGGAATCAAGGCGCGAACGACCCTTTAGGGTTACATATGAATCACCACTTGATATCGCTACTTTTGTTACGATCCATCTACGAGAGATTCAACAACCGAAAAGTAATTCCAGAAGAAAGTTCATATTCCACTCAGGATGCAAGGAGATACTTCGTCAGCTTACTCTAGTTTTCTCAGAATCCGACTTTCCATTCAACAACCATCAGCACCGGCAAGTAGAGGACCTGTGCACGCCCATCAGAAGATTTAACGGAGACTCCAAGACCGAGAATTATGAAGACATAAAACTGCAATTCTTGGCGTTTGTATGCTCTCTCTGGCAAAACCCACCGCCAAGAGAGGTTATTAAGACAAACACAACCACCATGACCGACCCTAGTGGCACTGTCACTAAAACAGTTGACTACATCACCTTCGGACTTCAAGGACTTGAGAGGACAACTTCAGAGCATCTTCAGAACTACAAGGCAGAATCGAGAGATAGTCCATTTGAATTGATTACGATAATAGTCAATCATTTCATGAGAATCTATCCACCTCGATATACTTTCCAGGAACCTAGGGCCCACAACATCAACACAGTGGATCCCATGGATGCATCAATCCCTATCTAGCTAGGAGAAAAGAAGTCGAGCTCTCGACTTTAAAAGAGCGCTTCTCGGGAGGCAACCCGTGTTTTACATTTCCGCAACTTTACATTCCAAGAAGTGATGAAGTCTCCGACAATCTTTCACACTTGGATATACGACCAAGTTTCTGCCTGACGCATCAAGTTTTTGGAGCCGCGCATCAAAGAACTAATATATCCAACGTGTTCACACCTACGAGACCAATCACAAGAAGACTTGGTCAAGAGTGAACCCAACAAGATGAAGTTCGGCAAACGCATACCAAGGAACACTGCAAATATCGGGGAGTACTTTTATACCAGTCTCTTTCCTTCGTTATAAATATACCATATCCACTATGCTTATCACTAAGTGTGGGATTCAAACCCAACACACACTGCTAAAAGAATACGTCTTAGATGTTTCAAATCCTAAGTGTGGGATCTTTACCCCAGTCAGAACTTAGAATAACATCGTGGATGATGTTTCTTTAAGTGTGGGATAGCAGTAGTTACACTACTGTAAAATGGATAATGGTATATACTTGATTCTAAACTCGTTGCTCTTTTAGACCATCCTTCTCCAAAAAGTAACTCGAAAATTTAAACAAAATTTTTCCAAAATTTTTCAAAATTGAGTTAAAAATATGTTGAAAATGAAAATTTTAGACAAAGAATGATTTACTTTGGGGAAGAAGGATAAATAGAATATGAATTCCTTTGGAAAATTAGATTAGTAATCCCATAAAGAGCATCACATGACTAGGCACACAACAAATCAAATTTCGATTCGTGAGGTATCTTGAGCCATAATAAGCATTCACTTTTAATGCTTCACTTCTTCGATTCTTGAGTGTGCCGATGTATACGTTTAGAATCAGAACTTGCTCCTGTTATGCATTTCTAATCCGAACTGTTGAGTAAAAAGGAGATTGAATCACATCATTCTTAAACCCATCCTTACACCCAAAAAAATTGAAAACACGTTATTCGTACCCTCTCGAAAGCATCCCTCAAACTTCATAGAAAGTTCCAAAGATGAAAAAAGAGAAGCTACAAGGATATGACGTCGAAAAAAAAAATTTCAAAAGAAAAGAATTCGAAGAAAAGAAAGTCGAATGGAGAAAAAGACTCCTACCAAAAATCACGAGAAAAGGGCGTCAATCCTCCCAAAAATTCCAGCTTTCCTCTTCACCGAAAAGAAACCCATAAAAAACCAACACAACCCCCCTTTCATATCACCAACACTCCACTCAGAAAACTTTACATCACCCCTCCTAGAATGATTGTGGCTAGATTGACTTCACGCTCACCTAAAAGGTAACGATTTGATTCTCGATCAAGCCTATGACGGTAAACGATACATGACTAGCGTTCTGAGTGATTGATAATACTAGAATAGGAAACCCTAAACACTTTGAGTGATTAGAGTGACCACCTTGAGAGGATCGCCTAGTCATGTATCCAAGATCAAAGATCAAAAGCATGCTCCCAAAGATTACAACCTTACCTTTTCAAAAGTATAAATATTTTATTTTTCCAAAACCCCCATAGTAAAAAGTTCCGCCTTTAAATATTTCATCATCTACTTATCTTTAACCATGCTTGAAATTCGAGTTTGCTTGAGGACAAGCAAAGTTCTAAGTGTGGGATACTTAATATCGCGTAAAAAGTCACATTTTTACTACCGATATCTCTCTCATTCTGGAACAATACTTGACATTTGGACTCAAATAATGCACAAATCAGTGATATTATGCCAAGAAGGTCAAAATGAAGTTGCACGAGAAAAATCAAGCAAAACGAGCAAAAAATGAAAATTTCACGCACAATTGAAGATTCAAGACATCAAAACAAGATTTAGAGACAAAGTACCCATCACTAAGATTTCTCTTATCTAAGATGTTCGTTTTCAAAATACGAATCCAACAGAAGAAGAATCGACAAAAACGGATGAAGAATGAAGATTCTACGTACGCCGGAAGATTCAAACGATTCGTACGAGACATCCAAAGTTTAGAGACATATTTTTGGGATTTATTTTCATCAAAGTCTTCGTTTTTGAAAAACGAATCCAACGCAAAAAGAATCAACGAAAACGGACGCATAACGAAGAAGATACGCGCGAAACAAGAAACGAATGAAAGAATGAGAACCGGGACGGGTGGCTGCCACCCGTCTCCACCTCCTTTTTGTACTAGGCCGACTGGTAGCCACCCGTCTGACCCCCGCCTGCCCCCGTCTCGTTTCCACTTTTTGGTCCTTGCGCGTTGATGTGACGCAAAAAGTCGTGTTTTTAAGTATGATATTCCACACTTTTTGGACACATCTTTAGTGAAAACATTCCAAAACAATCATTATTTACTAAAATTCACTAAAGTGCTCCAAATATGGGCGTTGCTGCAAAAACCACTAAAACGTCTAAATAACGAGCAAAACAGAGCGAATAAACAACAACCAATTCTCACACCCTCATTTACCTTATGATATGTTGTAACAGATAAAAACGAGATGGGAGAATCAAGAATCATGCAAATTGGGTGAAGAACGGAAGAGATACGGCTTCTACAGATCGTTAAAAGTCATTCCAAACATGCTTGAGTTAAACACATCCAATTTCTGTGAAATTGGTACCGGTAAAAGCGTAACGGAATTACGAAAGCGTGAGCGCAAGAATCGAGTCAAACGGACGTGTAACGAAGGAGATACGGGCATTTTAAGCAACGAAGGAAAGTCGAAACACCCCGTATACGGCCTTTGCAAGCCGTATACGGCCCCACAAAACCGTATACGGCCTTTTAAGACCGTATACGGCCCTTCTGACCCCATATACTGTTTTGGCAAGGCTAGAATTCATCCGGTCATCCCCCTTCATGCTTGGTTCGCTTGTACGATGCGCTTTGATGCTTGTACGTATTTCTTCTTTGGCTCCAAGCATTATTCCTTTGGCTCCAAGTTTGGCTTCAACTTTGGCTCCAAGTTTGGCTCCATGGCTTGCTCCTTTGGCTCCAAGGTGATCATCACCTATAAATAGATGGCCTCCTCCACCATTTCATACACACCTCTCATTCCATTTCTCTCATCTCTATCTAGTATAGTTTCTCTCTCTAGCACTACTCTTAGAAGTTATAGGAGAATTAGTCTTGTAGTAGGTTCTCTCTCTAGTCTTTCTCTCTAGTTTCTTACTAGGGTTTTAAACCCTTGGACTAGTGAGAAGATTAATGGAGGGAAACCTTTCCTTTTCTAGTAGGTTAGTTATGTAATTAATTATTAGAGGCTAGCTTATGTAATGCATGGATTTTATGAAGAAATACAAGTGTTATTCTGCTCGCAATTCGTATCGGTATTATCTATCCTTTCTATTATTAATTTGTCATAATGTTCTTGTTTGATGTTTGTGATTTATTAATATTAGAAATGTTTATTGATATGCTTTGTGATTAGTTGCTTGTATGTTTGCCATGATTTAAATAGTAGTGACGATGTTACTCCAAATATATGATATTGGGATAACATCATTATGAAACAACGAAGGTAACGTTATACGGCTTTCATTTGTATAGCGCTGGAAACATCACTAATGTGTGGAGTACGGAATGTGGAAGCTATGAAAGTCGTGGGCACAATCCGTTGTGGAATAATGTTCCCGATTATTATATAAATGGGAGTTGTTATACTTTGTTATCAGTCTAAACTTATCCTGAATATAGACTTTATTGTTCACCCTTTCAGGTCTTTCACATGACTATTGCCCTTAGGATAGGACTTTGCAAACCCGAATACTACGTAAACATAGTTATCTGTGTTACAGTATGAAGCTATGAGACTCCGTTAAATGGCACTGTACTTCGTATAGCGTTGGAAACACCTCGTGTGGAGTACAAATACGTGGAAGCTAAGGAAATGCCGTAGGATCATCTCATCGTGAATTACCTAGAAGCCACCCTTCTAGAACATGGTCTAGGATACATAAAGCTGTGGAAATGCTAAACCTTAAAAGTAATGTACACCGTGAGTATACTTAGATTTTTTACAAGCTGTGGAAATACTTAATGCACTATACACCGTAAGTATACCTAGGGATGAGCGTCTGATTGTAAAGGAGGGTCTAATTCAAGACAGAAGTATTTGAGCTTAACTAATAGAATATGAGTTTTGAAAAGAAAGCAAGGAGTCGGCTGTATTCCCAGATGCTTAAACCCCTTAACTCTTCATAACCGATAGTTTAGAATAACATAGTTAAATAACCAGTACACATTTAGATGACACATTTAGGTTTAGGTGTTAAGAAAGGTCAGAGTATCCTTAATGGCAGTTTGTTACCTCATGCATGCACCCCGGAGTTATCTCCAGAGACTCACTATTCCGTAACAGGGTAGTTGAGCAAGGGTCATTGTACCGTCACAAGGGCAGTGTTGGGGGGTTGAGCAACCTGTTCTGATCAGAATCACCATAGCCTAGGTACTCAGTGACATACTAATTTAGAACCGGAACTAAATAAGTAGGGTCCTAGTGTTTACACCTAAGTTTATTTGTTTGTCAACTGAATGTGTCCCCATATAATCATCATCTCTGCACATACACTATCCTAAATCATGGTGAACCACGTCTTTGTTATCCTTAGGTGTTACATATGCTAGTCTCCCTTTACTTTTATGCTTTATAAGTTTTAGTAGTTTAACTAGATAAAAACCAAAAACAATCACCTATCCACTTATTCAAACCCTAGCTTGAAAGTTAGTTTATCGGAACGAGCTCTGTTTCAATTCTACCATCGTGAGGAACGACCCTGGATCATCCTTACCGCATACTCGTATCAAGGTATTCTTACCAGTACCAGTAGGTAGTACGGAGGTTTAGGCTCCCCCGACTATTATAAATATAAAACTACCACCTGACGCCGCGCCTAGTGGAATGGTCTGCAACGATTGGAAGCAATTCCTTAACCGACCGCAGGGTGCGCGTCACGCGTACCTGGTGCACCACCTTTACATGCTTTTTGGTACCCGGTGCACCACCTTTACGTGATTTCTGGTACCCGGTGCACCACCTTTTCCACATTTTGCTAATGTGTTCCTTGGAGTGCTAAAATGAGCCAACTCTCACCTATAAATAGAGACCCTAAGCCTTCATTTGAGCACACACCATTCTTAGAACAATATACTTCTCTTAAGATATTGCTTCTACTTTCTTTCTATTTTCTTACTAAAAATTAGTTTTAGGCTAGTTAAGGAGCTTGTTTAGAATAGAAGGAAAGTACGGAACGCATTGTAATCTTCGGTGTAAGCTTGGAATTGTGTCAATTAATTCAAGTCTACATTCTCTCGCATTTAATCCTGGTTCTTTCTATCCTTATTTATCTTAATTAATTACGTTTATATTGATTATGCTGGATTTAGTTATTGCCATGATTAGAGAGTAGTATACTTTTTGTGTTTGCTTGCGATGTAGTTAGTTAATTATGGGATGATTTATAATTAAATATTGAAGATCGGTAGTACTGCTTTGATCGTCTTATTGCATGTTTTTGTTTGATTGTTGCCTTAGGATCATCATAGTAGTAAAATATAAACGGTCTTAATTATCATAAAGTAATATGACGGCCCCTATTCGACTGTTTCTCGATATAGTACTGGAAACACTTCAAGGTGGAGTACAATAGTATGGAAGTCGAGGAACGACCGAAGGTAGTCATATTACGAAACAGTACAATATTACGAAGTAATATGACGGCCCCTATTCGACTGTTATGCAGTATAGCGTTGGAAACACTTTAAGTGTAGTACAAACACGTGGAAGCTGTGTAACAACCGAAGGTAGTTATATTACGGACTAATATATAAAATGAGAAACCTAGTTTAATTAACCTTTCTAAATAGACTTTTAAACTTTAAATTAATCTATCGCCTTCCCACCAATAAACGTGATTACAACACTTTTTTAACGACGTCCAATTAAAAGGTAGTCAGTCATCTGTGTCAATATAATTTGTCAAAGGTATGAAACTATGGAACCCCGAGGCTACATGGGGGATTACCGTATGACAAGACATGGCCAAGGTTTGAAGCGGCGTAACCACCTTAAGTGAGGAACGCTAGGTAGTCTTAAGTAAGGGCTGGTTTAAAGTCATAAATGAACTTTTTATAATACGAATCTGTTGGGATGACGAGGAATCGTTATATGATTCAGTTATGTCTAGTACCTTAAGATTTTTTTCCCGTTCATATGAAAGTATTATTAAACCATAATTGAGATTTTTCTTATTATTCTAAATACTTTGTAATGTTACCATAACCTAGCTCTCGGTGTGACATGCTAATGGGATTTTAATTAGTAGGGAATCTAGTGTTTACATACAAGTATTCAAGAATGATAATTAACTAATATCTTTCAAAACAGTTTCTCCAAACATCATCCCATAACTTAATTAATGAAGTCTCAGCAAACACTATCTTTATTTTATCTGCTTTACGTTTTATTTTTATTTCGCTTTTATTTATTTACTTGCCTAAGTTAATTAATAGAAAAACCAAAACTACCCCACTATTTTATAAACCCTTCACTAGTTTGAAAGCCCTCATCTGCCACGCCTTAGTTTCAATTCAGTCGGTTTGAAGAACGACTCTAGGTCATACCTACCACTTGCTCACCCTTAGGATTAGCATTGTTAGGGAAAACTTAGGCCCCGCAATTACAAATTTAAAACACCCACTAATGCCCGTCGCCAGTAGCCGGTGCAACGACAAAGGGTAAGTAATTTCCCTTACCGACCGTTGGGGGCGCATCAGAGCTGTAGATTATTATTAACCAATGATTTGACTAAGTTATTATAACTGGTTACTGTTTAGTATTTTAATACTATGTGTTGAGATATGATATATGATTATGAAATGAGTTATCAGTTATGGGACGAGTTACTAACTCATTTGTTTAATTGTATTCTCAGATATGGAGAAGGCTCAGTAATATTAGACCTCTGAGCTTGCAGCTGAGGTAACGGTGAGTGGATCTGAAATCCTCATTGTGATTTAGTTGTAACAATTTGGTTACAACGGGTAAATGTAGTTTACTGCTTTGATAGACTATTTAGTATGCCATGATGTAATTGTTGTTTGATAGACTACTTAGTCTGATATGAAGCCATGAATATTATGGCCTATGTGATTGTCTGATACATGGCCTTGGGCACTATGAATGAGGTCAATATGATGCTGTGCTTATTTCCTATTGTTGACGATGGAGGGTTCCTTGTACATATCGTTCATAAAAACCTTAGTTGGATGAGAATAGCATTAAGTTATCGGTGATTCAGTGTATTGGCCTGCAGTGAATCCGAAGGGTTCCTGCCCACCATGAGGGCATGAGATCCATATCAGGAACCGCCAATCCTCATTGCGATTATGTGATGATGATGTGATGATGAGCCTGTTGTGGTAAACAGGGGATTACGTGTTTATGATGCTTTGCTGTAAACAGATTTGTTATGCTAAGTTGAACTGTTGATTATTTATTCACTCACTTAGCGATATGCTAACCCCACCACCCTACTACTTCTTGCAGGTTATGATTATGTAATGGGTTAGGCAAGAAGTTGTTGACTGAATGGATTTGTAAGTCCCTAGTTCTTAGGATCGATAACTTCGTTATCTATAGTATTAAGGTGCGGAATCCCTCAATACGGTGTTATCTTACTAATAACGAGTAAGTTCGTAATTGCGTATATTAAAGCTTAACTTTAAACGATAAAACATCAAAGCCTAGCCGTTAGGTTTGTTTTCTCTGGTATTCTGAGTTCGCCGATTTGAAGAATGCAAAAGTGTTAAAAGTGTTATGTTTTTCACGATTGAAAAACATTAAATATGTCGTCTCAACTCGCTGCCGCTGTGCCTGCGAGTTGACTCGACTCGTTCTGTAAGCCCAAGCCCATTATGCTTCGGCTCGTTATGCCTATCTATGTCCACGAGTTCAGTTCTCATCTCGCTGCTCAACTCGTAGCGACTTGAGAACTCGACTCCCATCAAACGTATATTTATTTCGTATTTAATTATTCGTCTAACTTTAACAAAATAATATGTTTAACGAATATTACTAACAAAACAAATATTTATTTACAAATCTAAACCAATGTACAAACGTAATAATAATTACACCAGTCCTATTTCAAGCTAGATCTGTTGTCACAATCTATGTCTGAACAGACTCCCCCTTGACAATAGCTCTAGCGTCTTCATCTTCACGTTGTCTTTGATTTTCAAGAGTAAATCTTACTTCCTGCAAAAATTTTAAGCTTGATGCATGTTTTAACCATCCTGTGATAATCTCGTGCTAAATCACCCCAACCAATAGTAGATATGATCTTGTTCTTGTACAACATAATCAGATCTTCCTTTGATAAGTTCATCAGGTGTCTGTGATCATATACACGAAGAATCTCTTTTTCGCCATCAGGATAATCATCATCAGCTTCAATCATAAAGGCTTCTCCTGATCCAGCATCTACCCCCCAATATTTCAGCTTTCCCAAAATATTCTGAGGCATGGTTTTCATAGGTATTTGCTTAATACAGTTGACCGCTGGATAAACCTTCTTCCTTCTTCTTTTTCCTGTCCTCTGACTGAGTTCCTTCAGCTTTATCGTTTTTCCTTTCCTTGGCTTAATCTTTGAGAACTTCATAGATAATCCTTCAGTCCTAATGATACGCTCAGCATACTTAGCATAGTCATCATCACTTGGATTTATCATATCTAATCTAGCCAAGTCTCGAATCTCATATCGAGGCAAAGAACTAAACACTGCAAGCTTCTTCTCAAAATATTGAACCCCGTCAAACCTTTTGATCGCGAAGAGCTTCAGGTCAGAGTCATAATACCATCCAATAATGCCAGTTTTAAGTACACGCTTTCCAGTTATATCAACTTCTTTCAAAATGCGTGGCTTATTTTCCTTTTTCTTTTTTAGCATTTCTTGGATAAACATAGGATTACCAACCATATGTTTGTATTTATCCTCTATTTCTTCAACCTCAGTATCCGAATCTTCAGAAGCATTCTCAAAAGCTTCTAAATCAATAACTGATTCTCCTTGTTCATTTACAAAAACAAATTCAGTCGTTGATGGATTCACAACATGTTCATCTACATTTGCATCCAGATCAACACCTTCATCTATCACAGATTCAAATACTGCAGTCCAGTCTTCAGGAAGTTTGAACTCTCCTTCTTCAATATCATAATCAATCTCTTCATCTATCTCATCCAAAATATAATCTTCTGAATCTGATAGATCTAGCATTTCCATTCCTAGAGAAAAACATAAATACAAATATATTAATAATTCAAATTCTTCATTGATTTCCCTGAACCAATCTAAGAATTTCTTTATTAATCCTTTTGTATATTTTAACCTAAAATATAAACGCAATTTACATATAACTTATAAAATCTTTTATTGATTACCCTGAATCAATCCAAAAATCTCTTAAGTCTTATTGACCTACTTAACAAACAATAATTAATTTTAAATTCTAATGCATTGCGAATAATCACCAAACATTTAAATTTATTATTAATTACCTTATATAATTTCCAAGTGTTAATTGATCTAATTCATTATCAGTTTAACCTTTAAATTATATATCATTTGTCTAGTTAATACTAATACATTTTTAACTTGTCAGTATGCAAACTCTCAAGTCTAAAATGCATATGTTATTATAAAATTTTGACTGCCGATATTATTCGGAACACGCCGTTCGACTACTCAATGAGTCGGAAGTCTTTCGATCACTATTTTATCTTAACATATAATTATATAAACTTAAATTACATCAAACATATTTTACTTAAAATAATAATAACCTTAAGCCGGATATATTTACATAATAAAATTAAGTTTACATTTGTTCACTACAAACTATTACAAATATTACAGTACTATGATAATACTAAGCTATCTTACCAGCTTCAGTATCACCCGGTACGGTCTTATCTGCACTTGTACCAGCTCCAGAACCGCTTGCACCAGCATTACCACCAGACTCCCCCTGAATCATAGTTTGCTCACCAGTCTTTGAAGGACCAGTCTGCTCACCACTCGGTGCATTGGGATCATCGTCTTTGTCTGAATCTCTCTTCCTCTTCAGCTCATTTTCTTTGCAAGACTCCAGATATACCAATATCTCCCCCTGAGTAGACTGTCCTGAATGCGATCTCAAGACCAAATTCTCCAAGGAAGATAATTTCAGTCTCTGAACATTGAAGTCCGCAAGCAAAGTCTCATGAGTCTTCATCAGTAGATTGTAAGATTCACTCTGTTTGAGCATCTGCTGAGCAAGAAGAAGATTATTCGACACCAGCTCTGGAATCTGAGAAGTAAGCTTCTCTAAATCCTTTACCCTCGACTCTAAGGACGTAATCCTTTCAGCATCAGTCGTTGGAGTAACAGGTATCGTTCTAGGTCCAGGCGGTGTAAGAGACTCAATATGCCAGTCTCTTGTCAGCGGTGTATGAGGTTGAGACAAAGCTTGCGTAAGCAAGTTTGCCGCAAGTCTAGCTCCTTTATTCGTCGAAAATTTTTCCGCACGAACTAGATCAGCAACCTCATGCTGTAAAGTTAAACACAATTAAAATCAGTTATTGTTACAGATTACTCTGTCTCAAACTCTAATTAATTGCATAACACTTATAGTTATAGAACTTATATCTCATACCTGAAGCGGTACAGATATCTGTTCAGAAACCACCGGTGTATCCTTCTCCACCTGTGGTGTATCTTGAGCAACTGTATACAGAATTAACTGTCTCAGTTTAACTCCTGATAAATAACAAGTTAAGATTATTTAACTTCATAATAAATACTAACCTTCTCTAATAGTCAGCGTTCTCGGACGCTTCATCAACTGAGTATCAATCTCCTCAATACCTTCCTCCATAATACTCTTACCCTTCCTCTTCTTTTCAGAAGTAGATGGAGGAGGAGAAGGTGTATTCTCAGAATCATCATCAGAAGCCGTCTCACCATCATGACCTCCAGATGATCTAACAGGATCCTAAATTTTGAATATATTAAACATTTATGATTAGCGTAAGCTCTATCATACAAGTTCTATATATATTTAAGATTAATCAGATATAATACCTCAGCCGGTACTACAACTGATCTATCTAGCTGTATCTGCTCCCCCTCAAGTGTTACAACCTCTGGGTTCACAGCCTCAGCTTCAGCTTCCTGTTTGTTTAATGATATTTATATTTTAAAATCAGAAATAATATCCAATTAACTAAATATCTAATATCAGTATAGTTATATAATAATATTAAACTTCATGATTAATAAAAATTATCTATCAACTAAGTATCTATAACATTATATACTAATTTAAAATATTACCTCAGGTGGTGCAAAATAACTATCAATATCCCGTAGCAAGGGATCAGTAGCATCATCATGCTCAACCAGCACCTCCTGTATCACCTGGGCAGCAACATCTGGGTTCACCTGTTCCCCAGCACGTCCAGGTTGTTCCAATACGTCTTCCAAAAGCTCTTGTGGACCTTCAGCATGACCCACATCAGCTAGAGGCTCTGGAACAGCAGCAGCAGGAGCAACAACATCTAACCAACCATGATTTGGTGGCGTCACGTAGTTTGGGTCGACAATATACCCAAAAAGATCTCGCTCCTCAGGCTTCACAAGCCCTTCCCTTCTCACAGTCTGCTGAAACATAGCATTATACCCTCTGAGCCCAATAGTATCTACACGCAAGTGTGGCTCAGGAATAGCAAGCTCTGGCAGACGAGCTCTAATAATCAGCATACAAAAACGCGGGTAAACCATAAATCGTGATCGAACAGAACCTGATATGTGTCTCACAATCTCTCCAAAAATATAATCACAGAAACTGTATGGTTTATTGTAAACCAGGGACAGTGTAGCCGATAGAATAGCAGGGCTTAACTCATCAAAACCACCCTTCTTCGGTGCAAAAACGGTATTCATCACGTGCCATAGAAACCTCCACTGACCAATAACAAGAGGCTTCTGGAATTGACGTCCGCGTCTATCTCCCGTATAACCCATACGTCCGATAGCTCCTTCTATAAAATCCATGGGATACTCAACATCCCCATTCTCTTGTTCCTCTGTACCAAGCTGCAAAATCTCACGGAGATTTCCAGCGCTAAACACAACAGGTTGGCCGCCAACCGTTGCTCGAATCTCTGGTGGATTGACCGATTCGTCATGCTCTATACCCGTCCAGAAATCAGTCAGAATCTCCTGAGAAATAGAAGGATTTGCTGTAACAGCATACCGTATACGTGAACGTGCCAAAAATGAAAGCACCTGAGCTACTTTGCTAGCTCCCTTTGCACGTACATCCAGATCAACAAGGATGTTGTGACCTTTGTCAAATTGTCGAGCCATATCTGTAAAAACACAAATGACAACAACAATTCAAAGCAAATTAACTATTATGTATTATGAAAATGTATTCATCAAACATCTTAGTTGTATATATATAACTTGTGACATAATTGTCTCAAGTTATATATATAACATATATAACTTATAACTAATAAGTCGTAAGTCCAATATGTAATTTCCATTAATTACTTGTAATTTCAAATATCTCAAGTCG
Organism: Helichrysum umbraculigerum; assembly: GCA_949592205.1. Lineage (NCBI taxonomy): Eukaryota > Viridiplantae > Streptophyta > Magnoliopsida > Asterales > Asteraceae > Helichrysum > Helichrysum umbraculigerum. The sequence continues at coordinate 15,486,658 of CATIUR010000007.1, read as the reverse complement.
TTAACGTTATATAAATCAATATATATTATATACCGCTAATATAAAATTAGGACACGCTACTAGATTACGTTTCGAATTGGTAGACTTTCGATATATATATATACATTGTCATAGGAATCCAAAAATATACTAGTTATTACTTAAAAAGTCGTAACTCTTATAAAAACCCCTTTTTTAAAAAAATTTTATAAGTTCTGGATTCGCATAAGACACCTAAGCGAATCGAATTCAACTCGTTTTGCTTATCAACTCGCTTCGCTTATCAACTCGCGATTGGATTTGCAGCCAAGTGAACTCGCTAATCATGTCGATCCGCAGATCAACTCGCTGGTCGATCCGCTAATCAACTCGATCCGCTAGTCAGCTCGCTGGGAGTTGAATCGAAGTTTCAACTCGTTCGATGAACAGCCGTCGCAAGTTTAAACTTAAAATCGATGATTTTGTTAGTTTTAACACGATCAAACGATACAATCACGTTTATTAAGGTTCATTTAACATTAATCCTAAGGATTCGTGTTCTAACAATCCATTAATCTACGTGAATCAATCAAAAGTTAAACCGAAACCCTAAGTTTATAAAAACTTCGATTTCGCGTTAATTAAACGGTGAAATCCGTAGTATTTTACCTCAAAATGTTCGTAATCGAAAGGTGAATAAAATCTACTCGCAAAATAGAAATCAAACGAAAATAAATTTTCGTCTCGTTTTCGCCAATAAGCGGATTCGCCAAGTTGAAGTGAACTCGCGAAGATTGTGGATCCGGTGATCTGTTGACTCGTTTGACCTTCCGATTTATACCCTGTATCTGATTCGCGAGATTTCAAGTGGATCCGCGAGTTGACTAAGTCGACTCGCAGGAATGAATAAAAACGCGAATTAAATACTTAGTATAAATTAAAACTCCATCATTTGTACAAGTCTAAAATAAAATTATTTTTCACTTGTATTTGTTACGTTTGTTCAACTCAAAAATATTCAGTATAATTTAATTCCGAAGGGTAAAACCTAATAAACACAAAAACTTAAATTAACATCAACTAAAATAAGATAAAAACACAATTATGTAAACATTGGTATCAAGTACCATTTTATTAATCACTTGAGTAAAACACAATACATAAACAAAATGAATAAGAATTTATCTGCTTAGGGATCATATTAGAAAGAATAAGCAATTAAGTATTTATTTAAAAGTCTAAGTAGACTGGTAGTGTACATATCTCATGAAATTCAAATAAGTTACTATAAAATTACAACTAAAATTTATCATTTATACATTTATATTTATAAAACTATATCTTAGGTACCTTTATCCACATAGCATAATTAATAAATGCATTACTCACATAAAGTGAATAGTTTATTTATAGACAGTCCAAGACGATTACCGGTATTATGATCCACATAAACAAATTATACTCAATTTTCTAAGCAAACACTTTATTGTTAGTATGAATATTATCAAGTGCTTCCTATTATATGACATACTGAAGAATTCAAGTAAAACTCATAGCACTGCATCATTAAATTTCAAGGTAGCGGTTACTAAATGATGTATCTTTTCGAAACATATAACATACACTTGAATTTTAAGGTTAGACAAATATCAGACATACTTTGAATATGCTATGTTATCCAAGTCTGTACATAGTACAATAGAGAATCCCTTCTAGCATAATTCAAAATACATTTGAGAATATTAATTTAATTAAAGGTTTCAGATATGTACTTAGTACAACAAAGTTACCAGTAATTAAGTTAATACCCATATTTCAACTATTTGCCAATTAAAAATGCATGATAACAGTGTATGGCAATACCATCATTCAACAATTAAGACTTAATGTCATACATCATAGAATAGTAACACAAGATAATAAACAAGTAGTTAATTAACTTCTTAAGGCTTAGAAAATTTCATATAATTTGCCTACCAGTACATCATATGATGAAGCCATCAAAAGTTTTCACTAAAAATAGACAAATTATAACTTGTGGATATAGGTGTATAATCAAATAAATATTAACACATACCTGATAGACCGCTGTAGTTCTAAAGTAACTTTATTTGAACCTACTACCATATCATACTTAGGACTTAAGTTTATTATTGTGAAGCTTATTCTCCTAATGTACTATCATTTCCCTTAGTTTTTGCAGATAAAAACTTAAAATATTTTAAAGAATATTATGTTTATATTCTTTAATGAAGGCGATTCCCCTTAGGTAACAAGCAAATGAATGCCATACGCCTTTTTTTTTTTAATGAACATAGAAATACTAACTATTACAAAAATACCCTTGGAAGACTAATCACTCTGGATTTCTCATTCCGTTTAGTTGAACCAACGTCTCAAATCTTGCTCTGTCGAACGCCTTTGTGTATAAGTTTGCTAAGTTATCCAATGATGGAACCTTAACTAACTTTATAAACTTCTTTTCAGCACAATCTCTAATAAAATGATGTCGAATATCAATGTGCTTAGTTTTACTGTGCTTCACCGGATTATTGGTGATCGACATAGTAGATTCATTATCAATCATCATAGGAGTATTGATTATATTTAACCCGTAATCCCGCAGTTGTTGTTGAATCCAAAGGACTTGAGAGCAACAGCTGCCAGCTGCAACGTACTCAGCTTCACATGTAGAAATGGCTACCGAGGTTTGCTTCTTGCACTGCCAGGATACTAATCTACCTCCTAGGAATTGACATCCCCCGGTCGTAGATTTCCTATTCTAATTGCATCCTCCATAATCCGAATCAGTATAAGCTACGAGATCTAAGTCTCCATCAATCGGATACCAAAGACCCAGCTTAGGTTTCCCTTTGAGGTAACGAAAGATTCGTTTAACAGCTTGCATATGTGACTCTTTCGGATTAGCCTGATATCTTGTGCATAAACAAACAGCAAACATTATGTCAGGCCTAGAGGCTGTTAGATACATTAGTGATCCGATCATGGCTCTATAAAGAGTTGGATCCACATCGCCATCACTCGATGTATCTGGACCTAGTCCATGATTGACTGGAATTGGAGTATTGTAGACCTTACTTTCATCCATCTTAAAGCGTTCTAATAGCTCATATGTGTATTTAGATTGATGAATAAAGAATCCATCCTTCTTTTGATCAACTTGTAATCCTAAGAAGAAATTCAACTCTCCCATTGCAGACATTTCAAACCTTTTCCTCATGACTTTCTCAAATTCTTGACCCATCTTTTCATCAGACGATCCAAAGATAATGTCATCAACATAAACTTGTACGAGAAGAAAGTCTTTCTTTTTCCACTTCACAAACAGTGTACTATCAATTGATCCTCTTGTAAATCCATTCTCAAGTAGATAAGTTGATAGTGTTCCATACCATGCCCTAGGTGCTTGATGTAATCCATATAGAGCCTTATTCAAACGATATACTCTATCTGGATACTCAGGATCAGCAAACCCTGACGGTTGTGAAACATACACCAATTCTTCCACTTTGCCATACAAAAAGGCACTCTTAACATCCAACTGATAAACCTTTATACCATAATATGATGCGAATGCTAAGAACACTCTAATTGCTTCTAAACTAGCAACTGGTGCAAACACTTCATTGTAGTCAATACCTTCTTGTTGATTAAAACCTTGAACCACCAGACGAGCTTTATTGCGAGTAACGATTCCTTTATCATCTCTCTTGCACTTAAATACCCATCTAGTTCCAATTGGATATTCTCCCTTTGGTAGGTCAACCAACTCCCATACTTGTAATTTAGAGAACTGAGATAGTTCCTCTTGCATTGCTTCTACCCACGAGCTTTCTTTTAAAGCCATTTGAACATTTTTAGGCTCGACTTGTGAGATAAAGCATGAATATAGACATTGATTAGGAATCCCTGTCTCTTTCATTGCAGTATACAAGCTTTGGTATTCTAAATTTTCTGACGTACTAGCTTTGATTGATGCCTAGTTTGAACCGGAGTATTAATATCACCGATGATGTTTTCAACGGGATGATTCTTACTCGTTCTAGTTATAGTAACTGGTTCAACCGGTATATCATCTCCTAAATTAGTACCAATCTCTTCCAATGAAGGTACATCTTCCGTACGAGCAGAAGATATCCTTAAGTGTTTCAAAGGAGTAAGTATATCATCAAACTTTGTAGAAAGATCATCAAGATCTTCTGTTTCTTGAGACTTATCCTCTGAAGGTTGTTGTGACTCACTTGTAGAAGCTTTAACCGAGTCAACATTAGTCTTAATTCTAGACTGTTTAACACTTGATGTTGAAGCAGGACCAATATTCGTATCTTCAAACAATAAATGTTCAACTATCTCTGAATCACTAACATAGTCACTAATAGGAACTTTAAATGATGCAAAAAGATCAGAACAATCAAATTGCCAATCTAAGCCCTTATGAACATCAGGTGAGTAGCTCGTAACCTCAATATTATAAACTACCTCCAAACGTCCTGTGACTTTATTAAAGACTCTCTTGTTTGGTGAATTGGGCATATAACCTAGGAAAAATCCTTCGTCAGCCTTCTCACCAAATTTTGCTTGATGCCCAGTCTTTAATATAGTGCATGAAACTCCAAAGGGTTCAAACCCCTTTAAGTTAGGTTTCTTATTGTTCAAAAGCTCATAACAAGTCTTGTTATGTCTCTTAACCGTAAGAACTCTATTGAGAACATAACATGCTGTATTCACTGCTTCTGCCCAAAAGATGACCGGAAGCTTTGAATCAACGAGCATTGTTCTTGCAGCTTCAATCAACGTCCTATTTTTTCTTTCAGCTACAACATTCTGTTGAGGTTCATAAGGTGCACTGAATTGATGTAATATCCCTTTGCTTAAGCAATAGATATTCAACGTTGAATTCTTAAATTCTGTTCCATCGTCACTACGAATACGCTTCACTCTCTTTTTATAGACATTCTCTACTAGATCAAAGAACTCAATTAGAATTCCAGGAGTTTCATCCTTTGATCCCAAAAAGAATACCCATGAGAATCTAGAATAATCATCTGTGACAACCAAACAGTACCATTTGCCACCTAGACTTCTCTTGCTTATTGGGCCAAAGAGATCCATATGTAGCAATTCAAATGGCGAGGAGATTGAGTTTTCAGTCTTAGATCTGTGTGGTTTCTTGTGCTGCTTTCCTTTCATGTAAGGAACACACTTATCTTCAGACTCGAAACGTTTTTGTGGTACACCTAGAACCAAACCATTTTTGGTTATATAATTCATCTTTCTCCAGTTCAGGTGTGCCATTCTCCTATGCCATAACAAAGCGTCTGTTTCCGAAGCCTTAGATAATAAACAAGTAGACATCATTGAAGAGTTAGGAACACCCATGTTGATTGCATAGATGTCCTTCTTCCTTGGTGCTCTCATTAATATCCATTCATCAGGAATTTTGAAACCTGGCTTAAGGACTAAGGCCTCCTTTTCATTAAAATAAACTGGATGACCTTTATCACAGACTTGGGAAACACTCACTAGGTTGTGAGTTAGTTCTTCAACATAGTTCACATCCTCAAGAGTCAAAGTTCCATTTGAAACTTTTCCTTTTCCCGAAATTACTCCTCCTTTATCTCCAGCAAAATTTACTTTTTGCTTGAGACTCTCCTTGAAGTCCTTCAGTAGACTTCTTTCTCCGGTCATGTGCCTTGAGCATCCACTGTCTACATACCACCAGCTGTCCTTGTTCATGGTATGCTCCTGCACATAATACAACACACGATCAGTTATCAAGAGGGACCCAAGCCATTACGGTCTTGGTTTGTCCCTTATCATCAACAAACTTAAGCTCTTTAAAATAACCATCCTTCCCATCAGGAGCTTTGGTTACTTTCGAAGTAGCTTGAGTTTGTGAACGATCAGCCTTAAGAGGTGAATTTGAGGATACCCTCCTAGGCACATAATTATGAGCTCTATTATGATAATTATAATTAAACTCATGTGATCGCGAAGTAGTACCACTCTCATAATGACTATGGCCTCTACTTGGAGTTCTAAACCTCGACGGTGTCACATCCCTAGACTTATGGATAACATTATCACTTTGAGTATATAGCCGTTTAGGTTTAGGTGGGGAGACACTATGTTTACCGTCTCTTTTAAGAATGTTAACAGGTTTATTACCTAACTTAGGTTTGGTATCTAACCTATCTACAGTCATACTAGAGTCGGTCTGTGTCTTTTCATCAATCATAGGCTTATGTGGTGTTTCATGCTTTTTGTTAGGACAACACGAAGCCACGTGTCCCTTTTGGAGACACTTGAAACATGACATCTGCTTGCGTGATTTAGGAACTTTTGCATTACTACTCGGAGTCTTAGGCACTAAAGGTTCAGGTATTTGTTCCTTATTAACCTTATCATCAGTCTTAGCATCGTTAATCACTCCACCCGATACAAACTGTATTTTGGTGAAATGAGACACCTTACCATTATCTGATGATTGGTTCTTAAAAACATCCTTCTGTGCCTCTAACTTTTCAGGGTCATTAGTTACTAATATCTCAGGATTAGCATCTGTCATTTCAGAATCTATCGAGTTACTAGTGTAATTGGCATTAAAAGGATGAGGTACATCATTGTATCCTATCCCAGTCTTGTCCTTTACACTGCGTTGAGCATCTAGCATTTTATCCATTTCTAATGTTCTGTAGGACTCAATCTTACGATTTTGTTCTACTAACTTATGCTTCAGCTCAGCTAACTCTCTATCCCTATCAGCTATTGTTCGATTTAAGTCATCAATGTTCATATAGAGACCATCTATGATTATTGCCTTTTCATTTATGGTATCTCTAAGTGCAATCTTATTAGAACTGTCAGACTTAATCTTATTCTTAAGATCTACCTTATCTGTACTTAACCTAAGGACATCACTTTTATCTTGTTCAAGTTCAGATATTATAGTCTTATTAGAATCATTAAAAATGCTAACTTGGGATGACAAATTCTGATTCAACACAGTTAAAACACTTAATTGTGATTGTAGATCAGTAACTAGATAACAAACATCAGCAAGAGTAAGAATATCCAAACATACCCTTTTCTTGTCAGTTTGTACTTCAACCATGCGTGCTACAAAGTCATCTGGACTCATATTAGCAGTTGAATCCATATAGAGCACGTCATCATCACTTGCTTTCTCATGAATCTCCGGCACCTTTATTTCAACATCAATAGGTATATAGCTATTGGACTCAGCAGCTATCTCTTGATCTTCAATCTCAGCCATGAGAGCTTCCTTAGACTGAGCTTGCCAATCATAAGATCCATCCAACTGTTTCACAACCAAGGCTTTGGAAGCTAAGGTACTTTCTGAACCTTGTTTGCTATTGCCATTTTCAACCTTAGGTCTTTGACACTCACGAGCAAAATGTCCATAACCTTGACAGTTGAAACACTTGATCTTGGTTTTATCAAACCCTGATCGATTTCCTACCACCTTTCTACCAGTTCTCTTTAAGAAATTTTTAACTCTCCTTGATAACATTGCAAGTTGATCCTGGAGATCTATTTCCTCAAGATAATCAGGGTCTATCTGATCATAGTCTTCATCAAACATAATCGGATCATTGATTTTACCCTGAATGTAGTTTTCATAAGAAGCAACAAAGGATGCAAGGACAGATAAATGTTGCTCTGCAGATTTCACACTCATTGGCATCTTTTGATGTCCTTGAGTTGACTTCTCAGCAGGTGTACCTTTAGATTCATTACCTGATGAGGTAAGAAGGCACACGTCATCTGTTATCATTTCACCATTTTCATCAGTATTACCCACTAAAAGTGCAGTGGTCGAACTAGATGAAGAAGTTGAGAGATTCGTTTTCCCATGATATAGCCCAGGATTCTGAACCTGATCAGAATCAGTTTCTCTCGATTTCTTTGTGAAATCATAACCTTTTAGCTTGTCAATGACCTGCTCTAAGGTCATGGTTGCATACCTTTCATCGTTGTCTTTGAGCATTACACCATACATTTCCCACTTAGACGGCAAACCCTCAATAAATTTGTCGGTTCTTTCAATCTCAGTAGTAACAATCTCATGGTTGTCAAGCTCACTTAACAAGTGGTAGAATCTAGTGATGTAAGCATCAAGATCTTCTCCTTTTAAAGCTTTTATAACAGTAAACTGTTTCTTAAGAAGATTCTTCCTGCCTGCCTTCACTTGAGGACTTCCCTCACATCTTTTCTCTAACGCTTCCCAGAGCGTTCTAGCAGTTTGAAAAGACTTGAGTTGATGGTTTATTTCCTTTGGTAAACTCATCTTAATTGCAGAATGGGATTTATTCTCCAATTCATAGTCCTTCTTTTGTTGATCGCTCATTCGGTTATAAGCAAGAGTAACAGTTGCATTATTAACCGTTTGAGTAGGTGCAGTGTATCCATTCTTGATACACATCCAGATCGACAAATCATGGAATCTACAGTAAGATTCAAATATGTCCTTCCAGTTATAGTAATCTTCGATTTTCAACAATTTAGGTGGAACGTTTGATTTTCCCACCTCATGTTCCATCTCAATCATTCTACTAAGATCAGACATCTTAAAAACTTAACGTAAAATTGTTTTGCGAATTCAGAAAAAAACTCGATTCGCAAGACTCAGTTCAACTCGCAATCTCGGCTCGACTCGTAAGTCTCAGTTCGGATTGCTGTGATGTCGATTCGCAAGTGATTTCGATTCGCGAGAAATCTCAGTTCGACTCGCAAGTCTCAGTTCGACTCGCTAGTTCAACTCAGTTCGCAGGCTACACTGAAACCCTAATCTCGACTCGCGAAACGGCCGGAAAACCCGAAAAACGAAAATTCAAGGTATTTTTACGATTTAAACAGGAGATTTCAATCGTAAACTAACCCTAAAACATACAGAGAATGATTTTGATCGTTAGTATGTATTAATGCACGTATAAACGATCCGAATCACAACGCAATCACCTCTAAAACTTTTGAACACACTCGTATTTAGCCCGAAAGCTCTGATACCAGATGTAAGTCCCTAGTTCTTAGAATCGATAACTTCGTTATCTGTAATATTAAGGTGCGGAATCCCTCAATACGGTGTTATCTTACTAATAACGAGTAAGTTCGTAATTGCGTATATTAAAGCTTAACTTTAAACGATAAAACATCAAAGCCTAGCCGTTAGGTTGGTTTTCTCTGGTATTCTGAGTTAGCCGATTTGAAGAATGCAAAAGTGTTAAAAGTGTTATGCTTTTCACGATTGAAAAACATTAAATATGTCGTCTCAACTCGCTGCCGTTGGGCCTGCGAGTTGACTCGACTCGTTCTGCAAGCCCAAGCCCATTATGCTTCGGCTCGTTATGCCTATTTGTGTCCACGAGTTCAGTTCTCATCTCGCTGCTCAACTCGCAGCGACTTGAGAACTCGACTCGCATCAAACGTATATTTATTTCGTATTTAATTATTCGTCTAACTTTAACAAAATAATATGTTTAACGAATATTACTAACAAAACAAATATTTATTTACAAATCTAAACCAATGTACAAACGTAATAATAATTACACCAGTCCTATTTCAAGCTAGATCTGTTGTCACAATCTATGTCTCAACAGGATTGTTTGACGACTGGATGTTTACTCTGATATCTGATTTATATAAATCAGGGTTGTTTTTGGAATTACATAACATCCAAACTAATAAACTATGATTTGATATAGATTGATTAGATGTATATGTTATATAATGTAAATTGATAATGTATGTTTTGACCAAACGCTTCCGAATGTAAATTGATCATTTTTTTTTTACATAAACGGAAGCGCCTAATTAATTAATTACATCTTAGATTGCATATAATACAAACCAAAAGTTACGATCTAGATATACATGATCTTTAATCTAAGTCACCATAATAATTACAACACTAAGTTTAGGTGTTATATAAATTCAAAACATAATGTTTAAACCATTGACATGTTATAAAATCCAGAGTGAGAGCCGTCAAACATTCCATAAACCCAACTTCTTGCAACCTACAGTCAAAAGCTTAACCTGCAAGAAGTAATGATGGGGGTTAGCATAAAGCTAAGTGAATAGATCATAACAATCAACCTAATTTAGATTAACAATTGTTTACAGCTAAGCATCATAAACAACTAGCTTCAAAGAGGATCGGTGGTCCTTGAGGAACCCTACTGCCGCGGTGGCCCCCAAGTAACACTTACAACAGACTGAAGGCCAATTCAGTGGTTTAACTGATAGTTTTGTACTACTACTACCTACAACACAATTTCAATAGACAACACATGTGTAAAACACTTATGTTGTCCACGTAATAGTAGCAAACCCAATCCATGTTGACCACTGAACAATTCACATAATCCACAATTCTCATGGCAATATGTAAACATAACAGTATATGTAACACCCGGTCAAAAAGTCAAAATCCTCATCCAATTTAAACTTTTTATAATCGTATTATTATATACAATTATAACTCAGCGAACGACAATTTTACATTTTTATATAATGAACAATGATTATTTAATAATCACAAATAAATCCATTTGAAGCCACATTATATTTTTAAATCGAGTAAAACAATTTTTAATTTTATTAATTAATAACCGAAAGAACGGAAATATACATTTAAAAATATTAAATTTATATATATTATTCGGGTACAGAATACAGGTATTTTACACTGCAAAATAGGAACGAAGCGGGGGAAAACCCCTCCCCTCCCCTTTGGATCAGCCACCCCAAACCCCCTCCTCTTTCATTTCATTTTCATTTCATCTCATTTTCACACACAAACTCTCTCCACCCATTTATGACAAATTTTCGAAACTACAAATCAACCCACGAAATTTATATTTTCGGAATCACCATCAAGAGTGGAACAACATTAACAAAGGCAACACCTTCGTTTTCTTCCTCGTTTGGCCTCGATTCGCAATTGTAAGAAATTTCTAAATTTTTAGATTTAATCATTTTGGTGTAATGTTTTGGTGTAATAATGTTTACACAACTTAGTTATAACCTAAACAACAAAGAAAACATGATTTTTCAGCTCAAAAATGCGTTAGATTTGCGATTTTGGTCGGAAAAACGTGACAGCCGCGAGTTTCTGGGCTGGTGTTCATCTTTGCGACACAACGCTTGTGTCGCATGTTGTGTCGCATAAATCCGTTTGTGTCGTATCTTATGTCGTACTCTATGTCGCACCCTTGTGTCGTAAACTTTATACGACACAACCCTTATGTCGCTATTGATTTAGCACCGATCACTTTTGCGACACAACCACTGTGTCGCAGAGCTCTTGTGTCGCACTCTATGCGACACAACCCTTGTGTCGCATGACCAATTTTTGTGTCGCATTTTATGTCGCAGAAAACAAAAAACAGCCACATTTTTCTAAGTGTCGGGAAACGTTTTCAAATGACAATTTAAATATTATACGACTTGCACTCAAAACAAATATACTTTATAAAGTATACGAAAGCTCAAACCTAATAATAATATGAATTATTATTACGAAACATCAATAACGAACCGCACTTACAAACATACGAAATCTCTCGTGTTTAGGACACTAGGAGATTATACTTGGCACGACTCGTTACACTAGGACGCTAGCTTCTCAGGTGAGTTTCATAGCCCCACTCTTTCAACTGTTTTACTGTTTTCGGGGTGAAACACATGCTCAAATTACTGTTTTCGAATTATATTAATAATCATTTATAATTCACAACTATTTATATTACTGTATGTAATACGAAATGTGTAATACTTAGGAATTACACCCTTAATATTTTTTTAGAACAATATCAATACTTAACCTAGATAGGTTGCACTCGTACCCTGTTAGGTCGTTGGAAAACAATTACCAATGCATAACTTGATTTAGTTATCACGATCCTTTGGTCATATTGTCGCGGGACAATATCATTGAATATATTAGAACTAGTTAGTTCTACCTACACTAGACAACCTCTGTACTGTTACGAGTTTAGTTATTCTCTGGGAACTAAAACTGTCGACACTCTTCATTATCACTAGGACGGGAACTAGACTTAAGTGAACATTTTCCCGAGACTCCGATATATATACTCGCTAGGCTTCGGGCTAGGAGTACACAATATCATCACACGTTAGTATAGATTCCTTATACTAATACAACTCAACTAGGTGATGAGTATCCATACCTAGGTTCAACGTGCTATTTAATATCTAAGTATTTGTTCTGACATAATTAGATACAATCAACTATTCTCATGCGTGGCATGATTGTTACATATAATTACTGTTTCGACAGTTACATATATATCTGTAACACCCCCAAATTCGTTGATTTAGATTAGCCGAAGCATTTAGTTTGAGTACGGGGGTGCCACAATAACAAAGCATGCATACGTATCAGAGCTTATGATTACAACAGAACATAATATATTAAGATGCCAAAAGTATTAATTACAATGTTTACGATTCATCGAATCGTACAAGTTAAAAGTAATAAGTTTACAAAAGTAGATTTCTGAAATATGACTAAAACATTTCAGTTATACTAAAGAAATCCATGTGTTTCCAAAAAGTTGGCATCCTAAAACTTCACGGGTCGCCTAATTCTCCATGTGTGTTGGCGATTCTTACATGCGCAGCTAATTCCCTGAAAAACATAGTAAAAGTCAACAACTAGGTTGAGTGAATTCACAGGTTTAAGTTTACACAAGTTAAATCAAGTTTGTAGCACAGTTGTTATCCAAAAACGTTCACAAATAGTATTGTCATAATAGTCGAGAATAAGTTTAGTGGAATGTTATCCAAATACAAGTTTTGTGGGTTGTTCGCCCAAAGTTCAAGTTTAAAACACGTGCTGGTCGTTCTCCAGCGATTTACAAACAAAACAGTACCGGTCGTTCTCCGGCCAAATACGCACGGGTCGTTCTCCCGTTCAACAAAAACAGTTTACCGGTCGTTCTCCGGTCTAGTTACGCACGGGTCGTTCTCCCGTCCAACAAACGCATGGGTCGTTCTCCCATCCAAGACGCACGGGTCATTCTCCCGTCCCTTGGCCAGTCGTTCTCTGGCACTAAAATACGTAGCTGGTCGTTCTCCAGCGTTTATATAAAAGTACCGGTCATTCTCCGGTATACCAAACAAGTTTAAAGGTTTACAGTCGTTTGCAAAACAGTTTACCGGTCGTTCTCCGGTCTAGTTAAAACAGTTTGTCGAATAAGTTATCCCATTTGTTCAGTGTGTCAATATGAAAATGTTATTTCATAAATATCAGTTTGTTCAATAGTTTAATAGTTCAAAGTACTCTAATTGTTCGAGTAAACAAGTATGATAAACAATCATATAAGTAAAAGCAGTTATGGTAATAAGTAAAACAGTTGACTATGTTTTCCACCCCTGTTTAAAAGCAGTTAAATCAGTAAAAGTAGGGGCTGTGAACTCACCTGTTGAGTTAATTAGAAATGTGTAAGCGCTAGCAAAGCGTAGTCCGGGTAAGTCACTAACATCCTAAACGTAGGAAATAGTCGTATAAGTGGTTGGATAACAATCCAAACCATGTTACTCGTTCATCCATGAAAGATCATTGTTTATTTGTAAATTCGTACGACTCGTTGGTGATGGTTTTGTAAAAATATTTCAAAGTATTGTTATAAGGTTCTGAAACTTGCGATGTCGCAGTGGGACGTAGCAGTGGGACGTAGCAGTGGGACGTAGCAGTGGGACGTAGCAGTGGGACGTCGCGTGGGACGTCGCAGTGGGACGTCGTGTGGGACGTCGCGTGGGACGTCGTGTGGGACGTCGTGTGGGACGTCGCAGTGGGACGTAGCAGTGGGACGTAGCAGTGGGACGTCGCGTGGGACGTCGCGTGTAACGTCGCAAATCGCCTGGGACTAATGCGACTTTACGGTCCGTTCATCCAAAAATCAAGATTTTTAACTCAAAAATGCTTAGATCTTTCATATAATGACTTGTAACATGATTGTAAGCTATTATAATGAAGTAAAAGTGAAAAGTTTAGTGTTTTCTTACCCAAAAAGTGTTAGATCCGAAAATTAGGTGGATGATGAAGATGATGATGAAAATGGTGATTTTGAGCTTGAATCCTTGTGTAGATGATGATGATGAGTTTGATGATGTTGTGTGTCCGATTTGTTGTTGTTTTTGTTGATTTTGTAGTTGTTTTTAGTGGTTTTTAGAGAGAGGGAAAGTTAAGAGAAAAGAGAGTAAAGAGAGAGAAATGAGATGGTGAAAATGAAAGAAAGGAGGGGATGAGGAGGGGGTTTTGTCTCCCTTTTTCGTCCCCCGTGGTTGCGCTCCGTGTTTGTTTACCCGATCGTTAACTGTTACTTTATTTTAACTAATATATTTTTAATTACATATTTCATTATATTTTTAATTAGGATCTTTTTATGAAACCAAATTAATTTAGTTATAAAATTTTAACTTTGTTTTATTTTAATTATACAAGTTTACGTTTTTCGTTATAAAATGATATGTAAATATTATCGGCATAATATTTAATTGTTAATATCGTTATTTAAATATTTCGTTTTATTAAATTATTTTGTTCACCAACAGTCGTATATTTTTGTCGCGTTTGTTTTCAGATTGTTCAGTACGTAATTACAACTAATTACGAATTCGTAATACTACGCGTATTATCTAGTTGGGCTTTGCTAGACTTACCTCTAAAATGTGTTGTGAATTCACTCAAGTAGGGAATTAGCCTAATAATGCAAGTGATTAATGTTTATTATTGCGTTTAAATTTGCGGGGTGTTACATTCTCCCCATGTTAGAGAAATCTAGTCCCGAGATTTAAAATCAAGTCGGATCGCCCGTAGCGTATGTTCTCCGAATAAGTCACGTCGTCGATAATAATACCAATTTACGTGGCGTTCAATTGTTGCCAGAAAGGTTTTAACCAGTTTAGTATACTCGCGGTATAGTTTAAATAGTTATGCGTTCGATAATGGTCGAAGTTTACCAAGCGTTAAGTTTGAATAGACATTCGTAATAAACGTATGTTAAATCGTAGCAACAGCTGTTAAGACATACCGTGTTAGCCGAGGTCTGCAACCGTTTCCGGTGCACGGAGGATGTATGCGCGGCTTGGGGTGTAGCCCTTGTTAATGACGCGGTTGTTGTTCTGATTGTTGTTCTGGTTGGTGTTCAATTTTGGACATTGATTTCGAAAGTGTCCAGATTCACCGCACTCGTAGCACGCATTTGATCGAGGGAGAGGGGCTGTTTTACAGTTTTGGGCCAAATGACCCCAGTGTTTGCAATCTTGGCAAAAGGCACAATTGCCGGCATGATGCATTCCGCACTTGTCGCATTTTGGTTTGTTGCCAAGATAGGTTTTGGGTCCAGGGTTGGTGATCGCGGCGAAGGCTCGGGTGTTTCCTGGGTTCCTGTTTTGTTGACCCTGACGGTCGTTACCCTCGCTGTTCCATTGGCGTTTGTGGGTTCCAGAGTCGCCCGCATCAGTACGGGTAAGTTCAGCTTTCCCTGTAGTAGTTTTCAGGGTTCCAATCAAGACTGCGTCGTCGGTCAAGCTTTGAGCCAGATCAACTGCGCTCCTAAAAGTGACGGGTTTTGAGGACATAACCATGCCTCGGATTTGTGGTGCCAAACCCCTGTTGTAACGCTCAATGCGTTTGCTCTCGGGGGTTACCATGTGAGGCACCAGACGTGCAAGCTCTTGGAATCTAGTTGTGTAACCGGAAATGTCAGCGCCGATCATTTGAATGTTCCAAAACTCGGTTTCAAGTTTCTGCATCTCGTTGGGAGGGCAAAATTCCTCCATCAGCATCTGTTTCAGAGTTTCCCAAGTCATGGAGTAAGCAGCTGGACGTCCCATAATCTGGACCTGAGCGTTCCACCATGTTAACGCTTTGTCAGCTAAGGTACACGTGGTGTACTTCACGATTTTGTCGGTGGCGCAGTCGCTGATATCAATGACTGATTCCATTTTCTCAATCCAGTGGACCAGGCCGATGGCCCCTTCGGTCCCGGTGAAGGTGCTGGGTTTACAAGACTGGAAGGTTTTGTAGGAACACCCCTGCTGGGTATTGGTTGGGGTTTCGCTGTTGACTGGAGTGGCTCCGCTATTGTTGGTCAGGTTTTCACGATTTCGACTGGCCTCGTATTGAGCGATGGCTTCAGCCACGCGGCGTTCGATTATTTGCTCGGTTGTTTCTGGAGGCGGAGGTGGAGGAGGAACATTTCGTTGACTGTTTCGAGTATTTCTTTTAGGCGGCATGATGACGTTCTGCAAGGAAAGAAATTGCAGAAGTCAATGCCAAAGAAGGTAAATGCGAAAAACAAAGTTCTAGTTATCAAGCGTTTGGAAAGATTGACAAGTTTTCCCCTTTACGTATCATACGACTATGAAACACCCATATGTACTTAGTATAATATAATCACGTTGGCCAGGCGTCATTATATGATGCTAAATACATACTTCTTTTCATCAATCGTTTAACACGATCCAGTTCATATGAGGTCAAATGAGGGTGAGCAAATCGAATGTGATAAGATTCGAAAGATAGTTTTAAGCGTGTCGAGATGTCGTATCGATAGTTAAACGTATGCAAATGTGTGTATGCATGTGCGTTCTAGCCAAGGCTATAGTCTAGGTCTCTAGGTCTCTAAGTCACCTAAAGTTTCCTAGTTCGCTATAACCAATGTCTCTGATACCAATCTGTAACACCCCCAAATTCGTTGATTTAGATTAGCGGAAGCATTTAGTTTGAGTACGGGGGTGCCACAATAACAAAGCATGCATACGTATCAGAGCTTATGATTACAACAGAACATAATATATTAAGATGCCAAAAGTATTAATTACAATGTTTACGATTCATCGAATCGTACAAGTTAAAAGTAATAAGTTTACAAAAGTAGATTTCTGAAATATGACTAAAACATTTCAGTTATACTAAAGAAATCCATGTGTTTCCAAAAAGTTGGCATCCTAAAACTTCACGGGACACCTAATTCTCCATGTGTGTTGGCGATTCTTACATGCGCAGCTAATTCCCTGAAAAACATAGTAAAAGTCAACAACTAGGTTGAGTGAATTCACAGGTTTAAGTTTACACAAGTTAAATCAAGTTTGTAGCACAGTTGTTATCCAAAAACGTTCACAAATAGTATTGCCATAATAGTCGAGAATAAGTTTAGTGGAATGTTATCCAAATACAAGTTTTGTGGGTTGTTCGCCCAAAGTTCAAGTTTAAAACACGTGCTGGTCGTTCTCCAGCGATTTACAAACAAAACAGTACCGGTCGTTCTCTGGCCAAATACGCACGGGTCGTTCTCCCGTTCAACAAAAACAGTTTACCGGTCGTTCTCCGGTCTAGTTACGCACGGGTCGTTCTCCCGTCCAACAAACGCATGGGTCGTTCTCCCATCCAAGACGCACGGGTCGTTCTCCCGTCCCTTGGCCAGTCGTTCTCTGGCACTAAAATACGTAGCTGGTCGTTCTCCAGCGTTTATATAAAAGTACCGGTCGTTCTCCGGTATACCAAACAAGTTTAAAGGTTTACAGTCGTTTGCAAAACAGTTTACCGGTCGTTCTCCGGTCTAGTTAAAACAGTTTGTCGAATAAGTTATCCCATTTGTTCAGTGTGTCAATATGAAAATGTTATTTCATAAATATCAGTTTGTTCAATAGTTTAATAGTTCAAAGTACTCTAATTGTTCGAGTAAACAAGTATGATAAACAATCATATAAGTAAAAGCAGTTATGGCAATAAGTAAAACAGTTGACTATGTTTTCCACCCCTGTTTAAAAGTAGTTAAATCAGTAAAAGTAGGGGCTGTGAACTCACCTGTTGAGTTAATTAGAAATGTGTAAGCGCTAGCAAAGCGTAGTCCGGGTAAGTCACTAACATCCTAAACGTAGGAAATAGTCGTATAAGTGGTTGGATAACAATCCAAACCATGTTACTCGTTCATCCATGAAAGATCATTGTTTATTTGTAAATTCGTACGACTCGTTGGTGATGGTTTTGTAAAAATATTTCAAAGTATTGTTATAAGGTTCTGAAACTTGCGATGTCGCAGTGGGACGTAGCAGTGGGACGTAGCAGTGGGACGTAGCAGTGGGACGTAGCAGTGGGACGTCGCGTGGGACGTCGCAGTGGGACGTCGTGTGGGACGTCGCGTGGGACGTCGTGTGGGACGTCGCGTGGGACGTCGTGTGGGACGTCGCAGTGGGACGTAGCAGTGGGACGTAGCAGTGGGACGTCGCGTGGGACGTCGCGTGTAACGTCGCAAATCGCCTGGGACTAATGCGACTTTACGGTCTGTTCATCCAAAAATCGAGATTTTTAACTCAAAAATGCTTAGATCTTTCATATAATGACTTGTAACATGATTGTAAGCTATTATAATGAAGTAAAAGTGAAAAGTTTAGTGTTTTCTTACCCAAAAAGTGTTAGATCCGAAAATTAGGTGGATGATGAAGATGATGATGAAAATGGTGATTTTGAGCTTGAATCCTTGTGTAGATGATGATGATGACGAGTTTGATGATGGTGTGTGTCCGATTTGTTGTTGTTTTTGTTGATTTTGTAGTTGTTTTTAGTGGTTTTTAGAGAGAGGGAAAGTTGAGAGAAAAGAGAGTAAAGAGAGAGAAATGAGATGGTGAAAATGAAAGAAAGGAGGGGATGAGGAGGGGGTTTTGTCTCCCTTTTTCGTCCCCCGTGGTTGCGCTCCGTGTTTGTTTACCCGATCGTTAACTGTTACTTTATTTTAACTAATATATTTTTAATTACATATTTCATTATATTTTTAATTAGGATCTTTTTATGAAACCAAATTAATTTAGTTACAAAATTTTAACTTTGTTTTATTTTAATTATACAAGTTTACGTTTTTCGTTATAAAATGATATGTAAATATTATCAGCATAATATTTAATTGTTAATATCGTTATTTAAATATTTCGTTTTATTAAATAATTTTGTTCACCAACAGTCGTATATTTTTGTCGCGTTTGTTTTCAGATTGTTCAGTACGTAATTACACCTAATTACGAATTCGTAATACTACGCGTATTATCTAGTTGGGCTTTGCTAGACTTACCTCTAAAATGTGTTGTGAATTCACTCAAGTAGGGAATTAGCCTAATAATGCAAGTGATTAATGTTTATTATTGCGTTTAAATTTGCGGGGTGTTACAATATCTAATACTGATACATCATCTCGAGCACTCGGTGCTACCTACGATTTACATATGTATATTAGTATACATACAATTATACGATTTACTTAGTCAGGCATGTCGAGTACTGCTGGCTCTCAAACAACTTAGTCGGGCATGTCGTTGTACTGCCGGCTCAATTACAAATTGCTTGCGAGCAATTCCAAAAACGATGCCGCGGTATTGCAGCGGGCACCAAACGATGCCACGGTAAAGTGGGCACAAAACGAAACCACGGTATTGCAGTGGGCGAGATTTCAACCTAATCATGGATCAGCGAGTGATACTCGGGGTTCACAATAAGTTAACGGGTCGGTGGGGTTCCCACGCGAGGCCGTTAGCTCAAACATGTTCGGGTTAGCGCATGCTAGCCGGGTAAACGAACATACAACAATAATCCGTGAGATTACGATTTCTTTGCTGGATGCAACACGCTATCAAATATTACTCAACATCATATGACGTGGTCATACAGTACTTGATTTCAAACTTAGGCAGGTATTGCCCTACTCGGTTAAACTTACGTAATACCAGAAAGGTATTCAGGCTCAAATAGCCTCAATTATTAGGTACTTAGATACATATCTCTATTACTTAGGTATTAGATACCTCGACCATCGTATACACATTGATGATTACAATTTCAACTTCATACAAATCAGAATCGTGGATTCTGAATTTCTTTTCAAAACATACTGGATTTATACTTAACGATTTCAACTAACCATCCTATGAACTCACCAGCTTTATAGCTGACCTGTTTTAGCATGTGTTCTCAGGTGCCCAGCAGGATTAGGAATTACTACAAGATTATGCTAGCTCGAGTCGCATGATTTCAAACAATTGGGACTACTCTGCATTTACTTTTGTATTTTCAAATTATGTATTTGGAATTTCTATTAAACTCGACACGTTGTAAACGTTCTATTTGGTAAATGTATAATTATTTTCAAACGTCTCATTTAGAGTCGTTCATTATGTATCTTATGCTGTGATATTTAATTTGGTAACACCCGACCCGACCGCTTCCGCAAACCGAAATT
The DNA here is from genome assembly GCA_949592205.1 of Helichrysum umbraculigerum. NCBI lineage: Eukaryota > Viridiplantae > Streptophyta > Magnoliopsida > Asterales > Asteraceae > Helichrysum > Helichrysum umbraculigerum. The sequence goes on along the minus strand of CATIUR010000007.1, from coordinate 15,466,394 downwards.
TGAGGGTGTTACAGATTGGTATCAGAGCCTAAGGTTAGAGTGAACTAGGTTGCATTTAGTGGGCCTAGACTATGACCGTTAGGCGGTATTCCTCATTAGGTATGACTGGTTCAGGAATTACATCATATGAGTTTAATTTAACATAGCGTAGCTAACTATGTACAATTAAATAAGGATAATGTAAGATCTGAAAGGGGTTATACTGAAACAGGAATGCGTAGTTGACTCTGATTGTTATGTGCTAGACATCCTAGGCTATTATATGTACTGTAGGTATATATGAATAGGCCTTACATGTATACTACTTCTACGTATCAAATATATACTAGGTATATACAACTAAATTCCGCTGTACTATCATTTACTTGTGAAGAAGCACATCGCCGTCTTCCTCACTATCATGACTCGACACTTTCTCTTTATGTACGCATAGGAGAATATCCCATATATCACTGAACCTCGGGAAGGAGCTACACATGTATTCAATGGGAATGGAAACCCACACATGCTAAACGTCCACGAAATTTAAAACAAACAAACGAGTTTATTATCGTTAATCATACTGGTCACCATTGGATTAGCAATGACTAAGTCCACAAAAATTATCAAAAATCACAACTTGATCATTTAGATCAATTGATTCAGTACCTCAGTGCCTTGGCACTCACATTCTAGCCTCTATGCTACATTCGAGAAATCACATAATTACAACGTATCTTGGCCTTAGGGCTACAATCAAACAACACATGGCACGTAGTGTCACATCATGCTTCAAGCACAACACATGGTATGTTGATACCACAATATGGGCACGTTAGTGCAAACCTCATAGTATGTCAATACTACAAATCATAGCATGTTGATGCTACATTCACAGTACATGGGTACTGCAATTACGGTGCCGCGGGCACTTCATTACGGCACGTGGTGCTGCATTTCATAGTACTTCGGTACTACAATCACAATACATTGGTATTTCAATCACTGTGCTGATAGCACTGCATTACAGTACGTTGTTACTACACTCCGGTGCTTTAGGCACTGCATTTCAGTACTTGCTACTACTCTCAATATGCATGTAGACTTGTTATAGTTACATGTACGACTTATATATACATATACATTTACTTAACTGGGCACGAGATGCCACACCTGACTTTTACTACGAGCGTATACTTGTATGGTTACGTGTACACCATATATGTATATATGACTACTCTACTAGACACGAGGTGTCCCACTCGATTACTTTACATATGAACATTCGCTATAGGCACTTGTACACTTATACGCATACGCGATTACCTTACTGGGCACGAAGTGCCACACCACTACTACTAAGGCATGTGATGCCTCATTCGATGAATACACTCTAATTTATTGGAATTACATCTATAGTACTTTAGTACTACATTATAGTCTGATAGACTACGACAATACCATAGTCCTGGTCGAACTATATATAATACACAACCAGGTCGTTAGTACGACTACACATTTAAAATTCCAAAGTCCGAGGACTTTCATATGGATACCTTAAGTGGTTTCTGGATAACTATCACTTTTACATCCGAGTATACAACTATAAAAGTCAAAATCTTTGAATAAAGATCTCACACTTTGTCGTTTCATTCTTGTTCAAGAACCATGCCTCCTAAACGACAAACTTTCACTCAAGCTGAGCACGATCAAATCATTAATCAAGCAGTGACTGCGACCCTAGCTGCTCAGAACCAAGTTAAGCCTTGCACTTTTAGGGATTTCCTGAGGTACGAACCACCAAACTTCGTTGGTACTGAAGGAGCTGTCGGATTAATTCGATGGTTCGAGAAAATGGAATCTATTTTCCGCGTGTGCAACTGCCCCGACGACTGCAAAGTCTTGTACGCCACATACACCCTCCAGGATGATGCCTCTACCTGGTGGAATTTTCACGCCCGAACTGTAGGAATCGACACTGCTCACGAACTTCCGTGGGAAGACCTGAAACGAATCATGAAGGACAAGTATTGTCCCATCGAAGTACTTCACAAACTTGAGGACGAACTTTGGCACCTCACCGTAAAAGACAACGACATCGAAACATATACCAATCGTTTCCAACAACTAGCACACTTTTGCCCAACCATAGTAAACCCTGAACCCCAACGAATCGAAAAGTACATAAGGGGACTTCCGATGCAAATTGAAGGATTGGTCACAGCCTCGAAACCTGTCACTATAGACGATGCTGTTCGCATGGCCCACAGACTCATGGCACAGGTGGTTCGACGCGGGCCACCTGCAACGGAAAACAATCAAGAAAAAGGGAATGGAAGTTCCAGCTCTAGCCAAAATCCAACCAATCAACCTGAACCCTTGAGGTCCTATGCTGTTGAACCTAACGAAAGACAAGGCTATGCGGGTAACAAACCATTTTGTCACGGTTGTAAACGTCATCATGACGGATTATGCGGATTACCCTGTGAAAGGTGCCAACGATATGGACACGTAATCCGGAACTGCAGAGTTCCCGCCAATCCCGACTCTCGAAGAATATGCTTCAAATGTAAAGAACCCGGTCATTACAAGAAGGACTGCCCAAAAAGACGCAAAATTCACTTAATCGACTCCGAGTAAATCAAATAAATCTCCAACGATAATGTAAGTACAATTTCTCCTCGAAAACATAACCCTTCAATTATAGATTCGCTAAACGTGTACTTATTGTCCCCGATATCATTTTATCAAACTAATGGTGATTACATCTTAGGGCTAGTTGACCTAGGCCCACATAAAACTCAACGTTTGCTTTCAGCAGACTAACCGACTGAACGTTCACCAACTACTTAGTCCTGATAGGAAGATTCATAAAACGGTCACTATATGACAACCATCTAGTCCCGAATGGACTACGACGTAAACGGTTACCTAGTAACCACAAAATAATCATACTCCAAACAAACGATACGGTCAGAATGTGACTACAACGATGAACCGCGACACAGTCATGGATTGACTGCCCTTCAACCCCGTTATAAGACATGATATGTCTAATACCTACTCGATAAATTCCTCATACGTACATTGCTCCCCAGACCCCGACATCACTTTAAATTTCGGGACGAAATTTTCTTAACAGGGGGAGAATGTAACACCCGGTCAAAAAGTCAAAATCCTCCTCCAATTTAAACTTTTTATAATCGTATTATTATATACAATTATAACTCAGCAAACGACAATTTTACATTTTTATATAATGAACAATGATTATTTAATAATCACAAATAAATCCATTTGAAGCCACATTATATTTTTAAATCGAGTAAAACAATTTTTGATTTAATTAATTAATAACCGAAAGAACGGAAATATACATTTAAAAAATATTAAATTTATATATATTATTCGGGTACAGAATACAGGTATTTTACACTGCGAAATAGGAACGAAGCGGGGGAAAACCCCTCCCCTCCCCTTTGGATCAGCCACCCCAAACCCCCTCCTCTTTCATTTCATTTTCATTTCATCTCATTTTCACACACAAACTCTCTCCACCCATTTATGACAAATTTTCGAAACTACAAATCAACCCACGAAATTTATATTTTCGGAATCACCATCAAGAGTGGAACAACATTAACAAAGGCAACACCTTCGTTTTCTTCCTCGTTTGGCCTCGATTCGCAATTGTAAGAAATTTCTAAATTTTTAGATTTAATCATTTTGGTGTAATGTTTTGGTGTAATAATGTTTACACAACTTAGTTATAACCTAAACAACAAAGAAAACATGATTTTTTAGCTCAAAAATGCGTTAGATTTGCGATTTTGGTCGGAAAAACGCGACAGCCGCGAGTTTCTGGGCTGGTGTTCATCTTTGCGACACAACGCTTGTGTCGCATGTTGTGTCGCATAAATCCGTTTGTGCGTATCTTATGTCGTACTCTATGTCGCACCCTTGTGTCGTAAACTTTATACGACACAACCCTTATGTCGCTATTGATTTAGCACCGATCGCTTTTGCGACACAACCACTGTGTCGCAGAGCTCTTGTGTCGCACTCTATGCGACACAACCCTTGAGTCGCATGACCAATTTTTGTGTCGCATTTTATGTCGCAGAAAACAGAAAACAGCCACATTTTTCTAAGTGTCGGGAAACGTTTTCAAATGACAATTTAAATATGATACGACTTGCACTCAAAACAAATATACTTTATAAAGTATACGAAAGCTCAAACCTAATAATAATATGAATTATTATTACGAAACATCAATAACGAACCGCACTTACAAACATACGAAATCTCTCGTGTTTAGGACACTAGGAGATTATACTTGGCACGACTCGTTACACTAGGACGCTAGCTTCTCAGGTGAGTTTCATAGCCCCACTCTTTCAACTGTTTTACTGTTTTCGGGGTGAAACACATGCTCAAATTACTGTTTTCGAATTATATTAATAATCATTTATAATTCACAACTATTTATATTACTGTATGTAATACGAAATGTGTAATACTTAGGAATTACACCCTTAATATTGTTTTAGAACAATATCAATACTTAACCTAGATAGGTTGCACTCGTACCCTGTTCGGTCATTGGAAAACGATTACCAATGCATAACTTGATTTAGTTATCATGATCCTTTGGTCATATTGTCGCGGGACAATATCATTGAATATATTAGAACTAGTTAGTTCTACCTACACTAGACAACCTCTGTACTGTTACGAGTTTAGTTATTCTCTGGGAACTAAAACTGTCGACACTCTTCATTATCACTAGGACGGGAACTAGACTTAAGTGAACATTTTCCCGAGACTCTGATATATATACTCGCTAGGCTTCGGGCTAGGAGTACACAATATTATCACACGTTAGTATAGATTCCTTATACTAATACAACTCAACTAGGTGATGAGTATCCATACCTAGGTTCAACGTGCTATTTAATATCTAAGTATTTGTTCTGACGTAATTAGATACAATCAACTATTCTCATGCGTGGCATGATTGTTACATATAATTACTGTTTCGACAGTTACATATATATCTAATACTGATACATCATCTCGAGCACTCGGTGCTACCTACGATTTACATATGTTTATTAGTATACATACAATTATACGATTTACTTAGTCAGGCATGTCGAGTACTGCTGGCTCTCAAACAACTTAGTCGGGCATGTCGTTGTACTGCCGGCTCAATTACAAATTGCTTGCGAGCAATTCCAAAAACGATGTCGCGGTATTGCAGCGCGCACCAAACGATGCCACGGTAAAGTGGGCACAAAACGAAACCACGGTATTGCAGTGGGCGAGATTTCAACATAATCATGGATCAGCGAGTGATACTCGGGGTTCACAATAAGTTAACGGGTCGGTGGGGTTCCCACGCGAGGCCGTTAGCTCAAACATGTTCTCCGGTCTAGTTAAAACAGTTTGTCGAATAAGTTATCCCATTTGTTCAGTGTGTCAATATGAAAATGTTATTTCATAAATATCAGTTTGTTCAATAGTTTAATAGTTCAAAGTACTCTAATTGTTCGAGTAAACAAGTATGATAAACAATCATATAAGTAAAAGCAGTTATGGCAATAAGTAAAACAGTTGACTATGTTTTCCACCCCTGTTTAAAAGCAGTTAAATCAGTAAAAGTAGGGGCTGTGAACTCACCTGTTGAGTTAATTAGAAATGTGTAAGCGCTAGCAAAGCGTAGTTCGGGTAAGTCAATAACATCCTAAACGTAGGAAATAGTCGTATAAGTGGTTGGATAACAATCCAAACCATGTTACTCATTCATCCATGAAAGATCATTGTTTATTTGTAAATTCGTACGACTCGTTGGTGATGGTTTTGTAAAAATATTTCAAAGTATTGTTATAAGGTTCTGAAACTTGCGATGTCGCAGTGGGACGTAGCAGTGGGACGTAGCAGTGGGACGTAGCAGTGGGACGTAGCAGTGGGACGTCGCGTGGGATGTCGCAGTGGGACGTCGTGTGTGACGTCGCGTGGGACGTCGTGTGGGACGTCGCGTGGGACGTCGTGTGGGACGTCGCGTGTGTGACAACCGTCAATTTAGGACTAGAATTTAGTGCCTAATCAAGTTTTAATACATGTAATTAGTTCTGTGTTAGGCTAATTAATGTATCAATTATTATATATATTGTTGAATATATATCTACAATTATGCGATTTGTTTAAATCGTACGAGTTTCAAATCGAATGTAATTCGATTAAATAAATACGGAAGTTGGTGAACAATTTTATTAAGTAATACAAATATTATTTAGTAACTCCAATTTATTCAAAATATTATTCATAATAATATTTCGTATCCAAGTTTTTATTAAACAATTAACGTATATGCTATTAAACATACAAACGCGCAAACAAATAAAACGAATTTCAATTTAGATATCCCAAATGGATAATTGATAAATTCTTTTAATAAAACATTTTATAATAAATTCGTAACTTAAAACGTAAAATTTAGTTTATAAAATAAATATTTAACGTTAAACGATCGGGAAAACGAGCACCACACGGGACAAGAAGACGTAGACTGAAAAGGGGATTTAAACCCCTCATCACCACCATCTTTCTCATTTCTCTTTTACTCTCTCTCTCTCTCTCTTCCTTCTCTTTTCTCTCAACTAACACCCACCACCACCATTATCATCTTCATCAAAATCACAAAATAAGCACCTCAAACGACCTTGGATCTTCAAGCCCCTTTGGAAATAAACGACCACCTCGCGACGATCTACACTTCTATCTTTCCGGAATTTCATTTCGGCGATTTGTAAGTTTCCGACACAACTCCGAAAACTCTCGTTTTTAAGTTTTATAACTTGCTAGTTGTTTGTATAACCTTGTAATGTCCTAAAATGGGTTGGGTAAAAATATTATGCCGATCGATGGCCGGAAAACGCGTTTTTGGAGTTGAAACTCCGATCAGACCCCGTACGTCGCATTTGGCCTGGAGCAAATGCGACGCAGCGACCTACGTCGCACTATACCCCCAACGTCGCATATAGTGACGCAGCGACCTACGTCGCACTATAACCCCAACGTCGCACTTAGCGACGCAGACCCTTACGTCGCAGAAATCAACTACGTCGCCTATAGCGACGTCACGTACAACGTCGCATTAAATTGCGAAAGTCGCACATAGCGACGTCATGCCCAACGTCGCAGTCCGGATCTGCGACGTAGCACCCTACGTCGCATAAAACAGAATCTTCAAACCTCAAAATTTTGAAGTCAAAGTTACTGTTCAAAAAAAAGTCAAATTTACTGTAGCAGTACTGTAGCAGTACTGTAGCAAAGTCAACATTTTAGAATTATTATTATTTCAACTAAATCACCAACGGGCCCTACACATTTTCAAATACACAATTGAATCAACTAAGTCATAGTAACTTAGATAATTCAATCAAACAAGTCGTTGTAACTTGTATCAACTTATTCCAAACAAGTCGTAGTAACTTGTAACAAAACAATCAACCAAATCGGGGTAATTTGGACATCAAGTTAGGCAAACAATTTCAATGGTAGTCTTTCGAGATACCGGTACAATTAATGACAATTTAAGTGTCGTGGACACATTCAGGTTTCAAGCCTTTGGACACCAACTCACAGCTAATTACTTCAAGTTTATTAAGTTAAACACTTCAAGAACCAGGTGAGTTTCATAGCCCCATTTTCACTACTTTACAACTAGGGGTGTGATATTACTACTCGATTTTGTTTTACAAGTAGAACGCAAGTGCCAAACTTCAAATACTACATGAGTTTCAAGCTAATCAATTTAAAGTCCTCCATAGCATAGTCTCTAGTATTTATAGCGTGAATGTTAGTATATGATATCATATGGGATTGACAATCCTCATCCGGGTTAGCACGCACTAACCGGTCAAACGGATGTATTAGCATTTGGGAAGACGAGTGTTGATTAGGCACTCGTAGGAGGCATTTCAAGTTAGGTTTCCTTAATTGGGCCTGACAAATCAAGTTAAGCTCAGACTATGTGCTCATGGACAGTATAACTTTTATTTTGCTTAATTGCATTTTAAATTCAATATAAATCTTGCGGTTCTTACAATTATACATTGACATACAAACCTGTGAGCTCACCAGCGTTTTCGCTGACCCATTTTAGTATTTATCACAGGTACCCAGCAGTAGTTTGGCTGCACAAGCAGGAATTATTAGCTCGAGTCAGCATACATACAACTAGAGATTGGACTGCATTATTATATTTTGTAAAAGTAATTATGCTATGTAATCTCTCAAATTTCAGGAATCGAGCTAATGTAACTATATTTTGATGTAAACATTTACTTTATCTATACAAGTTTAAAACGACGCATATAGTGGTCGTTCATTATATCTTGTGCTTTGTATATTGATTAGTGACACCCAAATCAAGCTTCCGCAAATCATTAAATTTGGGGGTGTCACAGATTGGTATCAGAGCCTAAGGTTATAGTGAACTAGGTTGCATTTAGTGGACCTAGACTATGACTGTTAGGCAGTATTCCCTATTAGGTATAACCAGTTCAGAGATTACAGCATACGAATTTAATTTAACATAGCCTGATCAACTATGTACAATTAAATAAAGATGATGTAAGATCTGAAGGAAGTTATGGCTGAACAGGATACATTAGTTGACTCTGACCTCGAGAGAAACGGGACTCAAAATACGTCTGTGCTAGACACTCAATAGGTTATTATGTGATATATATACATATTTACATAAGTAGACCTCATTACAACTTTAGGCTATATTATATGAATATAGGCCTCTTTCTCTCTAACGCTTTGTCTCGAAATGACAACCACACCACTAGTTCATCATACTCGGACTAGTATCTTATTTCATTCCTTGTTCTTTCTTACTCAGCATCATGCCTCCTCGTCGTCAAATTACCCTTAGCGAAGCTGAGATCGCGGGAATCATTGCCCGCAGTGTGACCGAAGCCTTGGCTACCCGAACACCACCTGGTAGCGAGGACACAGCAACCAATACTCCACCACCCAAACCTTGCTCCTATAAGGACTTTCTTAGCTGTAAACCGCTATACTTCAAGGGCACGGAAGGTGCCATTGGCTTGATCCGTTGGATTGAGCGTATGGAATCTGTTTTCAGCCTCTGCGACTGCACTGAGAACAACAAAGTCAAATTCGCTGCTTACACCTTTCAAGAAGGTGCACTCACGTGGTGGAAAACCCACGCAAACTCTGTAGGCCTTGAGGTTGCAAATCGACTTCCTTGGGCCGAATTGAAGAAGAAGCTGACAGAAAAGTACTGTCCTGAAGAAGAATTGCACAGGCTGGAGGAAGAATTCTGGCACCTGGAGGTGCAGGGAAATGATGTCGCTGATTATACCACCAAATTTCAGCAGTTTGCTCTATTATGCCCGGGTTTGGTCGAACCAGAAAGTAAGGGCATTAAGAAATACATTCGTGGACTCCCCGAGAACATTCAGGGAAACGTCGCCTCATCCAAACCAACTACTACTGAAAGTGCCATTCGATTGGCCCACGAACTCATGGCTCTAGTTGTCAGCCGTGAGACCTCCAACACCTCGTCCTCCAACAACAACAAACGCAAATCTACTGAACACCACCACAACTCAAACAAGAAAAACAACGCCATCCAAGTCTACAACACCAACTCTGAATCCAACCGCAGCTACACCGAGGACAGACCTTATTGTCCCAAGTGTAACTATCACCACTTTGGTCAGTGCGGTACTCTTTGCAACAACTGCAGGAGGTACGGGCATTTGACTAAGGATTGCCGAGCCCCCAAATCCAACAACAACCCTTCTGACAAAAATGCCCGACAACCTAAGTCCTGCTACGAATGTGGAAACCCTGGACACTTTAGGGATTCTTGTCCAAAATTGAAGAACAAGGGCAACAACAACAACCACCGCAACAACAATAACACCAAAAGTAGCGCCTTCGTGATCAACTCAGGAGACGCCCGTCAGGACCCGAATGTGGTCACGGGTATGTTCCTCCTCAACAATTTAACTGCTTCTATTCTGTTTGATACTGGTGCCGATAGGAGTTTTATTTCCGATGAATTTTGCCCTCTACTTGACATTACACCTGTTGCTTTAGACGTTAAGTACACCGTAGAGTTAGCAAATGGCAAGCTGATAGAAACCGATAGTGTGATACCTAATTGCACTTTAAATCTAGCCGACGAAATCTTCTCCATAGATCTTATGCCTATTGAGATAGGAAGTTTCGATGTCATCGTAGGCATGGACTGGTTATCCAAACATCGTGCCGAAATCATCTGCTATGACAAAATTGTTCGCATACCTCTCACTGTCGGTAGAACCCTAGTCATACAGGGGGAGACCGGAGGGACGAGGCTTAACATCATATCTTGTCTTAAAACCCGGAAATTTCTGAGAAAGGGTTATCCATCAATCCTCGCGCACATCATGGAGAAAAAGTCGGAGGAGAAGCGACTTGAGGATGTTCCAATTGTTCGAGACTTCCCAGAAGTCTTTCCTGAGGAACTGCCTGGTCTACCACCACCAAGACAGGTTGAGTTCTCAATCGATCTTGTACCAGGTGCTGCGCCTGTGGCCCGAGCACCATACCGTTTAGCTCCATCCGAACTTCAGGAGCTGTCCACCCAATTACAGGAACTCCTGGAACGAGGGTTTATCAGGCCGAGTTCTTCACCTTGGGGAGCTCCGGTCCTATTTGTTAAGAAGAAAGATGGTTCTTTTCGAATGTGTATCGACTATCGAGAGTTGAACAAGTTAACTGTCAAGAACCGGTATCCACTTCCTCGAATCGATGATTTGTTCGACCAACTTCAAGGGTCGAGTTGTTATTCAAAGATTGATCTCCGATCCGGTTACCACCAATTGCGTGTCCGCGATGCTGATATTCCAAAAACCGCTTTCAGAACCCGTTACGGGCATTACGAATTCCAAGTGATGCCATTCGGCCTAACCAACGCACCGGCTGTATTCATGGACCTTATGAATCGGGTGTGCAAACCTTACCTTGACAAGTTTGTCATTGTCTTCATCGATGACATCCTCATATATTCACGAAGCAAAGAAGAACACGCGCAACACCTCAAAACCATCCTTGAACTACTTAAACACGAGGAGCTCTATGCCAAGTTCTCTAAGTGTGAGTTCTGGATCAAAACCGTTCAATTCCTTGGTCACGTGATTGACAGTCAGGGGATTCACGTTGACCCATCAAAAATCGAAGCAATCAAAGATTGGCAATCGCCAACCACTCCGACCGAAGTACGACAGTTTTTAGGACTGGCCGGATACTATCGACGATTCATTGAAAATTTCTCCAAAATAGCCATACCACTCACGACTCTGACCCAGAAAGACAAAAAGTTTGACTGGACTGAGAAACAAGAGTCGGCATTCCAACTCTTAAAACAAAAGCTTTGCAGTGCTCCTATTCTATCATTACCCGAAGGCACCGATGACTTCGTGGTATACTGCGATGCTTCTCGTCAAGGTCTCGGTTGTGTACTCATGCAACGAGACAAGGTCATAGCTTATGCTTCCCGGCAGCTCAAGATTCATGAAAAGAATTACACCACCCACGACCTCGAGCTAGGAGCTGTCGTTTTTGCCCTCAAAATCTGGAGACATTACCTTTATGGTACCAGATGTACAATCTTTACCGACCATAAAAGCCTTCAACACATATTCGATCAGAAGGATCTCAACATGAGGCAACGTCGATGGGTCGAGTTGCTTACTGATTACGACTGTGAACTCAAATATCATCCAGGCAAAGCAAATGTTGTTGCTGACGCCCTCAGTCGAAAGGAGCGAGTGAAACCACTTCGGGTTCGAGCCCTCAGTATGACCATTCACAACAATTTAAACATTCAAATCCTCACTGCTCAACTCGAAGCTTTAAAACCCGAAAATGTCAAAGATGAAGCCTTACGGGGCATGGATAAACAATTCGAAATCAGACCTAACGGGATTAGGTATTTCTCAAACCGAATCTGGTTGCCTAAATTTGGGAACCTACGAGACTTGGTGATGGATGAAGCTCACAAGTCCAAATATTCTATCCATCCGGGATCCGATAAAATGTACCACGGTATCAAGGATTTCTACTGGTGGCCGAATATGAAAGCTGAAATCGCCACCTATGTCAGCAAGTGCCTTACTTGCTCCAAAGTCAAAATCGAATATCAAAAACCTTCTGGTTTACTTCAACAACCCAGTCTTCCTGAATGGAAATGGGAACAAATTGCCATGGACTTCATAACCAAACTACCCAAATCCTCGAACGGTTGCGATTCCATTTGGGTGATCGTGGATCGTCTCACCAAATCTGCTCACTTCCTGGCAATCAAGGAATCCGACAAAATGGAACGCCTCACCAACATTTATCTGAAGGAAATCGTGATCAAACACGGTGTTCCAATCTCAATTATCTCCGATAGAGATAGTCGTTTTACTTCACAATTTTGGCAATCACTTCAAAAATCTCTGGGTACTCGACTTGATATGAGTACCGCTTACCATCCTCAAACCGACGGCCAAAGTGAACGAACCATTCAAACACTAGAAGACATGCTACGGGCCTACGTAGTAGACTTCGGTGTAAACTGGGAAAAACATCTACAATTGTGCGAGTTCTCGTACAACAACAGTTATCATACCAGCATCAAAGCTGCACCCTTCGAGGCACTGTACGGTCGTAAGTGCCGGTCACCTATCTGTTGGACTGAAGTTGGGGATAGCCAACTCACAGGCCCAGAAATCATACACGAGACGACCGAGAGAATCGTTGAAATTCAAAACAAACTCAAAGCCGCTCGTGATCGTCAGAAAAGTTATGCTGACGTGAGACGCAAGCCACTCGAGTTCCAGGTTGGGGATCGAGTTCTACTCAAAGTATCGCCTTGGAAAGGCGTAATCCGGTTTGGCAAACGAGGGAAGTTAAATCCCAGATACATTGGACCATTCGAGATCCTCGAAAGGATTGGTTCAGTGGCATATCGATTGCAGCTGCCATCTGAACTCAGCAGCGTGCATCCCACATTTCATGTTTCAAATCTGAAGAAGTGTCTGTCTGATGAGACACTTATCATTCCACTCGATGAAATTCGAGTTGACGAAAAACTCCACTTTGTTGAGGAACCCGCCGAGATCATGGACCGTGAGGTCAAACAACTTAAACAAAGTCGTATTCCCATCGTCAAAGTTAGGTGGAATTCGCGGCGCGGTCCGGAATTTACCTGGGAACGGGAAGACCAAATGCGACTCAAGTATCCTCAACTCTTCACTGATTCGACGTCAAACACAACTTCAACGTAAATTTCGGGACGAAATTCTTCTAACAGGGGGAGAATGTGACAACCGTCAATTTAGGACTAGAATTTAGTGCCTAATCAAGTTTTAATACATGTAATTAGTTCTGTGTTAGGCTAATTAATGTATCAATTATTATATATATTGTTGAATATATATCTACAATTATGCGATTTGTTTAAATCGTACGAGTTTCAAATCGAATGTAATTCGATTAAATAAATACGGAAGTTGGTGAACAATTTTATTAAGTAATACAAATATTATTTAGTAACTCCAATTTATTCAAAATATTATTCATAATAATATTTCGTATCCAAGTTTTTATTAAACAATTAACGTATATGCTATTAAACATACAAACGCGCAAACAAATAAAACGAATTTCAATTTAGATATCCCAAATGGATAATTGATAAATTCTTTTAATAAAACATTTTATAATAAATTCGTAACTTAAAACGTAAAATTTAGTTTATAAAATAAATATTTAACGTTAAACGATCGGGAAAACGAGCACCACACGGGACAAGAAGACGTAGACTGAAAAGGGGATTTAAACCCCTCATCACCACCATCTTTCTCATTTCTCTTTTACTCTCTCTCTCTCTCTCTTCCTTCTCTTTTCTCTCAACTAACACCCACCACCACCATTATCATCTTCATCAAAATCACAAAATAAGCACCTCAAACGACCTTGGATCTTCAAGCCCCTTTGGAAATAAACGACCACCTCGCGACGATCTACACTTCTATCTTTCCGGAATTTCATTTCGGCGATTTGTAAGTTTCCGACACAACTCCGAAAACTCTCGTTTTTAAGTTTTATAACTTGCTAGTTGTTTGTATAACCTTGTAATGTCCTAAAATGGGTTGGGTAAAAATATTATGCCGATCGATGGCCGGAAAACGCGTTTTTGGAGTTGAAACTCCGATCAGACCCCGTACGTCGCATTTGGCCTGGAGCAAATGCGACGCAGTGACCTACATCGCACTATACCCCCAACGTCGCATATAGCGACGCAGCGACCTACGTCGCACTATAACCCCAACGTCGCACTTAGCGACGCAGACCCTTACGTCGCAGAAATCAACTACGTCGCCTATAGCGACGTCACGTACAACGTCGCATTAAATTGCGAAAGTCGCACATAGCGACGTCATGCCCAACGTCGCAGTCCGGATCTGCGACGTAGCACCCTACGTCGCATAAAACAGAATCTTCAAACCTCAAAATTTTGAAGTCAAAGTTACTGTTCAAAAAAAAGTCAAATTTACTGTAGCAGTACTGTAGCAGTACTGTAGCAAAGTCAACATTTTAGAATTATTATTATTTCAACTAAATCACCAACGGGCCGTACACATTTTCAAATACACAATTGAATCAACTAAGTCATAGTAACTTAGATAATTCAATCAAACAAGTCGTTGTAACTTGTATCAACTTATTCCAAACAAGTCGTAGTAACTTGTAACAAAACAATCAACCAAATCGGGGTAATTTGGACATCAAGTTAGGCAAACAATTTCAATGGTAGTCTTTCGAGATACCGGTACAATTAATGACAATTTAAGTGTCGTGGACACATTCAGGTTTCAAGCCTTTGGACACCAACTCACAGCTAATTACTTCAAGTTTATTAAGTTAAACACTTCAAGAACCAGGTGAGTTTCATAGCCCCATTTTCACTACTTTACAACTAGGGGTGTGATATTACTACTCGATTTTGTTTTACAAGTAGAACGCAAGTGCCAAACTTCAAATACTACATGAGTTTCAAGCTAATCAATTTAAAGTCCTCCATAGCATAGTCTCTAGTATTTATAGCGTGAATGTTAGTATATGATATCATATGGGATTGACAATCCTCATCCGGGTTAGCACGCACTAACCGGTCAAACGGATGTATTAGCATTTGGGAAGACGAGTGTTGATTAGGCACTCGTAGGAGGCATTTCAAGTTAGGTTTCCTTAATTGGGCCTGACAAATCAAGTTAAGCTCAGACTATGTGCTCATGGACAGTATAACTTTTATTTTGCTTAATTGCATTTTAAATTCAATATAAATCTTGCGGTTCTTACAATTATACATTGACATACAAACCTGTGAGCTCACCAGCGTTTTCGCTGACCCATTTTAGTATTTATCACAGGTACCCAGCAGTAGTTTGGCTGCACAAGCAGGAATTATTAGCTCGAGTCAGCATACATACAACTAGAGATTGGACTGCATTATTATATTTTGTAAAAGTAATTATGCTATGTAATCTCTCAAATTTCAGGAATCGAGCTAATGTAACTATATTTTGATGTAAACATTTACTTTATCTATACAAGTTTAAAACGACGCATATAGTGGTCGTTCATTATATCTTGTACTTTGTATATTGATTAGTGACACCCAAATCAAGCTTCCGCAAATCATTAAATTTGGGGGTGTCACAGCGTGGGACGTCGCGTGGGACGTCGTGTGAGACGTCGCAGTGGGACGTATCAGTGGGACGTCGCGTGGGACGTCGCGTGTAACGTCGCAAATCGCCTGGGACTAATGCGACTTTACGGTCTGTTCATCCAAAAATCGAGATTTTTAACTCAAAAATGCTTAGATCTTTCATATAATGACTTGTAACATGATTGTAAGC
Source organism: Helichrysum umbraculigerum (assembly GCA_949592205.1). Classification (NCBI taxonomy): domain Eukaryota; kingdom Viridiplantae; phylum Streptophyta; class Magnoliopsida; order Asterales; family Asteraceae; genus Helichrysum; species Helichrysum umbraculigerum. The sequence goes on along the minus strand of CATIUR010000007.1, from coordinate 15,450,411 downwards.
TATTATAATGAAGTAAAAGTGAAAAGTTTAGTGTTTTCTTACCCAAAAAGTGTTAGATCCGAAAATTAGGTGGATGATGAAGATGATGATGAAAATGGTGATTTTGAGCTTGAATCCTTGTGTAGATGATGATGATGACGAGTTTGATGATGGTGTGTGTCCGATTTGTTGTTGTTTTTATTGATTTTGTAGTTGTTTTTAGTGGTTTTTAGAGAGAGGGAAAGTTGAGAGAAAAGAGAGTAAAGAGAGAGAAATGAGATGGTGAAAATGAAAGAAAGGAGGGGATGAGGAGGGGGTTTTGTCTCCCTTTTTCGTCCCCCGTGGTTGCGCTCCGTGTTTGTTTACCCGATCGTTAACTGTTACTTTATTTTAACTAATATATTTTTAATTACATATTTCATTATATTTTTAATTAGGATCTTTTTATGAAACCAAATTAATTTAGTTATAAAATTTTAACTTTGTTTTATTTTAATTATACAAGTTTACGTTTTTCGTTATAAAATGATATGTAAATATTATCGGCATAATATTTAATTGTTAATATCGTTATTTAAATATTTCGTTTTATTAAATAATTTTGTTCACCAACAGTCGTATATTTTTGTCGCGTTTGTTTTCAGATTGTTCAGTACGTAATTACAACTAATTACGAATTCGTAATACTACGCGTATTATCTAGTTGGGCTTTGCTAGACTTACCTCTAAAATGTGTTGTGAATTCACTCAAGTAGGGAATTAGCCTAATAATGCAAGTGATTAATGTTTATTATTGCGTTTAAATTTGCGGGGTGTTACAATATATAATACTGATACATCATCTCGAGCACTCGGTGCTACCTACGATTTACATATGTATATTAGTATACATACAATTATACGATTTACTTAGTCAGGCATGTCGAGTACTGCTGGCTCTCAAACAACTTAGTCGGGCATGTCGTTGTACTGCCGGCTCAATTACAAATTGCTTGCGAGCAATTCCAAAAACGATGCCGCGGTATTGCAGCGGGCACCAAACGATGCCACGGTAAAGTGGGCACAAAACGAAACCACGGTATTGCAGTGGGCGAGATTTCAACATAATCATGGATCAGTGAGTGATACTCGGGGTTCACAATAAGTTAACGGGTCGGTGGGGTTCCCACGCGAGGCCGTTTGCTCAAACATGTTCGGGTTAGCGCATGCTAGCCGGGTAAACGAACATACAACAATAATCCGTGGGATTACGATTTCACTGCTGGATGCAACACGCTATCAAATATTACTCAACATCATATGACGTGGTCATACAGTACTTGATTTCAAACTTAGGCAGGTATTGCCCTACTCGGTTAAACTTACGTAATACCAGAAAGGTATTCAGGCTCGAATAGCCTCAATTATTAGGTACTTAGGTACATATCTCTATTACTTAGGTATTAGATACCTCGACCATCGTATACACATTGATGATTACAATTTCAACTTCATATAAATCAGAATCGTGGATTCTGAATTTCTTTTCAAAACATACTGGATTTATACTTAACGATTTCAACTAACCATCCTATGAACTCACCTGCTTTATAGCTGACCTGTTTTAGCATGTGTTCTCAGGTGCCCAGCAGGATTAGGAATTACTACAAGATTATGCTAGCTCGAGTCGCATGATTTCAAACAATTGGGACTACTCTGCATTTACTTTTGTATTTTCAAATTATGTATTTGGAATTTCTATTAAACTCGACACGTTATAAACGTTCTATTTGGTAAATGTATAATTATTTTCAAACGTCTCATTTAGAGTCGTTCATTATGTATCTTATGCTGTGATATTTAATTTGGTAACACCCGACCCGACCGCTTCCGCAAACCGAAATTTGAGGGTGTTACAGTATAAGCAGTAAAACCAAGTTTACCCATTGTAACCAGATTGTTACAACTAATTTAGACTGAGAGTCATTGATCCACTCACCCTTACGATCACAGTCTCCACTCAGAAGTCTTATTTTACTGAGTCTTCGGTTTATCTGAGAACACAACCAAAACCCAAGTTAGATTCTCATATCATGATTTGTTATATTCTACCCAAGTATAATATCAAGTAAGTGCACATAATATACATCTAATACTATTTAATTATCACAAGGGTACAAGTCACAAGTTATCAAATTTATCAAATTAAAACATGTAAACGCGATTTTGGCAGGAGGGAGTGGGATCGCGTTGCTCAGTTCAAAACCATTCTGTTACCGTTTTACACTGTGAAACGTGATCCGGGCATAGGGTTTGGATCGTGTTCACACGACCAAATCCTTATGTAACCAAAACACACTTGGTAACGCAATCCAGGCAAGAGGATGGACTCGCGTTCTCAAGTGTAAACTCGACTGAACCCAAAAATGATACTGACTAACGCGATCCGGCAAAGGGTTTTAGGATCGCGTTTCCAAGAGCAAATCGTACTATGACCAAATTTCGCATGGTAACGCGATCCGGGCAAGAGGGCTGGATCGCGTTCCCACATTTTACAGCAGAGGTTCAGACCTGCAACACTTTATGCACGAACTCAAAACTCAATTTCCATAATCAAACACCTACAAACTCAGTTTTTACCAAAACAAACACCCAAGGAACTCTATATTCTTCATACAACATCAAGTATCACCCATACATTCACTTCAATTCAATCTATACACAATTTAATTTACATGCAATTTCTACCCAAAATTAAAATTGGGTTTCAAGAACATTTAACACCTAAATTTCAAGAATAAACAAGATGATGATGATGATTTCCACAATTTCAGTAACTACAACTCATTCAAGCATCAATGTTCATACATGCATCAATTCTCTACCTAATTTCATCAATTGAGCAAATAGAGATAATGCAAGCAACTTACAATTAAAGTGGGGAATGAGATGAGCAAGATGATGATGAAGATGAAATCAGTAGTTACAACCAAAATCACAGCCTTCACTTAGATGGAAATCAGATTTGTCAATTTTTCTTTTGGGTGAATGTGTTCTTGAGAGTGAAAAGGGAAATTGAGGAAGTGAATTAAGTTAGGTCGGGCTCTCCTAACCGACCCCAATATATTTAGTAAAATTTATTCCCTTTTCTAAGCCTATTGTCTGGAACCTAAAAACCATTTGTGAGAAAAATCTTTTATTTTACCGACATCTACAGTAATTTAAAAGAAACAATATTTTATTTTCCACAATAAGTCATTAAACCATTTGACCTATTAGTTTCAATACCCAACTAATATAAATTATTTATAACAAAATTAAATAACAAAACAAAATAAGGAAATTACCACATTACTCCTCTCCCCATAAAGAGGATGTTACAGGGTAGGGGCATGGTTGTTTATTTTGCATTGATGCGGGCACGTGTATATTTTGCTAACCCTTTTTTTTTCCTTGTGCAGATATGAATTTGAATTCAATCTTGAAGGCCCCCAACTTGGCGGGGTTAAAATATATCCGCCGACCCGTGGCTGAGAAAGATGGTTTCGGCGTCGGTGCCGGGGCATCTGGTGCCATCGTTACCGTTGCCAAACCTAGTGACGGTGCTAGCGTTCCTTTGGCAACGCCGTTGGCCGTTGAGGCGACGAGCAGCGCTCCAGCCCTAAAGCGCAAATTTAAAAAGATGGCGACAACGGCGCCAAAGAAGAGAAAATTCACGGCGGGGGAAGTCGCCGAAGCTAACTTGGCCACGTTCCAGTCACATCCGAGCACATGTGGGCGTTACATCACTACTGCAAATGGTTCGTATCCAACATTTTTGTATGTTGTCGTTATGATTTTGTCTAACTCTTTTTGCTTGTAATCAGCGGCGCTAGATCCAATGGCTGCGGAGGTAGAGGCAGTGAGCAAATATTTGGTGCTCAGGGACGAGGAGGAGGAGGAGGAGCCACTCGCCCGTCGCAGGGCTGGTGGAGGTTTCGGGGCCATCCCCAAGACGGTTCATGCGGATGACGGTGCGAGGGCACGTGAGGATGAACCGAAGGTTACAATTGTAGACGCCCCACGCCAACCGTCACCACCAGCAAGCCAGCAGCCGTCGAGCCCGCCGCGGGCCACGACTCAGCCGCGTCCCGACAGCATGAGGTAATTGGTCAATTACTTGTGCATTTTTGCTGCTTGTCATTGCTTCTTAACTTAGCGTATGAATCAGGACTGACAGGATGAACATTGTCAGGTCGATGCTCTCGGAATCACTTCATCCGAACCGTTTTCTGAAGGTCCGGGCCTTTGGTCCTTCCGGCTCCAGCGCTGCTACTTTCGTTCCAGCCTGGGATATCAAAGTTGACAACATGGCTGTGGATGCGCAGTCGCTGCGGGATTTTGCCGGTCATGCAATTCCGCCGGCGGTGGCAGACAAGATCAAGAAAATGTATGCCACTGACGCCAAACGTGCGCGGCTCCTGATGTCCTTCTGGGACTTCGCGCTTCAGTGCGATGAACAAGAGCGCACAGAGATAACGGCGGAGCAGCTGAAGATGTCAGCCGGTGTGATAAGGCGCCAAGAGGAAGAGATCACGGAGCTGAAGAACCGGGCTCGAGCCCAAGAGGAGGAGTTGAAGGTGGCTAATGAAGCAAAGCTAAAAGCCAAGGCCACTCTGCAGGTGACCCAACTCCAGAAGGATAAAGCTGAGGCTGCGCTTGCTCCGCTGTAGGAGCGTGTGGTTTGTTTGGAGGCAGAGAAAGCTGCGCTGGTCGAGAAGGATGAGCGGCTGCAGAGTCGGTTTGATGATTTGACTACCGACTTGGCCGATGCTAGGAAAGAGATTACTGCTCTGGAGGAGTCCAATGCTTTGAATTTGAAGGACTTTAACGATGCTCAGGGCAAAAATGCGGACTTGACCGATGATTTAGAGCGTCTCCAGAGAGGTATCCCCGGGTTGGTTAAACTAGCCCTGGCGTCGGACAGCGTGACTGCTCCTTTCAAGGAATTTGTTGCGGCTGTCCAGGAGGTGGAGGTACTGCAAACGGTTAATCTATTTTCCGAACATGTTTTAGATCTTCCCGTACCCCTTCCTGACGCCATTGCTTGTAAGGTCAACCCGGACTGCTTTCAGCGGGCACAGCAGGCCGGTGAAGCCTTGAAGTCCATCACCGTCCCATTTATAGAGAGGATAGGTAGTGAAATGGAACTTTCTGTAGATGAGATTTTAGAGATGCGGCCATAGATTTTCATTGGAATATTTGTAAGGTCGGCATCTCTCTTTTGATGCAAATAAATTTTATATATGAATGCAACGTTTATTTTGCAATTGCACGTGTTCAAACTAGTTCTGTGTACGTTTATGTTACATTGTTGTCATGACAGTAGATTTCTAGACTACTTTATGGGTTGGTGTGTGAGTTAACCGAACTCGACCAATGGCGTTCTGGCCCCACCCCGGCGATAAGTGCCAGCTTGGGGGCACCTCTGCCTTCGGGATGCTAGAAGGCATTCCCTTATGGGGGCAGGCTTGTTGCACGCCCTGGGCTTATCTGACATCGTAGGTTATATGCCGAGAGCGTAACGACGATGCCAGATAGCGGGTTTATTTTTTTTTTTATTTTTTTTTTTTGCAATGTTTAACTACAACACAATGTACGAAAGTAATAAATTCGCAAAACAGAAGAATAATATGCAACCAAAACTTTTATTTCATAAGGATAAATGCTACGAAGGCAGGGGATCAGTCCGGCCTGAGCTATTACAAGGTTTGATTACATATAACATTTCTTTAAGTTAGTCACGTGCCAAGTATGCGGCACGGACTTGCCATCCAGAGTGGCCAAGTGATAGGAGCCCTTGACATTCGCTTCCACAATTTGATACGGGCCTTCCCAGCGTTGCCCCAGTTTGCCAACGTTCTCAGACTTCGGTCCTAAGCACCTCAAGTTCGGCCCTAAGTAAGATTTTTTCATGAGCTTGCCCTTTTCAAGGAAGTACATCGGAGCTTTCATCCGGATTTTTCTTGCTTCAATTGGGTCCTGGGGTAGGATTCCTGCTCGGAGGTATGCCATGATTGGGGTCATCCAGTTATCCCCTTCCTTTTCAACTTGGGCGACGACGCTGGCTGGGTCGATAGATTTTTGCCCCAGGACCTCGACCAGAACCTTCTTGGTGAGGTGGGTGAAAGTGAGTGACGCCAGCTTACTCAATGCGTCGGCCTTCTTGTTCTTGCTTCTTGGGACTTACTCTATTACGAATGATTCAAATTGTTTTGCCATACTCTGAGCGAGTGGCAAATATTGCTTCATCGCCGGATCCTTTGCTTCGAAGGCACCGTTGAATTGGTTGGCAACCAATTGTGAGTCAACATATGCTCGAAGGTTTTTTATACCCATCTCTGCTGCTATGCGAATACCCGATAGAAGTGATTCATACTCGGCCTCATTGCTAGAAGCAGGAAAGCTGAACCGGAGAGTCTAATTGTGCTCTTCTCCGTCGGGGCTTATAAGAATAAGTCCGGCCCCGGCGTCCTCCGAGCTCGAGGCACCATCAGTGAACAACTCCCAAATAACTGGTTTCTCCTGGGTAGGGGTAACCGTGGTGTACCTACCCTCTACGACAACCAATTGTGAGTCAACATATGCTCGAAGGTTTTTTATACCCATCTCTGCTGCTATGCGAATACCCGACAGAAGTGCTTGGTACTCAGCCTCATTGTTAGAAGCACGAAAGCTGAACCGGAGAGCGTAAGTGCGCTCTTCTCCATCGGGGCTTATAAGAATAAGTCCGGCTCGATTGCCCATTTTGCTAGGCGGCCGGAGATCTCGGGTTTTGACAACACTTGCTTGATCGGCTGGTCAGTGAGGACTGTGATTGGATGGCCCTGGAAGTACCGACGAAGGCGTCGCGCTGAGTGTACGAGCGCAAGTACTAGCTTTTCAATTGCCGAGTAGTTCAGCTCGCCCGGCTGCAGAGCGCGGCTGACAAAATACACCGGCATCTATGTTTTGTCGTGCATGGCGATGAGTACGGAGCCTACGGCGCTCTGTGATGCTGCCAGGTACAAGGTGAGTGTTTCACCATGGATAGGAGCTATGAGAGTGGGCAACTCAGTTAGGAATGTTTTCATGTCCTGGAATGCTTGTTCTGCCTCCGGCGTCCAGGAAAAGTCTTTTTTGTTGATACAACCCTTGAGTGTGTCAAAGAACGGTAATGACCGCTCAGCAGCTTTCGACAAGAAGCGCGTCAGAGCCGCCAACTTGCCATTTAAGCTTTATACGTCTTTTTTGCACTGCGGGGATACCATGTCCGCGATGGCCTGTATTTTCTTTGGGTTTGCCTTGATGCCCCTCGGTGTCACAACGTGGTCAAGAAATTTGCCCTCTTCCATTCCGAAGGAGCACTTCGCAGGGTTTAGCTTCAGGTTGATTTTCCGAAGTGAGGCAAATGTTTCAAGGACGTCACTGAGTAACTGGGACTCTATGTTGCTCTTGATCACAATGTCATCGACGTATGCTTCTAAGTTCAGGCCGATCTGAGGTTTAAAAGCGCTGTCAACAACACGTTGGTATGTTGCACCTGCATTTTTGAGGCCGAAGGGCATTTTGGTGTAATAAAAAATGCCTTGGTCCGTGTGGAATGCAGTCTTCTCCTTGTCGTCCTTGGCCATTAGTATTTGATGGTACCCTTTATAGGCATCCATAAAACATTTGAACCTGAACCCGGATAAAGACTCGACCTTCCAGTCGAACTCGGGGAGCGGGTAGTTGTCTTTTGGACATGCCTTGTTGATATCTTTGAAGTCCACACACATTCATCATGAGCTGTCGGAATTTTTGACCAGAACAGGATTGGAGACCCATGTCTGGTACTGCACTTCACGCATGATGCCGGCGTGTACTAGCTTGTTTACTTCTTCACAGATGAAACAGCTGCGGTCAAGGGCCATGCCCCGCTTCTTCTGCCTAACCGACGTGATGTTTGTGTTAACATTCAACTTGTGTTCGGCAATTGACCGTGGCACTCCGGTCATTTCTGAATCCTGCCACGCGAACACGTCTGTGTTTTTCGCCAATAGTTCACAAAGTTGTAACCTGGTCGGTGGGCTTAGCGCTAACCCGACACGGATCTTCTGCTCTAGGAACATAGAATTAATAGCTACCATTTCATCGTCAGTCATAGTGAAAGGCCCTGGTTTCGACGTGGAAACATGTGCGCAGATCGGCAAGGCAGTGCTCATGGTGTGCAATGTAGCAATGTCCATTAGCGTCGGAAATTTCATTATCCCGTGGACCGTGGATGTGATGGCCCCGAATTTATACAAGGCGGTGCGGCCAAACAGGACATTGAAGCGGGATGGGGCACGCACAATCACGAATTCCAACTCCATTGATCGACAGCACGGGTATTCACCCAAGGTGACATCTAACGAAATCCGACCGATGGGCCATCTGGAGTCTTTCGCGTAACTGGCAAGCGGTGAAGTCAGCTCCTGTAACTTGTTCTGGATATACGAAGGCAACTGTAGAAAATAGTGCTCGTACATGACTTCAATAGCGTTGACCGTGTCCGTATAGATTCTTGAGATTTGGTAGTTAGCTATACGAGCTGTGATGATGACAGGCTCAGGGAGTACAACGTTCCGTAAGGGCGGAAAGGATATCGGCACTAGCTGCCAGTCTGCCAGTGCATCGGCCTTCCTTTTAGAACATGCACCCACCAAACGAATCATATGAATGACGGCGTCCGGGGGGTCTCTTGGATCTTCCTTCTTTTGCCAACCATAGGTTTTGGAACCATCTGCCATTTTAAACTTTTTTCCAGGTAGCAAATGATTGAGCTTGCCGGCCTGGATGGCAGCCTTCACTTCTTTTTTGAGTTGCCTGCAGTCATCAGTATCGTGGCCGTATTCCTCATGGACATCACAGTATTTCCCATTTTTCAGAACGTCACGATGCTCCATTGGAGGTGGCGGATTGAACGAGCTCCGGGCCACGGGCTCGATGAGCAGTATTTCTTTTGGAGACTTGGTCAAGGAAGTCAACAGAGAATTCTTATCGTATGGCTGGCGCCGAGCCGCATCGCGATGGTCACCGCAGCGATTGTCATGCCGGGTGTTGATGCGCCCCCAGTGGTCGGTAAGGATCTTACCCCTTGTCGTTGCACCGGCGGCCGACGGCGGGCATCAGTGGGTGTTTTAAATTTGTAATTGCGGGGCCTAAGTTTTCCCTAACAATGCTAATCCTAAGGGTAAGCAAGTGGTAGGTATGACCTAGAGTCGTTCTTCAAACCGACTGAATTGAAACTATGGCGTGGCAGATGAGGGCTTTCAAACTAGTGAAGGGTTTATAAAATAGTGAGAGAGTCTTGGTTTTTATATTAACTAACTTAGGCAAGTAAATAAATAAAACGAAATAAAAATAAAATGTAAAGCAGATAAAATAAAGATAGTGTTTGCTGAGACTTCGTTAATTAAGTTATGGGATGATATTTGGAGAAACTGTTTGAAAGATATTAGTTAGTTATCATTCTTGAATACTTGTATGTAAACACTAGATTCCCTACTAATTAAAATCCCATTAGCATGTCACACCGGGAGCTAGGTTATGGTAACATTACAAAGTATTTAGAATAATAAGCAATATCTTAATTATGGTTTAATAATACTTTCCATATGAACGGGAACAAAATCTTAAGGTACTAGACATAACTGAATCATATAATGATTCCTCGTCATCCTAACAGATTCGTATATTTAAAAAGTTCATTTATGAATTTAAACCAGCCCTTGCTTAAGACTACCCAACAAATCCCCTAATTATCCACAGCGTTCCTCACTTAAAGTGGTTCCGCCGCTTCAAACCTTGGCCATGTCTTTTCCTACGGTAATTCCTCATGTAGCCTTGTGGTTCCATAGTTTCATACCTTTGACAAATTATATTGACACAGATGACTGACTACCTTTTAATTGGACGTCGTTAAAAAGGTGTTGTAATCACGTTTATTGGTGGAAGGGCGATAGATTAATTTGAAGTTTAAAAGTCTATTTAGAAAGGTTAATTAAACTAGGTTTCTCATTTTATATATATTAGTCCGTAATATAACTACCTTCGGTCGTTACGCATCTTCCACGTATTTGTACTACACCTAAAGTGTTTCCAACGCTATACTGTGTAACAGTCGAATAGGGGCCGTCATATTACTTCATAATATTGTACCGTTTCATAATATGACTACCTTCGGTCGTTCCTCGACTTCCATACATTTGTACTCCACCTTGAAGTGTTTCCAGTACTATATCGAGTAACAGTTGAATAGGGGCCATCATATTACTTCACAATAATTAAGACCGTTTATATTTTACTACTATGATGATCCTAAGGCAACAATCAAACAAGAACATGCAATAAGATGATCAAAGTAATACTACCGATCTTTAATATTCAATTATAAATCATCCCATAATTGACTAACTACATCGCAAACAAACACAACAAGTATACTACTCTCTAATCATGGCAATAACTAAATCTAGCATAATCAATAAAAACGTAATTAATTAAGATAGATAAGGATAGAAAGAACCAGGATTAAATGCGAGAGAGAATAGACTTGAATTAATTGACACAATTTCGAGCATACACCGAAGATTACAATGCGTTCCACACTTTCCTTCTATTCTAAACAAGCTCCTAAACTACCCTAAGACTAATTTATAGTAAGAAAATAGAAAGAAAGTAGAAGCAATATCTTAGGAGAAGTATATTGTTCTAAGAATGGTGTGTGTAAAAATGAAGGCTTATGGCCTCTATTTATAGGTGAATTTCGGCTCACGTTAGCATCTTGAGGAGCACTTTAGCAAAAGGTGGAAAAGGTAGTGGCACCGGGTACGGGCATATAGTGGCACGAGGTACGTAAAGTTGTGGAAAGGTCTAGCACCGGGTACGTAAAGTTGCGGAAGGGTGTAGTACAGGGTACACGCAAGGACCAAAAAGCGGGATCTGGATGGGGGGTGGCAGCAGCCGGCGGCCTGGCAGCCGGCGGCCTGGTGGCTGGCCGGCGGCGGCTGGCTGCCACCAGCCCCGGTTCGTCGCCCGTTGCCTCGTTGCTCGTTTCTCGCGTATCTTCTTCGTTATGCGTCCGTTTGCGTTGATTATTTTTTTGTTGGATTCGTAATTTAAAAACGAAGACTTTGATGAAAATATATCCCAAAAATATATCTCTGAACTTTAGATGTGTCGTGCGAATCGTTTGGATCTTCCGTTGTACGTAGAATCTTCATTCTTCGTCCGTTTTTGTTGATTCTTCTTCTGTTGGATTCGTAATTTGAAAACGAACATCTTCGGTAAGATGGATGTTGGTGATGGGCACTTTTGTCTTGAAATCTCATTTTGATGCCTTGAATCTTCAAACGTGTGTGGAATCTTCGTTTTCTACCCGTTTTGCTTGATTTTCATCGTGCAACCTCGTTTTGACCATCTTGGCATAATACTACTAATTTTTAATGTTTTTGAGTTAATATGCCAAGAATCATTCCAGAATGAGAGAGATATCGGTAGTAAAAACGTGACTTTTTACGCGATATCAAGTATCCCACACTTAGAACTTTGCTTGTCCTCAAGAAAACTCGAATTTCAAGCATGGTTAAAGATAAGAAGATAATGAAAAATTTTAAGGCGGAACTTTTTACTAAGGGGTTTTGGGAGAGTAAAATACTTGTTCTTTGAAAAGGAAATGTTGTAATCTTTAGGAGCATGCTTGTGATCTTTGATCTTTGGATACATGACTAGGCGATCCTCTCAAGGTGGTCACTCAAATCACTCAAAGTGTTTAGAGTTCCCTATTCTATTATATTATCAATCACTCAGAACGCCAATCATGTATCGTTTATCGTCATAGGCTTGATCGAGTATCAAATCGTTACTTTTTAGGTGAGCGCGAAGTCGATCCAGCCACAATCATTCTTAAGGAAAGTGATGTAAAGTTTTTGGAGTGGAGTGTTGGTGATATGAGAGGGGGTTGTGTTGGTTTTTCATAGGTTTTCTTTTTGGTGAAGCGGAAAGCTGAAATTTTTGAATTTTCGGGAGGATCGACGCCTTTTTCTTTCGGGAGGAGTCTTTTTCTCCATTTGACTTTCTTTTCTTCGAATTTTCTTGGATATTTTCTTTCTTTGACGTCGTATCCTTGTAGCTTCTCTTCTTTCATCTTTGGAACTTTCTATGAAGTTTGAGGGATGCTTTCGAGAGGGTAGGAATAACGTGTTTTTTTTTTGTGTATGGATGGGTTTAAGAATGATGTGATTCGATCTCCTTTTTACTCACCAGTTCGGATTCGAAATGCATAACAGGAGCAAGTTCTGATTCTAAACGCATACATCGGCACACTCAAGAATCGAAGAATTGAAGCATTAAAAGTGAATGCTCTATATGGCTCAAGATACCTCACGAATCGAAAGTTGGTTTGTTGTGTGCCTAGTCATGCGATGATCTTTATGGGATTACTAAACTAATTTTCCAAAGGAGTTCGTATTTTATTTATCCTTCTTCCCCAAAGTAAATCATTTTTCGTCTAAAATTTTTCATTTTCAACATATTTTTATCTTAATTTTGAAAAATTTTCGAGTTACTTTTTGGAGAAGCAGGGTCTTAAAGAGCAACGATTTTAGAATCAAGCATATACCATTATCCATTTACAGTAGTGCAACTACTGCTATCCCACACTTAAAGGAACATCATCCTCAATGTTATTCTAAGCTCTGACTGGGGTAAAATCCCACTCTTAGGATTTAAAACATCTTAGACGTATTCTTTTAGTAGTGTGTGTTGGGTTTGAATCCCACACTTAGTGATAAGCATAGTGGATATGGTATATTTATAACGAAGGAAAGAGACTGGTATAGAAGTACTCCCTGGTATTTGCAGTGTTCCATGGTATGCGTTTGCCGAACTTCATCTTGCTAGGTTCACTCTTGATCAAGTCTTTTTGTGATTGGTCTCGTAGGTGTGAACACGTTGGATATGTAAGTTCTTTGATGCGCGGCGTCAAAAACTTGATGCGTCAGGCAGAAACTTGGTCGTATATCCAAGTGTGAAAGATTGTCGGAGACTTCATCACTTCTTGGAATGTAAAATTGCGGAAATGTAAAACACGGGTTGCCTCCCGAGAAGCACTCTTTTAAAGTCGAGAGCTCGACTTCTTTTCTCCTAGCTAGATAGAGATTGATGCATCCATGGGATCCACTGTGTTGATGTTGTCGGCCCTAGGTTGCGGAAAAGTATATCGAGGTGGATAGATTCTTATGAAATGATTGACTATTGTCTTAATCAATTCAAATGGACTATCTCTCGATTCTGCCTTGTAGTTTAGAAGATGCTCTGAAGTTGTCCTTGCAAGTCCGTGAAGTCTGAAGGTGATGTAATCGACTGCTTTAGTGACAGTCCCACCAGGGTCGGTCATGGTGGTTGTGTTTGTCTTAACAGCCTCTCTTGGCGGTGGGTTTTGCTAGAGAGAGCATACAAACGCCAAGAATTGCAGTTTTATGCTTTCAAAGTTCTCGGTCTTGGGGTCTCCATTGAATCTTCTGATGGACGTGCACAGGTTCTCTATTTGCCGGTGCTGATGGTTGTTGAATGGAAAGTTTGATTCTGAGAAAACTAGAGTAAGCTGATAAAGTATCTCCTTGCATCCTGAGTGGAATATGAACTTTGTTCTGGAGTTACTTTTCCGTTGTTGAATCTCCCTTAGATGTGTCGTAACAGAAGTAGCGATATCAAGTGGTGATTCATATGTAACCCTAAAGGTTCGTTCGCGCCTTGATTCCTCCCAAACGAGATCACTAAGTTCTTCAATCATTAACTCAATTTGTTTTTCCATAGTGGAGTTGATAACCATAGATCCGCTTTCCTTGGAATTGAGGTGATCTTCTCTACTTAGCAAGTTAAGTAATGATGTGAGGTCATTCATCACTGAAATGTCGGCACGACTGCTCGGATGTCCAGTAGTCTCTTTCATATGCGCTCTAATGGATCCTAACATCTCCCATTGTGTTGAGGTGAATGGGATATTAGATCTTTTAAGGGCATTGTAGATCCTAGTATACGTCCGTTTCTGTTGCTGGCAGAATTGCAGTTCAGCAGGGGAAAGAGTAAGTAATTTGACTGCGTTACTTATTCCTCCTACCGCTTTGTCGAATCTTTGGATGATTTCGTTGAGTACTTCGGGATCTGCAATGGTTTGCGGTTGGTTTCTGGTGCGTTTGGAATATTCCTCCAGTGTTTCTCTTCTCATGGGATGGTTGTGGTTACTTTCCACCATTTCATCAGTGTTAAATAGGTTCAGTGGCGGTCTGCTTCTTTTGTTTTCTTCTTATGTCTTTCTCGTTCCGATCAATTCTTCCATCGTTGGGTTGTTTGCTGATGGAGATGCGTTTTTCATCTCTTGTCCTATTCGTCGGAGGTCAATCGGGAAATATGGCGTGATTTCCATTTCCTTACTAGATTTACTTTCAGTTGTTGGCTTTGCAGTTTCTTTGTCCTCCGCGGTCTTGTTCATGGAGATCATGTACATATCGGCTTGCCCTCCAACATTTGGATTGTCGATATGGAAAGTGATGGTTTCTCCCTGAGACTGCAAGCTGATGGTTTGTGCAAAGACGTTGATGATCGCCTTGGCCGTATTCATGAAAGGTCTTCCTAGTATGATTGGGATGTGTACGTCTTCCTGCATATCTATTACTACAAAATCTGCTGGGTAAAGAAATTTGTCAATCCTAACTAAAACATTTTCAGCTATTCCCCTAGGGTATTTGACCGAGTGGTCAGCAAGCTGTATGGTCATTTCGGTAGGTCGAAGATTTTCTAACTCAAGCCTCTTGAAAAGCGAGTATGGCATAAGATTAACACTAGCTCCTAAATCGGCAAGAGAACAGATAATGCCTGAATTGTAAATGGAAATGGGGAGAGTAAAACGTCCGGTATCTCCGAGTTTTTCAGGAATGATATTTTTCAAGATAGCTGAACATTCCTCGTTCAGCAGGACATTGGGTACTTCGGGTACCTTATCCTTGGTTGAGAGAATTTTATAAAGTACTTTTTAGAATGAACTTCAGATGCGGTATCTAGGAATTTGCTATCAAGTTTAAAAGACTTAAGCTTGTCAGGTCGTTATTTAAGACGACCCGGAAATGGAATTTTCCTATTTGATGTAGACTCTAAATCAATTGTCGATGGGACAATAGGTGGTTCCTTCACCAGAGAAGAAACAGAAGGTGGGCTATGTGCTACCTGAGAGCCTAGAATATGGGAAGCCTCCTTATGGCAACTAGTTGGACTATCCTGAGGCTTAGCGTTAATACGCTGTGCTAATTGTCCTAAGATGAGGTCAGCTTGGTCTTGTCTAGCCGAGATTCCTTGAATGACTTGTATCATGGTGTCGTCAAAACTAGAGGTCTGTGAGGAAGAGGGTTCTAAAGGTTGAGGTTGGTAAGTTAGTGGGCTATTCCTAGGTGGGTTAAAGGAAGGGTTAGTATTGGGTGGAAATGGTTGAGATTGGGGAATTTGGGCTGAGTGGTTCAGATTAGCACAATTAAGGCAGGTTTGAACTTGACAGACTTGTTGTTGTTGACTTTTTAATTCCTTGATCTCCTTGGTTAGGTCTGCCACTTGCTAAGTGAGAGTTTTGATAGCTTCAGTACTGATTGTAGTAGGTGAATTCACTATTGAGGGGTGATTTTCACTGTTCCAGTCATGGTTGTGCATTATCATTTTCTCAATAAGGCTCCAAGCTTCGTTTGCCGTACAGTCTATGAAACTGCCTTGAGAGGCGGTATCAAGTAAAGGACGGTGATGTGGGAAGAGACCATTGTAGAAAATGCGCAACTGGTCTGAACGCTCAAATCGATGATTTGGATATTTCTTAAGCAATCCCTTAAAGTGTTCCCATGCATTGTAGATTGATTCATCATGCACTTGACGGAAGTTTACGATGTTGGTCCTAAACATGGCTTGTTTTGATGGGGGGAAATATTTGGCCAAAAATTTGGTAGCTAATTCTACCCAAGAGGTTATAGAGTTAAGCTCTAATCCCTCAAACCAGGTTTTTGCATTGAGAGTAAGTGAATAGGGAAATAGGTATAGATAGACTATGTCTTGATTAACCCCAATCGGCTTAAAGGAGTTGGATAAGGAAATGAATTTGTCAAGGTGTGAGCTGGGATCATCATTTGGTAGGCCATGGAATTGACAGAGGTTTTGGACTAACTGAACAATGTGTGGTTTTAATTCAAACGATCATCTACCAATTTCCGGATAGACAATTGGTCCTCCTCGACCTTCAATCAAAGGTTTAGAGTCTTCAGCGAGAGTTATACGTGTAGCTGTCATAGTCTCATTGGCAGGTGGTTGACTAGTTGAGTGGATAGGGATAACGTAATTTGTAAAAGTAGTAAAAGGAAGGAAAAATAAAGAAAGAAGTAGGGGTCTAAGGAGAAGAGTTAATCCTAAAGGTTCACTAGCGAGTAAGTTCATCTTGACGCCTATGGCGACAAAAACTTGATGCGCCCCCAGCGGTCGGTAAGGATCTTACCCATTGTCGTTGCACCGGCGGCCGACGGTGGGCATCAGTGGGTGTTTTAAATTTGTAATTGCGGGGCCTAAGTTTTCCCTAACAATGCTAATTCTAAGGGTAAGCAAGTGGTAGGTATGACCTAGAGTCGTTCTTCAAACCGACTGAATTGAAACTAAGGCGTGGCAGATGAGGGCTTTCAAACTAGTGAAGGGTTTATAAAATAGTGAGAGAGTCTTGGTTTTTATATTAACTAACTTAGGCAAGTAAATAAATAAAACGAAATAAAAATAAAATGTAAAGCAGATAAAATAAAGATAGTGTTTGCTGAGACTTCGTTAATTAAGTTATTGGATGATATTTGGAGGAACTGTTTTGAAAGATATTAGTTAGTTATCATTCTTGAATACTTGTATGTAAACACTAGATTCCCTACTAATTAAAATCCCATTAGCATGTCACACCGGGAGCTAGGTTATGGTAACATTAGAAAGTATTTAGAATAATAAGCAATATCTTAATTATGGTTTAATAATACTTTCCATATGAACGGGAACAAAATCTTAAGGTACTAGACATAACTGAATCATATAACGATTCCTCGTCATCCTAACAGATTCGTATATTTAAAAAGTTCATTTATGACTTTAAACCAGCCCTTGCTTAAGACTACCCAATAAATCCCCTAATTATCCACAGCGTTCCTCACTTAAAGTGGTTCCGCCGCTTCAAACCTTGGCCATGTCTTGTCCTACGGTAATCCCCCATGTAGCCTTGCGGTTCCATAGTTTCATTCCTTTGACAAATTATATTGACACAGATGACTGACTACCTTTTAATTGGACGTCGTTAAAAAGGTGTTGTAATCACGTTTATTGGTGGAAGGGCGATAGATTAATTTGAAGTTTAAAAGTCTATTTAGAAAGGTTAATTAAACTAGGTTTCTCATTTTATATATATTAGTCCGTAATATAACTACCTTCGGTCGTTACGCAGCTTCCACGTATTTGTACTATACCTAAAGTGTTTCCAATGCTATACTGTGTAATAGTCGAATAGGGGCCATCATATTACTTCGTAATATTGTACCGTTTCGTAATATGACTACCTTCGGTCGTTCCTCGACTTCCATACATTTGTACTCCACCTTGAAGTGTTTCCAGTACTATATCGAGTAACAGTTGAATAGGGGCCATCATATTACTTCACGATAATTAAGACCGTTTATATTTTACTACTATGATGATCCTAAGGCAACAATCAAACAAGAACATGCAATAAGACGATCAAAGTAATACTACCGATCTTTAATATTCAATTATAAATCATCCCATAATTAACTAACTACATCGCAAACAAACATAACAAGTATACTACTCTCTAATCATGGCAATAACTAAATCTAGCATAATCAATAAAAACGTAATTAATTAAGATAGATAAGGATAGAAAGAACCAGGATTAAATGCGAGAGAGAATAGACTTGAATTAATTGACACAATTCCGAGAATACACCGAAGATTACAATGCGTTCCACACTTTCCTTCTATTCTAAACAAGCTCCTAAACTACCCTAAGACTAATTTATAGTAAGAAAATAGAAAGAAAGTAGAAGCAATATCTTAGGAGAAGTATATTGTTCTAAGAATGGTGTGTGTAAAAATGAAGGCTTATGGCCTCTATTTATAGGTGAAATTCGGCTCACGTTAGCATCTTGAGGAGCACTTTAGCAAAAGGTGGAAAAGGTAGTGGCACCGGGTATGGGCATATAGTGGCACGAGGTACGTAAAGTTGTGGAAAGGTCTAGCACCGGGTACGTAAAGTTGCGGAAAGGTGTAGCACCGGGTACACGCAAGGACCAAAAAGCGGGATCTAGATGGGGGGTGGCAGAAGCCGGCGGCCTGGTGGCTAGCAGCCGGCGGCCTGGTGGCTGGCCGGCGGCGGCTGGCTGCCACCAGCCCCGGTTCGTCGCCCGTTGCCTCGTTGCTCGTTTCACGCGTATCTTCTTCGTTATGTGTTCGTTTGCGTTGATTCTTTTTTTGTTGGATTCGTAATTTAAAAAAGAAGACTTTGATGAAAAGATATCCCAAAAATATATCTCTGAACTTTAGATGTGTCGTGCGAATCGTTTGGATCTTCCAGCGTACGTAGAATCTTCATTCTTCGTCCGTTTTTGTTGATTCTTCTTCTGTTGGATTCGTAATTTGAAAATGAACATCTTAGGTAAGATGGATGTTGGTGGTGGGCACTTTTGTCTTGAAATCTCGTTTTGATGCCTTGAATCTTCAAACGTGTATGGAATCTTCGTTTTCTACCCGTTTTGCTTGATTTTCATCGTGCAACCTCGTTTTGACCATCTTGGCATAATACTATTGATTTGTAATGTTTTTTAGTTAATATGCCAAGAATCGTTCCAGAATGAGAGAGATATCGGTAGTAAAAACGTGACTTTTTACGCGATATCAGGTGTCGTGACGGAAATCCCTTCTATTGTAATCACGCCGGCCGGAACCAGGACTCGAGTCGTGCTGATGGGCGTGAGATCGATCCTGATCGCCACGGTGTGAGTCCCAAGTTGGTATTTTGTGTAGTTCCCTATCTTTGCCAGACCGCAAATAATCACGAGCCATTGCAACAGCATCGGAATATACTTTCGGCAACTTCCTCTTCAGCCGGTAGTACAGAGTGGGATAGCGGTCTTTGTCGATGCCGTATATGAAACCGACGATCTGTTGACTTGGCGGTAGGTCTTGGATCTTCTAACATTCGGTAGTGAAACGAGTTATGAAGTCACTCAACGTTTCACGGCTTGCTTTTTTAATTTCGTAGCAGTCGAGATGAGTGAGGGTGTGTTGCTTTAAGTTGTGGTACTGCTATAAGAATTTGAACCGGAGATCGGCATAGCTGACAACACTAGCCACCGGTAACTTCTCAAACCAACCACGGGCATTGCCCTGCAGCACCTACGGGAACATGTGGCAAGCAACTGCGTCCTCACAATGCTCTGTCTTGATTGCGCCCTCGAACCGTTGCAAAAAGTCCTCCGGGTCCGAGTCGCCAGAATAAGTGCCAATAGTCAGCGGTATGGTGAGCTTCGCTGGTAACGGATGGCTTGCAATCTTAGCATCAAACCTAGCAGTGGTGGTCGAAATCGGAATCGGCTTTTTCACCTTCTCACCCTGTATGGTAGAATAGAAGTTTGCGATCAGAGTATCCGTTGCTGACTCGTAGGAATATGCTGGGATCAACCCCGGCGAAGCCGCGCTAAGGATCAGATCGGCCAACATTTTACGACTTGCGGCCCTATCCATTGTTCCATGTTGCTGAGTAGATGGCGGAGGTAAAGCCTGCCGTGGCGGAGACGGCGATAGAACCTGTTGCTCGGGTGCCACTACGAAGCCCATTTGTGCCAACATCTGTTGGGCTTCGGCGCTAGAAATGGACTTGGACGTCGAAGAAGTATTTTGCGGAGTGCGCTCCGGCGGGGGCAGATTCCTCATTGGGTTTTCGGTGGCGGAGGCGGAGTCGTTCTGACCGAAAACTAACTGCCGTGGATCAATCCTGGGTACCGCCGGAGGAGTTTGCTGGTTGACGGTGGTCTGAGGAGATTGATCAGTGTTTTGTGGTGGTGGTGGTAAGTTAGCGTTAGCGCCGCCGCCATTACCATCACCTGGTGAACCGATAACCATCGTTGACAATGGTTTTCCGACGTACGGACAATGGTAAAGTGGTCGTTTTTTGGTAAATCAACCGTGGATGGCGCCAATTGTTCAAGCGTAAAAACAATTTGTTACGATGATGATGATGATGATGATGATGATGTATGAGGAATTAAGCTTGTCACACTTCGATTAACGTGCAAACCCAGTATCGAGACTCAGTCAATCGAGGGTGGTGAAAGCTTAATTCTTGGAGAGCAACTGTAAGTAAATTACTCGGTGGATTTTATGAGGTGTTGGTTTGAAATGGAAACCATGCACTAGTATTTATACCCAAACCCTAAGCTGACGTGGAGGGTTTGGTCATGGGCAATGGTGACATTCCCTGTATCTTCAGCTGACGTGGAAGTTTGGTCGTGGGCGAGAATAGCATTCTCTGTGCTAAGGCTGACGTGGACCAATCAGATTGGCCGACCAGGTTAATGGGCAAGCCATGTACATAGTACCTGCATATAACAGTTACTGGTTGTACTTTTGTCAGAGAATGTCGGATATGTACGGCCCACACTATTTCATTGATAATATCATAAACTTATTAAGTGTTGCGCTTCGATTGTGAGGCCGTGGTCCGGCCTCAGCCATGTTCATTCGGGGGGCATGCGAGGCGAGTTTAACATTACTTACCTGAGCGGTCATATCACCGTGCCCGGACTCCGTAGCCAGGTCCGGATACGGCCGAACTCGGAAGCGGATGCTACCACCTCGGATGACATTTTATGGGACCGGAGTGTAATCCGGGGTCCGTGGTCAGAGGTCCGGCTACGGCCGAACTCGGAAGCGGATGCTACCACCTCGGATGACATTTTATGGGGCCGGAGTGTAATCCGGGGTCCGTGGTCAGAGGTGATGTTATGCACATCATTAGCTTTATAAGGAATGGTAATGGCAGAATATGCTCATGTTGGTTCATAAATTGATACGTATAATAATAATATGCTTTACTCACATAACTAATTGGTTAAGGTTTATAGGATGACAAAAGAAGGTTTCTAGTCATCGTTTGAAACTGTTCGAGTTTGCTTGATTGG
Source organism: Helichrysum umbraculigerum (assembly GCA_949592205.1). Lineage (NCBI taxonomy): Eukaryota > Viridiplantae > Streptophyta > Magnoliopsida > Asterales > Asteraceae > Helichrysum > Helichrysum umbraculigerum. The sequence continues at coordinate 15,429,163 of CATIUR010000007.1, read as the reverse complement.
TACCCACAGGTCGAATGGAAGAGAATATAACTTCGCGACTATTTCAAAGTAGCAGTCTTGATAGCAGGGGATGGCAACCCCACAGATTGTCGCAAATATGAAGTGCATATCTCAATTGCGTTAAAGTTTAATGTCTACATTTATGCCATGACAAGTGCCCTTGTCCTAACGGTATAAGAGACCTTTCAACTAACAAATTTGGGGTTCAAAGTTGTGAATGTAGTATATATTCGTATATTTTGTTGTTGTACATAATATGTGAGTTAAGGCATTGCCGTTGTAAAAAGAAGCCGAAAAAAAACTCCAGTAATATACAAATTACTATTTTACTTTTATTGGTTATAAAATAAAATTAGCATCTTGTTTTTTAATCATATCTACATTTACATTATGACATTAAATGTAATTGCTTATCACGATGGTTTAGATTAATTGATATGTAACGTAGTTTTTAGAATTTATTTTTTGGAAGTACTTTTTTATTATTAATACTAGATTTTAGACCCGTGTATAAACACGGGATATCAAAAAGCAATAATCTTCATTTTATATTTATTGCGTCTCATTATCTCATACTCGAATATCGTTATTGGTAATTCTTAAACTATGTTTTAGAATTAAAACCATGATCAAGTAACAGATTACGACATCCATTATCAAAAAATTTTACGAAGGATTGACACTTGAATAAACCAACGGATAATGGTCGAAACCTATAGTCTTTTATCAATTAGTCAGAACTTTGAACCTATATTGAAGTATATTACGAAGTATATTGCAACATAATAGTAAAACAAAGTTAAGTAAAGCTTTCATGTTCACATGAAGTCACAATGGAAAAACTGATAATCAATCACTCTAAATATCCGGATCAAGCTACCATTCATTTATTTGAATGTTGAATCCGTATATAAACACGAATGCCGAATCAAACTTTCTTTCATTTATGTAAATGTTAAACCCGTGAATACATGCAGATGTCGAATAAAACTATCTTCATTTATTCGAATACTAAACGAAACCCGTGAATACACACGTATGTCTGATAAAACGATCTTCATTAGTTTGAATGTTAAACCCGTGAATACACACGAATGTCGAATAAAATAAATATAATCAATGCAAAAATTTACATATAAATCATTTAAATAACTTTTTTTCGTAAACTTTTAATGTCATTGTATATTTATGAAACTATTCATTAGTCACCTCCAATTTTGTATATATATGAAAGTTTTTGTTAGTTACATCCAGTGTTAATGTGTAATTTCTATAAACTAATATATTATCGAATAACTTATATAAAAAATATTTGATTGTGAGTATATATTCTTTCATAAGTAATCACGTTCCTTATGTTTTTATTCAACCAAAACCATATATTAACTAACCATATTTTTCTTCCACATAAACCTGCCATTATTTTGCATCCTCATTTGCAGCAATCTCAAGCCTTACAGCAACTAAAATAAATTGGTCATAATATAAGATAAAAAAAATATTACATATATATAGTACTTCAATTTAGAATGCAGCAGGTTGTTGACTCAGCTCATATGTAGTGAACCTTATGACTATCTGAGCCTTTTCCACTCAAACATTGTCTTCAGTTTAGTACGCTCTTACGGATACATTATATTCAATAGTCTAGTCATATTCAGTTTGAAATCGAGAAAGAAAATATAAAAGTATGAAATTGATGGAAAATCTAACAAATGAGTACCATATACTACACTCCAATTTAACTCTTATCATATCAGTCCAAGAAAACTAAAAAAATGAAAGTCGTATTCTTTCCGAGGGGTATAACTAATTTTCACTTGAAAAAAAACCTGCACACTTAAAGCGAATAGTGAAAATCAAAATCATAAACCAAATCTCAACCAAAATAATGAAACAGAAATACAAATCAATCATAATAGGTATATAGGGATATCTAATAGTTATTCAATGTTGACTGTTTATCAAAATTATCAAAAAATATGCTCAATGATTAATTATATTATTTATTTTCATGATAAAAACAATGAAAAAATAGAAAATACTTGTTGTATTCGTACGTGTTCATTTTCTTTGTATACATATCCTTTTGGCCAATCATATGTTCATATACTGGTACTCCATTTCCTCTTGCGTGAACTGTAACACATAATTTAACTTTAAAAAATTTGGATTATTTACTATGAGTTTATATAAACTGTTTATCAAAATTATCAAAAAGTCTGCTCAATGATTAATTATATTATTCTTTTCATGATAAAAACAATGAAAAAATAGAAAATACTCGTTGTATTCGTACATGTTCATTTTCTTTGTATACATATCCTTTTGGCCAATCATATGTTCATATATACTGGTACTCCATTTCCTCTTGCGTGAACTGTAACACATAATTTAACTTTAAAATTTTTGGATTATTTACTATGAGTTTATATATTGATATGTCAATTATAATACTATAAAAACCCGTGTATTATCTTTCACTTATTTCAAATTATTATTTTTAGTAAAAACACCTTCATTAAAGAATTTTATGACATTTAATATTAATTCAAATTTTTATTTTTCTATTTAAACGAAGATGTGTACTACCTCAACGGTAACACATAATTTAAATTTAATAAATTTGGATTATTTACTACGCGTTTATTGATATGTCAATCATAATACTCAAAAAAACCCGTGTATTATCTTTCACTTATTTGAATATTAAACCCGTATATATACATGAATGAATGTCGAATGAAACTATATTTCATTTATTTGAATTTAAACACGTGTATACACACAGAGTTATTATGAGATCATATCTAAATTTAGATATAAATTTGTTGATGTTAATATGTATACTTATTTAAATAAGCAATAACAATGTATAATTGTATGGTATATGCTTTTAAACATGTATAATTATTAAATAATTGTTGAAATAATCTATAATGACATTCGTATCATGAATAAACTCGCATCCTCATTAATTTCTTGATTGTATACGGATAAGTTCCATTAACTAATTGATACAATATTTAATTGTAACTTTCAATTAAATTGATGGTGGGGAGTATATATATATATTTTTTTGTTAATTAAAGGTTTTTGAATGAGAAGTTTTAGGTAAATAAATACATTTGATTGGTTAATTGGAATTGATGTGAAATAAAGTATTCTTATTGGTTAATAGGTATTGATTTTAAGCAAAATTGAGGGTAAGGAGGTTTTCTTTTATTAATATTTAGAAAAGTACTTTTGAAACTTGTCATTCAATAATTTTAATGAACATTTTCATATGATTAAATTACTTAGGGATGACTTGTCAAAAATAAAAAATACAAAATCAGAAGACCACTCCCGAAAATAATTTTCGTAAACGTGATGGTATATGTAGATTTGACGCACTTTGGTCATGCGAGTTCGATCAATGCCATCAACAATCCAAATGAATCATATTTTTTCAGCCATTACTCCAATATAGAGCTCCCGAGGTAGTGTATAATAATGGGTGACGATTGTGAAGTCGTTTAAATGTCCAAGTGAGGAAAAAAAAGTGAAATACAAAAGATTTCAAGAAGCTCTAAGAAATGATGTGGAACGAGCATTTGGTATACCTCAAGGTCGTTGGGCAGTCGTTAAATACTCGGCAAGACATTTAACATCACGTAGATACGAAAAATCATGTACACTCGTGTTAATTTACTTAACAAGATAACGGAAGACAACAAACGCACAATATGTGAACACCCGAACAAGACGACACAACAAACCCGACTAACCATCCACTACGTTCGTGGTCGGAGAGAGATGAGGTGCACTTTTTTATGAACAAAGAATTACGCAATTTGAGAATGCATTATAACCTTCGAAATAGTCTTATCGAACATATTTGGAACCTCTCATCGACTTTCCGTGTCAGGATTTAGCTAGTGTTATCTATTTTTGATTAATTCGGTTTTTTTATTAACACAATATTATTTTACTATTAATTAATGTATTGTTTTATATTTAATTAACGAATGTAAATAAATGTATGTTTTGAGAAATTTCGTTTGCGGTCATAATAGGCGATGTTCAATTATTGGTCTGTTTTCTTTAAAAGCTGCTGAGTGTCATTGAGCTGTAAGTTCAATTCTTCGATTCTTCCATAGTTAGCGGTCTTAGACCGGTCACTATGGTCTCGTCTTGCTCCGTCTTGCCATCATATTTGAAAGACGGCGTAGGTAGCGGCGCATTTTAGCCGCGTCTTTCAACGCTTCCGTCGTTAGCGAGATATTGAAGACGGAAAGGAGTTGGACCAGATTTTTTGAGTATATAATAAATGTATTATTTGTAAAGGTGGGGCCATAAATGTTTAGTTTTTTAGTCGTTTTAGGTAATGTTCGGTCCTTTGCCATTTCTTCTAAGAACATGCTCACGTTGAGCTGTTAGTTTAGTTCAGTTCAGTTCTCTCTGTCATGATAGAAATCTATCTTGTTTTGTGAAGTTTTTAATTGTGTTCAAAATCCGAAAGTTTGAGAATCTATCTTATTTAGGTTAAAACACATTGTAGAAAAGCTCAAACTCAAATAACCGGATCTTTAATCAATTATTTGGATTAGCAATTTAGGATTACCAATAAACTTGAAAACCAAATAATTTACCGAATAACACCCCTTTTAAGTTTTAACTGCCCTTTTATTGATCAGACCCTTTTAACTGATTAAAATCAAATCTCTATATATATATATATATAAGAAAACCCCTAAACAAATCCTCCCCCTTAATTTAAAGCTAATCCTTCATTAGCTAACCATTAGATAAAACTCTGTCATTCTCCCCTTTAATTGTGTTATAAATTACTAAAGTGCCCCTAATTCAAAATACAGAAAACCCCTGGGCGGGCTTATTGTGCATGCGTATAGAATCAACATCACTCTGCAATTCTTCATCTTCAACATCTCTCTGCAATTCTCCATCTTCAAGTGATATTCTAAATATGATACTTATTGAATGAATACTTCCTCATCGATTATCATGCCTTGCTTCCATCAATCTCGATTTCTTCATCATCATGCTATTTAGCTTGATTTTTATTTCTGAAGGGTTACAGCAGAAACGGCTTGAGTACGTGACGTACTTAACATCAGACATGTCGTTCTACAGATTAATCGATGATGAATGAATTCTTCCTCATCGATTATGCTTTCTTGCTTCCATCAATCTCGATTTCTTCATCACCGAAACCAGGTATGCAATTTTATATGGTTTTGATTTCTGAATTTAAGGTTTGTATGTTTAATTTTGATAAGTTCATCGTTAAAACCCAGTATCTGATTTTGCTTAAATTTGATTTCAGAAATCAGGGTGGATAGGATTAATTAAGCAAGTGATTTGATGATGAAGAATTTAGGGATAAAATGGGTGGGTTAACTAATGAATTATTCTTGGCACTTTTACAACATCCAATCAAAATCGCTTCTACCCCGCCTTGAAACGTCGGTCTTCACAGTCTACACAAAATCGAGCCACCTCTGCTAATTCTTAAGGTTTGAATTATCTAAATTTTCAAGGTTTAAAACATTGGTTTGAAAGCATCTAGATTCGATTTTGTATATACAATAATGTTTGTTTCGTATTTTAGGTTTTAATTTAGTTAATTTGGGCCTTTTTGTGATATCAGTTTGCATTTTACGAATGATTAAAGTTCCTCACATGTTTTCCATGTTCCCATTATCCATAAACGTGCTTGAATAAAACTGAACTTTGTTAGTATTGTGTTAAATTTAACATTAATTGTGGTCGAGTTTTGTTAAAAGTGTGTGTGATTACATTCAGGTTCCTGGATGATGGTTATTGGGTGTATATATATGTGGAATGTACGGTTGAACAAAATCACACACTTATGTCTTTGGCTTGAAAGTGTTTAATAACATTGTGTTTGGAATTCAATCTGCTTTGTTGCTTGCAATTTTCAAATATCAACTTTCATGTTTTTTATATTGGGATCATATGCAGGTGTGGCAAGTTACAAGCTACAGTTAGATGGTGAGAATTTAAGTGGATGAAAGGTGTTCGAAGAAATATCCGAGAGGAATAGACTTATATGGTATGATTTTTGTTACACCGAGGAGATGTTGATGTGAAATCAACTATACAAATGTTGAGTTTCTAACAGGTGACAATATGTGTCTATGCGTATTAAAATTAGCATATCCTTATTACATTTTGATTAGCATGCTGATGTTTTGATTTACGTGATAAGCGGTCTTATGGCAAGTAATCAAATAACCTTATAATACTTCAATTATATCACTTTAGTTTTTCTTTGTATTCTGATTTTGCCGGTAGTGGCAATTTAGACCCACTTACATATATAAGGGTCTATTGGGATAGTTTAGTCTCTAATTGTTCAAATGTGTCAAAAGTGGGTCGAAGTGTGTATGTAAGACTGATCATCTAATATATTAGATTATATTTAAGATATGAGATTATTATCATTTATAAGACTGGTCTTTGTTTCAGAGCTGATCACTTGCTAAGGATCATTGTACGAGAAGATTGAGAAGGACCTGACTATAAGTGTGGAGAAGGCTGCTGAATTGAAGCATGTTCGTGCGGTTCTCGATGATCTTACAAATGAACAACTTGGTGCCAAAATGAAGGAGTATGGTATAGAGGCCCAAGAATTCTCTATTTGATTCTTATCCGTTAGTCTTTTTCAGACTTATATTTGTAAGAAATAATAGACTGGTCCTTCTACTGGGTCAGATATAGCTTTTACCATTAGTTGTTGTACATCTAACAAATTAATGCTATTATATTGCTTACAACCACCTATCATACTGCACCTTAAGTGTTGAAATCATATTTGACACATTAATTATTTATTTAAGTGTAAAAGTTTTGGGTGTTCCAACCACTAATAGAAGTACCCATTTTGACATGTTTTTAAACTCTTTCTGTTAGGCCACCTTTTACTGATCATCTATTATCATTTCGTGATGGAACTAGAGGGCTTCTCTGGATGCAGCTACTAGCCAACATATCCACCGATGGATGTTAGGACATACTATTGATGGTAGACCAGACTGTTTAGTCTAGCTTTCTCAGGTATCGTAATGAACCTGAACTACATAATGAAATGCCTTAGTGAATCTAATATGTAATGGTGAGATTTAGGTTATGATATGTTTCTTGCAGCATAATTAGCTTACATAATTTTCCCTGGTGTTGCCTGCTTCTTGATTGCTGTTTTTCTTGGTTCGTTGGTGCGTTCATCCAATGCCAAAGATAATCAAGTAAGACTTGCTAAATTAGGAGATCCTCTCGTGGATTAACAGGGTTATATCTTCTTTCTATGAACACATTCCTTTTCACTTCATTTGAGGTGAGTGAGTTGTTTAGGTACTCTTCTTTTCATTATTCTTATTATATTTTTTTTAAATTTAAAAGAATAGAAAGCCCCAAAGCTCATGAATTTTTATTGCTGTATAAAAGCTCCTAAATATCACTTATGATTTCGCCATCTGGACTCTGGAGTATTAATTTTTGATTGGTTGTTTTAGCATGCAAGGTGTTTCAGTCAGTTGGTGCGCTTATTTTGGGCTAATTTTGTGTATTGGTGTTGTTTTGTAGGTAAAATAGTTGCATTCAATTCTATATGTTGTCAATCAGGTGTGTTTTGTTTCCCCAGTTTTTGCTTTGTTATTGCTTAGATGTGTTATTTATTATTATGAGAATATATAGTTTTGTGTTGTCGATCTTTTGTTCCTCAAGATTTGAATTTGATTCCAATATATCCGTTTTCAGCATATATGTGCATTTGACTCTGCTAACAACAAATACTCTGATCGGACTCAACTCTTTTTTATGGGTATTCTGGAGTCTCTAGCTACCGAGACTTGGAAGGAACGAAGGACAACTCCAAGATATATGCTGGGATTTCAATACTTGGAATCATTGCATCGATACCCAGGTTGAAACTGGATTTTTTTTGTACGGGCTGAAATATGTTGGACCAGATTTGGGTTTATAACTAATGGTTGCTTTCGTTATGATCAGAAGTCAATATTCTTACAATAATAATATAATTATTAGAATAAAGTTATTTAGGAAGTTGTATTCATTAACAAATAGACTTCGCGTGATAAAGCTAATTTTTTATTCGACCGATACCCTCTTAAACGAAATATTTTGATCCATTTAGGCAACTGCATAGAATGAAGTAGGCTTGCTATTTTGAAGTGTATTTTGACATGTTGCTGCCATATATTACATCTCATATGTAGATGATGGGCTTTATCTGCAGTCCTCGTCTTCGTTTATAAACCTTGCTTCTTCTGGAAATAATGGTACCAAGGTAGTATATTTTAGTAAAACACAGTATCTCTTAGCAAGCCTTATGCTGACATGGTTTGTAACTTTTGGTTAGGATGGCTTATGTATGTGCTACTATATGGCTTCTCGGGTCAAAACACAGTTTTGGCATAATCATAATGCCAGTGTTCTAGATTGGTGCCAAAAGGAATATAAGATTCCATACAACAACCTGCAGGACGAGCAGGCCAGGAGTGAGAATCGATATTAAAAGGTTGCCATTAGAACACACTCGTGCAATGCCAGATGCGGCTTTTGTTTCTAATTGCCCACTGATTTAGTTTTTGACGTCACAATCGATACAACTTAGCAGGTATAGTAACCATATTTTTTCCTTTTCAGACTACCGTAAACGTAACCCAATTTTACACCATTATCTGTTTGGGCCAATTACGATTATCTGCATTATGCTGTGACTTTTTTCTGAATTAATCATTATGTGTACAATTTTTTCTTATTTATACACAAAAACTCTAATGACTGTGAGGTTCAAAAAACATGCCAATCTAATATCTCGATGAACTTAAAATCCATGGTAAGCATATCGACTTTGCTTGCTTCTAATTTATCTACACCTTTTTTTCCGTAGCAATATTCTATAGTTGGAAAAATGGCCTGCTCTAAGGTGTTGGGCAACATGTCAAAACATGTTATGGAGATTCTAAAACTACCGTCACATATTAAGTTTATTTAATAGAATGCCAAAAGTTTTTGAGAGTTTAGTTTCAGTTTATACAACTTTGGGACTATTTGAACAGTTTTCCCATTTTAGAAAGTCGTATGCGTTAGAAATACACTTTCAGCAACTTTCGACCAGTATCACCCGATCCATTTATATATATAAATATTTTTCAAATTATTTCTTTCCATGTGGCCTGTTTGATTTGCATAGCCCAAGTTGACCAATTCATAAGTTAATGGGTCGAAATTGTCACCTTCAATCTCAGATTTTGAGGTTTAATTTCCGTCTGTAGATTTGATGGTGAAAGTGTGAATCTTGACATGTGTATCTAGAAACGGGTTGATTTTGGTAATGTTCATGTCCTACCACTACTTAAGCTAATAGATCTTACCAGAAAGATATTCGGGTTAAGTCGATTCAAATCTTATGTTTTTGTTTGAATGTAAATTGTTTTTCATGTAGGAGTAATGTTGTATTTTTTTTAGGTCAATGCCCAGGTGAGCAAATCAATTTTTTGTTATTTTTTTTTTTGTTACAATTTGTCTTTACGATTGCAGTACCTTGATCTGTAGTGTGTAGTTCTCTTGTCAAAAAACACAATTGTTTGAATCTTTTTGACAATTTGATCAACTTATTATATGCACAAAATGTTTTTCTCATGTATCTTTATATGGAAAATCAAAAAGTCTGAGCTACTGAAAAGTAAACATGCTAATTGTGGGCAAACCTAATGTTGTTTGTACGCATACAAGGTTATCTAGAGAGGAAGCTGTTGAATCAGGCTTATGAACTTATAAAGATAAATAATTTGAGAAAAATTTCCAGAAGTTTATAAAATTTATAAAAAAATGTAGTTATATTGTTTATAGCTTAAGGTTCAATGTTTCTGAATTTTTCAAATATTCTTTATAATCAGTGTATTTAGTCAAATTTACAGGTCACTTAAGAAGCTAGCAGGAAAGGGATGTTGCGACATATAAGAAATGATAGTCTAATCTGATAGGCCACTTTTTGAATATATGGTAGGTAAACGTCAACTAAATTTTATAATGCAATTGTACGTCACCATAAATGTTATAATTGAACAATGATATGTCTGAAATTTTTTGTTATGCAAAAATGCATATCTTCATAACATTATAGTGTAATTATAACGCGCTGTAGGTTTCTCAAGAATTATGTGATAAATATTGATTGCTTGCATGGGTTATCATAATGTAAACGAGCCAAGATTGCAAGTTCTTAGAAACACCGTGATAAAAGGCTGAGCTATTTTGATGCTCATGAATAGTCAGAGGATAACAATTTCTCTTGAGCGGGATGTTGATGCATATTTGAGTTTGTAAGCCCTCTACCTGTAGAAGATGTATTGGAATATTCAGTTAATTGAAGAACATGGTAAAAGTGCTCAACTGACCTTGTACAATTGGGTGGCCTAACAGAAGCCTCTATCATCCCCTTGTGTTATTACACACTAGCAGGTGAAGTACAATAAAATTTCTTTTATATTGTACATGAGTTTTTTATTTATAAATATATTAGGTTTAGGTTTAGAGGTTGCAAAGTGGGTGGGTCGTGACAGTCGGATAACATGAAGCTTAACCCGAATTCACCCATAAATATGCAAAATTGGTGCTACTATTTGGCGGTTGGCCACTTGAACTGTTTCCTTTTAAGCTACTTTGTTTGATTTATCTACGTTCCCCTGTTATGCATGAAGCTTAACCTGAATTCGCCCATAATATGCAAAATCATTTTGTAGATGTAGAGGTTCATTGATTTACTCATTATTAATCAAAACAAGACACATCAGGTAGGGTCGGATTGGGTTTACCTGCACTAAACCCTTCTTTATTTTCATTATCATTGTAGTATTTATAACGATGCATAAAAAGATTATGCCGATCATTACATGTCTATCGTATTTATCTTGCGATCTAGAGGTGACAAAAGGGGCATGTTGAAACATAACATGAATAGACCTACTCACAAGACAAATGTCAAAATTTCCCACCTCTAATACTATCTTGTGTGTAACTGTGAGATGCAAAGTTTTCAGGTGACCAACTGGCCATTGATAAGGAGATAGGAAGATACCTAAGAATGGGTGTAAACATCTACACATCGTCATCCATGCTTGGGTCGAATTGTTTTTTAGAAGGTTAAAGCTACAACTAACCTAACCCTTTCGAAGACATTGGCTAAGGATGCTCCTATGAACTCTTTAGAATATGATCTTTTCATGTTTGTTGTGGTGATCACAGATGGGTTGAACATGATCCAATGGGAATACTGGAAAGTGTGAAGATGTGCATATCAAAGGCAAGTGATAAAGCTACTACTGATGGGACTATGGGAACACCATATGCACAAACGGGTGGGACACTGCTTTAATAACAAGTCTTCATATGTTAAAGAGAAAATTGCCCGTTTCATCCCTGTGTTTGTCCAAAAAATCACAATCCGTCCCTTATTTGAAGAAATATCACTAGGCATCCCTGTATTTGCTATTTTCGCTCACCAATCGTCCTATCTAACAAATTTCGTTAATTTCCTCTGTTAAATCATGGAAAATGACTAAAATACCCCCCCTCCTTATTCTTACTAAAAACCCTCTTTGTCTATCGAGCAATCGAAAATCCAAAATAGCCAAATCCAAAATAACCAGAGCTTCGCACCAAATCCAAAATAACCAGAGGTTCTGTAACACCGCCAAATTTATTGTTTAGCGGAAGCACGATTTAGGTGTTACGAATCAATAATCACAGCACAAAGATATGTAATGAACGACCACTATATGCGTCGTTTTAACTTGTATTGATAAAAACAAAGTTTACATCAAAAATATAGTTACATTAGCTCGGTTGAAATTGGGAGATTTAAGTACATACTTAATCTATACAAAATATAATAATGCAGCTAAATCTCTGATTGTTTGCATGATGACTCGAGCTAATTGATCCTTACTTGAGCAGTCCAACCTACTGCTGGTCACCTGTGATACATGCTAAAATTGGTCAGCGAAACGCTGGTGAGCTCACAGGTTTGTATGTCAACACATATGTTTGTATGAACCGCAAGATTTAATAATTGAATTTAAAATGCAATTAAGCAAAATAAAAGTTATACAGCCATGAGCACATAGTCTGAGCTTAACTTGAGTTGTCAGGTCCAATTAAGGAAACCCAACTGAGGTTGCCTCCTACGAGTGCCTAATCTACACTCGTCTTCCCAAATGCTAATACATCCGTTTGACCAGTTAGTGAGTGCTAACCCGGACGAGGATTGTCAATCCTATATGATATCATATACTAACATTCACGCTACTACGTATTACCAGACTATGCTATGGAGGGCTTTAAATTGATTAGCTTGAAACTCATGAAGTATTTGAATTGATTTGTACTTGCGTTCAACTTGTAAAACAAAACGAGCAATAATATCACACCCCTTATGAAAAGTAGTAAAATAGGGGCCATGAGACTCACCTGAGCCTTGATAGTTTGATTTAATAACTTGGATTTATTTGCCTTGAAGTGTGGTCCGAAGACTTGTAACCTGAAGGTGTCCATGACACGTGATGGTTATTAATTGTTTAGGCATCTCGAAAGACTACCTTTATAGTTGTTTGTCCAAATTACCCCGCTTTGGTTGATTGACTTGTATATTTGAAAACGTGTACGGCCCGTTGGTGATTAATTGTAATAATAGTCTTGATGTTATCACATTGATTTCGAAGCGTTATACTTGAAAAGCAAATTCCATTATGTTTGAAAAGTTGTATCGTATAAGCGTTTTGAAGTTGTACAAGTTTGACACTTGGTGACAAATGTGCTGACGGAATCTAAGTAAGGGGGTCCGGGGGCAGCGCCCCTGGTTAGCGGGGTTCCAGGGGTGGCAACCCCTGGCGGGGTCCAAGGGGCTGGCCCCTGGCTGGGGTTGAGATGCCAGGTCAGCTCGAAAAATTTTTTATTTCTACTAAATTGCTTGGGTGAAAAACGCATCTGGACTTGAATTTGGGTAAAATCAAGTGATAAAATTTTGATCTCGACACTTAGTAAAAAGTTGTAAATATTCTGGTTTTGGCGACACTAAGATAGTGTCGCTACGGGCTTAGGCGATACTTAGTAAGTGTCGCTATATTTCTGATTTTTTATAGTTGGGCGACACTTGAGTAGTGTCGCTATGGCGACACTTATGAATTTCGGCGTCACTAAGGGAGTGTCGCTAAGTTAAATTTGGTTAAGTAATTCAGCGACACTTAAGTAGTGTCGCTATAGGGGCGACACTTAGGCATAGCGACACTTGGCTAGTGTCGCTACTACTGTTTTTGGCACACTAGTGACACTTCCAACTGTTCGCCGGATTTTGAGCCGAAAACGTGTTTTTCGACGACCATTGGTTCCAAAACTTTTACCCAACCCTTATATGGACATTTTGGACAATTATAAACCATAAACATGTAAAAATAATCGAAAACGGAGAGTTTCGGGTTTTTGTCGGAAACTTACGCGGTGTCGAAACGAAAATCTGAAAAGATGGAGTTGTAGATCGTTGCGTGGTGGTCGTTAATCTCTAAAAATCTTGAAGATTTGAGGTTGTTTGATGCTAGTTTTGTTGATTTTAGATGGTTGTGGTGTGGTTTGGTTTTAGAAAGAAAAAGAGAAGAGAGGAGATGATGATGATGGTGAAATGAGAAAAGGGGGAGGGGTTTCCCCCCTTTTTTTGGCTGTAAAATCGGTGGGGCCCACCCATGTGGGTGTGTCCCGAATCTGTTTTCTGCAACGCGCTCCGTGCGGTGTTCGTTTGCCCGATCGTTAAATCGTTAAATAATTATTTTATACGTTTAAAAATGTAAATAATCCCTTGATAAATTTTGTCGAAGTATTTTACTAAATACTTTACATTTGGGTTATAAGATTATAACTTTAGTTTGTTACGTTTTGTTTGCGCGTTAAAACTTTAAATCGCGTAAATTGTTAATTGTATTATACGAAATGAATATGAAATATTATATAAAATAATATTTTTGGATATAATAGTGTTATCAAATAATAATATATTATTTAATAAAATTGTTCACCAACGTCCGTATTTAATTGAACCGAATTATATTCGATTTGGAACTTGTACGATTTAATCAAATCGCATACTTGTATATATTCAATAATATATAAATTGATACATTAATTAGCCTAACACAGAACTAATTACATGTATTAAAACTTGATTAGGTACTAATCACTAGTCCTAATTTTGACGGGTGTCACATTCTCCCCCTGTTAGAAGAATTTCGTCCCGAAATTTAAGTCGAAGTCGTGTTTGAAGTAGCGTCAGTGAATAACTGAGGATACTTGAGTCGTATCTGGTCCTCCCGTTCCCAGGTGAATTCCGGACAACGCCGCGAATTCCACCTGACCTTGACGATGGGAATGCGACTTTGTTTGAGTTGTTTGACCTCACGGTCCATGATTTCAGCGGGTTCCTCAACGAATTGAAGCTTGTCATCAACTCGAATCTCATCGAGTGGAATGATAAGTGTCTCATCAGACAGACACTTCTTCAAATTTGAAATGTGAAAAGTGGGGTGCACGCTGCTGAGCTCGGATGGCAGCTGCAATCGATATGCCACTGGACCAATCCTCTCGAGGATCTCAAATGGTCCAATGTATCTGGGATTTAACTTCCCTCGTTTGCCAAATCGAATTACGCCTTTCCAAGGAGATACTTTGAGTAGTACTCGGTCCACAACCTGGAACTCGAGTGGTTTGCGTCTCACGTCAGCATAACTTTTCTGACGGTCACGTGCGGCTTTGAGTTTGTTTTGAATTTCGACTATTTTCTCGGTTGTTTCGTGAATGATTTCCGGACCCGTGAGTTGGCTATCCCCAATTTCGGTCCAACAGATAGGTGAGCGGCACTTACGACCGTACAGTGCCTCGAATGGTGCAGCCTTAATGCTAGCGTGATAACTATTGTTGTACGAAAACTCGCACAATGGTAGGTGTCGTTCCCAGTTTACACCGAAGTCAACTACGCAGGCACGTAGCATGTCTTCAAGTGTTTGAATTGTTCGTTCACTTTGGCCGTCAGTTTGAGGATGGTATGCGGTACTCATGTCAAGACGGGTACCCAATGACTTTTGAAGTGACTGCCAAAATTGAGATGTGAAACGACTATCCCTGTCGGAGATAATCGAGATTGGAACACCGTGTCGGGTTACGATTTCTTTCAGATAGATTCGGGTAAGGCGTTCCATTTTGTCGGTTTCTTTGATCGCCAGGAAGTGAGCAGACTTGGTGAGACGATCGACGATCACCCAAATGGTATCGCAACCGCTCGATGACTTTGGTAGCTTGGTTATGAATTCCATGGCGATTTGTTCCCATTTCCATTCAGGAATGTCGGGTTGTTGAAGCAAACCAGAAGGTTTTTGATACTCGGCTTTGACTTTTGAGCAAGTAAGGCACTTGCTAACATAGATGGCGAATCTCGGCTTTCATGTTCGGCCACCAATAGAAATCCTTGATGTCGTGATACATTTTATCGGATCCCGGATGAATAGAGTATTTTGACTTGTGAGCTTCATCCATCACCAAGTCTCGTAGGTTCCCAAAACTAGGCAACCAGATTCGATTTGAGAAATATCTAATTCCATTAGGCTTGATTTCGAATTGTTTCTCCATGCCTCGCAAGGCTTCGTTTTTGATGTTATCGGTTTTCAGGGCTTCGAGTTGAGCAGCGAGGATTTGAAGGTTTAGATCATTGTGAATAGTTGTAACACCCCCGAAATTTACTGTTTTGCGGAAGCATAGTTTGGGGTGTTACTAATCAAATATCACAGCACAAAGATAAAGCAAACGACATCTATATGCAACGTTTGTAAATTAGTTACATTCCATAAATATAATGTTTGAAAACTTAGTGTTTTCGTATACAAAAATGTAGTTTCCCCTAGAGTCCACGCGTATAGCGGGAGATTCTATTACATAATCGTAATATACAAAAGATAATGCTAAGAATCTCCGTTAATGCAGTTGTGTTGAAATCATGCGACTCTAGCTAAATCCTGGAGTAATCCTACTCCATCCGGGTACCTGAGAAAACATGCTAAAAAGTGTCAACCAAAAGGTTGGTGAATCTCACAGGTTTGTAAGTAATATCAGCTTTGAACACGAGATTTCATTAGTAATGCCCGTAGGCGTAAAATCAGCAATTGCAATCCAGCAATCGTAAAACCAGTATTTGCAATCCAGCAAATGTAAATAAGTAAGTTTATACCGTTGCCATGAGGCTCATAATCGAAGCTTAACCCGTAAGTAATAAGTTTGCTCCCGTGACATGCTCGTAAATGAGCAAGCATCAGTAACGAATAAGTAGTCACCCGTTTCTACGTGTAAATCAGTACGTGGCAGCGCTACTGCCCCGGGTGGGGAGGGTCATTTCCCTAATGGATCCATTAACTAGTGTTCGCGCTTAAGTCCATAACTAACGATATACGATGGAGAGACTTCTGTAAATAGTAAACAACTCATGCAATTCCGTTTGGTATAGTAAACAGTTTTAGTACTTGTGTTCAAGGAAAAGTAGTAGCATGTTTCTCCCCCAATACGATAAAACAGTAAAAGTGGGGCCGTAAGACTCACCTGAGTCTTGAAATAATCTGTAGCAAATAACAAGTAGTAATTATAGCAAGTAGGTTCTCCGAACCCGTAACCTTCAAATGCCTAATCATATGAAGTTATGTAAGTATGCGTCTCACGAGACGTTTCGTTTAGTTGTACACAACTAGTATATCCAGTGTTTATCCGTATGTTTGTAATTGTTCGTTTGTTAGAAAACATGTTTGGCCCATTGGTGACGGTTTGTATTAGTAATAGTCAAAGTATTATCATTGCGTTTGAAACATTTTGTACTGAAACGATGGGAGTCCGGGGGCAGCGCCCCTGGTTGCGGGGTTCCAAGGGGTGGCAACCCCTTGGCGGGGTCCAAGGGCCAGAGCCCCTGGTCGGGGTCGAGCTGTCGAGTCAGCTCGGAGGGAAAAATGCACATTTTCTACATAGTTTTAGTGAAAATCTCTTTAAAAATTCTGATTTCTGCGACGTTGGGTGCGACGTCGCAGGCAAGGATTGCGACGTTGAGTACGACGTCGCTAAGTGTGACATTCGCAAATTAATGCGACGTAATATGGGTCGTCGCTAAGTGCGACGTTAGAGTCTGCGTCGCTATATGCGACCTCACGAATTAATGCGACGTAACTATATGCGACGTTGAGTATTTGTGCGACGTCGCCCACGACGTCGCAATGATGAACACCAACCCAGAAACTTTCGGGTTTCGAGAATTTCCGATCAAAAACGCAAATCTAACCCATTTTTGAGCTATAAAAACGTGTTTTCTTCATGTATTAGGTTATAACTATGTTGTGTACACATCAAAACATCAAAACATTACACCAAATTGAATAGATCTAAGATTTTAGAAATTTCTTACTTTGACAAATCGAGCTAAATGGAGGATGAAATGATGAAAACGGTCTTGATATTCTTGCTCCACTCGTGATGGTGATTCCGAATATGTAATTTTTGTGGTCGAGATTTGATTCCGAAATTTTGGTGTGAATTGAGGTTGAGAGAGTTTTGGGATGAGAGTGTGTTTTTGAAATGAAAAATGAAATGAAAGAGTTGGGTGGGGGATGGTGGTGGCTGATCCAAAGGCAAGGGAGGGGAAAACATCCCTCAAAACCCGGTATTTACTCCGTGTCCTAATCGATAAATCACTAGTTTTTAGTATTTGACCAAACGTTTATATATTTTTAAAATATAATTGGAGTATTTAAATAAAATACCTTGAAATTAATGATAAAAACATTTGTCGAAGTATTTAAATTATTAATTCGCGTTTATTACGTTTTGTTGCATTATTTAAAATGTCGTCGCGATAATATGTAAATAATGTCCGTTCAGTTGCGTATTTTATACAACAAAATACTTTCTCATTACTTAAGTAAATTTCTGTCACCAACGTCCAAATAACTGTGTCGGACTCCGTCCGGTTAATGCGTACGAGTCATCCAAATCGCGTAAGTACACACATATATATATAAATCACCTTATATATATATATACAAATAGAGTCTGTAATTAGTCCTATTACATACTAATTACAACTAGTTACAAACAATTAGGCATAACTAATTATCCTAATTATGCGGGTGTTACATTCTCCCCTTGTTAAAGAAATTTCGTCCCGAAATTAACTCGAGTGCACGGACGGTGCGTTATCTGGGAAGAGATGTGGGTATTTCTGTCGCATTTGATCTTCCCGTTCCCAGGTGAACTCAGGGCCACGCCTAGAATTCCACCTGACTTTTACAATGGGAATACGACTCTGTTTCAATTGCTTGACCTCTCGGTCCATGATTTTCATAGGTTCCTCGACAAAATGAAGTTTATCATCGATTTGGATTTCGTCGAGCGGTATAATCAGTGTCTCGTCAGATAGACATTTCTTCAGGTTAGAAATGTGGAATGTGTTGTGAACGCTGCTAAGTTCAGTAGGAAGTTGCAGGCGGTATGCCACTGGACCAATCCTTTCCAGGATTTCGAATGGTCCGATGTATCTAGGATTTAGTTTGCCTCGCTTTCCGAATCGAATGACACCCTTCCACGGTGCCACTTTGAGAAGTACCTTGTCCCCTACCTGGAACTCAAGGTGTTTGCGTCTCACGTCAGCATAGCTTTTCTGACGATCACGTGCGGCTTTCAGCCGGTTTTGAATATCGATGATTTTCTCAGTAGTTTCCTGAATGATTTCTGGACCCGTGAGTTGGGATTCTCCTAACTCAGTCCAACAGATAGGCGATCGGCACTTACGCCCGTAAAGTGCCTCGAAGGGTGCAGCCTTAATGCTGGTATGGTAACTGTTGTTGTACGAGAACTCGCACAACGGTAAGTGATTTTCCCAAGAAGTACCGAAGTCAACTACACAGGCTCGTAGCATATCCTCCAGTGTTTGAATAGTTCGCTCGCTTTGGCCATCGGTTTGCGGGTGATAAGCAGTACTCATATCCAGACGAGTACCCAGAGATTTCTGTAGTGATTGCCAAAAGTTAGAAGTAAAACGGCTGTCCCTATCCGAGATGATCGAGATAGGTACACCGTGTCGCGAGATGATTTCTTTGACGTAGATGCGAGTCAGACGCTCCATCTTGTCGGTTTCCTTGATGGCCAGAAAATGAGCAGATTTTGTGAGACGGTCCACGATCACCCAAATAGTATCGCAACCACTCGAAGTTTTTGGTAGTTTGGTAATGAAGTCCATGGTAATCTGTTCCCATTTCCATTGAGGAATTTCAGGTTGTTGGAGCAACCCCGAGGGTCTTTGGTGTTCGGCCTTGACTTTGGAACAGGTTAGGCATTTACTGACATACAAGGCAATGTCAGATTTCATGTTAGGCCACCAATACAACCCTTTGATGTCGTGATACATCTTGTCAGAACCAGGATGTATAGAGTATCAAGATTTGTGAGCTTCAGCCATCACCAAATCTCGCAAGTTTCCGAATTTGGGTAACCACACCCGGTTAGAGAAGTATCGAGTTCCATCGGGTTTGATTTCGAATTGTTTATCCAAGCCTCGCAAGGCTTCATTTTTCAAGTTTTCATCGTTGAGTGCTTCGAGTTGGGCGGTAAGGATTTGAGCAGGGAGCTCGTTATGAATTGTCATAGAAAGTGCTCGGACTCGAAGGGGTTTCACTCGTTCTTTTCGGCTTAAGGCATCGGCAACTACGTTAGCCTTGCCCGGATGGTATTTGATTTCGCAGTCATAGTCACTAAGTAACTCAACCCAGCGACGTTGCCTCATGTTTAGATCTTTCTGATCAAATACGTGTTGGAGACTTTTGTGATCGTTAAAGATAGTGCTTTTCGTGCCGAAGAGATAATGTCTCCAGATTTTCAATGCGAAGACCACAGCACCTAACTCGAGGTCGTGGGTCGTATAGTTTTTCTCGTGAATTTTTAGTTGTCGTGAGGCATAGGCAATGACTTTTTCCCGTTGCATTAGCACACAACCAAGTCCTTGGTGTGAGGCGTCGCAATAAACCACAAAATCGTCGGTGCCCTAGGGTAAGGACAAGATTGGTGCACTGCAAAGTTTGTTTTTCAATAGCTGGAAGGCTGACTCTTGTTTATCGGTCCAATCGAACTTCTTATCTTTCTGAGTCAGTGTGGTTAGGGGAACAGCTATTCTTGAAAAGTTTTCGATGAATCGGCGGTAGTAACCAGCAAGACCTAAGAATTGTCTCACTTCAGTTGGAGTGGTCGGTGACTCCCAGCCCTTGATTGCTTCAATCTTGGCGGGATCAACATGAATTCCTTGGTTGTCAATCACGTGCCTGAGGAATTGAACGGTTCGAATCCAGAACTCACACTTAGAGAATTTGGCATATAACTCTTCGTGTTTAAGAAGTCCTAGAATGGTTTTCAGATGTTGAGCATGCTCTTGCTCATTGCGAGAGTAAATCAGGATATCATCGATGAACACGATGACGAATTTGTCAAGATATGGTTTGCACACCCGATTCATAAGGTCCATGAATACGGCCGGTGCGTTGGTCAGCCCGAATGGCATCACTTGGAATTCGTAATGCCCATAACGAGTTCGGAAGGCTGTCTTTGGAATATCATTGTCGCGGACTCGGAGTTGATGATAACCTGACCGTAGATCAATCTTTGAGTAAACACTCGATCCCTGGAATTGGTCAAATAGGTCATCGATTCTAGGAAGTGGGTACCGATTCTTTATGGTTAGCTTATTCAGCTCTCGGTAGTCGATACACATGCGAAAAGATCCATCTTTCTTTTTCACGAATAAGACCGGAGCTCCCCAAGGCGAGGAACTTGGTCGAATAAATCCTCTGTCCAGGAGTTCCTGTAGTTGGTTAGACAACTCCTGCATTTCGGATGGTGCTAAACGGTATGGGGCTCGTGCCATGGGTGCAGCTCCTGGCACAAGTTCGATTTGAAATTCGATTTGTCTAGGTGGCGGAAGTCCGGGCAAGTCTTCAGGAAAGACTTCCGGGAAATCCCGCACGATTGGAACATCCTCAAGTCGCTTCTCCTCCGACTTCTTCTCCGTTACATGTGCGAGGATGGCTTGATACCCTTTTCGTAGATATTTTCTAGTTTTCAGACAGGAGACAATATTCAGATTCCACCTGCCGGTCTCCCCTTGTAGGACTAAGGTTCCACCGGAGACAAGAGGTATGCGAACGAGTTTGTCATGACAGATGATTTCAGCTCGGTGCTTGGACAACCAATCCATACCGACAATAATATCGAAGCTGCCGATCTCGACAAGGATTAAATCAATGGGAAACGTTTCGTTTGTGAGGTTTAGTGTACAGTTGTGTATGATACTATCAGTTTCAATCAGTTTGCCGTTAGCTAATTCAACAATGTACTTAGTATCTAAGGCAGTGGGAGTTATATCAAGTAAAGGGCTAAATTTCTCAGAAATTAAGCTTCTATCGGCACCGGTATCAAATAATACAGAAGCAGTAAGGTCGTTGAGAAGAAACGTACCCGTCACGACATTCGGGTCTTGTCTGGCTTCCCCAGCCTTGATAACAAATGATCTGCCGCGTGCAGGGTTGTTGTTGTTTTTCAGCTTTGGGCAATCCTTCTTGAAGTGCCCTGAATTTCCGCACCCAAAGCAGGCCTTTGGTGCATTAGTGTTGGGGGTAGAAATGTTGGTTCGGCAATCTTTGGCTAAATGACCGAACCGCTTGCAGTTGGAGCAGGGGCAAGAACCGTCATGATGGCGGTTGCATTTGGGACAGTAGGGTCTGCTCCCGCTGTACCCTTTCTTCTCCGAAGTTCCAGATGAATAAGCCTTAACGAACTCAGGCTTTTTGTTGGAGGTTTGGTTGGATGAGTTGGGGTTTCCTTCCCACTTGCGTTTGTTGTTTGCAGATGGGGTTGAAGTTGTGCCACGGCGAACATAGTTTGTCGTTAGTTCATGGGCCATACGGATGGCGCTCTGAATAGTACCCGGTTTGGATGAAGTCACCAGGTCTTGGAGTCTCTCGGGAAGTCCATCAACGAATTTCTCGATCCTCTTGTACTCAGGATCGACCATGGTTGGGCACAGAAGTGCCAGTTGGTGGAAACGGTTGGTGTATCCGGTGATGTCATCACCCTGCATCTTGTGGTTCCAGAATTCCATTTCCAGCTGTTTCAATTCATCCCTGGGGCAGTACTCGCCCCTCAACATCTCCTTCAACTCCTCCCACGGGAGTTGGTAAGCAGTAGCAACACTCACAGTCTGGGCATAAGTGTTCCACCAGGTGAGTGCGGTGTCAGTAAAAGTACTAACGGAGAACTTAACCTTGTCTCCCTCCGCACAGTTGCAGATCAGAAATACAGACTCAACTTTCTCGATCCAGCGTACTAGACTGATAGCACCCTCAGTACCTGCAAAGTTCAGGGGTTTGCAGTTCTGGAAGTCTTTGTAAGAACAGGGTTTGGGTTGTGGTCCATTGTTAGCTGTATCTTCGCTACCAGGAGTTGATGTTCGGGTAGCTAAGGCTTGGGCTACACTACGGGCAATCAGACCCGCAATTTCGGCTTCACTGAGGGTGACTTGTCGGCGAGGAGGCATGATGCTGACAAGAAAAGGACAAGGAAAGAAGGATAAGATAATTGTGGGTTTCGAGATCCTTGTGGATGAGAGCATGACAAATTGGGTGGTGTGTTTGCCATTCCTGTGGCAGAGTGTAAGTAAGACGAGGCTAATATATATATATATATAAGTATATAATATCCAGCCTAGTGTCGAGCACGTATCAAGTAATGGTCCAGTTCTCTCGTGGTCAGAGTCAACTAACGTATTCCTGTTCAACATAACTATTTCAGACCTCACATCATCTTTCCTTAATTGTACATAGTTGATCAGGCTATGTTAAATTAAAGTCGTATGCTGTAATTCCTGAACCAATCATGCCTAGTAAGGGAATACTGCCTAATGGTCATAGTCTAGGCCCACTAAATGCAACCTAGTTCACTATAACCTTAGGCTCTGATACCAATCTGTAACACCCCCGAAATTTACTGTTTTGCGGAAGCATAGTTTAGGGTGTTACTAATCAAATATCACAGCACAAAGATAAAGCAAACGACATCTATATGCAACGTTTGTAAATTAGTTACATTCCATAAATATAATGTTTGAAAACTTAGTGTTTTAGTATACAAAAATGTAGTTTCCCCTAGAGTCCACGCGTATAGCGGGAGATTCTATTACATAATCGTAATATACAAAAGATAATGCTAAGAATCTCCGTTAATGCAGTTGTGTTGAAATCATGCGACTCTAGCTAAATCCTGGAGTAATCCTACTCCATCCGGGTACCTAAGAAAACATGCTAAAAAGTGTCAACCAAAAGGTTGGTGAATCTCACAGGTTTGTAAGTAATATCAGCTTTGAACACGAGATTTCATTAGTAATGCCCGTAGGCGTAAAATCAGCAATTGCAATCCAGCAATCGTAAAACCAGTATTTGCAATCCAGCAAATGTAAATAAGTAAGTTTATACCGTTGCCATGAGGCTCATAATCGAAGCTTAACCCGTAAGTAATAAGTTTGCTCCCGTGACATGCTCGTAAATGAGCAAGCATCAGTAACGAATAAGTAGTCACCCGTTTCTACGTGTAAATCAGTACGTGGCAGCGCTACTGCCCCGGGTGGGGAGGGTCATTTCCCTAATGGATCCATTAACTAGTGTTCGCGCTTAAGTCCATAACTAACGATATACGATGGAGAGACTTCTGTAAATAGTAAACAACTCATGCAATTCCGTTTGGTATAGTAAACAGTTTTAGTACTTGTGTTCAAGGAAAAGTAGTAGCATGTTTCTCCCCCAATACGATAAAACAGTAAAAGTGGGGCCGTAAGACTCACCTGAGTCTTGAAATAATCTGTAGCAAATAACAAGTAGTAATTATAGCAAGTAGGTTCTCCGAACCCGTAACCTTCAAATGCCTAATCATATGAAGTTATGTAAGTATGCGTCTCACGAGACGTTTCGTTTAGTTGTACACAACTAGTATATCCAGTGTTTATCCGTATGTTTGTAATTGTTCGTTTGTTAGAAAACATGTTTGGCCCATTGGTGACGGTTTGTATTAGTAATAGTCAAAGTATTATCATTGCGTTTGAAACATTTTGTACTGAAACGACGGGGGTCCAGGGGCAGCGCCCCTGGTTGCGGGGTTCCAAGGGGTGGCAACCCCTTGACGGGGTCCAAGGGGCAGAGCCCCTGGTCGGGGTCGAGCTGCCGAGTCAGCTCGGAGGGAAAAATGCACATTTTCTACATAGTTTTAGTGAAAATCTCTTTAAAAATTCTGATTTCTGCGACGTTGGGTGCGACGTCGCAGGCAAGGATTGCGACGTTGAGTACGACGTCGCTAAGTGTGACATTCGCAAATTAATGCGACGTAATATGGGTCGTCGCTAAGTGCGACGTTGTTTGAGTCTGCGACGTTAGAGTCTGCGTCGCTATATGCGACCTCACGAATTAATGCGACGTAACTATATGCGACGTTGAGTATTTGTGCGATGTCGCCCACGACGTCGCAATGATGAACACCAACCCAGAAACTTTCGGGTTTCGAGAATTTCCGATCAAAAACGCAAATCTAACCCATTTTTGAGCTATAAAAACGTGTTTTCTTCATGTATTAGGTTATAACTATGTTGTGTACACATCAAAACATCAAAACATTACACCAAATTGAATAGATCTAAGATTTTAGAGATTTCTTACTTTGACAAATCGAGCTAAATGGAGGATGAAATGATGAAAACGGTCTTGATATTCTTGCTCCACTCGTGATGGTGATTCCGAATATGTAATTTTTGTGGTCGAGATTTGATTCCGAAATTTTGGTGTGAATTGAGGTTGAGAGAGTTTTGGGATGAGAGTGTGTTTTTGAAATGAAAAATGAAATGAAAGAGTTGGGTGGGGGATGGTGGTGGCTGATCCAAAGGCAAGGGAGGGGAAAACATCCCTCAAAACCCGGTATTTACTCCGTGTCCTAATCGATAAATCACTAGTTTTTAGTATTTGACCAAACGTTTATATATTTTTAAAATATAATTGGAGTATTTAAATAAAATACCTTGAAATTAATGATAAAAACATTTGTCGAAGTATTTAAATTATTAATTCGCGTTTATTACGTTTTGTTGCATTATTTAAAATGTCGTCGCGATAATATGTAAATAATGTCCGTTCAGTTGCGTATTTTATACAACAAAATACTTTCTCATTACTTAAGTAAATTTCTGTCACCAACGTCCAAATAACTGTGTCGGACTCCGTCCGGTTAATGCGTACGAGTCATCCAAACCGCGTAAGTACACACATATATATATAAATCACCTTATATATATATATACAAATAGAGTCTGTAATTAGTCCTATTACATACTAATTACAACTAGTTACAAACAATTAGGCATAACTAATTATCCTAATTATGCGGGTGTTACAATAGTCATACTGAGTGCTCGGACTCGAAGTGGTTTCGATCGTTCCTTTCGACTGAGGGCATCGGCAAAAACATTTGCCTTCCCTGGATGGTATTTGATTTCGCAGTCGTAATCGGTAAGCTACTCGACCCAGCGACGTTGCCTCATGTTAAGATCCTTTTGATCGAATATGTGTTGGAGACTTTTGTGGTCGGTGAAGATTGTGCACTTAGTGCCGTAAAGATAATGTCTCCAGATTTTGAGAGCAAAAACGACTGCTCCAAGTTCCAGGTCATGCGTAGTGTAGTTCTTTTCGTGGATTTTGAGTTGTCGTGAGGCGTAAGCAATGACCTTGTCTCGTTGCATCAGCACGCAACCGAGACCTTGATGGGAAGCATCGCAATATACCACGAAGTCATCGGTGCCTTCGGGTAGGGATAAGATTGGAGCACTGCAAAGCTTTTGTTTCAGAAGTTGAAATGCTGACTGTTGTTTTTCAGCCCAGTCAAACTTTTTGTCTTTCTGAGTCAGTGTCATGAGTGGCAAGGCTATTTTTGAGAAATTCTCGATGAATCATCGATAGTACCCGGCCAGTCCTAAAAACTGCCGTACTTCGGTTGGAGTTGTCGGCGATTGCCAATTTTTGATAGCCTCGATTTTGGATGGGTCGACATGGATTCCCTGACTATCGATAACGTGTCCAAGGAATTGAACGGTTTGTATCTAGAACTCACACTTAGAAAATTTAGCATACAGCTCTTCGTGTCTAAGTAGCCCTAGGATGGTTTTGAGATGATGTGCGTGTTCTTGTTCGCTTCGCGAGTATATGAGGATGTCGTCAATGAAGACAATGACGAACTTGTCGAGATAAGGCTTGCATACCCGATTCATAAGGTCCATGAATACAGCCGGTGCATTAGTTAGACCGAATGGAATCACCTGAAATTCGTAATGCCCATAACGGGTTCTGAAGGCGGTTTTCGGAATATCGGCGTCGCGAACACGCAATTGATGATAACCTGACCGAAGATCAATCTTTGAATAACAACTCGATCCTTGAAGTTGGTCGAACAGGTCATCGATTCGAGGAAGTGGATATCGGTTCTTAACGGTCAACTTGTTTAACTCTCGATAGTCGATGCACATTCTGAAAGAACCATTTTTCTTTTTGACGAATAGGACCGGAGCACCCCAAGGTGAGGAACTCGGCCTAATGAATCCCCTTTCCAGGAGTTCCTGTAATTGGGTGGACAACTCCTGAAGTTCAGATGGTGCTAAACGGTATGGTGCTCGGGCCACAGGTGCAGCACCTAGCACAAGATCGATTGAGAACTCAACCTGTCTTGGTGGTGGTAGACCAGGTAGTTCTTCGGGAAAGACTTCTGGAAAGTCTCGAACGATTGGCACATCCTCAAGTCGCTTCTCCTCCGACTTTTTCTCCATGATGTGCGCGAGGATTGCAGGATAACCCTTTCTCAGAAATTTTCGGGTTTTCAAACAAGACATGATATTGAGTCTCGTCCCACCGGTCTCCCCCTGTATGACCAAAGTTCTACTGGCGGCGAGAGGGATTCGAACGACCTTGTCGTAGCAAACAATTTCAGCACGATGTTTGGACAACCAGTCCATACCAATGATGACGTCGAAACTTTCTATTTCAACAGGCATAAGATCGATTGATAAGGTTTCGTCGGCTAGGGTTAAAGTGCAATTAGGTATCACACTATCGGTTTCTATGAGTTTACCATTTGCAAGTTCTACGGTGTACTTAATATCTAAGGCAACAGGGGTGATGTCAAGTAGTGGATAAAACTCATCAGAAATAAAGCTTCTATCAGCACCAGTATCAAACAGAACAGAAGCAGTTAAGTTGTTAAGGATGAACATACCCGTGACCACATTCGGGTCCTTACGGGCATCCCGGGAGTTGAGAACGAATGCTCTTCCCTTGGCATTGTTGTTGTTGCCCTTGTCCTTTCGTTTGGGACATGCATCCCTGAAATGTCCCATCTCTCCGCATCCATAGCAGGATTTGGGTTGTTGGGTTTTGTTGTTGGAGGTGTTGTTGTTGGATTTGGGGGCTCGGCAGTCTTTGGTCAAATGCCCGTACCTCCTGCAGTTGTTGCAGGGAGTACTGCATGGACCGTCATGGTGGTAGTTACACTTGGAACAGTATGGCCTGTCTCCAGTGTAGCAACGTTTGGTTTCAGTATTGGTGTTGTAAACTTGGGTGGTGTTGGTTTTCTTGTTGGGTTGGTTTTGGTGTTCAGAGGGTTTTCGCTTGTTGTTGGAGGAGGTATTGGGTGTCTCACGGCTGACAACCAGCGCCATGAGCTCATGTGCTAGCCGGATAGCACTTTCAGTAGTGGTTGGCTTAGATGAAGCGACGTTCCCCTGAATGCTCTCAGGGAGGCTGCGGATAAATCTTTTGATGCTCTTCTCCTCCAGATCAACTAAACCCGGGCATAACAACGCAAACTGCTGGAATTTGGTGGTATACCCAGCAATGTCAGTTCCCTGCACCGTCAAATGCCAGAACTCTTCCTCTAAACGGTGCAGTTCTTCTTCGGGACAGTACTTCTCCCTCAACTTCTTCTTCAGCTCGGCCCAAGGTAGCTGATTAGCTATCTCAAGACCTACGGAGTTGGCGTGGGTATTCCACCACGTGAGTGCACCTTCTTGAAAGGTGTATGCAGCGAACTTGACTTTGTTATCCTCCGCACAGTTGCAGAGGTTGAAAACAGATTCCATCCGTTCTATCCAACGGATCAGCCCAATGGCACCTTCCGTGCCCTTGAAGTATAGTGGTTTGCAGCTCAGAAAATCCTTGTAAGAACAAGGCTTGATGACAGGGGTATTATTGGGAGCATCACTAGTATTTCGGGAGTTTCGAGGCGAGTCCCGAGCAGCCAAGGCATCGGCCACAGCTCGAGAAACGATAGCATTGATTTCCGCATCACTGTAACTTTTCTTCTTGGGCGGCATGATTCTTCAAGAAAGAAAGAAACAAAGGTACATAAGAAATTGTACCAGAATGAAAATTACAATAGATGCATATATGTAAAAGCGGTAACATACAACATCACAATGTAAAATCAATAATATTGAATAATCGAGGGGAATTGTCAATTGATATTACGAGTTCAAAAGATGATAGACAATTCCAAATTACGAGTTCCAAAAGTTACAGGATTAGATGTTTTACAAAAGTACCGGGAATTGTTACATCCGGTGAAATTACATAGGTCCTACAAAAGCATATTATGGTACAGATTCAGCCTAAGCTAATTCTGACGTAAGTTGAGTTGTGGCAGCAGTGCAGTGAGATGGTTCACAGACTCTGCAAGTCTGTTGGCAGTTCGGAGGGCGTCCTCGGTTTCCCTTAGACGTGTTTCGCACTGCTGTAGCCTTGATTGTAGGACAGATATTTCATTTCGGTTGCCAATCACTTGGTTGTGGACAACCTCCATGGTTTCGATTGTTTCTTCCACTTGATTTTGAAGAGTGTTCATGGTGTTGACAGTGTGCTCGTGATCTTCTGAGACTTGCTCGATTCGTTCCATAGCTGTGAGTCTCCAGATTTCACGAGTTTCTTGAAGTTCGACATCCATAGCGTTAAGTCGTTGCTCGTGATGGTGTAGCCTAGCGGCTAAAACCGGTGGAGTAAGGTGAGTGGAATATGGGCTAGCTCGAGGCAACCTGGTGTCCCTCCTAGCTACCCTTGAGGTTTGTGATTCGTACGGATAAGAGCGCGACGAGTTGGAGTTGGGTGGTGTGTTTGCCATTCTGAGACAAAGCGTTAGAAAGAATGAGGCCTATATACATATAATATATAATATAGCCTAAGATATTGAGCGGAAACGAGGCCTATCTATGTATATATATAAATATCACATAATAGCCTAGGGTGTCTATCACAGACATGTTTGAGTCTCAGTTCTCTCGAGGTCAGAGTCAACTAGTGTATCCCTGTTCAACATAATCGTTTCAGACCTTACATCATCTTTCCTTAATTGTACATAGTTGATCAGGCTATGTTAAATTAAAGTCGTATGCTGTAATTCCTGAACCAGTCATGCCTAATAAGGAAATACTGCCTAACGGTCATAGTCTAGGCCCACTAAATGCAACCTAGTTCACTATAACCTTAGGCTCTGATACCAATCTGTAACACCCCCAAATTTATTGTTTAGCGGAAGCTCGATTTGGGTGTTACGAATCAATAATCACAGCACAAAGATATGTAATGAACGACCACTATATGCGTCGTTTTAACTTGTATTGATAAAAACAAAGTTTACATCAAAAATATAGTTACATTAGCTCGGTTGAAATTGGGAGATTTAAGTACATAATTAATCTATACAAAATATAATAATGCAGCTAAATCTCTGATTGTTTGCATGATGACTCGAGCTAATTGATCCTTACTTGAGCAGTCCAACCTACTGCTGGTCACCTGTGATACATGCTAAAATTGGTCAGCGAAACGCTGGTGAGCTCACAGGTTTGTATGTCAACACATATGTTTGTATGAACCGCAAGATTTAATAATTGAATTTAAAATGCAATTAAGCAAAATAAAAGTTATACAGCCATGAGCACATAGTCTGAGCTTAACTTGAGTTGTCAGGTCCAATTAAGGAAACCCAACTGAGGTTGCCTCCTACGAGTGCCTAATCTACACTCGTCTTCCCAAATGCTAATACGTCCGTTTGACCAGTTAGTGAGTGCTAACCCGGACGAGGATTGTCAATCCTATATGATATCATATACTAACATTCACGCTACTACGTATTACCAGACTATGCTATGGAGGGCTTTAAATTGATTAGCTTGAAACTCATGAAGTATTTGAATTGATTTGTACTTGCGTTCAACTTGTAAAACAAAACGAGCAATAATATCACACCCCTTATGAAAAGCAGTAAAATAGGGGCCATGAGACTCACCTGAGCCTTGATAGTTTGATTTAATAACTTGGATTTATTTGCCTTGAAGTGTGGTCCGAAGACTTGTAACCTGAAGGTGTCCATGACACGTGATGGTTATTAATTGTTTAGGCATCTCGAAAGACTACCTTTATAGTTGTTTGTCCAAATTACCCCGCTTTGGTTGATTGACTTGTATATTTGAAAACGTGTACGGCCCGTTGGTGATTAATTGTAATAATAGTCTTGATGTTATCACATTGATTTCGAAGCGTTATACTTGAAAAGCAAATTCCATTATGTTTGAAAAGTTGTATCGTATAAGCGTTTTGAAGTTGTACAAGTTTGACACTTGGTGACAAATGTGCTGACGGAATCTAAGTACGGGGGTCCGGGGGCAGCGCCCCTGGTTAGCGGGGTTCCAGGGGTGGCAACCCCTGGCGGGGTCCAAGGGGCTGGCCCCTGGCTGGGGTTGAGATGCCAGGTCAGCTCGAAAAAATTTTTATTTCTACTAAATTGCTTGGGTGAAAAACGCATCTGGACTTGAATTTGGGTAAAATCAAGTGATAAAATTTTGATCTCGACACTTAGTAAAAAGTTGTAAATATTCTGGTTTTGGCGACACTAAGATAGTGTCGCTACGGGCTTAGGCGACACTTAGTAAGTGTCGCTATATTTCTGATTTTTTATAGTTGGGCGACACTTGAGTAGTGTCGCTATGGCGACACTTATGAATTTCGGCGTCACTAAGGGAGTGTCGCTAAGTTAAATTTGGTTAAGTAATTCAGCGACACTTAAGTAGTGTCGCTATAGGGGAGACACTTAGGCATAGCGACACTTGGCTAGTGTCGCTACTACTGTTTTTGGCACACTAGCGACACTTCCAACTGTTCGTCGGATTTTGAGCCGAAAAGGTGTTTTCCGGCGACCATTGGTTCCAAAACTTTTACCCAACCCTTATATGGACATTTTGGACAATTATAAACCATAAACATGTAAAAATAATGGAAAACGGAGAGTTTCGGGTTTTTGTCGGAAACTTACGCGGTGTCGAAACGAAAATCTGAAAAGATGGAGTTGTAGATCGTTGCGTGGTGGTCGTTAATGTAACACCCCCAAATTTGATGATTTGCGGAAGCTTGATTTGGGTGTTACTAATCAATAACAAAGCACAAAGATAAATAGCAAACGACCCTATATGCGTCGTTTTAACAAAATATATTGATTACTGAAATGTTTACAACATTTAAAACGTTACATAGCTCGAGTTAAATAAAATGAGATTTCAGTACACAAGTACTTATACAAAATATACTAATGCAAGAAAATCTCAATCGTCTGTATGCTGACTCGAGCTAAATCCTGAAGCAGAAACATCCTACTGCTGGGTACCTGCGATATATGCTAAAAGGTCAGCTATAAAGCTGGTGAGCTCACAGGTTTGAAATCAAGTAATATCGTATGAACCGCAAGATTTTAAATAGTGAATTGCATCCAGCAATTAAATAATGAATTGCATCCAGCAATTAAATAATGAATTGCATCCAGCAACTTAATGATAATCATCGTGTATACAGCCATGAGCACATAGTTGAGCTTAACTCGAGGGCCGGGTCCCCTATAGAGAATTCCGGGCGAGGTGCCTCCACGAATGCCTAATCAACATTCGTCTTCCCAAATATTAGTACGTCCGTTTACCCGGTTAGTGCTTGCTAACCCGGACGAGGAGGGTCAATCCTATATGGTACCATATACTAATATTCACGCTACAACGTATTAACAACTATGCTGACGGAGGACTTTAAATGATTAGTTTCGAAAAACTCATGTAGTATATGAAAAGTTGGTACTTGCGTTCACATGTTAAAAGTTGAGCAATATATCACACCCCTGAGTAAAACAGTAAAAGAGGGGCTATGAGACTCACCTGAGTCTGAAAGCGTTTAAACAAACGTAAGTTGATTAGCCGAGTATGAAGTCCAAAGACTTGTAACCTGAGGGTGTCCACGACACGCGATGGTTATAATCATGATTGGGTATCTCAAAAGATCACCCTTGTAGTTGTTACACAACTATATATGTCCAAATTACTACGATTTGGTTGATTGGTTAAGTGTTTGAAAACATGTACGGCCCGTTGGTGATGGGTTTGGAATAATAAACTTTCAGTATTATTATTTTGTAATAGGCGTTTTGCACTTAAAAGTGTGTCCCAAAGTGTTTTATAAGTCGTATCGTATAAGGGTTTGAGGTTATATAGTTCCGACACTTAGTGAAATTGAGATTTGAAAACCTGCTGTTTTATGCGACACAATCATGCGACACTAAATGGATTATGCGACACAAAGGTTGTGTCGCATAGGAGTGCGACACAATGTCCATACGACACAAGGGTTGTGTCGCATGGATGCGAAATGCTGATTCAACAGCGACATAGTGATTGTGTCGTATGGGTATGCGACATAGTGGTTGTGTCGCAGGACTTGCGACACTAATTATTTGGTACGACACAAGGGAGTTTTATGCGACATAACATGGGAAATACGACATAACGTGCGACACTAAGGGTAAAATACGACACAACATGCGACACAAGGCTTGTGTCGCATGGATGAACACCAGCCCAGAAAGTCCGGCTGTTAATGTTTTTCCGACCAAAATTCCGTTTTAAACTCGTTTTTAAGCTATGAAATCGTGTTATATACTTAGTAAGGGACATATATATGTTGTATAAACAACCACAAGTGAAAATACTAAGATTCGAGAGCTTTCGGGATTTTGTCGAAAACTTACAATTTGCCGAAATGGAAATCCGGAAAGATAGAAATGTAGATCGTTGCGAGGTGGTCGTGAATCTCTAAGAATATTGTTGATCCGGTTGTGTTTCGTGTTGTTATTTGCGATTTTTGTGGATTTTGGGTTGTTTTGGTGAAAGAGAGGAAAAGAAAGATAGAGAGAGAAGTTGGGAGGTGAAATGAAGGAGAAAGAAAGAGAGAGGTGGGGTTTTGTGAAAGCCTCACCTTTTTCAGCTCCGCAATTGCGCTCCGCACGGTGTTCGTTTGCTCCGTCATTTAACGTTAAATAATTATTTACATTTTTATTTATAAGTTTTAAAATACGATTTATTACGCGATGTTTTATTTAAATAATTTACAAATCATTTTATATTTGTGTTATAAAACGTAAGTTAGTTTATTTCGTTTGCGCGTTTTACTATTTTGAATTGTGTAAGTTCGGTTTGTACGATACGAATGAATACGAAATATTATTAAAATAATATTTTTGACATAAAAGCGTTATTTAATAAAATTGGTCACCAACGTCCGTATTAAACTGAATCAAAATACATTCGATTTAAATTGCGTACGATTTAATCAAATCGCATTTTCGTATATATATTCAACAATATATATATAATTCGATACATTAATTAGCCTAACACTGAACTAATTACATGTATTAACATATGATTAGGTACTAATTACTAGTCCTAATTTGGCGGGTGTTACATTCTCCCCCTGTTAGAAGAATTTCGTCCCGAAATTTAGCTCGAAGTCGTGTTTGATGTGGAATCAGTGAAGATTTGAGGATATTTGAGTCGCATTTGGTCTTCCCGTTCCCAGGTGAATTCCGGACCACGCCGCGAATTCCATCTGACCTTGACGATGGGAATACGACTTTGTTTCAGTTGTTTGACCTCACGGTCCATAATTTCAGCGGGTTCCTCAACGAAATGAAGTTTATCGTCAACACGAATTTCATCTAATGGAATAATAAGTGTCTCATCAGACAGACACTTCTTCAAATTTGAGATATGAAAAGTAGGGTGCACGCTGCTGAATTCGGATGGCAGCTGCAATCGATAAGCTACGGGGCCAATCCGTTCAAGGATCTCAAAAGGCCCTATGTATCTGGGGTTTAACTTCCCGCGTTTGCCAAAACGGATGACACCTTTCCAAGGCGATACTTTTAAGAGAACTCGATCCCCAACTTGGAACTCGAGTGGTTTGCGTCTCACGTCAGCATAACTCTTCTGACGATCACGTGCGGCTTTGAGTCTGTTTTGGATTTCCACAATTTTCTCAGTGGTGGCGTGTATGAGTTCAGGACCAGTGAGTTGACTATCTCCCACCTCAGTCCAACAGATCGGTGATCGGCACTTACGACCGTACAGTGCCTCAAAAGGTGCAGCCTTAATGCTGGCGTGATAACTGTTATTGTACGAAAATTCGCACAACGGTAGATGTTTTTCCCAGTTTGTACCGAAATCAACTACACAGGCTCGTAGCATGTCTTCCAGTGTTTGAATGGTTCGTTCACTTTGGCCATCGGTTTGAGGATGGTACGCGGTACTCATATCGAGACGGGTACCCATAGCTTTTTGAAGCGATTGCCAAAAGTGAGAAGTGAAACGGGCATCTCTGTCAGAGATGATTGAGACTGGAACACCGTGATGAGAAATGATTTCCTTGATGTAGATTTGTGTAAGGCGTTCCATTTTATCGTTTTCTTTGATTGCCAGGAAATGAGCAGATTTAGTGAGGCGGTCAACGATCACCCAAATGGTATCGCAACCGTTCGACGACTTGGGTAGTTTGGTTATGAAATCCATGGCAATTTGATCCCATTTCCATTCAGGGATTTCAGGTTGTTGGAGTAAACCAGGTGGTTTCTGATGTTCGGTTTTGACTTTCGAGCAAGTAAGACACTTGCTGACATAAGTGGCGATTTCGGCTTTCATGTTTGGCCACCAATAAAATTCCTTGATACCGTGGTACATCTTATCGGATCCCGGATGAATAGAATATTTAGACTTGTGAGCCTCGTCCATCACCAAGTCTCTTAGGTTCCCAAAACTAGGCAACCAGATTCGGTTTGAGAAATACCTAATCCCGTTAGGTTTGATTTCAAATTGTTTGTCGATGCCCCGTAAGGCTTCATTTTTGATGTTTTCAGATTTCAGGGCTTCGATCTGAGCGGTATGAATTTGAATGGTAAGATCGTTGTGAATGGTCATACTGAGGGCTCGGACTCGAAGTGGTTTTGATCGTTCCCTTCGACTGAGGGCATCGGCTACAACATTAGCCTTCCCTGGATGGTACTTGATCTCGCAATCATAATCGGTAAGCAACTCGACCCATCGACGTTGCCTCATATTGAGATCCTTCTGATCGAAGATATGTTGGAGACTTTTATGATCGGTAAAAATGGTGCACTTAGTGCCGTAGAGATAATGTCTCCAGATTTTGAGAGCAAAAACGACAGCTCCAAGTTCGAGATCGTGAGTGGTGTAGTTCTTTTCATGAATTTTCAGCTGTCGTGAGGCATAAGCAATGACCTTGTCTCGTTGCATCAGCACGCAACCAAGACCTTGGTGAGAAGCATCGCAGTATACCACGAAGTCATCGGTGCCTTCGGGTAGGGATAGAATTGGAGCACTGCAAAGCTTTTGTTTCAAAAGTTGGAACGCTGACTCTTGTTTTTCGGTCCAATCGAACCTTTTGTCCTTCTGAGTCAGTACCGTGAGTGGTTGAGCTATTTTGGAGAAATTTTCGATAAATCGTCGATAATACCCAGCAAGACCCAAAAATTGTCGTACTTCAGTTGCAGAGGTGGGTGCTTGCCAGTCTTTAATTGCCTCGATCTTTGATGGGTCCACGTGAATTCCCTGACTGTCGATCACGTGACCAAGAAATTGAACGGTTTGAATCCAGAACTCACACTTAGAGAATTTAGCATAAAGCTCCTCGTGTCTAAGTAGTTCAAGGATAGTCTTAAGGTGTTGCGCATGTTCTTGCTCGTTGCGCGAGTAAATGAGTATGTCATCAATAAAGACAATGACAAACTTGTCGAGGTAAGGTTTGCACACCCGGTTCATGAGGTCCATGAATACAGCCGGTGCGTTTGTTAGACCGAAGGGCATCACTTGGAATTCGTAGTGCCCGTAACGAGTTCTGAAAGCAGTTTTTGGAATATCGGCGTCGCGAACTCGTAACTGATGATAACCTGATCGCAGGTCGATTTTTGAGTAGAAACTTGAACCCTGAAGTTGGTCGAATAGATCATCAATGCGAGGAAGTGGGTAACGGTTCTTGAAGGTCAACTTGTTCAATTCTCGGTAGTCGATGCACATTCGGAAAGAACCGTCCTTCTTTTTGACAAATAAGACCGGAGCTCCCCAAGGTGAAGAACTCGGTCTAATGAATCCTCGATCCAGAAGTTCCTGTAACTGAGAGGACAACTCCTGAAGTTCAGATGGGGCTAAACGGTACGGTGCGCGGGCCACCAGTGCGGCACCCGGCACAAGATCAATCGAGAACTCAACCTGTCTATGCGGAGGTAGACCAGGTAATTCTTCCGGAAAGACTTCGGGAAAATCTCTAACAATCGGCACATCCTCAAGTTGCTTCTCCTCCGACTTCTTCTCCATGATGTGTGCGAGTATGGCAGGGTAACCCTTTCTCAGAAATTTTCGGGTTTTTAAGCAGGAGATCATATTGAGTCCCGTCCCACCGGTCTCCCCCTGTATGATCAAGGTTCCACCAACGGCGAGTGGGATACGGACGATTTTATCATGACAAACGATTTCAGCTCGATGCTTGGACAACCAGTCCATTCCAATAATGACGTCGAAACTTCCGATTTCAATGGGTATAAGGTCGATCGAAAAGGTTTCGTCAGCTAGGTTTAAAGTGCAATTAGGTATCACACTGGTTGTTTCTACAAGTTTTCCATTTGCTAGCTCTACAGTGTACTTAACATCTAAGGCAACAGGAGTGATGTCAAGTAATGGGCAAAAATCATCGGAGATAAAGCTTCTATCAGCACCAGTATCAAATAGAACAGAAGCATTTAAGTTGTTGAGGAGGAACATACCCGAGACCACATTCGGGTCCTGGCGGGCGTCCCCAGATTTGATGACGAAAGCTCTGCTTCGGGTGTTGTTGTTGTTGCTGTTGCGGTTGTTGTTGTTGTTGTTCTTCAGTTTTGGGCACGAGTCCCTGAAATGCCCAGGTTTCCCACACTCAAAGCATACTTTGGGTGGTCTGGTGTTGTTGGGGTTGTTGTTGGTAGGAGAGCGGCAATCTTTGGTAAGGTGGCCGTACCTCTTGCAGTTGTTGCAAAAGGGACCACAGGAACCTTCATGGTGACGGCTGCACTTGGAACAGTATGGTTTGCTCCCAGTGTAACCCCGGATGATGTCAGTGGTGGTGTTGTAAGCTTTGATGGTGTCGGTTTTCTTGTTTTGTTGGTTGGAGGGGTTGTTGTGGTAGTCAGACCACTTGCGTTTGTTGTTATGGGAGGATGAAGTGGGTGGTTCAGAATCTTGGCTCATGGACATTAGGTCTTGGGCCAATAGGATCGCACCGTCAATGGTGGTTGGTTTTGAAGAGATGACATGTCCCCGAACAGGATCAGGGAGACCAAGGGTGTACTTCCTGATTTTATCAGGTTCAGTGCTAACCATAGCTGGGCGGAGGGCAGCTAGTTGTTGAAACCTGGTGGTATAACCATCGATATCACCACCCTGAACCTTTAACTTCCAGAACTCCTCATCTAGCTTTTGGAGTTTGGCGATAGAGCAGTATTTGGCAGTGAGTTTTGCCTTCAATTCCTCCCAAGTGAGTTGGTAGGCAATGTCAGCACCCACTGATTGGGTATATGAATTCCACCAAGAGTGGGCATCATCTTCAAGAGAGCAGGTGGCGAAGTTTACTTTGTCGTTCTCCGCGCATTTACTAACACGGAAAACAGTTTCCATTTTCTCGAACCATCTGATCAGTCCGATGGCTCCTTCAGAACCCTTGAAGCTCGAGGGTTTGCAGCTTTGGAAGTCCTTGTAAGAACAAGGTTTGACGGCAGAGGTTCCAGCGGTATCGCTGTTTCTTGTGGAGTTGGGTGGGGTATTCCGAGCCAAGGCTTCAGTAACAGCCTGGGTTATGAGTGACGTGATCTGAGCATCTGTGTAAGGTCGTGTCTTTGGTGGCATGATTCTTCAATAAAAGAAATGAAGATACATGAGATTTTGTAAGAAAATTGTATTTATTTCAGATGTACATGTATAAAGGTGGTAATACATAACATCAATATGAAAAAGAATTATGGCAATTAATATGAGTTGAACAACAAGAGATATTTGATAGCTAATACGAGTTCAAAGGTTACATCCTACAGATGTATTACAAAAGATGTCGGGAATTGTTACATCCGACTGAATTATAGAGTAGCGCATAGATAGTTACTAGATTACAGGATAGATTACAAGACAAAGACTACACTAGTCTTGACGTAGATTAATTTGTTCCATCATCGTGACAAGACGGTCCACAGTGTTTGCAAGCCTGCTAGCTTGTCGGGCGTTGTCTTCTGCTAGCGCAAGTCGTTGTGTTATTCCGCGCGCATACTCTTCTGCTTCATGTGAGCGTTGCTCACATTCTTCCATCCTTTGTTGTAGAAGGGCATTTTCCACCCTTATTTCTATAATTTGGTTGCGAAGGACATCCATGTTGTTGTTTGTGGTTTCAAGGTCGTCGGAGACCTGTTCTATGCGTTCAAGAGACGTAAGTCGCCAGTTTTCATTTGTTTCCTGCAACACGACATCCATGGTGCGAAGTCGCTGCTCGTGTTGATTTACCCTAGCAGTTAAAGCCGGTAAGGCGATGTGAGTGGGATACGGGCCAGCTCGAGGCAATCTGTTGTTCCTCCTTGCTACCCTTGGGTTCTGCGACCCGGATGGAGAACGAGATGAATTTGATGGGATGTTTGCCATTTCTGAGACAAAGCGTTAGTAAGATTGAGGCCTATATTCATATAGCTCCTATATAATATAGCCTATTGAGTGTCTAGCATAAACATGTTTGAGTCTCGGTTCTCTCGAGGTCAGAGTCTTCTATTGTATCCTGTTCAGCCATAACTACTTTCAGATCTTACATCATCTTTGCTTAATTGTACATAGTTGATCAGGCTATGTTAAATTAAACTCGTATGCTGTAATCCCTGAACCAGTCATACCTAATAAGGAATACTGCCTAATGGTCATAGTCTAGGTTCACTAAATGCAACCTAGTTCACTATAACCTTAGGCTCTGATACCAATCTGTAACACCCCCAAATTTGATGATTTGCGGAAGCTTGATTTGGGTGTTACTAATCAATAACAAAGCACAAAGATAAATAGCAAACGACCCTATATGCGTCGTTTTAACAAAATATATTGATTACTGAAATGTTTACAACATTTAAAACGTTACATAGCTCGAGTTAAATAAAATGAGATTTCAGTACACAAGTACTTATACAAAATATACTAATGCAAGAAAATCTCAATCGTCTGTATGCTGACTCGAGCTAAATCCTGAAGCAGAAACATCCTACTGCTGGGTACCTGCGATATATGCTAAAAGGTCAGCTATAAAGCTGGTGAGCTCACAGGTTTGAAATCAAGTAATATCGTATGAACCGCAAGATTTTAAATAGTGAATTGCATCCAGCAATTAAATAATGAATTGCATCCAGCAATTAAATAATGAATTGCATCCAGCAACTTAATGATAATCATCGTGTATACAGCCATGAGCACATAGTTGAGCTTAACTCGAGGGCCGGGTCCCCTATAGAGAATTCCGGGCGAGGTGCCTCCACGAATGCCTAATCAACATTCGTCTTCCCAAATATTAGTACGTCCGTTTACCCGGTTAGTGCTTGCTAACCCGGACGAGGAGGGTCAATCCTATATGGTACCATATACTAATATTCACGCTACAACGTATTAACAACTATGCTGACGGAGGACTTTAAATGATTAGTTTCGAAAAACTCATGTAGTATATGAAAAGTTGGTACTTGCGTTCACATGTTAAAAGTTGAGCAATATATCACACCCCTGAGTAAAACAGTAAAAGAGGGGCTATGAGACTCACCTGAGTCTGAAAGCGTTTAAACAAACGTAAGTTGATTAGCCGAGTATGAAGTCCAAAGACTTGTAACCTGAGGGTGTCCACGACACGCGATGGTTATAATCATGATTGGGTATCTCAAAAGATCACCCTTGTAGTTGTTACACAACTATATATGTCCAAATTACTACGATTTGGTTGATTGGTTAAGTGTTTGAAAACATGTACGGCCCGTTGGTGATGGGTTTGGAATAATAAACTTTCAGTATTATTATTTTGTAATAGGCGTTTTG
The DNA here is from genome assembly GCA_949592205.1 of Helichrysum umbraculigerum. NCBI lineage: Eukaryota > Viridiplantae > Streptophyta > Magnoliopsida > Asterales > Asteraceae > Helichrysum > Helichrysum umbraculigerum. The sequence goes on along the minus strand of CATIUR010000007.1, from coordinate 15,388,476 downwards.
CACTTAAAAGTGTGTCCCAAAGTGTTTTATAAGTCGTATCGTATAAGGGTTTGAGGTTATATAGTTCCGACACTTAGTGAAATTGAGATTTGAAAACCTGCTGTTTTATGCGACACAATCATGCGACACTAAATGGATTATGCGACACAAAGGTTGTGTCGCATAGGAGTGCGACACAATGTCCATACGACACAAGGGTTGTGTCGCATGGATGCGAAATGCTGATTCAACAGCGACATAGTGATTGTGTCGTATGGGTATGCGACATAGTGGTTGTGTCGCAGGACTTGCGACACTAATTATTTGGTACGACACAAGGGAGTTTTATGCGACATAACATGGGAAATACGACATAACGTGCGACACTAAGGGTAAAATACGACACAACATGCGACACAAGGCTTGTGTCGCATGGATGAACACTAGCCCAGAAAGTCCGGCTGTTAATGTTTTTCCGACCAAAATTCCGTTTTAAACTCGTTTTTAAGCTATGAAATCGTGTTATATACTTAGTAAGGGACATATATATGTTGTATAAACAACCACAAGTGAAAATACTAAGATTCGAGAGCTTTCGGGATTTTGTCGAAAACTTACAATTTGCCGAAATGGAAATCCGGAAAGATAGAAATGTAGATCGTTGCGAGGTGGTCGTGAATCTCTAAGAATATTGTTGATCCGGTTGTGTTTCGTGTTGTTATTTGCGATTTTTGTGGATTTTGGGTTGTTTTGGTGAAAGAGAGGAAAAGAAAGATAGAGAGAGAAGTTGGGAGGTGAAATGAAGGAGAAAGAAAGAGAGAGGTGGGGTTTTGTGAAAGCCTCACCTTTTTCAGCTCCGCAATTGCGCTCCGCACGGTGTTCGTTTGCTCCGTCATTTAACGTTAAATAATTATTTACATTTTTATTTATAAGTTTTAAAATACGATTTATTACGCGATGTTTTATTTAAATAATTTACAAATCATTTTATATTTGTGTTATAAAACGTAAGTTAGTTTATTTCGTTTGCGCGTTTTACTATTTTGAATTGTGTAAGTTCGGTTTGTACGATACGAATGAATACGAAATATTATTAAAATAATATTTTTGACATAAAAGCGTTATTTAATAAAATTGGTCACCAACGTCCGTATTAAACTGAATCGAAATACATTCGATTTAAATTGCGTACGATTTAATCAAATCGCATTTTCGTATATATATTCAACAATATATATATAATTCGATACATTAATTAGCCTAACACTGAACTAATTACATGTATTAACATATGATTAGGTACTAATTACTAGTCCTAATTTGGCGGGTGTTACAGTTAATCTCTAAAAATCTTGAAGATTTGATGTTGTTTGATGCTAGTTTTGTTGATTTTAGATGGTTGTGGTGTGGTTTGGTTTTAGAAAGAAAAAGAGAAGAGAGGAGATGATGATGATGGTGAAATGAGAAAAGGGGGAGGGGTTTCCCCCCTTTTTTTGGCTGTAAAATCGGTGGGGCCCACCCATGTGGGTGTGTCCCGAATCTGTTTTCTGCAACGCGCTCCATGCGGTGTTCGTTTTCCCGATCGTTAAATCGTTAAATAATTATTTTATACGTTTAAAAATGTAAATAATCCCTTGATAAATTTTGTCGAAGTATTTTACTAAATACTTTACATTTGGGTTATAAGATTATAACTTTAGTTTGTTACGTTTTGTTTGCGCGTTAAATCTTTAAATCGCGTAAATTGTTAATTGTATTATACGAAATGAATATGAAATATTATATAAAATAATATTTTTGGATATAATAGTGTTATCAAATAATAATATATTATTTAATAAAATTGTTCACCAACGTCCGTATTTAATTGAACCGAATTATATTCGATTTGGAACTTGTACGATTTAATCAAATCGCATACTTGTATATATTCAATAATATATAAATTGATGCATTAATTAGCCTAACACAGAACTAATTACATGTATTAAAACTTGATTAGGTACTAATCACTAGTCCTAATTTTGACGGGTGTCACAGGTTCGCACATTATCGAGCAATCGAAAATCTGACCAGCACGTTTAAATCCAAAATCAGAATACAAAAACACCTATATTTGTGATTTTGTTACCTTTTTCCAGACCTGTGGTTTCAATTTTATTTTTCCGTATTGTTGGTTTTGTTTTACAGCGGCAACAAAGGTAGCCTTTGGCGGATCTGCGGTAATGAAAAGCCCGACAAGATCTAAGACCCATACACCGGCCAAACACCGACAAACAAATGTGCGTCGGATCAACCTTCGATTTACGGTTCATTAAAGAATGAGCATCGTTGTTGATACTTATAAAGAAGATGGCGGTGGTTACGGTTTAAGGTGGCGGTGGTGATGGTTTTTGGTGGCGGTGGTGTATGGATTGATGTTGGAAGTTTGTCCGAGACCACTAATTCATCGGAAAACAGGTTTTCCGGTGAGCAGCTGTGGATATCGTTATTATCTCATATTTGCAGATGCTTGTAATTGATAGTCTCAATTTTGAACTCAATTTTTAACTAAAATTTGGTTATTTTGGTGTACGTTATGTCTACGCTATATTACTGGAAAAATAGGTTTCAATTTTGATTGAAATTGTGTTGCTTTTGTATGGTTTGCTGGGAGACAATTAACGAGGAGTTGATTTTGATTGAAGAGAATTAATTGTGTTTGTATCCGTTGTGTTTCAAGATTTTCGATGACATTTTACCTTTTTGTTTAGAACGGCTGTGTATGTTACATAAGGGTGGGAACAATGATGATAAAATTAATTTCTTAACTATCTTTATTTGCTTACAAGGAACTGGGCAATTTTAACATTAAATTACATCATCATAATCATAATCATAATAATAATAATAATAATAAACAGTTAAATTAGATAATTTATACTCCACCCAACATAAAAGTAATAAAGAGTTTAACAAAGTCGGAAGTTAAAATATACAATCAGGTTTGTACAAATTGACGAGTTAAAATAGGGGTTATAAATAAGATAGTTTAGCTAAGGGGTATCATGATGGAAATGGAATGGGAATCTGGGAATGGGGAAGAAGGAAGGAGTAATGAAGAAGATGAGGGTATTTTGGTCATTTTAATATGATTTAACGGAAAAAGTTAACTAAACTAACGAATAGGATTATTAGTGAGCGAAAAGAACGAATATAGGGATGCCTGGTGATATTTCTTCAAATAAGGGACGGATTGTGAGTTTTTGGACAAACACAGGGATGAAACGTGCAATTTTCTCTATGTTAAATATACGTTACTATCTGGCCGTTACGTACTTAAATTGAAAAAAACCATTCAATTTGGACGTACATATGATGCAATATATATTTTTTCATGTACGATTCCGTGAATGCTCGTGTTCAACGTAGGGTTGGGTTTGATGGTGATAACTCGTCAAAGCTGATGTTGCTCACTTACACCAATAATTTGTCGATCTCTTATATTTATATTATACTAAAATTGTTGTTTTAGTAATGCAACGTTATCTATCTTTCTACAGAACCATATTAGGCGAAGAAACGTGAGAATGAGTTAGATGTCAACCACCGGATACCCAAACTACCACTTCGGTGCACCTCATGATCGACAAAGCGTTCAAATTCCTGACACTCGATGGACTCCTAACATGTGACCACCAATTTTTGGTGCTCATGATCAGTTTGGGTTATTTATGTCAACCATGTCATTTGTTTGAATTCTCTAAGGTAATAGAAATCGAGGTGGGAAAATAGGCGGGTCGGTTATGGTCAAAAAGTGTTTGAAGCATAAACAATGATTACAAGGGTCAAGTTTGATTGGCTAACGTAGCTTTGTTTTATTTGATAGAAAGAGTGTAATCTAATATTTCTTTTCTTTGACGCATCAAGTAGTACCCCTCTCATAGAAAGCTTGATAAACTGAAAATCTCACCCGTTACATACCTAAAGCAGAAATTAATGTATCATTCCGCAAATTTTGCAGATCTTAAACTATGTATTTGGAAAACGGAAGAAGCTGCAAGATGAGTTGTTGCCTTTCAGAGGTTGATGACATTGGAGCTTTAAGGTATGAACTAATCTTTGTGATATGTCTTAATATATGCAATTTTAGTTTTATGTTTTATCACATCAGGCATGAGACTGCAATGACATGATACGTTAAAACATGTGGATGAATTTGAACTCTTAGTAACTATAAGTCTAATGCAGCTGAATATCTTGGGTTTTTAATATGCAAGATGCTATAACCTCATGGCCCACTGAATTGGGCGGGTCAAATGAGTTGAAAGTCAGCCATAAGTGTTTTTACATGCTTCAGATCTTTGAAATTGTTTGCTTAAAGAAATTAAATTAGTCTTATTCACAGTACTTTTCATATGTTTATTATATACAAGTGTGTCTGTGGGTGGGTCGTCTGGAGAAAAATATACATTTTTAGTACATATCAATGCTTATCGATTTAATTCAAATCACTCACTTTTTTTTCCGCTGAAGTGTGAAATTATTATGCATACAAATATACATCCTCTGAAAGTTTTATCACATAAAGTTAAGTTCTCAGAGTTATGGGTTCAATACCTAAATGTAATGTTTCGGGCTTATATTAACGTAACCGGCTCTTAATGAGGTGTAAGATACATGCTTCCATTCAACATTAACTCTGAAGGCTCGCTTTATATTACTACAGCCTAAACACAAGCATGAATAACTCGAGATATCAGATGCCGTTCACTGCCTCAGCAGCAGCTACGCTTGCCCTCCAATCTGGGATCCCACCAGTATGTCCTTTTCAAGTTACACCAACTATATGTACACATATGACTAAGTTATCTATAATTTGTATTGTTTGGTCAATTATTTTTGGCACTTCTATATTCATATATGTTCTCTGAAAATGAAAATCACTGGGTGTCTTGAACATGATAATGGGTGATTCACATCGTTTTTGTACTTATATTTTGATAATCAATACAATTCACCGGGGTAACCCTTTACCCAAAAAATGATAATGGGTGATTCTACTAAGATCCAAACGTTGTTACTTGAGATAATACAGGCAACTAGACTAATATAATGGGTTTAAAAAGTCATTGGGGTGACCCAAATTACTTTATGTAATAGGTTTGTCGTTAGTAGTTTTTAAAAAAATTATACAATTAATAACCAATGATTTTAAATAGAATGAACTACGATGTTATGGATTAATTCATTGGAGAATATTCACCCAATTCCTTTTTAATATATTATATAGATTAACTGTATATGTAGAACCATGGAATGATAATTCTTAACCCGGATTGACACTTTGCAGTAGTAAATTTGTAAGAATTGTCACATTTACTTATATCAATTTTGATAAATGATATACTTTTGGCTTGATAATCAATATGCCTTAATGATCATCTGTTGTGTTGTTTTTACACGTAGAGGTATTGTGGTGTTGCAATTGCGAAGGGCAGGCAGCCTACTAGAATGTAAGTAAAATCAGGTTAATTGAACTTAAGTTCTCTTCACATACCATTTTTTATGTTCTGTAACAAGATCAAACTTCTGTGAATTATATGAGTGTCTGCTTCTAGAACTCTTACAAATGTGAAGCAAACACTTATATACATAACTCTTACAAATGTTCAATCGGTCCTAAATCTACAGCTTTGTTGGCCAAAAACAAGAACCCAGATATAAAAAGTCCATTTTTTCTACTCTAGATACCGATACACATTATATGATCTAAGATTTAGGACCGCATTGATATCATGTTTCACATAGTCACATGCTTGGAGCTTAATAATTAATAATTAGCCGGGGCTTAGTCTATGCGTTTTTATCTTGGATTGTTATGTATAATGAAGCCAAATCAGCTCTTGATGCTGTCACGGATGAGAGAAAGAAGAAAAATTGATATAATTCCAAAACAACATGCTGATGAATGGAGAGGGTCATGTCAAGGTGAATTAATCTTTGTGGCTTTGTGTTTTTCTTTGTACCTACAGCATGTAGGTTAGACCTCTCCCAACGCTTCTCGTCGGTGTGCGTCGGTTTCAAGCGACGACCGACGAACCGTTGGCACCGGCCCGTCGGTTCGTCCGTCGGTTGCTTTCCGTCGGCTATCCGACGCTGCGTCGGTATGTTTGTGTGCGAGGAACGAGAAAAACAAAAAAAAAACATTTTTTTTCAAAAAAAAAAAAGGAAGTGACCGTTGAAAAAAAAATAATTTTTTTTTAAAAACGGTAATATAGCCGTTTGGATGCCAAAAACATTTTTTTTTTTTTTTAAAAAAATCAAATTTTCACCTATTTAAACACCATTCATTCATTCACTCTTTCAACATTCATACATTCCTCACACCAAAAATCAAACACTCTTCCAAAAAAATGTCAAAAAATAACAATTCCAATTCCAAATCCAAATCCAAATCCAAATCCAAAACCCAATCACAACAAAATGAGCAAGAAAATGTTGGTTACGATATGTGGCAAAATTTGTTAAACAACCCGACACCCAATCAAACTCCAAATCCGGGGTTTGGATTTGGTAATTTCGCACAATTTCCCAATTCTTTTACCCAACAAACCGGTTGGTGCCCAAACCAACAAATTCCACCGTGCAATTGGTCACCAAATACGTACTATGGGACTACATCCGCTAACCCACAAGGGTACCAACAAACACCTTCCCGTTTCTCACAAAACATACTAGAAAGTTCCGACGAAGCCGATCCCGAACCCGAAGCGGAACCCGAGACCCAACCGGATCCCGAGCCACAACCGGATCCAAAAAAGAAAAAGGGGAAGAAAACTAAAGCCGCTCCAATACGGGTTCAAGTTAGGTGGACCGACGACGAAGCAAAAATTTTGGCGGAACGGTGGATTCATTGTTCCGAAAATGGCATTATCGGTAACAATCAAACAAATGAGAGTTTTTGGAAAAACGTCCATTCGGGTTACAATTCGGTGGTTAAAAGAGAACGCAACCTCAATCAACTCACGGGAAAATGGAACAAAATATCTCACGATGTCAAGACTTTCGAGGGGATCCACAGTAAATTTAGAGAATCGGGTCATCAAAGCGGTGCCGGAGACAACGACGTTTTAAACGCGGCAAAAAAAGGTTTTCTCCAACAAGTGAGAAGAAAATTCATTTACGAACCTTGCTGGGATGTTCTTAAACATTACCCGAAGTTTTTCACCGAGCAAGGCGTAATGAGCAATAAACGCGCTTTTCAAGCCGAACCCGAAGCCGTCGATCTTGGTGAAAATGACAACCCAACCGAAACTACTCTAGAAGCAAACATGAGGACCTTGTTCCGCGACGACTTGATTCGCCGTCCAATGGGCCGAAAAGCGACAAAGACTTCTCAATCCTCGGATGCCGGCTCGTCTTCACGAGGTAGTATCTCGTCCGAGAGACTTGAAGCACTTGAAGCGGTTAAAGCTAATGCTTTAAAATCCACCGAAACGCTTGAAGTTATTAAAAAAAACAATGTTAAAAAAGCGATGTTCAAGGCTTTGAGTTTTCTTTTTAAAAGTCTTCCAAAACGAGCAACCAAAAAAGAATTAAAACTTATCAAATTGGCTCGCAAAGAAGTCGTTGAAGAATATCAAAATGTGTACAACATGGACGCTTCGGATGAAGACGAGAACGAGAACGAGGATGCAAACGAAGACGAAGAATCGAGCTCGGATTAGTCTACTTTTATTTTCAATAATTAGTGTAATGTTATTTTAATTATTGTATTTTTTTAATTAGTGTAACGTTTTATTTTAAGTATTGTAATGTTTTTAATTTGAATGAAATGTTTTAATTTTAATTAATTGTGTATTGTTTAATTAATTAAATGGTTGAAAAAAGTGTAAAAAAAAACTGACGGACCACTGTTGGGACGGGTCCGTCAGTTTCTGTCAGTTTGGTGAAAAAGCTGACGTGGCGCTGACGTGGCGCTGATGTGGCGCGTCGGTTTCTGTCAGTTTCTGTCACTGTTGGGTGTGGTCTTAGTGTTTCAATGTTATTGAGCATTCATTACTTTATAAATAATCTCATTTTTAAATAAGATGATTTAGCATGTTTCATTCTCTAAAGATACATTTGGGCAACTTTCGAACCATCTGACTTTTTTTAAAACTATTATTGCTACTTTAAGTGTTGATAAGGGGTCTGTTACAAGAGTCACGAATGACGTTGGGTGGTTTTACTGTAGCTGCAAACTTTGCAAAAAAGGTAGTTCGTAAAGAAACTAACTCCAAAGGATTAGAACTACATGGCTGTTTCGTTTGTGGCCCTGTTTATAAAGTCTTAACCAAGTATATCTTATACCTTATTACACTTTATACTTTCTCATTCATATTTCCTATACAACTGTTGTTAAACAAAAACATCACTTTTTGTTAATTGTTGTATTATAGTGCATGATAAGGACTGGTTTTGACGGTCTAAAGCTTAAAGCCTACAATCCTTATGTTGAGTTGATTTTCTTAAAAACATTTATTGTTAGTATTCAACTGTTTGGTCTTTTCATTATTCGTTTTATTTATGACGCCTAAGGCTTTCTTTAGATTTCTATTGATCTACCCATTTGTCACTCATTTTATATTATTCTCGTCTTTTAAAAAAAAAAAAAAAAATTATTATCTATGAGAATATAGCAAAAAAAATTATTGTCACTCAGTATTGATAAAACAAACTTTATGAATGTTGCATACCCATCTAAAGGTATAGAGTTTGTTATGTAATTTTTGACAGTTACATGTATGGTTGTGATTGTAAATATCTGATAAGGATAGTGATAAGGATAGTACTGTTCTTATCAATCAAAAGTAAAGATGGAAGTGAAGCTTCTATGAAGTTCAAGGGTGGAAAATCAAAGATAGATGAGTTTGATCATTTGAAAGACAAAAGGAAATTAGTCATGGAGCTGTTGACTTTTAAAAGTCAAGAATTTAGTTGCTATTATGATCCATGTGATTCAAAGGTGGGGAATTTAGTTGATTACTGGACTGCACACAATCAACAGTGGTCCATGAAAAGGTGGTTTCAAACAAAGGTCATAATAGTCTACCAAAAGGAAATCAATGTGCCTCAAGTCTGGTTTGGATGTGTGGTTTGACTGGTTATAGTCACAAAATTGATCAAAACTGCTAGATCGGTGAAATTAAAGGAAAAGGGGTCTATTGTATCTATGGCTGAGTTAAATATGGGCAAAAAGGATGAATAGAAAGAAAAGATTAGAAGATTAGTCTAATAAGGAGTGCTAGAAATGGAAAAGTCAAATGGGATATGGAGAAAGTTTTTGAATGACTATGTATATCCTATTGCATCATGTAAAAAGTTATAGTTTTACATATATAGGTACATAGTAGTACTGCATACAAATATATTATAATATAAGGGACATTGATTTTACGAATTTGTTTGTGTGTAATTATACAATTTGTATACATGTTATAAATGACTATTATAATTTTGTTTTAACATATCACCTACTATTAACGATAAGCCATATATAACAAAAGAATTATGGGTATATCTCGCGAATTCGCGGGTTATAAACTAGTTTCGCGAGTTATAAACCAGTTATTATTAAAAGGGTTTCGCTTGTAATCTAATTCTAATCTTAATCTAAGCTATACGTCACTTCCTTATATATCTGCTTATAATATCTCATAATTTCTGGATCTAACGGTGAGCGCTGGAGTAGATTACAAAGAATGTTGAACACAATCGCGGTGATCCGGTGGTTACTGGTGGCGTTACTACTGGTTTTTCATGTTCAGGAAGTCCGATCAGGTTCCTACGAGCACAAGTACAAACCTAATGACGAAGTACCGATTTACGCCAACAAAGTCGGCCCCTTTCACAACCCTAGGTAGCTTACACTAGATCTCTGTGACATGCGTTTAATTTTAGGTGAATTGCGTTTATTCTTTTGCAGTTAATTTCTTTTGATTTGATGATTTTGATGGTTATTGTACTGTTTAGCTGAGGATGAATTAGGGTACCTTTTTCTGTGATATATGGTCGATCCGAGCTTGAATTAGGTAAATTAGGGTTTTGTGCTTTTGTAGGTGTATTGAGATCTCAAAATGTTTGGTGATTGTTTCAGCTATGCTTAAAAATATTACATTTCTGAATGATGCAGTAAGAAATCAATGAAATACGTGTCATTTCTCCAGTTTTGTACAATTCACTATTTTGGACAAATGTATGTTTACGCTTTTCTTAGTCATTCTAATTGTGATGTGGTCGTTTATGATAGTGCCATTATACTTGAAGGCAGGTTATGGTGGATGTTGCATATGAATGCTTACCTCTTGTCAGGGTCAACTCATGTTAAAAGGCTTTTTCACACTTTTCTATGCCTTCTTAAGAAATTACTTCATCCTCTGTCTTTCATACATCTGGTTTGGGAACACGAGAACTGAGATAATTCTATGTTGTTGGGTATGAAATTTAGTAAGTTTAGAAATCATCTTTTTATCTTCTTGTGTATAGCATGGCTTTTCAGTGATGAGGGAGTGTTGGCTGCATGATGCATCTTATCTGGAGGGTGTGTGACATTATCCTCTCCAAATATATATTTGAACACAACATACCATAAATGGGCTTGATAGCTAAATAGGTGGAAGTGAGATTGTTATTCGTAAGGATCTTGGTTGTATTGGGTGTGTCTTTTATGGGGCATGAGATGGTGTCATTAGTTTGAACAGTGATTTTGAAGTTTATGCCATTCTTGTGCTTTAAAGGCTGTGCAGGAAGAATTGGTATGCAGTTCAGCCCAAGAATTGCTAGGAATTAGATACCCAATCTGTATATTCTCTTTGAAGTGCATCTTGTTATTATTATTTGTATATACTTTATAACAGAAAGAACGCCAAGTCCATGATTTGTAGAATATTTTATGTTATATAACTTATATTCTCACTTACTCTCACATTGTTTCGTTATTCCTTTCTATATTACAGTGAAACATACCGCTTTTTTGATCTACCCTTCTGTTTACCAGGTTTGTGCACTCGTCCTTAATTTCTTGAATGTTATGTTATGACATATTATCTTTGATTGTTACATTGTTGAGTTGTAATTGCTCTTGCCAGCATAGATCCTTGATGCATATATGTTGTTTACAGATCATTTAAAAGAGAAGCCAGAAGCTCTGGGTGAAGTACTAAATGGAGATCGTTTAGTGAGTGCTCCTTATAAGCTTCCGTTTATGGTTGAAAAGGATTCCGAAATTGTTTGCAGAAAGAAACTGACAAAAGAGGAAGTATCCAAATTCAGAAGCGCTGTTGCCAAGGATTATTATTTTCAAATGTACTATGATGACCTGCCTTTTTGGGGCTTTTTAGGGAAAGTGGAAAAGGACAAAACTGACCCCAGTGAGGAGAAGTATTACCTGTTCAAGCATCTTCACTTTGAGATCCATTACAATAAAGATCATGTCATAGAGATTAATGCAAAAGCTGATCCTAGTGCTGTAGTGGATCTCACCGAAGACAAAGAAGTCGAGGTGGAGTTTATGTATACGGTGAGGTGGAAAGAAACAACCATTCCTTTTGACAAAAGGATGGGCAAGTACATGGAGAATGGATCACACCCACATCACTTGGAGATCCATTGGTTTTCAATTATCAACTCATGTGTGACTGTTCTCCTCTTAACTGGTTTCCTTGCCACGATTCTTATGCGAGTTCTTAAGAATGACTTTGTGAAGTAAGGAATAAGCTAAATATCTTAGATGCACCATCATTAAACTGGTTTCAATCATTAACATAGCTTTTGCTATTTCTAAAAGGTATGCTCATGATGAGGAGGCAGCTGATGACCAAGAGGAAACTGGGTGGAAGTACATTCATGGTGATGTTTTCAGGTACCCAAAGTACAAGTCCCTGTTTGCTGCTGCTCTTGGTTCCGGTACCCAGCTATTTTCACTGTAAGTAGAATGTTGGTGAATTGATTACATCACACTTATGATCTTCAATGGGTTATTCTAACTGCGTTAATTGTCTACTTTCTGGTTTGTCAGTGCACTTTTTATCTTTGGACTGGCTCTTGTTGGTGTATTTTATCCATACAACCGAGGAGCTCTGTTTACGGCACTGGTTGTCATATATGCTCTTACTTCCGGGATTGCTGGCTACACTGCTGCCTCCTTTTATCACCAGCTAGAAGGAACTAACTGGGTATGTCATTTTATGTTAAAGGATTATTGGTATAATATTCTGTAACTTTTTGAACACATGTGTATCATCTTTAATGATAATGTAGAACTTGGACTGCAACCATATGTAGGCATATCAATGGGTGAGGGTTTTGATTTTGAACTGATCTGAGTTGATCCGTTTATATGATCTACCAGGTGTCCAGGTCAAAAATTATGAATAATTAGTGACCAAATTTTTAAGTGGGTCAAGAATGAGTCGACCTATGAGCTGTTTGGGTCAGTCCATCATCCATATAGATAGTAAAAGCAGTTTTTACTTATCATAGTTCTATCTACATAACATATCATTCTTTTCCTCGCTGCTCTGTCTAACACCCTCAACTCACCTGAGTATTAGACTCAACTTTGGACTAGTGATTTTAGTCTAGATCTTTCCCAAAACAAGGCCTGGTTTGGCTGTAGGAAAAGGAAAAAAAAAGGTTGTCCAGAACTGAAGCGGTACCTTACCGAATTCCAACCTTACTGTATTGAAAGCCAATTATTTGCTACGTTTGGTACCCATTTGGTACTGAGTATCTTCCTGAATGTACCGGTGGTATCATTTCATTATGCTTTGTTGGTATCCCAGTTAGGTTATGCTCTGTGGTATCCTGGTTTCGTCCCAAGTTTTGCACACTCAGGGTGAGCGAATCTTCTTTTTGATTGCACACTCCTATGGGGAAGTGATTTATTCTTTTTTTTACATGGTTACTTGGATCATGTTCCAAATCCGACCCATTGACAGGCCTACTCGAATGGCTTTATGGTCTCTAACTCTCTACTGATATGTTGTCTTTTTATATTGCTCTTTGAAAGTTTATGTAGTGGATGTAAAGCTGTACAAATCCTTCTTTTATGATATTATAGATGCAACTGTGCATATGCGGTGAGACAGTACTATGCTACATTCTCCCTGCATCCCAAAACCTTCACTCTCTATCTTATACTCGTAGACCCATCTGCACGTCTACACATTTCACGATAAATAATTTTTAAATAGACTGGCTGCCTTGGTGAGCTAAATTAGGTGGGCCTACTACAAAATTGTGAGCGTACCTATAAATATCTGAATGCACATGGCGCATAGTCTAAGGTAGTAAGGTCAATGCTAGCCTTTGAGCTATTGTACCTGACTTGACTTTTACCTTTTTTGACGCTCTGTATAAACTATAGTAGGTAATAATATTCATAAGGATCAAGAAAAGGGAGGATAATGAGAGCCCAATACATTGAGATTAATCTTTTTACTAATACAACCCTACTACGTGATTATTCTGGGCTGTCTCTGTATTGCTATTGTTCCTTTGCCGTTTTGATTCTTATAACAATAACAATGCCTTGTAAATATGAGTTAACATTTGTGTATAGTAAATGATATTAATCAATTATTTCTATTTTGATCAACAGGTTAGGAACTTATTGTTAACTGGCTGCCTCTTTTGTGGACCTCTCTTTCTCACTTTCTGCTTTCTAAACACCGTTGCAATATCTTATACCGCAACTGCTGCCCTGCCCTTTGGTACTATTGTGGTGATTGTTTTAATTTGGACTTTGGTGACATCACCTTTGCTAGTATTAGGGGGTATTGCTGGAAAGAATAGCAAGGCTGAGTTTCAGGCTCCTGTTCGTACCACAAAATATCCCAGAGAGATCCCACCATTGCCATGGTACCGCAAAACTATCCCTCAAATGGCCATGGCTGGTTTTCTTCCTTTTAGTGCAATCTACATTGAGCTTTACTACATATTCGCTAGTGTATGGGGTCACAGGATATATACCATTTACAGCATCTTATTTATAGTTTTTATCATTCTCCTGATCGTGACTGCCTTTATCACCGTGGCATTGACTTATTTCCAACTTGCTGCTGAAGACCATGAATGGTGGTGGAGGTATGTACCATTTAGTCGCCGTCTATCTGTTTGTGTTTACTTGTTTTGTTGATGCGACACTTGACTGATGACTCTATTTGCTAATTATTTTTAGGTCTTTCCTCTGTGGTGGCTCAACCGGAGTTTTCATTTTTGGGTATTGTTTGTATTACTATTATGAACGTTCTGATATGTCGGGCTTCATGCAAACTTCGTTTTTCTTTGGTTACATGGCTTGCATTTGTTATGGTTTCTTTCTGATGCTTGGGATGGTCGGTTTCCGTGCGGCTTTGTTCTTTGTCCGCCACATATACCGTTCAATCAAGTGTGAATAGAAGTTTAGTGTTCATTCTAGTTATGCTCTGACAGGTATGCCCTATTAATTTCAGAAAGTCTGTGCTAACAATTATATTTAATGGAGGTTTTGAAGAGATATATACTATATTACACTTTCATATTTCTACCATTACTTGTATGTATATGTACTAGTTTCTTTCAACCTGTGTGTATACAAGGGTCATAAAGTATTTAAATTTATAATACTAAATAATATAATAAATTGAACCATTCTCAAACACTCAAATATAATATGTGACTTACATAAGCTTCAGGTATATCACTTACGAAATTGATTTTTGTATGGTAACTTTATCCTTAAAACATCTAGATAGTATAGTTATTATTGAATATATATCACTTATTAATTTTATAAATGATAGAAAATCATATCAATAAAAACAAATAAAGGACTTTGTTTGGCTAATAGAACTACTTTTAAAAAAAGGAGACATCATCAACTCGCTTCCTTCCTTATAATTAAATTAGATACTTAGATAGATTAGAGGGAACCAGAAAATCCGCACAATTTACACTGGATATTCATCAATGAATATTGGCTTATCAATATTCATCGATGAATAAAACCCATTCTTATATATTGATGAATATTTCAATGTAATCTTGGTGGTTCCCTCTAAATATGGCAATTTCAACCAGTTTACTTATGAATCAGTTGATTTAGGTTTTTAATTTCAAAGGGGTGAAATGGACGTTTTAGCTAAACAGGAAATGGGTTGGAAAAGTCTACTGAAATGCATATAACCTCTTAATACACATATTACAAACTTATAGATCATTACTTCCATAAGATTGTAGCCGTGATTACATTTCTTTAAAATGTTGATAAAAAATAGACAAAAACTTTATAAGGTAACCAACACATCCTAAAAAAGGATACATTACCCCACCCGTTATTCTTGCCACCTCTTATGAGATAGTTTGCTATCGAAATGACGTCTTTAACAAGAAATGACACCTAGATAAATATATTTAGCCTTCATGCAGTTATAGGTTTATATGTTTATATTTAATTTAATATTTATTTGCTCTTTTTTAGACTAAAATCTGAATATTTGAAGTGTTGTTGCTATTCTCAACTTGAAAACAGGTTTCATGATTTCTGACTGTCTCAGGAGCTGCTGTCGCTGCCCAGAGTGAAGCCATGAGAACCAATTTACATGTCAAATGCTGCCTCTTCGATATACTAGTTTATGTTGTTTTTTCTTTTTTCTTCTTGAGGATAGGAAGCAATCTCAAACATTACTACTCATATTTGAATATACACACCAATGTTTTTGTTCTAATTTTGTAGCTTATTACTAAAGTTCGTGCAAGTCCAGTTAGCAATCAACGCTAACAAATTGTTCTTACGTTTATTTTTTTTTATTTAGTTGACTGTTTGTGACTGCAGCCAGTGGAATCTGTTTACTGTGTTAAAACACCTTACTTTTTGATAAAAGAAGTATGATGACAATAGGTTGGAGCTGTAAATTAACATGAGTTAAGTACTGATAAATGGCAAGCAGCAGTCCTGCTAGTTGATCCAATATTATATGGTGAACAATTGTTTCTTTTTTTTCTTTTTTTCACTATAAATGTTTTTAAAACGGGAGTATCTTGAAATGCCCCTGTATCAAATCCAAGTAAACCTAGACGTTGCCGGCACCAAAGCTGTTATTACGGACTTACCAAAAAAAGGAGGCATTAAATGCCAAAATTAAAAACCTTGAGGGCTCAATTGGCTGAGAGAGAGACAACGATTCAGCGACTTCATGTTCAAATCGACGAGTTAATGTTAGATGAGAATAATATTGCTGGTGGCACCAAACCTCAAAAATATCCGGACACTCTGACCTCAAAAAGACGCAAGTAACAAAATCTTCATTAGTGTGTTTTAGTTTAAGGGTAAATGGTCTGTAAATGTATTCAACTTTTCCAAAAATGCTATTGTATGCATGCAACTTTTAAAAGTGCTATTGTATGTATCGAACTTATTAATTATTGCTATTGTATGTAGTCATTAAACTAATGACGTTTTTGCCATGTCAGCTTTCTCGTAGGTGACACATAAGATTTAATAATGTACTAAACTTATGTAAAATGTATGAAACTTGTATTTATATCCCCTAACTCATTTCATTTTCAAAAACCATCATCTTCAACCCCATCAAAACCAACATGCTTCGTCATCTTTAACCCCATCAAAACCAACATGCCTTCGTCATATTCTCGATTGTCGTTTACCAATTGGTCTTGATTTTGTGATTCAGATGGTGTAAATTAGTTGTGGCGAAGTCGCCGGAAAAAGTGGTGGCGCCGGAAAAAATGGTGGAGATGCCCGAGATGATAATGTTTGGAGATAGTGAAGAGGTAGATATGATAGGAGTAGGTGGTTAGGGGGTGTAAATTGGTTGCGATGATGTCGCCGGAAAAAATAGTGTCACCAAAAAAATTGGTGGAGATGGTAATGATGCCGGAGAGGGTAATGTTTTGGAGATGGTGGTGAGTTAGAGATGATATGGTTTGGTGGTTCGAGAGGTGTAAATTGGTTGTGGTAGTGTCGCCAGAAAAAATGGTGTGTCGGAAAAAATGATGGTGACGTTGGAGATGGTAATGTTTTAGAGATGGTGATGTTTTAGAGATGGTGGTGAGGTAGATCGAGATGATAGGGTTGGTGGTTAGGAGGTGTATATTGTTTGTGGTGGTACGGGCGGAAAAAATAATGTCGCCGGAAAAACGTTATCGCCGGAAAAAATGGTGTCGCCGGAAAATTGAAGTTTATAAAGTTGATGATGACTTGAAAAATGTATTAAACTTTAAGGTGACGTGGCGCTGACTTTGCAATGCCACGTCAAATATCCATGCCACGTATGCTAATTATGACCGGTCAAATGTCATTAGTGTTAATGACTACATACAATAGCAATAATTAGTAAGTTCGATACATATAATAGCACTTTTAAAAGTTGAATGTATACAAAAGCATTTTTTAGAAAGTTGAATACATTTACGGACCATTTACCCTTAGTTTGATGAGAAATGATTTGATTACATAAATTTTACATAAATTTAGATACATAATGACGTGGCACCAATAAAATAAAGAGAGAGAAAGACGAGAGAGAATAGATGAACCAATGTGATGATGACAACTCATTATGTAAACATTTTGTGTATGCATTTGTGTGTAAGCATAGCATTGTTCTAGTCTGATGGAATTGTTTTCACATTTGTTGGTCATTGTTTTTTGATATGTTTATTACTCTTGAAGTCTTTCTGTTTATACTATAACCTTAAGATCTTTTGAAGTTCAAATTGTTAATCACTGTTTCATAATGTGTCTTGAACTACATGTTTTGTGCACGACCACACTAATTAGTGCTCTATGTATCTATGTGTATTTGTGTCTGGATGATGCTAGCATATGGAATTTGTAGTAAGCAATTGATGCTTATGAGTTGAAATCCGCAAAACGCTAAGTGGCCATTGCATATTGTATCTAGTAGTGACTGATTACTTGATCTATTGCACTTGGCCACTTGTCTCCCATTTGCAGCGTGAGGGAGCTATTCTGGACAAATGTTTAGTTTACGAATATAAAATAAACCTATCGCTCTTACCAAAACTTAAATCAACTTATCCTATGCTTACAAAGTGTAACGCAAACTTAGACTAGTTACTATATATCTACTTATTGGTCTTTTAGCCATTTTAGTTTGAACAAAACCTTTCGTGTATCTTTGTTTATCGTTCAAGCTGTTGCAGCTTGGCGTTAAATATGGTTCTTGTATATATCTGAATTTATGTGTAATTTTACATCAAAATACCAGTGTGTGTAAGGTATTCTTTTCAAAGGCGCTTGCCCCATATGAGTAGTTAGTGATAGGGGTTGATTAGCGTTTAGAGAGTTTGAGATAATAATGTAATCTTTCGAAAATTTCACTTCAGGTTGGTAACGTACTACAGATCTATACACCTGCAGGAAACTCCTTTTGGTTTTTTTGTAATGATGATGGATAGATGGAGTTGGATTTAAACTGGCGTTGGCGTGACCATTTCTAACCCTTATCGCGGCCACCCCAAGTGATTTATCTAGCAACATTTGAACCTTAAACCTCTTATAAGCATTATATTTAAATAGATTATTAAAATTTGTCAAAATTAATTGATAATTATCTTTACGTAATATTTATCTATATTAGTTTGATTTAGTTTGTAATTAGTATTATATTTCTTATTTATCAACTTCGTCTTAACTCTAAATTTAGGGTCTTCTTCTTTTTTTTCTTTTTTTTTGAAAAGCAACCACACAAACAGGAAGCAAAGCTACAAGAAACAACCACACAGCTCCTAAGATAGAAGCCAGAAACACCGAGAAAATACAACACAACTAGGAAAAAAATACAAAAAAAAAAAAATAAAAAAAAAATCCCAAAACAAAAACACCATTGAAAAAATCTAGTAAGTACATCAAAATTAAAATTAAGGGAAATTAATCGATTTGCCCTTTTTTCCGAACGTATTTTTCGTTTTGCCACTTTTTAAAAAAAATTGCCGATTTACCCCACCCAGTCGCAGGTCGCATTGTGCGCGGTCGCATCGTGCGACCTGCGACCCGACGTCTGCGACCAGCGACCAAAGACGTCACCGAGTAAAAGACAAGCCAAGCCGCACTACGACCAGTTCACCGGTCGCAGGTCGCATCATGCGACCTACGACCCGATCTCGGCGACCTGCAACCGACGAAGAACGAGAACGATAAGCGAGTTACTAGTCGCAACTCTGGTTCACCGGTCGTAATTCTTGGTCACTAGTCGTAAGTCTTGGTCACTAGTCGTAAGTCTTGGTCACTAGTCGTAAAATACCATTTTCGGATTTTTCAAGATAAGATTTTTCAGATAAGATTTTCTGACATTTTTCAGATTTTTCAAGATAAGATTTTTCAAGATAATGTTTTTCATATTTTTCAGATAAGATTTTCTGACATTTTTAAGATTTTTTGTACTTTTTGGATAATGATATGGATAACTTCCATTTTAACAATATCAGATTTTTGTAGTTTCAATACTTTTCATTTTAACATCCATCTCTGCAATCACTCTCAAATTCTCACACTCCTCTCATCATCCATTTAACATATCATTCTTCAGGTACAAATTTTCACCCACTCAAGTAGTATTGCGTTTTTTGATGGATAAGTTTAAACTTTTTATATGTTTTGGGGGTCGTTTTGAATATGTTAACAACATGCCAATGTATTTGCCAATAGAATGTAGTAGAGTGCCGTTAAAACTTCCAGTGGCACCAGAGAAGCCCATGACGTGCAAAGTTTTGTTGAAAAACGTATTAAAAAAGGTAGGTCTACCACTTGATTCACCGGTTTGTCTAAAATATAAGCTCGGTCAATATGTTGTTGATATAAATGATGATATTGATGATTTTGGTAATTTTCTGTGCCATGCAATTAACAATGCTCCGATAGAAATTTACATTGTTGATCTTGTACGAAATGTTTCTGGTAAGGGTAGAAATCAACCTAGTAGTAGTAGTTCTGGTTTTCAACCACAGTTTCACCAACAACAGACTACTGAATACTACCAACAAGCTCAATATCAGTCATTTCAACAACCCTTTCAACAACCTCAATATCAGCCATTTCAACAGCCCTTTCAACAACCACAATATCAGCCATTTCAACAGCCCGTTCAACAATTTCCATTTCCTTATCAACCACAATATCAATTTCATTATCATGCTCCTCCACAAAATACAGTTTTCCATCCAACAGAACACCCGATGAACCCTTCATTTAGGGTAGTTGAAGAGACCCAAGATAATTATAAATTTGATTCGGATGTTCAATATGATCAATCTCATTCAAATTACTATATGGAGGAGCCAGATCCAGACCCACATCCTCATGATTATGATCATTATGATGAGGAAAATGTCAATCCACCAAAGGATCATGACCATCCATTTTGTAATCACATTGTTGAAGATGATGAGGATGATGAGGAGGATGAGCCTGATCCAAGAGATATGTACGACAAACCAATACTAGTAAAATCAGCCGAACCTGATATATTCTGGAATATACCAACGTCGTCAGGATAGGAAGAAAAAGAAGTTCCTAAACGGCCAGTTACAATGTATGAGAAATCTTGTCGGATTCGATAGGGCCAAACATTCGTAAGTAAAGAGGAATTTCTGCTTCAATTGCAGACCAAGTGTCTAGAAGAGGGTTTTCAGATTAAACCAATAAAGTCAGACAAAAAAAGGTACACAGCAAAATGTATTTTGCCTGATTGTGATTGAAAGATAAGCTCAACGTGTATCCGATATTGTGACAACTTCCAAGTAAGGAAGTTACGTGACGCGCACACATGTTCTCGCACTAAAATCTTGGCAAATAGTCGTCATGCAACCAAGAAAGTGATTGGTAACCTTTTGAAGGAGGCGATGACTTTGGAAGGTCGTGTATACAGAGGCAAATAGATCAAACTTGATATGACTGAACGCTTTAAAATCAGCCTTACATACAACCAAGCATGGAAAGCAAAGTGTTATGCTATAGAGCTGTTGAGAGGTAGTCCCGTTTAAGAAACTTCACATTTACCTGCACAACCTAAAACTACATAACCCGGGGAGCATTACGAATCTCCGTACAGACGATGAGGATAAATTTGTAATGTGTTACATGTCCATCGGAGCAGCTGTAAGTAATTATTATTAGTCAATGACATACGTACATTATTATATAATTTCCATTTATTTTTTTTCTGAATTTGCAGATACGTTCATTTGTCAACCATACATGCCCAATAATAATCGTAGATGGGGCACATTTGAAGGGTGGGTACTTGGGTACTAACTTAATTGCTGTGGCGATGGACGGTAATAATGGCATCTTGCCACTGGCTTATGGCATTGGTGCGGGAGAGACGACCGACGTGTGGACCTGGTTCTTGGGAAACTTACGTGACGCACTTGAATCTGCCGGTGGGGTTGACAACCTCACATTCATCTCTGATAGGGCTGCAGCAATTGAGGCCGGTATTTCAGATGTATTCCCGAAGGCATTTCATGCCCTCTGTAGCCGTCATTTGTTGATGAACTTGAAAAGCAAATCTGCAAAAGTCAAGCACTTTGAATGGCATTACTAGAAAATGTGTAAGGTATACCGAAAGTCGGATTTCGATGAACATTTTGATGTCATTTCTAGACATTTACCAACTTCAGCTAATGTTCTTAGAGAGGTGGGAAAAGAAAGATCGTCAAGGCATCATTCAACAAAGACACGATATGCTTACCTCACGACTAATAGTGCAGAGTCCATTAACGCCATGACCAAGCATGCAAGAAAACTCCCGGTGACAATGTTATTGGAGTTTTTTAGATCTTCAGTACAACAATGGTATTTCAAGCATCGAAACACTGCCGCGGCCGTTAAAACACCTGTCACGCCATATACCGAACACAAAATTGGTAAGAGGGTTGGCAAATCACTCAGCTGGAAGGTCAACCCATTCACAAACATGATATGTGAGGTGGTGGATCGGTAGAAGAATGGAACAGTCAACTTGGAAGCAAGAACATGCACTTGTAAGCAATGGCAACTGTCTGGTTTACCTTGCGGACACGTAGCGGCAGTGACCCGTCACTTTAAAATGGACAATGTGAGCTGCTTTGCGGAGAGGTATTTCACCACTGAAACATATCGGGCAGCCTACAGTGAGGCTATAAATCCAACACCTCATCCTTCAGAATGGGAAGATCCAGGTAAGCTGCAGACTTGCTTACCGCCGGTACTTGTGAAGAGGCAATCTGGCCGCCCACCTGGCCGTGCTCGTATTCCTTCGAAAGGAGAGGAGAAACGAGAATACAAAAATGTATGTAGCAGGTACAAGTAACGCGGTCATAGTCGAGTTAATTGTACGGCTCCTTACGATAGAACCGATGAGCCAACCCGATCAAGAACCACCGCAAGATCAAAGTCAAGGTCCAAATCAAGATCCAAATCAAGATCGAAGAAAGTAAGTTATTAAATTTATTCATATTAACACAGAAAATTTACATTGTGTTATTAATACAATCGTCATTACTTGACTTGCAGCAGACGTCCACAAAATCAACGAAAAGCAAGTTCGAGGAGGATGAAGGAGAGCCATCCCAGGCGACTCAAACTTATCCGAGTGTACATTTGAGTCAACCTTGAGTCACATTTGAAATTGTTGTGATGAAAAAAACTATGTTTGCATTATTGTGTTGTATTTGAAAAAAACTATGTTATGTACTTGTTAGCAATGTTATCTATGTTCGCATTATTGTGGTGTATTTGATTAACTTACTTTGTTTGAACATTACTAAACCTATCATTACATAAGGTTTAAAAATCATAAAATTACATTAACAACACAACGTACAAAATTGGCCAACTATCCAATTTATTGAAAGAAAGACACGAATTACAAGCTTTAACTAATAACTAATCGAATAAACGTCTAGCACTTGAAGAGCCGGTAATAACCTTAGAAATTGCAAACGGCATTGTTTGACACGAATTCGAGAAATGTGACAGATCGTTGCGGGTAACATACACCTCAATTTCTCTATGTATTTTGGCATAGTCAGTAATCTTCTTGAGTTGCTCGACATCATCTGTTATCAATTCTAAACCATTATCTAGGTCTTTTTCATGCTCTTTAAAGTAAAAATACCACTTTGGTGGTGGCCAGTAACCAAGCTCTTTCAAAGCCGTTTCCAAAAGTTTAGTTGAAAATTCATCGGCCTCAACGCAGTCAAGAAACGTCAACAAACCTTGAGTGTACGTTCTGAGAGCGCCCTGAAAATGTCCGGCGTGACGGAAAGCAACACTAAACATCCATGGTACTTCTGCGTATATTTTCTCAGTTGA
Source organism: Helichrysum umbraculigerum (assembly GCA_949592205.1). Taxonomy (NCBI): domain Eukaryota; kingdom Viridiplantae; phylum Streptophyta; class Magnoliopsida; order Asterales; family Asteraceae; genus Helichrysum; species Helichrysum umbraculigerum. The sequence continues at coordinate 15,365,153 of CATIUR010000007.1, read as the reverse complement.
TGGTTCTTCATTTGGAGACCGAAAATACCAAAAATGTTAATCCAAAACCATTTTCAGAAAACTAATGAAAATCTTATCAGTTACACTATTATAAATAAACTGATAAAAAATCAAGGAAATCAAGGAAAATCTTATAAAAAAGATAAAAATATCTTATCTCAAAAGATAATAAGTTATCCAGATCGTCATCCAAAAATTACACAAAATCCATAAAATCTTAAAAATGTCAGAAAAGTAATCTTATCCGAAAAATATAAAAAATCTTATCTTGAAAAATCCGAAAATGGTATTTTACGACTAGTGACCAAGACTTACGACTAGTGACCAAGAATTACGACCAGTGAACCATAGTTGCGACTAGTAACTCGCTTATCCTTCTCGTTCTTCGTCGGTCGCAGGTCGCCGAGATCGGGTCGCAGTGCGGCTTGGCTTGTCTTTTACTCGGTGACGTCTTTGGTCGCTGGTCGCAGACGTCGGGTCGCAGGTCGCACGATGCGACCTGCGACTGGGTGGGGTAAATCGGCAATTTTTTTTAAAAAGTGGCAAAACGAAAAATACGTTGGGAAAAAGGGCAAATCGATTAATTTCCCTAAAATTAATAGCATATTAACTAACATATTGAAACCACGGTAACATTTAGGTTGATTGTACATCTACAATTTGTTGCAGATCATAGCATTTTTGTTTTAAGCTAGTTAAGATCATGCCATTTAGTCATTTATATATAATAATGTTTCTTTTAATTGTTCCTCTACGAACTAATCATTGTTAACCTAGTCGTTGGGGGTTCAAACTTCGTAGGAGACAATTTGTAAATATTCGCGGTGATTAATTGTGGAATAAGTAGTGTAGGTTGTCTTTTAAAAAAATAAAACATTAAAATATGATATACGGAGTATATTCTTTCTTTATAATATAAATAAATAAAATCAGTTTTGCTTTAACTAGTGAGAAGAAGGAATACGACACAAACTGACACGTCATGATTATATCGGTTAGTTTTATATATTACTCATCTTTATTTCTCTCTATCTGAGTGGTAACCCATCATTTTCTATTTCAAATTATGTAAATGTATTGTATCCATATCATTTCTCGATGAAAAAACGTATACGGTATATACAATAAATAAAAAGAAGTCATTTTCAATACATGAACTTTATTTTGTTATTCAAAAAGTAGCCGTTTTGCAGTTTTGCCATATGCACATAAAAACTAAAGAATAAATAACAACATAAAAGCTTTGTAATAATATATAACATCTCAAAATTTGCGGAGTATTATTTATATTAAATAAGGGTTTTTGCTAAAAAAAAAATGCGTCAATAATGTCCATTTTTGCATTTGTGGGTACCAAATAATTTTTTTTGTTTTTTTTTGAATAAAAAATAAAATATAATGCATCATTAATGTAGAAACATACATTATCGGTCACTGTTCAAATAGGTAGCCAGTCATTTTTATGATGATATGGCGACAAACGATGATGTATGTGTAATATGAATGGATTTTACATTTAAGATTTTTAATACGTAAAAGAATACAAAATCAAAAATATTTCCGATTTGCGTTTTTGGGTTCAATTCATATTTGTTTCGTTGTATGTGTGTGCTTCAGTTTGTTTCGGTAGATCCAGATCTACATTTTGGTTGTCTGTATTTCTTTTCAATTTGAAGTTGGTTTTTAGTGGTGGATTGGTGGTGGTGAATTGGTGATTGTAACTTGTAAAAATCAAAACTGCGAACATTTTGAATTGTAGTAGTTTTGTTATGGACATTTAATTAGGAAATTAATTAATCATAAAAAATAAGCTCAAATGTAATGAATAAATGAAATATAATGCTTTACTAAATATAACAGTAACTTATGTTGAATAATCTTAATAAATTAGTATTGTTATTTATTAGATGATAATCAATAATCAATAATTATAAATAAATGGTTTTCATAAAAAAAGAAAAGAAAATTTGTTATAAACGACGCTGAATTGTGTTTAGAAAGGTCTTCTTTATAGCTTGCATACATTGATGAATCCTGATCAGTTACCACAACCATTGGGTCTTTCTTAAAAGTTACTTGGAACGTTTCTAGAAGCCATGTGTAATATTCTTATGTTTCTCTAGTTAGTAGCACTGAAGCCAATGTTACACATTGATTGTGGTTGTCAATACCAGTGAATGGTACAAAAACCATCCCATACCTAATTAGCATAGTATTTAATAAGTATCGGAATTTATATTTTGTAAACTAACAGTAAATGATTCATGCACACATAAGTTTTTTTGTCTTAACATATTTATTGCATCATAGAAATATCACTTACTACATCATAGAAGTATTATCATACATGTTTGATTTGAAGGTAGAGTCAAATGATACAACATCACCATAGTAGTTGTAATTCCTGTATGCATTAGAATCGTTCCATCTGGTGCGGTAAAGTAGTTGACATAAAAGTCCTTAACGAACTGCATCCTGTCTAAAAGTTGTTCAACTGCCATTTGTGCATCAGAAGCTCCAATAAAAACATTAGCATCTCTTCTAAAGTTTTTGCAGTCTACTTCTGTAACACCCATTTTATCAAAACCTCCATATAGTTCTTTTATCAATTTAAAACCTCGGCCCAATGTTTACATTTGATACTTGAAACAAAAATTGTTCTTTCATGTATCCTAAATTTGAAGTTGCTCTAACAAACTTCATATCTGTTTGATCATATCTTTAAACAACTACACAACATGAAATACTTGATGATATCAGTTTTTTTAAGGAAAAAATTCAACTGCATCATATGTATACATATACAGGGGCAGATGCAATGCATAACGATGGGGTTCCAAGGCCCCCCATAGCCCAACAATTGCTACCTTATTTCAGTTGTTATTTTTTCTTCTTTTTAACTAGCCCATTGCATTAAACTTGATTGACCCCCAAGCCCAAACAAAATAGAGGCAAGTATCAATTGTGACTTTTTACTTTCGGTGATTATTAGCTAAAAATTATTAGATTTCTTATTAAAATTAATCAACTTGTTATTGACATAAGAAATATTTGGTTTGAAATTAATTGTACATATATATCCTTTATAAGTTGGTTTGAAATTAATTGACGTTCATAGTATTTTGACATAAGAAATATTTGGTTGTGGTTGGTTGTTTGTTATTCATTCCATTTATTTTGTTATTTTTGGTTAATATTGCATATAAGATGTTTACTGGTTATGAACTATTTAAAGATGTTTCACGAGTTTTATTACTTATTTTTTAAAGATTGTTTTAAGATAGATAAGTTTTTCTAGGTCGTTTATTGTTAGAATAAGTTGTTTGCTTCTATCTATTTCTTTTATTTATCTCCAAGGATGCTTCTATGAATTTTAACTTTTTAAGTTAATTATTTAAGGCACCCCACGACTCATTTTTCTAGATTCGCCAGTATACATATACTTTGTTGATAATATAAATAAATAGAGTTTGTCATATATGCAAACAATTACATCACATCAAGCACTACATCTTTATACACATATTTTACATTGCATCTTAATACACATTTTTTGCACTGCATCATTATACACATTTTACGCTGCATCATTATACACATATTTTACACTGTACATATATACTACATTATAATTGTTTTATTGCTGCATCATGTGTATACTGTATCATATAACAGTTATGCTTTTACTGTTTCATTAGATCGAGAAATCATATACATACAGTTTATGTAAGTATACATAGAGATATACAATTAATCACATTATCATGCTTATCTAACAGCTATGTAGTCGCTTTGTTCAGTTACATATATATATATATGTGTGTGTGTATATATATAAATCTCGGAATATTACGGTTGTAAATGCTTACATTCGATTTGAGGTTTTACCGTTGTTGCGTGTTCTTCAAGTCGTGTTGAAACAGTAGAATCGTGTTCTCCAAGTCGAGTGGATACTGTTGGTGTCTTTTCAATCACAACAGAAGTTGACACCGTTTCGATTAACATCGTGATCGTTTTTACGTAATCGCGAATACTCGTAATTGCCGTGTATATGTAATGATACGATTTTCAAGAGATATAAACGAGTTAGAGTTTGATTCGAGTTTGTATTTTGATTCGATAGAATCTGTTTATGAAATAAAAGGTTTCGATTTTCTCCTTCGTCGTGTAATTTTCGGTCAATCAGGTCAGGTTGTTAGTTTATGCAAGATTACAAATTTGCCCTTAGTGTGTTTGACATGTGTTGCGCTGTGAGTGGTTGAAGTTGTGCCCTTCTTTTCTCTTGCGTCGGGGTGTGTAAAACACCCCTTAAATTTCAAAGCCATTTTTTTTTATAAAAAAAACACTTATCGAAAGCAAAAGTCCCAACTTTCATTAATAACCAAATATATATTATTTACATATACTTAAACTGTCACAAAAATCCAAAACACATTACAAGTTTAGTATAATATAAAGGTTCAACACCACATAGTTTATATCAAAATATCAGAGTCGACAGGGGGTCAAACATTCCTTCAAATTATTTTCTTGCTCCCAGCCCAAACTAATCAACAAGAGCTGCAAGAAGTTTAATGGTGGGATTAACACGAAGCTAAGTGAGTAAATCAATAATCACAGCCTAACATGGCATAACAAATCAGTTTATAACTGATAAACATCACAGAACAACAATGAGGATCGGTGGTTCTTGAGAAACCCTAATGCCGCAGAGGCCTCAAGAACTCTTATCATCAAACTGTATTGGCCTATACAGAATCCACCGATAGCTTGGGTGCTATTACCACACCTACACAGATTCTCAGGAACAACACATGTATAAAGTTCCTGTGTAGGTCAACTAATAGCATTCCAAGCCCAGTAAACAACTGACCTCAACAATACATATAGCACGAAGGCAATATTACTCCTAATGCATTATAATCAGGATATATTATTCAACAACACTATACCATTAGTAAACTATGCTTACTTGTTGTAACCCAACATTTACAACCAATTAAACTGAGAGTTATAGATCCACTCACCTGATTGTCTTAGTCCTCCAAACTCAGATATCTAATATTACTGAGTCTTCGGTTGCTCTGAAAACACAACCCAAAATACAAGTTAGAAACTTGTTCCATAGTTTAATTACAACTTTACTTAAGTATTTACATTAAACAATCAAGTAATATAGATAACCATACAATATAAATATTGTAATTACATAAGTTCACAAATTATCATATCTTCCAAAATTACACATGCAAACACGATCCGGACTAGGGGTGGTGGGATCGCGTTCTTCTTTAGAAAACCTTTTGTTGCCGAATTGCACTTATGAACGCGATCCGAAGAAAGGGGGTGGGATCGCGTTCCCACAAAGGAAAACGATCTGTAACCAATTTACACTTGGTAACGCGATCCGGGTAATGTCCTGGGATCGCGTTCCCAAGAAGAAAACTCGTGTATGTCAATCTATAACTAAAGAACGCGATCTGGGCCAGGTTCGGGGATCGCGTTAAAGCGTTTTACAGTTCATTCTCAGACTTGCAATTGCTCTGTACGAACCCTAACTCAATTTTCCAATTCATAACATCATCAAGCTCAGATTCTAAGATTACAAATAGTTCAAATAACACCCAACATCATCATACAATAACATTCAAACCTTTATTTCATACCAAGATCAATTGCTAACCTAATTTCATCAAATGAGTTCATGAAGATCAAAAACAAAAGAACTTGCAATAAAATGGAGATTAAGCTGATGAAGATGAAATCAGTTGCTAGAACAAGAATTACAGCTTCTTTAAATTTCAATTTTTAGTATACAAGATCTTAGGTAGTGAGTTCTTAAGAATTGAAATAAACTTGAACTTGGGGAAAGGTTTGGGAAAGTTTTAGGTCGGCTCTTTATTTTACCCGACCCAATACTAGTATAATTTTTAGTCCCCTTCTTAATCTATTATCTGGAACCTAAAAACCATTTGTGAGAAAATTGTTTTATTTTACCGTCAACTAGAACAATTTAAAACAAATAATATTTTACTATCCACATTAAGTCCTAAGACTCTTTTACCCACTTTTCGAAACCAAACATATACAATAATTTAAATTGCATATTTAAAATTTAAGGAAAATACCTGTCACCACTAGGCCCAATTTAAGGATGTTACAGTGTGCGCCTCTGATCCGCTCCCATTATGTAAAGTTTAAGCTTTTCTTAAGATGTAAAAGTTTAAGATTATCGAAAAATATTATCGAGAGTCCAACCCAACCCGAATAATCAGTACCTTATTTGGTTCGGCTTACTAATTAAATAATAAACTTAAAAACCCAAATAATTCAACTCGAATAACTCGAAACTAAGACCATTCTCAATGGTGGTTAAACCACTTCCAAACCAGTTCTGCCACATCAGCGCCACATCAGCTTTCCACCAACTGATTCGTCACTGCCAACAGTTTAACCACTTACAAACCACTTTATTTTCATTTTAATTATCTAATACATAACAAATTAAAATAAAACACATTTAATTACATTTAAAATAAACATTACATAAAATTAAATAAAACATTACATAAAATTGAGCTAGAATTTCAAGTGCGACGGTCGGAGTGAAGCCGGCATTAAGCGCCGTCAAATCTTCAAGATCGGAATCGGAAGAAGAATCCATTTTTGTATGGAATAGTAGAGTGTTTTAATAAATAAAAGTGGATGATTTTTGTGTGGAAATGAAGTGTGTATATATATATGAAAGTGAGAGATTTTGTGAAGAAATAGAGTGTGTGAAGGGTGTATATATATATGAAAGTGGTAGTTGTTGGTGTGTACAATTTTGAAATTTTAAAACTTCTTTTTTTTCCCGTTGCCCAGCACGCTCCTCTCCAACGGCAAGATTTCAAATTTTTTTTTTGTTTTTCAACGGCCGAACATAAAAAAAGAAAAAGAAAAAAGCTTCGTGGGTCCCACAGTTGATGACGTGATTTGAATCGGCTAGCTCGTTCAAACCGGTTGTACCTCTAACCGGTTTGTGAAGTGGTTACCGTTGGTATTGGTGATGCTAACCGGTTGGAAACCGATTATGCCAACCGGTTAGCGTTGGCACCCGTCTAAGAAGTCAAATAATTCAAGCCAATAAGCATCCATTTGACAATTTCACTGTAATAAACTCATTCACGTGGAATACCTCGAAAAGGTAGATTAATTCTTTAACTTCAATTGTAACCCAACAATAAAATAAACTAATTAACGATCCACTCAGGTGGATTGCTTCGATACGATATAGATCTCAGGTCAAACCTCCTTCAACGCTAACAAAAATCCCACCATTTTTCTTTTCCAGGAAGATATTCAAACACCAGTCAGTTAATCTTCATACATTTGGGTGTTTCATTTTCACAAAATTATTGGTTCAGTACGATGTCGTTTTGTCTTCGGAGACCTGTTTAAGCCATCCGGTCAATGAGCTAACTTCCGAATCTGCCTACCATGAGGTGAGTTTTTTTTTTTTTGCTAGTGTTAAGTTTGTGTATGTTTGAAATAAATGTGAAACTTTGTGATGTGATTAAATATAGATTTATATATTTATGGAAGGTCATATATAAGATAAGTAAATTGATTAATACACCAAATTGTTCAACAGTTAAAGCTCCCAGCCACATTCATAGAATATGTATATCATATCATATCATATTTGGAGTATGAATCAATTTGTTTGTGTATCCAAGCGGGTTCACGTAAAAGTATATTTATGTAGTGGAATCTCGCCTTTAGATATTAGGATCATATGTGTGCAAGAAACTTGATGGATGATTGACATGTTTTGGTGGATTGCTAGATTATATGTGATACCCCCAATTTCGGGTTGCGGAAGCGGTCGGGTCGGGGCGTCACTAATCAAATATCAAAGCACCAAAGTACAAGCAAACGACTCTACATGAGACGTTTATAATATATTACAAAAGTAGTACAATGTTTTAAAGTCATAAGTCAAACGTTTACAATATACTAGTGAGTTCGCAAAATGAGTTTCGAAGATTTTAATACATAACGTTTAACAAAATATAATGCAAGAAAATCTTCATATGTTTGTAAGCATGCGACTCGTACTAACTAGCGTATCATGCGGACCATCCTACTGTTGAGCACCTGAGAATACAACGCTAAAAAGGTCAGCTATAAAGCTAGTGAATCTCACAGGTTTAACATGAACATTGATGTGATCAATATGATTATATGACGATAATAAAATGTTATAAATGAACAATGATTTAAGCAATTTACTCAAACAATGATTTTTAACCAAATAAGGTCACTAAACAATGATTTAAACCAACGCAGGTTTTTGAACAACATGAAATTAAACAAGGGTGAAACCAACGCAGGTTTCGTAACATTGAACAAACCAACGCAGGTTTTTGAACAATGTTCTATTATGATTTTGCATTGCACTAAGCTATGGTTCAAGGCCTAACCCGATTTTCTGCCTCCCGAACGGTGTCAACACCCATAACAATTACTAAAATGCCCGTTTTTAACTTGGTTGTAGCTAACAACCCGGACGGAGACGTCACTCCCATGATAGATCTATCTTTTAGTAACCGCGCCTTATTAAGTTAATGAACCATACATGATGAGGACTTTCCCGAATTAAAACACTTGTGCAATACTCGAACAATGAAAATCAAGACCAAATAATGGTAGCCAAACAATGTAACTAATATAGTTAACTGAATTAAATAATCATTTAATTCCATGAGTTAATAATCAAATTAACTAATCAAATAACATATGATCACGAAAACAAGTAAGCATTGTATCTCACCCCAATATTTAAAAACAGTAAAAATGGGGCTGTGAGACTCACCTGAGTCACCGAGCAATGATTATCCGATAAGGAATGAATAGCCCGAAACCTTCAAATACCCTAGGCATATAAGGTTATACATATGAGTGAATGTCTTAATTAGATCATTCCCGATATGTGTCCACTCAACTATTAAATGTCCGATATTTTCTGATTGTATGTTTTTGAAACCGATTAAATTTGTATTTTATAAAAGTGTACGGCCCGTTGGTGACGATCCATGATAATAATTTAAGTATTATTATGTATTCCATTGTATACTTATAAAGTATGTTCCATATTTTATTATCCGTGGTATATGTTGAAACCATTATCCGTATATTCCGTGCGTTTAAAATGTATACTTATCAAAGTATAGATATATGAGTATAACTTGTTTATCCGTATATTGTACCGTATATATATATATATATATATATATTGTCATTTTTATTCAATTTTCACAAATAAAATCATCAAGGTTCATTTTTGGTCCAAAATCTTATCATTTCTCAAGTTGGTTCGTGTTTATCGTTTTGGGGCTCGTTTTTATTGACTTGGTCAAACGGACTCGGTTTGACCCGAACTTTTAGGATGATCTTAAATATGTTTCTAGGGATTAGTAAAATTGTCGGTTCGCTTTATGATTAACCCGAAGTGTCATTTTTATAAATAATCCCAAAACAGCCCCTACACTATGTTTTCGGTTTCGTCGGTTCACTTCACCTCTCGTTCTTAACACTTTCTAATCCGAATTAAGTTCCACAATTTTCACCAACTGACCATCTACAAATCTAGTTAATTAATTATTTTTCTCATGAATTTAGAGGGTCATTAAGTATTTTAAATAAAATCAAGAATCAAAACAACTTATTTTCGGCCAGATTCTTCTATCTCTTACAAATCGACTTTTCTACAAAAATCTATGAGGTTCTAGTCCGAGAGTTCAACATGAAACTTGTAGATAACATCAATACGCAACTTTGGACACCAATTTCGTGACCTAACTCTAAACACACGATTTTATATGATTTTTCTCGTGGAGCTGTTATCAGGAACCGAAACAGAAAATTATATAAGTTATAAAAACGTATTTTAATCATTATTTTGGACATTTTTGAGTTGAGTGAGCTCATAAACAAGTAAATAAACTTAATCCAAGTAAACATAAGGAAAAAGTTTAGATTTATACCAAACAATACGTGATCTAGAGCCGAGATGAGTGAGACGAGTTCGGTTTTGCTCCTCCTTTGTTCTCCTTGCTTTTTCCTTTGATTTTCTTCAAATAAAATGGCTAAATTTATTGTGGCTAATGGTGAGGCTGTGATGTGTGTGAGAGCCGAGAGAGAGTAATAAGAAAGGAAGAAAATATGAAAATGAAATGGAATAGAAAGTAGTAGTACTTAGGTTATTTTATTCAATTGAAATGGGAAACAAGATCCATAAATCTTGGGGGGTGTTGGACGAATTTTTAAAGTCAAAAAGGAGGTGGTTTTGTGTTAGATCTTGTCTCCAATAATGGTATTATACCCGTGTTCGTTTACCCGATCGTTTCGTCGTCCGTCTAAACGTAAAATGTTTTATATACTAGTTTTCGTAGATGTTTTAAAACTCAACATTTTTAAGAAAAGTTTTCCAAAATAATATAATTGAGTTCTCAAAATTGATTGGTTCTATTTGGTTGTCGATTATATGTTACACAATTGTTTGATAAATGTAACGTTTTAAATAAACGTATACTTTTGTGTTATAGTATCAACATAATATAAGTTGAGAAATAATGTTATTAAACAATTTAATATTATTTAATCATAATTCACCAACGTCCGTATTTTATTTTTCTACGTTTTTTCAGATTGATTTATCATGATTGTTAAATAATCATCTAATGTTATATACAAATATATAATATCAGAATACTTTTATTTTAATACGTACCGAGTACGAATGATTAAAGTTTAAATTGACCGCTAATTTTGGCCCTTTTTAACCGGGTGTCACATTATAAGATCTTAGAGGGTGTTTTGGGGGGCTTATTTTGATTGCTTATTTGCTTAATAAGCTCACCTATGAGTGTTTGGATAAGCCCATTTTGTGAAGCTTATATGCTTATTTGTGAGGTGACTCAAAATAAGTTTAAATTTTCTAGCTTATCTGCTTATAAGCAATAAACAACTCAAATAAGCTTTCCCAAACACCTATTTCATATTGTCATTAAAATTAACAATGTAAAACTTTTGGAGTTTATGTGCGTTTATATACATTTTTTGGCCATTTTCGACTATTTCATATCTAGTATTCTAGTTTTTATCTTTTTAAGGAAAGAATCACTATTGATTTTCTATTTAGCCAAATCGACCTAATTATAGGTAAACCTGATGTTATATTCAAATTGTCACTCCCATTATGTGCAACATAAATCAAAGGCTAGAATTAACTATGATCAATAGTAATCTTTCTAAACACTCACTTGATCAAATGTCAAATTGATTAGAAACACAGCTTTTGTGTTTGAAAATACTATGATATCTAACATTTGGTGATCACAGGACACAAACTATTTTTGGGATTTCTCTTTCTCTCATTATCATCAATTTGGCTGCAATAGTGGAACGTGCTGATGAAAATCTCCTTGCATCTGTATACAAAGAAGTCAGCGAAGCATTTCACATTGGACCATCTGACTTAGGCTATCTAATGTTCATGAGAAACTTCGTTCGAGGTCTAGCATCTCCAATGGCCGGAATCTTGGTTTTAACTTATGACCGTCCCACTGTTCTTGCAATGGGCACACTTTGTTGGGCTTTATCCACTGGTCTTTTAGGTGGCAGTCAATATTTTGGTCAGCTTGCTTTTTGGCAAGGTGTAAATGGATTTGGGTTGGCTATTGTGAATCCTTCAATTCAATCGTTTATAGCTGATACTTATAGTGATAGTGTGAGAGGGACTGGTTTTGGGTTGTTGAATCTTGTTGGAAAGGTGGGTGGCATTGGTGGTGGTGCACTGGCTACTGTTATGGCTGGTCATGAGTTTTGGGGGGTACCTGGATGGCAGTGTGCATTCGTTATGGTTTCTGCCTTAAGTTGTTTAATCGCGGGTCTTGTTTTTTTGTTTGTTGTTGATCCTAAAAGAGTACCAGAAAGGTAATTGTTCTTGGATTTTTATTCTTTTTAATGTGTTTGCGCTTGAATAAGTTTTGATGTATTTTATTTTAGGAATGAGTTGTTGGATCGGGGACGTGATTCTGGTTCGATTTGGGCAGAGTCGTGGGTAACCATGAAAGGAGTGATGAAAGTATAAACGTTTCAGATCATTGTCTTGCAAGGTCTTGTTGGTTCACTCCCGTGGACCTCCATGGTGGTTTTCAATATGTGGTTCCAACTTATTGGTGAGCATGTACGTTTCTTATGGCATTCATCTAGCGGACATACGTAAAATAGCAACATCTTTTTCCAATAATAGCAATGTATGTATTCTTCAAATTACTATAAATAACAGCGTACTTATAGCGTAGCAACATATCTTCATTTAGTTTGTCCAGTGCTTAGTAGTCGGGGACATAAGCATTATGTGATAGGTACCAAGTCCAAATCCAGGCATAGTGTCCTTGGTCTATGGTTTATCTGATTACCTGGGAGGGCGAGTCTTTTTTACCATGACAGTTATGGGACCCATTCTGTAGGTTGCCCAGGGTGTAAGTTTTTAGGACCTTAATGTTTAAGTGTTTAACAGCAAATGATTTCTGCATTTTTTATACAGGTTTTGATCACCAAAAGGTTGCAATACTGTTCAGTCTTTTCGGGGCAGGGTGTTCTTTTGGTTCCCTCATTGGTGGGATCATAGCCGATCGAATGTCTCAAATGTACCCTCATTCAGGTCGAATAATGTGTGCACAATTTAGCGCGATCATGGGGATCCCATACACTTGGTTTCTTCTACGAGTAATCCCGCAATCAGTTGACAGCTACCACACTTTCGCTGTCACACTTTTCCTTATGGGATTTACAATAAGCTGGAATGGAACCGCTTGCAATGCACCAATGTTTTCAGAAGTGGTTCCCGCCAAACACCGAACAATGATTTATGCGTTTGATCGTGCAATGGAAGGATCATTTTCATCATTTGCAGCACCTATTGTTGGGATCTTAGCAGAGAAGATTTACGGGTACGACCCAAAAGCAGTGGACCCAACCACAGGGTCCACAAGAGAAGCCTTAGCATTGTCAAAAGCACTGTTCTCGATGATGGCAGTTCCGTTTGGAATGTGTTGCTTGTTCTACACCCCATTGTATCAGGTTTTTAAGCATGATCGAGATAGTGTGCGATTAGCTACTCAAAAAGAAGAAGAAATGATTTAACTTCACCTTGTTTTTTTGAATAATAAGATGAGGGATAAGTATCTACGAATGCATCCAAATTGCACCCAATGTTTATTGTGTGTACCCAATTAGTGCGTGGTATTTTTTATGCATACAACTTTCAAAAGACGTGTTTTTATGTACTTTAATGATGTGTCATCTTCTTAAGGTGTCACGTGTCATCCATAAAAACTGACACATCATCAAAAGTACTACAAAATACATTTAAACAGGCTTTTTAAAAGTTTTATTCATTAAAAATATCACCCGTTAGTCATTACACACAATAGGCATTGAGTGCCGGTTGAATGTATTCACGTATGTTTATCCCATAAGATGATTATACAAAGGGTCGTTATAGATAAGTACAATATCATGTTTTTAGTTAATTTCTCATTTGGTATTTTTACTTAATTTCTCATTTGGTATACTGACTGCTGTATTATTTAGCAACTTACCTCTAAATTATTTCATTGTAGCTGCTGACATTGATACTTTAAAAATTTTTGCAAGTTTCGTTAAGGAGGTAATTTGTACGTAACAAATAAAAGTGTTACATAATGCAGTCGATAAAAATACCTTATTAGCACACGTGGTACAATAGTCAACATGAACGTTTGTCTTTCACTTTTTGTTGTTTATTAATTATAGCATTTTGCGATTTTGCCTTTCACAATAACAGAGGCGAAGCTACCTTATAGGTAGGCGTAGCTTGGGCTATGGGTACACTTGGTTTGCTCAGTATACTAATCTTCTTTCAATAGTTACATTCTTTGAAAGTACTACTGGTTTGACCTCTGCAGGGCCGTATCTGAATTTTCGGAGGCCCTGAACGAAAACTTATAAATTGTCGAAAGTAGACCCTACATTTGACTTAAGATGTTCTTTTTATATTCTTTTTGATACTGATCAATCAACTTTGAAACAACTATAACTTATTCTTTCATATTTTTGCAAATAACGATCATATTTTACTTATATATACGTACACACATATATACAAGCATACAAATTTTGAGGCCCTTATAATTTGAAGGCCCTGGGCGGTCGACCACCTCGCCCAACCTCAAAGACGGCCCTGGACCTCTGTGCAAAGATAAATCGGATAATCAATCACAAACATAACCAAATGCAGATATAGTGGACAGAAGATCTAATTGTATTCTAGTTACCGTGGATACAACAAAAGAACTGATCATCTTAGTCTAAAAAAAGTACACATACAAAGATATAGAAACAAAAGGAAAGTGTTTAGTAACTGCTGTTTCTAAGAATGTATATCAAGCATCATATGTGTGGTACCTTAACAACTAACCACCAATCCATCTAAATCTCTATCTATAGCATACAACAATTTGTAAGGTAGTTATGTTACACATATAATTTAGAACAGCATGATGATGAATCAGATCATTTCTTCTTCTTTTAGCGTAGCCATTCTCACATTGTCGCGATCACGCCTGAAAATCCGATACAACGGGGTGTACAATAAGCAGCACAAACCAAATGGAACTGCCATCATCGCGAAAAGCCCTTTTGATAATGCTAACGCTTCTCTAGTGGACCCCCCAATTGGGTTCACAGATTTCGGGTCATACCCATAAACCTTCTCTGCTAGGATCCCAACCACGGGTGCAGCAAAAGATGAAAATGATCCTTCAAATGCACGGTCAAACGCATAGATCATGGTCCGGTGTTTGGCGGGGACCACTTCGGCAAACATTGGTGCGTTGGCTGCAGTTCCACACCAGCTTATTGTAAGACCCATGAAGAGAAGTGTGACCGCGTAAATCAGGTAGCTATCGACTGATTGTGGGATTACTCGAAGGAGAAACCAAGTGTATGGGATCCCCATGATTGCACTAAATTGGGCACACATGATTCGAGCCGAATGAGGGTAAGTTTGAGACAGCCGATCAGCAATGATCCCACCCAGGAATGAACCAAAAGAACAGCCTGCACCGAAAAGGCTCAAAAGTGTTGCAGCCTTTTGGTGGTCAAAACCTAAAAAGGAAAACATATTTGTTATAAATACTAAAAACTGAATCATGACTAGATAGGTTATATGATATACTGTTTGAAGGTGTTTATTGTTTGACAGATTCTGATTAATTAAGAAGAAAATTTATGAAGTGATAAATGAATGAAAATGATGTTTCACCACCGTATCAGATGGGTATAAAAATCGTCTCATTCTCTCAAATTTGACCAAATCACAACTTCAACATTTAAAAACGATATAATCAATTATTAAACACAAATCAAAACAGCAATTAATTGGTAAACAACGAGGATGAAAACTGCGTACATGCTCACCAATTAGTTCGAACCACATTGTGAAAAATACCATGGCAGTCCAAGGGAGTGAGCCAACAAGACCCTGCAACACAATGATCTGAAACGTTTGGACTTTCATCACAGCTTTCATAGCTGTCCGGGACTCGGCCCAAACAGAACCAGAGCCAGAATCACGTCCACGTTCCAACAACTCATTCCTAATAAAAATTAATACACAAAATTTCAAAAAAATAAAAGGGTTTATAGTTTCGGAGTTACTATTGTATGCATCCAACTTCAAAAGTTTCTATTGTATGTATTCAAAGTTTAAACCCAGCTATTGTATGCATTTAACTTACTACTATACGTATAGAATATACAGAAGAAAAAAAATGTCGATTTATGTAGCCAAAAACATACAATAGACAGTTTTAAAACTTCAATATATACAATAGGAGGTCTCAAAGTTCGGATGCATATATTAGTAAAATGTGTGAAGTTAGATACACTACCTTTCAAGGTAGTTAGTCTCTACTCCATCATGATCATAGGTAAGTAGTCTTTTAGGATCAACAACAAACAAAAACACAAGAAACCCAATTAAGCAACTTAACCCAGCCATCAGAACAAAAGCACATCTCCAACCAGGTACCCCCCAAAACTCATGACCAGCCATAACTGTAGCCACCGCACCACCACCTATACCCCCAACCATTCCAACAAGACTCAAAAACCCAAACCCTGTCCCTCTAACATTATCACTATAAGTATCAGCTATAAACGATTGTAGTGCAGGAATCACAATTGCCAACCCAATTCCATTTATCGCCCGCCAAAATGCAACCTGACTAAAATAATGACTACCACCTACAGCACCCGTGGATAACGCCCAACAGAGTGTGCCAAATGCAAGAATGGTGGGCCGGTCATATGTTAAAACCAAGATCCCCGCCATCGGAGATGCCAAACCTTGAACAAAATTTCTTATAAATGTTAAGTAACCAAGATCAGATGGCCCAGCATCAAAAGCCTCACTAACTTCTTTGTAAACAGATGGTAGAAGACTCTCATCAGCTCGCTCCATTATCGCGGCCAAGTTAATTATAATCAAAGAAAGAGAAATCCCAAAAAATCTCCGCGTCCTATCATATTGACATAATTACAAAGTGATTACAAGTTTGGAAATAACTGTAAGGAATCAGAATCTTTCATTCACCACATTATTGCTACTGCAATTTCCATGTTATTTTAATTGCAAAACAAAAAACTGAACTTTAAACACCATAAAATAAAAATCTCGTTAAGTGCCTAGAAATATATATTGTAATATCGACCAACTCCTTTTGTGTTTGACCGACTAAAATCGATGCATTTGTGTGTAATAAACTCTTAATTATTGATATTGTATTGTATGTATTCGATCAACTCATCATCAGGTAGCCCACTATTTTTGCTGACATGGCAGCTGGAACATTGCCACATCAGCAAAACCGGTGTGTTTTCACCGGTTTACAAGTTATACGATGTCATATACATACATTAGAAATATTTGAAGGTTCAGTACACGATATAAGCGATTTTACTATTTTAGTTGGTTACACTTTACATAACTTCATCGTTAGTTAGTTGGATAGATTACTAGGCGTTTAACACAAAAAATTTTAACATCATATCTTAATATTAAAAACGATAATAATAATCATACAATAAACATATATGATAATAATGACAACTGGAACTTACTTCATGTTATGCAGTTTCTCCATAGCAACAACACAAAAAAATATAAATAAATGAATAAAACCTTACTTCATGTTACGCAAATTCCTTTTTGATTCGGAAAATTTGGATGGATTGATGAAGTTAGAACGTATTCTCATAATAACAATATTCCCGTACTTAAATTCCAGATAAAAAGATGGTAGGACATTGCAATAGCAACATTCAATCTGGAAAAAAATTGGATTTTGGGGGATTATTTGTTTTTTTTGTTTTTTTTTTTTTATGATTTTGACCAACCCGCGAAGGTTTATGAACACGATGATTTTAGGAAATATGATATGGGGTTCAGAGATTAGATGAATCTCTTAATCTAAGATTACGTATCTGCTAATCTCTCTTTTGATTGGAATTAGTTTGAATCTTTGACTTTTTTTGGAATAATTTTGATTTTTTGTTTTGTTTTCGTGGGGGTTGTTGATAGGTTGAGATCTATCGTGTAGATCGATGCAATTCACGTGGGTAATTGAAAAGATATTTTTGTTGTTTTTATTGTAATTTCTTCGTTTTGACTAAATTACAGTTTTCATCCCCGTAATTTCTCATTTTCACACCTTTCATCCATACCAAAAATTTAGTTACGATGTACATTCATGTGATATCAATCAGAGCAAAAAGAGTGGTTGTCTTTATGTTCGATGTTCACTTTGATGTTCAATCAAACACTAAAACCTAATACTAGTACAAATTTGAGGGGAGTAGTTGAGTGTTCAACTCAAAGTTTTAATTTGATTTTCAGCCAATCAGAAAATAGGAAAAAAAAAGTGACCCGCATTCAGAGTTCAAGTCTGAACGTCGACACTAAATGCTGGACTTGAACACTGGTCCGGTGTCATGAACGCCGAGACCGGACATTCAAGTAGCCAAACGCTGATGCTTGCCTTTATGCACTCTCGTGTTCTTAAGGTTTCAATCAAGCTAGCTGAGTGTTCGTCTTTTCCAATCATATGTTTTCGATTATGGGTCGATTTTAACAATTCGATGATTCATGTTAATTGTATGTGTTTAATCTACAAATGGTTTATGTACGTGTTACTTTGTTATGGTGGGTTATTTAGACAGCCGGATGACGAGTGTTGATACGGTCTTGACGAAGTTTAGATTACTTTCATTGTATTCCATTTAAATGAAGTGAGATGTGAATGTTGGTTGTAAGTTCGATAATGGCTGGAGATGGCGCCAATGGTGGTAAAAAAAAATCACGAAGATGGGATGTGGTTGATATATGTTGGTGAAGGTAATACGGTGATGATCGATAAAATAATTAGGAAAGAACTAAATTCAACCAATAGAGAAAATTGCCTGTTTCATCCCTGTGTTTGTCCAAAAAATCACTGGCAGTCCCTGAATTCAATAAATGCCACTGGCAGTCCCTGTATTTGTCATTTTCGCTCACTAGTCGTCCCTCTTAACGAATTTCGTTAGTTTTCTCCGTTAAGTCAGGTAAAATGACCAAAATACCCTCCTTCTTCCTAAGAACATATTACCTACCTAATTTAAAAACACCCTAATTTTTACTCAAATCCTTCTCTATATCTATATCAACATCATCATCATTAAACTCCGATGGTTTGTGCATGCAAAATCAAATCCTACTCCTAAAGATAAACAAATTTATAACACAAGCAAATCATCAAACACAAACAAAAACAAACCAGTTCTACAATTTTGAACATCAAAGTACCAAACATAGCATGAGATCTATAATATTGAAGACGGAAGTCGCCGAAAACCTGCTCGAATCGATATGGTGATGATGATGATCTTGATGATAATGAACCAGGTGTATGAACCGGCCGGTTCATTCTCTCTCTAACCCTCACCGTCTCTTTCTCTCTCTTCATCGCTGTCGAATTCTGCGGCGACGGCATCTCATTCATCTCCGACAGTGTCGCCGCCAGTTTCCTCGCCGACACCGACCGCCAGATATAACCCTACATGATCTAATTCGTGTTCTTTGTGACAATCCTCCAATTAGGGTATATTCTTAACTTAATTACGTGCATTACCTAGAGTAATTCCCTGATTAGTGAATTCCAAACAACTTTTGTGTTAAGTTTTGTGAAACTTACTATGTGTTACGTGACGTATTTGATTTTAGTTATATGTGTATATATAATTACGTATGAAATAAACATATTGAACTCTACAAATTGAACACAATAATGTTGATGATACAAAATAATTAATAATTCGAAAATTATTAATTACAACTATTAGTTAATTATATTATTGAGATAATATAATAAATTATACGTTTTATATTAAACGTATTAAACGCGAATAATAAAGTTCCGAAATGAACTTCAATATACTTTTGAATAATTTTTGTTTGAAATTATTATATAAAAGTATTAGCACGAAAATAAAACGGAAACATTTAGATGACTTTTTGGTACACGTTACACAAACAGAAACAATTTTAAAACGCGCCTAAAGGTTCAAAATAATAAAAGTATTATTTTGCTAGTTACTGTTTTAATGTATAGAACATTACTTCAAAATATGATTTCCAAATTTGACTGAGATCTGGCACGCGTTTTCAACTACACAGTACTTTTACTGTAAATAATTTTAATTATACTTTTATCAAAGTATTTCATTGTTATGATTATAAATTACGAAGTTTAAGATATAAAGTAAACTAACGAGTAAATTATCTATACCCGAAGTACCACAAATTATACCCGTACACGAAATTAATGTACCACAAACTACCAATAATACACTTAGTAAAATATCTATTCGACAGATTGACGCACACACCATACGCTCGTTTGAAATTTGGAACCAAAAACCTTCTCTTATACACTTCCTTCTCCAGCTCCAATAATTCACACACATTTCACTGGCTTTTCTTTTTCTCTGAGTTTTGGTGCGTACTGGAGCAAGCAGAGGGAGTAGCAGCAGAAAGAAGCAACACCATCTTCATCTCTTCATCTCATCACCTTCAACTTTAAACACCCAAATCAAACACAACAAAATGGTTTCTTGATCTTTATCATCATCATCGTTCGTCATCTTCATCATCAACATCAGAATCATCATCATCTCCATCTTAAACCCATTGTGAGGAATTTTATCCATTTTTACTCATTTATATAAATTCTTAAATTTATGAAATTGGTTGATGATTGTTGTAATGAATCATTAGAAACATGTATTAATGTGTTAATGTAACCTATAATGATGTTTGATCATGTTAAAAACGAGTATATATCAAAATCTATATGTATAAATAAGAACAGAGGACGAACAGACCTGTCATGGCCATGATCCGGCCATGATCCGGCGGATCATGCCCATGATCCGGCGGATCATGCCCATGATATGGCGGATCATGCCCATGATCTGCCCATGATCCGGCCATGATCCGGCGAATCATAACTTGAAACGATGAATTAACACTTGAAAACTTCACTGATCCGGCGGATCACATTATGATCCGACGGATCATAACTATTTTTATGTGATCCGGAATTTTATAAACTTGATCCGTAGGATCCACAAAATTCACACATGATCCGGTGGATCAAGAACAGATCCGGCGGATCACCGAGTATTCTTGGTCCCAGACTTTACATTTTATAAAAATGTACAAACTATTAACCGATTATACGACTAATGATACGATATGGGACTTAGTATTTAGAAGGACACAATATTGAGACATTTAGAATTCGGACATTGGATGCGACAAGTTTGAGACAATTACAAATTATATATATAAACTAACGGAAAATATATATATAACAAGACGAATAAAATGAAACGACAACTTATATATAAATAGATACGAAACTTTAACAATTGTATTTATATATACAACGACAAATGAAAACGAGATATGTTTTTATAACAAACAAAGTTATGTTTTTGGAACATAAACGACAACTATATTTTATATTCGCGACAATAACAAACGACCTATATATATGTATATAACAACGACGACATTTATATACAAGAATATATATATTCAACTAGTAAGCGTATAAATATATACACTTATACACAACGCATTGTATAACTAAACTATCGCCAACAACTAATATTGTACAAATACTTAAACGTAACAAATAGTCCACGTACTTATATAAAGTATTATTATTTGCGTCTAGGTATTTGAGGGACGCGTTTGGACTATCTTGCTAGCTATTGTTTTTGCTGAAGACTTATTACACGTGAGTTCACAGCCCCTACCTTTTTACTTGTTTTAAATGCTTTTAAAACCAGGGGTGGAAAACATAGAACAATGTGATATAACATGCTATTTGCTTTATATAATTGCACTGCATGCTATTATGTGAAACTGATTAACATGATGCTTTCATGCTATTGAACTTAAACTTTTATTATGAAATGTTTTCTTATTGATTGAACTTGAACTAATTATATGAAACGTTTTCACAACATTTTGGGAATAGGACAACAGATCTTGGTACGATCCTAGGTTTACGAGAGGTAGTTGTAGTGCACATAAGTCCCAGTGCTTGCAACCTATAACCATTAGCTAGGTGACTCTAGCCACTGAGTATACAGATAGTACTATCGATTTGACAACCCTCCCAGGATATTACTCGTTGGTCATTCCAACCCCATCGACGGCAGTCGTAACGAGGAGTGTATACTTACCGTGTTACTGAGGCAAAAACAAAACAACTAGTCGTGGTTTGGTTATAGTACTAGGTATCGTTACTTTAACTTTAAAGGTGTCGCTCACCTTAGAGGGATTATAGTCTAAATTTCCCACACAACTAAACAACTAAACAACAACTTGATTTGGGAAGGGTATTCCCTGTGATAACTATTAGGACAGGTGTTCCTATGAGAGACTATTTTTAGGAAACGTTTACCTTGAATGGTTAAACCTGGTTTCCCTACAAAACAATTATTTTTAGGAAATGTTTACTTAAATGTTAAACTTGTGTTTCCTGCAACAATTATTTTGGAACGTTTACTTTATTGTTAAACTTGTGTTCCTGTTAACTATCTGTTGGAAAATGTTTACTTGACTGCTAAACCTGATTTTCCTTTAACTATTGAACTGGAAATGTGTATTTGATTTATAAACTTGAATTTCCTGTAACGACTTGAATTGGGAAATGTTTACTTAATTGTTAAACTTGTATTTCATGTGATAACTAAGAGGATAGGTGTTCCTACACGTTTGCCTTATTTTGGAAATGTTTTCCTTGAATGGATAAACTAGTGTTTCTAAACGCAGAACTATTGTAGAAATGTTTTCCTTGAATGGATAAACTAGTGTTTCTAAACGCAGAACTATTTTAGAAATGTTTTCCTTGAATGGATAAACTAGTGTTTCTAAACGCATAACTATTTTGGAAATGTTTTCCTTGAATGGATAAACCAGTGTTTCTAAACGCATAACTATTTTAGAAATGTTTTCCTTGAGTGGATAAACTAGTGTTTCTAAACGCATAACTATTTTAGAAATGTTTTCCTTGATTGGATAAACTAGTATTTCTAACTCTTAACTATTATAGAAATGTTTTCCTTGAATGGATAAACTTGTGTTTCTTACAAAGCATTTAGGAAATGTTTATCGTATCCGAATAGACCTGTTTTCCTACTTGACGATTAACTTGTATTAACAACGATTATTAAACTGCAAATCTTAGTTTGGAAATGGTACTTTCTGGAGATTACTTATTTGGAACTACACAACTGATAGGAAATGTTTGCTTTGATTAGTTAAACCCTTGTTTCCTGCAACTACTTAAGAGGAAATGTTTTTGATTAAACTTGTGTTTCCTACACAACTATTTATTTGTAGTAAGAATGACATTCTTACTTTATATAGGAAATGTTTTCTTTAACTAGAATAACTGGTATTTCCTACTAAACTTATAAACTTTATGTTTCACTGTAAACGAATGATTTATTCATAACTTGGTTTGACCACTAATAACTAAAACCTGTGAATTCACTCAACATTCAATGTTGACGTTTTACTATGTTTTTCAAGGAATTAGGACTCAGGTACTGATGCATGCATAAAGGACATAAGTTACCCACGATGAATTAGGATGCCACTTTTGGGACAAATGTATTTTTACAACACTTTACTTCTATGACTTGACAAGTCGTAGTTTTTGTAAATACTTTTATATTAATGGCATCTTAATTACTGTTCTGCAATGATCATAAGCTCTGATAAAAGGAATGCATACTGCTGACATCAGCGCCCCCGCTGTTTAATTAATACATATATGCTTCCGCTAATAAATGATAATGCTTCCGCTAAACTATCATTAAACACGATTACCGATTTTGGGGGTGTGACATTCTTCCACTTTCAAACAACAATCCCAAACTTAAAAAAGCCTTAAGTCTTCGAAATATTAATCATGATATTCAAACTCAAAACATCACCGAACGCACAATTGAGTTTCTCGAACAAATCGAACAATTAGATATCTGTGAAGGAAACAGTCATGTCTCCGAATCAATGAAATCAACTTACTGGGTTTGGTTTTTGAGGAGCTGTTGAAATGGGTGGATGATCTTGAGAATGGGGTGTTGGATGTAAGTGTTTGTGAAAAGGAATTGGAAATGTGTAAGGAATTGGATGTGTTTGAAACCCTCTTTATCCCCCCAAGCCCTAATCACCAACACCCCCTAACCATCACCATCTTCTCGGACGATGATGAATATGTAGGCGTGGTGAAGGAAATTGAACTGAATTTGAAAGGTTTGGAAGATTCAATCGGCGATCGAGTCGGAGTCGGCGACGGCGGCGTGATTAGGATATTTGCCGCCGATGATTTTCTCTCTGATCTCCTCGTCACTCTCTGCTATCAGGCTAAGGTTTTAAAGTGAAGTTATGTTTGCATTCAAATCTCTTGGTATATATTGATTATTGATTTGTTTGTTTATTTTGATTATTGATTTGTTTGTCAATTTAATTTAATAACGTTAGTATATCTTGAGGTTGAAGATGAATAAGGAGAGAGAGCAAATCTGAGATGAGGATATATATGAAAAAAAGTAGGTGTGGGATATAGCTTTACAGTGGGGAGGTGGGATCACATGATTATTTTTTTTCGAAGAAGAAGATAAGGGTATTTTTGTCATTTTACCTGACTTAACGGAGTAAACTAACGAAGTTTGTTAAGAGGGACGACTAGTGAGCGAAAATGACAAATACAAGGACTGCCAGTGGCATTTATTGAATTCATGGACTGCCAGTGATTTTTTGGACAAACACAGGGATGAAACGGGTAATTTTCACTAACCAATAATTAAAAAAGATACGACTATATGTGTTATGAGGTGTACGGATGAAAAAATGTGAGCCACATTTGAATAGGGTGTAATCTAATTTTGGTGGAGGAAAACTTCAAAACTTGGAAATGATAGGGGTGAAAACTGTAATCTATTCATTACTTATATTAACATTTAGCAACTTGTTAAATCACTATTTTTTAATAGTTTTTTTTTTTTTTTTAAGAAAAGCTTGAAAGATATCAAATTAATAAGAGAGACTTAAAAGTGGTTTAGTTGATGATTTGGTGAAAGGTTATGTGTTTGATTCCTAACATTTATGTACTCTTTTCTTTCTTTTACTTATAGCATTCGAGCATAAGGTTTAAGGTTTATAATTTGAGAGTGTACGTAAACTTACAGATCTTTATACTATATGTATTCAAGTTTTTAAAACGTCTTTTGTGTACATTAACTATTTTATTTGGGACTACATGCAGTTCATAGTGCTCATGTGAGACAATATGTAGCTACCTTAGCGAAAGAATACACTAAATAAAGTTCCAAATGACGCAATTGTGAATATATCTTTTGTATACATTTACTATTAACTTTTCATTTTCTTCTAAGTGAGGTTAATTAGTTGTTCTAATTTATCTTTAACATCTAAGGGAGTTTGAAATTTGCGTAGTTGATGAAATCTAAGTTATAAACCGTTGCTTTATTTTAAGGTGATATCGATTATCAATTTTCTAGGTTGAATAGTCAAGATTCAAAAACTGAATTTTAAATGAGTTCATGAGCCTTTTCAAGTATCGAATTTACATAATATGGTAAGTTTAATGATGAAATGTTTGTTGAATCTATTCATGACATGTCTATTAAATTTGTTATGCAAAAATTTTCAATATATGTCGTGTGTTAAAGAAATATCTTATTGGTTATTAACCTGCTCTTGAATAATTAAGTGAATGAGATTAACTACAAGAACAAAATGGACACAAGATTTCTAATACGATTGATAAAGCATACGATCATAAAATTTTGAACACAAGGACATTGAAAAGGATTTAATGGCCTTTCAATCAAGGGTGGAAGATGTTCAAAGTACTTTGTTTTAGTAGGCGATGTTAGGAAATTTTAATTCTTAATATTAATAGTGGAAGAGAAATGGATGACTCAATTGCATGTAAATTAGTTGCATTATTAATTAGTGAAATCGGTACACACGCACCATACAAATTTAGATCCGAAATTAACCTTGCATTAATACAAATTATTTCAATTATACACACACACGTTGATATAATAAAAAAAAATATGAATCAATAAAACTTTCGTGGGTAAAAAAAAACATTAAAAGATCAAATTCAATTCCAGTGAAAATTTCATATTTCTTATCGGAGTTTTAAAATGTATTATTTAAGCCCCCGCCGCAACGCGCGAGCTAAAAAATCTTGTTTATATTTACTTTTAGGGTATGTTTGGCACATACATTTAAGGGATTCTAGGGGGTTGAACTATAGTTTTCATAATCTCAATCCCATAATCCCCGTTTGGCTATAACAGAGATTATTGAAAAAAGAATCCCCTAGAATCCCTTTTTTGAGATGCTTTTTCAAGTAGCTTAAAAAGGAATCCTCAGCTCCATCTCCAGCCACAATCTCCAGCTCCAGCTACAATCTCCAGCTTCAGCTACTTGTTACCAAACACACCCTTAGCCTTTAGGGAGGCATGTTTAGATAATTTTGATAAAAATAAGACCAAATATCATCTTCAGGTAATTATATATCGCCTTCCTAGCAAAACATTAAAAGAAGAAGGCTAAGTTGACTGAACCGATGATTATATGAGGAATGCATATTGAATATAAGCTTCAGCATGACTTAGATAATCACTGGAAATTGTCTTTCCATATACAATACTACCGGGAAACATAACCATTTATTATCATTATTATTATCATTATTATCATTATTATTATTATTATTATTATTATTATTATTATTATTATTATTATTATTATTACAAATTTATCTCTTCTTGAATCAATTAAACTACACGTTGAATACGAACTGTAGAAACTAACGACAACTTTATTGAACAATAGAATGCGATTACAAAAGCTTAATAGAAACTGAATACAACGAATGTTTAAATTCTAAAACTCATAAAACCCTAAAGGCTAATGGGCTTAAACCAAACTAAATAAACCAAATGGGCTTAACCTAATATTATAAGGTAATATTACCATACATGATAAAGTTATATATGCTAACATTCTCCCTCAAACTCATAATGCTAAAGCAAAATGCATTGAGAATTTGCCAAACAAATTTCAAATTAAAATACGAAACGAAGCTAAACAGAGCAAAGTCTTGAATGTTGATGTCACACCCCGCCAAATCGTAACCTACGGTTAAGTACAGTGATTGCGGAAGCGTGTGACGTGGCGGGGTGCGGCAAGAGCAATTGGATCATTCACACACAGAACATATGATTATTGCAAAATATAAAATTAAGATGCCATAAATAAAAGTTATTACAAAAGCTACGACTTATCAAGTTGTAGGAGTAGTAGTGTTATAAAAATAACATGCGTTGTTGCGCTTACAAAACAAATCGGGATTTCGTAAATATGACTAAAAAGTTATAGTTATACAAAAGAAATCCCATGGTTACAAAAGTGGCATCCTAATTCGTCACGGGTGGTCGTTGTTCCGATATGCATGCAATTCTTACGTGGCTGCTAATTCCCTGTAAAATGTATTAAAATCGTCAACATAATTGTTGAGTGAATTCACAGGTTTTGTATACAAATAGAAAACCAAGTTATGAGTAAATCGTTTGACAAATATGTCAAAAGTGATCAAACATGATCAAGTGAACTGTTGAGTAAATCGTTGACATACTGATGTGACTCAAATAGTCATGTTTTTAAGGGCAATATTCCGCACTTTTTGGACGTATCTTTAGTGAAAACATTCCAAAATGATCATTATTTACTAAATTTCACTAAAGTGGTCTAAATATAGGCGTTGCTGCAAAAATCACTTAAAACGTCCAAATAACGAGCAAATCAGGACGAATAAACGTGCACAAAATCATCCGGCCTCATTTACCTTATATAGATCACATTATAACTTCATCATATGATAAAACAGGTAAAATCGAGACGGGAAAATCAAGAATCATGCAAATCGGATAAAGAACGGAAAAGACTGAGCAGTAACAGACCCTATAAAGTCATTTCGGCTATGCTTGAGCTATACACATCCAATTTCAGTGAAGTTGGCATCATTAGAAGCGTAACGGAATTACGAAACCACAGGCGAAAGAATCAGGTCAAACGGACGCATAACGAAGGAGATACGCGCGTTTTAAGCAACGAACGAAATCAGACAGACACCGTATACGGCCCTTGGAACCGTATACGGCCCTATACAGACCGTATACGGCCTTGTATACACCGTATACGGCCCTACCAAGGCCGTATACGGCCCCCTTGCCCCCGTATGCTGCTTCGTTTGCTTGTACGTGCTGTTTCGCGAGTTGTACGGCTGATTTTTGAGCTTTGCCTATAAATAGGGGATCACTCCTCCTCATTTCACACACCTTAACACACCTCAACATTTTCACACATTTCTCATTCTCTCACTTTTCTTATTTCTCTCTTTTCTTTCACTTTCTCTCTCTAACTTTCTCTCTCTAGCACTACTCTTAGGAGTTAGAGGAGAAAGGTTAGGGTTGAGCT
This sequence comes from Helichrysum umbraculigerum, assembly GCA_949592205.1. Classification (NCBI taxonomy): domain Eukaryota; kingdom Viridiplantae; phylum Streptophyta; class Magnoliopsida; order Asterales; family Asteraceae; genus Helichrysum; species Helichrysum umbraculigerum. Next base: position 15,336,922 of record CATIUR010000007.1, on the reverse strand, counting down.
TACGGTTCGAGTCTAGAGGACGTTTTAGCTTGGTAATCTTGTTGTAACGAGTTTTTCAAGTTCAGACTATTTGTAATCCTCAGTATTACGCTGCTGTATTCCCGGTGATATCTAAACTTTACTTACTGTTATAATGCTTGTGCTTTATGTTATTTCAGTTTGTATTCTGCATATTGCCATGTTTATAGAGTAGTTTAATATTATGATTGTTGAAATGTAGATATTAGGAGTAGGGATGATGTTAAATTAATGTTTCATTTATACGATTGGAAATTGTTATGCTGTGTATCTGGTTAAGCTTATCCTGAATATAGATCTAGTCTCTCATCACCCTTTCCAGACTTTCACGTGACTGTTGCCCTAGGATAGGATCTGATCAACCCTAATACTATGAATACACAGTTATCTCCAGTTACAGTATGAAACTATGAACTTTCCTTTAAAAGGCACGGTACTTCGTATAGCGTTGGAAACACCTCGTGTGGAGTACAAATACGTGGAAGCTAAGGAAATGCCATGGATTGTTTCATCGTGAATTACCTAGAAGTGATCCTTCTAGAACTGTGGTCTAGGAATCAAAGCTGTGGAAATGCTTGTTGCACTGTACACCGTTAGTACACCTAAGATCTGGAACACTGTGGAAATGCTTAAATGCCCAGTACACCGTCAGTACATCTAGGGTTTGGAACACTGTGGAAATGCCTAATTGCCCTGTACACCGTGATTATTCCTAGGGATGAACGCCTGACTGTAAAGGAGGGTCTATATTTATGATGGTTAAGTATGTGCTTCAATAGAAATAATACAGGGTAGTGTCAATCATATACCTAGACATGCAAAGCCCTAATCACACCAATAGTTTAACGTACACAGGATACAATCAGTATTTGCTATAATAAACGTAAATAGACGATTAGGTGTTAAGAAAGGTCAGTAAATACAATTGCGGTCTGTTGCCTTATGCCTGATCCCTAGAACATTTAGGGTGACTTTGTCTTAGTTAAGCAAAGGCTCAGGAGGGTTTGAAAACAGCCTGATCTGATCAGAATCATGATAACCTAGGATTCCAGTGACATATGTTTCTAGGGTTTCACCTGAACGTAGGGTCCTAGTGTTTACACTGAAAGTATGTCTACTCTTTATTTGGTAAATCTCCAATCAATTTCATAATGAACATCATCCCGAAACCCTAGTATCCAAGTTTCAGCAATCACATCTCTACCTGTCTGCTTAAAGCCTAATTTCATTTCTCGTTATTTACTTTTCTGCATTTAGGATAATTAGAAAACCAAATCAATCCAAGATCTATCTACCTACCCCCATCCTAATTGCGACCATAATCTTTGGTGACCCGCTTTATTTCAATTCGCTCCGATTTAAGAACGACCTCGAGTTATACTTACTGCTTGCTCCCAAGGTAGGTAGTACTTATAGTTTGAGCCCCAGCTCATATAAATTTAAAACTCACTGTCCGCCGCTTCTGTTGCTGTTGGAACAACGACCGGAGTCAAATCCGACCGACCAATAGGGGCCGCGACAAGTTTTTGGCGCCGCTGCCGGGGATCGTAGAGCGTTACGATTTGAAGCCGCCTTAGATATTCTAGCTTTTAGGAGATCCTTTCCAATTAGGTTTCCCAAACTTAGTTGGTGGTTATTTGCTTTCCGTAGTTTAATTTAGGTTAATTAAAAAAATGAAAAATACAAAAACATCTTTCTATGATTCATTTTCGTCTAGCCCCATTTCTCCACTCGCCCTCAAGACGTCCGAAGAAATGATGGCCATGGATGACGCTGAGTTCTTCGCCTGCTTAGAACAAGAGTTAGAATCTGACGTCTACTCTTCTTCTTTATCCTCTTCCGAAGTTATCTCCGCTAATTCAGACGATGAATCTAGAACCATAGGGCAATTCTTAGACCTTGACTTAGGAACCCATGATTCTCATCAGAAGATCTCAACTTCTGCATCTAGCATTCTAAGCTACCAGGTTATACCTGCTCCTGAGATTTCATATTCCTTAGAAAACTTCTTTCAATTCCCTACCTCATCTGGTTTTGTCGAGAGTAACTCTGAACATCTTCAACCCTTTCGTTTTCCACCCATTGAAGAACGTCTTCCACCATGGGACGAAGAAGTTTACGAATACCCTCCAAAATCACCTATCTTTTTGAACCTCGTACCCGAACCCTAGTACACCATCTATCGTGTTGTTGATAGGACTTTACCAATCAAACCTGAAGAAAATATCCGCTACGTAGGTAACTCTTTTGATCCTGATAGGAGATTGGATGTTTGTCGGGCATTTGCTAGACAACTCAAAACGTCTGACTTTCCTTTTTCAGTTGAACAAAGAGAAGTCGCTCGTAGGATAAAGAAACAGGTTGGTATTCTCCACCATCTTCCAAATCAAAAGGAGGAAGGTATCTTCACACATTATCGAGAACAAGAACTAAAGCTTAAATCAGAAATAGACCTACTAATGGACCTATTCGCCTGCACCGATTATCAACCGGTTTCCCAAACCCTAATTAATCGTTATGTTGCGGCTATGATTTATGAGCTTGAGTTCTGGATCAGCAAAGATCCCGCTATATCTCTCGTCATTTCTGATAAAATTCCATTTTTCGTTGACCCCGCTACTTACATGATCAACAAGTTGTTAGAGATATTCCCTGGAGCCACTGACGATAACATGGAAGCTACTTTCTTTGCTGGAAGGAAGGATATTAACGTCTCACTCACTTTGTTATTTACTCAGTCAAAATTTCCTTTCACCGTTTCACAAACATCTTTAATCGAAGAAATCACGGAGTCAGTTCACACTACCACCGGAGATCCCGATTCAAGAGAAGAATGGAAATTTCAACAAACCCTGGGAATGCTTCTTCATGACTTAAACCATATAGATGACGGATCACGAAACGGAATTTCAAACCCTAAGAAAGTTAGAAAGGAATTTAACAAGTTTATTGACAATCTTCTAGATTTAGGCAAAAAGGAACGTATGTTTCTCACTGAACACGAACGATTCTCGTTACATCCCGCAGACCTAGTTGATTCTGTCATTAAGATTCTCACTTGTGACTTTATTCCTCGCTACACTTTCCCTCAACCAAGAGCACCAAATTCACTTAAACAATTGCTCCTGGGCAATATTCAATAAATTTGTCCAAAAGTCGAGCTACCGACTTTAACCAAGCGCTTTTTGGGAGGCAACCCAAACTTTAGTTAAATTAGTTTTATTTTAAGTATTTAGGATAAGTAATGTAACACCCTCAAAATTCGGTTTGCGGAAGCTGTCGGGTCGGGTGTTACTAAATCAAATATCACAGCATAAGATACATAATGAACGACTCTAAATGAGACGTTTGAAAATGGTTATACATTTCGTAGATAAAAATGTTTACAACGTTATAAGTTTAACAACAAATTCCAAATACATGATTGGAAAATATGAAAGTAAATGCAGAGTAGTCCCATTTGTTGAAAATATGCGACTCGAACTAGTAAGATCTTGTAGTAATCCTAATCCTGCTGGGCACCTGAGAACACATGCTAAAACAGGTCAGCTATAAAGCTGGTGAGTTCATAGGTTTGTTAGTTGAAAACATAAAGTATAAATCTTGTATGTTTTGAGAAATTGTTCAGAATCCACGATTCTGATTTGTAGCAAATTGTAGTTGTAATTACCAATGTGTAATTCGAAAGTTTAGGTATCTAATACCTAAGCAATTGTAGTCCGTACCTAAGTACACAATAATTGAGGCATACCGAGCCTGAATACCTATCTGGTATGAGTAAGTATATAATGGGAGGCAATACCTGCCTAAGTTGTAACCAAATAACTGTATGACCACATCATATGATAGTAAGTAACTGTAGTTCCGCAGAACTATGATTTAATATATGAGGTGTTGCATCCAGCAACAAGTGATTGTAGATCCGCAGATCTATGTTTGAACGTTTAGCGTGTCCGTTTACCCGATTAGCATAAGCTAACCCGGACATGAATTGAGCTAACGGCCTCGCGTGGCAGCACCACCGATCCGTTAACTTATTGTGAATCCCGAGTATAACTCGCTGATCCATTGATTGAAGTTTCGTCCACTGCAATACCGTGGTTTCGTTTTGTGCCCACTTTACCGTGGCATCGTTTGGTGCCCGCTGCAATACCGCGGCATCGTTTTTGGAATTGCTCGCAGCAATTTGTGATTGAGCCGGCAGTACAACGACATGCCCGACTAAGTTGTTTGAGAGCCAGCAGTACTCGACATGCCTGACTAAGTAGATCGTATAATAGTATGTAGATATTCATCAGGTGACACCCCCACGGTTGGATTACATCCTGAGCCAGAGTCGTCACCAGTTGAGTCGTATAGATATAAGAAGTCTGTACTAACTTGTAATAATATTGTATACTCCTAGCCTAAAGCCTAGCAAGTACATATAACGGAGTCTTGGGAAAATGTTCACTTAAGTTCAGTTCCCATTCTAGTGATAATGGAGTGTGTCGACAGTTTTAGTTCTTAAAGAATAACTAAACTTGTAACAGTATAAATGTTGTTCAGTGTAGGTAGAACTAACTAGTTCTAATGTATTCAATGTTATTGTCTCGTGACAATATGGCCAAAAGATTTCGATAACTAAATCAAGTTATGTGTTGGTAATCATTTTCCAACGACCTAACCGGGTACGATTGTAACCTATCTAGGTTAAGTATTGATATTGTTCTAAAACAATATTGCGGGTGTAATTCCTAAGTATTACACATTTTGTATTACATACAGTAATAAAAATAGTTGTGATTTATAAACAATTATTTATATAATTCGAAAACAGAAATTGAGCATGTGTTTCACCCCGAAAATAGTAAAACAGTTGAAAGAGTGGGGCTATGAAACTCACCTGTGAGTTTTTAACGATACGATGATACGCGCGTCGTCCAAATGGTAACCTTCTAGTGTCCTAAACACGTGAGGTTGTATAAGTACGAGATCAAATAGTCTGACCAAGTAAGTCGTTCGAATGTTTGTTTGTCGCTTGGTTTTAAAGACCGTGTACGGGGGTTCGGGGGCAGCGCCCCTGATAGCGGGGTCCAAGGGGCAGAGCCCCTGGCTGGGGTCGAGCTGCCAGGTCAGCTTGGAAAATTTTTATTTCTACTACTTTGCTTTAAAGAAAACGCATTCGAAATCCAAATTCGGGTAAAATCGAGTGGTAAAATTTGGTTGTCAATACTTAGTGAAAAACATAGGTTTTTAAGGTTCTGCGACGTCAGATGCGACGTTAGATGCGACGTCAACTGCGACGTCAGATGCGACGTAGGGTCTTGCGTCGCTATGTGCGACGTCGCAATTTAATGCGACATTGCGTGTTACGTCGCAATGTGCGACGTTTAAGATTTACTGCGACGTAGGGTGTTACGTCGCATCATGCGACGTTGAGATGTTTTTGCGACGTTGGCTGCGACGTTGGATGCGACGTCGCAGCACTGTTTTTGGTCCCTGCGACGTAGCGGACTGTTCGCCGGAGTTTGAGTCGGAAACGAGTTTTCCGGCCTCCGTTGAGTCCGATTCTTTTACCCAACCCATAATTAAGTATTTTAAGCTTATCTAAACCGCAAACAAGCAAAATAACAAAGTTTTGAGAGATTTCGAGAATTGTCGGAAACTTACAAATTCGCGCGAGGAGAATCCGAAAAGATAGGATTGTAGATCGTTGCGTGGTGATCGTTTTTCCCTAAAGGAGCTTTGAGATTGGAGGTCGTTTGACGGTGGTTTTTGGCGGATTATGGTGGCGGTGGTGTGGTGGTAGGTTGTAGAGAGAGAGATGAGAGAAAAGTTGAGAGGAGAGAGAGAGTGAAATGTGGTGAATGAGAAAGAATGAGGAGGGATTTGGGTTTTTATTTGAACTCAGATCCCTAACTCGTGTACTGTGGTCTCCAACCACAGTACAAAATGTCCGTGATTTTATACCTGATTAAAATGTAGATTTATTACTTTAAATCTATAATTTGGTTATGTTATTTTGTAAGTATTTTTAATAAAAATATTTCACTTGAACTATAAAATGTAATTATTCAAAGTTTAAATCGGCGCGAAATTTGACTTTTTGACCGGGTGTTACATTCTCCCCTTGTTAAGAAAATTTCGTCCCGAAATTTAAAGTGATGTCAGGGTTGCGCATGGTCTGGGGAGCAATGCACGTACGAGGTATTTGTCGAATAGATTGCAGACACAAGATTTCTATAACGAGGTTGAATAGCAGTCACTCCATGACCGCATCATGTTTAATCGTTGTAGTCACATTCTGACTATATTGTTTGTTCAGAGTATGATTATTTTGTGGTTACTCAGTAACCGTTTACGTCGTAGTCCATTCGGGATTAGATGGTTGTCACATAGTGACTGTTTTGTAATTGGTTATATCAGGGCTGAGCGATTTATCGTTGAGTCGATTAGTCTACTGAAAGTAAACATTGAGTTTGGTTGGTGAGTGTTCTATCGATTGGTCTGCTGAAAGCAAACTTTGGGTTTTATGTGGGCCTAGGTCAACTAGCCCTAAGATGTGATCGACATTAAGTCGTTAAAATGATGGTGGGGACAATAAGTACACGTTTAGCGAATCTATAATTGAAGAGTTATGTTTTCGAGGAGAAATTGTACTTACATTTTCGTTGGAGATTTATTTGATTTACTCGGAGTCGATTAAGTGAATTTTGCGTCTTTTTGGGCAGTCCTTCTTGTAATGACCGGGTTCCTTACATTTGAAGCATATCCTTCGAGAGTCGGGATTGGCGGGAACTCTGCAGTCCCGGATTACGTGACCGTATCGTTGGCATCTTTCGCAGGGTAATCCGCATAATCCGTCATGATGACGTTTACAGCCATGACAAAATGGTTTGTTACCCGCATAGCCTTGTCTTTCGTTAGGTTCGACAGCCTGGTACCTCAAGGGTTTAGGTTGATTGGTTGGATTGTGACCAGTGATGGAATTTCCATCCCAATTTGTTAGGTTGTTTTCAGTTGCAGTTGTTTCGCGTCGTTCCCTCTGTGCCATAAGTCTGTGGGCCATACGAATGGCCTCTTCAATAGTAGTGGGTTTAGAGGTGGTGACCATTCCCTCAATTAGTAGCGGGAGTCCACCGGTGTACCTTGCGATTTGTTGACTTTCAGGGTTTACTATGGTGGGGCACAAGTGTGCTAGTTGTTGGAAACGAGTGGTATATGTTTCGATATCGTTGTCTTTTACGGTGAGGTGCCAAAGTTCGTCCTCAAGTTTGTGAAGTACTTCGATGGGACAATACTTGTCCTTCATGATTCGTTTCAGGTCTTCCCACTGAAGTTCGTGAGCAGTGTCGATTCCTACAGTTCGGGCGTGAAAATTCCACCAGGTAGAAGCATTATCCTGGAGGGTGTATGTGGCGTACAAGACTTTGCAGTCGTCGGGGCAGTTGCACACGTGGAAAATAGATTCCATTTTCTCGAACCATCGAATTAATCCGATAGCTCCTTCAGTACCAACGAAGTTTGGTGGTTCGCACCTCAGGAAATCCCTAAAAGTGCAAGGCTTTACTTGGTTCTGAGCAGCTAAGGTCGCAGTCACTGCTTGATTAATGATTTGATCGTGCTCAGCTTGAGTGAAAGTTTGTCGTTTAGGAGGCATGATTCTTGAACAAGAATGAAACGACAAAGTGTGAGACCTTTATTCAAAGATTTTGATTATTACAGTGACATGAATAGTAAACTTGAGTTCTTAAATGAGTGATACGGGATCCCATGATCCTTGATGTTGAAGTTTTGATATCGCGTGTGGCAGTCATATTTCTGCCCTTTTTGTGGTGTTGTCACAACAGTTTAAGTATCTGTTGTCGAGTTAACCTTGGTTAAATTGTCCTGTTTCCATGTTTTTCGAGAGTTGTGACCAATTAGGTTGTAGTTTTGATGAATAGTCGTAATAATGACTAAATCGTGTTTTAATGTAGTCAACCAGACTATGTTGTTGTGAGTAGTCCCACGGACTATAGTGTAGTACTAAGATACTATACGGCCAATCACGCCGGTGAATGTGACACCTACAGTGCCCTATGTGGTGTTGAAGCGGGGTCTCCTAACACAACCCATGTGTGTGGTGACATCGTGTATTTATCGATTGAGGCATTACATGCCTTAGTAGTCGTGGTGTGGCACTTCGTGCCCAGTAAGGTAATCGCGTATGCGTATAAGTGTATAAGTGCGTATAGCGAGTGTTCATACGCACAGAAATCGAGTGTAACACCTCGTGTCCAGTAGAGTAGTCGTATATACATATATGGTGTACACGTAACTATTCAAGTATACGTGCGTAATAAAAGTCAGGTGTGACATCTCGTGCCCAGTTAAGTAAGTGTATATGTATATATGTAAGTCGTACATGCAACTATAACAAGTCTACATGCATAATTGAAGTAGCACCTAATGCTATAATGCAGTGCTATCAGCACAGTAATTGAAATACTAATGTTTTGTAATTGTAGTACCAAAGTACCATGAAACGCAGCACCACGTGCTGTAATGAAGTGCCCGCGGCATTGAAATTGTAGTACCCATGTACTATGAGTGTGGCATCAACATGCCATGATTGTAGTATCGACGTACTGTGAAGGTTGCACTAACGTGCTCAAGTTGTGGTATCAACATACCTTGAAATCGTAGCACTATGTGCCATGTGTTGTTCGATTGTAGCCCTAAGGCCGAATATGCGTTAAAGTTATGTGATTTCCCAAATGTAGCACAATGCTAGAATGTGAGTGCCAAGGCACTGAGGTATTTAATCGATTGATCCAAATGATCAAGTTGTGCTTGAGATAATTAATTTGTTGTGGACATAGTCAACACTAATCCAATTGTGACCAGCACAGTCAAAGGTGGGAGATTCGTTTGTTTGTTTTAAATTTTGTGGACGTTTAGCATGTGTGGGTTTCCATTCCCATTGAATACAGTTGTACCTCCTTCCCGAGGTTCAGTGATATATGTGATATGCTCCTATGCGTACATGAGGAGAAAATGTCGAGTCGTAATAGTTAGGAAGACGGCGATGTGCCTCTTCACGAGTAAGTGATAGTACAGCGGAATTTAGTTGTATATACCCAATATATATTTGATACGTAGAAGTAGTATCCATGTAAGGCCTATTAATATATACCTATAGTACATATAATAGCCTAGGATGTCTAGCACATAACAATCAGAGTCAACTACGCATTCCTATTTCAGTATAACCCCTTTCAGATCTTACATCATCTTTATTTAATTGTACATAGTTAGCTACGCTATGTTAAATTAAACTCGTATGATGTAATTTCTGAACCAGTCATACCTAATGAGGAATACTGCCTAACGGTCATAGTCTAGGCCCACTAAATGCAACCTAGTTCACTATAACCTTAGGCTCTGATACCAATCTGTAACACCCTCAAAATTCGGTTTGCGGAAGCTGTCGGGTCGGGTGTTACTAAATCAAATATCACAGCATAAGATACATAATGAACGACTCTAAATGAGACGTTTGAAAATGGTTATACATTTCGTAGATAAAAATGTTTACAACGTTATAAGTTTAACAACAAATTCCAAATACATGATTGGAAAATATGAAAGTAAATGCAGAGTAGTCCCATTTGTTGAAAATATGCGACTCGAACTAGTAAGATCTTGTAGTAATCCTAATCCTGCTGGGCACCTGAGAACACATGCTAAAACAGGTCAGCTATAAAGCTGGTGAGTTCATAGGTTTGTTAGTTGAAAACATAAAGTATAAATCTTGTATGTTTTGAGAAATTGTTCAGAATCCACGATTCTGATTTGTAGCAAATTGTAGTTGTAATTACCAATATGTAATTCGAAAGTTTAGGTATCTAATACCTAAGCAATTGTAGTCCGTACCTAAGTACACAATAATTGAGGCATACCGAGCCTGAATACCTATCTGGTATGAGTAAGTATATAATGGGAGGCAATACCTGCCTAAGTTGTAACCAAATAACTGTATGACCACGTCATATGATAGTAAGTAACTGTAGTTCCGCAGAACTATGATTTAATATATGAGGTGTTGCATCCAGCAACAAGTGATTGTAGATCCGCAGATCTATGTTTGAACGTTTAGCGTGTCCGTTTACCCGATTAGCATAAGCTAACCCGGACATGAATTGAGCTAACGGCCTCGCGTGGCAGCACCACCGATCCGTTAACTTATTGTGAATCCCGAGTATAACTCGCTGATCCATTGATTGAAGTTTCGTCCACTGCAATACCGTGGTTTCGTTTTGTGCCCACTTTACCGTGGCATCGTTTGGTGCCCGCTGCAATACCGCGGCATCATTTTTGGAATTGCTCGCAGCAATTTGTGATTAAGCCGGCAGTACAACGACATGCCCGACTAAGTTGTTTGAGAGCCAGCAGTACTCGACATGCCTGACTAAGTAGATCGTATAATAGTATGTAGATATTCATCAGGTGACACCCCCACGGTTGGATTACATCCTGGGCCGGGGGACCATCCCTGGTTGGATTACATCCTGAGCCAGAGTCGTCACCAGTTGAGTCGTATAGATATAAGAAGTCTGTAATAACTTGTAATAATATTGTATACTCCTAGCCTAAAGCCTAGCAAGTACATATAACGGAGTCTTGGGAAAATGTTCACTTAAGTTCAGTTCCCATTCTAGTGATAATGGAGTGTGTCGACAGTTTTAGTTCTTAAAGAATAACTAAACTTGTAACAGTATAAATGTTGCTCAGTGTAGGTAGAACTAACTAGTTCTAATGTATTCAATGTTATTGTCCCGTGACAATATGGCCAAAAGATTTCGATAACTAAATCAAGTTATGTGTTGGTAATCGTTTTCCAACGACCTAACCGGGTACGATTGTAACCTATCTAGGTTAAGTATTGATATTGTTCTAAAACAATATTGCGGGTGTAATTCCTAAGTATTACACATTTTGTATTACATACAGTAATAAAAATAGTTGTGATTTATAAACAATTATTTATATAATTCGAAAACAGAAATTGAGCATGTGTTTCACCCCGAAAATAGTAAAACAGTTGAAAGAGTGGGGCTATGAAACTCACCTGTGAGTTGTTAACGATACGATGATATGCGCGTCGTCCAAATGGTAACCTTCTAGTGTCCTAAACACGTGAGGTTGTATAAGTACGAGATCAAATAGTCTGACCAAGTAAGTCGTTCGAATGTTTGTTTGTCGCTTGGTTTTAAAGACCGTGTACGGGGGTTCGGGGGCAGCGCCCCTGATAGCGGGGTCCAAGGGGTGGCAACCCCTGGCGGGGTCCAAGGGGCAGAGCCCCTGGCTAGGGTCGAGCTGCCAGGTCAGCTTGGAAAATTTTTATTTCTACTACTTTGCTTTAAAGAAAACGCATTCGAAATCCAAATTCGGGTAAAATCGAGTGGTAAAATTTGGTTGTCAATACTTAGTGAAAAACATAGGTTTTTAAGGTTCTGCGACGTCAGATGCGACGTCAGATGCGACGTCAACTGCGACGTCAGATGCGACGTAGGGTCTTGCGTCGCTATGTGCGACGTCGCAATTTAATGCGACATTGCGTGTTACGTCGCAATGTGCGACGTTTAAGATTTACTGCGACGTAGGGTGTTACGTCGCATCATGCGACGTTGAGATGTTTTTGCGACGTTGGCTGCGACGTTGGATGCGACGTCGCAGCACTGTTTTTGGTCCCTGCGACGTAGCGGACTGTTCGCCGGAGTTTGAGTCGGAAACGAGTTTTCCGGCCTCCGTTGAGTCCGATTCTTTTACCCAACCCATAATTAAGTATTTTAAGCTTATCTAAACCGCAAACAAGCAAAATAACAAAGTTTTGAGAGATTTCGAGAATTGTCGGAAACTTACAAATTCGCGCGAGGAGAATCCGAAAAGATAGGATTGTAGATCGTTGCGTGGTGATCGTTTTTCCCTAAAGGAGCTTTGAGATTGGAGGTCGTTTGACGGTGGTTTTTGGCGGATTATGGTGGCGGTGGTGTGGTGGTAGGTTGTAGAGAGAGAGATGAGAGAAAAGTTGAGAGGAGAGAGAGAGTGAAATGTGGTGAATGAGAAAGAATGAGGAGGGATTTGGGTTTTTATTTGAACTCAGATCCCTAACTCGTGTACTGTGGTCTCCAACCACAGTACAAAATGTCCGTGATTTTATACCTGATTAAAATGTAGATTTATTACTTTAAATCTATAATTTGGTTATGTTATTTTGTAAGTATTTTTAATAAAAATATTTCACTTGAACTATAAAATGTAATTATTCAAAGTTTAAAATCGGCGCGAAATTTGACTTTTTGACCGGGTGTTACAAGTAATATTAGTAGTTTATTTTTAAATTTAAAAGCTTGCATTTGAAAATACAAGAAAACGTTCTTTTAAAATTCAAATTCGCGCAACTCAGTAACGAATTTCAGACATTTTCAGAAAGTTCGAAAAAGTTTATTTTTAAATTTTGAAAAATTTATTTTGAATTTGTCTTGAATTTTAAAGAACACAAAAAGATTGTCTTGTTTTAAATAAAAACGTATACGATTTCGCATACGATTCGCAATATCTTTTCAGACTGCGCGTAAAGGTTCAGAAAATTACGAACATACTTTTTAAAATTGTTTTATTAAAAATTTTTAAACTTTGAAATTTTACTTGTATGTTTCGTATCTTTCGCAAATTTTAAATCGCGTGCGTTTGGAAGGATATAAAAGGGACTTTTGGCCACACACATAAGACAAAACATAAAAAAAAGTTCATCTTCTTCCTCTCCCCTACCCCAAACCGTCGGCCACCATCCATCACCACCAAACCTTCATTACTCAACCATTTTGCATGATTCCAAGCTCAAAATTCATCATTTTATGATCTTTCTTGCATCCACAACATCATTACATCAAGTTTAAGGTAATTCTTGACCTACTTTTGTGATTTTCATGAAACTTTAAAAATTAGGGCTTGTAACTCATTTTCATAGATTTCATGGTTAAAAGTTGCAATCTTTAGTGTTATTTCATGCTTATCTTGATGCTTAACATGATTACAAGCTTAATCTAGTGATTTGTTGGCTTGATTGCAAGATTGGGAATTAAAGTGTTGACTTTTTGATGAACTATGGCTAGTTTGACTTTTTGGATGATTAATTGCTTATGTTGACTTTTGTTGATTGAGTTATGCTTAAATATGATAGGTTAACATGTTTTGATTGATCATTTGCAATTAGAAAATGGTTAAGCTAGTTTTTGGTGATTAAAGTAAGCTCATTTTTGATAAAATCATCATAAACATCATTTTTACTTAAAACTTTTATTTTTTAAACTATGTTTATGACTTTTTTAAACTTAAAAAGCTTACAAGATTACCAAAACAAGCTTCGGTTCATTTAATCATTTTTAAAGTTAATCACTTTAATTAATAAAGTGTATGACTTTGAAATGAAACCAACAAAAACGCCATTTTCTAAAATCTACCATTTTGTCAAATAAGTTTACTTCGTTTCTTTGCTTGAAATCATGAAAAACATGGCTTTATGTCTTTTGGAAATTGCGGAAAGTTGGATTGCATATTTAATTGGTAATATGCCCTTTTATGATTAATTGATTTACTTGAGGTAATTATATAACCTTGGATTTATCCAAAGTATTAAGCTCATTTAGATTGATTAACCATGAACATGAAGTATTTAAGTTTTTAGTGCTTGGGATAATTAAGTTAGGTACCCTGTTGACTTGCTTTAATTATGCTAGGAACTTGAAGCTTTGTGCCACTTACCCTTATTTAGACATAAGTTGATACAAGTTTTTGGATTTGTGATTGATTGCGGTTAGGTTTCGCAATTTTAAAATTTCTGGATATGCCCATTTCTAAAGCCTACATTTCCAATTTTTTTCTGAAAATTTGGAAGTACTTTAGCATATCCATTAATATATCACGGCTATGGTCTAATCTTTTCTTGTCTTTTATCACATATGGAAAATTGCCCACCTTCACTCAGCTACTTGGCCAAATCTTCAAAGAATAGGTCACTCATTCGCCAGTGGTTGCAGCGACCGATAGGCAGTAATCGGTATGTGGTATGGAAAGACATGATCAAGCTAGGAATCAGGGATGAGTTGAAGAGTTTGTTGATGTATGAGACCGATGGTCAAGTGAACAATGCCTTTCTCCGTCTCTTCGATATAGATGAGTATGCATACCGAGAAGTAGTGACAGAGTTCATGATGACTTACCAGCTGAATCCAAAGATGAGCGTATCCGACAAAAGAAAGATTTCATTCAGGTTTCAAGTACAGATTCATCATATCTCAGTTGCCGACTTGGGAGTGTATCTTGGTTTATATACAGAGTCTCAGGTCAACTCTGCATGGTTCAGGAACAGTGTCCAAGACATCTCCATCCTACCAAACAGGAACCACAAGGACATTTGGATGAATTTAGCTGGATCAAACTTTAGGAGCTGTGTTAAGTCATCTACTTTCATCAAGCCGGTTCATCACATCCTTCACAAGTTGTTAGCATGTTCTATATTTGGAAAGAAGGAAGGTGGTGCTGTGAGTGCCCAAGAGTTGAAGTTCATGGAAGCAATCATAGGAGGAAAGAATCTGAATGTTGCTTTCTTGATCACTGAGAGACTTGGAGCTGAGACAGACATGGATAGGCACATGTTCATGGGGTCGATTATTACTAGACTGCTTTATAGTATGGGATTATTGACTGAGGCTCACACTGAGGAGTTTACTGTTTGTTCTCGTTCTTTGCCATTCAACTTGGACTACTGCAAGTTGATCCATCTTGTTGAGGTAGATGAGCAGAGACAGTGCCTATGGAAGAACACCAAACAGATCATTCCAGGATGTCGTCTCCCTGGGAAGCGTGTTAGAGGATCCTCACCTGTTGCAGATACTGAGGATGGCCCATCTGATAGAGCCCGAGCACCTACTACTCATGCTAGTGTCCCGCATAGAGGAGCTGAGACAGCCGAGCCACCAGCTCAGGCTACTGTTCACTACACAGATCCAGTGACCTCGCTGACACAATATTATCTTTTGCATGCTCTTCAGGTTAGCCGTTCCCATCAGCTGTTGATTTCCAGGAAACTTGGTATTCCTGACCCAGAGCCTTACTTGTACCGATGCGGCCCACCACCACCAGCCATAGCACCACCACATACATCCATCCCATCACATACCACCCATACACCATCACCCGCTATCCGGACCACACCAGTACCAGAGCAGGTCCAGTCAGTTGAGACCGAGATACCGGTAGTTCAGCCAGTGATTTCTGCACCTGTGATTTCTCATCCTGCCCAGCCAGTCGCCAGTGGATCTTACCGTGCTGACACAGTCTACTTGGGCACTGATGCTGTATCTTTTGACACTTCCGGGATGCTATTAAACTTGGGACCGATCTCTTCCTCAGCTGTACCGACAGAGAGCATGCTACGTCAGGCTTACATGACCTTACTAGAGCAGGCAGGGGTTACTTCGGCTATTTTGCTAGAGTGGGGCTACACTGATCCGATGAGACTGCCAGCAGCTACCCTCAGAGACATATTGATTCAGCTAAAACTGATCAATGCTGAAGAACAGGGACATAGAGTATCTAGTGGCCAGCAGTCAGTCGTAGGACCATCCACAGCACCAGCTCCTACTCAGCATATTGATGCACCTGACCAGGGATCCCCAGCTTCATAGTTCTACCCCATTTGCATCATCTGACTTTGGTTTTAGACATTATCATTATTATTATCTTGTGTTTGTTTGGCTACTGTTAAACCTTACTTTTGGAACTTATTTGTATCAGCCACTAGTTGGTTGATCACTCTATCCTTATCTATATTATGCTATTACTTATTATGTTTCATTTTCTTTCTGTTTAATAAGTAGAAATGTTGTGATGTATGAACGTGGAAAAAAGGGCGAGATGACGCACTTTCAAGAAGAAAATCCGTGAAGTCAAAAGGCAACCCGAACCAGTTTTCAATATTTGCAGACTGCGGAACATTCAAACATCTCATGGAGGGGCCTCGTTCTTCTCAAAACTTCCTTGTATCCAAGCACTTCAAAGAACTAAGTGTGGGATCACTCCCCACACCGCAAACACTTATCAAAATCACTCCAACTTCTTCAAAACCTAAAGTATGGGATTCTACACCATAAGGATCCCCACTTAAAAGAATTGGAGTTGATTTTTGATAACGTTGGATACATGACACCGGATAACCCCGTATGAAGCTTGATGTCCTTCAAGAAGAATGCAGAAGAAAGCTCGCTTCAACTCTCTCTCTCCTGCAAAATTTCACATGCTTCAAAACGTTATCTGGGGAGTTTCTTAACCTTCTATCCATTTCATGATCACATATATTCTGTCTTGATAGCTTGTTATAGTCTATACCCTATCCTGAGCTAATCACTAAGTGTGGGATTCAAACCCAAATTTAACACTTAAGAAACATTTTCTTACATGTTCAAACTCTAAGTGTGGGATTTTACCTCCAGTAAAAACTCAACTCAAGAGAACATTAGGGACAATGTTCCTCTAAGTGTGGGATAGCAAGTTATAGAATACCTTGGATAATTTTAGGCAATTTTTATGTCCAAAATAGCATTACTCAGAAAATGTTTTCCCAAATAACATGTAACACCCCCAAATTTAACGGTTTGCGGAAGCATATATTGGGTGTTACTAATCAATATACAAAGCACAAGATTAATAGTAAACGACCTCTAAATGAGACGTTTAGAAAAGGTTTCATAAATAATAATCGTTTGAAAACCGTAGGTTTTCGTATACAAAAAGTAGTTCCCTAGAGTCCACGCGTATAGCGGGAGATTCTATTACATAATCGTAGTTACAAAAGATAATGCCAAAGAATCTCCGTTAAATGCAGTTTGGAAATCATGCGACTCTAGCTAGTAATCCTGGAGTGATCCTACTCCGTATGTGTACCTGAGATACAAAGCTAAAAAGTGTCAACCAAAAAGGTTGGTGAATCTCACAGGTTTAGTAATAAGTAAGTGTTATGAACCACAAGTATGTACCCGTATTGCTTTCAAGCAAAGTAAGTAAATCAGTTTATCAGTACAGTGCCATGAGCTCATAAGTTGAAGCTTAACCGTGTAGTGTGAAATAAATCACGTACCCCCGTGAGTGCTATCCGCACACTCATATGTAACAAATACTAATATGTCTGTTTCTACGTGTAAATCAGTACGTGGTGGCGCTACCACCCCAGACAGGGATTGTTAGTCCCAAATGGATCCATCTACTAGTAATCGCGCTTAAGTCCATAACTAACAACTTACG
Organism: Helichrysum umbraculigerum; assembly: GCA_949592205.1. Taxonomy (NCBI): domain Eukaryota; kingdom Viridiplantae; phylum Streptophyta; class Magnoliopsida; order Asterales; family Asteraceae; genus Helichrysum; species Helichrysum umbraculigerum. The sequence goes on along the minus strand of CATIUR010000007.1, from coordinate 15,319,576 downwards.
ATTAGGAGGCTTTCAGTGGATAAAAGTAACTCATGCGTTTGTTTGTAATCAGTAATGTTTTCAGTTCAGTACATTGTGTTCATACGTAAAACAGTTGCTAAGTATCTCACCCCAAAGTATAAAACAGTAAAAGTGGGGCTGTAAGACTCACCTGAGTCTTTGCAAGTACGTTTATGTCAATAAACGAGTAAGTAGTATCAACCGTAGGTTCTCCGAACCCGTAACCTTCAAATGCCTAAACACGTAAGGTTAAGTAAGTAGATGTCTCGCAAGACCATCTAGGCTAGTTGTTCATACAACCCGTTGTGTTTAAACGTTGGTTTGTTCGCGTTTGCATCAAAAGATATACGGCCCGTTGGTGATTCGTTATATTAAAAGTTTATCCTTTATAACGCAATTTAGTGTAACTGTAATAGAAAGTATGTTCTATGACGTTTGTTAAGTCGTATGACATAAGTATTTGAAGTTGTATAAATTCGACACTTAGTGAAAATCTGAGTTTTCAAAGTTCTGTTTTGTGCGACGTAGCATGCGACGTAGGCATGCGACGTAAGGTGCGACGTAGGGTGCGACGTAGGCATGTACGTCGCATGATGCGACCTTCGCAAATCAATGCGACGTAGGGGCTGGCGTCGCTGGGCGCGACGTCGCAACTTAATGCGACGTAGTGACGGACGTCGCACAATGCGACGTCACAAAGGGTTGTGCGACGTAGGGGCCGACGTCGCATGAATCTGGGTCCAAAAGCGACGTAGCGGTCTGTTGGCCGGAAAATGTGCCGAAAACGAGTTTTCCGGTTTCCGTTCGGTCCAAATCTTTTACCCAACCCTTATATGAACATATTAAGCCTATTTAAGCCATAAACTTGTAAAAATGATCAAAAACGAGAGATTTCGGGATTTGTCGGAAACTTACAAAGTGTCGGATTGAAAATCCGAAAAGATGAAGTTGTAGATCGTGAAGAGATGAACGTTTTTCTCCAAAGATGTGGTATGATCCGGCGTCGTTTGATGGTGTTATTTTGTGGATGTTGATGATGGTGGTGGATGGAGGTTTGAGAGAAAAAGAAGGGAAGAAAGAGAAAGAAAAGAGAAAGAATGAGAAAAGTGAGTGGGAGGTGGGGTGTTGGTGAAAGCCTCACCTCACCCAGTCCCCGTTCCGCGCTCCGTGCGGCGTTCGTTTTCTCCGTCGTTTTACGTTAAATTATTTATTTTTACACGTTTAATTATATTTATAAAATCTCAAATCTTGTTAAATAAGTTACTTAAATTATTTCCTTAAATCTTTAATAGTTTAAATTAAATTTAGTTACTTTTGTTATTAAATCGTATAAGTTTTAATTGTGTAATACGAGGCAGTTAGTAAATGTTATAAAATAGCATTTCGGTCATAGTTGCGTTATTTTAGTTTATAAACACTTGTTCACCAAGGTCCGTATTAACCGAATAGAATTTCATTCTATTTAAGTTGCGTACGATTTAATCAAATCGCAAAGTTATATATATATTAACCAACATATAATCCGATACATGAATTAGCCTAATACAGAACTAATTACATGTATTAACAAAGAATTAGACGCTAATACTAGCCCTAATTTGGCGGTTGTTACATTCTCCCCTTGTTAAAAGAATTTCGTCCCGAAATTAGCTCGATTGCACGGTCGGTGCGTTGTCTGGGAAGAGATGTGGGTATTTCTGTCGCATTTGGTCCTCCCGTTCCCAGGTGAATTCAGGACCACGTCTAGAATTCCACCTGACTTTTACGATGGGAATACGACTCTGTTTTAGTTGTTTGACCTCGCGGTCCAGGATTTCCATAGGTTCCTCGACAAAATGAAGTTTATCATCGATCTGAATTTCGTCGAGCGGTATAATCAGTGTCTCGTCAGACAGACATTTCTTCAGATTAGAAATGTGGAATGTGTTGTGAACGCTGCTAAGTTCAGCAGGAAGTTGCAGGCGGTATGCCACTGGACCAATCTTTTCAAGGATTTCGAATGGTCCGATGTATCTAGGGTTTAGTTTGCCTCGTTTTCCGAATCGAATGACACCTTTCCACGGTGCCACTTTGAGAAGTACCTTGTCCCCTACTTGGAACTCAAGGTGTTTGCGTCTCACGTCAGCATAGCTTTTCTGACGATCACGCGCGGCTTTTAGTCGGTTTTGTATGCCGACGATCTTTTCAGTTGTTTCATGTATGATTTCTGGACCGGTGAGTTGTGTATCCCCCACCTCAGTCCAACAGACAGGTGACCGGCACTTACGACCGTACAGTGCCTCGAAGGGTGCAGCCTTTATGCTGGTGTGATAACTGTTGTTGTACGAGAACTCGCACAATGGTAAGTGATTTTCCCAGTTTTTACCGAAGTCAACTACGCAGGCTCGTAGCATGTCTTCCAGTGTTTGTATGGTTCGTTCGCTCTGGCCGTCGGTTTGAGGATGGTAAGCTGTACTCATATCCAGACGAGTACCAAGAGATTTCTGCAGTGATTGCCAGAAGCGAGAAGTAAACCGAGCGTCTCGGTCGGAGATGATTGAGATGGGCACGCCGTGTCTTGACACGATCTCTTTCAGGTAGATCCGTGTCAAACGTTCCATCTTATCAGTTTCCTTGATGGCTAGGAAATGAGCAGATTTAGTGAGTCGGTCGACGATCACCCAAATGGTATCGCAACCGCTAGAAGTTTTCGGGAGTTTAGTAATGAAATCCATGGTGATCTGCTCCCATTTCCATTGTGGTATTTCGGGTTGTTGTAGCAAACCGGAAGGCTTCTGGTGTTCAGCTTTAACTTTAGAACAAGTAAGACACTTGCTAACATAGGTTGCAATGTCAGATTTCATGTTGGGCCACCAGTACATTTCCTTGATGCCGTGATACATTTTGTCGGCACCGGGGTGTATAGAGTATTTAGACTTGTGAGCTTCATCCATCACCAAGTCTCGCAGGTTCCCAAAACTTGGTAACCAGATTCGATTCGAGAAGTATTTGGCCCCGTTAGGTTTGGTTTCAAATTGTTTGTCCATGCCCCGTAAGGCCTCGTTTATCAAGTTTTCTGGTTTGAGTGCTTCGAGTTGCGCAGTGAGAGTTTGATTGATGAGGTCGTTGTGAATGGTCATACCGAGAGCTCGAACTCGAAGTGGTTTCACTCGTTCTTTTCGGCTTAAGGCATCGGCGACAACATTCGCCTTGCCCGGATGATAGCGAATTTCGCAATCGTAATCAGTGAGCAACTCGACCCATCGACGTTGCCTCATGTTGAGATCCTTTTGATCGAAGATATGTTGGAGACTTTTATGGTCAGTAAAGATTGTACACTTGGTACCGTATAAGTAGTGTCTCCAGATTTTTAGAGCGAATACAACAGCCCCCAACTCTAGGTCATGAGTTGTGTAATTCTTTTCGTGGACCTTGAGTTGTCGAGAGGCGTAAGCGATGACCTTGTCTCGTTGCATCAGCACGCAACCAAGACCTAGGTGTGAAGCATCACAGTATACCACGAAGTCATCGTTGCCTTCGGGTAAAGATAAGATAGGTGCACTGCAGAGTTTTTGTTTTAGCAGTTGAAAAGCCGACTCCTGTTTGTCAGTCCAATCGAACTTCTTTTCTTTTTGAGTCAGTGCAGTGAGAGGTAGGACTATTTTCGAAAAATTCTCAATGAACCGCCTGTAGTATCCGGCGAGTCCTAAGAATTGGCGTACCTCGGTCGGGGTTGTAGGTGCTTGCCAACATTTGATAGCCTCGATTTTTGAAGGATCGACATGAATCCCTTGATTGTCAATGACGTGTCCAAGGAATTGAACGGTTTGCATCCAGAACTCACACTTAGAGAATTTGGCGTATAACTCTTCGTGTTTGAGCAGCTCTAGGATGGTTTTCAGGTGTTGCGCGTGTTCTTGTTCAGTGCGTGAGTAAATCAAGATGTCATCGATAAAGACGATAACAAACTTGTCAAGGTAAGGTTTGCACACCCGATTCATAAGATCCATGAATACTGCCGGTGCGTTGGTTAAGCCGAATGGCATCACTTGGAATTCATAATGCCCGTAGCGAGTTCGGAAAGCTGTTTTTGGAATGTCATCGTCACGAACTCGGAGTTGATGATAACCTGACCGTAGATCGATTTTTGAATAAAAACTCGATCCCTGGAGTTGGTCAAACAGGTCATCAATGCGAGGAAGTGGGTAACGGTTCTTGACAGTTAATTTGTTGAGTTCACGGTAGTCGATGCACATGCGGAAAGAACCGTCTTTCTTTTTCACAAACAGGACCGGAGCTCCCCAAGGTGAGGAACTTGGTCGAATGAATCCCTTGTCCAGGAGTTCCTGCAATTGAGTAGACAACTCCTGAAGTTCGGATGGGGCTAGTCGGTAAGGGGCTCGTGCCACGGGTGCTGCGCCGGGCACAAGATCAATAGAGAATTCGACTTGTCTAGTTGGCGGTAGACCAGGCAAGTCTTCAGGAAAGACTTCCGGGAAGTCTCGAACAATAGGCACATCCTCAAGTCGCTTCTCCACCGACTTTTTCTCCATAACGTGTGCGAGGATTGCCTGGTACCCTTTTCTCAAGTATTTTCGGGATTTCATGCAAGAAATGATGTTTATTCTCGTCCCACCGGTCTCCCCTTGTATGCTCAAAGTTCCACCGGTGACGAGAGGAATGCGTACGATTTTCTCAAAACAAACGATTTCGGCTCGGTACTTGGACAACCAATCCATACCGACGATGATGTCAAAGCTGCCGATTTCGACAGGTATCAAGTCAATGGAAAAGAGCTCGTTAGCTAAGTTCAGAGTGCAATTAGGTACCACACTGTCGGCCTCAATAAGTTTTCCGTTTGCCAATTCTATTGTGTACTTAGAATCTAAGGCAATAGGTGTAGTGTCAAGTAGTGGGTAAAATTCGTCGGAAATAAAGCTCTTATCAGCACCAGTATCAAATAATACAGATGCAGTCAAGTTGTTGAGAAGAAACGTACCCGTGACCACATTCGGGTCTTGACGGGCTTCTCCAGATTTCAGCACAAAAGACCTTCCTCGAGCATTGTTGTTGTTCCTGTTGTTGTTGTTGTTCAGCTTCGGGCAGTCTTTCTTGAAATGCCCCGTACCGTTGCACCCATAACAAGTCTTTGGTGCCGAGGTGTTGATGTCAGTGGTGTTTGATCTACAGTCCCTAGCCAAGTGTCCAAATCTTTTACACTTGCTGCAGGGACACGAACCATGGTGGTGTCGTTGGCACTTTGGGCAATAGGGCTTGGTTCCCTTGTACGCCCCCTTGTCATCAGAACTGGAGATGTAGGCTTTAATGGTTTCAGGTTTCTTGTTTTGGTGGTTGTTGTGATTGTCAGACCACTTTCTTTTGTTGCTGTTGGAAGATGGAGTGGGTGGTTCGGGGTCCTCGTTCATGGCTAGAAGTTCATGGGCCAACCGGATGGCACCGTGAAGAGTGGTTTGTTTTGATGAGGCGACATTCCCCCGGACAGGTTCCGGAAGGCCGCGGATGTATTTCTTGATCTTGTCGGGCTCAGTACCCGCCATAGTTGGGCGAAGGACGGTGAGTTGTTGGAATCTGGTGGTGTATCCAACGATATCAGTTCCTTGCACTTTCAAGTTCCAGAACTCTTCGTCCAGCTTGTAAAGTTGTTCGGCCGGACAATACTCATCAGTGAGCATTTTCTTCAGATCCTCCCAAGGGAGTAGATAAGCTGTATCAATACCCACAGACTGGGTATAGGAATTCCACCACGAGAGGGCACCATCTTCGAGGGTGCAGGTGGAGAACTTGACTTTGTCGTCCTCCGCACATTTGCTGATGCGGAAAACGGATTCCATCTTTTCGAACCATCTGATAAGTCCGATGGCTCCTTCGATCCCCTTGAAGCTCAAGGGCTTGCAGTTTTGAAAATCCTTGTATGAACAAGGTTTTGTAGCAGAGGTTTCAGCGGCATTGCTGTTTCTTGTGGAACCTGGTGGAGTATTCCGAGCTAAGGCTTCAGTAACAGCCTGGGTTATGAGTTAGGTGATTTGAGCGTCAGTGTAAGGTCTTGACTTTGGCGGCATGACTCTTCAATAAAAGAAATGAAGATAATGAGATTTTGCAAGAAAGTTGTATTTATTTCAGATGTACATGTATAAATGTGGTAATACATAACATCAACATGAAAAAGAATTATGGCAATTAATATGAGTTGAATCAGTAAGAAATATTTGATAGATGATACGAGTTCAAAGGTTACATCCTACAGATGTATTACAAAAGATGTCGGGAATTGTTACATCCGACTGAAACATAGAGTAGTACTTAGATAGTTACTAGATTACAGGATAGTTTACAAAACAAAGACTAAGCTAGTCTTAACGTAGGTTAATCTGCTCCATCATTTCGATGAGACGATCCACAGTATTTGCAAGTCTGCTAGCTTGTCGAGCATTATCTTCAGCTAATGCTAGTCGCTGTACCAACCCGCGGGTATATTCTTCCGTTTCCCGTGAGCGTTGTTCACACTCATCAAGTCTGCGTTTCAAAAGAGTGGTTTCCACGCTTATCTCCACCACTCTGTTGAGAAGAATGTCCACATTAGTAACGGTGGTTTCGTGATTCTCAGAGACTTGTTCGATGCGTTCAAGAGATGTAAGTCGCCAGTTTTCGTTGGTTTCTTGCAACACGACATCCATGGTGCGAAGTCGTTGCTCGTGTTGGTTCACCCTAGCAGCTAAGGCTGGCACGGTGAAGTGAGTAGAGTACGGGCCAGCTCGAGGCAACCTGTTGTTCCTCCTTGCTACCCTTGGGTTCTGCGACCCGGATTGAGAACGAGATGAATCGGATGGGATGTTTGCCATTTCTGAGACAAAGCGTTAGTAAGATTGAGGCCTATATTCATATAGTCCCTATATAATATAGCCTATTGAGTGTCTAGCATAAACATGTTTAAGTCTCGGTTCTCTCGAAGTCAGAGTCTTCTATTGTACCCTGTTCAGCCATAACCCCTTTCAGATCTTACATCATTTTCGCTTAATTGTACATAGTTGATCAGGCTATGTTAAATTAAACTCGTATGATGTAATCACTGAACCGGTTATACCTAATAAGGGATACTGCCTAATGGTCATAGTCTAGGCTCACTAAATGCAACCTAGTTCACTACAACCTTAGGCTCTGATACCAATCTGTAACACCCCCAAATTTAACGGTTTGCGGAAGCATATATTGGGTGTTACTAATCAATATACAAAGCACAAGATTAATAGTAAACGACCTCTAAATGAGACGTTTAGAAAAGGTTTCATAAATAATAATCGTTTGAAAACCGTAGGTTTTCGTATACAAAAAGTAGTTCCCTAGAGTCCACGCGTATAGCGGGAGATTCTATTACATAATCGTAGTTACAAAAGATAATGCCAAAGAATCTCCGTTAAATGCAGTTTGGAAATCATGCGACTCTAGCTAGTAATCCTGGAGTGATCCTACTCCGTATGTGTACCTGAGATACAAAGCTAAAAAGTGTCAACCAAAAAGGTTGGTGAATCTCACAGGTTTAGTAATAAGTAAGTGTTATGAACCACAAGTATGTACCCGTATTGCTTTCAAGCAAAGTAAGTAAATCAGTTTATCAGTACAGTGCCATGAGCTCATAAGTTGAAGCTTAACCGTGTAGTGTGAAATAAATCACGTACCCCCGTGAGTGCTATCCGCACACTCATATGTAACAAATACTAATATGTCTGTTTCTACGTGTAAATCAGTACGTGGTGGCGCTACCACCCCAGACAGGGATTGTCAGTCCCAAATGGATCCATCTACTAGTAATCGCGCTTAAGTCCATAACTAACAACTTACGATTAGGAGGCTTTCAGTGGATAAAAGTAACTCATGCGTTTGTTTGTAATCAGTAATGTTTTCAGTTCAGTACATTGTGTTCATACGTAAAACAGTTGCTAAGTATCTCACCCCAAAGTATAAAACAGTAAAAGTGGGGCTGTAAGACTCACCTGAGTCTTTGCAAGTACGTTTATGTCAATAAACGAGTAAGTAGTATCAACCGTAGGTTCTCCGAACCCGTAACCTTCAAATGCCTAAACACGTAAGGTTAAGTAAGTAGATGTCTCGCAAGACCATCTAGGCTAGTTGTTCATACAACCCGTTGTGTTTAAACGTTGGTTTGTTCGCGTTTGCATCAAAAGATATACGGCCCGTTGGTGATTCGTTATATTAAAAGTTTATCCTTTATAACGCAATTTAGTGTAACTGTAATAGAAAGTATGTTCTATGACGTTTGTTAAGTCGTATGACATAAGTATTTGAAGTTGTATAAATTCGACACTTAGTGAAAATCTGAGTTTTCAAAGTTCTGTTTTGTGCGACGTAGCATGCGACGTAGGCATGCGACGTAAGGTGCGACGTAGGGTGCGACGTAGGCATGTACGTCGCATGATGCGACCTTCGCAAATCAATGCGACGTAGGGGCTGGCGTCGCTGGGCGCGACGTCGCAACTTAATGCGACGTAGTGACGGACGTCGCACAATGCGACGTCACAAAGGGTTGTGCGACGTAGGGGCCGACGTCGCATGAATCTGGGTCCAAAAGCGACGTAGCGGTCTGTTGGCCGGAAAATGTGCCGAAAACGAGTTTTCCGGTTTCCGTTCGGTCCAAATCTTTTACCCAACCCTTATATGAACATATTAAGCCTATTTAAGCCATAAACTTGTAAAAATGATCAAAAACGAGAGATTTCGGGATTTGTCGGAAACTTACAAAGTGTCGGATTGAAAATCCGAAAAGATGAAGTTGTAGATCGTGAAGAGATGAACGTTTTTCTCCAAAGATGTGGTATGATCCGGCGTCGTTTGATGGTGTTATTTTGTGGATGTTGATGATGGTGGTGGATGGAGGTTTGAGAGAAAAAGAAGGGAAGAAAGAGAAAGAAAAGAGAAAGAATGAGAAAAGTGAGTGGGAGGTGGGGTGTTGGTGAAAGCCTCACCTCACCCAGTCCCCGTTCCGCGCTCCGTGCGGCGTTCGTTTTCTCCGTCGTTTTACGTTAAATTATTTATTTTTACACGTTTAATTATATTTATAAAATCTCAAATCTTGTTAAATAAGTTACTTAAATTATTTCCTTAAATCTTTAATAGTTTAAATTAAATTTAGTTACTTTTGTTATTAAATCGTATAAGTTTTAATTGTGTAATACGAGGCAGTTACTAAATGTTATAAAATAGCATTTCGGTCATAGTTGCGTTATTTTAGTTTATAAACACTTGTTCACCAACGTCCGTATTAACCGAATAGAATTTCATTCTATTTAAGTTGCGTACGATTTAATCAAATCGCAAAGTTATATATATATTAACCAACATATAATCCGATACATGAATTAGCCTAATACAGAACTAATTACATGTATTAACAAAGAATTAGACGCTAATACTAGCCCTAATTTGGCGGTTGTTACATAACAAAATTTTCAAACAAATTTTTTCAAAAATTTAAAATTATGAGTTAAATTATGACTAAACTCTAAGTTTTTGAGTTAAATACTTTCGAAAAGAATCATTCTCGAAATATGAGTAAGGTATTTTGGAATATAGGGAAAATAAGATAGAAATTTCTCGAGCAAGAAACAATAATCTGAAAGGAGCATGGCTAGGCACATACAACCCTATTTTGTAGTGAGGTATCTTGAGCCTAAAAGCATTCATCTTTAATGCTTCACTTTCATTTCTTGTGTGTGCCGATGCTTGCATCTCTGAATTAGAACTTGCTCCAGACATACGTTTCAAGACCACATTGGTGTGTACCGTACGCGGTATAGGTGCAGCTAGATGACCTTGACATTCCTTAGGATTTAAACCCAATTCTTACATATCTCTTCAAGCCCAAAACCCTTCCGATACTTACTTTCAGTATCGATGATCCGCCTAGTAAACCCTGTTGAGCCTAAACCTTTCATTTCATAAAAACCCTCGTACAAAACCCCTACTCACCCAAAATTTCCCAAAACCTTATCTTAGAATTTCTAAGGTCGTGAAAAACATCTTTTGGAACATCCTCTTCAATTATGCTCTAAAGTCATCCTCTTCTATGTACTCTAAAAAGTCAAAAGTGCGAAAAATTGGCACGACAAAAATTGAAGTTCAAGATCAAAGATCATAGTTCCGAAAAGGATTTCTGAAAGGATCAACATAAAATATCCTTAGAAATTCTCTGGCAAAGAAGTTCTGAAGAAGAAAAGAAAAATAAAAAGTAGAAAAATCAAGAAAAGAAAAAGAAACAGTTCCATCAAATAAAGCTGAGTGCTTCAAGTATCACCTTCTCAAGAAAAATTCGATAGAAGACGAGCAGCTACAAAATCCTCCGTTCCATTCTGAAATAAAGTTTTTCACTATCTTTGAGTTTTAAGATAAGTCAAACCCTTAAAACCAAACATATACCACTACCCATACCCTTCAACCTCACCAAACACTACCACCCGTTGAAAGTCTTGGGATAGTTAGCACCGTCCTCACCTAAGTGGTGGAGATCCGATTCTCGACCAAGCTTATGACGATGAGTGCTGCATGACTGGCTTATTTGAGCGATTTCAATTGTTCTAGATTGTTAGGGAACCCGATACACCTTGAGTGAATTGAGTGACCACCTTTGGTGAGATCGCCTAGTCATGTGTACTCCAAGATCACGAGAATTGGTAGTATGCTTGATGATAATTGCTTCTTGCTTCTGAAAGGATCATCTTATCCTTTCCCTTATTCTTAAACAATCTTAATCATATTAGAAGTGGTATCATTTTGAAATTATTTTGACTCGCCCCTTAAAAACCCATTTTAAATGTTTTTCTAACTGAGTGTTGCTTGAGGACAAGCAACGCCTAAGTGTGGGATAACTTGATGTGACTCAAATAGTCATGTTTTTAAGGGCAATATTCCGCACTTTTTGGACGTATCTTTAGTGAAAACATTCCAAAATGATCATTATTTACTAAATTTCACTAAAGTGGTCTAAATATAGGCGTTGCTGCAAAAATCACCTAAAACGTCCAAATAACGAGCAAATCAGGACGAATAAACGTGCACAAAATCATCCGGCCTCATTTACCTTATATAGATCACATTATAACTTCATCATATGATAAAACAGGTAAAATCGAGACGGGAAAATCAAGAATCATGCAAATCGGATAAAGAACGGAAAAGACTGAGCAGTAACAGACCCTATAAAGTCATTTCGGCTATGCTTGATCTATACACATCCAATTTCAGTGAAGTTGGCATCATTAGAAGCGTAACGGAATTACGAAACCACAGGCGAAAGAATCAGGTCAAACGGACGCATAACGAAGGAGATACGCGCGTTTTAAGCAACGAACGAAATCAGACAGACACCGTATACGGCCCTGGGAACCGTATACGGCCCTATACAGACCGTATACGGCCTTGTATACACCGTATACGGCCCTACCAAGGCCGTATACGGCCCCCTTGCCCCCGTATGCTGCTTCGTTTGCTTGTACGTGCTGTTTCGCGAGTTGTACGGCTGATTTTTGAGCTTTGCCTATAAATAGGGGATCACTCCTCCTCATTTCACACACCTTAACACACCTCAACATTTTCACACATTTCTCATTCTCTCACTTTTCTTATTTCTCTCTTTTCTTTCACTTTCTCTCTCTAACTTTCTCTCTCTAGCACTACTCTTAGGAGTTAGAGGAGAAAGGTTAGGGTTGAGCTTACGGTTCGAGTCTAGAGGAAGTTTTAGCTTGGTAATCTTGTTGTAACGAGTTTTTCAAGTTCAGACTATTTGTAATCCTCAGTATTACGCTGCTGTATTCCCGGTGATATCTAAACTTTACTTACTGTTATAATGCTTGTGCTTTATGTTATTTCAGTTTGTATTCTGCATATTGCCATGTTTATAGAGTAGTTTAATATTGTGATTGTTGAAATGTAGATATTAGGAGTAGGGATGATGTTAAATTAATGTTTCATTTATACGATTGGAAATTGTTATGCTGTGTATCTGGTTAAGCTTATCCTGAATATAGATCTAGTCTCTCATCACCCTTTCCAGACTTTCACGTGACTGTTGCCCTAGGATAGGATCTGATCAACCCTAATACTATGAATACACAGTTATCTCCAGTTACAGTATGAAACTATAAACTTTCCTTTAAAAGGCACGGTACTTCGTATAGCGTTGGAAACACCTCGTGTGGAGTACAAATACGTGGAAGCTAAGGAAATGCCATGGATTGTTTCATCGTGAATTACCTAGAAGTGATCCTTCTAGAACTGTGGTCTAGGAATCAAAGCTGTGGAAATGCTTGTTGCACTGTACACCGTTAGTACACCTAAGATCTGGAACACTGTGGAAATGCTTAAATGCCCAGTACACCGTCAGTACATCTAGGGTTTGGAACACTGTGGAAATGCCTAATTGCCCTGTACACCGTGATTATTCCTAGGGATGAACGCCTGACTGTAAAGGAGGGTCTATATTTATGATGGTTAAGTATGTGCTTCAATAGAAATAATACAGGGTAGTGTCAATCATATACCTAGACATGCAAAGCCCTAATCACACCAATAGTTTAACGTACACAGGATACAATCAGTATTTGCTATAATAAACGTAAATAGACGATTAAGTGTTAAGAAAGGTCAGTAAATACAATTGCGGTCTGTTGCCTTATGCCTGATCCCTAGAACATTTAGGGTGACTTTGTCTTAGTTAAGCAAAGGCTCAGGAGGGTTTGAAAACAACCTGATCTGATCAGAATCATGATAACCTAGGATTCCAGTGACATATGTTTCTAGGGTTTCACCTGAACGTAGGGTCCTAGTGTTTACACCGAAAGTATGTCTACTCTTTATTTGGTAAATCTCCAATCAATTTCATAATGAACATCATCCCGAAACCCTAGTATCCAAGTTTCAGCAATCACATCTCTACCTGTCTGCTTAAACCCTAATTTCATTTCTCGTTATTTACTTTTCTGCATTTAGGATAATTAGAAAACCAAATCAATCCAAGATCTATCTACCTACCCCCATCCTAATTGCGACCATAATCTTTGGTGACCCGCTTTATTTCAATTCGCTCCGATTTAAGAACGACCTCGAGTTATACTTACTGCTTGCTCCCAAGGTAGGTAGTACTTATAGTTTGAGCCCCAGCTCATATAAATTTAAAACTCACTGTCCGCCGCTTCTGTTGCTGTTGGAACAACGACCGGAGTCAAATCCGACCGACCAATAGGGGCCGCGACACATACACGTCGAAATAGTGATCAAACATGATCAAGTAGTAAGTTTGTATTGGAGTTCATCCAATATAAATCGTTGGAAACGTATTTCCAATATGTAAATTGTTAGAAGACCCGCAGGTGTTCTAATACGTAAATCGTTTTCGTTTGAAAACCCGTAGGAAATCAATTGTGTAATTCGTTGTAGTTCGTTGTAAACACGTCAATTCGTATACGTTTGGAAAACATTCCAGTGTATAAAGCGTAGGAAAACATAGACGGTGATCCCCCAAAGGTTAGCTAGATCTTTTGAGTTGAAGTCACGACATCTAGTCCTATAACCAATCCACGACAAGTTGTGTATCGTTTTTGCCTTCGTAACGGGTAAATATACGCTCCGCATTGACATAAAATCGGTGGTTGGCATGACTAACACATAGTGGGAGGGGCTGTCACGTCGATAGTACTATCCGTATATTCTGTGGCTAGAGTCACTGTGACACCCGACAAATTAGGACTAGTATTAGTGCCTAATCACTTTGTTATTACATGTAATTAGTTCTATGTTAGGCTAATTGTTTGTATCATTATGTATATTTGAAATATATATACACGTATGCGATTTGTTTAAATCGTGCATTATCATAATCGGGTGGATCACGACATATATCATACGGACGTTGGTGAACACAATTTATTAAATAATATGAAATTATTTAATAATCTTATCGTTTATTAAATATTATTTTGATAATATTTCATAAGTATTTCGTATCGTATAAAACACTCAAACGCGACTAAAAATGCACTGTTCGTGCCCGACAATCGAAACAAACTAAAGTTATATTTTTATAACTCATTAATAAGTATTGTGATAAAATACATCTTTCAAAAATATCGAAAAGTTATTCGTATTTATAAACACGTACGTATAATATATAATGTCTAAATATACGTTTAAACGATCGGGTAAACGAACACGGGTATAATACCAAAGATTTGGAGACAAGATTTTAACAACCTTGCCTCCCCTTTTTGACCAAGAAAATCAGCCAAACAAGATCCATGTTTTATGGATCTTGTTCTTGACCACTACATCATCAACCACCATCCTCCATCCCTCCCATTTTCATCCACCACCATCTCTCTCTAAAAACACACACACCTCACTCTCTCCTCCTCCTCCCTCACGGCACCACAACATCACCACATCTCCACCATCATCCACCATCATTTATCTTAAAGAAATCAAAGAAGGAAGAAAGGAAAAGGAAGAGGAAGCACAACCGAGCAAACATCTCATCGTTTTCGCCTCTAGATCATCTTCTTTCTTGGTATAAACCTACTTTATCTCACTAGATTTACTTTCTTAACACTTATATACATGTTAGTAAGTTCATTTAGCAAGATAATTGTAACACCCTCAAATTTCGGTTTGCGGAAGCGATCGGGTCGGGTGTTACCAAATTAAATACCACAGCTTAAGATACATAATGAACAACTCTAAATGAGACGTTTGAAAATAATGATACATTTACCAAATAGAGCGTTTACAACGGGGCAAGTTTAATTGAAATTTCAAATACATAATTTGAAAATACAAAAGTAAATGCAGAGTTGTCCCAAATGTTTGAAATCATGCGACTCGAGCTAGCATAATCTTGTAGTAATCCTAATCCTGCTGGGCCCCTGAGAACACATGCTAAAACAGGTCAGCTATAAAGCTGGTGAGTTCATAGTATGGTTAGTTGAAATCATGAAGTATAAATCTAGTATGTTTTGAAAAGTAGTTCAGAAATCCACGATTCTGATTTGTATGAAGTTGAAATTGTAATCATCAATGTGTATACGATGGACGAGGTATCTAATACCTAAGTAAAGGGGATATGTACCTAAGTACCTAATAATTGAGGTTCTTCAAACCTGAATACCTTTCTGGTATTACGTAAGTTTAACCGAGTAGGGCAATACCTGCCTAAGTTCGAAATCAAGTAAATGTATGACCACGTCATATGATGTTGAGTAATATTTGATAACGTGTTGCATCCAGCAACGTAATCGTAATCCCACGGATTATTGTTGTATGTTCGTTTACCCGGCTAGCATAAGCTAACCCGAACATGATTGAGCTAACGGCCTCGCGTGGGAACCCCACCGACCCGTTAACTTATTGTGAACCCCGAGTATAACTCGCTGATCCATTGATGGTGTTGAAATCTCGCCCACTGCAATACCGTGGTTTTGTTTTGTGCCCACTTTACCGTGGCATCGTTTGGTGCCCGCTGCAATACCGCGGCATCGTTTTTGAAATTGCTCGCAAGCAATTTGTAATTGAGCCGGCAGTACAACGACATGCCCGACTAAGTTGTTTGAGAGCCAGCAGTACTCGACATGCCTGACTAAGTAGATCGTATAATAGTATGTATACCGATATGTATATGTAAATTGTAGGTAGCACCGAGTGCTCGAGATGATGTATCAGTATGTAGATATATATATGTATGAACGAATACTTAGATGTCAAATTGCACGTTGAACCTAGGTATGGATATTCATCAGGTGACACCCCCACGGTTGGATTACATCCTGGGCCGGGGGTCTATCCCTGGTTGGATTACATCCTGGGCCAGAGTCGTCACCAGTTGAGTTGTATTGATATAAGAAGTCTGTACTAACGTGTGATGCTATTGTATACTCCTAGTCTAAAGCCTAGCAAGCATATATATCGGAGGCTCGGGGAAATGTTCACTTAAGTCTAGTTCCCGTTCTAGTGATAATGAAGAGTGTCGACGGTTTCGGTTCCCAAAGAATAACTAAAACATGTACAGTATAGATGTTGTCTAGTGTAGGTAGAACTAACTAGTTCTAATGTATTCGATGATATTGTCCCGTGACAATATGGCCAAAAGATTGTGATTACTAAATCAAGTTATGTGTTGGTAATCGTTTTCCAACGACCTAACCGGGTACGATTACAACCTATCTAGGTTAAGTATTAATATTGTTCTAAAACAATATTACGGGTGTAATTCCTAAGTATTACACATTTCGTATTACATACAGTAATATAAATAGTTGTAAATTATGAACGATTGTTAATATGATTTGAAAACAGTAATTGAGCATGTGTTTCACCCCGAAAATAGTAAAACAGTTGAAAGAATGGGGCTATGAAACTCACCTGTGAGTTGTTAGCGATACGATGATACGCGCGTCGTCTGAATGGTAACCTTCTAGTGTCCTAAACACGTGAGGTTATATAAGTATATGACAAATCAGTTTGTCTAAGCGAGTTGTTCATGTATGCATTTGTTGTTGAAGTCTGGGAATGGTGTACGGGGGTCCGGGGGCAGCGCCCCTGGTAGCGGGGTCCAAGGGGTGGCAACCCCTGGCGGGGTCCAAGGGGCAGAGCCCCTGGCTGGGGTCGAGCTGCCAGGTCAGCTTGGAAAATTTTTATTTCTACTACTTTGCTTTAAAGAAAACGCATTCGAAATCCAAATTCGGGTAAAATCGAGTGGTAAAATTTGGTTGTCAATACTTAGTGAAAAACATAGGTTTTTAAGGTTCTGCGACGTCAGATGCGACGTCAGCTGCGACGTCAGAGGCGACGTAGGGTCTTGCGTCGCTATGTGCGACATTCGCAAGTCAATGCGACGTTATGGGCTACGTCGCTATATGCGACGGTGGTAGGTTATGCGACGTTGGTTGCGACGTTGACTGCGACGTCGCAGCACTGTTTTTGGTCCCTGCGACGTTGTCGTCTGGTTCGACGGGTTTTTACCCAAAATCAAGATCTAACTCGTTTTTGACCAAATCTCATTGATATAAAGCTAATACATGCTATATTAAGTGTTTTTATGAAGAAATAACAAGGAAAAAGTTGAGAAATCCTTACGATTCGAATTTTGAAGGTTTGAAGATGATGATGAACTTGATGAAGAAGATGAAGATGATAATGGTGATGATGGTTGCTTGTTGTTGCTGTTGATGATGGTGACGACGGCGGTGGTGGTGGTAGCCGGTGGTGGTGGCCCGACGGTTGGTGGTGGTGATGGGTGGTGGAAGGGTTTTTAGAGAGAGAGGGTAGAGAGAAAATGGAGATAGAGAGAGAAAGTGAGAGGATGAGAATGGGGTGGAAATGGGGAGGGATTTGGGTTTTTACTTGAACTCAGATCCCTAACTCGTGTACTGTGGTCTCCAACCACAGTACAAAATGTCCGTGATTTTATACCTGATTAAAATGTAGATTTATTACTTTAAATCTATAATTTTGTTTATGTTATTTTGTAAATATTTTTAATAAAAATATTTCACTTGAACTATAAAATGTAATTATTCAAAGTTTAAAATCGGCGCGAAATTTGACTTTTTGACCGGGTGTTACATTCTCCCCATGTTAAGAAAATTTCGTCCCGAAATTTCGTGTGAAGTTGTGATTGCGCGGAGTCTGGGAGACATGTATGTACGAGAGATTTGTCGAGTAAGTAAGTTGTAGACATAAAATGTCTATGACGAGGTTGAATAACAGTCAATCCATTACCGCATCATGTTTAATCGTTGTGTCACATTCTGACCATATTGTTTGTTCAAGTTATTGTTGAGTCATAGTTACTAGGTAACCGTTTACATTGTAGTCCATCCGGGACTAGGTAGTTGTCACATAGTGACCGTTTTGTAAATCGTCATATCAGGACTGAGCGATTTATCGTTGAGTCGATTAGTCTACTGAAAGCAAACATTGAGTTTGACGTGGGTCTGGGTTAATTAGCCCTAAGAGGTAATCAACATTAGTTTGATAAAATGATATCGGGGACAATAAGTACACGTTTAGCGAATCTATAATTGAAGGGCTATGTTTTTGAGGAGAAATTGTACTTACATTATCGTTGGAGATTTATTTGATTTACTCGGAGTCGATTAATTGAATTTTGCGTCTTTTTGGGCAGTCCTTCTTGTAATGACCGGGTTCTTTACATTTGAAGCATATCCTTCGAGAGTCGGGATTGGCGGGAACTCTGCAGTTCCGGATTACGTGTCCATATCGTTGGCATCTTTCGCAGGGTAACCCGCATAATCCGTCATGATGACGTTTACAGCCGTGACAAAATGGTTTGTTACCCGCATAGCCTTGTCTTTCGTTGGGTTCGACAGCATAGTACCTCAAGGGTTCAGGTTGATTCGTTGGATTTTGGCTAGAGCTGGAACTTCCATTCCCT
Organism: Helichrysum umbraculigerum; assembly: GCA_949592205.1. NCBI lineage: Eukaryota > Viridiplantae > Streptophyta > Magnoliopsida > Asterales > Asteraceae > Helichrysum > Helichrysum umbraculigerum. Next base: position 15,301,125 of record CATIUR010000007.1, on the reverse strand, counting down.
TTTTCTTGATTGTTTTCCGTTGCAGGTGGCCCGCGTCGAACCACCTGTGCCATGAGTCTGTGGGCCATGCGAACAACATCGTCTATAGTGACAGGTTTCGAGGCTGTGACCAATCCCTCAATTTGCATCGGAAGTCCCCTTATGTACTTTTCGATTCGTTGGGGTTCAGGGTTTACTATGGTTGGGCAAAAGTGTGCTAGTTGTTGGAAACGATTGGTATATGTTTCGATGTCGTTGTTTTTTACGGTGAGGTGCCAAAGTTCGTCCTCAAGTTTGTGAAGTACTTCGATGGGACAATACTTGTCCTTCATGATTCGTTTCAGGTCTTCCCACGGAAGTTCGTGAGCAGTGTCGATTCCTACAGTTCGGGCGTGAAAATTCCACCAGGTAGAGGCATCATCCTGGAGGGTGTATGTGACGTACAAGACTTTGCAGTCGTCGGGGCAGTTGCACACGCGGAAAATAGATTCCATTTTCTCGAACCATCGAATTAATCCGATAGCTCCTTCAGTACTAACGAAGTTTGGTGGTTCGCACCTCAGGAAATCCCTAAAAGTGCAAGGCTTTACTTGGTTCTAAGCAGCTAGGGTCGCAGTCACTGCTTGATTAATGATTTGATCGTGCTCAGCTTGAGTGAGAGTTTGTCGTTTAGGAGGCATGATTCTTGAACAAGGATAAAACGACAAAATGTGAGATTTTTATTCAAAGATTTTGACTTTTACAGTTGTATGCTCGGATGTAAAATTGATAGTTATCCAGAAACCACTTAAGGTATTCGTATGAAAGTCCTCGGACTTTGAAATTTTTAAATGTGTAGTCGTACTAACGACCTAGTTGCGTATTATATGTAGTTCGACCAAAACTAATGGTATTGTCGTAGTCTATCAGACTGTAATGTAGTACTAAGGTACTATAGATGTAATCCCAATAAATTAGAGTGTATTCATCGAATGAGGCATCACATGCCTTAGTAGTAGTGGTGTGGCACTTCGTGCCTAGTAAAGTACTCGCGTATGCGTATAAGTGTACAAGTGCCTATAGCGAGTGTTCCTACGCAAAGTAATCAAGTGGGACACCTCGTGTCCAGTAGAGTAGTCACATATACATATATGGTGTACACGTAACTATACAAGTATACGTGCATAGTAAAAGTCAGGTGTGGCATCTCGTGCCCAGTTAAGTAAATGTATATGTATATATAAGTCGTACATGTAACTATAACAAGTCCACATGCATATTGAGAGTAGCACCTAGTGCTGAAGTGTAGTGCCTAAAGCACTGGAGTGTAGTAACAACATACTGTAATGCAGTGCTATCAGCACAGTAATGGAAATACCAATGTATTGTGATTGTAGTACTGAAGTACTATGAAATGCAGCACCACGTGCCGTAATGAAGTGCCCGCGGCACCGAAATTGCAGTACTCACGTACTGTGAATGTAGCACCAATGTGCCAAATGCAGTATAAACATACTGTGTAGTTGCAGCACCACGTGCCGTGTGTTGTGCCCGAAGCACCATGTGACACCTCGTGTCATGAGTTGTTCGATTGTAGCCCTAAGGCCGAATATGCGTTAAAGTTATGTAATTTCCCAAATTTAGCACATTGCTAGAATGTGAGTGCCAAGGCACTGAGGTATTGAGTTGATTGATCTAAATGATCAAGTTGTGATTGAGATAATTAATTTGTTGTGGACTTAGTCAACACTAATCCAATTGTGACCAGCACGGTCAAAGGTGGGAGATTCGTTTGTTTGTTTTAAATTTTGTGGACGTTTAGCATGTGTGGGTTTCCATTCCCATTGAATACAGTTGTACCTCCTTCCAGAGGTTCAGTGATATATGTGATATCCTCCTATGCGTACATAAAGAGAAAGTGTCGAGTCGTGATAGTTAGGAAGACGGCGATGTGCCTCTTCACGAGTAAATGATAGTACAGCGGAATTTTGTTGTATATACCCAGTATATATTTGATACGTAGAAGTAGTATACATGTAAGGCCTATTAATATAATAGCCTAGGATGTCTAGCACATAACAATCAGAGTCAACTACGCATTCCTGTTTCAGTATAACCCCTTTCAGATCTTACATCATCTTTATTTAATTGTACATAGTTAGCTACGCTATGTTAAATTAAACTCGTATGATGTAATTCCTGAACCAGTCATACCTAATGAGGAATACTGCCTAACGGTCATAGTCTAGGCCCACTAAATGTAACCTAGTTCACTATAACCTTAGGCTCTGATACCAATCTGTAACACCCTCAAATTTCGGTTTGCGGAAGCGATCGGGTCGGGTGTTACCAAATTAAATATCACAGCTTAAGATACATAATGAACAACTCTAAATGAGACGTTTGAAAATAATGATACATTTACCAAATAGAGCGTTTACAACGTGGCAAGTTTAATAGAAATTTCAAATACATAATTTGAAAATACAAAAGTAAATGCAGAGTTGTCCCAAATGTTTGAAATCATGCGACTCGAGCTAGCATAATCTTGTAGTAATCCTAATCCTGCTGGGCACCTGAGAACACATGCTAAAACAGGTCAGCTATAATGCTGGTGAGTTCATAGTATGGTTAGTTGAAATCATGAAGTATAAATCTAGTATGTTTTGAAAAGTAGTTCAGAAATCCACGATTATGATTTGTATGAAGTTGAAATTGTAATCATCAATGTGTATACGATGGACGAGGTATCTAATACCTAAGTAAAGGGGATATGTACCTAAGTACCTAATAATTGAGGTTCTTCGAACCTGAATACCTTTCTGGTATTACGTAAGTTTAACCGAGTAGGGCAATACCTGCCTAAGTTCGAAATCAAGTAAATGTATGACCACGTCATATGATGTTGAGTAATATTTGATAACGTGTTGCATCCAGCAACGTAATCGTAATCCCACGGATTATTGTTGTATGTTCGTTTACCCGGCTAGCATAAGCTAACCCGAACATGATTGAGCTAACGGCCTCGCGTGGGAACCCCACCGACCCGTTAACTTATTGTGAACCCCGAGTATAACTCGCTGATCCATTGATGGTGTTGAAATCTCGCCCACTGCAATACCGTGGTTTTGTTTTGTGCCCACTTTACCGTGGCATCGTTTGGTGCCCGCAGCAATACCGCGGCATCGTTTTTGAAATTGCTCGCAAGCAATTTGTAATTGAGCCGGCAGTACAACGACATGCCCGACTAAGTTGTTTGAGAGCCAGCAGTACTCGACATGCCTGACTAAGTAGATCGTATAATAGTATGTATACCGATATGTATATGTAAATTGTAGGTAGCACCGAGTGCTCGAGATGATGTATCAGTATGTAGATATATATATGTATGAACGAATACTTAGATGTCAAATTGCACGTTGAACCTAGGTATGGATATTCATCAGGTGACACCCCCACGGTTGGATTACATCCTGGGCCGGGGGTCCATCCCTGGTTGGATTACATCCTGGGCCAGAGTCGTCACCAGTTGAGTTGTATTGATATAAGAAGTCTGTACTCACGTGTGATGCTATTGTATACTCCTAGTCTAAAGCCTAGCAAGCATATATATCGGAGGCTCGGGGAAATGTTCACTTAAGTCTAGTTCCCGTTCTAGTGATAATGAAGAGTGTCGACGGTTTCGGTTCCCAAAGAATAACTAAAACATGTACAGTATAGATGTTGTCTAGTGTAGGTAGAACTAACTAGTTCTAATGTATTCGATGATATTGTCCCGTGACAATATGGCCAAAAGATTGTGATTACTAAATCAAGTTATGTGTTGGTAATCGTTTTCCAACGACCTAACCGGGTACGATTACAACCTATCTAGGTTAAGTATTGATATTGTTCTAAAACAATATTACGGGTGTAATTCCTAAGTATTACACATTTCGTATTACATACAGTAATATAAATAGTTGTAAATTATGAACGATTGTTAATATGATTTGAAAACAGTAATTGAGCATGTGTTTCACCCCGAAAATAGTAAAACAGTTGAAAGAGTGGGGCTATGAAACTCACCTATGAGTTGTTAGCGATACGATGATACGCGCGTCGTCTGAATGGTAACCTTCTAGTGTCCTAAACACGTGAGGTTATATAAGTATATGACAAATCAGTTTGTCTAAGCGAGTTGTTCATGTATGCATTTGTTGTTGAAGTCTGGGAATGGTGTACGGGGGTCCGGGGGCAGCGCCCCTGGTAGCGGGGTCCAAGGGGTGGCAACCCCTGGCGGGGTCCAAGGGGCAGAGCCCCTGGCTGGGGTCGAGCTGCCAGGTCAGCTTGGAAAATTTTTATTTCTACTACTTTGCTTTAAAGAAAACGCATTCGAAATCCAAATTCGGGTAAAATCGAGTGGTAAAATTTGGTTGTCAATACTTAGTGAAAAACATAGGTTTTTAAGGTTCTGCGACGTCAGATGCGACGTCAGCTGCGACGTCAGAGGCGACGTAGGGTCTTGCGTCGCTATGTGCGACATTCGCAAGTCAATGCGACGTTATGGGCTACGTCGCTATATGAGACGGTGGTAGGTTATGCGACGTTGGTTGCGACGTTGACTGCGACGTCGCAGCACTGTTTTTGGTCCCTGCGACGTTGTCGTCTGGTTCGACGGGTTTTTACCCAAAATCAAGATCTAACTCGTTTTTGACCAAATCTCGTTGATATAAAGCTAATACATGCTATATTAAGTGTTTTTATGAAGAAATAACAAGGAAAAAGTGGAGAAATCTTTACGATTCGAATTTTGAAGGTTTGAAGATGATGATGAACTTGATGAAGAAGATGAAGATGATAATGGTGATGATGGTTGCTTGTTGTTGCTGTTGATGATGGTGACGACGGCGGTGGTGGTGGTAGCCGGTGGTGGTGGCCCGACGGTTGGTGGTGGTGATGGTTGGTGGAAGGGTTTTTAGAGAGAGAGGGTAGAGAGAAAATGGAGATAGAGAGAGAAAGTGAGAGGATGAGAATGGGGTGGAAATGGGGAGGGATTTGGGTTTTTACTTGAACTCAGATCCCTAACTCGTGTACTGTGGTCTCCAACTACTGTACAAAATGTCCGTGATTTTATACCTGATTAAAATGTAGATTTATTACTTTAAATCTATAATTTTGTTTATGTTATTTTGTAAATATTTTTAATAAAAATATTTCACTTGAACTATAAAATGTAATTATTCAAAGTTTAAAATCGGCGCGAAATTTGACTTTTTGACCGGATGTTACAATAATGTCCAAAACCAAGCTCAAAATGTGTTATTATAAAGTGTTATACATATTCATGAATCTGTCCAGATTTTTCTCCTAATTCCACGATTTTTAGAAAAATCAATTCAACATGAAAATGGACATTTCTTAAGCCTAAATTGAAGTACAAGAAGTAAGGTTTCTGACAAAAATTGTTTTGTAACAATCTGACTTCGTTTAGTACATGAAAATAATTTTCTCCGGCGACGTGTCAAAGCTGTCTCGGTTTACAGAAAACTGATAAGTCTTCTCGGAGCCATAACTCGAGTTCTAAACCTCAAAAACGTATGAGACCACTTGTAAAATCTTGGTAATTTTGTTATCTACAAAAAGTTCTTCTTTGACTCGTTCCAAAAATACACCCATATTTCCAGAAAATTAGATTTGTAGGCAAAGGTATAAATTCGGACTAAACTGCACCCTGATCCTTTGTGAATTTTTAAAAAAATAACAAACGACATCCAAAAGTCATAAAACAATTAATGGAAGTATACAACATATGTGGGAACATTGTGTAAAAATTTCGGAACGTTTCGATAAAGTTTACTATTTTAAGTAAAAATCACAAATTCGGACTAATTTTCACTCCGAACTTTGACTTTTGTTGACTTTCGGATTTTCAAGCTAACTTCGGACTTTCTTGCCAAATTCGGATTTTTGACTCCGAAAGTTAACTTTCGGAGTTGACTTTCGGATGAACAGTGTTTTGGACTCTAAGTTCGGACTTTATAGTTTCGGATGCACACTTTCGGACTCAAACACTTTCGGACCAACACTTTCGGACTCAAACACTTTCGGACCAACACTTTCGGACTCAAACACTTTCGGATAAAGGAAATTCGGACAAACACTTTAAACCCTTAGTTTCGGAGGACACAAGTTCGGGCTTATACAAATTCGGATATATATACATATATACATACTTTCGGATAAATATATATACATATACATTTAGTTCCAAAACATTTATGTAAACATATACACACCCATGTGTACAAATATACTTTTACGAGTATACAAAATAACGAAATACATAATGATAATAATACTTGGATTATTATTACAAACCGTCACCCACGGGCCGTACATATTTCCAAACTCAAACCTAATCAATCAAACCAAATCATTTGGACATTACTTGTTGGATGAGCAACTAGCATAGATGGTCTGTTGAGACATCTACTTATATTTATAACCTTGCGCGTCTTGAACGCCCGACAGGTTACAAGTCTTCGGACATCAATACTCGGCTAATCAACTCAAGTTTATTTAGATAAAAACTCAAGACTCAGGTGAGTCTCATGGCCCCTCTTTTACTGTTTTACTCAAGGGAGTGATATCATTGCTCGTTTTGTTTTACAATATGAACGCAAGTACCATTCGAAATCAAATACTACATGAGTTGTTTTTACTAATCAATTTAAAGCCCTCCACAACATAGTTTGGTAATACATCTGTAGTGTGAATGTTAGTATATGATATCATATAGGACTGACAATCCTCGTCCGGGTTAGCAAGCACTAACTGGTCAAACGGACGTATTAACATTTGGGTAGACGAGTGTGGATTAGGCACTCGTAGGAGGCACCTCGATTGGAATTCCTTAATTGGACCCGACCCTCAAGTTAAGCTCAGACTATGTGCTCATGGCGGTATAACTTTTATTTTGCTTAACTGAGTTTTAAATTCAATTAAATCTTGCGGTTCATACAAATATGTGTTGACATACAAACCTGTGAGCTCACCAGCGTTTTGCTGACCTATTTTAGCATGTATCACAGGTATCCAGCAGTAGTTTGGACTGCCCGACAGGACACTTAGCTCGAGTCATCATGCAAACTATCAGAGATTTAGCTGCATTATTATATTTTGTATAAAGTAATTATGCATTTAAATCTCTCCATTTTCAAACGAGCTAATGTAAACGATATTTTGATGTAAACTTTGGCTTTATCAATACAAGTTGTACAACGACGCATATAGTGGTCGTTCATTATATCTTTGTGCTGTGATATTTAATTAGTCACGCCCCGACCCGAATCGCTTCCGCAACCCGATTTTGGGGTGCGACAGATTGTGTAAGTCCCTAGTTCTTAGGATCGATAACTTCGTTATCTGTAGTATTAAGGTGCGGAATCCCTTAATACGGTGTTATCTTACTAACAACGAATAAGTTCGCGTTTATACGATTATTAACTAATAACTTTGCCTTAAACGTGTATCGTCAAAGCCTAGCCGTTAGTTTATGGTTTTCTCTGGATACTAAAATCGCAGGTTATAAGCAAAAGTTCTCAAAAGTTATGTTTTTCACAACTTGAAAAACATTATATATCTCGTTTCAACTCGCAGCCGCTGGGCCTGCGAGTTGACTCGACTCGTTCCGTAAGCCCAAGCCCAGTATGGCTTCGGCTCGCCATTACCATTGCGAGTTCAGATCTCATCTCGCCTCGCCAAGCTCGCGACTTGAGATCTCGACTCGCCAAACATATTTATTTCATTTTCGATATTCGTCTAACACTTTATCATACTAATATATATAACGAATATTAATAACAAAACAAATATTCATTTACAAATCTAAACCAATTGTACAAACATGATAAAAATTACACCAGTCCTATTTCAAGCTAGATCTTGTTGTCACAAACTATGTTTCAACAGACTCCCCCTTGACAATAGCTCTAGCGTATTTATCTTCATATTGTCTTTGGTTATCATTTGTAAATCCTACTCCCAGCATGTATCTTCATTCTAATACAAGTCTTTACCATCATCTGATAATCTCTTGCTAAATCACCCCATGCAATAGTCGTAAAAATCCTGTTCTCATTTAACTTCAACAGATCTTTTCTCGACATATTAGTCAAGTGACGATGGTCATAAACTCTGAAGATCTCACGCTCACCACCATCAACTTCATCATCAGCTATAACCATGACAGCTTCTCCAGTATCTGAATCCACGTGCCATCTCTTCATATTTCCTAGAATATCTTGTGGCATTGTCTTCAGTGGAATCTGCTGTACACAATTAACAGCTGGATAAACCTTCTTTCTCCTTTTTCTTCCAGTCCTTTGACTTCGTTCCTTCAATTTGATTGTCTTTCCATTCCTTGGCTTAATCTTATCAAACTTCTTTGTTCTAACCTCAGTTCTGATTATTCTTTCAACATAATTAGCATAATCATCATCACTCGGGTTGTTCAACTCTAATCTAGCCAAGTCCATAATTTCAAATCTTGGTCACGAACTAAACACTGCAAGCTTCTTCTCAAAATATTGAACTCCGTCAAACCTTTTGATAGCAAAAAGCTTCAGCTTCTGAGTCAAAGTACCATCCAATAATCCCTTTACGTGCTTCACGTTTTCCCGTAATGTCTACTTCTGAAACTCTAATCTTCTTCTTCTTTTGTTTTGGAAGTTTCCTAAGAAAACAGCTGAATTCTTGGTAGGAATCAGAACGTCATCTTCTGAATCAGTTGAGTCATCGATCTCTTCATCTACATCGACAACAGTTGGACCTTCATCATTTTCAATAATAACTTCTGTCCTAGATGGGCTCACATGGTGTTCATCTATATTTGCATCTGGATCTACACCCATGTCTTGCACAATCTCAGGTATAGCAGTCCAATAGTAGGTGGTTGAAACTCTCCTTCTTCAAGATCAAAATCAATTTCTTCATCTATCTCATCCAAAATATCATCTTCTTAAACTGATAGATCAAGCATTTCCAATCCTAGAGAAAAACATAAATACAAATATATTAACAATTCAAATTCTTCATTGATTTCCCTGAACCAATCCAAGAATTTCTTTATTAATCCTTTTGTATTATCAAACCTAATAATATAAACGCATTCTATATAACTTTTATATCTTTTATTGATTACCCTGAATCAAACTAAGATTTCTAAAGTCTTATCTCAAACACTTAGTAAATATTAATTAAATTTAAACTCTAATGTCTTGTGAACAATCAATATCACCAAACATTCAAGTTTAGCATTAATTAACTTATATAGTTTCCAAGACTTAATTGAACTGTTATATTTTCCAAAAAAAAACTTAACTTTCAATTATATCTTTTAAAAACTATATCATTTACCTAGTTATCACATTTTTAACTTGTCAGTTATACTAACTCTCAAGTCTAGAATGCATATGTTATATAAAACTTTTGACCGCCGATATTAATCGGAACATGCCGCTCGACTACTCAATGAGTCGGAAGTCTTTCGATCACTATTTTATCTTAACATATAATTATATAAACTTAAATTACATAAAACATATTTTACTTAAAATAATAATAATCTTAAGCCGAATATATTTACACAATAAAATTAAGTTTACATTTGATCCGTACAAATTATTACAAATATTACAGTACTATGCTAATACTAAGCTATCTTACCAGCTTCAGTATCAACCGGTACGGTCTTATCTTTACTTGTTCCAGCTCCAGAATTACTCGCTTCAGTACCAGACTCCCCCTGAATTGTAGCTTGCTCACCAGTCTTTGAAGGACCGGTCTGCTCACCACTCAGTGCATTGGGATCATCGTCCTTGTCAGAGTCTTTCTTCTTTCTCAGCTCATCCTGCTTGCATGACTCCAAGTATACAAATATCTCCCCCTGAGCAGATTGTCCTAAATTAACTATCAACACCAAACGTTCTAAGTTATCAAGCTTCAGTCGCTGGGTAGTGAAATCATCAAGTAACGTATTGTGAGTCTGCAACAGTGTATTGTAAGCTTGACTCTGTTGAAGCACTTGCTGGCCTAGAGTAAGATTGTTCACAACCAACTCTGGAACCCTCGATACAACCTTCTCTAACTCCCTCACTTTCGACTCTAAGGATGTAATCCTTTCAGCATCAGTCATAGGAGTAATAGGAATGATCGTCGGACCAGGTGGTGTCAGCGAAGCAACATGTGACTCAAAAGTATGCGGTGGAAGTGGCTGAGTCAAAGCTGTCGTCAGAAGATCAGCTGTAAATGTGCTTGCTGTAGTAGTCGGAATCGGCTCCGAACGTACTAAGTCAACAATCTCCTAAAAACATTAGACAAAAATTAAATAAGTAATTGTTACAGATTACTCTGTCTCAATCTCTAATTAATTTTGTAATACTTGTAGTACTAAACTTATATCTCTTACCTCAGTAGGTACAGACATCGGTTCAGACTCTACCGATATCACCGTCTCGACCTGCGGTGTATCCTGAGCAACTGTCACAGAATTAACTGTCTCAGTTTAACTCCTGATAAACAACAAGTTAAGATTATCTAACTTTATATAATACTAACCTTCTCTGATGGTCAAGGTCCTCGACTGTTTCAACAAAGGAATTTCAATTTCCTCCGGACCTTCCTCCAGAATACTCTTACCCTTTCTCTTCTTTTTAGAAATAGACGGAGGAGGAGAAGGTGTATTTTCAGAATCTTCATCTGAAGCCGTCTCACCATCACGACCTCCAGATGAACCAACAGAATCCTAAATGTTGAATATATTAAACATTATGATTAGCGTGAAGCTCTATCATACAAGTTCTATATATTTAAGATTAATCAGATATAATACCTTAACAGGTACAACAACTGATGCATCTTGCTATCTCTGCTCACCCTCAATCTCTGGGTTCACAGCCTCAGCTTCAGCTTCCTGTCCATATAATGATATTTATATTTTATAATCAGAAATATTATCCAATCAACTAAATATCTATAGCATTATCTTTATATAATAATATTATACTATAAAATTTAATAATTACATCGAATATCTAAATATCTATATTATTATATAATTGATATAATACCTGTCCAGGTGCAATAGCAAAGAACTGATCGATTTCCCTCAGTTCGGGATCTTGTGCTTCATCATTCTGACTTAGCAGCTCCTGCACCACTTGTGCAGCAACCTCAGCATCAACCTGTTGACCTGGCTGATCTGCCTATATCAAAACATCTTCAAGCAGTGCCCGTGGCTCAGGTTGTGGAACCACAGCATCAGCAGCAGCAGCAGGCTCAGGTACAACATCATCAGCAGTAGCAACAGCAGCACCAACATCATTCCAACCATGATTTGGCGGCGTCACATAGGCAGGATCAACAATATAGCCAAAAAGATCACGGATCTCCGGCTTGACATATTCCTCCCGCCGAATAGTCTGCTGGAACATCGCGTTGTATCCTCTGAGTGCGATAGTATCTACGCGTAAGTGCGGCTCAGGGATAACAATATCCGGAAGACGAGCACAGATAATCATCATACAGAACCTCAGGTAGATCATAAAACGTGATCTGACAGAACCCGAAATCTGCCTAGCCATCTCGCCAAAAATCAAATCACAAAAACTGTATGGTTTATTGTAAACCAGTGACAGTACCGCCGATACAAGAGCAGGGCTCGGCTCAGCTCATCAAAACCGCCCTTCTTCGGTCCCAAAATAGTGACAATAACGTGCCACAAGAATCTCCATTGGCCGATAACTAGAGCCTTAAGGAACTGTCGTCCTCTACGCTCACCCGTATAGCCCATACGGCTTAGTGCACCCTCAATAAAATCACTTGAGTACTCAGTAGGACCATCTTCTTGGTCTACTGTACCCAGATGCAAAATCTGACGAAGGTCAGAAGCATGTAAATGCAATCGGTTGCTGATTAACCGTTGCTCGAATGACCGGTGGATTGACCATCTCGTCATACTGAATATCCCTCCAAAAATCGTTCAGTATTGACAGAGAGATCGGTGGACACTCTGTAATCGCATATCTAATGCGTGAACGTGCGAAAAATGTAAGGACTTGAGCTACTTGTCGAGCTCCCTTGACTGTAAGATTTAGATCCACAAGAATATTGTGACCTTTATCAAACTGTCTAGCCATATCTGCATAATAACACAAATAACAATAACAATTAATGCACGTTAAATACAATAAATAAATTTTAAACTATTATGTATATATGAATTAAAATTCATCAAACATCTTAGTTCTAAATTTAGAATATATATCGATATAAATATATAGATTGTAATACAAGTCCAATATATACAAGTTATTACTTAAAAAGCCTTAACATTTATATATTAACTTTTCAAAACAAAAATTTTCTAAGTCCTGGACTCGCAGAGTAATGACATGCGAATCGAGCAATGGTCGATTCGCCAGTCAACTCGCAACTGAATCCGCAGCCTATTGAACTCGCTAATCAAGTCAATCCGCTGGTCAACTCGCTAGTCGATCCGCTAATCAACTCGATCCGCTTCAGTTCAAAACTCAATTCGCTGCGAGTTCAATCTGGAACTCAACTCGCTACACAAACTGCCGTCGCAAGTTTAAACTTAAAATCAATGATTTTGTTAATTTTAACACGATCAATCGATACATTCACATTCATTTAGGTTCGTTTAACATTAATCCTAAGGATTCATGTCTAATAATGTAACACCCCCAAATTTGATTGAATTGCGGAAGCACAATTTGGGTGTTACTAATCAATAACAAAGCACAAAGATATATAGTAAACGACTCTATATGCGTCGTTTTAACAAAATATATTGATAATGGAAATGTTTACAACATTTAAAGCTTTACATAGCTCGAGTTTAAATAAAAGGAGATTTCAGTACATAAGTACTTGTACAAAATATACTAATGCAAGAAAATCTCAATCGTCTGTATGCTGACTCGAGCTAAAGTCCTGAAGCAGAAACATCCTACTGCTGGGTACCTGCGATATATGCTAAAAGGTCAGCTAAAAGCTGGTGAGCTCACAGGTTTGAAATCAGTTAATATAGTGTGAACCGCAAGATTTAAATAATGAATTGCATCCAGCAATTAATGATGATAATCATCGTGTATACAGCCATGAGCACATAGTTGAGCTTAACTCGAGGGCCGGGTCCCCTATAGAGAATTCCGGGCGAGGTGCCTCCACGAATGCCTAATCCACATTCGTCTTCCCAAATATTAGTACGTCCGTTTACCCGGTTAGTGCTTGCTAACCCGGACGAGGTGGGTCAATCCTATATGGTACCATATACTAATATTCACGTTACAACGTATTAACAACTATGCTGATGGAGGACTTTAAATGATTAGTTTCGAAAAACTCATGTAGTATATGAAATGTTTGTACTTGCGTTCACATGTTAAAATTGAGCAATATATCACACCCCTGAGTAAAACAGTAAAAAGAGGGGCTATGAGACTCACCTGAGTCTGAAAGCGTTTAAACAAACGTAAGTTGATTAGCCGAGTATGAAGTCCAAAGACTTGTAACCTGAGGGTGTCCACGACACGCGATGGTTATAATCATGATTGGGTATCTCAAAAGATCACCCTTGTAGTTGTTCATTCAACTATAATGTCCAAATCTCCACTATTTGGTTGATTGATTCGAATGTTTGAAAACATGTACGGCCCGTTGGTGACGGATTTGTAATAATAATCTCAACTATTATTATTTTGATTTCGTGTCTTTTTACTTGAAAAATGTGTTTTGATTGTGTTTAAGAAGCCGTTACGGAATCTAAGTACGGGGGTCCGGGGGCAACGCCCCTGGTAGCGGGGTCCAAGGGGCAGAGCCCCTGGCTGGGGTCGAGCTGCCAGGTCAGCTTGGAAAATTTTTATTTCTACTATATTGCTTTGACGAAAAACGCATCTGGGATCTGAATTTGGGTAAAATCGAGTGATAAATTTCGAGTCTCGACACTTAGTAAAAATCTGTGTTTTTGAGGTTCTGGTTTCTGCGACGTTGGGTGCGACGTCGCAGGTCCCGACTGCGACGTTGAGTATGGCGTCGCTATGTGCGACTTTCGCAATTTAATGCGACGTTGTGCGTGGCGTCGCTATATGCGACGTTGTTGATTTCTGCGACGTAAGGGCCTGCGTCGCTATACGCGACATCGGCAACTAAATGCGACGTTAATGACGATGTCGCTATATGCGACGTGGTGACTGGTATTGCGACGTTGCAATTGACGTCGCAATTGGGCCAACCCAGATGCGACGTCGGAGTCTGTTCAGATTCCGGTGGTCGGAAAATCGGTCGAAAGGCTTCCGTTCGGTCCAAATCTTTTACCCAACCCATTTATGGACATTATGAGTTATTACAAACTACTAACAAGTGAAAACATTTAAAAACGAGCGATTTCGGGATTTGTCGGAAAACTTACAAAGTGTCGGATTGAAAATCCGAAAAGATGGAAATGTAGATCGTTGTGTGGTGATCGTTTTTCCTAAAAGAGCTTTGCGATCCGGTGTCGTGTGGTGGTAGTATTTTGTGATTTTGTGTGGTGGTGGTAATATGGTGTTTGAGAGAAAAAGAAAAGAAGAAAGAGAGAAAGAAAGTGAAAGTGAGGTGAGGGAGGTGGTGACCCTCACCTTTTTGGGCTGATTTCGAGTGGGGTCCACCGGGTGTGGACTTCACCAATTTCGTTTCTAGCAATCGCGCTCCGTGCAGTGTTCGTTTTCCTCGATTGTTTAATCGTTTAAATAGTTTTATACACGTTTAATTATATGTTTTAAAATGCGCATAATTATTCAATATTTTTGTTGAAGTATTTTACCAAAATACATAATACTTGAGTTATAAATCATAACTTTTATTTATTTCGTTTTGTTTGCGCGTTAACATTTTATCGCGTTGTTACCAATTGTATTATACGAACTGAATATGAAATATTATCAAAATAATATTTTGGATATAATAGTGTTATTAAATAATGTCACGTTATTTAATAAAATTGATCACCAACGTCCGTATTAAATTGAATCGAAATACATTCGATTTAAATTGCGTACGATTTAATCAAATCGCATTTTCGTATATATTCAACAATGTATATAATTCGATACATTAATTAGCCTAACACAGAACTAATTACATGTATTAACATATGATTAGGCACTAATTACTAGTCCTAATTTGGCGGGTGTTACAAATAACACCGTAAATCGATATGAATCGTTCAAAATTCAAACCGAAACCCTAAGTTTATAAAACTATCGATTTCGCGTTAATTACATGGTGAAATCTGTTGTATTATACCTCAGAAGATGCGCAATCTAATGTTGCATAAAAACTACGGATTCAAACACTCGTTCCCGTTCGTATAAAATCAAAATAAAACGAAAATAGAATTTCGCTTCGTTTCGCTGTATGTCGATCCGCCAGAAAATAAGTGAACTCGCAAGTGTGATGTGGGTTCGGTGGTTGTGGACTCGGTTGACCACCCTTTTGTACCATTTAACTCGATTCACGAGATTTAACGTGGATCCGCAAGTTTGACTAGTCAAACTCGCAGAATGAAATAAAAACGCGAATTAAATGCTAAGTATAAATTAAAAAACCCATTATTTGTATAAGTCTCAAATAAAATTATTTTTCACTTGTATTTGTTACGATTGTTCAACTCAAAATAGAAAATATTTAGTATAATTTAATTCCAAAGGGTAAAATCTAATAAACACAAAAACTTTATTAAAACATAAAGACAAAAAATAAAATAAGATAAAAACACAATTATATAAACATTGGTATCAAGTACCATTTTATTAATTACATGAGCAAAATAAAAATACATAAATAAATTGAATAAGAAGTTATCTGCTTTAGGGATCATATTAGTAAGAACAAACTATCTTAGATTTATTAAAAAGTATAAGCAGATTGTTAGTATACATACCTCATGAAATTCAAATAAATTGCAATAAAATCACAACTTATTTTATCATTAATCCACTTATATTTATAAAATTATATCTTTGATACCTTTATTCACATAGCATAATTGAAAAATACATTAGTCACTTAAAGTGAAAATATTTTAGTAGAGACAGTTCAAGACGATTACCAGTATTATGATCCACGTAAATAAATTATACTCACATTTCTAAGCAACACATTTATTGTTAGTATGAATATTATCAAGTGGTCTCTAATATATGATATACTGAAGAGTTCTAGTAAAGCATATAACACTGATTTTTTTAAGACAAGGTAGTGATTACATAATGTAACATACACTTGAATTTTGAGTTTAGACAGATATCAAACATACCTTGAACATACTAGTGGTTGCAGATCTGTACTTAGTACAACAAAGAAACCCTTAGTATAAACAAAATGCATTTGAGAATATTATCTTAACTAATGGCTCCAGGTCTGTACTTAGTACAACAAAGTTACCTTTAGTTAAGCTAATACCCATATTATAACTATTTGTCCTTTTATAGCTTTGTAATTACAGTGTACATGAATACTATCATTCAACAATTTAAGACTTATGTCATACACCATATAATAGATACACTAGATAATAATCAAATAAATTATTACTTCTTAATACTTAGAAATGTTTGTATAACTTGCCTACCAGTATATCATATAATGAACCTGTCTAGACATTTAAAATAAACAAATTATAACTTGTGGAAAGAGGTGCATAATTAAATAAATATAAATACATACCTGATAAAACAGCTGCAGTTTTAATGTAGCTTTAGTTGAACCTACTAACACATCATACTTAGGACTTAAGCTTATTATTGTGAAGCTTATTCTACTAATGTACTATCATTTCTCTTAGTTTTTGCAGATAAAAACTTAAAAAGTTTTTAAAGAATATTATATTTATATTCTTTAATGAAGGCGATTCCCCTTAGGTAACAAGCAAATGAATGCCATACGCCCCCACGTTTTTTTTTTTATAAATAAAACATAAAAGTACTAACTATTACAAAAATACCCTTGGAAGACTAATCACTCTGGATTTCTCATTTCGTTCAGTTGAACCAACGTCTCAAATCTTGCTCTGTCGAAAGCCTTTGTGTATAAGTCTGCTAAGTTATCCAATGATGGAACCTTAACTAACTTTATCAACTTCTTCTCAACACAGTTTCTAATAAAATGATGTCGAATATCAATATGCTTAGTTTTACTGTGCTTTACCGGATTATTGGTGATCGACATAGTTGATTTTATTATCAATCATCATAGGAGTATTGGTTATATTTAATCCGTAATCCCGTAGTTGCTGTTGAATCCAAAGTACTTGAGGGCAACAACTGCCAGCTGCAACGTACTCAGCTTCACATGTAGAAATGGCTACCGAGGTTTGCTTCTTGCACTGCCAGGATACTAATCTACCTCCTAGGAATTGACATCCTCCGGTTGCAGATTTCCTATTCTGATTGCATCCTCCATAACCCGAATCAGTATAAGCTACGAGATCTAAGTCTCCATTAGTCGGATACCAAAGTCCCAGCTTAGGTTTCCCTTTGAGGTAACGAAAGATTCGTTTAACAGCTTGCATTTGTGACACTTTCGGATTAGCCTGATATCTTGCGCATAAACAAACATCAAACATTATGTCAGGCCTAGAAGCTGTTAGATACATTAGTGACCCGATCATGGCTCTATAAAGAGTTGGATCTACGTCGCTATCACTCGATGTATCTGGACCTAGTCCATGATTGACTGGAATTGGAGTATTGTAGACCTTACTTTCATCCATCTTAAATCGTTCTAACAACTCATATGTATATTTAGATTGATGAATAAAGAATCCATCCTTCTTTTGATCAACTTGTAATCCTAAGAAGAAATTCAACTCTCCCATTGCAGACATTTCAAACCTTTTTCTCATGACTTTCTCGAATTCTTGACACATCTTTTCATCAGACGATCCAAAGATAATGTCATCAACATAAACTTGCACAATAAGAAAGTCTTTCTTATTCCATTTTACAAAAAGTGTACTATCAATCGATCCTCTTGTAAATCCATTCTCAAGTAGATACGTTGATAGTGTTCCTACCACATCCTTGGTGCTTGATGTAATCCATATAGAGCCTTATTCAGTCGATATACTCTATCTAGATACTCAGGATCAGCAAACCATGACGGTTGTGAAACATACACCAATTCTTCCACTTTGCCATACAAGAAGGCACTCTTAACATCCAACTGATAAACCTTTATACCATAAAATGATGCGAATGCTAAGAACACCCTAATTGCTTCTAGCCTAGCAACTGGTGCAAACACTTCGTTGTAATCGATACCCTCTTGTTGATTAAAACCTTGAACCACTAGACGAGCTTTATTGCGAGTAACGATTCCCTTATCATCTCTCTTGCACTTAAATACCCATCTAGTTCCAATTGGATATTCTCCCTTTGGAAGGTCAACCAACTCCCATAATTGTAATTTTGTGAACTGAGATAGTTCCTCTTGCATTGCTTCTACCCACGAGCTTTCTTTTAGAGCCATTTGAACATTTTTAGGCTCAACTTGTGAGATAAAGCATGAATGTAGACATTGATTAGGAATCCCTGTCTCTTTCAATGCAGTATACAAGCTTTGGTATTCTAAATTTTCAGATGTACTAGCTTTTGATTGAGTCCTTGTTTGAACCGGAGCATTAATATCACCGATGATGTTTTCAACGGGATGATTCTTACTCTTTCTAGTTGAAGCAACAGGCTTAACTGGAATCTCATCTCCTAAGTTAGTACCAATTTCCTCATAGACACTATGTTGTTCAGTAGTGTCTTCCAAATCCGGTACACCCTCTCTAGATAGCTGTGAGTTATCAATACCCATAGATATTCTCAACTCTCTCAGTGGAGTGAGGATTTCATTCACTAATTTTTCAGTCAGCTCTTCTTCATTTAGAGGTGTATCTACTTTGGATTTTTGAGATCCACTAGTAGATGGTTGATTTGGATCAACATTTATCTTGATTCCAGAATTCGGAACACTCGATGTTGAAGTATGACCAGTATCCACATCTTCAGACAATAAATGTTCAACTATCTCTGAATCACTGACATAGTCACTAATAGGAACTTTAAATTATGCAAAAAGATCAGAATAATCAAATTGCCAATCTAAGCCCTTATGAACATCAGGTAAGTAGCTTGTAACTTCAATGTTATAAACTACTTCCAAACGTCCCGTGACTTTATTAAAGACTCTTTTGTTTGGCGAATTTGGCATATAACCTAGGAAAAATCCTTCGTCAACCTTTTCACCAAATTTAGCTTGATGTCCGGTCTTTAATACTGTGCATGAAACTCCAAAGGGTTCAAACCCTTTTAAGTTAGGTTTTTTATTGTTCAAAAGCCCATAACAAGTCTTGTTCTGCTATTTAACCGTAAGAACTCTATTTAGAACGTAACATGCCGTGTTCACTGCTTCTGCCCAAAAGATAACCGGAAGCTTTGAATCAGCAAGCATTGTTCTAGCAGCTTCAATCAACGTTCTATTCTTCCTTTCAGCTACACCATTCTGTTGAGGTTCAAAAGGTGCACTGAATTGATGAATTATCCCTTTGCTTAAGCAATAGATATTCAATGTTGAATTTTTGAATTCTGTTCCGTTGTCACTACGAATACGCTTTATTCTCTTTTTATCGACATTCTCTACCAGATCAAAGAACTCAATTAGAATTCCTGGAGTTTCATCCTTAGATCCTAAAAAGAATACCCACGAGAATCTAGAATAATCATCTGTGACAACCAAACAGTACCATTTGCCACCTAGACTTCTCTTGCTTATAGCGCCGAAGAGGTCCATGTGTAGCAACTCAAATGGTGAGGAGATAGAGTTTCCAGTCTTAGATCTATGTGGTTTCTTGTGCTGCTTTCTTTCATGCAAGGAACACACTTATCTTCAGACTCGAAACATTTTTATGGTACACCCAGAACTAATCCATTCTTGGTTATGTAGTTCATCTTTCTCCAGTTCAGGTGTGCCATTCTCCTATGCTATAATAATGCGTCTGCTTCCGAAGCCTTGGATAATAAACATGTAGACACCATTGAAGAACTAGGAACACCCATGTTGATAGCATAGATGTCCTTTTTCCTTGATGCCCTCATCAATATCCATTCTTCAGGAATTGTGAAGACTGGCTTCAGAACTAAGGCTTCCTTTTCATTAAAATAAACTGGATGACCTTTATCACAGACTTGGGAAACACTCACTAGGTTGTGAGTTAGTTCTTCAACATAGTTCACATCCTCCAGAGTCAAAGTTCCATTTGAAACTTTTCCTTTTCCCGTAATTACTCCTCCTTTGTCTCCAGCAAAGTTAACTCTTTGCTTCAGACTCTCTTTGAAGTCCTTCAGTAGACTTCTCTCTCCTGTCATGTGCCTTGAACATCCACTGTCTACATACCACCAGCTATCTTTGTTCACAGTCTGCTCCTGCACATAACAAGTTGTACACAATTAGTTTTCAAGAGGGACCCAAGCCATTACGGTCTTGGTTTGTCCCTTATCATCAACAATCTGAACTTCCTTGAAATAACCATAACTATTCTCATCAGGAGTCTTGGTTACATTCACAGGACTTTGAGGCTATTGATGATCAGAAGTCTTTTGCCTATGAAGAGAATGAGTAGAAAACCTCCTAGGCACATAACTTTGTCCTTGTGCACGTGAAGTAGAACCACTCTCAAACTGACTGTGGTTTCTACTAGGAGTCCTAAATCTCGACGGTGTTTTATCTCTAGATTTATTTAAAACATTTTCAGATTGAGAATAAGGCCGTTTAGGTTTAGGTGGAGAGACACTATGATTACCATTTCTTTTCAGAATATTTACAGGTTTACTACCTAATCCCGATTTGGTACCTAACCTGTCCATAACTGAACTAGAATTGGTCTGTGTCTGGTCATTAATCACTAACTCATGTGATGCTTCCAGCTTTTTGTTTGGACAACACGAAGCTACATGTCCCTTTTGGTGACATTTGAAGCAAGACATCTGTTTACGTGATTTACTAACTTATGCTTTCTCATTTGGAGTCTTAGGCACTAAAGGATCAGATGTTTTCTCCTTATTAACCTTATCATCAGTCTTAGTATCATTAATCACTCCACCCGATATGAACTGTATTTTGGTGTGATGCGATATCTTACTATTATCAGATGACAGATTCTTAACAGAAATCTTCTGTGCCTCTGACTGTTCAGGCTTGTTAGTTACTACTTTCTCAGGATTAGCATCGGTCATCTCAGAATCTTCAGGAGTACTAGTGTAATTGGCATTAAAAGGATGAGGTACATCATTGTATCCTATCCCAGTCTTGTCCTTTACACTACGTTGAGCATCTAGCATTTTATCCATTTCTAAAGTTCTATAAGACTCAATCTTACGATTTTGCTCAACTAACTTATGCTTAAGCTCAGCTAGCTCTCTATCCCTATCAGCTATTGTTTGATTTAAGTCATCAATGTTCATATAGAGACCATCTATGATTATAGCCTTTTCATTTATGGTATCTCTAAGTGCAATCTTATCAAAACCATCAGACTTAATCTTATTCTTAAGATCTACCTTATCTGTACTTAACCTAAGGACATCACTTTTAGCTTGTTCAAGTTCAGATATTATAGTCTTATTAGAATCATTAAAAGTGCTAACTTGGGATGACAAATTATGATTAGACGCAGTTAAGACACTTAATTGAGATTGTAAATCAGTAACTAGATAACAAACATCAACAAGAGTAAGAATATCCAAACATACCCTTTTCTTGTCAGTTTGTACTTCAGCCATGCGTGCCACAAAGTCATCTGGACTCATATCAGCAGTTGAATCCATGTACAGCACGTCCTCATCACTTGCTTTCTCTTGAATCTCCGGCTCCTTCACCTCAACATCAGTAGGCATATAGCTTGTGGACTCAGCAGCTATCTCTTGATCATCAATCTCAGCCATGAGAGCTTCCTCAGACTGAGCTTGCCAATCATAAGATCCATCCAACTGTTTCACAACTAAGACTTTGGAAGCTAGAGTACTTCCCGAGCTTTGTTTGCTATTGCCAGTTTCAACCTTAGGTCTTTGACACTCACGAGCAAAGTGTCCATAACCTTGTCAGTTAAAACACTTGATCTTGGTTTTATCAAACCCTGATCGATTTCCCACCACTTTTCTACCAGTTCTCTTTAAGAAATTTTTAACTCTCCTAGATAACATTGCAAGTTGATCCTGGAGATCTATTTCCTCAAGATAATCAGGGTCTATATGATCATAGTTGATGCGTGTGAAAGCGCGTCTTGTTTTATAATTTATAACTGAAAATACCCTATTAATACTATCACACAACCAGGCAAGAATACCTGATCGGAATAGTATAGCTATGGTAAGTCCAGGTCGATCTCAGCAACACAAGAA
The DNA here is from genome assembly GCA_949592205.1 of Helichrysum umbraculigerum. Classification (NCBI taxonomy): domain Eukaryota; kingdom Viridiplantae; phylum Streptophyta; class Magnoliopsida; order Asterales; family Asteraceae; genus Helichrysum; species Helichrysum umbraculigerum. The sequence continues at coordinate 15,278,680 of CATIUR010000007.1, read as the reverse complement.
TAGTGGTTTATTAATTAAAATAGAAAATACTAATTAACTAATAAAACAGTAAATAAGGGGGGACGTTTTTTAGTTCCGTGCGAACATAAGATTTGTAAATAATAATTAAAACTAAATAAAAGTAAAAATTAAAATAATAAAATAATAAATAGAGAACAATAGGAAGGAGAAAGTAATTGTATAATTAATTTCACTCAGATTCATATCTCCCGATCCATTATGTATTGATTATCTAATTGTGATTCTTTTATATCAATTTAATACCAATTTTTTCAATGATTCTAAATTGAATGTGAACTAGCCAACGGTTCGGGTCCAACTAATTCCTACAACTTAGGGTCCAACATGGAACATCGGTCCGATGTCACAAGATGATCAGTCAATTGTGTGCCTTTCCCTAAATCATTGATATCGCTTAATTTATACATGTTTTTAGATGCGATATCGGTCCTAATTATGTATTATTTGAATTAGTTTCATGAACTTAAGGTACTTATTTAGTTGGAAATTGATTTCAGTTGTTCATATTGAAGAAGTGGTGAAAAAATGGTAGAATATATGAAACCGAGCAAAAGTAGTAAGGCCATGCCCATGTCATATTTGGCCATGCCCATGGTGGTGTTACTTTGTCATTCGTTGCCTACTGATGTTGGCCACGGCCATGTCCTTGTAGAGGCCATGATCATGTTACTGGGTATCTGATCATTTTTGCAACCTGATAGAGGCCACGGCCATGTCATCCAAAATGCCATGGCCATGGCGTGCGCCGACCTGATGAGTATAAATACGTGTTTTAAGCCATTTTTTAGGGTTATCTCAGAATGGTGACGGCTTAGGCGATTTTGGAGAGGCTTTTGGAGATATCCTAAGTGCTCTATCATCATCTTCATCATTCAGGAACAAAGGATCGATTCCAATCATCCGATTTCATTACTCTCTTCGGTTTGATTTCATAACCATTGTTATGGGTTTTATCTTGAGTTTTGATCTTTTGATGTTTGTGCCCTTCAAGGGCTGGATTCTTATGTTTATATAGTTTAGTGAACCCTAGTATTATGGATGTATCGTACATGTTTGGATTGATTTATGTGTTAATTTTGTGTTTGATTAAAGAACCATGAGTGATCTAAGTTTTGATTTTGATTCAATTGATAAGTATTTGTTGCATTAAGTGAAAACTTGTGTTTATCATGTACTTGTTTACAATCTATTGAGAAATTGATGATTGTATCTTTGTATTTGACCAAATAAAAGGTTTTGAATTGAAATTGAAAAACTCGATTATTTGTGTATCACATTTAGGGACACCTTGTGTGGTTTTAACTCTTACGATGGTAAGGTTAGCTATCTAATCATGAAATTACTAGAATTAACAATAGATGGTTAATAACTACTGGTGTCAAGGACACTTGCACTAAGAAAGGTTAGTCATTAAATTGGTTTTGTGATAACAAAGTGATTGTTTTGCTAATTGCACATTATTGGTAACGTCTTGTACTTAATCTATGCATCCAAATCTAGGGACATTAAATCTAAGTAAACATCGTTCATACCATTGAGATCATACTATCTTTATTGCTTTATTTATTTATTGTTTGAAGACTTGTTGTTTATCTTGATTAATAACTTTAGATTGTTGGATATAATCATTAGATTGATTTGATTCGTATGATAATATGTTTGTTTAATCATTGAACGATTCGTATTGTGGTTTGTTTATGTTTGATTCAATTGGTGTTATGTTTGTTTCACTAAGTGAGAACTTGTGGATTTAGCATTACATTTACTAGAGTGACAACTAGTGATTTGTATTAGAGATAATCAAAGAATTGGATCAAAGTAATTAAACTGTGATGTGGGTGGATCATACTAAGAGAGATCTTGTGTGATTGTTGATTGTTACGAGAGTAAAGTCACAAGATTAATACTTCATATTAGTTGGGTTCATTAATCATAATTAAGAGGTCTTAAATGACAACGAGAGTTGCATTGTGTAATCTTAGTTACATATTTGGCTTTTGCGAGAGCAAAGGAATCGATTAGTTAAACCACATACGTTAATAATTAATTTAGTCCTTAATGTTTGTTAAATGACTTGTTATAGTTAAGAGGTCTAAGGTGAACAAGGAGACTTGCACTATGTAATCTTAACTAAGTGATTATGTTGCGAGAGCAAGTAATCCAACTAGTTAATTCACTTACGTTAAGTAACATTACAGTTCTTCATTAAAACATCCAACACTAGGGGTAAAAGGTCTAGATGAATACATTTCTATAATCTGTATTGAATCTATCTTTACTTGTTTTATTTATTTATGTCTTTACTTTAAATGCAATCATTCGACTACCTGTCGTTAAAAGGCACTATCCTCCAATTTTACATGCTTTCAATAAAAGGTTAACTATTAGTTGATAACAATTTCATAATACTCATAAACTGTTCTTGTGGACGATAACCTGTTACTTATCTTTGCTATACTACTACTCGATTAGGTACACTTGCCTATTTGTGTAATAGCCAATACTTAGATATTTTCTTATACATTTTATAACTCGGTATTTGCACATCAAGTTTTTGGCGCCGCTGCCGGGGAGCAGTTTGTAATTTGAGGTTGTTTGATCTATTAGTTGATCGACCCTTTCTTTGGAATTTATTCCTTAGAGAGTTAAATGCTTTATTATTTTTGTAGTTTGTTTTGCTATTTTTATGCTTAGTTTCAAGTTTGTATTTGTGTTTATGCTTTGCTTTTTAGTCTGTTTAGTTTGCTTTGCTATTTTTGTGCTTGCTGCGGGTTTGTGTTTGTTAGTTTATGGTTACAGGCAGTGCACGGCTTGTTTCTATGAAGTTACATCTCGAGCCCGTGGTTAAGTAGTATCTAATAAGTTTTGTGAAGTTGTGTTTTGCTTAAAGGATGAGCTGGAATAAAATTGCATGAATATGTTGGCACTAGGTTCAACAACATCCACTATCCAACTTTCCATCAACCTATTGCTTTGTGGAATTACCCCCGAGGAAGTACTCGCTCTCTTTTACTATTTCCACCTGATTTCCGTTATGTATTTATTTTGGTGCATTGAGGACAATGCACAACTCTAGTGTGGGGGAGGAGGTAGTTGATTGAACTTTTGTTGTCCTCATGAGATTAGTTGCATTATTCATATAAGGTTAAATATTAGTATAATTGGTAACTAATCTCCCTCTTGACCAAAATTTTTTGATTGAGAGCAACCTCATTGGGTGAATTGCATGACTAGCACATTTGTAGCCCCACTAAATATGTGAGAATTTTGAGCCTTGTTGGAAGCACTTATCTTTAGTGCTTATATTTTGTTTGCTATGAGTGTGCCGGTGTTGTAATTTGTTCTAGAACTTGCTCTAGTTGATGCATTTCAAGATCGCAGAGGGGCCACATTCGTGTGGTTTAGGTGTATTCGTATGATAAAGAGGCATTTAGGATTTAACCATTTTGTTTTTAGCCTTTCGTTTGCTTTATTTATTAGCTAATCGCATTGGTTAGTTAATTTTCGTGTTAACCCTTTGTAGCACTCATTTTTAGTGCTAGATACCCCTAGTTAACCATGTTGCGCCTTAACCTTATTCCTTTGTATATAACCACTTAAATATCTAAACATGTTTTTTCCATCTTTCTATTTACTGCAAATAAAGGTCCGAACAATTCTTTTTAGTTGCTAGTTGTTGCTAATTGTGTTGGTTATTGAAAGTAGATGCAAGATGGTTGATATGGGCATTTAATGATTTGTCATCTAAATTATGGTAGTTCTGTAAAGATAATTATTAAATTGACTGTTATGAAGAGTAAAAGTAGTCATAAAAAAAAAAGAAAAAAAAAAGAGACTTGGGCTTCATAACAGAATTCAGTTTATGTACTATTAATGGCATACACTTGTAAGGGAATAAAGTTTGAATCGGTGTAAAGGCTTGAAAGTTTAAGGAAAGGAAGTTGGTGTTGGTGAAAGTTGGCGATTTCACTTGTATAGTCTCAAGAAAGATAACTAGCAACTAGGTGTTTTATTGTTTAAATTGTTCAGATTGTAGTTTGCATTTTAACCCCTGTAAATTATCACATTCCATACCCTTTTACTCTAGCCTGTACATTACAACCTTAATAAAAGTCCTCTTTTGATAGTACACCTGGTGCCTACGCCAGTCGGTGGAGATTTGATCCTTTTGCAAGCCTATGGTAACTATTGCATCATGACTTGGCTTATTGAGTGTTTATATATTCCATTCCCAATTTAGATTAGATTGAGAGTTGAGTGATTTAAACACATTTCCTATTGTGAGGTGCTAAGTCGTGCATTCGGGCTTGATAGATTAATCGTCTCAGGTTTTTCTGATTATTATGTACTATGCGCTAATATGATTGCTTATGTAATTATTCTTAGTGTTACTCTTTCAAAACCTGATCACCGTATATAAAATGCCAGAGGAGTTGTTTTGGTATTGTCATATTATAGTTTGCTTGAGGACAAGCAAAGTTTAAGTGTGGGGGATTTTGATATCGCTTAATTTATACATGTTTTTAGATGCGATATCGGTCCTAATTATGTATTATTTGAATTAGTTTCATGAACTTAAGGTACTTATTTAGTTGGAAATTGATTTCAGTTGTTCATATTGAAGAAGTGGTGAAAAAATGGTAGAATATATGAAACCGAGCAAAAGTAGTAAGGCCATGCCCATGTCATATTTGGCCATGCCCATGGTGGTGTTACTTTGTCATTCGTTGCCTACTGATGTTGGCCACGGCCATGTCCTTGTAGAGGCCATGACCATGTTACTGGGTATCTGATCATTTTTGCAACCTGATAGAGGCCACGGCCATGTCATCCAAAATGCCATGGCCATGGCGTGCGCCGACCTGATGAGTATAAATACGTGTTTTAAGCCATTTTTTAGGGTTATCTCAGAATGGTGACGGCTTGGGCGATTTTGGAGAGGCTTTTGGAGATATCCTAAGTGCTCTATCATCATCTTCATCATTCAGGAACAAAGGATCGATTCCAATCATCCGATTTCATTACTCTCTTCGGTTTGATTTCATAAACATTGTTATGGGTTTTATCTTGAGTTTTGATCTTTTGATGTTTGTGCCCTTCAAGGGCTGGATTCTTATGTTTATATAGTTTAGTGAACCCTAGTATTATGGATGTATCGTACACGTTTGGATTGATTTATGTGTTAATTTTGTGTTTGATTAAAGAACCATGAGTGATCTAGGTTTTGATTTTGATTCAATTGATAAGTATTTGTTGCATTAAGTGAAAACTTGTGTTTATCATGTACTTGTTTACAATCTATTGAGAAATTGATGATTGTATCTTTGTATTTGACCAAATAAAAGGTTTTGAATTGAAATTGAAAAACTCGATTATTTGTGTATCACATTTAGGGACACCTTGTGTGGTTTTAACTCTTACGATGGTAAGGTTAGCTATCTAATCATGAAATTACTAGAATTAACAATAGATGGTTAATAACTACTGGTGTCAAGGACACTTGCACTAAGAAAGGTTAGTCATTAAATTGGTTTTGTGATAACAAAGTGATTGTTTTGCTAATTGCACATTATTGGTAACGTCTTGTACTTAATCTATGCATCCAAATCTAGGGACATTAAATCTAAGTAAACATCGTTCATACCATTGAGATCATACTATCTTTATTGCTTTATTTATTTATTGTTTGAAGACTTGTTGTTTATCTTGATTAATAACTTTAGATTGTTGGATATAATTATTAGATTGATTTGATTCGTATGATAATATGTTTGTTTAATCATTGAACGATTCGTATTGTGGTTTGTTTATGTTTGATTCAATTGGTGTTATGTTTGTTTCACTAAGTGAGAACTTGTGGATTTAGCATTACATTTACTAGAGTGACAACTAGTGATTTGTATTAGAGATAATCAAAGAATTGGATCAAAGTAATTAAACTGTGATGTGGGTGGATCATACTAAGAGAGATCTTGTGTGATTGTTGATTGTTACGAGAGTAAAGTCACAAGATTAATACTTCATATTAGTTGGGTTCATTAATCATAATTAAGAGGTCTTAAATGACAACGAGAGTTGCATTGTGTAATCTTAGTTACATATTTGGCTTTTGCGAGAGCAAAGGAATCGATTAGTTAAACCACATACGTTAATAATTAATTTAGTCCTTAATGTTTGTTAAATGACTTGTTATAGTTAAGAGGTCTAAGGTGAACAAGGAGACTTGCACTATGTAATCTTAACTAAGTGATTATGTTGCGAGAGCAAGTAATCCAACTAGTTAATTCACTTACGTTAAGTAACATTACAGTTCTTCATTAAAACATCCAACACTAGGGGTAAAAGGTCTAGATGAATACATTTCTATAATCTGTATTGAATCTATCTTTACTTGTTTTATTTATTTATGTCTTTACTTTAAATGCAATCATTCGACTACCTGTCGTTAAAAGGCACTATCCTCCAATTTTACATGCTTTCAATAAAAGGTTAACTATTAGTTGATAACAATTTCATAATACTCATAAACTGTTCTTGTGGACGATAACCTGTAACTTATCTTTGCTATACTACTACTCGATTAGGTACACTTGCCTATTTGTGTAATAGCCAATACTTAGATATTTTCTTATACATTTTATAACTCGGTATTTGTACATCAATCATGCATTAAATATTCACGATTCATTATAATTAACTCTAATGGCATGACTCAACAATGCCCAATAATCACTTATTGTCTTGTTCATTTTAAAGTAGATAATTATCATTTACTCAACCTATCAAACTCAATCTATTTAGCAATGACCAAAACCCTAAAGTTATGACCATCAATAATTAATAACATTAAAGGAACTCAATCTCATTAATCTTATTAACCACGTTGAGCAACAATAATTACTAGTTACCAATAAACAAGGATTCACGAGCAATATAATAGTTTTCAATTAAATAACTTAGTCAATACGCAATATTAATCATTCAATAATCATAATCCGAGCTACATCAATTACACAATCACATAAAATATTCAAATCATCATAAGATATGTAAAAATCAAATTAATCAATACTAAAGTCATCAATAATATTGAGATAATGAAAGTAATAACAAACCAAAGGATGAATCACGCAAAGATTAATTGAAATGGCTTCAACCGTAGCTTTTCGTGCCTCCAAAAGTAACCTAAAATTCGTATTTTACAAACCCTAGTCGAAATATATAAACCCTAACCTAAAATGTGATCAAAAAGTCGTATGCAGAATGGCCTCTATTTATACCCGTGGCTGCCGCGAATTTAGCCGGCGGCTAAATGAATTAGCCGGCGGTCAAATGTAAATTTCGTACTCCAAAAGCAAAAGCTAGCCGACCTGCACCTACCACCATTTTATGCACACATTTAATGCTCCACCGCCATATATGTACTCAGGTTTAATGTCACGCGCTTTACTTTTTAACTTGGAGTGGGACTTGTTGACTTTTTACTTAAACCTTTGACCGAGACCAACTGCTTGCTTCACCCACATGATTTCTTCAAACCTTCACATACAACCACATAACAAGAATAACATTATGATCATCATACATTTATTTATCATTATTATTTACTTATTTATTATTTATATTATTACTAATACTTAACTAACGAACTTAGTACTACTTAAATTTCTATTTATTTAGCTTTATTATTTTTATTAATACTAACTACTATTATTTAGCCTACATAATTATTTGGTCCAACTCATAAACTCTAATAAATATACAATTTAACTATTTTTGCTCAACTCATCTATCTTTTTGAACTCAAATATTTACAAACTTTATTTATTTTTATCACTCTTTTAACCACTTTGTCCCAATCATATTTAGGTACAATCAACTTTTATACAAAAATTACCTAATTTACTCTATTTTTATTCATTTTCTAATTTAAAATCTATTTCTACCTATTTTGTAAATATGAAGGAAATAACTACATTTTATTAAATAATTGTAATAAAAGTATACAAAAACTAGGGATAATTAGTATATAAAAATAGTACTATTTGATGTTATCAATAGTCTTCATCAAACATAATCGGATCATTGATTTTACCCTGAATGTAGTTTTCATAGGAAGCAACAAAGGATGCAAGAACAGATAACTGTTGCTCAGCAGATTTCACACTCATCGGCATCTTTTGATGTCCTTGAGTTGACTTCTCAGCAGGTGTACCTTTAGTTTCATTACCTGATGAGGTAAGAAGGCACAAGTCATCTGTTATCATTTCACCATTTTCATCAGTATTACCAACTAAGAGTGCAGTGGTCGAACTAGATGAAGTAGTTGAGAGATTTGATTTCCCATGATATATCCCAGGATTCTGAACCTGATCAGAATCTGTTTCTCTCGATTTCTTAGTGAAATCATAACCTTTTAGCTTGTCAATGACCTGCTCTAAGGTCATGGTTGCATACCTTTCATCATTGTCCTTGAGCATTACACCCTACATTTCCCACTAAGACGGTAAACCCTCAATAAACTTGTCGGTTCTTTCAGTCTCAGTAGTAACAATCTCATGGTTGTCATGCTCACTTAACAAGTGGTAGAATCTAGTGATATAAGCATCAAGATCTTCTCCCTTCAAAGCTTTGATAACAGTAAACTATTTCTTGAGAAGATTCTTCCTGCTTGCCTTCACTTGAGGACTTCCCTCACATCTTTTCTCTAACGCTTCCCAGAGCGTTCTAGCAGTTTGAAAAGACTTGAGTTGATGGTTTATCTCCTTCGGTAAACTCATCTTGATTGCAGAATGGATTTATTCTCCAACTTATATTCCTCTTTTTGTTGATCACTCATCCGGGCATAAGTAAGAGTAACAGTTACATTATTAACCGTTTGAGTAGGTGCCGTGTATCCATTCTTGAGACACATCCAGATTGACAAATCATGAAATCTACAGTAAGATTTAAATCTATCCTTCCGGTTATAGTAATCTTCAATTCTCAACAATTTAGGCGGAACATTAGATTTTCCAACCTCGTGTTCCATCTCGTTCATTTTACTTAGGTCCGACATCGTAAATTCAAAAGTCAAACTGTCGTCACGAGTTCAGAAAACCCGATTCGCAGAAACTCAATTCAACTCGTAATCTCAGCTCGATTCGCAAACTTCAGTTTGCCAATCTCAGTTCGGATCGCGACAGATGTCGATTCGCAAGTGATTTTAATTCACAAGAGATATCGATTCCCAGCTAAAGTCAACTCGCGAAACTCAGTTCAACTCGCAACGCAGACGTAGCTGAAACCCTAATCTCAACTCGCGAAACGGCTGATAAACCCGAAAACGAAAATTTTGGTATTTTTACGATTGAAATTTGAAATTTCGACCGCAAACAAACCCTAAAACGTCCAGAGAATGATTTTGATCATTAATATGTACTTATGCACGTAAAAGCAATCCGAAATCAAACGCGATATAACCCGAAAACCTCGAACTCACTCGTATTTAGCCCTAAAGCTCTGATACAAGATGTAAGTCCCTAGTTCTTAGGATCTATAACTTCGTTATCTGTAGTATTAAGGTGCGGAATCCCTTAATACGGTGTTATCTTACTAACAACGAATAAGTTCGCGTTTATACGATTATTAACTAATAACTTTGCCTTAAACGTGTATCGTCAAAGCCTAGCCATTAGTTTATGGTTTTCTCTGGATACTAAAATCGCAGGTTATAAGCAAAAGTTCGCAAAAGTTATGTTTTTCACAACTTGAAAAACATTATATATCTCGTTTCAACTCGTAGCCGCTGGGCCTGCGAGTTGACTTGACTCCTTCCGTAAGCCCAAGCCCAGTATGGCTTCGGCTCGCCATGACCATTGCGAGTTCAGATCTCATCTCGCCTCGCCAAGCTCGCGACTTGAGATCTCGACTCGCCAAACATATTTATTTCATTTTCGATATTCGTCTAACACTTTATCATACTAATATATTTAACGAATATTAATAACAAAACAAATATTCATTTACAAATCTAAACCAATTGCACAAACATAATGAAAATTACACCAGTCCTATTTCAAGCTAGATCTTGTTGTCACAAACTATGTTTCAACAGATTGGTACCAGAGCCTAAGGTTATAGTGAACTAGGTTGCATTTAGTGGGCCTAGACTATGACCGTTAGGCAGTATTCCCTATTAGATATAACTGGTTCAGTGATTACATCATATGAGTTTAATTTAACATAGCCTGATCAACTATGTACAATTAAATAAAGATGATGTAAGATCTAAAAGGAGTTATGGCAGAACAGGATACACTAGTTGACTCTGACCTCGAGAGAAACCGGGACTCAAACATGTCTGTGTTAGACACCCTAGGCTATTATGTGATATATATGTATACATAGATAGGCCTCTCTCTCGCTCGATATCTTAGGCTATATTATATATTATATGGATATAGGCCTCATCCTTCCTAACACTTTGTCTCAGAATGGAAAACACACCACCCAGTTCGTCACGCTCTCATCCGTATGGATCACGAAACCCAAGGGTGGCTAGGAGGGAGACCAGGTCGCCTCGAGCTAGCCCATATCCCGCTCACCTAACTCTACCGGAGTTAGCCGCTAGGGTACACCACCACGAGTAATGACTCCACGCCATGGATATCGAACTCCAAGAAACCAACGAAAACTGGAGACTCACATCACTCGAACGAATCAATCAAGTCTCCGAAGATCACGAAGACACCGTCAGTAACATGGACATCCTTGACAACCGAATGGGTGAAACCATCGAAACCATGGAGGTTGTCCACAACCAAGTGATTGGTAACCGAAACAAAATCTCCGTCCTACAATCAAGGTTGAACCAGTGCGAGACACGTCTAAGGGAAACCAAAGACACCCTCCGATTGGTTAGCAGACTTGCAGATTCTGTGGACCATCTCACCGCACTACTGCCACAACTAAATCTACATCAGGATTAGCTTAGGCTGAATCTGTATTCTACTATGCTTTCGTAGGACCTATGTAACTCGACCGGATGTAACAATTCCCGGCACTTTTTGTAAAACAATCTAAGTCTGTAACTTTTGGAACTCGTAACTCGAAATTGTCTATCATCTTTTGAATTCGTAATATTAATTGATAATTTCCCTCGATTATTCTACATTATTGATTTTTACATTTCGGTGTCGTATATTATCACTTCTATATATATACATCTGTTGTAATTATCATTCTGGTGCAATTTCTCATGTACCCTTTGTTTCTTTCTAGAAGAATCATGCCGCCGAAGAAGAAAAGTTACAGTGATGCCGAAATCAATGCCATTGTTTCTTGAGCCGTAGCTGATGCTTTGGCTGCTTGGGACTCACAACAAAACAACGATCAAACTGTTGATACCACCCCTGTTACCAAACCTTGCTCTTACAAGGACTTTCTCAGTTGCAAACCACTGTACTTCAAGGGCACTGAAGGTGCTATTGGTCTAATAAGGTGGATAGAACGTATGGAATCCGTCTTCAACCTCTGCAACTGTGCTGAGGATAACAAGGTAAAATTCTCTGCTTACACCTTTCAAGAAGGTGCACTCACGTGGTGGAATACCCACGCCAACTCTGTGGGCATCGAGATAGCAAACCAACTTCCTTGGGCTGAACTGAAGAAAAAGCTTAGGGAAAAATACTGTCCCGAAGAAGAACTGCACCGTCTGGAGGAAGAGTTCTGGCACTTGGCAGTGCAGGGAACTGATATTGCTGGATATACCACCAAATTCCAGCAATTCGCTTTGTTATGCCCGGGTTTGGTTGATCCGGAGGAGAAATGCATCAAGAGATACATCATCGGCCTTCCGGAGAATATCCAGGGGAACGTCGCCTCATCTAAACCAACCACTGTTGAAAGTGCAATCCGATTAGCTCATGAACTCATGGCAATGGTCGTCAGCCGTGAGACATCCAATTCATCCTCCAACAACAAACGCAAACCTGCTGAACACCACAATCCGCCAGAAAAGAAACCCAACGCCATCAAAGCTTACAACACCAACTCTGAACCCAAACGTGGGTACACCGGGAGCAAACCAAACTGCTCCAAGTGTAACCACCACCATGACGGTCAGTGTACAACCCCTTGCAACAACTGCAGGAGGTACAGACATTCGACCAAGGATTGCCGAACTCCCAAATCCAACAACAACACTTCCAGCAACAACAATGCCAGGCCATCAAGAGTCTGCTTCGAATGTGGGGACACCGGGCACTTCAGGAATGAGTGCCCAAAGATGAAGAACAAGGGCAACAACAACAACAACAACAATGCTAGAGGTAGAGCCTTCGTACTCAACTCTGGGGATGCCCGTCAAGACCCGAATGTGGTCACGGGTATGTTCCTCCTCAACAACTTATCTGCTTCTGTTCTGTTTGATACTGTTGCTGATAGGAGTTTTATTTCTGATGAATTTTACCCACTACTTGACATCAACCCCGTTGCATTAGATGTTAAGTACATTGTTGAGTTAGCTAATGGTAAGCTCATAGAGACCGACAATGTAATACCTAATTGCACTTTAAACCTTGCCAATGAACTCTTCTCCATTAACCTTATACCCGTCGAGATCGAAAGTTTTGACATCATTGTTGGTATGGACTGGTTGTCCAAACATCGCGTTGAGATCATCTGTTTTGAAAAGATCGTCCTCATTCCCTTCGCCGTTGGTAGAACTTTGATCATACAAGGGGAGACCGGTGGGACGAGGATGAACATCATATCGTGTATGAAAACCCGTAAGTACTTGAGAAAGGGTTATCAGGCAATCCTCGCACATGTCATGGAGAAAAAGTCGGAGGAGAAGCGACTTGAGGATATGCCAATTGTCCGAGACTTTCCTGAAGTCATTCCCGAAAACCTACCTGGCCTTCCACCACCGAGGCAAGTCAAATTTTCTATTGATCTCGTGCCCGGTGCTGCGCCGGTGGCACGAGCACCATACCGATTAGCCCCATCCGAACTTCATGAGTTGTCCACCCAGTTACAGGAAGTCCTGGACAAAGGATTCATTCGACCGAGTTCTTCACCTTGGGGAGCTCTGGTCTTGTTTGTAAAGAAGAAGGACGGTTCTTTCCGCATGTGCATCGATTACCGTGAGCTGAACAAGTTAACAGTAAAGAACCGTTATCCGCTTCCCCGCATCGATGACCTGTTTGACCAACTTCAGGGGTCGAGTTTTTATTCAAAGATCGATCTTTGGTCAGGTTATCATCAGTTACGAGTTCGCGACGAAGATATCCCGAAAACTGCATTCCGAACTCGCTATGGACACTACGAATTTCAAGTGATGCCCTTTGGTCTAACCAACGCTCCGGCTGTATTCATGGATCTTATGAATCGGGTGTGCAAACCATATCTCAACAAGTTTGTCATTGTCTTCATCGATGACATCCTCATTTATTCGCGCAACGAGTAGGAACATGCGCAACATCTGAAAACCATCCTAGAACTACTCAAACACGAGGAGTTATTCGCCAAATTCTCCATGTGTGAGTTCTGGATGCAAACCGTTTAATTCCTTGGACACGTGATTGACAGTCAAGGAATTCATGTAGATCCGTCTAAAATCGAGGCTATCAAGTGCTGGCAAGCGCCTACAATGCCGACCGAAGTACGCCAGTTCTTAGGACTTGCTGGCTACTATCGGCGCTTCATTGAGAATTTCTCCAAAATAGCCCAACCACTCACAACGCTCACTCAAAAAGAAAAGAAATTCGATTGGACTGATAAGCAAGAATCAGCTTTCCAACTGCTCAAACAAAAGCTTTGCAGTGCACCTATTCTATCATTACCCAAAGGCAACGATGACTTCGTGGTATACTGCGATGCTTCACACCAAGGTCTCGGTTGCGTGTTGATGCAACGAGACAAGGTTATCGCTTACGCTTCCCGGAAGCTCAAAATCCATGAAAAGAATTACACCACTCATGATCTTGAACTTGGAGCTGTTGTCTTTGCACTCAAAATCTGGAGACACTATCTGTACGGCACTAAATGTACAATCTTCACGGATCATAAAAGTCTCCAGCACATCTTCGATCAAAAGGATCTCAACATGAGACAACGTCGCTGGGTCGAGTTGCTCACCGATTATGATTGTGAGATCCGATACCATCCGGGCAAAGCAAATGTTGTTGCCGATGCTCTCAGTAGAAAAGAACGAGTGAAACCCCTTCGAGTTCGAGCCCTCGGTATGACAATTCACAACAATCTCACTACTCAAATCATTACCGCTCAGCTTGAAGCACTCAAACCCGAGAACGTGAAAAACGAGGCCTTGCGAGGCATGGATAAACTGTTCGAAACCAAATCTGACGGGGCCAAATACTTCTCGAATAGAATCTGGGTACCAAGTTTTGGAAACCTGCGAGACTTGGTATTGCACGAAGCTCACAAGTCCAAATACTCAATACATTCTGGGTCTGACAAGATGTATCATGGCATCAAAGAGTTGTATTGGTGGCCCAACATGAAAGCTGAAATCGCTACTTATGTCAGCAAATGTCTTACCTGCTCAAAGGTCAAAGTTGAATACCAGAAACCCTCCGGTCTACTTCAACAACCGGACATCCCTCAATGGAAATGGGAGCAGATCGCTATGGATTTCATCACTAAACTTCCAAAGACATCAAGCGGTTGCGATACCATTTGGGTGATCGTCGATCGGCTCACAAAATCTGCTCATTTCCTCGCCATAAAGGAAACCGAAAAAATGGAACGCGTCACGCGGATATATCTGAAGGAAATCGTATCCCGACACGGTGTTCCTATCTCTATTATCTCTGATAGAGATAGTCGTTTCACATCTCAGTTTTGGAGATCATTGCAAAAATCATTGGGTACTCGTCTGGATATGAGTACCGCCTATCATCCACAAACTGACGGCCAAAGTGAATGCACAATCCAAACACTGGAAGACATGCTACGAGCCTGCGTAGTTGATTTTGGTGCAAACTGGGAACATCACTTACCGTTGTGTGAATTCTCATACAACAACAGCTATCATGCCAGCATTGGAGCTGCACCATTCGAAGCACTGTACGGTCGTAAGTGTCGATCACCTATCTGCTGGACCGAAGTGGGAGACAGCCAACTCACTAGTCCGGAAATCATACATGAAACCACAGAGATTATTTTTGGTATCCAAAACCGGCTGAAAGCCGCACGTGATCGTCAGAAGAGTTATGCTGACATGAGACGCAAGCATCTCGAGTTCCAGGTTGGCGATCGAGTATTGCTCAAGGTATCACCTTGGAAAGGTGTCATTCGTTTTGGAAAACGCGGGAAATTGAATCCCAGATACATTGGACCTTTTGAGATCCTTGAGAGGATTGGTCCAGTGGCATATCGATTGCAGCTACCTCCCGAGCTCAGTAGCGTGCATCCCACATTCCACATTTCTAATCTGAAGAAATGCCTGTCTGATGAGACACACATTATTCCTCTCGACGAAATACAAATCGATGATAAACTCCATTTTGTCTAGACACCAGTGGAAATCATGGACCGAGAGGTCAAACATTTGAAGCAAAGTCGTATTCCCATCGTTAAAGTCCGGTGGAATTCGCGGCGTGGTCCGGAATTCACTTGGGAACGGGAAGACCAAATGCGACTCAAGTATCCACATCTATTCACCGACTCCACTCCATCTACGACTCAGAGCTAAATTTCAGGACTAAATTCTCTTAACAAGGGGAGAATGTGACACCCGACAAATTAGGACTAGTATTAGTGCCTAATCACTTTGTTAATACATGTAATTAGTTCTATGTTAGGCTAATTGTATGTATCATTATGTATATTTGAAATATATATACACATACGCGATTTGTTTAGATCGTGCATTATCATAATCGGGTGGATCCCGACATATATCATACGGACGTTGGTGAACACAATTTATTAAATAATATGAAATTATTTAATAATCTTATCGTTTATTAAATATTATTTTGATAATATTTCATAAGTATTTCGTATCGTATAAAACACTCAAACGCGACCAAAAACGCACAGTTCGTGCCTGAAAATCGAAACAAACTAAAGTTATATTTTTATAACTCATTAATAAGTATTGTGATAAAATACATCTTTCAAAAATATCGAAAAGTTATTCGTATTTATAAACACGTACGGATAATATATAACGTCTAAATATACATTTAAACGATCGGGTAAATGAACACGGGTATAATACCAAAGATTTGGAGACAAGATTTTAACAACCTTGCCTCCCTTTTTTGACCAAGAAAATCAGCCAAACAAGATCCATGTTTTATGGATCTTGTTCTTGACCACTACACCATCAACCACCATCCTCCATCCCTCCCATTTTCATCCACCACCCTCTCTCTCTAAAAACACACACACCTCACTCTCTCCTCCTCCTCCCTCATGGCACCACAACACCACCACATCTCCACCATCATCCACCATCATTTATCTTAAAGAAATCAAAGAAGGAAGCAAGGAAAAGGAAGAGGAAGCACAACCGAGCAAACATCTCATCGTTTTCGCCTCTAGATCATCTTCTTTCTTGGTATAAACCTACTTTCTCTCACTAGAATTACTTTCTTAACACTTATATACATGTTAGTAAGTTCATTTAGCAAGATAATGTCCAAAACCAAGCTCAAAATGCGTTATTATGAAGTGTATATACATATTCATGAATCTGTCCAGATTTTTCTCCTACTTCCACGATTTTTAGAAAAATCATTTCAACATGAAAATGGACATTTATTAAGCCTAAAATGAAGAAAAAGAAGTAAGGTTTCTAAAAAAAATTGTTTCGTAACAATCCGACTCCGTTAATACACGAAAATAATTTTCTCCGACGATGTGTCGAAGCTGTCTCGGTTTATAGAAAACTGATCAGTCTTCTCGGAGCCATAACTCGAGTTCTAAACCTCAAAAACGTATGAGACCACTTGAAAAATCTTTTTATTTTTGTTATTTGCGAAAAGTTCTTCTTTGACTCGTTTCAAAAAAACACCCATTTTTCCAGAAAATTAGATTTGTAGGCAATGGTATAAATTCGGACTAAACTGCACCCTGATCCTTTGTGAATTTTTTATAAAATAACAAACGACATCCAAAAGTCATAAAACAATTACTGGAAGTACACAACATATGTGGGAACGTTGTGTAAAAATTTCGGAACGTTTCGAAAAAGTTTACTATTTTAAGTAAAAATCACAAATTCGGACTAATTTTAACTCCGAACTTTGACTTTTGTTGACTTTCGGATTTTCAAGCTAACTTCGGATTTTCTTGCCAAATTCGGATTTTTGACTCCGATAGTCAACTTTCGGAGTTGACTTTTGGATGAACAGTGTTTTGGACTCTAAGTTCGGACTTTATAGTTTCGGATGCACACTTTCGGACTCAAACACTTTCGGACCAACACTTTCGGACTCAAACACTTTCGGACCAACACTTTCGGACTCAAACACTTTCTGATAAAGGAAATTCGGACAAACACTTTGAACCCTTAGTTTCGGAGGACACAAGTTCGGGCTTATACAAATTCGGATATATATATATATATATATACATACTTTCGGATAAATGTATATACATATACATTTAGTTCCAAAACATTTATGTAAACATATACATACCCATGTGTACAAATATACTTTTATGAGTATACAAAATAACGAAATACATAATAATAATAATACTTGGATTATTATTACAAACCGTCACCAACGGGCCGTACATATTTTTAAAATTCAAACCTAATCAATCAAACCAAATCATTTGGACATTACTAGTTGGATGAGCAACTAGCATAGATGGTCTGTTGAGACATCTACATATATTTATAACCTTGCGCAGGTTATAAATATATGTATATATATTTATCCGAAAGTATGTATGTATATATATATATATCCGAATCTGTATAAGCCCAAACTTGTGTCCTCCGAAACTAAGGGTTTAGGTTTGAGTTTTAAAGTTATGTACGGCCCGTTGGTGACGGTTTGTAATAATAATCAAAGTATTATTATTATTATTATGTATTTCGTTATTTTGTATACTCATAAAAGTATATTTGTACACATGGGTATGTATATGTTTACATAAATGTTTTTGAACTAAATGTATATGTATATATATTTATCCGAAAGTATGTATATATATATATATCCGAATTTGTATAAGCCCGAACTTGTGTCCTCCGAAACTAAGGGTTCAAAGTGTTTGTCCGAATTTCCTTTAAGTTCTTTCGGACTCAAACACTTTCGGATAAAGGAAATTCGGACAAACACTTTGAACCCTTAGTTTAGGAGGACACAAGTTCGGGCTTATACAAATTCGGATATATATATATATACATACTTTCGGATAAATATATATACATATACATTTAGTTCCAAAACATTTATGTAAACATATACATACCCATGTGTACAATTATACTTTTATGAGTATACAATATAACGAAATACATAATAATAATAATAATAATAATAATACTTGGATTATTATTACAAACCGTCACCAACGGGCCGTACATATTTTTAAAACTCAAACCTAATCAATCAAACCAAATCATTTGGACATTACTAGTTGGATAAGCAACTAACCTAATCAACTAAATGTATATGTATATATATTTATCTGAAAGTATGTATATATATATATATATATATATATCCGAATTTGTATAAGCCCGAACTTGTGTCCTCCGAAACTAAGGGTTCAAAGTGTTTATCCGAATTTCCTTTATCCGAAAGTGTTTGAGTCCGAAAGAACTTAAAGGAAATTCGGACAAACACTTTGAACCCTTAGTTTTGGAGGACACAAGTTCGGGCTTATACAAATTCGGATATATATATATATATATATATATATATATATATATATATATATATATATATATACATACTTTCGGATAAATATATATACATATACATTTAGTTTCAAAACATTTATGTAAACATATACATACCCATGTGTACAAATATACTTTTATGAGTATACAAAATAACGAAATACATAATAATAATAATAATAATAATAATAATAATAATAATAATAATAATAATAATAATAATAATAATAATAATAATAATAATAATACATGGATTATTATTACAAACCGTCACCAACGGGCCGTACATATTTTTAAAACTCAAACATAATCAATCAAACCAAATCATTTGGACATGGCCCCTCTTTTACTGTTTTACTCAGGGGAGTGATATCATTGCTCGTTTTGTTTTACAATATGAACGCAAGTACCATTCGAAATCAAATACTACATGAGTTGTTTTCACTAATCAATTTAAAGCCCTCCACAACATAGTTTGGTAATACATCTGTAGTGTGAATGTTAGTATATGATATCATATAGGACTGACAATCCTCGTCCGGGTTAGCAAGCACTAACTGGTCAAACGGACGTATTAGCATTTGGGTAGACAAGTGTGGATTAGGCACTCGTAGGATGCACCTCGATCGGAATTCCTTAATTGGACCCGACCCTCAAGTTAAGCTCAGACTATGTGCTCATGGCTGTATAACTTTTATTTTGCTTAATTGCATTTAAATTCAATTAAATCTTGCGGTCCATACAAATATGTGTTGACATACAAACCTGTGAGCTCACCAGCGTTTTGCTGATCCATTTTAGCATGTATCACAGGTACCCATCAGTAGTTTGGACTGCCCGACAGGACACTTAGCTCGAGTCATCATGCAAACTATCAGAGATTTAGCTGCATTATTATATTTTGTATAAAGTAATTATGCATTTAAATCTCTCCATTTTCAAACGAGCTAATGTAAACGATATTTTGATGTAAACTTTAGTTTTATCAATACAAGTTGTACAATGACGCATATAGTGGTCGTTCATTATATCTTTGTGCTGTGATATTTAATTAGTCGCGCCCCGACCCGAATCGCTTCCGCAACCCGATTTTGGGGGTGCGACAGTCACCTAGCTAATGGTTATAGTTTGCAAGCAAGAGGACTTCTATGCACTACAACTGAAAAAATAGGTTCGTAATAGTATCAAAATAATCTTAATCCCTTATTAAGCATTTACATATTTTGGCTTAAACTTAGCCAAGGGATATGGGAAATCCCCAATATACCCCTCAAATTTAAATTTAACAATTAAATCATTTACTTTACTGCACATCAATCCTCGCGTATTCTCTGTCATCCTCCGCCTCCCCCTCCCCCGTGTGTTATCGCCGCCTCTCCGTCTACCTGATCGAAGCAGCCATCTATGAAAGTGCCACCACCACATATTTGGATTTACGTATATCTATCCAAACGGACAACCACCACCGTCTCTGGGTTTGATTTCGTTTATGGTTAGGGTTTTCGAAAACTATCATGTGTTTTCATTTACATGCCATTTGTAGCCTTGGAAGATTAAACTCTTTATTGGTACACATCTTCAAGAAGAAAAGTTTCATGTATATTTGTCTACATTTAGAGTTCTTGGATCAATTAATTGGTTATTTGGATTTTGCCGATATTTAAATACAATTTAATGATTTGCATTAGATTTAAGACAATACAAGATGCCACTGTTCAGGGTACCATTTCCAATATTGAAGCCATCAATATTAATCAGCTAGATAACCAGGTTTGTTTATTTCAATATGCACACAAAATTATGTTAGCAACAAAATATGCATCCAGTAGCTTTGTCACTTTGCAAAAAACACAAGACTGTAGTGACACTTCTAGCCCCAAGTTATAAATGCAAGCATATTATAACTTTGAATTGAATTCAAATATCACATTTGCAGATCCAACACTCAAGAATTTCACGATTTCTCAAAAGGAGAAAGCTCTACAAGAATTTGTACACGACCAATGGTTGTGCGCTACCATGGATGGCGATATTGGACTTGGTATTAGGTCATTCGTGGATCTCTGAAGTTGGTTTCATAACAACGTATTTCCTCCATGTGAGGTCCAAAATGAAGCTGGAATTGAGGTCGTATTTATATTTTTTAATTTCTAATCGTGCTGTGAATTGAGATTATCTATCTCTCTAATCTTGTTTTTTGACTAATCAGTGAATGCATTCTGACAAGCACGAAGCTTGTTGACACATGAAACTTTTTGGTGTATTTTTTGAATTAAGAAGACAATTATGGATTCTTTGTGAAAGAAACACATGATCTTTCACAACCTTTTGACTTGATACTAACGAACTTGTCCCGATCTTGGTTTATTTCGGAATGTATATGAGATAAATGTCGATTTTCATCCACGTGTTTAAGCAATAATATATGTTGTTGGAAAATATCGAGGATTGTGATCACCTACGAATTTGGGCTTCATGAAGTGGAACAGGAAGGTCTGTTATGATTTATTACGGGTAAAAGGTGAGGAAAAGATTCATGTATTTATGTTTCTTAAATGCATTAAGGCTCAATGGTTGCTATTTTTTTACAAGTTCTTCAATTCTTTTTATACATGGTTGGTATTTGACATTCTCAATAAGACATATACGGTGCCTTGATATATTTGCAACGGTTCACAATGATTAATAAAGAAACATGTCAAGCAACTTATGTTCATTTTTAAGGGTATATACATCTTTGTTTCTTTGTTAGATATGTTCATTCCAACTCATGAAGGTTATGTTTTTTCATATAGTGACACAAAACTCAAAAAGTGGCATTAGATTAAAGTACCCTTATTTTGCAGGTGTTAATAGCTACTGAACTTACTTGGATCGAGGGTATAAAACATGACTTTGTTGTACATGACATCTATCCAAAAGCTGGGGTAGTTCTAGAATCTAGGCTTTAGACAACTTCACCTGTTTTGAGCTCAATCGAATTGCAATTGCTAATGGATTTAGATCTGCACTTGTCAAAAGTGATGCTAGAAACGATCAGGATGAGCAAGGCAAGAGTGAGTATCAATAATAAAAGGTTGCAAACGGTGTATAAAGTTTCACTTTAAATATGTTACATTGTATAGTCG
Source organism: Helichrysum umbraculigerum (assembly GCA_949592205.1). Taxonomy (NCBI): domain Eukaryota; kingdom Viridiplantae; phylum Streptophyta; class Magnoliopsida; order Asterales; family Asteraceae; genus Helichrysum; species Helichrysum umbraculigerum. The sequence continues at coordinate 15,256,654 of CATIUR010000007.1, read as the reverse complement.
CTCCACTCTGTGAGACTCGATATTAGTAGTAAGTTTAATATATTATCGAATCATTTGGAGTTGTGAAAAAATTCTGCTTTGAAGTTGAACTGTTGCACAAAGAAATGATGATTCTTTGAGTTAAATATGATATGTGGAATCAGATGATTCAATTCAAAATATATAACTCCCGCAGCATTGTGCGGGTAACCTGCTAGTTCATAAGTAAATAGTTTTCGATCATCGTTTGAAAAGCAGTTTATAAATAAACAGTTTTCAAAGCAGTTTATATGTTTTTCACCCCTGAATTCAAAGCAGTAAAACAGTAAAAGTAGGGGCTATGAACTCACCTCGTGAGTTTCGTGTGAGAGCTTGCGAGAGTGTTTGCCCAAAGAGAGTCTCTTAGCGTCCTAAATGCAAGAGATTCGTTGGTATAAGTAGATGGCTTACTGCCAATTTATGTTAGTTGTTCACTCGTTTCGAAAGATCACTGCGTTTAAAATGCGTATGATCCGTTGGTGATGTTGTAGTAACAATAATTCTTAATGATATTATTATTATGCTCGTTTCGTTGTATACTTGTAACCGTATATGTTAAGTGTTTCCGAGTTGTTTCATATATAATTATTCGTTGTTGGCGTGAACCAAGTACGTTGCGATGATTTGAGTGGCCCGACTGTTTGTTGAGAACTAATTGTCAAAAACACTGTTTATGAGAAATTAGTGGTCGAAAACACCGTTTATGAGAAAGTAGTGGTCGAAAACACTATTTATGAGGAAGTAGTGGTCGAAAACACTATTTATAAGAAACTAGTTGTGCGGAACACTATTAATGAGAAAGTAGAGGTGTGGAACACTGTTCATCAGAAAGTAAGGGTGCGGAACACTGTTCATCAGAAAGTAAGGGTGCGAAACTTCTTGTTAGTTTGCAGGTCAAGAGTCTCGCGTGTCGTTTTCGTTGACTTGGTCAAACTTATTCGTTTTGACCCGAAATTTTTACACAACAAATCTTAATGTTTTAGTTCCCGTAAAAAGTAAGTTTTATGATTTTTGATAAACTCGAAAGTGTTCGTTTTTAATCGTGGGAACATAAACAGAATCTGGACAGATTTTCTTCAAAATACACACTTTTGTGAGCTCGTTTTGACTAGTCAAACGTCTGAGAAAAATTACCAAAATTTTACTAAATGTTCCCCTGTGTGTTACCTTTCCAAAAATGTAAATCTCATAGTTTTTGGTTAAGTGTAAGTGGTTGAAAATAAATCATACATCAACAGTAGTCCAACAGCTCAAAATTCAGACATATGTTCAAATATCTAATTATAAACTAAGCTAGACCTAACTTCACATAATGAGATCATATAAGTTTTAAAGCTAACAAAATTTGTGACTTTTAGGAAAAAGTCTCATGTCGTTTTGATCTTTGTAGATCGAGTTATGATCCCTTGAAGTTGAGCCAAAAATATGACTTTAAGGACACATCTGCAATCTCGATTTCTAAAATAGTTTTGCGATACAAACGGTGTTCAAAAATTACGAAACCACTTGGATCTTAAAGCTAACATCTTGAACTTAATTTTTGACACTTGATTCGACATTTTTAGTGTTGTTTTGAGCATGTTATTTAGTGGAGAAAGTTGTACATCTTTCTGTCCAGTAAGTTTTCATCGCCAAAAGTTTAGTTTTGTTGTTTTAAAAATGATTTTTAGCAAGTTTTTGGCTAGATCTTAAAGAGTGAACTTTTAACATGATTTTAACATGTAATCCATGAAAGAAAAGTTGAGAGAAATGGTTCTTACAAGGTAGCTAGATGAAGAAGATGAAAGAAGAAAGATGATGATGCTTGATCTTGGTTTCTTGTTTGTTCCTTGCTTTTCCTTTCCTTGCAAAAATGGTGGTGGATGATGACGATAATGATGGTGGCTGTTGGTGGTTGTATGGTGATGGTGGTGGTTGGTATTGAGCCGAGAGAAAAAGATGGGAAAGAGAGGTGGAGAGTGGGTAAGGGATGTAGTGAATTATGGAGTTGTGTGTGTAAGTGAGAGAGTGAGGGAGGGAGTATGGAGGGGAGGTATGGGGGGCCGGTCAAAGGGGTTAAGGGGCATGGGCTCCCATGTTCATTGTCCCCTCTAATTTGTTAGATATTTTATTGCTTAATTCGTAAATTGCGTTTAGCGTTTAAAACGTTTAGGGTTAGTTTGTTTCGTTTTAGTTAACGATGATTTTAAACGTTAACTTTTCTCGAAGTATTATTTCAAATACTTGGTTTCGTGTTTCTAAAATATTTTTTTCGTTTTGTTTGGTTGTCGAGTTCGATTCGTGAACTTTTGTCTCGTTCGTTACGTCTAATATGAAACGTGTAATCGTTTACGTTATGCTTAAAGGATATAGCATAATAATTCAAAATGTAAATAACTACTATTATAAAATAGTTTTACGTTATTTATAAAATTCGTATCACCAACGATCGTATTTGTTTGTCGGACTCGATCCGATTGTTTTTCGCGTAATTATAATTAATTACTTAATTCGTAATGCATCACGTATTAAAATAGTGGGTTTGCTAGACTTACCTCATAAAAATAATTTAGTTTGAATTCACTAAGCAGGGAATTAGCGTAAGTGTGACACCCCAATTTTTGTAAGTTACAATTTTAATATTTATAGGAGTTAGATTATAAATATAAATATTATTTAATATTGAGTGTTTATTTCCTATTGAGTTAGGAATATAAATTTAATAAAACTAGCCTCCAACTTTAATTAAGTGGTATCGAGACTAGAGAGTTATATTGTGTCTATAGCTTAAACTAGAATACAATTACACCCAACCAACTCAAATAATAGAGGTATGGTCTTCAATTGTGTCTGATACGTGAGAGCCAAAGAGAGAGAACGAGAGATAGAGCAAGAACAAGAACAAAACCACCAAATTGAACCCTAATTCGTGGAGGTTTTAGCTTGATTTTTATATATTCACGATCCTTGAGCTAAGCTCTACACACTACTACCTTTAATTTCGTGTATTGGTGACCTAGAGATAATCTCCATTTTTGGGTTTTGGAGTAAAATGATGATTTTTGAGATTTAAGAAAGCGGTGATGATTAGAGTGCGGAAATGAACTCATTTGAAGTTCTTGCATGCTAGTTTGTGTCAATTCTTGAGTTTTGTTTACTATCAACATTAGAAGAAGTATAGGATGGTAATAAAAAGTGTAAATGTATTGTGATTGCTAGTATGAGGTTAGACTAGCTAGTCACATACTTAAGAACCACGAGAAATGAGGGAATTGTCAATATTAAGGATAGTCATTTTGAGTAGTGATTAATGTTATGTTGATTATGATGTGTCTAGGTGATTTCTAATTTCGATTAAGGATGTGCTTGTGCCTACCCAAATCGACACTCTCGTAAGGTAAGTAATGGGAATGGGAGGGATTTAAAGGGTTAAATTGAGAGAAGTTGGACACGTGGGTGTGTACATCTTGGTTGAACACTTGTGTATCGAGTGTGAATATGAGATAGAGAGAACATCATACTTATGATGATGAAGAGTTATGACTTCCTTTGAGTAGGAAAGTGACATGTTGAGTTGTTGATGATCCTTGAGTGGAGTGGAAGTGATCCTTTGTGTATGATCAAACAATATAGAGAATTTGCTTATGAATCACTTGAGTGTGAATATTGCGGCTATCGATCATTGTTGTTATGATTATAGTTCATATTAATATGTACATCCATTACTTATTAAGTCGTGAACTTACCTCCCTTAATGTCATTGTGTTGATAGGTAATAGTAGCGGAACAAGGGGAAATTTGGGCAAGGAACCCAAGAACGAGTAGCGGTGGAGCTTACTATTTCGGTAGTAAGTGGCAAATCCCTTTTTGTATAAATCATGCTCTGGATACAACGTAGAAAGCCCCTTCCAATGTAAATGATCATTTGCGTATGATCTCAACTTGTTGGTTTAAACATATATTAAGTGTATAATTTACTCATGAAAGTGTCCAAATTGTCCCAAGAGAATTCGAAGTCTAAAAACGTGTTGATGATGTGTTTTGTGTAAGTGATAATTTGTAACCTTTCATGGTACTTGTTAAATGCTTTTAATGTGATCATTATGAATGAAAAGAGTGTTTCTTGTTAAATGGGTCGTGAGGGTCCATATGGGTCGTTGTTGGGCATTAAGTTAAATTGGGCTGATTACATGGTATGGACGAGATGTCGAGTATTTATAACTCCCTTTGTGTTGTGGTAAATGTAGGCAAAAAGTTGAAACCAAATTGCATACGGTTTGCAATTTGGATCGTCAAGAAAATGGTTCCAAAATGGCCGATATTAGTCGTAAGCTCAAATTCGCGATTTTTGAGAAATTTGAAAAATGTGAAAAGGGTAACCTTTATTTTGGTATTATGGAGGTGCTCGTTAAATTTCAGGTCATAACTCGCAACGAGTTAAAACTTATGCATATTTGAATTTCGCCAAAATTTTTAGTTGTGCATGTAGCTGCTGTCCAACGTTCTTACGCGATCCCAGAACTTGGAACCAGGATCGCGTATCACAGCTAAAAACCCACACATTTCGAATTCCTTCTTCCTTACGCGATCCGACCACACGTCCAGGATCGCGTACTTCAGTGAAAATCGTTAACAGAAGAAATCCTTCGTACATACGCAATCCGACTGGATTCCCGGGATCGCGTATGCATATATAATTTTGATGTCTTGGTTATTTTTGAGTATTAAGCATATTGGTGTATATGAACCTTTGGTAACCACTCAATTTGAATTATTATAATTGGTGGGACCAAAAGAAGTAAAAAAAAAAAAATTCGGGCGTTTCAAGTTGGTATCAGAGCTATGGTTTAAAGGATTCGAGTATCCACCTTTAGGGGATACTTGGACTTAGACCTAGGAAATGTATAATTGAGCATGATTTAAGTTTATGTATTGCACCTTTGTAATTGAGTTAATTATGGGGGAGTCTAAAGCTTTCGGTTTGCAATGTTGCGTGATCATTGTAGAGACATATAATGTATTGTGAAAATTATTGCGCTTGGCCAACACAATGATAGTCGCATAATATTATATGAAGCTACGAAGGTCATGCGACGTTGGAATATTTAAGTTACACGATTTCCCTGTAAAGAGTAGTCAGAGACGGAAATTATTTAATATGTTGGATATTGAGCTTTAGAGTTATTTAACTGAGAATGTTTAACTCTTATTATAGTAAATAGCTAGTACTCCCACATCATCATGTCAAGAGAGAATTCGGATAGAGAGGAATCACCAATTTGTGTAGATAGAACTACTGTTGGTGAATTGCGAGGGTTGATCTCTGAGGAAGTAGCTAAAGCACAAGAGAAGTCTCTTCCTCTTCTTTTGGAAAGGTTTACCGGGACAATCCGGGATGTTGTATCAGAGGAATTTCACAAGAAGAATACTGAGTTAATTCGAAATGATGAGACTGATGATGAAATTCCCGCGATTGATAATCATAAAGAACAAAAATTATCTTTCAAGGACTTCATGGCTTGTAAGCCACCCGAATACCAAGGTGAGACCGACCCTATCAAGTGTATGAGGTGGATCTCTGAGGTGGAAGGGGCTTTTGATGTGACGGATTGCCCCGATAAATTGAAAGTGAGGTATGCCGCGAGTCTCTTGAGAGCACAAGGTAAGGGTTGGTGGGATGTACAAAAACAACTCCTGGGTGCAGATGTTGCTAATGGAAAGTCATGGGAAGAGATTAAAGAGATGATTCAATCAGCTTTCTGCTTAGAAGCCGAGTTAACAAAAATTCGAAGGGACTTTCTACACATGAAGCAAACAACGGAGACCGTTAACGAATTAGCGGGAGTTTTCTTGGAAAAGGCTTGCTTTTGCCCTGAGTATGCGGGAAACCCTAAAATGCTTAAGAGCCATTTCCATGATAGACTGAAGAAGAACATTAAACAATTCTGTGATCCGGGTCGATGGACGAAGTTTGAGGACTATGTCAATGAGGCTCGTAAGCGTGAAATTGAATTGAGTAGGGATGATGATGGGTCATCTAAAAGAAGAGTAGAACAATCTCATGGATCGTCAAAAAGGTTCAAGCTTAGCGGTCATAGTGTGGGAGGTGGAAGTGGCGGTGGTAGGAGAGAGCCCCCGGAATGTAAAAAGTGCCACAAGAAGCACTTTGGGGAATGTTTGGCGGGGAAGAAGTCTTGTTATCAATGCGGAAGGGAGGGCCACTTTGGGCGTGATTGTCCCGAACCTATACGAATTTGCTTTGGTTGTTATGAACCAGGACATATGAAGTCCGAATGCCCCAAGATTATAGCCTTGCCGTTCTTCCATCACCAAAGAAGAGCAATGACAAGAGAGGTGTGGAACAATCTAAGTCAAGAGGCCGCTCATTCCAACTCACTGCGGACGAAGCCAAGAGCTCCAATGATGCTGTGTCAGGTACCTTTATTGTAAATAACAAACCTGCATATATACTATTTGATTCTAGAGCCTCTAGATCTTTTGTGTCTGAAACATTCTCTCAGAGTTTCTCAATCCCATTGAGTGAGCTTGATACTTCATTAGACGTTGAGGTTGCGGATGACCGGGTTGGGTTTGTAAGTAGTGTCAATCGTGGGTGTCAACTTGATGTTGGCGATCAAATTTTTATGATTAATCTTATTCCCATGAGAATGGGTGAGTTTGATGTTGTTGTAGGGATGGATTGGCTTGGTAAACACGGTGCCGTTATTTAATGTGATAGGAAAATCATCCGTGTAACCTCGCCAAGTGGGGGAGTTGTTGACATATACGGAGAGAAGTTGAAATCGTCTTTGGTAGTTTGTTCTTATGCTCGAGCGAAGAGGTATTTAGCAAATGGCTGTCAAGCCTTTTTGGCACATGTCGTTGATACTCTTAAATCTTCACCAAAACTTGAGGAAATCCCTGTTGTGAATGAGTTTTCTGATTTTTTTCCTGAGGAGTTACCGGGTATTCCGCCTGAGAGGCAAGTTGAATTCCGAATTGATCTCATGCCCAGAGCAACCCCGATTGCTAAAACTCCTTACCGACTGGCACCGTCTGAAATGCAAGAGTTGATGAGTCAATTGCAAGAGTTGCTCGACAAGGGTTTTATTCGTCCGAGCAGTTCACCTTGCGGAGCTCCAGTTTTGTTTGTGAAAAAGAAGGATGGAAGCATGCGCATGTGTATTAATTATCGTGAGTTGAATAAGGTCACCATCAAGAATAGGTATCCATTACCTAGGATTGATGATTTGTTTGACCAACTTCAGGGCGCAAGTTATTTCTAGAAGATTGATCTTCATTCTGGATATCACCAACTGAAGGTTCAGGAGGAGGATGTACCTAAAACCGTGTTCAGGACCCGCTATGGCCATTATGAGTTTGTGGTTATGCCATTTGGGTTAACAAACGCCCCAATGGCATTTATGGATCTTATGAACCGAGTATGTCGACCTATGCTCGATAAGTTTGTGATAGTATTCATCGATGATATTCTTATCTATTCCAAGTCCGCGAGTGATCATGGATTTCCTTTGAGGCAATTATTACAAACATTACGACGTGAGAAGCTTTATGCTAAGTTTTCAAAATGTGAGTTTTGGTTGTGGGAGGTACAATTTCTTGGTCATGTGGTGAACATGGTGTTGGGTTTTCTATTCCCTAACTAGATTATTATACACGCAGTAGAATAATAAAACTTTAAATAATCTAAGGCAATTAGGAAACTAAAACCCTAAGGGATCTTTAACTTTAACAACATAGTACAATAAATAAATTGGATAAAGTAACAAGGAAAAACATTAACCTTAGAGAAAACCTATTTCTCGCATGCAGACCAACGAGCAGAGTTTCGTTACTTGGAGACAAGTACCTAAAGTAGAATACCTCTAATGCTTCACACCCAAAAACCCAAGAGAAAGTCGAATTTTGAGAATACTTGAAAATTCGCACTTGAAATCGTATGTTATGAAGGTATAGGATGCCCCTATTTATAGTTGTGGAAGAAACCCCAGATTCGACTCCCAACCGGCGGTTAGACCTTCCAACCGGCTGTTGGAGCTGTCAGACTTGGACTCCAAGTCTGCGACTTCCACCGCCTTAGAAACCCTAATCCCAACCGGCGGTTGTACCTTCCAAACGGCGGTTGGCTCATGTTTCTGGAATCTTCTGCCAATTTAATTACTTTTGATTTTCTAATTAATAAACTATTATTAATTAACCAAACAATTATAATATTAATACAATTAATATTACCCTTCATTTTTCTCTTGACTGTTTATTGAGGGCAACCCAAAAAGGACTTTACCATTAATGATAGTCTCACCAATTAGTTATGATATTGGACACTATTCCAACAGTCTCCCACTTGGACAAATCATCAACTATTATTGGTCTAAGTCTCTATCCTATTAACTTTGTAAAGTGTGCCATCCACGCAACTGCCGAACTCTGAATCTTATCTTAGAGTTAGTCCTTTAGATAAGTGATCAACCATTCCTTTGTTTCATGATATCTTATGAACCGAGACATGGATTATAATCAATCTCAAGATTCATATATGTTTTTTCTGATTTCCGATTATATTGACTATATGAGACTACTGAACAATCAACTTAGTCTCAGCCAGGCCTAGCAATTTTGAGTCAAACTTTAATCATCAGAGGGCCCATGATATCTCTTTTCCATTTTAGGCAAAAGGAACAAATAAATATCGACTACATAGCACTAGTCAACTCATCATATCATACCCAGCATACCCTTTATAACTGGCATTTACGCACAGCGTTTGAATAGACTAAAGTATAACAGACTTGAAGAACTAGATACTCATGTATCACTTATTTCAAGAATAGAAGATATTATCATCTTAAAATCACTCGTGATTTAATCCATGAAGTGATCTCTTTAAGTGCGGGTTTCTCCTATACTTAAATCCCCATTAAGTACCCATGAGTGTTGCAGCAATCTCCATGCCATATCTAATCTCCATAGACATCTACTAACACTCCATGACAGTCTTAATTCACCACATACTTTCTATAGTGTGATCGACTAAGGAGGTTTGAGTAAGAACTTATTACTCTGGAAGTGGTGTATAAACATGCAAAACTGAAACACAATGACAAACAATAGTAAATGGTAGAACTCCTTCCAATTAAAAATCTCCATTATTTAATCACCAAGTCTATTACAGTTTCCATCATTGTTTGTAACGTTTCAAATTTAAACTAACAACTAAAACTTTACATCATCTCTTAAACCTATGCTCCTAGCATGTTCATCGTGTTTGGACTTTCCTAGTGGCTTTGTGAATGGATCAGCTGGATTATCCTCTAATCTTATGCTCTTCACAATTACGTGTCCTTCTTCGACTTTCCTTCGAACAAAATGGTATTTCCTTTCAATGTGATTTGACTTTCCGTGATCCTTGGGTTCTCTACTCAAGGAGATCTCCAATGAAATTCCTCATCTAGATAGCTTCCTTGCCGCTTCACTAGCCGCAATGTAGTCAGACTCGCATGTGGAGTCTGCCAATGTATCTTGCTTAGAACTTTTCCATGTCACCGCTCCCCCATTTAGTTGGAATACCCAACCAGACTGTGATCGACAATCATCTCTGTCTGTTTGGAAACTAGCTTCACTATAACCCGTTATTCTAAGTTCCTCTTCTCCACCATAAACCAAGAACATGTCTTTAGTATTTCTCAAATACTTGAGAATGTTCTTTACAGCTGTCCAATGACCTTCACCAGGATTCTGCTGATGTCGACTCACTAAGCTCAAAGCAAATGAGACATCAGGTCTTGTACACGTCATGGCATACATGATAGATCCTATTGCCGAAGCATATGGGATTCGACTCATTCTGTCCAATTCTTGCTCAGACTTTGGACACAGATCCTTACTGATCTTAATGCCATGATTCAAGGGTAAGTTTCCTTTCTTAGAATTTTCCATATTGAATCTTTTCAATATTTTATTTATGTACGTATCCTGGCTGAGTCCTATGTGACGTTTTGACCTATCTCTATAAATCTTTATACCAAGGATATATGCTGCATCTCCAAGATCTTTCATAGCGAAACACTTTCCCAACCATTCTTTTACACCTTGTAAAGTTGGGATATCATTTCCTATGAGCAGTATATCATCCACATATAATACAAAGAATACTACAATACTCCCACTGAACTTGACATATATACATGACCCATCTTCACTTCTAGAAAAACCAAACTCTGTGACTTTCTCATGGAAGCAGAGATTCCAGCTACGAGAGACTTGTTTAAGTCCATAAATAGCCTTTTCAAGCTTGCACACTCTATTAGGATACATTGCATTTTCAAAACCTTCCGGTTGTGTCATGAACACATCCTCTGTCAGTTTCCCGTTAAGGAAAGCAGTTTTGACATCCATCTGCCAAATTTCATAGTAATGAAATGCAGCTGTGGCTAGCATAATCCTAATTGACTTAATTTTAGCTACTGGTGAGAAGGTTTCCTCATAATCAATCCCATAGGTTTGAGTATAGCCCTTTGCTACCAACCTAGCTTTATAAGTGTGTACTTTCCCATCCATGTCTGTCTTCTTCTTGAAGATCCATTTACAACCCACCGTCTTAAGACTGGGTGTAGTGTCAACCAATTTCCAAACTTGGTTGTCATACATAGACTGAATTTCACTTTTCATAGCTTCCTTCCGCTTAGCAGCCTCAGGGCCTGCCATCGCTTCCTTGTAGTTAGCAGGCTCATCTAATTCAGCCAGTGTACTATCAATTATCTTATCCTCTTCTTCTATTTGGTAACCATAATAGAACTCAGGAGGATTGCTAACTCTACTAGATCTGCAAATGGGTAAGGATATGTCTTCAGGTTCAACATGTAACATCCTCTCCAGTGGTCTGGTAATTCCCTATTTTAAATTGATTATTTAATGGTTTTAGGAAATTACATGATATTATTGTTTATTTGTGAAACTTAGATAAATAGGTCTAATGACTTATTGTGGATAGTAAATTATTGTTTGTTTTAATTTACTATTTTTGACGCTAAAATAAAGTAAGTTTCTCGTAAATGGTTTTTAGGTTTCAGACAATAGATTTTAAACGGGTATAAATCATACCACTTGATATGTGGAGTTGGTTGATGAGTCGACCTAATTTACCCTTTCCTCTGATAACTCATTTCTTTCTTCTTCATTTCATATGCATCAAACCCAAAGATCTTAAACTTCCAAATTGAAATCATATTGAGTTTACAAAAGCTGTTATTACTTCATTACAATCATCATCATCAGTTGAATCTTTGCTTTGGGTTGAACTTGTAAGTGTTCTTATACATAAGAAAATGGGTTTTAAATTTGATTATGTAAATTATTGAAGTATATGTGAAAATGAAGCTTGAATGAAGTTTTAGTGTATGTATATACTCATATTTGAGTGTTTGGTAGTTTACAAACTGAAATTGTTGAGCTGAAATGGTGATATTAGAGTTAGGGTTCGTGTTGTGTGTTTGCAGGTCTGTACCTAAGTTTTAAAACGTGCTAACGCGATCCCCATTTTGGTCCCGGATCGCGTTTGCTATTTAAAACCTGACTCAACCGGATTTTGTTCTTGGGAACGCGATCCCGCCCTCGTTTCCGGATCGCATTGCCAAGTGTTATTTGGTTACAGAATGTTTTATAAAGGTGAACGCGGTCCAACACCCCTAGTCCGGATCGCGTTTGCATGAATAATTTTGACGGGTTTTGTAAATTTTGAAAATGCATAATTTCAGGGTCACGGATAAGTGACGAATTTCATTAACTCAGATTGGGTTGAAATTCGCATGGTCACTCGAAAACGGCCCAATGATCAAAGCTCTATTCTAAGAGTCTAGGCAGTTTTTGGCTATTCAAGGTTATCTAGAGGCCGAAAATGGCATTTTTCAGTTTTTAAACGTCATTTCGGGATTTTCTGATTGAACTTTTATTTGCTTAGACTTCAGGGATTACCTGATTGGATAAATATGTTATGATGATGATTATGAGACGAGTTACTAACTTGTGTGTTATGTGGTGTTTAAGATACCCCGAAGATTCAGTGACTTAGAAGCTGAGTGTGGTGACTGCTGAGGTATCGGTGAGTGGATTTAAAACTCACCTTTTAATTTAGTTGTAACTGTTTGGTTGCAACAAGTAAACGTAGATGTGTTTATTAGACTGTTTAGTCTTAATTACTGAATTAATCTACGTGATATGTGAACCTTTGTGTATCAGTATTATTGAGGTCAACGAGTTAGTTGGGCTAATTGGTTATTGTATGAATTACACAGGATCTTGATTCATTCGTTGTGTGTGGAACCGGTGTTTGATTATAATAACCACTAGCTATCGGTCTCGAATGTTATGGCCATACGGATATGTATGATAAGTGTTCTTGGGAAATCACCGGGTATTATGATATCCCAAGAGCCACCGATCCTCGTTGAAATATGTGTGTTTACGATTATTTGGTGTAAACTCATGGTTATGCTAAGTTGAATTGTGTGTGATAAATTCATTCACTTAGCTTTGTGCTAATCCCTCTATTTACACCTTGCAGGTTATATTTTTGGGTATGTGGGTTGCAGGATGATGATGCTGTTAGCAGGGAATGTTTGACGTCATATGTGACACCCGGTCAAAAAGGGGCTAAATTAGCTCATAATTTAAACCTTAATTATTCGTACTTGGTGCAAAGTAATACGTAAGTATACAAGTATATTATATATAATTATATATATATATATATATATATATATATATATATATATATATATATATATATATATAAAACCCAAAATGATTATTTGATAATCACATACAAAGTTCTGGAATGAACTCGAAAATATTTTAAATAATTTTTAGTCAAAAATATTATAAGAACTAGTTGAAACAAAAATGAAACGAAAACTATTATACATTTTATATAAAACGTATTGTACGAACAGAAACAATACAAAAACATACTCGATGATCAAAAATAATAAATATTTTATTTTTATTATTACTGTTAAAGTATTTGGAGAAATTTGGAGAATTACCTCAAAATATAATTACGAAATTTAAATAAAATTTGGCACACAATTGGACCCGTACTCGAAACTAACGGGCTAAATACCTACAATATTACCCCAAACAAAAATATCTGGGGATAGATTATGAAGTAACCATACACACCCGTTGAAATATGGAACCAAAATGAAACGAAAACTATTATACATTTTATATAAAACGTATTGTACGAATAGAAACAATACAAAAACATACTCGATGATCAAAAATAATAAATATTTTATTTTTATTATTACTGTTAAAGTATTTGGAGAAATTTGGAGAATTACCTCAAAATATAATTACGAAATTTAAATAAAATTTGGCACACAATTGGACCCGTACTCGAAACTAACGGGCTAAATACCTACAATATTACCCCAAACAAAAATATCTGTGGATAGATTATGAAGTAACCATACACACCCGTTGAAATATGGAACCCAAATTATTTTATATACTCCCTCTATTCTCATCTCAGTACACACACAGACACTTACCAAACTCAAATTATTGGAGACTCCTGTTCCTCACCTTCAACACCATTATCATCATCTTCTTCATCTTGTGTTCATCATCATCTTTGTTGATCATCATCATTTTCGGCTCATAATCATCATCGTCGTTTTCTCCATTGTAAGGAAAACAAAACCTTTGAACTTATTTTATGTATTTGTACATATTATAACTTGGTTCCATAGTATTTGTGAAAGATTGAAAACTAAAAACATAGTATAAAGAGTAATTGCTGATGATGACTTTGAGTAAAATATAAATACTCTGTATAAAAATTTGGGTTGTGTATAAATTATATTAAACGGGTAAAATCATGTGTATGATGTTGGTATAATAATAACAGAGGTGAAAGATTTAACAAGAAACATAAACAAAAACTAGTAACGATTTCGGATTAAAACTGGGCATATAACTGAAACAACCATACCCGAACGGGTGGGACCTTACACCCGAACGGGTGGCATGTTTGACCCATCCGGGTCATACCACAATGCACCACAACGTTATGTTTAAGATATTATTACTACTACTATTATTATTAATATTATTATTGTTATTGTTATTAGTATCATTATTATGGTTATTATTATTATTATTATTATTATTATTATAATCAATTTTTTATATATCTATATATATACATACTTTCGTGTATCAAATATTTGAATAACAATTTTATACGACACGATCGAATGCGTAACAAACAAATTTTCTGAATATCATCACCAACGAATAATACACATTCTTAAGAACCAACAATCTTTTCAAAACAATCTTTCGAAACAAACAAACTATTGATATAGTTTAACGTTAAAACAATCACTTATATATGAATGACTTTATATGCATAGGGCGTTAGAAGGTTTCAGACCGTTCATTCCATATCGGATACTCATAGATCGGCTAGACTCAGGTGAGTCTCACGGCCCCATTTTACTGTTTTTGCTTTGGGGGAGATGCATTACTTGATTTACTTGATTACATGTGCAAATGTATTATTTTACCAACTTGTTACTTTACTGACTTACTGTTTGATAAACTTATACTTTACTATTTTACTACTTTGCAAACGTACTGACTTATTGACAGGCTTAATTGTTTTCGAACTTACTGACTTATTATTTTACTGATTTGCTATACGACAGACTTATGCTTTATTACTTTACCGACTTATTTACTTACCGACTTACAGACCTATAGATTTACTGATATACTGAATTGCATGTGACACCCGGTCAAAAAGTCAAATTTCGCGCCAAATTCAAACTTTAAATATTCGTATTTAATACGCTCCAAATCCCTAGTGTTCAAAAATTATATATATATATATATATATATATATATATATATATATATATATATATATATATATATAATAACAATTTGGCCCAAATAACGTACAAATGAAACTAACACACACTAAATAAAGTTATAAAATTTTGTTCCAAAAATATTCCGAAAACATTTCGAGACGTATAAATGAAATTATAAAATCAAAATATCATATTTATTTTTCGATCGGGTACAAAAATACGGGTATTTTGTACTGCAATTTGGGAGACAATGTCCCCCATCGAATCAACCAGAAAGGGGGAAATACCCCATTTCCCCTCCTCATTCTCACAAAATCACTCTCTCTCTTCTCTCACTTTTCTCTCACTTTTCTCTCTTTCTCTCTAAACCCACCACCACACCACCGCCACCTTAATCCGTCAAATAACACCACCAAACGACCTCCAATCTCGAAGCTCGTTTAGGGAAAAACGATCACCACGCAACGATCTACAATCCTATCTTTTCGGATTCTCCTCACGCGGACTCGTAAGTTTCCGACAATTCTCGAAAACTCTCAAATCTTTGTTATTTTGCTTGTTTACGGTTTAGATAAGCTTAAAATACTCAAATATGGGTTGGGTAAAAGAATCGAACTCAACGGAAACCGGAAAACTCATTTTTTGCTCAAAATCCGGCGAACAGACGTAAGTGTCGCAGAGACAATGAACAGTATGCGACACTCCCCTAAGTGCCGCATAATAGTGACGCAACTCAGTGACGCCTCATAGTGTCGCATTAAGTGACGCAAATAGTGTCGCATCCTCGTGACGCAAATAGTGTCGCCTTAAGTGACGCCCTAGCAAGTGACGCTATCCTCTCTAGTGTCGCCTATAGCGACACTTGCCTAGTGTCGCCTAAAACAAAAATTACACATTTTTCACTAAGTGTCGAAATCAGATTTTACCACCTAATTTTACTCCGAAATGGAATTTCAGAGCGTTTTCACTACAGCAACCAGGGGCTCTGCCCCTTAGACCCCGCCAGGGGTTGGCACCCCTTGGACCCCGCTACTAGGGGCACTGCCCCCGGACCCCCATACACGGTTTCCAATCCTGAACGACAAATAAATAATTACACAACTCGCATAGACAAACTGATTTGTCTCATACTTATATGACCACATGTGTTTAGGACACTAGGAGGTTACCATTCGGACGACACGTGTATCTTAGGATCGCTAGCTCCTCAAGTGAGTTTCATAGCCATACTCTTTCAACTGTTTTACTGTTTTCGGGGTGAGACACATGCACGATTACTGTTTTTGAATTATATTAATAAACTTTTATAATTCACAATTATCTATATTACTGCCATGAGATACGAAATGTGTAATACCTAGGAATTACACCCACCATACTGTTTTGAAATAGTATCAATACTTAACCTAGATAGGTTACAACCATACACTGTTAGATTGTTGGGAAACAATTATCACCCCATAACTTGATTAAGTTATCACCATTCAATGACCATATTGTCGTGGGACAATACTACTACTTATACTAGAACTGGTTAGTTCTACTTACATTGAACATCTCACAGAGACCCCAATATACTTACTAGGCTGAGGCTAGAAGTATACATTAGTAACATACGTTAGTATAGAATCCTTATACTAATACAAACAACTAGGTGATGATTCTTCATACCTAGGCTCATTGTGTTTACAACAAATATCTAAGTATTATTTATACATACTTAGATACAATAAATTACTATCATGTGTTACATGATACCCTATTTGATGTGTTTGTTGATTCGACTTATACATATATATAGATATATATATATATATACACATACTCGTACTCCAACTTGAGCACTTGGTGATACATACAACTTACATATGTATATTGATATACATACACTTATACAAACACAACTACTCAAGTCAGGCATGTCGTAGTACTGATGGCTCAATTATCTCAAGTCGGGCATGTCGTAGTACTTCCGGCTCAATTACATACGTTGCTTGCGAGAAATGCGATCGATGCCAGTTAGGCACAAAACGATGCCACGGTAAAGTGGGCACAAAACAATGCCACGGTATTGCAGTGGGCACAAGTACGATATCGTGGTAAAGCGATACAATCGATGGATGGGCGGGCTTATGCTCGTGATCCACACTCACTCAAGGATGGGCGAGCTTATGCTCGTGATCCTCAATAAGTTAACGGGTCGGTGAGGTTATCATGCGGGGCCGTTAGCTCAATCATGTCCGGGTTAGCTTACACTAACTGGTCAAACGGACACACTAAACGATTTCAAACATAGTTCTGCGGAACTACAATTATTTTCAATCATGTCCGGGTTAGCTTACACTAACCGGTCAAACGGACACAGTAAACATTTTCAAACATAGTTCTGCGGAACTACAATCATTTTCAATCATGTCCGGGTTAGCTTACACTAACTGGTCAAACGGACACAGTAAACATTTTCAAACATAGTTCTGCGGAACTAAAATCATTTTCAATAATGTCGGGGTTAGCTTACACTAACTGGTCAAACGGACACACTGAACATTTTCAAACATAGTTCTGCGGAACTACAATCACTGTCAATCATGTCTGGGTTAGCTTACACTAACTGGTCAAACGGACACACTAAACATTTCAATCATAGTTCTGTGGAACTACAATTATTTGCAATATGTCCGGGTTAGTTCATACTAGCTGGTCAAACGGACACACTAAATACTTAATCATAGATCTGCGGGTCTACAATTAACTGTTGCTGGATGCAACACGCTATGCCAGGTGGCACAACAATTATTACTCAACATCATATGATGTGGTCATACAATTACTCGGTTTATAACTTAGGCATGTATTGCCTCACATTGATAGATTTAAATAATACCAGATAGGTATCCAGGCTTGAAATGCCTCAATCTTTATGTACTTAGGTAGTTACCACTAATACTTAGGTATTAGATACCTCGATTATTGTCTACACATTTCTGTTACAATACTATGACAATACAAATCAAGATCATGGATCTTGGACTATTTTCTTAAACATACAAGGTCTTATACATTATGTTTCAACTAACAATTCTATGAACTCACCAGCTTTACAGCTGACTCGTTTTAGCATGTGTTCTCAGGTGCCCAGCGGGATTAGGATCGCTACAAGATTATGCTAGCTCGAGTCGCATATTTTCAAACAACGGGATTTCTCTGCATAACTTTTGTATTACAAACTATGTACCGAAATTATTTTGCGAACTCGCAATTTGCATACATTTTTATTTTAGAAATGTAATAACTATTTTTAAACGTCTCATTTAGAGTCGTTCATTATGTATCTTATGCTGTGATAATTGATTTGGTAACACCCGACCCGACCGCTTCCGCAACCCGAAATTTGAGGGTGTTACACATGAGTTTTCTTTTAATCCAATGAAGTCCTATGAATCATAGTTGTTAATTATACGATAAGCGCGAGTTTTAGTATATGGATCCATATGGGATTGACAATCCCCGCCCGGGGTGGTAGCGCCACCACGAACCCTATTGTATAAACGGGCGTTTTTTACTCGTTTTATATGAGTGTTTTTGGATTAGCACTCACGGGGGAAATTTACTTGTACTTGATTGTACATTACTGAAGTGTTAGGCATCGACTATGATGGCTCATGGCAAGATAGACCAACCCTACTACATTCGTACAATTATACATTACTGTCTTACTTATTTGTGAAATACTTTACTTATTGATTGACGTTAATCTTTCTATTACTATTTACTACAAACCTGTGAGATTCACCAACCTTTTGGTTGACGCTTTTAGTGATGCATTCTCAGGTACACAGCAACAGTAGGATGAACCGCAGGGTATGCTAAGCTAGTACGAGTCGCATGCATAAACACTTATGAAGATTTTATTGGCATTATCTTATGTACTTTGATTATGTATTTAAAATCTTCATAATCATTTTGCGAACTCGCTAATGATGTATACTTATGACCTAAAACTCTGTACTACTTTTGTAATGTACTGTATTGTAATGTATTTTCTAAAACGTCTCATTTAGAGTCATTTTCTATTAATCTTTGTGCTTGATATTTGGTTAGTCACGCCCCAAAATAGTCGCTTCCGTAAATCACGAAATTAGGGGTGTGACAGATTGGTATCAGAGCCTAAGGTTATAGCGAACTAGGTTGCATTTAGTGGGCCTAGACTATGACCGTTAGGCAGTATTCCTTACTAGGTATAACTGGTTCAGGGATTTCATCATTCGAGTTTAATTTAACATAGCCTGATCAACTATGTACAATTAAATGAAGATGATGTGAAATCTGAAATGGGTTATATCGAACAGGGATGCATTAGTTGACTCTGATCACGAGAGAACCGAGACTCTTATTTGTTTGTTCTAGACACAACTAGGTGGATATGTATGTATATCTGGTTTATACATATATGATTAGACTATTATATAGTATGGATATTAATAGGCCTCAGATACTTGGTAACACACTCGTTGTTCGGATGCACCTTAGAACTCGCCAACGGTAAGTTGATCAAGTCAGGAAAATAGTACCTGGATGTGCCCTGGTTTCGAGGGTCATCTCTTCGAATTAGGCTTACCCTGGAAGAGTTAAGAACTTTGACATTCTATTTAGTACGGACCGATTAACAATCAGGATCGACATATACCTAAGGACTAAATCCTTTCTTGCCTCCCTATCATGTTTTGTATAACGATCGATATCTGTCCGGATGTAATATTCCCAACACTTTTGTAAACCTTAATCCTCGTAATCATTTGAACTTGCAAGTTAAATGATTACAACCACTATTATTCTACACTATTGATTGTCACTTGTGTTGTGATATATTACCGTTATATATACAACTTCGATAATCATAATCTTAAACCAAAACTCACTTTGTCCCTTGCTGTTATTGAAGGAAGATGCCTCCGCGACGACGCGTGTACAGTGATATTGAAATCGCTCAACTTATTGCACAGAGCGTGACTCAGGCCCTAGCTGCTCAGCCAAATTCAGACAGCGAAGACACGACTGCTAATGCTTCTACAACAAAACCCTGCTCTTACAAGGATTTTCTCAACTGTAAACCCCTGAACTTTAAGGGCACGGAAGGTGCCATTAGGTTAGTCAGGTGGATCGAGAAAATCGAGTCAGTCTTCAGAATCTGTAACTGCCCCGAAGACTGTAAGGTCAAGTTTGCCACCTGTACATTTCTGGAAGGTACTCTAACGTGGTGGAACTCGTACATTTAGTCTGTGGGAATTGATGCTACATATCAACTCCCATGGGAAGAATTGAAAAGGATGCTAAGGGATGAGTATTGTCCCAATGAAGAGCTTCAGAGATTGGAAGACGAATTCTGGCACTTGACAGTTCAGGGAACCGACATCATTGGTTATACAACCCAATTTCGGCAACTCGCTCTCCTCTGCCCATCCATGGTAGATCCTGAACGCAAGTGTATTGAAAGGTACATCCGCGGACTCCCGAAGGATATTCAGGGGAATGTCATTTCATCAAAGCCTGGAACCATCCAAAGTGCCATCCGTATGGCACATGAGCTCATGGCGCAGATCGTCCGACGCGAGACATCTGCAACACCTGCCGGAAACTCTAGCAAACGCAAGTGGGAAGGAAACCCCAACACCTCCAACAAAAAGGTTGAGACTGCTAAAACCTACCCAACTGACTCTGGCGACAAGAAGGAGTATAAGGGAAGCAAGCCCTATTGCTCAAAATGCAGCCTTCGTCATGATGGTTCGTGTCCTTGCACCAAATGCAAGCGATTCGGGCATGTGGCCAAAGATTTCAAAACAGCCACAACTGGTACCAACACCTCCGCACCCAAGACCTGCTATGAGTGCAATGGTACCGGGCATTTTAGGAAGGATTGCCCACAGCTGAAAAACAAAATTAACAACACTGCTCGAGGAAGATTCTACGCACTCAACGTGCGGGAGGACCACCAGGACCTGAAGCTTGCTGACTTACTCAACACGGGTATGTTCGCTTTTAGTTAACCCGACTGCCTTTATACTACTTACTTTGGAAGATCTTAATTACTGCTAAACTATTCTTGTGTTTTCCTTGGATTCTAAGTACACGATAGTATTAGAAATCGACAAACTGCTTTACGTCGTCAGTGTAATACCAAGAAATTGCACTTTAAACTAAGCAAACCCATTTGCTTTCCATATGTCTCCCACATAATGAGACCGGAAGCCTCGACAATACTGACTGTACAAATAGACTGACCAAGTACTGTACTGAAATCATCCATTCATGGGAGTGTGCATTCCCTATCGACTTTGATTGTATTAACTTGTGATGAATATAACCTGATTTGTGTGTTATGAAATTCTACATGTCTTAGGGATGATTGAAAATAACTACTAAATTATCACCTTAACACGAAACATCTAACTGTATATTACGCCCCTCATTTCATAAGTCAATATTATATTACTAAACCGGAAGCGTAGTAATTTAAAAAACGCCATTTCATTTACTAGATCATACTTAATTTAATTAAACAGTTCATAGTTAAGTCATACTAGTTCAAAACTATTAAACCACATCTTAAATGGGGCATTATATAAAACCTGACTCGTTTAGTACAAAACATTATCAGAGTAGCAAGCTGTCAAGACATTCCCAGCTCCTAGAGCATCAACTTCCTGCTACCCATCTATCCAAAATATAATCTGCATGAAGTAGATAGGAGGGATTAGCACATAGCTAAGTGAGTGAGTTCATCACACAACATTCAACTTAGCATAATCACCTAATTACAACAAATCAACAACACAATAATGAGGATCGGCGGCTCTGGGATAACCAATAACCCGGGTGACTCCCCAAGAACACTTATCCAACCTATCCGTATGGCCATAACAGACGAGACCGATAGCTAGTGATTATCCTACTCAGATACAGTTCAATACACATAACAAATGAAGTAAATCCCTGTATCATTCACACGATAACCAACTAGCCCAACCAACAGTTCAACAACTCGTTGACCTCATTAACAACTGATGCCCGAAGGCCACACATTGCACATAGAGTAAATAACCAACAAAGTATATTAAATAAGCAACAAACATATATCACGCTTATTCGTTGTAATCCAATGATTACAACTAAATTCAATGGTGAGTTCCGAATCCACTCACCGATACCTTCGTCTTTACTAACTCAGATTCCAGGTGCTACTTTGTCTTTTAGAGGATCTGAGGATCAACATCATAAACAAGTTAGTAATTGAAATCATCAATCATATAATTCATATCAACTAATCACATTAGGGATTTAACACCACTATTATCTAAGTTATAAGTCTCACTCGAGTATTATTACTCATTATATAACACCTAACAACAAATTAATATTAATTTCTAGCAAGTAAATGCAAAAGTGGAGCTGGACCATTTAGCCGCCGGCTAGCCCACTTAGCCGCCGGCTACCACGTCCAGCCGCCAGTTCCCAACACTGGGACGCCGGCTCTAAGGCATTTTTAGCAAACAGAAATAAAACGTGTTTTAAGACTATTTTTACCCGCCAGATAGGGTCCTTGACCCGCCAGCCAAAGGCATTTAGCCGCCGGCTAAGCCTCCTGGCTGCCGGCTTCCCAAGCCAAAACCCGATAGCCGCCGGCTAAGCTGCAAAGCCGCCGGCTAGTTCATCAATTCAGCAGCAGCAGCAACTATCCAAGAACTATGCACGAACTTTTAACCAAAAATCCTAACTTTGGCATACCAAATCGCATAAACCACATAATCGAGACAAAAATAGCATTCTATTACTTCTACTAACAATCAACACAACAACAACATCAAATTACTTAATCTTCACATCAAAATCATAAAATCTATTTAGGTTTCCAACTAGTTCCAATCATAGCTCATAAACATGGATTTGATCCATATAACTAGTCAAGAATCATCACATATCATCATGTATCACAAGTAATTACCATATAACTCAACTACTCAAAGCAATTCATCAATTATTCATCAAATTTAACATGTGAGCTTATGAGGTATTTACTTACAATATATAGATGAACAAAATGATAGATGATAGAAGATGATGATGATTATGATGATGATATGCACCACCTCAATTTACACTTCAAGAATAGATTGTTAGGTTTTGATTTAAGTTAGGGTTTATGTGTTTTATTTGGAAGGAAATGAGAAGAAAAGAATTGGGAAAGTGATCACAAAAGGGTCGGCCTCCCTTTTTAACCAACCTACTTTATGGGTAGTTTATACCCACTCTAAATCTATTGTCGGGCACTTAAATACTAATCGCGAGAAATTTATTTTATTGTACCATCAGCTTTAATAAATTAAACCAAGCAACATTTCATTTATCACAATAAGTCCTAAGACCTATTTCACCATCTACACAATAAAACAAATAATAACAAATAAAATCTAAAACAATAGATACTAAATTTAAATAGAAAAATACCAGGCCACTAGGGAGGGTGTTACAAATCTCCCCTCCTTAAGGAGATTTCGTCCCCGAAATCTCAACACCAACAAACAATCCAGGATATCTGGACTTCATCGACTCCTCAGACTCCCACGTAAGGTTGGAACTTAAACTATGTTTCCACTTAACTAACACCATAGGAATTTGTTTCTTCCTAAGTTTGGTAACTTTCCTATCAAGGATTCCTACCGGTTCCTCAATCAACTTCTGAGTTTGATCCACCCTCAAATCTTGTAACGGGAGGATTTGCGACTGATCTTCGATGTTACACTTTCTCAAATAACACACATTAAACGTGCTATGAATACCCGCAAGTTCAGGAGGAAGATCCAATGTCATTGATTGGTCATTAACAACTTGTCGAATTTTGAACGGACCAATATATCTAGGTGCTAACTTTCCCCGTTTTCCAAATCGGATCACACCTTTCCACTGAGAAACTTTGAGATATACAAGTTCACCTTCAGAAAATACAACTGGTCGTCTCTTCGGGTCTGCATACCGTTTCTGTCTATCACGCGCGGCTTTCAACTTTTCGCGTGCAATTTCTACTTTATCGGCGGTCATTTGTACAATGTCGGGTCCAACAAATTGTTTCTCTTCGGCTTCTAACCAACATGTCGGTGTTCTACAACGTCGACCATACAACATCTCATACGGAGGCATACCGATACTGGAGTGATACGAATTGTTATATGCAAATTCAACCAATGGGAGTTGTGAATCCCATGAACCACCATATTCCAAAATACAAGCACGGAGCATATCCTCCAAGGTTTGAATTGTGCGTTCTGATTGTCCGTCAGTTTGCGGATGATAAGCTGTACTAAGGTTTACACGTGTACCCAATTCATGTTGTAAGCTTTGCCAAAAACGGGAAACAAAACTAGAGTCTCGGTCTGACACAATCGACAAAGGAATACCATGTCTCGAAACGATTTCATTAAGGTACAACTGAGCAAGTTTACCTAAAGGAGCCGATTCGCTGGTAGCAAGAAAGTGCGCGCTTTTAGTCAACCGATCAACTATAACCCAAATCATATCATTACCTCGAGCAGTACGCGGCAATTTAGTTACAAAATCCATGGTTATGTGTTCCCACTTCCACTCGGGTATTTCCAACTGTTTCAACGATCCATACGGCTTTTGATGTTCCACTTTGACTTGTGAGCAGATATGACAAGCACCAACAAATTTTGCAATGTCGGTCTTCATTGTAGGCCACCAATACAACGGTTTCAAGTCATTGTACATACGAGTACTACCGGGATGAATAGATAGTTTAGATTTGTGTGCTTCGTTCAAAATCAAATCCCGAATATTTCCAAGTAAAGGTATCCATACACGAGATTGATAAGTCATTAATCCTCTCGAGTCTTCGACTAATTCATCCTTTCTTTTCAACATAATCTCGGTTTTCAAATTATGATCCTTCAAAGCTTCTAATTGTGCAACTTTTATTTGATTGATCATGTCGGAGGAAACATCCACTTTCAAGTAATAAATTCTATCAGAATTACTTTTTCGGCTCAGAGCGTCAGCAACAACATTGGCCTTGCCGGGATGATATCGGATTTCACAATCAGAATCCTTGATTAACTCTAGCCACCGCCTCTGACGCATGTTCAACTCTTTCTGGGAAAACACATACTGCAGACTCTTATGATCAGTACAAACAACACAGCTAGTACCATACAAGTAATGTCTCCAAAGCTTTAAGGCAAACACGACTGCTGCAAGTTCCAAATCGTGAGTGGGATAATTCTTTTCATGTGGTTTCAACTGTCGAGAAGCATAGGCAATAACTCTATCTCTTTGCATAAGCACACAGCCCAAACCGGAATGAGAAGCGTCACAGTAAACAACGAAATCATCTGTACCATCGGGTAATGTCAACACAGGTGCCTGACACAACAATTGTCTTAACGTCTAAAAAGCTTGTTCCTGTAGTTCAGTCCACACGAATTTCACATCTTTACGGGTTAATTTAGTTAACGGACCGGCAATTTTAGAAAAATCTTTTATGAATTTTCGGTAGTAACCCGCTATTCCAAGGAAACTCTTTATTTCAGAAGCAGACTTAGGGGCATTCCATTTCATCACAGCCTCAATTTTCGATGGATCTACTTTCACACCATCCTCACAAATTATATGGCCCAAAAATTGAACTTCCCGAATCCAAAACTCACATTTAGAAAACTTGGCATACAACTATTCTCATTTCAAAGTATCAAGAACCAACCTTAGATGCATGGCATGCTCAGCTTCAGATTTCGAGTACACGAGGATATCATCAATGAACACAATCACAAACTTATCCAAGAAAGGTCGACAAACACGGTTCATCAAAACCATAAATACTGCTGGAGCGTTCGTCAAACCAAAAGGCATAACCAAAAATTCATAGTGCCCATACCTAGTACGAAAGGCCATTTTAGGAATATCTTCTTCCCGAACACGAACCTGATGATAACCCGACCTCAGATCAATTTTAGAATATACCGAAGAACCCTGCAACTGATCAAATAAATCATCTATTCTGGGCAAAGGGTATTTATTCTTTACTGTTCTCTTGTTCAATTCCCTATAATCAATACACATACGCAATGACCCGTCTTTCTTTTTCACAAATAATACCGGTGCACCCCACGGTGAAGAACTAGGTCTGATAAACCCCTTATCCAACAATTCCTTTATCTGATTCATCATTTCACGAATTTCAGAGGGCGCTAACCTATACGGAGCTTTAGCTACAGGGGACGAGCCCGGCACAAGATCAATACGATACTCAACTTCTCTAACTGGGGGTAAACCATGCAACTCATCAGGGAATACCACTGGATATTCACAAACAACCGGGACATCGGAAATGATTTTCTTTTCAAGCTTGGCATCAACTACATAGGCTAGATAGGACTCACAACCTTTGGACAATGACTTCCTAGCCTTCATCATAGAAATCAAGGGAATTGACATATTATCCCGTTCTCCTCGAGCCACAACGTATGACCCTTCGGAAATTGGGATCCTAATCAACTTTTGGTGACAATCAATGCTAGCCCTATTTTGACTCAACCAATCCATACCAATTATCACATCAAAACTAGGGATTGGCATCAACAAGAATGAAATAGGGAAGGTTAGGTCATCAATCACAATATTAGCTCCAGTCACCGAGGTGGTAACAGGAACTAATTTACCACTAACAATTTCTACTTCTATGGGTTTTTTTTATCACAGTAGGGACTAAGTTCAACTTGTCACAGAAGCATACAGATATGAAAGTACAATTAGCACCAGAGTCAAACAATACACGAGCCGGTACAGAGTTTATAAGGAATGTACCAGTTATGACATCTTCTGTATGCACAGCCTCATCGACTGTCATTTGAAAGGCCCTACTCATTGGTGGTGGAGGATTCTTCCGTTTCTGACCGAACGATGCAGAACTCCCGACCGAACCCGACCCCGATTTCCCTGCCTCCGGACATTGACCCATACGATGTCCCTCCTTCTTGCAAGTCCAACACACAAAGTTCGGGTACCAACAATTCTTTAACTCATGGCCAAGTTCACCACATTTCAAACATTTATTCGTTTGAACGGTACACGGGCCAGAATGCCTAGATCTACACGAGCTGCACCAATTTGAGTTACTAAACGAATTGCTTCTACTCACGAATTTCTTATTCTGCCGACTACCCTGCGAATAAGATTTTCCTTTGCTAGATGAATCAGCTTTAAACCTTGCAGAATTATCCTTAAATTGAGAAGCACGAAAACCTCTAATATCACTATCCACTGATCTTGCAAGGTTAAAGGTTTACGATAAATTACTAGCCAATCTCACAGTAGTGCGATAGTTATGAGGTAAGGCATCCACAAACTGTTCAATTCTGGTTTTCTCATCGGGAACCCACTGTTGAACAAACCGAAGCTTCTCAGTAAATTGCGCTATCAACTCATCAATAGTCATTTTATCCGATAAATGAAGGTTCACAAACTCCCTCCTAATCCGTGCCATATCAAAATCAGAACAATATTGATTGCAAACGGCTTGATGAAAATTAGACCATCGGATTGATCCCTTTTGTTGTTGTGTTAAATGACCTGTAACTGAGTCCCACCAAGCCATCGCCTCATCTTTCATACACTGAACGGCAAACATAACTTTTGATTCCTCCTCACATCGAATCACATCGAATTTCCGTTCTATATCTCTCAACCAATTTAAAGTCACGGTGGGATTTGTACCTCCATGAAATTCCGGTGGTTTGCTAGACATAAAGGTTTTGAAAGAGCACACCTTATTGGATTGAGAGGATGGGCTAGCACAAAAAACAGAAGATTGTTGTTGTAAGAGTTGTCTAGCTGTAGCTTCCTCAGCTTTCCTTTTAAACTCTCTAAGGAACATCAACTCATCCTCCATCTCGTGTATATACTCCTCTCTGTTAGATTCCTCACCCGTTGGAAGAGAGGTACCTTTCTGATTAGGTTGTTCTGGATGAGATTCAAAAGGAGGAGCAACATACCGAGAGGCATTATTGGGGTTGGTGGTCGGTTGTTCTTCATCTGCCATTTCTGAAATCAACACAACACTTGAAACTTGTTAATCATTAGTACCTATCTACTAACAATTCAAAACAAATGCTAAATCCCATACCCAGGAATGTTTGACATATCACGCTCCAGTTTTGGGATTGAACATTCTACAATGTTCAATTAACCCAAAACCATGCTCTGATACCAACTTATAACGCCCCTCATTTCATAAGTCAATATTATATTACTAAACTGGAAGCGTAGTAATTTAAAACACGTCATTTCATTTACTAGATCATACTTAATTTAATTAAACAGTTCATAGTTAAGTCATACTAGTTCAAAACTATTAAACCACATCTAAAATGTGGCATTATATAAAACCCGACTCGTTTAGTACAAAACATTATCAGAGTAGCAAGCTGTCAAGACATTCCCAGCTCCTAGAGCATCAATTTCCTGCTACCCATCTATCCAAAATATAATCTGCAGGAAGTAGATAGGAGGGATTAGCACATAACTAAGTGAGTGAGTTCATCACACAACATTCAACTTAGCATAATCACCTAATTACAACAAATCAACAACACAAAAATGAGGATCGGCGGCTCTGGGGATAACCAATAACCCGGGTGGCTCCCCAAGAACACTTATCCAACCTATCCGTATGGCCATAACGGACGAGACCGATAGCTAGTGATTATCCTACTCAGATACAGTTTAATACACACAACAAATGAAGTAAATCCCTGTATCATTCACACGATAACCAACTAGCCCAACCAACAGTTCAACAACTCGTTGACCTCATTAACAACTGATGCCCGAAGGCCACACATTGCACATAGAGTAAATAACCAACAAAGTATATTAAATAAGCAACAAACATATATCACGCTTATTCGTTGTAATCCAATGATTACAACTAAATTCAATGGTGAGTTCCGAATCCACTCACCGATACCTTCGTCTTTACTAACTCAGATTCCGGGTGCTACTTTGTCTTTTAGAGGATCTGAGGATCAACATCATAAACTAGTTAGTAATTGAAATCATCAATCATATAATTCATATCAACTAATCACATTAGGGATTTAACACCACTATTATCTAAGTTATAAGTCTCACTCGAGTATTATTACTCATTATATAACACCTAACAACAAATTAATATTAATTTCTAGCAAGTAAATGCAAAAGTGGAGCTGGACCATTTAGCCGCCGGCTAGCCCACTTAGCCGCCGGCTACCACGTCCAGCCGCCAGTTCCCAACACTGGGACGCCGGCTCTAAGGCATTTTAAGCAAACAGAAATAAAACGTGTTTTAAGACTATTTTTACCCGCCGGATAGGGTCCTTGACCCGCCGGCCAAAGGCATTTAGCCGCCGGCTAAGCCTCCTGGCCGCCGGCTTCCCAAGCCAAAACCCGATAGCCGCCGGCTAAGCTGCAAAGCCGCCGGCTAGTTCATCAATTCAGCAGCAGCAGCAACTAGCCAAGAACTATGCACGAACTTTTAACCAAAAATCCTAAGTTTGGCATACCAAATCGCATAAACCACATAATCGAGACACAAATAGCATTCTATTACTTCTACTAACAATCAACACAACAACAACATCAAATTACTTAATCTTCACATCAAAATCATAAAATCTATTTAGGTTTCCAACTAGTTCCAATCATAGCTCATAAACATGGATTTGATCCATATAACTAGTCAAGAATCATCACATATCATCATGTATCACAAGTAATGTGACAACCGTAAAAATTAGGACTAGTTTTTAGTTCCTAATCATTTAGAAATACGTGTAATTAGTTCTATGTATTAGGCTAATTGTATGTATCAATATATATTGTTGAATATATATCAGTACGCGATTATATTTAATCGTGCATTTTTAATCGACCGAATTCCGATTCATATATATATGGCGTTGGTGAAAAACAATATTAAATAATATAGGAATTATTATTTAATATAACTCATTATTTATTATATATTATTTTGATAATATATAAAGTATTCGTATCGTACAAAATCAAAACGTTCGCGACAAAACTCATAAACAATGAATTATTATTTGAAATAATAATTACTAGTTACTTTGGTTGAAATAAAACACATTTTTGTTTTATAACATTTTACTCAAACGCGACGAAACCACTCTAATAGTATCCGTCTCAATAACGTAAAACAAAGATATATTATTATATCTCACTAAAGGTATTTTTATAAAATACTTCCAATAAAAGTATAAACGAATTCATTTTTAGAAATTTATCGATTTAAAACATTATACTACTTTTCGATCGGGTACAAAAACACGGGTATTTTGTACTTCGCTTTTGAGCCACCCAACTCCAATAATTGGAGCTGGGTATAACCCAACCGAACACACCCTTTTTGGTTTCATTTCATTCTCAATCTCTCTCCCTAACTTGTCTCTCTCTCTCTCTCTAAACAACCAAAACCGCCACTTTAAACCACCAAGAACTACCATCAAAACACCTCCATTTGCAAAACGGCTAGGAGCTAAACGAGCACCACGCGATCCTCTACGACTCTATCTTTTCGGTTTTCAAAACCAACACTTGTAAGTTAACGACACCTTAAAACTACTTTTATACATTTATTTACTTGTTTTGTAGCTCATCAAACTATAAAATGTCAAACTCGTTTTTACAAACTCAAAAATAGTAACAGTTTCTGTCTTCGTAAAAACAGCCCACAAAAACGTATATAACCTTCGGCAGAAACTATAACCTTCGGCAGAAACTATAACCTTCGGCAGAAACTATAACCTTCGGCAGAAACTATAACCTTCGGCAGAAACTATAACCTTCGGCAGAAACTATAACCTTCGGCCGAAACCTTAACCTTCGGTAGAAACTATTCGGCAGAAACCATAACTTTCGGCAGAAACCTATAACTAGCAGTTTTAACTATAACAATTTAAATACGATACAACAATCAAAGTATAATAATAATAGTTGAGATTATTATTACCAAAAACTCACCAACGGGCCGTACACATCTTTCAAAAACTCAAATCTAATCGGTTAAACCAAATCATTTGGACATTACTAGTTGGATGAACAACTAGCATAGATGATATGATAAGACATCTAATCATTTCAAAACCTTGCGCGTTTAATACGCCCGGCAGGTTCAATATCTAATCATTATCAAAACCTTGCGCGTCTAAGACGCCCTGCAGGTTCAGTCGTTGTAACGACATCAAATCATTGTGAATCATTATAATTGTTGGCTAACAATTCATCAGACTCAGGTGAGTCTCATAGCCCCTTTTTAAATGCTTTTACCTAGGGGTGAGATACATGCTCTGTTTTGTTTTACATGTGAACGCAAGTATCAAATTATCACGTATGCTGCATGAGTTGTTTTCATCTAATCAATCAAAGTCCTCTGAAGCATAGTTCTGTTAATATGATTTAGCGTGAATGTTAGTGTATGGTACCATATGGGATTGACAATCCCCGTCCGAGTTAGCAAGCACTAACCTGTCAAACGGACGCATTATCATTTGTTCAAACGTATGTTGATTAGGCATACTCATAGAGGCACCCTCGATCAGGCACTTGATAGTGATCCTGACCCCTCAGTTAAGCTCAGACTATGTGCTCATGTTAGTTATATCAATCTTTACTTATTTGTTTAATTACAAATATTCATGTGATACCCATCAATCAATTATTTACATGCTTGGTAAATCGAATCATTAAATCTTGCGGTTCACAAATCATATATTATCATATCAAACCTGTGAGCTCACCAGCTTTTTAGCTGACCTTTTAGCATGTTATCTCAGGTACTTGGCAGTAGGTTGGACTGCCCATCAGGATACTGTAGCTCGAGTCGCATGCAATCATATAAACATCAAGAGATTTCCCTGCATTTCTATATTTTGCTAAAATTAGATATGTATTAGAATCTCTCAAATATCTATGCGAACTCGTCTTTTGTAAAACATATGTAGACTTTTACGTTAATCAATGTATTTGTAAAACGACGCATGTAGTGGTCGTTCATTATGTATCTATGTGCTTTGTGTATTGATTAGTAGCACCCCAATGTATGCTTCCGCGAACAGTAAATTTGGGGGTGTTACAGATTGGTATCAGAGCCTAAGGTTATAGTGAACTAGGTTACATTAGTGGGCCTAGACTATGACCGTTAGGCAGTATTTGCTGTTAAGTGTGATTGGTTCAAGAGTTACGTCATACAAGTTTAATTTAACATAGCTTGATCAACTATGTACAATTAAATAAAGATGATGTAAGGCTTGAAATGGTTATGCTGGAATAGGAATACATTAGTTGACTCTGACCTCGAGAGAAACCGGGACTCATAATTGTTGTGCTAGACACTCATAAGACTATTATGTGATATAAGTATATATACATAGTTAGTCATCGATCAAGCACAGTACGCTAGTCTATTATATATTATATATATAGACACTCACATATTCAAACACTTTGTCATAGAGATGGCAAAACACACCCACCGAAACATCTTCAAATTCATCCCACTCTCAATAACCTCTCTTGGAATCACGAAACTCATAGGTAGCTAGGAGGACCACCGAGTCACTTCGAGCGAGACCTTACCCAACTCAAAACAATTCAAATAACCAGGCTAGTTAGCACGTAGTTGCTAGTCAGTAGAGATGGTTATTCAACTCCTCTTGATTAATCTATAATGTTGATTGTCATATTGTGATGTTGTATATTACCGCATTTGTATATGTACATCTATGGTAATCATCATTTATGGACAATCTCTCACAAACCCTATCCTTCTATTCTCAGGAAAATCATGCCGCCAAAGTCAAGGACTTACACTGATGCCCAGATGGCATCTAGCATCTATCATCATCATTTATGGACAATCTCTCACAAACCCTATCCTTCTATTCTCAGGAAAATCATGCCGCCAAAGTCAAGGACTTACACTGATGCCCAGATGGCATCTATCATCTCTCAGGCTGTGACTGAAGCCTTGGCGCGACATTCATCAGAGACCCCCGAAAGGAATAGTGGTACTGCCAATACCCCTCCCACTACCAAGCCTTGTTCCTACAAGGATTTCCAAAACTGCAAACCCCTGAGCTTTAAAGGAACTGAAGGAGCCATCGGCCTAATCAGATGGGTTGAGAAGATGGAATCCGTCTTTCGCATTAGCAAATGTGCGGAAGGGGATAGAGTTCAGTTTTCCACATGCACCCTTGCTGACGGTGCCCTCACCTGGTGGAACTCGTATACCCAGTCTGTGGGTATAGATACCGCCTATCTACTTCCCTGGGAAGATCTGAAGAAAATGCTCACAGAGGAGTATTGCCCATCTGAAGAACTCGAGAAGCTAGATGAGGAGTTCTGGCATCTTAAGGTTCAAGGAACTGACATTGTTGGTTATACCACTAGGTTTCAACAACTGGCAACCCTCCGCCCAGCCTTTGTAAGCACTGATACCGACAAGGTCAAGAGGTACATTCGCGGTCTTCCGGAACCTGTCCGGGGGAACGTCGCTTCTTCCGGCAAAACCACCATTCAGGGAGCAATTCGTTTAGCTCATGAGCTCATGGCTATGCAAGAGAGCCAAGGAAACCCTGTCTCATCTTCTGGGAACAACAACAAGAGAAAATGGTCTGGGAATCAGAACCAACAGAACTTCAAAAGGACTGAGACTGTCAAGAATGACACATCAGGTTCTGGGGAGAGGAAAGGGTACACTGGAAGTAAACCTTACTGTTCAAAGTGCAATCGTCATCATGATGGTCCTTGTAGTACACCCTGTAACAACTGTAAGAAATATGGACATCTTACCAAAGACTGTCGAGCACCAGCAACCAACCTTACCACCAACACCAACACCAACAACAACCAACCCCGAGCATGCTATGAGTATGGAAACACTGGACACTTCAGGAATGCGTGTCCAAAGTTGAAGAACAAAGGGAACAACAACAACAATGCTAGGGGCAGAGCTTTTGTGCTGAATGCTGGAGAGGCCCGTGAAGACCCTAATGTGGTAACGGGTATGTTTCTTCTCAACAATTTAACTGCTTCAATTTTGTTTGATCCTGGTGCTGATAAGAGTTTTATATCTGAGGAATTTAGCCCACTATTAGACATTCCCCCTGTTGCCTTAGAAGCTAAGTACACTGTAGAGTTAGCTAATGGCAAATTGATCGAGGCCGATAGCGTAATACCAAATTGCATCCTAAACCTCGCAAATGAACTATTTCCCATAAACCTCATACCCATCGAGATTGGAAGTTTTGACATAGTAGTAGGCATGGATTGGCTATCCAAGCATCGAGCTGAAGTTGTATGTCATGACAAGATCATTCGTATTCCTCTCGTCACTGGTAGTACTTTGATCATACAAGGGGAGACCAGTGGGACGAGATTGAATATCATATCCTGCATGAAGACTCGCAAGTACCTTAGGAAAGGGTATCAGGCAATCCTCGCTCATGTTATTGAGAAAAAGTCGGAAGAAAAGCGACTTGAGGATGTGCCCATCGTCAGAGACTTTCCAGAAGTCTTTCCTGAAGAATTGCCTGGTCTTCCACCACCAAGGCAAGTTGAGTTCTCAATAGACCTTGTGCCTGGGGCAACACCCGTGGCACGAGCACCATATCGTTTAGCCCCTTCAGAACTTCAGGAGTTGTCTGTTCAGTTACAGGAACTCCTGGATAAGGGATTCATTAGACCGAGTTCTTCACCATGGGGAGCTCCGGTCCTGTTTGTGAAAAAGAAGGACGGTTCATTCAGAATGTGTATCGACTACAGAGAGTTGAACAAATTAACCATCAAGAACCGTTATCCACTTCCACGTATTGATGACCTGTTCGACCAACTCCAAGGCTCAAGTGTTTATTCAAAAATAGATCTACGATCGGGTTATCATCAGTTACGAGTTCGCGATGAAGATATTCCGAAAACCGCTTTCCGAACTCGCTATGGTCATTATGAGTTTTAGGTTATGGCCTTTGGTTTGACTAACGCACCGGCAGTATTCATGGATCTAATGAACCGAGTGTGTAAACCATATCTTGACAAGTTTGTCATTGTCTTCATAGACGACATTCTTATCTACTCGCGTAACTAGCAAGAGCACGCGCAGCATCTCAAAACCATTCTAGAACTTCTTAGACACGAAGAGTTATATGCAAAATTCTCCAAGTGTGAGTTCTGGATGCAAACTGTTCAATTCCTTGGTCATGTGATTGACAGTCAGGGAATTCACGTAGATCCATCAAAAATCGAGGCTATCAAGTGCTGGCAAGCACCGTCAACGCCGACAGAAGTACGCCAATTTTTAGGATTGGCTGGTTACTATCGACGCTTCATCGAGAATTTCTCCAAGATAGCACAACCACTCACAACACTGACTCAGAAAGAGAAGAAGTTCAATTGGACCGATAAGCAGGAGTCAGCGTTCCAGTTATTAAAGCAATAGCTTTGCAGTGCGCCCATCCTATCACTACCTGAAGGTAACGAGGATTT
This sequence comes from Helichrysum umbraculigerum, assembly GCA_949592205.1. Classification (NCBI taxonomy): domain Eukaryota; kingdom Viridiplantae; phylum Streptophyta; class Magnoliopsida; order Asterales; family Asteraceae; genus Helichrysum; species Helichrysum umbraculigerum. The sequence continues at coordinate 15,221,150 of CATIUR010000007.1, read as the reverse complement.
CGTGGTATACTGCGATGCTTCGCATCAGGGACTTGGTTGCGTGTTGATGCAACGAGAGAAAGTCATAGCTTACGCCTCCCGACAACTCAAAGTTCACGAGAAGAACTACACAACCCATGATCTCGAATTAGGAGCCGTAGTGTTCGCTCTCAAAATCTGGAGACATTATCTGTATGGCACGAAATGTACCATCTTCACTGATCATAAAAGTCTTCAGCATATATTTGATCAGAAGGATCTCAATATGAGGCAACGACGATGGGTCGAGTTGCTCACCGATTATGACTGCGAGATCAAGTATCATCCGGGTAAAGCAAATGTAGTTGCAGATGCCCTAAGTCGAAAAGAGCGCACCAAACCTCTTCGAGTCCGAGCCCTCAGTATTATCATTCATAATGATCTAATCATTCAAATCCTCACTGCTCAACTCGAAGCATTGAAACCTGAAAACATCAAGGAAGAGGCCTTGCGAAATATGGAGAATCAATTTGAAACCAAACCCAATGGAGTCAAGTACTTCGCAAACCGAATCTGGTTACCCAAGTTTGGGAATCTTCGAGACTTTGTGATGGATGAAGCTCACAAGTCCAAATACTCTATACATCCTGGATCGGACAAGATGTATCATGGCATCAAGGGACTGTACTGGTGGGCGAACATGAAAGCAGAGATTGCCACGTACGTCAGCAAATGCCTCACATGTTCTAAGGTTAAAGCCGAATATCAGAAACCCTCCGGCTTGCTCCAGCAACCGGAAATTCCTCAATGGAAATGGGAGCAAATCTCCATGGATTTCATCACTAAACTCCCGAAAACATCAAGTGGTTGCGATACTATATGGGTAATAGTTGATCGTCTAACCAAATCTGCTCACTTCATTGCTATGAAGGAAACCGACAAAATGGAACGTCTCACGCGAATCTATATGAAGGAGATCGTAACAAGGCACGGCGTTCCAATCTCAATTATCTCTGATAGAGACAGCCGATTCACATCTAACTTTTGGCAATCATTACAAAAGTCATTGGGTACTCGTTTAGATATGAGTACAGCCTATCATCCACAAACCGATGGCCAAAGTGAAAGGACAATTCAAACACTGGAAGATATGTTACGCGCCTGCGTAATTGACTTCGGTGCGAATTGGGAACAGCATTTACCATTGTGTGAATTCTCATACAACAACAGCTACCACACCAGTATTGGAGCTGCACCTTTTGAGGCACTGTATGGTCGTAAGTGCCGATCGCCTATTTGTTGGACAGAAGTTGGAGATAGCCAACTCACTGGTCCTGAAATCATTCATGAAACCACCGAGAAGATCGTTGATATCCAGCAACGGCTAAAGGCCGCACGTGATCGTCAGAAGAGTTATGCTGACGTGAGACGAAAGCATCTCGAGTTCCAGGTTGGGGATTGTAACAACCGCCAAATTAGGGCTAGTATTAGCGCCTAATTCTTTGTTAATACATGTAATTAGTTCTGTGTTAGGCTAATTTATGTATCAGATTATATGTTGGTAAATATATACAACTTTGCGATTTGGCTTAAATCGTACGCAACTAAAATAGAATGAAATTCTATTCGATTAACACGGACGTTGGTGAACAAATGTTTATAAACTAAAATAACGCAATTATGACCGAAACGCTATCTTATAATAGTTAGTAATTATCTCGTATCGCTCGATCAAAGTTTACACGAGTTAAAAACAAAAGTATTCAAACGCATTTAAACTAAATTATATTTCAAACAAATAAAGATTTAAAGAAATAATTTAAGTAAATTATTTAATAACACTCGCATTTCAAAAGGATAATTTACGTGTAAAAATAAATAATTTAACGTAAAACGACGGAGAAAACGAACACCACCCGGAACGCGGAGCGCAGACTGAAGGTGGGGGAGCTCCACCAAAACCCCACCCACCTCCATTTTCTTCTTCATTTTCATTCTCTTCTTTCTCTCTCTTTCCTCCTTTTCTCTCTTTATTTTCTCTAACTAAAAACCTCCAAAAACCTCACAAAATCGACAAATAAACGTACAAAACGAGCTTGGATCACACCTCTCCTTTGGAAGAAAACGTTCACCACTACCCGATCTACATTCCTATCTTTTCGGATTTTCAATCCGACACTTTGTAAGTTTCCGACAAATCCCGACATCTCTCGTTTTTGATCATTTTTACTAGTTTATGGTTTAAATAGGCTTATTATGTTCATATAAGGGTTGGGTAAAAGATTTGGACCCAACGGAAACCGGAAAACTCGTTTTCGACTAAATTTCCGGCCATCAGACCGCTACGTCGCACCTGGCCAGGGGCCTCTGCGACGTCGCGACCTACGTCGCACAAAAACCTCAACGTCGCACTAGCGACACAGCCCTTTACGCATCATTAATTTGCGGATGTCATACATGGCGACGTAGACTTTAACGTCGCAAACCGAACCAACGTCGCATTAGCGACGTCGCCCCCTACGTCGCATTGATTTGCGAAGGTCGCATCATGCGACGTACCTGCCTACGTCGCACCTTACGTCGCTTGCAACGTCGCATGCGACGTCGCATAAACCAGAACCTTGAAAACTCATATTTTCACTAAGTGTCGAACTTTTACAACCTCAAATCCTTATACGATACGATCTAACAATCATAATAAAACATACTTTCCTATTACAGTTACTTTAATTTGCGTATTGAATGATAAACTTTAATTATAACAAATCACCAACGGGCCGTATACTTTGATACGAACGCGAACAAACCAACATTTAAACACAACGGGTTGTATGAACAACTAGCCTAGATGGTCTTGCGAGACATCTACTTACTTAACCTTACGTGTTTAGGCACTACAAGGTTACGGGTTCGGAGAACCTACTTGCTTTACTACTACTTGCTATTTACCACTGCTTGACTCAGGTGAGTCTTACAGCCCCACTTTTTACTGTTTTATACTTTGGGGTGAGATACTTAGCAACTGTTTTACGTATGAACACAATGTACTGAACTGAAAACATTACTAATTACAAACAAACGCATGAGTTACTTTTATCCACTGAAAGCCTCCTAATCGTAAGTTGTTAGTTATGGACTTAAGCGCGATTACTAATAGATGGATCCATTTGGGACTGACAATCCCTGTCTGGGGTGGTAGCGCCACCACGTACTGATTTACATGTAGAAACAGACATATTAGTATTTGTTACATATGAGTGTGCGGATAGCACTCACGGGGGTACGTGATATATTCACACTACACGGTTAAGCTTCAACTTATGAGCTCATGGCACTGTACTGATTAACTGATTTACTTACTTTGCTTGATAGCAATACGGGTACATACTTGTGGTTCATAACACCTACTTATTACTAAACCTGTAAGATTCACCAACCTTTTTGGTTGACACTTTTTAGCTTTGTATCTCAGGTACACTTACGGAGTAGGATCACTCCAGGATTACTAGCTAGAGTCGCATGATTTCCAAACTGCATTTAACGGAGATTCTTTGGCATTATCTTTTGTAACTATGGTTATGTAATAGAATCTCCCGCTATACGCGAGGGCTCTAGGGAACTACACTTTTGTAAAGAAAACTATATGTTTTCAAACAATTCAAATTATGAAATGTAACTATTTTACAAACGTCTCATTTAGAGGTCGTTTACTGTTAATCTTGTGCTTTGTATATTGATTAGTAACACCCAATGTATGCTTCCGCAAATCGTTAATTTGGGGGTGTTACAGATTGGTATCAGAGCCTAAGGTTATAGTGAACTAGGTTGCATTTAGTGGGCCTAGACTATGACCGTTAGGCAGTATTTCCTTACTAGGCATGATTGGTTCAGGAATTACATCATACGACTTTAATTTAACATAGCTTGATCAACTATGTACAATTAAGGAAAGGTGATGTAAGGTCTGAAATGGTTATGTTGAGCCGGAATACATTAGTTGACTCTGATCTCGAGAGAACCGAGACTTAAACATGTGTATGCTAGACACTCAATAGGCTATATTATATAGGAACTATATGAATATAGGCCTCAATCTTACTAACGCTTTGTCTCAGAAATGGCAAATACCCCATCCAATTCATCTCGTTCTCAATCCGGGTCGCAGAACCCAAGGGTAGCAAGGAGGAACAACAGGTTGCCTCGAGCTGGCCCGTACTCTACTCACTTCACCTTGCCGGCCTTAGCTGCTAGGGTGAACCAACACGAGCAACGACTTCGCACCATGGATGTCGTGTTGCAAGAAACCAACGAAAACTGGAGACTTACATCACTTGAGCGCATCGAACAAGTCTCTGAGGATCACGAAACCACCGTTAATAATGTGGACGTTCTTTTCAACAAAGTGGTGGAGATAAGCGTGGAAACCGCTCTTTTGAAACACAGACTTGATGTGTGTGAACAACGCTCACGGGAAACGGAAGAATCTAACCGCGGATTGGTACAGTGACTAGCATTAGCTAAAGACAATGCTCGACAAGCCAGCAGACTTGCAAATACTGTGGATCGTCTCATCGAAATGATGGAGCAGATTAACCTACGTTAAGACTAGCGTAGTCTTTGTTTTGTAAACTATCCTGTAATCTAGTAACTATCTAAGCGCTACTCTATGTTTCAGTCGGATGTAACAATTCCCGACACCTTTTGTAATACATCCGCAGGATGTAACCTTTGAACTCGTATCATCTATCAAATATTCCTTGCTGTTTCGACTCATATTAATTGCCATAATCCTTTTCCATATTGATGTTATGTATTACCAACTTTATACGTGTACATCTGAAATAAATGCAATTCTCTTACAAAATCTCATGTATCTTCATTTCTTTTATTGAAGAATCATGCCGCCAAAGTCAAGACCTTACACTGATGCTCAGATCACGTCACTCATAACCCGGGCTGTTACTGAAGCCTTGGCTCGGAATACTCCACCTAACTCCACAAGAAACAGCGATGCCGCTGAAACCTCTGCTGCTAAACCTTGTTCATACAAGGATTTTCAAAACTGCAAACCCTTGAGCTTCAAGGGAACCGAAGGAGCCATCGGACTTATCAGATGGTTCGAAAAGATGGAATCCGTTTTCCGCATCAGCAAATGTGCGGAGGACGACAAAGTCAAATTCTCCACCTGCACCCTCGAAGATGGTGCCCTCTCTTGGTGGAATTCCTATACCCAGTCTGTGGGTATTGACACCGCTTATCTACTCCCTTGGGAGGATCTGAAGAAAATGCTCACGGATGAGTATTGCCCGTCCGAACAACTTCACAAGCTGGACGAAGAGTTCTGGAACTTAAAAGTGCAAGGAACTGATATCGTTGGATACACCACCAGATTCCAACAACTCACCGTCCTTCGCCCAGCTATGGCAGGTACTGGGCTCGACAAGATTAAGAAATACATCCGCGGCCTCCCGAAACCCGTCCGGGGAAATGTCGCCTCATCAAACCAAACCACCCTTCATGGTGCCATCCGGTTGGCCCATGAACTTCTAGCTATGAACGAGGACCCAGAACCACCCACTCCGTCCTCCAACAGCAATAAACGAAAATGGTCCGACAACCACAACAACCACCAAAACAAGAAACCTGAAACCATTAAAGCCTACACCTCCAGTTTTGATGACAAGGGAGCGTGCAAGGGAACCAAGCCCTACTGCTCCAAGTGCCAACGACACCACCATGGATCGTGTCCCTGTAGCAAGTGTAAGAGATTTGGACACTTGGCTAAGGATTGTAGATCAAACACCACTGACACCAACACCTCTGCACCAAAGACCTGTTATAGGTGCAACGGTACGGGGCATTTCAAGAAAGACTGCCCGAAGCTGAACAACAGCAACAACAGGAATAACAACAATGCTCGAGGAAGAGCTTTTGTGCTGAAATCTGGGGAAGCCCGTCAAGACCCGAATGTGGTCACGGGTACGTTTCTTCTCAACAACTTGACTGCCTCTGTATTATTTGATACTGGTGCTGATAAGAGCTTTATTTCCGATGAGTTTTATCCATTTCTTGACACTGCACCTATTGCCTTAGATTCTAAGTACACAATAGAATTGGCAAACGGAAAACTTATTGAGGCCGACAGTGTGATACCTAATTGCACTTTGAACTTAGCTAACGAGCTCTTTTCCATTGACTTGATACCTGTCGAAATCGGCAGCTTTGACATCATCGTCGGTATGGATTGGTTGTCCAAGTATCGAGCCGAAATCGTTTGTTTCGAGAAAATTGTACGCATTCCTCTCGTCACCGGTGGAACTTTGAGCATACAAGGGGAGACCGGTGGGACGAGAATAAATATCATTTCTTGCATGAAAACCCGAAAATACTTGAGAAAAGGGTACCAGGCAATCCTCGCACACGTTTTGGAGAAAAAGTCGGTGGAGAAGCGACTCGAGGATGTGCCTATTGTTCGAGACTTCCCAGAAGTCTTTCCTGAAGACTTGCCTGGCCTACCGCCAACTAGACAAGTCGAATTCTCTATTGATCTTGTGCCCGGCGCAGCACCCGTGGCACGAGCCCCTTACCGACTAGCCCCATCCGAACTTCAGGAGTTGTCTACTCAGTTACAGGAACTCCTGGACAAGGGATTTATTCGACCAAGTTCCTCACCTTAGGGAGCTCCGGTCCTGTTTGTGAAAAAGAAAGACGGTTCTTTCCGCATGTGCATCGACTACCGCGAACTCAACAAATTAACTGTCAAGAACCGTTACCCACTTCCTCGCATCGATGACCTGTTCGACCAACTTCAGGGGTCGAGTTTCTACTCAAAGATCGATCTACGGTCAGGTTATCACCAACTCCGAGTTCGTGACGATGACATCCCAAAAACTGCTTTCCGAACTCGCTACGGGCATTATGAATTCCAAGTGATGCCATTCGGCTTAACCAACGCACCGGCTGTATTCATGGACCTTATGAATCGGGTGTGCAAACCCTACCTTGACAAGTTTGTTATCGTCTTCATTGATGACATTCTGATTTACTCGCGCAACGAACAAGAGCACGCACAACACCTGAAAACCATCCTAGAGCTGCTCAAACACGAAGAGTTATACGCCAAATTCTCTAAGTGTGAGTTCTGGATGCAAACCGTTCAATTCCTTGGACACGTCATTGACAATCAAGGGATTCATGTCGATCCTTCAAAAATCGAGGCTATCAAGTGTTGGCAAGCACCTTCTACACCGACCGAGGTACGCCAATTTTTAGGACTCGCCGGATACTACAGACGATTCATTGAGAATTTTTCGAAAATAGCCCTACCTCTCACTGCACTGACTCAAAAAGAAAAGAAGTTCGATTGGACTGACAAACAGGAGTCAGCTTTTCAACTACTAAAACAGAAACTCTGCAGTGCACCTATCTTATCTTTACCCGAAGGCAACGATGACTTCGTGGTATACTGTGATGCTTCACACCAAGGTCTTGGTTGCGTGCTGATGCAACGAGACAAGGTCATCACTTACGCCTCTCGACAACTCAAGGTCCACGAAAAGAATTACACAACTCATGACCTAGAGTTGGGGGCTGTTATATTCGCTCTGAAAATCTGGAGACACTACTTATACGGTACCAAGTGTACAATCTTTACTGACCATAAAAGTCTCCAACATATCTTTGATCAAAAGGATCTCAACATGAGGCAACGTCGATGGGTCGAGTTGCTTACTGATTACGACTGCGAAATCCGCTATCATCCGGGCAAGGTAAATGTTGTTGCCGATGCCTTTAGCCGAAAAGAACGAGTGAAACCACTTCGAGTTCGAGCTCTCGGTATGACCATTCACAACGACCTCATCAATCAAACTCGCACAGCTCAACTCGAAGCACTCAAACCGGAAAACTTGATAAACGAGGCCTTGCGGGGCATGGACAAACAATTTGAAACCAAACCTAACGGGGCCAAATACTTCTCGAATCGAATCTGGTTGCCAAGTTTTGGGAACCTGCGAGACTTGGTGATGGATGAAGCTCACAAGTCTAAATACTCTATACACCCCGGTGCCGACAAAATGTATCACGGCATCAAGGAAATGTACTGGTGGCCCAACATGAAATCTGACATTGCAACCTATGTTAGCAAGTGTCTTACTTGTTCTAAAGTTAAAGCTGAACACCAGAAACCTTCCGGTTTGCTACAACAACCTGAAATACCACAATGGAAATGGGAGCAGATCACCATGGATTTCATTACTAAGCTCCCGAAAACTTCTAACGGTTGCGATACCATTTGGGTGATCGTTGACCGACTCACTAAATCTGCTCATTTCCTAGCCATCAAAGAAACTGATAAGATGGAACGTTTGACACGAATCTACCTGAAAGAGATCGTGTCAAGACACGGCGTGCCCATCTCAATCATCTCCGACCGAGATGCTCGATTTACTTCTCGCTTCTGGCAATCACTGCAAAAATCTCTTGGTACTCGTCTGGATATGAGTACGGCTTACCATCCTCAAACCGACGGCTAGAGTGAACGAACCATACAAACACTGGAAGACATGCTACGAGCCTGCGTAGTTGACTTCGGTAAAAACTGGGAAAATCACTTACCATTGTGCGAGTTCTCGTACAACAACAGTTATCACACCAGCATAAAGGCTGCACCCTTCGAGGCACTGTACGGTCGTAAGTACCGGTCACCTATCTGTTGGACTGAGGTGGGGGATACACAACTCACCGGTCCAGAAATCATACATGAAACAACTGAAAAGATCGTCGGCATACAAAACCGACTAAAAGCCGCGCGTGATCGTCAGAAAAGCTATGCTGACGTGAGACGCAAACACCTTGAGTTCCAAGTAGGGGACAAGGTGCTCCTCAAAGTGGCACCGTGGAAAGGTGTCATTCGATTCGGAAAACGAGGCAAACTAAATCCTAGATACATCGGACCGTTCGAAATCCTTGAAAAGATTGGTCCAGTGGCATACCGCCTGCAACTTCCTGCTGAGCTTAGCAGCGTTCACAACACATTCCACATTTCTAATCTAAAGAAATATCTGTCTGACGAGACACTGATTATACCGATCGACGAAATCCAAATCGATGATAAACTTCATTTTGTCGAGGAACCTATGGAAATCATGGACCGCGAGGTCAAACAACTAAAACAGAGTCGTATTCCCAACGTAAAAGTCAGGTGGAATTCTAGACGTGGTCCTGAATTCACCTGGGAACGGGAAGACCAAATGCGACAGAAATACCCACATCTCTTCCCAGACAACGCACCGACTGTGCAATCGAACTAATTTCGGGACGAAATTCTTTTAACAAGGGGAGAATGTAACAACCGCCAAATTAGGGCTAGTATTAGCGCCTAATTCTTTGTTAATACATGTAATTAGTTATGTGTTAGGCTAATTTATGTATCAGATTATATGTTGGTAAATATATACAACTTTGCGATTTGGCTTAAATCGTACGCAACTAAAATAGAATGAAATTCTATTCGATTAACACGGACGTTGGTGAACAAATGTTTATAAACTAAAATAACGCAATTATGACCGAAACGCTATCTTATAATAGTTAGTAATTATCTCGTATCGCTCGATCAAAGTTTACACGAGTTAAAAACAAAAGTATTCAAACGCATTTAAACTAAATTATATTTCAAACAAATAAAGATTTAAAGAAATAATTTAAGTAAATTATTTAATAACACTCGCATTTCAAAAGGATAATTCACGTGTAAAAATAAATAATTTAACGTAAAACGACGGAGAAAACGAACACCACCCGGAACGCGGAGCGGAGACTGAAGGTGGGGGAGCTCCACCAAAACCCCACCCACCTCCATTTTCTTCTTCATTTTCATTCTCTTCTTTCTCTCTCTTTCCTCCTTTCCTCTCTTTATTTTCTCTAACTAAAAACCTCCAAAAACCTCACAAAATCGACAAATAAACGTACAAAACGAGCTTGGATCACACCTCTCCTTTGGAAGAAAACGTTCACCACTACCCGATCTACATTCCTATCTTTTCGGATTTTCAATCCGACACTTTGTAAGTTTCCGACAAATCCCGACATCTCTCGTTTTTGATCATTTTTACTAGTTTATGGTTTAAATAGGCTTATTATGTTCATATAAGGGTTGGGTAAAAGATTTGGACCCAACGGAAACCGGAAAACTCGTTTTCGACTAAATTTCCGGCCATCAGACTGCTACGTCGCACCTGGCCAGGGGCCTCTGCGACGTCGCGACCTACGTCGCACAAAAACCTCAACGTCGCACTAGCGACGCAGCCCTTTACGTCGCATTAATTTGCGGACGTCATACATGGCGACGTAGACTTTAACGTCGCAAACCGAACCAACGTCGCATTAGCGACGTCGCCCCCTACGTCGCATTGATTTGCGAAGGTCGCATCATGCGACGTACCTGCCTACGTCGCACCTTACGTCGCTTGCAACGTCGCATGCGACGTCGCACAAACCAGAACCTTGAAAACTCATATTTTCACTAAGTGTCGAACTTTTACAACCTCAAATCCTTATACGATACGATCTAACAATCATAATAAAACATACTTTCCTATTACAATTACTTTAATTTGCGTATTGAATGATAAACTTTAATTATAACAAATCACCAACGGGCCGTATACTTTGATACGAACGCGAACAAACCAACATTTAAACACAACGGGTTGTATGAACAACTAGCCTAGATGGTCTTGCGAGACATCTACTTACTTAACCTTACGTGTTTAGGCACTACAAGGTTACGGGTTCGGAGAACCTACTTGCTTTACTACTACTTGCTATTTACCACTGCTTGACTCAGGTGAGTCTTACAGCCCCACTTTTTACTGTTTTATACTTTGGGGTGAGATACTTAGCAACTGTTTTACGTATGAACACAATGTACTGAACTGAAAACATTACTAATTACAAACAAACGCATGAGTTACTTTTATCCACTGAAAGCCTCCTAATCGTAAGTTGTTAGTTATGGACTTAAGCGCGATTACTAATAGATGGATCCATTTGGGACTGACAATCCCTGTCTGGGGTGGTAGCGCCACCACGTACTGATTTACACGTAGAAACATACATATTAGTATTTGTTACATATGAGTGTGCGGATAGCACTCACGGGGGTACGTGATATATTCACACTACACGGTTAAGCTTCAACTTATGAGCTCATGGCACTGTACTGATTAACTGATTTACTTACTTTGCTTGATAGCAATACGGGTACATACTTGTGGTTCATAACACCTACTTATTACTAAACCTGTAAGATTCACCAACCTTTTTGGTTGACACTTTTTAGCTTTGTATCTCAGGTACACTTACGGAGTAGGATCACTCCAGGATTACTAGCTAGAGTCGCATGATTTCCAAACTGCATTTAACGGAGATTCTTTGGCATTATCTTTTGTAACTATGGTTATGTAATAGAATCTCCCGCTATACGCGAGGGCTCTAGGGAACTACACTTTTGTAAAGAAAACTATATGTTTTCAAACAATTCAAATTATGAAATGTAACTATTTTACAAACGTCTCATTTAGAGGTCGTTTACTGTTAATCTTGTGCTTTGTATATTGATTAGTAACACCCAATGTATGCTTCCGCAAATCGTTAATTTGGGGGTGTTACAGGGATCGAGTATTGCTCAAAGTATCACCTTGGAAAGGTGTCATCCGTTTTGGCAAACGTGGAAAGTTAAACCCTAGATACATCGGACCTTTTGAGATCCTTGAAAGGATTGGTCCAGTCGCTTATCGATTGCAGCTACCTCCAGAGCTTAGTAGCGTGCATCCTACATTTCACATTTCTAATCTGAAGAAATGCCTGTCCGACGAGACACTCATCATCCCGCTCGAGGAAATTCAAATCGAAAACAAACTTCATTTTGTCGAGACACCAGTGGAGGTCATGGACCGTGAGGTCAAACAGCTTAAGCAAAGTCGTATCCCAATCGTTAAGGTTCGGTGGAATTCGCGGCGTGGTCCGGAATTCACCTGGGAACGGTAAGATCAGATGCGACTTAAATATCCACATCTATTTTCAGACTCCTCTCACACATCAACTTCAAACTGAATTTCGGGACGAAATTCTCTTAACAAGGGGAGAATGTGACAACCGTAAAAATTAGGACTAGTTTTTAGTTCCTAATCATTTAGAAATACGTGTAATTAGTTCTATGTATTAGGCTAATTGTATGTATCAATATATATTGTTGAATATATATCAGTACGCGATTATATTTAATCGTGCATTTTTAATCGACCGAATTCCGATTCATATATATATGGCGTTGGTGAAAAACAATATTAAATAATATAGGAATTATTATTTAATATAACTCATTATTTATTATATATTATTTTGATAATATATAAAGTATTCGTATCGTACAAAATCAAAACGTTCGCGACAAAACTCATAAACAATGAATTATTATTTGAAATAATAATTACTAGTTACTTTGGTTGAAATAAAACACATTTTTGTTTTATAACATTTTACTCAAACGCGACGAAACCACTCGAATAGTATCTGTCTCAATAACGTAAAACAAAGATATATTATTATATCTCACTAAAGGTATTTTTATAAAATACTTCCAATAAAAGTATAAACGAATTCATTTTTAGAAATTTATCGATTTAAAACATTATACTACTTTTCGATCGGGTACAAAAACACGGGTATTTTGTACTTCGCTTTTGAGCCACCCAACTCCAATAATTGGAGCTGGGTATAACCCAACCGAACACACCCTTTTTGGTTTCATTTCATTCTCAATCTCTCTCCCTAACTTGTCTCTCTCTCTCTCTCTAAACAACCAAAACCGCCACTTTAAACCACCAAGAACTACCATCAAAACACCTCCATTTGCAAAACGGCTAGGAGCTAAACGAGCACCACGCGATCCTCTACGACTCTATCTTTTCGGTTTTCAAAACCAACACTTGTAAGTTAACGACACCTTAAAACTACTTTAATACATTTATTTACTTGTTTTGTAGCTCATCAAACTATAAAATGTCCAAATCAAAACTTGAAACTCATTTTTACAAACTCAAAAATAGTAACAGTTTCTGTCTTCGTAAAAACAGCCCACAAAAACGTATATAACCTTCGGCAGAAACTATAACCTTCAGCAGAAACTATAACCTTCGGCAGAAACTATAACCTTCGGCAGAAACTATAACCTTCGGCAGAAACTATAACCTTCGGCAGAAACTATAACCTTCGGCAGAAACTATAACCTTCGGCAGAAACTATAAGCTTCGGCAGAAACCTTAACCTTCGGTAGAAACTATTCGGCAGAAACCATAACTTTCGGCAGAAACCTATAACTAGCAGTTTTAACTATAACAATTTAAATACGATACAACAATCAAAGTATAATAATAATAGTTGAGATTATTATTACCAAAAACTCACCAACGGGCCGTACACATCTTTCAAAAACTCAAATCTAATCGGTTAAACCAAATCATTTGGACATTACTAGTTGGATGAACAACTAGCATAGATGATATGATAAGACATCTAATCATTTCAAAACCTTGCGCGTTTAATACGCCCGGCAGGTTCAATATCTAATCATTATCAAAACCTTGTGCGTCTAAGACGCCCTGCAGGTTCAGTCGTTGTAACGACATCAAATCATTGTGAATCATTATAATTGTTGGCTAACAATTCATCAGACTCAGGTGAGTCTCATAGCCCCTTTTTAAATGCTTTTACCTAGGGGTGAGATACATGCTCTGTTTTGTTTTACATGTGAACGCAAGTATCAAATTATCACGTATGCTGCATGAGTTGTTTTCATCTAATCAATCAAAGTCCTCTGAAGCATAGTTCTGTTAATATGATTTAGCGTTAATGTTAGTGTATGGTACCATATGGGATTGACAAACCCCGTCCGAGTTAGCAAGCACTAACCTGTCAAACGGACGCATTATCATTTGTTCAAACGTATGTTGATTAGGCATACGCATAGAGGCACCCTCGATCAGGCACTTGATAGTGATCCTGACCCCTCAGTTAAGCTCAGACTATGTGCTCATGTTAGTTGTATCAATCTTTACTTATTTGTTTAATTACAAATATTCATGTGATACCCATCAATCAATTATTTACATGCTTTGTAAATCGAATCATTAAATCTTGCGGTTCACAAATCATATATTATCATATCAAACCTGTGAGCTCACCAGCTTTTTAGCTGACCTTTTAGCATGTTATCTCAGGTACTCGGCAGTAGGTTGGACTGCCCATCAGGATACTGTAGCTCGAGTCGCATGCAATCATATAAACATCAAGAGATTTCCCTGCATTTCTATATTTTGCTAAAATTATATATGTATTAGAATCTCTCAAATATCTATGCGAACTCGTCTTTTGTAAAACATATGTAGACTTTTACGTTAATCAATGTATTTGTAAAACGACGCATGTAGTGGTCGTTCATTATGTATCTATGTGCTTTGTGTATTGATTAGTAGCACCCCAATGTATGCTTCCGCGAACAGTAAATTTGGGGGTGTTACAAGTAATTACCATATAACTCAACTACTCAAAGCAATTCATCAATTATTCATCAAAATTAACATGTGAGCTTATGAGGTATTTACTTAAAATAGATAGATGAACAAAATGATAGATGATAGAAGATGATGATGATTATGATGATGATATGCACCACCTCAATTTACACTTCAAGAATAGATGGTTAGGTTTTGATTTAAGTTAGGGTTTATGTGTTTTATTTGGAAGGAAATGAGAAGAAAAGAATTGGGAAAGTGATCACAAAAGGGTCGGCCTCCCTTTTTAACCAACCTACTTTATGGGTAGTTTATACCCGCTCTAAATCTATTGTCTGGCACTTAAATACTAATCGCGAGAAATTTATTTTATTGTACCGTCAGCTTTAATAAATTAAACCAAGCAACATTTCATTTATCACAATAAGTCCTAAGACCTATTTCACCATCTACACAATAAAACAAATAATAACAAATAAAATCTAAAACAATAGATTCTAAATTTAAATAGAAAAATACCAGGCCACTGGGAGGGTGTTACACTGTAGGAAATGACTAAACACTCTGCTAACAACCGCATGTCGGATGACGATCAACTCAGTGAGGAGCATATGATGTTTCCTTACCTTCTCACCCTAGATAACGATATGAGGCTTGCAACCAAAGAGACGTCAGAAGAGATGACGCCTGTGAAGGAAACTGTGAGACACCCGGCTAAATCAATAACAGATCATGCGTTGCTTACCGTCAAAGGGACTACTGAGATATCTAGATCAGATTCTGTTCCTAACCCTATCATTGATAACACCACATACCTTATCTACCTATCACTAGTAACATAGGCACGGAAGCTGTCCACTTCCTTAAGGAAACCCTTAACTTGTTTCGAAATCAACTGACTGAAGCACGGGGAGACATCTTTGAACTACGACAAATTGCTTACCAAAGTGAAAGACGCGCCCACGAATACGAACTGAGCATGCTAACAATGGAAAACAGTCTAAGACAGTTGATGCTACTTCACCCAATCGATCAAGATGCGAATATCTTAGTTGACAGCCCGACCTCACAATTGACTCGACATGGTGAACATACTGAAGAGACTACTGAGATAAGAATGAAGAACTCTAAGAGGAATTTGGAAGAAATTCCCAGCGACAATTCAACTCAACCTCAGGCAAAAAGGGTGAAAACATTCAATACTTACAAAGGAAAACAACATTTCTGCTCTCTATGCAACCGACATCACAAGGGGCCTTGTATTACGCCCTGCAGCCGATGCAAAGTGTTCGGACATCAAGTTAAGGACTGCCCAAAGTTGAAGAACAAAAGAAACAACAACGCTAAGGGCATGTTCTTTGTGCTTAACACTGAAGGTAACTACCAAGACCCGAATGAGGACGCGAGTACTTTCATTTTCTGACAGTCTAACTACTTCTGTGTTACTTGCCTTACTTCAACAGTCTAACTACTTACGTGATTCTTGCTTTACTAACATCTACCTACTACTTGGTACTTCATTCCGTACCTTAGATCCTATATAGGAGATAGGATTAGTTTCTATGCGATACTGGTAAAGTATAACTTACTCTACAATACTACCGACAATCACAGACTTTAAGAACACTGTGGGAATTACAGTTACTTTAGGTTACTAGTACAAAGTGTAGCTACACCTTAGTGACTGACTGACAGACTGAACTTGCTTCTACAGATAAAATGGTTAAATATATCGAAACTCAATTCCTCTATTCCTTGAGTTGTCAGTAGGGCACTAATCTAACAAGGGGAGGAAGGCAACACTAGATAGGTGTTGTGTAACTCACAATAATCTCACAGACTTTCTTAGATGATCCACAAACTATTACTCTGACACACCGACAATTACTACGAACAAATTTCGGGGCGAAATTCTCCTAACAAGGGGAGAATGTGACACCCGGTCAAAAAGGGGCTAAATTTGCTCCTAATTTAAACTTTAATTATTCATACTTGGTGAAAAGTAATACGTAAGTATACAAGTATATAATATATAATTATATATATATATATATATAACCCAAAATGATTATTTGAAAATCACATACAAAGTTCTGGAATGAACTCGAAAATATTTTAAATAATTTTTATTCGAAATTATTATTGGAACTAGTTGAAACAAAAATGAAACGAAAACTATTATACGTTTTATATAAAATATATTGTACGAACGGAAACAATACAAAAACATACTCGATGATCAAAAATAATAAATATTTTATTGTTATTATTACTGTTAAAGTATTTGGAGAAATTTGGAGAATTACCTCAAAATATAATTACGAAATTTAAATAAAATTTGGCACACAATTGGACCCGTACTCGAAACTAACGGGCTAAATACCTACAATATTACCCCAAACAAAAATATCTGGGGACAGATTATGAAGTAACCATACAACCCCGTTGAAATATGGAACCCAAATTATTTTATATACTCCCTCTATTCTCATCTCAGTACACACACACAGATACTTACCAAACTCAAATTATTGGAGACTTCTGTTCCTCACCTTCAATCGGCAGTGAGCAAGAGCAGAAGCAGCAACAACTAACACCATTATCATCATCTTCATCATCTTGTGTTCATCATCATCTTTGTTGGTCATCATCATTTTCGGCTCATAATCATCATCATCGTTTTCTCCATTGTAAGGAAAACAAAACCTTTGAACTTATTTTATGTATTTGTACATATTATAACTTGGTTCCATAGTATTTGTGAAAGATTGAAAACTAAAAACATAGTATAAAGAGTAATTGGTGATGATGACTTTGAGTAAAATATATATACTCTGTATAAAAATTTGGGTTGTGTATAAATTATATTAAACGGGTAAAATCATGTGTATGATGTTGGTATAATATTAATTATAACAGAGGTGAAAGATTTAACAAGAAACATAAACAAAAACTAGTAACGATTTCGGATTAAAACTGGGCACAGAACTGAAACAACCATACCCGAACGGGTGAGGTACCCGACCCGAACGGGTGACATGTTTGACCCATCAGGGTCATACCACAATGCACCACAACGTTATGTTTAAGATATTATTACTACTACTATCTACATTATATATTATAATAGAGTGTGAATTAGGTAGTCATTTTATTTTTAGTAACTTATAAACTGATCTCCACCATTAATAAATTAAAACTATTAATTTAGACCATTGATCTTACCTTAATAAAATGACTACCTAAATAGTGGAGGAAGGATGATCAAATGTCTAAAGTACCCCTTTATTCTTATTTTAACAATCAATTAAATATAATTTTCAATTATTTAATATTTCAACAATCAATTAAATATAATTTTTAATTATTTAAGGTAAATACAAATCAAGGTTTTAATCTTATTCACATAATGATTGTTAAACAATTCATCATTTATAAATTCGAAATTAAATATTTTCTTTAATTTTTATATTATATATATGCACTATGCATTATTAAATTGTTAATAATAGTTTAAATTTTTGATTTTCAAATTATTTTTTCTCCGATCATCAAATGTATTTTCACTGATTAATTATAAATTTTCAAGTTTTGTGAATGCATACGAGATGTTTGACTAAATGTCTCTAAAGATTTCAATGGTTATATCCAAAATGTAAGATTTATAATTTTAATTTGGTTAGTTGTTCATTTGTTTTTATAAATCTCAGACCCCACATACATGACCTATAGGTCACGGGTTCGAATCCATGCCTTGACATATGTAGGGGATTTATCTGGCGTGATACTCGCCTTGCGGGGTGGGACGGACACGTACCATTAAAATATGGTACAGAAGTCGGGGGTACCCTCCAAATTACCTTTTTTCCCAATTTATTATTTATTTTAAGTTTTTTCCTATAAAAAAATATTTTACACTTAGAGTCGATAATTTCATATAGATATTTGTTTCCTTTTATTATTATTATTATTATTATTATTATTATTATTATTATTATTATTATTATTAACTTTAGTTTTGTTTCTTGCTTGCATTTAATACAATAATGTGATATCCCAGTGTAGTCTTTAGATTTAACCCCATGGAAAGATTTTTGGTTTCCTATCTTTTTTTGTGAATTATGAACTTTGTTATTATATATAGCGGCCTCAATTCATCATTTATAAATTCGAATATGAATAATTTCCTTAACTTTTTTATTATATATATGCACTATGTATTTTAAATTGCTAATAGCAGTTTTAATTTTTCATTTTCAACTTATTTTTTCTTCGATCATCAAATGTATTTTCATCGATTAATTATAAATTTTCAAGTTTCGAGAATGTACACGAGATGTTCGACTAAATGTCTTCAAGAATTTCAACTTTCTATCCCAAATGTAAGATTTATAATTTTGACTTGGTTAGTTGTTCATTTTTTTTTTATATAAATCTCAGACCCCACATATGTGACCTATAGGTGACGGGTTTGAATCCATGCTTTGGCATGTTGGTTATTTGTGGACTTGTGATTTGCCCGACGTTGATGCTCACCTCGCGAGTTGGGGCGGACACATATCACTAAAATATGGTACATGAGTCAGGGATACCCTCCAAATTACCTTATTCCATATTTATTATTTAGTTTAAGTTTTTTCTAAAAAAAAAATATTAAACTTAGAGTCGATAAATTTTTTAAATATATTTTTTTACTTTCTTTTTTTTTTGGTTATATTAACTTTAGTTTTGTTGTTTGCTTGGATTTAATAAAATAATGTGATATGACATTGTAGTCTTTCGATTTAACCCCATGGAAAGAGTTTTTTTTCTATCTTTTTTGTGAATTATAAACTTTGTTATTATATACGGCTAACCTTATATTAGAACAATCCAAATTATAATGGCAACTTATTAAAAAGAAAAAATAATTCTAATATACCAAAAAATCAATAATTAAAACGTAAAATGCCCTTACACAATAAAAGAGTTGCATTGTAACTTTGCTTAAGAAAAAACGAAGCATTAATTTATTTTAAATATGATTGTATGGTCCGTGAAGAAAATCATAATATTGTCCTAACATACATTTTTATGATATTTTTTAAACCAAATACAACATGCAACTAATTTACTGTGCAACATCATCTTATATTACTTGTCAACTATTTAGCATTATATGTTTCTCTTTATCACATACTCATGGTACCAAGTGGTGTTGATCAACTATTATAAACTATTTTCCTATATATAAGTTTTGATTAAAAAATATGTGTAAGAATATTTTTATAAGCTTGAAAATATTAGGTTTTCAAATTTTTATTTATTCACGTTATAAAGGAAATTTGACTCAGTGTCGTGCATTAACGTAAAAAGGAGTTTATAATAAAAACGTCATTCAAGTGGTAAGAAAAGATTAAGATACCTATCATTAATGAAATAAAAGATAAAAATTCGAGTACCTAAAAATTATTTTACTATCATTGAAATCTACAATATGCCGGGTACTATTTAACAAATAAACAATGTTTCGATTACTTTAATTTAATCATATTTAATAAAATTAAGACATATACGTCTTTCTTTCCAATTAAAAACATGTATACAATGTTAGCCACATAAATATGTTACTTAAAAATTGCGTAGTAAAATAAAAATATAATATAAACTTTGTATAAAAATTATGTGATAGCCCGCGAATTCGCGGGTTATAATCTAGTTATTATTAATATTATTAATGTTATTATTATTAGTATCATTATTATGGTTATTATTATTATTATTATAATCAATTATATATATATCTATATATATACATACATACTTTCGTGTAGCAAATATTTTAACAACAATTTTATACGACATGATCGAATGCGTAACAAACAAATTTTCTGAATATCATCACCAACGAATAATACACATTCTTAAGAACCAACAATCTTTTCAAAACAATCTTTCAAAACAAACAAACTATTGATATAGTTTAACGCTAAAACAATCACTTATATATGAATGACTTTATATGCATAGGGCATTAGAAGGTTTCGGACCGTTCATTCCGTATCGGATACTCATAGCTCGGCTAGACTCAGGTGAGTCTCACGGCCCCATTTTACTGTTTTTGCTTCGGGGGAGATGCATTACTTGATTTACTTGATTACATGTGCAAATGTATTATTTTACCAACTTGTTACTTTACCGACTTACTGTTTGATAAACTTATACTTTACTATTTTACTACTTTGCAAACGAACTGACTTTTTGACAGGCTTTATTGTTTTCGAACTTACTGACTTATTATTTTACTGATTTACTATACGATAGACTTATGCTTTATTACTTTACCGACTTATTTACTTACTGACTTACAGACCTATAGATTTACTGATATACTGAATTGCATGAGTTTCATTTTAATCCAATGAAGTCCTCTGAATCATAGTTGTTAATTATACGATAAGCGCGAGTTTTAGTATATGGATCCATATGAGATTGACAATCCCCGCCCGGGGTGGTAGCGCCACCACGAACCCTATTGTATAAACGGGTGTTTCTTACTCGTTTCATATGAGTGTTTTTGGATTAGCACTCACGGGGGTAATTTACTTGTACTTGATTGTACGTTACTGACGTGTTAAGCATCGACTATGATGGCTCATGGCAAGATAGACCAACCCTACTACATTCGTACAATTATACATTACTGTCTTACTTATTTGTGAAATACTTTACTTATTGATTGATGTTAATCTTTCTATTAATAATTACTACAAACCTGTGAGATTCACCGACCTTTTGGTTGACGCTTTTAGTGATGCATTCTCAGGTACAAAGCAACAGTAGGATGACCCGCAGGGTATGCTAAGCTAGTACGAGTCGCATGCGTAAACACTTATGAAGATTTTATTAGCATTATCTTTTGTACTTTGATTATGTATTTAAGATCTTCAGAATCATTTTGCGAACTCGCTAATGATGTATACTTATGACCTAAAACTCTGTACTACTTTTGTAGCGTACTGTATTGTAATGTATTTTCTAAAACGTCTCATTTAGAGTCGTTTGCTATTAATCTTTGTGCTTGATAATTGATTAGTCACGCCCCAAAATAGTCGCTTCCGCAAATCACGAAATTGAGGGTGTGACATCATGTAACTCTGATATAGTTTTGATAAACTAAAGTTTAGAATTATATAATACCTCGTTTATGTAATATGTGTACAGTGTTTTAATAACTTTAATCTATGTGGTGTATCATATTTTGAATAAAAGTTATGTACATTTATTATGTATAATAGTAAAATATGTTTTGTAATATAAGCTTCCGTGATAATAATATAATATTGTTACATTGAAAAGAGGGGTGTTTTACAACAGGTGTTGCCACCTCAAGTTAAGTGTCAGTGTTTACTGTAGGTTCTTCGTCGGTAGACTCTTGAATTTCTTCAAGATTAATTGTACTCCCACTGTCCTCTTTAGATATCATTTCTCTCTTAAGGAACACTCCTCTTCGAGCTATAAAGACCACATTTTCCTTGGATCTGTAGAACAAATATCCAAACGACTCTTGTGGATAACCGACGAAAAGACACTTTTCAGATCTGGAATCTAGTTTCTCTTGAGTTTCTCGTCTAACGAAAACTTCATAACCCCAGACTTTGATGTGACCAAGAGATGGTCTTTTTCCCTTCCACATCTCATACGGTGTCTTTGAAACTTTCTTAGTGGGTATTTGATTTAAGATATGGGCTGTTTCTAATGCATAACCCCAGAAACTTATCAGAAGTGTTGCTCGACTCTTCATAGATCGAACCATGTCTAACAAGGTTCTGTTTCTCCTTTCAGCAACACCATTAAGCTGTGGTGTTCTAGGAGGAGTCAATTGTGAAACTATTCCACAGTCCTTCAGATGATCGAGAAACTCGATACTAAGGTATTCTCCTCCCCTATCGGATCGGAGAACCTTTATCTTTCTGCCCAGTTGATTCTCTACTTCGCTTTGATATCTTTTGAATACCTCAAAAGTATCCGACTTATGTTTGATCAGATAAACATGTCCAAATCTACTGAAGTCATCAGTAAATGTAACATAGTATCGATTTCCATCCTTTGTGGCACATCGGAATGGTCCACATACATCTGTATGTACCAAGTCCAATAGTCCTTCACCTCTTTCACATGATCACGTGAATGGTGATTTAGTCATCTTGCCTAATAAACAAGATTCGCATACATCATCCGATTTGAGGTCGAATGATTCCAACACTCCTTCCTTTTGGAGTTGGGCGATACGTTTCTTATTTATATGCCCAAGACGATAATGCCACAACTTGGATTTATCAATTTCAGTAGACGAATCAACATTTAAAATAACATTGCTAAGACATTCAACATTTTCATATATGCCTTTGTAAGGAAAAGCTTTAAAAATAAAACAATCATTTAAATGAACCAAAATATCTCCATTTCTATTATCAAAAGAAAAATGATAACCATCTTTAAACAAAGTATAAAATGAAATAATGTTTCTTGTCATTTCTGACGAATAATAGCAATTATTTAAATTTATCCTAACTCCAGAATTCAACATGAGCTCAAATCTTCCAATCTTCGTCACAGGTACAATTCCTTTGTTTCCCATAACCAAGTTGAGCTCTCCATGCTTCACACTTCTACTTTCCTTTAGCCCCTGCAATACAGTGCAAATGTGATTACCACACCCTGTATCCAGAACCCGCGAATTAGAAGATGTAGTATTATGGAGTTCGATCATAAACATACCTGAGTGAATGCTCTTCTTGACCTTTCCATCTTCAAGGTCCTTCAGGTACTTTGAGCAGTTACGCTTCCAATGCCCCTTTGTGTTGCAGTAGAAGCACACTGCTTCCTTCAGGTCACTTACAGGTGCAATCTTAGAATCGGACCCTTTCTTAGACCTACGAATGGACTTTCCATCGGCAGTCTACCTTTTCCAATTTGAATTTGACCTTTTCCTTTTCTTTGCACTTTGACCGACAGTCAACACAGGAGCTGTTGAGCCAGAGGACACATCATCTTTCTTGATTCCTTGCTCAGCAGTTTGTAGTAAATTGTGGAGTTTCATTATTGAGCCTTCCCTCTCATTCATATTCATCTGATATGATATCACAAACTGATTGTAGACAGCTGGCAAACTGGATAGAATTATGGCGAGGGAAAACTCTGTGTCAAATACCATGTTCAATGATTCCAACCTATCAAAGTACCCTTTCATCTCTAAGACGAAAGCATAGATAGAAACTCCAGGTTTGGGTTTGCAAGCCATGAGGGATTTCACCACATCAAGGCGTTCTTTGCTTGCCTTTGCCTAAAACATTTCTTTCAGTTGTTGGTTCATTTCATAAGCCCAAGTGTTTTCAAAAGTCTTTTGCAGTTCAGGGCTCATGGAAGATGCCATGATAAAAGACACTTTATTCGCATCATCATAATGTTTCCGGTGTGCCTCAATCTCCTCTTGGGTTAAATCTTCATCAATTATGGGAATCTGCTCATCGAGAACATACTCTTTGTTCTCGTACCTCAAGGTAAACCTTAGGTTACGTATCCAGTCCATATAGTTTGGACCGGTTAGTCTTTCCCTCCCAAGAACTGAGAGTAGTGAGAAGTTTGAGTTATTTGCGGGATTGGGGACGGGAGGATTTGCACCATTTAAATTAGCCATCTATGAGATTAAAAAATTTTAGTTAGTTTGAATATTCCTTAATTAATTACCCATTTTCTAAATTAAGGCTAGGATCTATATTTTCAGTTTTATGAAAAGGGTCGCCGTAATCATATAACTAAAATACTTTTGTCTATTTCATTTCTATGAAACTCCTAGATCTTTGAGATTCATTGATTTCTATCAATGGCATGTTAATCTCGGTTATGCACATCTACTATTCATGGCTGGTATGCCGAGGATCATGAACAAGACAGTGAATTAACCATGCAAACCTCACGTGATCCCCGGCTCGAGTACACTCGAGAATCGCGAGTCTCAATCACCTCTCATTATGTCCTCAAATTAATGTGCCGGTAAACCACACACGCTCCATTAACAGTTCATACGAGAGATGTGCGGATTTCATGGGTTAGCATACTATTCATCATTTCCTATAGCTAAAACAGGATTTTGTTTTACTATTTTAAGTCTACTTTTCATCTTGACATCATCTTATCAAAAGTCCTCGGTAGCTCCATCGAACGCACAAAGAAGAGGAGAAGCAGGTCAGCGGGAAGCCTATTAAAAACCTGACTTCTTTAGGGAAGCAAAGCGACCCGCTTTATACCTCTCTTATAGTTTGTTCACTATGGGTGAGCCGATTTATCAATTGACTGACGACGTAATTAGACTTTAATTATACATATATATAAATCATATAATGCATATAATATCTCTTGAAGTTTAGGGTTCTATTTTAACTTTTAAAATTAAGTGGTCTATTTTAAACAATTCAAAATTATCAGTATCTAAATTGTAAATGCATATTACATGTTTAGATAACTTCTTTTCCCAATTTATCTTTACCTACATACTATTGCAGATAATTGCATGCTACTATTTGTTAAGCTATGGCTCTGATACCACTATTGGGTTTTCTATTCCCTAACTAGATTATTATCCACACATCTAAATAACAAAACTTTAAATAATCTAAGGCAATTAGGAAACTAAAACCCTAAGGGATCTTTAACTTTAACAACATAGTACAATAAATAAATTGGATAAAGAAACAAGGAAAAACATTAACCTTAGAGAAAACCTATTTCTCGCATGCAGACCATAGAGCAGAGTTACGTTACTTGGAGGCAAGTACCCAAAGTAGAATACCTCTAATGCTTCACACCCAAAAATCCACGAGAAAGTAGAATTTTCGGAATACTTGAAAATTCGCACTTGAAATCGTATGTTATGAAGGTATAGGATGCCCCTATTTATAGTTGTGGAAGAAACCCCAGATTAGACTCCCAACCGGCGGTTGGACCTTCCAACCGGCGGTTGGAGCTGTCAGACTTGGACTCCAAGTCTGCGACTTCCACCGCCTTAGAAACCCTAATCCCAACCAGCAGTTGGACCTTCCAACCGGCGGTTGGATCATGTTTCTGGAATCTTCCGCCAATTTAATTACTTTTGATTTTCTAATTAATAAACTATTATTAATTAACCAAACAATTATAATATTAATACAATTAATATTATCCTTCATCTTTCTCTT
The DNA here is from genome assembly GCA_949592205.1 of Helichrysum umbraculigerum. Lineage (NCBI taxonomy): Eukaryota > Viridiplantae > Streptophyta > Magnoliopsida > Asterales > Asteraceae > Helichrysum > Helichrysum umbraculigerum. The sequence goes on along the minus strand of CATIUR010000007.1, from coordinate 15,195,400 downwards.
GACTGTTTATTGTGGGCAACCCAAAAAGGACTTTACCATTAATGATAGTCTCACCAATTAGTTATGATATTGGACACTATTCCAACACATGGATGGTATTATGGTGGATCCTTCGAAAGTGGAGGCAGTAACGAATTGGGATTCTCCTAAGAGTCCGACCGAGGTTAGAAGTTTTCTCGGGTTGGCGGGCTATTATCGACATTTTATACAGAATTTCTCTAAGATTGCCACAACTCTCACCAAGCTTACTCGTAAGAACATAAGTTTTGTTTGGGAGGAGCAACATGAGCGAGCTTTCCAAACGCTCAAGGAGAAACTTAGCTAAGCACCGATTCTTATACTACCCGAGGGCACCGATGATATAGTTGTATATTGTGATTCCTCACACAATGGATTGGGTTGTGTGTTGATGCAGTGAGGAAAGGTTATAGCTTATGCTTCTCGACAATTGAAGGAACATGAGAAAAACTACCCAACACACAACTTAGAGTTGGCGGCAGTTGTCTTTTCCCTTAAGATTTGGCGACATTATCTGTATGGGGTTAAGTGCACTATTTATACCGATCATAAGAGTCTTAAGTACTTCTTTGACCAGCGAGATCTTAACATGAGGCAGATGTAACACCCCCAAATTCACTGTTTGGCGGAAGCAAGGTTTGGGGTGCTACTAATCAAATATCACAGCACAAAGATACAGTAAACGACATCTATATGCAACGTTTGTAAATTAGTTACATTCCCATAGATATAATGTTTGAAAACTTAATGTTTTCGTATACAAAAATGTAGTTTCCTAGAGTCCACGCGTATAGCGGGAGATTCTATTACATAATCGTAATATACAAAAGATAATGCTAAGAATCTCCGTTAATGCAGTTGTGTTGAAATCATGCGACTCTAGCTATGTCCTGGAGTAATCCTACTCCGTCGGTGTACCTGAGAATACATGCTAAAAAGGTCAACACGAATGTTGGTGAATCTCACAGGTTTGTATGTAATATCAGTTTTGAACACAAGATTTCATCAGTGGTGCCCGTAGGCGTAAAATCAGTATTTGCAACCCAGCAATTGTAAAACCAGTATTTGCAGTCCAGCAAATGTAAGTGAGTAAGTTATACCATTGCCATGAGGCTCATAATCGAAGCTTAACCCGTAAGTAATAATTTGCTCCCGTGACATGCTCGTAATTGAGCAAGCATAAGTAACGAATAATAGTCGCCCGTTTATACAGAACGGTTCGTGGTAGCGCTACTACCCCGGGCGGGGAGGGTCATTTCCCTAATGGATCCATTAACTAGTGTTCGCGCTTAAGTCCATAACTAACGATATATGATGGAGAGACTTCTGTAAATAGTAAACAACTCATGCAATTCCGTTTGGTATAGTAAACAGTTCGTACTTGTGTTCAAGAAAATAGTTAAGCAATGTATCTCACCCCGTATGTAAAACAGTAAAAGTGGGGCTGTAAGACTCACCTGAGCCTTTGCAAGTTACGTTTGTACAAATAAACGAGTAAATGATATCAGTCCGTAGGTTCTCCGAACCCGCAACCTTCAAATGCCTAAGCACATAAGGTTATGTAAGTAGTTGTCTCGCAAGACCATCTAGGCTAGTTGTCCACACAACTCGTTATGTCCAATGTTGGTTCGTTACCGTTTGTTGTTAGAAAAATATAGTTGGCCCGTTGGTGACGGTTTGTAATAATAATCCCGATATTATAATCGTGTTTTGAAGTGTTATACGTGAAAATGTATTCTAAAGTGTTTTAGAAGTCGTATCGTATAAGTGTTTGAGGTTGTACAAGTTTGACACTTGGTGTAAAAATATTTTGACAACTCTCTGTTTTTGGCGACACTTCGCTAGTGTCGCTATAGGCGACACTTAGTTAGGCGACACTTAATGAGTGTCGCTAGATTTCCGATTTTCATAAATAGGCGACACTTGATTAGTGTCGCTATAGGCGACACTTACGAATTTTGGCGTCACTAAGGGAGTGTCGCTAAGATAAATCTGGTTAAGTAGTTCAGCGACACTTGGGTAGTGTCGCTATAGGGGAGACACTTAGGCATAGCGACACTTAGATAGTGTCGCTAGTACTGTTTTTGGCACACTAGCGACACTTCCAACTGATCGCCGGATTTTGGGCCGAAAACGAGTTTTCCAGCCACAGTTCGGTCTAATACTTTTACCCAACCCATTATTGGACATTTTAAGCATGAGCAACCCATAAAAACGTAAAAATGAGTAAAAACGGAGAGTTTCGGGTTTTGTCGGAAACTTACGAAATGCCGAAATGAAAATACGGAAAGATAGGAATGTAGATCGTGATGCCGTGGTTCTTTTATTCCAAATGGGTGGTATGATTCGGGTGCGTTTAGTGGTAGAAATCGACGATTTTTTTGATGATGGTGGTGTGTTTATTAGTTGAGAGAAAAAGAGAGAGAGAAGAGAGAGAAAAGAGAAATGAGAAATGAAGGAGAGAGTGAGGAGGAGGTGGGGTTTTGTTGAAAGCCTCACTTCCTCAGCCTCCGTTCCGCGCTCCGTGCGGTGTTCGTTTTCTCCGTCTTTTAAGTGTTAAATATTTATTTTTACGCATTAATTATTTATTTTAAAATGAGAGTTTTGTTAAATAATCTGCTTAAATTATTTTGTTAAATCTTTTCAAATAATTTGTTTATTTTTGTTTTTACATTGCGCGTTAACTATTTTAATCGCGTACACGTTTATTTGTACGTTCAGGATAACTTGGAAGTATTATTAAAATACTATTTCGAATACCATAATGTTTTCCAATAATGTTTCATGTTCAATTTAAATTGTTTCACCAACGTCCAAGTATAAGGAATCGGATCCAGTTAATTCGTACGACTTATCCAAATCGCGTAAGTACACGTATATATATATATATAAATCACCTTATATATACAAATAGAGTATGTAATTAGTCCTATTACATACTAATTACAACTAGTTACAAATGATTAGGCATAATTAATTATCCTAATTAGGCAGGTGTTACATTCTCCCCTTGTTAAAGAAATTTCGTCCCGAAATTAGCTCGAGTGCACAGACGGTGCTTCGTCTGGGAAGAGATGTGGGTATTTCTATCGCATTTGGTCTTCCCGTTCCCAGGTGAATTCAGGACCACGTCTAGAATTCCACCTGACTTTTACGATGGGAATACGACTCTGTTTCAATCGCTTGACCTCGCGGTCCATGATTTCCATAGGTTCCTCGACAAAATGAAGTTTATCATCAATTTGGATTTCGTCGAGCGGTACTATCAGTGTCTCGTCAGACAGACACTTCTTCAGATTAGAAATGTGAAAAGTGTTGTGAACGCTGCTAAGTTCAGCAGGAAGTTGCAGGCGGTATGCCACTGGACCAATCCTTTCAAGGATTTCGAATGGTCAGATGTATCTAGGGTTTAGTTTGCCTCGTTTTCCGAATCGAATGACACCTTTCCACGGCGCCACTTTGAGAAGTACCTTGTCCCCTACCTGAAACTCAAGGTGTTTGCATCTCACGTCAGCATAGCTTTTCTGACGATCACGTGCGGCTTTCAGCCGGTTTTGAATGCCAATGATTTTCTCAGTAGTTTCGTGAATAATTTCTGGACCCGTGAGTTGGGAATCTCCTAACTCAGTCCAATAGATAGGTGATCGGCACTTACGCCCGTAGAGTGCCTCGAAGGGTGCAGCCTTAATGCTGGTATGGTAACTGTTGTTGTACGAGAACTCGCACAACGGTAAGTGGTTTTCCCAAGAAGTACCGAAGTCAACTACGCAGGCTCGTAGCATATCCTCTAATGTTTGAATAGTTCGCTCGCTTTGGCCATCGGTTTGCAGGTGATATGCAGTACTCATATCCAGACGAGTACCAAGAGATTTCTGTAGTGATTGCCAAAAGTTGGAAGTGAAACGGTTGTCTCTATCCGAGATGATCGAGATAGGTACACCGTGTAGCGAAACAATTTCTTTGATGTAGATGCGGGCCAAACGCTCCATCTTGTCAGTCTCCTTGATGGCCAGAAAATGAGCAGATTTTGTGAGACGGTCCACAATCACCCAAATGGTATCGCAACAGCTCGAAGTTTTTGGTAGTTTAGTAATGAAGTTCATGGAAATTTGCTCCCATTTCCATTCAGGAATTTCAGGCTGTTGGAGCAATCCCGAGGGTCTTTGGTGTTCGGCCTTGACTTTGGAACAGGTTAGGCATTTACTAACGTACATAGCGATGTCAGCTTTCATGTTAGGCCACCAATACAACCCTTTGACGTCGTGATACATCTTGTCAGATCCAGGATGTATAGAGTATCAAGATTTGTAAGCTTCAGCCATCACCAATTCTCGCAAGTTTCCGAATTTGGGTAACCACACCCGGTTAGAGAAGTATCGAGTCGCATCAGGTTTGATTTCGAATTGTTTATCCAAGCCTCGTAAGGCTTCATTTTTCAGGTTTTCATCGGTGAGTGCTTCAAGCTGAGTGGTAAGGATTTAAGCAGGGAGCTCGTTACGAATTGTCATGGAAAGTGCTCGGACTCGAAGGGGTTTCACTCGTTCTTTTCGGCTCAAGGCATCGGCAACAACGTTCGCCTTGCCCGGATGGTACTTGATCTCGCAGTCGTAGTCACTAAGTAATTCAACCCAACGACGTTGCCTCATGTTTAGATCCTTCTGATCGAATATGTGTTGGAGACTTTTGTGATCGGTAAAGATAATGCTTTTTGTACCGCAGAGGTAATGTCTCCAGATTTTCAATGCGAAGATCACGGCACCTAACTCGAGGTCGTGGGTCGTATAGTTTTTCTCGTGGATTTTTAGTTATCGTGAGGCATAGGTAATGACTTTTTCCCGTTGCATTAACACGCAACCAAGTCCTTGGTGTGAGGCGTCGCAATAAACTACGAAGTCATCGGTGCCCTCGGGTAAAGACAAGATTGGTGCACTGCAAAGTTTGTGTTTCAATAGCTGGAAAGCTGACTCTTGTTTATCAGTCCAATCGAACTTCTTATCCTTCTGAGTCAGTGTTGTTAAGGGAACAACTATTCTTGAAAAGTTTTCAATGAATCGGCGGTAATTGTCGCACCCCCAAAACACGTGGCAGCGGAAACATGAGGTGTCACGGGGGCGCCGACCAAATCAAATATCACAACACAAAGATTAAAGCAAACGACCTCTATATGAGACGTTTGAAAATATTACATTACCATAATTCAAATGTTTACAAAATATCTGGAGTTCGCATAAACCGTTAAGAGATTTCTAATACATTACTGATTATACAAAATACAGCTAAATGCAATCTAATCTCTTGATGTTTGAAAACAATGCGACTCGAGCTAAGCTTTCCATAAGCTTCCTACTGCGGCGGGTTACCTGAGAAATACATACTAAAAGGTCAACATAAAGTTGGTGAGTTCATAGGTTTGATAATCAATCAGTTACTAATATGATCCACAAGATTCCAAAAGTAGTATCATTCACAATGATAAGTAAAAGTATCGTTAGTCAACGATAAGTAAAAGTATTGCATAATGCAATATAAGTATACCATTTACATGAGTCTCATAGTCAAGCTTAGCGTTGTTTGCCTCCGGTAAGTGTACTAATCCGATACACTTCTAATTCACAAGTAATACTGCGCCCGTGGGTTGGCTAGCGCGACTAGCCCGGACGAGGTTTGTCAAACCCTGATGGTACCACCCAATAATACTCACGCACAAATTTTAATGACTATGATGGGGTAGAGGACTTTAGTGGATTATTCAGGTCTCATGCAATCCGTATAAAAAGTTGTTACAGTACTTGTGATCATAAAAGCAGTGGTGTTGTAAATGTATCGTTAACAAACGATAAGTAAATATGTTGCAAGTGTATCGTTAACAAACGATAAGTAAATATGTTGCAAGTGTATCGTTAACAAACGATAAGTAAATATGTTGCAAGTGTATCGTTAACAAACGATAAGTAAATATGTTATTGCACGAATGCAAAAATGAGTATAAAGCAGTTGTAGTATGTATTCTCCCCCAAAAGTAGTTGTAAAACAGTAAAAAGGGGGCTATGAAACTCACCAGAGTTAAGCAGGTAGCAAGCAATATTCAAATAGCAAGCAAAGTCCAAAGTGCAACCTTCTAACGTCCTAAACGTATAAGGTTGTGTAAGTAGATGTCTCATAAGACCATCTAGAGCGATTGTATAAGTGGGGGTCAATGTCCACTTAAGCCAATCGTGTAGGTGGAGGGTTAATGTCCACCTAAAGCTAGTTCATCAACTAGTATGTCCAAATAAAAGTTGTTCAAGTTCGTTTATCAAAAACGTGTACGACCCGTTGGTGAAAGTTTGTAATAATAATCTTAAACCATTATTATTATGTGTTATTCCTTTGTATACTATTCAAGTATATGTTTCATGTGTTGTATTGCATACAAGTATTAAGGTTGTGTGAGTTCGACACTTAGTGTGAAAACTAGTTTTTGAGGATTCTGTCTTATGCGTCACTATATGCGTCACTTGGTGGTTATGGGCGACACTTAAGAAGTGCCGCATAAAATGCGTTTTCAGATTAGATAGCGTCACTAGGGTAAGTGTCGCATAGGTTGGCGTCACTTGAGGGCGACACTTAAAGTCAGTGTCGGTAATACTGATTAATTTATTTGAAGCGTCACTTAAGAAGTGTCGGGTATGGGCGTCACTCGGGCAGGGCGGCACTAAGGGTAAGTGTCGCTAATATTAAAGTCCCGTCACTACAGGCGTCACTTGCCAAGTGTCGCTAGAATTCATGGGGTTATGCGTCACTTAAGTCTGTCTCAATTTTGCTAAGTCCAAAAACGTGGTCAACTATGACGGTTTGACCCGAACCTTTTACCCAACTTATATTTCAGTAAATAAAGTTTATAAAAATTGTTGTTTCATGTTGGAGTCATTTCGAGATGTCGGTTTTAAATTTACACCTTAAACTTCAAGATTCAATGTTTTCGGTTTATGTCGGGTCATTACGCCAACTAATTTCACTTATCTCTAGTACAAATCAAACTTCTAAATTTTTACCAATTGATCTACAATGAGTCTAGATAACATATCAAATTTTCAGCTTCCAATATGCCCATTAACATATTTAATTAATTCCGAGAAAGTTCCGAACACATATTACGACTTTTACACAGGCAGTCTCAAAGATCAGGTCTTTCGTAAAAGTGGGTTCGTTTCTGGGCAAAGTGTAAAACACGAAAGTTGTATATCTTTTCGATACGCAAATTGTAAAAAAAAATTCGACCTCTAACTCTTAACAGATGATTTTATACGAATATTTTCGTGAACTGTCGATTTTTAGGCAGATTCTTGCATGTTCTTGTATGAGTTATAAAAATTATTTTTATCATGTTATTTGGACATAATCATGTTAGATGAACATTATAACATCTAAATCAGTGGTATTAAAGTAAATTAAGTCAAGGGTTTTGATGAATCTTACAAGAAATGATGAAGAAAAGATGAAGATGATGAAGATGTTGATGATTCTTGAGCTTCTTCTTCTTGATCTTAAATTTGATGAGGATTTTTGTGATGATTAAAAAAATGGTTTTTGGGGCTGTTCTATCTCAGTATTTTGAGAGAGAATGAAGGTGTTTTTGGTGAATGAAAAAGAAGAAATGAAAGAGTAAATTGCATGTAATTGGGGTGGTGGTGTAAGAGATTTCCAAATGATGGCATTGCATGCAATATGAGTGGGCAAGATAAGAGGTGGCACATGGGTGCCTTGGGGGAGGAGGGGGCCGGCCTAGGGGGCCCACTCAAGGGTATTTTGGTCATTTTTCATTTCTAGCTTAATTTGTTGCGTTTCTCGTTCGTTTGCTCGGTATTTATTCGTACGTTGACGTTTTTGTTTACAAATTTCAATTTCGATATTTTCACTGAAAATATTTAATATAACTTACTTGAAAACACTTATAAAATGTTTCGTTAAATTATTGGCCTCGATTTGCGTGTTTCGCGTTACGGTTATTAAATCGCGTAACGTTATTTTGAGTCGTTTAAATTGACGATATAATTTGGATAAATTTCCATTGAAGTATTATTTAAAATACTTAATTTTTGTTGTCAATTTAATTATTGACGTTTATTTGGTTGTCGAATTTAATTCGCGCGTTATTGTTGCGTTTGGTCTAGGTTTTTCGCATATTATTTTAATAAAATAATAAATAATGATAAATAACTTCTAAAAATAGTTTAAAGTTATTTATAGAAAGTTTTTCACCAACGTCCGTATTTATACTGTGTCGGACTCCGTCCGATTGTTTTGCACAATTTCACCAAATTGCATAAGCGTAATTACAACTAATTACGTAAGCGTAATATATATCAATTACGGGAGTGTATATTCACATAAATATACAAATAGTTACAAGTAATTGCAAGTATTTAGCCTAATACTAAGCTAAACACACGTAATTAGGGTTTCAAGTAGGATTATCAGTAACCCTAAATCGTCGGGTGTCACATTCTCCCCCTGTTAAGGGAATTTCGTCCCGAAATTAGTTTGTTGTCGCAGCTTGTGGGGTATCTAAAAATAGATGTGGGTGTTTCAGTCGCATTTGGTCTTCCCGTTCCCAGGTGAATTCAGGACCACGCCTAGAATTCCACCGAACTTTAACGATGGGAATACGACTCTGTTTCAAACGTTTGACCTCACGGTCCATGATTTCTATCGGCTCCTCGACGAAATGAAGTTTATCATCTATGTGGATTTCGTCAAGCGGGATTACTAGTGTCTCATCGGACAGACATTTCTTCAGGTTAGAAATGTGGAATGTGTTGTACACGCTACTGAGTTGTGGCGGTAGCTGCAGTCGATATGCCACCGGACCAATTCTTTCAAGAATCTCAAAAGGTCCGATGTACCTAGGGTTTAGTTTACCGCGTTTACCAAAACGAATGACACCTTTCCAAGGTGACACTTTTAGAAGTACTTTGTCCCCGACCTGAAATTCGAGGGGTTTGCGTCTCACGTCAGCGTAACTCTTCTGACGATCACGTGCGGCTTTCAGCCGGTTTTGAATGGTCACGATTTTCTCGGTCGTTTCATGGATGATTTCAAGACCAGTGAGTTGGCTATCGCCAATTTCGGTCCAACAAATGGGTGATCGGCACTTTCTACCATAAAGTGCCTCAAAGGGTGCAGCATCAATGCTGGTGTGATAACTGTTGTTGTAGGAGAACTCACACAGAGGTAGGTGGTTTTCCCAAGAGTTTCCGAAGTCAATAACGCATGCTCGCAACATGTCTTCTAGGGTTTGGATGGTTCGTTCACTTTGTCCATCGGTTTGCGGATGATAAGCAGTACTCAAATCAAGAAGAGTACCGAGAGCTTTATGAAGCGTTTGCCAGAATCGAGAGGTGAAGCGGTTATCTCTATCGGAGATGATCGAAATGGGTATGCCGTGTCGTGCCACAAACTCTTTGATGTAGATGCGAGCCAATCGCTCCATTTTGTAGTTTTCTTTGATGGCTAGGAAATGGGCGGATTTCGTGAGACGATCGACGATTACCCAAATGGTATCGCAACCGCTCGGTGTTTTTGGTAGCTTGTTGATTAAGTCCATGGTTGTGTTTTCCCATTTCCATTGAGGTATCTCGGGTTGTTGAAGTAACCCAGAAGGTTTCTGGTATTCGGCCTTAACCTTGGCACAGGTTAGACACTTACTAACATACGTGGCTATGTCAGCTTTCATGTTGGGCCACCAATACCGTTGTTTGACGTCATGATACATCTTGTCGGAACCAGGATGTATAGAGTATCGGGATTTGTGAGCTTCATCCAAGACTAAATCTCGTAGATTCCCAAAGTTAGGTAACCAAATTCGGTTAGAGAAGTATCGGGTTCCATTGGATTTGATTTCAAATTGTTTTTCCATGCCGCGCAAGGCTTCGTTTTTGATGTTTTTCTCGTCGAGTGCTTCGAGTTGAGTGGAATGGATTTGAGAAATAAAGTCATTGTGGATGGTTAAACCAAGGGCTCGAACTCGAAGGGGTTTCACTCGTTCTTTTCTGCTTAGGGCATCGGCAACAACGTTAGCCTTGCCCGGGTGGTATCGGATTTCGCAGTCGTAGTCACTAAGTAACTCGACCCATCGACGTTGTCTCATGTTTAGGTCCTTCTGATCAAAAATATGCTGAAGGCTTTTGTGATCGGTAAAGATTGTACATTTAGTACCATACAGGTAATGTCTCCAGATTTTGAGCGCAAAAACAACGTCTCCTAATTCGAGGTCGTGAGTAGTGTAGTTCTTTTCGTGGATTTTTAGTTGTCGAGAGGCATAAGCGATTACTTTATCACGTTGCATTAACACACAACCTAGTCCTTGGTGTGAGGCGTCGCAGTAAACTACGAAATCATCTGTGCCTTCGGGTAAGGACAGGATTGGTGCACTGCAGAGTTTCTGTTTAAGAAGTTGAAAAGCCGACTCCTGTTTGTCGGTCCAATCGAATTTCTTATCTTTCTGAGTCAGGGAGGTTAATGGTTGAGCAATTCGGGAAAAGTTCTCTATGAATCGCCGATAATATCCAGCGAGACCTAAGAATTGTCGGACCTCGGTTGGAGTAGTAGGTGCTTTCCAGCACTTGATGGCCTCGATCTTGGCTGGATCAACACGTATCCCTTGACTGTCAATGACATGCCCCAGGAACTGTATTGTTCGCATCCAGAACTCACACTTGGAGAACTTGGCGTATAACTCCTCGTGTCCGAGTAATTCCAAGATAGTTTTCAGGTGTTGGCCATGCTCGGTTTCGTTGCGAGAGTAGATCAAGATGTCGTCGATGAACACGATGACAAACTTATCTAGATAGGGTTTGCACACCCGATTCATAAGGTCCATGAATACAGCTGGTGCGTTGGTTAAGCCAAAAGGCATCACTTGGAATTCGTAATGCCCGTAGCGGGTTCGGAAGGCAGTTTTCGGAATGTCGGCATCTCGAACGCGGAGTTGGTGATAATCGGATCGTAGATTGATCTTTGAGTAAAAGCTCGACCCCTGAAGTTGGTCAAATAGGTCATCGGTTCTAAGGAGGGGTATCGATTCTCGATGGTTGATTTGTTTAGTTCTCGGTCTACTGGTCTCACCTTGTTTGATCAAGGTTCCACTGGTAATGAAAGGAATACTAACGATTTTCTAGAGACAATTGATTTCGGCACCGTGTTTGGACAATCAGTCCATGCGTATGATGAATATAATGGTTTCCGATTTTGACGGTTATGAGGTCTATGAGGAAATGTTCGCTTGCGATGGTGAAAAATCAGTCGATAAATTCCTATGAGAATAGTTTGTTTGGAACTATTAAGTCCGTTGAAAACTTGAGTTAATCAAAATATGTTGGAAAAATCTGGTTGTCAATAAGACGTTGAAAATTTCGGTCTAGCCAATTTAATTGATCATTAGAAGTTGTAAATAGTTCCGGGTAGTTGTTTGGTGAAAATTCTTTGAAAACTTGAATTGGTAGAAATCTGTTGAAAACCTGTTGAAAACTCTTGTTATTGTAAAGTGTTGAAAATTTTAGTTGATTCTTATAGTCGTGTCTCCTTAAACGAAATGGGGGATAAAAGAATGAATGAGATCTTTGTATAGGAGTTAAGATTATGACATTCATGATTAAAAGTAATACGTGGCTTCATAGTATGACGGTAGATCAGTACAAGGTAATATGATTTGTAACTAACAAGGCGCAAGGTTAATAGGTTGATAGCTTATAGAATTCAAAGTTTACAAAACATGTCGGGCATCGTTACATCCGGACAATACTGAAGACTTATGCAAAATGTGATGGGGTTTTATACACCCATCGATAGATCATCGAGCTAACACTAGCTATGTTCACCGTTGTTCGGGTCTACTTCTAATCTATTCTAGGTTCAGGTCGTGTGGATAGTAACGAGCTTCGAGCATGTCACTGTATCGCGGGAGCGCAGAGTGGAGTAAGATATTGTCTGTTGAGTGTTGGCACCTCCATTTGATCCACATTTTTGTTCTTTGCTTAAAATGAGTAGCTACTTCCTTCCAGTAGTGAATCCTATCCCTGATTCGGTCGGGAATAGACCTTTTCAGAATCCTCAATTCTTGCTCGTAGGTCTTGCACCTAAGCTTGAGCTCCCAATTGCGGCCATCTAATTCTTCGGCCTGATCTCGCACTCTTTCGTATTCCTCGATGCCAATCATTCCGAAATTGTGATGCTCGTTTTCCTCCATAACGATTTCTTCCATTGGTGCTATTTCCTCATCGAGATATGTATACTGAATCTGTTCTTCGCAGATTAGGTCGTCATCTGACGAGTAGTCGTTCTTAGGGGAGTTTGCCATCTTTTTCGGGAGGGCGTTCTATCAAGACAATGAATCAACAACAAGAAGGTTTAGTCAATATCGTAGTTTCAAAGAGTAGTCACAAAATGACCGGGTAGTGTTCTCAAAGTAGTCAGTCATGACTATATTGTTGTTTCGAAATGAACAAATGCTTGGTGAAGGTGTTTGGCGAAGATAGTCGATAGTTGATAAATTCGTAGTTGCGGATAGTCCTTGCAGTAGTGATTAGAATGTTCAAGTTATAGTTTGAAATAGTTTATGGACTTAGTCGTTGCGAGTATCCCTAGCAACAATAATCCAGTGATGTTCGGAACAGACAAGGTCGCGAATCAAGTTATGAGTAATTCATTTGACAACCGTGTCGAAATGGTGACCAAACATGATCAAGTAGTAGGTCTCGTGTTTGAAAGAATTGTTGACATACAAGTCAAAGAGTGATCAATTATGATCAAGTGAAAAGTTAAGTGGATCGTGGAAATTCATGCAATTGTTCTAAAAGTTACTTCCATTACGTAGGTGTTGTGGTTGACCAAGTTCACCAGCGGACCCCTGTATGACAACCGGTCCTAGTGGTTGGAGTGTCAGTGGTAAGAGTAAGACAAGGTCTAGTTGGAGGTGGTGTATCTGTCCTTCTAGTCGTGTGTAGCACGCGTGCTCCATGGGTATATGATAAAAGGGAGAACGATGAGTGCGTAGTGAAGGAAGTAGGTGTAGTTCGTTTAGGTGACGGAGTATCGTACAGTTTAAGTTCGTACAGTTTAAGTTCTATACATGTTCCCGAGTGATTTAGTTGCGAGCGGGAATAAGTGAGTGAAGTAGGTATCACTCATTTGGGTGGCGAATCCTTTGGTGGATTCTCCTCAAGTGAGTCCTATTATATCGTTGCCCGATGCGGTTGGGGGAGCGGGTACCGTGGAAATTTCCACAGTAGTGAGCAAGGCTAGAGCCTCGTTTTCAGAGTTGGGTGACGTAGCTGTGGGAGTGGTTGTTGTGAAGAGTGGCAAATAATTTCGTATACGTAAGGTTAAGGTTATATATATAAATACAATAACCTAGCAAATAAGCACGTATAAAGGTTGGTCCCGTTCTATCCTCGGTAAAAGTCTTCTAATGCATTCCCGTTCACTATAACCATTTCAGGTCTTGCATCGAATCCCCTTTAATTGTACATAGTTGATCAGGCTATGTTAAATTAAATTTAATTGATGCAATTGCTGAACCAGTCATACTAAACAAGGAATACTAACTTAACGGTCATAGTCTAGGTCACTAATGCAATCCTAGTTCGCTATAACCTTAGGCTCTGATACCAATCTGTCGCACCCCCAAAACACGTGGCAGCGGAAACATGAGGTGTCACGGGGGCGCCGACCAAATCAAATATCACAACACAAAGATTAAAGCAAACGACCTCTATATGAGACGTTTGAAAATATTACATTACCATAATTCAAATGTTTACAAAATATCTGGAGTTCGCATAAACCGTTAAGAGATTTCTAATACATTACTGATTATACAAAATACAGCTAAATGCAATCTAATCTCTTGATGTTTGAAAACAATGCGACTCGAGCTAAGCTTTCCATAAGCTTCCTACTGCGGCGGGTTACCTGAGAAATACATACTAAAAGGTCAACATAAAGTTGGTGAGTTCATAGGTTTGATAATCAATCAGTTACTAATATGATCCACAAGATTCCAAAAGTAGTATCATTCACAATGATAAGTAAAAGTATCGTTAGTCAACGATAAGTAAAAGTATTGCATAATGCAATATAAGTATACCATTTACATGAGTCTCATAGTCAAGCTTAGCGTTGTTTGCCTCCGGTAAGTGTACTAATCCGATACACTTCTAATTCACAAGTAATACTGCGCCCGTGGGTTGGCTAGCGCGACTAGCCCGGACGAGGTTTGTCAAACCCTGATGGTACCACCCAATAATACTCACGCACAAATTTTAATGACTATGATGGGGTAGAGGACTTTAGTGGATTATTCAGGTCTCATGCAATCCGTATAAAAAGTTGTTACAGTACTTGTGATCATAAAAGCAGTGGTGTTGTAAATGTATCGTTAACAAACGATAAGTAAATATGTTGCAAGTGTATCGTTAACAAACGATAAGTAAATATGTTGCAAGTGTATCGTTAACAAACGATAAGTAAATATGTTGCAAGTGTATCGTTAACAAACGATAAGTAAATATGTTATTGCACGAATGCAAAAATGAGTATAAAGCAGTTGTAGTATGTATTCTCCCCCAAAAGTAGTTGTAAAACAGTAAAAAGGGGGCTATGAAACTCACCAGAGTTAAGCAGGTAGCAAGCAATATTCAAATAGCAAGCAAAGTCCAAAGTGCAACCTTCTAACGTCCTAAACGTATAAGGTTGTGTAAGTAGATGTCTCATAAGACCATCTAGAGCGATTGTATAAGTGGGGGTCAATGTCCACTTAAGCCAATCGTGTAGGTGGAGGGTTAATGTCCACCTAAAGCTAGTTCATCAACTAGTATGTCCAAATAAAAGTTGTTCAAGTTCGTTTATCAAAAACGTGTACGACCCGTTGGTGAAAGTTTGTAATAATAATATTAAACCATTATTATTATGTGTTATTCCTTTGTATACTATTCAAGTATATGTTTCATGTGTTGTATTGCATACAAGTATTAAGGTTGTGTGAGTTCGACACTTAGTGTGAAAACTAGTTTTTGAGGATTCTGTCTTATGCGTCACTATATGCGTCACTTGGTGGTTATGGGCGACACTTAAGAAGTGCCGCATAAAATGCGTTTTCAGATTAGATAGCGTCACTAGGGTAAGTGTCGCATAGGTTGGCGTCACTTGAGGGCCACACTTAAAGTCAGTGTCGGTAATACTGATTAATTTATTTGAAGCGTCACTTAAGAAGTGTCGGGTATGGGCGTCACTCGGGCAGGGCGGCACTAAGGGTAAGTGTCGCTAATATTAAAGTCCCGTCACTACAGGCGTCACTTGCCAAGTGTCGCTAGAATTCATGGGGTTATGCGTCACTTAAGTCTGTCTCAATTTTGCTAAGTCCAAAAACGTGGTCAACTATGACGGTTTGACCCGAACCTTTTACCCAACTTATATTTCAGTAAATAAAGTTTATAAAAATTGTTGTTTCATGTTGGAGTCATTTCGAGATGTCGGTTTTAAATTTACACCTTAAACTTCAAGATTCAATGTTTTCGGTTTATGTCGGGTCATTACGCCAACTAATTTCACTTATCTCTAGTACAAATCAAACTTCTAAATTTTTACCAATTGATCTACAATGAGTCTAGATAACATATCAAATTTTCAGCTTCCAATATGCCCATTAACATATTTAATTAATTCCGAGAAAGTTCCGAACACATATTACGACTTTTACACAGGCAGTCTCAAAGATCAGGTCTTTCGTAAAAGTGGGTTCGTTTCTGGGCAAAGTGTAAAACACGAAAGTTGTATATCTTTTCGATACGCAAATTGTAAAAAAAATTCGACCTCTAACTCTTAACAGATGATTTTATACGAATATTTTCGTGAACTGTCGATTTTTAGGCAGATTCTTGCATGTTCTTGTATGAGTTATAAAAACGATTTTTATCATGTTATTTGGGCATAATCATGTTAGATGAACATTATAACATCTAAATCAGTGGTATTAAAGTAAATTAAGTCAAGGGTTTTGATGAATCTTACAAGAAATGATGAAGAAAAGATGAAGATGATGAAGATGTTGATGATTCTTGAGCTTCTTCTTCTTGATCTTAAATTTGATGAGGATTTTTGTGATGATTAAAAAAATGGTTTTTGGGGCTGTTCTATCTCAGTATTTTGAGAGAGAATGAAGGTGTTTTTGGTGAATGAAAAAGAAGAAATGAAAGAGTAAATTGCATGTAATTGGGGTGGTGGTGTAAGAGATTCCCAAATGATGGCATTGCATGCAATATGAGTGGGCAAGATAAGAGGTGGCACATGGGTGCCTTGGGGGAGGAGGGGGCCGGCCTAGGGGGGCCCACTCAAGGGTATTTTTGTCATTTTTCATTTCTAGCTTAATTTGTTGCGTTTCTCGTTCGTTTGCTCGGTATTTATTCGTACGTTGACGTTTTTGTTTACAAATTTCAATTTCGATATTTTCACTGAAAATATTTAATATAACTTACTTGAAAACACTTATAAAATGTTTCGTTAAATTATTGGCCTCGATTTGCGTGTTTCGCGTTACGGTTATTAAATCGCGTAACGTTATTTTGAGTCGTTTAAATTGACGATATAATTTGGATAAATTTCCATTGAAGTATTATTTAAAATACTTAATTTTTGTTGTCAATTTAATTATTGACGTTTATTTGGTTGTCGAATTTAATTCGCGCGTTATTGTTGCGTTTGGTCTAGGTTTTTCGCATATTATTTTAATAAAATAATAAATAATGATAAATAACTTCTAAAAATAGTTTAAAGTTATTTATAGAAAGTTTTTCACCAACGTCCGTATTTATACTGTGTCTGATTCCGTCTGATTGTTTTGCACAATTTCACCAAATCATGTAAGCGTAATTACAACTAATTACGTAAGCGTAATATATATCAATTACGGGAGTGTATATTCACATAAATATACAAATAGTTACAAGTAATTGCAAGTATTTAGCCTAATACTAAACTAAACACACGTAATTAGGGTTTCAAGTAGGATTATCAGTAACCCTAAATCGTCGGGTGTCACAGTAATAACCAGCAAGACCCAAGAATTGTCTCACTTCGGTTGGAGTGGTCGGTGACTCCCAGCCTTTGATTGCTTCAATCTTGGCGGGATCAACATGAATTCCTTGGCTGTCAATCACATGCCCGAGAAATTGAACGGTTCGAATCTAGAACTCACACTTAGAGAATTTGGCATATAACTCTTCGTGTCTAAGAAGTCCTAGAATGGTTTTCAGATGTTGAGCATGTTCTTGCTCATTGCGAGAGAAAATCAGGATATCATCGATGAACACAATGACGAATTTGTCAAGATATGGTTTGCACACCCGATTCATAAGGTCCATGAATACGGCCGGTGCGTTGGTTAAACCGAATGGCATCACTTGGAATTCGTAATGCCCGTAACGAGTCCGGAAAGCTATCTTTGGGATATCATTGTCGCGGACTCGGAGTTGATGATAACCTGACCGTAGATCAATCTTTGAGTAAACACTCGATCCCTGGAGCTGGTCAAATAGGTCATCGATTCTAGGAAGCGGGTACCGATTCTTTATAGTTAGCTTATTCAGCTCTCGGTAGTCGATACATATGCGGAAAGATCCATCTTTCTTTTTCACGAATAAGACCGGAGCTCCCCAAGGCGAGGAACTTGGTCGAATAAATCCTCTGTCCAGGAGTTCCTGTAGTTGGTTAGACAACTCCTGCATTTCAGATGGTGCTAGACGGGACGGGGCTCGTGCCAAGGGTGCAGCTCCTGGCACAAGTTCGATTTGAAATTCAATTTGTCTAGGTGGTGGAAGTCCGGGCAAGTCTTCAGGAAAGACTTCCGGGAAATCCCGCACGATTGGAACATCCTCAAGTCGCTTCTCCTCCGACTTCTTCTCCGTTACATGTGCGAGGATGGCTTGATACCCTTTTCGCAGATATTTTCTAGTCTTCAGGCAGGATACAATATTCAGATTCCGTCTGCCGGTCTCCCCTTGTAGGACTAAGGTTCCACCGGAGACAAGAGGTATGCCAACGAGTTTGTCATAACAGACTATTTCAGCTCGTTGCTCGGATAACCAATCCATACCGACAATAATATCGAATCTGCCGATCTCGACAGGGATTAAATCAATGGGAAACGTTTCATTCGTAAGGTTAAGTGTACAGTTGCGTATGATGCTATCAGTCTCAATCAGTTTGCCGTTAGCTAGTTCTACAATGTATTTAGCATCTAAAGCAGTGGGAGTTATATAAAGTAAAGGGCTAAATTTCTCAGAAATGAAACTTCTATCGGCACCGGTATCAAATAATATAGAAGCAGTAAGGTCGTTGAGAAGGAACGTACCCGTCACGACATTCGGGTCTTGTCTGGCTTCCCCAGCCTTGATAACGAATGCTCTACCGCGAGCAGGGTTGTTGTTGTTTTTCAGCTTTGGGTAATCTCTCTTAAAATGCCATGAATTTCCGCACCCAAAGCAGGCCTTTGGTGCATTAGTGTTGGGGGTAGGAATGTTGGTTCGGAAATCCTTGGCTAGGTGCCCGAACCGTTTGCAATTAGTGCAAGGGCAGGAACCGTCATGGTGATGATTGCATTTGGGACAGTAGGACTTGTTCCCGATGTACCCTTTCTTTTCTGTAGTCTCCGATGAATAAGCCTTAACAGACTCAGGCTTTTTGTTGGTGATTTGGTTGGATGAGTTGGGGTTTCCTTCCCATTTGCGTTTGTTGTTTGCAGATGGGGTTGAAGTTGTGCCACGGCGGACAGAATTTGCCGTTAGCTCATGGGCCATACGAATGGCGCTCTGAATAGTACCCGGTTTGGATGAAGTTAACAGGTCTTGGAGTCTCTCGGGAAGTCCATCAACGTATTTCTCGATCCTCTTGTACTCAGGATCGACCATGGTTGGGCATAGAAGTGCCAGTTGGTGGAAATGGTTGGTATAACCGGTGATGTCATCACCCTGCATTTTGTGGTTCCAGAATTCCAATTTAAGCTGTTTCAATTCATCCCTGGGGCAGTACTCGCCCCTCAACATCTCCTTCAACTCCTCCCACGGGAGTTTGTAAGCATTAGCAACACCCACAGTCTGGGCATAGGTGTTCCACCAGGTGAGTGCGGTGTTAGTAAAGGTACTAACGGAGAACTTAACCTTGTCCCCATCCGCACAGTTGCAGATAAGAAATACAGATTCGACTTTCTCGATCCAGTGTACTAGACCGATAGCTCCCTCGGTACCTGCAAAGTTCAGAGGTTTGCAGTTCTGGAAGTCTTTGTAAGAACAGGGTTTGGGTTGTGGTCCATTGTTAGCTGTATCTTCGCTACCAGGAGTTGAGGTCCGGGTAGCTAGGGCTTAGGCCACACTACGGGCAATCAGACCCGCAATTTCGGCTTCACTGAGGGTGATCTGTCGACGAGGAGGCATGATGCTGAACAAGAAAAGAACAAGGAAAAGAGGAATAAGATATTTGTATGAAATTATGATATATCACAAGTGTAAATGATGAGATACACGATAACAGTACGAAGTGACAATCACATTTCATGTAGATAAACAAGTTGAATACAAGATACCGGTTTCCAAAAGATTACAGAGTAATAGTAGTACAAAAGTGCCAGGAATTGTTACATCCGGTTGAATTACATAGGCCCTAATAAAGTAGTTAGCTGGTTACAAGTTACAGACTGATCTAATCTTGATGCAGATTAATCTGTTCCATCAGCGTAACAAGGTGGTCCACGGTTTCTGCTAGTCTGTTGGTTTGCCTGGCGTTGTCTTCAACCAAGGCCAGTCGTTGTACCAGTGCTCGAGAGTACTCCTCGGCCTCCTGTGAATGCTGTTCACATTCCTCTAGTCGGTCTCTTATGAGTTCATCCGCACCTAATTCAGCGGTCATTGAATCCTGAATTATGCTTACAGAGAGGCTGGTATCTTCTTGTTCTCGTTGAAGTTGTGATATGCGGTCAAGAGCTTGGCGAAGCAGATAAGTCATTCGGTGTTGTTCCTATTCGAGATTCTCGAGCCTTTGCTCCTGACGGCGGAGTTGGGTTGTCAACACTGGCACCGGGAGATGTGCCGAGTTCTGAAAGTTATGAACAGGATAGGGGCTGGTTCAAGGTGACCTTGTGCTCCTCCTGGCTACTCGTGGGTTTCGTGACCCATGTGAGTGAGAGGGTGATGGATTAGGTGGTGTGTTTGCCATTCCTGTGGCAGAGTGTAAGTAAGACGAGGCTAATATATATAAGTATATAATATCCAGCCTAGTGTCTAGCACGTATCAAGTAATGGTCCGGTTCTCTCGTGGTCAGAGTCAACTAACGCATTCCTGTTCAACATAACCATTTCAGACCTCACATCATCTTTCCTTAATTGTACATAGTTGATCAGGCTATGTTAAATTAAAGTCGTATGATGTAATTCCTGAACCAATCACGCATAGTAAGGAAATACTGCCTAATGGTCATTGTCTAGGCCCACTAAATGCAACCTAGTTCACTATAACCTTAGGCTCTGATACCAATCTGTAACACCCCCAAATTCACTGTTTGGCGGAAGCAAGGTTTGGGGTGCTACTAATCAAATATCACAGCACAAAGATACAGTAAACGACATCTATATGCAACGTTTGTAAATTAGTTACATTCCCATAGATATAATGTTTGAAAACTTAATGTTTTCGTATACAAAAATGTAGTTTCCTAGAGTCCACGCGTATAGAGTGAGACTCTATTACATAATCGTAATATACAAAAGATAATGCTAAGAATCTCCGTTAATGCAGTTGTGTTGAAATCATGCGACTCTAGCTATGTCCTGGAGTAATCCTACTCCGTCGGTGTACCTGAGAATACATGCTAAAAAGGTCAACACGAATGTTGGTGAATCTCACAGGTTTGTATGTAATATCAGTTTTGAACACAAGATTTCATTAGTGGTGCCCGTAGGCGTAAAATCAGTATTTGCAACCCAGCAATTGTAAAACCAGTATTTGCAGTCCAGCAAATGTAAGTGAGTAAGTTATACCATTGCCATGAGGCTCATAATCGAAGCTTAACCCGTAAGTAATAATTTGCTCCCGTGACATGCTCGTAATTGAGCAAGCATAAGTAACGAATAATAGTCGCCCGTTTATACAGAACGGTTCGTGGTAGCGTTACTACCCCGGGCGGGGAGGGTCATTTCCCTAATGGATCCATTAACTAGTGTTCGCGCTTAAGTCCATAACTAACGATATATGATGGAGAGACTTCTGTAAATAGTAAACAACTCATGCAATTCCGTTTGGTATAGTAAACAGTTCGTACTTGTGTTCAAGAAAATAGTTAAGCAATGTATCTCACCCCGTATGTAAAACAGTAAAAGTGGGGCTGTAAGACTCACCTGAGCCTTTGCAAGTTACGTTTGTACAAATAAACGAGTAAATGATATCAGTCTGTAGGTTCTCCGAACCCGTAACCTTCAAATGCCTAAGCACATAAGGTTATGTAAGTAGTTGTCTCGCAAGACCATCTAGGCTAGTTGTCCACACAACTCGTTATGTCCAATGTTGGTTCGTTACCGTTTGTTGTTAGAAAAATATAGTTGGCACGTTGGTGACAGTTTGTAATAATAATCCCGATATTATAATCGTGTTTTGAAGTGTTATACGTGAAAATGTATTCTAAAGTGTTTTAGAAGTCGTATCGCATAAGTGTTTGAGGTTGTACAAGTTTGACACTTGGTGTTAAAATATTTTGACAACTCTTTGTTTTTGGCGACACTTCGCTAGTGTCGCTATAGGCGACACTTAGTTAGGCGACACTTAATGAGTGTCGCTAGATTTCCGATTTTCATAAATAGGCGACACTTGATTAGTGTCGCTATAGGCGACACTTACGAATTTTGGCGTCACTAAGGGAGTGTCGCTAAGATAAATCTAGTTAAGTAGTTCAGCGACACTTGGGTAGTGTCGCTATAAGGGCGACACTTAGGCATAGCGACACTTAGATAGTGTCGCTAGTACTGTTTTTGGCACACTAGCGACACTTCCAACTGATCGCCGGATTTTGGGCCGAAAACGAGTTTTCCGGCCACCGTTCGGTCTAATACTTTTACCCAACCCATTATTGGACATTTTAAGCATGTGTAACCCATAAAAACGTAAAAATGAGTAAAAACGGAGAGTTTCGGGTTTTGTCGGAAACTTACGAAATGCCGAAACGAAAATCCGGAAAGATAGGAATGTAGATCGTGATGCCGTGGTTCTTTTATTCCAAAGGGGTGGTATGATTCGAGTGCGTTTAGTGGTAGAAATCGACGATTTTTTTGATGATGGTGGTGTGTTTATTAGTTGAGAGAAAAAGAGAGAGAGAGAAGAGAGAGAAAAGAGAAATGAGAAATGAAGGAGAGAGTGAGGAGGAGGTGGGGTTTTGTTGAAAGCCTCACTTCCTCAGCCTCCGTTTCGCGCTCCGTGCGGTGTTCGTTTTCTCCGTCTTTTAAGTGTTAAATATTTATTTTTACGCATTAATTATTTATTTTGAAATAAGAGTTTTGTTAAATAATCTGCTTAAATTATTTTGTTAAATCTTTTCAAATAATTTGTTTATTTTTGTTTTTACATTGCGCGTTACCTATTTTAATCGCGTACACGTTTATTTGTACGTTCAGGATAACTTGGAAGTATTATTAAAATACCATTTCGAATTCCATAATGTTTTCCAATAATGTTTCATGTTCAATTTAAATTGTTTCACCAACGTCCAAGTATAAGGAATCGGATCCAGTTAATTCGTACGACTTATCCAAATCGCGTAAGTACACGTATATATATATAAATCACCTTATATATACAAATAGAGTCTGTAATTAGTCCTATTACATGCTAATTACAACTAGTTACAAATGATTAGGCATAATTAATTATCCTAATTAGGCAGGTGTTACAGCAGAGAAGTTGGCTTGACTTGGTGAAGGATTATGATTGTGAGATCCTCTATCACCCAGGAAAAGCTAATGTGGTGGTGGATGCACTTAGTAGAAAGGCGACTCATCATGTACTGATGATTAAGTCGCTTAAGATGACGGTTACTCCTAACCTTCATGAGCAGATAAAAGAGGAACAACAACGAGCCTGGCAAAAGAGTGACTATAAGGCAGAACGCATAATAGGTCAAGTTCAACACATTGTTGAGGATTCGCGAGGCTTAAAGACTCGCTCTGGGAGGATTTGGATTCCCAATTCTCCGGAGTTGAAAAAGTTATTGCTGGACGAGGCACATAAATCTAAGTATTCTATTCATCCTGGTGCCACTAAGATGTACCATGACTTAAAAGTCGACTATTGGTGGCCGGGTATGAAGAGAGAGGTAGTGAAATACGTTGAAAAATGTTTGACTTGTTTGCAAGTGAAGGTTGAGCACCAAAAACCATATGGGAAAATGCAACCCTTATAGACACCCGTGTGGAAGTGGGAGCATATCACTATGGATTTGATCACCAAATTACCGAGGACTCCCAGGCACCACGATGCAATTTGGGTGATTGTTGATCATTTAACTAAGAGTGCCTTATTCTTGCCCATACGAGAAGCATCTTCATCTGAGGTGATAGCCAATTTATACATGAAAGAGGTGGTGGCGAGGCATGGTGTGCCAGTGTCCATTGTTTCGGATAGAGATCCTCATTTCACTTCGAGGTTTTGGGCTATATTTTCAGGAGGAGTTAGGCACACGTTTAAACTTGAGCACGGCTTATCATCCTCAAACGGATGGACAGAGTGAGCAGACTATCCAAACCTTGGAGGATATGCTGAGAGCATGTGTGATTGACTTCGGTGGAAGTTAGGATACACATCTACCATTAGCCGAGTTTTCTTATAACTACAGTTACCATTCAAGTATCGGTATGCCGCCGTATGAAATGCTTTATGGTAGGAAATGCTGAACTCCGATTTGTTGGGGTGAGGTTGGCCAAAGAGAATTGGCAAGTACCGAGATTGTGATAAAAACTACAGAGAAGATTGACCAAATACGAGCCCGGTTGAAGGCGGCTCAAGATAGACAAAAATCTTACGCAGATAAGAGACGACGTCCCATAGAGTTCCAAGAGGGAGATTGAGTCATGCTTAAAGTATCTCCGTGGAAAGGGATCATTCGATTCCGGAAGCGAGGAAAGCTAAGTCCACGATTCATCGGGCCGTTTAAAATCTTGGCAAGAGTAGGTAAGGTTGCTTACCATTTAGAGTTGCCCGAAGAGTTGGAAGGAATTCACAACACATTCCACGTCTCTTATTTAAGGAAGTGTTTAGCGGATGAGGCCGCTTACGTGCCACTGGAGAAAATTGAGGTGAATGATAAGTTGAATTACGTTGAAGAGCCAGTGGAAATTCTTGACATGAAAGTGAAGAGTCTGAGAAACAAAGAGATAAAGATGTTAAAAGTACAATGGAAACATCGCAAGGGATCAGAGTTCACGTGGGAACCAGAAGAAGAGATGATTCGTTATTATCCGGCATTGCACCAAGCATGGATTGTGAGGACACAGTCCTAATAAGAGGGGAAGAGTTGTGACACCCCAATTTTTGTAAGTTACAATTTTAATATTTATAGGAGTTAGATTATAAATATTATTTAATATTGAGTATTTATTTCCTATTGAGTTAGGAATATAAATTTAATAAAACTAGTGTAACACCCGCGAAATTAGGACTAGTAATTAGTGCCTAATCATATGTTAATACATGTAATTAGTTCCTAGTTAGGCTAATTAATGTATCGAATTATATATATTGTTGAATATATACGAAAATGCGATTTGGTTAAATCGTACGCAATTTAAATCGGATGTATTTCGATTCAATTATATACGAACGTTGGTGACCAATTTTTATTAAATAACATTGTTATGTCAAAAATATTATTTTGATAATATTTTGTATTCATTCGTATCGTACAAACAAACCATACACAATTTAAAATATTAAAACGCGCAAATTAAATAAACTAACTTACAATTTTATAACTCAAATATAAATTAAATTGTAAAATATTTAAATAAAATATCGCGTAATAATTCGTATTTTAAAACGCACCATTAATATTTAAAATAATTATTTACGATTAAACGACGGAGCAAACGAACAACGCACGGGAAGCGGGGACTGGAAAATGGGAGGATAACCTCCCATTCCCCACCATTTTTCTTTCATTTCACTTCTCCTTTCTCTCTCTCCTTCCTCTCTTTTCTTTCAAGTTTCATCACCAACAACTCACAAAAATCGACAAATAAACATACTAAACGGCTTTGGATCTTATCGCTACTTTGGAGAAAAACGTTCACCACTTCCCGATCTACAACGCTATCTTTTCGGATTTCTCATCCGACATTTTGTAAGTTTCCGACAAATCCCGAAATCTCTCGTTTTTAAGGGTTTTCACTTTCTAGTAGTTTGTAACAACTTAAAATGTCCATATATGGGTTGGGTAAAAGAATCGGACCAAACTATGGCCGGAAAACTCGTTTTTGGCTCAAAAACCCGTCAACAGCTTTAAGTGTCGCAACGAAGCATGCAGTATAGCGTCACTTCGTGCGTCACTTAAGTGACGCATTTAGTGTCGCTAAAAGCCCAAATTTTGCGTCACTTGCCTAAGTGCCGCATAAAACCCTCTTTTTCCGTCACTACCTAAGTGACGCATTTTCAATACCCGTCACTAATGACCGACACTTATAGCGTCACTTGCCTAAGTGACGCCTACCATCAAACCTGATTTCACCCGTCACTCACCTTAGTGACTCATGACCTTTATACCGACACTTACAACCGACACTTCCTCAAGTGTCGCACTCTATGCGTCACTTGCACAAGTGACGCTATTATTTAGAATCAGTCATTTCATGCGACACTTCCTAAGTGTCGCCTAAACCCATGAGTGTCGCTATAAGTGACGCATAAAACAGAATATTTACAACTTTTTACTAAGTGTCGAGACCAAAAATTTTATCACTTGATTTCGCCCAAATTCAAGTGCAGATGCGTTTTTCCTTAAAGCAATATAGTAGAAATAAAAATTTTCCAAGCTGACCTGGCAGCTCGACCCCAGCCAGGGGCTGCCGCCCCTTGGACCCCGCTAACCAGGGGCGCTGCCCCCGGACCCCCGTACTTAGATTCCGTAAACTTAAATTTCACTAAGTGTCGAACTTTTACAACCTCAAATCTTTATACGATACGACTTATAAAACACTTTGGGACACTTTTGTAAGTGCAAAACATCGATAACTTGATAATAATACTTGAAGTTATTATTTCAAACTCGTCACCAACGGGTCGTACACTTTTCAAACACTTAAACATATCAACCAAATAGTGGATATTTGGACATTATAGTTGGACGAACAACTGCTGGGGTGATCTTTTAAGATACCCAATCATATTTATAACCATCGCGTGTCGTGGACACCCTCAGGTTACAAGTCTTTGGACTTCATTTCGGCTAATCAACTTACGTTTGTGTAAACGCATTCAGACTCAGGTGAGTCTCATAGCCCCTCTTTTACTATTTTACTCAGGGGTGTGATATACTGCTCAAACTTTTAACATGTGAACGCAAGTACCAACTTTTCATATACTACATGAGTTTTTCGAAACTAATCATTTTAAAGTCCTCCGTCAGCATAGTTGTTAATACGTTGTACCGTGAATATTAGTATATGGTACCATATAGGATTGACCCTCCTCGTCCGGGTTAGCAAGCACTAACCGGGTAAACGGACGTACTAATATTTGGGAAGACGAATGTTGATTAGGCATTCGTGGAGGCACCTCGCCCGGAATTCTCTATAGGGGACCCGGCCCTCGAGTTAAGCTCAACTATGTGCTCATGGCTGTATACACGATGATTATCATTTAATTGCTGGATGCAATTCATTATTTAATTGCTGGATGCAATTCATTATTTAATTGCTGGATGCAATTCACTATTTAAATCTTGCGGTTCATACGATATTACTTGATTTCAAACCTGTGAGCTCACCAGCTTTATAGCTGACCTTTTAGCATATATCGCAGGTACCCAGCAGTAGGATGTTTCTGCTCAGGATTTAGCTCGAGTCAGCATACAGACGATTGAGATTTTCTTGCATTAGTATATTTTGTACAAGTACTTATGTACTGAAATCTCATTTTATTTAACTCGAGCTATGTAAAGCTTTAACCGTTGTAAACATTTCAGTTATCAATATATTTTGTTAAAACGACGCATATAGAGTCGTTTGCTATTTATCTTTGTGCTTTGTTATTGATTAGTAACACCCAAATCAAGCTTCCGCAAAACATTAAATTTGGGGGTGTTACAGATTGGTATCAGAGCCTAAGGTTATAGTGAACTAGGTTGCATTTAGTGAGCCTAGACTATGACCATTAGGCAGTATTCCTTATTAGGTATGACTGGTTCAGGGATTACAGCATACGAGTTTAATTTAACATAGCTTGATCAACTATGTACAATTAAACAAAGATGATGTAAGATTTGAAAGTAGTTATGGCTGAACAGGGTACAATAGAAGACTCTGACCTCGAGAGAACCGAGACTTGAACATGTTTATGCTAGACACTCAATAGGCTATATTATATAGGAGCTATATGAATATAGGCCTCAATCTTACTAACGCTTTGTCTCAGAAATGGCAAACATCCCATCAGATTCACCTCGTTCTCAATCCGGGTCGCAGAACCCAAGGGTAGCAAGGAGGAACAACAGGTTGCCTCGAGCTGGCCCGTATCCCACTCACATCGCCTTGCCGGCCTTGGCCGCTAGGGTAAACCAACACGAGCAGCGACTTCGCACCATGGATGTCGTGTTGCAAGAAACGAACGAAAACTGGAGACTTACATCCCTTGAACGCATTGAACAGGTCTCCGACGACCTTGAAACCACAAACAACAACATGGATGTTCTTCGCAACCAAATAATAGAAATAAGGGTGGAAAATGCCCTTCTGCAACAAAGGATGGAAGAATGTGAACAACGCTCACATGAAGCAGAAGAGTATGCGCGCGGAATAACACAACGACTTGCGCTAGCAGAAGACAACGCCCGACAACCTAGCAGGCTTGCAAACACTGTGGACCGTCTTGTCACGATGATGGAACAAATTAATCTACGTCAAGACTAGTGTAGTCTTTGTCTTGTAATCTATCCTGTAATCTAGTAACTATCTACGCGCTACTCTATAATTCAGTCGGATGTAACAATTCCCGACATCCTTTGTAATACATCTGTAGGATGTAACCTTTGAACTCGTATTAGCTATCAAATATTTCTTGTTGTTCAACTCATATTAATTGCCATAATTCTTTTCATATTGATGTTATGTATTACCACCTTTATATATGTACATCTGAAATAAATACAATTTTCTTACAAAATCTCATGTATCTTCATTTCTTTTATTGAAGAATCATGCCGCCAAAGACACGACCTTACACAGATGCTCAGATCACGTCACTCATAACCCAGGCTGTTACTGAAGCCTTGGCTCGGAATACCCCACCCAACTCCACAAGAAACAGCGATACCGCTGGAACCTCTGCCGTCAAACCTTGTTCTTACAAGGACTTTCAAAGCTGTAAACCCTCGAGTTTCAAGGGTTCTGAAGGAGCCATCGGACTGATCAGATGGTTCGAGAAAATGGAAACTGTTTTTCGTGTCAGTAAATGCGCGGAGAACGACAAAGTAAACTTCGCCACCTGCTCTCTTGAAGATGATGCCCACTCTTGGTGGAATTCATATACCCAATCAGTGGGTGCTGACATTGCCTACCAACTCACTTGGGAGGAATTGAAGGCAAAACTCACTGCCAAATACTGCTCTATCGCCAAACTCCAAAAGCTAGATGAGGAGTTCTGGAACTTAAAGGTTCAGGGTGGTGATATCGATGGTTATACCACCAGGTTTCAACAACTAGCTGCCCTCCGCCCAACTATGGTTAGCACTGAACCTGATAAAATCAGGAAGTACACCCTTGGTCTCCCTGATCCTGTTCGGGGACATGTCATCTCTTCAAAACCAACCACCATTGACGGTGCAATCCTATTGGCCCAAGACTTGATGTCAATGAGTCAAGATTCTGAACCACCCACTTCATCCTCTCATACCAACAAACGCAAGTGGTCTGACTACCACAACAACCACTCAAACCAACAAAACAAGAAACCCGACACCATCAAAGCTTACAACACCACCACTGACATCGTCCGGGGCTACACTGGGAGCAAACCCTATTGTTCCAAGTGCAGCCGTCACCATGAGGGTTCCTGTGGTCCCTTTTGCAACAACTGCAAGAGGTACGGTCACCTTACCAAAGATTGTCGCTCTCCTACCAACAACAATTCCAACAACAACACCAGACCACCCAAAGTATGCTTTGAGTGTGGGAAACCTGGACATTTCAGAGACTCGTGCCCAAAACTGAAGAACAACAACAACAACCGCAACAACAACAGCAACAACAACAACACTCGCAGCAGAGCTTTCGTCATCAAATCTGGGGACGCCCGCCAAGACCCGAATGTGGTCTCGGGTATGTTCCTCCTCAACAACTTAACTGCTTCTATTCTATTTGATACTGGTGCTGATAGAAGCTTTATCTCCGATGATTTTTGCCCATTACTTGACATCACTCCTGTTGCCTTAGATGTTAAGTACACTGTAGAGCTAGCAAATGGAAAACTTGTAGAAACCACCAGTGTGATACCTAATTGCACTTTAAACCTAGCTGACGAAACCTTTTCGATCGACCTTATACCCATTGAAATCGGAAGTTTCGACGTCATTATCGGAATGGACTGGTTGTCCAAGCATCGAGCTGAAATCGTCTGTCATGATAAAATCGTCCGTATCCCACTCGCCGTTGGTGGAACCTTGATCATACAGGGGGAGACCGGTGGGACGGGACTCAATATAATCTCCTGCTTAAAAACCCGAAAATTTCTGAGAAAGGGTTACCCCGCAATACTTGCACACATCACAGAGAAGAAGTCGGAGGAGAAGCGACTTGAGGATGTGCCAATTGTTAGAGACTTTCCCGAAGTCTTTCCGGAAGAATTACCTGGTCTACCTCCGCTTAGACAGGTTGAGTTCTCGATTGATCTCGTGCCGGGTGCCGCACCGGTGGCCCGCACACCGTACCGTTTAGCCCCATCTGAACTTCAGGAGTTGTCCTCTCAGTTACAGGAACTTCTGGATCGAGGATTCATTAGACCGAGTTCTTCACCTTGGGGAGCTCCGGTCTTATTTGTCAAGAAGAAGGACGGTTCATTCCGAATGTGCATCGACTACCGAGAATTGAACAAATTGACCGTCAAAAACCGATACCCACTTCCTCGCATTGATGATCTATTCGACCAACTTCAGGGTTCAAGTTTTTACTCGAAAGTCGACCTGCGATCAGGTTATCATCAGTTACGAGTTCGCGACGCCGATATTCCAAAAACTGCTTTCAGAACTCGTTACGGGCACTACGAATTCCAAGTGATGCCCTTTGGTTTAACTAACGCACCGGCTGTATTCATGGACCTCATGAACCGGGTGTGCAAACCTTACCTCGATAAGTTTGTTATTGTCTTTATCGATGACATACTCATTTACTCGCGCAACGAGCAAGAACATGCGCAACACCTTAAGACCATTCTGGAACTACTTAGACACGAGGAGCTTTACGCTAAATTCTCTAAGTGTGAGTTCTGGATTCAAACCGTTCAATTTCTTGGTCACGTGATCGACAGTCAGGGAATTCACGTGGACCCATCAAAGATCGAGGCTATCAAAGACTGGCAAGCACCCACCTCTGCAACTGAAGTACGACAATTCTTGGGTCTTGCTGGTTACTATCGGCGATTTATCGAAAATTTCTCTAAAATAGCTCAACCACTCACGGTACTGACTCAGAAGGACAAAAGGTTCGATTGGACCGATAAACAAGAATCAGCGTTCCAACTTCTGAAACAAAAGCTTTGCAGTGCTCCAATTCTATCCTTACCCGAAGGCACCGATGACTTCGTGGTATACTGTGATGCTTCTCACCAAGGTCTCGGTTGTGTATTGATGCAACGAGACAAAGTTATTGCCTATGCCTCACGACAGCTGAAAATTCATGAAAAGAACTACACCACTCACGATCTCGAACTTGGAGCTGTCGTTTTTGCTCTCAAAATCTGGAGACATTATCTCTACGGCACTAAGTGCACCATCTTTACCGATCACAAAAGTCTCCAACATATCTTCGATCAGAAGGATCTCAATATGAGGCAACGTCGATGGGTCGAGTTGCTTACCGATTATGATTGCGAGATCAAGTACCATCCAGGGAAGGCTAATGTTGTAGCCGATGCCCTCAGTCGAAAGGAACGATTAAAACCACTTCGAGTCCGAGCCCTCAGTATGACCATTCATAACGATCTTACCCTTCAAATTCATACCGCTCAGATCGAAGTCCTGAAACCGGAAAACATCAAAAATGAAGCCTTGCGGGGCATTGACAAACAATTTGAAATCAAATCTAACGGGATTAGGTATTTCTCAAACCGAATCTGGTTGCCTAGTTTTGGGAACCTAAGAGACTTGGTGATGGACGAAGCTCACAAGTCTAAATATTCTATCCATCCGGGATCCGATAAGATGTACCACGATATCAAGGAATTTTATTGGTGGCCAAACATGAAAGCCGAAATCGCCACTTATGTCAGCAAGTGTCTTACTTGCTCGAAAGTCAAAACCGAACATCAGAAACCTCCTGGTTTACTCCAACAACCTGAAATCCCTGAATGGAAATGGGATCAAATTGCCATGGATTTCATAACCAAACTACCCAAGTCGTCGAGCGGCTGCGATACCATTTGGGTGATCGTCGATCGTCTCACCAAATCTGCTCATTTCCTGGCAATCAAAGAAAACGATAAAATGGAACGCCTTACACAAATCTACATCAAGGAAATCGTTTCTCATCACGGTGTTCCAGTCTCAATCATCTCGGACAGAGATGCCCGTTTCACCTCTCACTTTTGGCAATCACTTCAAAAAGCTTTGGGTACCCGTCTCGATATGAGTACCGCGTACCATCCTCAAACCGATGGCCAAAGTGAACGAACCATTCAAACCTTGGAAGATATGCTACGCGCCTGCGTAGTTGATTTCGGTACAAACTGGGAAAAACATCTACCGTTGTGCGAATTCTCGTACAATAACAGCTATCACGCCAGCATTAAGGCTGCACCTTTTGAGGCACTGTACGGTCGTAAGTGCCGATCACCGATCTGTTGGACTGAAGTGGGAGATAGTCAACTCACTGGTCCTGAACTCATTCACGCCACCACTGAGAAAATTGTGGAAATCCAAAACAGACTCAAAGCCGCACGTGATCGTCAGAAAAGTTATGCTGACGTGAGACGTAAACCACTCGAGTTCCAAGTTGGGGATCGAGTACTCTTAAAAGTATCGCCTTGGAAAGGCGTCATCCGTTTTGGCAAACGCGGGAAGTTGAATCCCCGGTACATCGGGCCTTTTGAGATCCTCGAACGGATTGGCCCCGTAGCTTATCGATTGCAGCTGCCATCTGAACTCAGCAGCGTGCACCCTACTTTTCATATTTCAAATCTGAAGAAGTGTCTATCTGATGAGACACTTATCATTCCATTAGATGAAATTCGTGTTGACGATAAACTTCACTTCGTTGAGGAACCCGCTGAAATTATGGACCGTGAGGTCAAACAACTGAAACAAAGTCGTATTCCCATCGTCAAGGTCAGATGGAATTCGCGGCGTGGTCCGGAATTCACCTGGGAACGGGAAGACCAAATGCGACTCAAATATCCTCAACTCTTTACTGATTCCACATCAAACACGACTTCGAGGTAAATTTCGGGACGAAATTCTTCTAATAGGGGGAGAATGTAACACCCGCGAAATTAGGACTAGTAATTAGTGCCTAATCATATGTTAATACATGTAATTAGTTCCTAGTTAGGCTAATTAATGTATCGAATTATATATATTGTTGAATATATACGAAAATGCGATTTGGTTAAATCGTACGCAATTTAAATCGGATGTATTTCGATTCAATTATATACGAACGTTGGTGACCAATTTTTATTAAATAACATTGTTATGTCAAAAATATTATTTTGATAATATTTTGTATTCATTCGTATCGTACAAACAAACCATACACAATTTAAAATATTAAAACGCGCAAATTAAATAAACTAACTTACAATTTTATAACTCAAATATAAATTAAATTGTAAAATATTTAAATAAAATATCGCGTAATAATTCGTATTTTAAAACGCACCATTAATATTTAAAATAATTATTTACGATTAAACGACGGAGCAAACGAACAACGCACGGGAAGCGGGGACTGGAAAATGGGAGGATAACCTCCCATTCCCCACCATTTTTCTTTCATTTCACTTCTCCTTTCTCTCTCTCCTTCCTCTCTTTTCTTTCAAGTTTCATCACCAACAACTCACAAAAATCGACAAATAAACATACTAAACGGCTTTGGATCTTATCGCTACTTTGGAGAAAAACGTTCACCACTTCCCGATCTACAACGCTATCTTTTCGGATTTCTCATCCGACATTTTGTAAGTTTCCGACAAATCCCGAAATCTCTCGTTTTTAAGGGTTTTCACTTTCTAGTAGTTTGTAACAACTTAAAATGTCCATATATGGGTTGGGTAAAAGAATCGGACCAAACTATGGCCGGAAAACTCGTTTTTGGCTCAAAAACCCGTCAACAGCTTTAAGTGTCGCAACGAAGCATGCAGTATAGCGTCACTTCGTGCGTCACTTAAGTGACGCATTTAGTGTCGCTAAAAGCCCAAATTTTGCGTCACTTGCCTAAGTGCCGCATAAAACCCTCTTTTTCCGTCACTACCTAAGTGACGCATTTTCAATACCCGTCACTAATGACCGACACTTATAGCGTCACTTGCCTAAGTGACGCCTACCATCAAACCTGATTTCACCCGTCACTCACCTTAGTGACTCATGACCTTTATACCGACACTTACAACCGACACTTCCTCAAGTGTCGCACTCTATGCGTCACTTGCACAAGTGACGCTATTATTTAGAATCAGTCATTTCATGCGACACTTCCTAAGTGTCGCCTAAACCCATGAGTGTCGCTATAAGTGACGCATAAAACAGAATATTTACAACTTTTTACTAAGTGTCGAGACCAAAAATTTTATCACTTGATTTCGCCCAAATTCAAGTGCAGATGCGTTTTTCCTTAAAGCAATATAGTAGAAATAAAAATTTTCCAAGCTGACCTGGCAGCTCGACCCCAGCCAGGGGCTGCCGCCCCTTGGACCCCGCTAACCAGGGGCGCTGCCCCCGGACCCCCGTACTTAGATTCCGTAAACTTAAATTTCACTAAGTGTCGAACTTTTACAACCTCAAATCTTTATACGATACGACTTATAAAACACTTTGGGACACTTTTGTAAGTGCAAAACATCGATAACTTGATAATAATACTTGAAGTTATTATTTCAAACTCGTCACCAACGGGTCGTACACTTTTCAAACACTTAAACATATCAACCAAATAGTGGATATTTGGACATTATAGTTGGACGAACAACTGCTGGGGTGATCTTTTAAGATACCCAATCATATTTATAACCATCGCGTGTCGTGGACACCCTCAGGTTACAAGTCTTTGGACTTCATTTCGGCTAATCAACTTACGTTTGTGTAAACGCATTCAGACTCAGGTGAGTCTCATAGCCCCTCTTTTACTATTTTACTCAGGGGTGTGATATACTGCTCAAACTTTTAACATGTGAACGCAAGTACCAACTTTTCATATACTACATGAGTTTTTCGAAACTAATCATTTTAAAGTCCTCCGTCAGCATAGTTGTTAATACGTTGTACCGTGAATATTAGTATATGGTACCATATAGGATTGACCCTCCTCGTCCGGGTTAGCAAGCACTAACCGGGTAAACGGACGTACTAATATTTGGGAAGACGAATGTTGATTAGGCATTCGTGGAGGCACCTCGCCCGGAATTCTCTATAGGGGACCCGGCCCTCGAGTTAAGCTCAACTATGTGCTCATGGCTGTATACACGATGATTATCATTTAATTGCTGGATGCAATTCATTATTTAATTGCTGGATGCAATTCATTATTTAATTGCTGGATGCAATTCACTATTTAAATCTTGCGGTTCATACGATATTACTTGATTTCAAACCTGTGAGCTCACCAGCTTTATAGCTGACCTTTTAGCATATATCGCAGGTACCCAGCAGTAGGATGTTTCTGC
The DNA here is from genome assembly GCA_949592205.1 of Helichrysum umbraculigerum. Lineage (NCBI taxonomy): Eukaryota > Viridiplantae > Streptophyta > Magnoliopsida > Asterales > Asteraceae > Helichrysum > Helichrysum umbraculigerum. The sequence continues at coordinate 15,160,018 of CATIUR010000007.1, read as the reverse complement.
TCAGGATTTAGCTCGAGTCAGCATACAGACGATTGAGATTTTCTTGCATTAGTATATTTTGTACAAGTACTTATGTACTGAAATCTCATTTTATTTAACTCGAGCTATGTAAAGCTTTAACCGTTGTAAACATTTCAGTTATCAATATATTTTGTTAAAACGACGCATATAGAGTCGTTTGCTATTTATCTTTGTGCTTTGTTATTGATTAGTAACACCCAAATCAAGCTTCCGCAAAACATTAAATTTGGGGGTGTTACAACTAGCCTCCAACTTTAATTAAGTGGTATCGAGACTAGAGAGTTATATTGTGTCTATAGCTTAAACTAGTATACAATTACTATAACACCCCTCGTTACTTTAATCGATTATAATAATAATTACGACTCGGAAGCGCAGATTTCAAACATACTATCCATGTCTTTACAATGTCAATAAACTTTTTCAAATTTAATACATGACATTTCAACAAACCCGGGGTTATATAATTAAAAACATTTCTATAGTTATCAAAATAACATCAGAGTAAAAGCCTGTCAAACATTCCATCAATTCCAAACACTTCCTGCCCCGCCCAATATGTCCCATCGCTTATAACCTGCAGGAAGAACTGTGGTGGGGTTAGCATAAAGCTAAGTGAATGAAACTATAAGCAACAGTCCAACTTAGCACAACAATCTGTTTACATCAAATAACAATAAACAGTCAATCATCATATCACACAACTTCCAATCAAGTATTATCAATCGTCATGAGGACCGGTGGCTCCTGAGATACCCTAATACCGGTTTGGTACTCAAGGAACTCTTATCAATCATCTGTATTGGCCTATACAGAATTACCGATAACCAGTTGTTAATCACACACGACCTAGATCTCTAAACCGACATTTCAAGTTTCCGAGATCTCCTGTCGTCTACAATAACAACAAGCCCAACCATCAAATCAAGTTGACCTCTGAATCTTACTTACTAGCACAAATCAGCTAAGTAAACAAACATGCCAAACTATCATGGCAACATGTTTCAACATATGCATCATATCAAAGTAATACTATAAATTATTTGTTGTAAATCAAATCATTACAACTAAATCACACTGAGGTTACAGATCCACTCACCGACTACCTCAGGCGCAAGCTCAGAAGTCTAATATTACTGAGCCTTCTCCACATCTGAGAATACAATCAATAAACAATAAGTTAATAACTTGTCTCAACTGATAACACACAGGTAATTAATATCGTTACACAATCATAACATAATTACATGTATCAGGTGATCCCTACGATCACAGCAAACAAAGGTCCAATTCGGAACATAATCAAAAGTCCCGAAATAAGATTCAAAAACAGTAAAATGCCATTTTCGACCCCTAAACGACCCCGAATGGCCAAAAACTGACTAGGCTATAGTATATAGCTTTGATCATTGGGTCGTTTTCGAGTGGACATGCGAATTTCAGCTCAATCCGTGTTTATGAAATTTTGTTACAAAAAAGAGGTCTCTAAAGTGCTATTAAACACTTATGCACTTTTGAAATTTGCAAAACATAGGATCCGGTTTTTAGCATTTGAATCCGCCGGATTCCTTTGAATCCGACCGGATTCCCTAATTATCTGAATCCGCCGGATTCCACCTTCGTTCCAGCCCTGTTCATCCTGCTCAAAACCCTAACCCGAGCAAAATCACCAAAAACCTCAAATTCGGTTTCTAAACTGATTTTCGCTATAAATAACTTCACAACATCAATATGTAACAGTTGTAACAAAGTTCTAACATCAAATTTCATATCAAATTTCATAATTTATCTAATTCACTAAATATCAAATTTCAAGAATGAAGCTTACAATTTTGAAGAAAGAACATGATTATGATGATGAACAAATCAGAATCACAGCTTCAGATTCTTAATTCATGTTTGATTTTGATTTTTGATTAAGATTTCATAGGGTTTTCAAAGGAATTGGATAAAAGGAAATAAACTTTCCTAATAAGGAAAGTTAAATAAATAGAAACATAAGTCGGTTCCTCAACCGACCTTCTATTATACGGGTATAATTTAATACCCCATCTCAATCTATTGTCTGGAACCAGAAAACCATTTGCGAGTCCAAACATTTTATTGTACCGTCAACTATATTAATTTACAACAATTAATAATTCACTTATCACATTGGAATATTCGGCTCCTATTCCAATTATTTCAACTATTTCAAACAATATTATTTCCAAACACATTTAAATACTAATTTAAATCAAGAAATAATACAAAACAACTAGGTCCATTTCGAGGATGTTACAACTCTTCCCCCCTTAAAGAGATTTCGTCCCCGAAATCTAACCTCACTCAATCAGTCTAACTAATGTGATATAATCACATACATCTTAGCATACATTAATCCTCAATAGCAACTTACAACTATACTTAGAATATTTGAATTCTTTCCACATGCACATATCCAAATGTACATGCTTCTGTCTTTTCCTATGCACACATACAGTGCATCTAATCAATATCATCAATCAGATATATCTTATAGACAAACACTTACTTCAACAAGTGAAACCTACAATCACTTAATCAACAAGTAAAACTTAACATCACTTAATAGGTCTATGCAACCAGAAATTAGCAACATGCTAAAATCTTTAACCTATTCTCACTGTTCATCACTGTTAACAATAAAACAGCAGCAACAATATCACAACAACAGTGTTTATTAAACCACAATGTACCTAGCAACACTGAAATATAATTCAGCTTCTGACTAACAATCAGTCTAATATACATATAGCAATCTCAAATCTCTACTATCAAAGATCTAAAATTCAAATCTAGGTCAACTTTTCATTCAAAAGTTTCATACTTACTTTCCGGAACAACCTATCATGTTCACTTATCAATACTACCATATGAAATTCTTTACTTAAAAGTAACTCCAGATTCATATCACCTTACTAAGTAAAGCAGAGGTCAAACTCAGTATGTAAGACTACAATCAACAAGTACTCTGCTCAGTCAACAAAAGTACCACAATCAAATATTACCTACATTCAACCAACCTCTACATTGACTTATTTCCATTTGCAATTCATTTCATTACAACCTATCAATTGTCAACAACAACAATTGTTCAATCAATAATCACAACACTAATGATTTTACATTTCAGTACACCTATCAATACTTACTATTTATTTTCAAAATCCAACTAACCATCAAGTTAGAATTCATATATTACTTAAACTGGTAAGACATCCGGAATCTTATCTTAGCAACCAGTTAATTCAATTCACATTCTTAAATCTTAAACTACTAATCACAAGCATTTTGAAATTATACAACTTTAATCACACAATCACGTAGTACTATGTCCCATTAATATAGCAACTAAGTCAACATTAATCCATATTATGATACTACAATTCAAGTATCACAATATCACAATATGCTACTTTCCAACACATTTCTAACAAAATCTATATCAAGTTAATCACAATTAACTGACTTCCACATATCTTATGGTACATTTTAATTCATTCTATTAAAACTTGTCATGCTATTTATTTTCATGTATACCATACATACATACCTACACGATTTCAGATATTTTCTAAAATTGACACATCAATTCCATTTAATCCTATACACTAGGCCATTCAGACTGTTAAAGTCTTTATCAAGCCTTCTCAGTACTACTAGTCATCACATATCCATACCACAGGACATGGAACTATCACCAACTCTATATTTCATTTATATACATAATACATCGTATATAACTTAAACAATTTAATCTAAACTTACAATAAAAGTTTGGTGAATACAATCATCACCTATCAATTTCAAGGTTTTCCTTACTTCCTAACACACACAATTTCTTAAAATATGAACAACTTTCCAATTCATATTCCTCAATTTATCAACCAAGGTCAACTAAACCTTTAACACAATTTACTTCTTGATATAATTTCATATCATTTCTTATTCGGATCTAATCCCACTTTACCACTTTATCACTTACTTCATTTGTATATAATCAACAAATAACTAAAGAATCCATTCAATTCTTTCAATACTTAAATAGCTCATCATGAGGTACAAATCAACCTATGCAACTATTAATAATAACTTTCAATTAATTCTCATCTCACATTCTTACCCAGATCTAGACTATCATCGCAAGCCTCACACACTGGTAAGATTATCTTATCACAATTCTAATCAATGTGACTTAATTTTCACCTTTCAACAAATTATAACTGTCATACCAAACAATGACTTTACATCTGCATAATTCCTAACACATATTCAGTTCAAATATCAAATATTACATAACTGAATACTCAATTACACTTAACAATATTTCAATTACTTAATACTAGCTTTAAGTAATTTATCAAGTTTCACAAACTTAAATCAATTTAGGAATTTAATCACATTCCACACAATCATAACATTTCAATCTATGTTAGACTATTTCAACACACAGTTGACTACTTGTCAACTTTAATTTCAATCAGTTAATCAATAAAATTCTCTAATTGCTTTTCTCAAGTTTGACCCAACCTCAAACCAATCACAAGCAATAAATTTTATACACCATTTTCTATTCATGGTTTGACTCCCAAAGTTAACATACTATCAATATTAACTTACAACAAACCATTTCATATTGTATGTTTACTTTCAAACATATATTTTAAATTATTACATTCAATAATCTTATCAATCCCTCACAAGGACAAGGTCAATCTACATCAATCTTGGGCTCCATACAAGCCATTTACAAAATAGTGACCCCCTTTAAACACTATTAAATTCATCTACAAGTAATCTATCAAAATCAATCACAATTACTCATTCAGCAAAAATTAAATTTGTCAACTAGGTTTATCATCAAAACCTCTATCAATGACAACTATCATTTACACTGTCACTTTTACAGTCTAAAAGTTATAGTCCTATCAACTGATTGTTTTCTTGTCAAAACAATTATTAAACAACTTATCATACCATCATGCTCCATTTTCCAAAATCACATTACATTTCTTTTATACTAAGTAACCTCAACAAGTTCATGTGACACAACATAATATAACAACGGTGATCAGGCGTTGCAAGATTATGTTCTTCACAATCCATTCTCAGGCTACTCTACATTATACTTATCAATGTGATCTACTCTCATTTCATACGTATTAAATACTTCATGATTTCAAATCAATCACCTTCTATTTAATAGTTTCTAATAGCTGATACATACTCAAAATCAGCTTACTACTTACATATTTAACCTTACATATGCAAACTATCTCATACAATTTCTTTTCAACAACTGAATTACTCAGTATATCTACTTATCTGAAACCTCAATCATATGATAACCTATCATCATAGTTTCAATACTAATCACATTTCAATGTCCCTATTTACTACAAACTTCAGGACACATCTTAATTAACTATCATCATTTTGACATATGCTACTATCAAGCATCAATGTTAGAACAAGCCTACTCAATCATGTTACTAGAAAACATTTCATTTATTAATTTACAACTGACTGGAAAGATCTATCATTTCCCAAATCAATTTAGTCTTCTTATAAGCTGTATTTCTCATAAACCTATCAGTCTTGGTTTAGATTAATTGTTTAACTACAATCAAAACATATCATGTAGTCACATAAACACATATTTTCTCAAATAGCAGTCATTATCAATTAAAATGACACAACATTCCTTAACATGGATTGAAATCACACCTTGTGATCACTCTACTAGTATAATACTATCAATTATCTCGTCTCACCAATAAAGACACTCCTTGGGTTCCAACATCAATCTTGCTAAAACCTTAATCAACTCTTTTCTACTTGCTTAGACACATTTTTGCATTCTCAATTCAATCAGAAATAACCACAACAATGAACATCTCATTCAATACTTCTATCCTCATGTCAACATATAGCAATCATTTGTTGACTCAAAACTGGGGAATCATATCAGTCTGACTCAATTAACTTTACAACAAAGCTTACTCAATATAACCGAGTAAACAATTCAAGTTAATTTAAATTAACACAGGCTTATCGAAGATTACCTGGCAATCTTAAGCCCACGAGTGTTGAGGAAACATGAAATATACCAATCAGATACTCATGTCCCTCCGTCTCTGCAATCAAACAACAGCTTCACAACTTGTTATGGGTTAGTACATATTCAACTAACTACTTTCTCATGCATCAACTAATCAACTAAACCCACACCCACTGGAATGTTTGACTCAACTCAATCAAAGTTTAGGATTGAACATTCTATCATGCTCAATTCACCCAAACTATTGCTCTGATACCAACTTATAACACCCCTCGTTACTTTAATTGATTATAATAATAATTACGACTCGGAAGCGCAGATTTCAAACATACTATCCATGTCTTTACAATGTCAATAAACTTTTTCAAATTTAATACATGACATTTCAACAAACCCGGGGTTATATAATTAAAAACATTTCTATAGTTATCAAAATAACATCAGAGTAAAAGCCTGTCAAACATTCCATCAATTCCAAACACTTCCTGCCCCGCCCAATATGTCCCATCGCTTATAACCTGCAGGAAGAACTGTGGTGGGGTTAGCATAAAGCTAAGTGAATGAAACTATAAGCAACAGTCCAACTTAGCACAACAATCTGTTTACATCAAATAACAATAAACAGTCAATCATCATATCACACAACTTCCAATCAAGTATTATCAATCGTCATGAGGACCGGTGGCTCCTGAGATACCCTAATACCGGTTTGGTACTCAAGGAACTCTTATCAATCATCTGTATTGGCCTATACAGAATTACCGATAACCAGTTGTTAATCACACACGACCTAGATCTCTAAACCGACATTTCAAGTTTCCGAGATCTCCTGTCGTCTACAATAACAACAAGCCCAACCATCAAATCAAGTTGACCTCTGAATCTTACTTACTAGCACAAATCAGCTAAGTAAACAAACATGCCAAACTATCATGGCAACATGTTTCAACATATGCATCATATCAAAGTAATACTATAAATTATTTGTTGTAAATCAAATCATTACAACTAAATCACACTGAGGTTACAGATCCACTCACCGACTACCTCAGGCGCAAGCTCAGAAGTCTAATATTACTGAGCCTTCTCCACATCTGAGAATACAATCAATAAACAATAAGTTAATAACTTGTCTCAACTGATAACACACAGGTAATTAATATCGTTACACAATCATAACATAATTACATGTATCAGGTGATCCCTACGATCACAGCAAACAAAGGTCCAATTCGGAACATAATCAAAAGTCCCGAAATAAGATTCAAAAACAGTAAAATGCCATTTTCGACCCCTAAACGACCCCGAATGGCCAAAAACTGACTAGGCTATAGTATATAGCTTTGATCATTGGGTCGTTTTCGAGTGGACATGCGAATTTCAGCTCAATCCGTGTTTATGAAATTTTGTTACAAAAAAGAGGTCTCTAAAGTGCTATTAAACACTTATGCACTTTTGAAATTTGCAAAACATAGGATCCGGTTTTTAGCATTTGAATCCGCCGGATTCCTTTGAATCCGACCGGATTCCCTAATTATCTGAATCCGCCGGATTCCACCTTCGTTCCAGCCCTGTTCATCCTGCTCAAAACCCTAACCCGAGCAAAATCACCAAAAACCTCAAATTCGGTTTCTAAACTGATTTTCGCTATAAATAACTTCACAACATCAATATGTAACAGTTGTAACAAAGTTCTAACATCAAATTTCATATCAAATTTCATAATTTATCTAATTCACTAAATATCAAATTTCAAGAATGAAGCTTACAATTTTGAAGAAAGAACATGATTATGATGATGAACAAATCAGAATCACAGCTTCAGATTCTTAATTCATGTTTGATTTTGATTTTTGATTAAGATTTCATAGGGTTTTCAAAGGAATTGGATAAAAGGAAATAAACTTTCCTAATAAGGAAAGTTAAATAAATAGAAACATAAGTCGGTTCCTCAACCGACCTTCTATTATACGGGTATAATTTAATACCCCATCTCAATCTATTGTCTGGAACCAGAAAACCATTTGCGAGTCCAAACATTTTATTGTACCGTCAACTATATTAATTTACAACAATTAATAATTCACTTATCACATTGGAATATTCGGCTCCTATTCCAATTATTTCAACTATTTCAAACAATATTATTTCCAAACACATTTAAATACTAATTTAAATCAAGAAATAATACAAAACAACTAGGTCCATTTCGAGGATGTTACAATTACACCCAACCAACTTAAATAATAGAGGTATGGTCTTCAATTGTGTCTGATACGTGAGAGCCAGAGAGAGAGAGAGAACGAGAGATAGAGCAAGAACAAGAACAAAACCACCAAATTGAACCCTAATTCGTGGAGGTTTTAGCTTGATTTTTATATATTCACGATCCTTGAGGTAAGCTCTACACACTACTACCTTTAATTTCTTGTTTTGGTGACCTAGAGATAATCTCCATTTTTGGGTTTTGAAGTAAAATGATGATTCTTGAGATTTAAGAAAGCGGTGATGATTAGAGTGCGGAAATGAACTCATTTGAAGTTCTTGCATGCTAGTTTGTGTTAATTCTTGAGTTTTGTTTACTATCAACATTAGAAGAAGTATAGGATGGTAATAAAGAAGTGTAAATGTATTGTGATTGCTAGTATGAGGTTAGACTAGCTAGTCACGTACTTGAGAACCATGAGAAATGAGGGAATTGTCAATATTAAGGATAGTCATTTTGAGTAGTGATTAATGTTATGTTGATTAGGATGTGTCTAGGTGATTTCTAATTTCGATTAAGTACGTGCTTGTGCCTACCCAAATCGACACTCTCGTAAGGTAAGTAATGGGAATGTGAGGGATTTAAAGGGTTAAATTGAGAGAAGTTGGACACGTGGGTGTGTACATCTTGGTTGAACACTTGTGTATCGAGTGTGAATATGAGATAGAGAGAACATCATACTTATGATGATGAAGAGTTATGACTTCCTTTGAGTAGGAAAGTCACATGTTGAGTTGTTGATGATCCTTGAGTGGAGTGGAAGTGATCCTTTGTGTATGATCAAATAATATAGAGAATTTGCTTATGAATCACTTGAGTGTGAATATTGCTGCTATCGACCATTGTTGTTATGATTATAGTTCATATTAATATGTACATCCATTACTTATTAAGTCGTGAACTTACCTCCCTTAATGTCATTGTGTTGATAGGTAATAGTAGCGGGGCAAGGGGAAATTTGGGCAAGGAACCCAAGAACGAGTAGCAGTGGAGCTTACTATTTCGGTAGTAAGTGGAAAATCCCTTTTTGTATAAATCATGCTCTAGATACAACGTAGAAAGCCCCTTTCGATGTAAATGATCATTTGCGTCTGATCTCAACTTGTTGGTTTAAACATATATTAAGTGTATAATTTACTCATGAAAGTGTCCAAATTGTCCCAAGAGAATTCGAAGTCTAAAAACATGTTGATAATGTGTTTTGTGTAAGTGACAATTTGTAACCTTTCATGGTACTTGTTAAATGCTTTTGATGTGGTCATTATGAATGAAAAGAGTGTTTCTTGTTAAATGGGTCGTGAGGGTCCATATGGGTCGTTGTTGGGCATTAAGTTAAAATAGGTTGATTACATGGTATGGATGAGATGTCGGGTGTTTATAACTCCCTTTGTGTTGTGGTAAATGTAGGCAAAAAGTTGTTTGTCCCTTACTTAGATCTAGCACGAACCGAGTCAATCCAATCGATGGCGGAAACAACGATTAGATTATTAACTAAACACACGAATAATCAATACGCAATCAATATCAAACGAACGTAATATTATTGCTTATATTCGATCAGATTACAGAGAATTTCGACAGATTATGTTTAGGGTTTCGTCAACCCTAAAACAGAAAACACAAATCGTTTTTATACAAACACTGGCACCTGCGACGTAGCACGCTACGTCGCAGGCCCAAGCCCATGCGACGTTGGCTACGTCGCAGGCCCAACACCTGACGTCGCACCTGCGACGTAGTGCGCTACGTCGCAGGAGTCAGGAATCCAAAACTAAATACGAACTACGAGCTAGACCAACTGACAGACACTAAACATGTACTAACAAACTCCCCTGTGTCTTCAGCTTGGTCTTCAAAAATCTTCATTAAACCCAGCCCGCAGGAAACTGGCCGTCGGCATGAATTCCATTAGCTACGCAAACAGTAACAACATTGTAGAACTGCTGTGCTAATCGTCTGTTGAATTCATTCTTCTGACCAACTCGAATCCGATTATCATAGAGTTTTCTTAAATCTTTTTCATGAAAATTAATTAAACTCATCGGATCATACAGCCTAAACGTCGCTTGCTTCAAATTCCATATACCTCCAACTTCTGGCCACGGTTCAGAATCTGGAACAAAAGTAATAACCGCTTCGCCAGTCTGTGGATCAAGTTCCCATTTCACAAGTCTTCTCAGAAAATAATAAGGAACTGATTCCAGAGGTATCTCAGTCAAACATTTTGCCGGCGAATAGTGAATTTTAACCAAAGGCTTCCTGGTGACTGGATCAATCTTTTTCTTCCACGTATACCGAGTTCCCAACGTCGGCTTCAATTTCGAATAAGTCTTCGATAGTACTTCCCGACGTAGACATCTTTGAATGAACTCAGCATAATCATTCTCGAAAGGATTAATCAACTTCAGCTGAGCTAATCGATTAATCTCTCCTTTTGGCAACGTGCTCAATCTATCAAAGCGCATTCTAAAATACTGAACTCCATCTTCTCTCTTTATCATAAACAGATTCCTTTGACACTTCCAGCTTTTAATAACACCGGTATAATTCCGACTAACCCGGTACACTTGACATTTCACTGGAATAGGGACTGGATTTCGTCCCTTAGGCCACCATTTCTTGTTTCTCTCTCTCTTTTCTTCAGCAGATAACTTCTTTGCTGCTGAGTCCGGTGCCTGTGTCTCTGGAGCTGGAGTTTCAGCAGAACTAGATTCTCTATGTTGCGCTTTTTCAGGACTCTCGTCTTCACTTGAATCAGATTCAATAATTGGTGCATCATCATAAGTTTCCCCAGATTGTGCATCATCATACGTTTCATCTGCATTCAACTGTTCCTCTTCAATCGAGACATCCTCGTTCATCTCAAACACATTCTCAGTTTCTTCCTCAGAGCCAACTCCACTGGCCATCCTTTGAATAAATGATAAGTCAGCGAATGAGTAATCAACTGCCAGTGGTCTCGGTTGCCCTGGAATATCATCAACAGAAAAGTAATCCAAAACAGAAATATTTTCATTAATATTTTCAATTACAGGGTTGGGATTTACAGACGCAGGTTCACTTGACTCTAAAGTGGGTATCCCAGACCCAGACTCCCCCGAGGCAAGTAACCTGCCTTCCAAAACATGAACCCTATTCTTCGTTTCCTCAAGCTCTTTGGATTGAACCTCGATCAAAGCAGCTTGTTCAGCAATCTTCTCATCCTGAGCCTCCAGCTTTTGCTTCATCAGCTGCATATCTTCCATGATCTTTTGCATGAAAGCTGGAGTCGGTTGAATCTCAAAGACATCCTGTTGCTGTGGATTAACTGGAACGCGTGTAGATGAAGAGCGACGAACACGACGAGGCGGTCGATAAGTCTCATCAGAAGGATCATCACCGTCGCGTGTACGCTTTCCAGTATCCCTTGGAGGCACATACTTGCGTCCTTGTCTGATCCGACGCTGAATACGTAGATATCTAAATGAATCTGAAAGCCTGATACGTTCCATCTCAGAGGGATGCGGAACAGTACCATCAGAATGCTCAGGCGTCAGACCCCCATCCTGAGGACCTGCAGTGACCGGTTCTTCAGAATCAGAACTCTCAACCGTATCATGCGATGCTGGATTGTCCGAGTCAACGTGCCCGAACTGCTCGATATTCTCCAAAATAGCATCCACGTTCTCCCCCGCAGCTTGAGCAGGAATGTTTTCCCCCGCAGCTTGAACAGGAATATTCACTAATGGTTGCTGCGGTTGCTGAGGTGCTGGAACATCCATATATTGAGGTTCCGGTGGCGGTACATAATTCGCGTCCACAATGGCACCAAACAAGGGAACATCCGCTGCTGCCGCAACCCCTTTCTCAAAACTTGCACAAATGGTGAAAATCCGACTCATCATCGGTGAAATCTTTAATAACTGATCGGGATCACCCTGTGCCTGAAGATTTGGGTGATGACGATTAATGTGCAACTGAACAAAACGTGGATATAAAATCCATTTCTGATCCCCTGCATTCGCGTTATCAACCATTGCCTTGAAGATAAATCCCGAGAAGTTGAACGGCTTGTTGTATACTAACGCCAACATAGCAGAAGCTAAACTTCGACTCATCCCATCCGTTCCACCTTTTCTATTCCCCAAACAAACGATAATCACGTGCATCAGATATCTCCAAACACGCGTGAGATTCGCTTTGCGATACTGATCGGAGGGAATCCCAGGATATCCAATCCGTTGCATAGCCCCGGTAACAAAAATATGATCAAAACTGATAGGCATATCCGGTTGATCGTTCAATTGTAAAAGTTCCCGAATGCTCTGTTCTGTAATAATGATCTCCGTACCCAGAACAGTAGAGACCAAGCGTATAACGTCGTTTTCAGTAACGACAGTTGCGTTCCGCCAGAATGGGTTGATCAGATTTCCAAAAACCACCGTGGTATCGGAAATAGCGTGGATTACCCTAGAACGTCTCAAAAATGCAATCATCGGACGATACGGTGCAGCTTTATCAGCAGTATCAACAAGATAAGCAGCCGTATTGTGACGAGCTTCAAAAATCAAAGCCATATCTGCAAAAACAGAAACATATTGCAACTCGAAAAAGGTTAGCAAAAAATTTTCATTTTTCATACAACCTTTTTTCAAACTCCTGGAACTAGCGACGTAGCACCATACGTCGCATAAACACAGAGCGACGTAGAAAAGTACGTCGCCTAAATTCAAAATAAATTGAAAAGCGACGTAAGGCCGTACGTCGCATAAAATTCGAGCGACGTAAAGCGGGACGTCGCATTTTGCAATTTATTGTGAATTTAATCACTTTATTTAAAATAGCGACGTAGAGAGCTACGTCGCATCGGACGTCGCAGAAAAAGCGACGTAGGGAAAGGCGACGTAAGAATTAATAATAACTAATTTAAAGCGACGTAGGCGACTACGTCGCATCGTACGTCGCAACGATGAACATTCATCCCCAACCCAGAAACCCTAACCTCGAATTTAGGGGTTTTCAAAATCAAACGCACTACAAGGTGCGGCTTACGATGATGATCACGAAAAATAAGTTATAACCATTATAACAACCAATTGACCATCGAATTCAACCCAAAACTAAAACCCTTGAAACCCGTAACACTTATATAGCAATTAAACATATAATACACGGTGAAAACAGGTAAATATGGTACCTAAGTGTGCGGAATAACGAGTATATGAAAACTACGTGAGTGAATAGGAACGACAACAGCTACAAATCACGAAAAAGCTCGAAGAATTGCTACGTCGCAAATCGCCGGTTGGTACGTCGCAGGCTACGTCGCACTTAAATAGTGAATACTGTGACGAGGTACGTCGCAGTGGATACTATTTAAAGTATAACCCTATGTGCGACGTAGGCTGGGACGTCGCAGGCGACGTAGAGCTGTACGTCGCATACAACAGTTTTAATCCAATTTCGAAATTTTCAAACCGTGTACTCGTTATTTTTAGCAAATAATTTCCAAATAACTCGTGACTTGGTAAAATAACCTAGAATAAAAAATAAAACATAAAATAAAATAAAATAACTAAAGTAAAAAATCTTTTTGGTATTTTCTTTAATTTTACAAAAAATAGAAATAACTAACACTCTATTTTTGGTGACGGAGTTGTTTTGTCTGCTTAGGGATCATATCGGAATAACATGCATTTATTAGGAATAGTAAGTGTTATTTCGATCATCAGTATATTTGTCCACTTTAAATTTACTTGGCACATTTAAAACACCTTTTATAAAAATTATTTCAAGACAATTATTGGTATTGTTTGTCCACCTAAACATGTTACATCCGTATTTGTGAGCTAACCTTTATTGTTAGAATGAATATTAATTTTGTGAAACCTATTATAGGATATACTGATAAACTTCAGTAAAACAAACACTGCATATTCACACAAGGTAGAGATTACAAGACCAAGTTTATCTCGGTTTTCTCGTAACATACACTTGATATTTATATTTAGGTATACATCAAACCGACTATGAAGATACTAGTGGCCCCAGATCTGTACAAAGTACAACAGAGGGTCCCTTAGTATGAACATAACAAGTTTGAGACTATTTGCATAACTAATGGATTCAGGTCTGTACGTGAGTACAACAATAGTCACCATTAGTTAGGCGAATAACCATATTATTACTATATGCCCATTTTACATTTACATAATTATGACAGTGTATGTTAGTACTTCCATTTATCAATTAAGACTTATGCCATACATCAGATAACATTTTTCACAAAGTAATAGACAAGTTTTATCATTACTTCTTACTCACTCACAAACCGGTGTGTAGCATGCCTACCAATACATCGTATGATGAAGATAATTTAGATAAAAACTGTTTTAAGTGTGTCAGATAAACCTACTGACACATCCAAGATAAACCTTAAAATTCCATTTTGTGCATGTCACCCGATGTACTATCATATCCCAAGTTGTTTACAGACACAACTTCAACGTCTATTTTAAAAATGTAGCAACCTTGCGTTTTCTTTAATACTAAAGAGCATAAAGAGTGGCTGTTGCGATTTTTTTTTTTTTTTTTTTTTTTTTATTTTTTTTTTTTTTTTTTTTTATTTTTTTTTTTTTTTTTAAATTGAATTTAAAAACTTAAAAATCCAAGTCACAAATCATTTGTTTGACTGAAAGAACCTTAAACCTATCAGATTGACCAGTTCAATAAAACGTGATCGCAAAAAGGCTTTTGTGAAAAGGTCCGCACACTGCTTAAGGGTCTCTATATGTACGACATCTATAAGGTGTTTCTCAAAGCAATCCCGTATAAAGTGGAACCTAAGTTCAATATGTTTGGTCTTAGAGTGCTGTACGGGATTGTGAGTTATGGATATAGCAGCTGTATTATCAATATAAATAGGAGTCATAGAGAGATTGAACCCGTAATCACGCAGCTGATGCTGAATCCAGAGAACCTGAGAACAGCAACTTGCAGCAGCAACATACTCGGCTTCAGCTGTGGAAATAGCAACCGCAGTCTGCTTTTTGCACTGCCAAGAAACTAAGCGCGATCCAAGAAACTGACATCCTCCAGTAGTTGACTTCATATCTATCTTGCAGCCACCAAGATCCGAATCCGAATAGGCAGTTAACTCGAAGTTTTTCTCGTTGGAATACCATAGACCCAGAGATGGCCTAAAAGCGAGATACCCAAAAATGCGTTTTACTGCCTTCATATGAGACACCTTCGGATTTGCTTGAAATCGTGAGCAGAGAGAAACAGCAAACACGATATCTGGTCTTGAGGCAGTCAGGTACATGAGAGAGCCTATCATTGAGCGATAGTCTTTCTCCTTGCAGTCTTCATCGTCCTCATTAGGTCCAAGATTGTGTCTTGCTTCAATTGGAGTGCCATAGTGTTTACAGTTGAGCAATTCATACCGTTTTAACATGTCAATGACATATTTTGACTGATGGATATAAATTCCATTGTCAGATTGCTCAACCTGTAGTCCCAGAAAGAACGTGAGTTCCCCCATAGCACTCATTTCAAACTCAGATTTCATCAATCTTTCAAAATCCTTGCACAACTGATCATTAGTTGATCCAAAGATTATGTCGTCCACATAGACCTGTACAAGTAACAAATCCGCTCCTTCCCTTTTGATGAAAAGCGTGCTATCAATCTGTCCTCTATCAAAACCATTCTTCAGTAAGTACGTGGCAAGTCGCTCATACCAAAGTCGAGGAGATTGATGAAGACCATACAAAGCTTTCTTCAGCTTGCAAACATGATTAGGATGCTTTGGGTCTTCAAAACCGGGAGGCTGACACACATAGATCACTGCGTCAACATCTCCATAGAGAAAAGCACACTTCACGTCAAGTTGATACACTCGGAATCCTTTGAAAGAAGCATAAGCTAGAAAAATCCGAATTGATTCCAAACGAGCAACAGGAGCGAAAACTTCATCATAGTCAATACCCTCTAATTGACTATATCCTTGAACTACCAGACGGGCTTTGTTTCGAATAACAGCCCCACGATCATCCATTTTGTTACGGAAAACCCAACGAGTACCCGTCAAGTGAGCACCCTTGGGTAGAGGAACAATTTCCCAAACATTCATCTTGTTTATTTGCTGTAGTTCCTCCTGCATAGCCTCGACCCAAGATGGATCCTTTAAGGCTTGATCAACCTTTTTCGGTTCAATTTGAGACAAATGACATGAATCAATATGAGCTATAAGTCCCAAAAGCTGCTGAGCTGAAGTCTGCTTTGTTTGCTGTCGTGTTTGAACAGATGCATGAGGATCACCAATGATATTATCAATGGGGTGATCCTTATGTATACGTGTTTCTGGTATGGCACCTGGCACAAGATCCACACCCAAATTGTTCAAATCTCCCTCAGTTTCAGGAGTAGCAGCAGACTCAGGAATGACTATCTCTTCCTCTTCTCCTTCATCTTCATGAGAAAATAAGTGAGAGTAGTTCATTGTTTCTTCCACTTCATCTTCTTCTTGAGGTTCCTCTAAAGGAGGCATATTTGGATCATATGGAAGCTCCTTTGTATAGTTGTAAACTGTTTTAGAAGGAACTGCCGAAGATGGTGGAGTAGGAGATGGTGTTGATGGTGGTGATTTGGTAGTTGTTTTCGGTTGTGTGGGTGTTGGTGAAGGAGTAGGTGTAGGTTGTGGAGGTGTAGGATTAGTCGGTGGAGGTGCGGGTGTTGCATTAGGAGATGGGTCGGATGGTTTATTAGTAACGGGTGTATCTTGAGAAATATCAAGCTCATGCAGTATAGAAACCAACTCTTCCGTTTCATCTTCTTCCGGAATGTTGAAAGAGTTGAAGAGGTTTCCATAATTGAAAAACCAATCCGGACCCGTTCCTTGAGGAGGTTCCGTATACCTTAAACACTTTACTTCAAAATGCTCTTCGATCTGATTCGTTGATTTGTTGAAGACTCTTTTGTTCGGAGAGTTGACTGCATATCCAAGAAAAATCCCTTCAACAGCTTTATCACCAAACTTAGAGACCTTATCTTTTGTAATCATGATCAGGCATGGACACCCAAATGGTTCTAGGAACTGTAGATTTGGCTTACGGTTATTAAAAAGTTCATAACACGTTTTGTTCCTTTTCTTAACCGTGAGTACTCTGTTGAGAACATAACAGGCAGTATTAACTGCCTCAGCCCAGAATATGATTGGTAACTTGGAGTCAGCTAACATAGTCCGAGCTGTCTCGATAATTGTCCTATTCTTCCTTTCTGCGACTCCATTCTGTTGCGGAGTCCTCGGAGCACTAAATTGATGCTCAATACCTCTTGTAGCACAAAACAATTCGAGAGTTGAGTTCTTGAACTCAGTTCCATTGTCACTCCGTATCCTTTTCACCTTCAAGTTGCTCAGATTTGCCAACTTGTCCAACAAATACACCAGTATCTCAGGAGTTTCCCCTTTCGTGGTCAAAAAGTAAACCCACGAAAACCTTGAGTAGTCATCAGTAACTACCAAGCAGTAAGACCGACCACCAATGCTCTTTGTAGAAACTGGACCGAAAAGATCCATATGCAGCAATTCCAATGGAGCATTTATGGAATTCACCTGCTTAGACTTATGGGACTTCTTACGTAACTTTCCTTTTTGGCAGGAGATACAGTCATCCTTTAGAGCAAATGACTGTTTTGGAACTCCTAGCACTAGGTCATTTTTAGTCAAGAAATTCATTTTTCGGAAATGAATGTGTCCCATTCGTCTGTGCCAAAGCAGTGAATCCTTTTCAGAAGCCTTAGACAAGAGACACGTATACTCGTTCGATGTCTCAACAGTTCTCATATTCAAAATGTAGGTGTCATCCTTTCTTGGCGCTCTCAGTAACACCCATTCTTCCGGAATGACATACCCAGGCTTCAGTATCACACACTCAGTCTTTGTGAACACAGTTGTATAATCCTTATCACAGACCTGTGAAACACTTAGCAAGTTGTGCGTAAGCTGTTCCACGTAGTTCACATTTTCAAAACTAACATTGCCGTTAGTTAACGTTCCTCTTCCAGAAATAGTTCCCCCAGAATCTCCAGCAAAGGCAACATAACCTCCTGCATGTGGTTTAATATCCACTAGAAGAGATACATCGCCCGTCATATGTCGCGAGCAGCCGCTATCCAAATACCATTCGCTATCTTTAACGCGTTCTGACTGCTGCAACACACAAACAAAAGAGATTAGTGAGAAACGGTGACCCAAGCCTTTACAGACTTAGGTCGACCGTGGTCATCAACAATAATCACGTCAGATAGAATTTTATCTTTAAACAAATTAGAATTTTTATCTGATGTGTTATTGTTGACGACTGAAGAGTCAACATCAGACTCTTTACGTTTCCAAACTTTTGAAGATTCGGAAATGGTAATAGAAGTAATGTTGGGCTTTTGAATTGGCAAAGATTTTTGCTCAACATTACTTGGTTTCGAAACAGGCTTGGGAGAGGTAGAGTAACGCCTAGGTGGAGATTTAGAAAAAGAGTTTTTATAAACAGATGTCCTAGGCATCTCTCTCCCATATCGCTGATTTGACAGCTTTGGACAATCACGGATTAAATGTCCTTGTTTCTTGCAGTAGAAACAAGAACGAGTCTCAACAAACGGTTGAGGCTGAGGTATTACCACAGGAGGTGGAGAAACATTTCTAGAGCATGAACATTGAGTACACGTCTTAGAAAATGTTTGTCTTGGTTGAGAGGTTGAAGTTGATGGTTTATCATACGAAACATTTTCATTTACTGATTTTCTTTGCAAAATCTTTACAGGTGACTGTAAAGTTTGTTGTTTCGAATTTAAAACCTTAGCTTTTCCCTTATTTGGTTGAACCTTAATTTCCGGTTCAACCTTTGAAATCACTTTTTCAGGTTTAAATGCAACCTTCTTAACCTCCGGATACTCCTGATCCGTAATATCCTCAATCTCAACTATCTCCACAACACTAACAGGAGATTCATTTTTTACTTCAACATTCTCCTTAACACTAACCGGAGATTCATGCACAGACTTAACAAACTTTGGCAAGGGGTACTCTGGCCGCATGGTTTTCTCCTTTGCCGGTTTGTTATGGTTGGTCTCTTTAGCATCTTTAGCTTTTAAACCATAGAGCTTGGACCAGTCAACTGGAATCTCTTCAATGCCTTCCTTAACAGGCAGGGGACAACAAGTAGTAGGAGGAGGAACTGAGTTGTATCCCAATCCCTCATTCTTCTTCCCTTTAGTACCATGCTTGCTAAGGATTTCATTGAAGACAACTGTTGAGGAATTTGAACCTAAGATTTTACTCTTATAATTCTCATACTCAGCTTTTAAATCTTTAAGTTCTTTATTTAAAAGTTCAATTTCAACAAGATAGCTTTTAATGGCATCTTCTTGACTAAAAACCTTAGATTTATATTTCTGAGTATCAAACCGATGAGCCTCAAGATGATTTTCATAAAGTTTCTCATTAGCTTTTAAAAAATTATTTGAGTCGGTTAGTTTTTCATTCTTTTTCCTCAATTCAGCTGTCTCTGTCTGATATGCCTTTAAAGATTCAGTTAACTTTATGCATGAAATACAATTTAACGGTTCATCATGTACCTCATTCACAATGTGAGCCATCAGACACTGTTGGTAATGCTGGGAGACAGGCGTCCAATCTTGACTTGTAGGCTCAAAAGCAATCAGGGCATTATCAGCAATCCCTCTCTTGGTAACTTCCGTTTCTTTGGCCTTTGGAGGAGTAGACGGTGTTGTAAATCCCGATGCTGGCATTTTGGGTTTCTCGCACTCCCTGGCGAAGTGACCCAAATTTTGACAATTGTAACATCGGACCTTACTCTTGTCAAATCCAAATCCAGTCTTTCCATCACCCTCCAAGCTTTTACGCCCTGTTCTCTGCAAAAACTTCTGAATTCTGCGGGTGATCATTGCCACATTCCAAGTCAAATCCATTTGCTCCAGATCGTCTTCATCAAGCTGAGCATAGTCCTCCTTAGTCAACTCCAAAGTTAGATTCGGTTGAGTAACCAAATCCTTGTAAGAGCTTAAGAAAGCTGTGTAGATGGCAGCTTGCTCCTGAATAGCAGGTGAGACTTGAACCTTTTGTTGATTTGAAGAAGGTCCAGTCATAAAAACCGAATGAATCCCATCAGAAGAAGAAGAATTCGATGAAGCATTTGTATTTGATACAAAGGCAACTCCAGATCCATAAGTCTTTCCAGAGTTGATCTGAACACCATACACACTAGGATTCTGAACAGCAGAACCAGACCTAGTTTCTTTCTTCTTAATCTCCATCGCGTGAGCTTGAAGATCCCCTATCAACGCATCCAAAGACATGTTTGCAAGTTCTTCATTTTCCTTTAAAAATTGAACTTTAATATCCCAAGAACTTGGCAACACATCCAGCAGCTTCTTATTTACTTCAATTGAAGGAAAAGTATAACCCCCTTCAAACAACTCACCAACTAACCGTGAGTACCTAGTAAATAAAGAAGTCGTGTCTTCATCAGGAAGGATGTCAAAGATATCGTACTGTTTCTTAATCAGTTCGAGCTTTGCTTCCTTGTACTTATCATTCCCTCCACAACGAGTTTCAATAGCCTTCCACAAATCAAAGGCTGTTTCATGAGTTCTGAAAAGCCATAGCACATCCTTCGTTAAACACATTTTAATCATTGAGAAAGATTTTCTTTCAGTATCAAAATCTTTCTTTTCCTCGGGAGACATGGCTTTATAGGGCTTAGCAGGACGAATACCTCGGTATTCTCCGTCAGCTAATGGAGCTACATAACGCTCACGTAATGGTCCCCATAATTCTGGACAATGGAAATCAATATATTGCTCAACTCGGTCTCTCCAGTACACGTAATCCATGTCCGCAGTAAAAAGTGGAGGTTTATTACTTGAACCTATGTCATTGCTTTGTTTAATCATCTCCCTAAGTCCTCTAATATCCTCTTTATCAGCTGCCATTGTAAATAGTTAATCGAAAAATCAAACTTCTGATCTTAGCGACGTAGAGGGGTACGTCGCACAAAGAATATGCGACGTAGATGGGTACGTCGCAAAAAGGATATGCGACGTAGATGGGTACGTCGCAAAAAGCAAATGATTCAATTAAGAATCAGAAAGTGCGACGTAGAGTGGTACGTCGCAGAATCAGGCTACGTCGCAACGCAGCGTCGCAAAAGACTAATTAAAGTCAAAATAGCGACGTAGAGAGGTACGTCGCAACGGTACGTCGCACGAACTAATTAAAGTTCAAAAACACTACGTCGCACGCGACGTCGCAGCTTACGTCGCTTTGCTACGTCGCAAAACGTGCTGAGCAGCGGCCAAAAACCCTAAAAACGAATTTTTAACCCTAAAACCAAAACCACGAATGTCGAACGACTGAAACCTTCAAGAATCCCAATAATACTGATCGAAAACCTGTAAAAACACAAAACAAACGTAATAAACACGAAAACTCACGAATATCACGTTCTTTTATATCCCAAACTCGATCCAAATCGCCAAAACGAGCACTTTCTGCTCTGATACCAGTTGTTTGTCCCTTACTTAGATCTAGCACGAACCGAGTCAATCCAATCGATGGCGGAAACAACGATTAGATTATTAACTAAACACACGAATAATCAATACGCAATCAATATCAAACGAACGTAATATTATTGCTTATATTCGATCAGATTACAGAGAATTTCGACAGATTATGTTTAGGGTTTCGTCAACCCTAAAACAGAAAACACAAATCGTTTTTATACAAACACTGGCACCTGCGACGTAGCACGCTACGTCGCAGGCCCAAGCCCATGCGACGTTGGCTACGTCGCAGGCCCAACACCTGACGTCGCACCTGCGACGTAGTGCGCTACGTCGCAGGAGTCAGGAATCCAAAACTAAATACGAACTACGAGCTAGACCAACTGACAGACACTAAACATGTACTAACAAAAGTTGAGACCAAATTGCATACAGTTTGCAATTTGGATCGTCAAGAAAATGGTTCCAAAATGGCCGATTTTAGTCGTACGCTCAAATTCGCAATTTTTGAGAAATTTGAAAAATGTGAAAAAGGGTAACCTTTATTTTGGTATTATGGAGGTGCTCGTCAAATTTCAGGTCATAACTCGCAACGAGTTAAAACTTATGCATATTTGAATTTCGCCAAAATTTTTAGTTGTGCATGTAGCTGCTGTCCAACGTTCTTACGCGATCCCAGAACTTGGAACCAGGATCGCGTATCACAGTTAAAAACACACACATGTTGAATTCCTTCTTCCTTACGCGATCCGACCACACGTCCAGGATCGCATACTTCAGTGAAAATCGGTACCAGGAGAAATCCTTCGTGCATACGCAATCCGACTGGATTTCTGGGATCGCGTATGCATGTATAATTTTGGTGTCTTGGTTATTTTTGAGTATTAAGCATATTTGTAACACCCCCAAATTTGATGATTTGCGGAAGCTTGATTTGGGTGTTACTAATCAATAACAAAGCACAAAGATAAATAGCAAACGACTCTATATGCGTCGTTTTAACAAAAATATATTGATAACTGAAATGTTTACAACATTTAAAGCTTTACATAGCTCGAGTTTTAAATAAAATGAGATTTCAGTACATAAGTACTTGTACAAAATATACTAATGCAAGAAAATCTCAATCGTCTGTATGCTGACTCGAGCTAAATCCTGAAGCAGAAACATCCTACTGCTGGGTACCTGCGATATATGCTAAAAGGTCAGCTATAAAGCTGGTGAGCTCACAGGTTTGAAATCAAGTAATATCGTATGAACCGCAAGATTTAAATAATGAATTGCATCCAGCAATTAAATAATGAATTGCATCCAGCAATTAAATAATGAATTGCATCCAGCAATTAAATGATAATCATCATGTATACAGCCATGAGCACATAGTTGAGCTTAACTCGAGGGCCGGGTCCCCTATAGAGAATTCCGGGCGAGGTGCCTCCACGAATGCCAAATCAACATTCGTCTTCCCAAATATTAGTACGTCCGTTTACCCGGTTAGTGCTTGCTAACCCGGACGAGGAGGGTCAATCCTATATGGTACCATATACTAATATTCACGCTACAACGTATTAACAACTATGCTGACGGAGGACTTTAAATGATTAGTTTCGAAAAACTCATGTAGTATATGAAAAGTTGGTACTTGCGTTCACATGTTAAAAGTTTGAGCAGTATATCACACCCCTGAGTAAAACCGTAAAAGAGGGGCTATGAGACTCACCTGAGTCTGAATGCGTTTAAACAAATGTAAGTTGATTAGCCGAAATGAAGTCCAAAGACTTGTAACCTGAGGGTGTCCACGACACGCGATGGTTATAATATGCGAAGGTATCTAATAAGACTACCTTGTAGTTGTTCGTCCAACTATAATGTCCAAATTACATTTAGTTGATTTATTCGAATGTTTGAAAATATGTACGGCCCGTTGGTGACGGATTTGTAATAATAATCTCAACTATTATCATTTTGATTTCGTGTCGTTTTACTTGAAAAATGTGTTTTGATTGTGTTTTAGAAACCGTTACGGAATCTAAGTACGGGGGTCCGGGGGCAGCGCCCCTGGTAGCGGGGTCCAAGGGGCGGCAGCCCCTGGCGGGGTCCAAGGGGCAGAGCCCCTGGCTGGGGTCGAGCTGCCAGGTCAGCTTGGAAAATTTTTATTTCTACTATATTGCTTTGACGAAAAATGCATCTGGGATCTGAATTTGGGTAAATCGAGTGATAAATTTCGAGTCTCGACACTTAGTAAAAATCTATGTTTTTGAGGTTCTGATTTGTGCGACGTTGGGTGCGACGTCGCAGGTAGGGTTGCGACGTTGAGCATGACGTCGCTAAAGGTGACGTTTCGCAATTTAATGCGACGTAGGGTGCTGCGTCGCTAATGCGACGTTGGTTAAGTTGGCGACGTTAAGGTCTGCGTCGCTATGTGCAACATTCGCAAGTCAATGCGACGTAATAGGCTGCGTCGCTATATGCGACGTCGAGGATTCGTGCGACGTTGTGACTGACGTCGCACTATGCGACGTTACGAGGGGTTTTGCGACGTCGCAGCTGACGTCGCATAAATCTGGGTCCAAAAGCGACGTAGCGTTCTGTTGGCCGGAAAATGTGTCGAAAACGAGTTTTTCGGTTTCCGTTTGGTCCAAAACTTTCACCCAACCCATATTTGGACATTATAAGTTGATATAAACTACTAACAAGCAAAAACACTTGAAAACGGGAGATTTCGGGATTTGTCAGAGACTTACAAAGTGTCGGATGAGAAATCCGAAAAGGTAGGATGATAGATCGTGATGCGGTGGTCGTTTTCTTCCAAAGAGATGATGAGATCCAATGTCGTTTAGTACGTTTATTTGTCAATTTTGTGAAGTTGTGGGTTTTGGTTGGTTGGTGAAAGAGAGAGAGAAAAGAGAAGAGAAAAAGAAAGAGTTGAGTGATAAATGAGAAGAAAGAGGAGGGGAATGGGAGGTTATCCTCCCATTTTTCCAGTCTCCGTTCCCCGCGCGGTGTTCGTTTGCTCCGTCGTTTAAACGTTAAATAATTATTTTACATTTTAATTGGTACATTTTAAAATACAATTTATTACGCGATATTTCATTTAAATATTTTTACTAATTACTTTATATTTGAATTATAAAAAGGTAGGTTAATTTGTTTGCGCGTTTTACATTTTAAATTATGTAAGTTTTGGGTTGTACGATACGAATGAATACGAAATATTATTATAATAATATTTTTGACGTAACAACGTTATTTAATAAAATTAGTCACCAACGTCCGTATAAAATTGAATCGAAATACATTCGATTTAAATTGTGTACGATTTAATCAAATCTCATATTCGTATATATTCAACAATATATATAAGTCGATACATTAATTAGCCTAACCAGGAACTAATTACATGTATTAACATATGATTAGGCACTAATTACTAGTCCTAATTTGGCGGGTGTTACATTCTCCCCCTGTTAGAAGAATTTCGTCCCGAAATTTAGCTCGAAGTCGTGTTTGATGTGGAATCAGTGAAGAGTTGAGGATATTTGAGTCGCATTTGGTCTTCCCGTTCCCAGGTGAATTCCGGACCACGCCGCGAATTCCATCTGACCTTGACGATGGGAATACGACTTTGTTTCAGTTGTTTGACCTCACGGTCCATAATTTCAGCGGGTTCCTCAACGAAGTGAAGTTTATCGTCAACACGAATTTCATCTAGTGGAATAATAAGTGTCTCATCAGACATACACTTCTTCAAATTTGAAATATGAAAAGTAGGGTGCACGCTGCTGAGTTCGGATGGCAGCTGCAATCGATAAGCTACGGGGCCAATCCGTTCAAGGATTTCAAAAGGCCCGATGTATCTGGGATTTAATTTCCCGCGTTTGCCAAAACGGATGATGCCTTTCCAAGGCGATACTTTTAAGAGAACTCGATCCCCAACTTGGAACTCGAGTGGTTTGCGTCTCACGTCAGCATAACTTTTCTGACGATCACGTGCGGCTTTGAGTCTGTTTTGGATTTCCATAATTTTTTTCAGTGGTGGCGTGAATGAGTTCAGGACCAGTGAGTTGACTATCTCCCACCTCAGTCCAACAGATCGGTGATCGGCACTTACGACCGTACAGTGCCTCAAAAGGTGCAGCCTTAATGCTGGCGTGATAACTGTTATTGTACGAAAATTCGCACAACGGTAGATGTCTTTCCCAGTTTGTACCGAAATCAACTACGCAGGCTCGTAGCATGTCTTCCAGTGTTTGAATGGTTCGTTCACTTTGACCATCGGTTTGCGGATGGTACGCGGTACTCATATCAAGACGGGTACCCATAGCTTTCTGAAGTGATTGCCAAAAGTGAGAAGTGAAACGGGCATCTCTGTCAGAGATAATTGAGACTGGAACACCGTGATGAGAAACGATTTCCTTGATGTAGATTTGTGTAAGGCGTTCCATTTTATCGTTTTCTTTGATTGCCAGGAAATGAGCAGATTTGGTGAGACGATCGACGATCACCCAAATGGTATCGCAACCGCTCGACGACTTGGGTAGTTTGGTTATGAAATCCATGGCAATTTGATCCCATTTCCATTCAGGGATTTCAGGTTGTTGGAGTAAACCAGGAGGTTTCTGATGTTCGGTTTTGACTTTCGAGCAAGTAAGACACTTGCTGACATAAGTGGCGATTTCGGCTTTCATGTTTGGCCACCAATAAAATTCCTTGATTCCGTGGTACATCTTATCGGATCCCGGATGGATAGAGTATTTGGACTTGTGAGCTTCGTCCATCACCAAGTCTCGGAGGTTTCCGAAATTAGGCAACCAGATTCGGTTTGAGAAATACCTAATCCCGTTAGATTTGATTTCGAATTGTTTGTCAATACCCCATAAGGCTTCATTTTTGATATTTTCAGGTTTCAGGGCTTCGATCTGAGCGGTATGAATTTGAATGGTAAGATCGTTATGAATGGTCATACTGAGGGCTCGGACTCGAAGTGGTTTTGGTCGCTCCCTTCGGCTGAGGGCATCGGCTACAACATTAGCCTTCCCTGGATGGTACTTGATCTCGTAATCGTAATCGGTAAGCAACTCGACCCATCGACGTTGCCTCATATTGAGATCCTTCTGATCGAATATATATTGGAGACTTTTATGGTCGGTAAAAATTGTGCACTTAGTGCCGTAGAGATAATGTCTCCAGATTTTGAGAGCAAAAACGACAGCTCCAAGTTCGAGGTCATGAGTGGTGTAGTTCTTTTCGTGAATTTTCAGCTGTCGTGAAGCATAGGCAATGACTTTGTCTCGTTGCATCAGCACGCAACCGAGACCTTGGTGAGAAGCATCGCAGTATACCACGAAGTCATCGGTGCCTTCGGGTAAGGATAGAATTGGAGCACTGCAAAGCTTTTGTTTCAGAAGTTGGAACGCTGACTCTTGTTTTTCGGTCCAATCGAACCTTTTGTCCTTCTGAGTTAGTACCGTGAGTGGTTGAGCTATTTTAGAGAAATTTTCAATAAATCGCCGATAGTACCCAGCAAGACCCAAGAATTGTCGTACTTCAGTTGCAGAGGTGGGTGCTTGCCAGTCTTTGATTGCTTCGATCTTTGATGGGTCCACGTGAATTCCCTGACTGTCGATCACGTGACCAAGAAATTGAACGGTTTGAATCCAGAACTCACACTTAGAGAATTTTGCGTAAAGCTCCTCGTGTCTAAGTAGTTCAAGGATGGTCTTAAGGTGTTGCGCATGTTCTTGCTCGTTGCGCGAGTAAATGAGTATGTCATCGATAAAGACAATGACAAACTTATCGAGGTAAGGTTTGCACACCCGGTTCATGAGATCCATGAATACAGCCGGTGCGTTGGTTAGACCAAAGGGCATCACTTGGAATTCGTAGTGCTTGTAACGAGTTCTGAAAGCAGTTTTTGGAATATCGGTGTCGCGAACTCGTAACTGATGATAACCTGATCGCAGGTCGATTTTTGAGTAGAAACTTGAACCCTGAAGTTGGTCGAATAAATCATCAATGCGAGGAAGTGGATAACGGTTCTTGACGGTCAATTTGTTCAACTCTCGGTAGTCGATGCACATTCGGAATGAACCGTCCTTCTTTTTAACAAATAGGACCGGAGCTCCCCAAGGTGAAGAACTCGGTCTAATGAATCCTCGATCCAGAAGTTCCTGTAACTGAGAGGACAACTCCTGAAGTTCGGATGGGGCTAAACGGAACGGTGCGCGGGCCACCGGTGCGGCACCCGGCACAAGATCAATCGAGAACTCAACCTGTCTAGGCGGAGGTAGACCAGGTAATTCTTCCGGAAAGACTTCGGGAAAGTCTCTAACAATTGGCACATCCTCAAGTCGCTTCTCCTCCGACTTCTTCTCCATGATGTGTGCGAGTATGGCAGGGTAACCCTTTCTCAGAAATTTTCGGGTTTTTAAGCACGAGATGATATTGAGTCCCGTCCCACCGGTCTCCCCCTGTATGATCAAGGTTCCACCAACGGCGAGTGGGATACGGACGATTTTATCGTGACAAACAATTTCAGCTCGATGTTTGGACAACCAGTCCATTCCAATAATGACGTCGAAACTTCCGATTTCAATGGGTATAAGGTCGATCGAAAAGGTTTCGTCAGCTAGGTTTAAAGTGCAATTAGGTATCACACTGGTGGTTTCTACAAGTTTTCCATTTGCTAGCTCTACAGTGTACTTAACATCTAAGGCAACAGGAGTGATGTCAAGTATTGGGCAAAAATCATCGGAGATAAAGCTTCTATCAGCACCAGTATCAAATAGAACAGAAGCATTTAAGTTGTTGAGGAGGAACATACCCGAGACCACATTCGGGTCTTGGCGGGCGTCCCCAGATTTGATGACGAAAGCTCTGCTTCGGGTGTTGTTGTTGTTGTTGTTGTTGCGGTTGTTATTGTTGTTGTTCTTCAGCTTTGGGCACGTGTCCCTGAAGTGCCCGGGTTTCCCACACTCAAAGCATACTTTGGTTGGTCTGGTGTTGTTGTTGGAATTGTTGTTGGCAGGAGAGCGGCAATCTTTGGTGAGATGGCCGTACCTCTTGCAATTGTTGCAAAAGGGACCACAGGAGCCTTCATGGTGGCGGCTGCACTTGGGACAATATGGTTTGCTCCCAGTGTAACCCCGAATGATGTCAGTGGTGGTGTTGTAAGCTTTGATGGTGTCGGGTTTATTGTTTTGTTGGTTGGAGGGGTTGTTGTGGTAGTCAGACCACTTGCGTTTGTTGTTATGAGAGGATGAAGTGGGTGGTTCAGAATCTTGGCTCATGGACATCAGGTCTTGGGCCAATAGGATCGCACCGTCAATGGTGGTTGGTTTTGAAGAGATGGCGTGTCCCCGAACAGGATCAGGGAGACCAAGGACATACTTCCTGATTTTATCAGGTTCAGTGCTCACCATAGCTGGGCGGAGGGCAGCTAGTTGTTGAAACCTGGTGGTATAACCATCAATATCACCACCCTGAACCTTTAAGTTCCAGAACTCCTCATCTAGCTTTTGGAGTTTGGCGATCGAGCAGTATTTGGCAGTGAGCTTTGCTTTCAAGTCCTCCCAAGAGAGTTGATAGGCAATGTCAGCACCCACTGATTGGGTATATGAATTCCACCAGGAGTGGGCATCATCTTCAAGAGAGCAGGTGGCGAAGTTTACTTTGTCGTTCTCCGCGCATTTACTAACACGGAAAACAGTTTCCATTTTCTCGAACCATCTGATCAGTCCGATGGCTCCTTCAGAACCCTTGAAGCTCGAGGGTTTGCAGCTTTGGAAGTCCTTGTAAGAACAAGGTTTGACGGCAGAGGTTTCAGCGGCATCGCTGTTTCTTGTGGAGTTTGGTGGGGTATTCCGAGCCAAGGCTTCAGTAACAGCCTGGGTTATGAGTGACGTAATCTGAGCATCAGTGTAAGGTCTCGTCTTTGGCGGCATGATTCTTCAATAAAAGAAATGAAGATACATGAGATTTCGTAGGAAAGTTGTATTTGTTATAGATGTACATGTAGAAAGCAGTAATACATGACATCAACATGAAAAAAATGACAATTAATATGAGTTGAACAACCAGGAATATTTGATAGTTAATACGAGTTCAAAGGTTACACCCTACGGATGTATTACAAGAGGCGTCAAGAATTGTTACATCCGACCGAATTATAGAGTAGCGCGTAGATAGTTACTAGATTACAGGATAGATTACAAGACAAAGACTACACTAGTCTTAACGTAAATTAATTTGTTCCAACATCGTGACAAGACGGTCCACAGTGGTTGCAAGCCTGCTAGCTTGTCGGGCGTTGTCTTCTGCTAGCGCAAGTCGTTGTGTTAGTCCACGCGCATACTCTTCTGCTTCAAGTGAGCGTTGCTCACATTCTTCCATCCTTTGTTGTAGAAGGGCATTTTCCACCCTTATTTCTATTATTTGGTTGCGAAGGACATCCATGTTGTTGTTTGTGGTTTCAAGGTCGTCGGAGACCTGTTCGATGCGTTCAAGGGATGTAAGTCTCCAGTTTTCGTTTGTTTCCTGCAACACGACATCCATGGTGCGAAGTCGTTGCTCGTGTTGATTTACCCTAGCGGCTAAAGCCGGTAAGGCGATGTGAGTGGGGTACGGGCCAGCTCGAGGCAACCTGTTGTTCCTCCTTGCTACCCTTGGGTTCTGCGACCCGGATTGAGAACGAGATGAATTTGATGGAATGTTTGCCATTTCTGAGACAAAGCGTTAGTAAGATTGAGGCCTATATTCATATAGTTCCTATATAATATAGCCTATTGAGTGTCTAGCATAAACATGTTTGAGTCTCGGTTCTCTCGAGGTCAGAGTCTTCTATTGTACCCTGTTCAGCCATAACTACTTTCAGATCTTACATCATCTTTGCTTAATTGTACATAGTTGATCAGGCTATGTTAAATTAAACTCGTATGCTGTAATCCCTGAACCAGTCATACCTAATAAGGAATACTGCCTAATGGTCATAGTCTAGGCTCACTAAATGCAACCTAGTTCACTATAACCTTAGGCTCTGATACCAATCTGTAACACCCCCAAATTTGATGATTTGCGGAAGCTTGATTTGGGTGTTACTAATCAATAACAAAGCACAAAGATAAATAGCAAACGACTCTATATGCGTCGTTTTAACAAAAATATATTGATAACTGAAATGTTTACAACATTTAAAGCTTTACATAGCTCGAGTTTTAAATAAAATGAGATTTCAGTACATAAGTACTTGTACAAAATATACTAATGCAAGAAAATCTCAATCGTCTGTATGCTGACTCGAGCTAAATCCTGAAGCAGAAACATCCTACTGCTGGGTACCTGCGATATATACTAAAAGGTCAGCTATAAAGCTGGTGAGCTCACAGGTTTGAAATCAAGTAATATCGTATGAACCGCAAGATTTAAATAATGAATTGCATCCAGCAATTAAATAATGAATTGCATCCAGCAATTAAATAATGAATTGCATCCAGCAATTAAATGATAATCATCATGTATACAGCCATGAGCACATAGTTGAGCTTAACTCGAGGGCCGGGTCCCCTATAGAGAATTCCGGGCGAGGTGCCTCCACGAATGCCAAATCAACATTCGTCTTCCCAAATATTAGTACGTCCGTTTACCCGGTTAGTGCTTGCTAACCCGGACGAGGAGGGTCAATCCTATATGGTACCATATACTAATATTCACGCTACAACGTATTAACAACTATGCTGACGGAGGACTTTAAATGATTAGTTTCGAAAAACTCATGTAGTATATGAAAAGTTGGTACTTGCGTTCACATGTTAAAAGTTTGAGCAGTATATCACACCCCTGAGTAAAACCGTAAAAGAGGGGCTATGAGACTCACCTGAGTCTGAATGCATTTAAACAAATGTAAGTTGATTAGCCGAAATGAAGTCCAAAGACTTGTAACCTGAGGGTGTCCACGACACGCGATGGTTATAATATGCGAAGGTATCTAATAAGACTACCTTGTAGTTGTCCGTCCAACTATAATGTCCAAATTACATTTAGTTGATTTATTCGAATGTTTGAAAATATGTACGGCCCGTTGGTGACGGATTTGTAATAATAATCTCAACTATTATCATTTTGATTTCGTGTCGTTTTACTTGAAAAATGTGTTTTGATTGTGTTTTAGAAACCGTTACGGAATCTAAGTACGGGGGTCCGGGGGCAGCGCCCCTGGTAGCGGGGTCCAAGGGGCGGCAGCCCCTGGCGGGGTCCAAGGGGCAGAGCCCCTGGCTGGGGTCGAGCTGCCAGGTCAGCTTGGAAAATTTTTATTTCTACTATATTGCTTTGACGAAAAACGCATCTGGGATCTGAATTTGGGTAAATCGAGTGATAAATTTCGAGTCTCGACACTTAGTAAAAATCTATGTTTTTGAGGTTCTGATTTGTGCGACGTTGGGTGCGACGTCGCAGGTAGGGTTGCGACGTTGAGCATGACGTCGCTAAAGGTGACGTTTCGCAATTTAATGCGACGTGGGGTGCTGCGTCGCTAATGCGACGTTGGTTAAGTTGGCGACGTTAAGGTCTGCGTCGCTATGTGCAACATTCGCAAGTCAATGCGACGTAATAGGCTGCGTCGCTATATGCGACGTCGAGGATTCGTGCGACGTTGTGACTGACGTCGCACTATGCGACGTTACGAGGGGTTTTGCGACGTCGCAGCTGACGTCGCATAAATCTGGGTCCAAAAGCGACGTAGCGTTCTGTTGGCCGGAAAATGTGTCGAAAACGAGTTTTTCGGTTTCCGTTTGGTCCAAAACTTTCACCCAACCCATATTTGGACATTATAAGTTGATATAAACTACTAACAAGCAAAAACACTTGAAAACGGGAGATTTCGGGATTTGTCAGAGACTTACAAAGTGTCGGATGAGAAATCCGAAAAGGTAGGATGATAGATCGTGATGCGGTGGTCGTTTTCTTCCAAAGAGATGATGAGATCCAATGTCGTTTAGTACGTTTATTTGTCAATTTTGTGAAGTTGTGGGTTTTGGTTGGTTGGTGAAAGAGAGAGAGAAAAGAGAAGAGAAAAAGAAAGAGTTGACACTAGTACAAATTTGCAATTTGGTCACACAGTCGAAATTAAACTGTCACACATTCGAATATTTATGTGACTAAAGGTACAAAAATAAAATTCACATTATTACTTAGCCACATATGAACTCCAATCGTGTGACCATTCTGAAATGTATTGCCACTCCTTAGAACATTTATGTGGCTAAAGGGCACTGTTATTTTTTGGCTGATTATTTAGTCACATATGAATTTGGAACGCGTGACAAATGAAGAGTAAGTTCGAAGCATTAGTCGCGTTATACACATAAAATGTGACAAATCTATGTCACACACTTGAACACTGTGACCAAATGCCACTATATGGTCACATGAAGTAATTGTTTATGTGACTAAATCATATAGTCGAGTTTGTCACACATGATTTCAGTGTAGCCAAAATCCCGGTACATATGGTTACATAACTTATTATGTATGTCTAAAGTTTAGTATATGTTAGAATGTCAAAAGCTAATGTGTATAGTTACATTAATTTCTAGCACGATCATGTGACTATATGGCTTTATAATAGCCACACCATATCACAAATGGGTATCTAAATGATGTTTATGGCCACATTTTAGGTGATTATATGTGACCAATATATTCACAACAGTCACGTTGTGAAATATTCATGTGGCTATTATTTAGAGCAAAAATGGGCAAAAACGATTATCATTAAGTTTGATATTAGTCACATTGAGTGTTAGTTTGTGTGTCTAAATCATGAGACTTTATATGTCACATGAAGTAATAGTTTATGTGACTAAATCATATAGTTGAGTTTGTCACACATGATCTCAGTGTAGCCAAAATCGGGTACATATGGTCACATAACTTATTATGTGTGTCTAAAGTTTAGTGTGTGTTAGATTGCCAAAAGCTAATGTGTATAGTCACATTAATTTCTAGCACGATCATGTGACTATATGGCTTTATAATAGCCACACCATATCATATATGTGTATCTAAAAATGATGTTTATGGCCACATTTTAGATGATTATATGTGACCAATATATTCACAACAGTCACGTTATGAAAT
Organism: Helichrysum umbraculigerum; assembly: GCA_949592205.1. Taxonomy (NCBI): domain Eukaryota; kingdom Viridiplantae; phylum Streptophyta; class Magnoliopsida; order Asterales; family Asteraceae; genus Helichrysum; species Helichrysum umbraculigerum. The sequence goes on along the minus strand of CATIUR010000007.1, from coordinate 15,125,954 downwards.
ATTCATGTGGCCATTATTTAGAGTCAAAATGGGCAAAAACAATTATCATTAAATATGGTATTAGTCACATTGAGTGTTAGTTTGTGTGTTTATATCATGAGACTTTATATGTCACGTGAAATAATTGTTTATGTGACTAAATCATAGAGTCGAGTTTGTCACACATGATTTCAGTGTAGCCAAAATCCGGTACATATGGTCACATAACTTATTATGTGCGTCTAAAGTTTAGCGTGTCACTACATGTGTGTTTAGCCAAAATCCGGTACATGTGTGTTTAAATCATGAGACTTTATATGTCACGTGAAATAATTGTTTATGTGACTAAATCATAGAGTCGAGTTTGTCACACATGATTTCAGTGTAGCCAAAATCCGGTACATATGGTCACATAACTTATTATGTGCGTCTAAAGTTTAGCGTGTCACTACAAGAAAAATGAGTATTTAGGACGGGGCAAAACTGTGCCAAATACTCAAAATACCGTGCCAAATACTATTTGGCACGGCTTTAGCACACTTTTGACTCTGTTCTAAATACAAGGGTGCCTAATATAATTGGTTCGGTATAAAATCGTGCTAAATAGTATTTGGCACGTTTTTTTTATGGGAGGGTTTTGCTCTTTTGTGCAATTTGGCAAGTATTTGGCACAGTTTGTCTATATTCGTGCTAAATGCTCATTTGGCACGGTTTCAGCCCCCTTGCCAAAAACAATTGGCACTGTTGTTGCACCCTTTGCCGATAGTACATATATTACAGTACGCAACCCTTGCCAAATGTATATGGCACAATTTCATCGACCATACAAAAAGCCGTTCCCGATCTTTTATTTGGTACCCGTACCAAATACATTTAGCTTAATTTACCAGCTGTGCTTGAATCCAAATTCAAATTACAAGTGAAACAGTAAGCTAACTCATCAAAGAAACAAATTAACCAATTCAACATGCACGTATCATCCATTAAAACAAATCGATACACTATTGTGAATACAAAAAAAGCTAAAAGATGTTCTGTTTGTGTGTATAACCATGTTTGAAAACTAGTAAAATAAAATCAACATTCAATTTAGATGATAAAGAAGTAGGCTAAGCAATATCTCTCCAACTCGAAAATCAAGAAGTCCAGTTCAACCCACGTCTCACAAATCCTGCATTATAGAAATTTGTACATTAGTAATATACATGAAACATGATCAACGTTGAATCAACATAATAACTATACGAATACTTAAACAGGTTAAAACAAAGTGGTGGCAAGGACTAGTAGTTCGCATTATCGTTTATAATTAACTTTTTCAGTAAAACATGTACACAGTTGACGAGAATACAAGAGCATGGATTCAGTGTAGTTATTCAATGGTACAAGACTAGAATTATGCTACAAAAGCATAAAGGGGGATATAATCATACCGAGTATAGTACTTCTTTGAAAGATATACATTCTTCACTTGGCCAAAACGTTCATAAGGGATCCTAAGATTTTCAAACTGCACAAAGAAAAATAATAGAAATTAATAACGTGTTCCAGTTAACAGTTCATAGGAAATACTTAATCACCTTTTACTTGAGATAAGACTGCATCATATTATTATAGATACGTAGAGATAAAAATAATAAATCAATAATCTAATAGTGAATATACTTGAGGTTAAAGCAGTCACAATATCTAATTCCTATCCTGCAGATTCATTGACTGAAAGTTTCACGAATAACCTGCAACTACAACACCATATAATGATTGCAAAAATAAAACCATTTTCAGGTATGCAGTTGCCTAAGTTTGTTTCCTCTTACCCAAAATTTTTACAATGAATATTGAAAAGAACATTGGGATCATTTAGTAATTAAAGTTTTAATAAGCCAACTTTACAGTTTACCATGTCAACCAAATTGAATAGATCATTTCTAATTTCCTTGTACATTTCAACAGTACCAAAGTTAACTTGATTAAACATTAGGATAAATCAGACATGAACATGTGATAGCAGGTACCCGAAAGTTCTTGCTAATTACACGTTGCATGAAACAAATGGTGTTTTTAAAGACCAATTTTTGCAACACGACTCATTACACTTCCAACCAACTATATTAAAAACTGAAAGGAGAGTTATCTTACAATTTAATAACGATGAGCCACGTTGTGTGATAAAGCATGTGGATACTTTTAGATAGTTCTGAAGTATCTAGATATGTTTTCCTCTGCAAGACCTAAACAAGATTGGTAAGTAAGGTACTACAAGATACAAGTATCAGTAACAAAAGCATGAAATAATAATAAGAATATTGCACTTTAGCAATCATCTTACCAAGCATTTTGTCTAGTAATTCAAGATTAGTCCACAAAGAATAAGAAATTTTCAATCAACCATTGAACTCTATAGAAACTTGATATTTACTGGATTACAACAAAGAACTTTGATATAATATTAATACACAAATAAATAAACGAATAATTAATACACCTCAAAGTTACGTATGAATCATTACAAAGAAACGTATTATTACCTTAAATATCAAAAGAACTACTAGATCATTTTAGTATCCAATCAGCACTATTATATGATAATGCTAGAATTCAACTCCTTGTTCCAAAATTAATGAAAAGGCTATAAATAAGGGTGGTGATATTTCCACCAAACTTTTTGATAGATCCACCACATTTATGCATTAGAAGCTTGTACTGTACAAACTGGTACTACATAATAATGGTGAATTTATCAAAAACTTTGGTGGATTTATCATCACCCTATAATAACATAGCATTTTTAACACAATTTTGACCTATTTCCTTTTCCTCATTATCTTAGCGAAGTTTGACCAGACTACGCATTAACCCATTAGAGATAGTAAATGGGTAAAAAAAAGTGACAATTATGACCCGTTACCCAACCCGTGCAACTTACCACCTCTATACTGATTGGTTAAACCTCAAAGACATTGCTCAGCTGAGAGAACACAGAACAGCACTTAGAACAGAAACATCATCCCAAATTTAGTTAAAATTTGAGTGAGCCATTAATCTCTGAATTTAGAATTATGTGTTATTTACTGATTCCATAACTACTCAGGAAAGATGGAAGAGAAAACTTACTTGTAAACTTGCGGTTCAAGTCCTCCAGCTATTAGGGGTTCAATTAATTCTTCATCATAGCAGCATGTTTACATGGGTGTACAGATGCATGTTTCCCAGGCAAGTGTGGATGATCTTCAATAGTTACCTAAGAATGATTTATACTACGTATGAACTAAGAACCACATATTACTTTAAAAGTAAAGTTTTTGTGATCAATTTTTATACAATAATTAATTGCAAAATAGTTTGGAGAAAGACAGTAAACTGCAGTCAAGTCAACCCAACAACGTCGCGTTACAAACCTGTATGACAGTAAACCAAGATGAAAATAACTAACCATTCTCACAAATATTTAAATAAAGTATATGTTTTAAAAGTGTAAGATCCTTACAAATTCTTATTTTTTTTTTAGAAAAAGTAAAATAAAATATTAAAGAGACCAAACTGTATACAGCACAGATGCACGCTCAAACATTACCCCTGCAATACTAAAGAGCAATACATGAGACCATTTATATATATACTAACCCAACAAAAAAAAAGAGTAGCATCTATACTTCAGAAACTATACATCAATAAAATAGGCACAACTTGAGTCAATCATCAACAGGCCCATGATTCCTTCTGTGATTGAGTTTTTGTTCACACTGTACAACCAACAGATCATTAAGGCTGTAGCAAACACAAATAGGTACTTGTACTCATCACCTGTTTAGCCCCACACAGTCATCAGCACACGACTTCGGATCATTTGCCCAACGATCCCATTCTAAATTCACTGTCATCATCCTAGTTCTCACCTTAGCATTCCTATTTTTCCACAAAAGATATGTCGCGAACCATATTACCCCTATCCTTACAATTTCTTATTTTATAGGATAATTTACAACGAATATAGTTTCCACAAAGTTCACTGTTGCACTATTAGCCGTAATATGAAGCAACTATTTGGACCTTTTAGCTATTAGTACAAATATAATGATTTGAGACCAAAACAATCCTGCATCGCCAACGAATCAAAACAAATATAACACATGCAGCTTCCTTTGAGTTTAGATGGACAAAGTCACAAAAGCTTCTTACTAAATATTTTTTACTATGAAACAGACCAGTAATTTATAAACATATATATATACAATAAAAATATCAGTAACAATGCTATATAGGTCTTAAAAGGAGTGATAGACATTACACGATACTTGAATAATACAACAGAAGCATCTTATACTGTTGTCCCTAAATGCTTAGAATTCGGATCCTGGTAAAAAATAAACAAACAAATCTTGGAACCCATATAAGCACATTCAAATATCGAGATAGTCCATTACACAATCATGCACCTGAGAAAACTTTTGCTATGCTCTGATAGCAGAAAAATTTTAGATAATTTCGACAAATGGATCATATTTAGTGTTGCTTGAAGTAGACATTTATTGAATTAAATTCACTTTAGTGCAAACATAAATGAACTACAAACCTTTAATTTTTATATACAACATTATACCGGCCATACGTAAACTGAACTTACCAGAAAAAACAATTCGATTGATAAATAATTGCATAATTTGACCAAGAAGGGGTATGTATGTTATGTATACCTTAAATTGCGCAACGTAGCTACAATTGCTTGAACTCCTACTCAAACCATGCCATGTTAAGAAGTAACCTCCTGTTAAACCGGCTTTACTTCTGTTGCACATATCATGTACACCAAACTTGCATACATAGCTCTTATCAATACTTCACAACCAATCAAAAACAAATTAGAAATTAATCACGTGACTCAATTAATAATGCCAAAAAAGGGTAAAACAATAACGAACTTATGTAACACGAATTTACAGTAAAACGAAATCAAACTCGAATGCCATAAACTTACAGACACTAAACAACAATTAAATGCAATTAAAAACTCGTTTTATCTTATAGTATATCATAATATAATTATAAAAATTACCCATGGGTGGTTCAGAAGAATGAATTCATGAAAGATAGGGTTTTCAGAAGAATCGTATTGAGAAGCAATTGATGATCGTTGGATTTTAAATACACTCTTGAATTGAAAAATAATTAACCACGTATCTCGTTCTGGGCACTAAAATTCAATTGACGATGACTGATGATGATGATGGAGTGACTGAAAGAAGGGGTAAGGCGTGATGTTGGGTGAAATAGTTTAGGGGATTTTTTTGTTATTATTTAATTTACTATAGCCGTAATATTAATTAAGAAGTCCGGATTTTTTTTTTTTTTATTATATAGTAACTAGGTGAGATCCCTTCGACATTTGATTTTATAAGTTGTGTAATTAAAAATTTAAGTCAAATAAAATTGTACAATAAATTTGAATTTCATTTTATATAATATAATCACCAACTAATAACATCTAGCATATACTCCATCGGTTTGGTACGGTTCAAGTTTTTTTGTTTTTTTTTAATTAAGTTATTAAAAATATATATGAAAACTGTTTTTAATTAGTAAATATTTGTATTAAAATATAGGACATGTCGATTTTAAAGTATATATTATCTAATTTGTAAACATATTGGTTATAATAGTTACCCATTTTATAAAGGGCGGATAAAATATTCATGTATATAATATAATAGACATATAATAAGAATGCAGTATAGAATTATTGTAACCCACAAAACAATTTTTGAAAAGTCAAATTAACAATGAATTCGGTCTAAATCAGAAAACTATATTTTGTAATTCAAACCTAAATTTCTATCCAAATCGTACATTGTTGTGATCATATACACATATATATAAGCAATGATTATAAATTTTGAATAACGATAATAATAATAATGCTTGTAATTATAAAAATTAAAACATAATGAATAATCAAATGAGCGAAATTATTTAGTTAGTACACCAGACATCACAATTTTCTTCATAAGGTTTTTGAAAACATATTCGCCAACTTGATCTTTGTAAACGTTAATTTTTAACTAATCAATAAAACGCTCGATAGTAGATTCATCATCAATTACATTAAAAACTTGTTAAAATGATAAAATATTTTAGTTACGTCTTTAAAATATACATCACATTATGGTTATATGGCTATATGGACGACCAATTTTTAGTTTCATGATGTTGATAAAAAAAATTCATGTAATCGATCAATATAGATAAATATTTCAAATAAGATTGGTTTAATTATAAATTACCATCTAAAAGGTTATGATATTTAAATTATAAGGAACAAAAAAAGAGGAAAGTACTGAAAGTGCCAATTTCAATAGTTGTGGGTACACATTTTAAAAATTGAAAAAAGATGTAGGAAATAATTTTAACCGTAGGATCTTTATGGATGGAACCAATCTAAGGTCCAGATTGCTACGTGGTATCCTCTTTTAATCTTTTATATTATATATAAAAGATTATAGTACTAATTTTTTTTATTAAAAAGTTTAGCAAATAATTAGGGGGTAAAAAGTGTAACTATCAAAATTAATTGTACATCGTCGGATCGATTTGGAAAAAGCCAGTTAAGGACTGGGATTGCCCCAAGCTATTTTGCTTTAAATATAGTTTATAGAATTAAATATAGTTATAATAAGAATGCCTTTGTTGTTTTAATCAAAGTATAGATGTGTATGCCTTTGTTGTTCTTAAAAAATAATTATATATAAATACTTATTATTAGCATAGTCGTCAACTCCCGACTTAACTCGTAACCAATATCACATATGACACTATTAAATTTAGGATAAGATTAATTCATCATTTGGAATATATGACATTATCCTAAGTTTAATAATAATATATTATCAATATCACATATGTCACTATTAAACTTAGGATAAAATTAATTCATCATTTTGGAATATATGACAATAATATTAAGTTTAATAATGGAATATATGATATATGACATTACTAATATCACATATGCCACAATTAAACTTAGAATAAAATTAATTCATCATTTTGGAATATATGACATTATCCTAAATTTAATAATGGAATATATGATATATGACATTATCCTAAGTTTAATAATGAAATACATGATATATGACATTACCGATATTACATATTTCATTATTGAACTTAGGATAAAATTAATTCATCATTTTGGAATATATGACATTATCATAAGTTTAATAATGGAATATATGATATATGACATTATCCAAAGTTTAATAATGAATTACATAATATATGACATTACCGATATCACATATTCCACTATTAAACTTAGTATAAGATTAATTCATCATTTGGAATATATGACATTATCCTAAGTTTAATAATGGGATATATTATCAATATCACATATGCCACTATTAAACTTAGGATAAAATTAATTAATCATTTGAGCATATATGACATTATCCTAAGTTTAATAATGGAATATATGATATATGAAAATTATCAATATCACATATGCCACTATTAAACTTAGAATAAAATTAATTTATCATTTTGGAATATATGACATTATCCTAAGTTTAATAATGGAATATATGATATTACCAATATCACATATGCCACTAATATACTTAGGATAAAATTAATTCATCATTTTTGGAAATATGTGATATTATCCTAAGTTTAACATGATATCCGTATCCGATATGCCACTAGTAAGAATACTATTCTCAACATGGCTATATATAACTTATAAGTTTTGTTGATCTGTAAATAATCTAATCGAATAATACATAAGCGTGAAATTAGTTCGATCGTTAATATATTTTAAGCTATACTGATCTAAATTTGATGCAATTATACAATACAAAGATTTATACAATAAAATAAATGAATGCCTATTAATCTGAACATTGTTCTATGACAAAAACGTTGCACTTTATAACATCATAAATGCATACATACGCTTATTATCTATAAACATGTTATACGCTATATTCTTATAATATAATTGGAGTTGGTAAGATATGGTAAAAAAGAAATGGTCATATATTAATTTTCGAAAGCTGAATTCAGGAACAAATGGGTGTCAAATGTAGCACCCAAAGCTTACATTGTATTTGTACGTGCATTACATTTAATCAAAATTAAGAAATTTTTCTATATAAATACATATACAATAAATAAAATATAAATTAAAATGAAATGATATATACTCCGTATCAAATTGTCCAACACTCCAACTATGTAGCACTTCATATCCGGAAATCGGAATATGCAATTTTAAACATTTTTTGTTTTCGGTTTAATTTTGTACCGGGAGTATTTAAGTTATGTTAAAATACATATATTGAAAAGGATAAATAAAAGATATGATGTAAATGAGTAAATCTAAAACCTGAAGTAGAACATTTCAGAACCGCCCACCCATTCATATCTCTATCTCTAGAATTGGGCGGTATTTTGAATTTTTCATCTGCATCCATCTTTCTCGAACTTGCAATTTCATCGGCATCTCCTTTTTTCTAGTACTCATAAATTACGTCTCCTCAAAGTTCCGTTATTGTCACAATTGGAGAACTGCAACTTTACCATTGCGACCCAATCGCAATTGACGACTTCTTAGTCCACCAAAGAATCCAAACCCGAGTGAAGTCTCGATGCTGGTCTGTTTTCTGCCCATGGTCGAATTAAGAGAGATTCTTCAACTTCACTTAGGTACCGTTTTCCCTTTTGTTTTTATTTTCCAAATTATTGCAGATTAGGTTTACATCTTCTGTTTATTGAGATCATTAGTAAAATCAATTTAGGTTATTTATCAAATTATTAAGCATGGACTTTGATCTTCTCAACATATGCTTGTGAACCAAATCAACTATGTATAACACTACTACAAATAGAATGATATTCACGGTGGATTTGGAACAACCTTACACTAAACGTTTAGGTGGGCATCAGGTTCTAATGTTAAATTAATAATTTTACCGGATTTAGATTATTATTTTATCATTTTTTTTTTCATATAGTATGTATTGGGTATGTGTTGTGTGCATGTAGAGTTAAATAAAAATTGTATTTGACATTAAGATTAAGATACATGTTCATTAGAAGATTAATACCCAACGTATTTGTTTTCTTAGTCCAGTAGCATATATTTGTAGTTTTCATCAATTTTCTTTTGTTAGTACACTTGAATGATGCTACCCTGCTATTGCAGCTTGAGTTGAAGGCAACAATATGATTCATTGCAATTGTGTTATTTTGTGTTCTCTACTAGAATGGGTAAGCGCAAGAGACTATGTATCATTTCTACTAGTGATAGCTCGGATGATGAATATCCCATTAGTCATTGAGTCCCAGTAAATGAAACATTTTTTGTTCTTGTCAGCAATGTTCGCCAAGAAGTAGAAATACAGATTATGGATGGATTTTGGCTCAAAAAATTTCTCATAGTGTCACTATAGATTGCTATATTGGCTATCAACCACTTAATTAACTATTTGCCCTAACACCTTTTGAGTGTCACCACTGGTCCGCCACTACACAGTAGGGTCAATTCTGTGAAATATGATTGAAATAACTGATATATTTACGTTCAGTTTGATACTAGGCAAGGGGTTTTGGAAACATGCAAAATCTATATGAGACCGTAAAGAAGGCACAAATGGTTGTCCACATTGAGGCAGTACATGTGCAAAAAGAACTTGCCATGTACGTATACTTCCTTTTATATGTAATCATTGGAAAGACTGTGTTTGTTTAAACATTTGCTATGGTATATTTGGTTCATGGGTTTCTTGTTAGTAAATTACATCAGATATTTCTTATTGCAGAGCTGAATTTGATGGTTATTGTGAAGGCGAGCTAGTAAAGGTGTGTTCATATCCTTATTATTCACATGATTTTGTAGGCTCGCTATCACATCAAATACACATTAGAGTAAATTTTATGAATGGTCCTCGAGTATTAGTTATCCACATGCTATAGAACCAAAAGCTATATTTTAATGAAATGTTATGTATTCTATGACTGAATCGATCATTAATTACTCTTGGAGGCTCGACCCCAGGACTTTGTTCTATAAATGGACTGTAGTGGCATGGTTTTGTTTTTGAGGGATTCCTATTTAAGGGATCAATTAAATAAACTATTTGATGGGTTGTGTGTTTGGGTTTTTTTGAAAGAACCCAAGACCACAGCACGCTGGATCATGTGGTCCATGTTGTAAGAGGTGTTGCATTGTAGATGGCAGTATGTGCAATATGATCGCTTTAAGATAGTTTACTAGTTAGGTCATCTATTTTAGCTTACTAGTTAGGCCTTCTTTTCTGCATATAATGCAACCTGTTGCTAATTGACTTTGTAGTAAAGTGTCTGACTTGAGTACTGAGATATGCTTTGATATACAACTGTATTGATATCTGAAATGCTTAGGTCACACTCTCTGGGAATCAACAACCTGTACGCACGGAAATTACCGAGGCTGCAATGGATTTAGGATCAGAAGTAAGTATACATCTTTAACTCTATCTTTGGGCTATCTATCAAATATGTTGGTGGGATCTATGACTGTATCTATTGCGCAGCTCATGCAAGTATTATGTTTGAAACTAGAGGTGGTAACTTATGAACTGATCGATTCAGGTTGTGTTGAATCTCTAAGTTCAATTGGGTGATGTAAAAATAAAATACTAGCTACAATGGAGGCAGGCCAAAGCCAAATGGGTTTAACGGGTCGAAGTCTCCTTAAGTGTATTTTTGGCTGTAGATAACCTTCTAAATCATTTTATATTCTTAAAATATCATTGGAAAAAACTTGCTTTGTTTGTTCTCAGTAAGTTAGTTTGTGTCTTAATAGGGAGATAGGGTTATAACGTCTCTTGCAGATTGACTTGCCAGGGAAAGAACAATTGTTGATAATGTTTCAAGGCAATTACCAAAAGTGGTGAAAGATACATTTCAAAGTCGTAGAAAAGTTATAGGATTTTTATTTGCTTTATGCCATTAGTAAGTTACAATTCATTTGCTATGTTTAAGTGAACCACGCTGTTCCTAAGCAAGAGATGCAACCACACGCAGTAATGGAGTATCGGCATTGCACATCACATACTAGTTTTTTAAACTTGTTTTGCTTAGATATATCGTATCGATTTTCCCTAACTTGGTTCATGGTTTATTTGTTATTCAGATATTAAAGCTCAAGATTCCCACTCAGTAACTAAAGCCTTGTAATAACACTATGACCAAAGCCATGTAAGCTACTTTTGCCATTTCTATTTGGAAGACTTTTTTTTGTTTTAATTATTGAGGTAATGCTCACAAGTCTATTTGGATACGTTGATTTGTTAGTTTAGTTGTCAAATGAATATAAGGATTACTTAGCTTCTATAGTATCTGATTATTGTGGTGACTTTTAATAATGATGGGAAGACAAATAGGTGATGAAAGGAAAGAGCTTGTACAATACTTAGGTTCAATCCAGAATATCAGGTTGCAATACTATGTACATTTGATTTCTTTCACGATAAGTCCATCGCATTTCTATTTAAAATGATGGAAAGAAAGTGCATTATAATACTACTCTCATGTATGAATGTTTATGATTTGATCATTTCGTATTCTTACTGCATAGGGGACATGCGATCTAAGAAGAGGTAACCCGATCAAAAATGAAAGAACCTCGTATGACTCGAACACAAGCAACCCTGATTGTTATATTCAGAGGAACGTAAGCGACCTCGTAAGGTTCTTCCTGATTTTATCTTTTCAATTATTATTTTTCTGACGAACGTAAGCAACCCCGAAAGGCTTTTTCTAATTTTATCTTTTTAATCATGGATGTGCTGTTTATTTTATGTTAGTTCTCTTCCTTATTGCAAAAATGTTGCCTTTAATACCGCTTTGGTTAGTACAACGCAGTGATACTGCATTAGTCATTAGGATTTAGAGACAACTCCTGAATAATTTTTTTGGCGTATTTCAGGTTGGATCTAAAACATCGTTGCCAACAAATGTGAATAGAATTCGATGGCGAACTTTTAGTGAAGATGTTTTATCTGTTGATATCGATTCAAAGATGATAAAATCTGGTTTGTTGGATCAGTTGAGTGTAACTAGAGACACAAGTGACTACCTTTGGTATACTACCAGGTGAGAAAAGCAGTATATTCTGCATTAAAACTTGTACATTACTAAGTCGAAATGTCTACTTATGCTTTGAATTTGTTTTCCAGTGTTGTGATAAACCCATCAGAGTTACACGGGAATGGTGTTCCTACTCTAACTGTGAATTCTGAAGGCCATGCTTTACATGTTTTCATCAACGGCGGTCTAGCTGGTACAACTCTGATATGAAAATGTTCAACTCAGGTTTCTAATGTTATTTACGTATTTTCATTAGTTCATGAACTTCTCAGGTTCGGCAAATGGAAATGAAGAAACAAACGAGGATCAAATACAAGAGTCAAAAGTCCTTAAAAATGTGATGTATAATTAGTTTATTTTGATATTTAAGTAATCACTTTCAGTTATTATTATGTAAAACGTTCCAAATTTAGTTCGGGTACATGCAATTAATTATGTATATTCTAATTTTAATTTGTGGTGTTATATAATTCAAACTGTTACACAAATTATTGATTTGTTATATGTGACTAAAAGATGCATTCACATAATATGGTTAGGCCACTGTTTGATTAATTCGTTGTGTGACTAAATATTGCAAAACGCCACACCGACCTAAACTTCATGTGGCCATTGGATAAACAACAGTCACATAAAATCCACATTTTTATGACTTCAAAGAGCATATGGTCACACTTATTAACATTTTTGACTAAATTTTATATGACCAAATACCAAAATAAAACAATAGTTGTGTGACTAAATGTTACAAAATGTTACACAAATATAAAATTTAAGTGGCCATCGGATGAACAACAGTCACACAAAAAACACGTTTATTTGACTTTAAAGTGCATATGGTCACACTTATTAACACTTTTGGCCATTTTTGTCTTAATTTTATATGACCAAATCCCAATATAAAATAATCGTTGTGTGACTAAATGTTACAAAACGCCACACAAACATGAAATTCAAGTGGCCATTGGATTAACAATAGTCACACAAAATACACGTTTATTTGACTTTAAAGAGCATATGGTTACACTTATTAATACATATGGCTACTTTTGACTTAATTTTATGTGACCAAATCCCAAAATAAAACATTGTTGTGTGACTAAATGTTACAAAACGCCACACAAACATAAAATTCAAGTGACTATTGGATGAACAATAGTCACACAAATAAAATGTTTACTTGACATTAAATAGCATATGGTCACACTTATTAACACCTATAGCCACTTTTGGCTTAATTTTATGTGACCAAATCACAAAATAAAACATTCGTTGTGTGATTAAATGTTACAAAACGCCACACAAACATAAAATTCAAGTGGCCATTAGATGGACAATAGTCATACAAAATACAAGTTTACTTGACTTTAAAGAGCATATGGTTACATTTATTAACACCTATGGCCATTTTTGGCTTAATTTTATGTGACCAAATCCCAAAATAAAACATTCGTTGTGTGACTAAATGTTACAAAACGCCACACAAACATAAAATTCAAGTGGCCATTGGATTAACAACAGTCACACAAAATACATGTTTACTTGACTTTAAAGAGTATATGGTCACACTTATTAACACATATGGCCACTTTTGGCTTAATTTTATGTGACCAAATCCCAAAATAAAACAATCATTGTGTGTCTAAATGTTACAAAACGCCACACAAACATAAAATTCAAGTGGCCATTAGATGAACAATAGTCACACAAAATACAAGTTTACTTGACTTTAAAGAGCATATGGTCATACAAAATACAAGTTTACTTGATTTTAAGGAGCATATGGTCACACTTATTAACACTATTGGTCACTTTTGGCTTAATTTTATGTAACCAAATCCCAAAATAAAACAATCGTTGTGTGACTAAATGTTGCAAAACGCCACAAAAACATACAATTCAAGTGGCCATTGAAAGAACAATAGTCACACAAAATACACTTTTACTTGATTTTAAAGAGCATATGGTCACACATTTTATGGTTTTGGTTACTCTTTTTAAATGGATACGACCACTAACCATCTAATGTAACCGTATGTACCCTATGGTCGCTCGACCTTTCGTCACACCTACGTTAAAAACCAAGTGTGACTATATGCATATCGTCACACTTTTTTGGTGTAACGAAATCTCAATTTTGTTCTAGTGTGAGTGATAAATGAGAAGAAAGAGGAGGGGAATGGGAGGTTATCCTCCCATTTTTCCAGTCTCCGTTCCCCGCGCGGTTTTCGTTTGCTCCGTCGTTTAAACGTTAAATAATTATTTTACATTTTAATTGGTACATTTTAAAATACAATTTATTACACGATATTTCATTTAAATATTTTTACTAATTACTTTATATTTGAATTATAAAAAGGTAGGTTAATTTGTTTGCGCGTTTTACATTTTAAATTATGTAAGTTTTGGGTTGTACGATACGAATGAATACGAAATATTATTATAATAATATTTTTGACGTAACAACGTTATTTAATAAAATTAGTCACCAACGTCCGTATAAAATTGAATCGAAATACATTCGATTTAAATTGTGTACGATTTAATCAAATCGCATATTCGTATATATTCAACAATATATATAATTCGATACATTAATTAGCCTAACCAGGAACTAATTACATGTATTAACATATGATTAGGCACTAATTACTAGTCCTAATTTGGCGGGTGTTACAATATTGGTGTATATGACCCTTTGGGAACCACTCAATTTGAATTATTATAATTGTTGGGACCAAAAAAAGTATAAAAAAAAAAAAAAAATTCGGGCGTTTCAGTAAGAATGCATGTGATTATAGTACGAAATTACTGTAAATGGAGGAGTGTTACAGTTGATGTCATGACTTGAATCCAATAGGAATGTCTACGGTAATTGTTGATGCATATTAGAGTGTCTGTCAGTTGGTCATAGCTCGTAGTTGAACTTGTAATTAGTTTTGTGTTTTCTGTGTTTGGCGACATTAGCTTTAATGTCGCATTAGCGACATTGTATTATGGGCTTGCGACATGGGCTAAGTCGCATGGGTCTGGGCTTGCTACATTGTGTGTAATGTCGCAGGAACCAGCACTTTTGTATAAATACGTTTTACGTATTCAGTTTTAGGGTTGACGAAAAACCCTAAACGTAATTAGTCGAAATCACTTGTAATCTGATCGATTAATATCATTAATACAACGAGAGCTTTGATTATTATTGTGTTCGTTTGATTTGTTTGATATTGTTATTATCTAATCGTTGTTTCCGCCTTCGATTGGATTGCTCGACTCGATCAAGATCGCCATAGGGACTATCAACTGGTATCAAAGCCGTGAATCAGGGATTCAACGGTTTCGGATCGTTATTTTGAGCGTTTTTTGTTTGATTCGTGAAGGTTTTATTAAATAATCTTCGTTTCTGGGATTAATAGCTTGAAGATTGTGTTTTCTGAAGGTATTTTTGAGGTTTGTTCATCGCATATTCGTCAAAATTCGTAAGGGTTTCGAAAACCTTCGATTTTTGGGTTTTCAGCGGCTGGAATCGCGATTTTGCGACATTAGTTGCGACATTGGTTGCGATGTTGGTTGCGACATTGCGTTCGACATAAGAATTTCGACCTTAATTGGTCACTGCGACATTAGTTGCGACATTGCATGCGACGTTGCTTGCTTTCTGCGACATTGAGTGCGACTTTAGCCGTTGTGTCGCTAATCCAACAGTTTCTGATTTTAATTAATCTTGTGACATCGTATGCGACACTAACCTGCGTCTTTCCCTAGTCCAAAAAAAAAAGTTTTTGGCGGGAAACTCTGAAAAATTTTTGCGTTTTCAAAATTTTTCCTTAGGCTTAAAAGTGTTCAATTTTAGCCTGGAAAAAGTTTCAATTTACCCGACCATTTTTGGACGTTTTCGGACGAAATTTTGGAGGGTGATGTAGTGCAAAAAGTCACGTTTTTACCTGCATTATTTACCCCATATTTAGCTCTTTTCTAACAAATACATCCTAAAATCATCATTATCAAGTAACTTTTGTTAGAATGGTATAAACTTGTCGGTCATTTGAAAATCAAGCAAAAAAAAAAAAAAAAAAAAAAAGGGCAGAAAACTGACCTAAATAGGCACCATTTTGAGCCTAACCCTAATTCCACTGTAAACTTCATATCAGGACCTCACAATTACCTTATTTTGTAGCTATGAAGATTACGAGAGCGTGGATATAAGGATTGCTCAGAACGGATCAAAGATGAAGAAGTTATGCAAGTTACAGCGCAGCCGAAAGCTACAAAACGTATTCTGGACACGCCCGGGCCCCACACATCCAATTCCTACCAAATTGGCATCATTAGAAGCCTAACGGAATTACGAAGCCGTAGGCGAAAGAATCAAGTCAAACGGACGCGAAACGAAGAAGATACGGCCTTCCGAAGCAACAAGAAAAGTCAGATAAATCACACGGCCTACCACACGGCCACCCCCTAGCCGTACACGGACTAGAGAAGGCCGTACATGGCATGTTTCTAGCCGTACACGGCCATATGAAGGCCGTACACGGCCTGTTTTGGCCTCACACCCCCTCGTTGTTGCTTCGTTTGTGTAACACCCCCAAATTTAATGATTTGCGGAAGCTTGATTTGGGTGTTACTAATCAATAACAAAGCACCAAGATATATAGTAAACGACTCTATATGCGTCGTTTTAGCAAAGTATATTGATAATTGCAATGTTTACAACATTTAAAGCTTTACATAGCTCGAGTTTAAATAAAAGGAGATTTCAGTACATAAGTACTTGTACAAAATATACTAATGCAAGAAAATCTCAATCGTCTGTATGTTGACTCGAGCTAAAGTCCTGAAGCAGAAACATCCTACTGCTTGGTACCTGCGATATATGCTAAAAGGTCAGCTAAAAGCTGGTGAGCTCACAGGTTTGAAATCAGTTAATATAGTATGAACCGCAAGATTTAAATAATGAATTGCATCCAGCAATTAAATGATAGTAATCGTGTATACAGCCATGAGCACATAGTTGAGCTTAACTCGAGGGCCGGGTCCCCTATAGAGAATTCCGGGCGAGGTGCCTCCACGAATGCCTAATCCACATTCGTCTTCCCAAATATTAGTACGTCCGTTTACCCGGTTAGTGCTTGCTAACCCGGACGAGGTGGGTCAATCCTATATGGTACCATATACTAATATTCACGCTACAACGTATTAACAACTATGCTGACGGAGGACTTTAAAATGATTAGTTTCGAAAAACTCATGTAGTATATGAAATGTTTGTACTTGCGTTCACATGTAAAAGTTAAGCAATATATCACACCCCTGAGTAAAACAGTAAAGAGGGGCTATGAGACTCACCTGAGTCTGAATGCGTTTAAACAAACGTAAGTTGATTAGCCGAATATGAAGTCCAAAGACTTGTAACCTGAGGGTGTCCACGACACGCGATGGTTATAATCATGATTGGGTATCTCAAAAGATCACCCTTGTAGTTGTTACACAACTAGATATACGTCCAAATTACTACGATTTGGTTGATTGGTTAAGTGTTTGAAAACGTGTACGGCCCGTTGGTGACGGATTTGAAATAATAACTTTAAGTATTATGTAACAACCGCCAAATTAGGGCTAGTATTAGCGCCTAATTCTTTGTAAATACATGTAATTAGTTCTGTGTTAGGCTAATTTATGTATCGGACTATATATTGGTGAATATATACAACTTTGCGATTTGGCTTAAATCGTACGCAATTTAAATAGAATGAAATTCTATTCGGTTAATACGGACGTTGGTGAACAAATGTTTATAAACTAAAATAACGCAATTATGACTGAAATGCTATTTTATAATAGCTAGTAACTGCCTTATACTACTCGATTAAAACGTACACGATTTAAAAACAAAAGTAATTAAATTTAATTTAATCTATTAAAGATTTAAGGAAATAATTTAATTAAATTATTTAACAAGATCTGTGATTTTATAAATATAATTAAACGCGTAAAATAAATATTTAACGCCTAAACGACGGAGAAAACGAACACCGCGCGGAGCGCGAGGGGAGACCGAAAATGGGAGGATAAAACCTCCCACTTCTTTTCTTTCTTCCCACTTTCCATTTTCTCTCTCTCTCTTCTTTCCCTTTCTTTCTTTTCTCTCTAATTCACCACCACCCCACCACCATCAAAACTACCAAATACTACCACTAAACGCGACCGAATCTACTTGACCGTTTGGAAGAAAACGTTCACCATCACACGATCTACATTCCTATCTTTTCGGATTTTCAATCCGACACTTTGTAAGTTTCCGACAAATCCCGACATCTCTCGTTTTTGATCATTTATACTAGATTATGGTTTAAATAGGCTTAATATGTTCATATAAGGGTTGGGTAAAAGATTTGGACCGAACGGAAACCGGAAAACTCGTTTTCGGCACATTTTCCGGCCAACAGACCGCTACGTCGCACCTGGCCAGGGGCCTCTGCGACGTCGCGACCTACGTCGCACAAAAATCTCAACGTCGCACTAGCGACGCAGCCTATTACGTCGCATTAACTTGCGGACGTCGCACGTAGCGACGTAGACTTTAACGTCGCAAACCGAACCAACGTCGCATTAGCGACGTCGCCGCCTACGTCGCATTGATTTGCGAAGGTCGCATCATGCGACGTACCTGCCTACGTCGCACCTTACGTCGCTTGCAACGTCGCATGCGACGTCGCACAAACCAGAACCTTGAAAACTCACATTTTCACTAAGTGTCGAAATTTTACAACCTCGAATCCTTATACGATACGACCTAACAATCTTGATAAAACATACTTTCCTATTACAATTACTTTAATTTGCGTATTGAATGATAAACTTTAATTATAACAAATCACCAACGGGCCGTATACTTTGATACGAACGCGAACAAACCAACATTTAAACACAACGGGTTGTATGAACAACTAGCCTAGATGGTCTTGCGAGACATCTACTTACTTAACCTTACGTGTTTAGGCACTAGAAGGTTACGGGTTCGGAGAACCTACTCGCTTTACTACTACTTGCTATTTACCACTGCTCGACTCAGGTGAGTCTTACAGCCCCACTTTTACTGTTTTATACTTTGGGGTGAGATACTTAGCAACTGTTTTACGCATGAACACAATGTACTGAACTGAAAACATTACTGATTACAAACAAACGCATGAGTTACTTTTATCCACTGAAAGCCTCCTAATCGTAAGTTGTTAGTTATGGACTTAAGCGCGATTACTAATAGATGGATCCATTTGGGACTGACAATCCCTGTCTGGGGTGGTAGCGCCACCACGTACTGATTTACACGTAGAAACAGACATATTAGTATTTGTTACATATGAGTGTGCGGATAGCACTCACGGGGGTACGTGATATATTCACACTACACGGTTAAGCTTCAACTTATGAGCTCATGGCACTGTACTGATTTACTGAATTACTTACTTTGCTTGATAGCAATACGGGTACATACTTGTGGTTCATAACACCTACTTATTACTAAACCTGTGAGATTCACCAACCTTTTTGGTTGACACTGTTTAGCTTTGTATCTCAGGTACACTTACGGAGTAGGATCACTCCAGGATTACTAGCTAGAGTCGCATGATTTCCAAACTGCATTTAACGGAGATTCTTTGGCATTATCTTTTGTAACTATGGTTATGTAATAGAATCTCCCGCCACATACGCGAACTCTAGGCTTACATACTTTTGTAAAGAAAACTATATGTTTTCAAACGATTCAAACTATGAAATGTAACTATTTTACAAACGTCTCATTTAGAGGTCGTTTACTATTAATCTTGTGCTTTGTATATTGATTAGTAACACCCAATGTATGCTTCCGCAAATCGTTAATTTGGGGGTGTTACAGATTGTTATCAGAGCCTAAGGTTATAGTGAACTAGGTTGCATTTAGTGGGCCTAGACTATGACCATTAGGCAGTATCCCTTATTAGGTATAACCGGTTCAGTGATTACATCATACGAGTTTAATTTAACATAGCCTGATCAACTATGTACAATTAAGCAAAGACGATGTAAGATCTGAAAGGGGTTATGGCTGAACAGGGTACAATAGAAGACTCTGACTTCGAGAGAACCGAGACTTACACATGTTTATACTAGACACTCAATAGGCTATATTATATAGGGACTATATGAATATAGGCCTCAATCTTACTAACGCTTTGTCTCAGAAATGGCAAACATCCCATCCGAATCATCTCGTTCTCAATCCGGGTCGCAGAACCCAAGGGTAGCAAGGAGGAACAACAGGTTGCCTCGAGCTGGCCCGTACTCTACTCACTTCACCTTGCCGGCCTTAGCTGCTAGGGTGAACCAACACGAGCAACGACTTCGCACCATGGATGTCGTGTTGCAAGAAACCAACGAAAACTGGAGACTTACATCACTTGAGCGCATCGAACAAGTCTCTGAGGATCACGAAACCACCGTTAATAATGTGGACGTTCTTTTCAACAAAGTGGTGGAGATAAGCGTGGAAACCGATCTTTTGAAACACAGACTTGATGAGTGTGAACAACGCTCCCGGGAAACGGAAGAATCTAACCGCGGATTGGTGCAGCGACTAGCATTAGCTGAAGACAATGCTCGACAAGCCAGCAGACTTGCAAATAATGTGGATCGTCTCATCGAAATGATGGAGCAGATTAACCTACGTTAAGACTAGCGTAGTCTTTGTTTTGTAAACTATCCTGTAATCTAGTAACTATCTAAGCGCTACTCTATGTTTCAGTCGGATGTAACAATTCCCGACACCTTTTGTAATACATCCGCAGGATGTAACCTTTGAACTCGTATCATCTATCAAATATTCCTTGCTGTTTCGACTCATATTAATTGCCATAATCCTTTTTCATATTGATGTTATGTATTACCAACTTTATACATGTACATCTGAAATAAATGCAATTTTCTTACAAAATCTCATGTATCTTCATTTCTTTTATTGAAGAATCATGCCGCCAAAGTCAAGACCTTACACTGATGCTCAGATCACGTCACTCATAACCCAGGCTGTTACTGAAGCCTTGGCTCGGAATACTCCACCTAACTCCACAAGAAACAGCGATGCCGCTGAAACCTCTGCTGCTAAACCTTGTTCATACAAGGATTTTCAAAACTGCAAACCCTTGAGCTTCAAGGGAACCGAAGGAGCCATCGGACTTATCAGATGGTTCGAAAAGATGGAATCCGTTTTCCGCATCAGCAAATGTGCGGAGGATGACAAGGTCAAATTCTCCACCTGCACCCTCGAAGATGGTGCCCTCTCGTGGTGGAATTCCTATACCCAGTCTGTGGGTATTGACACCGCTTATCTACTCCCTTGGGAGGATCTGAAGAAAATGCTCACGGATGAGTATTGCCCGTCCGAACAACTTCACAAGCTGGACGAAGAGTTCTGGAACTTAAAAGTGCAAGGAACTGATATCGTTGGATACACCACCAGATGCCAACAACTCACCGTCCTTCGCCCAGCTATGGCAGGTACTGGGCCCGACAAGATTAAGAAATACATCCGCGGCCTCCCGGAACCCGTCCGGGGAAATGTCGCCTCATCAAACCAAACCACCCTTCATGGTGCCATCCGGTTGGCCCATGAACTCCTAGCTATGAACGAGGACCCAGAACCACCCACTCCGTCCTCCAACAGCAATAAACGAAAATGGTCCGACAACCACAACAACCACCAAAACAAGAAACCTGAAACCATTAAAGCCTACACCTCCAGTTTTGATGACAAGGGAGCGTACAAGGGAACCAAGCCCTACTGCTCCAAGTGCCAACGACACCACCATGGTTCGTGTCCCTGTAGCAAGTGTAAGAGATTTGGACACTTGGCTAAGGACTGTAGATCAAACACCACTGACACCAACACCTCGGCACCAAAGACTTGTTATGGGTGTAACGGTACGGGGCATTTCAAGAAAGACTGCCCGAAGCTGAACAACAACAACAACAGGAATAACAACAATGCTCGAGGAAGAGCTTTTGTGCTGAAATCTGGGGAAGCCCGTCAAGACCCGAATGTGGTCACGGGTACGTTTCTTCTCAACAACTTGACTGCATCTGTATTATTTGATACTGGTGCTGATAAGAGCTTTATTTCTGACGAGTTTTATTCACTACTTGACACCACACCTATTGCCTTAGATTCTAAGTACACGGTAGAATTGGCAAATGGAAAACTTATTGAGGCCGACAGTGTGATACCTAATTGCACTCTAAACTTAGCTAACGAACTCTTTTCCATTGACTTGATACCTGTCGAAATCGGCAGCTTTGACCTCATCGTCGGTATGGATTGGTTGTCCAAGCACCGAGCCGAAATCGTGTGCTTTGAGAAAATTGTACGCATTCCTCTCGTCACCGGTGGAACTTTGAGCATACAAGGGGAGACCGGTGGGACGAGAATAAATATCATTTCTTGCATGAAAACCCGAAAATACTTGAGAAAAGGGTACCAGGCAATCCTCACACACGTCATGGAGAAAAAGTCGGTGGAGAAGCGACTTGAGGATGTGCATATTGTTCGAGACTTCCCAGAAGTCTTTCCTGAAGACTTGCCTGGCCTACCGCCAACTAGACAAGTCGAATTCTCTATTGACCTTGTGCCCGGCGCAGCACCCGTGGCACGAGCCCCTTACCGACTAGCCCCATCCGAACTTCAGGAGTTGTCTACTCAGTTACAGGAACTCCTGGACAAGGGATTTATTCGACCAAGTTCCTCACCTTGGGGAGCTCCGGTCCTGTTTGTGAAAAAGAAAGACGGTTCTTTCCGCATGTGCATCGACTACCGAGAACTCAACAAATTAACTGTCAAGAACCGTTACCCACTTCCTCGCATCGATGACCTGTTCGACCAACTTCAGGGGTCGAGTTTCTACTCAAAGATCGATCTACGGTCAGGTTATCACCAACTCCGAGTTCGTGACGATGACATCCCAAAAACTGCTTTCCGAACTCGCTACGGGCATTATGAATTCCAAGTGATGCCATTCGGCTTAACCAACGCACCGGCTGTATTCATGGACCTTATGAATCGGGTGTGCAAACCCTACCTTGACAAGTTTGTTATCGTCTTCATTGATGACATTCTGATTTACTCGCGCAACGAACAAGAACACGCGCAACACCTGAAAACCATCCTAGAGCTGCTCAAACACGAAGAGTTATACGCCAAATTCTCTAAGTGTGAGTTCTGGATGCAAACCGTTCAATTCCTTGGACACGTCATTGACAATCAAGGGATTCATGTCGATCCTTCAAAAATCGAGGCTATCAAGTGTTGGCAAGCACCTACTACACCGACCGAGGTACGCCAATTCTTAGGACTCGCCGGATACTACAGGCGGTTCATTGAGAATTTTTCGAAAATAGCCCTACCTCTCACTGCACTGACTCAAAAAGAAAAGAAGTTCGATTGGACTGACAAACAGGAGTCAGCTTTCCAGCTACTAAAACAGAAACTCTGCAGTGCACCTATCTTATCTTTACCCGAAGGCAACGATGACTTCGTGATATACTGTGATGCTTCACACCAAGGTCTTGGTTGCGTGCTGATGCAACGAGACAAGGTTATCGCTTACGCCTCTCGACAACTCAAGGTCCACGAAAAGAATTACACAACTCATGACCTAGAGTTGGGGGCTGTTGTATTCGCTCTGAAAATCTGGAGACACTACTTATACGGTACCAAGTGTACAATCTTTACTGACCATAAAAGTCTCCAACATATCTTCAATCAAAAGGATCTCAACATGAGGCAACGTCGATGGGTCGAGTTGCTTACTGATTACGATTGCGACATTCGCTATCATCCAGGCAAGGCGAATGTTGTCGCCGATGCTTTAAGCCGAAAAGAACGAGTGAAACCACTTCGAGTTCGAGCTCTCAGTATGACCATTCACAACGACCTCGTCAATCAAACTCTCACCGCTCAACTCGAAGCACTCAAACCAGAAAACTTGATAAACGAGGCCTTGCGGGGCATGGATAAACAATTTGAAACCAAACCTAACGGGGCCAAATACTTCTCGAATCGAATCTGGTTACCAAGTTTTGGGAACCTGCGAGACTTGGTGATGGATGAAGCTCACAAGTCTAAATACTCTATACACCCCGGTGCTGACAAAATGTATCACGGCATCAAGGAAATGTATTGGTGGCCCAACATGAAAGCCGACATTGCAACCTATGTTGGCAAGTGTCTTACTTGTTCCAAAGTTAAAGCTGAACACCAGAAACCTTCCGGTTTGCTACAACAACCCGAAATACCACAATGGAAATGGGAGCAGATCACCATGGATTTCATTACTAAACTCCCGAAAACTTCGAACGGTTGCGATACCATTTGGGTGATCGTTGACCGACTCACTAAATCTGCTCATTTCCTAGCCATCAAAGAAACTGATAAGATGGAACGTTTGAACCGGATCTACCTGAAAGAGAACGTGTCAAGACACGGCGTGCCCATCTCAATCATCTCCGACCGAGATGCTCGATTTACTTCTCGCTTCTGGCAATCACTGCAAAAATCTCTCGGTACTCGACTGGATATGAGTACGGCTTACCATCCTCAAACCGACGGCCAGAGCGAACGAACCATACAAACACTGGAAGACATGCTACGAGCCTGCGTAGTTGACTTCGGTAAAAACTGGGAAAATCACTTACCGTTGTGCGAGTTCTCGTACAACAACAGTTATCACACCAGCATAAAAGCTGCACCCTTCGAGGCACTGTACGGTCGTAAGTGCCGGTCACCTATCTGTTGGACTGAGGTGGGGGATACACAACTCACCGGTCCAGAAATCATACATGAAACAACTGAAAAGATCGTCGGCATACAAAACCGACTAAAAGCCGCGCGTGATCGTCAGAAAAGCTATGCTGACGTGAGACGCAAACACCTTGAGTTCCAAGTAGGGGACAAGGTACTTCTCAAAGTGGCACCGTGGAAAGGTGTCATTCGATTCGAAAAACGAGGCAAACTAAATCCTAGATACATCGGACCATTCGAAATCCTTGAAAAGATTGGTCCAGTGGCATACCGCCTGCAACTTCCTGCTGAGCTTAGCAGCGTTCACAACACATTCCACATTTCTAATTTGAAGAAATGTATGTCTGACGAGACACTGATTATACCGCTCGACGAAATTCAGATCGATGATAAACTTCATTTTGTCGAGGAACCTATGGAAATCCTGGACCGCGAGGTCAAACAACTAAAACAGAGTCGTATTCCCATCGTAAAAGTCAGGTGGAATTCTAGGCGTGGTCCTGAATTCACCTGGGAACGGGAAGACCAAATGCGACAGAAATACCCACGTCTCTTCCCAGACAACGCACCGACCGTGCAATCGAGCTAATTTCGGGACGAAATTCTTTTAACAAGGGGAGAATGTAACAACCGCCAAATTAGGGCTAGTATTAGCGCCTAATTCTTTGTAAATACATGTAATTAGTTCTGTGTTAGGCTAATTTATGTATCGGACTATATATTGGTGAATATATACAACTTTGCGATTTGGCTTAAATCGTACGCAATTTAAATAGAATGAAATTCTATTCGGTTAATACGGACGTTGGTGAACAAATGTTTATAAACTAAAATAACGCAATTATGACTGAAATGCTATTTTATAATAGCTAGTAACTGCCTTATACTACTCGATTAAAACATACACGATTTAAAAACAAAAGTAATTAAATTTAATTTAATCTATTAAAGATTTAAGGAAATAATTTAATTAAATTATTTAACAAGATCTGTGATTTTATAAATATAATTAAACGCGTAAAATAAATATTTTACGCCTAAACGACGGAGAAAACGAACACCGCTCGGAGCGCGAGGGGAGACCGAAAATGGGAGGATAAAACCTCCCACTTCTTTTCTTTCTTCCCACTTTCCATTTTCTCTCTCTCTCTTCTTTCCCTTTCTTTCTTTTCTCTCTAATTCACCACCACCCTACCACCATCAAAACTACCAAATACTACCACTAAACGCGACCGAATCTACTTGACCGTTTGGAAGAAAACGTTCACCATCACACGATCTACATTCCTATCTTTTCGGATTTTCAATCCGACACTTTGTAAGTTTCCGACAAATCCCGACATCTCTCGTTTTTGATCATTTTTACTAGATTATGGTTTAAATAGGCTTAATATGTTCATATAAGGGTTGGGTAAAAGATTTGGACCGAACGGAAACCGGAAAACTCGTTTTCGGCACATTTTCCGGCCAACAGACTGCTACGTCGCACCTGGCCAGGGGCCTCTGCGACGTCGCGACCTACGTCGCACAAAAATCTCAACGTCGCACTAGCGACGCAGCCTATTACGTCGCATTAACTTGCGGACGTCGCACGTAGCGACGTAGACTTTAACATCGCAAACCGAACCAACGTCGCATTAGCGACGTCGCCGCCTACGTCGCATTGATTTGCGAAGGTCGCATCATGCGACGTACCTGCCTACGTCGCACCTTACGTCGCTTGCAACGTCGCATGCGACGTCGCACAAACCAGAACCTTGAAAACTCACATTTTCACTAAGTGTCGAACTTTTACAACCTCAAATCCTTATACGATACGACCTAACAATCATGATAAAACATACTTTCCTATTACAATTACTTTAATTTGCGTATTGAATGATAAACTTTAATTATAACAAATCACCAACGGGCCGTATACTTTGATACGAACGCGAACAAACCAACATTTAAACACAACGGGTTGTATGAACAACTAGCCTAGATGGTCTTGCGAGACATCTACTTACTTAACCTTACGTGTTTAGGCACTAGAAGGTTACGGGTTCGGAGAACCTACTCGCTTTACTACTACTTGCTATTTACCACTGCTCGACTCAGGTGAGTCTTACAGCCCCACTTTTACTGTTTTATACTTTGGGGTGAGATACTTAGCAACTGTTTTACGCATGAACACAATGTACTGAACTGAAAACATTACTGATTACAAACAAACGCATGAGTTACTTTTATCCACTGAAAGCCTCCTAATCGTAAGTTGTTAGTTATGGACTTAAGCGCGATTACTAATAGATGGATCCATTTGGGACTGACAATCCCTGTCTGGGGTGGTAGCGCCACCACGTACTGATTTACACGTAGAAACAGACATATTAGTATTTGTTACATATGAGTGTGCGGATAGCACTCACGGGGGTACGTGATATATTCACACTACACGGTTAAGCTTCAACTTATGAGCTCATGGCACTGTACTGATTTACTGAATTACTTACTTTGCTTGATAGCAATACGGGTACATACTTGTGGTTCATAACACCTACTTATTACTAAACCTGTGAGATTCACCAACCTTTTTGGTTGACACTGTTTAGCTTTGTATCTCAGGTACACTTACGGAGTAGGATCACTCCAGGATTACTAGCTAGAGTCGCATGATTTCCAAACTGCATTTAACGGAGATTCTTTGGCATTATCTTTTGTAACTATGGTTATGTAATAGAATCTCCCGCCACATACGCGAACTCTAGGCTTACATACTTTTGTAAAGAAAACTATATGTTTTCAAACGATTCAAACTATGAAATGTAACTATTTTACAAACGTCTCATTTAGAGGTCGTTTACTATTAATCTTGTGCTTTGTATATTGATTAGTAACACCCAATGTATGCTTCCGCAAATCGTTAATTTGGGGGTGTTACATATTATTATCAAGTTATTGATGTTTTGCACCTACAAATGTGTCCCAATGTGTTTTATAAGTCGTATCGTATAAGTGTTTGAGGTTATATAGCTTCGACACTTAGTAAAATTGTAGTTTGAAAACCTGCTGTTTTATGTGACACAATCATGCGACACAAAAGTGGTTATACGACACAAGGGTTGTCTCGCATAGAAGTGCGACACAATGTCTATACGACACAAGGGTTGTGTCGCATAGATGCGAGATGCTGATTCAACAGCGACATAGTGATTGTGTCGTATGGTGTATGCGACATAGTGGTTGTGTCGCAAGACTTGCGACACTAATTATCTGGTACGACACAGAGGCCAAAATACGACACAACATGCGACACAAGGATTGTGTCGCATGGATGAACATCAGCCCAGAAAGTCCGGCTGTCAAGGTTTTTCCGGCCAAAATCCGTTTTAAACTCGTTTTCAAGCTATAAATTCGTGTTCTATACATTGTAATGGACATATACAAGTTATAATAACAACTAGAAATCGAAAATACTAAGAATCGAGAGATTTCGGGATTTTGTCGGAAACTTACAAATTGCCGAAATGAAAATCCGGAAAGATAGCGTTGAAGATCGTCGCGAGGTGGTCGTGAATCTCTAAAAATACTGATGATACGAGCATGTATAATGGTGTTATTTGTCGATTTTGTGAGTTTGGTGTGTTTGGTGAGTTGAAAGAAAAAAAGAGGAAAAAGAGAGAGAAAAGGAGAAAGTGAAAGAAATGAGGAAAGAAAATGAGAAGTGGGAGGTTATCCCCACTTTTCGGTTTTCGCCCCGCGCTCCGCGTGGTGTTCATTTTCTCCGTCTTTTAACTTTTAATAAATATTTTTCATATTAAATAGTAAGTTTTTAAATAAAATTTTATTACGCGATATTTTATTTAATCATTTTACTAATCGATATATATTTGAATTATAAAATGTGAATTAGTTTGCGCGTTAAACATTTTTAATCGTGTAAGTTTCGTTTGTACAATACGAATTGAAATTTGATTCTTATTAAAATAATATTTTTAACATAATAATGTTACTTACTAAAATTTGTCACCAACTTCCGTATTAAATTGAATTGAAATACATTCGATTTAAATTGCGTACGATTTAATCAAATCGCATTTTTGTATATATTCTTCAATATATAAAATTCGATACATTAATTAGCCTAACACAGAACTAATTACATGTATTAACATATGATTAGGCACTAATTACTAGTCCTAATTTGGCGGGTGTTACATTCTCCCCCTGTTAGAAGAATTTCGTCCCGAAATTTAGTTCGAAGTCGCGTTTGATGTAGAATCAGAGAATAGCTGAGGATATTTGAGTCGCATTTGGTCTTCCCGTTCCCAGGTGAATTCCGGACCACGCCGCGAATTCCATCTGACCTTGACGATGGGAATACGACTTTGTTTCAGTTGTTTGACCTCACGGTCCATAATTTCAGCGGGTTCCTCAACGAAGTGAAGTTTATCGTCAACACGAATTTCATCTAGTGGAATAATAAGTGTCTCATCAGACAGACACTTCTTCAAATTTGAAATATGAAAAGTGGGGTGCACGCTGCTGAGTTCGGAGGGCAGCTGCAATCGATAAGCTACGGGGCCAATCCGTTCGAGGATTTCAAAAGGCCCGATGTATCTGGGATTTAACTTCCCGCGTTTGCCAAAACGGATGACGCCTTTCCAAGGCGATACTTTTAAGAGTACTCGATCCCCAACTTGGAACTCGAGTGGTTTGCGTCTCACGTCAGCATAACTTTTCTGACGATCACGTGCGGCTTTGAGTCGGTTTTGGATTTCCACAATTTTCTCAGTGGTGGCGTGAATGAGTTCAGGACCAGTGAGTTGACTATCTCCCACTTCAGTCCAACAGATCGGTGATCGGCACTTACGACCGTACAGTGCCTCAAAAGGTGCAGCCTTAATGCTGGCGTGATAGCTGTTATTGTACGAGAATTCGCACAACGGTAGATGTCTTTCCCAGTTTGTACCGAAATCAACTACGCAAGCGCGTAGCTTATCTTCTAGGGTTTGGATGGTTCGTTCACTTTGGCCATCGGTTTGAGGATGGTACGCGGTGCTCATATCGAGACGGGTACCCATTGCTTTTTGAAGTGATTGCTAAAAGTGAGAGGTGAAACGGGCATCTCTGTCCGAGATGATTGAGACTGGAACACCGTGATGAGAAACGATTTCCTTGATGTAGATTTGTGTAAGGCGTTCCATTTTATCGTTTTCTTTGATTGCCAGGAAATGAGCAGATTTGGTGAGACGATCGACGATCACCCAAATGGTATCGCAGCCGCTCGACGACTTGGGTAGTTTGGTTATGAAATCCATGGCAATTTGATCCCATTTCCATTCAGGGATTTCAGGTTGTTGGAGTAAACCAGGAGGTTTCTGATGTTCGGTTTTGACTTTCGAGCAAGTAAGACACTTGCTGACATAAGTGGCGATTTCGGCTTTCATGTTTGGCCACCAATAAAATTCCTTGATTCCGTGGTACATCTTATCGGATCCCGGATGGATAGAGTATTTGGACTTGTGAGCTTCGTCCATCACCAAGTCTCGGAGGTTTCCGAAATTAGGCAACCAGATTCGGTTTGAGAAATACCTAATCCCGTTAGATTTGATTTCGAATTGTTTGTCAATACCCCATAAGGCTTCATTTTTGATATTTTCAGGTTTCAGGGCTTCGATCTGAGCGGTATGAATTTGAATGGTAAGATCGTTATGAATGGTCATACTGAGGGCTCGGACTCGAAGTGGTTTTGGTCGCTCCCTTCGGCTGAGGGCATCGGCTACAACATTAGCCTTCCCTGGATGGTACTTGATCTCGTAATCGTAATCGGTAAGCAACTCGACCCATCGACGTTGCCTCATATTGAGATCCTTCTGATCGAATATATGTTGGAGACTTTTATGGTCGGTAAAAATTGTGCACTTAGTGCCGTAGAGATAATGTCTCCAGATTTTGAGAGCAAAAACGACAGCTCCAAGTTCGAGGTCATGAGTGGTGTAGTTCTTTTCGTGAATTTTCAGCTGTCGTGAAGCATAGGCAATGACTTTATCTCGTTGCATCAGCACGCAACCGAGACCTTGGTGAGAAGCATCGCAGTATACCACGAAGTCATCGGTGCCTTCGGGTAAGGATAGAATTGGAGCACTGCAAAGCTTTTGTTTCAGAAGTTGGAACGCTGACTCTTGTTTATCGGTCCAATCGAACCGCTTATCCTTCTGAGTCAGTACCGTGAGAGGTTGAGCTATTTTGGAGAAATTTTCGATAAATCGCCGATAGTACCCAGCAAGACCCAAGAATTGGCGTACTTCAGTTGCGGAGGTGGGTGCTTGCCAGTCTTTGATAGCCTCGATTTTTGATGGGTCAACGTGAATTCCCTGACTGTCGATCACGTGACCAAGGAATTGAACGGTTTGTATCCAGAACTCACACTTAGAGAATTTGGCATAAAGCTCCTCGTGTCTGAGTAGTTCTAGAATGGTTCTGAGGTGTTGCGCATGTTCCTGCTCGTTGCGCGAGTAAATGAGTATGTCATCGATAAAGACAATGACAAACTTGTCGAGGTAAGGTTTACACACCCGGTTCATGAGGTCCATGAATACAGCCGGTGCGTTGGTTAGGCCAAAGGGCATCACTTGGAATTCGTAGTGCCCGTAATGAGTTCTGAATGCAGTTTTTGGAATATCGGTGTCGCGAACTCGTAACTGATGATACCCTGATCGCAGGTCGATTTTTGAGTAGAAACTTGAACTCTGAAGTTGGTCGAATAGATCATCAATGCGAGGAAGCGGGTATCGGTTTTTGACGGTCAATTTGTTCAATTCTCGGTAGTCGATGCACATTCGGAATGAACCGTCCTTCTTTTTAACGAACAAGACCGGAGCTCCCCAAGGTGAAGAACTCGGTCTAATGAATCTTCCATCCAGAAGTTCCTGTAACTGGGCAGACAACTCCTAAAGTTCGGATGGGGCTAAACGGTACGGTGCGCGGGCCACCGGTGCGGCACCCGGCACGAGATCAATTGAGAACTTAACCTTTCTAGGTGGAGGTAGACCAGGTAGTTCTTCCGGAAAGACTTCGGGAAAGTCTCTGACAATTGGCACATCCTCAAGTCGCTTCTCCTCCGACTTCTTCTCTTTGATGTGTGCGAGTATTGCAGGGTAACCCTTTCTCAGAAATTTTCGAGTTTTTAAGCAAGAGATGATATTGAGTCTCGACCCACCGGTCTCCCCCTGTATGATCAAGGTTCTACCGACGGCGAGTGGGATACGGACGATCTTATCGCAACAAACGATTTCGGCTCGGTGTTTGGACAACCAGTCCATTCCAATGATGACGTCGAAACTTCCAATTTCAACGGGTACAAGATCGATTGAAAAGATTTCGTCAGCTAGATTTAAAGTGCAATTAGGTATCACACTATCGGTTTCTATAAGTTTCCCATTTGCTAGCTCTACAGTATACTTAACCTCTAAGGCAACAGGATTGATGTCTAGTAATGGGCAAAAATCATCGGAGATAAAGCTTCTATCAGCACCAGTATCAAATAGAACAGAAGCAGTTAAGTTGTTGAGGAGGAACATACCCGAGACCACATTCGGGTCTTGGCGGGCGTCCCCGGATTTGATGACGAAGGCTCTGCTTCGGGTGTTGTTGTTATTGCTGTTGCGGTTGTTGTTGTTGTTACTCTTCAGCTTTGGGCACGTGTCCCTGAAATGCCCGGGTTTCCCACACCCAAAGCAGACTTTGGGTGGTCTGGTGTTGTTGTTGGAATTGTTGTTGGTAGGAGAATTGCAATCTTTGGTGAGGTGGCCGTACCTCTTGCAATTGTTGCAAAAGGGGCCACAGGAGCCTTCATGGTGACGGCTGCACTTGGAACAATAGGGTTTGTTCCCAGTGTAGCCCCGTGTGATGTCTGTGGTGGGGTTGTAGGCTTTGATGGTGTCGGGTTTCTTGTTTTGTTGGCCTGAGTGGTTGTTGTGGTAGTCAGACCACTTTCGTTTGTTGTTGTGGGAGGATGAAGTGGGTGGTTCAGAATCGTGGCTCATGGACATCAGGTCTTGGGCCAATAGGATTGCACCGTCAATGGTGGTTTGGTTGGAAGAGGCAACATGCCCCCGAACAGGCTCAGGAAGGCCAAGGATGTACTTCCTGATTTTATCAGGTTCTGTGCTTACCATGGCTGGGCGGAGGGCGGCAAGTTGTTGAAACCTGGTGGTATAACCATCGATATCACCACCCTGAACCTTTAGGTTCCAGAATTCCTCGTTCAGCTTTTGGAGCTTGGCGATAGAGCAGTATTTGGCAGTGAGTTTTGCTTTCAATTCCTCCCAAGATAGTTGGTAGGCAGTGTCAGCACCCACTGATTGGGTATATGAGTTCCACCAAGAGTGGGCATCATCTTCGAGAGAGTAGGTGGTGAAGTTTACTTTGTCGTTCTCCGCGCATTTGCTGACACGGAAAACAGTTTCCATCTTTTCGAACCATCTGATCAGTCTGATGGCTCCTTCAGAACCCTTGAAGCTTGAGGGTTTGCAGCTTTGAAAGTCCTTGTAAGAACAAGGTTTAGCAGCGGGGGTTTCAGCGGCATCGCTGTTCCTCGCGGAATTTTGTGGAGTATTCCGAGCCAAGGCTTCAGTCACAGCCTGGGTTATGAGTGAGGTAAGTTGAGCATCGGTGTATGGTCTTGACTTTGGCGGCATGATTCTTCAATAAAAGAAATGAAGATACATGAGATTTTGTAAGAAAATTGTATTTGTCTCAGATGTACATGTATAAAGGCGGTAATACATAACATCAATATGAAAAAGGAAAATGACAATTAATATGAGTCGAAACAGCAAGGAATATTTGATAGCTAATATGAGTTCAAAGGTTACATCCTACGGATGTATTACAAAAGGCGTCGGGAATTGTTACATCCGACCGAATTATAGAGTAGCGCTTAGATAGTTACTAGATTATAGGATAGATTACAAGACAAGGACTACACTAGTCTTAACGTAGGTTAATTTGTTCCATCATTTCGACAAGACGATCCACAGTATTGGCAAGTCTGCTGGCCTGTCAGGCATTGTCTTCAGCTAAGGCCAATTGTTGTACCAAACTGCCAATGTATTCATCTGATACCTGTGCGCGTTGTTCACACTCATCTAGTCTGTGTTTCAAAAGTGAGGTTTCCACGCTTATCTCCACCACTTTGTTGAAGAGAACGTCTACATTATTAACGGTGGTTTCGTGATCCTCGGTGACTTGTTCGATGCGTTCAAGAGATGTAAGTCGCCAGTTTTCATTTGTTTCCTGCAGCACGACATCCATGGTGCAAAGTCGCTGCTCGTGTTGGTTCACCCTAGCAGCTAAGGCCGATAAGGTGATGTGAGTGGGGTACGGGCCAGCTCGAGGCAACCTGGCGTTCCTCCTAGCTACCCTTGGGTTCTGCGACCCGGATTGAGAGCGAGATGAATTTGGTGGTGTGTTTGCCATTTCTGAGATAAAGCGTTAGTAAGAGTGAGGCCTATATTCATATAGTTCCTATATAATATAGCCTATTGAGTGTCTAGCATAAACATGTTTAAGTCTCGGTTCTCTCGAGGTCAGAGTCTTCTATTGTACCCTGTTCAGCCATAACTACTTTCAGATCTTACATCATCTTTGCTTAATTGTACATAGTTGATCAGGCTATGTTAAATTAAACTCGTATGATGTAATCACTGAACCAGTTACACCTAGTAAGGAATACCGCCTAATGGTCATAGTCTAGGCCCACTAAATGCAACCTAGTTCACTATAACCTTAGTCTCTGATACCAATCTGTAACACCCCCAAATTTAATGATTTGCGGAAGCTTGATTTGGGTGTTACTAATCAATAACAAAGCACCAAGATATATAGTAAACGACTCTATATGCGTCGTTTTAGCAAAATATATTGATAATTGCAATGTTTACAACATTTAAAGCTTTACATAGCTCGAGTTTAAATAAAAGGAGATTTCAGTACATAAGTACTTGTACAAAATATACTAATGCAAGAAAATCTCAATCGTCTGTATGTTGACTCGAGCTAAAGTCCTGAAGCAGAAACATCCTACTGCTTGGTACCTGCGATATATGCTAAAAGGTCAGCTAAAAGCTGGTGAGCTCACAGGTTTGAAATCAGTTAATATAGTATGAACCACAAGATTTAAATAATGAATTGCATCCAGCAATTAAATGATAGTAATCGTGTATACAGCCATGAGCACATAGTTGAGCTTAACTCGAGGGCCGGGTCCCCTATAGAGAATTCCGGGCGAGGTGCCTCCACGAATGCCTAATCCACATTCGTCTTCCTAAATATTAGTACGTCCGTTTACCCGGTTAGTGCTTGCTAACCCGGACGAGGTGGGTCAATCCTATATGGTACCATATACTAATATTCACGCTACAACGTATTAACAACTATGCTAACGGAGGACTTTAAAATGATTAGTTTCGAAAAACTCATGTAGTATATGAAATGTTTGTACTTGCGTTCACATGTAAAAGTTGAGCAATATATCACACCCCTGAGTAAAACAGTAAAAGAGGGGCTATGAGACTCACCTGAGTCTGAATGCGTTTAAACAAACGTAAGTTGATTAGCCGAATATGAAGTCCAAATACTTGTAACCTGAGGGTGTCCACGACACGCGATGGTTATAATCATGATTGGGTATCTCAAAAGATCACCCTTGTAGTTGTTACACAACTAGATATACGTCCAAATTACTACGATTTGGTTGATTGGTTAAGTGTTTGAAAACGTGTACGGCCCGTTGGTGACAGATTTGAAATAATAACTTTAAGTATTATTATCAAGTTATTGATGTTTTGCACCTACAAATGTGTCCCAATGTGTTTTATAAGTCGTATCGTATAAGTGTTTGAGGTTATATAGCTTCGACACTTAGTAAAATTGTAGTTTGAAAACCTGCTGTTTTATGCGACACAATCATGTGACACAAAAGTGGTTATACGACACAAGGGTTGTGTCGCATAGAAGTGCGACACAATGTCTATACGACACAAGGGTTGTGTCGCATAGATGCGAGATGCTGATTCAACAGCGACATAGTGATTGTGTTGTATGGTGTATGCGACATAGTGGTTGTGTCGCAAGACTTGCGACACTAATTATCTGATACGACACCGAGGCCAAAATACGACACAACATGCGACACAAGGATTGTGTCGCATGGATGAACATCAGCCCAGAAAGTCCGGCTGTCAAGGTTTTTCCGGCCAAATTCCGTTTTAAACTCGTTTTCAAGCTATAAATTTGTGTTCTATACATTGTAATGGACATATACAAGTTATAATAACAACTAGAAATCGAAAATACTAAGAATCGAGAGATTTCGGGATTTTGTCGGAAACTTACAAATTGCCGAAATGAAATTTGATTCTTATTAAAATAATATTTTTAACATAATAATGTTACTTACTAAAATTTGTCACCAACGTCCGTATTAAATTGAATTGAAATACATTCGATTTAAATTGTGTACGATTTAATCAAATCGCATTTTTGTATATATTCTTCAATATATAAAATTCGATACATTAATTAGCCTAACACAGAACTAATTACATGTATTAACATATGATTAGGCACTAATTACTAGTCCTAATTTGGCGGGTGTTACAGTTTGCTTGTACGTGTGCTTGTGTGCTTGTACTCTTGGATCCAAGGCTTGCCTATAAATAGAGATCTCTCCATCCTCATTTCACACACCATTCTTCAACAAGAATTCTCACTTTCTCTCTCACACACTCTTTCTCTTTCTAGTTTAGCATTCTCTCTCTAGCACTACTCTTAGGAGTTAGAGGAGAATTAGTAGGGTTTTAGTTAGTTAGCTCTTGGTTAATATTTAACCAAGACTAACGGAGGGGCTACTCTTGTAATAGTGTTAGGGATATTTTGAGGGTCTTATTTGTAATATTGTCCAAGATATTGCGGAGGTTACGCTCGTGTATTCTTTCAACATTATTCAAACTACGCGTTACATTCGGTTATCTCTTTCCTTATCTTTCATAATGATGATTATTATTATTGTTGCTATGCTAGATTTAGGATTGTTTGTTATGCGTAGGGAGTAGTTACCTTGTGCTTGTTATGATGTAGTTAGTTTATGTATTGCGGGTGATGTTACTTTAAATACACAATTGGGATAATATCGTTATGAAACAACGGAGGTAACGTTATACGGCTTTCATTTGTATAGCGCCGAAAACATCACGAATGTGTGTAGTACGGAACGTGGAAGCTATGAAAGTCGTGGGCACAATCCGTTATGGAATAATGTTCCCAATTGTTACATATTGAAAACCGGTGTACTGTTAACTTTACATTTATGAATTTCTAAACCTAAACGCCTTTCCTCCAATAAACGTGGTTAGAACCTGTATGACAAGGAGTCATGTACCTTGATCAACCGGTCACTACCTATCTGTGTTTTCAAATCAAATAAATCAACATGGTCTGAATTGTGTAGCTGTGGAAATACTGCCAAAACCTTTTGTATAGTACACCGTGAATCGATCAGGGATTTATTGGGAATGTAGTGAGGGCTGGTTTAAATCATAGATGGTTAAACGTTAATACAAACTTAGTTAAACTAGTCCAGAGTGACCATAAAGTATGTGGCACCGGAAAGACCGTAAAACGGCACAGTACTTCGTATAACGTTTAAATACATGGGAAAGCTAAGGAACTGTCGTAGGTTGAAGACTGTGTCACATCCTGGTTGAACCACACAGCTCTGGACTAAACAAAGACCATTAATGTAGAGTTAGCAGTCACCAAACCAAGTCTTAATCTTAAATGCCTTGCCTAGCCTTAGTATCCTCACAGTGTTAAGAACGGTCAGAACTTTTAGTGGGTCTGTTACTCTATCTCATGCGCCCAGGAATACTATTCCAAGAAGGGTCACTTCTCCACCATATGGAAAGTGTTGAAGAGTTGAGCAGCCTCCTCTGATCAGAATCACCATAACCTAACTACTCAGTGACATACTGTCTGAGAAATCAGATAGTAGGGTGTTAGTGTTTACACTGTGAATACTTAGACGAAAGCAAGACACAAATCTTTAAAAGACGTTTTCATACTTAAACCTTAAACATCACCTCATGCATAAGCTAATGAAGTCATAGCAAGCACTACCCTCCATTTTTACTTTTATGTTCTTTTAGTTTTAGTAGTTTAAATAGATAAATAGATAAAAACCAAAACAATCACCTTTAAATATGTCCAACCCTAGCTTAATTACTGATTTGTCAGAACTAGCTCTGTTTCAATTCTGCCGTTGTGAGGAACGACCCTGGATCATCCTTACCACATACTTATATCAGGTATTCGTACCTAGTATTAGTAGGTAGTTCGGAGGATTAGGCTCCCCCCGACTTTTATAAATTTAAAACTTACCACCCCAGTTGCGCCCGTTGCGTGAACGACCGTTTCGGGGCATAACAAGTTTTTGGCGCCGCTGCCGGGGACGGTAGTACGATTCGGAGCCTGTTTAGGTGAATTAGTTTTTAAGCGATCCTTTTTGACTTGGATTCTCCATCCTTGTTAGAAGTTACTTTCTGCCCGTAGATTAGCGTAGTTAGAATTAGCATAGCTTAGAATAACTCACCTCCATACTACAACTTTAATTCTAAAAACCTTCTTCTTGTGCTGTCTTTACTGATAACTTGGCAATGACAACTTTAGAACAACTAAAAGATCAAATTGATAGTCTTTTTAAGATAGTC
This sequence comes from Helichrysum umbraculigerum, assembly GCA_949592205.1. NCBI lineage: Eukaryota > Viridiplantae > Streptophyta > Magnoliopsida > Asterales > Asteraceae > Helichrysum > Helichrysum umbraculigerum. The sequence continues at coordinate 15,087,266 of CATIUR010000007.1, read as the reverse complement.
CAAGATAGATATAGGAGTGATGCCGACTTAGAAAATGAATGGCAAAGGTGTAGGATGAATTATTCGGATAACATAGGGAACTTAAATCCTCAATTACATTACCAATATAACCCTTATGCTTTCCAACAATACTACCAACCTTACTATCCTGAACCATTCAGAGTCTACCCACAACCATCTTACCCTGTATACGAACCACAACCATACGAGAGTTCTAACTTGAGAGAAATGTCCATGGCTAATCCCAATAGTAATGTCACTTTCTCACCCTCTTTCACCCCATATGAACAACAAATAGCCGACATGCTTAAAGGATATACCGATAAGCTGTCGAAAATGGAAAAAATAGTCCAAGAAAGTTGTGAGAGAATTGGGGATCAAGTTACAACCATCTATAGAGTACAGGAAGATGAGAGGCATCCACACACCACACCTACTTCACTTGACATAGACTTTCAATCTCATGAGCCTGGTTGCAAAACTTCTCCAAACCCTTCAATTACCCAATCTTCTAAATCCTCACTTCCACCTATTCTCAACCTATCTACATCCGAAACCGATGAGGAGTTCATCCTAGAGGAGCTTTCCGAGTCATTGCAACTTGAAACTCTTGGCCGGAGTGACGAGGATGACGAGGTAGACGAAGAGATAGAAGTAGAGAGCCCAGAGATGGAGATATACATAGAAGACCAACCTTCAGAAGGACCAGAGAAATACGCACCAACTCCGAGAAGTGATCTCATTCCAATTAAAACCGACGTGGTTGACAACATTCCTCAACAAGTTGTGGTTGACATTGTCCCACTTATCTTTCCGAATGAATCACCCCCTGATCTAGTTGTACCTTCTACCTTAGACCAGCCAGTTGCCCAAGTAGTTGATGAGAATGTTGCTACAAGATTGGAGACTTCAATGGATACTGTCCCACCTCCATGCCCAGAGTACAACATTCTCACCAACTCAAAGACCATAAGAAGTAAGGTGGGTTTTGCATCATGGTTGCCTTACAAACCATCTCTCCACAACATAATGACGTATATGTCTTGGAGTGATAAGGACGCCTTTGACCAACCCATTCTGCCCATCCAACCCACGGAGGTAATCAAAGTTGAGAGATTTGTTACGCCTCCGGTAGAACAATTCCCTCACTTTGAATTATTTTCTCATATTGGACATACCCTAGCCTTGAATTGCCTTAAACTCTTAGGTATGTACCAATATTACCACTTGTGTCTACTGATAAATGCAAGGAAGCCGCTAGGATCTCCTGACATATAGTTCTAGAGTCAAGCTAGAGACTCGAACAAAAACAAGCGCTTCTCGGGAGGCAACCCGTGTCTAACATAGTTTTATTAGTAGTAATCATAATAATAGTTAATCTAGGATAAGTATTATGCTAACATGAATAAGTAGAAAATAAAACCCTAAATTGCATGTTCAAGGTTTTCTTCATTTTTATGAACTAAGAAGGATGATTTTTCAAAATGGACTTCAAACTTTTGTTAAAACCTTCAAAACTTCCTTCTCCCACTTGTTTGAGCTTTATTGCAACATCTATTTTTCATTATCTAAAGTTCTTAACTATCCTCTCACTCACAAACATGGTATTAGCAACCTTAGTAATCTTACACTACCCACTCACATATTTCGAGCATTTGAGGTACTTACATATATTTCTGTGAACATACATAAAAGATCTTTAAATGATTGATCTAAATAACATGATTTGTATGTCAATATGTGTGTTATGCTCGAACTCGTTTAAAAATATGTGTTGTGAACATCTTTATACTTGGTTGCCTGATTTAATTGCTCATATTAATTCCCATATCTGTTGTTTGTGCTATAGTGAAATTTTAGGCAACTAACACTTTTATTTGTGAGATCAAACTCTAAGTCATACACTGGTTTGTTTCTTCAAAGTACTCACTTTGATAGTTCTTTAGCAAACCAGTGAATCTGTGATTTGGAGAATGTTCACTTGTTTGTTAGATCATGCTTGTTTGTTCTATTAAACAGGGACTGACGCCTATGGATGAAAAGCTTTTGAGTACAATGGAAAGAAGACAAGAGGGGCTTACAAGTTCATTAAATTTGGGAAACTTTTTGATCATTGCTTTTCAGGAGAAGAGATGGCTCTTTCTGGCACGTAGATGGTCACATTCTAGTTGTCTATGACTAGGTCATCGAGTAGATCACATCAAATTTCACCCTCTGTTCCACATCCTAGAACCATACCTTACAATTTCCTTGGTTGATAGCATGGAGTTACATGGAACCCGAAATCATCACCATCATCCATCTCCATATCCACCGACATTCGCCATCCATCCACATTTATCATCACCATCGGGGATCATTTGTTCGCCATGTAATCAGGGAATGAGTACAGAGTATATGGGATGTAAGCTAGAGATCTCTGCCGATTAGAACAACATCAAGTTTATTTCATTAGTTTGTCGGAGAACATCTCGGATGAAATGGTCGCCGGATTCAGCACTTTCAGATCATCTAGAGCAATTAGTCTACATCAGCAGCTCTTGATGATTAGGATCCTTGTCCATTATCTCTACCCAACATATGGTGTATCTTGGTTGATTATGCATGTATCCAGAAGAAGACATCACTTCGGTTCACTTTCTGCAATCTATCCTTTTGGTCTTAGTTATTTTCGTGGGAAAGTTAGTGACAAGATTGGATGAAGAATATGCCATTGTGAGCTCGAGTGCACTTCATGAAGACTGACTTTGATCTAGCAAACACTGGTGCCATCACAGTCTATTTTTCAGATCCTCAGCTCACCGATGTGCTGACAATTTATGAGGTTGCAAATGAAATATTGAGCAAAGAGATGACGGACGTTCATGAAGAAACCGCATTCTGCAAGGAGCCAGCTAAAGAAATTCCAACCATCGGTAGACTACGGATTCTTTCTTCAAAACATCTCTTGCCTCTATCGTAGGGAAGTACCTTTCTTTTCTGTTATGATTTTTCCCATTACCATACATCCTTATATGCCTAAATTCTAAGTGTGGGATTTCATCCCACCATCTTTTGAAAAACACTTAAAAATTGTTCCACCGTTTAAAACCCTAAGTGTGGGATTTTTCCCGAAGAAAATCCTATGTCTTAGCAATGAACATTGAGGACAATGTTGTTTTAAGTGTGGGATACACGGTATATAATACCGCAAGTTCATATTTGCCTATCCAAAAGTAATACCTCCGTTTTCATAAAAAATTTCAAAATTTTTCGCAAACCAACCTAAAAGGTTGAGATTTTTACTACCAAAAAATTCGAAAACCCAACCTCGACGGTGTCCGACATCCATTCGGTTGATTTCGAATATTTTTCTAAAGATTTTAGTCTTAGAAGATTCTTTCAAAAAAAACGAACTTTCTGTCAAAATAAATAAGTTGCTTTGGAAAGTAAGATAAGGCAAAAATATGAACGTATCTTAAACTGAAATTGAGAAATCCTCTAGGCATCGCATGACTTGGTGCATATGACCCTTTGATTGTGAGGTACTTGAGCCTTTAATAAGCATTCATTTTTAATGCTTCACTTTCATTTCTGAGTGTGCGCCGATGCATGTGTCTTTTAATTAGAACTTGCTCCTGTAATGCGTTTCGAGACCATACCAATGAGTGCCGTACGCGGTATAGGTGCAATTAGAGGATCTTGGCATTTATTAGGATTAACCCCTTTCTTTCATATCTTTTCAAGCCAACCCTTCCAACTTTCTTTCTAAGACTGTTGATGATCCGATTAGAAAACCCTTTGCGCCTTAGCCATTTCATTTCTCTAAACCCTAAAACACTTCCCCACAACACAAACACTTTCCCACCAAACACCATTCCAGCTCGTGAATCTTCATAGATCATAAGTAAAGGACTGCTTGAGATATCTTTCTATTGGTGTCTCATCTTCAAACATCTCTCTGTACCTATCAAGAGTTTAAAGAAGGAAATCTAAAATGAAGATACGGTACAAAAGCGAAGTTAGTACTCATCACAAAGATATTACCCGCCAAAGACAGTACGAAAAATTGGTACTTGTCAAAAGAGAAGTCAAAGATGTCTCACTATACGAAGGATCTCCAAGGTCATAAAAATAAGAAAAAGAAAAAGAAAAAGCAAAGAAAAAAGAAAAAAGAAAAGAAAAGTAGACCTTGGAGAGCTCCTAGAAGAAGAAGACTACTCTCTAAAGAAGAAAAATCTATCGGAACTCAAAAGAAACATCAAGAGAAGAGATTATTCCTCTAGGAGATGAGTCTGCTCTAGAAGTTATCTCAAGTGAAACTTGCTTTAATCTTTGAAAAGCTCCGAGTCTGAAGTTCAAAACCCTAAAACCATTTACCAACCTACCCCTATCCATACCCACTTTACCCTTACTCACACAACCCACTAAAATTCCTTGGGATAATTAGCACCGTTCTCAAAGGAGTGGTGGAGATTCGATTCTCGACCAAGCTTATGACGATAAGCACTGCATGACTGGCATTGAGCGATTTCGTTTCTATTAGATTATAGGTAACCCGATACACTTTGAGTGAATTGAGTGACCCACTTGTGAGAATCGCCCAGTCATGTACATCTACGTTTCGAGAGTTGCAAAAGTATGCCAAAAAGGGTTAATCAATTTTATGTTTAAGTATAGTTGATTTTTGTTGATGCTTACTTTCTAAAAATATTTATCTAATTTGAAGAAATTGACGTTCTGCTAAGAATACTCTAAGCATCCAAAACATTTTTCAAAATTATTTTCAAATGAGGTTTGCTTGAGGACAAGCAAAAGCTTAAGTGTGGGATATTTGATGTAGTGCAAAAAGTCACGTTTTTACCTGCATTATTTACCCCATATTTAGCTCTTTTCTAAAAAATACATCCTAAAATCATCATTATCAAGTAACTTTTGTTAGAATGGTATAAACTTGTCGGTCATTTGAAAATCAAGCAAAAAGGGCAGAAAACTGACCTAAATAGGCACCATTTTGAGCCTAACCCTAATTCCACTGTAAACTTCATATCAGGACCTCACAATTACCTTATTTTGTAGCTATGAAGATTACGAGAGCGTGGATATAAGGATTGCTCAGAACGAATCAAGGATGAAGAAGTTATGCAAGTTACAGCGCAGCCGAAAGCTACAAAATGTATTCTGGACACGCCTGGGCCCCACACATCCAATTCCTACCAAATTGGCATCATTAGAAGCGTAACGTAATTACGAAGCCGTAGGCGAAAGAATCAAGTCAAACGGACGCGAAACGAAGAAGATACGGCCTTCCGAAGCAACAAGAAAAGTCAGATAAATCACACGGCCTACCACACGGCCACCCCCTAGCCGTACACGGCCATATGAAGGCCGTACACGGCCTGTTTTGGCCTCACACCCCCTCATTGTTGCTTCGTTTGCTTGTACGTGTGCTTGTGTGCTTGTACTCTTGGATCCAAGGCTTGCCTATAAATAGAGAGCTCTCCATCCTCATTTCACACACCATTCTTCAACAAGAATTCTCACTTTCTCTCTCACACACTCTTTCTCTTTCTAGTTTAGCATTCTCTCTCTAGCACTACTCTTAGGAGTTAGAGGAGAATTAGTAGGGTTTTAGTTAGTTAGCTCTTGGTTAATATTTAACCAAGACTAACGGAGGGGCTACTCTTGTAATAGTGTTAGGGATATTTCGAGGGTCTTATTTGTAATATTGTCCAAGATATTGCGGAGGTTACGCTCGTGTATTCTTTCAACATTATTCAAACTACGCGTTACATTCGGTTATCTCTTTCCTTATCTTTCATAATGATGATTATTATTATTGTTGCTATGCTAGATTTAGGATTGTTTGTTATGCGTAGGGAGTAGTTACCTTGTGCTTGTTATGATGTAGTTAGTTTATGTATTGCGGGTGATGTTACTTTAAATACACAATTGGGATAATATCGTTATGAAACAACGGAGGAAACGTTATACGGCTTTTATTTGTATAGCGCCGGAAACATCACGAATGTGTGTAGTACGGAACGTGGAAGCTATGAAAGTCGTGGGCACAATCCGTTGTGGAATAATGTTCCCAATTGTTACATATTGAAAACCGGTGTACTATTAACTTTACATTTATGAATTTCTAAACCTAAACGCCTTTCCTCCAATAAACGTGGTTAGAACCTGTATGACAAGGAGTCATGTACCCTGATCAACCGGTCACTACCTATCTGTGTTTTCAAATCAAATAAATCAACATGGTCTGAATTGTGTAGCTGTGGAAATACTGCCAAAACCTTTCGTATAGTACACCGTGAATCAATCAAGGATTTATTGGGAATGTAGTGAGGGCTGGTTTAAATCATAGATGGTTAAACGTTAATACAAACTTAGTTAAACTAGTCCAGAGTGACCATAAAGTATGTGGCACCGGAAAGACCGTAAAACGGCACAGTACTTCGTATAACGTTTAAATACATGGGAAAGCTAAGGAACTGTCGTAGGTTGAAGACTGTGTCACATCCTGGTTGAACCACACAGCTCTGGACTAAACAAAGACCATTAATGTAGAGTTAGCAGTCACCAAACCAAGTCTTAATCTTAAATGCCTTGCCTAGCCTTAGTATCCTCACAGTGTTAAGAACGGTCAGAACTTTTAGTGGGTCTGTTACTCTATCTCATGCGCCCAGGAATACTATTCCAAGAAGGGTCACTTCTCCACCATATGGAAAGTGTTGAAGAGTTGAGCAGCCTCCTCTGATCAGAATCACCATAACCTAACTACTCAGTGACATACTGTCTGAGAAATCAGATAGTAGGGTGTTAGTGTTTACACTGTGAATACTTAGACGAAAGCAAGACACAAATCTTTAAAAGACGTTTTCATACTTAAACCTTAAACATCACCCCATGCATAAGCTAATGAAGTCATAGCAAGCACTACCCTCCATTTTTACTTTTATGTTCTTTTAGTTTTAGTAGTTTAAATAGATAAATAGATAAAAACCAAAACAATCACCTTTAAATATGTCCAACCCTAGCTTAATTACTGATTTGTCAGAACTAGCTCTGTTTCAATTCTGCCGTTGTGAGGAACAACCCTGGATCATCCTTACCACATACTTATATCAGGTATTCGTACCTAGTATTAGTAGGTAGTTCGGAGGATTAGGCTCCCCCCGACTTTTATAAATTTAAAACTTACCACCCCAGTTGCGCCCGTTGCGTGAATGACCGTTTCGGGGCGTAACAGAGGGAAATTCGCGAAAAATTTTATTGTACCAAATTTTGTTTTTGAGCTTAAAAGTGCTTAATTTTAGTGTCATAAAAGTTTCGCTGTACTCGGGCCGTTTTCGAAATTTTCGAATTCAGTTTTGGAGGGAAAAATCGCAAGAGGCTAAATAACTTCCTGGTTTAAAGATGTCTCTTAAAGCTCCTATGTATTACAATAGTGTAGTTGGTAGTGAGAATGAACCTCCTATATTTTCATCCGATACCGATTATGTTACATGGAGATTTGAGTTCAAAGCCTTCATATCTTTAAATGATCCAGATATGTGGAACTCGTTGGCTAAAAGATATGAAAGACCAGTAGTTGGACCAAAGAATTCGGGAGTATCACTACATAAGTCTTACCAAGGTATGACTCTCGAGGAAAGAAAAGCTTGGGATATTGAAAAGAAAACCCATGCTGCAATATTAAAATGTTTATCAAATGAAGTTAAAAAATTGTTCAAACATTATGATATTGCATACGACCTCTGGCATGCAATTGAAAAACGATGTGGTGGATATGAAAAATACAAGATTAGTAAATTGGAATTTGTCAAGAAATAGTTTGACACATTTGATTTACTATCAACTGAATCTTTGGAAGTTGAGTTTAAAAGATACTCACAACTCGTAAGAGAATTGGCTGAAGGAGGAATAGTACTTACAAATGGAGAAGTAAACAAGAAGTTATTAGGTACTTTACCTAACGACTGGGATACTAAGGTGAAAGTTTTGGAACAAGATCCAGAACTTGAACTCATGGATTTGGAAGATCTCATTGGTAAATTAAAGATGTATGCTCTTGACATGAAGAAGAAAGAAAAAATGTCAAAGGCGGCTGATATTCAAAATCCTAGTCTCAATGATGCTTCCAGATCTAATTCCAATTCGGCTACATCTCCTTCTGGTAGCACTTCATATGCTCCTTATACTTCTCATACAGCTCCTTCAAAGGCTACTGAGGATCATGCCACAATCTTTGCAGCTTTTCTCAACTCTTATGAAAATTTTCTTTCCAAGAAAGCTAGTACTCTGCAGCTTACTGAGGAAGACTTTGAACAGATCGACTTTGATGATCTGGAGCAGATGGACATCAAATGTAGTATGGCCATGATAACCCAAAGAACGAAGAAGTTTCTACAAAGAACGGGTAGAAAATACGTGGATAATGATGGTGATACAGGTCTTGGCTTTAATAAAAGCAAAGTGAAATGCAAAATCTGTCAGTCTCATGGACACTTTGCTAAGGAATGTGTGAAAGAAAAATATCCCTCATTTGGATTTACTACACCTTCAGCTCCCAAGACTCTAGAGAATAGCACAACATCACAGGCGATGATGGTGTTTAATCAAGGAACGTTTGATTTTAGTGCGCTTCAAGGAAAGGTTCAACACAGTGCGCTCTTGGCAAAGATACATGAGATAGAAACAAAACCTGTTATTAAATGTTTATCTTGCCTTAAATTAACTGGTGATAACAACAGACAAAGGGATGAAAATGAAAACTTGCGAACTAATCTTGAAAATTTAATGCAGGCAAATAAAGTTTTAAAAGATAATGAAAAGCTTTTTGAAAATAAGTTCAAGGCTTATCAGACTGAGTATAAAGAGTTGAAAGCTAAAATCTATAGTCAACAAGAAGCTATAGATAGTTATTTGAAAGAAATAACTTTACTTAACAAAGAACTTGCTGACTCTCAGTCTGAAGTTATTAATCTTAAACGAAAAATTTCAAACTTTTCAACATCATCCTTTGTTTTTGATCAAATTCTGGAGAAGCAGAGAACGAATACAAAAAGCAAGGCAGGTCTTGGGTATAACTCAGTTTCTCCTCCAGCTGATTATTCGCCAATGCCTAATCAGGACGAAATCAAAAATTTTGTGCCTTCTACTTCATCAAAAGAAGACACAAAATCTGTCAATCCACCAGTTAATGAGCCAGCTAAAAAGGCCGAGTTTGTTAGGCTAACTTTTGTTAAGGCTGAAAGTAAACCTCCAGTTAATGTAGAGGAGGTTGTTGAGGTAGAGGATCTACCGGAAGAGGCTAAAATTAAAGTTGAAAAAGTTAATGTTAGACCCGAAAATCATATAATTACTAATGAACCTGTAGAGGTTTCAAATAAAAAGGGTAAAAACAAGGTTGAAAATGAATCCAAAAGGGTTCAAAATCAAATGAAGGATTCAAATGTAAAATCTAAAAATGAACAACCTTCAACATCAACTTGCTCAACTTCAGAGGCTTCTGCATCAACGTGTACACATAAGTGTTCACGTTCTGTAAATGCCTCATATACTAAGCCTCCAACAGTTCATTCTCCGCCTCAACCTTTAATGGGTAATCATTGGAATAGGTCGTATGTTGAACGACGTTCTTGTTTCCGTTGTGGACAAGAAGGACATTTAATTAGGGATTGTAGGTTATTATCCCTAGATAGGTTTGGTAGAGGGATGCCAAGAACTTCTTCTTTTAGGAATTCATTTTCAAAATCTTTTTCAAGGCGTGGTTCGTATTCGCCTGTATCTAGTTGTGCATCCTCTACTTCCAAACCAGTGGAAAGAGTAAACAAAGTTGTGCCTAGTAGACCTCAAGTTCAAAAGCACAACATTGTTGAAAACAAATCATCCGAACCTCAGCGGGTTTGGAAAGCTAAATCCATAAACAACACATCAATAAATAAATCTTCTGAGTTTTTGAAATATCATAAACTTATTGATGTGATGGTTATGGATGATTTTGGACAACCCAAGTCTATCAAGGCTTGGGTGTCCCATAAGTACTAATGTTTGTTTGTTTGTGGTGATGCAGTCGGTTTTCGATAGCTAATATTTTCAGTGACTGCGAGGATGTGGATACTGTTGGAAGGTTGTTTTCAAGGTGGTTATGTATGATGATTTGTGATTGGATGGATGAGATTATTGAAGTTTCAAGATGGTAAACGTGCTAAAAGGCATTTGACTTGATTTAATATGTGATTTTAAAACTTTTATTTAAATTTTATCTATTTTTATTTGTTAGTTCTGCAACAGCCATTCTTTGTACTTTTTAGTATCAAAGAAATGCAATGTTGCGATATTTCCTAAATTAAAATTCAAAAATATGTTTAATGTTTAAGGGAGTACATTTGAAATGGAATTGTGAAAAGAATTTGCTGTTTAGGGGGAGTAATTTTAAAACTTAAAAAGTGTGAACAGCAAGATTCTTAATTCTTGAAAAGATACTGGATTGTGTCTATAAACAACTTGGGATATGATAGTACATCGGGTGACATGCATAAAATGGAATTTTAAGGTTTATCTTGGATGCGTCAGTAGGTTTATCTGACATATTTAAAATAACTTTTATAAACATTGGCTTCATCATATGATGTATCGGTAGGCATGATACACACCGGTCTCTGAGTGAGTAAAAAGTAATATAAAAACTTGTCTATTACTTTGTGAAAACTGTTATATGATGTATGATATAAGTCTTAATTGATGAATGAAGGTACTACAATACGCTGTCATAATCATTATGTAAGTGCAAAATTGGCATATAGTAATAATATGATTATTAGCCTAACTAATGGTGACTATTGTTGTACTCTCGTACAGACCTGAATCCATTAGTTATGCAAATGGTCTCAAACTTGTTTTTTTTATACTAAGGGACCCTCTGTTGTACTAAGTACAGACTAGTATCTTCATAATATGTTTGATGTATGCCTAAATTTAAAGGTCAAGTGTATGTTACGAGATAGCCGAAATAAACTTGGTCTTGTAATCTCTACCTTGTTTGTAAAATATGCAGCGTTATGAGTTTTACTAAAATTTATCAGTATATCATATAATAGGTTTCACAAAATTAATATTCATACTAACAATAAAGGTTAGCTCACAGATACGGATGCAATATGTTTAAGTGGACAAACAATACCGATGATCGTCTTGAACTAGTTTTTATAAAAGGTGCTTTAAATATGTCAAGTAAAATTAAAGTGGACAAATATACTGATGATCGAAATAACACTTATCATTTCCTAATAATTGCATGTTGGCCTGATATGATCCCTAAGCAGACTTAAAACAATCTTATCCCTAACATATTTTAATCTTTGTTCTTTACTTCTCATTTATAGAGAAAAATTACAAAAAGATTTTATTTCTATGTTATTTTCTTCAAACATCACATATCTTATTAAAGTCAAATATTGAAGATGTAAAGGATGTTGGTTATTCTCCAAAGACTGTGAAGATAAATTCTATTGGAGATGCTACTGATGATTGAGAGATGGTCACTGAGTTTGAAGATCTTATTGTATGATAAATGTGTGTCAGTCACATAAATCTAAACATCAAGATTTTATTTGAAGACCATGCTATCTCAATGGGGGAGCTTGTGATTATTGAAGACATGAAGAAGTTTGTTGGTGAAGGCTAATTGAAGCTTATTTGACCAAGCTGATGACATGGAGGAGTTTGTTGGTGCATTTTGTGTGTCATTCACTTGGTCAACATTTGTACTTGTCAAAGTCAATTAGTCTTAGTAATTAGCGTGTATATTCGAGTCTGTAACGAAATGTAATTATAGAATATACATAGAAGATTGTTTATGCGACACAGCTTATGTCGCAATAGCGACATAAAGCTTAATGTCGCATGCAAGGGTCTGGGCCTGCGACATTAAGGCTTATGTCGCAGGTAGGTTAAGTTGTGAGTATAAATAGTGAGTTAGATTTTCATTTGTGGATTGATCAAACCCTAGAGAGTGAGAGAGGCGTGGAGGCAGAGAGTCAGAAAAAGATTTTTGTATTGTAATCTTCATACGTTCAAGTGTTAATATATACAAAAGATTATAGAAAACGTTTGTGATTGATTGTTTGATTTCCGCGCTTACAATTGATTATACGATCTGATTTGATCCGGCATAAGGGATCTACAACTCCACGACTTCGAGGATTATCCTCTAGTTGTGGACTCTTTTGGGTTTTCTAGTGCTTTGAGAGCTTCATCAGTCGATCAAGCGTCTCAAAGCTCATGTCCGATCATTGGGATATGATGTCCGATCATTGGGACTTGATACTCGATCATTGGGACATGATCTTTTTGACTTCAATGGTATCTTATATCTTCAGATCCATTGTCCGTTAGTTTGTAGAAAAACTTGTGGTGAATATTCGTAAGATTCGCCCATGTGAAACCCAATACCAATGACCACCATACAAAATCAAATGCTAATTCCAATGCCCATCGAGCAAGATAAAAACCAATCTAGTGCAAAATCGAAACCAATCCAATGTGAAACTATAACCAATCCAATGCGAAATCAAAACCAGCCAAAGGTGAAACCAAAAGCAATCAAATGCAAAACCGAAGCCATTCCAATGCAAAACCAAAACCAAGTCCAATGTGTAACCGAATCTAAACCAATGTGGTACTGAAACCAAACCAATGCAAAGTTGAAACCAAAAATGCGAAGCCAAAACCAAAAAATCTAATACGAACCCAAAACAAAAATAGACAATATTATCAGTCAGGTTTGAAACAGATGGACCAAACTCGATTATTAGGTGAACCAAGTACTAGTGCAAAACTAAAACAAACCAAACCAGAGCGGTAACCAAAGCAGAATTAAAGTGTAAGTAGAGTGAAATCAGAAAAAGAGTAAAACCAGACAAATGCAAACATAACCAAATGCATAACCAGAGCGTAATCATACAGAACCAGGGTAAAATCAGAAATATGCAGAACTAGATCAGAAACAAACATATGCAAACATAACCGAATGCTTAACTAGATAGAAGATGCAAAACCAGACAGAGCAGAAATCAGACAGATGCAAACAAAACCAAACATAACCATATGCGGAACTATACGGAACCACAGAGCAGGATCAAACCGAAATCAAAACAAGTTGTTGATCGATGTCGAGATGCAACACATAACTACTAAAGACTTAGTTGAATTGGTTAAGACTGTAACATCACCATCACCATCACCATCACCAACACAAACCAATACTGAACAAATCAATCAACCCATAGAAGATAAAATCAATTCTAAACCTAAATCTAAACAAAACAAATCGCCATTAACCAAAACAAATTAACCAATAGTAGATCATCCCACCTTAAATTAGTTTTGAACGAATCAAACGGAGTCTTAATCTGAATCCAATAAACAAAGTTAACCAAGCTAACAAACTGATCAAACCTTATGCGTATTTTAAACCCTGATGACAGCGGCATCAAACAAAACCAAAATCATCATAGAAAACTTAGCAACTCCACTGTTAACTTTAAAAATCTATATCTCCTAAACGGTAACTCCAATCGAAAATCCGAACGGTCAAATTGCGTATCTATATGTTGTGTATCTGCAGTACAAAAATCACGAAGATCTAACGGTTAGAGAATTCACTACACTAATGATTCCACGCTGCGCTTAAAGCAACGAACAGAAAACAACAGCAAATTCGACAGATTTCTGGCAATTACTCAAATCTCCGATTACAAATCCGAACGGTCAAACCTATATATGTATGTGTTGAATCTGCAATACGAATTTGAGAGCGATCCAATAGCTAACGAATATCATATCATAATTCTAACACAATGATACGGATTAGGACGAACCAGAAAAAAAACAATGAAAACGAAACGAGCTCAAACCTAAACAGATCCCTCCGGATCGTCAAAGATTATTCGACGACCAGAGGACAACTAATGACAATTATATTGAACAATAGAATGCGATTACAAAAGCTTAATAGAAACCGAATACAACGAATGTTTAAATACTAAAACTCATAAAACCCTAAAGGCTAATGGGCTTAAACCAAACTAAATAAACCAAACGGGCTTAACCTAATAATATAAGGTAACATTACCATATATGATAAAGTCATATATGCTAACATGAACCACAAGATTGCAGCTAATAGGGATTGAAGTTGTTGTTGGGAGATTCTCAAACCATCGATCACTAGACTACTTCCTTGATGTTCGAAGAAGATGTAGGGTCTGGGGGAGGGATACTCACGGCTAGAATAAAATAAGGGGATTTTTTTTTTAACTTTTGATAATATGTTGGAAGTAAAATAACCAAAGCACCCCTTGCCAAATTTTGATTACATGGGGCATGCGTCAAGCCTTGGTCGTCTTTTATTTATTTTAGGGCTTATTGTCTGTAAATGTATCGAACTTGTCACGAAATCCTTTTGTGTGTATCTATCATCTAAATGTTCTATTGTATGCATCGAATTTACTAATCGCTCCTATTGTAAGTAATCATTAATCAGAATCGAAGGTAACCGGTCATGACCTGCTTATGTGGCTTGAAGAGGCTGACATGGCAACGCCATGTCACGAAATAATTATTCATTTTTTCAGAATTCGTCTATAGCACATGAATGGACCGAAACACCCTTATGATTATTTTATAGTTAGAAAAAAAATTAATTTCTAGTTTTATTTTCTTTATTCCAAGAAAAAATAAAGTAGTACATTATCATCTACATTATCAACATCATCATCGTCGTAGTCGTCGCCGCCGCTGCCACCCTCATCGTCGTCATCGTCATCATCATCATCATCATCATCATCATCATCATCATCATCATCATCATCATCATCATCATCATCATCATCATCATCATCATCCTCCTCCTCCTCCTCCTCCTCTTCCTAACAACAAAACTAAAATCATCAACACAAACACAAATACATTAATAGATCTAAACAACCACCAACATTATCTCCAAGGAGAGACCACCACCACCGCCGGGTTGCTAGCCACCATCGTTGACAAGTCCAAATCGGGTGGTAATTCGCCGGAATATGTTTTGTTGTTGTTATTGAACCACCACCACCACCACCCAAATCTGGTGGTACAAACTACGACAATGGCTTTAAGTTTACCCACCACATTTCCTTTTGAACACACCACAAGTTAATTAGATCTCGCACTTGAACTCCAACCAGATCTAAAAGCTATCTCGTACTCCACCATCGTCATCTCTGTTTGAATCCAACACAAGATATATCTCGCACTCCGGTCGGATCTAAGAAGTTAACCAGTCCCCTTCTCCGGCCATTGTTTGCTCATTTTTTGGATCTAAGAAGTTAATCAGTTTGAATCCAACATTTCGATTTTAATGTTAGTGTTATATATTTTAGATCTTGATGTAATTCTTAATGTTGATTAGTGGATTAGGATTTTAGTGTTGGAATTTTAAGATGGATATGAAAGGGATTATAGGTTTTGAACTAATTTAGAGGAGTCGTATGATGATAAGATGATGGTGATGATACTGTATACCTTTATCTAAATTTAAAATGAAAAAAATAAATAATGAAAAAGGTCAAAAAAATAATGGTTTAAGGGTATATTGAATAAGAACGAAGTTGAAAGGAATAATTTATACTATAAAGCTTGATACATTAATGAAAATTAAAGTAGGTTACATTTTCTAGTCCTACGTGGTTCCCGGGTGGCACTGCAAGTGAACAAAAGTTGATTAGCTGGTGTCACGTAAGTAACAATTCAGTTTCAGGTTAATCAATACATACAAAAGAAGTTATTAGTAATTTTGATGCATATAAAAGAACATTTTGAACATGAATACATACAAAAGGATTTCGTGACAAGTTCAATACATTTACAGACAATAAGCCCTTTATTTTATGTTAAACTTTTTTTTTCTTTTTTCTTTTTTTGTAAGAATCAGACTCCGACGTAATGCAGGTAATAAACGAAATGAACTTCAATTAAAAAAATAATGTATCATTTCACTTAATCACTTCATTACACATTAGTTCATAGGCTTAATTACACAAAATATAAGTTATTACTTGATAAAAGGCGTGATGGTAGGTAATAAATGAAATGAACTTCACTTAAAAAAAATGTATCATTTCACTTAAGCACTACATCACACATTAGTTCATAAGCTTAATTACACAAAATCTTTCAGTGCATTCAAATACTTCTTCTTTATCTTAGGCATATTCTTTCGGTGCTTCCTCACCGGTGTTAGTAGGTAGTACGAATAATTCAAGCCCCCGCTTAAATTATAAATTAAAGCATTGATCCGTTTTAAGCCTCGATATATTCTTAACGAAAAAAATTAACCCTTATATTTGATGAACGATCAAGGTAGTATATATATTTTAAGCCCCGACTCATTACAAATATATAACCATTGATCCGTCTTTCGCCTCGATGTATTCCTTGCCACAAATATATTATATAATAAAGTTTTACGTGCAATCAAAGAGTCTCCTAGCTAGAGTTTAAGTTGAAAAAGGTGATCACTCAAATTCAAGAGAGTTAAAGTTAGATTCATTAGTTAGAGACCATGGTGTACGACCTTTAATAATGCATTATCCAAGTAACCAACAGGACGAGATTAGACGAGAATATATTAAACTTGGACCTTATCAACTTCGTAATTTGATGAACGCCAAAATGTATTAGATTATAGTACTAATTACCCCTTTGTTCAATAGATTTCTTATGCATTTTATTTGAATATGATACTTATTTCGTTCATATTTGCATATAGGAGTAAATTTGAGCTTGAATCGGAAAAGAATCAGAAAATGAGCTAATATCGAAGAAAAGAAGCTGAAAAGTTGAGTTTGGAAAAAGTGAATTTAAATTGATGAAGAATGTGAGATTTCACATCCATACGGCGTATGGAATATCCATACGGCGTATGGATCAAATGAGTCGGGCTGTCAGAACGTCGGCTGAGCCTGCTGGGCTTTTACATCCATACGGCGTGTGGAATATCCATACGGCGTATGGATCGTTTTGACAGATTTCCTTATAACCCTAATTTCATCTCATTTGGAGGGTGATCACCTCATTTTTTCTCGCAGCCGAATTCTAACAAAAACCACAGCATTTCTGGAGCATTTTGGAAGAGAAGAAGCAAGAAGAATTGAAGGTTTTCAATTGTTCGATCATTCTTTCGGTTTCTCGGTTCGAATACGTTTATCTTTTTCATTTGATTATGAATTCGGTTTTACTTTCGTTTCTGAGTTTCTGTAACATCATGATTGGCTAAATCTTTTATGTATTTGCTTAGATGATGATGGTTTAATTATTGATTTGCGAAAGATATTAGATTTTATGAATGTTTATGTGTCTATTTGATGATCCTTAATGGATTATTAGTGATTACCTAATGTGGTTTCGTAATTAATTGTGATTGAGTTCCTTTTGATTATGAAATTATTGATGATTGTCGGTTTCGATTAGCAGTTATTGCTAGATATATTGAGTTTGATAGGTTAGGGTTAATAATCGGTAATAATCTTTAATAAACAAGATAGCTATTATTAGCTATAGACTTTGTTGATTCAAGTCGCAAAAGTAAATCACATAAACGGCGTAGGTTTAATTTAGAACACAATTCGGTGGGCAACGTTAGTTGAATAAATTGCGTATTGAAAACAACCTTGTGTCTTTCTTAATTGTGTTAGATTAACTTACCTCGGAAAGGGGGTTGTCTTATTTGTCATGTCGCAATAAAATTCATTGTTTGAGCAAATCAATAAAGTGATAACCGGATTCTAAGGAAAGTAGTCTAAGTGAATGTAACACCCCCAAATTTACTGTTTAGCGGAAGCATACTTTGGGTGTTACTAATCAATAATCAAAGCACACAAGATATAGCAAACGACTCTATATGAATCGTTTTAACAAAATATATTAATATAAAAATGTTTACAACATTTAAAGCTGTACATAGCTCGTGTTCAAATTAAATGAGAGATTTCAGTACATAAGTATTTGTACAAAATATACTAATGCAAGAAAATCTCTAATGTCTGCATGCTGACTCGAGCTATACTAATCCTGAGGCAGTCCAATCTACTGCTGGGTACATGTGATTAGGGGTGAGCTTGGTACCATACCGGTACCGAACCGGTACCGACCGGTTGGTACCGATTTTTTTTTTGTCCCAAATCAAAAACCGAATACCGTACCACTTGTATCGGTTGGTACCAGTTCGGTGCCGGTCCGGTGCGGTTCCGGTTCGGTTTAGGTATTTTGGTGTGCATGGTAGCAACCGGTACCGAACCGGTTGATACCGGGTTTTTTTTGCCCCAAATCAAAAACCGAATACCGTACCATTTGTAACGGTCGGTACCGGTCCGGTTCGGTACCGGTTCGGTTTCGGTATTTCGGTTTTTTTGATCATCCTTACCTGTGATACATGCTAAAATGGGTCAGCTAAAGGTGGTGAGCTTACAGGTTTGAAAGCAGATAATATCGTATGAACCGCAAGATTTAAGTAGTGATTTGCAACCAGCAAATAAATAGTAATGTATACAGCCATGAGCACATAGTCTGAGCTTAACTCGATGGTCGGGTCCCATATAGAGAATTCCGAGCGAGGTGCCTCCACGAGTGCCTAATCTACGCTCGTCTGAACAATTATTAGTACGTCCGTTTACCCAGTTAGTGCATGCTAACCCGGACGAGGAGGGTCAATCCTATATGGTACCATATACTAATAATCACGCTACAATGTATTACCAAACTATGCTGACGGAGGACTTTGAAATGATTAGTAGAAAACAACTCATGTAGTATATTGAAAAGTTTGTACTTACGTTCACATGTTAAAATAAGCATTGAATCACACCCCTGAGTGAAAAGCGGTAAAAAGAGGGGCTATGAGACTCACCTGAGTCTTCAAGCGTTCAGTCAATAAGCGTACGGTGCTTAATCAAGCAGTGAGATGTCCGCAGACAGATAACCTGAGGGTGTCCACGACATGCGATGGTTATTAATGTGAGTAGGTAGTTACAAAGACTACCTTTGTGGTTGTTCATTCAACCATAATGTCCAAATTACTACGATTTGGTTGTTTGATTAACTTGTGTTTTGAAAACGTGTACGGCCCGTTGGTGATAAGTTGTAGTAATAATCTTAACATTATTATTTTGATTTCAAATAGTTATACTTAAAAGTATTTATAAGCTTCAGGTGACGGGGGTCCGGGGGCAGCGCCCCTGGTAAGCGGGGTTCCAGGGGTGGCAACCCCTGGTGGGGTCCAAGGGGTTGGCCCCTGGTTAAACTTTTAGGTCTCGACACTTAGTAAAAATTGGTTTGAAACCTTCTGTTTTTAGCGTCACTTAAAGCGACACTTAGGGCTTAGGCGGCACTCAGGAAGTGTCGCATGAAATGACGGATTCTGATTAATGGCGTCACTTGTGTAAGTGACGCATAGAGTGCGACACTTAAGGAAGTGTCGGCTGTAAGTGTCGGTACAAGTGTCATGAGTCACTAAGGTTAGTGACGGGTGAAATCAGTTCTCGATTGTAGGCGTCACTTAGACAAGTGACGCTATAAGTGTCGGTTCATAGTGCCGTATTGAATTTGTGACACTTAGGCAAGTGTCGGGAAAAAGGGGTTTTATGCGGCACTTAGGCAAGTGAAGCAAAATTAGGGCTTTTAGCGACACTCAATGCGTCACTTAAGTGACGCACGAAGTGACGCTATACTGCAGTCGTCATTGCTTCACTTCGAGCTGTTGACGGATTTTTGAGCCAAAAATGAGTTTTCCGGCGACCACTTGGTCCGATTCATTTATCCAAACCATATTTGGTCATTACAAGTTATTACAAACCACAAACAAGTAAAAATTAGTAAAATCGATGAGTTTCGGGATTTTGTCGGAAACTTACAAATCAACGCCGTGAAAATCCGAAAAGGTAGGAATGTAGATCGAGATGTGGTGAATCTTTTCTTCCAAATGAGGGTGACGATTCGAGGTCGTTTCATGTTGTTATTTTATGATTTAAAGAGGTTGTGGGTTTGGTTTGTTTTGAGAGAAAACGAAAGAGAGAGAAAGTGAGTATAAATGATGATGATGATGATGAAATGAGGGAGTGGGGTGGGATCCCCTCCCTCTGTGGCTGATTTTTCGGTGGGGGCCCACCGAAGTGTGGGTCTCCACCTCTTGCTCCGTGTATTCGCGCTCCGTGCGGTGTTCGTTTTCCCAGTCGTTTAAACGTTAAATTAGTATTTAAACCATTTAATTATACGTTTTAAAATGTGTATTATTACTCGATAATTTAGTTGAAGTATTTTATTAAAATACTTAATACTTGGGTTATAAATCATAACTTTGATTTATTTTGTTTTGTTTGCGCGTTTACATTTTAATCGCGAAAATTTTATTTGTACGATACGAGTTTGCATTGAAATATTATAAAATAATATTTTGGAGATAATAACGTTATTAAATAATGTTATATTATTTAATAAAATTGTTCACCAACGTCCGTATTTAATTAAACCGAAATACATTCGATTTGAAACTTGTACGATTTAATCAAATCGCATAATTGTATATATTCATCAATATATATTTTGATACATTAATTAGCCTAACACAGAACTAATTACATGTATTTACAATTGATTAGGCCTTAATTAATAGTCCTAATTTGACGGGTGTCACAGTGAATACATTTCTTCTATCATTTGAATCAAGTAATTTATTTGATTAATTGTTTCATCATTTATTTATTTTTAAATTAAAGTTTTAATATTAAATCACTTTTCATAATTGTTAGTCAATTGCTCGAACGGAACTAAAACGTCCCTTTTTATTTACTGCTTTTACTATTTGTAACAATTCACTTTATTCGAAGTGACATCCGTTCCTTGTGTTCGATCCGGACTTATCATACTATACTATTATGTGATCAGGTATTCTTACCTGAGTTGTGTATTAGCAAGTAAAGATAATTTCAATTTTAAAACTAAATCCCCGTTTACACGACATCAAGTTTTTGGCGCCGCTGCCGGGGAGCGGTTTGCTTCAATTCAATAATTTAGAACTTGTTTAGTTGTTTGATTTGTTTCATTTGTAAATTGTTTAGTAGTTGTTAGTTTTGTTTTGTGCTTTTGTTCAGTGGTTAAGAGTTGTGATTTTTAGATTAAGTAGTTACTCTGTGTGGGATTCCTAAGTAGCCTGTTCTACTGATTTGATAAGTTTATTGCAGGGAGTATATGACCCGAACTTCGGAACCATACCCAGCTGATCCGTTCGCAGAACCCGAACTTACATTTCATCAAAGAAGACGCACTTTTTCTGCACCGCCTAATTCACCGGTTCGCAACCCATTTTCAAACGAAGAAGGCGAGGTGTTTGATTATAATCTTCACACCCCGCTGGCTTCCAACTACAATTCGGATTTCGAGGGTGAATACGGAGAGTATCGCGAAATCACCACCAACCGAATACCCCAGCGATCAATCGGAACCAGAGTTTGAAATGGCGGACGACATTGCAAACATGACCATCGAGGAGTATTCAAGCCGAATGCGCACCGACCTTGGCCCAGGAGTAGTAAGGCCCGCTATTGCGCGAGAAGTGGAGTTCGAAATCAAGGGACAATTCCTCAAGGAGCTTAGAGGGACTCATTTTCGAGGAGAAGACACGGAAGATGCTAACGAGTACGTTGAGAAAGTCCTGGAGATCGCCGATATGTTCAACATCCCTGACGTTACACGCGATCAAGTCATGCTCCGAGTGTTCCCAATAACACTGAAGGGAGCTGCAAAACGATGGATTTCGAATGAACCAGCCGGATCCATCACCACATGGGAAGACCTTCGCAAGAAATTTCTTAAGATGTACTGCCCACCATCCAAGACATCAAACATGATCGACGAGATTAGGAATTTCAAACAAGACATCGATGAGTCGCTTCACCAAGCGTGGGAAAGGTACAAGGACTTGATGCATAAGTGCCCACAGCATGACCTTAACGACCAACAGATCGTAATTTTGTTCTACAAGGGGGTAGATCGTGCCACAAGACAGCAACTGGATGCATAAGGATCTATTCCGAAGAAGGTTCCAAGAGATGCCTTACTGGCTATTCGCGACCAAGCAAAGCATTCTCAGCTTTGGGACGATGGAACTAGTCGGAGAAAGAGGTCAGTTAGCAGTGATGATGGACTTGCTGCCATCACTGCCAAACTTGACAGCATGGGAAGAGACATAAAGAAGGTAACCGAGACTGTTCATGCAATCCAAGTAGGGTGTGACAACTGTGGAGGAACGCATTTGGTCAAGGATTGCCCTGAAATGGATTCCGGAGAAGTAAAAGAGGAAGTTAAGTTTGGAGAAGCTCAAGGAACCTACCGACAAGGCGGTGGAACCTTTTTCCGAAGACCATATCAGGAAGGAGGTCGCCAGTTTCGCCAAGCTCAGCCTGGTCTTTTCACTAAGGAGCAACCGGCTGCATCTGTTCCAGAGAAGAAAACCAATTTGGAGGAGATGATGGGAAAGTTTTTGGTTACTAATGAGCAATTTATTGCTAGTTCTGGACAAGGGACGGATACTACGGAAGCGTTAGTACGTAATCAAGGTGCTGCAATCAAGCAAATTGAGGGGACCGTTTCTAACATAGCTAAGGTTCTCCAAGAGAGGTTTCTGGGAACTCTACCAGGATTCACCGAAACTAACCCACGAGATCAAGCAAAAGCAGTTACCACGAGAAGTGGGAAGGTTTATGAAGACCCTAATTTTGCTAAGAATCCTGTGTCTGAGCTTGTGCTGGAAAAGGAAAAGGAAGCGGAGGTTGTCAACAGTCCTAAGGTTGACACGAAGGCTGATCAAATTGCCAGGGATAAGCAATATGAGAAAGGATCATGCACCACCCCCGCCATACCCTGCAGCTTTGAGAAGAGGAAAGGACGAAGCTCACTACCACCAATTTCTAGAAAATTTGAAGCAGCTTCATATCAATATCCCATTTGTGGAAGCGATTGCCCAAATGCCTAAGTATGCGAAATACTTGAAGGAGCTTTTGACCAATAAAAGCAAGTTGGCGGAGGCAACCACTGTAACGATGAATGAGTAATGCTCAGCTGTGATGCAAAACAAGTTACCACCAAAAATGAAGGATATAGGGAGTATCACTATTCCCTGTCCGATTGGTAAATTGAACATTGTAAATGCACTAGCGGATCAAGGAGCTAGCATATCAATTATGCCGTATACTATGTATGCTAGACTTGGGTTAGGAGAACCTAAGGCCATCCGAATGTGCATCGAGTTGGCTGACCGCTCTGTTCAATACCCAAGAGGGATGGTCGAGAACGTTTTAGTCAAGGTCGATAAGTTTGTGTTTACCTGTGACTTTGTGATTCTCGACATGGTAGAAGATCCCAAGGTGCCGATTATTCTAGGAAGACCTTTCCTAGCTACTTCCAGAGCGTTAATCGATGTTTATGATAGGAAATTCACCATGAGAGTGGGGGATGAGAAGGTTGTATTCAATGTGAATGAATCTATGCAGTATCCTGCCTCAGTGGATGATACTTGTTACTTTGCTAGTGCGAGAAAATTGTCTGATGATGATGAGTTCTTGCAAAGTCTGAAGGATGATTAAGATTTAGATCCTATGATTTTGGAAGGATGGACGGGAAGCATCGAGGCAATCCGTGATATTGAAGAGTTTGATAAATTGCTTGAGGATATTGAGACAACGTGCGAGAAGGAGTTAGAAAACGAAGGAGTTAAGTTGAGAGAGAGCGAAGAGTCAATCTTGACAAATGGAATTTCGATTAAAAAGGAGACGCGAATTACTATGCATGGTATTCCATGTTCAAGAGCGGAGGTTTTTGCAGTTAAATCCTCATTTGAAGAGCCACCGAAGTTGGAGTTGAAAGAGCTGCCAGCTCATCTGGAATATGCATACTTGCATGGAGAATCCGATCTGCCTGTAATCATTTCAGCACATCTTTCAGCAAGGGAAAAGGAAAGTTTATTGAAGGTGCTTAAAGAGCACAAGCAGGCTATTGCATGGACGATTAGCGATATCAAGGGAATAAGCCCCTCATACTGCACTCACAAGATTCTTATGGAATCCGATTTCAAGACAGTGGTGCAACCCTTGAGGCGTTTAAATCCGAAGGTCACGAATGTGGTGATAAAAGAAATTATCAAGTTACTAGACTCTGGGTTGATATACCCAATCTCCGACAGTCCATGGGTAAGCCCCATTCATGTTGTACCAAAGAAGGGAGGTATGACGGTGGTAGCTAATGAAAAGAATGAATTGATCCCCACGAGAACAGTCACTGGGTGGAGAGTTTGTATTGATTATAGGAAATTGAACGACGCCACACGCAAGGATCACTTTCCTTTGCCGTTCATCGATCAAATGCTCGAGCGACTGGCCGGAAAGGAATATTACTGTTTTTTAGACGGTTTCTCCGGATACTTTCAGATACCGATTCATGAGAACGATCAAGATAAGACCACATTCACCTGTCCTTTTGGGACATTTGCTTATAGAAGAATATCATTCAGGTTATGCAACGCCCCCGCAACATTCCAAAGGTGTATGATGGCAATCTTTCACGACATGATTAAAGATAGTATGGAGATATTTATGTATGATTTATCCGTCTTCGGGAGTTCGTTTGATGAGTGTTTAGTGAATTTAGAGAAAATGCTGCAAAGGTGTGAGAGTTCGAATCTGGTGTTAAACTGGGAGAAATGTCATTTTATGGTCCGTGAAGGGATCATGTTAGGACATAAGATTTCAAGCGTAGGAATCGAGGTGGACAAGGCTAAAGTCGAGGCAATAGAAAAGTTGCCTCCTTCAACGAATGTCAAGGGCATACGAAGTTTCTTGGGACACACAGGATTTTACAGCCGTTTTATTAAGGATTTTTCCAAGATAGCTCGTCCGATGAACAAACTGTTGGAGAAGGAAGCCAAGTTTGAGTTTTCCAAGGAATATCTTGATGCATTCAATCTTTTGAGAGAGAAGTTAGTATCTGCACCCATCATGATTAGTCTAAATTGGGATCTCTCCTTTGAACTAATGTGCGATGCTAGTGATTATGCGGTAGGAGCGGTTTTAGGTCAAAGGGTTGACAAGAAATTTCAACCTATCTACTATGCAAGTAAGACTTTGACAAACGCACAAGAGAATTACACTACAACAGAGAAGGAATTGCTCGCGGTTGTTTTTGCCTTTGATAAGTTTCAATCTTATTTGATTCTATCAAAGACTGTAGTGTTCACCGATCATTCAGCATTGAGATATTTGTTTAGCAAGCAAGATGCAAAGCCAAGATTGCTAAGATGGATTCTTTTACTGCAAGAATTCGATATTGAGATTCGTGATAAGAAGGGAGCTAAGAATTTAGCCGCTGATCACCTCTCCAGGTTCGAAAATCCGGAGTTAGAAAAGTTGGATGAATCAGAAATTAAGGACACATTTCCCGATGAGAGTTTGATGAAGATTATCATGAGTAAACTTCCATGGTTTGCTGATTACGCCAACTTTTTAGTTACAAAAACTCTTCCCACCGAGATGAAGTATAACGAAAGGAAGAGATTTTTCTCGACCTTGCGACATTACTTTTGGGAAGACCCAATTTTATTTAGGGAATGTGCTGATGGTATAGTGAGAAGATGCGTTCATGGAGAAGAATGCACGAATATTCTAAGTCAATGTCACAACGGTCCTACGGGAGGACATCATGGGCCATCATACACATCAAGGAAGGTGTAAGCAGGATTTTATTGGCCAACCATCTACAAGGATGCATATGAGTTAGTTAAGGAATGCGATGCTTGCCAACGAACTGGAAGGATCTCTAAAAAAGATGAGATGTCACAAAATCCTATCATGGTTAGCGAAATTTTCTATGTCTTGGGGATAGATTTTATGGGACCATTTCCTCCAAGCAACGGAAATAAGTATATCATAGTGGCTGTGGATTATGTTTCGAAGTGGGCGGAAGCAAAAGCATTACCTACTAATGACGTGAGAGTGGTGATAAAGTTTCTTAAACAGTTGTTTTCACGATTTGGAACACCGAAGGCGTTGATTAGTGATCGTGGAACGCATTTTGCAAATGCACAACTAGAGAGAGTTTTGAAGAAATATGGAGTTAATCATAAGTTTTCCACTGCTTATCATCCACAGACCAGTGGAAAAGTTGAAGTGACTAATCGTGGTTTGAAGCGTATTCTAGAGCATTCAATTGATGGAAATCCGAAGGATTGGTCAAATAAGTTGGATGATGCATTATGGGCCGCAAGGACTGCTTTTAAAACGTCCATTGGAACTACTCCCTACCGACTCATTTATGGGAAAGCTTGCCATCTGCCATTTAGTTGGAACACAAAGCATACTGGGCATTGAAGCACTGCAATCTCGATGATCATGAGGCAGGGAAAGAAAGATTGGCTCAGTTACAGGAACTAGAGGATTTAAGGATAAATGCTTTTGATAATGCTCGGCTGTACAAGAAGCGCACCAAGAAATGGCATGATTCGCGCCTAAAATCGAATAATTCATTTAAGGAAGGTGACAAGGTGCTCTTATACAGTTCTCGTCTGCATTTGTTTCCTGGGAAGTTGAAGACACGTTGGACAGGACCTTTCATAGTCGACAAGGTTTACCCTTTTGGAGCTGTTGACTTGAAAGGTCATTCTGGTACGACGTTCAAAGTGAATGGAAGCCGTTTGAAGAAGTATTATGGTGATGCAAGGGACTCCAATCGTGATTTGGAGATGAATCTTATTTAAATCATGAAGCAAAATGTCGAGCTTACCGACGTGATAAACAAAAGCGCTTTCGGGAGACAACCCGTTGTTTTTCTTAATTATTTATTTTGTTTTGTTTTGTGTTAATAAAGCTCATGGAAGAGGATGATGGTTGTTGGAAGGCTTCATTTTGTATATTGAAGATAACTCAGGGGAGTTTCTGTTCACTTCTTTTCTTTTCCCTATATTATTGTTTATTTTGCAATGAGGACATTACATATTTTTAAGTGGGGGATGGGGGAAAAGAAGTTTGTTTGTCCTTAAGATATGAATGGTAAATATTGGCAAATTTCAAGCTAAAGGGCATTCTATATTAGTCATTTTTCAGCCCAAATTTTTCTTTTAAAATTGTATTCTGTGTAAAGTTTAGCAAATCTTGTAACACATTTTGGAAATTCAAAGGATAAAATGAATTTAATTTTTAATATTAGATAGTTCATCATGTGATGTATCGATAGGCAATCTATTTGAAGGTTATTGAGCTATTAAGAAATTTAACGCATTAAGTAGGAATTATCCTTAGAGGATCTTTTAGCAAGGTATGGCATTAGTCTTAATTCTTATATGATAGCGTGTTATAATCCATAATTTTGTGATCTTAATTATCATCATTTGGGAATATATAGGGTGTTGTCTCCTTTGTTGTACGAAAGTACAGACCTGGTTTCCGTCAGTATATTTGATATAAAAATAGATAAAAAGAAAAGAGTACAAAGAACTCATGAATTGAAAAACCAAAGCCAAGTTATGTCTCTCTGTTGTACTGAGGTACAGACCTGTCACCAATGTCTTGGCTTGAAAAAGGATTGACTCAATTGGATGCTCATTATATGGAAAGTTGTGGCACGTTATTTGTATGAAAGTATTTTGCTATTGGGAATCAAGGGTAAGGCCTGCTAGAATAATAATAAGTTAAGCTCAATTTCTGAAATTTAGATTGTTTAAGTGGACAACAATATCGGTAATCATTGTGAATCATCTTTTATGCCTAAATAATAATGTATTAGAATTTGTTGCCCTAAAAGAGTTTCTTGATTGCTAAGCCTTAAGGTAGAATCAATTTTAAGATAAGAATTTGGTTTGCCGAATGCTGTGTAGTATGTAAGTCCTTTTGCAGTTTTGTTTGCCGTTCATATTTAAAGTTTTGAAGTTTTTAAATCGATAGTCTACTTGAGGACAAGTAGGATTCAAGTGGGGGATGTTTGATGAATGCCAAAATGTACTAGATTATAGTACTAATTACCCCTTTATTCAATAGATTTCTTATGCATTTTATTTGAATATGATACTTATTTCGTTCATATTTGCATATAGGAGTTAATTTGAGCTTGAATCGGAACAGAATCAGAAAACGAGCTAATATCGAAGAAAAGAAGCTGAAAAGTTGAGTTTGGAAAAAAAGAATTTAAATTGATGAAGAATGTGAGATTCACATCCATACGGCGTATGGAATATCCATACGGCGTATGGATCAAATAAGCCGGGCTGTCAGAACGCGGGCTGAGCCTGCTGGGCTTTTACATCCATATGGCATATGGAATATCCATACGGCGTATGGATCGTTTCGACAGATTTCCTTATAACCCTAATTTCATCTCATTTGGAGGGTGATTACCTCATTTTTTCACACAGCCGAATTCTAACAAAAACCACAGCATTTCTGGAGCATTTTGGAAGAGAAGAAGCAAGAAGAATTGAAGGTTTTCAATTGTTCGATCATTCTTTCGGTTTCTCAGTTTGAATACGTTTATCTTTTTCATTTGATTATGAATTCGGTTTTACTTTCGTTTCTGAGTTTTTGTAACATCATGATTGGCTAAATCTTTTATGTATTTGCTTAGATGATGATACTTAGATGATGGTTTGATTATTGATTTGTGTCGCGCCCCGATCCGACACGGTCGTCAACGCAACGGAAGGGGACACGACAGTGGGGTGTTTTAAATTTGTAAAGCTGGGGACCTAAGTTTACTACGGCTGTATAGCGACAGTATGACCTAGGGTCGTTCTTCAAGCTAATCGTATTGTGAAACGGAAGTATCAAGACAAGTTGTTTATTTTAGTGACGGGATTTTTAAAACAGAGTTTTGAGTGGGTTTTTGTTACTTAGGTCCGTAAATTAAAGCAATTAAATAAAAAGTAAATAAATGGAAAACAGAAATAGGGATGAAATCAGTATGGAGGAGATGTGTTTGTTATGACTTCGTTAGCTTATGTGGGGGTGATGCTAGGGTTTTGATATGAAAACGTCTTTTTAAAGGTTTGTGTCTTATCTGAGCTTAATTGTTCGTAGTGTAAACACTAGTACCCTACTGATTGGGGATACCAATCAGTATGTCAATGAGTACTAGGCCAAATTGAGTCTGATCGGAGGAGGATGCTCAACTCTTCAACGTTATCCAGTGACGGAGTAACGACCCTTCTTGGAATGTTAGTTCCTGGGTGCATGAGATAGAGTAACATACCCACTAAGGTTCCGAACTTTCTTAACACTACGGGGACAACGAAGTCAAACAAGGCATTTAAGATTAAGACTTGGTTTAGTGACTATTAACTTTATATTAATGGTTATATTTTAGTCTAGAGCTTTCATCACGGTGTACAGTGCGATTATGCATTTCCACAGTTTTCCAGACCCCAGATGTACTAACGGTGTACAGTGCAATTAAGCATTTCCACAGTGTTCCAGATCTTTAAGTGTACTAACGGTGTACAGTGTGATCAAGCATTTCCATAGCTTTGAAGTTAAACCAGGATGTGACACAGTCTTCAACCACCGACATTTCCTTAGCTCCTACGTATTTGTACTCCACCAGAGGTGTTTCCAACGTTACACGAAGTACAGTGCCGTTTACCATGGTCTTTCCGGGATCACATACTTTATGGTCACTCTAGACTAGTTTAAACTAAGTTTGTATTAAAGCCCAACCATTTATGATATAAACCAGCCCTCACTATCTCCCAATAAATCCCTGATTGATTCACGGTGTACTATACGAAAGGTTTTAAACAGTATTTCCACAGCTACGCAATTCAGACCATGTTTACAGTTTCAGAAAACATAGATAGGTAGTGACCGTTTGATCAAGGTTTGCGACTCCTTGTCATAAAGGTTCTAACCACGTTTAATTGGAGGAAAGGCGATTAGGTTTAGAAATTCATAAACACAAGGTTAATAAATCACCGGTTTTCATTATATAATATAATTGGGATCATTACTTCCACAACGGATTGTGCCCACGACTTTCATAGCTTCCACGTTCCGTACTACACACATAAGTGATGATTCCGGCGCTATACAAATGAAAGCCGTATAACGTTACCTCCGTTGTTTCATAATGTTATCATCCCAATCACATATTTAAAGTAGCATCACCCCACACATATATAAACTAACTACATCATAACAAACACACGAGGAAACTACTCACTACGCATAATAACAGGTCCTAAATCTAGCATAACAACAATAGCAATTATCATTATAACATATAAGGAAAGAAGTAACCGTTAATAAAGCGTAGATTGAATAAGCGTTTAGAGAGAGAGTACAAGCAGAACTTCTGCAATATCCTTGAAAATATTACAATAAAATCCCCTGGACTATTCCCTACGCTATTACAAAAGTTGTCCCTCCGTTAGTTTCAGTTAAATATTAACTGAGAACTAACTAGACCTAACCCTAATTCTAGAGAGAGAAAGAAAGAAAAGAGAGAATAGAGAGAGAGAGTGTGTGAGAGAGAAAGTGAAAATGGAGAAATGTGTGGAATGGTGAGGTGTGTGGAATGTTGGAGGGGTGACCCCCTATTTATAGGCAAAGCTTGAAATCAGCCGTACAAGTCGTGAAGCACGCATGTACAAGCAAACAAAGCACAAACGGGCAGCATATGGGGTACCAGGGGCCGTATACGGCTTGCCTAGGGCCGTATACGGGGTGTACAAGGCCGTATACGGTCTTGGCAAGGCTGTATACGGCTTCCGTCTGATTTCGTTATTTGCTTAAAACGTCCGTATCTCCTTCTTTATGTGTCCGTTTGACCTGATTCTTTCGCCTGTGTCTTCGTAATTCCGTTACGCTTCTAATGGTGCAAATCTCACAGAAATTGGATGTGAATAACTTTAGCATAGCCGAAATCACTTTATAGGAGTTTGTAACCGTCCTTTCTTCTCCGTTCTTTATCTGATTTGCATGATTCTTGATTTTCTCGTTTCGATTTTACCTATTACAACATATCATAAGGTTAGAATGTGTTTATCATAGGATAAATTAGGGTGCGAGAATTGGTTGCTGTTCATTTGCTCCGTTTTGCTCGTTATTCGGATGTTTTTAGTGACTTTTGTAGCAACGTCTATATTTTGAGCACTTTAGTGAATTTTAGTAAATATTGATTGTTTTGGAATGTTTTCACTAAAGATGTGCCCAAAAAGTGTGGAATAATGGCCTTGGAAACATGACTTTTTGTGTCATATCAAGTTATCCCACACTTAGACATTGCTTGTCCTCAAGCAACACTCAGTTTTTGAAAACATTTTAAAACATTTTTTAGAGCGAGCTTCAACATTTTTAAGAGTTACCACTGTCAAATGCAAATAAGATAGTTTCAGGAATTTAGGGGAAGATAAGATGATCCTTCCTTAAACAAGAAAAGATTCTCTTAGGCATACATCTAAATCTCATGATCTTGGAGTACACATGACTAGGCGATCTCACAAAAGGTGGTCACTCAATTCACTCAAAGTGTAACGGGTTTCCTATCAATTTAGAACAAACGAAATCGCTCAAATAGCCAGTCATGCAGCACTCATCGTCATAGGCTTGGTCGAGAATCGGATCTCCACCACTTAGGTGAGGACGGTGCTAATTATCCCAAGACATTCATGAGGGTTGTAGTGTTTGATGAGGGGTAAAGGGTATGGATAGTGGCATTTTTGGGTTGTAGGGGTTGCTTATCTTAAAACAACTAAGATCATGAACAACTTTATTTCAGAACGGAGAGAGAGGTAGCTTTTGGTCTTCTATCAGGATCTTCTTGTGAGGATGATACTTCAAAGGACTTTAAGCTTTATTCTTGCGGAACTATTTTTCTTTCTTTTCTTCTTTTTCTTCTTTTTATTTTCTTTTTCTGCTTTTATACTTTTCTATTTTCTTTTCTTCTTCAGAATTTCTTTGCCAGAGAATTTCCAAGGATATTTTTCTTCTTTTGATTCTTTCGGAAATCCCTTATCTTGAACATTTCGAGTCTTTTCGCGGTGTCAATTTTAACACCAAGGATTCTTCAATCTTTTTGAGAGCACGAAGGGGTAGGATAAGTGAAGCAGATATTCTAAAAGATGTTCTTCATAACCTCAAAAATTCTAAGATAAGTTTGGGAATATTTTTGGGAAGTAGGGTTTTATGAGGGTTTTATGAAACGAAAGGTTTCGGCTCAACAAGGTTTACTAGGTGGATCATCGATACTAAAAATGAGTATCGGAAGGGTTTTGGGCTTGAAAAGATATGTAAAAAGGGGTTCAAATCCTAGGGAATGTCAAGGTCATCTAATTGCACCTATACCGCGTACGGTACACACCAATGTGGTCTCGAAACGTATGTCAAGAGCAAGTTCTAATTCAGAGATGCATGCATCAGCACACACAAGAAATAAATAGTGAAGCATTAAAGATGAATGCTATTAGGCTCAAGATACCTCACTGCAAATAGGGTTGTATGTGCTTCGTCATGCTTCCATCAGATTATTATTTCTTGCTTAAGCAATTTCTACCTTATTTTCCCTAGACTCCGAAATATATTACTCACATCTGAAAATAGCTCCTCTCAAAAGATATTTTGGCTCAAAATTAGCAGAGTTAATCAATAGATTTAGCTCATACTTTCAATTTTCTTGAAAAATTTTGAAAAATTTGAGGAACATTTTCTGAGTTTACTATTTTGGACATTAAAAATCAAAGAAAACTAACCAAGGTATTCTATACCTGCTATCCCACACTTAGAGGAACATTGTCCCTAATGTTCTCTTGAGTTGAGATTTACTGGAAGTAAAATCCCACACTTAGAGTTTGAACATGTAAGAAAATGTTTCTCAAGTGTTTGTTTTGGGCTGGAATCCCACACTTAGTGATAAGCTTAGGATAGAGTATAGATTACTTTAACAAACTAACAAAGCAAATAATAAACATAATCATAAACAAAAGAGAGTAAAGGTTAAGACACTCCCTAGATAGCGAGCAGCAAAGAAGCTGAGAATCTGAATTTGCTGAAAAGAGATGTTGCCAAGATCTTTTTCTGCATTCATGAAGAGCGGCACAGCTTCAAGCATCTTGCTATCGGTTTTTCTCCATCCATTATTTCTTTTGTAAGTGTGAACACATTGGTCGTACCAGTTTACAAACTCAAAGTATTTGCAAATGACAAGATAAATCACTGTCTCAAAATTTTGAAAAGATGTTTTCTACTATAAATCATTTTTATAAAACATGTGTTTTTAAACGAGTTCGAGCATAATGCATAAAAGTATTATGCAAGTACCTCAAATGCTCGAAACACATGAATTATCATTTTTCAAATTGATTTCCTTATTTCTGAGACGAGTGGTTTATTTGCAAATGAGTTATAAGATTATATTTTGGGTACGATCAAGTGTGAAGGATAGTCAGAGATTTATCTTCACTTATTGACACTATTCTCTCTACACGTCTTATTGCACGGGTTGCCTCCCGAGAAGCGCTGCTTTTAGAGTCGAGAGCTAGACTTTGCCTTCCTTCAGATTAGTTGGTGCTGGAACCTCCACGACCGGAAGTGCTCGGAAGCGGAATCCTGGGGTTGCGTGGGTAGATCCTCAGAAAATGGCGAGCGATGATGTCGACGATGTTCGGAATCTCTGATGAAAATATAGGGAAGCTTTTAAGATGATTCTCAGCAACCCTTTTCATGTGTAGAAGATCCCAAGTTATCTCCTTTACAGCTTTGGAGATGGTTCCGATGGAATCCACAAAAGAGAATCCATCAGCCTCGATCATCTCTCGTTCAGGATGCTGTCGTCTGAGAGAGTCCATGAATCCAAAGAACTGCAGGTGTAAAGTCTCATGATTTGCAATGCCTGAGTTTCCTCTAAGTTCTTGGATTGACTCATGGATCTCTTGAAGTAGGTGATTCTGATAGTGGGAAAACGTGAGGTTTGAGTTCTTGAAGGTATTGTTTACTATATCGTAAACCTTACGTAATCCGTAGTTGAATATTTGACTATGCTCTTCATCAGGTACCTCAGCGAAGATTTCCTTGATTCAATTAGTGAGGAAGTTTGCGATGTTAACCATTGCTCCTTCAGGTATAGAAGGAGGGATGTCACGTGTCCTCTCGTCAGAACTCACGTACTCGAGGTCTTCAGCAATCTTGTGAGCGTGGTACTCGATGGTGCAGTCAATGTAGAACCTATGAGGAGAAGTCTCGTCGATATGATCATTCCTAGCCATAGAATCTAGAAGTCCCCTAAGATCATTCATCAACCGGATGTCTATGTCTGCGTCAGGATTCCCAGTAGCATTGTACATATTGCTGCGATAAGAATTTAAGAGCTCGTGTTGCTCAGCAGAATATGGAAATGTGGATCTGAACAGCGTGTCATAGATCTTCCTATACATGCGTCTTTGGTCTTCAAAGAACTCTAGCTCCTCAGGTGTTGGTCCAGTAGTGTGGTGCTCTCGTAGCAACTGAGAAGCGACGTCTTCGGCAAAGGCATGTAAGCGGTTGTGGAAGAATCTGTAATCTTGGGAATTCTTGGCTTGGTTGACCTCAGATTCGGCTATGATTTCCTCAATCAGGTTCCTTTGGTGTGGAGTGTAATCATTGGTGGAGTTAATGATAATGCTTGTCATCATAGGTATGTCATTTTCGAATTCTTCAATAGCACTTATCATTTCCTCATGGTTGGAGATAGTCAGAATTTGGG
The DNA here is from genome assembly GCA_949592205.1 of Helichrysum umbraculigerum. Taxonomy (NCBI): domain Eukaryota; kingdom Viridiplantae; phylum Streptophyta; class Magnoliopsida; order Asterales; family Asteraceae; genus Helichrysum; species Helichrysum umbraculigerum. Next base: position 15,052,475 of record CATIUR010000007.1, on the reverse strand, counting down.
GAGAAGCGGGAACAGTCGAAGAGGCAAGAAGTCGGACAGACCGAATATCTATTGGAGCATCAGTATAGATGATGTCATCGTCATCACTCTCCTCAGCTGGAGTATCCCTAGCCTTGAAATCAGGGAACTCAACAGTATCGGACTGTGGAAGGGTGTCATCAGTAATCTGAGATATCGGCTGAGAGGAATCCATCTCGATGTCTTTTTCCTCCTGAGAATCAGAATCACGGCTAGATCCGGAGGTGCTTCCCTTCTCGAACTTACTTCGAGGTGCAGATGTGTCAATGGTTTGAATCCTTTGGGGAAGTCGGGATGCTTTGTATACCGCAATCTTTCTCAAGAGTTTGTCTTGAAGCTCTGGGTGCTGTGCGGATAAGGCTATAGTCTTCTCAATATTCAGCAGAGCATCAAGTCGGGGAGATACGAGAGGTTTGGTGGGATCAATAATTGATGCAATGAGTTTCTCCATGGTGAGACCAAATTCTGCATCATGAGAGTAATCAGTCAGTGCATCTTCATCTGATTCATCTTGTGATAGAGGGATGAAGTTTTCAAGGTTCTCGATCTGCATAATCTCTGCTGTCGGTAAATATGAGTCAGGAAGGTATTGATTAGGTGGTGTGGACTGATATACTTCCTCAGGTTCTGATTCTTCCTGCTCTTCCTCGGATTCTTCCATTTATTCTGGTTCTGTTTCTTCCATATCCTCTTCCTCTGGTTCTGTTTTAGGTTGTTCCTCTTCTTCTTCATCCTGTTCTGAATCTTCCTCCTCTTCTATTTCTTCCTCTGGTTCAGATTCTTCCATTTCCTCGTCTTCTGATTCTGACTCTTCAGTAGCTGAGATAAGACAAGTATGCTCGTATGGCCTGTATGGTTCTGACTCTGAATCAGAAGTGTCATCATCTGAAGTAACTCTGCCCATGGATATTGCGTATATCTCTGCATGCTCCATTAGTGAACAGTCGGTCTGATCAATCTTGTATGATATTGTCTGTCCATGTGCTCGTAGACTGATAACCTGAGAGTATACATCAATAATAGCACGTGCAGTATTCATGAATGGCCTACCTAGGATAATGGGTATGTGAATGTCTTCCTGTATATCCATCACTACAAAGTCAGTGGGGAAATAGAACCTGTCAACTTTTACCATGACATTCTCAGCAATGCCTTTCGGGTATCGGACTAATTGATCGGCAAGCTGGATGCTCATTTTAGTGGGCTGGAGAGGTCCTAATTCTAATCTGGAGTAGAGCGAGTAAGGCATCAGATTGATACTAGCTCCAAGATTGGCCAAGGAACGTATCGTGCCTGAGTGATAGATGGAACAGGGCAAGGTGAATCGACCCGTGTCTCCTAGTTTTTCCGGTAAGGCATTCTGGATGACGGCTGAACACTCGGCGTTCAGGGAGACTTTAGGAGTGGAAGGAATCTTGTCCTTAGTTGCTAGCATTCGTCGGATGTACTTTGTACTAGAAGGGATTCTAGACACGGTGTCTAAGAACTTTCCATCAAGTTTGAATGACTTGGCGTTGTACTTCTTGTGCAGGCGGTTAGGGAAAGGAATCTCAGCCTCACGATTCGGCGTGGGCATTGATTTGGTCTCAACTGTCGGTAGGACAGGAGAATGTTCCCTTTCTGGAGAAGCAGTCATAGAAGGAGTTGGTTTATCAGAGTTTAAGGTCTTGGCTTCCTCGACGTGGGGGTTTTGAATAGTATTGCTTGGTAACGTCCCTTGCGGTCGGGTATCGAGACGTTGGGCTAACTGACCGATCTAGTTCTCCAGGCTTTTTAGGACCAAGAGTTGATTTCGAAGGAATATATCAGTTTGGTCTTGTCGAGCCGTAGTCTTTTGGTTGAAAGCGGTCTGACCTTGGATGAATTTGTTGAGGTTGTCATCAGTACTCGTAACTGGAATGATGGTTTTCACAGGTTCAGCAGGCTGGGTATCCTCAGTGGCGGTTAATGGAAGTGGTTGATTGTATGGGAGTTGTGGTTGTTACGGGTACGTCGGATATCGTGGCTGAAACCTGGGCTGGAAAGGGGGTTGGTTGTTCCGTGGAGGATATTGGTTTCCTCGAGTTCTGGGTGGTGAAGTTCTAGCGAAGCCAGGAGGATTTTGAGGTCTGACAGGGAACTGGGCATAGTAGACCAAACCGTCAGTAGGATCTTCGACCTCGTATTCTTTAGTGGTATGGTTGGCACAGTTCTGGCAAGCCTGAACTTGGTGGATCTGCTGTGGTTGTTTCTTCAGATCTGCTATCTGTTTTGTCAGAGTCTCAATTTGTTCGCTCAGAGACTTAATGGCTTCAGTTTGGCGGGTGTTATTTGCGGAGAGGGGTAATGATGAGGATTGTTCATCAGACTTCCAATCGTGGTGATGCATCGTCATATCCTCAATCAAGCTCCATGCTTCATCATCAGTAAGTTTCATGAAGTTTACTTGAGCTGCTGCGTCAAGATTGATGCGATGGTTAGGATCAAGACCTCGGTAGAAGGTGCACACCTTGTCAATCTTCTTCATTTGGTGGTTTGGACATTTTCTCAGTAAACTCTTGAATCGCTCCCATGCTGAGTAGATAGATTCATCGTGGGCTTGTTGGAAGTTTGCGATGTCAGTCTTTGCCTGAGTTTGTTTGGACGGGGGAAAGTATCTAGCGAGAAACTTATTAATCATGTCGGTCCATGAGGTGATTGAGCCGGTCTCAAGTCCCTCAAACCAGGTAGAAGCATGTAAAGCGAGAGAATAGGGGAACAAGTATAAGCGAATGATATCCTGCTCAACCCCATTCTGCTTATAGGAGTTTGAAACCTGAATGAATTTGTCGATATGAGCGTTGGGATCATCACGGGGTAGACCGTGGAATTGGCAGTTATCTTTTATGAGTTGTACGATGTGGTGTTTAAGCTCAAAAGAAGCTCCGTCAATCACTGGATAGCTAATCGGTCCTCCTCGTCCTTCGATGGATGGTTTGGTGTTGTCGGCGAGAGTAACACGAGCGGCCATTTGCGGAAAACGGGAACGTCTGTATGACCTAGGGTCGTTCGTCAAGCTAATCGTATTGTGAAATGGAAGTATCAAGACAAGTTGTTTATTTTAGTGACGGGATTTTTAAAACAGAGTTTTGAGTGGGTTTTTGTTACTTATGTCCGTAAATTAAAGCAATTAAATAAAAAGTAAATAAATGGAAAACAGAAATAGGGATGAAATCAGTATGGAGGAGATGTGTTTGTTATGACTTCGTTAGCCTATGCGGGTGTGATGCTAGGGTTTTGATATGAAAACGTCTTTTTAAAGGTTTGTGTCTTATCTGAGCTTAATTGTTCATAGTGTAAACACTAGTACCCTACTGATTGGGGAGACCAATCAGTATGTCACTGAGTACTAGGCCAAATTGAGTATGATCGGAGGAGGATGCTCAACTCTTCAATGTTATCCAGTGACGGAGTAACGACCCTTCTTGGAATGTTAGTTCCTGGGTGCATGAGATAGAGTAACATACCCACTAAGGTTCCGACCTTTCTTAACACTACGGGGACAACGAAGTCAAACAAGGCATTTAAGATTAAGACTTGGTTTAGTGACTATTAACTTTATATTAATGGTTATATTTTAGTCTAGAGCTTTCATCACGGTGTACAGTGCGATTATGCATTTCCACAGTTTTCCAGACCCCAGATGTACTAACGGTGTACAGTGCAATTAAGCATTTCCACAGTGTTCCAGATCTTTAGGTGTACTAACGGTGTACAGTGTGATTATGCATTTCCACAGTTTTCCAGACCCCAGATGTACTAACGGTGTACAGTGCAATTAAGCATTTCCACAGTGTTCCAGATCTTTAGGTGTACTAACGGTGTACAGTGCGATCAAGCATTTTCACAACTTTGAAGTTAAACCAGGATGTGACACAGTCTTCAACCACCGACATTTCCTTAGCTCCTACGTATTTGTACTCCACCAGAGGTGTTTCCAACGTTACACAAAGTACAGTGCCGTTTACCATGGTCTTTCCGGGATCACATACTTTATGGTCACTCTAGACTAGTTTAAACTAAGTTTGTATTAAAGCCCAACCATTTATGATATAAACCAGCCCTCGCTATCTCCCAATAAATCCCTGATTGATTCACGGTGTACTATACGAAAGGTTTTAAACAGTATTTCCACAGCTACGCAATTCAGACCATGTTTACAGTTTCAGAAAACATAGATAGGTAGTGACCGTTTGATCAAGGTTCGCGACTCCTTGTCATAAAGGTTCTAACCACATTTAATTGGAGGAAAGGCGATTAGGTTTAGAAATTCATAAACACAAGGTTAATAAATCACCGGTTTTCATTATATAATATAATTGGGATCATTACTTCCACAACGGATTGTGCCCACGACTTTCATAGCTTCCACGTTCCGTACTACACACATAAGTGACGATTCCGGCGCTATACAAATGAAAGCCGTATAACGTTACCTCCGTTGTTTCATAATGTTATCATCCCAATCACATATTTAAAGTAGCATCACCCCACACATATATAAACTAACTACATCATAACAAACACACGAGGAAACTACTTACTACGCATAATAACAGGTCCTAAATCTAGCATAACAACAATAGCAATTATCATTATAACAGATAAGGAAAGAAGTAACCATTAATAAAGCGTAGATTGAATAAGCGTTTAGAGAGAGAGTACAAGCAGAACTTCCGCAATATCCTTGACAATATTACAATAAAAGCCCCTGGACTATTCCCTACGCTATTACAAAAGTTGTCCCTCCGTTAGTTTCAGTTAAATATTAACTGAGAACTAACTAGACCTAACCCTAATTCTAGAGAGAGAAAGAAAGAAAAGAGAGAATAGAGAGAGAGTGAGTGTGTGAGAGAGAATGTTGGAGGGGTGACCCCCTATTTATAGGCAAAGCTTGAAATCAGCCGTACAAGTCGCGAAGCACGCACGTACAAGCAAACGAAGCACAAACGGGCAGCATATGGGGTACCAGGGGCTGTATACGGCTTGCCTAGGGCCGTATACGGGGTGTACAAGGATGTATACGGTCTTGGCAAGGCCGTATACGGTGTGCAAGGCCGTATACGGCTTCCGTCTGATTTCGTTCGTTGCTTAAAACGTCCGTATCTCCTTCGTTATGCGTCCGTTTGACCTGATTCTTTCGCCTGTGTCTTCGTAATTCCGTTACGCTTATAATGGTGCAAATATTACAGAAATTGGATGTGAATAACTTTAGCATAGCCGAAATCACTTTATAGGAGTTTGTAACCGTCCTTTCTTCTCCGTTCTTTATCTGATTTGCATGATTCTTGATTTTCTCGTTTCGATTTTACCTATTACAACATATAATAAGGTTAGAATGTGTTTATCATAGGATAAATGAGGGTGCGAGAATTGGTTGCTGTTCATTTGCTCCGTTTTGCTCGTTATTCGGATGTTTTTAGTGACTTTTGTAGCAACGTCTATATTTTGAGCACTTTAGTGAATTTTAGTAAATAATGATTGTTTTGGAATGTTTTCACTAAAGATGTGCTCAAAAAGTTTGGAATAATGGCCTTGAAAACATGACTTTTTGTGTCACATCAATTTGCGAAAGATATTGGATTTTATGAATGTTTATGTGTTTGTTTGATGATCCTTGGTTATTAATGAATTACTAGTAAATTACCCGGGCGTTGCCCAGATCGAGAGTGAGAAATCTATATTACAAAATGATGATAGCATTTGCTATTGAAACCTAGATAAAAAAGTTGTTTACATCTATACAAAAACTACATGAAGTATACCATAGATGTGACCCGTTTAAGGAGAACAATGACAACCAAAAACACTAATACGGAGTAATAAACTATTTATCATAATGTATTATGTTAAGAGTTCCAAAACTATGGTATCTCAACTAATATAAGTTTATGTCAATATATGAATTCACAAGTTTGATTTAAAATTCATGTAAAAGAAGATAGAGTCCATTTGTAAAGATTTAATCTTCAAATAATTTAAAGGTTGATACCCGTATTTAAGCAACGGTCAAAAATCTAGTATAATAAATTAGTTAGGTGTAGGATCAAGTTTGGTCTAAATTTTTTAATTTTCATAGGAATTTTATGGAAGTTGACTTAATAATGTATGTCATTACCACTAGATAGATAGATAGAGATATAAATTAATATAAGTTAAATGAAGTAGCTACATAGTAAAGGTTTAATTAAAAACACATGTAAAAAAATAAAGGGCATGTTATAGTTATTTGTTCAAAACCTCACACATTTCACTTCTACACCAATGTTCGTTTTAACTTGAATGTTAATAATAAATTGTATAATATTATAATTCATTTTTTAATTAAGGTTAACTCATAATTTGAAACGTTAATATATAAAGTTTTAGTGTTTTATTGACCTCATGTCTCTTTGTTTTCTAGTAAAGCATATTTTTTGAGAGGCACAACTTAATCAATTTTAGAAGGCAACTAACTTTTGTTAACTAACTTTTGTTAGGTACTTCAAATTTTGGAAGGCACATCATATTATTTTTGGGAGACACTTAATTAATTTTGGAAGGCACATTTTTAGGAGGGCACTTAATTTGGGGAGGCACTATGCAACAATTTTGGGAGGCACTTAATCAATTTTGGGAGGTACTCTTCCACTCTCCTAATTTTACCTATTTACAAGCGTATTCTACCAGTTTGTACCCATTTTATATTGGAGGGACTTCAAATTTTAGGAGGCACACCATATTTTTGGGAGGCAATTAATTTTAGGAGGCACATCATATTATATTTTTGGGAGGTACTTAATTTTAATTTTGGGAGGCACTATGCAATAATTTTGGGAGGTACTTAATCAATTTTGGGAGTCACTCCTCCACATTCCTAATTTTACCTATTTATTGGCATGGACTTTAAATTAAATTTTTTAATTTAAAATAAACGTTAATGTTTGGAGGCACAAGGTAATGGAGGATTTTGGGAGGCATTTGATTTCTTAATTTAATTGGGAGGCATGTGACTTAAATTTTTGGGAGGCAAGCATTGTTTTTGGGAGGTAAGTGAGATTTTGGGAGGCACTTTAATTTTAGGAGGAATGTGACATAAATTTTTGGGAGGCAAGCATTGTTTTTGGGAGGCAAATGAGATTTTGGGAGGCTTTAATTTTAGGAGGAATGTGACATAAATTTTTGGGAGGCAAGCATTGTTTTTGGGAGGCAAATGAGATTTTGGGAGGCACTTAGGCACTGCTCTTAATTTTTTTTTAGGCATGTGACTTAAATTTTTGGGAGGCAAGATTTTTTGGGAGGCAAGTGAGATTTTGGGAGGCATAGGAGGTACTATGGAGGAGGCACAAAGTAACGGAGGATTTTGGGAGGCATTTGATTTCAAAATTTTTTTAGGAGGTATGTGACTTAAATTTTTGGGAGGCGAACATTGTTTTTGGGAGGCAAGTTAGATTTTGGGAGGCACTTTAATTTTATGAGGCATGTGACTTAATTTTTTTTGGGAGGCAAGCATTATTTTTGGGAGGCAAATGAGATTTTGGAGGCACTTACATGTGATTTAAATTTTTGGGAGGCAAGCATTTTTTTTGGAGGCAAGTGAGATTTTTGGAGGTATAGGAGGCACTATGGAGGAGGCACACGGTAATGGAGGATTTTGGGAGGCATTTGATTTCTTAATTTTTTTGGGAGGCATGTGACTTACATTTTTGGGAGGCAAGCATTGTTTTTGTGGGAGGCAAGTGAGATTTTGGGAGGCACTATGTTTTAGGAGGCACTTCTACCCAATTGTGAGGCACTTCAATTTTAATTTTTGGAAGACATTTTGCTCTCTTATATTTGATTTGATACTTCATTATTTTTAATTCTAGGAGGCAGTATGCAATTTTGGAGGCACCTAATATAATATTTTGGGAGTCACTATATTTTAGGAGGCAGTTCTACCCAATTTTTTTGAGACACTTCAATTTTAATTTTTAGGAAACACTTTTGCTCTGTCTTACATTCTATTTGATACTTCATTATTTTTCATTATTGTTGGGAGATATTGCTATTACAGAGTCATGTATTACCCTATAATATTATACAATTTAATATTAACATTAAAGTTAAAACTACAAGTTTTATATTAAGTGAATAAAAAATGAAATGTATGAGGTTTGAACAAATAACTATAACATGCTCTTTATTTTTTACATGTGTTTTTAAGAAAACCTTTCATTAGCTTGTATTACCTGTGTTGGAAGTTACATTATTAATGACATAAAATATTGATTATTGAGTTTTAGAAGTTCCATAAAATTCATATGAAAATTTAAAAATTTAGACCAAACTTGATCCTACACTTAACTAATAAATGTATCCTTACCTGTTTTTTTATTATTATACCATATATTTGACAATACTTAAACAGGGGTATCAAAAGAAATTACCTTTAAGTTATTTGAAGATTAAATCTTTAGAGATAGATGTAGAATAACTCTATCTTCTTTTACATGAATTTTAAAGTAAACTTGTAAATTCATAGGTATCACGAATAAAACTATTGACATAAACTTATATTAGTTTAGATACCGTAGTATGGGAACTCTTAACATAATTCATCAGTTATGATAAATAATTTGTTATTAGTGTTTCTGGTTTGCATTGTTCTCCTTAAATGGGTCACATCTATTGTATACTTCATGTTTTTTTTTATAGATGTAAACAAATGCTATCATCATTTTTCAATGGTATACTTCATGTTGTTTTTTATAGATGTACACAAATTTTTTTGTATGGGCTTTAATGTCAGTTGCAATCATATTTTTCAATGTTAGTTGCATAGGAAAAATTATTATTACTTTATGGATAAACTGATTTATTTGTATAATCTCGCCCCTACATATCATTTGTTTTCAATTTGTTTGGAAAAAAAGTAGGTAAAAACCACCAACTGTGGCCTAGTGGTAAGTGCTCAGCCTATACGGACGAAAGTGCCTATAGGTCTTGAGTTCGAACCCTGTGTAAAAAATTCACCTTGGTGGCCACAGAGGTTCACCTGCGATGACTCCAGGCTCACCCGCATAGCGGGGTAAAAGTCGCCGTGGGATTAGTCTGCTCGCAAAGCGAGTGGGAAACCACGTATACCAAAAAAAAGTTGGTAAATTAATCACACTAATGAAGTGTACATACTGACTTTTATGTAGTTAAATTTTAACATACACATTTTAACTTTGTAACCAAATTGTGATACTGGTGTTCGCTATTGTTTTTGTTTTTTTGAGTGTGAAACTATTTTGTCATTTTGGGAGGCACTTAATAAATTTTGGGAGTTAATTTTAGGAGTGAAGCTACTTTATGTAGTTAAATTTGAACATACACACTTTAACTTTGTAACCAAATTGTAGTTAAATTGTACTTAACCACCCATGACCCATGTTGCCACCTTTAACAATTGTGAAAGGTTGAATTGTAAGGTAACATACAGAAAGTTAGAAAGAAACGGCTTGCGTTGACACTCAAAGGTAGAAATAATTGTTCATGAACTTTGTAGGTCAATCCCACATTTACGTATTTAGGATTACATAATGTTTAAAATAACACACATTGGAAATGGTTTTAAAAACGTATACTATGGTTTGGTTGCTCTTTATTTATGGACTTCAATTACGTATTTACCAAATATATCGCTCTAGTCACAACCGTTTGACTTCTAATATTTACATACGATTCCGTTTACTTTCAATCTCATCCGTCTTTTATTCAATCTTTGTGATTTTGCGCCAGAAATAGTTTTTACCTAGGGTACACTACTCCAACGATTTGGCCCGGACTTGAAAATTTGTAATCACATTATTTAATTTTCATAATTAAAAATTCATCCTCTAAATATCCATGGGAGGATGCTTATCGTATATACCGCATTATTGAATTAATATAAACTTTTATCCTGTAAATATCTATGATAGGATACTTTGATGGTGCAAATTATTTATTTAATATATAAATTTAAATTTAATTAAATAACAACAGCTTTTAATTAAACTCATGTATTGTCTTGTTATATAATATATTTTTAAGGTTTACTTATATTTTTAGAATGAACTCAGGATGGTAGCCTATTATTATATATTTTATCAATAAGTAAATTTCAGGATGAGGTTTTAGTATTGAATTATATATATATATATATATATATATATATATATATATATATAATAATAATAATAGTAATAATAAATTGACGGGAGATTTAAAGCAAGGAAACTAATGGTATATAAATAATAATGACAAAAAGTTAATTAAAGATCCAGGCCCAATTAAAGAATATAGTGATGTTTCTTATCCCGGTGACCCGGTGTAACAAAACCAAACGACGAAAGTGATAAAGTCAAAGAGAAGAGTAAATATTACGACTACGGACCGAAAATTTCAAGGATAAGGAAAAAGATTAAGTTGCAAGATTATATTACAGGCCCAATTAAAGTTCCAGGGCCAAAACTAAAATTCCAGGACCAAACTAAATTCCAGGCCCAAAGACAGTATGTTATGTTTTATTTAAATTAATTTATACAATTCCAGGCCCAGGCTAAAATTCCAGGCCCCAATACAGTCGGATGTCATGATTTATTATTTATATATATATATATATATATATATATATTTAGTAATAAATTGACTGGGAGGTTAATATTATATTACAGGCCCAATTAAAATTCCAGGCCCACACTAAAATTCTAGGCCCAAATGATGTTTTATTTAAATCAACAACAATGGTCTTACTTTCGTCAATTAAGTTGGTTTTATACAATTTAAGATTTTATCGATGTTTACCCATTTTGGTGTGCTGGCAAAGTGGTTCCATCTTTGATGATATAGTTGTTGGCTGATCCTTTCGTTTTAATCTGGTAACTGTTCGTCATTATTTGGATTTTTTTGGTAAATTATTTTGGATTTTTTCATTTTAAATTATTAACGCTTATTTTTTTCATATCACAAATTATCACTCACTAAACCTGCTATACTACATAATACTACAAAATATAAGAAAAAAAAAAGTTAAAAGTGATGGCAGCAAAATTAATTAAAAAAAAAAGAAGTGGTATGAAGATTAGAAACCATTATTAATTATTGAACGATAAATTGAATAGGTATGTGAGATATGTTTTAACACAAATTATTCAATTATTTAATAAAATATTATAGTTGTCAGCTTGTATAGTACAGTTTCAGTTAATTAATTCATTTTTATTGGGTACATGATTTTTATAATAATAAATATTACATTATCAAGTATTGATTATTGTTATTATTATTATTATTTTATATAATACAAGTTGATGACAAATGTATGTTACATTTCGTTTGCTTCATGAAGTTGGTAAACTACCGTCACCCATTGTATAGTTATATATAGAAAATAGATGGCATCCTTAGCATAATTTAATTCAAAATGCATCATCCTCCTGTAACCAATTTCTTTCACCAACAAAATGATCATGTGATTATGCGGCTCTCTTTAAGTTGTATTGGGCCTGTAATTTGAAATTTGGGCCTGGAAATTTTATCTTCGGGCCTGGAAATTTTATCCCGCCCATTTCATTATATGTAATTTAAATAATATAACTTTACAAATTGTCGATCATCCTGGGGATTTTATCCTGACATTTTAGTATCCTGTCCAATTATCTGGAGCATCGTAACGTTATTAGTATTAAAATAATATTATGATAAAAAAATATTATTTATTAATATTATAATAATATTATGTTAATTAGTACTATTATTATTATATAATATAAGTTGATGACAAATATATGTTACCAGAAGGTGATATACTTATTTTACTTTACAAAACAAAGAGTAAATATAGAAGGGACTTAAAAAAAAGTTAAGAAGAGAAGGGACCTAAAAAAAGTTAAGAAGTAGTAATAAAACTATTAAATTGCAGGAGTGTCAATCAATGTTTCCACCTCATTTTGAAGATATTTTTCAATTCCCTTAGAAAATTATAATGGAAAATAATCCCTATTATCCAAAGGTAAAAAAAAAATGTAAAAACATGTGTAGCATGAACTTAAAATGATAAATGAACATGTTAGGAGAGGAAATAGAACTGATAAGATAGGAAATACATATTCATCCTACAACTTGAAAAGAAAACCAACATATTCAACACACAATTAAGAAGTTCTAGAAAAGTTACACAGTTGATACTAAATTTAAAAGACAAAAACAACATAGACAGAACTAAATATAATTCTTCATTTCCTTTCCATATTAGATAGAGATCATATCCTTAAGTTGGATAGAAGCAGATGGTACTACGCATCAACATCATGATCAACATCACGATCAACATCACCCTACATTTACAAATAGGGCAAATAATTAGTATAAGTATATAGTGTACAAATTTAAAATGGAAATATTTATACAACATGCATACCTCTAAAGCAGGAATGTCTATTACCCGATCCCACCTCCAATTTGATAGGTTAGCCAGGCGCCTAAGGTATCTTAAGTAGTCCTGCATCTGAAATTGGCAGCAACCAATTAAATACCTAATTTATATAAGTGTAAATGACAAATGTAGTGAACACATACCTCCCTACGGAGCAAATCTGCATCGAAAACAACCCCAACAGACTACATACGTAACATAAAACAACATTTAGCGACCGTAATTTCATTATGAGTAGTCAAGACATGTCATGGTCACCTGATCAACATGGGGAGAATCAGGAGGTTCAACAATAGCAATTTCATCGTGTGTATTCTGACCAACGAAGGAGTCATCACCATCAACGACCACGACCACATCAGAAGAGACAACATCTTCCGCAGGAGCTAAATGAAATCCAGCCTAAACAAAGAAAATTAAAATTTTTGAGTAAATATAAAATAATTCATAACGGTTGACATGACAGAGGATACAAGAAAGGTGACCAAATGAGATTAAAAATTAATAAAGTAAAAAAATTGAAATTATACAGACGATATACCTCATTTTCAGAGTTGTCACCTCCCACACCATCGGTAGGTAGGACAGTAATTACAGGCTGTAAAAAGTAAACCAACTTATTTGGTGAATAAAAAGTAATGCATTCAAGGTTGACATGTCATAGACAATACAACAAAGGTACACAAAGTAATGCAGAAAGGAATAAAGATGCATAAAGAATTAAAATAAAAATCAAATTAAAAGAGATGTACCACATTTTCTGAATTGTCACTTCCTACACCTTCGGTAGGCACAATAGTAATTGCAGGCTGTAAAAAAACATAATTTACACCAAGTTGACGAGAAACTGGTTTTTAAGAGATGAATACTTGTAACAAAATAAATATAGGGACCGATATAATACATTAAATAAACCATATTTTCACCTGATTTTCAGACATGTGAACTACATCATGAGACACATGATTGTTTTCAGCCTAGAAAAAACAAAAGCAAAAAATAAAAGGATCACTATACATAATAAACAGAAAAATACACCTAACACATAAAAGAATTGCATTATTTATTTTAGATAACGTCTACCTCAGCAGCATCTTCAGAAGTGTCGTCACCTTCAACGAACATAGCGGATGAGGCAGCGACACGCTTTCCAGGATAGACTTTCAAATTCTTAACATTAGAAAGAAAAAGTAATAGAATATAAATATACAGTAAATACATAAATAATATGGAATTGTAGACAATAAACAATAATAATAATAATAATAATAATAATAATAATAATAATAATAATAATAATAATAATAATAATAATAATAATCAGTTACCATTACAGGATGGTTTCCTGTATGATTTTCAACCACATCATGAAACATACTGGAAGTGACGGTATTGGGTTGAGGCTGCTGTAATTAAAAACAATGAAATAAGTTAAATATATATATATATATATATATATATATATTTGATAAAATAATAGCTAACGAAAATAAAAAGATTAATCATACGGAGTTTGCCATCTGATAGTCTTGAATGGTACATGCAAAACATAATAAGGAAGGGTTTATATAGGCGGATCGAGGATACAAACAGTTATTTAGTACACGTGGAAACAAATGATTGGATAATGTACATAAACACGGATCACAAAACTTAGGTAAAATCCCTTAATATGAGATCGTGATGTTGGAAGTTCCATGAATTTAGAAGACGTGGGATAGCGAAGACGTGGGATAGCAGTTGATACTTTTTACTTATTAATTAGTAATACCATATTTGAAAATCCCGTTATCGAGTAACGAATTTACAATTAATAAAAACTTCTAATTAAGAAACATTTATTTTTATTTGGGGTTATAGTGTCTTAACTTGCTGTTTTCTAAGTAGTTAAACTATTTACAATATTTAAAAACTTATAATTGAGAAAAATTGTGCCAAACTATCCATGTATTATTGTTTTGCAAGAACGGATTTCAAATGTGAAGTTAATGAGTGAAACCCAGTTTGTATTTACTTTCATTACTTAATTGGAATTAATTTTCGTTATATATATATATATATAGAGAGAGAGAGATAACTATATATATATATATATATATTAAATGACATGAGACGACAAAATGTGGCATTTTGTAGAAAAAACGTGGCGTTGTTAAATACTTAAATATGACAAATCTATGCATTAAATTACTCAACTTTACTATTAGTCGTTAGTAGAAAATATGACGTCTTTAACCAAAAAAATGTGGCATTGATAAATATCACAAATTACATGATATGTATAACAAATGTATGCATTAAATTATTGTACGGTACATAATAGTAAAGTTAAGTGAATGATCATCAAATTGGGTTGTGATGTTAATAGACGATAAATATAGTAAAAAAAGCTCAAATACTAAACTCTTAAACTAATGTCATTATTTGCTCTCGTAACATATATGGATAGCTTCATTCCAAGACCATCGTTCAAAGTTTTTTGGTTGGTGGTGCCTGTTTGAGGTAAGAGACATGCCGCAAATTACAACTGGATGTAGTAATATTAAGATATTACATTTGAGTGACATTAAAATAATGAAGGATAGACACAAACCTCCAAATGAAAATCACCATCTAAATCAGAAGGATACTCCATATCATCACAATCGTCCACATCAGATTCAGGCATGTCCACTTCCATAGGGACTCCCTGATAAGTTAGAAAGAATGAGATCCATACTGCAGTAACATACTCGTAAAGAACAAAGATTATTAAAAGAGATCCATTTTGATTTGACTCACATCGATGCTATAAATAATAACTTTATACGGGTCTAACGGTTTATCCAAGTCAGGGAAAGCATTCTTGCTTGAAACATAGAAATTGGTAGACATTGTCTGTAAAAATGGTAATCGAAATCAAAAGAGATAAAATAACATTAAATATGTAAACTATATCTGTACTTATATATTTAATACATAACATAAATGAAGACATTGTATTCGTACCTCAGATTCAGAAGTTACGGAAGTTACAGGGTTACCAGAAAACTGTATTTTTTTGTTTTTTTCATAAACTTCATTTGTTTTAGTCTTTTTCTGCTGAGCCACTTCAGATCCGTATGGAGCCTCCATTACTTTGACCGTGTTCTGCAGTTGATATTGATGTGTTAATGTATATGAGTAACAATAAACACAAGTTAGTTGACGGGTTAAAGCATCAACCTGCGTGTACTCCATTACATCGTGTTTTTTTTTTCCCATCTCATTACCTAAAAAATATTCTAACGGATAATGTTATCATAATATAAATGTACACCAATGAAATGAATAACAAAGTAATACGAACCTTGTGATGTGGTTGATGCCATAGTAAACTTTTACAAATAATATATATATATATATATATATATATATATATATATATATATATATATATATATATATATATATATATATATGTTTCAGATTTGGTTGTGGTTGTAAACAATGATAGGTTCATCCTCCTAAATATAGAAATTAGTGTTGAATAATTCAGAAGATAACACCACATGTTATTTTACATTCCTACTTATGTGTAAATTTAGATTTAGATTTACGAGATCATTTGCTTATAATTCTCCTACCGAGTCTATTGGACCTTGCAACGACTTTATAACAAAATTAGATGGACGTTATATGTTAGCTTAACTCTATTCATATACTAAGTTAGAGATAAAAGGTTATATTAATTCCTACAGTGTACGTGCAATGGTTAAATCAAATGTGAACATAAAAAGGTTACATTTATGTGGTAGGCTGTTTAACTTGTTTTGTATTTATTTATTTATTAAAAGTCTAAGTTTGATTTGTTAGAAACGTATAAGTCTGCGACGTAAGTTGTTTACTTTTCTTTTAATGTGAACTTAGTTTTCCATTAATCTGTTTCTATAGAGTATGCTATGTTATGTATAACTAATGGGCCAGATCCAGAGCCAATAGATCTTGTGTCCCGTTAAATGTTGTCCAGATCCTACCCATTGACAGGCGTAGGTGGAATATGGTCATACGTTGATAGTATAATAAAAGTGGTTGATGACATAGCCGGTCAGGGTTTTGTATGTCAGTTAGAAAATTATTTACGAAAACGTCATGATACGAATTAAATTAAATTAAATTTTATATATATATATATATATATATATATATGAAATTGTAGGGTGGAGCTTCATTTGATAACATTCCCAGTCCAACAAAAGTAATAATAATTTAACAAAAAATACATTAATAATGATACAAATGAATCAGTCTATCCAACCGATAACATAATAATAATGTATTCCTATGCAACTAACATTTAAACATATAAACACTTAAACATATAATAAAAGCAACTGCAAACATAATATGATGTTGAATGTTGAGTTATTTATTAAAAGTCCGTCAGTCTATGGTGTTGACTCATCCAGTCAAATACCATAAGATGGATGGCCACTAAGTTTAAATCTTAGATAGTCGTATTTGTAGAACAGACCCACATCAAGTGTGAATGTTAAATTGATAGGTATGTTAAATTTCTGTTCTTTTATGAATGGCATCCAATTTCCAATCATGTCTACCTCAGACGAAGGGTTGTTGGCATCATTTCTTGAATCTTCATATACCTTCAGTTTGATTTCCATGCCTGATATAGGTCCGTGCAAATCTGCAGAATCGTAGTTTTGTAGGTCGTATGCACGAACAAAGCATGAAGGAATTTTCTGTTGTTTAACATAAAGTCTGTTAGTATTTTATATATATATATATATATATATATATATATATATATATATATAGCTACAGACATGATATTAGTAACTAATATAGTTTACCATATTTGTGTTTCTCATATCCTGATCTGCTGTGATATGTACTGTGAAGTGTTCAATTGGGTGAATCTCGTCAATCATATGATAAGTTTTTTTTTTCCCCCTGCTAGTGCCTTCGTTTCTGTTTGCCATTGTTACGACCTGTAAATGCAGGTTGTGTACCTGTGTAATCTAAATTTAATATTCATGTTTATCGACCACCGTTCCTAAAGTTTAAGTTTATTGCATACCCAGCTTCATGGCTTCTGATGAAGCATAAAATGCGATGCCTCAATTACTGTAAAAATGTTATGTAATGTAAATTAAATTTTCTCTCCTAAATTTAAATGACCCTAAATCACAAATTATGTTTTATGAATGTTGAATTTATAAACCTAATATTAGCAACATTAATGCACTACATAAAACATGATGGGAACCATACCTTTGATTACTTCTTACTTATCTTGTATGCTCTTGTTGTGACATTTACCCTAAATTGAAGAATACGTTTGATTACTTCTTCGTTATCTAGTATGGTATTCTTGTGCTTTTCACCCCTAAATTGAAGAAGTGATGATGTAAAGATGTGATGATCTAAATTGAAGAAGTGATTATATTGGAATGTTTCTCCCGTAAATGTATCGATCTGTTAGTGTTAATATAATATTTGTATTTGACTGTTTCATATGTAAATAAAGGTATTCTTGGAAAAGAATACATTTATAAAAAAGGTCAATTGAAGATTGTATTCATCATGTTTTATTAAACTTATAAAAGTTCATTAATAGTAATATTTAAGTAAATAATTATTGTTATTGAAAGAATTAAATTGTATGATCAACAAACCATACAAAATGTTTCACAAAATTTACAAGGTCATCTCTGTTTATAATACGCCAAGTTTGCATAGTAGAAAATAAAAACGGGTAAAGAAAGTGAATGTTAAATAAAGTAATGTGACTAAAAATTGATAATAGAGCAAGTATACAGAAATGACATGAAATATGGAAGGCAGGCAATGGAAATGGGATGCAGGCAAATGGAAATGGAAATGGGATGCAGGCAAATAAAAATACAATTGGAGGTACACCTAATAATAAATGGGAGGCACGGATTACTTACCATTTAATTGAAAATATATATATATATATATATATATATATATATATATATATATATATATATATATATTAAATGAATATATACTCAATATTCAATGGCCTATATATTCATTCAGAGAATAAAAAAATAAAATGGAAGGATAAAATCGGATGATGTAAGACACAGCTACATAATGAGAAATTGTAAGCACATATATTTGAAAATAGGAGCTGAGATGCAAAAAAATGAAAGACACAAAAGACAAACGGCATATAATATAATATAATAGGCGAGTACATTCAATAAAATAGATAAAATGGGAGTGGTTAGCTACACAAAAATGGATGATGTAATATAGGGGATGCACAAACATGGAGCGAAAAAAGAATATGCACCCAAATGGGGTAATTAAAAATAAACTATAAAAATGAAATGGGAGGGAAATATGCAAAAAAAGATACACACAAATAATAAAATGGAGCCACTTCATTGGGTGGTGTATAATATGGGAGGCATAAAAAAATGGAAGGCACAAGGCACAAACAGCGGAGTACATTAAATAAAATACAAATACGTGGGTGGTAAATAAATTGGAGCGGCCAGCTATAAAATACAAATACGTGGGTGGTAAATAAATTGGAGACACAAAGAGAGGAGAGCATGGAGGGGAAAAAGGGAGGCCCCAAAATGGAGGCACATAAAGTTAAAATATAAAAATGAAATGGGAGGGAGATAGGCAAAATAAAATTTATTTTAAGTCTATTGTGTATTTACGGTTTTATTATCACATATAAAAGAAGTATTTGCCTCCAAAATGTGAGTGCCTCATAATTGAAGTGCCTCCAAATACCTCCCAATTGAAGTGCCTCCAAACAATGTACCTCCAAATTGCAAGAAGCGACTCCAGATAACATGTGGGTGCTAATTTATTTAATTATTAAACTCACTTGTAATTGGTTACCAATATTGACACTTGCTTTTGTATGATATAATATAGAGGTCATCAGTTACGGTGTGTGATTTATGGTGACATTGCAAGTGAATTTGCGGAATACATTGGGACACATAATATAGATCGACAAACAATCATTGGGAGGTGTATAATATGGGAGACATTAGTAAAATGGAAGGTACAAACACAAACTGGAGGCAGGTAAATAACTTGGAGGCACAAAAATAGGAGGTACATAGAACTTGGAGGCACAAAAATAGGAGGTACATAGGGGATGCACGAACATGGAGGGAAAAAGGGAGCCCCGACAAATAAAATTAAAATATAAAAATGAATTGGGAGGGAGATAGGCAAAAAAAAATGGGAGACACAATTCATTGGAGTTGCAGGACATTAAAAAAAATGGAAGGGATAAACACAAATGGGATGTAGCATATAATATAACATGGAGTACATTAAATAAAATAAATAAAATGGGAGTTCCGGAGGTACGGAGGGGATACATGGAGGCCAAAAATGGAGGCAAATAAAATTATAATATAAAAATGAAATGGGAGGGAGATAGGTGGCAAATAAAATTATAATATAAAAATGAAATGGGAGGGAGATAGGTAAAAAATAGGAGACACACAAATAAAATGGAAATGGAAGGCATATAATATAATATAATATGAGAGTACATTAAATAAAATATAATAAATAGGAGTTCAGGAGGTACGGAGGGGGTACATGGAGGGAAAAATTATGCCTCCAAGTGACTACAAAATGGATATCACAAATACAACTCGTGGAGATAACCGCCCAAAACCGAAAATACACTATCGGAGGGTTAGTATTGAAAGTAAGGATGATCCAACACAAACTGGAGGCAGGTAAATAACTTGGAGGCACAAAAATAGGAGGTACATAGAACTTGGAGGCACAAAAATAGGAGGTACATAGGGGATGCACGAACATGGAGGGAAAAAGGGAGCCCCAACAAATAAAATTAAAATATAAAAATGAATTGGGAGGGAGATAGGCAAAAAAAATGGGAGACACAATTCATTGGAGTTGCAGGACATTAAAAAAAATGGAAGGGATAAACACAAATGGGATGTAGCATATAATATAACATGGAGTACATTAAATAAAATAAATAAAATGGGAGTTCAGGAGGTACGGAGGGGATACATGGAGGCCAAAAATGGAGGCAAATAAAATTATAATATAAAAATGAAATGGGAGGGAGATAGGTGGCAAATAAAATTATAATATAAAAATGAAATGGGAGGGAGATAGGTAAAAAATAGGAGACACACAAATAAAATGGGGGGATACATGGAGGCCAAAAATGGAGGCAAATAAAATTATAATATAAAAATGAAATGGGAGGGAGATAGGTGGCAAATAAAATTATAATATAAAAATGAAATGGGAGGGAGATAGGTAAAAAATAGGAGACACACAAATAAAATGGAAATGGAAGGCATATAATATAATATAATATGAGAGTACATTAAATAAAATATAATAAATGGGAGTTCAGGAGGTACGGAGGGGGTACATGGAGGGAAAAATTATGCCTCTAAGTGACTACAAAATGGATATCACAAATACAACTCGTGGAGATAACCGCCCAAAACCGAAAATACACTATCGGAGGGTTAGTATTGAAAGTAAGGATGATCCAACACAAACTGGAGGCAGGTAAATAACTTGGAGGCACAAAAATAGGAGGTACATAGAACTTGGAGGCACAAAAATAGGAGGTACATAGGGGATGCACGAACATGGAGGGAAAAAGGGAGCCCCGACAAATAAAATTAAAATATAAAAATGAATTGGGAGGGAGATAGGCAAAAAAAATGGGAGACACAATTCATTGGAGTTGCAGGACATTAAAAAAAATGGAAGGGATAAACACAAATGGGATGTAGCATATAATATAACATGGAGTACATTAAATAAAATAAATAAAATGGGAGTTCAGGAGGTACGGAGGGGATACATGGAGGCCAAAAATGGAGGCAAATAAAATTATAATATAAAAATGAAATGGGAGGGAGATAGGTGGCAAATAAAATTATAATATAAAAATGAAATGGGAGGGAGATAGGTAAAAAATAGGAGACACACAAATAAAATGGGGGGATACATGGAGGCCAAAAATGGAGGCAAATAAAATTATAATATAAAAATGAAATGGGAGGGAGATAGGTGGCAAATAAAATTATAATATAAAAATGAAATGGGAGGGAGATAGGTAAAAAATAGGAGACACACAAATAAAATGGAAATGGAAGGCATATAATATAATATAATATGAGAGTACATTAAATAAAATATAATAAATGGGAGTTCAGGAGGTACGGAGGGGGTACATGGAGGGAAAAATTATGCCTCCAAGTGACTACAAAACGGATATCACAAATACAACTCGTGGAGATAACCGCCCAAAACCGAAAATACACTATCGGAGGGTTAGTATTGAAAGTAAGGATGATCCAACACAAACTGGAGGCAGGTAAATAACTTGGAGGCACAAAAATAGGAGGTACATAGAACTTGGAGGCACAAAAATAGGAGGTACATAGGGGATGCACGAACATGGAGGGAAAAAGGGAGCCCCGACAAATAAAATTAAAATATAAAAATGAATTGGGAGGGAGATAGGCAAAAAAAATGGGAGACACAATTCATTGGAGTTGCAGGACATTAAAAAAAATGGAAGGGATAAACACAAATGGGATGTAGCATATAATATAACATGGAGTACATTAAATAAAATAAATAAAATGGGAGTTCCGGAGGTACGGAGGGGATACATGGAGGCCAAAAATGGAGGCAAATAAAATTATAATATAAAAATGAAATGGGAGGGAGATAGGTGGCAAATAAAATTATAATATAAAAATGAAATGGGAGGGAGATGGGTAAAAAATAGGAGACACACAAATAAAATGGAAATGGAAGGCATATAATATAATATAATATGAGAGTACATTAAATTAAATATAATAAATGGGAGTTCAGGAGGTACGGAGGGGGTACATGGAGGGAAAAATTATGTCTCCAAGTGACTACAAAATGGATATCACAAATACAACTCGTGGAGATAACCGCCCAAAACCGAAAATACACTATCGGAGGGTTAGTATTGAAAGTAAGGATGATCCAATGGATGAGATTTAAAGAGAACCTCACTACCCGGTGGCCATATATATGGGAAATTAGTGATTACCTAACGTGGTTTTGTCGTGTGCCCGATCAGTCACGGTCGTCAACGCAACGGAAAGAGGACACGGCAGTGGAGTTTTAAATTTATAAGAGCTGGGGACCTAAGTTTTACTACAGCTGTATAGCAGCAGTATGACCTAGGGTCGTTCTTCAAGCTAATCGTATTGTGAAACGGGAGTATCAAGACAAGTCGTTTATTTTAGTGATGGGATTTTTAAAACAGAGTTTGAGTGGGTTTTCGTTACTTAGGTCCGTAACTTAGAGCAATTAAGTAAAAAGTAAATAAATGGAAAATAGAAATAGGGATGAAATCAGTATGGAGGATATGTGTCTGTTATGACTTCGTTAGCTTATGCGGAGGTGATGCTAGGGTTTTAGTATGAAAACGTCTTTTAAAGGTTTGTGTCTTATCTGAGCTTAATTGTTCGTAGTGTAAACACTAGTACCCTACTGATTGGGGAAACCAATCAATATGTCACTGAATACTAGGCCAAATTGAGTCTGATCGGAGGAGGATGCTCAACTCTTCAACGTTATCCAGTGATGGA
This sequence comes from Helichrysum umbraculigerum, assembly GCA_949592205.1. NCBI lineage: Eukaryota > Viridiplantae > Streptophyta > Magnoliopsida > Asterales > Asteraceae > Helichrysum > Helichrysum umbraculigerum. The sequence goes on along the minus strand of CATIUR010000007.1, from coordinate 15,029,390 downwards.
GTAACGACCCTTCTTGGAATGTTAGTTCCTGGGTGCATGAGATAGAGTAACATACCCACTGAGGTTCCGACCTTTCTTAACACTACGGGGACAACGAAGTCAAATAAGGCATTTAAGATAAAGACTTGGTTTGGTGGTTATTAACTTTATATTAATGGTTATATTTTAGTCTAGAGCTTTCATCACGGTGTACAGTGCGACTATGCATTTCCACAGTTTTCCAGACCCAAGATGTACTAACGGTGTACAGTGCATCTGAGCATTTCCACAGTGTTCCTGATCTTTAGGTGTACTAACGGTGTACAGTGCGATCAAACATTTCCACAGCTTTGAAGTCAAACCAGGATGTGACACAGTCTTCAACCACCGACATTTCCTTAGCTCTACGTATTTGTACTTCACCAAAGGTGTTTCCAACGTTACACGAAGTACAGTGCCGTTTATCGTGGTCTTTCCGGGGTCACATACTTTATGGTCACTCTAGACTAGTTTAAACTACGTTTGTATTAAAGTCCAACCATCTATGATATAAACCAGCCCTCACTATTTCCCAATAAATCCCTGATTGATTCACGGTGTAATATACGAAAGGTTTTAAACAGTATTTCCACAGTTACGCAATTCAGACCATGTTTACAGTTTCAGAAAACATAGATAGGTAGTGACCGTTTGATCAAGGTTCGCGACTCCTTGTCATAAAGGTTCTAACCACGTTTAATTGGAGGAAAGGCGATTTGGTTTAGAAATTCATAAATACAAGATTAATAGATCACCGGTTTTCATTTATATCATATAACTGGAAACATTATTTCCACAACGGATTGTGCCCACGACTTTCATAGCTTCCACGTTCCGTACTACACACATAAGTGATGATTCCGGCGCTATACAAATGAAAGCCGTATAACGTTACCTCCGTTATTTCATAATATTATCCAATTATATGTTTAAAGCAGCATCACCCCACACATATATAAACTAAGTACATCATAACAAACACATAAGGAAACTACTCACTACGCATAATAATAGATCCTAAATCTAGCATAATAACAATATCAATTATCATTATAAAAGATAAGGAAAGAAGTAACCGTTAATAAAGCGTAGATTGAATAATCGTTTAGAGAGAGAGTACAAGCAGAACTTCCGCAATATCCTTGACAATATTACAATAAAAGCCCCTGAACTATTCCCTACGCTATTACAAAAGTAGTCCCTCCGTTAGTTTCAGTTAAATATTAACTGAGAACTAACTGGATCTAACCCTAATTTCTAGAGAGAGAAAGAAAGAAAGAGAGTTTAGAGAGAGAGAGAGAGAGTGTGTGAGAGAGAAAGTGGAAATGGAGAAATGAATGGAATGGTGAAGTGTGTAGAATGATGGAGGAGTGGCCTCCTATTTATAGGCAAAGCTTGAAATCAGCCGAACAACTCGCGAAGCACGCACGTACAAGCAAACGAAGCACAAACGAGCAGCATATGGGGGTCATAGGACCGTATACGGCCTTCATAGGGCCGTATACGGTGTATAAAGGGCCGTATACGGTCTATGAAGGGCCGTATACGGTGGCCAAGGCCGTATACGGCCTCCGTCTGATTTCGTTCGTTGCTTAAAACGTCCGTATCTCCTTCGTTATACGTCCGTTTGACCTGATTCTTTCGCCTGTGTCTTCGTAATTACGTTACGCTTCTAATGGTGCCAATCTCACTGAAATTGGATGTGTACAACTTTAGCATAGCCGAAATCACTTTATAGGAGTTTGTAACCGTCCAGTCTTTTCCGTCCTTTGTCTGATTTGCATGATTCTTGATTTTCTCGTCTCGATTTTACCTATTACATCATATCATAAGGTTAGAATATGTTTATCATAGGATAAATGAGGGTGCGAGAGTTGGTTGCTGTTTATTTGCTCCGTTTTGTTCGTTATTCGGATGTTTTTACTGATTTTTGTAGCAACGTCTATTTTCTGAGCACTTTAGTGAATTTTGGTAAATAATGATTGTTTTGGAATGTTTTCACTAAAGATGTGCCCAAAAAGTGTGGAATAATGGTCTTGAAAACATGACTTTTTGCGTCACATCAAGTTATCCCACACTTAGACGTTGCTTGTCCTCAAGCAACACTCAGTTTCTGAAAACATTTTAAAACAATTTTTAGAGCGAGCTTAAACATTTTTAAGAGTTACCACTGTCAAATGCAAATAAGATGGTTTCAGGAATATAGGGAAAGATAAGATGATCCTTCCTTAAACAAGAAAAGATTCTCTTAGGCATACATCCAAATCTCATGATCTTGGAGTACACATGACTAGGCGATCTCACTAAAGGTGGTCACTCAATTCACTCAAAGTGTATCGGGTTTCCTATCAGTCTAGAACAAAAGAAATCGCTCAAATAGCCAATCATGCAGCACTCATCGTCATAGGCTTGGTCGAGAATCGGATCTCCACCACTTAGGTGAGGACGGTGCTAATTATCCCAAGACATTCATGAGGGTTGTAGTGTTTGGTGAGGGGTAAAGGGTATGGATAGTGGTATTTTTGGGTTTGTAAGGGTTGCTTATCTTAAAACAACTGAGATTATGAACAACTTTATTTCAGAACGGAGAGAGAGGCAGCTTTTGGTCTTCTATCAGAATCTTCTTGAGAGGATGATACTTCAAAGGACTTTAAGCTTTATTCTTGCAGAACTATTTTTCTTTCTTTTCTTCTTTTTCTTCTTTTTTATTTTCTTTTTCTGCTTTTGTATTTTTCTATTTTTCTTTTCTTCTTCAGAATTTCTTTGCCAGAGAATTTCCAAGGATATTTTTCTTCTTTTGATTCTTTCAGAAATCCCTTATCTTGATCGTTTCGAGTCTTTTCGCGGTGTCAATTTTTCACACTAAGGATTCTTCAATCTTTTTGAGAGCACGAAAGGGGTAGGATAAGACATTCTAAAAGATGTTCTTCATAACCTCAGAAATTCTAAGATAAGTTTGGGAGTATTTTGGGAAGTAGGGTTTATTGGGGGGTTTTTATGAAACGAAAGGTTTAGGCTCAACAGGGTTTACTAGGCGGATCATTGATACTAAAAGTGAGTATCGGAAGGGTTTTAGGCTTGAAGAGATATGTGAAAAGGGGTTTATATCCTAGGGAATGTCAAGGTCATTTAATTGCACCTATACCGCGTACGGTACACACCAATGTGGTCTTGAAGTGTATGTCAAGAGCAAGTTCTAATTCAGAGATGCATGCATCGGCACACACAAGAAATGATTAGTGAAGCATTAAAGATGAATGCTATTAGGCTCAAGATACCTCACTGCAAATAGGGTTGTATGTGCTTCGTCATGCTTCCATCAGATTATTATTTCTTGTTTCAGCAATTTCTACCTTATTTTCCCTAGACTCCGAAATATATTATTCACATCTGAAAATAGCTCCTCTCAAAAGATATTTTGGCTCAAAATTAGCAGAGTAAATCAATAGATTTAGCTCACACTTTTAATTTTCTTGAAGAATTTTTGAAAAATTTGAGGAACATTTTATGAGTTTACTATTTCGGACATTAAAAATCAAAGAAAACTAACCAAGGTATTCTATACCTGCTATCCCACACTTAGAGGAACATTGTCCCTAATGTTCTCTTTAGTTGAGATTTACTGGAAGTAAAATCCCACACTTAGAGTTTGAACATGTAAGAAAATGTTTCTCAAGTGTTTGTTTTGGGCTGGAATCCTACACTTAGTGATAAGCTTAGGATAGAGTATAGACTACTTTCACAAACTAACAAAGCAAATAATATACAGAATCATAAACAAAAGAGAGTAAAGGTTAAGACACTTCCCAGATAGCGAGCAACAAAGAAGCTGAGAATCTGAATTTTGCTGAAAGGAGATGTTGCCAAGATCTTTTTCTGCATTCATGAAGAGCGGCACAGCTTCAAGCGTCTTGCTATTTGGTTTCTTTTCCATCCATTATTCCCTTTGTGAATCAATCTCGTAAGTGTGAACACGTTGGTCGTACCAGTTTACAAACGCAAGGTATTTGCAAATGAAAAGATAAATCACCGTCTCAGAACTTTGAAAAGATATTTTCTACTACAAATCATTTTTATAAAACATGTGTTTTTAAACGAGTTCGAGCATAATGCATAAAAGTAGTATGCAAGTACCTCAAATGCTCGAAACACATGAAATATCATTTTTCAAATTGATTTCCTTATTTCTGAGACGAGTGGTTTATTTGCAAATGAGTTGTAATATCAGAAAGTGTTTTGGTGACGACCAAGTGTGAAGGATAGTCAGAGATATATCTTCACTTATTGACACGTTTTCTCTACACGTCTTATTACACGGGTTGCTTCCCGAGAAGCGCTGCTTTTAGAGTCGAGAGCTCGACTTTGCCTTCCTTCAGATTTAGTTGGTGCTGGAACCACCAGGACCGGAAGCGCGCAGAAGTGGAATCCTGGGGTTACGTGGGTATATCCTCAGAAAATGGCGAGCGATGATGTTGACGATGTTTGGAATCTCAGATGAAAATATGGGGAAGCTCTGCAGATGCTGCTCTGTAATTTTTTTTATGTGCAGCAGGTCCCAAGTAATCTCCTTTACTGTGCTGGAGATAATTCCGCAGGAATTTACAAAAGAGAATCCATCAGCTTCAATCATCTCTCGTTCAGGATGGTATTGTCTGAGTGAGTCCATAAATCCAAAGAACTGCAGGTGTAAAGTCTCGTGATCTGCAATACTGGAGTTTACTCCAAGTTCTCGGATAGATTCATGAATACCCTGGATGAGATTTTTCTGGTAGTGGGAAAACGTGAGGTCGGAGTTCTTAAAGGTATTGTTCATCATGTCGTAAACCTCACGTAATCCGTAGTTGAATATTTGACTGTGCTCTTCATCAGGTACTTCAGCGAAGATTTCCTTGATTCGATCAGTGAGGAAGTTCGCGATGTTAACCATCGAACCTTCTGGTATAGAAGAAGGGATGACACGTGTCCTCTCATCAGAACTCTCGTACTCGAGATCTACGGTAATCTTGTGAGCGTGGTACTCGATGGTGCAGTCAATGTAGAACCGATGAGGAGAGGTCTCATCAATATGATCATTCCTAGCCATAGAATCTAGGAGTCCCCAAAGATCATTCATCAACCGGATGTCTATGTCTGCGTCAGGATTCCCAGTAGCATTGTACATATTGCTGCGATAAGAATTTAAGGACTCGTGTTGCTCAGCAGAATATGGAAATGCGGATCTGAACAGCGTGTCATAGATCTTCCTGTACATGCGTCTTTGGTCTTCAAAGAACTCTAGCTCCTCAGGTGTTGGTCCAGCAATGTGGTGCTCTCGTAGCAGCTGAGCAGCAAGGTCTTCGGCAAAGGCATTTAGGCGGTTGTGAAAAAATCTGTAGTCTTGGGAATTCTCGGCTTGGTTGACCTCAGATTCGGCTATGATTTCCTCAATCAGGTTCCTTTGGTGTGAAGTGTAATCATTGGCGGAGTTAATGATAATGCTTGTCATCATAGGTATGTCGTTTTCGAATTCTTCAATAGCACTAATCATTTCCTCATGGTTGGAGATAGTCGGAATTTGAGGAGAAGCGGGAACAGTCGAAGATGCAAGAAGTCGGACAGACCGAATATCTATTGGAACGTCAGTATAGATGATGTCATCATCATCACTTTCCTCAGCTGGAATATCCCTAGCCTGGAAATCAGGGAACTCAACAGTATCGGAATGTGGAAGGGTGTCATCAGTAATCTGAGATATCGGCTAAGAGGAATCCATCTCGATGTCTTTTTCCTCCTGAGAATCAGAATCACGGCTAGATCCGGATGTACTTCCCTTCTCGAACTGACTTCGAGGTGCAGATGCGTCAAAGGTTTGAATCCTTTGGGGAAGTCGGGATGCATTATATGCTGCAATCTTTCTCAAGAGTTTGTCTCGAAGCTCCGGGTGCTGTGCGGATAAAGCTATAGTCTTCTCAATATTTAGCAGAGCGTCAAGTCGGGGAGAAACGAGAGGTTTGGTGGGATCAATAGCTGATGCAATGAGTTTCTCCATGGTGAGACCAAATTCTGCATCGTGAGAGTAATCAGTCGGTGTGTCTTCATCTGATTCATCTTGTGACAGAGGGATGAAGTTCTCGAGGTTCTCGATCTGCATAATCTCTGCTGTCGGTAAATATGAGTCAGGAAGGTATTGATGAGGTGGTGTGGACTGATATACTTCCTCGGGCTCTGATTCTTCCTGTCCTTCCTCGGATTCTTCCATTTCTTCTGGTTCCGTTTCTTCCATCTCTTCTTCCTCTGGTTCTGTTTCAGGTTGTTCCTCTTCTTCTTCATCCTGCTCTGAATCTTCCTCCTCCTCTATTTCTTCCTCTGGTTCAGATTCTTCCATTTCCTCGTTTTCTGATTCTGACTCTTCAGTAGCTGAAATAAGACAAGTATGCTCGTATGGCCTGTAGGGTTCTGGCTCTGAATCAGAAGTGTCATCATCCGAAGTGACTCTGCCCATGGATATTGCGTATATCTCTGCATGCTCCATTATTGAACAGTCGTTCTGATCAATCTTGTATGATATTGTTTGTCCATGTGCTCGTAGACTGATAACCTGAGAATATACGTCAATAACAGCACGTGCAGTATTCATGAATGGCCTACCTAGGATAATGGGTATGTTAATGTCTTCCTGTATATCCATCACTACAAAGTCAGTGGGGAAATAAAACCTGTCAACTTTTACCATGACGTTCTCAGCAATGCCTTTCGGGTATCGGACTGATTGATCGGCAAGCTGGACGCTCATTTTAGTGGGCTGGAGAGGTCCTAATTCTAATCTGGAGTAGAGCGAGTAAGGCATCAGATTGATACTGGCTCCAAGATCGGCCAAGGAGCGTATTGTGCCTGAGTGATAGATGGAACAGGGTAAGGTGAATCGTCCCGTGTCTCCTAGCTTTTCCGGTAAGGCATTCTGGATGACGGCTGAACATTCGGCGTTCAGGGAGACTTTAGGAGTGGAAGGAATCTTGTCCTTAGTTGCCAGCATTCGTCGGATGTACTTCGTACTAGAAGGGATTCTAGACACGGTGTCTAAGAATTTTCCATCAAGTTTGAATGACTTGGTATTGTATTTCTTGTGCAGGCGGTTAGGGAAGGGAATTTCAACCTCACGATTCGGCGTGGGCATTGATTTGGTCTCAACTGTCGGCGGGACAGGAGAATGTTCCCTTGGAGAAGCAGTCATAGAAGGAGTTGGTTTATCAGAGTTTAAGGTCTTGGCTTCCTCGACGTGGGGGTTCTGAATAGTATTGCTTGGTAAGGTCCCTTGCGGTCGGGTATCGAGACATTGGGCTAACTGACCGATCTGGTTCTCAAGGCTTTTCAGGACCGAGAGTTGATTTCGAAGGAATAGATCAGTTTGGTCTTGTCGAGCCGTAGTCTTTTGGTTGAAAGCGGTCTGACCTTGGATGAATTTGTTGAGGTTGTCATCAGTACTCGTGACTGGAATGATGGTCTTTGCAGGTTCAGCAGGCTGGGTATCCTCAGTAGCGGTTAATGGAAGTGGTTGATTGTATGGAAGTTGTGGTTGTTGGGGGTACGTCGGATATCGTGGCTGAAACCTGGGCTGGAAAGGGGGTTGGTTGTTCCGTGGAGGATATTGGTTTCCTCGAGTTCGTGGTGGTGAAGTTCTAGCGAAACCGGGCGGATTTTGAGGTCTGACAGGAAACTGGGCATAGTAGACTGAACCGTCGGTAGGATCTTCGTACTCAACCTCGTATTCTTCAGCGGGATGGTTGGTACAGTTCTGGCAAGCCTGAACTTGGTGGATTTGCTGTGGTTGTTTCTTCAGATCTGCTATTTGTTTTGTCAGAGTCTCAATTTGATCGCTCAGAGACTTAATGGCTTCAGTTTGGCGGATGTTGTTTGCGGAAAGGGGTAATGATGAGGATTTCTCATCAGACTTCCAATCGTGGTGATGCATCGTCATATCCTCAATCAAGCTCCATGCTTCATCATCAGTAAGTTTCATGAAGTTTCCTTGAGCTGCTGCGTCAAGATTGATGCGATGGTTAGGATCAAGACCTCGGTAGAAGGTGCACACCTTGTCGGTCTTAGTCATTTGGTGGTTTGGACATTTCCTCAGAAAACTCTTGAATCACTCCCATGCTGAGTAGATAGATTCATCGTGGGCTTGTTGGAAGTTTGCGATGTCATTCTTTGCCTGAGTTTGTTTGGACGGGGGAAAGTATCTAGCGAGAAACTTATTACCCATGTCGGTCCATGAGGTGATTGAGCCGGTCTCAAGTCCCTCAAACCAGGTAGAAGCATGTAAAGCGAGAGAATAGGGGAACAAGTATAAGCGGATGATATCCTGCTCAACACCATTCTGCTTATAGGAGTTTGAAACCTGAATGAATTTGTCAATATGAGCGTTGGGATCATCACGGGGTAGACCGTGGAATTGGCAGTTATCTTTTATGAGTTGTACGATGTGGTGTTTAAGCTCAAAAGAAGCTCCGTCAATCACTGGATAGCTAATCGGTCCTCCTCGTCCTTCGATGGATGGTTTGGTGTTATCGGCGAGAGTAACACGAGTGGCCATTTGTGGAAAATGGGAACGTCTTTCTTTGCGGATGGTACGGATAATCGACTCAGGATCGGGTACGAAAATGAGAGATTCAGATCCGGATGATCTGGTCGAATATCGTTGTGGGATATGGGAAGATATTGTCGGTTGGAACAAGGAAAAGAAAATAAGAATGGGAAAGAAGTATCACTAAATATAAAACTCGTCTGGATGCTTCAGAGTCTTACGATTAACTCCCCGGCAGCGGCGCCAAAAACTTGTCGTGTGCCCGATCAGTCACGGTCGTCAACGCAACGGAAAGAGGACACGGCAGTGGAGTTTTAAATTTATAAGAGCTGGGGACCTAAGTTTTACTACAGCTGTATAGCAGCAGTATGACCTAGGGTCGTTCTTCAAGCTAATCGTATTGTGAAACAGGAGTATCAAGACAAGTCGTTTATTTTAGTGATGGGATTTTTAAAACAGAGTTTGAGTGGGTTTTCGTTACTTAGGTCCGTAATTTAGAGCAATTAAGTAAAAAGTAAATAAATGGAAAATAGAAATAGGGATGAAATCAGTATGGAGGATATGTGTCTGTTATGACTTCGTTAGCTTATGCGGAGGTGATGCTAGAGTTTTAGTATGAAAACGTCTTTTAAAGGTTTGTGTCTTATCTGAGCTTAATTGTTCGTAGTGTAAACACTAGTACCCTACTGATTGGGGAAACCAATCAATATGTCACTGAATACTAGGCCAAATTGAGTCTGATCGGAGGAGGATGCTCAACTCTTCAACGTTATCCAGTGATGGAGTAACGACCCTTCTTGGAATGTTAGTTCCTGGGTGCATGAGATAGAGTAACATACCCACTGAGGTTCCGACCTTTCTTAACACTACGGGGACAACGAAGTCAAATAAGGCATTTAAGATTAAGACTTGGTTTGGTGGTTATTAACTTTATATTAATGGTTATATTTTAGTCTAGAGCTTTCATCACGGTGTACAGTGCGACTATGCATTTCCACAGTTTTCCAGACCCAAGATGTACTAACGGTGTACAGTGCATCTGAGCATTTCCACAGTGTTCCTGATCTTTAGGTGTACTAACGGTGTACAGTGCGATCAAACATTTCCACAGCTTTGAAGTCAAACCAGGATGTGACACAGTCTTCAACCACCGACATTTCCTTAGCTCTACGTATTTGTACTTCACCAAAGGTGTTTCCAACGTTACACGAAGTACAGTGCCGTTTATCGTGGTCTTTCCGGGGTCACATACTTTATGGTCACTCTAGACTAGTTTAAACTACGTTTGTATTAAAGTCCAACCATCTATGATATAAACCAGCCCTCACTATTTCCCAATAAATCCCTGATTGATTCACGGTGTAATATACGAAAGGTTTTAAACAGTATTTCCACAGTTACGCAATTCAGACCATGTTTACAGTTTCAGAAAACATAGATAGGTAGTGACCGTTTGATCAAGGTTCGCGACTCCTTGTCATAAAGATTCTAACCACGTTTAATTGGAGGAAAGGCGATTTGGTTTAGAAATTCATAAATACAAGATTAATAGATCACCGGTTTTCATTTATATCATATAACTGGAAACATTATTTCCACAACGGATTGTGCCCACGACTTTCATAGCTTCCACGTTCCGTACTACACACATAAGTGATGATTCCGGCGCTATACAAATGAAAGCCGTATAACGTTACCTCCGTTATTTCATAATATTATCCAATTATATGTTTAAAGCAGCATCACCCCACACATATATAAACTAACTACATCGTAACAAACACATAAGGAAACTACTCACTACGCATAATAACAGAACCTAAATCTAGCATAATAACAATATCAATTATCATTATAAAAGATAAGGAAAGAAGTAACCGTTAATAAAGCGTAGAATGAATATGCGTTTAGAGAGAGAGTACAAGCAGAACTTCCGCAATATCCTTGACAATATTACAATAAAAGCCCCTGAACTATTCCCTACGCTATTACAAAAGTAGTCCCTCCGTTAGTTTCAGTTAAATATTAACTGAGAACTAACTGGATCTAACCCTAATTTCTAGAGAGAGAAAGAAAGAAAGAGAGTTTAGAGAGAGAGAGAGTGTGTGAGAGAGAAAGTGGAAATGGAGAAATGAATGGAATGGTGAAGTGTGTAGAATGATGGAGGAGTGGCCTCCTATTTATAGGCAAAGCTTGAAATCAGCCGAACAACTCGCGAAGCACGCACGTACAAGCAAACGAAGCACAAACGAGCAGCATATGGGGGTCATAGGGCCGTATACGGCCTTCATAGGGCCGTATACGGTGTATAAAGGGCCGTATACGGTCTATGAAGGGCCGTATACGGTGGCCAAGGCCGTATACGGCCTCCGTCTGATTTAGTTCGTTGCTTAAAACGTCCGTATCTCCTTCGTTATGCGTCCGTTTGACCTGATTCTTTCGCCTGTGTCTTCGTAATTCCGGTACGCTTCTAATGGTGCCAATCTCACAGAAATTGGATGTGTACAACTTTAGCATAGCCGAAATCACTTTATAGGAGTTTGTAACCGTCCAGTCTTTTCCGTCCTTTGTCCGATTTGCATGATTCTTGATTTTCTCGTCTCGATTTTACCTATTACATCATATCATAAGGTTAGAATATGTTTATCATAGGATAAATGATGGTGCGAGAGTTGGTTGCTGTTTATTTGCTCCGTTTTGTTCGTTATTCGGATGTTTTTACTGATTTTTGTAGCAACGTCTATTTTCTGAGCACTTTAGTGAATTTTGGTAAATAATGATTGTTTTGGAATATTTTCACTAAAGATGTGCCCAAAAAGTGTGGAATAATGGTCTTGAAAACATGACTTTTTGCGTCACATCAGGTTTCGTAATTAATTGTGATTGAGTTCCTTTTGATTATAAAATTATTGATGATTGTTGGTTTCGATTTGCAATAATTGCTAGATATATTGAGTTTGATAGATTAGGGTTAATAATCGGTAATAATCTTTAATAAACAAGATAGCTATTATTAACTATAGACTTTGTTGATTCAAGTTGCAAAAGTAAATCACATAAACGGCGTAGGTTTAATTTAGAACACAATTCGGTGGGCAACGTTAGTTGAATAAATTGCGTGTTGAAAACAAACTTGTGTCTTTCTTAATTGTGTTAATTTAACTTACCTCGGAAAGGGGATTGTCTTATTTGTCATGTCGCAATAAAATTCATTGTTTGAGCAAATCAATAAAGTGATAACCGGATTCTAAGGAAAGTAGTCTAAGTGAATACATTTCTTCTATCATTTGAATCAAGTAATTTATTTGATTAATTGTTTCATCATTTATTTTTTTTTAAATTAAAGTTTTAATATTACTTTTCATAATTGTTAGTCAATTGTTCGAACGGAACTAAAACGTCCCTTTTTATTTACTGCTTTTCTTATTTGTAACAATTTCCACTTTATTCGAATTGACATCCGTTCCTTGTGTTCGATGCGGACTTATCATACTATACTACTATGCGATCAGGTATTCTTGCCTGAGTTGTGTATTAGCAAGTAAAGGTAATTTCCATTTTAAAACTAAAGCCCCGTTTACACGACATCATAATTCGAATTATCCTCTAAGTGCTAGTGGTTCAAAGGGCAATCGAAGCTTTCTAGAAGTTTTGTTTGGTAGATTTTGGTGGTTAGAATATTCTCAAGAATAGATGTTAAGTTGCATGTAGTTTTCCATGCAATCCATTTAATAAGAATCCTATTAGGCGCCAAAGGGATCAATATATGTAAGAAAGTTAATTGTGGCAACGATGTGCTTTATCAAACACGAAGGTAAAACTATAGCTTCGGCTCATAATATTTCTATGAAATGTTATAAAGGTTTTAAAAGTTAATTGTGTCACATATAGAAATTCAATAGATTATGGACAATAGATTGCGGGTAAAAACTTATGTTGAGATAACTAAATGACAATGCAAGTTTGTGTTCTAACCTCTAAGAGTCATGATGAGCAACCTGGTTCAAAAAAATCAAAGTAAGTTTCTTGAATTGATAAAGTTTAATTAATTCTTATAAAAAGTAAGTTAAGATTGTTGTGTTAGATAACGCTCTTCAAAATGCCAAGTATAGCAAAATTTTGTTTGGTAGCTGATGAGTCACGAGATAAATCTAAAAAACAGCAAATGGCAATTGTTGTGAGATTTGTTGACCGGGATGATTTTGTTATTTTTATGCATTTTATAAATAAAATAATAAGGAAATCGAAATAAGCTCTGTCAAGCTTTTCAAAGTAAATCTCAAGATAACGTTAATGCTTTATCTTTGTTTTCCACAACAAAGATGTTAATTCAAAATCTAATTGATCAAGGATGGGTGGATGGCAGTCAAAATAATAAGGAAAACGAATAAACTCTGCCAAGCTTCTCAAAGTAAGAGATGGATCAAGGAAGTACACCATTTTTGTATAGTATGGAAGAACCACTAAAATGGTGCCATGTGTACAAAACCCATTTACCCCATAACCTAAATATTTCACAAATGATAAATCGAAAAATTATGAAAATTGCACCATTAGATTCAGCGTTTAATCTTCTTCGATTTGCCGTCCATCAAGGCATACTTTCGATGATTTTTTTTTTTCATTTTTTGGTGGGTTTCACACTTTACTAACACATGTGTTAAAGTGTTGCGTTTGGAGTTTGGGGTTTGGGGTTTGGGGTTTAGGGTTTGGGGTTTGGTGTTTAGGGTTTTGGCAAAAACCCTAAACACCAAACCCCAAACCCTAAACCCCAAACCCTAAACGCTTTACGAAACTCTAAACCCTAAATCTTACTAAACCATAAACCTTAAACCCTACTAAACCCTAAACCCTATTAAACCCTAAACCCTAAACTCTCCTAAACCCTATTAAACCTAAACCCTATACTTAAATTAAATGTTTAACCAAATATTAACACATGTGTTAGCAATTTGTAAAACCCACCAAAAAACGTGGAAAAAATTCGTCGAAAGTATGCCTTGATGTACGGCAAATCGAAGAGGATCAAACGCAGAATCTAATGGTGCAATTTTCATAATTTTTCGATTTGTCGTTTGTGAGATATTTAAGTTAGGGAGTAAATGAGTTTTTTACATGTAATCATTCTCTTTGTACATATGGCATACTTCCATTGGTACTTCCATTCTTTTAAAAATCTTTGTACTCTAATGAACTTTTCTCTTCAAAGTAAATCTCAAGATAACGTTAATGCTTTATCTTTGTTTTCCACAACAAAGATGTTAATTCAAAATCTAATTGATCAAGGATGGGCGGATGGCAGTCACTTTTTGATGAAGTTGTTTCTTTTTTGAGTAATGCTACAGAGGCCTAATTATATAGACCTACATATGGACCTAATTCTCTCACTGGTTGATTAATTTCTTTCTCTTAATCTTATCCAATCAATTTTTCATATCAACCAATCAAAATTTTAGATCTAGATTTAGGCTTATAAAATTAGGCATATCAATCGTTTTCCTTCTTTTTGTGAGGTTAATAACATTTAAGTTCTTATAATGACTCGTATTTACAAAGACATAATGCGGTCTCATTTATAGAAAGACAATGTGACCTTTGAACATCATTGTTAACTTGATGTGTTCATTGCTTTAATGGATAGTCAGTTGCGAGCATTGGACTCTAGATTCAACGAGTTTGTGACTAAACTTCTTCGACTCAGTGCTGCTCAAGACCCAAGAAATCCCTTCAATAAAAATGATATTTGTAATTTGGCAAAAACACTCAACTCTTCACACTTAGAAGATAAAACATATAGCTAAATGATATCGCATAAAAAGTCATGTTTTTACTACCGATATCTCTCTCATTCTGGAACGATTCTTGGCATTTTAATTTAAATATAGTACAAATCAATAACATTATGCCAAGATGGTCAAAACAAGGTTGCACGATAAAAATCAAGCAAAACGGATGAGAAACGAAGATTCCACACACGTTTGAAGATTCAAGACATCAAAAAAGATTTCAAGACTAAAATGCCCTTCACCAACATCCATTCTATCCAAGATGTTCATTTTCAAAATACGAATCCAACAGAAGAAGAATCAACTAAAACGCATAAAGAATGAAGATTCTACGCCCGTCGGAAGATCCAAATGATTCGCACGCAATATCTGGAGCTAGGAACCTCATCTCAGGGCCTATCCTATGTCAAAATCTTTGTTTTTGAATTACGAATCCAGCAAAAAAATAATCGACACAAACGGACGCATAACGAAGAAAACACGCACGAATCGAGAAACGAAGCAAAAGACGGCTAAACGGGGCGGGGGTGGGCCAGCCGCCGCCGACCACCCACCAGCCGCCGCCGGCCACCCTATCCCCGTCTCGGTTTCCGTTTTTGGTAACTTTTGGTACCTAGTGCGCCTACTTTTCGTGTTGTACAGTACCCGGTGCGCCTACTTTTCGTGTTGTACGGTACCTGGTGCACCCTTTTGGCCATCTTTTTCTAACATGCACCTCTTGGTGCTAATGTGAGCCAAAGCTCACCTATAAATAGGAGGCTTAGGTTCATTTGAAACACACACCACATATGCACACATTCTAGCATATTTCACTCTTTCTTTCTCACTAGAAAATCTTTCGTAGTCTTTTAGTCTTTCTCATTCTAGGAATATTGTAATTAGTCCACGGACTAACGTAGAAGCTAGGGCGAACGCTAGAGATTCGGAGATCAATCTTTGTACGTGTGAAAGAGTTTGTCAATTATAATAATACGCTGCTACGCATTTAATTCCGGGTGATATCTAAACTTTTATTATACTTGTTTCATTTCATATTTTGAATATGTATTATTGCCTCGTATGTGATTTATTTGTTGCCATGATTTGCGAGTAGTTTATTATTGTGATTGCTGATGATGTAGATAATTATAAGTAAGGATGTCATTACACAATCAATGCACGATAATCGTAAAATGATATAACGGCCCCTATTCAACTGTTTATTCGGTATAGTGGTGGAAATGCTTCATGCAAAGTACAAACGTACGGAAGCCGATAAATGACCGAAGGTAGTTATATCATTGGAATCAGCTCTGGTTCAAAAGTTGGAACTCCGAAAGGATAATACAACTATACAACTAACTGGTGTATCCTACGAGAATCAATGCATTATAAAATAATGCTCGTAAAATACGTTCAGATAAAATAGGAGATAATAACCCTTGTACTGTTAAGACTTTATGAATTTAAGTTTAATTTATGGAGCACCCTTTCTAGTAATCCACGTGACTGCAACCTAGTAATTAGGACATGATCAACCTTAATTATGGTAAGTAGTTATTTGTGCCCATGACATGCAATAAGTAAGACACAATGAAATCACTCGTTGTATATATTAGGTTTACTTTGCTGCATTGTTTTACATTTAATTAGTTAGAGTGTCACTTTCAATGTCAATTACTCTTGACCGCGTGTTGGATATAAGTAGCAGTGGAAATCTCATGTAAAGTACACTGTTTATTATTGAAAGGCATGGTCCTCATATGAAACACGTTTTATCAAACTACGGATAATCTGGAGATGTATAACTGTTTGAAAAGGAGAACTTAAGTCATAAGTCGAAGTAATTAGAACTTAATTAGACAAAGACGAGACTTAGGAATAGAACAAAGTCCTAGTTACCTAGAGTTCATAAAATACTAAGTCTTACATAATCGGCGGTCCAAACAAACAAAGCTATTAATCTTCGTGCTAATAGAGTAGTAAACTACCTTAGAGGTTAAGAATGGTCGGACCTATGAGACGATACGCTACTGATTCATGCACCTCGGTACAACACCAAAATAGGTTGCTCATCTTTCGACTAGATGAGTATTGGAAGTTTGCTTATTGCTCCGATCAGAATCACGATAACCTAGTTCCAAGTGACACGCCAATGGGAAACTAAGATGGTAGGGTTCTAGAGTTTACACCTAGTAGTTTAACTACCATATTAAGTATCAACCATATTTGTTCTGTCATCCTGAAGTATTAATTATCGAAATCACAGCAATCACATCTTTATCTTTATCTGCTTTCCTGCATTTTATTTTCCTGCAATTTACTTTCCTACATTTTAATTATCTGTCTTTAAACCCCAAACCTACCTACTTTGTGCCATCCTAAATACTTCTCTACTGAAAGTGTCAACTTTAATCGCCCACACGTTTGGATTCATAGAACGATCTTAGGTTATACTTACCGCTTACTAATCAAGTAGGTAGTACGGTTAATTTAAGCCCCACAAAATATAAATTTAAAACCCCTGCTACGCTCGCATCATCAATTGAAAAACAACGACACGGTGTGAGCACAGCAAGTTTTTAGCGCCGCTACCGGGGAATCACAAACGTAGATTCAAGCCACCTTAAGTAGTAGTATTTAGGAGATCCTTCCGATTGATTCCTTCTTAGAAATCTCTCGAAAGTTACTTTAAGCAGTTTTAATTTAATTTGCTGTTAATTTAGTGTTAATTAGGATAATATTAGTTTAAACATGACATCTAAAAAACGCACTTCTATTTGTACTTCAAAAGATGAATTATATGCTTCCCTAGAAGAATTTAGGATCCCACATTCCATTCCAAACCATTTCCTGGACTTTGATGTCACAGATCAGCTACCTGACCTGGCATCATCTCCAGAAGATCACTCTCCAACTTTGCAAATGCCTAAAGTGTCAAATTCTGTCCACTTCGATTATCTTCCCAAAGAAAATCATGAAGTAAAGCCTCCGAAAACGTGTGACCAAATTACCCTCATTCCTGAGATATCGGTATATGCCCAAACTATATCCGATTCTCACAATGATGGTATCTTTCCATTCTCTTCATACGAACCTAAATATACCATATACCGAGTGGTGGATAAGGTTCCATCCGTCGAAATAGAACAACCTTGTTTTTGTAACACCCCCAAATTTACGGTTTAGCGGAAGCAAGCTTTGGGGTGCTACTAATCAAGTAATCAAGCACAAAGGATACAGTGAACGACTCTATATGAGACGTTTGATAAATAATACATTACATAAATATTCAAAAATACATAAGTGTCAAGTTCGCTAGTAAATTCTACAGAGTCTAATACAGGACATCTATTACAAAAGAAATGCATAAGATCTCCGAGCGGGTAAATGCATGCGACTCGAGCTAGTAAGCAAATCCTGCAGGGCCATCCTACTGTTGCTGTGTACCTGAGAATGCATCACTAAAAGGTCAACCAAAAGGTTGGTGAATCTCACAGGTTTGTAGTGAATAGTTAATTTGAACACATCAAGTAGTAAAAGTGTTTGTACAGTTTTAACCAGGTAGTAAGTAACGATTACACGAATGCAATCCGGTTGATATACATTGCCATGAGCATCATAGTTGAAGCTTAACCCGTAAACCAGTAAGGTACATTTAAGTACAAGTAATGTGCCCCCCGTGAGTGCTAATCCAAAGACACTCATAAGTAACAAGTAAGAAACGCCCGTTTATACAGTACGGTTCGTGGTAGTGCGTGCTACCCCGGGCGGGGATTGTCAGTCCCATATGGATCCATATACTAAAACTCGCGCTTATCCTATAATTAACAACTATGATTCGGAGGCCTTCAGTGGATTAATCGTAACTCATGCAATTCAGTATATCCGTAAATCTGTAAGTCTGTAAAGTAGTAAATCGGTACATGTGTTCAAGTAAAACAAGTAATGCATCTCACCCCTGAGTGAAAACAGTAAAAATAGGGGCTGTGAGACTCACCTGAGCCTAGTAAGTACGTATGAAAATCAAGCAAGTAACGCGGATGTGAGTCCGTAAGTAAGTCGGTTCTCTGAACCCTGCAACCTTCTGGCGTCCGAAACGCACAAGGTTGTAAGTAAGTAAGTAAATAAGTTGGTGTCTTGAAAGATCACCCATGCTAGTTATCCACTCAACAAGTTAATGTCCAATGTTTGTTTGTTCAGTATTTCGTTTGTAGTTTGAAAACAAGTATGGCCCGTTGGTGACGGTTTTGTAATGATAATCCAAGTATTATTATTATTATTATTATATATCTCGTTGTGTCGTATCCTTGTAAAGTATATTTGTAAGTCTGTCATTTGTATCGCGATGTGAAAGTGTTTTTCGAAAATAAGTTCGAGCGAGTGTAAGCTCGTATAAGTGTGAGTGTAATCTCATATGTCTGTTGTGTATACTTTTCAAAGTATAAGTCTTTGTATGTCCCGGTATCATCGTATAAAGTTCGGTTGTCGTATACGTTCAACACTTACAAAATTTTTATTTCTACTACATTGCTTTATTAAAAATGCATTTGAAATCTAAAATTGGAAAAAAATTGACCAAGATTTGTCAAGGGCTGAAACTGTTGTGTGAAGCGGGTTTACGAGGCGAGTTGAGTTTGGACTCGCAGAACAAGTGGGTTCGTAAGTCTCGACTCGCCGGGCTCGACTCGCAAGGTAGGTCGATTCGCGGGTCAAGTCAACTCGCAGGTCGGGTCGACTCGCAGTTGGTTTCGGTTCGTTATTCAACTCGTAAGTTAACTCGCTGGTCGACTCGCAAGTCAACTCGCGAGTGGGTTCGATTCGCAGTCCGTCTCGGTTCGTTAATTGGCTTCGCGAGTCGAGATCTCGGTTCGACTCGCAGGACGGCCGAGATCTGGGATCTCAACTCGCGAGATGAACTGTCAGCGATTTTTGATGGGTTTTCGATTTTTAAAGCATTTTTAACGGGATTTTTGGGCATAATCTTGTTGAGTGGACTCATAAACATGTAAATAAACGTTTTTCAAGTAATTAAAAGGGTTCTAGAGCTTCATACCAAGAAATCGAAAATGAGGAAGGTAGAGATGAAGATGATCTTGATGCTTCTTCTTGGTGATGATGATGATTCCGACGGTGGTGGTGGTTCGGCGGTGGTGTGGTGGTGTTGCTGCTGCTGCCGGTTCAAGTGGAAGAGAGGAAGAGGAGTGAGAGTTTTGAGAGGAATGTGTGTGTTTGTGTTGTGACAAAATGAAAGAAATGGGAAAAATGGGATTATAAGAGGTGGATCAATGGGTTGGGTCCGCGAGTCGGGGCGACCCGTTTGGGTCTCGGCTCGCGTGGTTGTGTTTCCGAAATTTGTATCACAAGTTGTAGTCGGTCAAATCCCGTAATCGTTTAATCGCAGAATCTTTTTAAGATTCAAAAATATATTAAAGTATATCCGAAATATTTCCAACCGAAGTATTTTATCAAAATACCCTATTTCAAGTTATAAAATTATAAGAATATAATTTTTGTTATTAATCGTTCGTTGAGGTGCGGTTTCGTCGTGTAGGATATGTTTTTATCAATAAGTAATACTTGTAATATATTCTCACAATATATTAAGGTAAATAACGTTTGTTTGGATAATTCCACATTATTTATAAATTTGTCACCAACGTCCATAATGTGTCATTAGTTTTCTATCTGACACCGTTTGTATGATTTGTTCAAGTAGTATACGTGTATATACATATACAATCATCATATATATATAATTAAGAAGGTACTGTACTTAGTCCTATTTCTTACTAAATACACGTAATAAGCACATAATTAGGCACAATAATGATAGCCTAAAATGCCGGGTGTTACAGTTTTAAAGAACGCCACCTTGGTGCTTCTTCCGATCCTTCCCGAAGGGCGAACGTCTATAAAGCATTCGTCATACAATTGACCTATGCCAATCTCCCGTTTTCCTTCAACCAACGAGAAACGATTACTGGATTAGAAAAGCAAGTAAACCTTCTTCTTCGTCTGTCAAATCAAGAATGCGAAAGCCACTCCACAAATTTCGAGAACCAAGAACTGAAGTTTGTAGAAGATTTAGATCTTCTCTTCGAATCATTTGCCGACATGGATTAACTTCCAGTATCTATGATATTAATAAATCACAATGTCACCACAATGATCAACAAACTTGAGTTCTGGATAGAACAAAACCCGATTATTCCTATCACATTTCTTGGTAAAATTCCGTTCTTTGTTGACCCCGCTTCTTACCTAGTCTCAAAAATGCGAGAAGTTTTTCCTAATCCCAGAAAGGAAAGAATCGACACAAACTTCTTTGAAAAAAGAAAAGACCTTCACCTCAAGCTTGTTCGAATCTTCACCTTCACCAAATACCCCTTCACTTCCACACAAAAAGCCGAAATTAGTGAACTCTGTAAGCTAGTTAAACTTACAACCGGAGAACCTGATTAACCGGAAGAGAATGCATTTATGGAAGCTGTGAATAAACTTACTCACAATCTGAACTACAAAAACAAAGGAGAACGCGACGGTCTATCAAATCCCAAGAAGATAAGGAAGGCGTATAATAAGTTGATTGATGATCTTGTCAATTTAGGGTATGAGGAACGAGAGATCCTAGGAGGTTTAAAGGATCGTCATTTTTTAGTTTACAATGTCATCTGGGAGCTATCGAAATGTTTTGTACCGAAAAATGTTCAATTAAGGGAGCAAATCTCGACCCTTTCCCTATGGAGGAAGCGGAACGAATCTTAAAGCAATTCCTTTCCAAAACGGTCAAGGCTCGCGACTTTAAATGAGCATATTTTAATACATATATATAATAAATTTTTGAAAGTTCCCTTTAATAGAAAACGTTTCTTAATTATTGTCTGAAAACGCACGCACGTCTAAAAGAACGTACACCTTTTTAGCATTCTGCCGAAACAGTGGTACATTATATAAACCCGAGTCAGACAAAGATTTTTAACACCAAAAATAGCGTGAGTTTGATGTTTAAAGTTGATTTTGATTGTTCCGCAAAAATTTGCGCGTTTCTTAAATTATTTACAACGTAACAAGATACTAACAAGTAACTAGTTACAAGTAACACATTTAAGATTCCTCATCATTATTAGTGGGACATTGGAAATTAATCCAAGACATTAATACTTGACATTCAATTCACCTTAGGGACCATATGAGTACCATAGTACTTAGGGTGAGTACATGTACCCTAAAGGACCACTATGAACCTCCTTAACTCCCCATAATTCAAATCATCTAACAAACTTCATCTTCCTCCCTCCTTTCTCTAAAAAAATCGGCCATACCATGATCCCCATGAATCCACCATCAAAACTCCACCAAATTACATAATCTCTTGTCCTTTCAAGCTCCTTGTTGCATATACTTCGCGGTTGTACTTTCGTTTTTGCATTTCATTCACTAAAAGCAAGGTATGATCACAAAACCCACTTTGAACTTGAAAAAGCTTGTTTCTTGAAGATAGCTAGGTTAGTAACTAGGAAATATAGTTTTTCTTGATTAAATACTTAGTTACTACATGTTTCTACCACTTAGAAATATGTTCGACTTTTTCAATAGGAATAACTTTGACCCATTGATTTAGCTTAGAACTTTGCTTAATTAAGTGTTAGTATGCTAAGTATCTTAGTAATTATGGTGTTTTGTATGATTACTCTATGTTAACTGCATTATGTGAACAACTTAGGGTTAGCAATTTTGACTTTTGAAAGTTAACAATAAATTGGCTAGCTTGCATGAACAACATGATAGGTTGAAAATTGCATGGCCACACTTGTACTTACTTGCCTAGTCAAACTAGGCAATGTACCTAGAGAATCATCACTTTTAAATAAAAAGTCTTGGATCAAACCAAATACATGGGCATGATAACTTTTTATGCACATCCTAGTTTGTTTACCAATTAGGAAATGCTTAAAATGACTTAGAAAATGCATGCATGAATAGGTTAAAATTATGGCATGCGGACATTTGAAAATATCACTTGAAGAAAGCTTTGACCTGAAAAGTCAACCTGTAGTATTGAATTTTTAAGACAAACTACTTTATTCAAAAAACCTTACTTCAGCCTGCACTCTTAAAGTCAAACCCTACCGATAATGATATTACCATGAATTGTGAATTCCTGTCGTTTCCAACTTGGTTTGCACCAAACTTTGTAAATAACAGTACTTCACAATAAGACAACTGCCATTCCATGACTATATTTTTCTAAGTGACGATATTGCCTTGATAAATAATTGACTATTTGCTGCATGAGAGCATTTTACGTTTAATGTAATCTTTAGATTGTCTAGAAATTAAAGCCCTCACTCCGAAATTCTTCGGAGCGTGCTTTGAATTTCTCTTTCTCAAAGGATCCATTACTTTAAATGTTCTTAGGTACAATGGCACGAAAGAAGAAATTAAACCCCACACGACCCCTTGCAGGATCCTTAGCATACCTGAGTGCCACACCAGCTTACGACAAGATGGCACGTATCTGGAGAGACAAGAAGTTTGGTTGTCTCAGGCACATTGACTGGAATATTATGCAAGCATTAGGGTTTAAGCAAAGACTTGAAAGCATACTTACCTATACAGTAGATGGGCAGTAGTTTGAATCATTCAAGAGATTATTCAGTATCGATGAGCCAGTATATGTGGAGATGGTTACTGAATTTATGGCCACCTTCAAATTTCAGAAGAAGGAGAGAATTGAAGAATGTTCGATCTCATTTCAGTACATGGGCAGCCCGCACACTTTATCACCCGCCCAGTTCTCGCTCCATCTAGATTTATACACACTAGAAGAGATACAATCACCTCTGTTCATCACTAGAGCCACCTCTGTTTCCATCGCGACAACACACGCTGAAGCATGGAGTCAATGGTCACCTGCACCATACTTCTCGGGTATTAAGGCAACCCGACTCAGAGACCCAGTCCTACAGATCCTACACAAGCTCATAGCTTGTTCATTTGACGGGAAACATACGACTAGCGGTCGATTCTCTGGATTTGATGTCGCCCTTATAGCATGTATTCTCGACAAGAGAAACATACAGGTCGCTTATTTAGTTGCTCAGCGACTTTTAGAAGAAAAAGGCTTTGGAAAGAAAAGATCGTACTTGGGCTCAGTAATCACCAGATTGATATGAAAGATGGGATTACTTCGGACAACAGATGTCGAGAAATTTAAATCAGGATGGAGCTCTAAGCCACTCGACTACCAATTTCTTAGGAGTATGGAAATACTCCGGATCACGAAAGATGGTGCTGTTTACATCAAAGCACGGGCAGCAGATCCTGAAAGTGTTGACACACTGATACCAGACCTGATTCTGCCAAAGGAAACAAAGAAAAGGAAACGCCAGCAAGGACCTAGTGATTCGGATACGGATGACGATGATACGGATGACGATGATACGGATGACGATGATACTGATGACGAGGATGACGATGATAAGGATGATGATGATAATGATGACATCCCACAACCACCACCAGTGGTGCCACCACATACTAAGACAGGACCTTCTACTCCTGCACAAAGACCGCGAGTGCCCGCATACATCTACCACTACGGGGCACCTCCAGGTCCAGATTATTGGTATTGGTCTATGCAGATGCAGATTAGGATCTATACAGCCATGAGACATGTAACACCTCGCAAATTTGAACACGATTAATTTCATTAATCACTTGCATTATTAGGCTAATTCCCTACTTGAGTGAATTCACAACACATTTTAGAGGTAAGTCTAGCATAGCCCAACTAGTAAGTATGCGTAGTATTATGTATTCGTAATTAGTTTTAATTACGTACCAAACAATTTGAAAACAAAAGCGACAAAAACGTACGACTGTTGGTGAACAAAATTATTTAATAAAACGAAATTATTAAATAACGTGGTAACGAATAATTATTTTGTCAAAAATATTTACAAATCATTTTATAACGCAAAACGTTTAATTCGTATAATTTAAAATAAAACAAAGTTTGAAACTTATAAAAATTATTAATTTAGTGTTGTAAAAAGATTTTAAATAATAATATAATGAAAAACGTAATTAAAAACATATTAGTTAAAATAAACTAACATTCAACGATTGGGTAAACAAACACGGAACGCAAACACGGAGGCGAGAAAGGGGACAAAACCCCCTCCCCACCTCCCTTTTCTTCCATTTTCCACCTATCTCTTTCTCTCTCTTCTCTACTCTTTCTCCTTCTTCTCTCTAAACTCACCCACAAACCACACAAACCACATAAAAACTACACTAAAACGACGCCGAATCACATATCCCCTTTGGAATAAAACGACCACGGCATCCCGATCTACACTTCTACCTTTTCGGATTTCAAATCCGACACTCGTAAGTTTCCGACAAATCCCGCAAATCTTTAGATTTCAAAGTTATAATTGCTACTTAGTGTTTAATATACTTAGATTTACATGTTTTAGTGTTTTATACAACCGAAAACGTCCGAAATCGACCCAAAACTCGTTATTTTCTCGCTGTTCGTCGAACAGACGACTACGTCGCATTGGGACCGAAAACAGTACTGCGACGTAGGCCTTTACGTCGCATTACCCTTCCTTACGTCGCACATAGCGACGCAGACCACTACGTCGCATTAAATTGCGAGCGTCGCCTATGCGACGCAACCCATGACGTCGCAAAACCAGAATGCGACGTAGACCCGTACGTCGCACCCTACGTCGCATAACAACCCAGCGTCGCACCTTACGTCGCTAAAAACAGGAAGTTTAAAAACTTATTTTCACTAAGTGTCGAACTAACCGGAAATGCATATCTTTATACAAATTCGATTCACGAGACTTACAAACAATTCAAACATACTTGTTTTATCGAAATGTTGATTTCAAACTTTCACCAACGAGTCGTATACGTTTTCACAAACAACGAAATACAAACATAAACATTAAACGAACGATTTGGACGTGACTTGGTTGTACAAACACTAGCATGGATGATTAGTTTAGACATCCACATACTTATCAAATCTCATACGTTAGGGCGTTAGGAGATTTCAGACTGTACTTGGGCTTAGGTTTGCTAGCACTCGCACAACTACTTAAACTCAACAGGTGAGTTCACAGCCCCTACTTTTACTGATTTAACTGCTTTTGAACAGGGGTGGAAAACATAGTCAACTATTTTACTTATTGCCATAAACTGCTTTTACTTATATGATTGTTTATCATACTTGTTTACTCGAACTATTAGAGTACTTTGAACTATTTAACTGTTGAACAAACTGGTGTTTGCGAATTAACATTTACATATTGACACACTGAACTAATGGGATAAATTATCGACAAACTGTTTTAACTAGACCGGAGAACGACCGGTAAACTGTTTTGCAAACGACTGTAAACTTGTTTGGTATCTTACCGGAGAACGACCGGTACATTTGGTAACTTGTCGGAGAACGACCGACACAAACATAACTTTTAAACTTGTTTGGTATACCGGAGAACGACCGGTACTTTTGTGTAAAACGCTGGAGAACGACCAGCCACGTATTTTAGTGCCAGAGAACGACTGGCCAAGGGACGGGAGAACGACCCGTGCGTCTTGGATGGGAGAACGACCCATGCGTTTGTTGGACGGGAGAACGACCCGTGCGTATTTGGCCGGAGAACGACCGGTACTGTGTATTTATAACTCGCTGGTGAACGACCAGCACGTGTTTTAACTTGAATTTTGGGCGAACAACCCACAAAACTGGTATTTGGATAACATTCCACTAAACTTATTCTCGACTATTATGGCAATACTATTTGTGAACGTATTTGAATAACAACTGTGTTACAAACTTGATTCAACTTGCGAAAACATAAAACCTGTGAATTCACTCAACCTAGTTGTTGACTTTTACTATGTTTTTCAGGGAATTAGCTGCGCATATAAGAATCGCCAACACACATGGAGAACTAGGCGACCCTTGAAGTTAGGATGCCAACTTTTTGGAAACACATGGATTTCTTTAGTATAACTGAAATGCTTTAGTCATATTTCAGAAATCTACTTTTGTAAACTTATTACTTTTAACTTATACGATTCGAGGAATCGTAAACTTTGTAATTAATAACTTTTGGCATCTTATTATATATTGTTCTGTTGTAATCATAAGCTCTGATACGTATGCATGCTTTATTATTGTGACACCCCAGTACTTAAACTAAAACGCTTCCGCTAAACGAATTTTGGGGGTGTTACAGATTGGTATCAGAGCCAATGGTTATAGCGAACTAGGAAACTTTAGGTGACTTAGAAACCTAGAGACCTAGACTATAGCCTTGGCTAGAACGTACATGCATACATACATTTGCATACATCTAAACTATCGTTACGATACCTCGATACGCGTGAACTGTTCACCACATCCGACTCGTTCATTGTACTCTGATCTCATATGAACCTGATCGTGATTAAACGGTTGATGAAAAGAAGTATGTATTTGGCATCATATAATGACGCCTGGCCAACGTGATTATATCATACTAAGTACATATGGGTGTTTCATAGTCGTAAGATACGTGATGGGGATTCGACAAATTTTGCTTGATACTCGAAAACTTGAAATATGTGAAACATTATTCCTCACATATTTTTCATTGGCATTGACTTCTGCATCTTTTCATCGCAGAACGTCAGCATGCCGCCTAAACAAAGAAAGACTCGAAACAGTCGACGAAATTCTCCACCTGTACCTCCAGAAACAACCGAACAAATCATCGAACGCCGCGTGGCTGAGGCTATTGCTCAGTACGAGGCTAGCAGAAATCGTGAAAACCCAACCAACAACAGTGGAGCTACCCCCGTCAACAGCGAAACTCCAACTAATACCCAGCAGGGGTGTTCCTACAAAACCTTTCAGTCTTGTAAACCCAGCACCTTCACCGGGATCGAAGGGGCCATTGGCCTGGTCCACTGGATTGAAAAGATGGAATCAGTCATCGACATCAGCGACTGCGCCAACGACAAGATCGTGAAATACGCCACCTGCACTTTAGCCGACAAAGCGCTAACCTGGTGGAACGCTCAGGTGCAAATCATGGGACGCCCAGCTGCTTACTCCATCTCATGGGAGACACTGAAACGAATACTGATGGAGGAATTTTGCCCTCCCAACGAGATGCAGAAACTCGAAACCGAGTTTTGGAACATTCAGATGATCGGAGCTGACATTTCCGGTTACACAACTAGATTTCAGGAGCTTGCACGTCTGGTGCCTCATATGGTAACCCCCGAGAGCAAACGCATCGAGCGTTACAACAGGGGTTTGGCACCACAGATCCGAGGCATGGTTATGTCCTCCAAACCCGCCACTTTTAGGAGCGCAGTGGATCTGGCTCACAACTTAACCGACGACGCGGTCGAAATTGGAACCCTGAAAGCTATCACAGGGAAAACTGAACTTACCCGTACTGATACGGGCGACTCTGGAACCCACAAACGTAAATGGAACAACGATGGTAACGACCGTCAGGGTCAACAAAACAGAAACCCGGGAAACACCCGAGCCTTTGCCGCAATCACCAACTCTGGACCCAAAACCTATCTTGGCAACAAACCAAAATGCGACAAGTGCGGGATGCATCATAATGGCAACTGTGCTTTCTGCCAAGACTGCAAAAACTGGGGTCATTTGGCCCAAAACTGTAAAACCAACCCTCCTCCTCGATCAAACACGTGTTACGAGTGCGGTGAACCCGGACATTTTCGAAACCAATGTCCGAAACTGAACAACAACCAGAACAACCCCGGAAACAACAATCAAAACAACAACAACCACATCGCAACCATCCCACCGGCTCGTGGCCGCGCATACATCCTCCGTGCACCGGAAACTGTTGCGGACTATGGCAAACACGGTATGTCTTACCAACTCTTGCTACGATTTAACGTTCCTTTCATTCGAATGTCAATTCGAACACACCACTTGGTAAACGCTAACCACGAAACGAACTTGAACTATCAAACTATACCGCGAGTATACTAAACAGTTAAAACTATATTGGCAAACATAGATCACTACACAAACTATTACTATTATTGTAACGACATGACTTATCGGAGAACATACGCCGTGGGCGATCCGACTTGATTTTAAATCTCGGGACGAGATTTCTCTAACATGGGGAGAATGTAACACCTCGCAAATTTGAACACGATTAATTTCATTAATCACTTGCATTATTAGGCTAATTCCCTACTTGAGTGAATTCACAACACATTTTAGAGGTAAGTCTAGCATAGCCCAACTAGTAAGTATGCGTAGTATTATGTATTCGTAATTAGTTTTAATTACGTACCAAACAATTTGAAAACAAAAGCGACAAAAACGTACGACTGTTGGTGAACAAAATTATTTAATAAAACGAAATTATTAAATAACGTGGTAACGAATAATTATTTTGTCAAAAATATTTACAAATCATTTTATAACGCAAAACGTTTAATTCGTATAATTTAAAATAAAACAAAGTTTGAAACTTATAAAAATTATTAATTTAGTGTTGTAAAAAGATTTTAAATAATAATATAATGAAAAACGTAATTAAAAACATATTAGTTAAAATAAACTAACATTCAACGATTGGGTAAACAAACACGGAACGCAAACACGGAGGCGAGAAAGGGGACAAAACCCCCTCCCCACCTCCCTTTTCTTCCATTTTCCACCTATCTCTTTCTCTCTCTTCTCTACTCTTTCTCCTTCTTCTCTCTAAACTCACCCACAAACCACACAAACCACAT
Source organism: Helichrysum umbraculigerum (assembly GCA_949592205.1). Taxonomy (NCBI): domain Eukaryota; kingdom Viridiplantae; phylum Streptophyta; class Magnoliopsida; order Asterales; family Asteraceae; genus Helichrysum; species Helichrysum umbraculigerum. The sequence goes on along the minus strand of CATIUR010000007.1, from coordinate 15,000,233 downwards.
AAAAACTACACTAAAACGACGCCGAATCACATATCCCCTTTGGAATAAAACGACCACGGCATCCCGATCTACACTTCTACCTTTTCGGATTTCAAATCCGACACTCGTAAGTTTCCGACAAATCCCGCAAATCTTTAGATTTCAAAGTTATAATTGCTACTTAGTGTTTAATATACTTAGATTTACATGTTTTAGTGTTTTATACAACCGAAAACGTCCGAAATCGACCCAAAACTCGTTATTTTCTCGCTGTTCGTCGAACAGACGACTACGTCGCATTGGGACCGAAAACAGTACTGCGACGTAGGCCTTTACGTCGCATTACCCTTCCTTACGTCGCACATAGCGACGCAGACCACTACGTCGCATTAAATTGCGAGCGTCGCCTATGCGACGCAACCCATGACGTCGCAAAACCAGAATGCGACGTAGACCCGTACGTCGCACCCTACGTCGCATAACAACCCAGCGTCGCACCTTACGTCGCTAAAAACAGGAAGTTTAAAAACTTATTTTCACTAAGTGTCGAACTAACCGGAAACGCATATCTTTATACAAATTCGATTCACGAGACTTACAAACAATTCAAACATACTTGTTTTATCGAAATGTTGATTTCAAACTTTCACCAACGAGTCGTATACGTTTTCACAAACAACGAAATACAAACATAAACATTAAACGAACGATTTGGACGTGACTTGGTTGTACAAACACTAGCATGGATGATTAGTTTAGACATCCACATACTTATCAAATCTCATACGTTAGGGCGTTAGGAGATTTCAGACTGTACTTGGGCTTAGGTTTGCTAGCACTCGCACAACTACTTAAACTCAACAGGTGAGTTCACAGCCCCTACTTTTACTGATTTAACTGCTTTTGAACAGGGGTGGAAAACATAGTCAACTATTTTACTTATTGCCATAAACTGCTTTTACTTATATGATTGTTTATCATACTTGTTTACTCGAACTATTAGAGTACTTTGAACTATTTAACTGTTGAACAAACTGGTGTTTGCGAATTAACATTTACATATTGACACACTGAACTAATGGGATAAATTATCGACAAACTGTTTTAACTAGACCGGAGAACGACCGGTAAACTGTTTTGCAAACGACTGTAAACTTGTTTGGTATCTTACCGGAGAACGACCGGTACATTTGGTAACTTGTCGGAGAACGACCGACACAAACATAACTTTTAAACTTGTTTGGTATACCGGAGAACGACCGGTACTTTTGTGTAAAACGCTGGAGAACGACCAGCCACGTATTTTAGTGCCAGAGAACGACTGGCCAAGGGACGGGAGAACGACCCGTGCGTCTTGGATGGGAGAACGACCCATGCGTTTGTTGGACGGGAGAACGACCCGTGCGTATTTGGCCGGAGAACGACCGGTACTGTGTATTTATAACTCGCTGGTGAACGACCAGCACGTGTTTTAACTTGAATTTTGGGCGAACAACCCACAAAACTGGTATTTGGATAACATTCCACTAAACTTATTCTCGACTATTATGGCAATACTATTTGTGAACGTATTTGAATAACAACTGTGTTACAAACTTGATTCAACTTGCGAAAACATAAAACCTGTGAATTCACTCAACCTAGTTGTTGACTTTTACTATGTTTTTCAGGGAATTAGCTGCGCATATAAGAATCGCCAACACACATGGAGAACTAGGCGACCCTTGAAGTTAGGATGCCAACTTTTTGGAAACACATGGATTTCTTTAGTATAACTGAAATGCTTTAGTCATATTTCAGAAATCTACTTTTGTAAACTTATTACTTTTAACTTATACGATTCGAGGAATCGTAAACTTTGTAATTAATAACTTTTGGCATCTTATTATATATTGTTCTGTTGTAATCATAAGCTCTGATACGTATGCATGCTTTATTATTGTGACACCCCAGTACTTAAACTAAAACGCTTCCGCTAAACGAATTTTGGGGGTGTTACAAGACAGCAGGCAGCTGGTATGCCCATGACTCCACTACCACACTTACCATGTGGGATGGGCCGAGCACCACCACACCTATATCCACCTGTAATCCCTACTCCAGCACCTCGACCACCGCCAGGCCGTGGGCATGTTATGCCACCTCGGAAAATCATTCCTAGACCACAGCCACCTCCAGTGCAGGTCCCAGTCACTAGACAGACTATTCCGTCAGTTGTTGGGTCATTTAGAGTACACACATCGAGAGGCAGCAGAACATCTAGAGTATCTGCACGGACTGTCACAATTCAGAGCCCCAGGACTGGCATACATACCATCCCTTCAGCTACTATACCTGTGCCGGTCTCATCTCACAGACAGACAGATCTCTTCCAAGACAACACACACCAAGGATCAGCCATGTTCCCATTCGATAGCTTTGAAATACCATCCGGGCCACTAATCGATCAGCTAGTAGATCAAGGAGCTTTTACAATCGGTATGCCAGACGCAGAAGCCGTCTATGATGCATCTAACGAAGGAACCAACGATCAGCATGATGACTCCTCATCAGACGAGACTTCTCCTGGACCTACCACATCTACTGCAGCAGTATGATCATCGGCAGAGCAATGGATTGCTCCACTTTCTGACTTCTCTCTACTTTCTACCAAAACTCTATTTACTATATTATTATTGTCTGTATTGATGTACGATTGATGCTTCGACATCACATCTATCTATTTACTATTTTATTATGCTTTCACTTTATTTTTCTTATTAGCAGCTATTATTTGATTGTTGAATGGATTGTTTGTTTGATCAAATACTATTTATCGAAGACCGGATCAAAGGAAGCAATAGACCCCCACGGTGGAGAATTCTGGAGCCATAAGCTACAAGCTGCAGACTAGCAAACTCCTGGCAATCAGTAAACAACGCATACAGCAAAAGTGGTACACCGTTCCAAAACCCTCTATCCGTTTAAAGCATCGATTATCTCACCCGATATTCCAACACTAAGTGTGGGATCCTTCATACCACACAACACTTATGAAACAACCCAAAGATAAGTAGAATCTCTAAAGTGTGGGATACTTCGACAAGAGGTGTTCAACAAATAGATTCGAATATTAGGGACAATGTTCCTCTAAGTGTGGGATATTCGGTCTACAACCGCAAGTTTTACCTCTTGTCCGTAAGCCAAACAATATTTTCATCAAAAGGCTAAAAATGGACAAATTTTCAAATTTTTCGGATTTAAAAACATCTCTTTAATAATCCTATCTTTCAAAACTATGAATTACAACGAGAAACGAGTTTTAACAAAGAAACAAAACTGTTTTAGAATAAGATACGGACGAAAAAGGCAACACATGGCTAGGCACATACTAACCAAAACATTCGATTCGTGAGGATTGAGCCCATAATTAGCATTCATCTTTAATGCTTCACTTTTCGTTTCATGTGTGTGCCGATGTATGCATTTGAATTAGAACTTGCTCTTGTAATGCATTTCGAGATCACATCGATGAATGCCACACGTGGCATAGGTACAACCTATCTTGATAGCTTCCAAGGAATCCAAAACACCTTTCCACCATCAAACATTCACCCACTCAACACCCAATCTTCACACCCAATAAAGATCTCCTGTCATTTATCCTGAACCTACAGAAGTCTCATCAACCCGCAAACCTTCAGAGACACTCCCGAATTCCTAAGACCTTTGCAAGAAAAGCCAACATAACCCAAATCATTAAAAACCTTCTAGGCCACGAAGTACATTATTAAGATCGGCAGAATAAAAAAAAATCGAAAGAATCACGCCGACACAATCATGAAAGGGGCCAAGAAAAAGGAAGAATCCAAAGAAGAAAGGCTATGTAGTCCTTTCAAAAACCTAAGGAATCTCAAATAAAAGCTTCAAGAAAATACAAGGAAAGCCATCACACCCCTCACCACTTACCTTCTTCAAACCAAAAACCCGATTCCTTCCAAGATATCTCGAAAGGTTAGTATCATCCTCATCAAAAGTGATGGAGATTTGATTCTCGATCAAGCCTATGAGGAGAATGATGCATGACTGGCTATCCGAGTGATTGACACTAGTAAGTAGGAAACCCTAAAAACTTGAGTGATTTGAGTGACCCACTTGTGAGGATTGCCTAGTCATGATCACCTTATAAGTTGCCCGAAGAAGGTATCAAGTTCTATAAACCCTTAGTTTCCAGTAAAAAAAAAAACTCTTTCATAACAATAATTTTATAATTTCTGAAAATAGTATTTCTAGCAAATGATGCAATTAGAATCCTTCCAGAAGTTTTTATGAATGAGTTTGCTTGAGGACAAGCAAAGTTCTAAGTGTGGGATACTTGATATCGCGTAAAAAGCCATGTTTTTACTACCGATATCTCTCTCATTCTGGAACGATTCTTGGCATTTTAATTTAAATATAGTACAAATCAATAACATTATGCCAAGATGGTCAAAACAAGGTTGCACGATAAAAATAAAGCAAAACGGATGAGAAACGAAGATTCCACACACGTTTGAAAATTCAAGACATCAAAACAAGATTTCAAGACTAAAATGCCCTTCACCAACATCCATTCTATCCAAGATGTTCATTTTCAAAATACGAATCCAACAGAAGAAGAATCAACTAAAACGGATAAAGAATGAAGATTCTACGCCCGCCGGAAGATCCAAATGATTCGCACGCAATATCTGGAGCTAGAAACCTCATCTCAGGGCCTATCCTATGTCAAAATCTTTTTTTTTGAATTACGAATCCAACAAAAAAAGAATCGACGCAAACGGACGCATAACGAAGAAAACACGCACGAATCGAGAAACGAAGAAAAAGACGGCGAAACGGGACGGGGGTGGGCCAGCCGCCGCCGGCCACCATAGGGGCGCCGCCGGCCACCCTAGCCCCATCTCGGTTTCCATTTTTGGTAACTTTTGGGACCTGGTGCGCCTACTTTTCTTGTTGTACAGTACCGGGTGCACCTACTTTTCGTGTTGTACGGTACCTGGTGCACCCTTTTGGCCATCTTTTTCTAACATGCACCTCTTGGTGCTAATGTGAGCCAAAGCTCACCTATAAATAGGAGTCTTAGGTTCATTTGAAACACACACCACATATGCACACATTCTAGCATATTTCACTCTTTCTTTCTCACTAGAAAATCTTTCGTAGTCTTTTAGTCTTTCTCATTCTAGGAATATTGTAATTAGTCCACGGACTAACGTAGAAGCTAGGTCGAACGCTAGAGATTCGGAGATCAATCTTTGTACGTGTGAAAGAGTTTGTCAATTATAATAATACGCTGCTACGCATTTAATTCCGGGTGATATCTAAACTTTTATTATACTTGTTTCATTTCATATTTTGAATATGTATTATTGCCTGGTATGTGATTTATTTGTTGCCATGATTTGCGAGTAGTTTATTATTGTGATTACTGATGATATAGATAATTATAAGTAAGGATGTCATTACACAATCAATGCACGATAATCGTAAAATGATATAACGGCCCATATTCAACTGTTTATTCGGTATAGTGCTGGAAATGCTTCATGCAAAGTACAAATGTACGGAAGCCGATAAACGACCGAAGGTAGTTATATCATTGGAATCAGCTCTGGTTCAAAAGTTGGAACTCCGAAAGGATAATACAACTATACAACTAACTGGTGTATCCTACGAGAATCAATGCATTATAAAATAATGCTCGTAAAATACGTTCAGATAAAATAGGAGATAATAACCCTTGTACTGTTAAGACTTTATGAATTTAAGTTTAATTTATGGAGCACCCTTTCCAGTTATCCACGTGACTGCAACCTAGTAATTAGGACCTGATCAACCTTAATTATGGTAAGTAGTTATATGTGCCCATGACATGCAATAAGTAAGACACAATGAAATCACTCGTTGTATATATTAGGTTTACTTTTCTGCATTGTTTTACATTTAATTAGTTAGAGTGTCACTTTCAATGTCAATTACTCTTGACCGCGTGTTGGATATAAGAAGCAGTGGAAATCTCATGTAAAGTACACTGTTTATTATTGAAAGGCATGGTCCTCATATGAAACACGTTTTATCAAACTACGGATAATCTGGAGATGTATAACTGTTTGAAAAGGAGAACTTAAGTCATAAGTCGAAGTAATTAGAACTTAATTAGACAAAGACGAGACTTAGGAATAGAACAAAGTCCTAGTTACCTAGAGTTCATAAAACACTAAGTCTTACATAATCGGCGGTCCAAACATACAAAGCTATTAATCTTCGTGCTAATAGAGTAGTAAACTACCTTAGGGGTTAAGAACGGTCGGACCTATGAGACGATACGCTACTGATTCATGCACCTCGATACAACACCAAAATAGGTTGCTCATCTTTCGACTAGATGAGTATTGGAAGTTTGCGTATTGCTCCGATCAGAATCACGATAACCTAGTTCCAAGTGACACGCCAATTGGAAACTAAGTTGGTAGGGTTCTAGAGTTTACACCTAGTAGTTTAACTACCATATTAAGTATCAACCCTATTTGTTCTGTCATCCTGAAGTATTAATTATCGAAATCACAGCAATCACATCTTTATCTTTATCTGCTTTCCTGCATTTTATTTTCCTGCAATTTACTTTCCTACATTTTAATTATCTGTCTTTAAACCCCAAACCAACCTACTTTGTGCCATCCTAAATACTTCTCTACTGAAAGTGTCAACTTTAATCTCCCACACGTTTGGATTCATAGAACGATCTTAGGTTATACTTACCGCTTACTAATCAAGTAGGTAGTACGGTTAACTTAAGCCCCGAAAATATAAATTTAAAACCCCTGCTGCGCTCGCATCATCAATTGAAAAACAACGACACGGTGTGAGCACGACAGTAAAACTTAGGTTGCAACATTATGGCAACATTATGAACTAAATGAACCTAATCATCCAGAGTTAAAAAAATATTCGTACGATTGTAGAGTTATGTAGAGGTCGATGAGAAACTATGAGGGTGGAAGTGTATCTGATGCTTGACAAATTGATTTGTTTAATAGTAAGGTGGTGTTTGTTTTCTCATGAAATCTCTTAAAAACCTCTGATCTCTGACTGAATCAAAGGTTTTTCAGATTTAGAGCGTTTGTCTTTCTTCTCTACATTCAGAGCTAAAAGTCTTAAAAACCTCTTAATTTTTCAGACTCAACATCCTGTCTAATAAATGTTGGATAAACTCTTAATGAATAAACCCAAAATAATCGGTGCTTCTTTTATATCCCCAACGTTCTTTCTTACTCTTCCGATCCCACAGACCAGAACTAACACTGTCATCACAAACCCCCATGTCGTCACCGTCGTAGGAAACCTTTCCCATGCAGCAGACTTCAGTCTTCGTTTCAGAACGTACGCCACACTATTGGAGCCCTTATCACACCAAAATTAAGATATGAGGTAGAGGTGGCAATTTTAGACCCATTTGTTATTTATGGGTCAACTTGGTTAATATTTATGAGGGGATGAGTTTGTTGGGTCTCCCCCTATTTTTTTGGATGGGTCTAAATGGGTACTTAATATTACCTCCAATTGTATAACGATTAACAACGAGTCTAGACGGCTCTAGCGGGTAATTTTTTTTCCCCTCATTTCATTTTTAAAATTTTTCATTCAAATATAAAAAAAAAATTCGGTGGAAACCCGATGGGTCGACCCGACTCGAGACCCATTTGACCCGGACCTGTTTAGACCCATCCTCTTAAATGACTCATCTAAACCCGGACCCATTCAGACCCAAACCCATTTAGACCCGTGATCCGCCCCGACCCATTCATTTTGCCACTTATATTACGAGTATTGTGTGGCTAAAATTAGCTGATGCTAAAAAGATGATTTTGATTGAGTTATGATGCTACATGGCAGACATTGTTCGAACGGAGGTTTTTTAAATTTTAAATGAGGAAGAGTGACAGACTGATTGTCAAATTGGAGTTGGGCAAAAATTGGGTTTTGCTATTTCTTCGATTTATGGCTTTTATTAAGTATATAATGTGGCTGTTGTTGCTTTATTTTGTTTTTATTAAATTATACCATCTTAAAATTTATTTATCTACATACACATTTTGTAATCTAGAATTGTTCTAGTTGTTTCTTTTTATTTCACAATTAAGTAAACGTATCCTTACATAGACATAACGCTTTTATTTTTATACCCTAAACAATACAATAAAATGTATTCAGACATTTTTTATAAAAACAAAGAGTCTTAAATGATTCAGACTTGAGAACCATGTCTGATTATAATAAGTGGTTTTCATATTTCAGATAAAAACCTCTTAAAAAAAAACAACACCTAACTCTTTCGGTTCAACTGCAATAAGTGAAAGATTTTTCTCGGCAATGAAAATATTTAACACTAAGACTTCATTGTAGCATGGGTGATGACTTTCTTAGAAGTTGTTTGATTCTTACATTGAAATGGATATTCCTGATATCTTTACTAGAGATGAGAAAATAGAAATTTTGCTTCCAAGAAATATAGGTGCGTCCAACTTCTAACTTATTTGTAAAGATCCTACCTTTTACTTTATGTTTTATCAATATTAACTAATTTTACCAACATTATAACTATTAACTTCTATTGAAAAGTTACTTCATGAAAAAATGGCTCGCCTTGTGCAAAAATTAGCTAATTTTTAAATATTATTTTCGACAAACTTATGTATCATACATTTATGCTGTTTTAAAACGGTTGTGGTTGTTTACTTTAAAGGAAAATCGATACTTTTTATGATGTGTGGACAAAGTTTTTAATACTGATAAATTCTTGCTCGCCACCCGCTAGAATTTCTCGTGGATTTCGTATTTGTACGCTTAGGTTGGTGAGTTTAATATGATTATGATAAATGGGTGAGGCAAGTGGGAGAATTTGATTAAATTCTACCATTATATGTGGAATTAACCTTACGAGCATCTTCAATTGTGGAAGTTTTTTAAGTTTTTTTCGTGTAAAAAAGCTTTTGAGTAAAGTTTATCTATTGGAATGTAAAGCTTCTATGGTAAAAGGTTTGGTAAAATTGAGCTTCTAACTTATACTCAATTGAATTTTGTGTGTTAATAGTAAAGAAGTTTTTGTAACGCTTAATCCTTTGAAGAAAATATGTTTTTTTTTTTTTTTTTTTTTTTTTTATTATTAAAGTTGATATTGGTTCTTGTAAGGAAGAGGTTTAGGGAGGGAAGGGAGAGAAGCAAATAGGAAGGTGACAAGTGTCCTCCTCCATTTCTCCACCTTCTACATTTCTCCATCATTATCGTTTCTCCTCATTTTTTTTCTTAAATTTTTTTAGTTTTATTTTTTATATTAATTTTTTTCTTGACTTTTCTTTTTTTTTTTTTTTTTTTTTTTTTTTTTTGCATTTTTTTTTTTGCGTTTTTCAACCTTATCATTTAACCTTTTTCACGACTTATTTATAATTGTTTTTGTTTTTTTCACGTTTTCAACCTTTTTACTGTAGTTGTTTTACCTCACATTATTATATGTAAATACAATTTTATATATAGTATTACAAAAAAAAACATTTATGTGATGCACCATATTTATACCTTGAATGAAATAAATTCTGATATAACAAAATTATTGTTGGTGCATTTTGTGTGTCAGTCAGTTGGTCAAACTATTGTAATTGTCAAAGTCAATTGGTCTACGAATGTATAGTGTTTAGAGTGTGTATTCGAGTCTGTAAATGAAATATATATAGAATGGTGACATTGTAATTGGGCCTGCGACGTCGGGTCAGACGTCGCAAGGATCTGGGCCTGCGACGTTGGGCCTAACGTCGCAAGGTCCAGTGGGTCGAGTATAAATAGCGAGTTAGAGTTTCATTTGTGGGTTGATTAAACCCTAGAGAGAGTGAGGCGTTTTTGTGGTGAGAGAGGCAAAGAGAAACGTTTGTGTGTTTGTGATTGTAATCTTTCATATTCAATTGTGAATACAAAGCAAAGATTATATAGAAATCGTGTGTTCGTGAATCATATATTGATTGTTTATCATTCCGCAATAGCAATCGATCAAGCGATCCGATCAGATCCCACGAGTACGGGACTTTCAACTGGTATCAGAGCCGTAGAATCAAGGATTCGTAGGTTTCGGATCGTGCTTTAGAACGTTTTCGGTTTGATTCGCGAAGGTTTTATTGATTAATCTTCGTTTCTGGGTTAGTTTGCTTGAAGAAATCGATTTCTGGAAGTGTTTTTTGGGTTTGTTCGTCGTTCGGTTTTCGAAATTCGTTAGGGTTTCGAAAATTTTCGATTTTTGGGGTTTTGGCCGCTGCAGCCCGACTGTGCGACGTCACCTGCGACGTCGCTTGCGACGTAACTGATCTTGACTTTAATTAGTCTTTGCGACGTAGAGTTGCGACGTTACCTGCGACGTCGTTATTTTGACCTTAAGTGGTTATTGCGACGTAGGCTGCGACGTCGCTAGACTCTGCGACGTTGGACTGCGACGTTATACACTACGTCGCATTTTCGATTCTTAATTGAGTCATCGAACTTCTGCGACGTACCGCTGCGACGTTGCTATTTTTCTCCGACATTAACCTCGTTCTAGTTTCGTAATAAAAAAAAAAAAAAAGTTTTTTGGCGGGAAACTCCGAAAAATTTTTGCGTTTTCAAATTTTTTCCATAGGCTTAAAACTGTTCAATTTTAGGCTGGAAAAAGTTTCATTTTACCCGACCAGTTTTTGACGTTTTCAGACGAAATTTTGGCGGGAAAAACGCGAAAATTTTGTAATTTCAAATTTTGTTTTTAGGCTTAGAATAGCTTCATTTTAGTGTCGGAAAAGTTTCGCTGTACTCGGATATTTTTTTGAAATTTTCAAATCCGATTTTGGAGGGAAAATTCGGATATGGCTTTTGGTAACAAAGTGCCTCCTTCTACATCTTTGTTCTATAGTGATTTTGCGAGTTGGAAGATTAAGTTATGCAATTTCATTGAATACAAAGATCCAAATCTGTTCAATTGGTTTAACACCATTGATCGATATGAGCAACCAAGACTCGATGGGGTGCTTAAGTCAAGAGCACAAATGTCAGTCAAGGAACGAGCAGAGTTTGATAAAGACAATAGCTTGTATGAGATGATTACCAAGTGCTTGCCAGAAGTTGTGATTAATAAATTTAAAGATCAAGCAACTTCTATAGGATTATGAGATGCTCTTATAGCGGGTTACGATCAAAAGGAAAAGAAGTCAGAGGCTAATATTCAAATTCCTAGTCTAAATGATACTTCCAGATCAACTTCCAACTCAGCTGCATCTACTTCTACTGGCACTTCCTATACTTCTCATACCGCTCCTTCAAAGTCTACTGAGGAACATGCTAAAATCTTTACAGCTTTCCTCAATTCTTATGAGAATTTTCTTTCCAAGAAGGCTAGTACTTTGCAGCTCACTGAGGAAGACTTTGAACAGATCGATTCTGATGATTTGGAGTATATGGACATCAAATGGAGCATGGCCATGATAACCCAAAGGACAAAGAAATTTCTTCAGAGAACGGGCAGAAAAGACCTGGATGACGATGGTGATACAGGTCTTGGTTTTAATAAAAGCAAAGTGAAATGCAAGAACTGTCAGATTCATGGGCACTTTGCTAAGGAGTGTGAGAAAGTAAAATATCCTTCATCTGGATTCACTACTCCTACAGCTCCAACGACTCCAGAGAAAAACACAACATCACAGGCTATGACGGTGTATTCTCAAGGAGTGTTTGATTTTAGTGCACTTCAAGGAGAGGTTCAACACAGTGCCCTCTTGGCAAAGATACATGAGGTAGAAACAGAATCTGAAAAACCTTTTACTTGCATATCCTGTATTAAATTGGAAGCTTCTTTAAAATGTTTTCAAATAGACTATGTAGACTTGAGAGAAAAGGTCGAGAAACTCACTGAGTCAAATAAGTTTCTAAAAGCTAATGAAATACTTTATGAAAAGGAAGTTGAGGCTCATAAGTTTGACACTGAGAAATATAAAGCTAAAGTTTTCAGTCAACAAGATGCCATTAACAGCTATTTAACAGAAATTGAGTTGTTAAATAAAGAACTTTCTGAGCTAAAGTCTGAGTCTGACTCTTTTAAAAAAGGAATCACAAGTTTCTCAAACTCTCATAAAATCTTCGATGAAATTGTTGACAAGCAGAGGACAAATACAAGTAGTAAGGCTGGAATAGGGTATAACTCAGTTCCACCTCCTACTAATCACTATCCTCGGCCTGTTAAGGAAGGCACCGAAGAACTTGTGGCTGACTACTCATCATGGCCAGCTACAAAGTCTAAAGAAGCTACATCCAATCCCAAAAGGCAGGCAAAGGAGAAAACTAAACGGACAGAGTATCCCTTGCCTACTTTTGTTAAGTCTGATAGTACACCTCCAGTTAGTGTAGAGGAGGGTGTTGAGATAGAGGATCTACCGGAAGAGGCTGAAATCAAAGTTGAAAAAAGTTAATGTAAAGCCAGAAAATCATATACTTACCAATGAAACTGTAAAGGTTTCAAATACAAAGGGTAAAAACAAGGTTGAAAATGAATCCAAAAGGGTTCAACATCAAATGAAGGATTCAAATGTAAAATCTAAAAGTGAACAACCTTCAACATCAACTTGTTCAACTTCTGAGGCTTCTACATCAACGTGTACACATAAGTGTTCACGTCCTGTAAATACCTCATCTTCTAAGCCTCCAACAGTTCATTCTCCACCTTAACCTTTTGTGGGTAATCATTGGAATAGGTCGTACATTGAACGACGTTCTTGTTTTCGTTGTGGTCAACAGGGCCATATAATTAGGGATTGTCGGTTATTATCCCTAGATTGGTTTGGTAGAGGGATGCCAAGAACTTCATCTTTTAGGAATTCTTTTTCAAGGCGTCGTTCTTATTCGCCTGTATCTAGTTGGGCATCAAACTCTCCAAAACCTGTGGAAAGAGTAAACAAAGTTGTGCCCAGTAGACCTCAAGTTCAACATCACAACATTGTTGAAAACAACTCATCTGAACCTACAAAGGTTTGGAAACCAAAATCCACAAACAACACATCAATGAAATCTTCTGAGTTTTTAAAATATCATAAACTCATTGATGTGATGATTATGGATGACCATGGACAACCCAAGTCAATTAAGGCTTGGGTGTCCCATAAGTACTAACGTTTAATTGTTTGTGGTGGTGCAGTCAGGTTTTAATAGCTAATATTTTTAGTGACTGTAACGATGTGGACATTTTTGAAAGATTTTGTCATGGTGGTTATGTGTGATGAGTTGTGATTTGGATGAGTATATTGAAGTTTCGAGGTGGTAAAAGCGTTAAAAGGATTTGATTTGACTTGATATGTGATTTTGAAATTTCTTTTAAATTTTATTATTAGTGCAACAGCCATTCTTTATACTTTTTAGTATCAAAGAAATGCAATGTTGCGAAATTTATTCAATTAAAAAATACAAAAATATGTTTAATGTTTAAGGGGAGTATTTTTGGATTGGATATAAGAATTTGCTGTTAAGGGGGAGTAATTCTGAATATTAAAAATTCTGATTATTTAATTCAGAAATGTGAACAGCAAGATTCTTAATTCTTGAAAAGATGTTGGCTTGTGTCTGTAAAACAACTTGGGATATGATAGTACATCGGGGAACATGCACAAAATGGAAATTTTAAGGTTTATCCTTGATGTATCAGTAGGTTTATCTAGCATACTTAGTACAGTTTTTATGAAAATTATCTTCATCATATGATGTATTGGTAGGCATGATACATACCGGTCTATGGGTTATTAAGAAGTAATTCAAATACGTGTCTATGATCTTGTGGTAAACACCTTGTGATGTACGACACTAAGTCTTAATTCCTTAGCGTAGCTTGACATACTTCTATTTTTAGATCGTATATCTGAGATCTCTTGGGGGAGTTAGCTGATTGTTTCCTCTGTTGTACGTAAGTGCAGACCTGGTCTCAATTCAGCTTACTCTCAAAACTAAGCAAACGTGAGTCAATGTACTTGCAAAGTCTTATATTTAAGGTACTGGTCAAGGTCGCCAATTGAATAAATCAAGTTTGGTTTGACTGCGATCGGTTTTGCTTAAACCTGAATCAAGTGTATGTCGCTCTGTTGTACACAAGTACAGACCTGTCACCGCTTGCTTGATTCTTAAAATTGATTCTCTTATATTCTTTCTAAATTTGGAAACTATGTTCTTGTCTGGGCTTAAGGGGTATGTCTATGGTGGGGGCCACGGTGAAATATTCATACTAATAATAAAAGGTTAGCTCGCAGACACGGATGTAACATGTTTAAGGTGGACAAACAATACCAATAATCGTTTTGAAATAATTTTTATAACAGGTGTTTTAAATGTGCCACGTAAATTTAAAGTGGACAAATATACTGATAATCGAGATAACACTTACTATTTGCTAATAATTGCATGTTGGCCTGATATGATCCCTAAGCAGACTTAAAACAATCATATTCCCAATTTATTTTATGCATTCTTTACTTTTCATTTATAAAGAAAAATACAAAAAGATTTTATTTCTATGTTATTTTCTTCAATATCACATATCTTGTTAAAGTCAAATATTGAAGATGCAAAGGATGTCAGCTATTCTCCAAAGTTTGTGAAGATAATTCTATCGGAGAAGCTGCTGATGATTGAGAGATGGTCACTGAGTTTGAAGATCTTATTGTATGATAAATTTGTGTCAGTCACATAAATTTGGACATCAAGATTTCTTTGAAGACCATGCTATCTCAAAGGGGGAGTTTCTGATTGTCAAAGACATGAAAGAGTTTGTTGATGAAGACTAATTGAAGACTTATTTGACCAAGCTGATGACAAGGGGGAGTTTGTTGGTGCATTTTGTGTGTCAGTCAGTTGGTCAAACTATTGTAATTGTCAAAGTCAATTATTCTACGAATGTATAGTGTTTAGAGTGTGTATTCGAGTCTGTAAATGAAATATATATAGAATGGTGACATTGTAATTGGGCCTGCGACGTCGGGTCAGACGTCGCAAGGATCTGGGCCTGCGACGTTGGGCCTAACGTCGCAAGGTCCAGTGGGTCGAGTATAAATAGCGAGTTAGAGTTTCATTTGTGGGTTGATCAAACCCTAGAGAGAGTGAGGCGTTTTTGTGGTGAGAGAGGCAGAGAGAAACGTTTGTGTGTTTGTGATTGTAATCTTTCATATTCAATTGTGAATACAAAGCAAAGATTATATAGAAATCGTGTGTTCGTGAATCATATATTGATTGTTTATCATTCCGCAATAGCAATCGATCAAGCGATCCGATCAGATCCCACGAGTACGGGACTTTCAATTATAACTTCAATGCATCGTAGGATTAAAATTATGATGCACCATATATTATAACTATGATGCACCAAAATTTATACACTAATAATGTTTATCGTATATCTAAAAGTCGGAGCGTCATATTTATAACTATGATGCACCATATTTTATAATTATGATGCACCATATTCTATAACTATGATGCACCAACATCGTATATCTAAAAGTCGGAGTGTCATATTTATAACTATGATGCACCATATTTTATAATTATGATGCACCATGTTTTATAACTATGATGGACCACCATTTTAATTCAATAACGATGTTTTATAATACATTTTGAATGTCAATGCATGATATTTTTAAACAATCGATGCACCATTTTTTATGACTATGATGAACCATGTTTTATAACTATGATGCACCATTTTTTAATTCAATAACGATGTTTTATAGTATATTTTGATTGTTGATGCATGATATTTAAATACTCGATGCATCATATTCAGAAAAAATTAGTGTATCATATTTATAATGTTGGTGAACACAATAATAATTTAGTTTATTGCAGCTTGTTTTTGATATTCATGTGCATCGCTATATATAATTTCTGGTGCATCACAAATTTGAAAATGATATATGAAAAAGAAAAAACTAAACAGGAAAAAAGGTTAAAAACTAATTTTTAGATTTGGAATTTTTTTCTAAAAAAATGTTAACAAATTTTATTTAATTATTTTTTTTAACAAAAGTGTTATAGAAGTTTTTACATGTTAAATTTTTTTTTTTAAGTTTAAAATCTTTTTTTTTATAATAAAACAATAAATTAAAAAAATGAAATAGAAAAAAAAGTGAAGAAATGAAGAAAGGGGGAGAATTGGATAAAAATGTGGAGAAATAAAAAAAAAAGAAGAGGAAATGAATAAAAAGGTGGAGAAATGAAAAAAGGAAGGGGAAATGAATAAAAAAGGTGGAGAAATGAGGAGACACTTGTCACCTCCTCATTGGCTTCTTTCTCTTCCCTCACTTTTACCTCTTCTCCCAGGAACCTCACCCATTAAAGTTTTGGTATAAGAAATAACGTTGTATAAAATCTCTTTGAATGACTTAATCCACTACGGATAATCTATTCTAAGAGCATCTACAAAGTATACACTATATTAGTGTACTAAATTGCATTATTTTAGTGCAAGAAGAGAATCTTTAACAATAAACTTACACTAAAAAAATTTACTTTAATATGTCGCACTAAATCTTTTTTAATTGATTTAAAATACATAATTAAACGTACAATATAATATTAAAAATCTACATAACTATTAAATTCTTTTGAAAAATGTAACAACAATCATTATATATACGAATTTCAAAAATATAAATGAAAACTATAAAAGTTAGAGTTCAGAGGAGAAGGCTCTTATAAGGAGAAGTGAGGAGAAGGTATTTGACCAATAAAAACTCGCCACATGTCATCATAATATTTCAATTTTACCCCTCTACTTTTTTAATATTATAAATCTTTCCCTTCTACTTCCTCATTCTCACTTTCCATCTCCACCACCACTCATCACCTTCTGCTGCCACCAGCTTCCGATCACCACCGTCGAACACCGTCATCCACCGTCGTCGACCGTCGCTGGCTGCCGGATTCCGATGATCTAATTTTATTTCTTGTTTTTGTTTTCTTTCGATTTTTATTTTTTATTTTTTTAACAAAATATAAACGTAACAGTACGTTTCAAATAAAATGCAGTAGAATTCACTAAATATTATTTGTTGCAATGTGAAGACATGTAAAATGCAGTAGCATTAATATGTTGTGCATATATGTAAAATTCAGTAGGACTAACTGCATTTTGTATTTGACTGCTTCTTACATCACTGCATTTTGTAAAATGCAGTAAAATTTGTAAAATGCAGGAGAATTTGTAAAATGCAGGAGATTTTGTAAAAATGCAGTAGATCCGCTTTTCATAACTACCTTTTCCAGATCTACCTTTTTCTAGATCCACTCTTTAAGATCTACATTTTTAAAGATCTACTATTGTTTTCATCTCTATTTTTAAGATCTAGATACTTTTCAAAGTGATAGTTTGTCAACGGAGGTGTTGGTGGTTGACGGTCGTTATCCGACGGTGGTGATCGGAAAGTTGGCCGCTTTATCGACGGTTGTGGTAAAAGGTACACGGCGGTTACATCCGGTTTAAGCCGGTTCGTTAACGGTGGTAGTTCATGGTGAAAAAGATGGTGGTGGTAACGTGTAGTGGTGAAGTGGTGGTAGAGGTGGTGGTATTGTAAAGAGAGAATTCAGATCGAATTTTGTAGTGAGAGAATTAGATGCGTGTGTTTTGAATGTTGAGAGAGAGAATTAGATAGAAATTGTATGGACAAAAGAAGCTGTACAAGTAAAACAAAAATATTCTATTATCATTATTTAATTTGCCAGTTTGGTCCCTAAACTTTTATATAAATACCAAACATACCCCGTGTTGAATAGTTTAAATCTTGACCATTGATTTAAAGAATGAACGGCTTTGATCAATCTTCTCCTCCTTCTCCTCATATACACTCTTCTCCTATGATCCTCCACCATAAATATGATAGCAAACATTATATTTAGTAATTGTAAAAAGATTAATCACGAATTTATCATATTTACACTTTTGCACTATTATAGTGCAAAAAAGTATAGATAGCGACAACATTGGAGATCTTTTGTCGCACCCCCAAATTATGATGCGGAAGCGGGTCGGTTCGGGGCGCGACTAATCAATAAACAAAGCACATAAGATACAATGAACGACTCTATATGCGTCGCTTACAATACATTGATATTATAAAAGTCTTACACTGTTATAATAGTTTACAAAAGCTCGTGAGCCAAATGATAGAGATTCTAGGGCATATCTAATTATACAAAATATAGAAATGGAAGGGAATCTCTTGATGTCTGTATGCGACTCGAGCTAATAGGCATCCTGAGTAAGCAGACTGTGACACCCCGCAAATTTGAACGCAATTATAAACGTAATTTGCATGCATTATTAGGCTAATTCCCTACTTGAGTGAATTCACAACACATTTTAGAGGTAAGTCTAGCAAAGCCCAACTAGTTAATACGCGTAGTATTACTTATTTGTAATTAGATGTATTTACATACGAAACGATTTGAACAAACGCGACAAAAATATACGACTGTTGGTGAACGAATTTATTTAATAAAACGATATTATTAAATAACGTTAACATATATTAAATATTATGTCAATAATATTTACAAAGTATCATATAACGTAAAATGTTAATTGCGTAAATTAAAATAAAACAAAGTTAAAATTTTAGTAACTCAACTAAATTACTAGCATAAAACATCTCGATTAAAAATATTTTTTCGAATGCACATTTAAAAAAAAATATGTCATTTAAAAACATTTTAATATTTAACGATCGGGTAAACAAAGACGGGTAAAATACCACAAAATTGGGACAACTTTCCCTCCTCTTTTTGGATGCCAAAATCGGCTCCCACCCTCCACCCCACCTCATTTTCTTTCATTTTTCATTACCAAACACACAACTCTCTCTCATCTCTCTCCAACTTTCTATCTCTATCTAAAAACTCACCACAAATCCACCAAATACTACCACTAAAACGCATTAAATCACCAAACTCCTTTGGAATAAAACGACCACGACAACGAGATCTACACTTTCATCTTTTCGGATTTTAAAACCGACACCGCGTAAGTTTCCGACATCTTCGTAAACTCTTAGATTATGACGTTTCCTTCAATATTTCTTGTTTATAATACTTAGATTATCATGCTTTAGTGTTCTATCAACTGAAAATGTCCAAAAATTGACCCGAAACTAGTTATTTTCGAGCTGTTCGTCGAACAGTCCATTACGTCGCATCTGGATTGGGCTAAATGCGACGTCAATCGCAACGTCGCAAGGACCCACAACGTCGCACATAGCGACGTAACACCTAATGTCGCATTAAGTTGCGAAGTCGCACATAGCGACGTCGACCCTTACGTCGCACCAAATCCTGATGTCGCATATAGCGACGTAGACCCTGATGTCGCACGCTACGTTGTACGCGACGTCGCACGCAACGTCGTACGCGACATCGCACGCAACGTCGCAGGTTCCAGACTCTTAAAAACACATGATTCACTAAGTATTTTACCACTTGATTTTACCCCGAAACGAAATTTCGAATGCGTTTTCGCTTAAGCAATATAGTAGAAATAAAAATTTTCCAAGCTGACTTTGCAGCTCGACCCCAACCAGGGGCTTTGCCCCTTGGACCCCTCTACCAGGGGCGCTGCCCCCGGACCCCCGTATTCAATTTCGTAATTTATAGAAATGCAAGGAAACAAAACATACTTGGAACTAGGATACGAACTTTCCTACGAACAACTACTTTTGAAACGTATCTGGTTTAACGATCAACTATTACAAACATGAAACCTGTGAATTCACTCAACCTCGTTGTTGACTTTTACTATGTTTTTCAGGGAATTATCTGCGCACGTAAGAACCGCCTGCACATATGGAATTTAGGCGACCCGCGATGCAAATAGGATGCCAACTTTTGACACTGGATTTCTTTTGTATAACTAATCGGTTTTTACTCATATTCCAGAAATCTACTTCTGTGTAACATTACTACTTTTATACGATTCGATGAATCGTCAACTTTTGTAAACTATTAACTTTGGCATCTTATTATATTGATGTTTTGTTGTAATCATATGCTCTGATACGTATGCATGCACTTTGTATATGTGGCACCCCCACTGATCCAAATGCTTCCGCTAATCACAATCAACGAATTTGGGGGTGTTACACATACCTACTGCTGCTGAGAACCTAAGAATACACGCTAAATGGTCAGCTAAAAAGCTGTTGAGCTCACAGGTTTAATGTAACACCCCCAGATTCAAAGATTTACGGAAGCACAATTTGGGTGTTACTAATCAATAATCAAAGCACAAAGATATATAATGAACGACCACTATATGCGTCGTTTTACATTTGTATTAATAAAACCAAAGTTTACATCAAAATATAGTTACATTAGCTCGGTGGTAATTGAGAGATTTAAGTACATAATTAATCTATACAAAATATAATAATGCAGCTAAATCTCTGATTGTTTGCATGCGGACTCGAGCTAATAATTCCTGCTTATGCAGTCCAACCTACTGCTGTGTACCTGTGATACATGCTAAAATGGGTCAGCGAAACGCTGGTGAGCTCACAGGTTTGTATGTCAACATATATTTGTATGAACCGCAAGATTTATAATTGAATTTATAAAGCAATTAAGCAAAATAAAAGTTATACAGTCATGAGCACATAGTCTGAGCTTAACTTGAGTTGTCAGGCCCACTTAAGGAAACATAACTTGAAGGCCCCCACGAGTGTCTAATCCACACTCGTCATCCCAAATGCTAACACGTCCGTTTGACCAGTTAGTGCGTGCTAACCCGGACGAGGATTGTCAATCCTATATGATATCATATACTAACATTCACGCTACAAATGTATTACCAGACTATGCTAAGGAGTACTTTAATTGATTAGTTGAAAACAACTCATGCAGTATTTGATTGATTTGTACTTGCGTTCAACATGTAAATAAAACGAGCATTGTAATCACACCCCAAATTGTAAAGCAGTAAAATAGGGGCTATGAGACTCACCTGAGTCTTGTTTGTTTATAGAAGTAAACTTGAATCGATTAGCTTGGGAATTGATGTCCGGAGACTTGTAACCTGAGGGCGTTCAATACGCGCGAGGGTTATAATAATAAGTAGGTATCTCATAAGATCACCCATGCTAGTTGTCTAATTCAACTAGTTATGTCCAAGTGTTTGTTTATTATTTCATTTCTGGTTTGAAAACTGGTATGGCCCGTTAGTGACGATTTGTAATAAAAATTCAAAAAGTGTTATTATTATAAGTATCGTTATATCAAGTTTCGTTATCTGCAAGTATTCGACACTTAGTGTGAAAAAGCATTTACAAGTTCTTGGATGGCGGGGGTCCGGGGGCAGCGCCCCTGGTAGCGGGGTCCAAGGGGCGGCAGCCCCTGGCGGGGTCCAAGGGGCAGAGCCCCTGGTTGGGGTCGAGCTGCCAAGTCAGCTTGGAAAAATTTTATTTCTACTATATTGCTTTATCAAAAACGCATTTGAAATCCAATTTCAGTGTAAAATCAAGTGGTAAATCTTGGTTCATATTAGTGCTTTTATTACCGAATTCGGGTTCGAAAGACAAAGTGGACTGCTCACCGAGTTGGGTTCGCAACATAGAATTCGACTCTCAGGCCAACTCGACTCGCAGGTCAACTCGACTCGTGGGTCAGTTCGGTTCACAGGGCAACTCGACTCGCAAGTCAACTTCGACTCGCAGGTCAACTCGACTCGTAAGTCAACTTCGACTCGCAGGTCAACTCGCGGGTCAGTTCGGTTCGTAGGTGATTCCGATTCGCAGGATGGCTTCGCGAGTCGAGATCTCGGTTCGACTCGCAGGACGGCCGAGATCTGGGATCTCAACTCGCGAGATGAACTGTCAGCATTTTTCAAGTGATTTTCGATTTTTAAAGCGTTTTCGACGGGGTTTTTGGACATAATCTTGTTGAGTAAATGTTCTAGCATGTAAAAAGAAGCTTTACAAGTAATTTGAAAGAGTTTTGAAGTCTCATACCACGAAATCGAAAACGGAGAAGATGAAGATGAAGCTCGTGATGTGGTGATCGTTTCTTCTTGAAGTAGCTCCGTGAAATGGTGCGTTTTATGGCGATTTTGGGGCTATGTTTGGTCCGAAATTTTGAGAGAAAAAGAGAGATTTTGAGTTGGTTGTTGTTGGTGAAATGAGAAAGGAATGAAACAAAAGGGTTTTACAAAGCAAAAGGGTCACGGGTCGCGGGTTGGGTCCGCGGATCTGGGTCGACCCGTTTGGGTCTCGGCTCGCGGGTTTGTGTTTCCAAATTTTGTATCACGAGTCATAGTCGGTTAAGTCCCGAGTTGCTTAAATGTTGTTTCGCGTTATATGTTAAAGTGTGTCTGTAATATTTTTAACCGAGGTATTTTACCAAAATACTTCATAATAAGTTATAAAAATGTAATTTGCACTATTTTCCTTTGTTTGGGCGCGTCACGCGTGTTTTCGCCACGTTCGGAGTGTTTAAACGATACGAAATAAGTGTAATATATTTTCATAATATATTAATGCAAATAATGTTTGTTTGGCTAATTCCACATTATTTAAAAGTTTTGTCAATAACGTCAATATTACATAAAGTCGGATCACATTCGATTTGAAAGGCGTACGATTTAAATCAAATCGTATACTTGTATATATTCAACAATATATATTAATCGATACATTAATTAGCCTAACACAGAACTAATTACATGTATTAAACTTGATTAGGCACTAATCACTAGTCCTAATTTGACGGGTGTCACATTTAATGATCAAGTATAATGTATGAACCGCAAGATTTAATATAATGATTTGCAATTAAGCAAATAAGTTAATGATAATGATGTATATAACTGCCATGAGCACATAGTCTGAGTTTAACTGAGGTGTCAGGATCACAATTAAGTGCCTGAGCGAGGGTGCCTCTATGCATGTGCCTAATCAACACACGTATAAACAAATGATAATGTGTCCGTTTGACCAGTCAGTGCTTGCTGACCCGAACGGGGATTGTCAGTCTCATATGGTACCATACACTAACATTCACGCTAAATCCATATTAACAGAACTATGCTTCAGAGGACTTAAAATGATTAGATGAAAACAACCCATGCAGTATATAGTGATGATTTGATACTCGCGTTCACATGTAAAACAAAACATGGCATGTATTCCCACCCCTGGGTTAAAAACAGTAAAATAGGGGCTATGAGACTCACCTGAGTCTGATGAGATGCTATCAAGCAACAATGATGGTATACAAGGAATGATGTCGTTTCCAAAGACTGAAACCTGCCAGGCGTCTTAAACGTACAAGGTTTACAATAATGATTAGATGTCTCAACAGACCACCTATGCTAGTTGTTCTCTCAACTAGTAATGTCCAATTACTTTGGTTTGATTGATTGTGTTTTTAAAATATGTATGGCCCGTTGGTGACGGCTTGAAATAATAATTTCCATGGTATTATTATTATGTTTGACTCGTTGTATACTCATAAGGTATATGTATTTCATGTACAAGTTGTATCGTATAAGATTTAGTTGTTACACGAGTCAAATAATTGGTGGTTGAGTGTTTTCAAGTATTATGTGATGTGCTACACTAGTTAAGACTGCTAGTGTAAGTTGCGACACTCGTTGTGACTGCTAGTTATAAGTTATGGCTGCTAGTTATAAGTGGTGACACTCGTTATTGCTGCCCTTGTAAGAGCAACACTCGTTATTACTGCCCTTTATAACCCGTTATTACTGCCCTTTATAACCCGTTATTACTGCCATTTATAACCCGTTATTACTGCCCTTTATAACCTGTTATTACTGCCCTTTATAACCCGTTATTACTGCCCTTTATAACCCGTTATTACTGCCCTTTATAACCCGTTATTGCTGCCTTTGTAACTCGTTATTGACTAGTTCCAGTCTCAAAGATCAGTTTATACAAAAAAAATACGTACAGATCTGGAAAAAGTGTAAAACACGAAAGTTGTAGCTCTTTTCAATACGCAACTTTTAAAAAAATATTCGTTGTCTAACTCATCCTAAAACTCAAGTTATGGCCAGTTTTGTAAGCTGACTTTTTGAAGGTAGAATCTGTCCTTTTTAAATGTTTATGAAAAACGTGTTTTGGCTTTGGATTTGGACATATTCAAGTTGTTTGAACAACATATCATCTATATAAACATAATATAAGTACTTTACGAAAGTTTCGGGATTCTTACAATGATCGTATGGAGAATTCGAAAAGATGAAAACGTAGCTCTCGTTCTCGTGATCGTCTTTGCTTCAATCGACTTTGTGATTCAAAATGGTTTTGATGGTGGATTATGGTGGTGAAAGTGGCTGATTTTAGAGATGGAAAGAGTAGAGATTAGAGAGAGATTGAGAGAGATTGAGATGGATAGATGGTGAATGATTGAGGTGGTTTGGTCTTGCATTATTTAACGAACAAGATCCACAATTTGTGGGTTGTGTCTAGGCCGGCCCACAGGCCCCACATGGCTGAGTTTTGGTTAATTTTTGTTTACCCAAAGTTACGTAGTGCGCGGTGCTCGTTTACCCGATTGTTTAAACGTGTATTTAGACGTTATATATTATACGTACGTGTTTAAATAACGAATCAACTTTTTGATATTTTTGAGTTAAAGTATTTTATCAAATACTTAGTAATGAGCTATAAAAATATAACTTTGGTTTGTTTCGATTATCGGATGTGTTTCACATATTTTTGGTCACGTAGACGTTATTTGTACGATACGAAATACTTAGGGAATATTATTGAAATAATATTTAGAAATAAATATGTTTATCAAATAATTTAATATTATTTAATAAATTGGGTTCACCAACCTCCGTATTATTATATCGGAATTCGGCCGACTTAAAGTGACACGATTAAATCTAATCGCGTAAATGAGTATATATAACGATATACGTAATGATACACACAATTAGCCTAACACAGAACTAATTACATGTATTTAACAAAATGATTAGGACCTAATAACTTGTCCTAATTTGACGGGTGTCACATTCTCCCCTTGTTAAGAGAATTCCGTCCCGAAATTTAGGTCTGAGTCGTATGAGTGGTGTCTGAGAAAAGATGTGGATATTTGAGTCGCATCTGGTCTTCCCGTTCCCAAGTGAATTTCGGACCGCGCCGCGAATTCCACCGAACTTTGACGATTGGGATACTACTTTGCTTAAGCTGTTTGACCTCACGGTCCATGATCTCCACTGGTGTCTCGAAAAAATGAAGCTTATCGTCAATATGAATCTCATCGAGAGGAATAATGAGTGTCTCATCAGACAGGCATTTCTTAAGATTAGAAATGTGAAATGTGGGATGCACGCTACTGAGTTTGGGTGGTAGCTGTAATCGATATGCCACTGGACCTATCCTTTCAAGGATCTCAAAAGGTCCAATGTATCTAGGGTTTAGCTTTCCACGTTTGCCGAAACGGATAACACCTTTCCAAGGTGATACCTTGACCAATACTCGATCCCCAACCTGGAACTCGAGATGCTTGCGTCTCACGTCAGCATAACTCTTCTGACGATCACATGCGGCTTTCAACTGTTGCTGGATACCAACGATCTTCTCGGTGGTTTCATGAATGATTTCAGGACCAGTGAGTTGGCTCTCTCCAACTTCGGTCCAACAAATAGGCGATCGGCACTTACGACCGTACAGTGCCTCGAAGGGTGCAGCCTTAATGTTGGTATGATAACTGTTGTTGTACGAGAATTCGCACAATGGCAAGTGATGTTCCCAATTTGAACCGAAGTCAATTACGCAGGCGCGTAGCATATCTTCCAGTGTTTGAATTATCCTTTCACTTTGGCTGTCGGTTTGTGGATGATATGCTGTACTCATATCCAAACGAGTACTCAAGGATTTTTGTAATGATTGCCAAAAGTGAGATGTAAAACGGCTGTCTCTATCAGAGATAATTGAGATTGGAACGTCGTGTCAGGATACGATCTCCTTCAAATAGATTCGTGTGAGACGTTCCATTTTGTCGGTTTCCTTGATGGCAAGGAAATGAGCTGATTTGGTGAGCCGGTCCACGATCACCCAAATGGTATCGCAACCGCTTGATGTTCTCGGGAGCTTAGTGATAAAATCCATAGCGATTTGCTCCCATTTCCATTCAGGAATGTCCGGTTGCTGTAGCAGACCGGAGGTTTCTGATATTCAGCTTTGACTTTTGAACATGTGAGGCACTTGCTGACATACGTGGCAATCTCTGCTTTCATGTTTGGCCACCAGTATAACTCCTTGATGCCGTGATACATCTTGTCCGATCCAGGATGTATAGAGTATTTGGACTTGTGAGCTTCATCCATCACCAAGTCTCGAAGGTTTCCAGAGCTAGGTAACCAAATTCGGTTTGCGAAGTATTTGACTCTGTTGGGTTTGGTTTCGAATTGTTTCTCTATGTTGCGCAAGGCCTCATCTTTGATGTTTTCAGGTTTCAGTGCTTCGAGTTGAGCAGCGAGAATTTGAATGATTAAATCATTATGGATGGTTATACTAAGGGCTCGGACTCGAAGTGGTTTGGTACGCTCTTTTCGACTTAGGGCGTCGGCAACTACATTTTCCTTGCCCGGATGGTATTTGATTTCGCAGTCATAATCAGTGAGCAACTCGACCCAGCGACGTTGCCTCATGTTGAGATCTTTTTGATCAAATATGTGCTGGAGACTTTTATGATCGGTGAAGATGGTACATCTTGTGCCATACAGATAGTGTCTCCATATTTTGAGTGCAAACACTACGGCTCCTAGTTCGAGATCATGAGTTATGTAGTTCTTCTCATGAACTTTGAGTTGTCAGGAGGCGTAGGCAATAACCTTGTCTCGTTGCATCAACACGCAACCAAGACCTTGATGTGAGGCATCACAGTATACCACAAAGTCATCGTTGCCTTCCGGTAATGATAAGATAGGTGCACTACAAAGCTTTTGGTTCAGTAGCTGAAATGCTGACTCTTGTTTATCAGTCCAATCGAACTTCTTTTCCTTCTGAGTCAGTGTCGTGAGAGGTTGGGCTATTTTGGAGAAATTCTCAATGAAGCGCCGATAATAACCCGCCAGTCTTAAAAATTGGCGTACTTCGGTCGGCGTTGTCGGTGCTTGCCAGCACTTGATAGCCTCGATTTTCGATGGGTCAACGTGAATTCCTTGACTATCAATCACATGACCAAGGAATTGAACAGTTTGCATCCAGAACTCACACTTGGAGAATTTAGCATATAACTCTTCGTGTCTAAGAAGTTCTAGAATGACTTTGAGATGTTGCGCGTGTTCTTGCTCGTTACGCGAGTAGATAAGAATGTCATCGATGAAGACAATGACAAACTTGTCGAGATATGGTTTACGCACTCGGTTCATGAGGTCCATGAATACAGCCAGTGCGTTTGTCAGACCAAATGGCATCACTTGAAACTCGTAATGCCCGTAGCGAGTTCGGAAGGCAGTCTTTGGGATGTCGATGTCACGGACTCGTAACTGATGATAACATGATCTTAGATCTATCTTCGAATAGAAACTTGACCCTTGAAGTTGGTCGAATAGGTCATCAATGCGAGGGAGCGGATAACGGTTCTTGACGGTCAATTTGTTCAACTCTCTATAGTCTATACACATTCTGAATGAACCGTCCTTCTTTTTCACAAATAGTACCGGAGCTCCCCATGGTGAAGAACTCGGCCTAAAGAATCCCTTATCCAGGAATTCCTGCAACTGAGTAGACAACTCCTGAAGTTCTAAAGGGGCTAAACGATACGGGGCTCGTGCTACGGGTGCTGCCCCGGGCACGAGATCGATTGAGAACTCAACTTGTCTCGGTGGTGGAAGACCAGGTAAGTCTTCGGGAAAGACTTCTAGGAACTCTCTAACGATGGGCACATCCTCAAGTCGCTTCTCTTCCGACTTTTTCTCCATGACATGAGCGAGGATTGCCTGATAACCCTTTCTCAAATACTTTTGGGTTTTCATGCAAGAAATGATATTCACTTTCGTCCCACCACTCTCCCCTTGTATGATTAAAGTACTACCGGTGACAAGAGGAATACGGACGATTTTATAGTAGCAGATAACTTCAGCGCGGTGTTTGGACAACCAATCCATGCCAACGATGATATCGAAACTTCCGATCTTGATAGGTATAAGGTCGATAGAGAAGATCTCATCGGATAGAATTAAAGTGCAATTTGGTATTACACTGTCGGTCTCTATGAGTTTACCATTAGCTAACTCTACTATGTACTTAGCATCTAAGGCAACAGGAGTGATGTCAAGCAATGGACTAAACTCATCAGATATAAAGCTCCTATCAGCACCAGTATCAAATAGAACAGCGGCAGTAAGTGTTGTGCTCACACCGTGTCGTTGTTTTTCAATTGATGATGTGAGCGCAGCAGGGGTTTTAAATTTATATTTTGCGGGGCTTAAATTAACCGTACTACCTACTTGATTAGTAAGCGGTAAGTATAACCTAAGATCGTTCTATGAATCCAAACGTGTGGGCGATTAAAGTTGACACTTTCAGTAGAGAAATATTTAGGATGGCACAAAGTAGGTAGGTTTGGGGTTTAAAGACAGATAATTAAAATGTAGGACAGTAAATTGCAGGAAAATAAAATGCAGGAAAGCAGATAAAGATAAAGATGTGATTGCTATGATTTCGATAATTAATACTTCAGGATGACAGAACAAATAGGGTTGATACTTAATATGGCAGTTAAACTACTAGGTGTAAACTCTAGAACCCTACCAACTTAGTTTCCCATTGGCGTGTCACTTGGAACTAGGTTATCGTGATTCTGATCGGAGCAATACGCAAACTTCCAATACTCATCTAGTCGAAAGATGAGCAACCTATTTTGGTGTTGTACCGAGGTGCATGAATCAGTAGCGTATCGTCTCATAGGTCCGACCGTTCTTAACCCCTAAGGTAGTTTACTACTCTATTAGCACGAAGATTAATAGCTTTGTATGTTTGGACCGCCGATTATGTAAGACTTAGTGTTTTATGAACTCTAGGTAACTAGGACTTTGTTCTATTCCTAAGTCTCGTCTTTGTCTAATTAAGTTCTAATTACTTCGACTTATGACTTAAGTTCTCCTTTTCAAACAGTTATACATCTCCAGATTATCCGCAGTTTGATAAAACGTGTTTCATATGAGGACCATGCCTTTCAATAATAAACAGTGTACTTTACATGAGATTTCCACTGCTTCTTATATCCAACACGCGGTCAAGAGTAATTGACATTGAAAGTGACACTCTAACTAATTAAATGTAAAACAATGCAGAAAAGTAAACCTAATATATACAACGAGTGATTTCATTGTGTCTTACTTATTGCATGTCATGGGCACAGATAACTACTTACCATAATTAAGGTTGATCAGGTCCTAATTACTAGGTTGCAGTCACGTGGATAACTGGAAAGGGTGCTCCATAAATTAAACTTAAATTCATAAAGTCTTAACAGTACAAGGGTTATTATCTCCTATTTTATCTGAACGTATTTTACGAGCATTATTTTATAATGCATTGATTCTCGTAGGATACACTAGTTAGTTGTATAGTTGTATTATCCTTTCGGAGTTCCAACTTTTGAACCAGAGCTGATTCCAATGATATAACTACCTTCGGTCGTTTATCGGCTTCCGTACGTTTGTACTTTGCATGAAGCATTTCCAGCACTATACCGAATAAACAGTTGAATAGGGGCCGTTATATCATTTTACGATTATCGTGCATTGATTGTGTAATGACATCCTTACTTATAATTATCTACATCATCAGCAATCACAATAATAAACTACTCGCAAATCATGGCAACAAATAAATCACATACCAGGCAATAATACATATTCAAAATATGAAATGAAACAAGTATAATAAAAGTTTAGATTTCACCCGGAATTAAATGCGTAGCAGCGTATTATTATAATTGACAAACTCTTTCACACGTACAAAGATTGATCTCCGAATCTCTAGCGTTCGCCCTAGCTTCTACGTTAGTCCGTGGACTAATTACAATATTCCTAGAATGAGAAAGACTAAAAGACTACGAAAGATTTTCTAGTGAGAAAGAAAGAGTGAAATATGCTAGAATGTGTGCATATGTGGTGTGTGTTTCAAATGAACCTAAGCCTCCTATTTATAGGTGAGCTTTGGCTCGCATTAGCACCAAGAGGTGCATGTAAGAAAAAGATGGCCAAAAGGGTGTACCAGGTACCGTACAACACGAAAAGTAGGCGCACCGGGTACTGTACAACACGAAAAGTATGCGCACCAGGTACCAAAAGTTACCAAAAAGGGAAACCGAGATGGGGCTAGGGTGGCCGGCGGTGCCCCTATGGTGGCCGGCGGCGGCTGGTGGGTGGCCGGCGGCGGCTGGCCCACCCCCGCCCCGTTTCGCCTTCTTTTGCTTCATTTCTCGATTCGTGCGTGTTTTCTTCGTTATGAGTCCGTTTGCGTCGATTCTTTTTTTGTTGGATTCGTAATTCGAAAATGAAGATTTTGACATAGGATAGGCCCTGAGATGAGGTTCCTAGATGCAGATATTGCGTGCGAATCATTTGGATCTTTCGGCGGGCGTAGAATCTTCATTCTTTATACGTTTTAGTTGATTCTTCTTCTGTTGGATTCGTATTTTGAAAACGAACATCTTGGATAGAATGGATGTTGGTGAAGGGCATTTTAGTCTTGAAATCTTGTTTTGATGTCTTGAATCTTCAAACGTGTGTGGAATCTTCGTTTCTCATCCGTTTTGCTTGATTTTTATCGTGCAACCTTGTTTTGACCATCTTGGCATAATGTTATTGATTTGTACTATATTTAAATTAAAATGCCAAGAATCGTTCCAGAATTAGAGAGATATCGGTAGTAAAAACATGACTTTTTACGCGATATCAAATATCTCACACTTAGAACTTTGCTTGTCCTCAAGCAAACTCATTCATAAAAACTTCTGGAAGGATTCTAATTGCATCATTTGCTAGAAATACTATTTTCAGAAATTATAAAATTATGGTTATGAAAGAGTTTTTTTGTTTTACTGAAAACTAAGGGTTTATAGAACTTGATACCTTCTTCGGGCAACTTATAAGGTGATCATGACTAGGCAATCCTCACAAGTGGGTCACTCAAATCACTCAAGTGTTTAGGGTTTCCTACTTACTAGTGTCAATCACTCGGATAGCCAGTCATGCAGCATTCTGGTCATAGGCTTGATCGAGAATCAAATCTCCATCACTTTTGAGGAGGATGATACTAACCTTTCGAGATATCTTGGAAGGAATCGGGTTTTTGGTTTGAAGAAGGTAAGTGGTGAGGGGTGTGATGGCTTTCCTTTTATTTTCTTGAAGCTTTTCTTTGAGATTCCTTAGGTTTTTGAAAGGACTACATAGCCTTTCTTCTTTGGATTCTTCTTTTTTCTTGGCCCTTTTCATGAATGTGTCGGCGTGATTCTTTCGATTTTTTTTTTATTCTGCCGATCTTAATAATGTACTTCGTGGCCTGGAAGGTTTTTAATGATTTGGGTTATGTTGGCTTTTCTTGCAAAGGTCTTAGGAATTCGGGAGTGTCTCTGAAGGTTTGCGGGTTGATGAGACTTCTGTAGGTTCGGGATAAATGACAGGAGATCTTTATTGGGTGTGAAGAGTGGGTGTTGAGTGGGTGAATGTTTGATGGTGGAAAGGTGTTTTGGATTCCTTGGAAGCTATCAAGATAGGTTGTACCTATGCCACGTGTGGCATTCATCGATGTGATCTCGAAATGCATTACAAGAGCAAGTTCTAATTCAAATGCATACATCGGCACACACATGAAACGAAAAGTGAAGCATTAAAGATGAATGCTAATTATGGGCTCAATCCTCACGAATCGAATGTTTTGGTTAGTATGTGCCTAGCCATGTGTTGCCTTTTTCGTCTGTATCTTATTCTAAAACAGTTTTGTTTCTTTGTTAAAACTCGTTTCTCGCTGTAATTCATAGTTTTGAAAGATAGGATTTCTAAAGAGATGTTTTTGAATCCGAAAAATTTGAAAATTTGTCCATTTTTAGCCTTTTGATGTAAATATTGTTTGGCTTACGGACAAGAGGTAAAACTTGCGGTTGTAGACCGAATATCCCACACTTAGAGGAACATTGTCCCTAATGTTCGAATCTATTTGTTGAACACCTCTTGACGAAGTATCCCACACTTTAGAGATTCTACTTATCTTTGGGTTGTTTCATAAGTGTTGTGTGGTATGAAGGATCCCACACTTAGTGTTGGAATATCGGGTGAGATAATCGAAGCTTTAAACGGATAGAGGGTTTTGGAACGGTGTACCACTTTTGCTGTATGCATTGTTTACTGATTGCTAGGAGTTTGCTAGTCTGCGGCTTGTAGCTTATGGCTCCAGAATTCTCCACCGTGGGGGTCTATTGCTTCCTTTGATCCGGTCTTCAATAAATAGTCGTTTGATCAAACAAACAATCCATTCAACAATCAAATAATAGCTGCTAATAAGAAAAATAAAGTGAAAGCATAATAAAATAGTAAATAGATAGATGTGATGTCGAAGCATCAATCGTACATCAATACAGACAATAATAATATAGTAAATAGAGTTTTGGTAGAAAGTAGAGAGAAGTCAGAAAGTGGAGCAATCCATTGCTCTGCCGATGATCATACTGCTGCAGTAGATGTGGTAGGTCCAGGAGAAGTCTCGTCTAATGAGGAGTCATCATGCTGATCGTTGGTTCATTCGTTAGATGCATCATGGACGGCTTCTGCGTCTGGCATACCGATTGTAAAAGCTCCTTGATCTACTAGCTGATCGATTGGTGGCCCGGATGGTATTTCGAAGCTGTTGAATGGGAACATGGCTGATCCTTGGTGTGTGTTGTCTTGGAAGAGATCTGTCTGTCTGTGAGATGAGACCGACACAGGTATAATAGCTGAAGGGATGGTATGTCTGCCAGTCCTGGGGCTCTGAATTGTGATAGTCCGTGCAGATACTCTAGATGTTCTGCTGCCTCTCGATGTGTGTACTCTAAATGACCCAACAACTAACGGAATAGTCTGTCTAGTGACTGGGACCTGCACTGGAGGTGGCTGTGGTCTAGGAATGATGATCCGAGGTGGTATAACATGCCCACGGCCTGGCGGTGGTCGAGGCGCTGGAGTAGGGATTACAGGTGGATATAGGTGTGGTGGTGCTCGGCCCATCCCAAATGGTAAGTGTGGTAGTGGAGTCATGGGCATACCAGCTGCCTGCTGTCTCATGGCTGTATAGATCCTAATATGCATCTGCATAGACTAATACCAATAATCTGGACCTGGAGGTGCCCCGTAGTGGTAGATGTATGCGGGCACTCGCGGTCTTTGGGCAGGAGTAGAAGGTCCTGTCTTAGTATGTGGTGGCACCACTGGTGGTAGTTGTGGGATGTCATCATTATCATCATCCTCCTTATCATCGTCATCCTCGTCATTAGTATCATCGTCATCCGTATCTGAATCACTAGGTCCTTGATGGCGTTTCCTTTTCTTTGTTTCCTTTGGCAGAATCAGGTCTGGTATCAGTGTGTCAACACTTTCAGGATCTGCTGCCCGTGCTTTGATGTAAACATCACCATCTTTCGTGATCCGGAGTATTTCCATACTCCTAAGAAATTGGTAGTCGAGTGGCTTAGAGCTCCATCCTGATTTAAATTTCTCGACATCTGTTGTCCGAAGTAATCCCATATTTCGTATCAATCTGGTGATTACTAAGCCCAAGTACGATCTTTTCTTTCCAAAGCCTTTTTCTTCTAAAAGTCGCTGAGCAACTAAATAAGCGACCTGTATGTTTCTCTTGTCGAGAATACATGCCATAAGGGCGACATCAAATCCAGAGAATCGACCGCTAGTCGTACGTTTCCCGTCAAATGAACAAGCTATGAGCTTGTGTAGGATCTGTAGGACTGGGTCTCTGAGTCGGGTTGCCTTAATACCCGAGAAGTATGGTGCAGGTGACCATTGACTCCATGTTTCAGCGTGTGTTGTCGAGATGGAAACAGAGGTGGCTCCAGTGACGAACAGAGGTGATTGTATCTCTTCTAGTGTGTATAAATCTAGATGGAGCGAGAACTGGGCGAGTGATAAAGTGTGCGGGCTGCCCATGTACTGAAATGAGATCGAACATTCTTCAATTCTCTCCTTCTTCTGAAATTTGAAGGTGGCCATAAATTCAGTAACCATCTCCACATATACTGGCTCATCGATACTGAATAATATCTTGAATGATTCAAACTGCTGCCCATCTACTGTATAGGTAAATATGCTTTCAAGTCTTTGCTTAAACCCTAATGCTTGCATAATATTCCAGTCAATGTGCCTGAGACAACCAAACTTCTTGTCTCTCCAGATACGTGCCATCTTGTCGTAAGCTGGTGTGGCACTCAGGTATGCTAAGGATCCTGCAAGGGGTCGTGCGGGGTTTAATTTCTTCTTTCGTGCCATTGTACCTAAGAACATTTAAAGTAATGGATCCTTTGAGAAAGAGAAATTCAAAGCACGCTCCGAAGAATTTCGGAGTGAGGGCTTTAATTTCTAGACAATCTAAAGATTACATTAAACGTAAAATGCTCTCATGCAGCAAATAGTCAATTATTTATCAAGGCAATATCGTCACTTAGAAAAATATAGTCATGGAATGGCAGTTGTCTTATTGTGAAGTACTGTTATTTACAAAGTTTGGTGCAAACCAAGTTGGAAACGACAGGAATTCACAATTCATGGTAATATCATTATCGGTAGGGTTTGACTTTAAGAGTGCAGGCTGAAGTAAGGTTTTTTTGAATAAAGTAGTTTGTCTTAAAAATTCAATACTTCATGTTGACTTTTCAGGTCAAAGCTTTCTTCAAGTGATATTTTCAAATGTCCGCATGCCATAATTTTAACCTATTCATGCATGCATGTTCTAAGTCATTTTAAGCATTTCCTAATTGGTAAACAAACTAGGTTGTGCATAAAAAGTTATCATGCCCATGTATTTGGTGTGGTCCAAGACTTTTTATTTAAAAGTGATGATTCTCTAGGTACATTGCCTAGTTTGACTAGGCAAGTAAGTACAAGTGTGGTCATGTTTTTACTTATGTTATTTCCCGCATTTTAGACTCAAAGTTAGCAAAACCACACCAATAATGTCAAATATTATGATATTTTGTTAACTAAGTCAAAACGGAAGTGATATTTATAAAACCATTGAAAATGATACAAAAAAACGTGAAAAAAGGAGCATAAACGGTCAACGAATCTTTAGTTCACGCGTTTCAACACTTTTTGAGCAAAACTAAGAATTATGACCTCTAATTTATGTCATTATGCTCGTTAGGAAAAGACGATCGCGTGGATATAAAGAACGTTGAAAACGGATGCACGATGAAGAAGATACGCCCAAACGAAGATCACAAGCAACCGACGGATCACGATACGGGAGAGACAAGCCGGATACGGCCAAGCCCAACCGTATACGGCCAAGACCAAGCCGTATACGGCCTGTCCCAACCGTATACGGCCAATCTCCCCCGTATCCGGCCTTGTCCCTCCCCCGATACGGCCAATCTCTTCCGTATACGGCCAAATTCAACCGTATCGTGTGTTTTGGTCATCCAAGGTGCAATCTTGATACGGGTGGGAAATACGGCTGAGATTTTGGAGGTGGAAATACGGTTGAGGAATACGGTTGAGACAAATCTATAAATACTAACCACCACCTCCTCATTTTCAAACATTCTCAACATTCTACACTTCATTCATCCAATTCTCTTTCACACTTCTCTTTTATTTTATTTTTCGGTTTTTATTTTTAGCTTGTAGTTTTGGTTTCTCTCTCTAGAGTTTTCTCTCTCTAGAGAGAAGTAGATAGTTAGTTAGTTAGAGGTAGAGAAGAGAAAAGCAAGGCGTTGTAATCACGGTGTAAAAGCATTCTTGGTGCAAAACTACGCGTTTCTCAATATTACTCTGCTCGAATTTCTGGTGATATCTATCCTCTCATACTTATATTATGTCTGAATTATTTCTGCTTATTTGTATGATGTGTGCTATGTGTATTGCCATGATTACTGAGTAGTGTACTATTGCGGTTGTTGAAATGTAGATAATTAGACGTAGGGATGATGTTAAATTAATCTTTACTTAAAATATGTGATTGGGAATTATTAAACTTTATTATGTTCAAACTTATCATGCATCTAGACTTAGTTATGGATCACCCTTTCCAGTCCTTCGCGTGACTGCTACTTAGGTTTAGAAACTGATCACCTCTAGATACGGTAGTTTGTTATCTGTGTTATCGTACGAAGCCGTGTCTGTTACTGTAATTCGGTTAAAGTACTGGGTATAGCGATGGAAACACCACTGGTGGAGTACAACCGTGGAAGCCTGAGAAAAAGCCGTTGGTACCATCACTGTGGACTACCTAGAAACCCTAGAATATGGTCTAGACATCATAAAGCTGTGGAAATGCCAAGTACATCGTAGGCCTACCTCTGGTTACGAACACGCTGTGGAAATACAGTAACTAAAGTACACCGTGTCTATAGTTAGAATTGGTTAAAATGTGGAAAAATAGTTATACGCGGTGAGATCAATTCTGGTTATAAAGCCGTGGAAATGCTGTAAGCATTGTACACTGTAATAGTATCTAGAATTGGTTGAACCGTGGGACTGTTGGAGTACACGGTAGACTGATCTCCGATTATACGGCATTGTGGAAAATGGTAACAGTACTGTACACCGTAATAGTACTCAGGGTTAGCAACCGCTGTGGAAAAGTGCACTGTACCCCGTTAAGTGTGTCTAGGGACGAATGACTGATCGCAAAGGAGAGTTCTAGATCATGACAGAAGTAATTAAGCTTATAAAACCTAAGGCATGAGTCTAGAGATGAAAGTCAAGCCCAGCAGTGGTTCAAGATTCTTAAAACCCCTAGACTCTACAAAACTGATAGTTTGAAATAATAGGTTTATAATTAGTACATGGTTAAATAATAGCAGTTGGAGTTAGGTGTTAAGAAAGGTCGGAATAACCCAATGGGCAGCCTGTCACCTTATTCCTGCACCCTTCAAGGGTCGATGTCTCTACAAAGACATGTGTGGGGGGTCAGATAGTCTGTTCTGATCAGAATCACGATAACCTAGGTACTCAGTGACATACTTATGTAGGTCTGACCGAAACAAGTAGGGTCCTAGCGTTTACACCTGTAATGCATCTGTCTGTTAATTAATTAAGTCCCTAATCATCTTTATAATGAACATCATCCCAACAACTGATTATTAAAACTTCAACAGCCACATTCTCTATCTATCTAGCTAATTACCGATTCTCATCTCTATTTTACTTTTCTGCATTTAGTTAATTAATTTACTAGAAAACCAAACAAACAAAATCTACCTATCTACACAACCCAACCTAATAGTAAACCTTATCTTTGGCCTAAGCTTCGTTTCAATTCGCTCCGATTAAAGAACGACCTCGAGTTATACTTGCTGCTTACTCACCCAGTGTAGTAGGTAGTACCTATAAGTTGAGCCCCGCATATTATAAAATTTAAAACTTACCCACGACGCCCGCCTGATTTATCCGGACGAGTCCTTTGACGACGAGGACGGTTCACTCGCGTGAGCTAAAACGAACCTGACTTATCGGGTGACGTCAAGTTTTTGGCGCCGCTGCCGGGGATCGTAGAGCGTTACGATTCTGAAGCCGCCTTAGATAAATTAGCTGTTAGGAGATCCTTTTCGTTTAGGTTCACTTAGACTTATCCAAAAGTTACTAACCTGCCTTAGAATAATTTAGTAATATAAAATGAAAAATTCAAAAATATCTTTCTACGATTCGCCGCCTTCAAGCCCCGTTTCTCCAATCGCCCACAAGACGACCGAAGAAATGACGGCCACGGACGACGCTTAGTTCTTCGACTGCCTAGATCAAGAGTTTGAATCCGAATTCTACTCTTCATCTTCAACTACATCCGAAGAAATCTCCGTTAGTCCAGATGACGATTCTAGAACCATAGGGCAATTCTTAGATCTTGACTTAGGACCCAATGAATCTCAGCAGAAGATTTCAACTTCTGTCTCTAGCATTCCAAGCTATCAGGTCATACCTGAACCTGAGATCTCATTTCCCTTAGAAAATTTCTCGCAATTCCCTGATTTTGCTGGAACTTCTGAGAATCTTCAAACCTTCCGTTTTCCACCCGCTGAAGAACGCATCCCCATAAGGAATGAAGACGCTTACGAATATCCTCCAAAATCACCAATTTTTATAAACCTCGTACCAGAGCCTGCGTACACCATATACCGTGTCGTTGATAGAGATATACTTGACCAGTCTGATGAAGAAGACCGCTATGTTGGGTACTCTCTTGATCCTGACAGGAGGTTAGCTGTTTGTAGGGCATTTGTCAGACATCTCAAAACATCAGACTTTCCTTTCTCAGTCGATCAAAGAATAGTCATCAGTAGGATTGATAATCAGATCAGTACTCTCCACTGTCTTCCAAACCAAAAGAAAGATGGTATCTTCACACGATATAGGGTGGAAGAACGAAAGCTTATATCCATAATAGACCTACTAATGGACCTATTTGCCAGCACTAAATATCACTCGGAGTCACGAACCCTGATTGATCGTTATGTTGCGGCTATGATATATGAGCTTGAGTTCTGGATCTCAAAAGATCCCGCAATCCCTCTAAACATTTCTGGAAAAATTCCTTTCTTCGTTGACCCTGCCACCTATATGATCAAAACGTTGTTAGAGATATTTCCTGGAGCTGCTGACGATAAGAGAGAAGCCACTTTCTTTGCTAAAAGAAAGAATATTCACGTTGAACTCACTTTACTTTTCGATTATTCTAAATTTCCTTTCACTTTGTCTCAAAGATCGTTGATCATGGATATCACCGAAGCAGTTCACGCTACAACCGGAGATCCTGATTC
Organism: Helichrysum umbraculigerum; assembly: GCA_949592205.1. Lineage (NCBI taxonomy): Eukaryota > Viridiplantae > Streptophyta > Magnoliopsida > Asterales > Asteraceae > Helichrysum > Helichrysum umbraculigerum. The sequence goes on along the minus strand of CATIUR010000007.1, from coordinate 14,961,200 downwards.
AGAGGAAGAACGGAAATTTCAGAATACTCTAGATAAACTTCTCCACAACCTTAATCATATAGACAAAGGAACACGAGTAGGAATTTCAAGTCCGAAGAGAGTTAGGAAAGAATTTTATAAGTTTATTGGCAATCTTCTAGACTTATGCAAAAAGGAACGTAAGTTTCTCAGTGAATTCAAAATATTTTTTCTAAATCCTGCAGATCTAGTCGACTCTGTCATTAAAACCCTTATGATTAAATTCATTCCTCGCCATACTCTTCTGCACCAAAGAACACCGAATGCTTTTAAGCATTTGATCTTGATTAATTAAAACTGTTTTGGAAAGTCGGGCTAAAGACTTTAAACCAAGCGCTTATTTTATAAGTTTTAAATTAGTTAGTTTCCTTTAGTTACAAAAAAACTTCTAAAAACTTTGGTTTTCGCAAAATCTGCGCAGTTTCTAAAATTTAAAATTTTTTATGAACTTTAAATTTTTAAAATTGTTAAGATTTCAAAAACTCAAAATTTTTAGACCAAAAATAAGTTCGCTTTATTTTTAGCATTTATCTTTTTAAATAAAACAACTTTTTGTCCGCTCACAGTACTACGCAGAATTTTAAAATTTTTGCTAAAACTAATTAGCTTAAGTTTTTAAAATTGTTTCACCCAAAATAATTTAAAACATAAGTAATTAAAATAAAAAGAAGGAAGGAGGGGTATTTAAATATTTTGTGATTTAAGAAATAACAAAAAATCAAAAAATTTAAATCTCTCTCTCTCCCCCTTCTTCTTCCTTCGCCGGCCTCACCCCAAACCCTCCACCATCTCCATTTTTTCACCATTGTTAACCAAATCAAGCTCAAAACCTTGTTCCATTTCGTGATTATGTAGTCTCTAACTCATTTACATCAAGATTAAAGTAAGATTCAAGCCCTAACTCTCAAAATTCTCTAACTTTAAAAACCTAGGGTTTCAAATTATTAGGTGATTATTGCTAGTAAAAGTTGCGAATTTGAGCATTGATTCTTGCTTAGTAGTGATATAAGATGATGTAGGAGCTTGCATTTCATGAATTTGATGGCGAATTATGAGTTTGAGTCTTTAAAGTTAGTTATTTTGCCCTAATTGTTCATATTTGGTTAAGTGATGATTAAATTGCTTATGTGAAGTTGCTAGTGATTCTTATATGCTTAGAATAGTATAAGTAACTTATGCATTTGCTTTGTTCTTAATCAAACATGATTATGGTTGCACTTTGAGAATTCAAGTATGCTTGAAAATCGGTTTTTGCTAAGTGTCACATTTTGAAATAAAATCTTTACTTAGAAATGATACTTGTGCTTGATTGCATGTTTTAAGCCTACTTTGATTCTTGAAAGCACTTAAAATGAATTAACGAATGAATCAAGATTTCTAAGTGGCACTACTTTGGTAAAACAAAGTTAGTGAAGCTTATAAGTTATGATTTGTTCCGACATTCAAGTCACCATTTCCATTTAAAACAATTTGATTTGTGATAAAGGTTTGAACTTAGAAGTAAGTATGGTCTATTTTGTTCCAATGCATCGCGACTTTAATTGACTACTTTTAAAAACCAACGTGATGCTTGCACCAAAATTGCCACACCAACTTTAAAGAACATCTTAAATCATAAAACGGCAATAATGAGTTAACTTGAACTTTGATTGCTTACTTGCTCGGCATGATCATAAAACGTTCACTTTAAAATGCCATGTTAGTTTGCTAGTTTGTGTAAGTAAGTTGCTTTCGCCACTTTAAGGTAATTAGATGGCCTAGAACAAAAGTGCATATTACATGTTGTAAAATTCTAGGTACTTGATGCTTATGTGGTTGAAAATTGGAACTAGTCTCAATTTCTCGAGTTACTTTAATTTGATAAAGTCCACTTGGGAATTTGTTGCAAATAGTTCATCATAGCTTCTTACATAAATCAAAGTTCGTTTAGATGGTTGAAAAGTGAGATTTTGATTATTATTGGTCATTACAGGTTTATGGATTATCCACTTTTTAAAGCCCTCATTTCGAATTTTTTCCAAAAATTCTAGGGTTTAATATAATCCGTGTGCTTGTAATTGATTTAATATAACCTACTATGATGTTTGTTTTTCTCTTATTTCAGATGGCCAAGACTTCACTTCCTTCATACATTAAAGACTCAATTAAAGACGATGAGAAAAGGAAGCTTTATAGGAAATGGCTATCTCATGAGTTAGGAGTTTACAGATACATAGTATGGGAGGATTTGGCTAAGATTGGGTTAGCGACAGGATTTAGGGAGTTGATTGAATTTAAAGTGGGAAAACGACATCTTCGGGCATGGACTAATTTGTTTGACTTAAAAGAGAAAGTTTATCAAGAACTTGTGGCAGAATTCATGGTTACCTTCAAGTTTGATAAATCGGTATCTAAATTGGACGATGCTTCGATGATCAAGTTTAACTTTCAGGGAAAGAGTTATAGCATGTCCTTAGCCACTTTTGCGGTTCATTTAGAGCTTTATAGTGAATATCAAGTGACCACCAAGTTCTTCCTCAACTCAGAGTGCAGTCCAAAACAGAGAGATCACACAGCTATTTGGTCTCAGTATGCATCAGGACTGTTTCATTCAAATGTCAAAGCTCGAGTTTTTCAGGATAGATATCACAATGTGCTTCATAATCTTCTTGCTTGTTGTATTCGAGGTAAAAGGAAGACAAAAGGAGCTGTTGGCCAGAAAGACTTGTTAATCATCAAGAGTATCATTGAGAATGAACATGTGAATGTTGCCTACTTGGTTGCTGATCGTCTTCTCACTGAGTCTGCTTATTCTAAGTCTGAGACTGTTTACATGGGAGCTATCATTACAAAGCTAGTTAGAAAGATGGGGCTTTTGACTAGTGATGTGATTAGCAGATTGACAGAGATGGAGGGCAAGGAGTCGCAGCCATATGATATGAACTACATGATAAAAGTTTGGATATTGGAAAAAGATCTGAATGGTGATATCCGCTGGAAAGATGGTCAGCTGATTCCGGGAGTTTCTATGAGACCTCCGAAGAGTAAGAGAGCTAGGATTGAGTTTGATAATAGCACGGTGCATAGGGAGCAAAGGAATGAGGTCCATCATGAACCTGAGACAGGAGAGACGTCAGTTCCTGATGTGGAGGTTCAGAGTACACCTGCTCCTCAGCCCAGAGTTCTTCACTGGGGAGATCCACCATCATCTGAGCTTTTCTATGGTATGCTACACATGCTTCAGCAGAGACACACTATGGATACATACCTAGCTCATGAGTTTGGATTTCCTACACCAGCTCCACCGACTTGGATCTGCGGTCCACTACCACCCGACTTCACCACATCACCACTCCATACATTCACCATGACTCCGTTCACCACCACCATACCCACCATCACATCACCTCACCCCACCACCACTATCACACTTACTACCACCACAGGGATTCCACCTAGGGCTCGCCGATCTTCATGTATACCCACACCTGAGCCGGTATTCTCTGTTCACACCACCACCACACGTGAACCGCATGATCCACAGATTATCCTACAGCCATCTTCACGGGTTGTCACCCGTCCGCGACCAGCCGAGTCTGCTGCATCAGATACAGATACATCTTCAGAGACAGATTCACCGCAGTCAGGGCAGGGTTTGGATATTCAGATGGAGCCAGTACATGAACACGAGGAGGATCAGACACATGAGCAGATACAGGAGCAGATACAGACAGACTATGTGCCAGCCTTCACTACTGGACCTACAGATTCTGGATTGACAGGGTTACTTGACACCACCCCTGTTCCATCCTCAGATTTGCCACCGGTTCATTTGGCACAGGTTCTGCGTGACTTCCCTCTCGGATCAGCTGACATAGGAGATATGGGCCTTGATTCGAACTTCCATTTGTATCCACTACATCCAGAGCAGCAGCAGGCCGCATCATCGGGGTCAGTATCCCGTATGGCGTCGAGTGGACAGCACTCCGTCACCCAGCAGGCAGCAGGCAGCTCTCTTCCTACTCTCCATGAGTCACCACCGGATCAGGACCCTCCTCTTCCTTGATTCCACTTATCTATCACTCTTTATCTTATTATTACTTATGTTGGATGACTGTACTATCACTTGATATTTTGGATGACTGTATCAGTATTGTGATTCGGCGGATATATTTTGGGACCAACCAATCTTTTGGTTGGATTTATCTGCTTTTATTTATCGTATTATCTTAGTTTATTTACTAATGTTGTGTTTATTTTGCTTTTGAATAAAGAAAAAATGCGAATAAAATTGAAGTTCTCCGAGGATATATAAGACGACGCGCAAATCACGCAAGATTCGGGTTGAACGACGCTAGATTCTCCGACTGCTGTCTACACACCTAAATCTATCAAACAACCGTCTCATTCTATCTTAGGGGAGTTTTTCGTTCTTTTTCCTAGTGGTTATTAAATATCATAATATATCTATACCGTTGTCCTTTATGCTTAATTCTTAAGTGTGGGATTATAAATCCCATAAATCAAAACAACTTAGAAACAAAGTTCCAAAATATAATCAAGCTTTAAGTATGGGATTCTTCTCCAAAGAAGAATTTTACGCTTAGTTTGTGAACATTAGGGACAATGTTCCTCTAAGTGTGGGATACACGGTATGATATACCGTATTTTGGCTTTGATTGCTTGTCCAAAGTAAGCTACAAATAAAAATAATCTTAAAACCCATTAAGCTTAAATTTTTCATCAAAACCTCATTTCTGCTAAAATTTTTAAAATTTTTTTGACTTAAAATATTTTTTGCGAAAGGTTATTTGTCAGAAATTAAATAAATTGCTTTGGAAAGTAAGATAAGTTAGAATATGAATTCCTTAGAAATGAAATGTTAATCCATGAGCATCGCACGGCTAGGCACATACACCCCCTTTTTGCAGTGAGGTACTTGAGCCCAATAAGCATTCATCTTTAATGCTTCACTTTCAATTGATGTGTGTGCCAATGCTTTTGCTTTGAATTAGAACTTGCTCTTGGTATACGTTTCGAGACCACACCGATGAGCGTCGTACGCGGTGTGGGTGCAATCAGATGACCTTGACATTCCCTAGGATTAACCCCTTTTTCTTTAAAAACATTTTTTCCAGCCCAAAACCCTTCCAACACTCATTTTAAGTGTTGATGATCCGCCTAGAAAACCCTGTTGAGCCTTACCCTTTTCGTTTCATTAAAACCCAAATTTTCAACCTATTCACTTCCACACCCACCAAATCTTATCTTAGAAATTTTTAAATTTTTGAAAAACGCTATTTAAATATTCTTTTTGCTTTCACTCAAAATTCACAAAACTCGTGTTTACTCAAAACTCCTCGTGTGCGTTTCTATGATCAATACTCAAAAATCGAGAGTCTTGTGGTGCGAAAAATTGGCACCAGGTAAATTCGAAATTGTCAAAAGTGTGAAAAATGAAAGTCAGAAAAGATCTCAAAAAAGGGACAGTGAATAAATTTGAAAATTCCTTAGAAATTCCTTGGCAAAGAAGTTCTAAGCCAAAAATATAGAAAAGTAGAAAAGAAAAGAAACGAAAAAAATATATATAATAAAGCTAAGTGCTTCAAATTCTCCCGAAACTCTGCTCTCTTAAAATTTCAAAAATCTTCCGTGTGTTTCCAAGAGATTGAAGTCAAAATAGCTATCTCGCTCCCTTATCGTTATCCGTTTCCGTTTTCATTAAAAAGTTTATCTAAATAAAATTTTTCATAAGTTTAAAAATGCCTAAGATAAGCAAAACCCTTTTTATTTAAAACCAATTCCCCTTCTATACCATTCCCTTTAAACCTCACCAAACATTACAACCCATTTGGATGTCCTGGGATGATTAGCACCGTTCTCATCGAAGTGGTGGAGATCCGATTCTCAATCAAGCCTATGACGAGAAGCAAATGCATGACTGGCTTTATGAGCGATTTCGTTTGTTTAGAATGATAGGTAACCCGAAACACTTCTGAGTGAATTGAGTGACCACCTAGTGAGATCGCCTAGTCATGTACAATATCCATCGAGAATTGTGAAAGTATGCCAGGGCTAACATTTCAAATCTAAGGGGTGAATGTTCTAATGATGCTTGCTTTCTGAAAAGATTTATCCAATGGCTGACAAATGACTGATCTCGAAGTATTTTGTGTCAAAAGCCTAAAACTATTATTTTTAAAACAAACTCTTAGCAGGTGAGAATTTTCAAGTTTGCTTGAGGACAAGCAAAGTTCTAAGTGTGGGATATTTGATAACACGTAAAAAGTCATGTTTTTACTTATGTTATTTCCCGCATTTTAGACTCAAAGTTAGCAAAACCACACCAATAATGTCAAATATTATGATATTTTGTTAACTAAGTCAAAACGGAAGTGATATTTATAAAACCATTGAAAATGATACAAAAAAACGTGAAAAAAGGAGCATAAACGGTCAACGAATCTTTAGTTCACGCGTTTCAACACTTTTTGAGCAAAACTAAGAATTATGACCTCTAATTTATGTCATTATGCTCGTTAGGAAAAGACGATCGCGTGGATATAAAGAACGTTGAAAACGGATGCACGATGAAGAAGATACGCCCAAACGAAGATCACAAGCAACCGACGGATCACGATACGGGAGAGACAAGCCGGATACGGCCAAGCCCAACCGTATACGGCCAAGACCAAGCCGTATACGGCCTGTCCCAACCGTATACGGCCAATCTCCCCCGTATCCGGCCTTGTCCCTCCCCCGATACGGCCAATCTCTTCCGTATACGGCCAAATTCAACCGTATCGTGTGTTTTGGTCATCCAAGGTGCAATCTTGATACGGGTGGGAAATACGGCTGAGATTTTGGAGGTGGAAATACGGTTGAGGAATACGGTTGAGACAAATCTATAAATACTAACCACCACCTCCTCATTTTCAAACATTCTCAACATTCTACACTTCATTCATCCAATTCTCTTTCACACTTCTCTTTTATTTTATTTTTCGGTTTTTATTTTTAGCTTGTAGTTTTGGTTTCTCTCTCTAGAGTTTTCTCTCTCTAGAGAGAAGTAGATAGTTAGTTAGTTAGAGGTAGAGAAGAGAAAAGCAAGGCGTTGTAATCACGGTGTAAAAGCATTCTTGGTGCAAAACTACGCGTTTCTCAATATTACTCTGCTCGAATTTCTGGTGATATCTATCCTCTCATACTTATATTATGTCTGAATTATTTCTGCTTATTTGTATGATGTGTGCTATGTGTATTGCCATGATTACTGAGTAGTGTACTATTGCGGTTGTTGAAATGTAGATAATTAGACGTAGGGATGATGTTAAATTAATCTTTACTTAAAATATGTGATTGGGAATTATTAAACTTTATTATGTTCAAACTTATCATGCATCTAGACTTAGTTATGGATCACCCTTTCCAGTCCTTCGCGTGACTGCTACTTAGGTTTAGAAACTGATCACCTCTAGATACGGTAGTTTGTTATCTGTGTTATCGTACGAAGCCGTGTCTGTTACTGTAATTCGGTTAAAGTACTGGGTATAGCGATGGAAACACCACTGGTGGAGTACAACCGTGGAAGCCTGAGAAAAAGCCGTTGGTACCATCACTGTGGACTACCTAGAAACCCTAGAATATGGTCTAGACATCATAAAGCTGTGGAAATGCCAAGTACATCGTAGGCCTACCTCTGGTTACGAACACGCTGTGGAAATACAGTAACTAAAGTACACCGTGTCTATAGTTAGAATTGGTTAAAATGTGGAAAAATAGTTATACGCGGTGAGATCAATTCTGGTTATAAAGCCGTGGAAATGCTGTAAGCATTGTACACTGTAATAGTATCTAGAATTGGTTGAACCGTGGGACTGTTGGAGTACACGGTAGACTGATCTCCGATTATACGGCATTGTGGAAAATGGTAACAGTACTGTACACCGTAATAATACTCAGGGTTAGCAACCGCTGTGGAAAAGTGCACTGTACCCCGTTAAGTGTGTCTAGGGACGAATGACTGATCGCAAAGGAGAGTTCTAGATCATGACAGAAGTAATTAAGCTTATAAAACCTAAGGCATGAGTCTAGAGATGAAAGTCAAGCCCAGCAGTGGTTCAAGATTCTTAAAACCCCTAGACTCTACAAAACTGATAGTTTGAAATAATAGGTTTATAATTAGTACATGGTTAAATAATAGCAGTTGGAGTTAGGTGTTAAGAAAGGTCGGAATAACCCAATGGGCAGCCTGTCACCTTATTCCTGCACCCTTCAAGGGTCGCTGTCTCTACAAAGACATGTGTGGGGGGTCGGATAGTCTGTTCTGATAAGAATCACGATAACCTAGGTACTCAGTGACATACTTATGTAGGTCTGACCGAAACAAGTAGGGTCCTAGCGTTTACACCTGTAATGCATCTGTCTGCTAATTAATTAAGTCCCTAATCATCTTTATAATGAACATCATCCCAACAACTGATTATTAAAACTTCAACAGCCGCATTCTCTATCTATCTAGCTAATTACCGATTCTCATCTCTATTTTACTTTTCTGCATTTAGTTAATTAATTTACTAGAAAACCAAACAAACAAAATCTACCTATCTACACAACCCAACCTAATAGTAAACCTTATCTTTGGCCTAAGCTTCGTTTCAATTCGCTCCGATTAAAGAACGACCTCGAGTTATACTTGCTGCTTACTCACCCAGTGTAGTAGGTAGTACCTATAAGTTGAGCCCCGCATATTATAAATTTTAAAACTTACCCACGACGTCCGCCTGATTTATCCGGACGAGTCCTTTGACGACGAGGACGGTTCACTCGCGTGAGCTAAAACGAACCTGACTTATCGGGCGACGTCATGGATTCATGGGGATCATGGTATGGCCGATTTTTTTAGAGGGAGGAGGGAGGAAGATGAAGTTTGTTAGATGATTTGAATTATGGGGAGTTAAGGAGGTTCATAGTGGTCCTTTAGGGTACATGTACTCACCCTAAGTACTATGGTACTCATATGGTCCCTAAGGTGAATTGAATGTCAAGTATTAATGTCTTGGATTGATTTCCAATGTCCCACTAATAATGATGAGGAATCTTAAATGTGTTACTTGTAACTAGTTACTTGTTAGTCTCTTATTACGTTGTAAATAATTTAAGAAACGCGCAAATTTTTTAGGAACAATCAAAATCAACTTTAAACATCAAACTCACACTATTTTTGGTGTTTAAAAATCTTTGTCTGACGCGGGTTTATAGAATGTACTACTGTTTCGGCAGAATGCTAAAAAGGTGTACGTTCTTTTAGACGTGCATGCGTTTTCAGACAATAATTAAGAAACGTTTTCTATTAAAGGGAACTTTCAAAAATTTATTATATATATGTATTAAAATATGCTCATTTAAAGTCGCGAGCCTTGACCGTTTTGGAAAGGAATTGCTTTAAGATTCGTTCCGCTTCCTCCATAATGAAAGGGTCTAGATTTGCTCCCTTAATTGAACATTTTTCGGTACAAAACATTTCGATAGCTCCCAGATGACATTGTAAACTAGAAAATGACGATCCTCTCAACCTCCTAGGATCTCTCGTTCCTCATACCCTAAATTGACAAGATCATCAATCAACTTATTATACGCCTTCCTTATCTTCTTGGGATTTGATAGACCGTCACGTTCTCCTTTGTTTTTGTTGTTCAGATTGTGAGTAAGTTTATTCACAGCTTCCATAAACGCATTCTCTTCCGGTGAATCAGGTTCTCCGGTTGTAAGTTTAACTAGCTTACAGAGTTCACTAATTTCGGCTTTTTGTGTGGAAGTGAAGGGGTATTTGGTGAAGGTGAAGATTCGAACAAGCTTGACGTGAAGGTCTTTTCTTTTTTCAAAGAAGTTTATGTCGATTCTTTCCTTTGTGGGATTAGGAAAAACTTCTCGCAATTTTGAGATTAGGTAAGAAGCGGGGTCAATAAAGAACGGAATTTTACCAAGAAATGTGATAGGAATCATCGGGTTTTGTTCTATCCAGAACTCAAGTTTGTTGATCATTGTGGCGACATTGTGATTTATTAATATCATAGATACTGGAAGGTAATCCATGTCGGCAAATGATTCGAAGAGAAGATCTAAATCTTCTACAAACTTCAGTTCTTGGTCCTCGAAATTTGTGGAGTGGCTTTCGCATTCTTGATTTGACAGACGAAGAAGAAGGTTTACTTGCTTTTCTAATCCAGCAATCGTTTCTCGTTGGTTGAAGGAAAACGGGAGATTAGCATAGGTCAATTGTATGACGAATGCTTTATAGACGTTCGCCCTTCGGGAAGGATCGGAAGAAGCACCAAGGTGGCGTTCTTTAAAACAAGGTTGTTCTATTTCGACGGATGGAACCTTATCCACCACTCGGTATATGGTATATTTAGGTTCGTATGAAGAGAATGGAAAGATACCGTCATTGTGAGAATCGGATATAGTTTGGGCATATACCGATATCTCAGGAATGAGGGTAATTTGGTCACACGTTTTCAGAGGCTTTACTTCATGATTTTCTTTGGGAAGATAATCGAAGTGGACAGAATTTGACACTTTAGGCATTTGCAAAGTTGGAGAGTGATCTTCTGGAGATAATGCCAGGTCAGGTAGCTGATCTGTGACATCAAAGTCCAGGAAATGGTTTGGAATGGAATGTGGGATCCTAAATTCTTCTAGGGAAGCATATAATTCATCCTTTGAAGTACAAATAGAAGTGGGTTTTTGAGATGTCATGTTTAAACTAATATTATCCTAATTAACACTAAATTAACAGCAAATTAAATTAAAACTGCTTAAAGTAACTTTCGAGAGATTTCTAAGAAGGAATCAATCGGAAGGATCTCCTAAATACTACTACTTAAGGTGGTTTGAATCTACGTTTGTGATTCCCCGGCAGCGGCGCCAAAAACTTGTTGTGCTCACACCGTGTCGTTGTTTTTCAATTGATGATGCGAGCGCAGCAAGGGTTTTAAATTTATATTTTGCGGGGCTTAAATTAACCGTACTACCTACTTGATTAGTAAGCGGTAAGTATAACCTAAGATCGTTCTATGAATCCAAACGTGTGGGCGATTAAAGTTGACACTTTCAGTAGAGAAATATTTAGGATGGCACAAAGTAGGTAGGTTTGGGGTTTAAAGACAGATAATTAAAATGTAGGACAGTAAATTGCAGGAAAATAAAATACAGGAAAGCAGATAAAGATAAAGATGTGATTGCTGTGATTTCGATAATTAATACTTCAGGATGACAGAACAAATAGGGTTGATACTTAATATGGCAGTTAAACTACTAGGTGTAAACTCTAGAACCCTACCAACTTAGTTTCCCATTGGCGTGTCACTTGGAACTAGGTTATCGTGATTCTGATCGGAGCAATACGCAAACTTCTAATACTCATCTAGTCGAAAGATGAGCAACCTATTTTGGTGTTGTACCGAGGTGCATGAATCAGTAGCGTATCGTCTCATAGGTCCGACCGTTCTTAACCCCTAAGGTAGTTTACTACTCTATTAGCACTAAGATTGATAGCTTTGTATGTTTGGACCGCCGATTATGTAAGACTTAGTGTTTTATGAACTCTAGGTAACTAGGACTTTGTTCTATTCCTAAGTCTCGTCTTTGTCTAATTAAGTTCTAATTACTTCGACTTATGACTTAAGTTCTCCTTTTCAAACAGTTATACATCTCCAGATTATCCGCAGTTTGATAAAACGTGTTTCATATGAGGACCATGCCTTTCAATAATAAACAGTGTACTTTACATGAGATTTCCACTGCTTCTTATATCCAACACGCGGTCAAGAGTAATTGACATTGAAAGTGACACTCTAACTAATTAAATGTAAAACAATGCAGAAAAGTAAACCTAATATATACAACGAGTGATTTCATTGTGTCTTACTTATTGCATGTCATGGGCACAGATAACTACTTACCATAATTAAGGTTGATCAGGTCCTAATTACTAGGTTGCAGTCACGTGGATAACTGGAAAGGGTGCTCCATAAATTAAACTTAAATACATAAAGTCTTAACAGTACAAGGGTTATTATCTCCTATTTTATTTGAACGTATTTTACGAGCATTATTTTATAATGCATTGATTCTCGTAGGATACACCAGTTAGTTGTATAGTTGTATTATCCTTTCGGAGTTCCAACTTTTGAACCAGAGCTGATTCCAATGATATAACTACCTTCGGTCGTTTATCGGCTTCCGTACGTTTGTACTTTGCATGAAGCATTTCCAGCACTATACCGAATAAACAGTTGAATATGGGCCGTTATATCATTTTACGATTATCGTGCATTGATTGTGTAATGACATCCTTACTTATAATTATCTACATCATCAGCAATCACAATAATAAACTACTCGCAAATCATGGCAACAAATAAATCACATACCAGGCAATAATACATATTCAAAATATGAAATGAAACAAGTATAATAAAAGTTTAGATATCACCCGGAATTAAATGCGTAGCAGCGTATTATTATAATTGACAAACTCTTTCACACGTACAAAGATTGATCTCCGAATCTCTAGCGTTCGCCCTAGCTTCTACGTTAGTCCGTGGACTAATTACAATATTCCTAGAATGAGAAAGACTAAAAGACTACGAAAGATTTTCTAGTGAGAAAGAAAGAGTGAAATATGCTAGAATGTGTGCATATGTGGTGTGTGTTTCAAATGAACCTAAGCCTCCTATTTATAGGTGAGCTTTGGCTCGCATTAGCACCAAGAGGTGCATGTAAGAAAAAGATGGCCAAAAGGGTGCACCAGGTACCGTACAACACGAAAAGTAGGCGCACCGGGTACTGTACAACACGAAAAGTATGCGCACCAGGTACCAAAAGTTACCAAAAAGGGAAACCGAGATGGGGCTAGGGTGGCCGGCGGCGGCTGGTGGGTGGCCGTCGGTGGCTGGCCCACCCCCGCCCCGTTTCGCCGTCTTTTGCTTCATTTCTCGATTCGTGCGTGTTTTCTTCGTTATGCGTCCGTTTGCGTCGATTATTTTTTTGTTGGATTCGTAATTGAAAAACGAAGATTTTGACATAGGATAGGCCCTGAGATGAGGTTCCTAGATGCAGATATTGCGTGTGAATCATTTGGATCTTTCGGCGGGCGTAGAATCTTCATTCTTTATACGTTTTAGTTGATTCTTCTTCTGTTGGATTCGTATTTTGAAAACGAACATCTTGGATAGAATGGATGTTGGTGAAGGGCATTTTAGTCTTGAAATCTTGTTTTGATGTCTTGAATCTTCAAACGTGTGTGGAATCTTCGTTTCTCATCCGTTTTGCTTGATTTTTATCGTGCAACCTTGTTTTGACCATCTTGGCATAATGTTATTGATTTGTACTATATTTAAATTAAAATTCCAAGAATCGTTCCAGAATGAGAGAGATATCGGTAGTAAAAACATGACTTTTTACGCGATATCAGTAAGATTGTTGAGAAGGAACTTACCCGAGACCACATTCGGGTCCTGACGGGCATCTCCTATGTTCAGAACGAAAGCTCTTCCCTTCGTAGTATTGTTACCCTTGTTCTTCAGCTTTGGGCACTCATTCCTAAAGTGCCCGGTATCTCCACACTCATAGCAGGATTTTGGTTGGCTGGTGGTGGTGCTGGTGTTGGTGTTGGCATTGGTAGACCTGCAGTCTTTGGCCAAATGGCCAAACCTTTGACATTATCCACATGGAGTAGCGCAAGGGCCATCATGATGTCGGCGGCAGTTTGAACAGAATGGCTTATTCCCAGTGTATCCCTTGTTGAAACCAGAACCAATACTGGTGGTCTTATCAGACTCAGACCTCTTGGACGATGGTTGGTTTTGAGTGGGGTTTCCAGACCACTTTCTTTTGTTGTTGTTGTTACCAGAAGATGGAACAGATGTCTCACGGCTGACGACCATGGCCATAAGTTCGTGTGCAAGACGGATAGCACTCTGAATGGTTGTCGGTTTGGATGAGGCGACGTTCCCCTGGATATTTTCCGGGAGTCCACGAATATACCTCTTAATGCGTTTTTGCTCTGAGTCTACCATAGATGGGCAGAGGAGAGCGAGTTATTGAAACTCGGTGGTGTATCCAGCGATGTCAGTGCCCTGGACTCTCAGACTCCAGAATTCTTCCTCCAACCTTTGAAGTTCTTCGCTAGGGCAATACTTTTCCCTTAGCATCTCCTTTAGATCTCCCCAGGGGAGTTGATTAGCCACTTCAATTCCCACAGCACTAGTATGAGTATTCCACCAGGTGAGGATACCTTCTAGAAAGGTATAAGCAGCAAACTTGACCTTGCTATCTTCAGCACAGTTACAGAGACTGAAGACAGATTCCATTCTTTCAATCCATCGGATCAGGCCAATGGCACCTTCTGTGCCCTTGAAGTACAATGGTTTGCAGCTGAGAAAATCCTTGTAGGAACAAGGTTTGATAACAGGAGTAGGAGTGGTATTGACTGTCTCATCACTCCTTCGAGAGTCTCGAGCAGCCAAGGCTTCAGCTACAGCTCGAGAAACCGCTGCATTGAGTTCAGCTACTGTAACCCTTCCTCTTTGGCGGCATGATTCTTCAAGAAAGAAACAAGAAAGGATAAATGAGTTGTCTGTACAAATTCACGATATATCACAATAGCACAAGTGATAATCATGATTCAACAGATAATGGAGTTGAATACAAGATGCGAGTTTGCGAGTGAGTAGGGTAAGGTTTTACTTATGGAAACGTATAAATCCTTCTAACGATAGGTTCCACTTGTGATTCCGAAGAAATAAAATGATGGAAGGAATACGAAATAATATATTCCTTGCGAACATATGATGGTACTGCGAAATGTGTTGTAAGATGTCATGCGCGTATAAATGGATAGACGATAGTGGTTATACTCGTCGTCCTTGGTAGTGTGAGTGTTAACGAGCGATTATCATGTGAGGCCTATTCATATATCTTCAATATATAATAGCCTAAAGAATAGCACGTAGGTGAGGCCTATATATGTATATACACCTATATCACATAATAGCCTAGTGTGTCTAGCACAAAAGTAAGAGTTTTGGTCCTCTCGTGGTCAGAGTCAATTAGTGTATCCCTGTTTCAGCATAACCCCTTTCAGATCTTACATCGTATTCATCTAATCCTACATAGTTAGCTAGGCTATGTTAAATCAAATTCGTATGATGTAATCACTGAACCAGCTATACCTAATAAGGAATACTGCCTAACGGTCATAGTCTAGGCCCACTAAATGCAACCTAGTTCACTATAACCTTAGGCTCTGATACCAATCTGTCGCACCCCCAAATTATGATGCGAAAGCGGGTCGGTTCGGGGCGCGACTAATCAATAAACAAAGCACATAAGATACAATGAACGACTCTATATGCGTCGCTTACAATACATTGATATTATAAAAGTCTTACACTGTTATAATAGTTAAAAGCTCGTGAGTCAAATGATAGAGATTCTAGGGCATATCTAATTATACAAAATATAGAAATGGAAGGGAATCTCTTGATGTCTGTATGCGACTCGAGCTAATAGGCATCCTGAGTAAGCAGACCTACTGCTGCTGAGAACCTGAGAATACACGCTAAATGGTCAGCTAAAAAGCTGGTGAGCTCACAGGTTTAATGATCAAGTATAATGTATGAACCGCAAGATTTAATATAATGATTTGCAATTAAGCAAATAAGTTAATGATAATGATGTATATAACTGCCATGAGCACATAGTCTGAGCTTAACTGAGGTGTCAGGATCACAATTAAGTGCCTGAGCGAGGGTGCCTCTATGCATGTGCCTAATCAACACACGTATGAACAAATGATAATGCGTCCGTTTGACCAGTCAGTGCTTGCTGACCCGAACGGGGATTGTCAGTCTCATATGGTACCATACACTAACATTCACGCTAAATCCATATTAACAGAACTATGCTTCAGAGGACTTAAAATGATTAGATGAAAACAACCCATGCAGTATATAGTGATGATTTGATACTCGCGTTCACATGTAAAACAAAACATGGCATGTATTCCCACCCCTGGGTTAAAAACAGTAAAATAGGGGCTATGAGACTCACCTGAGTCTGATGAGATGCTATCAAGCAACAATGATGGTATACAAGGAATGATGTCGTTTCCAACGACTGAAACCTGCCAGGCGTCCTAAACGCGCAAGGTTTACAATAATTATTAGATGTCTCAACAGACCACCTATGCTAGTTGTTCACTCAACTAGTAATGTCCAATTACTTTGGTTTGATTGATTGTGTTTTGAAAATATGTACGGCCCGTTGGTGACGGCTTGAAATAATAATTTCCAAGGTATTATTATTATGTTTGACTCGTTGTATACTCATAAGGTATATGTATTTAATGTACAAGTTGTATCGTATAAGATTTAGTTGTTACACGAGTCAAATAATTGGTGGTTAAGTGTTTTCAAGTATTATGTGATGTGCTACACTAGTTAAGACTGCTAGTGTAAGTTGTGACACTCGTTATGACTGCTAGTTATAAGTTATGGCTGCTAGTTATAAGTTATGGCTGCTAGTTATAAGTGGCGATACTCATTATTGCTGCCCTTGTAAGAGCAACACTCGTTATTGCTGCCCTTGTAACTCGTTATTACTGCCCTTTATAACCCGTTATTACTGCCCTTTATAACCCGTTATTACTGCCCTTTATAACCCATTATTACTGTCCTTTATAACCTGTTATTGCTGCCTTTGTAACTCATTATTGACTAGTTCCAGTCTCTAAGATCAGTTTATACAAAAAAATACGTACAGATCTGGAAAAAGTGTAAAACATGAAAGTTGTAGCTCTTTTCAATACGCAACTTTTAACAAAATATTCGTTGTCTAACTCATACTAGAACTCAAGTTATGGCCAGTTTTGTAAGCTGACTTTTTGAAGACAGAATCTGTCCTTTTTAAATATTTATGAAAAACGTGTTTTGGCTTTGGATTTGGACATATTCAAGTTGTTTGAACAACATATCATCTATATAAACATAATATAAGTACTTTACGAAAGTTTCGGAATTCTTACAATGATCGTATGGAGAATTCGAAAAGATGAAAACGTAGCTCTCGTTCTCGTGATCGTCTTTGCTTCAATCGACTTTGTGATTCAAAATGGTTTTGATGGTGGATTATGGTGGTGAAAGTGGCTGATTTTAGAGAGGGAAAGAGCAGAGATTAGAGAGAGAATGAGAGAGATTGAGATGGATAGATGGTGAATGATTGAGGTGGTTTGGTCTTGCATTATTTAACAAACAAGATCCACAATTTGTGGGTTGTGTCTAGGCTGGCCCACAGGCCTCACATGGCTGAGTTTTGGTTAATTTTTGTTTCCCCAAAGTTACGTAGTGCGCGGTGCTCGTTTACCCGATTGTTTAAACGTGTATTTAGACGTTATATATTATACGTACGTGTTTAAATAACGAATCAACTTTTTGATATTTTTGAGTTGAAGTATTTTATCAAATACTTAGTAATGAGCTATAAAAATATAACTTTGGTTTGTTTCGATTATCGGATGTGTTTCACATATTTTTGGTCGCGTAGACGTTGTTTGTACGATACGAAATATTTAGGGAATATTATTGAAATAATATTTAGAAATAAATGTGTTTATCAAATAATTTAATATTATTTAATAAAATGGGTTCACCAACGTTCGTATTATTGTATCGAAATTCGGCCGCCTTAAAGTGAGACGATCAAATCTAATCGGGTAAATGCGTATATATAACAATATACGTAATGATACACACAATTAGCCTAACACAGAACTAATTACATGTATTTAACAAAATGATTAGGACCTAATAACTAGTCCTAATTTGACGGGTGTCACATCTTTAACCTTGAACTGTAACAAAATTTTTACCATCCTATTATTATTATGGGAATTGATAATGCTTTCGTTAGGGCTTTCGTTAATACCTTCAGATATACATTAAAATATTGTATTATAATCATGACTAACTTTTTGTCTCCCTTATATTTATTTTGACCCCTTAAATTTTCATGAACGTACAAATTCTTTATACATGTCTAAAAATCTTAACAAAAGCCGAATGAGCTCGCGTTAACAAAACCACTTATAATTATTATTTTATTATGGATTTTTCTAAACACAGCCCTTGAGGCTGCTTTTAACACGCTTAAACATCCTGTACAATAAAAATAACCGCCCCCTAAAATTAATTTTTAACCATAATGTACAATACTTTTAAGCACACTAACAATAGCCCTAAGGACTGTGTTTAGAAAAATCCTTTTATTATTATTAATTATTATTTTATTATTATTATTATTATTACTCCCTCCGTCCAAAAATTATAGTCCACGTTTCCCTTTTCGGACGTTCCAAATTAATTGTCCACTTCCAAAAATAGATAGTGAAGATTGGTCGTGATTACCATATTACCCTTGATTGTAATTGTTATTATACACTTTCAAGAAAGCAATAATTAATTGGTTAAGGGTAAAACTGTCATCCTGCAAAAAGTAGGAAAGAGAAAACAGAAATGGTTATGTTTTTATTAAACTGCTTGTTTTTTTGTCGGGTGACAATAATAATGGAACGGAGGGAGTATTATTTAATTTTTAATCTACAGTATATATTATAATGGAGTATGTATTAGGTAGTCATTTTATTTTTAGTAACCTATAAGTTAATCTCCACCATTAATAAATTAAAACTTTTAATTTAAACTATTGATCTTATCTTAATAAAATGACTACCTAAATAGTGGAGAAGGGATGATTAAATGTCTAAACTACCCATTTATTTTTATTTCAGAAATCAATTAAATTTAATTTTCAATTATTTAAGGTAAATACAAATCAAAATTTAATCTTATTCACATAATGATTGTCAAATAATTCATCATTTATAAATTCAAATTTGAATAATTTCTTTAACTTTTTTATTATATATATGCACTATGTATTGTTAAATTGCTAATAGTAGTATTAATTTTTCATTTTCAATTTATTTTTTCTCCGATCATCAATTGTATTTTCACCGATTAATTATAAATTTTCAAGTTTCGTGAATGCACACGAGATGTTCGACTAAATGTGATCTCTATGGATTTCAACGGTTCTATCCCAAATGTAAGATTTATAATTTTAATTTGGTTAGTTGTTCATTTTTTTATAAATCTCAGACCTCACATATGTGATCTATAGGTTATGGGTTCGAATCCGTGCCTTGGCATATGTGGGTCATTTGTCATGTGATTTGTCCGGCGTTGATACTCACCTTGCGGGGTGGGACGGACACGTACCATTAAATATGGTACAGGAGTCGGGGGTACCCTCCAAATTACCTTTTTTTTTCCCCAATTTATTATTTAGTTTAAGTTTTTTCCTAAAAAAAACATTTTACACTTAGAGTCGATAAATTTCGGATAGATATTTGTTTCCTTTCTTTCATTTTTTTTTTTTTTTTGTTATATTAACTTTAGTTTTGTTGCTTGCTTGGATTTAATACAATAATGTGATATCGCAATGTAGTCTTTGGATTTAACCCCATGGAAATCGTTTTTTTTTTTCTATCTTTTTTTTTGTGAATCATGAACTTTCTTATTATATACAGCGGCCTCAATTCATAATTTATAAATTCAAATTTTAATATTTTCTTTATTTTTTTATTATATATATGCACTATGTATTGTTAACTTGCTAATAGTAGTTTTAATTTTTCATTTTCAATTTATTTTATCTACGATCATCAAATGTATTTTCATCGATTAATTAAAACTTTTTAAGTTTCGTGAATGTACGCGAGATGTTTGACTAAATATCTCCAAGGCTTTCAACTTTCTATCCCAAATGTAAGATTTATAATTTTGATTTGGTTAGTTGTTCATTTTTTTTTATAAATCTCAGACCTCACATATGTGACCTATAGGTCACGGGTTCGAATCCGTGCCTTGGCATATGTGGGATATTTGTGGACATGTGATTTGTCGGGCGTTGATGCTCGCCTTGCGGGGTGAGGCGGACACGTACCACTAAAATATGGTACAGGAGTCAGGATTACCCTCCAAATTACCTTTTGTTCCCCAATTTATTATTCAGTTTAAGTTTTTTCCTAAAATAAACATTTTACACTTAGAGTCGATAAATTTCTGATAGATATTTTCTTTCCTTTATTTTTTTGGTTATATTAACTTTAGTTTTGTTGCTTGCTTGGATTTAATACAATAATGTAGGGGTGTAAACGACACGATACAACTCGTGAGCTACTCGAGATTGACTCGAAATCGACTCGGTACAAGTCGAGTCAAGCTCGAGCTACTCGAGTAAACTTTCGAGTCGAGTTCGAGTATCAATATACTCGGCTCGAGAAGCTCGCGAGCCTAATCGAACTTGCATTAATTTACATTTTTACCCTCCATTTATATAAATATTAACACATTTACCGTACTTTTTATTAAACTTCGAGTCGAGCCGAGCATGATAGTATCGAGTCGAGTCGAGTCAAGCTTGAAACTACCGAGCCGAGTAGTGTTAAATGTGAGTTAACTTAATATTAATATTATAATACAAATAATCGAGTCGAGTCGAGCCGAGCTTGAAAGTGTCGCCACAATAGTCGAGTCGAGCTCGGGCTTGAAAATACAAGCTCGATCAAGTTCGAGTCGAGTTTCGAGCTTCGAGTTTTCTAATCGAGTCGAGCTCGAGCTTGGCACTGTGTCGACTCGATTCGACTCGAATACACCCTACAATAATGTGATATTGTAGTGTAGTCTTTGGATTTAACCCCATGAAAAGACTTTTTTTTTTCTTTATATTTTTTTGTGAATTGTGAACTTTGTTATTATATACGGCTAGCCTCATTATCACAACAATCCAAATTATAACGGCAACTTTCTAAAAAGAAAAGATAATTCTAATATACCAAATAACTCGATAATAAAAACGTAAAATGCCCTTGCACAATAAAAGAGTTGCATTTTAACTTTTGTTAAGAAAAATGAAACATTAGTTTATTTTAAATATGAATGTTTGGTCCGTGAAGAAAATCATAATATTGTCGTGACGGATCATTTTTATGATATTTTTTTAACCAAATACAACATGCAACTCATTTAATGTGCAACATCATCTTATATTACTTTATCAACTTTTTAATATTACATTTTTCTCTTTATCACATACTCATGGTACCAAGTGGTGTTGATCAACTCCTATAAACTATTTTTCTATATATAAGTTTTGATTAAAAAATATGTGAAAGAATTTATTTTATAAGCATGAAAATATTAGGTCTTCAATTTTTTGTTTTTTCACGTTATAAAGGAAATTTGATTCGGTGTCGTGCATTAACGTAAAAAAGGGTTTATAATAAATACACAATTCTTATGGTAAGAAAAAATTAAAATACCTTACATTAATGAAATAAAAGATAAAAATTTGATTACCTAAAAATTATTTTACTATCATTGAGATCTACAATATGTACGGTACTATTATTAACAAATAAACAATGGTTCGATTACTTTAATTTAATCATATATAATAAACTTAAGACATATACGTATTTCTTTTCAATTAAAAACATTTATACAATGTTAGCCACATATATATGTTAATGAAAGATTGCGGAGTAAAATAAAAATATAATATAAACTTTATAGAAATTATGTTGTAGCTCGCGAATTCGCGGGTTATAATCTAGTTATATATTACTCCCTCCGTCCCAATTTAATTGTCCCCAGACAAGAAACACGCAGTTTAAGAAAACATCAACTTCTCTCTTACTTTTTGATAAGATGACAATTCTACCCCTTACTTTTTACCTACTTTTTTGTCTTACATATATAAAGTAGGGGTATAAAAGGATTTTAGCTCATCATTTTTATCCATTTTTAGAAGTGGACAATTAATTTGGGACAGTCCAAAAAGAAATAATGGACTATTAATATGGGACGGAGGGAGTATATTATAAAAACTAATAAGAGTCAAGTCGGTCAAAATTGGGATTAAAACGTTACGAGTTTAAGCCGTTGATCTAATTGGTCGGTTAATCAACGGTCGAGATTAAAAGTACACACGTAGAATCTCTCTCCAAGAATTCCAACCCTATTTGGCTATCTATATGTATCTGATCTTCTTCTGATATATAAATATGTCCGATTGGCCGCTTATCTCTCTCAATCGCTCATCTATCGGCCACAATTGAAAACCCTAAACATCTTCTTATCTCTCTCAAATCCATCGGTACGTCTCTTTCTCGTTTTTAATTTTAATATTAATTATAATTATAATCTTCTTTACATTATCGATGCTTATTTGCCTAAAATTTGATCTATTTGTTACCGATATTGCCTTGTTTGTTAATCTACCAATCTCTTAAATAATTACTCAGTTGTGTTGACGAGAAATAATCGTTTTTGTATTTGAAATCTGAATCTGCTGCAGTAATTTGTTTACGATTATTGTAGTTCTTAGATTAGATTAGATTTAATTTTCTGTGCTACGTTTGGAATCAATTAATTAAAATCGATTTTTTAGATCTGATATTATCCGTGTTTCGTTGTTGATTCGTGTGATGGAATCATGATGATTGTATGATGAAAGATGTTGTCGTTTTGTATGTAGGTGTAGATGTGCTGTTAACAGCTGTGTTGTTTACATAAATGATTAAAATTAATTTTTTATTCTAGTACAACTAGTTGAAGTAATTATGTGGATTTAATAAAAGCTGTTTAGTATTTTTTGAAGGACGGACTCCTGATATTATGTGTTACTTTAACAATCATACGATTCATCTTAGAGAGAGTTTTTTGTAATTGTATAACAGGCTTTTTTTGTTGTTGCATATGAAACGCTTGCCTTATGTTAATGTTGGTTGAAGAGTTCTAGAAGTAACTAATTGGTTTGTAACTCTGGATCAAATTTGTATGTTAATTGTGATTAGATTAGCACTTTTGGTTGAGGGATCGTCTTTTTATAATTGTAGTTTGCATATTGGTCTAGTAAATGTGTATTCTCTAATGTGTTTGCTAGGGGTCTGTGTCTGTTTTGTTGTCTACGTGTAACTGGGTTTGAAATCTTTCATCTCGAGGTTTAGTTGGTGAGTTGGAAGCTGAGGGATCTTTTAGTAGCTGTTAATAGTAATTGTTAGGATATGAAATATGTCTCTTATTACAGTTGAAGCTCGTTGTGGTTTTTTATTGCCTAGATGCTGATTTTTAACCTTTATCGTTTTATAGGTTGTGTTGCTATTTGTCATCAGCGAATTGCAAGTTGGAGTGTGTGGAAAGTTTGAAAGGTTTTTTATGTCCGAGCAGGCTATTCTCTACTTAGGGTGTATCGGGTTGTTGGGAGAGTATTGTCCTATATTTAAGGAGGAAACTCCTATTTATTCGAAAACAGTTGGCTGTATGCATCGAGTGCCATTTCAGGAACATACTGAATTTAGTGGTTGCAGCTTGGCGCAACCTTTACTCACAATTGTTGATCGTACTTTTTGTGCCCACGAATCTTTTACAGACAGCCGCCCTTTGACCTCTACTGTCTTGTTCTGATATATATTGTTCACCTTTTCTCTACTCGGAACCAAATATGGCTTTACAGAACATTGGTGCCAGCAACAGCGATGATGCCTTCTACAGGTACAAGATGCCAAAGATGATTACGAAGATCGAGGGTCGTGGAAATGGCATTAAAACAAATATAGTGAACATGGTTGATGTTGCTAAAGCTTTGGCCAGACCAGCCTCGTACACTACTAAATATTTCGGCTGTGAGCTTGGAGCTCAATCGAAATTTGATGAAAAAACAGGGGTATCGCTTGTCAACGGCTCTCATGACACTGCAAAACTGGCTGGTCTACTTGAGAATTTCATCAAGAAATATGTTCAGTGTTACGGTTGTGGTAACCCGGAGACTGAGATATTAATTACGAAGACTCAAATGGTCCAACTGAAGTGTGCTGCTTGTGGTTTTGTCTCTGATGTGGATATGAGAGATAAATTGACATCTTTTATTTTGAAAAATCCCCCGGAACAGAAGAAAAACTCTAAAGATAAGAAGGCAATGAGGAGGGCTGAGAAAGAACGGCTAAAGGAAGGTGAGGCAGCAGATAAGGTAATGAAGAAGATGTCGAAAGATGGTAAGAAGACCAAAGATGTGAAGACCACTTTATCAAAAAAGAAAGGCAACGGGTCTGATGAAGATCATGTTTCACCAACTGTAAGCCAATCCGGTGACAAGGATGACTCCGAGGAAGACGATGACGTTCAGTGGCAGACTGATACGTCAGCTGAAGCGGCGCGTCAACGTATTCAGGAACAGCTTAGTACCGTAACTGCTGACATGGTCATGCTTTCTACAGAGGAGCCTGCAAAGAAGGTGGCAAAGCCTGTTGTGGAGGAGAACTCCAAGGTGACCAACGGCAACCTGGCACGTATGAAGCTGGTTGACACAGCTAAAGAAAATCTGAAAAAGGGTGTCGGGCCAAAGGAACTCTTGGCATTACTGTCTGGTTCACTTCAGGAAAATGCAAGTGCTGTTTACGAGGCTTTACTTGATGGTGTGGAGAAAGGTTTTGCAAAACATATTCTTAAGAAGAAAAACTATTTAGCAGCTATTCTCTTGCAAGGTGATGAATCACAATTGGTTCTTTTACGAGCAGTCGAGGACTTCTGTGGTAAGTCAAACCCGAATGCAGTGAAGGAAGTGCCTCTTGTGTTGAAAGCATTGTATGATGCTGACATTCTGGAAGAGGAATATGTTGTCAAGTGGTACGAGGAGGGATTGAAGGGTGAGAACAAGAGCTCCCCAATCTGGAAAAATGCGAAGCCTTTTGTTGAATGGCTGCAGAGTGCGGAATCTGAAAGTGAAGAAGAATAAAGAGGTGATGCAGCTTTACTTTTGTGTTTCAAGTTATATCTGGTGTGGTGTAGTTATGTTCTGTTCTGGGGGTCTTGTGTTGTGCTCTTTTGTTATTTGTTGACACTACGTTTGTATGTTTGATACTATGGCGTTGCTAGTACGTGTTATCTAAGAAAGTGTGTTTGTGTTTGTTATTACTGTCTTAGGATTTGTTTTGGCAACATGGGTTTCTGCAAGAATGCTTGATGTGACTCTGGTTATTATAATCAGAGGGCGGTTGGGTGAGCTTGTTTTCAATGCTTATTTGTTTATATTATCAAATAATAGAAGCTTAAACTTAACTTTTGGATGAACCTCCCAAACACCCCCTAATGTTGGCTTATAGGTTTGTATATCATTGCCTGTGGGTAGGGTAGGCCTGGGTAGGCGAACCAAACGTTTAGCTAACTATTCGTGAACCGTTCGGTGGGAGTTCGTTTATGTGGATAGGGTAGGCCTGTAAGCGAACCGAATGTTTAGTGAACAATTCGTGAACCGTTTGGCGGGAAGTTCGTTTATGTTTGTTCATTTCATTGTATCAACGAGCATGAAGTTTAATTATATGAACGAACATGAACATAAGTCTCGTTCGTTCATTTACGTTCATTAACATGTTAATGAACGTTCGATAACATGTTCGTTTTTTAATAAAAACCAATAGATATTTGTATATCTTATTTTAATCTCATCTAAATTCTAAATATAGTAGTATTAATTATTTAAATATTTTCACATTATATACAATAGTATTAACATTAAATGTTCTATAAAACTTGTTAATCTTTATCTTTATGTTTAACCCTTATAAAGCATTTAGTCATAATGCTTAATGTTTACAAAAGGGAAGATCGGAAATTACTTTTATAGCTTAATTCTTACTAATTAGTAATTACATAGATATAGTAACTAATAATCTCAAATCAATTTATACCAATTTGATTCTTTTAACTTATACACTATACTCTTACATTCATATCATATCAATCTAGAATTCTAATTTATATTACAATTAATATTTAATATTAAATTAGATTAAATACAGATAGAATTCCAATCATTTAACTATTGATCAATCCCAGTTTGATTTATAATATATATCTTATGGTGTTTTAACATATAATATTTTTTTGAGTCTTTCTATTATCTTAGAGCAACTCCAACAAAGACTTTTTTCAAAACTTTTTTATGCAAAAAAGCTTTAGTAAAAGCTTTTCTTCATTGGAGTAAAGACTTAATTGATGAATAGGTTGAGATTTCTCAAGCTTTACTTCAAAAGCTTTTTAGTTATATAATTTTCATATTACTCCCCTAATTTGATTCAAAGGGAAAACTTTTTTAAAAGCTTTTAACAAAAGGGATTGAGGTGGCATGTAAAAAAGCTTTTAAAAGCTTTTTTACATTGTGGATGCTCTTAGGGGAGTGATCCTTACACCACCAAAAATTATCCATACACCATTAAATATGCTTTATATTGTTGTACTGTACAACTCTGTAAAGCACACTTAGTGGTGTATGGATAATTTTGGTGGTGTAAGGATCATCACCCATTATCTTATCATTTATAATTATTAACATAACGTAAAGTATCAAATGAAATTGATACAAATGTAAAAACACAAAATAAAAAATAACAATGTAAGTTATACAACCATTATTGTTATACCGTTCATCATTATTTTATTTAGTGCCGCTGCATAGCGCGGGTCTCCGATTAGTATGTTAGAATTATGTATCATCGTTTTGTAATGTTGAATATGCATCGTGATCTTTCATATTATATATATATATATATATATATATATATATATATATATATATATATATATATATATATATATATATATATGTTCGTTTTTGTTTGTGTTCCTCGGGGTTTGTTTAACGTATTAATGAACAAATGCATTAAATTATGTATTCGTTCATGTGCATATATGAACAAACAAATTTTCTTAATGAACGAACATGAACAACAAAATCCGTTCGCTTATTCGTTCGTGTTCGTTCGTTTGTTCGATAAAACCTTAATGAACAAACACAAACATGCCTCGTTCGTTTATAGACCTACATGTGGGTTTTGATAATGCAGATATTTTCATATAATATTAGAAAGAACCTTTGGGGGGTGGTTTGGTTTGCATCACTGTGATCAGATCATGATGTCGGTTTATCTTGTAGCTTTCATGATTACACGAATATTATTGGGTTTGCGTTTATTCTTTCAAAATGTACGAAATTTATGTGTTTTAGTTAAGGTTGTCAAGATCGGGATCCTACGTATGATTGTTTTTGCCTTTGCAAGATCGTGATCGTAAGATCGGATCAAGATCATAAGATCCTACCAACATATCATTATATATTTAAAGATATCCAAATTCTTGTAGAATACTAACAATTAGAGAAATCAATGTAACATTCAAACTTTTAGATTACAAAAATGATGCAATTTGTCAACATATATTTCTATGACGATAAACGTACTAAAACAACATATAGTAGCATAGTACAATTGCACCAACAATCATATCAAGTTTAAAAGCATACGAGCCTACAAATGAAAATTACTAATATAAGATATAAATCCTAAATTCATACAGACCATCAATGTCATTGGACTTCGGACTATCGTATGGGCTTTATAAATATTTTAACCAAATTGTAAAAAAGGAAAAAAAAAATAGCTTATTTGAAGGATCGGATCGTTCACCGATCTTACGATCCTACGATCTTACTCTTATCCTACCTCCTGAATGATCTTACTCCGATCCTGCACGTTTTCACTTAGTAAGATCGTGGGATCGCGGGATCGTGCGATCCTACGATGAAGTTCGCGGGATCGTGCCAACCTTGACTAAGTTCTACTAATTCGAACTCTCAAATTTTCTATTGTATTTATTTTTTAAGTGTCTATTATATGTATTTTGGTTGCTTTTTTACCACATAAAAAAATGATTATTTGTAAGTATTATACATCCAATAGTAAGTTATACGGAGTATCTTTTTTTGTAGGTTTTATAATGTATACATTGGACGTTTTTAAAACCATTTAAAACTTTAATATAAAATAGTAAAAGGTACTCCGTATAAAATTCAACTTATTTTGAAACGATGATTTTAAAGAACAAAACATGTATACCTCAAATGTACAATCTTCGTGATAGCTTGAAGAGTTGAAGGTCGATTTCTTTGTGATCATATTTTAGTTTCATCCAATCATGTTTAACCACCATGGTGGCATGGTCCGTCGTTGATGTAAGTCGCCAAAGAGCTGCCGCAGCTCCTCGTACACAGCTCCGAAACCTCTGTTGTACAAGTTGGTATAGATTATACTATAGTAATGAGTAATAATGTGTAAATTCTAAATAATAATAATAATAATAGCTGTTGACATAGCTTGCGGATTTAATCATCAAAATTCAAAACAACCAATATCACCCTTATCAAACTCACGCCGGCTTCAAATTTGTCTCTATTAGAGAAGATTTGATTATTACTCGGTAGTATACCAGTATACTATAGAGAAGATTTGATTATTTGAATTCCGTATATGCTTTTAATTACTTCATATAATAATGTTTATCCATTGGAATGCCTGTTTTATACTAAAATCGACCAATTATATAATTAAATCATAGAACGTACGGTTAAGTTGTAAGATGATACAATATGAAAAAGCCGTTTACTGAAAACATAATACCAATTAAAGCCTATAAAACTTAACTTTGTAACTTTCACATAAACATTCTTATGCTTTAGTAAGACGGAGGGAATAATAATGCATATAGATAGAATCGAAGTATGAACAGCTCAAACCGTACGGAAACTGCGTTCTAAATTGACAGCATTCGGACATATTTCATGTCTGCATACCTCGTTGAACCTGTACATGGGACTCTTCTTTTGTCCGTACCATGTTTTTCAGATGAGCACACACTTTGAATACAGCTATCACAGTCCAATAACTTGTACGTATGTTCTTATGTTTAATAAGTTAATTGTAATACGGCTTAATTTATGGTACCATTGGTCGAGGTCTTTGTCTGCGGATTGGCCATCTTGGATCTCCGATCCTGTTGGGATGGTGCGTGGTCATGTTGTTGGGGTTGAATAATTGGGTATCATCTTTGTTTGTTGGGGCTTTTGTACGTTTTGCTTGGTTGTGTTTTTATCCTTGGTGTTTTTCTCTTTTCTGGTTGTTTAGTTGGATGTAAGTTACTTCTTTCGTGCCCTTACCCGGCAGTAAAAGTACCATAAATTATATACAATGTATCAAAATAACAAGTTGGATACACACTATTAATAACAAACCGTAGTTGATTACATTTTTAAGTATCCATCCCTATTATTTAATGCATTAACTATAACTCAATTTTTTGTGTGATTAATAATTAAATAATAGATATTTAATACATTTATACAACAAATAGATATTGTATTTTATGGTGTTATGTAGCTAACGACCACTACATTATGAAATTTTTAAACCCCTAATTAATTTGTTTATGAATTATCGATACATGAATTATCATTATAGTTGATCAAGCCATGGATAGCTTGAGTGCAGTAGTGAATGAGGTGGGTAGATTGTAATCGTTTTCTACACTCCAATTGCTGTTAATAACCTTCAATCTTGAGGAGATTTCAGGTGGTAGAAGTGATTAGGGTTTTTTGGGTGGTGAGTGAACATGCCATCAAGATGGCGTTAAGTGTGATATATATACTCATGGAAGATAGCCGTCGGGGTGTAACGGGCCTGGACCGACCCACTGCGATTCCCGCCTAACGGTCGTGTTCGGGTGTCGAGGTGATCGGCCGAAAGCAAGCTGTCACCGTTTGGCTTTATTCCGCAGCCAATGGGGAAGTGTGACAGCTGGAGGACCCGTATTAACCAGTGGACAAACCAATGAGGCGTAAGGAAGATACGTTGACCTTCCTGTACTTTTCTGACATAGCACTGTTCATGATACGTTGTGTCAGGGAATGTTTTGTCGGTATGGTTACGCTGCGATGTAACCATAGTTGGTTTGGGACGCCGATCTCCCGCGGTGGGCAGGACATACGTGCGTCCCGCCGCGGTGTGGAATATAGTTGTTATGCTGGGGTGTGGTTACACCATTAAGTCCCCCCAGTTCGATTGTTTGACTGAGTATTAGTCGAAGGGTCGAACTCTTAATTTCTCATAGTGTGCACACTACGGCGTGCACCGGCAGTTAGTTTCCAGTGGGGTGGGACGTAACGGCAGTTGTGGTATTGATTTTTTCTGAGCAAACATCAATGGCGAGTCACGTCAATAGTTGTTTTTGGCAGGCAATGATGGCGTGTAAGGCGCGTGAGGCGGCTAGGTGCAGGCGCGTGGAACGGAGATCATTTCAAAATTTGAAATAATGAGTGGATCGGACACGTGTAGCGTCGTGATTAAAGTCCGATGGTGGCCCGACCCGTTTGCCCGGATAATAAATATCCTTAACCCGCCTTTTTTGTTCATTTTATTCATCCCAAAATTTGATCATTTCCAAATTAGGGTTCGTCTGCTTCGCAAAAAACGGTTCCCACGCTGTATTTTCGATCAATCGCCGTATAGAGGTCCGTGTTTTCTTTACTTTCTGTGTTTCTTAGTATTCCCCTTTCGTTTTTTGCGCACTGTTGTTTCTTGCCATGTCTGTTTCTTCCTCTAATGATACTGTTCCGGCGGCGGTTTCCGACGATGTTACTTCAACCGTCGCCCGGACAGGTAGCAAAGTTAGCGATGTTGTCTTGGCCGCTTTAGAGGTCCAGTATCCTTCGATTAGGGGGTTTAATCCGGTGGCGCCGGGGCCTGATGACAGGGCGCATGCTCCGCCGGCCGGAAAAATGGCTGTTTACCGGCGGTATTTTGAAGTGTGCAACTTTCGCCTTCCTGTCAGTGGTTTCATTGTGAGTGTCTGCGAGTATTTCAAAATAGCCCTTTCTCAACTCCTCCCTTTAGGTTTGATGCGGTTGCTTAAGTTTCTAGATGTTTTGCCGTGGTCATGGCGGCGAGCCGACCGCCATTTCCGTGTGGCCAAGCAGGATTGTTGGTTTTCATTCGAAAAGAGGCCATCGTCATCGTTTACAACATCGAAAGGGCCACCTCTAAGGTCATGGAAGGATGACTTCTTTTTTATTGATGTGAC
The DNA here is from genome assembly GCA_949592205.1 of Helichrysum umbraculigerum. NCBI lineage: Eukaryota > Viridiplantae > Streptophyta > Magnoliopsida > Asterales > Asteraceae > Helichrysum > Helichrysum umbraculigerum. Next base: position 14,930,115 of record CATIUR010000007.1, on the reverse strand, counting down.
CTGTTTGCCCCGTGTCCCCGCGGTGGTCCTGTCATGGAATTTTCAAGGGATCATTGCTAAGTTGAACACGATTCCTCGTGACCATGGGCCGGATCCGCGTTTGTTTGACCTTTGTGACAGTGCGGCGCTGCATATGCGCACGTATCACCAAGAGGCTTTGCTGTTTGCTTTGTGCATTAGTTCCTCCTGGAAGCGTGGTAACGCGAAGCCTGTATTTAGGAAAAACGGACAGGGTATGGGCGCGCTGCAGCGGTCATCTATATATGTTTATCCTTAAATATGCTGCTTTGATCCTTTTACTTGCGCCAATAACTGTTTCCATATTCTTGCTATTGGTTCTGAAGTTTTTTTTTTTTTTTTTTTTTTTTTTTTTTTTTTTCTGTTGTATTGCAGTAATGCAGCCTGTGTATCTTCTTTCTGATGATGATCTTGATGATGTGCAAGTCGGTTATGAGGGTTGCACTGAGTCGGAGTTTGAGCCGTTCCACGAGCAATTGGTTAAGGAGGAGGAGGATGCCGGGAGTGATGATGAGCCGGACGTGTCGGCGTCTGCCGCAACGACTGCCGTTGTGGACCCCGCGATCCCTGGTGTTACGCGCTCTGGGCTTCAGCGCGGCAAGGCTGTTGGTAAGAAAAGGAAGTTTACCGCAAAAGATTTGTCTGGGATGAAACTGTCCAGGGTGGATGTAAGCGACGCTGGAAGAGAGGTTTCCGATGCAGGTAATGTTTCTTTGCACTCCACTGTCACGTCTTAATATGTTTGTGGCGCGTTGGTCTATTTGGATTTACCCCACCTTTATTTTGCAGCGTTTTCGCTTGCAGATGAGGAAGGCAGTGATGATGGGAAGCAGGGCGAGACGGGTGATGATCGGCCCACTGGCCTGCATACACGTGGCCTTCCTGATGAGTTTCTCCCCGGTGGGTCGGGGTTGAACCCTCTCAACGTTGACCCAATTGCTGAGGCCCAGCCCACTGTGCTACCCATGCCTGCTCCTGTCCGGTCCGCCCCTCTTAACGCACCGGTACATGAGACAGTTACTATTAGTGTGGATGATGACAAAGAGACTACGAACAGTATTTTGGATGTTGAGAAAATCTTGGATTCTCTGTTACCGTCGGATCTGCTGGACTCTGTGCGGGAATTCAGTGATGATGAAGCGCGTCGCCGCAGCGATGATTCTATTGTGCACCAGTTGGCTTGGCTTTTGGACAACCGACGCAGGTATCAGGCAGTGTCTAATGACCGTCAAACTCTGCGGGGTGAGCTTGAGGTTGAGCGGGGACATGTGCATGAGTTGAAAGTTGAGTTGGCTAACCTGAAGTCAGAAAAAGCATCTTGGAGCAAGTTAACGGGCGAAGTTGTCGAGTTACGTGCTACAAATCAATCCCAACTCGATACTATTGCTGAAATGAAGTTAGCTGTGGATGGTTGTAAGTCTGACTCGCTCAACCTGGGTTTGCAGATCGAGGCGCAGAGGAACCGCATATGTGAGCTGGAGGGTAAAGTTGCCGAGCATGCTGCGCTGGAGAATCAGGTTGCTGAGCAGGGTAGGTTGGTGACTGCCAAGGATGGGCAGATATTTGTGTTGGAACAGAAAAACAAAACCCTTGATGAATCCCTTGCAGGTGCGCTGGGACAGGTGACCAAGGAGAGGGAGGCTAAGGAGGCGGCTCTTTCTGAGCTTGCGAAGCTGCGCGGTGGGCCGGAACAGATTTGTAATAAAGTGTTGAAGGACCCGACTGTTACCGATCCGTTCAATGCATATGCCCAAGGGCTGATGGAGTATGGGTCCCATCGTGCTGTGGTTCGTGCTCAGAAAGCCTTTGGAGAGAGCCCCCCTGTGTTCCCAGAAGAACTTCTGCAAATGGTCAAGCCCGATAGCAAAGTGCAAGCCAAACAACTGTTCGAGGCAGCGAAGAATGCCAAGTCCGCTTATGTTGCGAAGCTGGTTAGCAACCCCGATTTGAGTGTGGACGAGTTGTTGGCCATCGAGCCTTAGTTGTTTGTTATCTGTTGAATTTGAACTTAATCTTTTGGTCGGCCGCATGCTGCGGGCCTTTGTTATGTAATAACTCTATCCTTGTTTTTTGTTGGTGCCTGGATTGGGCGTATGTAACCTCTGGAACAATGTAACTGGTGTTATGTGATGTACAGTTTGTAGTTTGTTTTTATGTAACTGGTGTATTGCACAGGTTTGTTGTGTTTAGCTTATTTGCTAGACGTTTGTGTTTTTTGCGCGATTATTGTTTTTGTCATGACCGGTAAGTCTAGATTACCATGTGTGTGTTGGCGTCTCGCCTTCGGCGGACTTAGAAGTCGTCGCCGGGCGCGGGGCAACTGTTTCTGATCAAACCCCTCTTCAGCTTGAGAACTGCGGGGGATCTCCACCAGGGGTAAGGCTAGAAAACACTTCCCAACGGGGGTGGGACCATCCTATCTGTTTCCGTCGCGTAGCTTAATGCTCTGCCGCGGCGTGACATAAGACAGTTGTGACCCTTTGTTTGGGTCGGCTCTTGGTCTTCTCAACCTGCTTGAGTGTTGGGCCTGCATACCCTTGTGTTGACTTTAACGTGTATTATTGCAGCATAACCAAGTTTGAGCCTGTAATTTTTGCGATAATCGTTGGATTTTTATTATCTTTGGAAAATTTGAAAATACATAGCATGGGTACAGAGGATAAGCTGATCAGACTCATTCCTGACCTACACTATCGACTATCACAAAAATAAAATGAAGAAAAAAAGTGCTTTCTTGGTGGGACTTAGGCCTGCCATAGACCCGGCGGGGCTGCCCGTTACATTCGACGCGGCTGGGGCGCTTTACACATAACATTTCTTCAAATTCGTTGCGTGCCAGGTACGTGGGAGCGGTCCACCGCTGGTGGTAACTAGGCTGTATGCTCCGTTGCCGTGGTTCGTGGCCACCCTGTAAGGGCCTTCCCATTTTGGGCCCAGTTTACCAGTGTCTTCCACGCGGCTTGCCTCATTTTTTCTCCATACATAATCGCCGACTTGGAAAGTGAGAGGGTGTACCCTGTGATTGTAGTACTGTGCCATTTTTCTTTTGTTTTCGGCCTCTCTGATTGCAGCGTATCCGCGCCTTTCCTCTGTCAGCTCGAGGTGTTCCCTGCGGCGTATCTCATTGGCATCCTCATCGAACTGTGCAACCCTGGGCGTCGGAACACTTATTTCTGCAGGGATGACGGCCTCCGATCCATAGACCAGACTATAGGGCGTTTCGCCTGTGCTCTTCTTTGGTGTGGTGCGATGTGCCCACAACACATTTGGTAGTTCTTCGGCCCACCCCCTTGTATCCGTGTCCAAGCGAGCCTTAATGCCTTCAACTATATCACGGTTGGTGACCTCAACCTGCCCGTTCGCCTGGGAGTGCGCAACGGAGGTGAACGTTTGCTTGATTTGGAGTCCCTCGCACCATGACTTGAAAGGATTGTCAGCGAACTGTTTGCCATTATCGCTTACGATCTCGTGCGGTATGCCGAAACGACAAACAATGTCGTTCCAAACGAAGTTGAGAATCTTCTGCCCTGTTATCTTGTCCAATGGCTTGGCCTCCACCCATTTCGTGAAATAATCTATCGCCACCACAAGGAACTTTAGGTTACCATGGTCTGCCGGGAAGGGCCCCACGATGTCGATACCCCATTTGTGAAAAGGCCATGCAGACGTGACCGGAATCAGGTCGTGTCTTGGGGAGCGCTCCACCGGGGCATGGATTTGACAAGCGTGGCATTTATGTATTATTGCAGTGGTATCCTTGTGCATGGTCGGCCAAAAGTAGCCATGCCTTGCTATCTTTGCCACTATCGATCGTGGGCCGGCGTGTAAACCACACGCCCCTTCGTGTATTTCTCTGATTACGTTCTCCGCTTGGGCCGGGCCGACGCATCTTAGCTCCGGGCCCGAGAAAGTTTTCCTGTGGAGGACCCCTTTTTTCATCAAGTATCTTGGGGCGTTGACTCTTATTTTCCGGGCTTGCCCTGGGTCTTCCGGAAGTGTTCCAGTGGTGATGAACGTAATGATTGGTGTCATCCATGTGTCCTCCGTCTCCTGTATGTCTGCCACGGTGGGATCAGCGGCAATTGACTTGTGTTTCAGAACCTCTACGAGTACTTCTTTGGTCAAATGAGCAAATGTGAGGGATGCCAATTTGCTGAGTGCATCAGCCCTCTTGTTTCTGCCGCGGGGGACCTGTTCAATGCTGAAACTTCTGAATCCTTCTATCACAGACCTGGTTAAAGTGAGGTATTGTTTCATTGCGGGTTCCTTTGCTTCGAAGAGACCAGAAATTTGGTTGGCCACGAGCTGAGAGTCAACGAAAGCCCTTAGATCCTTGATGTCCATTGCTTGCGCGAGGCGCAGGCCCGCAAGCAAAGCTTCATACTCGGATTCGTTGTTGGAGGCTGGAAATTCGAATCTTAAAGCATAAGTGTATTCTTCTCCGGTTGGGCTTGTCAAAATGAGCCCAGCCCCAGACCCTTCCGAACTGGACGCTCCATCTGAGTACAGTTCCTAGGTGCTCGGCGCGGTGGGGGCGGGCGTGGACAAGTGGGTGGTCCCCTCAGTCCCTTTGGGTATTTCTGCCAGAAAATCTGCCATGAGCTGACCTTTAACCGCGTTACGCGGTTTGAAAGAAATTTTGTGCTCGCCCAGCTCTATGGCCCATTTGGCCAGTCTTCCCGATACTTCAGGTTTTGTCAAGATCTGCTTGATTGGCTGGTCAGTGAGCACCACTATGGGGTGTGCCTGGAAGTAGCGGCGCAGCCGTCGCGCTGAATACACAATTGCTAGAACAAGTTTTTCCATGGGGTTGTAATTGACTTCCCCTCCTTGCAGAGCTTTGCTGACAAAATAAATTGGCAACTGCACCTTGTTACGCTCAGCAATGAGGACCGAGCTAACTGCGTCACTTGATGCGGCGATATACAACTGTAGTGTTTCTCTTGCGATGGGTGTGGTTAGCGTGGGGAGTTCTTGCATGAATAGCTTCATTTCCTGAAAAGCCTGCTCCGCTGCATCTGACCACATAAAGTTTTTGTTACGTAAACAACCCCGTAGGGTGGTAAAGAAAGGGAGTGACCTGTCCGCTGCCCTCGACAAGAAACGCGTAAGGGCAGCGAGTTTTCCTGTTAGGCTCTGGACCTGCTGGATGGAGCTTGGGGAGGGCATTCCAATTATCGCCTCAATCTTCTTGGGGTTTGCCTTGATTCCCCGGGGCGATATGATGTGCCCCAGGAACTTGCCCTCTTCCATGCCGAATGTGCACTTCGCCGGATTGAGTTTCATGCCAATGCTTCGCAGGGTGGCAAAGGTTTCTATCATGTCGCTCAGAAGGTCGGATTCTGAGTTGCTTTTAATAACAATGTCATCGACATAAGCTTCGACGTTTCTTCCAATCTGGTGCTAGAAAGCTGCGTCGATGACTCTCTGGTACGTTGCCCCGGCGTTTTTTAGCCCGAAGGGCATCTTTTGGTAACAGAAAATTCCCCGGGCGGTGTGGAACGCTGTTTTTTCTTCGTCTTCCTTTGCCATGTGGATCTGATGGTAGCCCTTGTATGCGTCCAAAAAACATTTGAGGCGGAAACCCGCGAGGGATTCCACCTTCCAGTCGATCTCCGGCAGGGGATAATTGTCTTTGGGGCAGGCTTTGTTGAGATCCTTGTAGTCAACGCATATTCTCCAATCGCCGTTTGACTTTTTGACCATGACTGGGTTGGCCACCCAGGTCTGGTACTTGACTTCCCTCATGACACCTGCCTTGACAAGGCCATCGACCTCTGCAGTTAAGAATCTGCTGCGTTCGGGAGCCATTCCTCTTTTCTTTTGTTTCACTGGGGTGAGACTGGGGTTGACGTTCAGTCTGTGCTCGGCAATACTCCGAGGTACTCCTGTCATGTCATCGTAACAGAAAGCGAAGACATCAATGTTATCTTGCAGGATTTTAATTACCTGTGCTTTGATTTCTTGCGGGAGAAGTTTGTTGATCTTGATGGCTTGCTCAGGGTAAGATGGGTTTATTGCTACGTCTTCTTCCATCGGTCCTGGCTGTGTGGTCTGTTTGCTAGTTTCCACCGCAACGGGTGCACATACTGTTGCTGCTGGGGCAGAACATCTGATAGTTGCGACGCCCTGCAGCGTTGGGAACTTGATCATTCAGTGCACGGTGGAGATCACCGCACCGAATGCCTGCAGTCCGGTGCGACCCAGGATTACGTTATGCCGCGACGGCGAGCGAACAACTATGAATTCCAGCGCAGTTGATCTGTAGGTTGGGTGTTGCCCCATACACACTTCCAGGCTGAGTTTTCTGAGTGGCCAGTTTGTTTCAACTGAGAATCCCACTAGCGGGGAGTCATAAGGGCTTAATAAGCGCTGTGTGCTGATGGGCAGCTGGACAAAACAGTGCTCGTACATAATGTCCATCGCGCTGCCACTGTCGACGTAGATCCGTTCCACTTGGTGGTTGTTTATTCTTCCCGAGATGATCAGTGGTTCTGCCGACGGGCTGGCATCTTGGATGGGTGGGAAACTTATGGCTTGCCTTTCCCAAGTATCCAAGACTTCTGCCTTGCATCGTTGTCCCCCAACCCAGCATTGGATCATATGGATTGTTCCGTCGGGGGGTGGTAACCCTTGGGTTTTCTTTTTGTCGCCCCCCGCTGGCTTGTCTTCCTCTTGCCGCTGCGTTGCTCTCGCACCAATGACTAAGTGTTCCAACTTCCCTGCCTTTATGGCGTTAATGATGACTGCTTTCAGTTCTCTGCAGTCGTTCGTATCATGGCCTTTTTCTTCGTGATATCTGCAATATTTGTTGCTTTGTACTTAGGTGCCATTGGCCGCGGGGGTGGGAAACGCCTTGCTTCTGGTTCCGTTGCGAGTATTTCTTTTGGTGACTTGCTCAGAGTCGACAGCAAGCTGTGGCGCTCTGCCGGCCTTGTTAGTACATGTTTAGTGTCTGTCAGTTGGTCTAGCTCGTAGTTTGTATTTAGATTTGTGTTTCCTGACTCCTGCGACGTAGCGTGCAACGTCGCAGGTGCGACGTCAGGTTTTGGGCCTGCGACGTAGCCAACGTCGCATGGGCTTGGGCCTGCGACGTAGCGTGCGACGTCGCAGGTGCCAGATTTTGTATAAATTCGTTTTATGTTTTCTGTTTTAGGGTTGACGAAACCCTAAACGCAATTAGTCGAAATCTCTGTAATCTGACCGATTATTACTGAATATAATACGTTTCGTTTGATATTCATTGCGTATTGTTATTCGTGTGATTGTTTGATTAGTCAATTGTTGTTTCCGCCATCAATTGATTGACTCGGTTCGTACTAGATCCAAGGTTAGGGACAAACAACTGGTATCAGAGCAGTGAGGCTCGTTTTTGGCGATTCGGATCGAGTTTGGGTTTTAAAAGGACGTGATATTTGTGTGTTTTCGTGTTTATCACGTTTGTTTTGTGTTTTTTACAAGGTTTTTGATCAGTATTATTGGGATTCTTGAAGGTTTCTGTCGTTCGAAATTCGTGGTTTTCGTTTAGGGTTAAAAAATTCGTTTTTAGGGTTTTTGGCCGCTGTTCAGCGCATTTTGCGACGTACCACTGCGACGTAAGCTGCGACGTCGCGTGCGACGTAGTGATTTGGACTTTAATTAGTCTGTGCGACGTCGTGTTGCTACGTAGTGTGATTCTGCGACGTCCACTGCGACGTCATCTGCGACGTACCTCTCTACGTCGCATAGTGTGATTCTACGACGTCCACTGCGACGTCATCTGCGACGTACCTCTCAACGTCGCATATTTCTGATTCTTAATTGAATCCTTTGCTTGGTGCGACGTACCTATCAACGTCGCATAATCTTTGTGCGACGTACCCTTCTACGTCGCTAAGATCAGAATATTGTTTTTTTTTTTAAGTAATTAAAATGGCAGCTGATAAAGAGGATATTAGAGGTTTGAGAGAAATGATTAAACAAAGCAATGACATAGGTTCAAGTAATAAGCCTCCACTATTTACTGCGGACATGGATTATGTGTACTGGAGAGACCGAGTTGAGCAATATATTGACTTTCACTGTCCAGAATTATGGGGACCATTACGTGAGCGTTATGTACCTCCATTAGCTGAAGGGGAATACCGTGGTATTCGTCCCGCTAAGACCTATAAAGCCATGTCGAAAGATTTTGATACTGAAAGAAAATCTTTTTCAATGATTAAAATGTGTTTAACCAAGGATGTTCTATGGCTTTTCAGAACTCATGAAACAGCCTTTGATTTGTGGAAGGCTATTGAAACTCGTTGTGGAGGGAATGATAAGTACAAGGAAGCCAAGCTCGAACTGATTAAGAAACAGTACGATATCTTTGACATCCTTCCTGATGAAGACACGACTTCTTTATTCACTAGGTACTCACGGTTAGTTGGTGAGTTGTTTGAAGGGGGTTATACTTTTCTTTCAATTGAAGTAAATAAGAAGCTACTGGATGTGTTGCCGAGTTCTTGGGATATTAAAGTTCAATTTCTAAAGGAAAATGAAGAACTTGCAAACATGTCTTTGGATGCGTTAATAGGGGATCTTCAAGCTCACGCGATGGAGATTAAGAAGAAAGAAACTAGGTCTGGTTCTGCTGTTCAGAATCCTAGTGTGTATGGTGTTAAGATCAACTCTGGAAAGACTTATGGATCAGGAGTTGCCTTTGTATCAAATACAAATGCTTCATCGACTTCTTCTTCTTCTGATGGGATTCATTCTGTTTTCATGACTGGACCTTCTTCAAATCAACAACAGGTTCAAGTCTCACCTGCTATTCAGGAGCAAGCTGCCATCTACACAGCTTTCTTAAGCTCTTACAAGGATTTGGTTACTCAACCGAATCTAACTTTGGAGTTGACTAAGGAGGACTATGCTCAGCTTGATGAAGACGATCTGGAGCAAATGGATTTAACTTGGAATGTGGCAATGATCACCCGCAGAATTCAAAAGTTCTTGCAAAGGACAGGGCGTAAAAGCTTGGAGGGTGATGGAAAGACTGGCTTCGGATTTGACAAGAGTAAGGTCCGTTGTTACAATTGTCAAAATTTGGGTCACTTCGCCAGAGAGTGCGAGAAACCCAAAATGCCAGCATCGGGATTCACAACACCATCTACTCCTCCAAAGGCCAAAGAAATGGAAGTTTCTAAGAAAGGGATTGCTGATAATGCCCTGATTGCTTTTGAGCCTACAAGTCAAGATTGGACGCCTGTCTCCCAGCATTACCAACAGTGTCTGATGGCTCACATTGTGAATGAGGTACATGATGAACCGTTAAATTGTATTTCATGCATTAAGTTAACTGAATCTCTAAAGGCATATCAGACAGAGACCGCTGAGTTGAGGATAAAGAATGAAAAACTAACCGACTCAAATAATTTTTTAAAAGCTAATGAGAAACTTTATGAAAAACATCTTGAGGCTCATCGGTTAGATACTCAGAAATATAAATCTAAGGTTTTTAGTCAAGAAGATGCCATTAAAAGCTATCTTGTTGAAATTGAATTACTAAATAAAGAACTTACAGATTTAAAAGCTGAGTATGAAAATTATAAGAGTAAAATCTTAGGTTCAAATTCCTCAACGGTTGTCTTTAATGAAATTCTTAGCAAGCACGGTACTAAAGGGAAAAAGAATGAGGGATTGGGATACAACTCAGTTCCTCCTCCTACTACTCACTATCCCCTGCCTGTTAAGGAAGGCTTTGAAGAGATTCCAGTTGACTGGTCCAAGCTTTATGGTTTAAAAGCTATAGATGCTAAAGAGGCCAAACATAACAAACCGGCAAAGGAGAAAACCAAGCGGCCAGAGTACCCCTTGCCAAAGTTTGTTAAGTCTGTGCTTGAATCTCCTGTTAGTGTTAAGGAGAATGTTGAGGTAAAGAATGAATCTCCAGTTAGTGATAAGGAGAATGTTGAAGTAAAGAATGAATCTCCTGTTAGTGTTGAGGAGATTGTTGAGATTGAGGACATTACGGATCAGGAGTATCCGGAGGTTAAGAAGGTTGCATTTAAACCTGAAAAAGTGATTTCAAAGGTTGAACCTGAAATTAAGGTTCAACCAAATAAAGGAAAAGCTAAGGTTTTAAACTCGAAACAACAAACTTTACAGTCACCTGTAAAGATTTTGCAAAGAAAATTAGTAAATGAAAATGTTTCGTATGATAAACCATCAACTTCAACCTCTCAACCAAGACAAACATTTTCTAAGAAGTGTACTCAATGTTCATGTTCTAGAAATGTTTCTCCACCCCCTGTGGTAATTCCTCAGCCTCAACCGTTTATTGAGACTCGTTCTTGTTTCTACTGCAAGAAACAAGGACATTTAATCCGTGAATGTCCAAAGCTGTCAAATCAGCGATATGGGAGAGAGATGCCTAGGACATCTGTTTATAGAAACTCTTTTTCTAAATCTCCACCTAGGCGTTACTCAAACTCTCCCAAGCCTGTTTCGAAACCAAGTAATGTTGAGCAAAAATCTTTGCCAATTCAAAAGCCCAACATTACTTCTATTACCGATTCCGAATCTTCAAAAGTTTGGAAACGTAAAGAGTCTGATGTTGACTCTTCAGTCGTCAACAATAACACATCAGATAAAAATTCTAATTTGTTTAAAGATAAAATCCTATCTGACGTGATTATTGTTGATGACCACGGTCGACCTAAGTCTGTAAAGGCTTGGGTCACCGTTTCTCACTAATCTCCTTTCGTTTGTGTGTTGCAGCAGTCAGAACGTGTTAAAGATAGTGAATGGTATTTGGACAGTGGCTGCTCGCGACATATGACAGGCGATGTATCCTTACTTGTGGATATTAAACCACATGCAGGAGGTTATGTTGCCTTTGCTGGAGATTCTGGGGGAACTATTTCTGGAAGAGGAACGTTAACTAACGGCAATGTTAGTTTCGAAAATGTGAACTACGTGGAACAGCTTACGCACAACTTGCTAAGTGTTTCACAGGTCTGTGATAAGGATTATACAACTGCGTTCACAAAAACAGAGTGTGTGATATTGAAGCCTGGTTATGTCATTCCGGAAGAATGGGTGTTACTGAGAGCACCAAGAAAGGATGACACATACATTTTGAATATGAGAACTGTTGAGACATCGAACGAGTATACGTGTCTCTTGTCTAAGGCTTCTGAAAAGGAATCACTGCTTTGGCACAGACGAATGGGACATATTCATTTCCGAAAAATGAATTTCTTGACCAAAAATGACCTAGTGCTAGGAGTTCCGAAACAGTCATTTGCTTTAATGGATGACTGTATCTCCTGCCAAAAAGGAAAGCTACGTAAGAAGTCCCATAAGTCTAAGCAGGTGAATTCCATAAATGCTCCATTGGAACTACTGCATATGGATCTTTTCGGTCCAGTTTCTACAAAGAGCATTGGCGGTCGGTCTTACTGCTTGGTAGTTACTGATGACTACTCAAGGTTTTCGTGGGTTTATTTTTTGACCACAAAAGGGGAAACTCCTGAGATTCTGGTGTATTTGTTGGACAAGTTGGCAAATCTGTGCAACTTGAAGGTGAAAAGGATACGAAGCGACAATGGAACTGAGTTCAAGAACTCAACTCTCGAATTGTTTTGTGCTACAAGAGGTATTGAGCATCAATTTAGTGCTCCGAGGACTCCACAACAGAATGGAGTTGCAGAAAGGAAGAACAGGACAATAATCGAGACAGCTCGGACTATGTTAGCTGACTCCAAGTTACCAATCATATTCTGGGCTGAGGCAGTTAATACTGCCTGTTATGTTCTCAACAGAGTACTCACGTTTAAGAAAAGGAACAAAACGTGTTATGAACTTTTCAATAACCGTAAGCCAAATCTGCAGTTCCTAGAACCATTTGGTTGTCCATGCCTGATCATGATAACAAAAGATAAGGTCTCTAAGTTTGGTGATAAGGCTGTTGAAGGGATTTTTCTTGGATATTCAGTCAACTCTCCGAACAAAAGAGTCTTTAACAAATCATCGAATCAGATTGAGGAGCATTTTGAAGTGAAATGTTTAAGGTATACGGAACCTCCTCAAGGAACGGGTCCGGATTGGTTTTTCAACAATGGAAACCTCTTCAACTCTTTCAATATTCCGGAAGAAGATGAAACGGAAGAATTGGTTTCTATACTTCATGAGCTTGATCTTACTCAAGATACACCTGTTACTAATAAACCATCCGACCCATCTCCCAATGCAACACCCGCACCTCCACCGACTAATCCTACACCTCCACAAACTACACCTACACCTACACAACCACCCACACAACCACAAACAACTACTAAATCACCACCATCAACACAATCTCCTACTCCATCATCTTCGGCTGCTCCTTCTAAAACAGTCTATACCTACACAAAGGAGCTTCCATATGATCCAAACATGCCTCCTTTAGAGGAACCTCAAGAAGAAGATGAAATGGAGGAAACAATGGCCTACTCTCACTTATTTTCTCATGAAGATGAAGTAGAAGAAGAAGAGATAGCCATTCCTGAGTCTGCTGCTACTCCCGAAACTGAGGGAGATTTGAACAATCTAGGTGTGAATCTTGTGCCAGGTGCCATACCAGAAACTCGTATACATAAGGATCACCCCATTGATAATATCATTGGTGATCCTCATGCATCTGTTCAAACACGACAGCAAGCAAAGCAAACTTCAGCTCAGCAACTTTTGGGACTTATAGCTCATATCGATTCATGTCATTTGTCTCAAATTGAACCTAAAAAGGTTGAACAAGCCTTAAAGGATCCATCTTGGGTCGAGGCTATGCAGGAGGAACTACAGCAAATAAACAAGATGAATGTTTGGGAAATTGTTCCTCTACCCAAGGGTGCTCACTTGACGGGTACTCGTTGGGTTTTCCGTAACAAAATGGATGATCGTGGGGCTGTTATTCGAAACAAAGCCCGTCTGGTAGTTCAAGGATATAGTCAATTAGAGGGTATTGACTATGATGAAGTTTTCGCTCCTGTTGCTCGTTTGGAATCAATTCGGATTTTTCTAGCTTATGCTTCTTTTAAAGGATTCCGCGTGTATCAACTTGACGTGAAGTGTGCCTTTCTTTATGGAGATGTCGACGCAGTGATTTATGTGTGTCAACCTCCAGGTTTTGAAGACCCAAAGCATCCTAATCATGTTTGCAAACTGAAGAAAGCTTTGTATGGTCTTCATCAATCTCCTCGACTTTGGTATGAGCGACTTGCCAAGTACTTGCTGAAGAATGGTTTTGACAGAGGACAGATTGATAGCACGCTTTTCATCAAAAGGGAAGGAGCGGATTTGTTACTTGTGCAGGTCTATGTGGACAACATTATTTTTGGATCAACTAATGATCAGTTGTGCAAAGATTTTGAAGGACTGATGAAATCTGAGTTTGAAATGAGTGCTATGGGGGAACTCACGTTCTTTCTGGGGCTACAGGTTGAGCAATCTGATAATGGAATATATATCCACCAGTCAAAATATGTCACTGACATGTTAAAGCGATATGAATTGCTCAACTGTAAACACTACGGCACTCCAATTGAAGCAAGACACAATCTTGGACCTAATGAGGACGATGAAGATTGCAAGGAGAAAGACTATCGCTCAATGATAGGCTCTCTCATGTACCTGACTGCCTCAAGACCAGATATAGTGTTTGCTGTTTCTCTCTGCTCACGATTTCAAGCAAATCCGAAGGTGTCTCATATGAAGGCAGTAAAACGCATTTTTGGATATCTCGCTTTTAGGCCATCTCTGGGTCTATGGTATTCAAACGAGAAAAACTTCGAGTTAACTGCCTATTCGGATTCGGATCTTGGTGGCTGCAAGATAGATATGAAGTCAACTACTGGAGGATGTCAGTTCCTTGGATCGCGCTTAGTTTCTTGGCAGTGCAAAAAGCAGACTGCGGTTGCTATTTCCACAGCTGAAGCCGAGTATGTTGCTGCTGCAAGTTGCTGTTCTCAAGTTCTCTGGATTCAGCATCAGCTGCGTGATTACGGGTTCAATCTCTCTATGACTCCTATTTATATAGATAATACAGCTGCTATATCTATAACTCACAATCCCGTACAGCACTCTAAGACCAAACATATTGAACTTAGGTTCCACTTTATACGGGATTGCTTTGAGAAACACCTTATAGATGTCGTACATATAGAGACCCTTAAGCAGTGTGCGGACTTTTTCACAAAAGCCTTTTTGCGATCACGTTTTATTGAACTGGTCAATCTGATAGGTTTAAGGTTCTTTCAGTCAAAGAAATGATTTGTGACTTGGATTTTTAAGTATTAAAAAAAAAAAAAAAAAAAAAAAAAAAAAAAAAAAATTCGCAACAGCCACTCTTTATACTCTTTAGTATTAAAGAAAAAGCAAGGTTGCTACATTTTTAAAATAGACGTTGAAGTTGTGTCTGTAAACAACTTGGGATATGATAGTACATCGGGTGACATTCACAAAATGGAATTTTAAGGTTTATCTTGGATGTGTCAGTAGGTTTATCTGACACACTTAAAATAGTTTTTATCTAAATTATCTTCATCATACGATGTATTGGTAGGCATGGTACACACCGGTCTCTGAGATATTAAGAAGTAATTTAAATACTTGTCTATTACTTTGAGAAAAATGTTATATGATGTATGACATAAGTCTTAATTGATAAATGGAAGTACTATCATACACTGTCATAATTATGTAAATGTAAAATGGGCATATAGTGATAATATGATTATTCGCCTAACTAATGGTGACTATTGTTGTACTCACATACAGACCTGAATCCATTAGTTATGCAAATAGTCTCAAACTTGTTATGTTCATACTAAGGGACCCTCTGTTGTACTTTGTACAGATCTGGGGCCACTAGTATCTTCATAGTCGGTTTGATGTATGCCTAAATATAAATATCACGTGTATGTTACGAGAAAACCGAGATAAACTTGGTCTTGTAATCTCTACCTTGTGTGAATATGCAGTGTTTGTTTTACTGAAGTTTATCAGTATATCATATAATAGGTCTCTCAAAATTAATATTCATACTCACAATAAAAGTTTAACTCACAGACACGGATGTAACGTGTTTAGGTGGTCAAACAATACCAATAATCGTTTTTGAAATAATTTTTATAACAGGTGTTTTAAATGTGCCACGTAAATTTAAAGTGGACAAATATGCTGATGATCGAAATAACACTTACTATTCCTAATAAATGCATGTTATTCCGATATGATCCCTAATCAGACAACTAAACTCCGTCACCAAAAATAGAGTGTTAGTTATTTTATTTTGTTTATTTTTTACTTTTTGTAAAATTAAAGAAAATACCAAAAAGATTTTTTAGTTTTATGCTTTATTTTTATTCTGCGTTATTTTTCCCAAGTCACGAGTTATTTGGAAATTATTTGCTAAAATAACGAGTAAACGGTTTGAAAATGTCAAAATTGCATCAAAACTGCTCTATGCGACGTCCAGCTCTACGTCGCCTGCGACGTCCCAGCCTACGTCGCACATAGGGTTAGACTATATATAGTCTCGACTGCGACGTAAACCGTCACACTATTCACTATTCACGTGCGACGTAGCCTGCGACGTACCAGTGGCGATTTGCGACGTAGCAATTTTCGAGCAATTTTCGTGATTTGTAGCTGTTTTCATTCCGATTCACTTACGTAGTTTTCATCTACTCGTTATTCCGCACACTTAGGTACCATATTCACCTTTTTTCACCGTGTATATTACGTTTAATTGCTATATATGTGATACGGGTTTAAAGGGTTTCGGTTTTGGGTTAAATTCGATGGTTAATTGGATGTTATAACTATTATAACTTATGTTTTCGTGATCACCATCGTTAGCTGCACCTTGTAGTGTGATTGATTTTGAAAACCCCTAAATTCGAGGGTTAGGGTTTCTGTGTTGGGGACGCCTGTTCGTCAGTGCGACGTACGCTGCGACGTCGTGGCCTACGTCGCTTTATTTAATTATTATTAATTTCCTACGTCGCCCATCCCTACGTCGCTTTTACTGCGACGTCCGATGCGACGTACCACTCTACGTCGCTGTTTTAATTAAAGTGATTAAATTCACAATAAATTGCAAAATGCGACGTCCCCCTTGACGTCGCTCGAATTTTATGCGACGTCAGGCCTTACGTCGCTTTTCAATTTATTTTGAATTTCAGCGACGTACAGTTCTACGTCGCTCTGTGTTATGCGACGTACGGTGCTACGTCGCTAGTTCCAGGGAATTTTAAGAGGTTTTGTTTAAAAATGTAACATTTTTTCTAACCTTTTTCGAGTTGCAATCTGTTTCTGTTTTTGCAGATATGGCTTTGATTTTTGAAGCTCGTCATAATACGGCTGCTTACCTTACTGACACTTCTGATAAAGCTGCACCGTATCGTCAGATGATCGCGTTTTTGAGACGTTCAAGGGTATTCCACGCCATTTCCGATAACACTATGGCGTTTGGAAATCTGATCGACCCTTTTTGGAGAAACGCAACTGTCGTTACTGAAAACGACGTTAGATGATTGGTCTCTACCGTTCTGGGTACGGAGATCACTATTACAGAACAGAGCATTCGGGAACTTTTACAGCTGAATGATCAACCGGATATGCCTGTCGGTTTTGATCATATTTTCGTTACCGGAGCTATGCAACGGATAGGATATCCCGGGATTCCCTCTGATCAGTATAGAAAAGCGAATCTCACACGCGTCTGGCGATATTTGATGCATGTGATCATTGTTTGCTTGGGGAATAGGAAAGGTGGAACGGATGGGATGAGCCGAAGTCTGGCTTCTGCTATGTTAGCGTTAGTATATAACAAGCCGTTCAACTTCTCGGGATTTATCTTCAGGGCTATGGTTGATAATGCAAATGCCGGGGATCAGAAATGGATTTTATATCCAAGATTTGTACAGTTGCACATCAATCGTCATCATCCGGAGCTTCAGGCACAGGGTGATATCGATCAGCCGCTCAAGATTTCACCGATGATGAGTCGGATTTTCACTATTTGTGCAGGGTATGAGAAAGGGGTCGAGGCACCAAGGGATGTTCCTTTATTCGGTGCTATTGTCGATGAAAATTATGTACCGCCCCCAGATCCTCAGTATATGGATGTTCCAGCACCACAGCAACCGCAGCAACCACTCATGAACATTCCTGTTCAAGCTGCGGGGGAGAATGTGGATGCTCTTTTGGAAAACATTGAGCAGTTCGGGCACGTTGATTCGGACAATCCAGCATCGCATGATACGGTTGAGAATTCAGATTCTGAAGATACAGCGAATGTAGGACCTCAGGATGGGGGTCCGACGCCTGAGCATTCTGATGGTACTGTTCCGCATCCCTCTGAGATGGAACGTATCAGGCTTACCGATTCTTTCAGATATCTGAGGATTAAGCGTCGGATCAGACAAGGACGCAAGTATGTGCCTCCAAGGGATACTGGAAAACGTACACGCGACGGTGATGATCCTGCTGATGAGACTTATCGACCGAGTCGTCGTGTTCGTCGCTCTTCGTCAACACGAGCTCCAGTCAATCCACAGCAGCAGGATGCTTTTGAGATTCAACCGACTCCAGCTTTCATGCAAAAGATTATGGAGGATATGCAGCAGATGAAGCAAAAGCTGGAGGCTCAAGACGAGAAGATTGCTGAATAAGCTGCGTTGATCGAGGTTCAATCAAAGGAGCTTGAGGAAACGAAGCTTAGGGTTAATGTTTTGGAAGGTAGGTTACTTGCCTCGGGGGAGTCTGGGTCTGGGATACCCACTTTAGAGTCAAGTGAACCTGCGTCTGTAGATCCCAACCCTGTAATTGAAAATGTTAATGAAAATATTTCTCTTTTGGATTATTTCTGTGTTGATGATATTCCAGGGCAACCGAGACCGCTGGCAGTTGATTACTCATTCGCTGACTTATCATTTATTCAGAGGATGGCCAGTGGAGTTGGCTCTGAGGAAGAAACAGAGAATGTTTTTTAGATGAACGAGGATGTCTCGATTGAAGAAGAACAGTTGAATGCAGATGAAACTTATGATGATGCACAATCTGGGGAAGCTTATGATGATGCACCAATTATTGAATCTGATTCAAGTGAAGACGAGAGTCCTGATAAAGCTCAACATGGAGAATCAAGTTCTGCTGCAACTCCAGCTTCAGAGACACAGGCACCGGACTCAGCAGTGAAGAAATTAACTGCTGAAGAAAAGAGAGAGAGAAATAAGAAATGGTGGCCTAAGGGACGAAATCCAGTTCCTATTCCAGTTAAATGTCAAGTGTACCGGGTTAGTCGAAATTATACCGGTGTTATTAAAAGCTGGAAGTGTCAGAGGAATCTGTTTATGATAAAGAGAGAAGATGGAGTTCAGTATTTCAGAATGCGTTTTGATAGATTGAGCACGTTGCCAAAAGGAGAAATTAATCGATTAGCTCAGCTTAAATTGATTAATCCTTTCGAGAATGATTATGCTGAGTTCATTCAGAGAAGTCTACGTCGGGAAGTATTATCGAAGACTTATTCGAAATTGAAGCCGACGTTGGGAACTCGGTATACGTGGAAGAAAAAGATTGATCCAGTCACCAGGAAGCCCTTGGTTAAAGTTCACTATTCGCCTGCTAAATGTTTGACTGAGATACCTCTGGAATCAGTTCCTTATTATTTTCTGAGAAGACTTGTAAAATGGGAACTTGATCCACAGACTGGCGAAGCGGTTATTACTTTCGTTCCAGATTCTGAACCGTGGCCAGAAGTTGGAGGTATATGGAATTTGAAGCAAGCAACGTTTAGACTATATGATCCGATGAGTTTGATTAATTTTCATGAAAAAGATTTAAGAAAACTCTATGATAATCGGATTCGTGTTGGTCAGAAGAATAAATTCAACAGACGTTTAGCGCAGCAGTTTTACAATGTTGTTACTGTTTGCGTAGCAAATGGAATTCATGCTGATGGCCAGTTTCCTGCGGGCTGGGTTTAATGAAGATTTTTGAAGACCAAGCTGAAGACACGGGGGAGTTTGTTAGTACATGTTTAGTGTCTGTCAGTTGGTCTAGCTCGTAGTTTGTATTTAGATTTGTGTTTCCTGACTCCTGCGACGTAGCGTGCAACGTCGCAGGTGCGACGTCAGGTTTTGGGCCTGCGACGTAGCCAACGTCGCATGGGCTTGGGCCTGCGACGTAGCGTGCGACGTCGCAGGTGCCAGATTTTGTATAAATTCGTTTTATGTTTTCTGTTTTAGGGTTGACGAAACCCTAAACGCAATTAGTCGAAATCTCTGTAATCTGACCGATTATTACTGAATATAATACGTTTCGTTTGATATTCATTGCGTATTGTTATTCGTGTGATTGTTTGATTAGTCAATTGTTGTTTCCGCCATCAATTGATTGACTCGGTTCGTACTAGATCCAAGGTTAGGGACAAACAGGCCTGAACCTGGGGTTCCTGTATTCTTTGGGGTTACCTCTGTCCCGCCGATGCGACGAGGAGGGCCCGACGGGGTAAACGCTGTTATGCCGCGGCCTTGCGTGAGGACGCATGGCTCCCACCCTGATGAAACTTCTTGCCTTGTCTTGCATTGCGGCGACTGTCCGTGGTAGGGTTTCTGTCAACTGATCAATGAGGGAACTGAACATGTTCTTGTCCAGGCAGTTGATGAATCCCGAGATCTGTTGGCTTTCTGGCGGCCCCGGGATCCGAAGGCATTGGCTTGCGTGTCTGTCAATGAAGTCTGCCAGGCTTTCATCGTGTCGTTGGAACAGGTAATGTGCGGCCATGTGTGACAGCTGCTCTGATTTCCTTTGATGGAATCGCCTTATGAACTTCTCCCGCAGGTCAGCCCAACTAGTGATGCTCCTGGGGGGTTGCTCGTGTAGCCAACGCCGTGCCAGATCGTGAAGGACTGACTGGAACATGTGACAGGACACCGCGTCGCTCCAGTGTTGCGTTCTAATTGCGTTGTCGAAACCACAGAGGAAATCCTCCGGATCTGCGGTTCCGTCATAGTTGCCTACCCCCAGCGGTACGCATGTGTTGTATGGTAAGGACGTTACTGCAATGTGCTCCATAAAGTGCATTGCAATGTCAGGGGCTTGGATCTGTCTTGGTGCGGGTAGCCCCATCAGTGCTGCTCTAAGGTTTGCTACCATCGGGTTCTCAGGCGCAGGCGCGGGTGGTGGTGGCGCTGGTTGCATCGCTTGGTTGAGTATCTGTGCCAGCATTGCTGCAGGGCTGCTGTTATGCTGTAGATGGTCCACTTGTTGGATGTTTGTTGGCACTGAGGTGCTATTCAACGGTGTTGGCTGTACCAGCGGTGGCGTGTAATGCTGCATTGGCACCTGCTGCTGGAAATACAACTGCGGCCACTGAAAATTCGGCTGTGGCGAGAAGGTTTCTGGCCCGACCAAGTAACCCATTTGAGAAAGAATTTGTGGTGCCATGCCTGGGGTCAGCGGCACGTTCTGTGTGGTTGTCACCGTCGGTGTTGGCGTTATGCCGGAGACTCGCACAATCGTCGGCGGAATTGTGGCGCTGCTACTACCGCCGCCCGTTGCCGGCGTTTGGAATTGCAGCCTTTGACGGTTTGCTTCTGCCGTCTCGCGACGACGTTGTTCCATGTGAAGCCTAGGTGTCTGCAGTATGGTGGCTGCTATCTGCTGGTTAGCTAGCGACGGAAACGGGACCAACTGTGATACTACCGGTTCCGTAACGACCAACGTGGCCCGAGTTGGCAACGGAGTTGCTTCCCCAGACGTCGCCATTTTGTTAGGGTTTTTTTTTTTTAGGTTGTGGCTTTGTAGGTTGACTGTGGTGTTTTAGGGTTTTAGCTATGTGTTACTTAGCTACACGGGTGGCGCCATTTGATCAAGCCATGGATAGCTTGAGTGCAGTAGTGAATGAGGTGGGTAGATTGTAATCGTTTTCTACACTCCAATTGCTGTTAATAACCTTCAATCTTGAGGAGATTTCAGGTGGTAGAAGTGATTAGGGTTTTTTGGGTGGTGAGTGAACATGCCATCAAGATGGCGTTAAGTGTGATATATATACTCATGGAAGATAGCCGTCGGGGTGTAACGGGCCTGGACCGACCCACTGCGATTCCCGCCTAACGGTCGTGTTCGGGTGTCGAGGTGATCGGCCGAAAGCAAGCTGTCACCGTTTGGCTTTATTCCGCAGCCAATGGGGAAGTGTGACCGCTGGAGGACCCGTATTAACCAGTGGACAAACCAATGAGGCGTAAGGAAGATACGTTGACCTTCCTGTACTTTTCTGACATAGCACTGTTCATGATACGTTGTGTCAGGGAATGTTTTGTCGGTATGGTTACGCTGCGATGTAACCATAGTTGGTTTGGGACGCCGATCTCCCGCGGTGGGCAGGACATACGTGCGTCCCGCCGCGGTGTGAAATATAGTTGTTATGCTGGGGTGTGGTTACACCATTAATAGTTTTATAGATTAATTAAGAATTATTATAAGATAATAAAATAGATTAGGTAGTCAATAGTTGAACGAGTCCAATACAATTATACAAATCAAATATCCTTATCTATTCAGATTCTGTTTATTATTAAAAAATTTAACATTACGTATTGTCAAGTTATAAAAATATAATAATACTTCAAACATATGATGTTTAGCGACGACAAATTGTCGTGGCTAAAAAGTGTCTTTTCTAGTGGTATATATGCAAAAAGGGATTTGCTAACTTTTACCCAAAAACAATTGTTAACGTGTATTTATTTAGAATCAAATAATTTATTGAACGTCAAATAATTTAAAATGATATTCATTAAAAACTTTGAATAAAATATATAAAGGCATGTTATTGCCCGGCCGTTGGCAATGGTTAGAAATTTCGTACCAAAATTATTAAGATAACAATATTGGTACATAAATAAATATAAATGATCATAATAAGAGTTTATATATAAAAACTACATAAATGACAAAAAGAGTTTTACCATCTGTATGTATTGACGTAGTTGTCACGTATTGGAATTTCATTAATTAACAACGATACGATAACTTTTATGAGAAGAGTTCAATTGAGACCATTTATTTTGTGTGAGAATGGGGAAACCAACCACAATATGCCATGTGTCACTTTTTTCTCTCTCATCCACGTTTTTAAAAATTAAATATCTCACAAACGACAAGTCGAAAAATCATGAAAATTGCACCATATTTTTCAGCGTTTTATCCTCTTCGATTTGCCGTCCATCAAGGCATATTTCCGACGAACTTTTTTTTTTTCATTTTTTGGTAGGTTTTACATATTAGTAACACATGTGTTAGTGATTGATTATACATTTGATTCAGGGTTTAGGGTTAGGGTTTAGAGTTAAGGTTTAGCAGGGTTTAGTGTTATGGTTTAGTGTTAGGGTTTAGCATGGTTTAGGGTTTAGGGTTTAGTATGATTTAGGGTTTAGAGTTTTATAAAGCGTTTAGGGTTTAGGGTTTGGGGTTAGGGTTTAGGGTTTAGGGTTGGGAGTTTGAGGTTTCAGGACGAAACCCCAAACTCCCAACCCTAAACCCTAAACCCCAAACCCTAAACCCTAAACGCAACACCTGTAACACACGTGTTAGTAATGTGAAACCCACTAAAAATAATGGAAAAAAAAAACTCGTCAAAAGTATGCCTTAATGGACGGCAAATCGAAGAGGAGCAAACGCTGAATCTAATGGTGCAATTTTCATAATTTTTCGATTTGTCGTTTGTGAGATATTTAACTTAAGGGGTAAATGGGTTTTGTATTCTCTTTATACACATGGCACCATATCATTGGTTCCTCTATTCTCACACAAATTTTTAATCTCATTTGAACCTTACCCTAACTTTTAAACTAATAAATAGAGTTAAAGTGCTCGTGAATGAACATGAAATTTATAATGGGTTATCTAATTACTCGGACGTATATAATATATTGTATGTAAGCAACTTATTATTTATTGTCATTATATGTAAGTTGCTAACGTGTTAACTTGTAAAGATGTCATATAACACTTTATATAGATAACACATTATCAAAATACATACGGTGTCAATAAATTAAATAACATATTCCTACACACAATTTACAAACTATGAACATCAAACTTTAACTAGGTACATTTACAAACATTTAACTCGATCATAACTCAATTAATAAATAACCAAATAAACAATTTACACTCTTAGAAAGATAACTAACCGTGACACATCAAACATATAAAATATTTTAACAGATTTAAAAGATTAAAAGTTAACATTTTTACGTGTGGGCGGCTTCAAACCCTAATGAAAACCGGGTCGTTGTTTGACATTTGTTCATAAGTTGATTAATGACCCGTGTTTTGTCTATAATACACCAACCGCTATTTTTTATTTAAAATATGCGACAATTAATTTGCACATATAAATACACTTGACTTGATGAATTGTGTTATTCAAAAACAGGTCCCTTGTTCACAAACGTTGAAATCTTTCAAAATTTCTACAACAATGATGAATACGATGATTCCTTCTTCTACACACGCTGCGATTCTTCCCCTTCAAAAGGAGCGAAGAGCTCGAACACGGTTACATGTTAAGGCTCAAAGCTTTAGAGATGAAGGTAAAATCAAGTGTCTTTTGATAATCGTGTGAGTTAGTTTGGGAAATTTCGGTTTGAGATAAGTATCTAGTGTCGGATTTACGTGGAAATATGCAAGATTATATTGGTTAACCGTGTAATCATTACACTTTTCTAAAATTGTATGCAATTTCGCAGTGGTATTCTATGCACTTCAGCTTTAAAATACAAACTTCGGGGTATTTGTAATTTGACTTTATTTGCGTTCTTTGTTTCTTCTTTTTTTTTTTCGTCGACAGGAAGATCTAGTAATCTTGTGGATTCAAATATGAAGCTTTTGAAAGAGAGGATCGAAGTGATGAGAACGAAAGAGAGGTTAGAGAGGAATTGTAGACCGTACGGTTGGGACTACGCCTCAACGAGTAATTACATCCGCAAACCTAAAAAGGAACCCGAATACCTACAAACAATAGCTTTAATTTGTGGCACAACGAGTTTTCCGATCCTCATTGGTACCACTCTTCTTTGCATTCTTTCCGTCACAACGCATCTTAACCTATAAACTACCACGACCGAAACAGGCAACTCACCGGAAACAATTTCGAAAGATGATATAAACAATGGCCGGGTATCGATCATCGTCTTTAATGTAAATTGAAATGATAATTCATATGTATAGCTAGATTAGAGTACCTTTTTTTTTTTTTTTTTTTTAATTTAATTCATTGTAATTTGAGTAACTAACTTAATAATTAATGATATACTTATAATAATATGTTCAAACCTTCTGTCCCCAATAAAAGTCGAGAATCAAAAGATAATTAGGGTGGTTCAGTTGAATGATTCTTTAGCCTTTACCACATCTATTATTTTATATTTTATTTTTGTTTGTGTCGCGATAGTCAAAACTTATTTTTTAATTATGATTTACATGATAAAATTAGTTGTATTTAGTCTACAGACGGATACAACAATGATTTTAGCTAGATAAATAATAATAGAAAAGTAAAAGTATTTTAGAAATGAAAACCAAAATACATAGTTTTGTTTAATTAAGTTGTTACGACTTCTTTTGTAATAATAATATTTGAAGCTCATTATTGAGTATCGCATGACGATCGCACATCATCTTTGCGTCTTTGGATGCGTTTTCACTACTACAAAAATACCGGTGGTGAAGATGGCGAGTTAAAGCAGTGAGTCGAATGCTTTTTATAGAAGCGATGTAAAAAATAGATTGTTGTTCACCGTAGCTGTTAGTCCCTTTGGCGATCTTGGAGATGAATCACAATCGATTGAATAAAGCGGAAACAACAATCAATTGTAATGAACGTGAATTAAACAAACACAACGATATAAATAATGTTTCTGTTATTGATTAACAAAAACAATCGGTTTAAGCACCAAATACAAATACACTGAACTCTCTGAACTCTCTGATATCGTTCCACACACACCAAAATAAACGATCACCCACAAACGAAACCCTAAATGCACTTAAATACGTTGGACTCTTGGACCCTGCGACACAAGCCCTTGTGTCTTGTGTCGCAGGCCCAAGCCCATAGCGACATAGACTGTGTCGCAGGCTCAAACACATGTAATTCCAATACATTTATTCAAACTAAATATTCTATACAAACTATTGACAAAACATGTTGATTTTGCATCAACAAACTCCCCCTTGGCATTAGCTTGGATATGTCTTCAAGTCTTCAACTTTAGCTTGAGTATCTTCCAGCACTAATCCTTTTTCAAATCAACAACTTCACCGAAACCTCCAAGAATCAGTCTGTTCAACATACATGTTTATCTTGTATCAACAAACTCCCTCTGAAGAGCAGATTCACCTTAAACTCTTGAAGGATCGTTAGATAAAAGTATTTTGTTGTTGATGATGTTGGATTCTCCTTTCTCTTCAATATTTCTCCTTGGTCTTCTGATAAGTATTTAACCGTGCTCAAATAACAGAAACAAAATTTAATTATTTTTTTTTAGTGTATATTGTATATTTGTATACTATATACAATTACAAAAACAAAAATAAAAACTAAACTTTAACTTTTGGAACCCATTTGAGCACGGTCCCAATCTTTCTTGAAATCTTTGAGACCTTCCGATATGATTTATCAATAAAATCCAAAGACATCGAATTCCACCTGAAATTTAAACATTTTGTTTCATTTCTGAATTCGTTACGCCAAACCGATATCCTCCAGGAGAAAGGAACAAAAGCTTTCTGTCTATTTTGCACCATATGATGAAACCGTGGTGGTGCAAATGAAAATATTTGCTCACGAGTATAAGCATAAGGCTTCGTTCGTCTCGATTCCGGATGTAGTGTCGGTTTAAAATCTCTTGATTTCTTTGGAGATGTTGAAGCCAAACTTTTGTTGCATTTCATGTTTCTGGAGTTATCACGACAATCAACCTTTTGATGATTACTTGTTTTAGTTGATTGTATTTTCCCAGAACACTTCATACACTTCTTATTCTTTTGTATCGAATAATTAGTGAACTGAGAAAATTTCTTCTTCTCACACGAATAATTATCCTTACCACAAGAAGATTTACATTCATAAACCTTCTTCACATCCTTTTCAGATTCAGAGAGTCGTTCACGAAGATCTTGAATAGTCTTTAAAGCAAGCTCATGATCTTTTTGTAGCCTTGTTGATACTGTTTGTTGGCTCTCAAATTCCAGAATTTCTTCTTCCATCCTGGAAACCTTTAACAGTAATTCTTCTCGTTCATTCTCCATGATAAGCACTTGGGTTTGAATTACATTCAATTCTTCTTCCCTTTTCACAAGTTCGACAATTTTTAATTAATATCGAAAAATTCCGAGTAGAACGAAACCCTTTTTTTAAAAAAAAACTAAAATTTAGCACTTTTAAGTTTAAAAACTAACTTGGGTAGTGCAAAATTAAGCACTATGTCTCAATGAATAGTGCTGAGACACAAGGGCCTATGTCTCAATGAATAGTGCTGAGACACAAGGGCCAATGTCGCACACAACGTCTGTCGCACCCCCAAATTACCTGTTTGGGGAAGCGATTCGGGTCGGGGCGCGACTAATCAAGTAATCAAAAGCACAAAGATATACAGCAAACGACCTCTAAATGAGACGTTTGTAAAATAGTTACATTCCATAAATAAATCGTTTGAAAACATATTGTTTTCGTTACAAAAGTATCGTAGCCTAGAGTCCGCGTATGTAGCGGGAGATTCTATTACATAACCATAATATACAAAAGATAATGCTACAGAATCTCCGTTAAATGCAGTTTGGAAATCATGCGACTCTAGCTAGTAATCCTGAAGTAATCCTACTCCGTACGTGTACCTGAGAATACATGCTAAAAAGGGTCAACCAAAAGGTTGGTGAATCTCACATGTTTGTAAGTAAATAACCAGTTTGAACACAAGATTTTATCAGTGGTGCCCGCAGGCAAAATCAGGTATTTGCAATCAAGCAAATAGTGAGTAAATCGGTATATACCGTTGCCATGAGGCTCATAGTCGAAGCTTAACCCGTAAATCAGTGGTACATCCAAGTACCGTAAGGTGCCCCCACGAGTGCCTAATCCAAACACTCGTACGAAACAAATATAAGTCGCCCGTTTATACAGAACGGTTCGTGGTAGCGCTACTACCCCGGGCGGGGAGGGTCAGTCCCTAATGGATCCATTAACTAATATTCGCGCTTAAGTCCATAACTTACGAAACTATGATGGAAGGACTTCAGTGGATTAGTAAGTAACTCATGCAAGCCCGTATATGAAAAGTAAGTAATTTCAGTACTTGTGTTCAAGAAAAGCAGTTAAGCAATGTATCTCACCCCGTAAGTAAAATAGTAAAAAGTGGGGCTGTAAGACTCACATGAGTCAAGTAAGCAAGCTACGTTTTAAATCAATAAACGAGTATCCAAAAGTAATGTCAATCTGTAGGTTCTCCGAACCCGCAACCTTCTAATACCCTAAGCACATAAGGTTGTATGTATAAGTGAATATCTCAAAAGACCATTCATGCTAGTTGTCCACTTCAACTAGTTATATCTAAGTATATAATCGTTGTTTAATTAAAAACGTTTGTGGCCCGTTGGTGAATGTTTAAGTATGTAATAATAATTCCCGAAGACATTATTATTAGGTTTCGTATTGTTTTATCGTATACTTTCATAAGTACATGTTTTGCATACATTAGTAGTACCGTGTAAGGTTTAGTAATCGTTGCGCGGAATCGAAACTTAGAATGAAAAATGTATTTTGAACTTCCTGTTTTAGGCGACACTCAGGTCAGTGTCTGTAACACCCACTTTATGGGTCTAGCTGTATTTAAATATTTTGTGACTTTGAAACATTATTTAATGTGTTACAAAATAAATATGTAGAGTTATTTGAAAATAAATGGGAAAAGAGTCAAATAAATTATTGTGACTAATGAAATATTAATTGTTTTAAATTAATATAGATGACGGTAAGATAAAATAGTATTTCCCCGCAATTGGTTTTTAAGTTCCAGACAATGATAAGTACGGGGAATAAAATTTAATACTTATATGATAATTCCATATATTTGAGTCGGTATTTATTTCTCCTCCTCACATACATACGTACGCATACATACATATGAAACCCTAGCTTAATTCATCTTTTTCATCAAATTGAAGATCTCTAGTTCGAATTCAAGCTTCAAGAGGATAGATTATCATCTCCTAATCTTTCTATTCAACTTGTAAGTCCCTAATTCATGATGTATGAACCCTAGAAATTTGGGGGTTTTAGTGTTCTTGGTTATAATCCGAAATTAGGACTTGAAATGGTTAAATTTATGTTGGTTAAGTTTGTTATTGATGATAACTAACATGATTCAATCTAAAGTTTGTAAACTTAAGGTGATTATTAGGTTTTTGATTATTTTTGATGGGTTATTGATTATAATCCGAAAATTTAGAGTTGTAGTGATTAAATTCTTGTTAGTTGATGATTAAATGATGATTATAATGTAAACCCTAAGTTAGAAATGAAGAAGGTGATAATATGATTTGATGAGTTCATGGGGTTTTGATGGGTTAATGGTATTAATCATAACTAAAGCTTGATATTAGTTGAAATGATGTTAAATTGGTTATATATAATCTTGGATTGAATTGTGTTGAATGATTATAAGTAGGTAATTATTTGATTGAGTTGTTTAGATTTTATTACAATTATGTGATGATATTTCACATTGAAACAAGTGACTAACTTGTGTTATTTTGTTGTAATTTCAGATATGGAGAAGACTCAGTGATATTAGACTACTGAGTGGGCGATTGATGATAATTGGTGAGTTGACTGGTTCTCACAGGATAAATTGGTGATAACTTTGTGGTTATTATTAGTAAATTACTGTTTATCGATTTGATTGATTAATTGATTTTAGAAGATATCTAGAGAGAGTGTTTATTGGTTGATAGATGATTGATTGCTAGTGATTAATTCCATGATAGGTTGGAATAATAGAGGTCAACTTGACTGGTTGGTTGGATTGGTTGTTACAGGTTAGTCAACGTGAGATTTGTGATCATGTGTTGAGAATGGAACACATGTTGACTAAAGGTAGCAACCCTTTATCGGTAAAATCACTGTATTGGCCTGCAGTTGGTTATAAGTGTCACTTGGTGTGTCTCCCGGGTCTGTGGACGTCACAAGGACCACCGATCCTCTATATGGCGATTGTGTGTTGATAGTTGTTAGTTGATTGTGGTATCAGATTGTTATGCTGAGTTAGACTGTTAGAATTAGTCTATTCACTTAGCTTCGTGCTAATCCCCCACTTTACTCTTGCAGGTTTAGTCTTTGATGGTGGGTTTGCAAGAATTCAGGGTTTGATGAAATGTTTGGCGACTAGCACTCTGATTTTATATAATTATGTTATTGGTTTAACATGTTGTTGTAAGTCAATTTACACCTAATTGTGTGTTGTAATTATTATGGTCATTTGAATTTAAAGATCATGTAATTTGGATTGCATATTTTAGTTGTTTTATATGCAATCTAAAATGTATGTGTTCAACTAGGCATTTCCGGTTTAAAAAAAAAAAAAAAAAAAAGTAGAAATTTGGTCTTGAAATAGAGGGTGTTATAAATAGAGGGTGTTATAAGTTGGTATCAGAGCAATAGTTTGGGCGAATTGGACATGATAGGATGTTCAATCCTAAACTTTGATTGTGTTGCGTCAAACATTCCAGGGTGTGGGATTAGTGGTTGTATGAGAAATTGATTATTGAATATGTACTAACCGATAACAAGTTGCAAGATTGTTGTTTTGGTCGCGGAGATGGAGGAATATGAGGAACCCAAGGGTATTCTCAGTGATTCCTCAATACTCGTGGGCCTAAGTGTATCAGGTACTTTTCGATAAGCTTGGTGAATTTCAATAAGCTTGAATTGTTTACTTTGCTATGATATGAGTAATAGTAAAGTAAATCGAGTCAGACTGATATGAATCCCCAGTTGTGAGTTGTTGATGATTATTACTTGTTAATATAATGATAGGAATATTAATGGGTAATTTTGAGTGAACTTGAAGTAATTGAATTGTGTAGACACATTGTTGAATAAGGTGTAATAGTTATATTATGTGGAATTAAGTGTGTCTACAATATAAAATTAAAGTATGAAATCGGTCGTATAAATTGTGTATTTGGAATTACTTGCTCTTGTGAAATAATGATTTTGGGAGCAATGTGATTAAGTGTAGTAGTAAATCTTGATAACCAAAATTGATATAACTCCAAGTAGTGAAATTAAGGAGATGTTGGTGCATCTCAATGGATGTGATTTGGAGTCATGTTGTTGTTTAATTTAAAAAGTGTCCATTGATTTGAATGTGTGCATTTGACTTGGAAAAGTCAAAGTCGAAATTAATAGAGTCAAATTGTGTGATGACTATTTTATAAAGTGATAAATGTGGCTAGATGCTTAAGTGTTTGGCCTTGATCATGATTGTGGTTGAATTATTATCAAAGTATTAAAAGTGGTAAAGTAGAAAGTCAAAGTGGTCAACGAGTCTTGATATGCGTTGACAAGTTTGAAAAAGAAGTAAAAGTTGAAAACTTGTTGTAATTGGTTGAAACATAAGGAATTTTATGTGAAATTAGTGTTTTGAGGGTATAATAGGACACCAATAGTGAAAGTGGGTTAGTTTGACTTATAATAGTCAAAGTAATGCGAAATGGGTGATGAAATGGTAGTTATATGGGTTGAAACCCAAATGGGTTCTTAAAGTGCCCAAATGGGTCACTTAGTGGTTAAATGGTTGAAACGAGTGGTGGTTTGAGTATAATGAATGTTAAAATGACTTTAAGTCATAAATATAGTAGCAAAGTGTGTTGAAAGTGTTGTGGTAGTCAAAATGGTTGAAATTGGTGAAAGTGTCCAATTGGACCCTCAAACGGGTCAACGAGTCAAAATATGATAGAATGGGTATATGAGGGTGATGAATATGTCCACACGTCACAAATGTAGGTAGAAACATGTTGGCAAAGGGTGGAAGTCAGAAACCTAGCCATTTGGAATATGGCGTGTCAACGAAAATGGTTTAAAATGGTCAAAAATGAGTTATACGTCCGTTTTCTCGATAAACGTGAATTTTGAAAAAGTGTGAAAATGAAAAGTTTCATTTTGATTATATAAAGGTGCCTGCAAAATTTCAAAGTCTAATTCATTACGGTTTAGGAGACATGCGCGTTTGAATTTCATACTTTTGCAAAAGGTTGTGCAGATCTGCTGTACTGGGTCCAATCCGGCGGATTCAGGTTGAATCCGGCGGATTCAGGTTGAATCCGGTGGATTGGGTGGACCGGATTGGTTTGAGAGGTTCGGGAAATAAAATTTTTGTCAAAATTGGGGTGAATTCGGCGGATTCATAATGAATCCGGCGGATTCGTTGGGGATTCAGGAGGTCAATTTTAAAATGATCATAAAAGATGAACCGTAACTCCGTTTTTGACGTTCTTTATATCGCCGGAAACGTGAGAGAGTCTACTTTCTAATGGTAATGTCCTTTTGATGAAATTTTCAATGATTCAAATAATTAAATTATGTGCAAATGTGTTGGTACAAGGAAATTTTGAAGTTGTTGAGTTAAGACAAATAAGTGATAGTTAGTGTGAGTCTAACTAATTATTAATGAACCAAATGAGTGTGATCGGAACTTGTTTTAAAAGGTTCACATATGTTATTGTGTATGTGTTGTTCTCAGGTAGTTAAATTAAATGCAAAATCGGGTATTAACTGGTATAATTGATTGTTGTTAACCAGGGTTAGTAAACATTGATTATGGGATTACGTGGATCATATATGTGAATTAGTTGAACATGAAATGCTCAATTGTAAATCAACTAAAGGTGTATAAATTGATGAATATGTGTTGAGTATTATACATATTTTTGATGAAGTGCTTAGTACTAAATGTACTATAAGTGTTAAATAATGTTGATGGATGTAGTTGTTGGATATTACATCCATGTTAAAGAAATGTAACTATCAATTGATATTGAATCAGGTAATAAAAGTGTTGATTGATGTAATTGTGTTGGACATTACATCTGTGCTAATGAAATAGTGAAAAGAGTTATAATTACCTGATTATATGATTAATTGTTCATTTAAAGTGATAAGTTCAAAATTGTAGCGAGTTTATATTTGGTAATATACTTGCTACTATGAGTTGTTATAATTGAACAAATGATTGATATCAGTGTTATGATATATGTGAGAGTAAAGAGTAATAACTTTGAAGAAGGATGGTATGAAGTGGCCTGAGAATGAAGTGTGACTGACATAATATGACGACGTCTGGCCAACGTATTTATATTATGTCATTTCACATGGAGTTGTTGAGGTTACCAAGTACCAGAGAAATTGACGAGACTTTAAAAATTGTAGGTTTTCAATGTTGATATATGAGAGAGAGAGAGAGAGAGAGAGAGAGAGAGAGAGAGAGAGAGTCAATGATTGATTAAAATGAAATGGTTGTAAAACATTAAGTTATTGTACTAATGGACTACCTATTAATAAAAGATATATATATATATATATATATATATATATATATATATATATATATGGAAAGAGCCTTTTGATTGGTAATAGCTTTGATCTTTATTGATATAAGTTATGATGGTAATAACTTTGTTAATGGCTTTAATAGATGAATAGCCTATTATGAGAAAAAATGTGTTATGAGAATAGTGATTGAAACCGAGAAAATTGATAGTTATATTATTATTAATTGAGAATTATGTGAAATTACGATTGTTATTTTATGCATACATATCAAGGTGAAATGATAAGTTGCTTATAGAAAGGATTGAAGCGTGAGATAATCTAATGAGAGGTCATCGAGATAAAAAATTTGATTGATGTGATATTGTTGAAAATTGTGCGTTTGGTTAGCACATTTTGATGGAATGGTAATTGCGCTTGGATGGCAATGTACCTATTGATGGGAAACTTAGTAATTATTCAATTTGAATCGGTGCTAAGTGATTTTGTGACTATGTAGTGATGGTTTTAACCATGAGAATTGACTTTTATTTGATTGTTAATATGTGATTGGTATTATATGATTTCAAGATACTTTTTAAATAAAAGTTATCATATACATTAGTGATATGTGGTACTAGCCTAAATGCTAGTTATAAATTGAAATTTAAATTTCATTGTTGATAGGTGTATTGGGATTTTTATAATCCCTATTTTGTTGATTGAAAGAGATATAAATCATATATGGATTTTAAAGATTCTACCCCATGGTGCTAATTTCTAGTGGTAAAGAGTAGATTATTGTGCATGGTCATGTTATTCACTTGTGTTAAGTGATTACATGTTTTAAGGTGATTGATTATAAATAATTCACTTAAGTGATCATAATGTGCCTGTAGAGAGAATTGAAAGTATACGCATATAATTATGAAATGCTCAAGGGAGTAATTATTATGAGTAATATATCACACTTGTGGTTTAGTATTAACCTATAAGACACAATTTATGTGTTTGCATGAATTAAATTGAGATACACACCGGTAGTGTGTAAGTTGATAAAATAATATATACCTATATACTATATGTTGACATATAGGTACATTTTTGGTATTTTGTGGTTAAGATGATATATATATAAGTGATTTAAATTATGCACACATCTAGTGTGCCCATTGTTGTATGAGAAGTAGAGTTGTAGTGAATTGAAATGAAAGTGAGTAGGTGATTCTGTTATACTAGACTGATTAGGTGTGAATAGATTTCGAGGACGAAATCTCTTTAAGGGGGAGATATTTGTAACACCCACTTTATGGGTCTAGCTGTATTTAAATATTTTGTGACTTTGAAACATTATTTAATGTGTTACAAAATAAATATGTAGAGTTATTTGAAAATAAATGGGAAAAGAGTCAAATAAATTATTGTGACTAATGAAATATTAATTGTTTTAAATTAATATAGATGACGGTAAGATAAAATAGTATTTCCCCGCAATTGGTTTTTAAGTTCCAGAAAATGATAAGTACGGGGAATAAAATTTAATACTTATATGATAATTCCATATATTTGAGTCGGTCTTTATTTCTCCTCCTCACATACATACGTACGCATACATACATATGAAACCCTAGCTTAATTCATCTTTTTCATCAAATTGAAGATCTCTAGTTCGAATTCAAGCTTCAAGAGGATAGATTATCATCTCCTAATCTTTCTATTCAACTTGTAAGTCCCTAATTCATGATGTATGAACCCTAGAAATTTGGGGGTTTTAGTGTTCTTGGTTATAATCCGAAATTAGGACTTGAAATGGTTAAATTTATGTTGGTTAAGTTTGTTATTGATGATAACTAACATGATTCAATCTAAAGTTTGTAAACTTAAGGTGATTATTAGGTTTTTGATTATTTTTGATGGGTTATTGATTATAATCCGAAAATTTAGAGTTGTAGTGATTAAATTCTTGTTAGTTGATGATTAAATGATGATTATAATGTAAACCCTAAGTTAGAAATGAAGAAGATGATAATATGATTTGATGAGTTCATGGGGTTTTGATGGGTTAATGGTATTAATCATAACTAAAGCTTGATATTAGTTGAAATGATGTTAAATTGGTTATATATAATCTTGGATTGAATTGTGTTGAATGATTATAAGTAGGTAATTATTTGATTGAGTTGTTTAGATTTTATTACAATTATGTGATGATATTTCACATTGAAACAAGTGACTAACTTGTGTTATTTTGTTGTAATTTCAGATATGGAGAAGACTCAGTGATATTAGACTACTGAGTGGGCGATTGATGGTAATTGGTGAGTTGACTGGTTCTCACAGGATAAATTTGTGATAACTTTGTGGTTACACCAATTATTAGTAAATTACTGTTTATCGATTTGATTGATTAATTGATTTTAGAAGATATCTAGAGAGAGTGTTTATTGGTTGATAGATGATTGATTGCTAGTGATTAATTCCATGATAGGTTGGAATAATAGAGGTCAACTTGACTGGTTGGTTGGATTGGTTGTTACAGGTTAGTCAACGTGAGATTTGTGATCATGTGTTGAGAATGGAACACATGTTGACTAAAGGTAGCAACCCTTTATTGGTAAAATCACTGTATTGGCCTGCAGTTGGTTATAAGTGTCACTTGGTGCGTCTCCCGGGTCTGTGGACGTCACAAGGACCACCGATCCTCTATATGGCGATTGTGTGTTGATAGTTGTTAGTTGATTGTGGTATCAGATTGTTATGCTGAGTTAGACTGTTAGAATTAGTCTATTCACTTAGCTTCGTGCTAATCCCCCACTTTACTCTTGCAGGTTTAGTCTTTGATGGTGGGTTTGCAAGAATTCAGGGTTTGATGAAATGTTTGGCGACTAGCACTCTGATTTTATATAATTATGTTATTGGTTTAACATGTTGTTGTAAGTCAATTTACACCTAATTTTGTGTTGTAATTATTATGGTCATTTGAATTTAAAGATCATGAAATTTGGATTGCATATTTTAGTTGTTTTATATGCAATCTAAAATGTATGTGTTCAACTAGGCATTTCCGGTTAAAAAAAAAAAAAAAATAAAAAAAAATAGAAATTTGGTCTTGAAATAGAGGGTGTTATAAATAGAGGGTGTTATAGTGTCGCTATGGCGACACTTGATTTTGTATGGCGGCACTATGGCAAGTGTCGCTAGTTGCAGTTTTATAATGTTTGGCGACACTCGAGTAGTGTCGCTAGAGGCGACATTCGAACAAGTAGCGGCACTCGGGTAAGTGTGGCTAGTAGGGATTTTGTTAAAGGTGGCGACACTCAAGGTTAGTGTCGCTAAATGTGATAAATCGATGAGTAGCGGCACTTGAATTAGTGTCACTAGTGTGCGAGGCGACACTCATCGAGTGTCGCTATGTCGGGCTGTGATGAGTTCCAATTTTGTGTCTTTGGTCAAAAATATTCGGTTTGACCCGAAACTTTTACACATGCTCTAAATATGTTTCCAAGTCAATAAAAAGTTGTTTTTATGTCACGTGAATATTTCGAGAGTGTCGTTTCAACGCGAATACGAAAACAGCTCATAGCTTCATTTTTAACAAATTTCGGTCTCGTTCGGGCCTCGGTTTAACTGAGCAAATGGTTAATATCAAATCCAGGAAAAATATATGTTATTTCCATATCTCTCAGCTCTCTGGAACATATTTTTATTAAGTCTAAAACCAAGCACAACTCTCGCAATTAAATCGCAAAAGGGACATAGGTTCTGCAGCTAATTTCAGTGACATATGTTCAAAGATTTAGTCATAACTCAAGTTTTACAAAACTTCACAAAACGTGCAGTAGGGGATTTAAAGATAACAAAATTTTTGATCTTTTCCAGTTGGTTTCACCAGTTTTCATTCATTGTGTAGTTTACGAGATATGCTCTTTAAAATTTGACCAAAGATCCTGATTAGAAAGTACAGACTATCTATATACTTTTATTTCATTTATTAAAAATATAAAACGAGCTTTATAATTCAAGTGGCTTACAGATTCTTAAACTAGACATCTTAAACTTGAGTTTAGGCTCAAGAAACGTTATATTTCATCAAGAAATGGTTCGGTTATAGCCGATCTAAGTCGATCTATTTTATTACCCAACGTGTAAAGCTAATATCCAGTGGTTAATAGCATGTTCTAACGATTTTTAACTTGTTTTTGGACATAAATCAGTAGAAATGAACAACAAACATGTAGGTATATGTTATTCATGTAAATTTAGTGTAAAAGGAAGAGTTTATACCTAAAAGGTAGTCGATCTACAAGCTGAAACAAGAAAGTGGACTGATTTCGGCTTGGTTTGTGTTCTTCGCTTGTTCTTCTTGCTCGGGGTGTTGTAGATGATGAGGGTTATGACTAGAGGGCTTGGATAAGGTGGTGGTAGGATGTGGTGGTCGTGGTTGGGTCTGGTGGCAGAGAGAAAAGAGTAGGAGAAGAGATAAGGTGGAGAGAACTAGAGATAAGAGTGGTGGTTGTGAATGAGGATATTAATTAAGGGTTAGGGTTTTAACAAGAGGTTATAGGCTGAGTTCTTGAGGTATTTGGGCTGACCTGGGCCATTGGGCCATGGTTCTGGGCCTGACCCATCACGGGTTGGGCTCATGACTTGTCTCTCGAGCTCGGGTTAAGTCTCGTTGTCGGTTAGACGTTAAACGTACGTGTTTTAGTTAACTTTCTGTCGTTTGTTTTTCTCGCGTATATTTTCAATATGTGAATGGTATTTAGATTGATTAAACATTTATAAGACACTTATTTTGAGTTACCACAATATATTTCGGATTTCGTTCGGGTGTCGGGCTCGATTTGTGCGTTTTCTCACGTACGTTACGTTTTAAACCAAACGTGGAAGTTTTTCGCGTTTATTATTATAAAATAATAATACCAAGTAAATAACAACTATTTTATCATAAAAATAGATTAACGTTGAGTACAAAAGGGTTCACCAATGGCCGGGTATTTCGGATTCCATCCGAGTTAATAGCGTAATATCATTTCATTCAGTACGGGTGTGTATTCAATACACATTATATTACAAGTAACTTAGTCCTATTTTATACTAATTACAAGTAATCACAAGCAAGCTTAAGGTAATTTAATACCCTAAAGTACGGGTTATCACATTCTCCCCTTGTTAAAGAAATTTCGTCCCAAAATTAAGTTGTAGTACGGGTCTGAGTGGTGTCCGAGAAAAGGTGTGGGTATTTCTCGCGTATCTGATCTTCTCGTTCTCAGGTGAATTCAGGGCCTCGCCTAGAATTCCTTCGGATTTTAACAATGGGAATGCGACTCTGTTTCAATCGTCTGACCTCTCGGTCCATGATTTCAACGGGTTCCTCGATGAAATGGAGTTTATCATCTATATGGATTTCGTCGAGCGGTATAATCAGTGTCTCATCAGACAGGCATTTCTTAAGGTCAGAAATGTGGAATGTGCTATGCACGTTGCTAAGCTCAGCAGGAAGTTTCAGGCGATATGCCACTGGACCAATCCTTTCAAGGATTTCGAATGGTCCAATGTATCTGGATTTAGTTTCCCGTGTTTACCAAAATGAATGACACCTTTCCAAGGTGACACTTTGAGTAATACTTTGTCTCCGACCTCAAACTCGAGGTGTTTGCGTCTCACATCAGCATAACTTTTCTGACGATCACGTGCGGCTTTCAGCCGGTTTTGAATGCTTATGATCTTTTCGGTTGTCTCGTGAATGATTTCAGGACCGGTGAGTTGGCTATCTCCCACCTCAGTCCAACAGATAGGTGAATGGCATTTTCGTCCGTAGAGTGCCTCAAACAGCGCAGCCTAAATACTGGTATGATAACTATTGTTGTACGAAAACTGGCACAGCGGTAAGTGGTTTTCTCACGAGGTACCGAAGTCAACTACGCAGGCTCGTAGCATATCCTCCAGTGTTTGAATCGTCCGTTCGCTTTGGCCATCGATTTGTGGGTGATAAGCAGTACTCATATCCAAACGAGTACCAAGAGATTTTTGTACAGACTGCCAAAAGCGAGAAGTAAAGCGGCTATCTCTATCAGAGATAATCAAGGTGGGAACACCGTGTCTAGATACTACCTCTTTCAGGTAGATTCGGGTTAGACGTTCCATCTTATCGGTTTCCTTAATCGCAAGGAAGTGAGCAGATTTGGTGAGCCGGTCTACAATCACCCAAATGGTATCACAACCGCTCGGTGTCTTCGGTAATTTAGTAATGAAATCCATGGAAATCTGTTCCCATTTCCATTGAGGTATTTCGGGTTGTTGTAACAAACCCGATGGTTTCTGGTACTCGGCTTTGACTTTCGAGCAGGTAAGACACTTGCTAACATAAGTAGCAATGTCGGCTTTCATGTTGGGCCACCAATATAATTTCTTGATGCCGTGATACATCTTGTAAGCACCAGGATGTATAGAGTATCGAGATTTGTGAGCTTCGTCCATCACCAAATCTCGCATGTTTCCAAAACTGGGTAACCATATCCGGTTAGAGAAGTATCGAGTTCCGTCAGGTTTGATTTCGAATTGTTTATCCATGCCTCGCAAGGCCCCGTTTTTCACGTTTTCATCTTTGAGTGCTTCGAATTGAGCGGTAAGAATTTGAGTAGTGAGGTTGTTATGAATAGTCATACCGAATGCTTGACTCGTTCTTTTCGGCTGAGGGCATCGGCAACAATGTTAGCCTTGCCCGGATGATAACGGATCTCGCAATCGTAATCAGTAAGTAATTCAACCCATCGCCGTTGCCTCATGTTCAGATCTTTCTGATCAAAGATGTGTTGGAGACTTTTGTGGTCGGTAAAGATAGTACACTTGGTACCGTATAAGTAATGTCTCCAGATTTTGAGAGCGAATACAACGGCTCCTAACTCTAAGTCATGAGTCGTGTGATTCTTTTCATGAATTTTTAGTTGGTGAGAGGCGTAAGCAATAACTTTGTCTTGTTGCATCAGCACGCAACCAAGACCTTGGTGTGAAGCATCACAGTATACCACGAAGTCATCGTTACCTTCGGGTAGGGATAAAATCGGTGCACTGCAAAGTTTTTGTTTCAGGAGTTGGAAAGCTGACTCTTGCTTGTCAGTCCAATCGAATTGTTTTTCTTTCTGAGTCAAGATAGTCAAAGGTTGAGCTATCCTTGAGAAGTTTTCGATGAATCGGCGATAGTATCCAGCGAGGCCTAGGAATTGGCGAACTTCAGTAGGTGTGGTAGGTGCTTGCCAGCATTTGATTGCCTCGATCTTTGCTGGATCTACGTGAATACCTTGGTTGTCGATGACGTGACCTAGTAATTGTATGGTACGAATCCAGAATTCGCATTTAGAAAATTTGGCATATAGTTCTTCCTCTTTGAGCAATTCGAGAATGGTTTTCAAGTGTTGTTTGTGTTCTGCCTCGTTACGGAAGTAAATCAGGATATCGTCAATGAACACGATGACAAATTTGTCAAGATATGGTTTGCACACCCGATTCATAAGATCCATGAATACAGCCGGTGCGTTGGTCAAGCCGAAAGGCATAACCTGGAATTCGTAATGTCCGTAACGAGTTTGGAATGCGATTTTTGGAATATCGTCGTCTCGAACTCTCAACTGATGATAACCTGAGCGCAGGTCGATTTTGGAATAAAAGCTTGACCCTTGAAGTTGGTCGAATAAGTCATCGATTCGGGGAAGTGGGTATCAATTTTTTTACGGTGAGTTTGTTTAGTTCTTGGTAATCGATACACATCCTGAAAGATCCGTCTTTCTTTTTCACGAAAAGGACCGAAGCTCCCAAAGGTGAGGAACTTGGTCGAATGAATCCCTTGTCCACGAGTTCCTGTAATTGGGTAGACAACTCCTGCAACTCGGAAGGGGCTAATCGGTAAGGGGCTCGCACCACGGGTGCAGCTCCGGGCACAAGATCGATTTGGAATTCGACTTGTCTGGGCGGTAGAAGACCAGGAAAATCTTCAGGAAAGACTTCAGGGAAGTCTCGAACGATAGGCACATCCTCAAGTCGCTTCTCCTCCGACTTCTTCTCTGTTACGTGTGCGAGGTTTGCCTGATACCCTTTTCTCAGGTATTTTCGGGTTTTCATGTAAGATATGATGTTTATTCTCGTCCCACCGGTCTCCCCTTGTATGATCAAAGTTCCACCGGTGACGAGAGGAATACGAACGAGTTTCTCGTAGCAAACAATTTTGGCGCGGTGTTTGGATAACCAATCCATGCCAACGACGATATCAAAACCTCTGATTTCGACGGGTATGAGGTCGATGGGGAAAAGTTCGTTGCAAGCACGTCTTGCATTATAAATTAGTTGGAAGTCAAATCGCTGATTTAAAAGTAGACATAACAAGGTCTAAGTTGTGTTTAAAAGCAGTCAATTCATGGCCATTTCGTTGTTCAAATCGTAGTCAAAACGTTACAGAGTAGGCGTTTACAAAGTAGTCTAATCTTGAGTAAGTAGTTGTTAAAACAGTTGGTAAACTCTTTTTGTAACTATGTCGTTGCAGGTATAAATAGTGACAAAACCTCGATCAAACGATATGTTTTGTATAAATGAGTTTATACATTTATGATTTTGAAAGTTTTATAGAATATTTCGTGGCGGATCGTTGTAAAATCTTGCTGAAAATTTTACCGGGAAATCTGTTTGAAATCTCATAGTCTGTTGAAAGATTTGAGTCAATCAAAATACGTTGGAAACGCTTGACAGCACTTTGAAATTATGTTTAATAAAAGAATTTGTTGAAGATTAGAAGTTGTGGAAAAGTTCTGGGTATATGTCCGAGATAATTCGTTGAAATCTTGAGTTAGTAATATTACGTTGGAATCAACCGAAGCGCAAGGTTAATAGATTCATAGATTAAAAGATTAATAGATTACATGACTGATGTTCACAAAATATGCCGGACATTATTACATCCGGACGGAATATAGATGCTTCATACTAAACGGGATGGAATTTCTACATACCCATTGGGATAGGGGTTCTTAGCGCAAGATGCCATAGACAAAATTCCATCTTACAAAATGGTCCTAGTAAATCATCGAGTTAACGCTTTTCTGTTGTTCGAGTAGTCCCTTTACTCCGAATCTATTCTAGGTTTAGGTCGTGGGGGTAATAACGTGCTTTAAGCATATCCCTGTATCGTAGGGATGTAGGGTAGGTCAAGGTGTCCTCGGTTGGTCGTTTGCATATTCGTTTGATCCATGTTTTTGTCCTTCGTTTTAGGTTAGTAGCCACTTTCTTCCAATAGAGAATCTTATCCTTGATTCGTAAGGGAACAGGCCTTTTCAGGATTCTCAGCTCTTGCTCATAGGCCTTGCATCTGGTCTTTAGCTCCCAATTTCGATTATCTAAGTCTTCTGCCTGATCCCTTGCTCTCTCGTATTCTTCAACACTAATTATTCTGAAATTTTGATTCTCGTTTTCCTCCATTACGATTCCTCCCATTGGTGCTATCTCTTCATCGAGATGTGTGTACTGAATTTGATGCTCACATATTAGGTCGTCATCTGACGAGTAGTCATCCATAGTGGAGCTTGCCATCTTCTTCGAGAAGAAGTTCTATTAAGACAGTGAATTAATAACAAGAGGGTTTAGTGAGTATCGTAAATTCGAAAGGTAGTCATCACAATGACCGAGTAGTGTTCTCAAAATAGTCAATCATGACTATGTTATTATTTCGAAGTGAACAAATGTTTGGTAAAGATAGTTGGTAGTCCCGTAGTTGCAAGTCCCCTTGTAGTGGTGATTAAGATGATCACTTCGTTGTTGAAATAGTTTTTGTTCATAGTGGTTAAGGTCGCAAATCAAGTTACACGCAGTTTGTTGGAATCCATCCAATTGTTGGAACAACATTTCTGATATGTAGGCGTTGCGGTTGACCAAGTTCACTGGCGGACCTCTGTATGACGACGGGTCCTAGTGGGTGGAGTGTCAGTAGTAGTGGTATGAATAGCGTAAAGTCTAGTTCGAGGTGGTCTAGCGTTTCTCCTAGCCGTGTGTATCGTACGCGATCTCGAAAGATGAGAGTGATAGGAAGTGTGCGAAGCAGCATCTTCCTCGTGATTATGGGTCGGTACAGCGGAAAGTGTTGTGATGTCTTTGTGGCAGGAGCGTTAGTGTGTGAGGCCTATATATGTATATATATATATATGTATATCACATAATAGCCTAGTGTGTCTAGCACAAACAAGTTTGGTCCCGTTTCTCTCATAGTCAGAGTCAACTAATATATTCCTGTTCAACATGACCCCTTTCAGGCCTTGCATCGATCCCTCTATAATTATATATAGTTGATTATGCTATGTTAAATTAAAGCTGATTGATGAAATTTCTGAACCAGTCATACCTAATAAGGAAATACTGCCTAACGGTCATAGTCTAGGCCCACTAATGCAACCTAGTTCGCTATAACCTTGGGCTCTGATACCAATCTGTCGCACCCCCAAATTACCTGTTTGCGGAAGCGGTTCGGGTCGGGGCGCGACTAATCAAGTAATCAAAAGCACAAAGATATACAGCAAACGACCTCTAAATGAGACGTTTGTAAAATAATTACATTCCATAAATAAATCGTTTGAAAACATATTATTTTCGTTACAAAAGTATAGTAGCCTAGAGTCCGCGTATGTAGCGGGAGATTCTATTACATAACCGTAATATACAAAAGATAATGCTAAAGAATCTCCGTTAAATGCAGTTTGGAAATCATGCGACTCTAGCTAGTAATCCTGGAGTAATCCTACTCCGTACGTGTACCTGAGAATACATGCAAAAAATGGTCAACCAAAAGGTTGGTGAATCTCATAGGCTTGTAAGTAAATAAGCAGTTTGAACACAAGATTTTATCAGTGGTGCCCGCAGGCGAAATCAGGTATTTGCAATCAAGCAAATAGTGAGTAAATCTGTAAATACCGTTGCCGTGAGGCTCATAGTCGAAGCTTAACCCATAAATCAGTGGTACAGCCAAGTACCGTAAGGTGCCCCCGCGAGTGCCTAATCCAAACACTCATACGAAACAAATATAAGTCGCCCGTTTATACAGAACGGTTCGTGGTAGCGCTACTACCCCGGGCGGGGAGGGTCAGTCCCTAATGGATCCATTAACTAATATTCGCGCTTAAGTCCATAACTTACGAAACTATGATGGAAGGACTTCAGTGGATTAGTAAGTAACTCATGCAAGCCCGTATATGAAAGTAAGTAATTTCAACACTTGTGTTCAAGAAAAGCAGTTAAGCAATGTATCTCACCCCGTAAGTAAAACAGTAAAAAGTGGGGATGTAAGACTCACCTGAGTCAAGTAAGCAAGCTACGTTTAAATCAATAAACGAGTATCCAAAAGTAATGTCAATCTGTAGGTTCTCCGAACCCGCAACCTTCTAATGCCCTAAGCACATAAGGTTGTATGTATAAGTGAATGTCTCAAAAGACCATTCATGCTAGTTGTCCACTTCAACTAGTTATGTCTAAGTATTTAATCGTTGTTTAATTAAAAACATTTGTGGCCCATTGGTGAATGTTTAAGTATGTAATAATAATTCCCGAAGACATTATTATTAGGTTTCGTATTGTTTTATCGTATACTTTCATAAGTACATGTTTTGCATACATTAGTAGTACCGTGT
Organism: Helichrysum umbraculigerum; assembly: GCA_949592205.1. NCBI lineage: Eukaryota > Viridiplantae > Streptophyta > Magnoliopsida > Asterales > Asteraceae > Helichrysum > Helichrysum umbraculigerum. The sequence goes on along the minus strand of CATIUR010000007.1, from coordinate 14,885,829 downwards.
AAGGTTTAGTAATCGTTGTGCGGAATCGAGACTTAGAATGAAAAATGTATTTTGAACTTCCTGTTTTAGGCGACACTCAGGTCAGTGTCGCTATGGCGACACTTGATTATGTATGGCGGCACTATGGCAAGTGTCGCTAGTTGTAGTTTTATAATGTTTGGCAACACTCGAGTTGTGTCGCTAGAGGCGACATTCGAACAAGTAGTGGCACTCGGGTAAGTGTCGCTAGTAGGGATTTTGTTAAAGTTGGCGACACTCAAGGTTAGTGTCGGTAAATGTGATAAATCGATGAGTAGCGGCACTTGAATTAGTGTCACTAGTGTGGGTGGCGACACTCATCGAGTGTCGCTATGTCGGGCTGTGATGAGTTCCAATTTTGTGTCTTTGGTCAAAAATATTCGGTTTGACCCGAAACTTTAACACATGCTCTAAATATGTTTCCAAGTCAATAAGAAGTAGTTTTTATGTCACGTGAATATTTCGAGAGTATCGTTTTAATGCGAATACGAAAACAGCTCATAGCTTCATTTTTAACATATTTCGGTCTCGTTCGGGCCTCGGTTTCACTGAGCAAATTGTCAATATCAAATCCGTGAAAAATATATGTTATTTCCATATCTCTCAGCTCTCTGGAACATATTTTTATAAAGTCTAAAACCAAGCACAACTCTCGGAATTAAATCGCAAAAGGGACATAGGTTCTGCAGCTAATTTCAGTGACATATGTTCAAAGATTTAGTCATAACTCAAGTTTTACGAAACTTCACAAAACGTGCAAGTAGGGGATTTAAAGATAACAAAATTTTTGATCTTTTCCAGTTGATTTCATCAGTTTTAATTGTGTAGTTTACGAGATATGCTCTTTAACATTTGACCAAAGATCCTGATCAGAAAGTACAGACTGTCTATGTACTTTTATTTCATTTATTAAAAATATAAAACGAGCTTTATAATTCAAGTGGCTTACAGATTCTTAAACTAGACATCTTAAACTTGAGTTTAGGCTCAAAAAACGTTATATTTCATCAAGAAATGGTTCGGTTATAGCCGATCTAATTCGATCTATTTTATTACCCAACGTGTAAAGCTAATATCCAGTGGTTAATAGCATGTTCTAACGATTTTTAACTTGTTTTTGGACATAAATCAGTAGAAATGAGCAAAAAACATGTAGGTATATGTTATTCATGTAAATTTAGTGTAAAAGGAAGAGTTTATACCGAAAAGGAAGTCGATCTACAAGCTGAAACAAGAAAGTGGACTGATTTCGGCTCGGTTTGTGTTCTTCGCTTGTTCTTCTTGCTCGGGGTGTTGTAGATGATGAGGGTTATGACTAGAGGGCTTGGAGAAGGTGGTGGTAGGCTGTGGTGGTCGTGGTTGGGTCTGGTGGCAGAGAGAAAAGAGTAGGAGAAGAGATAAGGTGGAGAGAATTAGAGATAAGAGTGGTGGTTGTGAATGAGGATTTTAATTAAGGGTTAGGGTTTTAACAAGAGGTTATAGGCTGAGTTCTTGAGGTATTTGGGCTGACCTGGGCCATTGGGCCATGGTTCTGGGCCTGACCCATCACGGGTTGGGCTCGTGACTTGTCTCTCGAGCTCGGGTTAAGTCTCGTTGTCGGTTAAATGTTAAACGTACCTGTTTTAGTTAACTTTCTGTCGTTTGTTTTTCTCGCATATATTTTCAATATGTGAATGGTATTTTGATTGATTAAACATTTTTAAGACACTTATTTTGAGTTACCACAATATATTTCGGATTTCGTTCGGGTGTCGGGCTCGATTTGCGCGTTTTCTCACGTACATTACGTTTTAAACCAAACGTGGAAGTTTTTCGCGTTTATTATTATAAAATAATAATACCAAGTAAATAACAACTATTTTATCATAAAAATAGATTAACGTTGAGTACAAAAGGGTTCACCAATGGCCGGGTATTTCGGATTCTATCCGAGTTAATCTCGTAATATCATTTCATTCCGTACGGGTGTGTATTCAATACACGTTATATTACAAGTAACTTAGTCCTATTTCATACTAATTACAAGTAATTACAAGCAAGCTTAAGATAATTTAATACCCTAAAGTACGGGTTGTCACAACATCGCAGGCTACGTCGCAAGCAATGTCGCATGCAATGTCGCAGTGTCGCGGCAGCAGCTGCAGAAAACCCTAAAATTGAAGTTTTTCGAAACCCTTACGAATTTTGATGAATATGCGATGAACAAACCCCAAAAATTACTCTAGAAATCGATTTGATCAACCCAATAAACTCAGAAACAATAATAACCAATTACTCTTCAATACGCACCTTCGTTTAACCCAAAAACATGTTCAAAATCGATTCAACTCCCCTGAAAGCTCTTATACTAGTTGTTAGTCCCTTTGGCGATCTTGGAGATGAATCACAATCGATTGAATAAAGCGGAAACAACAATCAATTGTAATGAACGTGAATTAAACAAACACAATGATATAAATAATATTTCTGTTATTGATTAACAAAAACAATCGGTTTAAGCACCAAATATAAATACACTGAACTCTCTGAACTCTCTGATATCGTTCCACACACACCAAAATAAACGATCACTCACAAACGAAACCCTAAATGCACTTAAATACGTTGGACTCTTGGACCCTGCGACTCAAGCCCTTGTGTCGCAGGCCCAAGCCCATAGCGACATAGATTGTGTCGCAGGCCCAAACACATGTAATTCCAATACATTTATTCAAATTAAATATTCTATACAAACTATTGACAAAACATGTTGATTTTGCATCAACAGTAGCGGATCTAGAAAGTGATGTCGTAGGGGGTTGAAAATAATCGACCTTCAAATGAAGGATCAAAATTAACGTAAAATCAACAAAAGAAATTCCGCTAGCGTGCAACAATAAACAAAAAAAAAACTAAGAAATATCATAAGAGCCTTAAAATACATCAAAATAATTTAACAACAAAAGAAATTTGAAAGTTTATAGTTAAAAACAAGATATAAAAACATTAACGAGCTATATACTATCTAAATTTTGGGGGCTTGTTACCTTAGATAGTATACAAATATTTTGGATGTGATGGGTTATGTATGTATGCTACTCAAAGATGAAATGACTTCAAGACAATGAAACGACTTCACAAACCAGACATATCACACAAAAATTACCTTTCGAGTATTTGATTATAAATTACGTGCAACACAAATGTAGGAGGCCGTGTAGTAAAAATGAAACTGAAGCTATATAAAAAACAGAGAACAGAGACAATAATAAATCGAAAAAGGATATCAAAACCGAGGCTTGTGTTTAACACAATTCCCTTAAAACATATTTGAGTATGTTTCCAGGGTACAACGGTTTAAGCCGTGATGTACAGCCGGAGATGAACTTGCCTGAAATTTGACGAAGCAAACGTACGTATTCACTTGTGGTTGACGAGTTTTAGAGTATATGCATGAATGAGTATTTTATGTTACGTTTTGTATCTATTAACGAATAGAGCTATGACCTTTATTTATAGTGAAACAAAGGCTTGTTCACCAAGTTAAGATCTTCACAAAACGAAAAACGGTTTTGCAAATCGTTATTATTTAATATAGATACGAAAATTAATTTTATTAATTAGAAACAGATTTTAATCTGTTCCGAAAATAAAATTTCTGGAAGGTTTGAAAATGTTACGAGCTGGAGCAAAACGAGGCATGTGCAAGCTCGAGAATTTCGGAGATGCATTCGTGTCCGCAGGTCGAACGTGCATGCATTGGTTCACAAGTTCGAACCAATATTCCCACGATTTGCACCCCCTGCGCACGTAGGCAAAGGAGTAAAACACACCACAAGAGATCACACCTTGACCTCCACATTTGAACTTATAAATTGCTCAAAATTTGGCCTAATTTTCGATGTGGGATAAAGTCCCATGCTCTTCTTAACTTCAAGTTTTTCGCTTCAATTAGCTCACTTCACGATTCGATATCTCATTCATTTTAACTCCGTTTTGGACATATCTTAGCTCGTTGCGAAGCTCTCTTCAAGAAGAATACAAACCCACAAAGAATTAACAATATGTATGAGATATACTTATAGTTATTTATGTCCAAAGTTGATGAAAAATACACATTTTCAATAAACATTTTCCAACAATCCCCCACATGAATGGAGATCGATAAATTACGTACGAAAGTCTCATCAAAGTTTCAACAGTTGAGTCTTGCATAGGATAGGTAGGTGTTACCCTTTGAACCTTCCCTTGTGAAATGTACTTAGTCTCCTAGCTGTCAGTTTACGGCGATGTCTTTGAACTGATCTGCTATTTATGTAGATGACAATCCATATTCACACATGACTCTTCCTGACAATGTCAACTCCTCATAGTCGTGTCCTTTATGGTCCTGAACACTAGCCTGGTTCTGCAAGAGCTCTTAGGAAATGTGCCCCCCACATTTCCCTTCGTAGCGACCCTACTTCTCTCTCACATAGGTGATTCTCAAAATCATTAAAAGCATTAAGCTTAACCTAACTATCATTGTTAATATAAGAATGGACTAGGAAGTTTAATAAACTCCCTTTAATGGGTTTAGTTAATAATATAACTTCCCCCACAGTGACCTCCCTTCGTTCATACAATTAGGTTGTCCTTTTGAACCTAGATCTTGGGATCTCCAGTCAACTAGGTGAGGTTTTCATTTGTACAAAATTATTCGTTCAAGGGATTTAGCCCCATTCCTCTTGACGACCTGTAAACTACCTCTCTGCTTAAGCCTTTAGTTAGCGGATTCGCAATATTATCAGTAGACTTCACGTAGTCAATTGTGATAATTCCAGTTGAGAGTAGTTGTCATATAGTGTTATGTCTACGTTGAATACGCCGAGACTTACCGTTATACATTATGCTATGAGCTCTACCAATCGCTGATTGGCTATCAAAATGTATACTAATAGCCGTTACCGGCTTAGGCCACCTAGGTATATCCTCGGTAAATTGACGTAACCACTCTGCCTCTTCCTCACATTTGTGTGGATCTAGCTATAACCGATTGTTTGGACGATTTCCAAGATACAGCTGCACCTCCTAGTGTGAAAACATATCCACTAGTTGCTCTTGAATCTTTTATGTTAGTGATCCAATTTGCATCGGTGTATCCTTCGATTACAGCTGGATATCTTTTGTAATGTAGTCCATATTCACGAGTGTATCTCAAATATCTTAGTAATCTCGTTATACTTTTTCAATGTTCAGTACTCGGATTACTAGTATATCTACTCAACCTGCTCACTACATATGCTATGTCAGGTCTTGTACAACTCATCAAATACATTAGACTACCAATGATTCTTGAATATTTGACTTGGGAAACACCTTGACCTCTATTCTTAGAGAGTTGTTGACTTATATCAATTGGAGTTCTAGCTACACTAGAATCACCCGAATTAAATTTCTCAAGAATCTTATCCACATAGTGAGTTTGGTGTAACATAAGACTATCTTTGGTCCTTATGATCTTGATACCAAGAATCACATCCGCCAAACCCATATCATTCATGTCAAACTTTGTTTTCAACATATCCTTTGTTGATCGTATCATCTTATCATCACTACCTATGATTAACATATCATCCATATAGAGACATAAGATGACGTATCCATTAGTTGTGTCTTTCACGTAGACACACTTATCACATTCATTGATCTTAAAACCATTATCTATCATGACAAGCTTGCAAACTTTCTTATCTTGTCCTTTGGCGACAAAACCCTCGGGTTGTTCCATGTAAATCTCCTCTTCTAAATCTCCGTTTAGAAAGGCAGTTTTCACATCCATTTGGTGAACTTCCAAATTCCTAATGGCGGCTATAGCAAGTACCATTCTTATGGAAGTTATCTGTGTCACTGGTGAATAGATATCAAAATAATCTAGACCTTCTCATTGTCTATAACTCTTGATCACCAATCTTGCTTTGTATTTATCAATCGTGCCATCCGTATTTATCTTTTTCTTAAAGATCCATCGATAACCTAATGGTTTTCATCCGGGAGGAAGATCCACTAGTTCTCATGTATGGTTTTGTAAAATAGAATCTATTTCACTTTTGATGGCTTCTTTCCATTGGGGTCCTTCAGAAGAAGTAACGGCTTCTCTATAGGTTTTGGGTTCACTTTCTACCATGAAAGAAACAAAATCAGGACCAAACGATTTCTCAACCCTTGCCCTTTTACTTCTTCTTGGTTCAACATCCTCTTCCTCGGATTGTTCTTGTCGAACTTGACTATCTAGTCTTTCATCATGATTAACCTCGTTAGGTTGTTCATCATGATTAACCACGTTAGGTTGTTTATCATGATTAACCACATTAGGTTGTTTATATGAATTTAAACAAGGAAACATATTTTCAAAGAATGAAGCATTCCTTGATTCCATAATCGTATTCTTGTGTACATCGGGAATCTTAGATTCATGCACAAGAAATCGATAGGCACTACTATGGTGAGCATATCTAATGAATATGCAATCCACAGTCTTCGGTCCTATCTTTACCGTTTTAGGTGGTGGAACAACCGCCTTGGCTAAACACCCCCATACTTTTAAGTATTTATAGGAAGGTTTTCTTCCCGTCCATAATTCATATGAGGTTTCATCATTCTTTTTCCGAGGTATCTTATTTAAAAGATAATTAGCCGAGAGTATAGCTTCTCCCCACATGTTCTCACTTAATCCAGAACTTATTAACATGGCATTCATCATTTCTTTCAAGGTACGGTTCTTTCTCTCGGCGATACCGTTTTGTTGAGGTGAGTAAGGAGCAGTAAATTCATGTCTAATACCATGTTGCTCACAAAATTCAGAAAATAGTGATACATATTCACCTCCTCTATCACTTTTAACAACCTTGATTTTCTTATTTAGTTGATTCTCAACTTTATTCTTGTATAGCACGAATTTATCAATTGCTTCATCTTTACTTTTAAGTAAATATACATAACAATATTTCGTGCTATCATCAATAAATGTGATGAAATATTTAGTGCCACCTTATAACACCCCTCATTTGAAGTTATTTTTTTTTATCAGAAGCGCAAATCCCCATATTATTATTTACATGACATAATCCATACATAACAAAAGTTAGATTGTACTAAACATTTTACAGCAACTGGGTGTTATAGGACCTTTCAAAACATAACACAATATGAGTTTTAAAACATTATCAGAGTACATCATCGTCAAACATTCCAATCTAACCTTCTTGCCCAAACTATATCAAACATAACCTGCAAGAGTATAGTGGTGGGATTAGCACGAAGCTAAGTGAATAGACGAGCAATTAACAGTCTAACTCAGCTTAACAAATATGTTTACAACAATTAATTATAAACACATAATCATCTCAGAGGATCGGTGGTCCTTGAGGAACCCTCAGTGCCGCGGTGGTCCTCCAAGCAACACTTATAACCAACTACAGGCCACGCAGTGGTTTTACCGATAACTCATTGCTATCTTCAATCAACATAGAATCCATTCACAACAATTGTTCATAATTCCTATGTTGACTAACCTACAGCAATCAAGTCCAACCATAGTTGACCTCCACATAGCATAATGCCCAAGGTCCATGTCTCACTTAATCATGTATATCAATTCAGATTAACATTTTATAAGCATCATAACCAGGTTTACTTGTAGTAACCAATTATGTTTCACTAATTTACACTAAAAGTCACAAGTCCACTCACCTGACTGTCTCAGGATTCAAACTCATAAGTCTTATATTACTGAGTTTTTGGTTGATCTGAAAACACAACAGAATCACAATTAGTAATTCAGTCTATAAGTGCATAACTTATTTCAAAATGTAATATTAACCCAATAACATTAAGTATACTAAATGTCAAGTACAATTGGGTATTACAGCATGTAATCATACATAAGATAGTTACAATTACAAGTATTAAGGCTAACACAAGTAATTAAATGTTAAAACTTAAAAGTCCTGAATTTCAAAGAGAACCCGCCGGGTTCTCCTACTACCCGCCGGGTAGAAGAGCCAAACAGCGGGGTAACCTGAAGATCAACCAGGTGAATTGATTTTGAGTGGTAACAGAACTATATCGATTTTTAAAGCTTGTGGGAGCCGCCGGGTGGCTTGTTTACCAGCCGGGTTCTCATTTTGGGCACACTACCCGCCGGGTACGGGTTTAACCCGCCGGGTAGTACCCGTCTTCAAGCAACTTTGAACTAGGTTAAACCCAGGTCCGATTTTCACAACAAATCCCATAAACTCAGTTTCTAACACACAATACTTCATCAAACAATTGCAATAACCATTTATAGCATCATATAACAACTTTTAACATCATTTTTCACGTCAATTTTGCAAATCTAGTTCATATATATATGTAACAAGAAATCACATAACTTACATCTTTAAGAGTAATAAGATGATGATGATGATGAGTTTGATGAAGAAACAAGATCAAATCACAGCTCTCAAACTTGATTTCTAATTTAGTTTAAAGTTCTGTTCGTAGGTTTTAGTTTTCAAAGAAAGTGAGATACTTTCCCTTTTAGGAAAGTTTATAAATAAGTCGGCCCAAACTTTTAACCGACTCCGTATTCACTTAAAACAATCCCCCTTTCAACCTATTGTCTGGAACCTAAAAACCATTTACTATTCCAACAATTTTATTTTACCGTTAACTATATAAAGTTAAAACAAATAATAATTTACTAATTACAATTATTTAAATTGAGCACAAATTTCCTAACATATTAAATAACAATTTAAAGCTAGGAAAATTACCAGAATACCCTTAAAGTGGATGTTACACACCTCTTGTAGGAGTTGATTTTAAATCACAAATATCCGTGTGAATTATATCAAGTGGTTCGGTTTATCTTTCAACCGATTGGAATGATGATCTAGTAAGTTTGGATTCAACACATGTTTTACATTTGTAATTTGAGTCAATATGAAACGTTGGTATGCAATTCAATTTAATCAAACGATGAATAGAATTATAATTAACATGACCAAGACGAGCATGCCACATATTAGAAGAAGACTCAAGCATATAAGTAGAACTAGTAGTAGTCTTATTCATTTCACTTTTGATAACCATTACATTGAGTTTAAACATACCATTTAGGGCATAGCCCTTACCAACATAATTACCATTCTTGGTCAACACGACCATATCAGACTCAAACACAAGCCTAAAACCAAACTTATTAAGCAACCACCCGGACACAAGATTCTTGCGAATCTCAGGTACATACAACACATTGTTCAATGTGAGCTCTTTCTCGGAGGTCATCTTCAAGAACACTTTTCCTTCACCCTTGATTTCAGCGGTAGCCGAGTTTCCCATGAAGAGCTTTTCACCATTCTCAATGTAACATCCTCGAATTGGACATAGTTGTTTTATATTATTTCTGGATTTAAATAAGCATTTAAATGTGTTTGGAAATAATATTGTTTGAATTAGTGAAATAATTGGAATAGGAGCTGAATATTCCAACGTGATAAGTGAATTATTAATTGTTGTAAATTAATATAGTTGACGGTGCAATAAAATGTTTGGACTCGTAAATGGTTTTCGGGTTCCAGACAATAGATTGAGATGGGGTATTAAATTATACCCGTATATTGAAGGCGGTTTGTGAGGTCGGTTATATATATCACTTTCCTCTTTAGGAAAGTTTATTTAGAAACTTCAAAACTCACAGAAACTCTCTGAAAACCTTCAAATCAAACTGGAAATCAAATCAGGAAGTTGTGATTCTCGTGAAACTTCCTAATCATCAGATTACCATCGTTAGATTCTTCAATCAGTAAGTATTCTTGAGTATTTAAGAATTTGATTTTTGATTTAAATTTGGGTAAATTGATGATTTGAGAGAATTAGATGTTAAAAACATGTTATGAATGTTTTATAATGATTTCCTAAAGCTTTTAGTAGTATATTGATGATTGAAATCGAGTTTGAGGTGATTTGGGTAATAAATCGCGAGTTAGGGTTTTGAGCAGAACGACCTGGGCTGGAACGAAGGTAGAACCCGGCGGCTTCGTGGTCTAGCCGGCGGGTAGTCGTGATTTGTTAGAAACCGGCGGCTTGAAGAGCCAAGCCGGCGGGTAGTGTGACCGAATGGGAACCCGGCTGCTAATATATTGAGCCGGTGGCTTGTGTAGGCTTTAAAACGTGGTTTTGTTCTGTTACCACATTTGGTAATATACCCGGCGGGTGGGGACATGTAGCCGGCGGGTGGTGACCTTAAGCCGACGGGTCCGAGACCCTAGCCGGCGGCTTGATGGGCTAGCACAGCCTTTCTTATAACTTGTTAATTGTCATATGATTTGTATTTGTTGTATGATAGTATATGATAATGGTTATGTTGTAATCATTAATACATGATTAGGAACTAGTAATGTTGATATTGATTATGTTAAGTTCCTAAGGTTAAAGATTGATATAAGTTAAGTATTGATATTCTTGAGTACTAACTTATATTTGATTGTTGATTCTCAGATGTGGAGAAGGCTCAGTGATATTAGACTACTGAGTGGAGGCCTGAGGTAGTCGGTGAGTGGACTTGTAACCTCAGTGTGATTTAGTTGTAATGATTTGATTTACAACAAGTAATTTATAGTATTACTTTGATATGATGCATATGTTGAGATATCTTGCCATGATAGTTTAACTAGTTGTTTACTTGGCTGATTGTGCTAGTATGTAAGACTTTGAGGTCAACTTGATTTGATGGTTGGACTTGTTGTTGTTGTAGACGACAGGAGATCTCGGAAACTTGATATGTCAGTTTAGAGATCTAGGTCGTGTGTGATTGACAACAAGTTATCGGTAGTTCTGTATGGGCCAATACAGATGATTGATAAGAGTTCCTTGAGTACCAAACCGGTATTAGGGTGTCTCAGGGGCCACCGATCCTCATGATGTTGTGTGTATGACATTGATTGGATGTCTAGTGATTGATTGATTTTCTGTTTATTGTTATTTGATGTAAACAGATTGTTATGCTAGGTTGTACTGTTGTTTATAGTTTCACTCACTTAGCTTTATGCTAATCCCACCACAGTTCTTCCTGCAGGTTGAAATAGATGGGACATACTGGGCAGGGCAGGAAGTGTTTGACTGGATGGAATGTTTGACAGGCTGTAACTCTGATGTTATTTTGATAATTATAGAAATGTTTTTAATAACACCATGTGTGTTGAAATGTCTTGTACTTTGAATTGAAAAAGTTTATTGACATTTTGGGTAACATGTAACATATGTTGTAATGTTTTGAAATATAAGCTTCCGCGTCGCCATTATAATATTGTATATATATATATATATAAATGAAGGGGTGTTATAAGTTGGTATCAGAGCAATAGTTTGGGTGAATTGAACTTGATAGAATGTTCAATCCTAAACTTTGATTGAGTTGAGTCAAACATTCCAGAAGGTGTGGGCTTAGTTGATTAGTGAATGTGTGAGAAAGTGATTAGTTGCATGTGTACTAACCCATAACAAGTTGTGAAGTTCTTGTTTGAATGCAGAGACGGAGGAACATGAGTAACTGGTTGGTTTATTTCATGTTTCCTCAACATTGCTGGCTTAAGATTTGTCAGGTAATCTTCGATAAGCCTATGTTAATTTACATTAACTTGAATTGTTTACTCTGTTATGTTGAGTAAGCTTTGTTGTGAAGTTAATTGAGTCAGACTGATATGATTCCCCAGTTTTGAGTCAACTATTGATTGCTATAGGTTGACATGAGGATAGAAATAATAAATGAAATGAACATTGTGGTGATTATTTCTGATTGAATTGAAAAATGCAGAAATGTGAGTAAATGAGTAGATAAAGAGTTGATTAAGGTTTAACATGATTGATGTTAGAACCTAAGGAGTGTCTTTATTGGGAGACAAGATGATTGATAGTACTATATTAGTAGATTGATCACAGGTTGTGATCTAAATTCTTATTAAGGATTTTTGTGTCATCTGATTTGAGAATGACTGCTATTTGAGGAAATATGTGTTTATGTGGCTATATGATATGTTTTGACTATAGCTAAACCTTTGAGCTAAACCAAGACTGATAGATTTATAAGAAATATGGCTTATGATAAAGCTAAATTGATTAAGGAAGTGGTAGATCTTTCTGGTCAATTGTAAATTAAGAAATGAAATGTTTTATAGTAACATGATTGAGTAGATTTGTGGTGACATAGATGCTTGATAGTATAGCATATGTCAAAGTGATGCTAGTTAATTAGAATGTGTCCTGAATTTTGTAGTAAATAGGGACATTGAATTGTGTTTAGTATTAAAATTATGATGATAGGTTATCATATGTTTGAGGTTTCAGATAAGTGATATACTGAGTGATTCAGTTGTTGAAAATTAGAACATTGTGTGTATGTGAAATGGCTTGCATATGTAAGATTGAATATGTAAGTAGTAAGCTGATTTTGAGTGTGTATCAGCTGTTAGAAACTATTAAATAGATTATGATTGATTTGAAATCATAAAGTATTTAATATATATGAGATAAAAGTAGATCACATTGATAATTATAATGTAGAGTAGCCTGAGAATGGATTGTGAAGAACATAATCTTGCAACGCCTGATCACCGTTGTTATATTATGTTGTGTCACATGAACTTGTTGAGGCTACTTGGTATAAAAGAAATGTAATGTGATTTTGGAAATGGAGCATGATAGTATGCTAAGTTGTTTAATAGTTGTTTTGATAAGAAAATAATCAGTTGATAGAACTGTGACCTTTAGACTGTAAAGGTGAGAGTGTAAATGATAGTTGTCATTGATAGAGGTTTTGATGATAAACCCAAGTGATTAATTTGATTGTGTTAAATATGTAATTGTGATTGATTGTGATAGATTACATGTAGGCGAATTTGATAGTGTTTAAATGAGTCACTATTTTGTATTTGGCTTGTATGAAGCCAAAGTTGAAATAGGTTGATATTGTCTTGTTTGAGGAATTACTAATAATTATTGAATGTAATAATTTGAAGTTTATGTTCGATAGTAAACATAAAATATGAAATGGATTGTATGGAGCCAAAATTGATGTAGGTTGACTTTGTCCTTGTGAAGGATTGATAAGATTATTGAAAGTAATAATTTGAAATATATGTTTGAAAGTGAACATATAAGATGATATGGTTTGTTATGAGTTAATATTGATAGTATGTTAACTTTGAAAGTCAAACCATGAATAGAGAATTGTGTATAAAATTAATTGCTTGTGATTGGTTTGAGTTTGGGTCAAGCTTGATAAAAGCAATTAGAGAATTTTATTGATTGGTTGATTGAAATCAAAGTTGACATGTAGTCAACTGTGTGTGTTGAAATAGTCTAACATAGATTATAATGTTATGATTGTGAGGAATATGATTGAATTCCTTGATTAGTCAAATTATGTTGAGATGGGTCTTGTAAGATCCAAAGGAGATAGATAAATGGTCTAAGTTTGTAAGACTTGAGTTATTACTTAAAGCTAGTATTAAGTAATTGAAATAATGTAAAGTATAATTGAGTATTCAGTTAAGTAATATTTGATATTTGAACTGAATATGCGTTAATGAATTATACAGATATAAAGTCATTGTTTGATATGACAGTTATAAATTGCTAAGATATGTTAGAATGATTAAATCACATTGATTAGAATTGTGATAGGAAAATCTTACCAGTGTGTGAAGCTTGTGATAATAGCTTTGATTGGGTAAGAAGGTGAGATAAGAAATAATTGAAAGCTATTATTATTAGTTGCCTAGGTTGATTGGTATCTTATAGTGAATCACTTAAGTATTGAAAGAATTTAATGGATTCTTTAGTTATTTGTTGATTGTATACAAATAAAGTAAGTGATAAAGTGATGAATTGGGATTAGATCCAATTAAGAAATTATATGAAAGTATATCTGGAGTTGGACTGTGTTAAAGGTCTAGTTTGACCTTGGTTGATAAATTGAGGTATATGAATTGGAAAGTTGTTCATATTTTAAGAAATTGTAAGTGTTAGAAAGCAAGAGAAACCTTGAGATTGATAGGTGATGATTGTATTCACCAAACTTTTCCTTGAAAGTTAAGAATGAAATGTTTAAGTTATATACTAGTTGATAAGTATATAAGTGAAACATAGAGTTATTGATTGTTCCATGTCCTGTGGTATGGATATGTGATGAATAGTAGTATTGAGAAGGCTTGATAAAGACTTTAACAGTCTGAATGGCCTAGTATATAGAATGAAATGGAATTGTTGTGTATGTGTCCATTTTAGAGAATATCTGGAATTGTGTAAGTATATATGTGTAGTATACATGATAATAAATGGCATGATAAGTTTTAATAGATTGAATTAAAATGTGCCATAAGATATGTGGAGGTTAGTTAATTGTGATTAACTTGATGTAGATTTTGTTGAAATGTGTTGTAAAGTAGCACATTGTGATATTGTGATACTTGAATTGTGGTATCATAATGTTGATTAAGTTGACTAGTTGCTAGATTTACGGGATCTAGTGTTAAATGACTAAGTGATTGTGTGATTAAAGTTGTATAAATTCTAATTGCTTGTGATTAGTAGTTCAAGATTGTAAAGTTGAATTGAAATAACTGGTTGCTAAGAGAATATTATTGATGTCTTACCAGTTTAAGTAACAAATAAGCTTTAACTTGATGGTTAGTTAGACTTTAGAGATACATAGTGAGTATTGATAGATGTACTGAACTGTATAATCATTAGTGTTGTGATTATTGGAAGTGTTATTGTTGTTGTTAACAATTGATAGGTTGTAATGAAAGGAGTTACAAATGGAAATAAGTCAATGTAGAGGTTGGTTGATTGTAGGTAAGATTGATTGTGGTACTTTTGTTGATTGAGCAAAGTACTTGTTGATTGTAGTTTTACCTACTGAGTGTGACCTCTGCTTTGCTTATTAAGGTGATATGAATCTGGATTACTTTTAAGTAAAGGATTTCATATGATTGAAATGATATGTGAATATGATAGGGTATTCAAAAGAGTATAGGTATGAAACTTTTGGATGAAAAGTTGACCTAGATTTGAATTTCAGATCTTTGATGGTAGAGATTTAAGATTGTGATCTGTATATTAGATTGATTGTTGGTCGTGAGCTGAATTATATTTCAATGTTGCTAGGTACATTGTGGTTTAATAACCACTGTTGTGATAATGTGATTGCTGTTTTATTGTTAACAGAGATGAATAGTGAGAATAGGTTAAAGATTTTAGCACATTGCTAATTTCTGGTCATATAGACCTATTAAGAAATGTGAAGTCTTACTTGTTGATTAAGTGATTGTAGATTTCACTTGTTGAAGTAAGTATTTGTCAATAAGAGATATCTGGTTGATGATATTGATTAAATGCACTGTATGTGTGCGTAGGAAAAGATAGTAGCATGCACATTTGGATATGTGCATGTAGAAAGAATTCAAACAGTCTAAGTATAGTTGTAAGTTGCTATTGAGGACAAATGTATATTAAGATATATGTGATTATATCACATTAGTTAGATTGATTGAGGTTAGATTTCGGGGACGAAATCTCTTTAAGGAGGGGAGAGTTGTAACATCCTCGAATTGGACATAGTTGTTTTATATTATTTCTGGATTTAAATAAGCATTTAAATGTGTTTGGAAATAATATTGTTTGAATTAGTGAAATAATTGGAATAGGAGCTGAATATTCCAACGTGATAAGTGAATTATTAATTGTTGTAAATTAATATAGTTGACGGTGCAATAAAATGTTTGGACTCGTAAATGGTTTTCGGGTTCCAGACAATAGATTGAGATGGGGTATTAAATTATACCCGTATATTGAAGGCGGTTTGTGAGGTCGGTTATATATATCACTTTCCTCTTTAGGAAAGTTTATTTAGAAACTTCAAAACTCACAGAAACTCTCTGAAAACCTTCAAATCAAACTGGAAATCAAATCAGGAAGTTGTGATTCTCGTGAAACTTCCTAATCATCAGATTACCATCGTTAGATTCTTCAATCAGTAAGTATTCTTGAGTATTTAAGAATTTGATTTTTGATTTAAATTTGGGTAAATTGATGATTTGAGAGAATTAGATGTTAAAAACATGTTATGAATGTTTTATAATGATTTCCTAAAGCTTTTAGTAGTATATTGATGATTGAAATCGAGTTTGAGGTGATTTGGGTAATAAATCGCGAGTTAGGGTTTTGAGCAGAACGACCTGGGCTGGAACGAAGGTAGAACCCGGCGGCTTCGTGGTCTAGCCGGCGGGTAGTCGTGATTTGTTAGAAACCGGCGGCTTGAAGAGCCAAGCCGGCGGGTAGTGTGACCGAATGGGAACCCGGCTGCTAATATATTGAGCCGGTGGCTTGTGTAGGCTTTAAAACGTGGTTTTGTTCTGTTACCACATTTGGTAATATACCCGGCGGGTGGGGACATGTAGCCGGCGGGTGGTGACCTTAAGCCGACGGGTCCGAGACCCTAGCCGGCGGCTTGATGGGCTAGCACAGCCTTTCTTATAACTTGTTAATTGTCATATGATTTGTATTTGTTGTATGATAGTATATGATAATGGTTATGTTGTAATCATTAATACATGATTAGGAACTAGTAATGTTGATATTGATTATGTTAAGTTCCTAAGGTTAAAGATTGATATAAGTTAAGTATTGATATTCTTGAGTACTAACTTATATTTGATTGTTGATTCTCAGATGTGGAGAAGGCTCAGTGATATTAGACTACTGAGTGGAGGCCTGAGGTAGTCGGTGAGTGGACTTGTAACCTCAGTGTGATTTAGTTGTAATGATTTGATTTACAACAAGTAATTTATAGTATTACTTTGATATGATGCATATGTTGAGATATCTTGCCATGATAGTTTAACTAGTTGTTTACTTGGCTGATTGTGCTAGTATGTAAGACTTTGAGGTCAACTTGATTTGATGGTTGGACTTGTTGTTGTTGTAGACGACAGGAGATCTCGGAAACTTGATATGTCAGTTTAGAGATCTAGGTCGTGTGTGATTGACAACAAGTTATCGGTAGTTCTGTATGGGCCAATACAGATGATTGATAAGAGTTCCTTGAGTACCAAACCTGTATTAGGGTGTCTCAGGGGCCACCGATCCTCATGATGTTGTGTGTATGACATTGATTGGATGTCTAGTGATTGATTGATTTTTTGTTTATTGTTATTTGATGTAAACATATTGTTATGCTAGGTTGTACTGTTGTTTATAGTTTCACTCACTTAGCTTTATGCTAATCCCACCACAGTTCTTCCTGCAGGTTGAAATAGATGGGACATACTGGGCAGGGCAGGAAGTGTTTGACTGGATGGAATGTTTGACAGGCTGTAACTCTGATGTTATTTTGATAATTATAGAAATGTTTTTAATAACACCATGTGTGTTGAAATGTCTTGTACTTTGAATTGAAAAAGTTTATTGACATTTTGGGTAACATGTAACATATGTTGTAATGTTTTGAAATATAAGCTTCCGCGTCGCCATTATAATATTGTATATATATATATATATATATAAATGAAGGGGTGTTATACTCAATTTCCTTGAATGTGTGGAAGAGACTCTTATCGGAACAAACATGATGTGTAGCCCCGGTATCAACCCACCATCCTTTGAAATCAGTTCCACAAGGTTCACTTCCGAAATCATCATACTAAGATCGGAAACCATAGCAACAAGTCCCATCACATCATCATCCACCATGTTAGCTTGACGTGAAGAGTCATGTTTTGGCATCTTACAATTAGCAGCTCTATGACCCGGTTGGTCACAATTGTAACAAGTCCCTTGGAATTTCTTTTTCACAATCTCAGCTTTCAGACCAAGGTTCACAGTTTTCCCCTTGCCCTTCTTTTCATTGTTGCTTTTGCCTTTACCTTTGTAGTTCTTATTTGCCTTGGATGACTGACCATGTTCCACTATATTTGCCTTAGCAGAAGTAGCCATGTGGCTACTCTTTTGAGCCAACTTATTGTCATATTCAATCCTGAGACAAACAATAAGATCTTCTATTGTCATCTCCTTGCGCTTATGTTTGAGATAGTTTTTGAAGTCCACCCAACCGGGAGGTAACTTCTCAATCATAGCCGCTACCTGAAAAGTCTCACTTAATATCATACCTTCAACGTATAACACCCCTCCTTTCATAAGATTATTTAACTATATTTTACATCGGAAGCGTAAGTCCAAAACATACATTTCTTATGATATACATAAAAATTAAACCGTTTCAAACCATATACAAATCATTGCTTATCAGTTAGGGCATGTTTGTTTCATAGAATTCTTAGGAATTCCTTGGAATTGGAATCTGAATTCCTCCTTCCTTTTGTTTGGTTGGGTAAATGGATGGAATTGGAATTTGTAACATTCCATCAAATTCCTTCAAATGAATGAATTTCACATTCCTTTGATATATTGATGGAAAATTAAACATTCCATTGGAATGTCTATAACTTTACCAAAAAGTCCTCAAAAATATTTTCAATCATTTTGCTTGTTTCCTGTTACACTTTAAACAATAAACCCTCTCTTACACAACCACCACTGCCACCATCGTGCACCACCTCCACCATCACACTCCGCCACCACGTGCACTACTGCCACCATCGTGCACCAACTCCACCATCACCCTCGCACCATTGTCACCGTTGCACCATCGCAACCACCGTTACCGTCGGCCAACTACGTCACCGCTACCTCCGTTCAGTTCCATTATCACCAAATCCGACAACTCCGGCTACCCCTCCAAGCTCATGCCTACAATCACCACCGTCCTCGTCACACCGCCATCATTGTGTTCTATGTATTTCATAGGGTAGGTTTGTATTGAATTTATCTACAACAATCAAAGATCTTTATCTTTTAAAATCATCATTGTACTATGGTTTTGATATGGTGTTCAATTTTTATGGTTTGTGTATATCGGCGATCTCAGATCTGTGACCCCCATGTGAGGGTATGTAGTAGTAGATGATGTGGTTCACATTAAAATAATTTACAAGTGATTTTGAAATTATATTTTTGTAGGTTAAAGAGCTGTGCACATTTTTCAAGAAGATTAATAAGTTTATAAAAGATTTAATAAAAATGAAAGATTTAGGAACAACTATAAAAATTATTGAATGTGTAATTTTGTCATTTGACATTATTTACATTTCAATTCCATCGATAAATTTTGTCCAACCAAACACGATATAGATTCCTTTAAATTCCAATTCAATCACATTCCAATTCCTTCAAATTCCAATTCCTATAACAGATTCCAATTCCATCAAAAACATTATGCGAAACAAACGGGCCCTTAGGGTGTTATGTAAATCCAAAGACAACCCTGATTTACACAAATCAGATATCAGAGTAAACATCCAGTTGTCAAACATTCCATCCAGTCAAAAGCTTCTTGCCCAGCCCATTATCTAATCATATCCTGCAAGAAGTAGTGGGGTGGTGGGGTTAGCATATCGCTAAGTGAGTGAATAAATAATCAACAGTCCAACTTAGCATAACAAATCTGTTTACAGCAAAGCATCGTAAACACATAACAACCCTGTTTACCACAACAGGCTCATCATCACATACCCTTATGAGGATCGGCGGTTCCTTATCCGATCTCATGCCACAGTGGGCAGGAACCTTTACAATCACTGCAGGCCAATACAGTGAATAACCGATAACTCGTTGCAATCCTCACACAACACAAGTTCCTATTAACGATATGTACAAGGAAACCTTATGCTGGCCACCATGAAAGCAACATGCCCAGCACTAGGCTGACCTCAATCCATATAGTGCCCAAGGCCATGTATCAGATAAGCACATAAGCCATAATCATCATGGCATCATAGTAGACTAAACAGTCTATCCACAACAAATACATCATAGCATACTAAAGAGTATATCAAAGCAGTAAACTACGTTTACCCGTTGTAACCAAAATTGTTACAACTAAATCACACTGAGGATTACAGATCCACTCACCGTTACCTCAGCTGCAAGCTCAGAGATCTAATATTACTGAGCCTTCTCCATATCTGAGAATACAATTAAACAAATGAGTTAGTAACTCGTCCCATAATTGATAACTCATTTCATAATCATATATCATATCTCAACACATAGTATTAAAATACTAAATAGTAACCAGTTATAATAACTTAGTCAAGTCATTGGTTAATAATGATCTACAGCTCAGTATCCCATATTCGGTTTATTCCTTAATCATATTGCACTGGTGCTTATTCAATTGTATTTTGAAATAAACTTCTCAATATACAATATCAACATAACAATTATAATCGAGTTGTAATTAACAATTATAATTACTCTAAAAACATATTTGCCTAAGCAGGTAAATCCCTCAGGTTTAAGGAATCAAAAGTCCAAACTGTACTGTAATCAGAAAGCCCCGAAATAAAGTCCAAGGACTGAAAAATGCCATTTTCGGCCCCAAGACAGCCCCGAATGGCCAAAAACTGCCTAGGCTCTTAGAATAGAGCTTTGATCATTGGGCCATTTTCGAGTGACCATGCAAATTTAAACCCAATCCGAGTTAATGAAATTTGTCATTTATTCGCTACCCGGAATACACCTACGCATTTTAAAATTTGCAAACACATAACTTGTCAAGAACCCGCCGGCTTGGTCCTGGACCCGCCGGGTCCCAAACACATAAGAATCAGCCGGGTTCTATCAAGAACCAGCCGGGTTCTAACCTATAAAGTTAAACTTTTTGACTAACCATTCACAATAAACATAACACAATAAACAATTTAATTTCCTAACACATTGAACAATTATTTAAAGTTAGGAAATTACCCAATTATCACTAGGCCCAAAAAGTGGGTGTTACACAACGTGAATATCATGATGCATGATTTGCAGGTCTTGTACTTGACTGATCACAGTCTTAGAATCAACCATCTTATAATCCAAAAACCGAGCTACCACAAATTTCTTGGTTCCAGCATCCTCTGTTTTATACTTCCGATCCAATGATTCCCATAGTTCTTTAGAAGTCTTGATTTGACAATAAACATTGTACAAACTATCAACCAAGCAATTCAGTACATAGTTCCGACAAATAAAGTCAGAATGGTTCCAAGCTTCAACAGCTCTCAAAGCTTGTGCATCGGTTTCCCCTTCAGCAAGTTGGGGTACAGATTCGGTCAAGAACAGAGACAAATTCAGCGTAGTAAGATAGAAGAACATCTTCTGCTGCCACCTCTTAAGGTACAAACCATAAAATTTTTCCGGCCTCTCAGCATGAGTAGCAATAGTTGGAACGGTCACAGTAGCAGTGTTAGCACCAGACACTGGTTGCTTTGAAGCACTAGATTGACCCTCAGCCATAGCAAATCTGAAATTTCAAACAAACTGACACGAATAAGCAGTTAATCGTAACAGGTTATAATAAACAATAAACTCTAGCCCGGTTTCTTGAAAACAATACGAAACTCTATCTTTGCTTCTTTGAAACGATAAGAAACTCAATCCTGGTTTCTTATCTTCAATAGAAAAATGATTAAATCGAAATTGTGGACTGATTATAATATGCAAATCAATAATAATTAAACAAGCTATTTAAATATTCTTTATCAACCAAAATATCTCAAAATTAAAGCACGTGATCTCAATATTATTTATGCATGTTTAAACAAACTGCTATAATAATATGACTTATTAGATATATACAAATATTACTTTGAGAAAAATAATAAACTCCACACTCGATAAGCTACTGTTATATTATAACTTATACAGAAAGATAAGTGTTAAAAACAATGCTACTTTTGTGAATCAATTTGAAGTTGCAAATAATTCCGTGACACCAATATGTGGAATGTAATGCAATAGTAAGTCGCATAAGACGGTACACGACCCAAGTCAGTGTTCCAAATTGCAGAAACGACC
Organism: Helichrysum umbraculigerum; assembly: GCA_949592205.1. NCBI lineage: Eukaryota > Viridiplantae > Streptophyta > Magnoliopsida > Asterales > Asteraceae > Helichrysum > Helichrysum umbraculigerum. The sequence goes on along the minus strand of CATIUR010000007.1, from coordinate 14,863,848 downwards.
CAAGTCAGTTTCGCTTTCCAACAGTTTCGTCTTTGAAGAATATGTTTTAAGTTGTAGGAGGCCGTATAGTAATAACGAAACTGAAGCTATATAAAAAAACAGAGAACAGAGACAATAATAAATCGAAAAAGGATATCGGAACCGAGGCTTGTGTTTAACACAATTCCCTTAAAACATATTCGTGTATGTTTCCCAGGGTACAACGATTTAAGCTGTGATATACAGCCGGAGATTAAATTGCCTGAAATTTGACGAAGCAAACGTACGTATTAACTTGTTGTTGACGAGTTTTAGAGTATATGCGTGAATGAGTATTTTCTGTTACGTTTTGTATCTATTAACGAATAAAGCTATGGCCTTTATTTATAGTGAAACAAAGGCTTGTTCACCAAGTTAAGATCTTCACAAAACGAAAAACGATTTTGCAAATCGTTATTATTTAATATAGATACGAAAATTAATTTTATTTCAATCTGTTCTAAAAATAAAATTTCTGGAGGGTTCGAAAATTATACGAGCTGGAGCAAAACGAAGCATGTGCAAGCTCGAGAATTTCAGAGATGCATTCGTGTCCGCAGGTCGCACGTGCATGTATTGGTTCACAAGATCGAACCAATATTCCAAGGATTTGCGCGCGTAGGCAAAGGAGTAAAACACACCACAAGAGATCACACCTTGACCTCCACATTTGAACTTATAAATTGCTCAACATTTGGTCTAATTTTCGATGTGGGACAAAGTCCCATGCTCTTCTTAACTTCCAGTTTTTCGCTTCAATTAGCTCACTTCACGATTCTATATCTCATTCATTTTAACTCCGTTTTGGACATATCTTTGCTCGTTACGAAGCTCTCTTCAAGGAGAATACAAACCCACAAAGAATTAACAATATGTATGAGATATACTTATAGTTATTTATGTCCAAAGTTGATGAAAAATACACATTTTCAATAAACATTTTCCAACAATCCCCCACATGAATGGAGATCGATAAATTACGTACGAAAGTCTCACCGACATGAACTTCTCCTGAACCTCTCTACTATATCACTGGAGAGGCACGAGTCACACGAAATCACAGGAGGGGTACCGGATCTGTCCGTGCTAACCCTTATCTCAATCACATTAGTATACCTCAACTAGAACATGCCATCCAACTTACCTTCGTAGGTGGGATTGGCTACCTACAACTCTAAACACCTGGAGGTCTGAGGAAGACATACAAATTCCTGTTGACCCCATGGACATATCTCCGTATACGCAAGAACCTATCCACCATACTGTTCCAGTGTTAGCTGCTCGACTACACCGTCATGAGGCAAGACTGGAAAGCTTGGAACGGGAACAATACATAGTACAGATGTACTGGTTACGCCAATCACACGACCACATTGCAGAACTCTTCCAGGAACAAGAAAGTATGATGCAGAACGTGAATATGATCCATCAACAGGTGATTGATGATAGGAGCACAGTTGATCTCCTGTAGGCAAGACTGGAAGAATGTGAGCAACGCTCACGAGAAGCTGAAGAGTACGCCCGTGAATTAGTACAACGACTAGTTTTGGCAGAAGATAATGCCAGACAAGCCAGTAGACTTGCAACCACCGTGGACCACCTTATCACTCTCATGTCACAAGTGAACCTGCGCCGAAATTAGAATAGTATCTATCTTGTAATCTATCTAGCTAGCTATGTAGGACTCTAGTAATTCGTACGGATGTATAAATTCCCGGCATCTTTTGTAATCCTTGCGATCATGTACCTTTTGGAAACTCGTATCTTGTACTCAATCCTGTTATCTAATGAAATATGATTATCACTTCGTGCTGTTGTATATTACCTCCTTATATATACATATGTGATATATCATAACCTTTGTACAAGACATCTCACTTATCTCTTTCTCTTTGTTGATTCAAGCATTATGCCTCCGAGACGTACGTTTAATCAAGATGATGTTGATCGACTAGTTGCCCAAGGGGTAGCAGATGCTCTAGCTGCTCGTCAACAAAGCTCAGGCACTGAAGACACCACGAACAACACACCTCCACCAAAACCCTGCTCATACAAGGACTTCCTGAACTGCAAACCACTGAACTTCAAAGGCACCGAGGGTGCTATTGGTTTATTACGTTGAATGGAGAAAATGGAGTCGGTCTTCCGGATCTGTAACTGTCAGGAAGACTGCAAAGTCAAGTACTCCACCTGCACTTTCATGGATGGTGCTCTGACTTGGTGGAATACCTATGCTCAGACTGTGGGCATTGACACTGCTTTCTTGACACCGTGGGAAGATTTGAAACGGATGTTGAAGGACGAATACTGTCCTAGAGACGAAATCCAGCAACTGGAGAACGAGTTCTGGCACCTCACTACCCAAGGCAATGACATTGCCGGATACACCACCAGGTTCAACCAACTGGCACTGCTGTGCCCATCCCTTGTTGATCCAGAATACAAACGGATCAAACGCTACATTTGGGGACTTCCCCCACGCATTCAGGGTATGGTCATTGCTTCTAACTCCACGACCATTCAAGGTGCCGTTCGTATGGCACACAATCTCATGGCACAAGTGGTTCACCGAGGAAAACCTGCTGCCAACAACAACTCAAACCAGTCTAGGGATAACAAACGCAAATGGTCTGGGAACAACAACAACTCCCAATCATCAAAGAAGCCTGACACCATCAAGGCCTACTCTTCTGGGCCTGAACCCAAAAAGGGCTACACTGGAATCAAGCCCTACTGTCCTAAGTGCCGCAGACATCATGAGGGTCCTTGCGGTACTCCATGCACCACTTTTCAGCGCTATGGGCATATAGCAAAGGACTAGAAGTCTAACACCACCAACACCAGCACTAACACCAACCAACCTAGAGCTTGCTTTGAATGCGGCAACCCAGGGCATTTTCGGAGTGAATGTCCGGAGCTGAAGAACAAGGGCAACAACACTGCTAAAGGTAGAGCCTTCGTTCTAAACTCAAAAGAAGCCCGCCAAGACCCGAATGTGGTCTCGGGTACGTTCCAACTCAACAACTTAACTGCCTCAGTTCTATTTGATACTGGTGCTGATAGAAGCTTTATATCTGATGAATATTGCCCACTACTAGACATCATGCCTGTTGCCTTAGACGCTAAGTACACTGCAGAGTTAGCTAACGGCAATCTCATTGAAACTAATAGGGTAATACCCAATTGCACATTAAACCTCGCCGACGAATTATTTTTCATTGATCTCATACCTGTCAAGATCGGAAGTTTCGACATCATCATCGGCATGGATTGGCTGTCCAAGCATCGTGCCGAGATCATCTGTTTTGATAAAATTATCCGCATACCCCTCGCCTCCAGTAGTACTCTAGTCATACAAGGGGAGACCGGTGGGACGAGATTAAATATCATTTTCTGCATGAACACCCGTAAGTATTTGAGAAAGGGTTATCAGGCAATCCTCGCACATGTCATGGAGAAAAAATTGGAGGAGAAACGACTTGAGGATGTGCCAATCGTTCGAGACTTTCCGGAAGTCTTTTCCGAAGACCTGCCTGGTCTTCCACCATCGAGGCAAGTCGAATTCTCAATCGATCTTGTGCCCGGAGTAGCACCCGTGGCACGAGCACCTTATCGACTAGCCCCATCTGTACTTCAGGAGTTGTCCGCTCAGTTACAGGAACTCCTGGACAAAGGATTCATTCGACCGAGTTCTTCACCTTGGGGAGCTCCGGTCCTATTCGTCAAAAAGAAAAACGGTTCTTTCCGCATGTGCATCGACTACAAAGAGCTGAACAAATTAACCGTCAAGAACCGTTATCCACTCCCGCGCATCGATGATCTATTCGACCAACTTCAAGGGTCAAGCTTCTATTCCAAGATCGATTTGCGGTCTGGATATCATCAATTACGAGTTCGCGATGCTGACATTCCGAAATCTGCTTTCCGAACTCGTTACGGGCATTATGAGTTTCAAGTCATGCCCTTCGGTTTAACAAACGCACCGGCGGTATTCATGGACCTTATGAACCGAGTGTGTAAACCATATCTCGACAAGTTTGTCATTGTCTTCATTGATGACATTCTTATCTACTCGCGCGATGAACAAGAACATGTGCATCATCTCAAAACCATTCTAGAACTACTCAAGCACGAGGAGTTATATGCCAAATTCTCTAACTGTGAGTTCTGGATGCAAACTGTACAATTCCTTGGACATGTGGTTGACAGTCAAGGAATTCATGTGGATCCGTCAAAAATCGAGGCTATCAAGTGCTAGCAAGCACCAACAACGCCGACCGAAGTACGTCAATTCTTAGGATTGGCAGGATACTACCGGCGTTTCATCGAAAACTTCTCAAAAATAGCCCAACCACTCACGACACTGACTCAAAAGGACAAAAAGTTCTATTGGACTGATAAACAAGAGTCAGCATTCCAACTGTTGAAACAAAAGCTTTGCAATGCACCTATTCTATCATTACCCGAAGGCAACAATGACTTCGTCGTATACTGCAATGCTTCTCACCAAGGTCTCGGTTGTGTGTTGATGCAACGAGACAAGGTCATTGCTTACGCCTCACGACAGCTAAAAATCCATGAAAAGAATTACACCACTCATGATCTTGAACTTGGAGCTGTCATCTTTGCACTCAAAATCTGGAGACACTATCTGTACAGCACTAAATGTACAATTTTCACCAATCACAAAAGTCTCCAGCACATATTCGACCAAAAGGATCTCAACATGAGGCAATGTCGCTGGGTCGAGTTGCTTACCGATTACGATTGTGAGATCCGATATCATCCGGGCAAAGCAAATGTTGTTGCCGATGCCCTCAGCCGAAAAGAACGCACCAAACCACTTCGAGTTCGAGCCCTCAGTATTACAATCCACAACGATCTTATCACTCAAATTCTTACTTCACAACTCGAAGCCTTGAAAACCTGAAAATATCAAAAATGAGACCTTGCGAAACATGGAGAAACAATTTGAAACCAAACCCAATGGGGTTAAATATTTCGCAAACCGAATCTGGTTACCATGTTTCGGGAACCTCCGAGATTTGATAATGGACGAAGCTCACAAATCCAAATACTCTATACATCCTGGATCTGACAAGATGTATCATGGCATCAGGGAGCTATACTAGTGGCTATACATGAAAGCTAAAATCGCCACCTATGTCAGCAAGTGCCTCACGTGCTCAAAAGTCAAGGTTGAATATCAGAAACCCTTCGGTTTACTGCAACAACCGGACATTCCCCAATGGAAATGGGAGCAAATCACTATGGATTTTATCACCAAACTTCCAAAAACCGTGAGCGGTTGCGATACCATTTGGGTGATCGTGGATCGGCTCACAAAATCCACTCATTTCCTAGCCATCAAAGAAACCGATAAAATGGAACGCCTCACACGAATTTACCTCAAGGAAATTGTATCCCGGCACGGCGTTCCCATCTCGATTATCTCTGACAGATATAGTCGCTTCACTTCTCGCTTTTGGCAATCACTTCCGAAATCATTGGGTACTCGCCTTGATATGAGTACAGCATACCATCCACAAACCGAAGGCCAAAGCGAACGAACCATTCAAACACTGAAGGATATGCTACGAGCCTGCGTAATTGACTTCTGTACAAACTGGGAACATCATTTACCCTTTTGCGAATTCTCGTACAACAACAGCTACCACACCAGTATTGGAGCTGCACCTTTTGAGGCACTGTACGGTCGTAAGTGCCGATCACCTATCTGTTGGTCCGAAGTGGGAGACAGCCAACTCACTGGTCCTGAAATCATTCACGAAACAACAGAGAAAATCATTAGTATCCAAAATCGGCTGAAAGCCGCACGTGATCGTCAGAAGAGTTATGCTGACGTGAGACGCAAGCATCTCAAGTTCCAGGTTGAGGATCGAGTATTGCTCAAAGAATCACCTTGGAAAGGTGTTATCCATTTTGGAAAACGTGGGAAATTAAACCCCAGATGCATTGGACCTTTTGAAATCCTCGAAAGAGTTGGTCCAGTGGCATATCGATTGCAGCTACCTCAAGAACTCAGTAGCGTGCATCCCACTTTCCACATTTCTAACCTAAAGAAATGTCTATCCGACGAAACGCTTATTATTCCCCTCGAGGAGATTCATATCGATGACAAACTTCATTTTGTCGAGACGCCAGTGGAGATCATGGACCGCGATGTCAAACAACTCAAACAAAGTCGTATTCCCATCGTCAAGGTCAGGTGGAATTCGCGGCGTGGTCCGGAATTCACCTGGGAACGGGAAGATCAGATGCGACTCAAATATCCACAGTTATTCTCGAACTCCACTCACACGACTACTCAGAACTAAATTTCGGGACGAAATTCTCTTAACAAAGGGAGAATGTGACACCCGACAAATTAGGACTAGTAATTAGTGCCTAATCATTTGTAAATACATGTAATTAGTTCTGTATTAGGCTAATTTTATGTATCATTATATATATTGGAATATATATACACGTACGCGATTAAATTTTAATCGTGCATTTTCATATCGGGTGGAACCCGATACAATATTACGGACGTTGGTGAAACATTTATTAAATAATATGAAATTTAATAAAATTGATAATTACTTTATATTATGTATATAATATATCTAACATATACGTTTTACTTAAAACGTAACCGAATGCGACGAAAACGCGCGGAATGCGCCCGATAATCGAACGAAAGTCCGAATATATTTTATAAATTAAAATATATTATTTTGAATGAGATTATTCATTTAAAGCATAGTACGATAAATCATTAACAAAATGTGATAAATAAAACGTCACGCGATTTAACAAATGTAAAACGAGCGCGTAAACCGAAGCCGACATATTACCAAAACATTTTTATAAATGTTTTCAAGTATTTTGAGTAATACTTCAACCTAAAATTTCGAAATTATATCGTTACTTTTAAACACGTACATATAACGTATAACGTTTAAAATACGTTTAAACGACCGGGAAAACGAACACCGCACGGAACGCAAACTTGGGGATCAAGATTTGGGGCAACCCACACTTTGGTGGGCCACCCCCAAGCCGGCCTAGCCATCCCCCCATTTTGGGGATCATGTTTTTCTTTTGACTAAAACCAACAAAGATCCACACTTTCCTCATTTTGTTTCCCAATCCCCTTCTCACTAAACTCTCTCTCTCTAAAACCACCTCCTCTCCCTCGCCACCTTCGGCCTCCATCATCACCACCTAAATCCACCATCATACACCATGTTTACTTGAAGAAAAATGAAGGAAAAGAGCAAGGAAGCACAAACGAGCATCATCATCTTGTTTTCATCTCTAGATCATCATTTTCCTAAGTAAGAATACACTTTCTCTCTCTATATTTTCGTGCTTAACATTTATGTACAGTTGTGTTGATGATCTAGCAAGTATATGTCCAAATATCATCTTAAAAATCGTTTTTACTAAGCATATATACAAGTATATAATCTGCCCAGAATTTTCATCTCACCAAATCGTGTATAACTTGAGTTCTAGGATGAGTCACCACATGAATCTTATACCGAAATCTCCGTATGAATGTCTTCTACAAAAAGCTCTTCTTTGACCATTTCCAGAAATTCATGGATTTTTTTGTAGAGCTTGATCTTTGAGCCGTAGCCGTTTCGGAACCGATTCGTCTATCTCTTCGAAATAATATTTGTTGACCAACTTAAAGGCCACTATAATTCTTGGGAAAATTTGGTAATAAACTAGACATATATATGTTTATGTATGATTTTTGGTGTGACTTATTGCGGAATAGAAATGGACCAAATCGAGACCCGAATCGAATGAAAAATCTGGAAATATAAATACTAGGGGCTGTTTTGGTCATTTTACAAAACTGACACTTCGGGTTAACCCCGGCACGAACCAATAAATTTTTTGAACTCTTGGAACCATTTTAAGACTTGTGTAAAAGTTTTGGGTCAAACCGAGGTCGTTTGACCACGTTTTCGCAAAGGTTTGGACCGGTCAGACTTAAGTGACGCATCAAGACCCAGTTATATGCGACACTTCACGAAGTGACGCTAACTTGCACAAAATAAATAGCTGCGACACTTGCTTAAGTGCCGCATGCTTTAACTGTTTCCCTAGAAGCGACAATTACCCTAAGTGCCGCAAACGTCTAAATGTCGCCTCCTGCGACAGTTACCTTAGTGACGCTACTAGTGACGCCTTATATGCGACACTTAACCAAGTGACGCCCATAACTCACAGATTACAATTTTTGCGACACTTACCTGAGTGTCGCCAATAAGTGACGCTTTGAGTGTCGCCTAAATCAGAAACTTCAAAACTAGTTTTCACACTAAGTGTCGAACTCCCACAACTTCAATACTTGCATACGATACAACACACAAAACATATCATTTAACAGTATACAATGGAACAACACATAATAATGATACTTTAAGATTATTATAACAAAATCCGTCACCAACGGGCCGTACATATTTTCAAAACTCAAACTAATCAATCAACAACCAAATCATTTGGACCTTACTAGTTGGATGAACAACTAGCATGGACGGTCTCTCGAGACGTCTACATATAATAATAACCTTACGCGTTTTGAACGCCCGGCAGGTTACAGTCTTCGGACACCTTATTGTACTACATCACATTTGCTTCACTGCAAATCACCAGACTCAGGTGAGTCTCATAGCCCCTCATTTTACTGTTTTCAACCCAGGGGTGAGAATACAAGCTTTACTTTGTTTTACATGTGAACACGAGTACAAAACTCGCTACATTCTGCATGAGCTGTTTACTAATCATTTTAAAGCCCTTCATCGATCATAGTTTGGTTAATACTTTTGTAGCGTGAATGTTAGTGTATGATACCATATAGGATTGACAATCCTCGTCCGGGTTAGCAAGCACTAACTGGTCAAACGGACGCATTAGCATTTGTTCATACGAGTGTAGATTAGGCACTCGCAGGGAGGCACCCTCGATCGGGCACTTGATTGTGATCCCGACACCTCAGTTAAGCTCGGACTATGACCTCATGGCAGACATATACATTATTTGATTGATTTCAAATCATTACTTAAATCTTGTGGTTCACACATCTCTTTATCATTATACAAACATGTGAGATCACCAGCTTTTAGCTGACCTTTTAGCATGTGTTCTCAGGTACCCAGCAGCAGTAGATCTGCCATCCAGGATTAGCTTAGCTCGAGTCTCATGCAAATCAATTGAAGATTTTCTTGCATTACTATATTTTGTAAAAGTAGTTATGCTTTAGAATTTGTCATACTAAAACTTGAGCTTTTGTAATTATTACAACATTGTAAACTTTAATTATATAAATGTATTTTGTAAACGACGCATGTAGATGTCGTTCATTATATCTTATGTGCTTTGATTATTGATTAGTCGCGCCCGACCCGATTCGCTTCCGCACAGTAAATTTGGGGGTGCAACACAACATATATGCATGAAAGCTGAAGTTATAATGGAACTAAATCATCCAAGCAATCCGTTAACGAAAGTTTATACAAGGCTATGAGCTGTAGACTTATTAAATCAAAATTGGGTGAAAATATTTATATTATAAACGATCAACAAAATGTATTATCGATAGTTAGGATACAAATGAATCAAATCAAAAGTTCGGGACCAAACTACGATATGAGCAGACTAAAGCCAACCAAAAGACCATCCAAGTACCAATGATCTTAGAGAGGGATTTGTCGATCGTCTTGAGAGAACAAGATAATCTTAAATATAGTATTTGTGTATGCTGAACAAATGTATATTCATAAGAACATAATCTGATTTTAAATCAACATAATCCAACACAACTTATTCTACTACATCAGAGCGAAACAGGGTGATAAAATAACAAACACACCAGTAAATAGAGAACTTTTAAGAAATAAACAAAGATCGGTTGTGATTAACTTCAAACCATTAAGCTTTTGTGGTTTAAGCAAGTGCCACTTGTAAGAACCAAGCTTTTTAATTTGCTTGACGCTCAGTCACCATCTGCATTTAGGGATAACCATTAGGGGCTTTTTCCTTTTGGATATTACATTCAAGTTTTCACTCATGTCTAAATTGGAAGGATCTTCCATGTTATTAGGAAGAAACCAATCAAAGTTTTGAACTAATGAAGCCAGGATAAGGTGCATTTGCTTAATAGCATAAGGATACCCTGGACACATCCTTCTTCCTGCACCAAAAGGTAAAAACTTGAAATCTTGCCCTTTGAAATCAACATTAGAGCCAATAAACCTTTCGGGTTTGAATAACAACGGGTCATCCCAAAGACTTGGGTCTCTGCCCATTGCCCAAACGTTGATTGTTATTTGAGAATTCTTAGGGACTGTGAAGTTCATAATTTCACAACCTTCAAGGATGGCTTGTGGATGTGAAAGTGGTGCTGGTGGGTGTAATCTTAATGTTTCCTTAATACAAGCATGTAAATAAGGAAGCTTGGAGAGTTGTGATTCCTTGATGCACATTGTTGAACCAATCTCGTTACTGAGCTCTTCTCGGATTGCGAACATAGCTTCTTTGTTCTTGATCAACTCGGCTAATGCCCATTCGATCGTTGAAGCTGGAACGAGAGTTCCTCCAGAGAATAATTCCTATAACACAAATTTTATCAATAATGAAATTTCTTAGATGTGGGAAATTCCACCCAATTATCATAATAACTATACCCGTCCGTTTTACCACCTACTAATATTCCGAATACTTATTGCTATCCCAAGCAAAAAAAAGAAAAGTAAAAACAACTAGACATGAGGAGACTGTAACAGCCTAAAAGGGCTTACCGCAGTTAACTGCTTAATCTGAAGATCCGAAAAGCCACATTTGAGCATGGTGTCTAGGAAATCTTGTTCATCACAATCAACCCCTTTCTGAGATTCTCTTTTAGCTCTTCTGTCTTTGATTGTAGGTTCCAATACACTAAATACTTCATTTATAGCTTTTGAAGTCTTTTTCTTTAGACCTTGAGGATCCAATACATCAAATATAGGAAAAAAATCTGCAATATTTGGGGTAACTCCCACCTTCATCAACCTCAAAAGCGCTTGTTTTAACCCCTTACTTTCCTTCCCATCACTTTCTAAACCAGCAAAGTCATTCGAGAAAAAAACATTACCAAGTGTATTTATAGTCACAGCAGACAAAAGATCTTGAACATTCACAAGACTCCCTTGATTTCTTCGCAAGAATTCCACCATTTCATCGACGTTTTTCTCCCTTATAAAAGACTGCGATTCTAGGGCTTTAGCCGAAAACAACTCCGATCTGCATAATGACCTCAAAAGCTTCCAATGATCACTGCACTCAGCTGCCCAAACATACGCGTATTCTAGTAAACCATCTCGACCAGCACTAGGCACCCATCTACAATATATAGTACACGGGTTATATGAACTTACCAGAGTTTAAACTTATAATTAAATTAATAAGCTCATGCTTCAAGTAGCTTATAAAACAGCTCCATTTAGTTTTCGTATACACGTAATTTACTCATGTACCTGTATGTAGGTACTCTTTCATAGGCTCTCATAATTTCCATTGCAGCCATCGGAGATGAACCAATGACCAAGAAATGGGTTCCAAGTTTAACTGAGCACAATGGGCCATACGAACGGGCTAACTCTGTAATGTAGATATGAGGTCCTTTTAGCATATGTGGAAGGTTGCCTAATATCGGCCATGAAAACGGACCCGGTGGAAGCCTTCCTTCTTGTCGACTATACCATTTTGTTCGTATATGGACGACGACGATTATCACGGCCAAGAATGGCAGCAGTACAAAGAGGAACAAGCAATCGAAAAACATCTTTTTGAATTGAATTGAAAGTGTATGCTGTGAGAAATAGAGATATATGTAACGTGAGTTAACAAGTACGTAATCTTTCTTTATATCATAATGTCAACCACATTTAAAAAATAAGATAAAATAAAAGCAGATCGAGTAATAATGTGGGTATTAAATTATGTAAGGCATCTAATACATAATAATAAACAACTTGTTCACAATGATCGAGTTAGGATACCAAAACTGGCGTGGTGGCCAGATTAACTTTATTTTATGCGTATAGTAGTGGTATCATTTTTATTTTAATTATAAGTAGTTATTTATGGTTTTACATTCATGATAAAAGTTAAAAAAAAAAAAATGTGAAAAAAATAAGAATGGAGGAATCAATAGGATTGCTCCATTTTAAAAACTCATTTCCACATTTTTAAAAAAAATTAAATATGTCACAAACCGTATGTCTATAAATTATAAAAATTACATATTCGTAGATATCACAAGCTATACTTTTGATAAAGTTTTTTTTTCTCATTTTTTATTGGGTTTTAAAAATATGTAATGTGAAATCACATGTGATTCAACACTAAAAAATAATCACACACACTTTTATCTCTAATTAAACTTTAAATTCAAATCATTGATGATTGTAAAGATTTAAACATGAAAAACTAAGTTGTAATCACATGCGGTTGAACATCAAAGTATCAATCACATGTGATTAAAGAGTAATCAAATACGGATTTTCAAATCATTCACTATAATTATACAATCAAGTAAAAATCAAGTTGAAATCATACATGAATTATCATATATCGGTAAATTGCTCACCAGATATCAATTTTTAAATGAAAATCATATGTGATTATATACAAAATCATATGTGATTATATAACAAATCACATATGATTAAATGTACAATTAGCAATCACATGTCATTTTTAATGAAAAAAATGCAATTTTTAAAATTCTATTTATAATTATTAATGTACATGAATATTAAGCTGTAATCACGTGTTAATTAACATATACCATGAATAAATAAACGTTAACAAATTTTAACTTTTTATCATAAATCACATGTGATTATATTGTAAAACCCGACAAAAATAAAAGAAAAAAAATCTTCGAAAGTATAGCTTGCGAGATCTCTAATCGAATAGAAAAAGACGTTGATTCCGAATATGTAATTTTATAATTTATTGACATACGGTTTTTGAGATATTTAATTTAAGGGGTAAAAGTGAAAGTGGGTTTTGTAACGAAATGGATCAATCTTATTGGTTCTCCTATTCCCTACTTTTTTTACCATTCTTATTTGAACCCGCCTCTTACATTCATAGTATGCAATAAATTTTTTGGACTTTCATTATCTGTAATAAATTTGTTATTCAATGTTATTTTGTTATTCAATCCTGTTGTATGCAACTTTTGATACTTTCACATACATGTAAATATCTTACAAATCGTATGTCCATAAATTATATAAATTACATATTCAAAATCAGCGTCTTTTTCTCTTCGATTATAGATCTCACAAGATATACTTTTGGTAAAGGTTTTTTTTTCATTTTTTATTGGGTTTTAAAAAATTGTAATGTGAAATCACATGTGATTTAACACTAAAAAATAATCACACACGCTTATATCTCCAATTAAACTTTAAATTCAAATCACTAATGACTTTAAAAGATTCAAACATGAAAAACTAAGTTGCAATCACATGCGATTGAACATCAAAGTATCAATCACATGTGATTATAGGAAAATCAAATACGAATTTTTAAATCATTGACTTTAATTATACAATTAAGTAAAAATCAAGTTGAAACCATACATGAATTATCATATATCGGTAAATTGCTCATCAAATATCAATTTTTAAATGAAAATTGTAACACCCCCAAATTTAATGATTTGCGGAAGCATACTTGGGTGTTACTAATCAATATACAAAGCACAAGATATACAGTAAACGACCTCTAAATGAGACGTTGTAAAACGATTTCATAGAAATAAATGTTTGAAAACTTAATGTTTTCGTATACAAAATGTCGTTTCCTAGAGTCCACGCGTATGGCGGGAGATTCTATTACATAATCAACATGTACAAAAGATAATGCTGAGAATCTCCGTTAATGCAATTTAGTTGAAATCATGTAACACTTGGGTGTTACATTCTCCCCCTGTTAAAAGAATTTCGTCCCGAAATTTAAGTCGAGGTCGTGTTTGACGAAGATTCGGGAAATAGCTGGGGATACTTGAGTCGCATTTGGTCATCCCGTTCCCAAGTGAATTCCGGACCACGCCGCGAATTCCACCTGACTTTGACGATGGGAATACGACTTTGTTTCAGTTGTTTGACTTCACGGTCCATAATTTCAGCGGGTTCCTCAACGAAGTGAAGTTTGTTATCGATGCGAATCTCGTCAAGTGGTATGATAAGTGTCTCGTCCGACAGACATTTCTTTAAGTTAGAAATGTGAAAGGTATGGTGCACGCTGCTGAGTTCGGATGGCAGCTGTAGTCGATATGCCACGGGGCCAATCCGTTCGAGGATCTCAAAAGGCCCAATGTACCTGGGATTTAACTTCCCGCGTTTACCGAACCGAATTACGCCTTTCCAAGGCGATACTTTCAAGAGTACTCGATCCCCAACCTGGAACTCGAGTGGTTTGCGTCTCACGTCATCGTAACTTTTCTGACGATCACGTGCGGCTTTGAGTCGGTTTTGGATTTCAACAATTTTCTCGGTGGTTTCGTGTATGAGTTCAGGACCAGTGAGTTGACTATCTCCCACTTCAGTCCAACAGATCGGTGATCGGCACTTACGACCGTACAGTGCCTCAAAAGGTGCAGCCTTAATGCTGGCGTGATAGCTGTTATTGTAGAAAAACTCACACAACGGTAGGTGTCTTTCCCAGTTGGTACCGAAATCAACTACGCAGGCTCTTAGCATGTCTTCCAGTGTCTGAATAGTCCCTTCACTTTGGCCATCGGTTTGAGGATGGTACGCGGTACTCATATCGAGATGGGTACCCAGTGATTTTTGGAGTGATTGCCAGAAGCAAGATGTGAAACGAGCATCCCTGTCAGAGATAATCGAGATAGGGACACCATGTTGGCAAACGATTTCTTTGATGTAGATTTGTGTGAGGCGTTCCATTTTATCGGTTTCTCTGATTGCCAAGAAATGAGCTGATTTGGTGAGACGATCGACGATCACCCAAATGGTATCGCAACCGCTTGACGACTTACGGAGTTTGGTTATGAAATCCATGGCAATCTGTTCCCATTTCCATTCAGGAATGTCGGGTTATTGGAGTAAGCCGGAAGGTTTCTGGTATTCGGCTTTGACTTTTGAACAAGTAAGACACTTGCTGACGTACGTGGCAATTTCAGCTTTCATGTTCGGCCACCAATAGAACTCTTTGATTCCGTGGTACATTTTATCGGATCCCGGGTGGATAGAATATTTGGACTTGTGAGCTTCGTCCATCACCAAGTCTCGCAGGTTCCCGAAACTAGGCAACCAGATTCGGTTAGAGAAGTGCCTAACTCCATTAGGTCTGATTTCGAATTGTTTATCCATGCCTCGTAAGGCCTCGTTTTCGACGTTATCGGGTTTGAGAGCTTCGAGTTGAGCGGTGAGAATCTGAATATTCAAATCGTTGTGAATTGTCATACTGAGGGCTCGGACTCGAAGTGGTTTTGTTCGTTCCTTACGATTGAGAGCATCGGCAACCACGTTTGCCTTGCCCGGATGATATTTGATCTCACAGTCGTAATCGGTGAGTAACTCAACCCATCTACGTTGCCTCATGTTAAGATCTTTTTGGTCGAAGATGTGTTGGAGACTTTTGTGGTCGGTAAATATAGTACTTCGGGTACCATAAAGGTAATGTCTCCAGATTTTGAGAGCGAATACCACGGCCCCTAACTCGTGGTCGTGAGTCGTATAGTTCTTCTCGTGAACTTTGAGTTGTCGGGAGGCGTAAGCAATAACCTTGTCTCGTTGCATCAACACGCAACCGAGAGTTTGGTGAGAAGCATCGCAGTATATCACGAAGTCATCGGTGCCTTCGGGTAGGGATAGAATGGGTGCACTGCAAAGCTTGAGTTTCAACAGCTGAAATGCTGACTCTTGTTTATCGGTCCAATCGAATTTCTTTTCCTTCTGAGTGGGTACCGTGAGTGGTTGTGCTATTTTTGAGAAGTTTTCAATGAACCGACGATAATAACCGGCCAATCCCAAGAATTGACGTACCTCGGTTGGAGTGGTTGGCGCTTGCCAGTTCTTGATGGCCTCGATTTTTGATGGGTCTACATGAATTCCCTGGCTGATAATCACGTGTCCAAGGAATTGAACGGTTTTCATCCAGAACTCACACTTAGAGAATTTGGCGTAAAGCTCCTCGTGTCTAAGCAGTTCTAGGATGGTTCTGAGGTGTTGTACGTGTTCTTGTTCGTTTTGTGAGTATATGAGGATGTCATCGATGAAGACAATGACATACTTGTCGAGATAAGGCTTGCACACCCGATTCATAAGGTCCATGAATACAGCCGGTGCGTTGGTTAGACCGAATGGCATCACTTGAAATTCGTAATGCCCGTAACGGGTTCTGAATGCGGTTTTTGGGATGTCGGCATCGCGAACACGCAATTGATGATAACCTGATCGAAGATCAATCTTTGAATAACAGCTTGATACTTGAAGTTGATCGAACAGATCATCGATTCGGGGAAGTGGGTATCGGTTCTTGACGGTTAGCTTGTTCAACTCTCGGTAGTCAATACACATTCGAAATGAACCGTCTTTCTTCTTGACGAACAAGACCGGAGCTCCCCAAGGAGAAGAACTCGGTCTGATGAATCCTCTATCCAGGAGTAGAGAACTCGGTCTGATGAACCCTGTAACTGAGTAGACAACTCCTGAAGTTCGGATGGGGCTAGGCGGTACGGTGCTCGGGCCACTGGTGCGGCACCCGGCACGAGATCAATCGACAACTCAACCTGTCTAGGTGGAGGTAAACCAGGTAGTTCTTCTGGAAAGACTTCGGGAAAGTCTCTAACGATTGGCACATCTTCAAGTCGCTCATCCTCCGACTTTTTCTCCGTGATGTGTGCGAGCATTGCTGGGTAACCTTTTCTCAGAAATTTTCGGGTTTTTAAACAAGAGATTATGTTTAGTCTCGACCCACCGGTCTCCCCCTGTATGATCAGGGTTCTACCGACGGTGAGAGGGATACGGACGATCTTATCATAGCAAACAATTTCGGCCCGATGTTTGGATAACCAGTCCATACCCACGATGACGTCGAAACTTCCTAGTTCAACAGGCATAAGATCGATTGAGAAGATTTCGTTGGCTAGGTTTAAAGTGCAATTAGGTATCACACTATCGGTTTCTATGAGTTTACCATTTGTAAGTTCTACGGTGTACTTAACATCTAAGGCCACGGGGGTGATGTCAAGTAGTGGGCAAAACTCATCAGAAATATAGCTCCTATCAGCACCAGTATCAAATAGAATAGTAGCAGATAAGTTGTTGAGGAAGAACATACCCGAGACCACATTCGGGTCTTGACGGGCGTCCCGTGAGTTGATCACGAAGGCTCTGCTCCGGGCGTTGTTGTTGCGGTTGTTGTTGTTCTTCAGCTTGGGGCAGTTGTTCTTGAAATGCCCAGAATTTCCGCACCCAAAGCAAGTCTTTGGTGCATTGGTGTTGGGGGTAGAAATGATGGCTCGGCAATCCTTGGCTAGGTGCTCGAACCGTTTGCAGTTGGTGCAAGGGCAGGAACCGTCGTGGTGACGATTGCATTTGGAACAGTAGGGTTTGTTCCCGACGTATCCTTTCTTTTCTGTAGTCCCCGATGAATAATCCTTAACAGACTCAGGCTTTTTGTTGGTGATTTGGTTGGATGAGTTTGGGTTTCCTTCCCATTTGCGTTTGTTGTTTGCAGATGGGGTTGATGTTGTGCCACGACGGACAGAGTTTGCCGTTAGTTCATGGGCCATACGAATGGCGCTCTGGATAGTACCCGGTTAGGATGATGTCACCAGGTCTTGTAGTCTGTCGAGAAGTCCATCGACATATTTCTCGATCCTCTTGTACTCGGGATCGACCATGGATGGGCACAGGAGTGCCAGTTGGTGGAAACGGTTGGTGTACCCGGTGATGTCATCACCCTGCATCTTGTGATTCCAGAATTCCAATTCCAGCTGTTTCAATTCATCCCTGGGGCAGTACTCGCCCCTCAACATCTCCTTCAACTCCTCCCACGGGAGTTTGTAAGCATTAGAGATACCCACAGTCTGGGCATAGGTGTTTCACCAGGTGAGAGCAGTGTCTAAGAAAGTACTGGCGGAGAACTTTACCCTGTCTCCTTCCGCACAGTTGCAGATAAGAAATACAGATTCGATTTTCTCGATCCAGTGTACCAGACCGATCGCTCCTTCAGTACCATAGAAGTTTAAAGGTTTGCAGTTTTGGAAGTCCTTATATGAGCAGGGTTTGGGTTGTGGCCCATTGTTAGCTGTATCTTCGCTACCAGGAGTTGATGTTCGGGTAGCTAGGGCTTGGGCCACAATACGGGCAATCAGGCCTGCAATTTCGGCTTCACTAAGGGTGACCTGTCGGCGAGGAGGCATGATGCTGAACAAGAAAAGAACAAGGAAAGAGGAATAAGATATTTGCATGAAATTATGATATGTCACAAGTGTAAATGATGAGATACACGATAACAGTACGAAGTGACAATCACATTTCATTCAGATAAATAAGTTGGATACAAGGTACGGGTTTTCCAAAAGATTACAGAGTAATAGTAGTACAAAAGTGCCGGGAATTGTTACATCCGGTTGAATTACATAGGTCCTAATTAAGTAGTTAACTGGTTACAAGAAACAGACTGATCTAATCTTGATGCAGATTAATCCGCTCCATCAGAGCGACAAGGCGGTCCACGGTTTCCGCAAGTCTGTTGGCTTGCCTGGCGTCGTCTTCAACCAAGGCCAGTCGTTGTACCAGTGCTCTAGAGTACTCCTCGGCCTCCTGTGAACGCCGTTCACACTCCCCTAGCCGGTCTCTTACGAGTTCATCCGCACCTAATTCAGCGGTCATTGAATCCTGAATTATGCTTACAGAGAGGCTGGTATCTTCTTGTTCTCGCTGGAGTTGGGATATGTGATCCAGTGCTTGGCGAAGTAGGTAGGTCGTTCGGTGTTGTTCACGTTCGAGATTCTCGAGCCTTTGCTCCTGACGGCGGAGTTGGGTAGCCAACACTGGCACCATGGGGTGTGCCGAGTTCTGAGAGTTATGAACAGGATAGGGGTTACTCCGAGGTGGCCCAGTGTTTCTCCTGGCTACTCGTGGGTTTCGTGATCCATGCGAATGAGAGGGTGACGGATTGGGTGGTGTGTTTTCCATTCCTGTGGCAGAGTGTAAGTAAGACGAGGCTAATATATATAAGTATATAATATCCAGCCTAGTGTCTAGCACGTATCATGTAATGGTCCGGTTCTCTCGTGGTCAGAGGCAACTAACGTATTCCTGTTCAACATAACCATTTCAGACCTCACATCATCTTTCCTTAATTGTACATAGTTGATCAGGCTATGTTAAATTAAAGTCGTATGCTGTAATTCCTGAACCAATTATGCCTAGTAAGGAAATACTGCCTAATGGTCATAGTCTAGGCCCACTAAATGCAACCTAGTTCACTATAACCTTAGGCTCTGATACCAATCTGTAACACCCCCAAATTTAATGATTTGCGGAAGCATACTTGGGTGTAAAACGATTTCATAGAAATAAATGTTTGAAAACTTAATGTTTTCGTATACAAAATGTAGTTTCCTAGAGTCCACGCGTATGGCAGGAGATTCTATTACATAATCAACATGTATAAAAGATAATGCTGAGAATCTCCGTTAATGCAGTTTAGTTGAAATCATGCGACTCTAGCTATGCCCCGTAGTAATCCTACTCCGTCTGTGTACCTGAGAATACATGCTAAAATGGGTCAACACGAATGTTGGTGAATCTCACAGGTTTGTAAGTAATATCAGTTTTGAACACAAGATTTAATCAGTTGTTCTCGCAGGCGTAAATCAAGTATTTGCAAATCCAGCAAATGTAAGGTAAAT
Source organism: Helichrysum umbraculigerum (assembly GCA_949592205.1). Lineage (NCBI taxonomy): Eukaryota > Viridiplantae > Streptophyta > Magnoliopsida > Asterales > Asteraceae > Helichrysum > Helichrysum umbraculigerum. Next base: position 14,843,861 of record CATIUR010000007.1, on the reverse strand, counting down.
AAGTTATACCGTTGCCATGAGGCTCATAATCGAAGCTTAACCCGTAAGTAATAATTTGCTCCCGTGACATGCTCGTAACTGAGCAAGCATAAGTAACGAATAATAGTCGCCTGTTTATACAGAACGGTTCGTGGTAGCGCTACTACCCCGGGCGGGGAGGGTCATTTCCCTAATGGATCCATTAACTAGTGTTCGCGCTTAAGTCCATAACTAACGATATATGATGGAGAGACTTCTGTAAATAGGAAACAACTCATGCAATTCCGTTTGGTATAGTAAACAGTTTTAGTACTTGTGTTCAAGGAAAAGTAGTAGCATGTTTCTCCCCCAATAAGATAAAACAGTAAAAGTGGGGCCGTAAGACTCACCTGAGTCGAGTAGTAAGCAGTAGCAAACAGTGAGTAGTGTGTAGGTTCTCCGAACCCGTAACCTTTAAATGCCTAAACATATAAAGTTAAGTAAGTAGATGTCCCGCAAGACCATCTAGGCTAGTTGTCTACACAACTCGTTATGTCCAATGTTGGTTCGTTATCGTTTGTTCTTAGAAAACATGGTTGGCCCGTTGGTGACGGTTTGTATTAGTGATTCCAAAGTGTTACTCTTGAAAAATATGTCTCAATTTGTTTATAAAGTCGTGTCGTAATAAGGTGTGAAGTTGTTTAAGCTCGACACTTGGTGTGAAATGTATTTACAAACTCATTATAACGGGGGTCCAGGGGCAGCGCCCCTGGTTAGCGGGGTTCCAGGGGTGGCAACCCCTGGCGGGGTCCAAGGAGCTGGCCCCTGGCTGGGGTCGAGATGCCAGGTCAGCTCAAAAATTTTTTATTTATATCATATTGTTATGGTGAAAAACGCATCTGGACTTGAATTTGGGTGAAATCAAGTTAAAAAATTTTTGGTCTCGATACTTAGTAAAACTGGTTTGAAACTTTCTGTTTTTAGCGTCACTTATAGCGACACTTAAGGTTTAGGCGACACTTAGGAAGTGTCGCATAAATTTGCGAAATATGAGTTTAGGGCGTCACTTAGGGAAGTGACGCATAAGGTGGCGACACTTAGGCAGTGACGGTAACAAGTGTCGGTTTAAGGTTCTAGGCGTCACTAGAGTAGTGTCGGGCAAGAGTGTCGTATAAAATTAGATTTCGATCATAGGCGTCACTTAGGCAAGTGACGCTAGTAGTGACGGATATTGAAAATGCGTCACTTAGGTAGTGACGGGAAAAGAGGGCTTATGCGACACTTAGTCAGTGTCGCACGAAGTGACGCATATCTGGGTTCATCAGTGCGTCACTTACGTCTGATCGACGGATTTTGAGCCAAAAACATGTTTTCGGGTTTCCGTTTGGTCCGATTCTTTTACCCAACCCTCCAATGGACATTACAAGCTATTTTAAACAACAAACAAGCAAAAATGCTAAAAAACGAGAGATGTCGGGATTTGTCGGAAACTTACAAAATGTCGGATCAAAAATCCGAAAAGATGGAAAGGTAGATCGTGTTGTCGTGGTCACTTTTCTCCAAACGGCCTATATATTTCGTGGTCGTTTCGTGGTGTTATTTAGCGATTTTTGGTAATTGTGGTGGTTTGGTGATTTGAGAGAAAAGAAAGAGAGGAGAGAGAGAGTAGGTGGAGAAATGAGAGAAAAGAAAGAAAGAAAAGAAGAAAATGAGGGGAAAGGAAGGGGGCCCGGCCCACGTGGGTCCCTCCACGTGCGGTTGGCTCCCGTTTTCGTCTCTGTGCACTCGCGTTTTTCCCGATCGTTTAAACGTTAATTAATTATTTATGTATGTTTAAATACACTTTTTAATATGCGAATAATTTCTCAATATTTTGGTTGAAGTATTTTATTAAATACTTTATATTTGAGTTGTAAAATACTATTTGACTTTGTTTGCGCGTTAGTATTTTAATCGCGTATACGTTTATTTGTACGATACGAATTAATTACGAAATATTATAATAAAATAATATTTTGGGTATAATGGTCGTATTAAATAATATTATATTATCCAATAAAATTGTTCACCAACGTCCGTATTTATTGAACCGAATTATATTCGAGACGAAATCTGTACGATTTAACCAAATCGCATAATTGTATATATATTCATCAATATATTTCGATACATTAATTAGCCTAACACAGAACTAATTATATGTATTAACATAGAATTAGGCACTAATTACTAGTCATAATTTGGAGGGTGTTACAAAAATCATATGCGATTAAATATACAACTAGCAATCACATGTGATTTTTAATGAAAACAATTTTTAAAATTCTATTTATAATTATTAATGTTTATGAATATTAAGCTGTAATCACGTGTTAATTAACATATACCATGAATAAATTATCGTGAACAATTTTTAACTTTTTATCATAAATCACATGTGATTATATTGTAAAACCTGGCAAAAAAAAGAAAGAAAATTCAGCGAAAGTATAGCTTGTGATATCTCTAATCGAAGAGAAAAAGACGTTGATTCCGAATATGTACTTTTTATAATTTATGGACATACGATTTGTAAAATATTCAATTTTAGGGGTAAAAGTGGAAGTGGGTTTTGTAATGAAATGAAACAATCCTATTGATTTTTTCATTCCCTACTTTTTTACCATTCTTATTTGAACTCAGAGATAATGATAAAAGCGAATAAATTATGAAATAATACATTACACATGATACATGTGGAATTAATTATTGGCGTTGAAAGCAGAGGCGAATCTATGTTGATTCAAGGGGGGTCCATGGACCCACCTTAGATTTCAAAATGTTTCAGAGAGTTCATGTTAAATTTGTAATGGACCCACCTTAGAATTGGAATCGGACCCACCTAAAATTTGAACTTTGAACGTAACTGTAAAAACGGGGAAAAGCTGTTCATGAATTTTGATTTCTTCCTTAAATTGCATAAAGATTAGAACTTCTTGTGTAAAATATATAGAAAAATGGGTAGATGAGTTGCAGGGTAAAGAAGAAAGAGAAGAAGAGAGTGTGGAGTGAGGGAAATTAAAAGGGGAAATATGGATTTAATATGCAGTTTTAATTGTACTGTACAAACAAGTGTTACATAGTGAACGGTCCTACAAAAGTCATTAGTGATACACAAGGAGTATATATCTATACTTAACTTTTCCATACTATTCTTATTCTTATCTTATCTTATTATTGGAGACTTGGAGTATATATATTTTGTTAAATTAATTCTCTTGATAATTGTTAGTATATATATAAATTGCAATCTTATAATAAGTGTAAATTTGTGATACGGAGTATTTAGTTATCATCTTTCTCACAAATCATTTTCAATTAAAACTCAAAAAGATATCTCATTACCAGTCTATTACGAAGTAACTTCAATATTTCAAATATATATATACCTTGTTTTGATTTTACAATTTTAAATTATTGTTGAAAATTAAGAGATAATGAACATAGAGCTTTCAAGCACATCTAATAAAAATAGCACTACATTAACTATTTTAGAAGTTGCGAACTTGCGATTATATTAACTCTGCTCAACTTGATCCGACCCGACCCAACGCTTTACTCAAGCTATCTAACTTGTTCATTTTGTAACTAGTTAAAATGGATCCACCTTAGCTTCCATGCTAGATTCGCCACTGGTTGAAAGATACAACAATAAAATTAATTCATACACCAAATTGTACAATCGTTAAAGCTCACAATACAAACACACTAAAACATAATCTTGGTGTATGAATCAACTATTTTGTTGTGTTTATCACTACCATTAATTAGAAGCCGGGCTGATTAGTTGAAGAAATATTTACGAATGTATTAATTTTCTTTTGGGATTTGTAAATGTATTCTGACTTTACTCCAAAATCTATATTATGTGCTTTTATTGTGTTTAACATCTAATTATTTCTATTGTATGTATTCCTTGGTACTTTTGATGATTTGGCTAGTCATGTTTGTGCCACATGTCTCCTTATATGGATGACACGTCAACAAAAGGAGCAAAAGGACCATCAAATACATACAATAATGAATTTAGTTAAATACTTAGATAGAATCATTCTAAGTTCGATAAATACTACTGTATATATTTTGGAGTAGAGTTGAATATGTTTACAAACAATTGTCCATTTTCTTGTTTGTACATTTTTAATCCTCATTTAGGGAGAATTACATATATATATCCCTATAAAATTTGAAAGTTACATCACTTTCTCTCAAAATACAAGTATTTAATGCATGATGTATAATGCATTTAAAGCATGTTTTAGATATATCTATACTATTATATAAAACATTTGTGATGTTCTTTTTTAAGATAGAAATTACTATTTTATCCCTATAATTACTAAGAGCTTTTTAAAAAATACTTATAAATGACTAACATACCCTTACATCTATTTAATTATCATTATTACTATCATTATAAAATCATAAACTAATTCATATATAACATTTAATTTGATTATAACTTCAACTTCTATATATATATACTATTATATAAAGCATTGTGAGTTTTATTTAAATAGAAATTACTATTTTACCCCTACAATTACTAAGAGCTTTTTAAAAAAAATACATATTAATGACTAACATACCCCTACATCTATAAAATTTTCATTCATACTATCATTAAAAAACCATAAAATAATTAATATATGACATGTAATTATAACTTCAACTTCTATATATATATATACTATTATATAAAGCATTTGTTATGTTTTTTAGATAGAAAATACTATTTTACCCCTACATTTAATGAGAGTTATGTGGTGAGGATTTCTGAAAAAGACATAACTTTTGAATCGTTAATAGTTACGCTTCGCGCCAATTATGGATTGAAAGGTTGCGACTAGACGAACACGTTAGCAAACTGCTAAAGGCAGTTTATCCATCTTTCAGAACCAAATTTATCCTCTAAAACTCTTGAAACATAACTTTCCCCAAATTACATGCATTGTAAGTTTTAAATAATTGATATACAAATGTTTAAATACGTTTTTAATGGAATTCTATTTTTACACCTTTATTTATAGGTTTAATTTCATTGTTATGTTGTCAATTTTTATTTTTGAGAAATTCAATTTTTGTACTAAGTTTTAGAATTACAATTAAATGTTCATAATGTGTAATGTCAAAATACAAATACACAAACCAAGAATGAAAAATCAATTAAAGTCAAACTTCTAGACTCAGCCAACGACTTCACATATCGCAAACTGACCATTTAGAACTCGGAACTCGACACTCACAACTCGCGACCTCGACCATCGAGTTTGCAATGGCATATTATGATATTTTTTAATTTTGGGTATTTTATTAAAAGATTTTCGCATTCAAAAAACAATATTCTTCGAGTTTTGTCATATAGTTTTTGATTTTTAATACGATTCAGAAACGTAATACTATATATCAAATGAACGTGAAACTAATAAACTTTTTCCGCTGCATCGTGCGGAAACTGTGCTAGTATGCAATGTAATGCATTCAAGTGTTGTGAATATATGGCCACGTTATGTTAATTAGTGTACTAATCGATTAAAGCCATCTCAAGCTCACATATTGAACCATGCTTATAGCTTTATAAACTCCGAGTCACTGTGCAATTCAATTACAAATACATGGTATCATTAATCGTCATGGCACACCAATGTTGCTCTAAGGAGAGATCCCAATTTGTACACCGGTTGATGCGCATTCTGGTTTCTTTGCTATACGAAGTTTGTCATCCATCGATGGTGAAGAAAGAGAAGGATACTTGTTAGCTCCTCCTAAGTTACTTCTAAGGAATGACCCGTTCAACTTTAGTCCCCTTTTGCTATCCATGTGGGATCCGATAATCATGGATTCATATCAACACATGAGTGAATGGTTCAAGAATGAAAATGATGCCACCATCTATGAAACAAATTACGGAAAGATGCTGATGGGAAAAGAGAGGACCGATAAAGAATGGGCAAAGCTCTTCCTTGATGCTGGCTTTAGCGATTAAAAAATAACTCCAATTTTAGGGTTAAAGCAAGTTCTGGGAACATATTCAAGAAATGATTTTTTACTCTAAATAAGTTAGAAAGCCAAAAGGTGTTTGGCAAATGCATTGTGGTAATACAATGAGCTAAAAAGCCATGTAAAAGCTAATCCAAACACCCCCTAAAAGTCTTCATCATATATCATATCATATAATCTAGTTATTATTATGCATAAACTAGTTCATTAAGGGTCTATTAGTCCAGTATATATGACATCAGCTAAAGGATTAACGGGGTATATTACTTGAGAGTCTCAAGTAATAGACCCTTAATGAGCTAGTCTCAAGTTGAGACTAGCGGGTTAATAAGATTATCCTTGGGGAGTATTTGATAAATTTCTGTCTCCGGTTCATTTTGTTCCAACTCATCATAAAGTACTGTTGTACAAACGAACTAAATTCATATCAATCATATAAAGTCATAAACAGTCACAATAAACCGGAAACAACCAAACATTTTCAGCCATCAAATAAGACAAACGAAATGAAAGTTGCCGAGGCATCAAAAGTGCATACGAAATATTACAATCTGATGGCTGATACAAAATCAGCATGTTAAACATTTGTCCATAATAGTAGCAACTCCGTAAAGTTAACGTTTCACAAATAGTCAGAAACAATCAAGAACTTGTTAGGAATCAAAAACTTAGCAGTTAACATTTAGTAACCAGATGCAAGTTTCGTTGATTTTTGTTGTTGTTCACTTCGGTTTAGACAGAATGTTTAGTCCTATTAAGGTCATCTCAAGTCAAGTCAGCAACAGCAAATTACCCAAGCCACATAAAGACATGCACACACCCAAAAACCACATACAGCATGCCAATCCATTAATCTAGCTATGCACAAATGCAACAGTTGCAACACGGGACCCAACAGATCCACCAAACATGAATGTTGGGTAGGTACGAATATGATCCAAGTAGGAAAAAATAGGTGAGTTTGTGTAGTCCTCTGGTTCTTCAGGGGCTTCAGTGCTACTGGCTTTTCTTTGATTAAAGTTTTCAACTTCTTGCACCAATTCGTCTCTGGTATGGTTGCATGAAGTAATAACCTAAAGCAGACCAAATTGGTTATATGTTATATATCTCGACAGGCAGCTGATAAACTATGCATTTGCAGATCTCTGTTCCTTATTAAATACAAACAAATAAATAAAGGGGCACTGATATAGGAGTTAAGAAGCTACCAGTAGGCCACCAGGAGCTACAAGCCTTGAGATAGACTCCCAATACATGATCCTGTAAATCGATTAAACGTTAAATAAATATGTAATTTGACATTTTCAATGAGAATGAACGAGAAGGGGAGGGGGCACAAACATGCATTCACATATATTCTAGATTGACCTTTAAGGACCACAATATAAATTAATTATCACAATAGCTTGCCTTTTGATAGGACCATCAGGATGCAGTCCAATGGCATCCAGAGTTCCTTTGTCAGTAACCAGATGAAACTTTTTATCCAACTTCGTTTCAAGAATATCATCAACCTGAAAGCCAAAAGGCAAGTGAAAAACTGAAAATGATAATAAATAAGTAAAGATGCTATAAAAAGAATTCATAGCCAATATATTCGAGCATGCTTGATGCTTACACACATATGCTTGAACCCTATATCTTTGTTAATTCAAAATTCATATCAATCTCATGGGTGTCAAATATCATCACAGTACATACACAGCGAATACGGCAATTATTTAGTTGGAGCACTTGACAAAATCAGAAACTGTCAGACTTGAGGTAGTGCCAAAAACCCTTGGAACACTGAATACACACAGTTAACAGGAATTGAACTACCATATAAGTAAAGGAAATCCTTAATCATAAATCCTAAATTAACATAACTGACAGTAAGCATATCAGAAGGATTTAAACCAGCTAGTCTACAATATAAAAGCACAAAAGAGAGACCACATTGCTAAATTCAAGTTCAAATCTTGAACTGCTTGCCAACTGGCCTCTTCTTTCAGGAGTAGAAACCAGCCCTAGACCATTTGTCCTACAAACAATGATTTTATATTTTTATCTATTTTCGAAATTTTACTTTACGAGTGTACAAGAATTTAAGTGATTCTATAACTTTAATAAAGAAAAATCCATAAGGTAGATCTTACGGTACAACGCTTATGAAAAGTAACCAATATGAAATGAAAAATTAAACAGGAACTGACCTAGAAAGAAGTCACACTTCTCAATCTACACATGTGATATAGCAAAAATGCATGAAAAATACAAAAAATGGATCAATTGGGGTTATTATTTATCTTCAATGGGCAATAGGTCAAAAGTAAAGGTCAATAACTTAGTCAAAAATAATACAGGACAAACAAGTTGAAAGTCACCAAAGAGTAATCAAATGCTTAAAGCCCTCCCAATCGGTTTATCAAAAGACATTATAATATTATCTTTATATAGTATCAACTTTTGTAAGCATAATTAATACTAAAATTAGTTAAAAGATTAAAAAACAAATAAACAAAAGTGTTAGCGGATCAGTATGACCCGACACATTCTAACCTGTACAATACAGTTACCTGTTTTGAACTATTATCCAACCCGGCCATGTAGTCATCTCTAAAAGTTCCTATTCTTTCGATAACAGTTAATTGACACAAGTATTCACGTTATCCTATAAATGTGCACTTCATATACAGTTCTATCAAGTAAAAGAAAGCGATCTCTTTATGCAGTCCCACGATAAAGAACCTCAACCATGAATTCTACATGGAAAGTGTGTGCTGCAAAAATAAATAGAAAGTATAATAATAGCTTATTTGATCATACCAAGAGCTTAATACTAGCAAATCCATCTCGATCCGCAAGGTTTCGAGCTAGATCAACTGCTCCTTCGCTATAGTCTGTTCCAGTTAGATCAGAGAACCTATATGCATTCATATTAAACATAAGGCTCTGTAATTTTAAGATGTATTCATGAAAAGACTAACAGTACTATATCAAGGGGAAACATGAGCCTCATTGACATACAAATATATCAAGATAACACTCATGATGCAGTTATTTGTCTCTATGAGCAATTTGGGACAAGAAAGATGCTAAAACAAAGAGCATATGCGACATCCGGTCTAGTACATAACATAGCATACATGATAGATCCCACTGCAGAAGCATATGGGATGCCTTTCATGTTTTCCTTGTCCTCTTCAGTCTCGGAACATTGACTCTTCGTAAGAACCAATCCAGCTGACAACGGAATCATCCCTTTCTTGGATTCATCCATCTTGAATTTACTCAAGATCTTGTCAATGTATGTACTTTGACTCAGTCCAATCAACCTTTTACTCCTGTCTCTCAAAATTTTGATTCCAAGAATATAGGCTGCCTCTCCAAGGTCCTTCATTTGAAAACATTTACTAAGCCACAACTTAACACTTTTAAGCATGTTAGTACTATTTCCAATGAGCAATATGTCATCTACATATAAAACCAAGAAGGTAATGTCGCTCCCACTAAACTTCCTATAGACACATGGTTCGAACTCACTTTTGAAGAAACCAAACTCCTTTATCTTCTCATCAAAACATAAGTTCCAACTCCTAGATGCTTGCTTTAATCCATAAATAGATTTAAGCAATTTACAAACTCCTTTAGGTCTTTTAGGATCCACAAAACCATCCGGTTGTGACATATACACAACCTCAGTCAAGTTCCCATTAAGGAAGGCGGTTTTAACATCCATTTGCCATATCTCGTAATCATAGTACGCAGCTATGGCCATTAGAATCCTAATAGATTTAAGCATGGCTACAGGTGAAAAAGTTTCATCATAGTCAATACCATGAGTTTGAGTAAAACCTTTTGCAACCAACCTTGCTTTTTAAGTTTGTACTTTACCATCCATGTCAGTTTTCTTCTTGAAAACCCACTTACACCCAACAGCTTTACCATCAGGCGGAAGTTCACTATGTTCCCAAACTTTGTTGTCATACATGGATTGCATCTCAGCCTTCATGGCTTCTTGCCATTTATCAGACTCCGAACTAGACATTGCTTCATTGTAAGAAGTTGGTTCTTGCAAACCACCATCTTCAATGACATAAACATACCTACTAGGTACACTACGCATCCGGTCGGATCTTCGAAGGCTAGGTGTCTCAATAGCATCAACATTGCCATGTTGATCATCAACATCTTCATGTTGATCATCAACATCATCATGTTGAATAGGTACCACCACCTCATGTGATATTTGTTCTTCCTCTACTTCTTCAAGGAGGTGATTATTTCCATCATTTTTCTTGTCAAGGAAATCCTCTTCAAGAAAATATCCATAACGAGCTACAAACACTTTGTTCTCACTTGGATTATAGAAATAATAGCCCTTAGTTTCCTTGGGATATCCAACAAATATACATTTATCAGTTTTAGACTCAAGTTTGTCGACTACATGTCTTTTGACATGTACCCTACAACCCTAAATCTTCATGTATGATAAATTTGGAGATCTACCATACCACAACTCATACGGAGTTGTAACAACTGATTTAGATGGTACACGGTTTAGTGTATATGCCGCTGTTTAGAGTGCGTGTCCCCAAAAGGATAAAGGCAAATCCGTTTGACTCATCATAGATCGTACCATGTCCAACAAAGTACGATTCCGACGTTCGGATACTCCATTCCACTGTGGTGTATATGGAGGAGTTAATTGTGAGACAATTCCACAATCTCTCAAATGACGCTCAAATTCTTCGCTTAGATATTCTCCACCTCGGTCAGACCGAAGCTTCTTTATCTTCTTACTTAATTGATTCTCAACTTCATTTTGAAAGTCTTTGAATTTACCAAAACTTTCAGATTTACGTTTCATTAAGTAAACATATCCATATCTACTTAAATCATCAGTAAATGTAATGAAGTAACGGTATCCACCTCTAGCTTCATGACTAAAAGGTCCACACACATCAGTATGTATGATTTCCAACAAGTCATTAGCCCTTTCATTAGTTCCTTTGAAAGGTGCCTTTGTCATTTTGCCAGAAATGCAAGATTCGCACTTATCAAATGATTTAAAATCAAAAGTATCCAAGAGTCCATTTTTATGGAGCTCTTCAATGCGCTTCTCATTTATATGGCCTAAACGACAATGCCAAAGGTATGCTTTGTTAACATCAACATTAGCATTAATATGAAGAATTGTACTAGAAGGGGAATGTAATTCTAAAGTATACAAACCACGTTGGGAGATAGCTTTAAAGTAAAAAACATTATTGCGATAAACCAAAAATGTCTTTCCTTTAGAAATAAAATCAAAACCATCATCCACCAACAAGTCATACGAAATTACATTCTTAATAATTCTAGAAACATAGTAACAATTATTAAGTTCTAAAATTAACCCCGTAGGGAGGGCAAGTTTATAAGTTCCCACGGCTTCGGCACCAACATTTGTTCCATCACCGACGCGCAAACTTAACTCGCCTTGTCCCAATTTTCTACTTCTTTCAAAACCCTACAAGTTATTGCAGATGTGATTACCACATGCAGTATCTAATACCCAAGAATCAAAAGAAGTCATAAGACAATCAATCATAAACATACCAGAATCAAAATTGTCATCCATTTCAATATCCTTCAAATCAAGCACACAATCGCATAAATCTTCATTCCCACATATTGGGCAGGGAATGCTAGGCAAGTCATCAAAATCATCATCTTCAAAGTTCAAGTCTTTGAATACCATGTTGAACTCATTTTGCGTCTCATAAGCAAGCAAATCCTTGTAGAATTTTGATATGGTCGATTCGCCATCAATGTCATACATTAAACAAAAGGATTTAAAATCCTCATTTAATGAATCAAGCAACCTTATCAAAATACAATCCGTTGGGATTTCATAATGTAGCTCATTTAAACGATCCAAGACAGCTTTAACGTTTGTCCAATAATCGTTCACCGACTGCCCTTTCTCCATCCTAAGCGCCTTGAAATCACAACTTGCATTGTAACGTTCATGACGATTACCAGGGAGAAGTCTTTGTTTTGTGTTGTTAATTGCCATTTACAAAAAATAAAACAAATTCATAATTCAGTATTGATTATTTCTAATAAATCAAACAACCCTAAATTTGACTTATTAGCCTAGGACCCGACATTCCACTATTGTATGCCCTCAACGAAGGCTGCAATGACATAACAATAGCTTTTAGGTAGATGACGCGTTCATCAATTGTATTTCTACAACTCCTAGACTTTATGAGGTTCCGGTTGAGCCGGGCATGTTTAACCTCATCACGCGTCTTGGGCGAAGTTCTCAACTCGAATCACCAATAAACCGTACCATATCGAAACTGTGGAGATCCGGCCATCTTCTCAAGTGGATATCGCGGTTCTCACACTTCACCCTAACCCAAGTGTAACCATACCCACCCGCGGAGGCGGCAAAGGATATGGAGTTGGGGTCGGTATGAATGTCCCTTTATGGAGGACGCTTTAGGTTTAATTTCATAGGGTTCTTTCACGTTTCAATTAAATCGTGTTCCCAATATTTTCTAGTTTTAAATAACCAATTTTTAAAACATATCTTTTACCTTTTAAAAACATATATACGCTTTATATATAAATCATAATGATTTATAATACGTCTTTATTTAAAACACCTTTTTAAAACATTATCAAATAACAATTTTAAATTTTATGCTTTTAAGCAATGGTTTTATGTTCGTGTCATTTGTTTAATATTTAAACATACCACAACCACGCATTTATATAATAATAAGTAAAACATAAAACCGGTAACATAGCCAACCAAAACTAGTTGTTTAATTCGTGAGCCAACACGAATTAAACGGTCCTTTCCTATGGGACAAACATGACACAATTCTGGCGTTGATGAAGTCCAAAAAGCTCCCACTTGATGTTTCCATCCAAATAAGCTCCGTGCTCCATATGCTCCAAAATTGCTCCGCTTGTTTGTCATTTGATTACATTTAATTTAAAATAAACTAGTCTAATCTATCTATTTTAAAACAAAAATTACATAATCAAAAGAGGTTGTAAATTGGCACGCAGGCCTCCTCATACCATAAAACAATGAATTACAAAAACAACCACAACATTACATACAACACACAACATGTAATATTTGGTCGTTGGCTTGGCTATGTACCACAAACATGTCACAAATGCAAGATCCTAACTTTTGGCTATTATAGGAATCGGTTTGCATATAACATGCAAATAAATGCAAACTCATTCCCATATAATAAATTAAAACAAGTGCGCCAAAAGGTTTGATCTTTATATAAATTTTAACAACATTAACATTCAAATATACATGACTTTATTTTGATCCATCTAATTAATTAAAAACAACAGTTATATTTAATTAATCAATTAAAACTAATAATTATTGTAGTTATACGGTTTGAGACTATACTTCAAGATCCTTCTTAGCGAATCAACAACCGGAATCCCAATAGGGGTTGGGTTGGATTCGACCAAGGTGAGTATCACCAAAACCATAAACCTAATCGACTTAACTAGGGTTTCAAAAACCCTATCAATCAAGATTAGGCTTCTTGTATCATATACAATTACAATAATAATAGTTATCAACAAAAATCGAAATCCCCATATGTATATATATAAATCGATTTACATATATATATATCCAAAAATTCAATCTTTACAATTTTCCTATGGATCAAAACAATTAAATCATATATCTTTGATGATTTAAACAAGTATAAGCGGCTTTGATACCACTGATGGGTTTTACCGGTTAATTTTATTAAATATTAAAACAATAATATGCGGAAAATAATAAAATCATTAAACCCATTACCGCGGATCCAAATACTTGAATTAAATCGATCAAACAAACAACAAGATGAAAGAAACAGCTTACAGTGACTTGCTCGGTATGATTAGTCTTTTGTTTCTTGCTCGGAGGTGCCAACGTGTTCGTACCAATACTAGTGATCTTGTGGATATAATCGCTAGATTTATCCATGCTTGTTTATACGTTTAATCTTTACTACAAACTAGTAACAAACGCGCAAACCGAATCGAGAACGTAACACACTTGTGTGTGTGTGGATCGACTAACCCAAAACCGAAAATCGGTTTTGGGGTTTGTGTGGTTCGGTCGACGAAAACAAGGAGGGAGGAGGAAGAGAGTTTTAGGGTTTAGGTTAATGTGTTGATTAGTAACTAATGAACCCCTAGACATTTATTTATAGTCTAGCTAAACTTGTTCACCAAGTTTGTCATTAGTTACATATTAAACCCTTTAACAATATTTAGTTTTAACATTTAAAACTAATCTTTATTTAACTCTACATAATTAATTCACAATTAATTATTCCGTACATATCCGTCGATGATGCATCGGTATGACCCATTGGTGTCTTAATCATCGGATTAAATAATTTAAATATAATTATTTATGCACATAATACTTTCAGACTCCCACTTGTGCATAGATGATTATACTTAACCTATTAAGTTTCCTATGGCGGTCCCTAGCAAGACACATAGGATAACCGAGTCATAAGAACTCTTATACCTCGCATGATTTTAGTTGAATCACCCATTCACAACGGTATATTAAAAGAGCAGCATATCCTTTTGCAACACGATATTACAAGAGTACCTGGCATGGACTTTACTCAACCAAATAATACTCTGTTTATTCTTGATCTAGTCTCAACTGGTTCAAAATGACGGAAGTCTAATACTCTCCGAGCGCGGCCACGCATTCTCCAGTTTTAACCATCAAAGGCCTAACAATATCTCCCTTTAACTAAAAGAGGTGCAAATCCCATCTTGACAATTAACCACTCTACACTTAGCTCCCACTGAACCCAGCAACCAGCCGTTATGGCTACGCATTTACGCATAACGTTAGACTGTGCCTAAGCCCAATGTTAACTAAGCTTGAATGCAATTAACGTCTCATGTAATGAGGATATCTCACTTGAGTTAACTTATGATAGAAGTCCATGAAGTTACACTCAAAGCGGGACAAGCAATATTTGATCAAATCAAATACCCATGAATCTTTGACAACCTTAATGCTATAAGTCCTAATTAAGATTTCGGCCAATATTTCACAGTCACCATCACCCCACTGTGATTCCCACGACAACGAGTAGGCTATGGAAGATTTTGGAATCCGTCATGCGCAATTCCATGGATTGCTAAAACATACTAAATAATTGAACATTTTAAAGAAATACGCAAAACAAAAACATCTCTTTGAATTTCGATAAAGTTCAATTGTTCAACCAATACATAAAGAATTATAATAATAAGCCTAGAGATACTTCATGCCTATGAATTCAGCATGCTTGTAATGCTTGGCTTGAGACAACGCTTTCATCAACGGATCAGCAGCATTATCATCAGTTGGAATTTGTTGTATCTTCACATCACCTTGTTCGATAATTTCTCGAATCAAGTGAAACTTACGAAGTATGTGTTTAGACTTGTGATGAGCTCTTGGTTCTTTAGCTTGCGCCACAGCACCAATATTATCACAAAAGATTTCAATTGGATTGGAGATACTGGGAACAACTCCAAGATCCATTATGAAATTCTTCAACCAAACAGCTTCCTTTGCAGCATCATTTGCAGCAATATACTCCGCCTCTGTAGTGGAATCGGCTACAGTACTTTGCTTTGAACTCTTCCAGCTTACTGCTCCTCCATTTAACATAAACACAAAACCTGATTGCGATCTAGAGTCCTCTTTGCTGGTTTGAAAACTAGCATCAGTATGACCAATCACTTTGAGCTCCAATTTCTCACCACCAAAAGTTAAGACCATATCTTTAGTTCTTCGTAAGTACTTAAAGATATTCTTCACAGCTCCCCAATGCTTGATTCCCGGATTTTGTTGGAATCTACTCGTAACACTAATAGCATATGCGACATCCGGTCTAGTACATAACATAGCATACATGATAGATCCCACTGCAGAAGCATATGGGATGCCTTTCATGTTTTCCTTGTCCTCTTCAGTCTCGGGACATTGACTCTTCGTAAGAACCAATCCAGCTGACAACGGAATCATCCCTTTCTTGGATTCATCCATCTTGAATTTACTCAAGATCTTGTCAATGTATGTACTTTGACTCAGTCCAATCAACCTTTTACTCCTGTCTCTCAAAATTTTGATTCCAAGAATATAGGCTGCCTCTCCAAGGTCCTTCATTTGAAAACATTTACTAAGCCACAACTTAACACTTTTAAGCATGTTAGTACTATTTCCAATGAGCAATATGTCATCTACATATAAAACCAAGAAGGTAATGTTGCTCCCACTAAACTTCCTATAGACACATGGTTCGAACTCACTTTTGATGAAACCAAACTCCTTTATCTTCTCATCAAAACATAAGTTCCAACTCCTAGATGCTTGCTTTAATCCATAAATAGATTTAAGCAATTTACAAACTCTTTTAGGTCTTTTAGGATCCACAAAACCATCCGGTTGTGACATATACACAACCTCAGTCAAGTTCCCATTAAGGAAGGCGGTTTTGACATCCATTTGCCATATCTCGTAATCATAGTACGCAGCTATGGCCATTAGAATCCTAATAGATTTAAGCATGGCTACAGGTGAAAAAGTTTCATCATAGTCAATACCATGAGTTTGAGTAAAACCTTTTGCAACCAACCTAGCTTTATAAGTTTGTACTTTACCATCCATGTCAGTTTTCTTCTTGAAAACCCACTTACACCCAACAGCTTTACCATCAGGCGGAAGTTCACTAAGTTCCCAAACTTTGTTGTCATACATGGATTGCATCTCAGCCTTCATGGCTTCTTGCCATTTATCAGACTCCGAACTAGACATTGTGTAACAACCCCAAAATTTGGGCCAATTTAAAATTTCCCTAATTACGTGTTTACTACTTGTATTTAATATGAAATAGGATTAAATACATTACTTACTTATTATATATATATGGATGGAATATATATATACGCGTATACGATTCGTTCAAATCGTATAAAACTACAATTGTACAAACATACGGACGTTGGTAAAACAATTATTAAATGATGTGAAATTATTTAATTACTTAAATTACTACTTTATATTATGTTTATAATATAATGAAAACGTACGTTTTAATAAAAACGTTACCAAACTCTCCGAAAACTCGACCAACCGACAAAACAAAACAAAGTTATGTTTTATAACTTAAAAACAAGTATTTTATTTAAAATACTTTAACTAAATTATCGTGTAATATTTCGTATTTTAAAACGTATAATTAAACGCGTATAAAATTATTTTAACGTTTAAACGACCGGGGAAACGAACACCGCACGGAGCGCAAACACGAGGATACGAAAAATGGTGAGATCCACACTTGGTGGACCCCACCAAACCGGCCAAGGTCAAAGGGGACAACCCCCCCATGTTTTTCTTTTTCTTTCTTCACTCAACCTCACTCTCACACTCAACTCTCTTCTCTCTCTCTCTTACTCACGGTTCTCTCTCCCTCTCTCTAAACCGCCACCCTCAAAACCCCATAAAAACACCATTAAAACACCTCGAAGGTATATACCCGTTTGGAGAAAAGTGATCGCGAGAACGAGGGCTACAACTTCATCTTTTTGGATTTTCGTTTCGGCAACTTTGTAAGTTTTCCGGTGACTCGTAAACTTTCCGATTACACTTATTTTGCTAGACCATTGTTTCCCTAGCTTCATAATGTCCAAATGATATTTTAAAACTCGTTTTTAAAACTTGAAAGTATAAACCGAAACCGTAAACTCAAAACAGTCCCTTTCTCGAATTTTTATAAAATCGTACGTTCAAAACTAGCAAATATAATCTAAACATGAAATCTTCGTCTTTTCGTTGTCTACAACTTTCGTGAAGAAAGTTTACCTCCAAAATGCCCTCATTTTGCTAGAAAAATCGATTTGTACAAGTATGTGTGTTTTGGTGACGTTAAATGAAAACCGACATCTCGAGACCCTCCCGAAACGAAACGATAATTTTTCTAACGTTATTTAGTCATTTTAGAACTTGTGTAAAAGTTTCGGGTCAAACCGAGGTCGTTTGACCCAAAACCGAGCCTAAAAACGAAGTCAGCCGCTGTGTTGCATAGGACCAAACTTTCATGTGACACAAGGCTTGTGTCACATGTTGTGTCGCATGGCATCCATGTGACACAAGGGTTGTGTCGCATAAATCATGTGACACAAAGGTTGTGTCGCATATTGTGTCGCATTAAGTTGCATCCATGTGACACAAGGGTTGTGTCGCATAAATCATGTGACACAAGGGTTGTGTCGCATATTGTGTCGCATTAAGTTGCATCCATGTGACACAAGGGTTGTGTCGCATAAATCATGTGACACAAGGGCTGTGTCGCATTTAGTGTCGCAAAAACCTAAAAACAGAGGCCAAAAACATTCTAAGTGTTTAAAAATCACTTTTCAACAACCAAATCAAATACGATACGATTATACATGAAAATACTATACTTTTGGAAGTATACACAAATACTCGAATACGTACAAGATTATACTTAATTTAACGTGGGATTTCACTCAGACACACGCACGAGATTACACTCGGAAACACTTAGGAGATTACACTCCAACGAACATACACTTGTACAATTACGCGGGATTGCACCCGATGCGAACTTATGAGTTCACTCCAAATACTTACGTGTGGGATTACACGCTAACTGATACGAACTTACACTCGAACACATACGAGATTTCACTCGTACCCTTTGGGGATTAGACCCACTGGAACTTACGCAAATGATACACGTTGTGATACAAACAAACAATTATACAAGTACGCTTTACAACTGTACAACTACTAAGAATACATAATAATAATGGATGGAATTATTATTATACGCCGATACCAACGGGCCGTACAACTTTTCTACAAATTACAACTTACAAACAAATACAAACGTACAAACAACAAATGGACATTTACTAGTTTGGGAACAACTAGCATGGATACCTTACAAGTATTCCATTTACTTACTAAACCTTATGCGTATTAGGACGCTAAGGGTTGCTAGTTCGGGATACTACTTTGCTTGCTTACTGCATTGTCTGCTAGACTCAGGTGAGTCTTACAGCCCCTAATTTACTGCTTTATACTCAGGGGTGAGATGCATTACTCGTTTTCATAAAACTAATAAGGGCCGAGTTAACGCATGATTAGCATGACCTGCAATCATGGTGGCTCAGGTCGTCTTCTTACTCGTTCAACATAAATGCTTTGAATTATATTCACGGGAGTACTAATAATTACTGTATGTTAAGCTTCTACTCTGGTGTCTCATGACAACGCATGATTAGCATGACCTGCAATCATTTCTGAGTGAACGATTAGCATGGCCTGCGATCGTTACTCATTGGCTAGTTAAACAAACGGTTAGCATGACCTGCAACCACTCACTTACAAACGGTTAACATGACCTGCAACCACTCACGTACAAACGGTTAGCATGACCTGCAACCACGCACTTACAAAGGATTAGCATGACCTGCAATCAATACTTAAGTGAACGATTAGCATGACCTGCGATCGTTACTTACTGGCTGGTTTACGATTTACAAATACTACTTGTGTGTTCAAACTATTTACTTACTTACAAACCTGTGAGATTCACCAACCTTTTTGGTTGACCGTTTTAGTAATGCTTCTCAGGTACACAGCATCAGTAGGGATGCCCAGCAGGATAAGCTTACTTAGCTCGAGTCACATGCATTTACAAGCTGGAGATTT
This sequence comes from Helichrysum umbraculigerum, assembly GCA_949592205.1. Lineage (NCBI taxonomy): Eukaryota > Viridiplantae > Streptophyta > Magnoliopsida > Asterales > Asteraceae > Helichrysum > Helichrysum umbraculigerum. The sequence goes on along the minus strand of CATIUR010000007.1, from coordinate 14,824,090 downwards.
TTATACATTACTTTTGTACTGGTTGTTATGTATTAGAATCTCTAGGAATTTACTCGAAACTCGTGCTTGTATTTTGAAATACTTATGTATTAATGTAATAACTTTTCGAACGTCTCATTTAGAGTCGTTCATTGTATCCTTTGTGCTTGTGATTATTGATTAGTAACACCCAAAAACTCGCTTCCGCAAACTGTTAAATTTGGGGGTGTTACAGATTGGTATCAGAGCCTAAGGTTATAGTGAACTAGGTTGCATTTAGTGGGCCTAGACTATGACCGTTAGGCAGTATCCCTCATTAGATATAACTGGTTCAGGAATTATAGCATACAAGTTTAATTTAACATAGCCTGATCAACTATGTACAATTAAATGAAGATGATGTGAATTCTGAAAGGGGTTATGTTGAACAGGAATGCAATAGCTGACTCTGACCTCGAGAGAACCGGGACTTTTACTTGATTGTGCTAGACACACACTAGGCGGTTATGTGATATATATATATATATATATATATATATATATATATATATATATATATATATATATATACATAGGCCTCTTTCCCCGATACGATACTCTCTCTCGACTACTGCAAAATTCATTTTTCAACTTACGTCAAACGAACGACAACTCGATTCTCGTCGTTCCATCCTTACTCAACTTTTATGAATTCACAAATACCGACGTACTTCCGAAGGCCTCGACTACATACTGCTCTCTAGGCTATTATATACTGAAGGTATAGGGATAGGCCTTGTCCGATGATATTTTGTTTACCACCCACACCGTTATAACTGACAACCATAGCTACTCCAACATCTTTCGATATGAAGATCGGGACTTTGTTTTCATTTGCTACCCCTACCTAATTCTACGTTTATGACATTCTACAACGTACTCCACTGTACCGTTAGGTGTATCCTAGGAAAACCATTTTTGACAAATTTCAACATGCTTTTACCTTGAAACTTTCTCATAACTTCTGTTTTAAACAGATCATGTTAAACAAAAATTTCAAAACTTTGTCGCTGACCAGAATTTCAACCTAACCATTTTCAACTCAAGTTTTCATCAGACTTCAAATTTTTCAACCGACCTTCACCATCAAAATTTTATAACAAATGTATTTCTATCAAACAAGTTACACAATTTCTTACAAAATGTTTTTATAAGATTCTCAAAATTTCAAAACCGTATAAACTTACTTATAGTACACAACTTTAAACAAATTTCAAATTCGGGATAGTCAACAAAATTACACAGTATACAATGACCTCCTTGCTTTATAAGAACAAAACCTATCGAGACCTGAATGCGAACTAGGGTATGTTCATTCTTAGACAAACTGATTTACTTCGATTTATTTCTTAAAAATTTCTCGTCAAATAACTTTTATCTGATTGTCTCATATTTCATGTATACCCTTCTAGATCCTAAGTACCCAATAGGATTAGAGAACGACCGACTACTTGAAAGTCCGAAAGCGTAAATTACAATGCACTTTAAACACAGCAACCAAATTCCTTCCCAATTATCTCACACTGGTTGAGACCGGGAACTCGCCTACCATTCGTTATTTTAAACAAGTCACCCAATAGAACTTCACTTACTTGAGAAAATTCTTAAACAGAGCACTTATTTCGTAGGAAATGACAACTCACTTCGTCAACAACCCTACATTGGATGATGAACTGCTCAGTGAGGAACCAACGATGTTTCCTTACCTCCTCGAACTCGAGAGTGATACAGAACATTCCGCTGAATCAGCAACAGCACCTACCACTCCTGCTGTTCTAACTGTTACCACAACACCCGTCACTGTGGACCAGAATACAGAACTGGTCAATCACCTCAGTGATACTCTCAACTCGGTACGAAAGCAACTAAGCGAAGCACGGGAAGACATCAAGGACCTACGACGAATGGTCTCCCAGAATGACGTACGTATACATGAGTACGAACTACGTTTGATAGCCTTAGAAAACCCTACCTCACCACCAACTTCACATGGTACTTCTACTGAAGAGAATACCGACGCTGATTGTACACCGCCTCCAGCAAAAAGGGTGAAGATCTCTCCCTCCAAACCTACAGGAAGCTACTTGGGAAAGAAACCTTACTGTTCCCGATGTTCTCGGCATCATAAAGGATCGTGTGCCATACCCATCGGTCGATGCAAATCCAACCCTAAAAGTACGAACCCTCCTAAAGCGAAGCTGTGCTTCAACTGCGGGAGTGCCGACCATCTCAAGGCCCGATGCCCACTACCTCCAGGCAACAAAAACTAAGGGTACGTTACCACCTGACAACTACTTGATTTCAAACACTGTAGGACCTACCCTACTACTGTAGGCTACTAGTACACATTGTAGCTACCTGACGAATATCGAACTACCGATTACTACTTCGAACAAATTTCGGGACGAAATTCTCCTAACAAGGGGAGAATGTAACAACCCCAAAATTTGGGCCAATTTAAAATTTCCCTAATTACGTGTTTACTACTTGTAATTAATATGAAATAGGATTAAATACATTACTTACTTATTATATATATATGGATGGAATATATATATACGCGTATACGATTCGTTCAAATCGTATAAAACTACAATTGTACAAACATACGGACGTTGGTAAAACAATTATTAAATGATGTGAAATTATTTAATTACTTAAATTACTACTTTATATTATGTTTATAATATAATGAAAACGTACGTTTTAATTAAAACGTTACCGAACTCTCCGAAAACTTGACCAACCGACAAAACAAAACAAAGTTATGTTTTATAACTTAAAAACAAGTATTTTATTTAAAATACTTTAACTAAATTATCGTGTAATATTTCGTATTTTAAAACGTATAATTAAACGCGTATAAAATTATTTTAACGTTTAAACGACCGGGGAAACGAACACCCCACGGAGCGCAAACACGAGGATACGAAAAATGGTGAGATCCACACTTGGTGGACCCCACCAAACCGGCCAAGGTCAAAGGGGACAACCCCCCATGTTTTTCTTTTTCTTTCTTCACTCAACCTCACTCTCACACTCAACTCTCTTCTCTCTCTCTCTCACTCACGGTTCTCTCTCCCTCTCTCTAAACCGCCACCCTCAAAACCCCATAAAAACACCATTAAAACACCTCGAAGGTATATACCCGTTTGGAGAAAAGTGATCGCGAGAACGAGGGCTACAACTTCATCTTTTCGGATTTTCGTTTCGGCAACTTTGTAAGTTTTCCGGTGACTCGTAAACTTTCCGATTACACTTAATTTGCTAGACCATTGTTTCCCTAGCTTCATAATGTCCAAATGATATGTTAAAACTCGTTTTTAAAACTTGAAAGTATAAACCGAAACCGTAAACTCAAAACAGTCCCTTTCTCGAATTTTTATAAAATCGTACGTTCAAAACTAGCAAATATAATCTAAACATGAAATCTTCGTCTTTTCGTTGTCTACAACTTTCGTGAAGAAAGTTTACCTCCAAAATGCCCTCATTTTGCTAGAAAAATCGATTTGTACAAGTATGTGTGTTTTGGTGACGTTAAATGAAAACCGACATCTCGAGACCCTCCCGAAACGAAACGATAATTTTTCTAACGTTATTTAGTCATTTTAGAACTTGTGTAAAAGTTTCGGGTCAAACCGAGGTCGTTTGACCCAAGAAGTCAGCCGCTGTGTTGCATAGGACCAAACTTTCATGTGACACAAGGCTTATGTCACATGTTGTGTCGCATGGCATCCATGTGACACAAGGGTTGTGTCGCATAAATCATGTGACACAAGGGTTGTGTCGCATATTGTGTCGCATTAAGTTGCATCCATGTGACACAAGGGTTGTGTCGCATAAATCATGTGACACAAGGGTTGTGTCGCATATTGTGTCGCATTAAGTTGCATCCATGTGACACAAGGGTTGTGTCGCATAAATCATGTGACACAAGGGCTGTGTCGCATTTAGTGTCGCAAAAACCTAAAAACAGAGGCCAAAAACATTCTAAGTGTTTAAAAATCACTTTTCAACAACCAAATCAAATACGATACGATTATACATGAAAATACTATACTTTTGGAAGTATACACAAATACTCGAATACGTACAAGATTATACTTAATTTAACGTGGGATTTCACTCACACACACGCACGAGATTACACTCGGAAACACTTAGGAGATTACACTCCAACGAACATACACTTGTACAATTACGCGGGATTGCACCCGATGCGAACTTATGAGTTCACTCCAAATACTTACGTGTGGGATTACACGCTAACTGATACGAACTTACACTCGAACACATACGAGATTTCACTCGTACCCTTTGGGGATTAGACCCACTGGAACTTACGCAAATGATACATGTTGTGATACAAACAAACAATTATACAAGTACGCTTTACAACTGTACAACTACTAAGAATACATAATAATAATGGATGGAATTATTATTATACGCCGATACCAACGGACCGTACAACTTTTCTACAAACTACAACTTACAAACAAATATAAACGTACAAACAACAAATGGACATTTACTAGTTTGGGAACAACTAGCATGGATACCTTACAAGTATTCCATTTACTTACTAAACCTTATGCGTATTAGGACGCTAAGGGTTGCTAGTTCGGGATACTACTTTGCTTGCTTACTGCATTGTCTGCTAGACTCAGGTGAGTCTTACAGCCCCTAATTTACTGCTTTATACTCAGGGGTGAGATGCATTACTCGTTTTCATAAAACTAATAAGGGCCGAGTTAACGCATGATTAGCATGACCTGCAATCATGGTGGCTCAGGTCGTCTTCTTACTCGTTCAACATAAATGCTTTGAATTATATTCACGGGAGTACTAATAATTACTGTATGTTAAGCTTCTACTCTGGTGTCTCATGACAACGCATGATTAGCATGACCTGCAATCATTTCTGAGTGAACGATTAGCATGGCCTGCGATCGTTACTCATTGGCTAGTTAAACAAACGGTTAGCATGACCTGCAACCACTCACTTACAAACGGTTAACATGACCTGCAACCACTCACGTACAAACGGTTAGCATGACCTGCAACCACGCACTTACAAAGGATTAGCATGACCTGCAATCAATACTTAAGTGAACGATTAGCATGACCTGCGATCGTTACTTACTGGCTGGTTTACGATTTACAAATACTACTTGTGTGTTCAAACTATTTACTTACTTACAAACCTGTGAGATTCACCAACCTTTTTGGTTGACCGTTTTAGTAATGCTTCTCAGGTACACAGCATCAGTAGGGATGCCCAGCAGGATAAGCTTACTTAGCTCGAGTCACATGCATTTACAAGCTGGAGATTTTTATACATTACTTTTGTACTGGTTGTTATGTATTAGAATCTCTAGGAATTTACTCGAAACTCGAGCTTGTATTTTGAAATACTTATGTATTAATGTAATAACTTTTCGAACGTCTCATTTAGAGTCGTTCATTGTATCCTTTGTGCTTGTGATTATTGATTAGTAACACCCAAAAACTCGCTTCCGCAAACTGTTAAATTTGGGGGTGTTACACATTGCTTCATTGTAAGAAGTTGGTTCTTGCAAACCACCATCTTCAATGACATAAACATACCTACTAGGTACACTACGCATCCGGTCGGATCTTCGAAGACTAGGTGTCTCAATAGCATCAACATTGCCATGTTGATCATCAACATCTTCATGTTGATCATCAACATCATCATGTTGAATAGGTACCACCACCTCATGTTATATTTGTTCTTCCTCTACTTCTTCAAGGAGGTGATTATTTCCATCATTTTTCTTGTCAAAGAAATCCTCTTCAAGAAAATATCCATAACGAGCTACAAACACTTTGTTCTCACTTGGATTATAGAAATAATAGCCCCTAGTTTCCTTGGGGTATCCAACAAATATACATTTATCAGTTTTAGACTCAAGTTTGTCGACTACATGTCTTTTGACATGTACCCTACAACCCCAAATCTTCATGTATGATAAATTTGGAGATCTACCATACCACAACTCATACGGAGTTGTAACAACTGATTTAGATGGTACACGGTTTAGCGTATATGCCGCTGTTTCGAGTGCGTGTCCCCAAAAGGATAAAGGCAAATCCGTTTGACTCATCATAGATCGTACCATGTCCAACAAAGTACGATTCCGACGTTCGGATACTCCATTCCACTGTGGTGTATATGGAGGAGTTAATTGTGAGACAATTCCACAATCTCTCAAATGACGCTCAAATTCTTCGCTTAGATATTCTCCACCTCGGTCAGACCGAAGCTTCTTTATCTTCTTACTTAATTGATTCTCAACTTCATTTTGAAAGTCTTTGAATTTACCAAAACTTTCAGATTTACGTTTCATTAAGTAAACATATCCATATCTACTTAAATCATCAGTAAATGTAATGAAGTAACGGTATCCACCTCTAGCTTCATGACTAAAAGGTCCACACACATCAGTATGTATGATTTCCAACAAGTCATTAGCCCTTTCATTAGTTCCTTTGAAAGGTGCCTTTGTCATTTTGCCAGAAATGCAAGATTCGCACTTATCAAATGATTTAAAATCAAAAGTATCCAAGAGTCCATTTTTATGGAGCTCTTCAATGCGCTTCTCATTTATATGGCCTAAACGACAATGCCAAAGGTATGCTTTGTTAACATCAACATTAGCATTAATATGAAGAATTGTACTAGAAGGGGAATGTAATTCTAAAGTATACAAACCACGTTGGGAGATAGCTTTAAAGTAAAAAACATTATTGCGATAAACCAAAAATGTCTTTCCTTTAGAAATAAAATCAAAACCATCATCCACCAACAAGTCATACGAAATTACATTCTTAATAATTCTAGAAACATAGTAACAATTATTAAGTTCTAAAATTAACCCCGTAGGGAGGGCAAGTTTATAAGTTCCCACGGCTTCGGCACCAACATTTGTTCCATCACCGACGCGCAAACTTAACTCGCCTTGTCCCAATTTTCTACTTCTTTCAAAACCCTGCAAGTTATTGCAGATGTGATTACCACATGCAGTATCTAATACCCAAGAATCAAAAGAAGTCATAAGACAATCAATCATAAACATACCAGAATCAAAATTGTCATCCATTTCAATATCCTTCAAATCAAGCACACAATCGCATAAATCTTCATTCCCACATATTGGGCAGGGAATGCTAGGCAAGTCATCAAAATCATCATCTTCAAAGTTCAAGTCTTTGAATACCATGTTGAACTCATTTTGCGTCTCATAAGCAAGCAAATCCTTGTAGAATTTTGATATGGTCGATTCGCCATCAATGTCATACATTAAACAAAAGGATTTAAAATCCTCATTTAATGAATCAAGCAACCTTATCAAAATACAATCCGTTGGGATTTCATAATGTAGCTCATTTAAACGATGACAGCTTTAACGTTTGTCCAATAATCGTTCACCGACTGCCCTTTCTCCATCCTAAGCGCCTTGAAATCACAACTTGCATTGTAACGTTCATGACGATTACCAGGGAGAAGTCTTTGTTTTGTGTTGTTAATTGCCATTTACAGAAAATAAAACAAATTCATAATTCAGTATTGATTATTTCTAATAAATCAAACAACCCTAAATTTGACTTATTAGCCTAGGACCCGACATTCCACTATTGTATGCCCTCAACGAAGGCTGCAATGACATAACAATAGCTTTTAGGTAGATGACGCGTTCATCAATTGTATTTCTACAACTCCTAGACTTTATGAGGTTCCGGTTGAGCCGGGCATGTTTAACCTCATCACGCGTCTTGGGCGAAGTTCTCAACTCGAATCACCAATAAACCGTACCATATCGAAACTGTGGAGATCCGGCCATCTTCTCAAGTGGATATCGCGGTTCTCACACTTCACCCTAACCCAAGTGTAACCATACCCACCCGCGGAGGCGGCAAAGGATATGGAGTTGGGGTCGGTATGAATGTCCCTTTATGGAGGACGCTTTAGGTTTAATTTCATAGGGTTCTTTCACGTTTCAATTAAATCGTGTTCCCAATATTTTCTAGTTTTAAATAACCAATTTTTAAAACATATCTTTTACCTTTTAAAAACATATATACGCTTTATATATAAATCATAATGATTTATAATACGTCTTTATTTAAAACACCTTTTTAAAACATTATCAAATAACAATTTTAAATTTTATGCTTTTAAGCAATGGTTTTATGTTCGTGTCATTTCTTTAATATTTAAACATACCACAACCACGCATTTATATAATAATAAATAAAACATAAAACCGGTAACATAGCCAACCAAAACTAGTTGTTTAATTCGTGAGCCAACACGAATTAAACGGTCCTTTCCTATGGGACAAACATGACACAATTCTGGCGTTGATGAAGTCCAAAAAGCTCCCACTTGATGTTTCCATCCAAATAAGCTCCGTGCTCCATTTGCTCCAAAATTGCTCCGCTTGTTTGTCATTTGATTACATTTAATTTAAAATAAACTAGTCTAACCTATCTATTTTAAAACAAAAATTACATAATCAAAAGAGGTTGTAAATTGGCACGCAGGCCTCCTCATACCATAAAACAATGAATTACAAAAACAACCACAACATTACATACAACACACAACATGTAATATTTGGTCGTTGGCTTGGCTATGTACCACAAACATGTCACAAATGCAAGATCCTAACTTTTGGCTATTATAGGAATCGGTTTGCATATAACATGCAAATAAATGCAAACTCATTCCCATATAATAAATTAAAACAAGTGCGCCAAAAGGTTTGATCTTTATATAAATTTTAACAACATTAACATTCAAATATACATGACTTTATTTTGATCCATCTAATTAATTAAAAACAACAGTTATATTTAATTAATCAATTAAAATTAATAATTATTGTAGTTATACGGTTTGAGACTATACTTCAAGATCCTTCTTAGCGAATCAACAACCGGAATCCCAATAGGGGTTGGGTTGGATTCGACCAAGGTGAGTATCACCAAAACCATAAACCTAATCGACTTAACTAGGGTTTCAAAAACCCTATCAATCAAGATTAGGCTTCTTGTATCATATACAATTACAATAATAATAGTTATCAACAAAAATCGAAATCCCCATATGTATATATATAAATCGATTTACATATATATATCCAAAAATTCAATCTTTACAATTTTCCTATGGATCAAAACAATTAAATCATATATCTTTGATGATTTAAACAAGTATAAGCGGCTTTGATACCACTGATGGGTTTTACCGGTTAATTTTATTAAATATTAAAACAATAATATGCGGAAAATAATAAAATCATTAAACCCATTACCGCGGATCCAAATACTTGAATTAAATCGATCAAACAAACAACAAGATGAAAGAAACAGCTTACAGTGACTTGCTCGGTATGATCAGTCTTTTGTTTCTTGCTCGGAGGTGCCAACGTGTTCGTACCAATACTAGTCATCTTGTGGATATAATCGCTAGATTTATCCATGCTTGTTTATACGTTTAATCTTTACTACAAACTAGTAACAAACGCGCAAACCGAATCGAGAACGTAACACACTTGTGTGTGTGTGGATCGACTAACCCAAAACCGAAAATCGGTTTTGGGGTTTGTGTGGTTCGGTCGACGAAAACAAGGAGGGAGGAGGAAGAGAGTTTTAGGGTTTAGGTTAATGTGTTGATTAGTAACTAATGAACCCCTAGACATTTATTTATAGTCTAGCTAAACTTGTTCACCAAGTTTGTCATTAGTTACATATTAAACCCTTTAACAATATTTAGTTTTAACATTTAAAACTAATCTTTATTTAACTCTACATAATTAATTCACAATTAATTATTCCGTACATATCCGTCGATGATGCATCGGTATGACCCATTGGTGTCTTAATCATCGGATTAAATAAATTAAATATAATTATTTATGCACATAATACTTTCAACTTGTTCATTTTGTAACTAGTTAAAATGGATCCACCTTAGCTTCCATGCTAGATTCGCCACTGGTTGAAAGATACAACAATAAAATTAATTCATACACCAAATTGTACAATCGTTAAAGCTCACAATACAAACACACTAAAACATAATCTTGGTGTATGAATCAACTATTTTGTTGTGTTTATCACTACCATTAATTAGAAGCCGGGCTGATTAGTTGAAGAAATATTTACGAATGTATTAATTTTCTTTTGGGATTTGTAAATGTATTCTGACTTTACTCCAAAATCTATATTATGTGCTTTTATTGTGTTTAACATCTAATTATTTCTATTGTATGTATTCCTTGGTACTTTTGATGATTTGGCTAGTCATGTTTGTGCCACATGTCTCCTTATATGGATGACACGTCAACAAAAGGAGCAAAAGGACCATCAAATACATACAATAATGAATTTAGTTAAATACTTAGATAGAATCATTCTAAGTTCGATAAATACTACTGTATATATTTTGGAGTAGAGTTGAATATGTTTACAAACAATTGTCCATTTTCTTGTTTGTACATTTTTAATCCTCATTTAGGGAGAATTACATATATATATCCCTATAAAATTTGAAAGTTACATCACTTTCTCTCAAAATACAAGTATTTAATGCATGATGTATAATGCATTTAAAGCATGCTTTAGATATATCTATACTATTATATAAAACATTTGTGATGTTCTTTTTTAAGATAGAAATTACTATTTTATCCCTATAATTACTAAGAGCTTTTTTAAAAAATACTTATAAATGACTAACATACCCTTACATCTATTTAATTATCATTATTACTATCATTATAAAATCATAAACTAATTCATATATAACATTTAATTTGATTATAACTTCAACTTCTATATATATATATACTATTATATAAAGCATTGTGAGTTTTATTTAAATAGAAATTACTATTTTACCCCTACAATTACTAAGAGCTTTTTAAAAAAAATACATATTAATGACTAACATACCCCTACATCTATAAAATTTTCATTCATACTATCATTAAAAAAAACCATAAAATAATTAATATATGACATGTAATTATAACTTCAACTTATATATATATATATATACTATTATATAAAGCATTTGTTATGTTTTTTAGATAGAAAATACTATTTTACCCCTACATTTAATGAGAGTTATGTGGTGAGGATTTCTGAAAAAGACATAACTTTTGAATCGTTAATAGTTACGCTTCGCGCCAATTATGGATTGAAAGGTTGCGACTAGACGAACACGTTAGCAAACTGCTAAAGGCGGTTTATCCATCTTTCAGAACCAAATTTATCCTCTAAAACTCTTGAAACATAACTTTCCCCAAATTACATGCATTGTAAGTTTTAAATAATTGATATACAAATGTTTAAATACGTTTTTAATGGAATTCTATTTTTACACCTTTATTTATAGGTTTAATTTCATTGTTATGTTGTCAATTTTTATTTTTGAGAAATTCAATTTTTGTACTAAGTTTTAGAATTACAATTAAATGTTCATAATGTGTAATGTCAAAATACAAATACACAAACCAAGAATGAAAAATCAATTAAAGTCAAACTTCTAGACTCAGCCAACGACTTCACATATCGCAAACTGACCATTTAGAACTCGGAACTCGACACTCACAACTCGCGACCTCGACCATCGAGTTTGCAATGGCATATTATGATATTTTTTAATTTTGGGTATTTTATTAAAAGATTTTCGCATTCAAAAAACAATATTCTTCGAGTTTTGTCATATAGTTTTTGATTTTTAATACGATTCAGAAACGTAATACTATATATCAAATGAACGTGAAACTAATAAACTTTTTCCGCTGCATCGTGCGGAAACTGTGCTAGTATGCAATGTAATGCATTCAAGTGTTGTGAATATATGGCCACGTTATGTTAATTAGTGTACTAATCGATTAAAGCCATCTCAAGCTCACATATTGAACCATGCTTATAGCTTTATAAACTCCGAGTCACTGTGCAATTCAATTACAAATACATGGTATCATTAATCGTCATGGCACACCAATGTTGCTCTGAGTTGGTTGAAGCTCTTTCAATCAACAAGGAGAGATCCCAATTTGTACACCGGTTGATGCGCATTCTGGTTTCTTTGCTATACGAAGTTTGTCATCCATCGATGGTGAAGAAAGAGAGGGATACTTGTTAGCTCCTCCTAAGTTACTTCTAAGGAATGACCCGTTCAACTTTAGTCCCCTTTTGCTATCCATGTGGGATCCGATAATCATGGATTCATATCAACACATGAGTGAATGGTTCAAGAATGAAAGTGATGCCACCATCTATGAAACAAATTACGGAAAGATGCTGATGGGAAAAGAGAGGACCGATAAAGAATGGGCAAAGCTCTTCCTTGATGCTGGCTTTAGCGATTAAAAAATAACTCCAATTTTAGGGTTAAAGCAAGTTCTGGGAACATATTCAAGAAATGATTTTTTACTCTAAATAAGTTAGAAAGCCAAAAGGTGTTTGGCAAATGCATTGTGGTAATACAATGAGCTAAAAAGCCATGTAAAAGCTAATCCAAACACCCCCTAAAAGTCTTCATCATATATCATATCATATAATCTAGTTATTATTATGCATAAACTAGTTCATTAAGGGTCTATTAGTCCAGTATATATGACATCAGCTAAAGGATTAACGGGGTATATTACTTGAGACTAGCGGGTTAATAAGATTATCCTTGGGGAGTATTTGATAAATTTCTGTCTCCGGTTCATTTTGTTCCAACTCATCATAAAGTACTGTTGTACAAACGAACTAAATTCATATCAATCATATAAAGTCATAAACAGTCACAATAAACCGGAAACAACCAAACATTTTCAGCCATCAAATAAGACAAACGAAATGAAAGTTGCCGAGGCATCAAAAGTGCATACGAAATATTACAATCTGATGGCTGATACAAAATCAGCATGTTAAACATTTGTCCATAATAGTAGCAACTCCGTAAAGTTAACGTTTCACAAATAGTCAGAAACAATCAAGAACTTGTTAGGAATCAAAAACTTAGCAGTTAACATTTAGTAACCAGATGCAAGTTTCGTTGATTTTTGTTGTTGTTCACTTCGGTTTAGACGGAATGTTTAGTCCTATTAAGGTCATCTCAAGTCAAGTCAGCAACAGCAAATTACCCAAGCCACATAAAGACATGCACACACCCAAAAACCACATACAGCATGCCAATCCATTAATCTAGCTACGCACAAATGCAACAGTTGCAACACGGGACCCAACAGATCCACCAAACATGAATGTTGGGTAGGTACGAATATGATCCAAGTAGGAAAAAATAGGTGAGTTTGTGTAGTCCTCTGGTTCTTCAGGGGCTTCAGTGCTACTGGCTTTTCTTTGATTAAAGTTTTCAACTTCTTGCACCAATTCGTCTCTGGTATGGTTGCATGAAGTAATAACCTAAAGCAGACCAAATTGGTTATATGTTATATATCTCGACAGGCAGCTGATAAACTATGCATTTGCAGATCTCTGTTCCTTATTAAATACAAACAAATAAATAAAGGGGCACTGATATAGGAGTTAAGAAGCTACCAGTAGGCCACCAGGAGCTACAAGCCTTGAGATAGACTCCCAATACATGATCCTGTAAATCGATTAAACGTTAAATAAATATGTAATTTGACATTTTCAATGAGAATGAACGAGAAGGGGAGGGGGCACAAACATGCATTCACATATATTCTAGATTGACCTTGAAGGACCACAATATAAATTAATTATCACAATAGCTTGCCTTTTGATAGGACCATCAGGATGCAGTCCAATGGCATCCAGAGTTCCTTTGTCAGTAACCAGATGAAACTTTTTATCCAACTTCGTTTCAAGAATATCATCAACCTGAAAGCCAAAAGGCAAGTGAAAAACTGAAAATGATAATAAATAAGTAAAGATGCTATAAAAAGAATTCATAGCCAATATATTCGAGCATGCTTGATGCAGACACACATATGCTTGAACCCTATATCTTTGTTAATTCAAAATTCATATCAATCTCATGGGTGTCAAATATCATCACAGTACATACACAGCGAATACGGCAATTATTTAGTTGGAGCACTTGACAAAATCAGAAACTGTCAGACTTGAGGTAGTGCCAAAAACCCTTGGAACACTGAATACACACAGTTAACAGGAATTGAACTACCATATAAGTAAAGGAAATCCTTAATCATAAATCCTAAATTAACATAACTGACAGTAAGCATATCAGAAGGATTTAAACCAGCTAGTCTACAATATAAAAGCACAAAAGAGAGACCACATTGCTAAATTCAAGTTCAAATCTTGAACTGCTTGCCAACTGGCCTCTTCTTTCAGGAGTAGAAACCAGCCCTAGACCATTTGTCCTACAAACAATGATTTTATATTTTTAACTATTTTCGAAATTTTACTTTACGAGTGTACAAGAATTTAAGTGATTCTATAACTTTAATAAAGAAAAATCCATAAGGTAGATCTTACGGTACAACGCTTATGAAAAGTAACCAATATGAAATGAAAAATTAAACAGGAACTGACCTAGAAAGAAGTCACACTTCTCAATCTACACATGTGATATAGCAAAAATGCATGAAAAATACAAAAAATGGATCAATTGGGGTTATTATTTATCTTCAATGGGCAATAGGTCAATAACTTAGTCAAAAATAATACAGGACAAACAAGTTGAAAGTCACCAAAGAGTAATCAAATGCTTAAAGCCCTCCCAATCGGTTTATCAAAAAACATTATAATATTATCTTTATATAGTATCAACTTTTGTAAGCATAATTAATACTAAAATTATTTAAAAGATTAAAAAACAAATAAACAAAAGTGTTAGCGGATCAGTATGACCCGACACATTCTAACCCGTACAATACAGTTACCTGTTTTGAACTATTATCCAACCCGGCCATGTAGTCATCTCTAAAAGTTCCTATTCTTTCGATAACAGTTAATTGACACAAGTATTCACGTTATCCTATAAATGTGCACTTCATATACAGTTCTATCAAGTAAAAGAAAGCGATCTCTTTATGCAGTCCCACGATAAAGAACCTCAACCATGAATTCTACATGGAAAGTGTGTGCTGCAAAAATAAATAGAAAGTATAATAATAGCTTATTGGATCATACCAAGAGCTTAATACTAGCAAATCCATCTCGATCCGCAAGGTTTCGAGCTAGATCAACTGCTCCTTCGCTATAGTCTGTTCCAGTTAGATCAGAGAACCTATATGCATTCATATTAAACGTAAGGCTCTATAATTTTAAGATGTATTCATGAAAAGACTAACAGTACTATATCAAGGGGAAACATGAGCCTCATTGACATACAAATATATCAAGATAACACTCATGATGCAGTTATATGTCTCTATGAGCAATTTGGGACAAGAAAGATGCTAAAACAAAGAGCATATAACTAGCAAACTTATCATTGCATGTTTAATTGTTTATTGTAGCTGCTACAGCTGTTCATCTTGAGAAATATGTTAGACAGATAAACAATTACTACCCTTTGAATTCATTAAACTATGTAGATATATAAACCTCGCAGGCATAATGTTGTACAAGAGGGTACCTACGCACACTTATTTTGCAATTCTCCTCAAGGTGGTATACAGATAATATGCCCTATTACTTAAAAAAATATATGATATGCCAAATGCTACCACTACCGGAGATGTGGTGAAATGTCAACTAATTGCATCATACAGCTGCATACTACTCATTATTTGACATTCGAAAAAAATGAAACCAAAAGAAATTCAGTGAATAAAAAAAGAAGCTTACATTAAAATGCATGGTATCGTCACATAGATAAAGAAAATAGATGAATAAGTTCAAAACATACCCCTGCTTAGCAAGCTCTTGAAGAAGCAGACCGTTGCCAGTTCCAACATCAAGTACACTCCAAGCTGCTAAATCTGTCTCGCCTTGACTACTGAGTTCGGAATTTTCATTTTCATGATGATTTTGCACTTGCTTCTGAGCAATATCAATACATAGGTCTTTTGTCCAAGAAGCAACCCTTTCCATGACATCATCACCAAACCTACAAAACATCAATAATTCCTATCTTAAATCAGAAGGGAAACAACTTTCTACACTGCATAGCTAAAATTTCTCTCACAAAGAGGGTCTCCCGACATTTTTAAAAAGTAAATATAATAATGTATAAAAATGGATAGCGGGCAGTCATTCGACAGCTTACCAAACTTCACCAGCATGTCCATGCTCACGAAAATTTGCCAATTCATCTGCATACGCTGTATCCCAGTAACTTTGGAAGCCCAACATTGATGTAATTGTTTCGGCATCAGGTTCTTCCTTGTCAGAACTATACATACACATAAAATGCAACTTTAGAGATAAAATACAACGAACTTCCTGTAGCACAAAGATCATCTACCATACAAACTAAAGCTCTTCCTATTCTTACGCTTCAGCTACCACATCAAGCTCATCAATGTAACAACCAGTTAACAACCTAAATGTCTATTTGTGAATACAATTAGACAAAGCACACACAACAATTTGCTGCAACTAAACCGTACTCAATATCAACATAACATCCAATCTATGTACTAAAATCGCAAGCTGAGCAACCATAATTTCAATTTAAACTTGAGTTTACATACATTATATAACATTATATCAACCAATAGCTAACCTGAACATAAATCTACAAAATGCCTAATACTAAATAAATAAAATAACAATTATACCTTGTTTACTTCAATAGCAGTAATCATACTTATCATAATAACGATAACAAAAGAAACGATAACACTAATAATGAAAATCATAGCAGAAATTAATACTTATACTAGTAATTATTCATGGATTATAAATAAATCAAACATAAACCTGTAATCAGAGGCAGCACGATGAGGTGCAGCAAGAGCTTCAGATGCGTCGGCATGACGTTGATCATCGTCAAGTGTACTTCCGTAATCACTTTTGATAGACCAGGAGTCAGCAGCAACAGAGCGGTCGTCATCAGAGATCAGATCGCCGGCGGTTAACGGCGTTCGAACCTGTGAGACATCGGTGTCTTCCGGAGGAGGTAATCGAATTCCGGCCATATTTGGAAGATGAAGATGATGGAGTGAGATACAAATTTTGAAAATGTGTAGAGAGAGAAACAGATAAAAACCCTAGAGAGAGAGTAGAATAGATTTTGAAGCAGTTTGACGAATTATTAAATTTTTATTTTAAAGCATTCTTCCACGTAGGATTAGATATATAATCGGAAAATAAATGTTTACGTTATGTTTACCCTTTTTTTTTCCATCAACTCATCAGGTCTTAGAAAGTTTCTAATGAACTACTAACGAGTCGAGCATTTAACGAACTACTCGAGTTCGAGCTCGTTTAACTCGAATTCGAGTTTGATAATATTCGAACACGAGTCGAGCTCGAACGAAAAATACTACTCGATTAATTTCACGAGCCGAGTATAAAAATTGATGTTCGACTCGGCTTGTTCGAATGCTCGTTTAGTTTCGAGTCAAACGAGCTATTCGAGTCGAACGAGTCGAGTTTATATAAGAATTTGTATATTTGAAACTTTAAATGTATGTAACTAATAAATTTAAACCTAAGACATCAAGTATAAATGAGTATATTCGAGCTTGATTTCGAGATATTGAATGAGTTTATCGATACCGAGCTCATAAACAAGTAAATTGTGCTTGAAATTTTGGTTAATAAGGACACTTTCCAATTAAATAAACGAGCATCGAACTCGAGCTCGAACACAATTTTTAAAAGTTACTCGAATTCGAGTCGAGCTCGAACCGGATAATTAGTAAACGAGTCGAACTCGAGCATCCTGATATTCGACTCGATTCGGTTCGTTAACAGCCCTAGGTATAACTGGCTATATGGATATGTGATAACAGTAGTAAGTTGTTTCTGAATGAATAATGTTACTTTCTATGTTGAATCACAGTCTGAAAGGTTAAAATGACTATTATACCCCGATCTAAATGATTATTTCATGTTTTTCTGGTTAACAATCAAAGTACAAGATGAGCTACCATAAAAGTATAAAACATTCCGTCAAGAACACCACCATCGCACCATCAAAACTGAAACTTCATTTTCAATCTCAGGTAATACCGATAATAACGATAACTTATAAGAATCAACACTCAATAAAGAATATACAATTCAACTTTATACAAATGAATGAATATAGAGCTAATACAATCTCATCCAAAATATAACTTCCTTTATTTTCTTTTCTCAGAATAACCTACTGCTCACACTTTTTAAACAATAAATATAAATTATAATATAAACCCATTTGATACGATCATATAAACTACTCTTTTATTTTGTTTTTTCCTTTCAATTTTCTAATTTTTTGGTCTAAATCATAAACCCTAATTTGACGGAGATGATTGTGGGGTGGTTGTTGACGGAGAAGATGGTAGATGGCAGTTGTTGACAGAGGGAGGATGCTAACGGACTGATGGAGCAAACACAACGGTCATGGTGATTCTTGAGAAGTATACAATTTAGATGAAGAAGATAAAGCAATAAGGAAGAGGAAAGGGTAATTGGGGAAAATGAGACGCTTGTATCTGGACGAGTGTGGTTTTTCACTTGACCCAATAATCTCTTGGGTAATGCATCTTAATTATTTAAGCTCCAAGTAAACACCTCTCTTGCTGACCGAATAAGCTTCCCATTCACTCCAGCCCATTAAGGTGTATGTAAACAGGCCTTACTTTTGACAGGTTTACTCAATTTTTGATGGAACTACTTTTTATTCTTTCTATCTTTCGCTGCTTGAAGAAAAACAAATTTGGGTGGGCAGCATTGGTGATATGGAAGAAAATTCTGCGCGCATCGGAAACAAACTTCTTGGTTGCAATTAGCTTGGATCTTTTCGGGTGATAGGCGTTTTAACGGTAGTGCATGCATTGGGTTGGTTTGAAGGCGAGATCCAAACTTGTTCGCGATGTGATTGTCATGGTCGTAAATTTGATGAAGCTTTGTTGGATGGAAGACGACTATCTTTGATAGGATTTTTTGGATATTGCCGGGTTAGTAAATGAAGGGGCGACGGAGGCGAATGAGAGTTTGGGTTACGACTTCAATTTTGGTCTTGGTGATGGAGGTAACAAGGTTGAGGGTAAGAGTGGTTTAAGTTGCGATATGTTTCGAGATTATTCGAGTGTGGTGGTATATGAAGTGGATGCGGTGGTTAACTTATTCATGATTTCGGCGGGTACATCATGGAGGTATAGTTCCTTACAATAAAGCACCATCGATAAAAACCAATTCGAGATGTTTAATCTCCCAAAAACAATAACAAGAATAAGAATACTAATTGTAACAATTTTCTTTTTGATTATTATTACATCAAACAACACTACAATTAGATACTATGAAGATCAATGCCGCAATCCTAAGCTTTAGAAGCAAACTAGAGAACATGGGACTAGAAAATGAAAACGTAGGACTAATGCAAATGTGATGGGTCAGTATTGTACTAAATCAATTCTTGCAAACACAATTTCAAATGTGTGTAGAAATTCATGGGGACTTGGTGGATTAGGGATGTCAATCATCACCCCATTCGGCTGATGTTCATCCGATTTGATTCACCAGTGGTGGATATCGATGAAATAAACAGATGTGGATGTGGATGTGGATATCAATATGCCATTCATGGATGCATCCATTTACAATCCGAAAAGATTTTTTTAAATATATTTTTAGTATAAAAAGTCGTAATGAAAGGCCCAATTTTTTTTTTTATAACTTTTAGAACACTTTTAACATTGTCCCACAACTCATTCGTACGTATATTAAATCGCTACACAACTTGAACGACTCAATACAAAATCTTAACATTTGTAAACGTAACGGTCCACTAACTCAATTTTGAAAACTTATACATACCAAAACGTAAACTCCTAATATTCGACGACGCAACAATTTATCTAACTAATTCAAACACAAAAAGAACCATTTCTGGCTCAACATCGATCACGCCGTGAAATCCAACAAATCGCGCCGCGAAACCCAACCAATCGTGCCACGATTCTAAGAATTTAGGGTACCCGCCGGGTACCATGACTAGCAGCCGGGTACTCACTTTTAGCCCATTTTCTGTCAAGAAATATGCATTTGTACCCGTCGGGTACATAACCTACCCTCCGGGTAGTTCATCCTTGACAACATTTTTCAACTTTTTAACGAATTTCAAATGCGCATAACTTTTTACTCGTTAAGAGTTAGACCACCAATTTTTGCAGACACCTCCACTACACCAAAATGAAGGTTTCCCTTTTTACATTTTTTTCAACTCACAATAACGAAGAAATCGGACGTTAATCCAAATTATGGTCATTTTGGACCATTTTTTAGATCAACCAAGTTTCCAAACCACTTGGTTTCAGACTTTGACCTTTTACCGGCATGTTTTCATCACTATTTTGACTATAACAACAATGACTATAAGTGGCAAAATGAATGGGTCGAGTCGGGTTGGGTTACGGGTCTAGATGGGTTTGGATCTAAATGGGTCCGGGCCTAGATGGGTCATTTAGAAGGATGTGTCTAAACAGGTCCAGGTCAAATGGGTCTCGGGTCGGGTCGGGTCATCAGGTTTTTACCAAACTTTTTTTTTTTAATTTGAGTGAAAAATGAAAAAAATGAAATGAGGTGGAAAAAAAAATTTACCCGCTACACCCGTTGGTTAATTGTTACACAATTGGAGGTTGTATTGAAAAACCCATTTAGACCCATCCAAAAAATGGGGAGGAGACCCAACAAACTCATCCCCTCCTAAATATTAACCAAATTGACCCATAATTAATCAATTGGTCTAAAATTGCCACCTCTAACAATGACCCATAACGTCAAACTATAACTCAACTCATTTTAGTAGATCAACCCAATATGACCCATTTCGACACAACCTTTTTGACCCATTTACCAAAGCAACAACATATTCAATATTAGAGACCAGATTCAAACTTCCTTGACAACTAAACATGATCAATGATTCATTATCACACAAGTCAACCACAATTCAACGTTTGACGCTTTGATCATATTTCCACCAAAATTATGACCAAACCACACACTTTCACATCTAATCAAACTTATCACTTTTTAACACGATCTTTGGCCATTTTGGCACTACCACATTCAACTTTGACTTTACCAAGTTAAAGTCATACTTTTTCAACTACTAGACACTTTACACTTTAATCAACAACATGACTCCAAAATGTATTATTTTGGGCGAATTATACAAGTGATAACCACAACGACAATTCAAAAGGAGGAAGAGCTTGTCTAACCATAATGCAAGCTCCAATCCAAGCTACCCACTTGTAACCACATTTTATCCAATTGGTTCAACCGAACCATGCACCTACAACATAAAACAACTGAAGGGATAAGCAAAACGCTTAGTGAGCATATGAACAATTAAATGAATAATCCACAAAACAACAACATATAGCAAATATTAACAACACATATTTGCTTAGGAAAATAACTACTGAGCAATTGTAGAGATCAAACTCTTTTCTCTATGCGGATCTGCGGCCAATAGAAACAAGCACCTCAGTATCATATCACGTCGATACGCATACCAAGTCAACAACTCTATGCTAACCGCAGTTAGCTAAACTCTATGCAGTTCCGCAGCCAATAGTATGCATACTACAACAACATCACATGAAAGCACGTATTCTGAACACAAGCTCTGTGCTAACCGCAGTTAGCGATGTGATCATCAACAAATCTCTACAAAGGCTCATTCCACATAATTCCACATAATCTTTCACATATCAACAAACTCTGTCAGCACTATTCATCTTAGCACGTATTCAACATAACGTGCCATAACAACAAAATAATCAATCAATGATTAAAACAAGATAATACTCCACTTGATTTTATGAACCTCTTGCTCGAAAGCAAACCGGAATCACACAATCATTACCCATTTAACCCCCATATCACTCACCTTTGCTTTTTAGGCAAATACACGATTTCACACTTGATTATTGATGCCATGTCTTTTGATCACCTAGCATGTAACACATCAATACAACAACACGTTTAGCAATTAACAATCATTATAATCAACTAATCATAATCATCAATCCACTACCCTTTGGATTGATTAAGCTTGACTTTTAGTCAAACTATATATAACCTCACTTTGTCAACAAAACCATGATCATTCTCATGATCACCTCTAACTCAAATATTTAACTACTTGATTCACTAGCTCAATTTTCACTAATAACACTCTAACAACATTTCTAACTAGTAATTAAGGTGAATTAACAACAATTCATCATCATTTAAACCAAACCTACCTTAATCACTAATCACACAATTCGAATAATCCTTTTTTAGATTGAATTACTGTTACTAACATTGTTTTCTACATTTTCACACTTCAATTCAATCATAACTAAGCTTAATTTCGTTTTAGAAATCATTAATCATTCAAACCCCCATAAAACCCCATGAAAATCAAGGTTCTAAGTTAGAATTAAACAAGAATCATAATTACCTCAAGTTTAGAAGGATTAATCGATTATGAATTCGAGTTCTCTAGCTTCAATTTGATGTTTTGGACTGATTTTGATCAAGGGTTTTTGGATCCTGCGTTCTCTCCTGTAACATCCGTAAATCGGACCTAGTTGTTTTATATTATTTCCTGATTTTAAAATATTATTTAATGTGTTTGGAAATAATATTGTTTGAATTAATTGAAAATAACTAGGAAATAAGCTTCAGGACTTATTGTGGTTAGTAAAATATTAAGTAATTTAAATTAATTTAGTTGACGGAACAATAAAAGTTGGGACTCGCAAATGGTTTTCGGGTTCCAGACAATAGGTTGAGAAGGGGTATTAAATTATACCCGTATAATTGAAGGTCGGTTAGGAGGAGCCGAACTCCTAACTATTTCTTTCCTAAAATTCTTTTAACTTCTCATTTTCATAAAAGACTAAACCAAAAACCTTAATTAAACCTTTGAATCAAACATGGAGCTGTGATCTTGAATTGATTTCCTCATCTTTATCATCGTGATTTTTAGTTCTTCATTCAATTGGTAAGTGTTCTTGATATACAAAGATTTAATTTGATAAATCATTAAGGGTGGTGATGAACATATGAAATTTAAAGTTAGAAATAATGATATATGATGTTAGTTGTTGTTAGAAAGTGTTAATTGATGTACATAATCGATTAGAAAACCGAAATAAGTGAGCTGAGTGATTTAATTTGAATTTGTGAGGCTGCTGGGTTTGAACAGGAAGAAATCGCAGGGGTTGCTGGAAAGCAACAGGTCGCGACGCGACCAACCGAAATCGCCACGCGATCTTATACGAATCGCGACGCGATTATTACCTTATAGCGAAGCGATTCAAACCACATCGCGACGCGATTTTGAGTTTGCACAGATCAGTTTTGTTTGCTGCCCAGCTAGTACATAAGTTGTATGTTATTTATATACTATTAGAACCTGTGTTAGTAAATAGTAGTGATAGATTGAAATAAGGTGTTGATCATGAATTAACTTGGGTTAGATAAGTACTTGTGTCTAACATGATTGGTATTCATGTGATGACATAATGATGCTAGTACTTGTGATGTTGATAATATATGTATTGATATACATGGTGTGGGTCTATGTTACTTCCTAATGATTATTGTTGTTAGGGTGATAATAACCTTTGGAATTGAGTATGTTATGATGATAAAACATAATTATAAGACTTAGTTATTAAAATGTGTTTTATAGTTGTTATTGGATACTGTGATATGTTATACAATTATAACATAAGTTCATTGTTGATTGATGAGTTACTGACTTGTGTATTTTGTTATGATTCTCAGATTGAGAGAAGGCTCAGTAATATTAGATCTCTGAGCGTGCAGCTGAGGTATCGGTGAGTGGACTCGTACTCTCAGTGTGATTTGGTTGTAATATATTTGGTTACAACATGTGAACATAGTGCTATTGTGATTGTTGATTGTGATTGTTGACTGTTGAAATACACATGTAATAAAGTGATGTGTTGCCTTTGAGCATTCTGTGATTCGGAGGTCAACTTGACTGATTAGTTGGACTGGGTTGCTACAGGTTAGTCAATGTGAGATCTGTGATCATGTGTTAAGAATGGAACACATATTGACTAAAGGTAGCAAACAGTTATCGGTAAAACCACTGTATTGGCCTGCAGTTGGTTATAAGTGTTGCTTGGTGCGTCTCCCGGGTCTGTGCGACGTCACAAGGACCACCGATCCTCTTGGTGATGTTGTGTAAGTGTCTATGTGATATTTGCTGATAATCAGTATTGTTATGCTGAGTTGTACTGATAGTGACAGGTTGACTCACTTAGCTTTGTGCTAGTCCCACTATTTATCCTTTACAGGTCTTGAGATGATTTGGACTGGGCCGGAAATGGACTGAAGAATGTTTGACTACCAAGTGTTACTCTGATATCTGATGTTTATAAATCAGTGTTATTTTTGTTTTATATAACACCCGGATTGATAAATTATGTTTAAATAAGTTGGATTTTTGTATTCATTAAATCACGTGAATTATTAATGTTTAAACTGGACTTGCGCTTCCGATATATTGTATTTAAATAACTATAAAATGAGGGGTGTTTTAAGTTGGTATCAGAGCATAGTTTTGGGTGAATTGAACATGGTAAGGTGTTCAATCCCAATTCTAGAATCGTGTTGAGTCAAACATTCCAAGGTGTGGGATTAGTAGTTGTATGAGAAAGTGATTATTAAAAATGTACTAACCTATAACAAGATGCAAAGTTGTTGTTTTGATTGCAGAGACGGAGGAACATGAGTAATTGACTGGTATTCTCAATGATTCCTCAATATTCGTGGGCCTAAGGGTATCAGGTACTTCTCGATAAGCTTGTTGAATTTAAATAAGCTTGAATTGATTACTTTGCTATGATATGATTAGTAGTAAAGTAAATTGAGTCAGATTGACATGATTCCCTAGTAATGAGTCAGTGATGAGTGTTACTTGTTATTATGATGATATAAGTATTAGATGAATCATCCAGTGATATGAGTAGTTCTGACTGAACTTTGAATTGCAGATTTAGTGTTAAACTGTGTAGACACAGTGTTGATCAAGTTGTTAATAGTGATACTGTTAAACTTAAAGGTGTCTACAATGGTGAAATAATAATATAATTAGTGGTATGATTATGTCGTGATAAATGCAAGGTGTGATTAGGAAACCTTGCTAGAAAATTTGTTGATATGTGATAAAC
Organism: Helichrysum umbraculigerum; assembly: GCA_949592205.1. NCBI lineage: Eukaryota > Viridiplantae > Streptophyta > Magnoliopsida > Asterales > Asteraceae > Helichrysum > Helichrysum umbraculigerum. Next base: position 14,798,714 of record CATIUR010000007.1, on the reverse strand, counting down.
TGAATAGATGTGACATCAAATAGTGAAATTAATGAGATGTGATATATCTCAATTAATAAGTTGAGAGTCGTGTTGTTGTCTAGATGGAAAAAGTGTATAGTTATTGTAATGTGTGCCTTGATTAGGCAAAGTTAAAATTGAATGTGATAGCATCAAACTTGGTAATAATTATGCTATAAAGTGATAAAGGTGACTAAATGATTATGTATGGCATTGATCATAATTATGGGTGAATTATGATCTATGTATAAAAAGTGATATATTAATGTAGTAAGAAAATAAAAGTAGTTGACAAACCTTTATATGTGTTGAAAAAGTTGTGAAAAGTATTTGTTAAATACTTGTTGTAAGCGATATAAATAGGATGATTTTAATGAGGAATTAGTGTTTTAAAATTTTAATAGAACACTAATAGTGAAACTGATTGTGTGTGACCAAATAGTTAAGGAAATGTAAACCAGTAAGCGATATATATATATATATATATATATATATATATATATATATATATATATATATATATATATATATATATATATATAACTATTGAATTAATAATATAAGAGATGATGAAATCCTATATGTTGCTAATAGGTGACTTGAGGCAAGAGAAAATATCAAGTAATGTGATATTTTGTACTGATTGTTGATAATTAATTATACGTGTGTGGTATTACACGTAAAGTTGTGACATTAGTATTTGATATATATATATATATATATATATATATATCATAGGTGGAAATTATGATAGTAAATTAAAAGTGGTCAGCTGTTATGGGAACAGCTGTAAAGAGAAATACTTAAGGTATATAGTGAATTGATTATGTGGAATTACTTGTTCCTAGAAATTAGAGGATTTTGAAGCAAATTGATTTAGTGGATATTATAATCAAATAATTGTCATGGAATACGTGTTTGGAATTACACGTGATATTATCGTGTCATTATTATTTGACAATCTGTTGTGTGCTGAAAATTATGATGGTAGGTTATTATGCGTTTAGAGTTTCAGACAAGTTGATATACTGAATAAGTCAGTTGTTGAATTGAAATTTTGTGTGAATAAATACATACTAAAAGATGTTATAGGTATATGTGAAACAACTTGATGTAATAAGATGATTTGGTATGTATCTGTGGTTAAGATGCATTTTGAGTGTTCAGAATTGTTTTAAACAAAGGTTTAAGTAATATGTGTTTAAGTGAAAGAAATCACATTGTTGATTGATGATATGAAGTAACCTGAGAAGGAAGTGTGAAGAACATAATCAAGCAACGCTTGATCACCGTTGTTATATTATGTTGTATCACATGAACTTGTTGAGGTTACCAAGTATCAAAGAATTTAATGTGATTGAGGGAAATATAATATGAAGTTGTGTTAATCTAATTAGTGAAAATTATGATAATCAGTAAGTGAAACTTGCAAGTGTGTATGGCACTTGCAATTGTTTGAATTTGTTGAAATGTGGTTGTATAACTAATAAGTGTGAATTACCTATTAGTGAGTTATATAGTATCCTAACGGATTACTAGTGTGTGTATGGCTTGTATTAAGCCGAATTCGAGTTTAAGACTCTGTATGGTGATTGAGTCATTAAAATTAGTGAGAGCAGTGTTTTACAAACTATGATTGGGTTAAATCTAAAATTTGAAATAATTATCAGATGATATAAATATGTGATAAGTGACATGAGTAAATAACTCATATTGTATATTAAATGAGTTTTTAGTTGTCATTGATGAGTGGTAATTAACTAGAGTTTTGAATGAGCCATTGTTATTGAGAGTTAAATTTTAGAAAATGATTAGAGTAATTGTGTTAAATTATTTAACATGTCAACAGTGTGAATAAGAGACTGAACTTATTAGAAATAATTGTGATATAAGTTCTTAGGAATTAATTGAGTTGTGTAAAAAGAAAGAACCTTTGTTGTGGAATAACGAAGGTATCTGTGAATGATATGGGCTAAAATTAAAATTGTGCGTGTGCAATTTGTGAGTGTTGAAACTGTTTAGACAGTTTGTACTGATATGTAGTTGTAATGTGATCTATATAAGATCACTAACTGATTGGGAGATCATGATGCATTGTAATGAGTGTTAAAATATTAATTTCATTGTGTAGGATGAGTACATCCTGTTATATTTAAATATATTAAAGTTGAATTGTGTATAAACTTTGTGCAAGTTTATCATTAAACCCATAGTTAAAAGAATTTGGGCTGTGAAAGAGTGATAACATGAACCCTGAGGGGGAGAGAACTAAATAAATAATAATCACCTTGTGATGTGAATGTGATAATATAGAATTAATGGTTAAAAAAAAATTGAGAAATTGAAAATGTTATATCATTAATTGAGAAAAGTGTATAAATATATATATATATATATGATATATATATATATAGTTGATAAAAGGTGATATATTATGAAGGTAATAGTTGAAATTTTGGAAATGATGATTATATTTCCATTTATTGCAGAAATGTGTATTTTGCTGATAGAATAAATTGTGACTTAAGGGAACAAGTTGAAATAAGTCAATTTAGAGGTTGGTTGAATGTAGGTAATACGGTATGGTAGTACATGTGCTGATTTAACAATGTACTTCTTGATGATAGTTTTACCTACTAAGTGTGACATCTACTTTGCTTATTAAGGTGATATGAATCCGGATTACTTTTAAGTAAAGGATTTCATATAGTTGAAGTGATATGTGAATATTTGTTTGATTGTTGGTTATGAACTGAAATTAATTTTCAGTGTTGTTAGGTGTATTGTGGTTTATAACCACTGATGTTAGCTGTTGTTGGTTGTTGTTGTTCTAGTTGTTAAAAGATAAGTTATCAAAGATTTTAGCATATTGCTAATTTCTGGTTAATATAGTTGTTAAAGACTTTGACACGTTACTAGTGTCTGGTAGTAAGTGATTATGTGTCCATTTGTTAAAGTGAATATGTGTTTTAAACATATATCTGATTGATGATAAAGGATTCAGGTAAATGATAAGATGTATGTGATTATGTGTGATTAGATTTCGAGGATGAAATCTTTTAAGGGGGAGAGATTTGTAACATCCGTAAATCGGACCTAGTTGTTTTATATTATTTCCTGATTTTAAAATATTATTTAATGTGTTTGGGAATAATATTGTCTGAATTAATTGAAAATAACTAGGAAATAAGCTTCAGGACTTATTGTGGTTAGTAAAATATTAAGTGATTTAAATTAATATAGTTGACGGAACAATAAAAGTTGAGACTCGCAAATGGTTTTCGGGTTCCAGACAATAGGTTGAGAAGATGTATTAAATTATACCCGTATAATTGAAGGTCGGTTAGGAGGAGCCGACCTCCTTTTCTATTTCTTTCCCAAAATTCTTTTAACTTCTCATTTTCATAAAAGACTAAACCAAAAACCTTAATTAAACCTTTGAATCAAACATGGAGCTGTGATCTTGAATTGATTTCCTCATCTTTATCATCGTGATTTTTAGTTCTTCATTCAATTGGTAAGTGTTCTTGATATACAAAGATTTAATTTGATAAATCATTAAGGGTGGTGATGAACATATGAAATTTAAAGTTAGAAATAATGATATATGATGTTAGTTGTTGTTAGAAAGTGTTAATTGATGTACATAATCGATTAGAAAACCGAAATAAGTGAGCTGAGTGATTTAATTCGAATTTGTGAGGCTGCTAGGTTTGAACAGGAAGAAATCGCAGGGGTTGCTGGAAAGCAACAGGTCGCGACGCGACCAACCGAAATCGCCACGCGATCTTATACGAATCGCGACACGATTATTACCTTATAGCAACGCGATTCAAACCACATCGCGACACGATTTTGAGTTTGCACAGATCAGTTTTGTTTGCTGCCCAGCTAGTACATAAGTTGTATGTTATTTATATACTATTAGAACCTGTGTTAGTAAATGGTAGTGATAGATTGAAATAAGGTGTTGATCATGAATTAACTTGGGTTAATTAAGTACTTGTGTCTAACATGATTGGTATTCATGTGATGACATAATGATGCTAGTACTTGTGATGTTGATAATATATGTATTGATATACATAGTGTGGGTCTATGTTACTTCCTAATGGTTATTGTTGTTAGGGTGATAATAACCTTTGGAATTGAGTATGTTATGATGATAAAACATAACTAGAAGACTTAGTTATTAAAATGTGTTTTATAGTTGTTATTGGATACTATGATATGTTATACGATTATAACATAAGTTCATTGTTGATTGATGAGTTACTGACTTGTGTATTTTGTTGTGATTCTCAGATTGAGAGAAGGCTCAGTAATATTAGATCTCTGAGCGTGCAGCTGAGGTATCGGTGAGTGGACTCGTACTCTTAGTGTGATTTGGTTGTAACATATTTGGTTACAACATGTGAACATAGTGCTATTGTGATTGTTGATTGTGATTGTTGACTGTTGAAATACACGTGTAATAAAGTGATGTGTTGCCTTTGAGCATTCTGTGATTCGGAGGTCAACTTGACTGATTAGTGAGAGGTTAGTCAATGTGAGATCTGTGATCATGTGTTGAGAATGGAACACGTATTGACTAAAGGTAGCAAACAGTTATCGGTAAAACCACTGTATTGGCCTGCAGTTGGTTATAAGTGTTGCTTGGTGCGTCTCCCGGGTCTGTGCGACGTCACAAGGACCACCGATCCTCTTGGTGATGTTGTGTAAGTGTCTATGTGATATTTGCTGATAATCAGTATTGTTATGCTGAGTTGTACTGATAGTGACAGGTTGACTCACTTAGCTTTGTGTTAATCCCACTATTTATCCTTTACAGGTCTTGAGATGATTTGGACTGGGCCAGAAATGGACTGAAGAATGTTTGACTACCAAGTGTTACTATGATATCTGATGTTTATAAATCAGTGTTATTTTTTATATAACACCCGGATTGATAAATTATGTTTAAATAAGTTGGATTTTTGTATTCATTAAATCACGTGAATTATTAATGTTTAAACTGGACTTGCGCTTCCGATATATTGTATTTAAATAACTATAAAATGAGGGGTGTTTTATCTCCCACTCTCTAGAGAGTTTTAAAGTGAAGGATGGATATGTATGCGTACATATGTGTGTAACTAGATAGAAAACCGACTACAATTATTATTATTTTATACTACCAAAAATAATAATAACTTAAAACAACTTATTTTATCTTTACCACAATAATACTTTTGAAATTTGGGGTGTTACAACTCTCCCCCACTTATTTCATTCGTGTCCTCACGAATGTCACTCATATATGTTCACGTTAACATTATCTCTATTTATGCGGAAGCGTTTACTCGTATTAGAATACTTCACATAATCAACTAGTTCATAACATGAATGTACATCATTCACGTATTTAAACGTTTCATATTCAATTCAACCACATATATATCTCTTCCATTATTTTAATCACATTACCAATTTAATCTACCAAGATCAAAAGGTAAGTACACTCTATATTTTCATATTGGTGAAGTTTTAAGTACGTACTGCTACCATCAACAGATTTTGACTTAACTTCATTAAAACAGTACATAGATTGTGGTCAATTTAACATACCACATTAGTCTTAATAGCTTCCCAACTATATTTACACACACACACACACACACACACACACACACACACACATATATATATATACATATATATATATATATACATATATATATATATATACATATATATATATACATATATATATATATATATATATATATATATGTTTCACATAACTCTAACAACATAAATAACTAATCAATATATGCACATAAGATGTGCATACATCTTAAACAACTTATACATATATCTTTATCTACATAAGCACAAAATGTGCATTCTGTTTTATCAACTTGCACACGAACAGTGTGCATTAAACTTAATCGACGTAGGCACATAACATATGCATTGAACTCTGATCAACTCACTAGCACAGAGTGCTATATCCAGCACAAAGTCTAATATCAATAACTAATACACATAGAATTCGTAATACAACTTAAACAGCTTATGCATAAAAACTATGCATATAAGCATGTTTATTCAATTCTTTCCACATGCCCACATAAAGATGTGCATACATCTGTTTTTACCTACGCACATACCCTGTGCATATACTTGACTCCCTTGAGTCAAATAACCATTTACATGGGTCATTTATAATTAACACTTAAACACTTTGAAACACATAATCACTTGTAATAAGTGAAACATATGACTGCTTGTGACAGCTTTTGCAATCATAAACTAGCAATATGCTAGAATCTTTACACTACAACAACTACTTTCATCGTTGCAACAACAATAATAGTGGTTTTGAAAACCACATCACACATATCAACAATGAAAGTTTCAACTCTAATCATAACTAGCAAAAGAGCTAGTATTCACGTATCAACTTGATTAGCATAAATGTTAAAATTCTCTACTTTTGCAACTAGTTAACCACATAATTATAATTTGTAATTATAGACACCACTTGGTTATATGAAACCTCTTACACGTATCTAATCCAGAATCACATAACCTTAAACACACAACTACTGAGCGATATGTAGAGGTTGATTTCACTATGTGGACCTATGGCCACGTAATCACTTAGCACCAAATCACGTCGAAATGGATGCTAAATCAACACCACTTAGTGTGCTACGACAGTATGTATACTAAAACAACATAATGTGCAACAACAAGCACATATTGGATAACATCAACACTATGCTAACCGCAGTTAGCTGTACTCTACATTTGCTCATTCACATTTTAATCTTTACTAGTTGCAATTTATCTGCTTTATTTCGCCATTAATTCTATAACAATGTAAGTAATTACACATAAATCTCTTCTAATGGCAACATCATTATAATCTTCTTTTAACAACTCGACCACTTTAAGATGTATCTTCATTCCCTTTCTATAAAACTTTTCAATTTATATTGATATCTTAGTAATGACATGTTTGGAAATATTTTCACTCGTTTCTCACAAATTTTATTACCATGTGAGTCATGAGGAGCTTTTTGAATAAGGATAACTGATGGGTCTCTTCACTATAAGAAACTTACCGGTTACCCACGAAATTTACCCATAAACAAGTAGAAAGTGCAAGGGGTGTTCATCATATGGAAAGTACTACTCATCTAAAGGATGTTCAAAGTTGTGACACCTGACAAATTAGGGCTAGTAATTAGTACCTAATCATTTTATAATACATGTAATTAGTTCTATGTTAGACTAATTGTAAGTATCATTATGTATATTGTTATAAATACACACGTACACGATTAAATATAATCGTGCATTTTCATATCGGGTGAATTCCGGTACATTTTATACGGACGTTGGTGAATCAAATTATTAAGTAATATGAAATTATTTAACAATTACATTATTTTCTAAATATTATTTTGATAATATTTAACACGTAAATCGTATCGTATCAAATAAATTATACGCGAAAAACACGCGCGAGACGCGCCCGACAGACGAACAAAAAAACCAAAATATACTTTTATAAATTAAAAAATATATTATCTTGAATAAAATTTTTCGTTTAACATATCGTATCATAAATCGATAACAAAAACGTGTAAATTTAACGTCACGCGATTGAATAATCGTAACACGAACCCACAAATCGAGACCGGCAAACTTATGAAACATTTTGTAAAGTATTTTTAAGTATTTAGGACAAGTATATCAAATAAAAATTTCGGAATTTAAATCGTTACATAAAACACGAACATTAAACGGATAATGTATATATAAACGTCGGAACGACCGGGAAAACGAACGCCGCACGGAGCATAAAATGAGGGAACAAAAGTTTGACCACACCACACCATGGGGGACCCACAAGGGCCGGCCCATGGCATGGCATGGCCATGCCTTGTGTCTTGCTTCCTTGACCATCCAAAAATCCATCAACCAAATCATTCATCTCCATTTCTTTACTCATTCAATCAACCATTTCACACACTTTCTCCCTCTCTCTTTCTCTCCATTTTCGGCACACCACCACCATCCCAAATCACCATAAACCACCACAAAACACCACCTAAAAACTTATATTCAACCAAAGGTCATTTGAAGAAAAACAATCACGACCACGAGTGGAGCATTCCTATCCTTCCGGCTTCCTCATCCGACATTTGTAAGAACCCCCAACACCCTTGTAACATGTTTCTTATTTCCTAGCTCCATTAACTTGATTATGTCCAAATGAGATGTTAAAAATCATTTTTATACAACATATATAAACATGCACAATCTGTTTTCAAAAATCAGTCCACAAAATCGACCATAACTTGAGTTCTACTTTGAATTAGACCATGAAATTTACGTCAAAATCTTCGATGAAAGAGAGCTACAAAAAGTTCTCCTTTGGCTTTTTCCAAAAATGAATGGATTTTTAGCTATAAACTGATCTTTGCATGTAGTCTGATTTTAGTCGAAAATTGAGTTCGGTTCACTCGCGAATTTATTTGCCTATCTAAATGAACACTAAAATTACCGGAAAAGTTACATAATGAACTAGACTCATAGATGACCAATTGGTAATTTTTGTGAGAATTATTTCGGACTAGAAGATGTCAAAAACGGGAGGCGAAACAAACCAACAAAACCGAAAACCCATTTTTAGGACTGATTTTGCATTAACATGAAAACCGAAACTTCGGGACGACCATAAAACGTATCGATAATTTTCTAAGGCTTAGTTAACTATTTTAAGACTTGTGTAAAAATTTCGGGTCAAACCGAAATCGTTTGACCACAAACCCGAACTTGGAAAACACTAACAGCCGATAGTGTCGCATAGGGCCAAACCCGATTGCGACACTAATCTTGTGTCGCTTAACAATCACGAATGTCGCATACTGCGACATTGACATTTAATGTCGCAATAATTCCGAATGTCGCACATAGCGACACTGACCCTTGTGTCGCACCGAACCCGAATGTCGCATGCTGCGACACTATTACTCGTGTCGCCAAATCATGAATGTCGCAAACTGCGACACTTGCCCTAGTGTAGCAACACTCATAATTTCACCATTAAGCGACACTGACCTCAGTGTCGCAACTTATACCCAGTGTCGCACCTAGTGTCGCTATTCACAGAATATTGAAAACTCATATTTTCACCAAGTGTCAAACTCTTACAACAACAACACTTTATACGAGGATAATCGTACATGATATACATATACTTTGATAAGTATACAATACAACAAAACCTATAATAATAATACTCTTGAATTATTATTACGAAAACTCACCAACGGGCCGTACATGTTTTCAAAACACAAATCAATCAAATCAAATCATTTGGACATAACTAGTTGAATGGACAACTAGCATAGATGGTCTGTTGAGACATCTACTTATCATTTATAACCTTGCGCGTTTAGGATGCCCGGCAGGTTACAGTCTTCGGACAACATCACCTTGTGCAACATCATACTTGCTTGAATAGCAACATACCAGACTCAGGTGAGTCTCATAGCCCCGCATTTTACTGTTTTACTCCCGGGGTGGGAATACATGCTCTATTTGTTTTACATGTGAACATAAGTACTAAACCTCGCTATATTCTGCATGAGTTATTTGCTAATCTTTTTAAAGCCCTCCACGATCATAGTTTGGTAATACTTTTGTAGCGTGAATGTTAGTGTGTGGTACCATATGGGATTGACAATCCCCGTCCGAGTTAGCAAGCACTAACTGGTCAAATGGACGCATTATCATTTGTTAATACGAGTGTAGATTAGGCACTCGCAAGGAGGCACCCTCGATCGGGCACTTGTGTAACACCCCTAAATTCACTGTTTAGCGGAAGCAAGCTTTGGGATGCTACTAATCAAGTATCATCAGCACAAAGTATACAGCAAACGACCTCTAAATGAGACGTTTAAAATAGTTACATTTCCATATATAAAGTGTTTGAAAACATAGTGTTTTCTGTTACAAAAATGTAGTTCCCTAGAGTCCACGCGTAAAGCGGGAGATTCTATTACATAATCATAATATACAAAAGATAATGCTAAGAATCTTCGTTAGATGCAATGTTGAAATCATGCGACTCTAGCTAGTGTTTTAGGGTAATCCTACTCCATCTGTGTACCTGAGATACAAAGCTAAAATGTGTCAACCAAAAAGGTTGGTGCATCTTACAGGTTTAGTAGTAAATAATCGTTATGAACTACAAGTATGTACCAGTGTTGCTGTCAAGCAAAGTAAGTAAACAAGTATATCAGTAGGTCAACACAGTTGCCATGAGCTCATAAGTTGAAGTTTAACAGTGTGTAAGTATGATTCAATCAAGTATCATATAATGTACCCCCGTGAGTGCTATCCAGACACTCATATGTAACAAATACTAATATGCCTGTTTCTACGGTGAAATCCGTGGTAGCGCTACTACCCTAGGCAGGGATTGTCAGTCCCAAATGGATCCATTTACTAGTACTCGCGCTTAAGTTCATAACTAACAACTTATGTGACACCCCCAAATTTAATGATTTGCGGAAGCTTGATTTGGGTGTCACTAATCAATATACAAAGCACATAAGATATAATGAACGACCACTATATGCGTCGTTTTAAACTTGTATAGATAAAGTAAATGTTTACATCAAAATATAGTTACATTAGCTCGGTTCCTGAAATTGAGAGATTACATAGCATAATTACTTTTACAAAATATAATAATGCAGTCCAATCTCTAGTTGTATGTATGCTGACTCGAGCTAATAATTCCTGCTTGTGCAGCCAAACTACTGCTGGGTACCTGTGATAAATACTAAAATGGGTCAGCGAAAACGCTGGTGAGCTCACAGGTTTGCATGTCAATATATAGTTGTAAGAACCGCAAGATTTATATTGAATTTAAAATGCAATTAAGCAAAATAAAAGTTATACTGTCCATGAGCACATAGTCTGAGCTTAACTTGATTTGTCAGGCCCAATTAAGGAAACCTAACTTGGAGTGCCTCCTACGAGTGCCTAATCAACACTCGTCTTCCCAAATGCTAATACATTCGTTTGACCGGTTAGTGCGTGCTAACCCGGATGAGGATTGTCAATCCCATATGATATCATATACTAACATTCACGCTATAAATACTAGAGACTATGCTTATGGAGGACTTTAAATTGATTAGCTTGAAACTCATGTAGTATTTGAAGTTTGGCACTTGCGTTCTACTTGTAAAACAAAATCGAGTAGTAATATCACACCCCTAGTTGAAAAGCAGTGAAAATGGGGCTATGAAACTCACCTGAGTCTTGAAGCGTTTAATTTAATAAACTCGAAATAATTAGCGGTGAATTGATGTCCAAAGACTTGAAACCTGAATGTGTTCACGACACTTGATTGTTATTAATTGTACCGGTATCCCGAAAGACTACCTTTGTAGTTGTTATACAACTATATATATATATGTCCAAATTACTACGATTTGGTTGATTGAATTGATACAAGTTACAACGACTTGTTTGATTTAATTGATACAAGTTACAACGACTTGTTTGAGTGAATTTATACAAGTTACAACGACTTGTTTGATTCTGAAGTATGTTTTGAAAACGTGTACGGCCCGTTGGTGATTTAGTTGAAATAATAATAATTCTAAAATGTTGACTTTGCTACAGTACTGCTACAGTAAATTTGACTTTTTTGAACAGTAACTTTGACTTCAAAATTCTGGTTTTTCTGTGTTTTGCGACACAACATGCGACACAAAGATTTGACATGCGACACAATGGTTGTGTCGCAGACGTCATGCGACACAAGGATACGACACAGGGACTGTGTCGCATCGAATACGAAATGCTAATTTAATAGCGACATAGTGGTTGTGTCGTATAGGAGTACGACATAGTTTGCGACATAGAGTGCGACACAATATTGTGTCGCATGAGTTACGACACTAAAGGATTTGTACGACACAAGGTGCGACATAAAGGGCAAAATACGACACAACATGCGACACAAGGCTTGTGTCGCTTGGATGAACACCAGCCCAGAAAGTCCGGCTGTTCGCGATTTTTCTGGCCAAAACTCAATTTAAACTCGTTTTTAAGCTATAAAACTGTGTTCTAATCTTTGTAATGGACATATATAAGTTGTGTAAACATCAAAACATCAAAATATTACATAAAACTAAACAAATCTAAGTTTTTAGAAATTTCCTTACAAATGCAAATCGAAGAAGATGGAGGCCGAAAACGATGGTAGAGCTTTTGTTAATCTTGTTCCTCACTTGATGGTGGTTCCGAAAATGTAAGTTTTGTTGTCGGATTTGATGATTCCGAAATTTTGTATGAATTTGGTGAGAGTGTTTTTGGTGTGTGTGTGTTTTTGGAGAATGAAAATGAAAGAAAGAATGAAGGAGAGGTGGGGTGTAGGTGAAAGCCTCACCTCGCAGTCTCCGTCCCGTGCTCCGCGTGGTGTTCGTTTTCTCAGTCATTTAACGTTAAATATTTATTTTATTCGTTTAAATTTTCCATTTTAAATTATAAATTATTATAAAATATTTTATTGTAAAATTTTACCAGTTATCTATTTATGATATTTAAAAGGGAAATTGGTTTTATTTGTTTGCGCGTTTGTATTTTTAATCTCGTATACATTAATTGTGTAATAAAACTTGGATACGAAATATTACAATAAATGAGATTCTGAATAAAATTGAGTTATTAGATAATATTTGTATTTCTTAATAAAATTATTCACCAACGTCCGTATTTATTGTATCGAAATTCATTCGATTTGAAACTCGTACGATTTAAATAAACCGCATAATTGTGTAGATACATATTCAACAATATATATGATAATTGATACATTAATTAGCCTAACACATAACTAATTACATGTATTAAAACTTGATTAGGCACTAAATTCTAGTCCTAAATTGACGGTTGTCACAACTTACGATAGGAGGCTTTCAGTGGATAAAAAGTATTCATGCAAAGTGCGTAAAGAGTAGTGTAGGCAGTCCAGTACTTGTGTTCATGCGTAAAACAGTGGCAAAGTATCTCACCCCAAAGTAGAAAATAGTAAAAAGTAGGGCTGTAAGACTCACCTGAGTCTAGCAAGTATGATGTGTTCGTGTAATCGAACAAGTAAAGTGGATGTAAGTCCGTAGGCATGTCGGATGTAAGTCCGTAAGGCGGTTCTCAGAACCCTGCAACCTTCTGGCGTCCGAACGCACAAGGTTGTAAGTAAATAAGTGAATAAGTTTGGTGTCTTGAAAGATCACCCATGCTAGTTGTCCACATAACTAAGAAATGTCCAAGTGTTTGTTCAGTATTTCGTTTGTAGTTTGAAAACAGGGATGGCCCGTTGGTGACGGTTCGTAATTATTTCAAAGTATTGTTATCATGTTTGTTCCATTGTATACTTATAAAAGTATTTCCCATATGTTTGTCATTTATGTCCAAGTGTGAAAATATCGTACGGGGGTCCGGGGGCAACGCCCCTGGTAGCGGGGTCCAAGGGGTGGCAACCCCTGGCGGACTGAGATTGGGCTCGCAATGCGAACTGAGATTAGGCTCGCAAGACATAGTGGGTTCGCAACTCTCGAATCACAGGCCTCGACTCGCAGGACAGGTCGGTTCGCAGTTCAACTAGCAAGTCAGTTCGATTTGAAATTTGGCTTCGCGAGTCCAGTTTTAGTGGGTGAATCTCGACTCGCAGCATGATCTGCGGATTGAGACGCAGCTCAACTCGCAGACGCAGCTGTTCGAACAATTTCGGTTTTAAAATGCATTTTAAGTCGGATTTTGGACAAATCTTGGTTGAGTAAACGTTATAGCATGTAAATAAAAGCTTTTCAAGTAATTTAAAAGAGTTTTAAAGTTTCTTACCACGAAATCGAAAATGGAGAAGATGAAGATGGAGAGCTTGAGATGGTGATCTTTTTCTCTTGATTCAACTCTGCAAGATGATGAGTTTTTGGTGACGTTTTTGGGGTGGTTTGGGGCTGCGATTTGAGAGAAAATGTGGGTGAAAGAAGTGAGGTGAAACAATGTTTTAAAAACCGGTTTTTTATCGATTCGGAAACTCCACCGATTCCGGTCGAACCGGTTCAACCGGTCCGGTCCAACCACCCCCAAAACCGGCCACGTCACCATTATTTAAAAAAAAAAAAAAAAAAAAACCGGTTGAACCGTCCGGTTTCCGGTCGAACCCCCGGTTCGTTGACCGGTCAACTTAAGGTCAAAACCGGTCCATTCTAACTCGGCACTTCCCCCGGATCCGGTCGAACCGGTCGAACCGGCCGGTTCGAACCGGTTTTTAAAACATTGAGGTGAAATGAAGAAGAAAAGGAAGAATAAAAAGGGGAAAAAGATATGGGTCGCGGGTCCGTTGGGGCTGGATCCGCGGATCTGGGCCGACCCACTCGATGGCTCGGGCTCGCGTGTTTTTGTTTCCAAATTTGGGTCACGACTCGTAGTCGGTTAAATCCCGTAGTCGTTTAATCGCGAAATATTTTCACTAGTACAAAAACGAGTAAAAAGAGCGCAGCATTATAGCGGTTATAAGTGAAAACCGCTATATAGAATATAAAGTGGGTCCAATTATCTAAATTGTAGCGGTTTAGCAGTCAAAAAGTGGGGTCCCAACTACACAAATGTAGCGGTTAAGGTTAAACCGCCTCAAGTAATAACATTTATGGCGGTTAAAGGAACCCGCTACAATAGGGGTAACCAATTATAGCGGTTAATTTTAAACCGCCACGATAAAATTCATTTCGAAGCGGGTAAAACCGTAAAAACAATCACGCTTCAATTGTAAGAAACAATTAGTAGCGGGTTAGTTAAACAGCGGTTACAGTCGCTAGTTAGCTTATTGCTGTTATAACTTGTTAGCATTCAAAGAATTCATTAATGGTATGTATTCATTCTTGTAGTATAAATAACACGTACATTAGGTCACTTTTTCATCCAAACCCTTTATGATCATCAATTATCAGAATTTTCAGAGACTGATCACTGATCTTCTCCATCTCTTCTCTCATCTAATTTCTTCGATATATACCAAATTCACTTTTCGTGATCAGATATGATCTCTCAAAAAGAAAGTAACAAATATTAATTTCTCTTCAACCGAGATTTCTCTGTTTAAATTTTTCAGCATCCTTAGACGAATCTACTAATTTCCGCAGAAGTTTGAGTGTTTTTTTCCCTTCTGGAACTCAAGAGTGTTGGTAGATTCTCTATTGTATAATTGTGGCAACACAATGCCTCTCGTTGTCACACACTATGTTCCCGAGCCAGCTACAGCTGCTGCTGATGTGGTTGGAAATCAAGGTGGATTTGTGAAACGGGTGGTAACTTACATGATAACGGATGATCTCGAATTGAAAGCGGTTCCGGATTAAATTATTGGGCGTTTCTTTTAATGGAAGATTGATTGATTGGCGATTAATGTCGTATCAGACTCACTAGCGGATAAGATATGTTCGAGCATTTGATCTAACCTTCTGATATCGAGTGACGATCCTCTTTGAGTCCTTGTGCAGGAACCTAACTAACCTTCAGGCTTTCGGCCCAAAATGCCGTAATTAATACGATCCTTTTAGTTCTTCAGGTATGGTTCATTTGTTTGGCCCATGCGATGATGTACATGGATTGGCCCAAAAGACAATATTTAAATCATAAAGCTGGAATATAAAAAGTAAGGCGGTTATACTAAAGTTTGGATCGGTTTTTGATTATTTAATAAATTATTTAGGTCGACGATCAAATCGATGTGCATGGTTGTTACTTGTTAGCAGTTAGCACTTAATTAAAAATCTGCATTTGATACAATCTTATTGGTGAGATTAAGTTGTTACTTAATTACTCGATGCCGAGTATAGATACCATTAATGAATGAATATAATTCCGATACCAAACAACTACGGAGTATTTGTTTTCTGTCTGTTTTTTACGTTCCGGTATCAAAACTAGAGTAAGTAATTAAAATGGTAACTCATACGATTGAAAATTTAGTATTGATGTACATGAGTTATTGATAACTTAGTATTGATGTACATGAGTTATTGATAGTTTATACTAGCCTTTTCATCTTCAATGGTTCCATTATCATTCTCATCTTCAAGTTATTACAAAGCAGAAGGCGATGTACATGAGTTTATTTTCATCTTCAAGTTAATTCATACGATTGAAAATTTAAATTACAAACACTAAATTAAAATAACATAGTATTGATGTACATGAGTTAATGACAATTTACCCTAGCCTTTTCCTCTTCACTGTTTCCATAGTCATCCTCATCCGATCTTCAAGTTATTACAAAGCAGAAGGCGATGTTTGAGTCCCAAAATACACAGTTGAGACATAACAAAACCTCGTATACGAACAATAAATCTCATTACAGTTTCTGCAGAAATCCCGCACTGAAACTGTTTTCGACGAGATCTATCTTTCACGCGCGGATAGATATTTTGACCAATAGTATGGAATGCTACACTTGTTGTGGCAAACCCCGAATTGGTGTACTAATCATACTTCGTCGACGTGACTGTAAATGGTCTGGCCGCCAAGGTCCGTCAGAATATTTAAACAGGGAAATCGCAGTCGTGAGACAGTATTATATTGTAAATTATCTTGTGAAAAAGGACGATTGCGAAACTGGAGATGGATCGGAAGATCATTTTGGGAAACTTGATGATCATATTGTTACTTATTAAATAGGGTGTGTATAGTATACGAAAAAACAGCTTATGTGTGAACATATATTTATAATATGATGAGGATACGAACATGAATTCAATTCCAACACCTAACAGTCCTAACCAAATCAATGTATGTTTTACCAAAAATATTTATACGATAATGAGGATACGTAACATTAATGAATGAATTCAATTTCAACACCTAACAATACCTAACCAAATCTAAGCTAATATGATTAATGTATGTTTTACCAAAAATAGTGTTTGCTTCAACTATCTGTCCACATAGGGTTGATAGAAATGTTGTCTTTTTGTGTTTGTAACATTTTATAATATAAATTAATTATTTTTCACAGAAAACATTACCGGTTGTTCAACAAAGTTGGTTATCTACATAATTTTCGAAAAGATGGTCATGTGTTCGAATCAACTCTTTTGAACAATCGGTATTTTTAAATCAAAACATGAAGCGGTTATAAAAGTAATGTGGCGGCTTTCTATAATTTGGATCAGTTTGAATTTAGTTTTTGACCGCCTCAAGGTATGTTAATATTCTAATTTAAAAAAGGGAAAATTACATATATCCCCTCTCAAAACTTATCAAAATATAAAGAAATAACGATATCAATTCTATATTGTTTTGAATTGTTGGTCTATTTGGTTTTTGGATTCTGCTCGTTTTCGTATTTGCATTCTGCATGCGCGCAGCAGCATATACATATACGATACATCCGCTCCAAATGCTAACTAAATGCATATATACGCAGCTCCAAGAATATTTTTTTTAAATATTTTAATTATAAAAACTGCCACAAATGGCTAGTCAAAAAACGCCACTAAATGCATTTTTTTTTTAAATTTCCATTTAAAAAACCGCCACAAAAAACTAAGTATCGACAACGCTCCATTTACACATTATTTATTTTTAAGTGAACCGCTACAAATACTGTTTTTCTAACCCGCTCCAAAATTGTCTCAAATAACCGCTTCAGTAGTTATCACTAACCCCCACTCCAAATGTTATTCTTCCCGCCATTTTTGATACCTATATAACCGCTCCATTTTTTGATTTGTCCGCTCCTATTGATATAATTTATAGCGGTCGTTTGACCGCTTCAAATAAGTTTCCACTTTTCGTGGCGCCGGCATCAGGGGCGGGCCGTTCACTGCTTCAGATGGCCTTTTTCACCGCCATATATACCCGTTTTTGTACTAGTGTTTTAAGATTTATGTTAAAGTATATTCGAGATATTTTTAACCGAAGTATTTTAGCCAAACACTTTATCTCAAGTTATAAAATTATAAAAATATAATTTTGTTATTAATCGCTCGTTGGGGTGCGTTTCGCGCGGTTTCATCGCATAGAATATGTTTTTAAACAATACGAAATTCGTGTAATATATTATCGTAATATATTATAGTAGATAATGTTTGTTTGGATAATTCTACATTATTTATAAATTTTGTCACCAACGTCCATATTAATTAATGTCGGACCTCGTTCGGTTCATACGTGTACGATTTAAACAAATCGCATACGTGTGTATGTAATTACACAAAATATCACATATATTTAGCCTATAATAAAACTAAATACACGTAGTTACAAGTAGTTTAAGCACTAATTAAAGTCTTAATTTGGCGGGTGTCACAACTTGATTGTGATCCCGACACCTCAGTTAAGCTCAGACTATGACCTCATGGCAGTAATATACACATATTTATTTGTTTGGTTGCAAACACATTATTAAATCTTGTGGTTCACACACTATACTTTATCTTTATATAAACCTGTGAGCTCACCAGCTTTTAGCTGACCTTTTTGCATGTATTTTCAGGTACTCAGCAGTATTAGGTCCGCTCAGGATTATATAGCTCGAGTCGCATATAGACACCAGGAGATTCCCCTTCATTTCTACCTTTTGTAAAATTAGATATGCCTTAGAATCTCTCACATTTGGCTTACGAGCTTTTGTAACTATTACAACATTGTAAAACTTTTACTATTATCAATGTAATTTGTAAACGACGCATATAGAGTCGTTCATTATATCTTATGTGCTATGATTACCGTATTAGTCGCGCCCCGACCCGAATCGCTTCCGTATCATAATTTGTGGGTGCGACAAGAGTGGTGAAGATGATAACGATGGTCATTAGGACATATCTAGACTTGATGACTTTATGAAACATGTTTATGAATTTTATTCTAGTTTTATTTGATTTGGTTTTAAGACTTGATGACTTTATGATTTTTTATTACTAATGTTTATGTTGTACTATAGATTTTTTATTTACAATATGTAAGTCGATTTAATTACAAATCGAATTACATGTGTAGTAATTATAATACAACTACTACAACCAAAAATAGTATAAATAAGTAATAGAAAATGAATAAGTAACAATTAAATAAAACATATAAGAATTAGGGGTGTTCATGGTCCGGTTTGGCCGGTTTGAGCCTAAAATTCTAAACCAAACCGATGATTACGGTTTGACGTTTTCTCAAACCAAACCGTCCAATTTAATGTGTCAAACTAAACCAACCCAAACAATTAATACCTGTTTGTTTCGGCCGGTGTGACGGTTTGAACCAATTTTGTTTTTATATGTATATTTTAATAAAAATTTTGTTCACTAACATTTAATTTAGATGATACTAGTCATAGTCACATAAATCGCTACAGTACCCACAATCTGCGATCTAGATCGCACGTTCACAATCGCGGTACGATCGCGTTCCAATCGCTATCCAGATCGCGTTCGAATCGGTGGTCAACGCCGGCCCAAATCGTTGGTCAAATCGATCCAATCAGCCTTCGTAATTGAACGATTTTGAACGATTGAAACGTCGATTGGAACGATTAATCACATACTAGAACGCGATTTTGAACGATTGAAGTCCAATCGATTGAAGTCCAATCGATTGAAGTCCAATGGGCTTAGAGCGGTCCGTTCCTTCAATAACGCGGTCCAATCCACGAATCATGTATCTGCGCATCGATTCAGCTTCTGATTTCACACTTCTCAACCATAAATGATGATTAATTTCACATCCCAACATCTATTAATTTGTTTTGAATTTTCAATTTCATCGCATCGTTTCCCTCCATTCTCTGTTTTTTTTTTAATATTGTTAACTCACTGAAAAAATGGTGTTTGGAAAAAAGAGAACTCATGAGCAACAGGATAGTGTTGATGATGAGCATGTCAGTGAAACTCAATTTCCTCATACACCATCTGAAACACAGTCACATGCATCGTGACATTCACAAGAAAAAGATGAAAGAAAGCCACTACGTGATGAGGTAACATATGTTGGAGCTGGAAATAGCACAAATGCAGGGGGAACAAAAGTTTGGGTGTGTAAGCACTGCAAGTTGCAGTTTACCAGCTCATATTCTAGAATACATAATCACTTTTTTGAAACTCCGCCGGGGAAAAAAGCTGAAATTCGAAGGTGCAGTGCTTTGCTTGCTGATCTGGAAAAATATACCATGTTGTTGAACAAGGTAAAGAATGCTGAAAAGGTTGGAGTTTCAAAGTCCCTAAAAAGTTCTGTAGTTTCCAAAAAATAGAATACATCCTCTAAAAGTCCACTTGAACAATCCTTTGGAGTAATGGAGAGAAATGCGGTTGATCTAAAGATCATGCGGTGTCTCTGTGCAAATGGGATTCCGTTCAATGTTCTACGGAATCCTCAATTTCAAGAGATGGGTAGTGCAATTTAAAAGGGTCCTCCCGGTTATAAGGCACCTTCAAGTGAAAAGGCGATAACCGTGTTGCTTGATGAATGTGCACGTGATGTTGAAGAAGATATGACTCCAATCAAAGATACATGGTTTACGCAAGGTATTTCTATTGTATCAGATGGTTGGTCGAATGTGAAACATAGCCCGCTGATCAACGTACTTGCTGTCAACAGCCGTGGTGCAGCTTTTATGTATGCTGATGACTTCTCTGGAGTGGAAAAAAATGGTGTAGCAATATCAAAGTTTTTTCTCGGAGCTATAGAAAATATAGGACCAAGCAACGTCCTTCAAGTTGTAACAGACAACGCAGCCAACTGCAAAGCAGCGGGAAAAGAGATCGAAAAGGTATATAATAACATTTTCTGGTCACCATGCTGTGTACACACCTTGAATCTGATTTACAAAGATTTTGCTAAAGAATTTACTTGGTTGATGGCTGTTTATAAAAAAGAGGAAAAAAGATCGTGAAATATATTTTAAATCATAGCCAAGCTTTAGCAATTTTTAGAGCTAATTCAACTCTTGAGTTGTTGAAAGTTGCAAAGATGAGATTTGCATCTCATTATATATTGTTAAAAAGGCTAAAGGATTGTAGAGAAGCTTTGGCTACTACAATTGCACTTAATGCATGGAGGGAATGGGTGAAACAAGGGGATGAAAACACAAGAAAAATTGGACAAGAAGTTGTTGAAACTGTAAACAGTGAATCATTTTGGGATGATATTGATCAGACTCTTGCAATAACAAAACCAATATTTTTGTTGATTAAATATTGTGATGGGGAGGGTACAAGGATGGGTGAGATATGAGAGAATGGACAACATGCTCGGGGAAATCAAAGATGTTATGAAACATAACGTGTATGGAATTTATTACCCCGAAGTTGAGTCGATAATCTTGGCCAGATGGGAGAAAATGACAATCCCATTACATTGCTTGGGCTTTGCATTAACTCCACGGTTCTATGATGCAAGTTATCTAGAAAAATTAGCACCCGGTGGAATTGCTAGAAAAGCTCCTAACCTCGACAAAGAAGTGATGATGGGTGTCATGAAATCTTTTGAAAGAATAGCTGAAAATCAAGAGGAAGAAAGAATGTTAAGAGAGCAGTTTGCATCTTTTACCTTGAAAAAGGGTATGTATGCTTTCCCAGCGGCTCAAGTAGATGCTGTAACTATGGATGCAATTGACTGGTGGTCAAAATATGGCTCCGAAACTCCGGAATTAGCTGAGATTGCCAAAAAAGTTTTATCACGGCCAATTAGTAGTTCTTCTGCAGAAACAAACCGGAGTACCTACTCATTTATTCATAGCGTGAAGAGGAACTGGTTAAACAACAAAAGGACCGACAAGTTGGTTTACATACATTCAAATATTGGACTACAATCACGGTTTTCAGATTCTTACAAGGAAGGGCCACAAAAGATATGGGATATGACTCCCGAAAATACTTACATAGAAGGATCAAGTTCGAGATTGGAAGACATGGAATGGGAAAATCTTGATGAAGATTAGAAGGGTTTACTACTTTACTGTTTTCATTTAAGTTTGTTACTTTGTTTACTGTTTATTTGAAATTTCGAGTATTAAGTATCAAGTGTTAACCACAATTTTGAAAGTATTGATATTAATATATTATGAAGTTTGGTAAATTGGTTGTGACTTGTAGATTTATAAAAATATAGGAAATTAATATTGTTACTTATTGGGTACACCATACCATGTCATATGGTACACCGTACCGAAGCGATCAGGAATAAGCCTACCCCCCCTCCGTACCGAATTTTAGAAATTAGCGAACCGCGTTCCCGATCCTCGTTCCCGTACTGGAGCGTACCGCGATCTATGTGACTATGATACTAGTAGTAATGCAACTATGATTATCTTAGAATTTTTTTTTAAAGATATAAATACATAATTTAGTATTGGTCAAAAATGTTTTTAACAATTTATTTAATGATAACTGACTTTCATAACATTGTTACATAACCGAAAGTTTTCTTTTACGATCTTTAATTTTGAATTTATTTTGTTGTATAAGTTGGCAACTTTTCAAGTAAACTATTTGGGTACCATAGAAAAAGCAAATATAGAGTTTGTTTGTTAAAGATAAATAATTCTTTTAAATTAAATATATTACTTAATTAATAATATAAGGAGATATGATACAGTTCGGTTTGGTTTAAACGACCGGGTTGAGTCTTGAAACCGCGAACCGAACCATATATGACGGTTTTGAAAAACCTAAACCACCAAACCAATTATGAACAATAAAACCTGCCAAACCGACCAAATCACTTCGGTTTAGCCGGTTTAAACGGTTTCGGCCAAACCACGAACACCCCTAATAAGAATAAGTAAACAAACTTATCTAAAGAAGATGGGCACCAGACACACTTATTTGAAGAAGACCGAGGCATCCACTGTTTGTTCCTAGTACCAAAGCAGCTTGTAGCTAGTGCCGATTTGACTAACACTGCCCCGAGATTTCACCGGAAGATACTTGTATCTCCTTTAATGAAAGGGTTGTGTTTTTATGTATTTTTGAATTTGAATAGAGTCTAGATACCTCTATTTATATCTTAGTTGGTTCATCCAAGTTTAGTCCACCCACCCATGTGGGACAAAACCTTAAACCCACCAAATTATGCGTCAAATGTCTTACTTCGTGAATCGATATCTCATTCACATTAGCTCCAATTGGGACACATATTACCTCGTTGTGAAGCTCTTATAAGGGAGAACTAAAATATATACTTGAATTAACATTTATATATACCTCATATAAATGTAAATTTATGTATCCAAAGTCAGGGAAAACACACACGTTTCACTAAATTTTCCAACATATTAATCGGTAATTTCGTGTTGATCTATACAATCCCACGACATATTAATTTACCCACAAGCTTAACACAATTACCCATCAAAAATTTTGCGGTAAAATTTCCCATGGACTTAATATGTCGTGGATAACGGATAAGCCTCAAAGGGTTTACCCGTATGCTTATAGTTGTGGGTGATGCGTGTGTATTAACTTATTACCGATGAATTTTGTTTGTTTACCTACGAATTTAGTCGGTGGGTAATCAACATAATTCTTATGGTGTATAAATCTAAGTTTAGAATTTATGAAGATTTGTTAAACTCTAAATCATATAGGATTATTGGTACTCATCAATAAAGTTAGAACTGACAATTCTTGTAAGACAAAGAACCTGATGGATTTTAGGGTTTATGAAAGTGTAATGTAAATCGATATTGAGGTTTATGGTTTAGGTATAAAATTATTTAAAACTAAACCCCAATTGTAATTCATCTTTATACGGATCAAATAATAAATCGTTGTTAAAATATGTAATTGCAAGTGTATGTTGTTAGAATAGCAAAACCTTTTGTCCATAATAGATACGTATTAAATAATCTTGGGAACACGTACGTTTGCATGTATTTGTATGTTGAATGCAAACTTAATCCTATAATAAAATCCAAAAGTTAGGATTTTTGGCTATTTATGACCTAATATTGCATATTGTGTTGTGCTATAATTTTATTTTGGTTACGGGGAGGCATGCGTTCCAATTACAACTTCTTTTGTATTATGCAATATTTAATTTTAAAATAGATGATTTAGACTAGAGTTTTGTCCCCTAGTTTATGACTATTTGGTTTGTCTTATGTCACGAACCAAACGGTTAGAATTGATTGGCTATTTTACATATTTACATTTGCTTATTTATGCTTTTTCTAGTGTGAAGAAAGATAACCAAACATAAAACCATTGCTTTAAACATAAACAGAAAAGTGTTTATTTGATAAACGTTTTCACGTCAGATTAATATGTAATATGTATCATGAATTGTGAAATCTTATATAAAACGTACAAATTTCAGAAATGGAATCCGTAATTTATTTTTTTTTACCAAAAATACATAAATAGTGGATCATATTTTAAAGTAAAATATGAAATTAATCCTACACAATTGTTACTATTGTCATTGCTTATGCTAAGGCTCCTCCCAACGCTATGCATCGGTTTCAGTCGGTTGGGACCGACGAGGCCGACAAGGATGGCACGAATCCGTCGGTTGCTCGTCGGTTGCCTCCGTCATTTTTGAACTTCGGATAACCGAAGTTTTGTCGGTTTGTTTTTTTTATTTTATTTTAATTTTGTGTGTATAAAATGAAATGTAAATTGATAAATGCGGGACCCAAAAGTTAAAGTGACGGAGCAGGGATGGGAGTGGTCAGTCAGTTTTAGTCGGTTTCGGTCAGTTTTTAGTAAAAACTGATGTGGCGCTGACATGGCTCCGTCAGTTTCAGTCAGTTGGTTTTTGGGTTGGGAGTAGTCTAATAAAATTGTATTTCCATGTAACAATCCTTATTATTTTCTTTATTCTTTTTAAATTTCTATTTTATTTCTCTCCTAATCATCTTTAATAATTATGGTTGTTGAAAAATGTCATGGGATTTTTTATTTATTTATCGTCTTGTGTAATTTTACTTTTGTTTTCTTAACTTTTTCGTACGATGTCTTTGGTTTCTTAAAACTCTAGATTAATAAGTCTCTCTATAATCTTTTAACTCTAACGTAACTTGATTAAGAAGTTGATGCATAATCTTTTATGATTTTAATCTCTTATTATTGTTGATTAGAATTAAAGTTATTAATTGGCTACATATATAATAAATTTTTTGTATGTTATTAGTTAATGACAGAACGGATTGATACTTAAAAGCTTGTGTGCATGTCACAATATTAGGTGATGTATGTGTATGAGTGTAAATGTTAGGTCCTAGTATAATCACTATAATATAACAAATTTAGTGTTTATTGATTTATTAGAACCAATCAAATATAAAAAATTATTAATCTGTTTATTTATGCAGATAAGTTTTAACAAAACCTGGTAATCCTAAAATATAGTTAAAAAATGTTACACCGTAATTTATAAAAAGTTAGAGTTTGACCTTCACGATTTTGTTAAACTTGTGGTTTGACTTTATAATATTTTAAAAAGTTGTTTATTATCTAAAAGCCTGGTTGCGTTTGGTTCATGGAATTCAATGGAATTTCATAGAATTGGAATTCCATTTCCATTCCACAAATATATTGGGTTCATAAATAAATTGAGTTGTAAGTCATCAAATTCACTCAATCAAAAGAATTCACATTCCATGAAATTCCAATTCTTTGATAAATTTCAATTCCATCAAAAATATTTCGCGAACCAAATGCAACGTTAGTGTTTTGACCCCCAATTCCTTTAGGGTTAAGTTTGATATTTCGTTGTGCGATGAACTTTGTACTTTTTACTATTGTATGGTTCCTACTTTAGAATCATCTATTGTATGAGGAGGTAAACCTTCTGAAGCTCCTATTGTATGTTTTGTGTGACTTGAAATCAGAAATTGCCGATTATATGTACATGTCACATGGTCCAAAGTTGGGGCTATATCACCGTTAATTCCCGATGTCAAGTTACACACAATATATAATATGGGTTGGAAAATTTAAAGATAACAAGTTCAAAGTATAGCGAATGAAAAAATAAACAAATTCCTTTAAGGTCTTAAACATCGAATGTTAACTATCAAATCTAAGTGTTGCGTTAATGGTTAATTCCTCGAATGGAAATAACTTATGTGTCACATTATGCGAGTACCTAATATCTAATCTATAAAGGTTTAGTGCGCTAAAATGTTACAAATTATAGTCTGACATTCGTAGTATGTAGTGAACTATTCGAAGTTACATTGTATGTAACGAACTTGTAATTTATTTACATTGCATGTATTTGGTCAGATTAACGTAACTAAGAGACGCCACGTGGCAGCGTATATAGTCGACAAGTGGAAAAAGTACCATAAATTACATACAATGTAAATAAATTATAAGTTTATTACATACAATGGAAGTCCGAATAGTTCGCTACATACCATGAATGTCAGACTATAGTTTGTTACATTTGCGCGCACTAAACCTAATACGGAATGTTTTAAGTCATTCAGCAAAACACTTCTACTATATACCAAATATATGTAAAAGAAAATTCTCAACCAACGATTTCTTTATTATTTTTGGAAATCAACATATAAACCATTAACTTTTTCTTTGACACCATATATTCACACAGAGTTAAGTGGATGGTTCGTGCTGTGGTTTATACACAATTGCATCGTCAGTCTCTATACTCAGTGGCGAATCTAGGATCGAAATCAACGTAGGTCCAGTTCCCATCGGGTAAATAGATGACCATATGATATGGGTTGAATAATGGGTCGGGTCGGGTCGAATTAGATGTTAGTCCTACAATTTCCATTAGTTTATCTACTTAAATTATTTTAATATCCATAAAAACAAAAGATATCACGTTAACTCGGTATAATTGATCACATTCATACATCAAATTCAACTAAATGTTTGTAAAAAGCCATAATATTACGAGACACTTCAAAATAATCATTCATACATCAACATTCATCTAGTGTTCCTTAGACCATCCACAATGCTATGGACTTTACCAAGTCCGTAGCAGTGCCACATCATTCAGCATCACTCCACATCAGTTTTCAAACAATATACTAGTAGTCATGGACTTGGTTCATATGTCCATACCCATGGACTTGGTTCATATATCCATAGATGATATATGCCACCTCAACAATGAAATAGCCACATATGCTATGGACTTGTCCTATGGACACCATTGTGGATGCTCTTATATCTTAGACACTTACACAATAATAATCGATCTTATAAGCTCTTCGTAATTTAACTTTACATAATATATTTGTTTTTCAAGAAAATATACTAAAATATTGTTGAGCAATTAAACATATATGTCTCCAATAACCCGAAGGTATTACAATACAATATATGTTTACGGAATAATAACACACACATGTCCAATACAAGAAACAAGTTGGGCCTCTAATATTACATATAACAACCCAAGTTTTATTTTATATATTTGTTTTCTAAACCTAAACTTAGCCCACCCAATTTAAAACTTCATCTTCTCTAACTTCTTTAGGTTTTTTCAACCGCCATGAAAGAAGTGAAACAGAGCTTCATCAAGTTAAATTTACATACCCAAATTTTACACACTAGAGTGCAAATTTTCATCTTTTCGTGGCTAACATGGGTCCAAGCATAAGAATTTGGTTGGTCCTTTTGAAAAATACTACATGTTCTATGAATTATTTTGAAATCTAAAGTGGGTCCAAGGACCCACCTTATGTTCACATAGATTCGCCCCTGTCTATACTTCAATTTTTGCACCATCAATTCAAAAGGGTAAAATTTTTACACGTTCAATCCCTATTCCAACTAAAATGACTAACACAACCTTAATTTCCTATTTTTGTAATAATAGGACATTAAGGGTAACTTCAACATTTAAATTGAAGGAGAGATCGGGTGCGCAACAACTTTTGTATCTTTGAACTGTGAGTGCAAAAAATAGAGACAGACAGTGCAATTATGATTAAACTCCAAGGACAAACTATATAGTTAAGTCTTACACAAAAAGGCACTTCTATCACTAATTCCTGATGTTAATTGTGACACCCGCTAAATTAGGATGTCATTACTGTGCCTAATTATGTGATTATTACGTGTATTTAGTATGAAATAGGACTAAGTACAGTAACTACTTATATATATATATATATATATAATGATTATATATATATACACGTATATGATTCGTCCAAATCGTACAATTTCGCGTCAGATAAATATCTGACAACACAAAAATATGGACATTGGTGAAACTATTATTAAATAATATTAAATTATTTAATAACGTTGATAACTACTTTATATTATGTCGATAATATAACAAACACGTACGTTTTGCTTAAAACGTGATCGAACGCGACGAAAATGCGCGAAACGCACCCGACAGACGAAACATGTTCAAATTATATTTTTATAACTCCAAACTAAGTTTTTCGATAAAATACTTCAAGTAAAAATATCGCAATTACACGCGTATAAAATAACGTTTAAAAACGTTACACGATTCTAATAAGCACACGATTCGCAACCGACTACCAAACGAAGCCCGACCAATATTTTCACAACTTAAAACATGTTACTTGAGTAAAACTTCCATTTAAAATATAATGTTTTAGAACATTATCAAAACGTATTATATATAACATATAAAGTATAAACGAACGACAAAACGATCGGGTAAACGAACACCGCACGGAGCGCGAATTTGAGGAACCAAAAGTTTAGACACCCACCTCTAGTGGGGCCCATATGGGCCGGTTTTTCTAGCCCACAAACACCCCTCCACAAATTGCGGATCTTGTTGTTGACCTTAAAACCCCAACACAACCTACAATTTCCTCATTTCATCACCTCCATCCTCTCTCTCTAGCTCTCTTTTCTCTCCATTTCTTCTATCTAAAATCTGCTCCAAGAACCACCACTACACCACCACATCTCCACCATCATCCACCACCATTTCCTTTGGAGAAAAACACGAAGGAAAGCAAGGAAACGAAGCTAGACGCATCACCATCTCATTTTCGGTTTTGGATCAACCATCACCTCATTGTGAGCCTCTTTCCTCCATTAGTTTTACTTGCTTAACACTTATTTACATGTTATCATACTCACTCAACTTGAGAATGTCCAAAATAAGTAACCAAATTCGTTTTTATACATATATACATGATGACAATTATCTGGCCAAAATTTACACTTTGGTATAAAATTCGTAATAAATCGAAAATTCAAGATAAATGCATGAAACATGAACCAAAATCTTCCTTTAACATGTTGACTACAACTTTCGTTTAGAACACATCCTCTAGAAAAACACCAATTTATCCGGAAAATTAGATTTGTGAACGAAGGTATAATTTCGGACGAAAATGGACTTTAGTGCTTCTCTATTTTATTTAACCAACAAAATGATCTCCTAAAAATCTGGAAAAATTACACAAAATACTTAAGATATGGAAGATTAACTATGATTTTTCTCATAATTTATTTCGGAGTTTAACTGGTCGAAAACGAGAGGCGAAACAAGCCGATAAAACTGAAAACACAAACACAGGGACTGTTTTTGTACAAGTTATAAAACCGACACTTCGGGTCAACCACGAAACGTAACGATAATTTTTCCGAGCCTTAGAAACATATTTAAACTACCCTAAAAGTTTCGGGTCAAACCAAGCTCGTTGACCAAGTTTTCAAACATAAAAACGATTCACAGCTTCTTTTGCGAACTGAGCCCAACCTCAGCTCGCACACCCTATTGCGAGTCGAGACTCGACGAACTGAACCATTTTGATTGCGAAGTGACTCTTTTGACCCGCGAGCTGAGCCTTGCGAGTTGAACCTTTCTTCTGCGACTTGACCCTATCCTGCGAGCTGAACTTACCTGCGAACTGAACTATCCTGCGAGCCGAACTGCCATGCGAACTGAACTGGTCTTGCGAGTTGACTTTGCCCTGCGAGCTGAGTCTTGCGAACTGAACTGTCTGTTAGTAAACTCGCATTCTTTAAGCAAGTATCGAATACACGTAAAGACAAATATACTTTATACGATAATACTGGAACATACAAATACCTATACTTTATAAGTATACAATGATACTCGTACATGAAAAATCTTATACTTTGAGAAGTATCCATTAAACTTGAATATATACGAGCTTACACTCGCGCTAATACGAGTTTACACTCGCACGACATACATATGAGCTTACATTTACACTAATACGAGTTTACACTCGCACGACATACACACGAGCTTACACTCGCACGAGTTTACACTCGCTCGAACTTACATTCGAACAACACTTTCACATCGCGATACAAATGAAAGACATACGAATATACTTTACAAGTATACGACACAACGAAACACATAATAATAATACTTGAATTATTATTACCCTCCGTCACCAACAAGCCGTACACATTTACAAACTACAAATACAGACGATTACAGACATACAAATAAACAATTGGACATTAACTAGTTGAGTGGACAACTAGCATGGATAGTCTTTAAGATATCCATTTACTTACTTAACCTTATGCGTTTAGGACGCTAGAGGTCACTAGTTCGGAGAACCACATTGCTTGATTACTGCTTTACACTGCTAGACTCGGGTGAGTCTCATAGCCCCGTTTTTACTGTTTTTACTCAGGGGTGAGATGCATTACTTGTTTTACTTGAACACATGTACAGACTTACTGAATTACCGACTTACTGGCTTACTGATATACCGATTGCATGAGTTACGATTAATCCACTAAAGTCCTTTGAATCATAGTAGTTAATTATCGACTTAAGCGCGAGTTTTAGTAAATGGATCCATTTGGGACTGACAATCCCGTTCGGGGTAGCACGCACTACCACGAACCGTACTGTATAAACGGGCGTTGTTTACTCGTTACACATGAGTGTTTTTGGATTAGCACTCACGGGGGCACATTACTGGTACTTGGTTGTAACTTACCGACTTGTTAAGCTTCGACTATGATGCTCATGGAAATGTATATCAACATTATTGCATTCGTGCAATCATTATTTATACTTGATTGTGTTAAAACTATTATTTACTACAAACCTGTGAGATTCACCGACCTTTTGACCTTTTTAGTGATGCATTCTCAGGTACTCAACAATAGTAGGGTTGCCCAGCATGATTGCTTGCTAGCTCGAGTCACATGCATTACATACTTGGAGATTTTTCTACATTACTTTTGTATTAGCGGTTATGTATTAGAATCTCTAGGATTTTACTCGAACTCCAAGCTTATGTATACTTTTGAATACTAATGTAATGTTGTAATACTTTTCAAACGTCTCATATAGAGTCGTACACTGTATCTTTGTGCTTGATTACCTGATTAGTCGCGCCTAATGATTGCTTCCGCTAAACAATAAATTTGAGGGTGCGATAGATTGGTATCAGAGCCTAAGGTTATAGTGAACTAGGTTGCATTTAGTGGGCCTAGAATATAACCGTTAGGCAGTATTCTTTATTAGGTATGACTGGTTCAGGAATTACATCATACGACTTTAATTTAACATAGCCTGATCAACTATGTACAATTAAAGGAAGATGATGTGAGATCTGAAAGGGGTTATATTGAACAGGAATTGTGACACCCAACAAATTTGGACAATTATTTGTGCCTAATCACAGTAAAATATCACGTAATTAGTTTAGTATTAGACTAAAAGGGCGTAAATTTTCTGTATATCTATATATACACTCACGCACGTGAGTAATTTAAAAATCGCGCGATAACAATTCGGATGGAATCCGACATTTATAATATGGACGTTGGTGACAAAACTTTTTCTAAATAATGTGTTATTATTAAAAATAAACATTAGTTACTCGGATTATATTAAATAATTCAAAAACATATTACGTTTGTTAAAACGTAACCGTACGAGACGAAAACACACGAAACGTGTCCAACAAACTAATTTAAAACAAAGTTATATTTTTATAACTCAAATAATGTATTTCGATAAAATACTTCGATTAGAAATTATTACGAATACACGACAACAAATTTTAAAACTTTGAAAATATTACGCAATTATACGATCAGGTAGACGAGCACGAGATTTAACACCAAAAAGTGGGAGACAATTTAACCCACTCCCACCAAACAAATAAGCCGGCCCAACCCCTCCCACTCCTCATTATGTTTTGTTTTACATCTTCCACCAAACACACCCTTCTCATCTCTCTCGGCTCACACCCACCCCGCCACCATCATCATCTTCATCGTGTATCATCATCATCATCATCTAACTTGTTTTCACTTCAAGAACACGGGAACGATTACAAGCATCAAAATCCTCACCTCGATCCGTCATCTTCGAGCTCGGTGAGAATCACCTCCTTTTCCATTTTCTTTTTTTTTTCTTCTTAACTCATTACGTTTGGAAATGCTTATTTTGTCATGTTTTAATGTTCTATCCACGAGTTTATGTCCGAAAAGTAGTTTAAGACCCATTTTTAGAAGTTAGGATATGTTTTGATCTGCTGGATCTAGAAAAACGATGAATTACCAGGCGGGTAGTACTAGTACCTGGCGGGTACTATGCCTCAACCTCGATACCCAGCAGATAGAACCCTTATCCGGCGGGTAAACCCAAAAATATCACGAACAGGCTGGTTAGCCGGGTTACCCGGCTGGTAACGCTGTATCCGACGGGTAACTGAGTGTCACCAACCCATTAGCGACACTTGCTTAAGTGTCGCTACATAGCAAAAATTGAATCTTTTATGACACTGATCAGCAGTGTCGCTACTATATGAGTGTCACCTTTTGCGACACTTGCATTAGTGTCACTAATAATAAAAACTAGAAAAATATTTTTGTAATAAGTGTCGAGACTTAAATTTTGACACTTAACAGTACTTCAAATTCGAAAATTCCGATGCGTTTCTATTAAAGCAATATAAGCGGAAATAAAAAATTTCCAAGCTGACCTGGCAGCTCGATCCTAGTCAGGGGCTCTGCACCTTGGACCCCACTATCAGGGGCGCTGCCCCCGAACCCCCGTGCACGATTTTATACTTTATCAAAATACAATGAAACAAGCACAATAACAATGTTTCCAGAAATTATGATTTCAAACCGTCACCAACGGGCCGTACACGATTTCTAAACTTAAACAACAAGCGAATACTCGAACAACTAGTTTAGACAGACTGATTAGTCACTTACTGATATAACCTCGCGTGTTTAGGACACCAGGTGGTTACTATTGGGACAACACGCGTATCTTAGGATCGCTAGCGCCCACAGGTGAGTTCATAGCCCCACTCTTTTAACTGTTTTACTGTTTTCGGGGTGAGAATGTATGCAGTTATGTCACAAATCCTTGTTTATGAAAACAACTTTCAAAATAGTTTTATAACTATTCATCACATGTATGCTAGGTTTAGACTCTAGCAACTTTTACAACGCGTATATTTTGGTTAGGTTTCAATGCATGAACTTTTGACTTATACATAAAACACTGTAGGTTCTTACTTACAATTTACATTTACAATATTACCATAGGGTAATACAATTGGCTAACACTTGTGGTCTACAATTACCTCAACGCTGTAGAGCAATATTACTGTTGAATCATAGGAATTACCTTTATACACAAACTGAAACACCGTTAAACTGTTTGTATGACTAAGTTGATAGAGACTTCAGCTTCTGCGTTAAACTTTGTACAGTTATATCTGTGGATTATATCTGATTATTATTCATA
Organism: Helichrysum umbraculigerum; assembly: GCA_949592205.1. Lineage (NCBI taxonomy): Eukaryota > Viridiplantae > Streptophyta > Magnoliopsida > Asterales > Asteraceae > Helichrysum > Helichrysum umbraculigerum. The sequence goes on along the minus strand of CATIUR010000007.1, from coordinate 14,764,949 downwards.
TATACTGTTTGGCACGTTGTGCTACTTCCGGGCACGTTGTGCTACTTCCGGGCTCTGTGAGCTACTTCCGGGCTCTGTGAGCTACTTCCGGGCACTTTGTGCTACTTCCGGGCACGTTGTGCTACTTCCGATTTACTTATGCATACTTGATATACATATATGATTACAATGATTGGCACGTTGTGCTACTTCTGATTTACTTATGCATACTTGATATACATATATGATTACAATGATTGGCAAATTGTGCTACTTCCGATTTACTTATGCATACTTGATATACATATATGATTACAATGATTGGCACGTGGTGCTACTTCCGATATACCTATGCATACATGATTACCTTGTTTAGGCACGCTGTGCTACTTCCGACACATATGCATACATGATACATTATATGAGCACGTGGTGCTACTCCCGATACACATATACATACTCGATGTACAGTAAACTACTTGAACACGTTGTGCTACAAAACAATATTGCAGTATAGCAATACAAACCCTTAGATCTCGTGATCTACATTTGCCTTACTACTAGTGGAGTTGCATAACTAGTTGAAATCAAATGTATTACTTACACAATATTGCAGGGGAGCAATACCTTATGACTGATGACATACTAGTACCTCACTACTGATATAGCAGCAAAGCTTTTTAGAAACCGTATGACATACACACATAATATTGCAGTGGAGCAATACTTCAACTTGTGATAGCGATACCACAATTTACATTTACCACGATTAGAAACCTACCAGTTTAGGTTTACAGGTTTACATCAACCCTCTTGATGTTGCTTGTGGGAGCAATGACCACATAATATCATATTTTAATGCATGGTTTTATAAACCGATTAACGAAATACATATAGTTTATACTTCTGAGTTTTAAACTATCAAAAACCTATGAACTCACCAGCTTTATAGCTGACCTGTTTTAGCATGTATTCTCAGGTTTGCTGCAGTAGGACGCTTTGGATGCATTAGCTCGAGTCGCACGTTTTATCAGCATTAGAGATTTCTTGCATTGGTTATGTATTGAAATTCTAGAGTTATTTGCGAACTCGTAACTTTGTAATCACTTTATATTTTGGTAATGTAACTATTTTACAAACGTCTCATTTAGAGGTCGTTTGCTATTTACCTTTGTGCTGTGATTACTTGATTAGTCGCGCCCCGACCCGAACCACTTCCGCACAGTAAATTTGGGGGTGCGACAGGAATGCACTAGTTGACTCTGACCATAAGAGAAACGGGACTTATACTTGTCTGTGCTAGACACACTAGGCGGTTATATATATATATATATATATATATATATATATATATATATATATATATATATATATATATAGGCCATACTCGTTGATACCCTCGCTATAGAAGTAACCGACTTTCTATCGTAACACATACGAAATTCGCTCGCCGGTATGCACTGAACAAACGAAAACTTGAACACCGTCACAACACCTTAGGGTGAACCCTAATGATTACACGAAAATCATACTTGACACTCGAAATAAACGTACTTCCAAGGACTAAAATCCTTTCCTGCCATTTCTATAGAACTTACTCGCGTGGAAAATGGCAAGCTTCACAACAGATGATTAGACGTCAGATAACGACCAAATCGATGATGAACAAATTCAGTATACGTATCTCGATGAAGAGATAGCTCCAATGGGAGAAATTATAAACGAGGAGATCGAAGATCAAAACTTCGGGATAATCGACATCGAAGAATACGAAAGAGTACGAGATCAGGCCGAAGACTTAGATGGCCGAAATTGGGAGATGGAACTGAGAATTCTGAGGAGATACCTTTCCGAACAAATCCGGGATCGAATCTACTACTGGAAAGAAGCAACTACTAATTTGAGTCACAGGACAACAATGTCGATCAAATGGATGTACCGACAAGCAACCGAAGATGCTTTGAATTACCCTGCGCCTCTATGATACAGAGACATACTCGAAGCTCGTTACTACCCTCACGAACTGCACCTAGAATAGATCCATGATAACTATAACCATCTTGTATAGCAGAACTATGTAGGTCGGACCAGGAACCCCTAATCCGATGGGTGTATAGTAACCCCATCACGTTTTGTATGAACCTTCTATATTCGTCCGGATGTAATAATTCCCGGCACCTTTTGTAAAACTCTAACTCTTGTAATCTTTTGAACCCATATGTTAAATGATTACAATCCTATTACTTTTATTATCTATCAACACGTCATGCATTGGCATGCTTTCTCAGTATTTACACAACTGTGATAATCATATTTTTCGTACAAACTCTCACATGTCCTTTACACTGTTATTAAAAGGAACATGCCTCCGAGACGTCAAACATACAACCAAGCCGAAATCGCTCAGCTTATTGCCCAGGGTGTAGCTGATGCCCTAGCTGCTCGACAGCCAAACTCAGGCAATGAAGATACGTTAAACAACACACCTCCGACAAAACCCTGCACCTACAAAGAATTCCTAAGCTGTAAACCCCTCAATTTCAAGGGCACCGAAGGAGCCATCGGGCTAATTAGATGGTTCAAGAAAATGGAATCTGTGTTCCGAATCTGCAACTGCTATGAGGAATTCAAGGTGAAATACTCTACCTGCACCTTCATGGAGAGTGCTCTGACTTGGTGGAATACCCACGCCCAAACTATAGGAATCGACACTGCTTACCAACTCCCCTGGGAAGAACTGAAAAAGATGCTTAGGGAAGAATACTGTCCCCGAGAAGAACTGCAACAGCTCGAGATCGAATTCTAGAATCTTACTGTTAAGGACAATGACATCGCCAGTTACACCACCCAATTCCATCAGTTGACACTCCTTTGCCCAACCATGGTCGATCCGGAATACAAACGGATTGAACGATACATCTGGGGACTTCCTGCTCAGATTTAGGGTATGGTCACAGCTTCCAAACCAGGAACCATACAAAGTGCCGTCCGTATGACAAACAATCTCATGGCTCAAATTGTTCGCCGAGTCACTCCTGCCGAAAGAAACACTGGAAACCAGTCCGGAGACAACAAACGGAAGTGGACTGGGAATTCAAACAACAATGTGAACCAACAATCCAACAAAAAGTCTTATCATGCTAGATTTAGGATTGATTGCCATGATTAGCGATTAGTGATATTGCGTGTTTGCTATGATGTAGTTAGTCGTAAATTGGTTGGGATGATGTTATAATGCTTTGATTTACTTTCTATCTATGATTTTAAACCTATTAAACTAATCGCCTTTCAACCAGTAAACGTGGTTACTGCCTTAATGATGGGACGTCGAGAACCTCATCAAAGGTACTTAGTTATCTGTGTCAAACATGAACATGGTCTGATTTGTTAATCGTCTAAACATCGCTTTCTAAATGAAAGCTAAGTACATCGTCATCGTGGAAATACTGTTTTCTAATTCGAACGCAAAGTACACTGTGGCTATGGAAATATGGTTTTCAAACTGAACACTAAGTACACTGGAGCCGTGGAAATACTGCTTTCTACTCTGAACGCAAAGTACACTGTGCCCGTGGAAATATGGTTTTCTAACTGAACGTGAATATTACACTGTTGACAAGTTAGGGATTTATTGGGACTTAAAAGTAAGGGCTGGTTTATATCATAGATGGATAATATTATGCTTAAATACAAACTTAGTTAAGTAGTCTGGGTTAGCTTTTATGAAGAAATGTAAGGTACCGTAAGTCGGCTGATTACTCGGTATAGCGTCGACAACACCTCCGGTGTAGTTAACACGTGGAAGCTGAGGAAAAGCCGCAGTTTCTAAGCCTTGTGGAATAACGGCAACTCTGTGATCAGCAGAGCTGGTACCGACTAGGTCCTTGGTTCATCAATGGAAACACCTTCGGTGGAGTACAGTGTAATAATCACGGAAAGAGTCGTTGTTATCGGTCTATGTGAATCACGAGTCATGACTCAACACCCAGACTCACCAAACCATCGATAGGAAGTAATCAAGCACACTCTATAAACTTGGTCTTAAATGTTTTATTTAGATTAGATATTATTGTGGGGTTAAGAAAGGTTGGACATCGAGTTGGTTTGTCGCCTTATTCATGCACCCAGGGTTTCATCCCAGATAAGGGTCACTATACCTTCACCGGTTAGTGTTGTGGGCTGGATAAACTACTCCGATCAGAATCATGATAGCCTAGTCGCCCAGTGACATACTGATCGAGAACTCTATCAGTAGGGGGCTAGTGCTTACTCCACAGATACCTGAAATAAATAAAATACAAACCTTTAGAATACGTTTTCATACATCATACATCCTTCCAATCAATAAGGCTACCGAAATCATAGCAAACACCCTCTCTAGCTTATCTGCTATCTACATTTATTTTATCTGCTTTTAAAATATAAATTTTCTGCCTAAGTATAAAAAACCAAAAACAAACCACCAATCAAATCTTTTAAAATCTGCTAGATCGATAAGTACGCTTGTTTCATCCACGATCCACAATACACTGACTCAGAGAACGACCCTAGGTCATCCTTGCTGCTATACACCAATAGTAACTAGGTATACTTAGGCCCCGCAATTTTAAATATAAAACCCTCTGATCCAGCCAAGCGGGAGGCTCGCAACGACAGGAAGCGATTCCTAAAGACCGACCGTTCGGCTGGCATCAAGTTTTTGGCGCCACTGCCGGGGAGTCAGCCGTAAGATCTGAAGACGTTCCAGATGAATTTTTCTTTCTAGTACCCCGTAGTTTAATTTAGATTTTTCCTTTTTCCTTGTTCCATTCGAAAATTCCTTCCCACAACACACAACGATATTTGACCCGATCATCCGGATTCGAATCTCTCACTTTCGTACCCGATCCTGAGACGATCATCCGAACGATCCGCAAGGAGAAACGCATCCGCAACCGACAACCGATGGCTGCACGTGTCACGCTTGCCGACAGCACCAAACCATCAATTGAAGGTCGAGGTGGACCCATCAGCTATCCTGTCATCGACGGCGCATCCTTAGAGCTTAAACATCATATCGTTCAGCTTATCGAGGAATTATGCCAATTCCATGGTTTACCCCATGACGATCCTAACGCCCACATCAACCGATTCATTCAGACTACCAACTCGTACAAGCAGAACGGGGTTGATCAGGATATTGTCCGTCTATACCTATTCCCCTATTCGCTTACTCACCACGCTTTGACTTGGTTTGAGGGATTAGAGACCGGCTCTATCACCTCCTGCACGGATATGGCTACCAAATTCCTTACTAAGTACTTTCCTCCGGCTAAGCAAACCAAGTACAAGAATGACATTATGAACTTCCACCAAGCTCATGATGAGCCTATCTACATAGCATGGGAGAGATACAAGAGTCTGTTGAACAAATGCCCTAACCACCTTATAGAGAAAACCAGCCAGCTATGCACGTTTTACAACGGTCTCGCTCCGAACCATCACACTACCCTTGACGCCGCTGCTCAGGGCAACTTCATGCAACTCACAGATGAGGAAGCTTGGAACTTGATCGAGAATATGACGATGCACCATCACGACTGGAACTCTGGTGAGCATTCCTCATCATCAGCACCGATTGTTGCACCCAATCCATTCCAGACCGAAGCTATCAAGTCTCTGACAGAGAAGATCGAGCACCTAACGAAGCAGATCGGCGAAATGAAGAAACCATCCCAGCACGCCCATCAAGTTCATGCATGCCAGAACTGTGCCAACCTCCCAACAGAAAGTTATCGGGTTGAGTACGAGGATCCTGCTGACGGAACGGTTTACTATGCTCAATTTCCAGATCGCCAACAAAATCCACCTGGCTTCGCTCAAACCTCTCTGCCTAGGACTAGAGGCACCCAATACCCACCTAGGAACCAACCACCCTTTCAGACCAACTACCAACCTAGGTACCCGTCTTACCAATAACAAACCCAACTCACCTATAACCAACCGCTATCATTGACTGCACCCGACGCAGATCAATCGACCGAACCCTCTAAGACCATAGTGCCCATTAATAGTACGGATGATACCCTCACTAAGTTCATCCAAGGCCAGCACCAAATTAACCAAAAGACTAGCGCTAGGCAGGACCAAACCGACCTATTCATTAGGAACCAACTGGCCGTTCTCAAAAATCTTGAGACCCAGATAGGACAGCTAACCCAACGTCTTGACTCTAGGCCCCAGGGTAATCCCTCTAGTAACACGGTACATAACCCACACGTAGAAGAGGCCAAACAGATGAGTACTACAGACAAGAAGGTGGCACCGAGCCAACCTCCCACTCCTTCTCCGATGAAGGAAGATACTCCTGTCCCGACGACCGTTGAGTCCCCGTCTGTCCCTACACCACAAAGGGAAGTACGCATCCCGTTTCCCGGCCGTATTAAGAAAGCCTATAAGGTTAACGACTTCCGTCTCGATGGAAAGTTCTTGGACACCGTGTCCCGAACCCCTTCCAGTTCAAAATACATCCTGAAACTCTTGTCGACCAAGGATAAGGTACCCGAAGTACCCAATGTCCCACTGAACGCGGAATGTTCAGCTCTTATAAAGAACTCTATCCCTGAGAAATTAGGAGATACTGGACGCTTTACCCTTCCCTGTTCGATCTATTACTCGGGCATGATACACTCTCAAGCCGACCTAGGAGCCAGTATCAACCTGATGCCCTATTCGCTTTACACTAGATTGGAATTAGGACCCCTTAAACCGACCAAAATGAGTGTCCAGCTAGCTGACCAATCCATTAGATACCCTAAGGGAATAGCTGAGAACATCATGGTTCAAGTTGATAAGTTCCTATTTCCCACAGACTTTGTAGTGATGGACATTCAGGAGGATGTCCATATCCCTATCATCTTAGGTAGACCATTCTTGAACACCACACACACTATCATAGATGTTTACTCTCAGACTATCAGTCTTAGATCTCATGGAGAGACTATCACCTTCAAGATCGATCAAGCAGATCAATCTGTCACAGAGCATGCGGAGATATGTGTGATTTCGACAGGAAGAGTTACCACGGATGACGATTCTGAACCAGACACCCCTATGTCTGACGAGCCCATCACGATTACTTCCGACACTGAGGAAGAAGAGATAGAAGAGGAAACTGAGGAAGAAAAAGAGGAGATAGAAGAAGAAGAAGAAGAAGAAGAAGAAGAAGAAGAAGAAGAAGAAGAAGAAGAAGAAGAAGAAGAAGAAGAAGAAGAAGAAGAGGAAGAGCCAGAGGAGGCTACTTCGCCACACATTCCTGAGACACACCCTCCGACCGCAGAGATCATGCAGATAGACTATGCTTTGAACTTCATCCCTCTGCCGGAGAGCGACTCAGAGGAACCTTCGATTGACCACTCCTTGGATGATGAGTCTCTACTTAAGCCACATATACCTCCTCGAGGGATTCCACCCCTTGACTCATCCGAGCCTCGATCACATTTTGAGCTTGGAGGTACATCTGGATCAAGCGATGATTCTGATTCCTAGGACGAGAGGGATATCGAGATGGACTCTTCCCAGTCGGTATCACAGATCACCGACGAGTCTCAGCCATTCACCGACGCTGTTGAGTTTCCAGACACTTCAGCAACCGAGAGTGACGAGGACGATATCGTTTTCATTGATGTTCCGATCGATACCCGCTCCATTCACCTTCACCTCACTCCAATCATTCCCCCTCCAGTCATTATCCCTCCTCCTACTATAGGAAATACCGAAATCCCGATCGTGTCTGAACCAGAAGAAATGCTTAGTGCTATTGAAGAACACGGGGAGGATTTCCGAACTCTGATTGCGATTATACGAGATTCTACTATTGAATACACGCAACGTCAGAGGAATTTTATTGAGGACATTGAGACTGAATATGAGGTTTATCGAGCCAACTCCTACGTGAGTCCGCAACATCTAGTTAGTCGCATTAACGCCTTCGCCAACGACCTCGCAGGAGAATCATCAAACGATGATGAGCCTTCCCCTGATGAAGGAGAATTCTATGAAACACAGAAAACCACGTATGGTCGGGTGTATCAAGCATTTATCAGGTCCGCATTTCCATATTCGCACCAACAGATGGAGTTTCTCCAAAATTTCAGACACAACATGGATTATGCTACTGGGAACCCTGAAAACGAATTAGATGTTCAGCTAATGGCGGATCTCAAAGGACTTCTAGATTCTATGGTCGATAATGATCACATTGACGAGTCCTCACCACACAGGTTTTTCATCAGCTGCACTATCGAGCATCACGCCCAGATAATCGCCGAAAAATTAGAACATGTCAGTTCAGACGAGAAAGCACGAGCCATCCCTTCTTCTATTCCAGAAGGTTTGACGGTCAACGTTGCAGATTTCGTCTCTGAACGACTTAAAGACATTTTTGGTTCTATCCTATGGGAGCAGCCCAGACAGCTATTCCACAATGGGTTACGTGAGGTTTACAACAGGATGATTAACATCTTCCTGAAACCAGAGCTCACGTAACCGACCATCAGAAACAGCTGATCCAAGGCATATTCAGATCCATTGAAGAACTGGGGCAGGATATCAGCAATGCCACTCATGAGGACATCCACCTACGTTTCTTCGGATTTATGGACACCCTACGGATAGATCGACCGGTGCGTGAGACGCTTGAGCACGATGGAGCCACCCTTGTGGACACTAATGGACCAATCTCCAAGGCAGTCCAAGATGCTATAATGGATCTTTTATACTTGCAAAGGACTGCTGAGGAGCATTTCCATACCTATCCTCTTCATGTGGCAAGAATCCCGAACATCACAGAAGTCGTCACACGACATTTTATGAGATTCTACCCACCAAACCCCAGGACACTTCCATTCCGCATCCCAAGTCCTGGGAGATCCTCTTTTGGCTGATCCAAGAGGAAAAGTCGAGCCCTAGACTCTAAATAGAAGCGCTTCTCGGGAGGCAACCCGTGCAATAAGTATCCTTAGTATTAGTATTAATAATATTAGTTTTTAAATCCCAAGAAGTGATATATCTCTGACTATCTTTCACACTTGGGTATACCAAATGCTTTCAAAACACCACTACATCTTTTACCACCTAATCCAGGAAAATAGGAATTAAATTTTAACACGACATGTGTTTCGAGCATTTGAGGTACTTGGTGCTACTTTCACGCATTATGCTCGAAATCATTTAAAAACACATGACTTAAAACTCGTTTTGAATTAGAAAACATCTTTTCATTCTGGATTTAGGCACTTTCGGTAAAAATCTATAATAAGAAGTCGGTAAAAATATACCCAACGTGTTCACACTTACGAGATATCTTCACAAGAGAGTGAAAGAAGTGTAAAGATGGAGGACAGAGCTGTTATTGGTAAGTTGCGCACGCTAAAGCCGAAAGATCTTAATGGAGCCACCGCTAAAGAAGAATTCCAGTCAAGATCTCCTCTTCAGCGCATCTTCCAGAATTCCATCCTTCCACCTTCGCTTCGATAGGGGAGTTCTCTCGTTCTCACTCTCGTTTTTGATATGATTGTTAGCTTCAAAATATCATTAAAGTAGTCTATGCCATTTCCCCAACTTATCACTAAGTGTGGGATTCCAGCCCATAACAAACACTTGAGTAACATTTTCCGATATGTTCAAACTCTAAGTGTAGGATTTTTCTCAAATCCCAACTCAAGAGAACATTAGGGACAATGTTCCTCTAAGTGTGGGATAGCGGTATAGAATACCTTAGGTTTGCTTGTTTCTTGTTTCCAAAAGCAAACTCAGAAAATGTTCCTCAAAATCATAAGCTTAACTTCGACAGTGGATATGTCACTCATTCAGTTGGCTTAATTTTCATAAAAACTCTCTTTTGCTAAAAAATTTCAAAATTTTTTGAGTCAAAATGTCTTAAGAAGGAGCATTTTCATATATGAGTAGGGTATTTTGGAAATTAAGAGTAAATAAGATAGGAATTTCTTAGGTCTAAAATGATAATCTAAAAGGGGCATCGCATGGCTAGGAACAAACAAACCCAAAAACTTGTAGTGAGGTATCTTGAGCCAATATAAGCATTCATCTTTAATGCTTCACTATTCGTTTGTTTGAGTGTGTCGATGCATGCATCCGGAATTAGAACTTGCTCCTGGTATGCACTTCGAGACCACATTGGTAAAGTACCGTACGCGGTATAGGTGCAGTTAGATGACCTTGACATTCCTTAGGATTTAACCCCTTTTTTATCATATCTCTTCAAGCCCAAAACCCTTCCAACACTCATCTTTAGTGTTGATTATCCGCTTAGATAACCCTGTTGAGCCTTAGCCTGTTCGTTTCTTTCAAAACCCTTTAAATCTTAACCCACTTATTCCACACCCACCAAAAAAAAACTTATCTTAGAAATTTTAAACTTGTGGAAAATGTCATTTAAATGTCCTTTTTGCTTTCACTCCAAATCACAAATACTGGTGTTTACTCAAAATCTCTCGCGTGCGTTCCCTTGATAAAAACCAAAAGTTGAGAGTTTATGGTGTGAAAATTTGACACCAAGTAAATGCAAAGTCATCAGAAGGATGAAAAAGATGAAAGAAAGAAAAGGATTTCAAAAGGGCAAAAGAAAGAAACAAGATAAAATCCCTAGAAAAGCCCAAAAATAGAAAAAAAAAATAGAATAAAGCTAAGTGTTTCGAATCTCTCGAAAAATTCCCGCTCTTATAAAAGACATAAATTCCCTCGTGCATTTTCAAAAAATAGAAGTCAAAATAGCTATCTTCTTCCCGTACTGTTATCCGTTTCCGTTTTCATTAAAAAGGTTGTTTAAATAATGTTTTTCAAAAGTTTAGAAGTCCTAAGATAAGCAAAACCCTGTACAACAACTCTGAATGTCCTGGGATAGCTAGCACCGTCCTCACCTAAGTGGTGGAGATATGATTCTCGAGCAAGCCTATGACGATGGATGTTGCATGACTGGCTTATGAGCGATTTCGTTTGATTACATTGATAGGTAACCCGAAACACTTTTGAGTGAATTGAGTGACCACCTTGTGAGATCGCCTTGTCATGTATATTCCAAGATCGCGAGAATTGAAAGCATGTCTAAGAGAATCATTTTATGCCTCTGAAAGGAATACCTTACTTTCTCTTATTTCCAGGATATGTTACTTGTATATGGAGATGGTTGTTTTTGATATGTTTTGATTCACCCAAAAAATAAACTCGTGTTTTCAAAATGTTTTTCCTAAAAAGCAAGTGAGAATTTTGAGTTTTGCTTGAGGACAAGCAAAGTCTAAGTGTGGGATATTTGATGACACGCAAAAAGTCATGTTTTTGTGTGCTATTATCTCACCATTTTGGCCCTATTATTAATGAAAACACTCAAAAATGAACTTAAATGTCACATTTCATCATAAGGGCCAAAATATAGACGATGTTTCAAGAATCAGCAAAAACAACCTAAAAATGAGTAAAACAGAGCACAAACGATCATTGAATCTTCTGTTCACGTATTTTAACACAATTTAAGCTATACTTGGAATGTTGACCTCTAACTTATGTCATTTTCTTCGTTAGGAAAATACGATCGTGTGGATATAAAGAACGCTCAAAACGGACATCGGATGAAGAAGTTACGCCCGAACGAAGAAACGAAGAACCGAAGGACCGAATACGGCTGGACACAGACCGTATACGGCTGAACCAGATCGTATACGGCTGGACACAGACCGTATACGGCCTGTGCAGACCGTATACAGCCTGTGCAGACCGTATATGGCCTGTGCTCAGCCGTATATGGCCAAGCTCAGCCGTATTCACCCTATGCTCAGCCGTATACGGTCCAGTTCACCCGTATACGGTCCAGCTCAGCCGTATTGTGCGTTTGGGTGATAAAAAACTGATTTTTATTCGCCTTTGCGATACGGTTGTGCGTTTGAAGGTTTGGATACGGTCTACGGATACGGCTGTGCGATCTCTATATATACAAGCCTCATTTCATCATTTCAACACACACACACAAATCCATCATCAACCAACTCACTTCACATACTTTCTCTCACTACTCTCTCTCTAGATTAGGTTATAATTAGTAGTAGATTAGCACTTTGGTTTATAGAGGGGTAATCTTGTAATATCGCTTGGCGCGTACTATGAGTTCTGCTCGTGTAACGTTCAAGTTGTATTCAGCTACGCTCTTATTACGGTTATATCTATCCTTTATCTATTTCATTATGATGATTGTTATTACTGTTATCATGCTAGATTTAGGATTGATTGTCATGATTAGCGAGTAGTGATATTGCGTGTTTGCTATGATGTAGTTAGTCGTAAATTGGTTGGGATGATGTTATAATGCTTTGATTGACTTTCTATCTATGATTTTAAACCTATTAAACTAATCGCCTTTCAACCAGTAAACGTGGTTACTGCCTTAATGATGGGACATCGCGAACCTCATCAAAGGTACTTAGTTATCTGTGTCAAACATGAACATGGTCTGATTTGTTAATCGTCTAAACATCGCTTTCTAAATGAACGCTAAGTACATCGTCATCGTGGAAATACTGTTTTCTAATTCGAACGCAAAGTACACTGTGGCTATGGAAATATGGTTTTCAAACTGAACACTAAGTACACTGGAGCCGTGGAAATACTGCTTTCTACTCTGAACGCAAAGTACACTGTGCCCGTGGAAATATGGTTTTCTAACTGAACGTGAATATTACACTGTTGACAAGTTAGGGATTTATTGGGACTTAAAAGTAAGGGCTGGTTTATATCATAGATGGATAATATTATGCTTAAATACAAACTTAGTTAAGTAGTCTGGGTTAGCTTTTATGAAGCAATGTAAGGTACCGTAAGTCGGTTGATTACTCGGTATAGCGTCGACAACACCTCCGGTGTAGTTAACACGTGGAAGCTGAGGAAAAGCCGCAGTCACTAAGCCTTGTGGAATAACGGCAACTCTGTGATCAGCAGAGCTGGTACCGACTAGGTCCTTGGTTCATCAATGGAAACACCTTCGGTGGAGTACAGTGTAATAATCACGGAAAGAGTCGTTGTTATCGGTCTATGTGAATCACGAGTCATGACTCAACACCCAGACTCACCAAACCATCGATAGGAAGTAATCAAGCACACTCTATAAACTTGGTCTTAAATGTTTTATTTAGATTAGATATTATTGTAGGGTTAAGAAAGGTTGGACATCGAGTTGGTTTGTCGCCTTATTCATGCACCCAGGGTTTCATCCCAGATAAGGGTCACTATACCTTCACCGGTTAGTGTTGTGGGCTGGATAAACTACTCCGATCAGAATTAGGATAGCCTAGTCGCCCAGTGACATACTGATCGAGAACTCTATCAGTAGGGGGCTAGTGCTTACTCCACAGATACCTGAAATAAATAAAATACAAACCTTTAGAATACGTTTTCATACATCATACATCCTTCCAATCAATAAGGCTACCGAAATCATAGCAAACACCCTCTCTAGTTTATCTGCTATCTACATTTATTTTATCTGCTTTTAAAATTTAAATTTTCTGCCTAAGTATAAAAAACCAAAAACAAACCACCAATCAAATCTTTTAAAATCTGCTAGATCGATAAGTACGCCTGTTTCGTCCACGATCCACAATACACTGACTCAGAGAACGACCCTAGGTCATCCTTGCTGCTATACACCAATAGTAAGTAGGTATACTTAGGCCCCGCAATTATAAATATAAAACCCTCTGATCCAGCCAAGCAGGAGGCTTGCAACGACAGGAAGCGATTCCTAAAGACCGACCGTTCGGCCGGCATCAGGTACGTTTATCCTTTAACAACTTAACTACTTCCGTATTACTTACCTTGATGAATTTCATCTTTTCATACTCGATGTTTCACTCGTTTCCTTAAATTCTAAGTACACGATAGATTTAGGAAACGACAGACTACTCGAAACCCATAGTGTAACTTCCAGTTACACTTTAAATCTAGTGAACGAATTCTTTCCCAATTATCTCACACCTACTGAGACCGGGAACCTCGTAATCATCGCCGGTGCGAATCGACTGTTTAAGCACTATACCAAAATCATCTGTTCTGAGGAACTGTACACTTTCCTACCGTCTTTAATCGTACAAATAATAGTATCGATTGACATACGATCACACTTGTGATAAATACATATACTAGAAATTTGTACATGTCATTTGAAAATAACTACATTTATCACGAAAACAGTTCCTTTAATAGAACGCTTATTTCGTAGGAGATGACAAATCATTCCATCAACAGTCACATGTCAGATGACGAACCACTCAGTGAGGAACAAATGATGTTTCCTTACCTCCTCACGCTAGATAGCGACACGAAGCTATTGAAATAAGAACCTTTGAAAGAAACGACACTTATGGAAAAACCCGATAAACATTCACTGGAACCAATGGCAACACATGCATTGCCTACCGTCGAGGGAACTACTGAAACAACTCGGGCTAATCCCATCCCTGACTTTACTACTACTGCTTTTGCCACTAGTTCATTCACTATTGATACACTCGATACTGATAACCCAAACACTGAAAGTACCTACTGTACGGATGAAAGTCTTGACATACTACGCAACCAACTAGCGGATGTACAAAAGGAAATCGCTGATCTCCGTCACTGCATCAGACAAAGTCAAGTACGCCTTCTCAATTACGGCAAACGCATGATAACAATGGAAAAACAACTTATGCTACCTCATCCAACCGTCCAGAACACAAATCTCTCGATTGACAACCCGACACCACAGACGACTCAATCTAGTACTCCTACTGAAAAGGATACCGAGATTAAAGTGACGAACCTTAAGAGAAATTCGGGGGAAAGTACCAACACTGACTCTACTCAGCCCCAAGCCAAAAGGGCAAAAACAGTCCACACCGGCGCTGCAGAATCTGAAAAGAGAACTTATAAAGGACACAAACCCTTTTATTCTCTATGCAACCAACATCACGAAGGGCTATGTATCACGCCCTGCAGCAGATGCAAAGTATTTGGACATCGAGTTCATGACTGCAAATTTCCTCTTATGGGCACCAACTCTAAAGCTATAAGAGTTTGCTTCAAGTGTGGAGGCGCTGGATATTACAAAACTAACTGTCCGCTACTGACTATCAAGGGTAACAACAACAAAAAGAAGAACACTCGTTTCGAAACCTCTACAGACAGCGTCCATTAAACCAAACTTGACCCAAACAATGCTGCGGGTACGTCTCTACCCGACAACATAATTTCTATACGATACGAGTAGAGATTAGCCTACTATATGACATTACTGACTATCATAGATTATATGAACACTGTAGAAATTTAAATTTACTTCAGGCTACTGGTGCAAGTTGTAGCTACACTCAGGCGACAGACTGACTGACTTTACCTCGCGGACGTAATGGTCCACAACATCGAAATTCCCTTTCTCCCTTCCCTTAGTTGCTAGTAGGGCACTAGTCTAACAAAGGGAGGAAGGCAAAACTGGACATTATTCCACTCAACACATCTCATAGACTTTCTTAGATGACACACAGACTACTACTTCGAACAAATTTCGGGACGAAATTCTCCTAACAAGGGGATAATGTGACACCCGCTAAATTAGGATGTCATTACTGTGCCTAATTATGTGATTATTACGTATATTTAGTATGAAATAGGACTAAGTACAGTAACTACTTATATATATATATAATGATTATATATATATACACGTATATGATTCGTCCAAATCGTACAATTTCGTGTCAGATAAATATCTGACAACACAAAAATATGGACGTTGGTGAAACTATTATTAAATAATATGAAATTTTTTAATAACGTTGATAACTACTTTATATTATGTCGATAATATAACAAACACATACGTTTTGCTTAAAACGTGACCGAACGCGATGAAAATGCGCGAAACGCACCCGACAGACGAAACATGTTCAAGTTATATTTCTATAACTCCAAAATAAGTTTTTAGATAAAATACTTCAAGTAAAGATATCGCTAGGCCTGTAATCGAACCGAACGAACACGAACGGAGTCTGTTCGTGTTCGTTCATTAAGGTTTTGACGAACAAACGAACGAACACGAACGGTTATGCGAACGGATTTTGTTGTTCATGTTCGTTCACTAAGAACATTTGTTTGTTCACGAACACAAACGAACGTACAAGAACAAACACATAATTTAATGCATTTCTTCGTTAATACCTTAAACGAACCTCAACAAACATAAACGAATGTATGTATACACATCTATAAATATGTATTATAGAACTTGAAACTTTGCAATGCATATTTAACATTACAAAAAGATCACAACATGAAGATAAAATCCTTTGCTTAGTCCAATCGTAGGTAAGAGCAGCAGATCTGGAACTAGTGGAGGGAGAGAGTGGATGTGTGTTTGGAGTGGAGGGAAATATGAGAGGAAAATGTGAGGTAAAAATATCTAGATGTTTAATATTATTAAATGAAAATATTTAAATATCTAATAATATTATATTTAGAATTTAGCTCATCAAAATAAGATATACAAATATGTATTAATTTAATTAAACTATTAGTTAATCAACGAACATTTGACCGAACGTTCACGAACATGTTATCGAACGTTCACGAACGTAAATGAACGAACGAGACCTGTGTTCACGTTCGTTCATATAATTAAACGAACGTAAAAATTTGTTCATGTTCGTTCATATAACGAAACGAACGAACATAAACGAACTTCCCGCCGAACGGTTCGCGAATAGTTCGCCGAACGTTCAGTTCGCTTACAGGCCTAGATATCGCAATTACACGCGTACAAAAATAACGTTTAAAAACGTTACACGATTCTAATAAGCACACGATTCGCAACCGACGACCAAACGAAGCCCGACCAATATTTTCACAACTTAAAACATGTTACTTTAGCAAAAATTTCATTTAAAATATAATGTTTTAGAACATTATCGAAACGTATTATATATAACATATAAAGTATAAATGAACGACGAAACGATCGGGTAAACGAACACCGCACGGAGCGCGAATTTGAGGAACCAAAAGTTTAGACACCCACCTCTAGTGGGGCCCATATGGGCCGGTTTTTCCAGCCCACAAACACCCCTCCACAAATTGTGGATCTTGTTGTTGACCTTAAAACCCCAACAAAACCCACAATTTCCTCATTTCATCACCTCAATCCTCTCTATCTAGCTCTCTTTTCTCTCCATTTCTTCTCTCTAAAATCTGCTCCAAGAACCACCACTACACCACCACATCTCCACCATCATCCACCACCATTTCCCTTGGAGAAAAACACGAAGGATAGCAAGGAAACGAAGCTAGACGCATCACCATCTCATTTTCGGTTTTGGATCAACCATCACCTCATTGTGAGCCTCTTTCCTCCATTAGTTTTACTTGCTTAACTCTTATTTACATGTTATCATGCTCACTCAACTTGAGAATGTCCAAAATAAGTAACCAAATTCGTTTTTATACACATATACATGATGACAGTTTTCTGGCCAAAATTTACACTTTGGTATAAAATTCGTAATAAATCGAAAACTCAAGATAAATGCATGAAACATGAACCAAAATCTTCCTTTAACATGTTGACTACAACTTTCGTTTAGAACACATCCTCTAGAAATACACCGATTTATCCGGAAAATTATATTTGTGAACGAAGGTATAATTTCGGACGAAAATGGACTTTAGTGCTTCTCTATTTTATTTAACCAACCAAATGATCTCCTAAAAATCAGGAAAAATTACACAAGATACTTAAGATATGGAAGATTAACTGTGATTTTTCTCATAATTTATTTCGGAGTTTAACTGGTCGAAAATGAGAGGCGAAACAAGCCGATAAAACTGAAAACACAAACACAGGGACTGTTTTTGTACAAGTTATAAAACCGACACTTCGGGTCAACCACGAAACGTAACGATAATTTTCCCGAGCCTTAGAAACATATTTAAGACTACCCTAAAAGTTTCGGGTCAAACCAAGCTCGTTGACCAAGTTTTCTATAACACCCCCAAATTTACTATTGCGCGGAAGCAAGCTTTGGGTGTTACTAATCAAATATCAACAACACAAAGATAAGCAAACGACATCTATATGCTACGTTTATAAAATAGTACAAAATATTACATTGATAATATCAAATGTTTACAAGTAGCGAGTTCGTCAGTGAATCCTGGAGATTTCAATACATAACTAAGTGTACAAAAAGTAATGCAAGAAAATCTCCATATGTGTAAAGTATGCATGCGACTCGAGCTGTTGTAAACCTGAGATACAATGCTAAAAAGTGTCAACCACAAAGGTTGGTGAATCTTACAGGTTTAGTAGTAAAAGTATCAGTATGAACCACAAATATGTATCCGTGTAGCTAACAAGCCAAGAAAGTAAATCAGTAAATCATCACAAGTGCCATGAGCTCACAAGTTGAAGCTTAACAGTGTAGTGTGAATGGTACAATCAAGTACAGTATCACGTACCCCCGTGAGTGCTATCCGAACACTCATATGTAACAAATACTAATATGCATGTTTCTACGGTGTAATCCGTGGTAGCGCTACTACCCAAGGAAGGGATTGTCAGTCCCAAATGGATCCATCTACTAGTAATCGCGCTTAAGTCCATAACTAACAACTTATGATAGGAGAATTTCAGTGGATAAAAAGTACTCATGCATAGTGTGTAAAAAGTAGTGTAAACAGTTCAGTACATTGTGTTCATACATAAAACGGTAGCAAAGTATCTCACCCCGATAGAAAAACAGTAAAAGTGGGGCTGTAAGACTCACCTGAGTCTAGCAAGTACGATACTTTCGTGTAAGCGAATAAGTATCCCCGATGTAAGTCTGCAGTGTCGGATGTAATTCCGTAAGTTGGTTTTCCGAACACTACAACCTTCTGGCGTCCGAAACGCACAAGGTTGTAAGCAAGTAAGTAAGTAAGTTGGTGTCACGAAGGATCACCCATGCTAGTTGTCCACTCAACTAGGAAATGTCCAAGTATTTGTTTGTACGTTTGTAATCATCTTGTAAGTAAGTATGGCCCGCTGGTGACGATTTGTAACAATAATCCAAAGTATTATTATTAGTGGGTTTCGTTGTATACTCATAAAAGTATATTCATTTGTTCTCAAGTTGTATTGTATACTAATAAAAGTGTATATATATATATATATATATATATATATATATACAGTTCGTGTATGAGTATCATCGTATAAAGTTGACTTGTCGTATGTATTCAACACTTAGTTAAAACTACTAGTTATAAGTTGCGACATCAGTTATGACTGCTCTTATAAGTTACGACATTAATTATGACTGTTAGTCACTAGTTATGGCTGCTAGTTATAAGTTGCGACACTAGTTATTGCTGCTAGTAGAACTAGCGACACTCGTTATTGCTGTTAGTTATAAGTAGTGACACTCGTTATTGCTGCCTTTGTAACTCGTTATTGCGGCCCTTGGTAACTCGTTATTGCTGCCCTTGTAACTCATTATTGCTGCCTTGGTAACTCGTTATTGCTGCCTTTGTAAGTCGTTATTGCTGCCCTTGGTAACTCGTTATTGCTTCCTTTGTAAGTCATTTTAACTTATCGATTTCGACCACTTTTAGTCCGCAATAACTCATGACAAAAATCACATATGTTCATCTATATCTCTAGTACCTTACATAATTTTCCCAAGAATTATAGTGTCCATTTAGTTAGCTAAACAAAAATCGAGAGGCGTCGGGTCTGAAATCCGGCCAAAACAGTGATAGTCACACAAACCGGGTTTTCTAGGAGAATTGGTGTATTTCTAAGCTTCGAGCAAAACACGAAAGTTGTAGATAACGAAAATAAGAAGATTTTGGCGTAGGTTTCATGCATTTATCTTATGTGTACGATTTTATATGATTATTTCCGTGAGGCTGTTTTTCCGGGCAGATTCTGCGATGTTTATGTATGTGCTTTAAAAACGTTTTTCAACATGATATTTGGACATTATCTAATTGTATGAGCAAGATAACATATTAATAATCATAATATAAGTAAGAACACAAAAGAATGAAGGTCTTACAATGAGTGTATGACGAAACGAAAAAGATGGATGAGATAAGCCCGAAACCGTGATCACTTTTGCTTCACACCATCTTGCAATTTGATGAGGTTATAGATGGTGTTTGTTGTTGGTGTTGGCTGCCCTTTTCCAGCAGAAAATAAAGGAGAGGGGAGAGTTTGAGAGAGATTAGATAGAGAAAGTGAGGGTGGTGAATGATTGAGTAAGTTGGTGAGGTTGTTGTGTAGTCAAGGAAGCAAGAAAGGAGTAGACATGGTTGCCCATGCCTTTCTTGCTGATTTTCAGCATAAAATCGTGGGGGTCCCACCCCATGTGATGTTTAAATTGTTTCCTCAAAGTTACATTAAGTCTCGTGTTCGTTTACCCGATCGTTTAACGTTTTAATTAATCGTATAACGTTTTATTTGATACGTTTTGTTAACGATTTAAAACACGATGTTTTTAATAAAAGTTTTACTCAAATAATATATTCTAAGTTACTAAAATATATTTTGGTGTTCGTTCGGTTGTCGGTTGCGAGTTGTACATTTATTTAAACCGTGTAATGTTTTTAAACGTTTTGATCGTACGCGTGTAATCGCTATATTTTTAGCCGAAGTATTTTATCAAAATACTTATAATGAAGTTATAAAAATATAACTTAAGTTTATTTCGGGTGTCGGGCGCGTTTCGTACATTTTCATCGAGTACGGAGTGTTTTATACAATTTTTAATACGTGTAATATATTTTTGTAATATATCAAAGTAAATAATGTTTGTTTGGATAATTCCACATTATTTTAATAATTTGTCACCAACGTCCATATAAAACAGTGTCGGACCTCGTCCGGTTCATGAGTGTACGATTTAAACAAATCGTATAAACGTGTATGTAATTGCACGAAAGGTTGCATATATTTAGATTAATATAAACTAAATACACGTAATTACAAGTAGTTTAGGCACTAATCATAGTCCTAAATTAGCGGGTGTCACATTCTCCCCTTGTTAGAAGAATTTCGTCCTAAAATTAGCTCGAAGTCGCGGTGTGAGTAGAGTCTGTGAACAAGTGTGGATGTTTCAGTCGCATTTGGTCTTCCCGTTCCCAAGTGAATTCAGGACCACGCCTCGAATTCCACCTGACTTTGACAATGGGAATACGATGCTGTTTTAAGCGTTTGACCTCGCGGTCCATAATTTCTACGGGTTCCTCGACAAAGTGTAGTTTGTCGTCAACGTGTATCTCATCGAGAGGTATAATAAGTGTCTCATCAGACAGACATTTCTTCAAGTTAGGAATGTGAAAAGTAGGGTGCACGCTACTGAGTTCCGGAGGTAGCTGCAGTCTGTATGCTACTGGACCAATCCTTTCAAGGATTTCGAACGGCCCAATGTACCTGGGATTTAGTTTCCCACGTTTGCCAAAACGGATGAAGCCTTTCCAAGGCGATACTTTCAGAAGTACTCGATCTCCAACCTGGAACTCGAGGTGTTTGCGTCTCACGTCAGCATAGCTTTTCTGATGATCGTGCGCGGCTTTCATTCGGTTTTGTATGCCGACGATCTTTTCGGTTGTTTCGTGTAGGATTTATGGACCGGTGAGTTGTGTATCTCCCACCTCAGTCCAACAAATGGGTGACCGGAACTTACAACCGTAAAGTGCCTCGAATGGTGCAGCCTTTATGCTGGTGTGGTAACTGTTGTTGTACGAGAACTCGCACAACGGTAAATGATTTTCCCAGTTTTTACCAAAGTCTACTACGCAAGCGCGTAGCATATCTTCTAGTGTTTGTGTGGTTCATTCACTTTGGCCGTCAGTTTGCGGATGGTAAGCGGTACTCATATCCAAACGAGTGCCGAGAGATTTTTGTAGAGATCGCCAAAAATGGGAAGTAAATCGAGCGTCTCGGTCAAAGATAATTAAGATGGGCACGCCTTGTCTTGACACGATCTCTTTCAGGTAGATCCGTGTCAAATGTTCCATCTTGTCAGTTTCCTTGATGGCTAGGAAATGAACAGATTTAGTGAGTCGGTCGACGATCACCCAAATGGTATCGCAACCGTTAGGTGTTTTTGGGAGTTTAGTAATGAAATCCATAGTGATTTGCTCCCATTTCCATTGTGGAATTTCCGGTTGTTGCCGCAAACCGGAAGGTTTATGGTGTTCAGCTTTAACTTTGGAACAAGTAAGGCACTTGATAACATAGGTAGCAATGTCGGATTTCATGTTGCGCCACCAGTACAACTCCTTGATGCCATGGTACATTTTGTCGGCACTAGGGTGTATAGAGTACTTAGACTTGTGTGTCTCATCCATCACCAAGTCTCGTAAGTTCCCGTAGTTGGGTAACCAGATTCGGTTAGAGAAGTACTTGGCCCCGTTTGGTTTGGTTTCCAGTTGTTTGTCCATGCCTCGTAAGGCCTCGTGTTTCACATTTTCAGCTTTGAGTGCTTCGAGTTGAGCGGTAATGATTTGTATAATGAGATCGTTGTGTACCGTCATAGTAAGTGCTCGGACTCGAAGGGGTTTCACTCGTTCCTTACGACTTAAGGCATCGGCAACAACGTTTGCCTTGCCTGGATGGTAGCGAATTTCACAGTCGTAATCAGTAAGTAGTTCGACCCAATGGCGTTGTCTCATGTTTAGGTCTTTTTGGTCAAAGATGTGTCGGAGACTTTTGTGGTCAGTGAAGATTGTACACTTGGTTCCGTATAAGTAGTGTCTCCAGATTTTGAGAGCGAATACAACTGCCCCCAACTCTAGGTCATGGGTTGTGTAATTCTTTTCGTGGACCTTGAGTTGTCGAGAGGCGTAAGCAATGACTTTGTCTCGTTGCATCAACACGCAACCGAGACCTTGATGTAAAGCGTCACAGTATACCACAAAGTCATCATTTCCTTCGGGTAAGGACAAGATGGGTGCACTGCAAAGTTTTTGTTTAAGCAGTTGAAACGCTGACTCCTGTTTATCAGTCCAATCGAACTTCTTTTCTTTCCGAGTCAGTGTAGTGAGTGGTTGAGCTATTTTCGAAAAATTCTCAATGAATCGCTTGTAGTATCCGGCGAGTCCTAAGAATTGGCGTACTTCAGTGGGTGTAGTGGGCGCTTGCCAGCACTTGATGGCTTCAATTTTGGATGGATCCACATGAATTCCTTGGCTGTCAATGATGTGTCCAAGGAATTGAACAGTTTGCATCCAGAACTTACACTTGGAGAATTTTGTGTATAACTCCTTGTGTTTAAGCAGTTCTAGGACGTTTTCAGGTGTTGCGCGTGTTCTTGTTCATTGCGCGAGTGAATCAGAATGTCATCAATAAAGACAATGACAAACTTGTCAAGGTAAGGCTTACACACCCGATTCATAAGGTCCATGAATACTGCCGGTGCGTTGGTTAAGCCGAATGGCATCACTTGTAATTCGTAATGCCCGTAACGAGTTCGGAAAGCTGTTTTTGGAATGTCGGTGTCACGAACTCGTAGTTGGTGATAACCTGACCGTAGATCGATCTTTGAGTAAAAAGTCAACCCTTAGAGTTGGTCAAGCAGGTCATCAATGCGAGGAAGTGGGTAACGGTTCTTGACGGTTAATTTGTTGAGTTCACGGTAATCGATGCACATGCGTAAAGAACCATCTTTCTTTTTCACAAACAGGACCGGGGCTCCCCAGGGTGAGGAACTCGGTCTAATAAATCCCTTATCCAGGAGTTCTTGTAGTTGAGTAGACAACTCCTGAAGTTCGGATGGGGCTAAACGGTACGGTGCTCGTGCCACGGGTGCCGCGCCGGGCACAAGATCAATAGAAAATTAGACTTGTCTAGTCGGCGGTAGGCCGGGCAAGTCTTCAGGAAAGACCTCTGGGAAGTCTCGAACAATAGGCACATCCATAAGTCATTTCTCCTCCGACTTTTTCTCCATAATGTGTGCGAGGATTGCCTGGTATCCTTTTCTCAAGTATTTTCGGGTTTTCATATAAGAAATAATGTTAAGTCTCGTCCCACCGGTCTCCCCTTGTACGACTAAAGTTCCACCGGTGATGAGAGGTATACCGACAATTTTCTCAAAACAAATAATCTCGGCGCGGTGTTTGGATAACCAATCCATACCGACGATTATGTCAAAGCTGCCGATCTCGACAGGTATAAGGTCAATAGAGAATAGCTCATCAGCTAAGTTTAACGTGCAGTTAGGTATCATACTATTGGCCTCAATGAGTTTGTCGTTTGGCAATTACTTATAATCTAAGGCAACAGGTGTAGTGTCAAGTAGTGGACAAAACTCATCAGATATGAAACTCTTATCAGCACCAGTATCAAATAACACAGAAGCAGTCAAATTGTTGAGAAGGAACGTACCCGTGACTACATTCGGGTCCTGGCGGGCATCCCCAACATTGAGTACAAAAGCTATGCCCCGAGCATTGTTGTTGTTCCCTTTCTTGTTCTTCAATTTGGGGTAATCACTTCTGAAATGCCCAGTAACTCCACATTCAAAACAAGTTCTGGGAGTGTTGGGTTTGGCGTTGGCAGTGTTGGTCCTACAGTCTTTGGCAAAATGTCCGAATCGCTTGCACTAGCTACAAGGGCAAGAACCATTATGATGAAGTTGACACCTAGAACAGTAGGGTTTGTCCCCTTTGTAGTCCTTTTTGTCATCAGAACTAGAGGTGTAGGCCTTTATGGTTTCAGGCCTCTTGGATGGTTGTGGGTTTTGGTTTCCGGAACTTCCAGTTCCCTTCCTCTTGTTGTTGTTGCCAGAGGACGAGATGGGTGTTTCACGGCTAACAATAATGGCCATGAGTTCATGCACCATTCGGATGGCACTCTGAATGTCAGCTGGTTTGGACGAGGCCACGTTCCCCTGGATATTCTCCGGGAGTCCACGAATGTACCTCTGAATACGCTTGCGCTCGGGATCAACCATAGAAGGACAGAGGAGCGCAAGTTGTTGAAATTTGGTGGTATAGCTGGTGATATCGGTTCCCTGAATCGACAAATGCCAAAACTCCTCTTCCAATCGCTGGAGTTCTTCGTTTGGACAATACTCATCTATGAGTTTCTTTTTCAGATCTTCCCAAGGAATTTGATATGATATGTCAACACCCACAGCATGAGCATATGTGTTCCACCATGTCAAGGCACCTTCAAGGAAAGTACAGGTGGCGTACTTAACCTCGCAGTCATCGGGACAGTTGTAAATCCGAAAGACTGATTCCATTTTCTCGGCCCATCGAATCAATCCTATGGCCCCTTTAGTACCCTTAAAGTGCAAGGGTTTACAGTTCAAGAAGTGCTTGTAGGAGCAAGGCCTCGCGGTAGGAGCATTAACAGTTGTGTCCTCGCTGCCCGAATTTGGCCGAGCAGCTAGTGCTTGTGCCACGCTTTGTGCGATCAATTGAGCAATCTCAATTTTGCTGAATGTGTATCGTCGTGGAGGCATGATGCTGTATAACAAGGGAAAGAGAACGGTAAGATGTTTGCACAAAGTTATGATATATCACATGTGCTTGTATATATAAGAAAGTAATGTACAGCAGTACGAAGCGACAACCATAGTTCTTTAGATAATAATAAGATTGGATTCCGTACAATACATGAGTTCCAAAAGATTACAGAATCTAGAGTTTGCAAAATATACCGGGAATATTACATCCGGTCGAATTACAAGAGTTTACATAGATAACTAGTCAAATTACAATATAGATGCTACACTAATCTTGACGTAGATTGAGTCGTGGAAGTAGGGTGGAGAGATGGTCCGCAGATTCAGCAAGTCTGCTAACCATTCGAAGGGCGTCCTCGGTTTCCCTTAGACGTGTTTCGCATTGGTGCAACCTTGATTGCAGAACGGAGATCTCATTTCGGTTACTGATAACTTGATTATGAACGATCTCCATGGTTTCAGCAGTGTCTTCCATTTGATTGTGGGTACGGTTAATGGTCACAGATAGATCTTCCTGATCCGAGTAGATTTGAGCAATGCGGCCATGAGCCGTTAGCATCCAGTTTTCCCGAGTTTCTTGAAGTTCGATTTCCATGTCGTGTAGCCTGCTCTCATGACGATGTACCCGAGCAGCTAACACTGGTACTGTGAGGTGTGTTGGTTCTTGTGTGTACGGAGAGAGATCCATAGTAGAATATTCTCCGACATCGTAGGGGGTCTCAATGTGTTCTTCAATCCTCCAGGTGGCCATAGCCGCAGGTAACCAGCTCCATTGATGAGCGATTGCTCGATGGTGAGCTAAAGTAGATGTGTTACCAGTAGTGGCAGGATTGGCATAGGGACTAGCTCAGTGCGAGCTACCAGTGCGTCTAGTCACTAGGGATTCCGAGTGGCTATGACGTGAGCGAGAGAGAGATGATAGAGTACGTGTAGTTTGTCTAGATGATGAGTCCGCCATTTCTTGGCAAGAATGTTTCAAGAAGTGAGGCCTATATATATAAATCACATATAATATAGCCTAGCGTGTCTAGCACAAACAATTATAAGTCCCGTTTCTCTCGTGGTCGGAGTCAACTAGTGTATCCCTGTTCAGCATAACCATTTCAGCTCTTACATCATCTTTATTTAATTGTACATAGTTGATCAGGCTATGTTAAATTAAACTCGTATGATGTAATCCCTGAACCAGTCATACCTAATAAGGAAATACTGCCTAATGGTCATAGTTTAGGCCCACTAATGCAACCTAGTTCGCTATAACCTTAGGCGTTGATACCAATCTGTAACACCCCCAAATTTACTATTGCGCGGAAGCAAGCTTTGGGTGTTACTAATCAAATATCAACAGCACAAATATAAGCAAACGACATCTATATGCTACATTTATAAAATAGTACAAAATATTACATTGATAATATCAAATGTTTACAAGTAGCGAGTTCGCCAGTGAATCCTGGAGATTCCAATACATAACTAAGCGTACAAAAAGTAATGCAAGAAAATCTCCATATGTGTAAAGTATGCATGCGACTCGAGCTATTAGTCATGTGGGTGAGCAGTCCTACTGCTGCTGTAAACCTGAGATACAATGCTAAAAAGTGTCAACCAAAAAGGTTGGTGAATCTTACAGATTTAGTAGTAAAAGTATCCGTATGAACCACAAATATGTACCCGTGTAGCTAACAAGCCAAGAAAGTAAATCAGTAAATCATCACAAGTGTCATGAGCTCACAAGTTGAAGCTTAACAGTGTAGTGTGAATGGTATAATCAAGTACAGTATCACGTACCCACGTGAGTGCTATCCGAACACTTATATGTAACAAATACTAATATGCCTATTTCTACGGTGTAATCCGTGGTAGCGCTACTACCCCAGGCAGGGATTGTCAGTCCCAAATGGATCCATCTACTAGTAATCGCGCTTAAGTCCATAACTAACAACTTATGATAGGAGGATTTCAGTGGATAAAAAGTACTCATGCAAAGTGTGTAAAAAGTAGTGTAAACAGTTCAGTACATTGTGTTCATACATAAAACGGTAGCAAAGTATCTCACCCCGATAGAAAAACAGTAAAAGTGGGGCTGTAAGACTCACCTGAGTCTAGCAAGTACGATACTTTCGTGTAAGCGAATAAGTATTCCGGATGTAAGTCTGTAGTGTCGGATGTAATTCCGTAAGTTGGTTCTTCGAACCCTGCAACCTTCTGGCGTTCGAAACGCACAAGGTTGTAAGCAAGTAAGTAAGTAAGTTGGTGTCACGAAGGATCACCCATGCTAGTTGTCCACTCAACTAGGAAATGTCCAAGTATTTGTTTGTACGTTTGTAATCATCTTGTAAGTAAGTATGGCCCGCTGGTGACGATTTGTAACAATAATCCAAAGTATTATTATTAGTGGGTTTCGTTGTATACTCATAAAAGTATATTCGTTTGTTCTCAAGTTGTATTGTATATTAATAAAAGTGTGTATATATATATATATATATATATATATATATATATATATATATATATATATATATATACAGTTCGTGTATGAGTATCAATGTATAAAGTTGACTTGTCGTATGTATTCAACACTTAGTTAAGACTACTAGTTATAAGTTGCGACATCAGTTATGACTGCTCTTATAAGTTACGACATTAATTATGACAGTTAGTCACTAGTTATGGCTGCTAGTTATAAGTTGCGACACTAGTTATTGCTGCTAGTAGAACTAGCGACACTCGTTATTGCTGTTAGTTATAACTAGTGACACTCGTTATTGCTGCCTTTGTAACTCGTTATTGCTGCCCTTGGTAACTCGTTATTGCTGCCCATGTAACTCGTTATTGCTGCCCTTGGTAACTCGTTATTGTTGCCTTTGTAAGTCGTTATTGCTGCCATTGGTAACTCGTTATTGCTGCCTTTGTAAGTCGTATTAACTTATCGATTTCGACAACTTTTAGTCCGCAATAACTCATGACAAAAATCACATATGTTCATCTATATCTCTAGTACCTTACATAATTTTCCCAAGAATTATAGTGTCCATTTAGTTAGCTAAACAAAAATCGAGAGGCGTCGGGTCTGAAATCCGGCCAAAACAGTGATAGTCACACAAACCGGGTTTTCTAGGAGAATTGGTGTATTTCTAAGCTTCGAGCAAAACACGAAAGTTGTAGATAACGAAAATACGAATATTTTGGCGTTGGTTTCATGCATTAATCTTTTGTGTACGATTTTATATGATTATTTCCGTGAGGCTGTTTTTCCGGGCAGATTCTACGATGTTTATGTATGTGCTTTAAAAACATTTTTCGATATGATATTTGGACGTTATCTAGTTGTATGAGCAAGATAACATGTTACTAATAATAATATAGGTAAGAACAAAAAAGAATGAAGGTCTTACAATGAGTGTATGACGAAACGAAAAAGATGGATGAGATGAGCCCGAAACCGTGATCACTTTTGCTTCACACCGTCTTGCAATTTGATGAGGTTTTAGATGGTGTTTGTTGGTGGTGTTGGCTGCCCTTTTCCAGCAGAAAAGAAAGGAGAGGGGAGAGTTTGAGAGAGATTAGATAGAGAAAGTGAGGGTGGTGAATGATTGAGTGAGTTAGTGAGGTTGTTGTGTAGTCAAGGAAGCAAGAAAGGAGTAGGCATGGTTGCCCATGCCTTTCTTGCTGATTTTCTGCACAAAATCATGGGGGTCCCACCCCATGTGATGTTTAAATTGTTTCCCCAAAGTTACGTTAAGTCTCGTGTTCGTTTACCCGATCGTTTAACGTTTTAATTAATCGTATAACGTTTTATTTGATACGTTTTGTTAAAGATTTAAAACACGGTGTTTTTAATAAAAGTTTTACTCAAATAATATATTCTAAGTTACTAAAATATATTTTGGTGTTCGTTCGGTTGTCGGTTGCGAGTTGTACGTTTATTTAAACCGTGTAATGTTTTTAAACGTTTTGATCGTACGCGTGTAATCGCTATATTTTTAGCCGAAGTATTTTATCAAAATACTTATTATGAAGTTATAAAAATATAATTTAAGTTTATTTCGGGTGTCGGGCGCGTTTCGTACGTTTTCGTCGAGTACGGAGTGTTTTATACAATTTTTAATACGTGTAATATATTTTCGTAATATATCAAAGTAAATAATGTTTGTTTGGATAATTCCACATTATTTTAATAATTTGTCACCAACGTCCATATAAAACAGTGTCGGACCTCGTCCGGTTCATGAGTGTACGATTTAAACAAATCGTATAAACGTGTATGTAATTACACGAAAGGTTGCATATATTTAGATTAATATAAACTAAATACACGTAATTACAAGTAGTTTAGGCACTAATTATAGTCCTAAATTAGCGGGTGTCACATTCTCCCCTTGTTAGGAGAATTTCGTCCCGAATTTAGCTCGAAGTCGCGGTGTGAGTAGAGTCTGTGAACAAGTCTGGATGTTTCATTCGCATTTGGTCTTCCCGTTCCCAAGTGCATTCAAGACCACGCCTCGAATTCCACCTGACTTTGACGATGGGAATACGACTCTGTTTTAAGCGTTTGACCTCGCGGTCCATAATTTCCACGGGTTCCTCGACAAAGTGTAGTTTGTCGTCAACGTGTATCTCATCTAGAGGTATAATCAGTGTCTCATCAGACAGACATTTCTTCAAGTTAGAAATGTGAAAAGTAGGGTGCACGCTACTGAGTTCCAGAGATAGCTGCAGTCTGTATGCTACTGGACCAATCCTTTCAAGGATTTCGAACGGCCCAATGTACCTGGGATTTAGTTTCCCACGTTTGCCAAAACGGATGACGCCTTTCCAAGGCGATACTTTCAGAAGTACTCGATCTCCAACCTGGAACTCGAGGTGTTTGCGTCTCACGTCAGCAGAGCTTTTCTGACGATCGTGCGCGGCTTTCATTCGGTTTTTTATGCCGACGATCTTTTCGGTTGTTTCGTGTAGGATTTCTGGACCGGTGAGTTGTGTATCTCCCACCTCAGTCCAACAAATGGGTGACCGGCACTTACAACCGTAAAGTGCCTCGAATGGTGCAGCCTTTATGCTGGTGTGGTAACTATTGTTGTACGAGAACTCGCACAACGGTAAATGATTTTCCCAGTTTTTACCAAAGTCTACTACGCAAGCGCGTAGCATATCTTCTAGTGTTTGTGTGGTTCGTTCACTTTGGCCGTCAGTTTGCGGATGGTAAGCGGTACTCATATCCAAACGAGTGCCGAGAGATTTTTGTAGAGATCGCCAAAAATGGGAAGTAAATCGAGCGTCTCGGTCAAAGATAATTAAGATGGGCACGCCTTGTCTTGACACGATCTCTTTCAGGTAGATCCGTGTCAAATGTTCCATCTTGTCAGTTTCCTTGATGGCTAGGAAATGAACAGATTTAGTGAGTCGGTCGACGATCACCCAAATGGTATCGCAACCGTTAGGTGTTTTTGGGAGTTTAGTAATGAAATCCATAGTGATTTGCTCCCATTTCCATTGTGGAATTTCCGGTTGTTGCCGCAAACCGGAAGGTTTATGGTGTTCAGCTTTAACTTTGGAACAAGTAAGGCACTTGATAACATAGGTAGCAATGTCGGATTTCATGTTGCGCCACCAGTACAACTCCTTGATGCCATGGTACATTTTGTCGGCACTAGGGTGTATAGAGTACTTAGACTTGTGTGTCTCATCCATCACCAAGTCTCGTAAGTTCCCGTAGTTGGGTAACCAGATTCGGTTAGAGAAGTACTTGGCCCCGTTTGGTTTGGTTTCCAGTTGTTTGTCCATGCCTCGTAAGGCCTCGTGTTTCACATTTTCAGCTTTGAGTGCTTCGAGTTGAGCGGTAATGATTTGTATAATGAGATCGTTGTGTACCGTCATAGTAAGTGCTCGGACTCGAAGGGGTTTCACTCGTTCCTTACGACTTAAGGCATCGGCAACAACGTTTGCCTTGCCTGGATGGTAGCGAATTTCACAGTCGTAATCAGTAAGTAGTTCGAACCAACGGCGTTGTCTCATGTTTAGGTCTTTTTGGTCAAAGATGTGTAGGAGACTTTTGTGGTCAGTGAAGATTGTACACTTGGTTCCGTATAAGTAGTGTCTCCAGATTTTGAGAGCGAATACAACTGCCCCCAACTCTAGGTCATGGGTTGTGTAATTCTTTTCGTGGACCTTGAGTTGTCGAGAGGCGTAAGCAATGACTTTGTCTCGTTGCATCAACACGCAACCGAGACCTTGATGTAAAGCGTCACAGTATACCACAAAGTCATCATTTCCTTCGGGTAAGGACAAGATGGGTGCACTGCAAAGTTTTTGTTTAAGCAGTTGAAATGCTGACTCCTGTTTATCAGTCCAATCGAACTTCTTTTCTTTCCGAGTCAGTGTAGTGAGTGGTTGAGCTATTTTTGAAAAATTCTCAATGAATCGCTTGTAGTATCCGGCGAGTCCTAAGAATTGGCGTACTTCAGTGGGTGTAGTGGGCGCTTGCCAGCACTTGATGGCTTCAATTTTGGATGGATCCACATGAATTCCTTGGCTGTCAATGATGTGTCCAAGGAATTGAACAGTTTGCATCCAGAACTCACACTTGGAGAATTTTGTGTATAACTCCTTGTGTTTAAGCAGTTCTAGGATGGTTTTCAGGTGTTGCGCGTGTTCTTGTTCATTGCGCGAGTAAATCAGAATGTCATCAATAAAGACAATGACAAACTTGTCAAGGTAAGGCTTACACACCCGATTCATAAGATCCATGAATACTGCCGGTGCGTTGGTTAAGCCGAATGGCATCACTTGGAATTCGTAATGCCCGTAACGAGTTCGGAAAGCTGTTTTTGGAATGTCGGTGTCACGAACTCGTAGTTGGTGATAACCTGACCGTAGATCGATCTTTGAGTAAAAAGTCAACCCTTGGAGTTGGTCAAACAGGTCATCAATGCGAGGAAGTGGGTAACGGTTCTTGGCGGTTAATTTGTTGAGTTCACAGTAATCGATGCACATGCGTAAAGAACCGTCATTCTTTTTCACAAACAGGACCGGGGCTCCCCAGGGTGAGGAACTCGGTCGAATAAATCCCTTATCCAGGAGTTCTTGCAGTTGAGTAGACAATTCCTGAAGTTCGGATGGGGCTAAACGGTACGGTGCTCATGCCACGGGTGCCGCGCCGGGCACAAGATCAATAGAAAATTCGACTTGTCTAGTCGGCGGTAGGCCGGGCAAGTCTTCAGGAAAGACCTCTGGGAAGTCTCGAACAATAGGCACATCCTCAAGTCATTTGTCCTCCGACTTTTTCTCCATAACGTGTGCGAGGATTGCCTGGTATTCTTTTCTCAAGTATTTTCGGGTTTTCATACAAGAAATAATGTTAAGTCTCGTCCCACCGGTCTCCCCTTGTACAACTAAAGTTCATCCGGTGACGAGAGGTATACCGATAATATCGCGTAAAAAGTCATGTTTTTACTACCGATATCTCTCTCATTCTGGAACGATTCTTGGCATTTTAATTCAAATATAGCACAAATCAGTAATATTATGCCGAGATGGTCAAAACGAGGTTGCACGATAAAAATCAAGCAAAACGAATGAAAAACGAAGATTCCACATACGTTTGAAGATTCAAGGCATCAAAACGAGATTTCAAGACTAATGTGCCCTCCATCAACATCCATTATTTCCAAGATGTTCGTTTTCCAAATTCGAATCCAACAGAAGAAGAATCAACTGAAACGGGTAAAAAATGAAGATTTCGCGCCCGCCGGAAGATCCAAATGATCCGTATGCAATATCTGGAGCTAGGGACCTCATCTCAGGGCCTATCTTATGTCAAAATCTTCTTTTTTGAATTACGAATCCAACAAAAAAAGAATCAACGCAAACGGACGTATAACGAAGAAAACACGCACGAATCGAGAAACGAAGCAAAAGACGGCGTAACGGGGCGGGGGTGGGCCCACCGCCGCCGGCCACCTGACCGCCGCCGCCGGCCACACTAAGGGCGGAGCCGGCCTCCCCTGTCCCGCCTTGGTTTCCATTTTTGGTAACTTTTGGTACCTGGTGCGCCTACTTTTCGCGTTGTACAGTACCCGGTGCGCCTACTTTTCGTGTTGTACGGTACCCGGTGCACCCTTTTGGCTACCTTTTGCTAACATGCACTTCTTGTTACTAATGTGATCCAAAGCTCACCTATAAAAGGAGGCTTTGAGTTCATTTGAAAACACACCTTTACACACCACATATGCACTAGTTACTTTCTTACTTTCTCATTCTACTTTCTTACTTTAAATTTAGCATTAGGTTAGTTTAGCACTTTGTTTAGAGTAGAAAGAAAGCTAGGAACGTTTTGTTATCTTTGGTGTACGCTTGGAGTTACGCTCATTAATTCAAGTCTATTCCTTCTCGCATATTAATCTTGGTTATCTCTATCCTTATCTATCTTAATTAAACATGTTTGCTTTAATTATGTTTGCGATCGTTATTACCATGATTAGCGAGTAGATTACTATTATATTTGTTGTGATGTAGTTAGTATATAATTGTGGGATGACTTTGAATACATCGTGAGATAATATGACGGCCCCTATTCGACTTATTACTCGGTATAGTATTGGAAATGCTTTTGAGCATAGTACAAATACATGGAAGCCGGTAACGACCGAAGGTAGTTGTATTATTGATCGACGTTATAAAATTGGAAACTTTGTGAACGGACTTATCTTGTGATTTTAAACCTAAAACTTATATTCGCCTTTCGATTAACAAACGTGATTGTAACCTTGTAAAGAGGAGTCGCGAACCTCAATACTCGGTCAATAGTTATCTGTGTAAAAGCTATGTTTTTAATTGTAACGTCATGCAAGCATTATAAAATGCAATGTGATTATGTGGACTTGCCATGAGTATTGTACACTTCCAATCACAATGTACTTATCATGTAAACATCGCGAAGTAATTAAACTCACAACGGAAACATTGGTAAACAATTCAATACGTTGTGAGCTACCATAGTATTTTCCGACATGGTCCGGGTTTGACTTTACGTAAAAAGCCGTCAGCATTTTAATTAGTTGTTTTACTTTAGATTAGATTAGATTAGGTAGGCTATAGGCTAAATGACCATTTACGAAAACCTAGGGATTTGTTAATTGTATTGAGAAAGGCAAGTTTAAAATCTAACTTAAACCGATACTTTTTATTAAAACCATGAAACATAAAGTACGGTACGCAAGAAACCTAAATGCTTTCCCTCGTTTATCACGCTTAAGTTTCATTGGTAGAAATTGATTAAATAAGTCCGGACACAAGTTCTAAGTTAGTTGTTTAATGGATTCATAATCATTGTGGTATTAAGAATGGCTAGACATGTTATGGACTTGCTACTCTATTCCTTCGCCCACGAGCGAATACGTTCAATAATATGGGCCACTGACTCCATCACAGGAGAGTGTGGAGAGTTGAGCATTGTCTGTCTGGTCAGAATCATGATACCTTAGTTCCTCGTGACATATTAGTTGATAACCGACTAATAAGGAATCTATTGGTTATACCATAAGTTAATGAATCTCATAAGCAACCCAATTTAGTTAATCATTTTCCAGTAAGAGTCATCATCCCATGATTATTAACTAACGAACTCACAAAAAATACTACTTTGCATTATCTGACATCTTATTACATTTTATTCGCTTTATTTAGTTTACTTAATTAACTTATCCAAAACCCCCAACGCACTCTTTTAAAACATTTACTAGAAAAGAAAGATTGATTGGATCACCTCCGTTTCAATTCAGTTTCTCTTTAAGAACGACTCTAGGTCCAACTTACCGCCTACTAACCTTTTGGTTCAGTACTAGTAAGTCACACTTAGACCCCAGCAATTATAAATTTTAAAACCACCCGTTGATAACAACGTCAACAACCGACAATTTTCTCAAATCAGATAATCTCGACGCGGTGTTTGGATAACCAATCCATACCGACGATTATGTCAAAGTTGCCGATCTCGACAGGTATAAGGTCAATAGAGAATAGCTCATCAGCTAAGTTTAACGTGCAGTTAGGTATCATACTATTGGCCTCAATGAGTTTGCCGTTTGCCAATTCTACTGTGTACTTAGAATCTAAGGCAACAGGTGTAGTGTCAAGTAGTGGACAAAACTCATCAGATATGAAACTCTTATCAGCACCAGTATCAAATAACACAGAAGCAGTCAAATTGTTGAGAAGGAACGTACCCGTGACCACATTCGGGTCCTGGCGGGCATCCCCAACATTGAGTACAAAAGCTATGCCCCGAGCATTGTTGTTGTTCCCTTTCTTGTTCTTCAATTTGGGGTAATCACTTCTGAAATGCCCAGTAACTCCACATTCAAAACAAGTTCTGGGAGTGTTGGGTTTGGCGTTGGCAGTGTTGGTCCTGCAGTCTTTGGCAAAGTGTCTGAATCGCTTGCACTTGCTACAAGGGCAAGAACCATTATGATGAAGTTGACACCTAGAACAGTAGGGTTTGTCCCCTTTGTAGTCCTTTTTGTCATCAGAACTAGAGGTGTAGGCCTTTATGGTTTCAGGCCTCTTGGATGGTTGTGGGTTTTGGTTTCCGGAACTTCCAGTTCCCTTCCTCTTGTTGTTGTTGCCAGAGGACGAGATGGGTGTTTCACGGCTAACAATAATGGCCATGAGTTCATGCGCCATTCGGATGGCACTCTGAATGTCAGCTGGTTTGGACGAGGCCACGTTCCCCTGGATATTCTCCGGGAGTCCACGAATGTACCTCTGAATACGCTTGCGCTCGGGATCAACCATAGAAGGACAGAGGAGCGCAAGTTGTTGAAATTTGGTGGTATAGCTGGTGATATCGGTTCCCTGAACCGACAAATGCCAAAACTCCTCTTCCAATCGCTGGAGTTCTTCGTTTGGACAATACTCATCTATGAGTTTCTTTTTCAGATCTTCCCAAGGAATTTGATATGCAATGTCAACACCCACAGCATGAGCATATGTGTTCCACCATGTCAAGGCACCTTCAAGGAAAGTACAGGTGGCGTACTTAACCTTGCAGTCCTCGGGACAGTTGCAAATCCGAAAGACTGATTCCATTTTCTCGGCCCATCGAATCAATCCTATGGCCCCTTTAGTACCCTTAAAGTGCAAGGGTTTACAGTTCAAGAAGTCCTTGTAGGAGCAAGGCCTCGCGGTAGGAGCGTTAATAGCTGTATCCTCGCTGCCCGAGTTTGGTCGAGCAGCTAGGGCTTGTGCCACGCTTTGTGCGATCAATTGAGCAATCTCAATTTCGTTGAATGTGTATCGTCGTGGAGGCATGATGCTGTATAACAAGGGAAAGAGAACGGTAAGATGTTTGCACAAAGTTATGATATATCACATGTGCTTGCATATATAAGAAAGTAATGTACAGCAGTACCAAGCGACAACCATAGTTCATTAGATAATAATAAGATTGGATTCCGTACAATACATGAGTTCCAAAAGATTACAGAATCTAGAGTTTGCAAAAGATACCGGGAATATTACATCAGGTCGAATTACAAGAGTTTACATAGATAACTAGTCAAATTACAATATAGATGCTACACTAATCTTGACGTAGATTGAGTCATGGAAGTAGGGTGGAGAGATGGTCCACAGATTCAGCAAGTCTGCTAACTATTCGAAGGGCATCCTCGGTTTCCCTTAGACGTGTTTCGCATTGGTGCAACCTTGATTGCAGAACGGAGATCTCGTTTCGGTTACTGATAACTTGATTATGAACGATCTCCATGGTTTCAGCAGTGTCTTCCATTTGATTGTGGGTACAGATAATGGTCACAGATAGATCTTCCTGATCCGTGTAGATTTGAGCAATGCGGCCCTGAGCCGTTAGCATCCAGTTTTCTCAAGTTTCTTGAAGTTCGATTTCCATGTCGTGTAGCCTGCTCTCATGACGATGTACCCAAGCAGCTAACACTGGTACTGTGAGGTGTGTTGGTTCTTGTGTGTACGGAGAGAGATCCATAGCTGAATATTCTCCGACATCGTAGGGGGTCTCAATGTGTTCTTCAATCCTCCAGGTGGCCATAGCCGCAGGTAACCAGCTCCATTGATGAGCGATTGCTCGATGGCGAGCTAAAGTAGATGTGTTACCAGTAGTGGCAGGATTGGCATATGGACTAGCTCGGCGCGAGCTACCAGTGCATCTAGTCACTAGGGATTCCGAGTGGCTACGACGTGAGCGAGAGAGAGATGATGGAGTACGTGGAGTTTTTCTAGATGATGAGTCCGCCATTTCTGTGGCAAGAATGTTTCAAGAAGTGAGGCCTATATATATAAATCACATATAATATAGCCTAGCGTGTCTAGCACAAACAAGTATAAGTCCCGTTTCTCTCGTGGTCAGACTCAACTAGTGTATCCCTGCTCAGCATAACCATTTCAGCTCTTACATCATCTTTATTTAATTGTACATAGTTGATCAGGCTATGTTAAATTAAACTCGTATGATGTAATCCCTGAACCAGTCATACCTAATAAGAAAATACTGCCTAACGGTCATAGTCTAGGCCCACTAATGCAACCTAGTTCGCTATAACCTTAGGCTCTGATACCAATCTGTAACACCCCCAAATTTACTATTGCGCGGAAGCAAGCTTTGGGTGTTACTAATCAAATATCAACAGTACAAAGATAAGCAAACGACATCTATATGCTACGTTTATAAAATAGTACAAAATATTACATTGATAATATCAAATGTTTACAAGTAGCGAGTTCGCCAGTGAATCCTGGAGATTTCAATACATAACTAAGTGTACAAAAAGTAATGCAAGAAAATCTCCATATGTGTAAAGTATGCATGCGACTCGAGCTATCAGTCCTGTGGGTGAGCAGTCCTACTGCTGCTGTAAACCTGAGATACAATGCTAAAAAGTGTCAACCAAAAAGGTTGGAGAAATCTTACAGGTTTAGTAGTAAAAGTATCAGTATGAACCACAAATATGTACCCGTGTAGCTAACAAGCCAAGAAAGTAAATCAGTAAATCATCACAAGTGCCATGAGCTCACAAGTTGAAGCTTAACAGTGTAGTGTGAATGGTACAATCAAGTACAGTATCACGTACCCCCGTGAGTGCTATCAGAACACTCATATGTAACAAATACTAATATGCCTGTTTCGACGGTGTAATCTGTGGTAGCGCTACTACCCCAGGCAGGGATTGTCAGTCCCAAATGGATCCATCTACTAGTAATCGCGCTTAAGTCCATAACTAACAACTTATGATAGGAGGATTTCAGTGGATAAAAAGTACTCATGCAAAGTGTGTAAAAAGTAGTGTAAACAGTTCAGTACATAGTGTTCATACATAAAACGGTAGCATAGTATCTCACCCCGATAGAAAAACAGTAAAAGTTGGGCTGTAAGACTCACCTGAGTCTAGCAAGTACGATACTTTCGTGTAAGCGAATAATTATCCCGGATGTAAGTCTGTAGTGTCGGATGTAATTTCGTAAGTTGGTTCTCCGAACCCTGCAACCTTCTGGCGTCCGAAACGCACAAGGTTGTAAGCAAGTAAGTAAGTAAGTTGGTGTCACGAAGGATCACCCATGCTAGTTGTCCACTCAACTAGGAAATGTCCAAGTATTTGTTTGTACGTTTGTAATCATCTTGTAAGTAAGTATGGCCCACTGGTGACGATTTGTAACAATAATCCAAAGTATTATTATTAGTGGGTTTCGTTGTATACTCATAAAAGTATATTCGTTTGTTCTCAAGTTGTATTGTATACTAATAAATGTGTATATATATATATATATATATATATATATATATATATATATACTGTTCGTGTATGAGTATCATCGTATAAAGTTGACTTGTCGTATGTATTCAACACTTAGTTAAAACTACTAGTTATAAGTTGCGACATCAGTTATGACTGCTCTTATAAGTTACGACATTAATTATGATTGTTAGTCACTAGTTATGGCTGCTAGTTATAAGTTGCGACACTAGTTATTGCTGCTAGTAGAACTAGCGACACACGTTATTGCTGTTAGTTATAACTAGTGACACTCGTTATTGTTGCCTTTGTAACTCGTTATTGCTGCCCTTGGTAACTCGTTATTGCTGCCCTTGTAACTCGTTATTGCTGCCATTGGTAACTCGTTATTGCTGCCTTTGTAAGTCGTTATTGCTGCCCTTGGTAACTCGTTATTGCTGCCTTTGTAAGTCGTTTTAACTTATCGATTTCGACCACTTTTAGTCCGCAATAACTCATGACAAAAATCACATATGTTCATCTATATCTCTAGTACCTTACACAATTTTCCCAAGAATTATAGTGTCCATTTAGTTAGCTAAATAAAAATCGAGAGGCGTTGGGTCTGAAATCTGGCCAAAATAGTGATAGTCACACAAACTTTCTAGGAGAATTGGTGTATTTCTAAGCTTCGAGCAAAACACGAAAGTTGTAGATAATGAAAATACGAAGATTTTGGCATTGGTTTCATGCATTTATCTTTTGTGTACGATTTTATATGATTATTTCCGTGAGGCTGTTTTTCCGGGCAGATTCTGCGATGTTTATGTATGTGCTTTAAAAACGTTTTTCGACATGATATTTGGACATTATCTAGTTGTATGAGCAAGATAACATGTTAATAATCATAATATAGGTAAGAACAGAAAAGAATGAAGGTCTTACAATGAGTGTATGACGAAACGAAAAAGATGGATGAGATGAGCCCGAAACCGTGATCACTTTGCTTCACACCGTCTTGCAATTTGATGAGGTTTTAGATGGTGTTTGTTGGTGGTGTTGGCTGCCCTTTTCCAGCAGAAAAGAAAGGAGAGGGGAGAGTTTGAGAGAGATTAGATAGAGAAAGTGAAGGTGGTGAATGATTGAGTGAGTTGGTGAGGTTGTTGTGTAGTCAAGGAAGCAAGAGAGGAGTAGGCATGGTTGCCCATGCCTTTCTTGCTGATTTTCTGCATAAAATCGTGGGGGTCCCACCCCATGTGATGTTTAAATAGTTTCCCAAAATTACGTTAAGTCTCGTGTTCGTTTACCCGATCGTTTAACGTTTTAATTAATCGTATAACGTTTTATTTGATACATTTTGTTAACGATTTAAAACATGATGTTTTTAATAAAAGTTTTACTCAAATAATATATTCTAAGTTACTAAAATATATTTTGGTGTTCGCTCGGTTGTCGGTTACGAGTTGTACGTTTATTTAAACCGTGTAATGTTTTTAAACGTTTTGATCGTACGCGTGTAATCACTATATTTTTAGCCGAAGTATTTTATCAAAATACTTATTATGAAGTTATAAAAATATAAATTAAGTTTATTTCGGGTGTCGGGCGCGTTTCGTACGTTTTCGTCGAGTACGAAGTGTTTTATACAATTTTTAATACGTGTAATATATTTTCGTAATATATCAAAGTAAATAATGTTTGCTTGGATAATTCCACAATATTTTAATAATTTGTCACCAACGTCCATATAAAACGGTGTCGGACCTCGTCCGGTTCATGAGTGTACGATTTAAACAAATCGTATAAACGTGTTTGTAATTACACGAAAGGTTGCATATATTTAGATTAATATAAACTAA
The DNA here is from genome assembly GCA_949592205.1 of Helichrysum umbraculigerum. NCBI lineage: Eukaryota > Viridiplantae > Streptophyta > Magnoliopsida > Asterales > Asteraceae > Helichrysum > Helichrysum umbraculigerum. The sequence goes on along the minus strand of CATIUR010000007.1, from coordinate 14,723,843 downwards.
ATACACGTAATTACAAGTAGTTTAGGCACTAATCATAGTCCTAAATTAGCGGGTGTCACATTTTCAAACATAAAAACGATTCACAACTTCTTCTGCGAACCGAGCCCAACCTCAGCTCGCACACCCTATTGCGAGTCGAGACTCGACGAACTGGACCATTTTGATTGCGAAGTGACTCTTTTGACCCGCGAGATGAGCCTTACGAGTTGAACCTTTCTTCTGCGACTTGACCCTATCCTGCGAGCTGAACTGACCTGCGAACTGAACTATCCTGCGAGCCGAACTGCCATGCGAACTAAACTGGTCTTGCGAGTTGACTTTGCCCTGCGAGCTGAGTCTTGCGAACTGAACTGTCTGTTAGTAAACTCGCATTCTTTAAGCAAGTATCGAATACACGTAAAGATAAATATACTTTATACGATAATACTGGAACATACAAATACCTATACTTTATAAGTATACAATGATACTCGTACATGAAAACTCTTATACTTTGGGAAGTATCCATTAAACTTGAATATATACGAGCTTACACTCGCGCTAATACGAGTTTACACTCGCACGACATACATATGAGCTTACACTCACACTAATACGAGCTTACACTCGCACGACATACACATGAGCTTACACTCGCACGAGTTTACACTCGCTCGAACTTACATTCGAACAACACTTTCACATCGCGATACAAATGAAAGACATACGAATATACTTTACAAGTATACGACACAACGAAACACATAATAATAATACTTGAATTATTATTACCCTCCGTCACCAACGGGCCGTACACATTTACAAACTACAAATACAGACGATTACAGACATACAAACAAACAATTGGACATTAACTAGTTTAGTGGACAACTAGCATGGATAGTCTTTAAGATATCCATTTACTTATTTAACCTTATGCGTTTAGGACGCTAGAGGTCACTGGTTCAGAGAACCACATTGCTTGATTACTGCTTTACACTGCTAGACTCAGGTGAGTCTCATAGCCCCGTTTTTACTGTTTTTACTCAGGGGTGAGATGCATTACTTGTTTTACTTGAACACATGTACAGACTTACTAAATTACCGACTTACTGGCTTACTGAAATACCAATTGCATGAGTTACGATTAATCCACTGAAGTCCTCTGAATCATAGTTGTTAATTATCGACTTAAGCGCGAGTTTTAGTAAATGGATCCATTTAGGACTGACAATCCCGGCCCGGGATAGCACGCACTACCACGAACCGTACTGTATAAACGGGTGTTTCTTACTCGTTACACATGAGTGTTTTAGGATTAGCACTCACGGGGGCACATTACTGGTACTTGGTTGTACCTTACCGACTTGTTAAGCTTCGACTATGATGCTCATGGAAATTTATATCAACATTGTTGCATTCGTGCAATCATTATTTATACTTGATTGTGTTCAAACTATTATTTACTACAAACCTGTGAGATTCACCGACCTTTTGGTTGACCTTTTTAGTGATGCATTCTGAGGTACTCAGCAACAGTAGGGTTGCCCAGCAGAATTGCTTGCTATCTCGAGTCACATGCATTACATACTTGGAGATTTTTCTACATTACTTTTGTATTAGCTGTTATGTACTCCCTCCGTCCCAATTTAATTGTCCCCAGACAAAAAACACGCAGTTTAAGAAAACATTAACTTCTCTCTTACTTTTTGATAAGATTACAGTTTTACCCTTTACTTTTTACCTACTTTTTTGTCCTACATATATAAAGTAAGGGTGAAAAAGGATTTTATCTCATCATTTATATCAATTTATGGAAGTGGACAATTAATTTGGGACAGCCCAAAATGGAATACTGGACTATTAATATGGGACGGAGGGAGTATTAGAATCTCTAGGATTTTACTCGAACTCCAAGTTTATGTATACTTTTGAATACTAATGTAATGTTGTAATACTTTTCAAACGTCTCATATAGAGTCGTACACTCTATCTTTGTGCTTGATTACCTGATTAGTCGCGCTTAATGATTGCTTCCGCTAAATAATAAATTTGAGGGTGCGACATTAATATATGTCACTATGCAAGAGGGCACTCTGCAGAGATTGTTAAATTAGACTTCAACAAGGTCTAAAATACTACATCTACTATTTAACTGGTGAAAATCATAAAAACTGCAAAATAACCAAGTGCTAGTACTAAATGTTAACCGAATATATCATCTCATACATACAAGCCATTAGTATATCATCGCACCACCGATATATCTATTACTCCGTACCTTATTATACCTATAACCAAGTGGTGAATACTATTTTGCTCAACAAACACAAGAAGGCATTCCTAAAGAAAAGTACACTTCTTCTAGCGTGTCGATGATGCCACTGAAGTCGGGGCGAGAAAGAACATTGCGACTAGTACATAGCCTTATCAACCTGCATACCATAATCTTATATCATACAAAGACCACACGAATTCAAATCAGACCATTACAAGAACCAATAACAGTGCATATTATATGAAGGGATAAGTACTTGGGAATGCACTCAACTTGTCCCAAATTTCTATTGTGTGTACCCAACTTACGGGTGCCCTATTTAATGCACCCAACTTTCAAAAACGGTTATTGTGTGTACTTTGCTGACGTGTCATCTTCTAAGGATGCCACGTGGCATCTTAAACGGACAACACATCATCAAGTACACACAATAACTATTTTTGAAAGTTGGGTGCATTAGATAGGGCACCCGTAAGTTGGGTACATACAATAGACATTTGGGACAAGTTGAGTGCATTCCCAGGTACGTATCCCTTATATGAACTAAAGGTTGCAGAATGAGGGGGTTAGATGAGAGCTAAAAATAAAGAGACACCTCATGGTGGGTTGACACGAAACATTTATGTATACCTTTTTAGTTTTCTTTTAATGAAACTATACTATTGTCCCGTGTGATGCAGCGGGATGGTGGCGGTGAGACTTGAGAAGTGACGGGAGTGATGATGTAAAAAGTGATAACGGGATAAAAGTGTGCGTGTTTTAAAAAGGGAGCTACTAACCATACCAATTAACATTCTGGATAATGTTCTGGGAAGAATAAAAATTATTTAATCTTTAATTAATGAGTTTCACCCATTAAAAGTACTTGAATCACATAGTGTGGTGCTTTTGTAATTACAGTGTTCTTGAAAGAATGTTATTGTTAAGGATTTTGTGGTGTGGTGGACAGTGTTCTGGAGATTTTTATTATGAAAGAAGAAATTAAAAGAAAGCATAATTATTACTGTACTTTTTCCCATCACTCTTTCTTATCATTCTGTATTTTTTTTCATTAATGTCTAATGATTGTACTTTTCTTATTAATATTTATTAATTTAATGGTAGGATGAGTATATTCAAATAGTACAGAAAGATAACCCCTTTAAAAATGTGTCACGTGTTTTGTGTAGAATGTTTGTTTATTCATAAAAGGAAGAAATATGGCGTTTGGTTATATGAAATGAAAGTTTTAAGAGTTAAATTTTTTACCAACTTTTAGAAGGTTGACCAGATATTATTGGGTTTATTGTTTCATAATGTATTAAATTTTACATCTTTTACAGTTGTATGAGTCGAACTTTAAATACTTCTATTGTATGTATTTAACTTGTAAATTTCGTCTATTGTATGTAAACTTTCCTTTTTGGGTAAGGTTAAAATATGAAATTTTCCTTTTTGGCCTTACCTAAAAAGGAAAATTTACATACATTAGATGATATTTACAACATTAGATGATATTTACAAGTTCAATACATACAATAGAACAAATGAAAGTATATCTCATACAATAGTAAAAAGTGTAAAGTTTGATATATAACGAAACAATAAACCCAATATTATTTATAAAATGGTATAAATAATTAGTGTTGGAAATATACATATGAATGATAATTGATGACCAAAGAATTTGAAAAGGCTACAAGTTAATGTGACATTAGTTGTAACTAAATGTGACCTTTCAATTTAAGATAACCTACGAGTATTTACTAATTTCATTATCATTAAAACTATGTTTTATTGTCACTAAAATTATCCTTTTAATCTTCCACCTCCATTGATAAAAAGAAAAGAATTTGTTCTCTTATTTAAGGATTTCTTTTTGTTCCTATTTGAAAGAGACAAATATGTCACCTTGGCTCCAAAAAGAAATACACACATAAATTCTTACCTTAGTTTTGTAAGTTTACTAGCTTTGTTCTAGTCACATTGAAACCTAGCGATTTGGTCAATGAGGAACAAACATTTGAGTTAGCTTACGAACAACTATTTTGACAACCTTTTCAGGCATATGTTCAAGTCCGGCAGTACTACTGCTTCCGACGTTGTACCCTGAGAAACAGACGGCGAATGTGTCAAGGGAACCGTGTTAAACACGGGCCTCGGCTTATCATTTGTTGATATCCTTTTCTTCTACTCATTTCTTTTGTTTTATTACATTTCATGGAAGTAATTGTATATGAATTACTTTAGTATTTTGTAATTGTATTATTACAATCCCTCTTATATAATGAAACTTCATTCGGGTACATGACATTTTTCCCTACAATTAGTGTGATACATGACTCCAAATCATCATGATATGATCAATAATGATATATTTCTTCAATAAGATGACACAAGGGTTTAAGCCAGTGGGTGACTTTTGACCCATTTCCTTTTTTAGCTTATTGTTTCAAAGTGTACGTAACTTTACATATTTTACTATTGTATAAAGCAAACTTTGAAAATTCCTATTGTGTGTATCTAAGTTCTATTGTATGTATATTTGCAATCTATTTTAGATATTTTGTTTGATACATAAAAAGAATTTTTATTATGTTCTTTACATACAATAGTAACTTAAATGAATACAGTAAGTTTTTTAGAGCTTAAATACATACAATAAAAAAAAATTTGAAGTTCGCCCCATACACTTTAGTAAAAGCTGAAAGTTAAATACGTTGGAAACAATAAACCCTTCCCTATTAGCTAATTTTATTAAAAATATATCAGAGAACCATTATAATTAAGATCCACCCATTTATTAGTAAATGGGTCAAATGGCCACTTTAAGTTTCAACAGCTTGTTTTCACGTCATGAAAACAACATATTTTTAAAATGTGACCAAAAAGTTTCTATGAAAAAGACGCCACTAATTAGTATGCAACGATATTGACTTACTGTTGAATTCGTGCTGGACATTTACTACTGAATTTCAGTTCAATATCAACAGATCTCATGTCCTCAATGTACTTTGTTTCTACCATCTGAAAAATATAATCACATATCGACTCTGTTAATTGTATCAATGCCAATATGTAGCGACTCATTCACGAGAGAAAGCCGTTTGTTACCTGATAAAATATGAATCCGAATGATTGAATATCTCTTCCTTTATTGACTAGATGCCGGTTAATAGTATCTGAGTTTGCACCTGAAAAAACGAAGTGATTAACTGAAAAAGAACCCCACATACTCAAAAGGAAGTATATGAAACGTACGTGCTTGACACGGGTGTAACTCATATAACATTTGGACCCAATATTCACCAATCTTCAAATGGCCGCCTTCGTCTTGTAATAAGTTTCTAAAGACATAATGAAGCTTTGGTTATTTCTGCGAATGCAACTCTAATGTATGTAAAGCTAAATGGTGCGTAGGCTTTACTTGGGATCCAGATGATTGTGAATTATTGGGCAAGGCTTGTGATGATGTAGGTAGTTCATTCCCCTGTTATTGTATCAAATTTTCTTAGTTATAAAAAAAAAAAAAAAAAAAACTATAAAACAAATGTTAAGCACATCGACTAGCAAACGACAAATGAACATTTCACGGAAGATTAGGATCATTCACCATAAGTTCACCAGAAAGTAAATGTATATTGAATAAAACATTCATTTGTACTTTGATTTTCTCAAAACTTTATAATAAGTCGGTTTCCAAGATAAATATTAAAGGTCGAAAGCATAGTACCTAGCAATGTCAAGTGCAAAACGCAGAGCAAGTGGTAGATCAAGTACTATCTTTTTATACAAAATATCATACAAGCTTCCCTGTGATACAATTTGAACAAACATATAGAGATCATTTTATGGGATGTCTGCATTTAAAATAATCATGAAAACAAGTGTAGGATGAAAACTATCTACTTATGTAGATATATAGTTGCTTACTCTTGACAAATGTTCTGTTATCAGTATCATTTGTCCATCATGTATAATGGAACCAAGAAACTGCAAAATATTTGGATGACGAAGTTCCCTTAACTGTGAATTATCATTAGCAGATAAAATCCTACATGAAGTAAAATATGTTAACATAACTACTTATTTAATCTATATACAAAAATTAATTAAGTGAAGGAAAGTATAATATAAACATTTTCTCTGGGAAGTCTATTTGTCTTTTGATTATTGTTTTGACAACCCACGTTCCCCGCCATTTGACCATATGAGAATCACCCATTACACCCTGATAAGCGACAATCAAGAGTCAGTTGGTGTCTAACGATTGATTAGCATAGTGAATTGTTAGCATAGTAACACTAACAGAAGTTTCAGTAAAAGTCCTAAATGATAGTAATAAGAACAAAATGGTCATATTTAAACCAACCTGTCCAATTTTTTCAGAATGTTCTGAATTAATCTCTGAAATTTCGATATTTACTTCCTTTGCATCTTCATCCCGACGAACTATCTGAAAAATGGAAAGTTTAAAATTTACAGTTGAGAGGTTTTCAATGCTAAACCAAGGCAACTCAATTGACGTGCTGCTCCAGTCTCATTGTTATTGTAAACATTCTTAGCATTGTGATTAATAAGTGAAAATCAGAGTGATTATTGCATTTTCTTGCAGATTCCCAGTGTTTCGGTGCACTGAAACTGATTCTAGTTATTCAGGGGTCGAATACTAATTTTACGAGTAGTCAATAAAACTACTTAATGAATTTATATAGGTAAATCCTTAAATTACTAGAATTGGTTACATACACAAACAATTGCTTAGTATCTAGTTTCCATATCTAATTCTACATATTCCATGAATCAATAAATCACTCTTGATACACAATACTAACTTGATAACAAACAACCCCAAGTCGTTAACCCATCCAGCCAGACACTGCCATATTTCCAACTCGAAAATAAACCAACAAGAAATGTGATTTTACCATTGGGCTGTTCATTATAGAATCCTTGCCTCCATTCACTTCAAGAATCCTGCATATGTCTCTATGCCCGTATAGTCTTGCGTCGGTCAAAGGCTGGAAGTTCACAAAAAAATATATAAATAAATAAATAACATAATTATTTGTTCAACCATCTGAAAAAAACAAAAAAAAAAAAAAAAAGGATACAAAGATTAAAAATCCTAACACCACTTACAGTTCGATGCCACCTATCATCAAGATTAACATCAGCCTTGTAGTGCAAAAGAAGCTCAACAATGGAAGCATGGCCTTCACTAGCAGCTAGATGAAGAGCAGTTCTGTTATCATAATCCTGCACATTTGGTGATATTCCGTCCCTCAGCATCAAATTTAGCCCAACCCGATCTCCTCTCGATGCACAACTCAGAAAGTTTCCAATCCTTTGCATATCAAAATCATCTGTACTATATTTTCCACTCGACTGATGCAACGTCATAACTGACAGATTTTTCTTTTTTCTTTTTTAACCCAGGATACAGTATAGTATGTATATGCAGTTGGGTTGGTGGGATATAAAATGAGCGTGTAAATCTAAGATTTGGTTTGTGATTAACGACACCTTTTGTCCATATGATGTGGCCAAAACTCCAAAGACGACAAAAGGGATTAACAAAAACAAGCATATAAAATTTGTTTTATTGGTTATTATTTTTGAAAAGCCGGCACATCTTCAATATTAGGCATACTAAAAAACGAACTAAAGAATAACAACTAAAGTCAGCTCAACAAAAACATCATTTACAACTATTTAAATCACACTCAAGTTACGATAAACCAACCAAGACCAAATAACTTGGCCTTACAAAACAGCATTTGAAGCCAACTTAACTCAATCGAAAGAGACTTGCAACAACAGAGCTACTCAAAAACTGCAACCCAATGCGATACATTACCCTTATAAATCTTTAAATGTACATGGAATTAAGGAATAAAATCAAATCTATGATAAAGCACATATTATAAAATATCAAGATTAATGTGTAGTACACATTCATTATGCCACAACACGGCCACCATCATCACCTTCTAAGCCTGTTGGATGAAGTAAAGCATGTAAAGAAGATGAAACAATAGGCATGGATGTAGTATAACTTTTTATTTTGTTTCAGACCAAACCATCACATTGTTATTATCAAAAGCAGTAAATCTGACCGACTAAAATGTACGAATACAGATACTGGCATGCCTTCTTGTTCCATTTGAATAAAGCACAATGCCAATAACATATGGATCATAAGACTTATGAGATTTGACATTACTGAAACAGAACTAAGTCTAGTTGATTTTTTTTACTGTCTTTCAGCTAAATGGGATGTTTGTATTACATGCAACAAACCATCAAATAATAGAACGAATCAAATTAAACTTCAACCCATAAGAAGACATTATAAATAATTGAAGTTGCTATGCTTATTTCTACTGGTCCAAAAACGAAATACATAAGTTTCTCGCCTTAAAATGCACATACTGTGGCAAAAATTGCGCACCTAGCCAGGAAATGTGCAAACGCTCAAGAGTCAGAGCCACAAAGTCGTGATGCCCTTTCAGTAATTAAGTAGTGTATCACAATAAATCAAAAAAAAAAAAGAAGATAATTTTAATTAACTAATTCTCCTTTGCTATTTTCGCAGCCTTAGCAATCACCTCGTCGATTCCTCCAACCATGTAAAAGGATTGCTCTGGGAGATCATCGTACTTTCCATCAAGAACACCCTACACATATAAGAAAACATGTATAAGAAATCGATATCAAAGTATCATATATGTTGTTCATAGCATATACGATAACTGCAGCCAAAACAATAAAATTTATATGGTTAGTCGTTCAACCTTTTAGAATATACATAACTGATCCCTCAATTGTTCATTATGCACGTAAAACTACAAAGATAGAAAAAATCAAAATGAGGATATAATGATATATACCTGGAAACTGGCAATGCTCTCTTTTAACTCGACATACTTTCCTGGAGCACCGGTGAAGACTTCTGCAACATGAAACGGTTGACTCAAGAAACGTTGGATCTTACGAGCACGTGAAACAGTCATTTTGTCGTCTTCACTGAGTTCATCCATTCCAAGAATGGCGATAATATCCTGAAGATTCTTGTATGCTTGGAGAACTTCTTGCACTCCACGAGCAGTTTTATAATGCTCTTCACCAAGAATACGAGGAGAAAGCATTCTAGATGTTGAATCCAGTGGATCAACAGCCGGATAGATTCCTAGCTCCGAAATCTACATCAGAATATACAACCCAATTATTGCAACCAAAAGAAAAAAAAGAAGAATTTTGGGGCTGGCTGGATACCTGTCGAGAAAGCACGGTGGTGGCATCCAAATGAGCGAATGTAGTGGCGGGAGCAGGATCTGTCAAGTCATCAGCGGGCACGTAAATAGCTTGTACGGATGTGATGGAGCCTTTCTTGGTTGTTGTAATACGTTCCTGAAGGCCTCCAAGATCCGTTGCTAATGTGGGTTGGTAACCCACAGCAGACGGGATACGTCCCAACAAAGCAGACACCTCAGAGTTAGCCTATCGAAACATGAAAACTGATTATAACCCATTACAATCAAATCTGTTGGTGCAAGCTGAAGGCCGCAAATTGGCCCGTTTACTTGTTATGAGTTATCTTTTTGACTTTTTCTCTCAAGGTCAAACTGAAAAACTGAAATGAAATAGCTTATAACATTTCAGTAAAAAATTGGAATTTTCTTCAAACAATATGATGTTTTTTTACATGTATGACTACTAACTATTTAAGAGAAAAACCTTTTATGTTGAACAAACCACTGATTTTAGTCTGGTGGTCAGCACTATTTTGACATTATATCCAACTCACATGACCCGACCATTTTGCCACCTCTAACTAAAGATATAGCATAGGACATAATGTAGATGCTCTTGCTTACCTGAGTGAAACGGAAAATGTTGTCAACGAAAAGAAGCACATCCTGTCCTTCAGCATCTCGGAAGTGCTCAGCAACAGTGAGTCCTGTCAGCCCAACACGAGCACGGGCACCAGGAGGCTCGTTCATTTGACCATACACAAGAGCACACTTGCTTTCAGCCTGCTTGTCTCCAAGCTTAATCACACCACTTTCAATCATTTCTCTGTACAAATCATTTCCCTCTCGAGTTCTCTCTCCAACACCAGCAAACACCGAGAAACCACCTGATCAAAGTATCGGTTTTAAATATCTTCATCTAGGTCAATATAATAAGGTCAAATACGTGACTTTAAATTAAGAAAAATGATATTTAGGTCTAAAATGGGCCTAACTTTACATGTCAACCACTTAAGACGATTGACATCTGTATTTAGGCCACCTGTTTAGACGTATATATCATTTTTCTCTGTAATTAATTAACCAAGAAAGGTTAGAACAAACCATGGGCTTTTGCAATATTGTTGATAAGTTCCATGATAAGAACCGTCTTCCCGACACCAGCACCACCAAACAACCCAATCTTCCCACCTCTTTGATATGGAGCTAGTAGATCCACAACCTACAAACAAACAATCAAAACATCAAGAGGTCAATAAGAAACATGAACATGAAAAACAACTAAAAGGGTATTTGGGATTGCGTCTTCAAAACAGATTTTGCATTGACCAAATGGCGTTTTGAAAAATCATGTCCCAACCTGCTTCTTCAGAACTGTGTTTTCTCTCTAACAAAACGCAAACAATCACTTTTTTTCCAAACACATTTTACTAGTTATATGCATTTTGCGAACGTAAAAATCATATGATCTCCCCAAAACACAATCCCAAGCACCCTATGAGATGAGTAAATAATTATAAATTAATCACTTTGATTCCAGTGACAAGGATCTGCTGTTCAGTTTCCTGATCAACGAAAGCTGGAGCTTCACGATGAATTGGGAGATAGTGACTCGTCTCTTCAACATTCAAACAATTAAAGACATAAGTATGTCGGTAGTTACAACAATAAGATCAGCAACAAAGCAAACAATAAGGTAAATGGTGTGTATAAGTACAATGCCTTACTTAATTCACCCTTATGGTCAATAGCCTCTCCAATAACATTTATAATACGACCAAGTGTCGCCCTGCCAACAGGAACCTGTCATATGCAAACAAAATCTTCAGTCAATTACAAAACCATATATGCATAAGTTCTGCTCCGAGACCAACAAAAAGGCAGTTTGACATCATCAGACAACATAATACAATACAATTAAACCAAGATTGAATCTTTTATAAGGTTGAGTAACATGTTCGATGATCGAATCACATAAAGAAACAGAGCAGGCTCGGGTTTTGTTAGACTAGATCATGAGCAGGTCAGGTATATATCCATATATCAGTAACTAAAAAATAATATTGTTATAGCATTACATTTCCTAGAATTTTTTTGTATGAAAGCATATACCATTGAAATCAAACATTCACAACCAGTAAGATTTTTTTTTTCTTTTGGTTCTTTTTCATGGTCTCATTCCATAGATCTTAACAATAACTTGATATTGAATTTGTTATGGGATTCAATATCATTGTGTACATACGATTTACTTGTATATGTTTTTAAGTTGATACTCTTTTAGATAGTTCGATAGTTAGTCTAACTTTATTAGTAGTTCAACACTAATTACCATGATAGGAGCGCCCGTGTTGTAAACCTTTTGGCCTCTAACAAGCCCTTCAGTCCCATCCATAGCAATTGTTCTAACCGTATTACTCCCCAAATGTTGTGCCACCTCCAACACCAACCGAACCGGGTTATCCATCACCTCCAACGCCGTCATGATCGGTGGCAACCCATCATCAAATTGTACATCCACAACCGCACCAATCACTTGACAAACTTGACCAACGGCACCTTCACCCGAATGCTCATTTGTAATCTTTCCCGTTATCTTGGAAGATTGCGGTGAGGCGGGTGCCACAGCTTCAGCGGTGGCATATCCCGCCCGTACTGCCCGGTTTAACAGAAAACCGAACGGGGACGGGCGGACACGTGAACATGGGATTGGTGAGAAATGTCGTTTTGTTATCGACGGTGACTTAACACGGCGGAAAAGGGAGGGTAATAGCCTCCTAGAAGCCATATATATAATCAGAAAAACAATATAAAATGGAAATTATGGCTTAGTGTGGTTTACTTGTTATTTGTAGATACTACAAATTGTTATAAATTTAACATTTAAATTTTGTGAGTGTAAATGTGGAGTGAGGTAAAGAAGTATTCAAAGGGTTGAGGTTTGTTCTGATTTTGCTGTTCCGATGGGTATGTTTGCTAGACGAATTCAAACAACGGGTGGGTGCCACGTGTCATTGGAATACGTCATTCCAGGAGAATTTTAGAGAAAATGTTTTTTCTTTTTCTTGTTTTTTTTTTTTTTTTTTTTTGCTAAATAAAGTTTTGACCCTATTACTTTGATGTTATTGTTAGACTCCTCCCAATGGTGCATCGGTTTGCACCATCATTTGGCATCAGTTTGTGACACCATAGGCACCACCCATCACTTGGAGCCATCGGTTTGGGGACTTCGGTATAGCGACGGAGGAGAGAGGGTGTGGGTGGGGCCCTTTGGTCCATTTCAAGCCAAATAAAAAAAATTGTATTAAATAAATAGATTAAATAATGTGTGGGGCCCTGAAAATAATAAGGGAAGTGATGTTGCTGTTGGCAGGGGAGTGTCAGTTTGTGTCAGTTGGGGGAAAAGCTGACGTGGCACTGAGCTGGCATGCAACTGATGCGTCAGTTGGCGTCACCATTGGGAGGAGTCTTATGTTGGACACAAAACCTTTAGGGCATGCTTGGTAGAGGGGTTTAAGGGGTAAGTAATGGGAAATGTAATAAAAAATGATGGTTGGTAAGATATAATGCAATCAATCATTATCTAGTATTGGGTAATACTCCATTAAAATGAACTTATTCTATGTTGTTCATGTTCTTACGATATATAGAAATGTCTATATATAAAGAGTTGAAGTTGTCACGCTATTGATTAGTTTTAATTTGAGAATTTCATACTCATATCAAACATTTGATGATGATTAACATTTGATAACATTTATAGGAATGAAACCCCATGATTGACAATATTGAATGAATGAATAGACAAAAGTAATTTTGAAAGCAAATGAGCGTTTGATCATTTATTACCCCGTCATTAAAGGATTAACAGACAAGTAGGGTATCAAACTTTTACAAAATGTTTAATATAAATAACAATCAAATTTATCTAATAAAAAATAACTTAATTTTTAAATTTTCAATGTGTGAAAAATGAGCCATTAATGATTCATTATTTTGAACAATTTTATATACTTTAGTTATCATTGTACACATTTTGATAAACTTTAGTTATCTTAGTACACATTGAATAAACTTTAATTACCGTTAAACACATTACATATAGTTAAGTTTTATTATTGTAAACAATTTTTTATCATTCTTTAAATTGAATATTTTGTGAAAGTTTGATACCCTTTATAACGCCCCTCATTTAATACCACAATATAATATTAAGTTTGGCGGAAGCAATTACTTCAAATACATATTCTATTAAAATCTGCTAGAAATTTTCGCAAACCTTTATACAATATGTTTAACTACTAAACAAACATAGTTAACATGTTTACAAACCCGGGGCATTATATACTATAAAACAGTATTTATTACAAACTGGATCAGAGTTGCAAGTTTCAAACATTCCCAGCATTAAAACATCCTTCCTGACTACCCACATAATATACATCACCTGCAGGAAGTAAATTGAGGGATTAGCACGAAGCTAAGTGAATGAATAATCAACTACAATTCAATTTAGCTAGCAATCTGTTCACAATCAATAATGCAACAAATATCGTCAAGAGGAACGGTGGTTCCTAGAGACCCTGTTCCGGGTGGCCCCATCAGAACACTTAAATCAACTGTAGGCCAAAACAGTGATTAACCGCTAACTAAATGCTAATCTCCATCAACACATGTACGCAACCCTGTGTTGACCAACATTAGCAATCAAGTCCAACTGACAATCTAGTTGACCTCTGGATTTATCAATCAAGCTCACAGGCTAATCAAACTACCAATCATATGGTATATCATTTCGAAGTTAACATACTATCAATAGTAATCCTATAATTACTGATTGAAATCAAACTGACACAACCAAATCAAACTGTGAGTCTCAAATCCACTCACCTGATTCGTATCAGTTACTTACTCAGCAGTCTTATCTCGCTGAGCCCTTGGATTATCTGAGAACATAAAATCAATCATAAGTTAGTAATTTGTTTTCAACTAATGGTACTTATGTAATTAAACACATTACATAAATAATCACATCATTAATCAATTCCAACATACAACAATACTATTTATATATAGTATTTATTTAAGTTCACAAACTAAAATGATCATCAATTTTATTCATGCAAACGCGATCCAGGCAAGGGTGGTGGGATCGCGTTCACCCTTTGAAAAAGTTCTGTCACCGTTTTACACTTGGCAACGCGATCCGGGAACTAGGGCTGGATCGCGTTCACAAGAAGAAAACGTTATGGAATCAATTTTCATTAGGCAACGCGATCCGGGCAAGACTTCAGGATCGCGTTCCTACGCGTTTTAGTTCAGGTGCAGACCTGCAAACACACAGCTCAACCCAATTTCTTATATGACCATTTCAATCACATGTATCTCAGTTTTTAAGTTACTAAACACTCAAATACAACCATATACATGCATTAAAGCATCATTCAACTTCAATTCATACCAAAACTTCAAATGATCATAACCATGAAGTTAAACATGGAATTAACATCAAAACAACTTACCAATTAGAGGTTTACAAGTGATGATGATGATGTTTATACTATCACTAGATCACAGCAACTAATTCTCTTGGTTTAAATCTTGTTTTGCAAGTGGTTAAAAGTTTAGATTTAGGTTACCAAATAAGGAAAGTAAAGAACTTTCCTAAAAGGGAAGGTTTATAAGTCGGCCCAACTTTTTAACACCGACCCGTATCCACTTAAAACTAGTCCCCTTTTTAATCTATTGCCTGGAACCTAAAACCCATTTGCGAGAAACTTCTTTTATTGCACCGTCAACTATAGTAAATTAAAACAAACAATAATTTACTAAGCACAATAAGTTCTGAGGCTTATTTAACTAAGTTTCGCAATTTAAACATATTTATCAAATAATTTCTAATACAATTAAATACATCAATTTAAAATTAGAAATTACCGGACCAGAAGAGAGGATGTTACAACTCTCCCCCCCTTAGAAAGATTTCGTCCCCGAAATCTCATCACGATCAAATAATCCAGGATATCTGGATCTCATACTTTCCTCAGTCTCCCAAGTTAGGTTTTCACCTAAACTATGTTTCCATTTCACTAACACCATAGGAATCTGTTTCTTCCTAAGTTTAGTAACTTTTCTGTCAAGAAGTTCTACTGGTTCTTCAATTAACTTCTGACTCTGATCAACTTTCAAATCTTTCAAAGGAAGAATCTGAGACTGGTCTTCAACGTTACATTTCCTCAAATAACAAATGTTAAACGTATCATGAATACCAGCAAGCTCTGGAGGAAGGTCCAATGTAACAGACTGATCATTAACAATCTGACGAATTCTAAACGGTCCAATATATCGAGGAGCCAATTTGCCACGTTTCCCAAACCGTATTACCCCTTTCCAAGGCGAAACTTTCAGATAAACAAGTTCACCTTCAACAAAAGTAACAGGTCGACGTTTAGGATCTGCATATTGTTTCTGTCTATCACGTGCAGCTTTCAACTTTTCACGAGCCACTGCTACTTTATCAGCTGTCATCTGAACAATGTCTGGACCTGCAAACTGCTTCTCACCTGCCTCTAGCCAACAAGTTGGAGTTCTACAACGGCGACCATAAAGCATTTCATATGGAGGCATGCCAATACTAGAATGATAAGAGTTATTATAAGCAAACTCAACCAATGGCAAATGAGAATCCCAAGAACCACCATACTCCAGAATACAAGCTCTCAACATATCCTCCAATGTCTAAATCGTACGTTCTGACTGACCATCTGTTTGAGGATGATAAGCTGTACTAAGATTCACACGTGTACCCAATTCATGCTGCAAACTCTGCCAAAAATGAGATACAAACCTCGGATCTCTATCAGATACAATCGATAAAGGAATACCATGTCGAGAAACAATCTCATTCACATATAACTGTGCAAGCTTACTCAGAGATGCAGTATCACTAGTAGCTAGAAAATGAGCACTCTTGGTCAATCGATCAACAATGACCCAAACCATGTCATTTCCTCGGGCAGTTCGAGGCAACTTGGTTACAAAATCCATAGTCAAATGTTCCCACTTCCATTCAGGAATCTCAAGTTGTTTCAACGATCCATACGGCTTCTGGTGTTCAGCTTTAACTTGAGAACAAATATGACAAAAACTAACAAACCTTGCTACATCCATTTTCATTGTAGGCCACCAATACAAAGGTTTCAAGTCATTATACATTTTAGTGCTTCCTGGATGTACAGACAATCTGGACTTATGGGCTTCATTCAGAATAACATCCCTAAGACCACCAAATAAAGGAATCCAAACACGAGACTGAAAGGTTTTTAATCCTCTCGAATCATCTAATAACAATTCCTTTCGATTCAACATAATTTCAGACTTCAAATTATGATCTAACAAAGCTTCTAACTGTGCAGTTTTTATCTGAGCCACCAAATCAGAAGAAACTTCTAAACGCATAACATAAACTCGATCAGAAGTTACCTTGCGGCTTAAAGCATCAGCAACCACATTGGCTTTCCCTGGATGGTATTTAATTTCACAATCATAGTCCTTGATTAATTCTAACCATTGTCTCTGTCGCATATTTAACTCTTGCTGTGAAAATATATACTGAAGACTCTTGTGATCTGTACAAATAATACATTTGGTACCATACAAGTAATGCCTCCAGATTTTCAAAGCAAACACAACCGCTGCAAGTTCTAAATCATGGGTAGGATAATTTCTTTCATGAGGTTTGAGCTGACGAGAAGCATAAGCAATCACACGATCTCGCTGCATCAAAACACAACCTAAACCAGCAATCGATGCATCACAATAAACAATAAAATCATCGGACCCATCTGGCAATGCTAACACAGGAGCCTGACATAACAACTGTTTCAGAGTCTGAAAAGTTGTTTCCTGTTGTTCAGTCCATACAAACTTTTCATCCTTACGGGTCAACTTAGTCAACGAACCGGCAATTTTAGAAAAATCTTTAATAAACTTCCGGTAATAACCCGCCAAACCAAGAAAACTTTTTATTTCTGAAGCAGACTTTGGAGCTTTCCAATTCATTACAGCTTCAATCTTTGAAGGATCAACTTTAACACCATCATTACAAATAATATGACCCAAAAACTGTACTTCCCGAATCCAAAATTCACATTTAGAAAACTTCGCATACAAATGTTCTCTCTTTAAGGTTTCCAATACCAACCTCAAATGCATTCCATGCTCTGATTCGGATTTAGAATATACCAAAATGTCATCGATAAACACAATCACAAATTTATCAAGAAAAGGTCGACAAACACGGTTCATCAAATCCATAAAAACTGCGGGAGCATTCGTCAAACCAAAAGGCATAACCAGGAATTCAAAATGACCATACCTGGTTCTAAATGCAGTTTTAGGAATATCACAATCCCTAACACGAACTTGATGATAACCTGATCTCAAATCAATCTTTGAATAAAATGAAGATCCCTGCAACTGATCAAATAAATCATCTATCCGAGGCAGAGGATATTTATTCTTTACTGTCCTTTTATTTAATTCCCTATAATCAATGCACATTCTAGAATACCCATCTTTCTTTTTCACAAACAGAACTGGTGCACCCCAGGGAGAAGAACTAGGTCTAATAAACCCTTTATCCAACAACTCCTGTATCTGATTCATCATTTCACGTATCTCAGACGGAGCTAATCTATAAGGGGCTTTGGCTATAGGTGAAGAGCCAGGAACAAGATCAATCTGGTATTCAACTTCCCTAACCGGTGGTAAACCAGGTAATTCATCAGGGAATACTTCCGGATACTCAGAAACAACCGGTACATCAAAAAGGGACTTCTTTTCTAACTTAACATCAATCACATAAGCTAGATACGATTCACAGCCCTTGGACAAAGATTTCCTAGCTTTCATCATACTAATCAAAGGTATACAAACATTTTCCCGTTCTCCTCGAGCCACAACATATGACTTTTCAGAGATTGGAATTCTAATCAGCTTATTGTGGCAATCTATGCTTGCTTTATACTGACTTAACCAATCCATACCAATAATCACATCAAAACTAGCAATTGGCATCAACAGAAAAGAAATTGGGAAAGTCTGGCTATCTATTATAATACTAGCTCCAATTACCGAGGTGGTAACAGGAACCGATTTGCCACTAGCTATTTCTACTTCAACTGGTTTGTTATCACAGTAGGCATCATTTTCAACTTATCACAGAAGTACATGGATACAAAAGAACAATTTGCACCAGAATCAAATAAAACACGAGCTGGTACAGAATTTACAAGAAAAGTACCCGTGATCACGTCATCTGTATGGACAGCTTCATCAATTGTCATTTGAAAAGCCCTACTAACTGCAGATGGCGGATTCTTCCGCTTCTGACCGGAAGAAGCTGATGAACCAACAACTGTCCCCGAACCCTGTCTCTTAGCCTCAGAACACTGATTTGCACGATGACCTTCCTTATGGCAATTCCAACACACATAAGTAGGAAAAACACAATCTTTGGCTTCATGCCCAATCACACCACATTTCACACATCTAGTGGTTTGCACAGTACACGGCCCAAAATGTCTAGCTCTACACTTAATACACCAATTGGGACGATCAGAAGTACCACCACGACTTTCTTGTTTCTTACCCTGCTGATTTCCTTGCCACCGCTGCTTACCTTTACCAGAAGATTCACTCTTAGATTTCTGAGAAACCATTTCTTTACTTGGTACTTGTTGAGGTTTCAAATCACTGTCAACTGATCGAGCTAACATGAAAGCTTGAGAAAGAGAGCCAGCTAATCTCACTGAAGTTCGATACTGATTAGGTAAAGTACCCACAAATTGTTCTATCTGAGTTCTCTCATCAGGAACCCACTGCTGAACAAACCTGAGTTTCTCTGTAAACTGATTTATCAAATCATCCATTGACATGTTATCAGTTAATTGCAAATCCATAAACTCTTTTCTAATCCGAGCTATATCATAGTTTGAACAATACTGCTTACAAACTTCATTACGAAAATCAGACCATCGGATAGATGCTTTCTGAAAAGAAGTTAATACAGAAGTAATCGAATCCCACCAATTCATAGCTGCTCCTTTTAAAAGTTGAGTTGCATAAGGAACTTTTAGTTCTTCCTCACATTGACAGACTTCAAATTTCTTTTCAACATCTCTCAACCAATCTAGAGTTACAGAAGGATTCGTACTACCCGAATACACAGACGGATTACTGCTCATAAAGGTTTTAAAGGAACACACCTTTTGCTTTGGCGGTGAAATCGTACCAAACACAGGATGAGATGACTCAGCCTATTTTTGTTGTTTATACATTCTAAGTGCTTGGTTTTCCTCTTCCAATTGAAGCAGATACTGATCCCTTTCTGCCTCCTCTCTAGCATGGAAAGAAGTACCAGCATTCTCATTCCGGTCATCATGACTCTCAGCAGCAACTTCAGGCCTTGAGGCATTATTAGGGTTCACAGGTAGTTGCTCGTTATCCGCCATATCTGTAAACACCACAACAACTTACAAATCATTAGTCGTTAGCACCTATTCTACTAACCGATTCACATTCAGTACATAATCCCTTTCCCAAGAATGTTTGACACAACACAATCAAAGTTTAGGATTGAACATACAATCATATTCAATTGCCCCAAACTATTGCTCTGATACCAACTTATAACGCCCCTCATTTAATACCACAATATAATATTAAGTTTGGCGGAAGCAATTACTTCAAATACATATTCTATTAAAATCTGCTAGAAATTTTCGCAAACCTTTATACAATATGTTTAACTACTAAACAAACATAGTTAACATGTTTACAAACCCGGGGCATTATATACTATAAAACAGTATTTATTACAAACTGGATCAGAGTTGCAAGTTTCAAACATTCCCAGCATTAAAACATCCTTCCTGACTACCCACATAATATACATCACCTGCAGGAAGTAAATTGAGGGATTAGCACGAAGCTAAGTGAATGAATAATCAACTACAATTCAATTTAGCTAGCAATCTGTTCACAATCAATAATGCAACAAATATCGTCAAGAGGAACGGTGGTTCCTAGAGACCCTGTTCCGGGTGGCCCCATCAGAACACTTAAATCAACTGTAGGCCAAAACAGTGATTAACCGCTAACTAAATGCTAATCTCCATCAACACATGTACGCAACACTGTGTTGACCAACATTAGCAATCAAGTCCAACTGACAATCTAGTTGACCTCTGGATTTATCAATCAAGCTCACAGGCTAATCAAACTACCAATCATATGGTATATCATTTCGAAGTTAACATACTATCAATAGTAATCCTATAATTACTTATTGAAATCAAACTGACACAACCAAATCAAACTGTGAGTCTCAAATCCACTCACCTGATTCGTATCAGTTACTTACTCAGCAGTCTTATCTCGCTGAGCCCTTGGATTATCTGAGAACATAAAATCAATCATAAGTTAGTAATTTGTTTTCAACTAATGGTACTTATGTAATTAAACACATTACATAAATAATCACATCATTAATCAATTCCAACATACAACAATACTATTTATATATAGTATTTATTTAAGTTCACAAACTAAAATGATCATCAATTTTATTCATGCAAACGCGATCCAGGCAATGGTGGTGGGATCGCGTTCACCCTTTGAAAAAGTTCTGTCACCGTTTTACACTTGGCAACGCGATCCGGGAACTAGGGCTGGATCGCGTTCACAAGAAGAAAACGTTATGGAATCAATTTTCATTAGGCAACGCGATCCGGGCAAGACTTCAGGATCGCGTTCCTACGCGTTTTAGTTCAGGTGCAGACCTGCAAACACACAGCTCAACCCAATTTCTTATATGACCATTTCAATCACATGTATCTCAGTTTTTAAGTTACTAAACACTCAAATACAACCATATACATGCATTAAAGCATCATTCAACTTCAATTCATACCAAAACTTCAAATGATCATAACCATGAAGTTAAACATGGAATTAACATCAAAACAACTTACCAATTAGAGGTTTACAAGTGATGATGATGATGTTTATACTATCACTAGATCACAGCAACTAATTCTCTTGGTTTAAATCTTGTTTTGCAAGTGGTTAAAAGTTTAGATTTAGGTTACCAAATAAGGAAAGTAAAGAACTTTCCTAAAAGGGAAGGTTTATAAGTCGGCCCAACTTTTTAACACCGACCCGTATCCACTTAAAACTAGTCCCCTTTTTAATCTATTGCCTGGAACCTAAAACCCATTTGCGAGAAACTTCTTTTATTGCACCGTCAACTATAGTAAATTAAAACAAACAATAATTTACTAAGCACAATAAGTTCTGAGGCTTATTTAACTAAGTTTCGCAATTTAAACATATTTATCAAATAATTTCTAATACAATTAAATACATCAATTTAAAATTAGAAATTACCGGACCAGAAGAGAGGATGTTACACCCTTGCTATCTATTAACCCTTATATAATTGTTTCGATAAAATATTTTTTTATTTAAGAACTATGTCACTGTAATTTCACGTATTAATTGTTTTTGATTATTTGTTATCCACATTACGTTATGATCAGGGGCATAACCACTATAATGTCGACGTGACACGTAATAACTTAAAATATTTTGAATTTTATTTGGTACTCGTATAATAAAGGGGCAAGTGAGCAACTAGTCTTTATTTTCTTGGTGCAATAGACCCATTGAAAATAGTTAAATGCAATAGGCCCATTGAAAATAGTTAAGATAGTCCAATTTCCAGAATATACAAGCTCAAATTTATGTAAAACCCTTATATTTAATTAAAAATATTTTGTTGGAGTTATACAATTTTAGTTGTTGTTTGGTTTAATGTTATGTGAAAAAACTAGTTGTACACTTTTACATGTGACATTTGTTTCACAACTTCTCAACAAAAATAGGGTGGGGACAATGTAAGTAGCCGCCACACTGTAAAATATATATAATGTCAAATTTTCTAATTATTAAGGGTATGTTAAATATTCACCCTTTGAAAATCAATAAAAAGGTTATGTTTAAGAACATTTTTGACATCTGCCCTTACGGAAACAAATTCTTAGATTTGCCCTCTTGAAAAAAAATTATGGCTCCTCCCTTGATTAAAGACATTGATTATTAGCATTGGATGGTCTCTACGAGGTACTTATTTGTCGACTACTCCAGTTGTGAAATGTGGTGAAGTTGTGTGGGAAATGGTGGAATGAGGTGCGGGAATTGGCAGGAGTTCAGGAGGAACTTCAGGAGTGACATGTGGTCAATCCGCCAATTAGTGTAGGAGGTACTACCTCCCTCCCCCTGAAAGAAGAACTAGTATCAAAAAATAAAGCATGTAAAGTCAGATTTAATGGATTCAAATTCATTTTAGAACACGTATACTTGATTAAAAAATATTTGAGTCGATGCATTTCATTGAAATCATACATTTTTAATTGTTTTTGGTACCCATGACATTTTATCCTGGTTCTGCCCTAGATTATGATAGTATGATATTAATAGGCGTAAATTACTTTCTCAATCTTTGTGATATGTCAGTAGCTTCACTCTTGACCCCTTATTCAGTCTTTTTTGTTCATTCTCTTAATTTATGTTTTGTTCAACTCCTGATCCCTCTTTTAACTAAGATAAGGTTAAAATAGTCCATTTAGTAAATTACATTCCTCGTCCTTCTAGTATATCATTCATTTCACTCTCAGCCCCTATGCTGAGTTTTCAGTCCCTTGTGACGGATTTATTTCACTCTCAGTCCCTCATTCTTCATGCAATGACTAAAATGCCCCTAAAATTTTAAGACTTTTTTACCATTTTGAGGGACTTGGAGTGAAATGAAGAACCGGGTCAAACAAATTACATACCACATAGGCTGAGATTGAAATGAATAACGTACCACATGGACATGGACATGAAATGTAAATCACACATACAAGTAGAATATACTTGGTATTATGACAAAAATGATAAGAGTTAATTGAATAGATGGTACATGTGCTTTATACACATTATTGGTTTATGTGCTTTGTTTTTTTTCTCTTTGTATTAACAGTTCAAAAATTAAAAAAGTTGTCATACGTTCAATCTCTAATCTATCTTAAATGGATTGTGTAGTCTTTTAATAATTTAATCTTTTTATTTTCAATATTATGTAATAGGGCTAATTGCATGGATGATCCATTTGGTCTACATCCTTTCGCACAATCAGTCCATGTATTCTATTTTTTTCATTAACATTCCAAAAACGTAAATGTTGTTAGATTTAACACGATAACCATTAAATACATTGAAATAATGAAAATACCCTTAGTTCTTTTTTTCAATCTAGTTTTCTTCTCTAAATACATTTGATAATAAGTTATTTGGTCATTTTTAATGTAATGAGCTCTGGGAGCAAAACAAATAGTTCTCGCGGGAAACTTCTTTCTTTCCCACACTCATCATCAATAATGGAGTACACAGTACATTAAGATGAATGGATGGGAATTATAGATTTGCGGATAAATAGCGTGAAAAGAAAAGATAAACCGTAGAGAACTAAACTACGATAACATCTTAAATTTGTGAATTGTGTGTTATATTACATTATTGATCAATTATAAATAAGAGTACATTATTACCTAAAAAACATTAATGGATCCTAAGCCACAATGAGGCTTAGGTTAGCTAGCATAAGCCTATAGTCTAATAATTAATACTTTATGGAGTATATCCTAAGAGCATACCAAACGGTAATAAGAGTGCATTATTACCTTGAAAAAACTGATGTAGCGCTGATGTGCCACAAACTGACCAATCGGTGTTCAGTTACCGTTGGGCATGGTCTAATTATTTTAAAATTTCCCTAATCTTTCGCATTTTCATCCTGATACAAAATCAATTGCCCGAATTTTAGCGTTGTGTGAGAGTGATCAATAATGGATTTCCTAACGTTATAAATATATTTCTAACAGCTCGAAGAACGGCTAAATCCACGTGATAATATGACATTCCTATCGTGATCTTTACGCTTCTATTCGTATCGCTCACATGTGCTCGATGATTGCCTCTTAATATAAAACTTCTTAGCCTTGATACTAAAAAGTGAAGAATGAATTCACCTGACCCTAATTGATCGTATCTCATTTAGGTGATTGTAGATGCTCCTAATTCGAAGTCGATCAACGGGCCGGGTAACATGATTGATGACGTGCCATCTTGAATGAAATTGTTCTGCCCCCTCATTATTTTTTCAAAAAAGTGAGGTGATGTACCTTTTATTGAAACCCATGTTGTGATTGAAATTAGTTAGAATTAAGTTTCTCAAAATATTCGAACGTTTAATATAGTAACAAGAAAATATGGTTTTGGGGTATCAAGTAACTTAAAAATTGAAAGTTCCAAGAAATATGGAACGTTCGTGTTTCTAAGTGTTAATTATCCGTAATAAAAGTCATTGTTATTTTTAATGATACTAGTCTTATATTTTAATGTTCATGTGTTAGGGTTTTATATAAGTATAGCAAGAGACGTACATAGAGTGAAAGCTCAGTTTTTCTATGAACTATTACTAGTTTAGGACCCGCGAAATTCGCGGAATTATTCATGATAAATACTTAAGTTGTGTGACACCCCCAAATTTTATGCTTTGCGGAAGCGAGTTTTGGGTGCCACTAATCAAATATCAAACACCAAGATTAATAGTAAACGACTCTAAATGAGACGTTTTAGAAAATACATTACATTGCATAAGTTTTCAAAAGTTTACATAGCTTGGAGTTCGTCTAATAGTATCTAGAGATTTTAAAACATAACAGTTAGTACAAAAGTAATGCAATAAAATCTCCAAGTATGTATGCATGCGACTCAAGCTATCAAGCAGTCCTGCTGGGCATCCCTACTGTTGATGCGTACCTGAGAATGCATCACTAAAAATGTCAACCAAAAGGTTGGTGAATCTCACAAGTTTATAGTAAGTAACAGTTTTGAACACATCAGTTTGTAAAAGTAAGTAAATATTGCACAGTTGCAATAGTTTCCGTATACATTGTCATGAGCACCATAGTTGAAGCTTAACAGTGTAGTGTGAATGGTACAATCAAGTACAGTATCACGTACCCCCGTGAGTGCTATCCGAACACTCATATGTAACAAATACTAATATGCCTGTTTCTACGGTGAAATCCGTGGTAGCGCTACTACCCTAGGCAGGGATTGTCAGTCCCAAATGGATCCATCTACTAGTAATCGCGCTTAAGTCCATAACTAACAACTTATGATAAGGAGGCTTTCAGTGGATAAAAGTAAAACCCATGCAATCGATATACCAGTAAATCAGTAAGAAATAAAGTAAGTACATGTGTTCGAGTAAAACAAGTAATGCATCTTCCCCAAAATAGTAAAACAGTAAAAAGGGGCCGTGAGACTCACCTGTGGTGCTAGCGTTTCCTATTGCGCGTGTGATCCAAGTAGTAACCTCCTAATGTCCTAAACACGCGAGGTTATATGTTTGTAAGTGATTAATAAATCGCTCCAAGTTTCGTTGTTCAGTTGAATTAATATTTTCTTGAGTTGTATTCTTGTTGCGTGTAGGTATATATAAAATATAGTTTGTACTAGTAGTTTTACTCGTTCCAAAAATTGTCGTTTTCGAAATAAAAATTATTATTGTCCTAAAGTTTGTCGTGTCTTTTTTTTATAACTTTATTTGTATAAATGTCCGTATAAAATAATGTCTCGCGGTCGTGTACAATTCTAGTACCAAATTTTGTGTCGTAAAGTTTTATATCAAATATAAATTATCAAATATTTTGCGTCGTGAAATCGTTAATATTTTTGTAGCATTTATAGCTTAAGGTGTAATGATAATCATTATTATTAATATTACTTAATTTAATAAATATTGATTTGCTAATAATAGTAAGTACTAATAATAGTACCACTTGTGTGCATCTTGTCCCATACTAACTCATTCATTCGGCTATTACTAGCATTATTTTCACTCAAATAATTATCATATAAATTTCCATTGATTCGTTCAGGTCAATCCACAATAATATTGTATAAACATAATATAACAAAGTTTCTACACATTTTAATCTTTACAAACTCAAGAAATATGTAAATATATATATGTGAAAAGTAAAGTTTGAACCTTACAATAAAATAATTATGATGATGATGATATGCTGATGACGATGACTACTTGATGCTATTTCTTGTTGGTGTTAAGTATTGTTGTTGTTGTTCATCCGAGAGAAATGAAAAAGAGGTAGGTAGTTGATGATGAAAAATGAAAAATGATTTAGAGAAGAGACCGAGGGATGTTTGGGATCGGCTTATTATTGAAGGCAAAAGTTAGGTAGATGAATTATTGTCCTCAAATTTGTAGTATTTTTACCCCGTGTTTATTTACCCGATCGTATAGTAGTATAATATTCAAAAATGATAATTTTCTAAATATTATTTCGTATATGTTTTTAATTGAAATATTTTATAAAAATACTTTCAGTGAGATATAAAAATATATCTTAGTTTAACTCAAAAGACACGGATAGTTTTCTGTATCTAAAATGTATTTAAATAATTTTCGGAGTAAATTATTATTATCCTCAATAATAATACTTTATTTAAAAATATTTTTCGCCCACTTTCATTTTGGGTTTCTGAGTTCTACCAGATTTGTGTACATGTGATTATTTAGATAATCGTTTCGGGTTATATAATACTTTATAATAAAAGTTTAAATTTGGACTGAAATTTGGGTCATTTTTGACCGGGTGTCACATTCTCCCCTTGTTAGGAGAATTTCGTCCCGAAATTTGTTCGTAGTATTTATCGTTGTATTCAAGTTATAGTTCGCGTGTTATCTACATAAGTCTGACAACACCTATCTAGAGTTGTCTATCTCCCCTTGTTGAACTAGTGCCTTTCCGGCAACTAAGGAATTCGAAATGAAGTTTCGAGATGTGTTGACTATTATGCCTACATGATCAGTCCAGTCGATCACTAGAGAGTAGCTACAATGTGTAGTAGTAGCCTAAAGTAATTCAGTAAATCCTTGATTGTTTTGTCGGTAGGACAAAGTTGGTCGTTCAGCCATTTGCTAGAGTACAGCTACATTTTGCACTAGTAGCCCACCTTAGACTCTATCAGTCTCCTATAGAAACGAAGTGGTTTAGCACATTTTAGGTTTATGTGGGATGTTACCCAAAAATTTGTTTTACTCGGGATGTTACCCAGTATATAAAAGTCAACCGGTATGTTTTCCGGTATACTACAGCGTAGGATATGTAATTCCTATACCTTTGTACTAAAACTAGTTTCATATATAGAAACTATAGATCTAAATTGTCACTTTTCCCTAACTCTTTAGTGCACTTAGAATCTAGAGAAAACATAACAAGTATCAAGTAGTAAGTAAAGCTTATCAAGTAAGTAGTATGAAAGCAGTTAGGTTGCTAGCGAGTTACCATACTCGCATCCCTATTCAGATCCTGGTAGATTTTGTTCCTATAAACAGTAAGGAGGTCATTGTGTACTGTGAAATTTTTGTTGACCATTCAGGGTTTGAAATTTTGTATAAAGTTGTGTACAGTAAGCAAGTTTGCACGGTTTTGAAGTTTTGAAAATTCTTTAAAGCTTTTCGTAAGAAATTTTGCAACATGTTTGTTAAAAGTACATTTGTCAGAAAATTTCGATAGTGAAAGTCGATTGAAAATGTTGAAGTTTGATGAAAACTTTAGTCAATAAATAGTTCGGTTGAAATTTTTGTTAGCGGCTAAGTTTTGAAATCTTGTTTAACAAAATCTATTCAAAAACAGAATTTATAAAAAAGTTCGGGGTAAAAGCATGTTGAAATTGTTAAAAATGGTTTTTCTTAGGGTTCACCTAACAGTAAGACGGTGTACGTTGTAGACGTAGAATTCAGTAGGCAGTAGCAATTTAAAATAGAGTCCCGATCTTCTTATCAAAGGACGTTGTAGTAAGTATGCTTGTCAGTTGTAGTGGTGTAGATGGTCTCAAAAGTATCATCGAGTAAAGGCCTATTCCTATACATTCAGTATACAATAGCCCAATGAGTAGTACGTAGTCTAGGCCTATGTATGTATATATACCTATATCCCATAATAGCCTAATCATACTTGTATGTATCACCAATTCCATTGGTATCATATTGTCTACCTGAAATAGTTCGCCAATTTCCTTATTTTATTTGTACTTAGAATCTAAGGAAACACATAAAGTACTAAGCAGTAATAGAACCTATTCAAGTAAGTAGTACAGATGCAGTTTGATTATTCGGGAGTGAGCGTACCCGTGTTGAGTAAGTCAATAAGTCTAGGGTTTCGGTGATTACCTTCAGCATTAAGTACATAGAACCTGCCTTTAGCGGCGTTGTTGTTTTTGTCCTTTAGTTTTGGGCAATCTCTCTTAAAATGCCCGGTACCATTGCACTCATAGCAGGTTTTGGGTGCAGAGGTGTCGGTACCAGTGGGGGTTGCTTTACAGTCCTTGGTCAAATGTCCAAATCGCTTGCATTTGGTGCAAGGACGTAGACCATCGTGATGAAGCTTGCACTTAGAGCAATAGGGCTTCCTTCCCTTATACTCTTTCTTGTCATCGGACTCAGAGGTGTTGGCCTGAGCAGTTGTAGGCTTCTTGTTAGTTTGGCTCTGATTTCTAGAGTTTCCATCGGCTTTCCTCTTGCTATCTCCTGAGCTGTTTCCAGTATTTTTGTCGCCAGCGGTTCCTTGACGAACCATTTGTGCCATCAGTTTGTGTGCCATACGTACTGTACCATGAAATGTGGGAGAGTTTGATGAAGTAACCATTCCCTGAATTTGTGGAGGAAGTCCCCAGAGATAGCGCTCAATTCGTTTGGATTCCTTATCAACCATAGATGGGCACAGGTGTGCTAACTGATTGAATCGAGAAGAGTAGCCAGCAATGTCATTCCCTTGAGTGGAGAGATTCCAGAATTCTGCCTCGAGCTGTTGGATCTCATCCCTAGGACAATACTCATCCTTGAGCATTTTCTTCAGCTCATCCCAAGGAGTTTCCAGAGCAATGTCTTGGCCCACCGAGTTAGCATAGGTGTTTCACCATGTCAGAGCATCATCCATGAAAGTGTAGGTGGAGAACTTAACCTTACTGTCCTCAGCGCAGTTGCATATGCGAAAGACTGCCTCTGTCTTTTCCAGCCAGCGTAACAACCCAATGGCACCTTCAGTGCCGTTGAAGTTCAGAGGGTTGCAGTTAAGGAAGTCTTTGTAGGTGCAAGGTTTTACTACAGTGGCACTTGGTGGTGTTTCAGCACTGTTAGATCGTCGTCGCTCAGCAATTAGTGCGTCAGCAACCAGTTGATCAACCTGAGCTTGAGTGTACTTTTGGCGTCGTGGAGGCATGTTCCTTCAATGAAGATAAGGGACATGTCAGAGTTTCGTATAAAAATATGATCATCGTAGTTGTATATATAACAAAATATATCACAACACAAGTGACAATCATTTGTGTAGAATAATTGTAACACCCGCCAAATTAGGACTAGTAATTAGTGCCTAATCATACGTTAATACATGTAATTAGTTCTGTGTTAGGCTAATTAATGTATCGAATTATATATATTGTTGAATATATACGAAAATGCGATTTGGTTAAATCGTACGCAACTTAAATCGAATGTATGTCGATTCAATTTAATACGGACGTTGGTGACCAATTTTATTAAATAACGCTTTTATGTCAAAAATATTATTATGATAATATTTCGTATTCATTCGTATCGTACAAACAGAACTTACACAATATAAAATATTAAAACGCGCAACCTAAATAAACACACTTACATTATATAACTCAAATATAAATTGATTTGTAAAGTATTTAAATAAAATATCGCGTAATAAATTGTATTTTAAAACTTACCACTTAATATGTAAAATAGTTAATTAACGTTTAAACGACGAAGTAAACGAACACCGCACGGAACACGAACGCGGGACGAAAATGGGGCTCCAAAACCCCACTCCCCTCCCACTTTCTTCTCACTTTCTCTTTTTCCCCTCTCTCCTCTCTTTCTTTTTCTCTCAAACAAATCACCACCAACATCACACTAAATCGCCAAAAACTAGCATCAAACGACTTCGGATCTTCAAGATTTTTAGAGATTCACGACCACCACGCAACGATCTATCTTTCTATCTTTCCGAAATTTCATTTCGGCAATTTGTAAGTTTCCGACACAACTCCGAAAACTCTCGTTTCTAAGTATTATCACTTGCTAGTTGTTTATATAACCTTATAATGTCCTAAAATGGGTTGGGTAAAAATATTAGGCTGATCGATGGCCGGAAAATGCGTTTTTGAAGTTGAAACTCCGATCAGATCCCGTACGTCGCATTTGGCCTGGAGCAAATGCGACGCAGCGACTTACGTCGCACGAATCCTCGACGTCGCATATAGCGACGCAGCCTATTACATCGCATTGACTTGCGAATGTCGCACATAGCGACGCAGACCTTAACGTCGCCAACTTAACCAACGTCGCATTAGCGACGCAGAACCCTACGTCGCATTGAATTGCGAACGTCACAAAATGCGACGCAAACACTCCCGTCGCACCCAACGTCGCACCCAACGTCGCACAAACCAGAAAACTCAGATTTTTACTAAGTGTCGAGACCTAAAATTTTAACACCTGATTTTACCCAAATTCGGATCCAGATGCGTTTTTCGTCAAAGCAATATAGTAGAAATAAAAATTTTCCAAGCTGACCTGGCAGCTCGACCCCAGCCAGGGGCTCTGCCCCTTGGACCCCGCCAGGGGCTGCCGCCCCTTGGACCCCGCTACCAAGGGCGCTGCCCCCGGACCCCCGTACTTAGATTCCGTAACGGCTTCTAAAACACAATCAAAACACATTTTTCAAGTAAAACGCCACGAAATCAAAATAATAATAGTTGAGATTATTATTACAAATCCGTCACCAACGGGCCGTACATATTTTCAAACATTCGAATCAATCAACCAAATGTAATTTGGACATTATAGTTGGACGAACAACTACAAGGGTGATCTTTTCAGATACCCAATCATGTTTATAACCATCGCGTGTCGTGGACACCCTCAGGTTACAAGTCTTTGGACTTCATACTCGGCTAATCAACTCAAGTTTATTAAGTTAAACTCGCTAGACTCAGGTGAGTCTCATAGCCCCTCTTTTTACTGTTTTACTCAGGGGTGTGATATATTGCTCAATTTTAACATGTGAACGCAAGTACAAACATTTCATATACTACATGAGTTTTTCGAAACTAATCATTTAAAGTCCTCCGTCAGCATAGTTGTTAATACGTTGTAGCGTGAATATTAGTATATGGTACCATATAGGATTGACCCACCTCGTCCGGGTTAGCAAGCACTAACCGGGTAAACGGATGTACTAATATTTGGGAAGACGAATGTTGATTAGGCATTCGTGGAGGCACCTCGCCCGGAATTCTCTATAGGGGACCCGGCCCTCGAGTTAAGCTCAACTATGTGCTCATGGCTGTATACACGATGACTATCATTTAATTGCTGGATGCAATTCATTATTTAATTGCTGGATGCAATTCATTATTTAAATCTTGCGGTTCATACTATATTAACTGATTTCAAACCTGTGAGCTCACCAGCTTTCTAGCTGACCTTTTAGCATATATCGCAGGTACCAAGCAGTAGGATGTTTCTGCTTCAGGACTTTAGCTCGAGTCAGCATACAGACGATTGAGATTTTCTTGCATTAGTATATTTTTGTACAAGTACTTATGTACTGAAATCTCATTTTATTTAAACTCGAGCTATGTAAAGCTTTAAATGATGTAAACATTTCTATTATCAATATATTTTGTTAAAACGACGCATATAGAGTCGTTTACTATATATCTTTGTGCTTTGTTATTGATTAGTAACACCCAAATCAAGCTTCCGCAAATCATCAAATTTGGGGGTGTTACAATAATAGTGGTTGCAATCACTTAACTTGCGAGTTCAAATGATTACGAGTATTGAGGTTTACAAAAGTGAAGGGGATATTACATCCGAACATGTATCAGCAGTTATGCGGAATGTGATAAGGAGGTAGGAAAAGATTTGTACTTAGAGGAATTCTGAATCCGAATGTTAATCATGGTAGGAGAGTAAAAAAATGGGTCCTCTGATGACCAATTCGTACAGAATGAAGTGTCGAAGTTTTTAACTCTACCAGGGTAAGCCTATTTCGAAGAGATGACCCTCGAAACCAGGGCACATCTCGGTACTATTTTCTTGACTCGATCAACTTACCGTTGGCGAGTTCTAAGGCGTATATGAACAATAAGTTCGTTACCAAGTATCGGAGGATATTAATAGGTCTAACCATATATGTATAACCTATACATACGTATTATCCACCTAGTCATGTCTAACGCAAAATAAGTACAAGTCACGGTTTTCTCGTGGTCAGAGTCAACTAATGCATTCCTGTTCAACATAACCCCTTTCAGAGTTCACATCATCTTCATTTAATTGTACATAGTTGATCAGGCTATGTTAAATTAAACTTGTATGATGAAATCCCTGAACCAGTTATATCTAATGAGGAATACTGCCTAACGGTCATAGTCTAGGCCCACTAAATGCAACCTAGTTCACTATAACCTTAGGCTCTGGTACCAATCTGTGACACCCCCAAATTTTATGCTTTGCGGAAGCGAGTTTTAGGTGCCACTAATCAAATATCAAACACCAAGATTAATAGTAAACGACTCTAAATGAGACGTTTTAGAAAATACATTACATTGCATAAGTTTTCAAAAGTTTACATAGCTTGGAGTTCGTCTAATAGTATCTAGAGATTTTAAAACATAACAGTTAGTACAAAAGTAATGCAATAAAATCTCCAAGTATGTATGCATGCGACTCAAGCTATCAAGCAGTCCTGCTGGGCATCCCTACTGTTGATGCGTACCTGAGAATGCATCACTAAAAACGTCAACCAAAAGGTTGGTGAATCTCACAAGTTTATAGTAAGTAACAGTTTTGAACACATCAGTTTGTAAAAGTAAGTAAATATTGCACAGTTGCAATAGTTTCCGTATACATTGCCATGAGCACCATAGTTGAAGCTTAACAGTGTAGTGTGAATGGTACAATCAAGTACAGTATCACGTACCCCCGTGAGTGCTATCCGAACACTCATATGTAACAAATACTAATATGCCCGTTTCTATGGTGAAATCCGTGGTAGCGCTACTACCCCAGGCAGGGATTGTCAGTCCCAAATGGATCCATCTACTAGTAATCGCGCTTAAGTCCATAACTAACAACTTATGATAAGGAGGCTTTCAGTGGATAAAAGTAAAACCCATGCAATCGATATACCAGTAAATCAGTAAGAAATAAAGTAAGTGCATGTGTTCGAGTAAAACAAGTAATGCATCTTCCCCAAAATAGTAAAACAGTAAAAAGGGGCCGTGAGACTCACCTGTGGTGCTAGCGTTTCCTATTGCGCGTGTGATCCAAGTAGTAACCTCCTAATGTCCTAAACACGCGAGGTTATATGTTTGTAAGTGATTAATAAATCGCTCCAAGTTTCGTTGTTCAGTTGAATTAGTATTTTCTTGAGTTGTATTCTTGTTGCGTGTAGGTATATATAAAATATAGTTTGTACTAGTAGTTTTACTCGTTCCAAAAATTGTCGTTTTCGAAATAAAAAATATTATTGTCCTAAAGTTTGTCGTGTCTTTTTTTTTTATAACTTTATTTGTATAAATGTCCGTATAAAATAATGTCTCGCGGTCGTGTACAATTTTAGTATCAAATTTTGTGTCGTAAAGTTTTATATCAAATATAAATTATCAAATATTTTGCGTCGTGAAATCGTTAATATTTTTGTAGCATTTATAGCTTAAGGTGTAATGATAATCATTATTATTAATATTACTTAATTTAATAAATATTGATTTGCTAATAATAGTAAGTACTAATAATAGTACCACTTGTGTGCATCTTGTCCCATACTGTAACACCCCCGAAATTCACTGTTTTGCGGAAGCATAGTTTGGGGTGTTACTAATTAAATATCACAGCACAAAGATAAAGCAAACGACCTCTAAATGAGACGTTTTGTAAATTAGTACATTTCATAGATATAATGTTTGAAAACTTAGTGTTTTCGTATACAAAATGTAGTTTCCCCTAGAGTCCACGCGTATAGCGGGAGATTCTATTACATAATCGTAATCTACAAAAGATAATGCTAAGAATCTCCGTTAATGCAGTTGTGTTGAAATCATGCGACTCTAGCAAAAATCCTGGAGTAATCCTACTCCATCCGGGTACCTGAGAAAACATGCTAAAAAGTGTCAACCAAAAGGTTGGTGAATCTCACAGGTTTGTAAATAATATCAGTTTTGAACACGATCTTTCGTCAGTAATGCCCGTAGGCGTAAGATCAGCAATTTCAATCCAGAAATCGTAAACCAGTATTTGCAATCCCGCAAATGTAAGTAAGTAAGTTTATACCGTTGCCATGAGGCTCATAATCGAAGCTTAACCCGTAATAATATGTTTGCTCCCGTGACATGCTCGTAAGTGAGCAAGCATCAGTAACGAATAAGTTGTCACCCGTTTATACGTGTAAATCGGTACGTGGCAGCGCTACTGCCCCGGGTGGGGAGGGTCATTTCCCTAATGGATCCATTAACTACTGTTCGCGCTTAAGTCCATAACTAACGATATATGATGGAGAGACTTCTGTAAATAGTAACAACTCATGCAATTCCGTTTGGTATAGTAAACAGCTTAGTACTTGTGTTCAAGAAAAATAAGTAGCATGTATCTCCCCCAATAAGATAAAACAGTAAAAGTGGGGCCGTAAGACTCACCTGAGTCTTTGCAAGTACGTTTATATCAATAAACGAGTAAGTAATCTCAACCGTAGGTTCTCCGAACCCGTAACCTTCAAATGCCTAAACATATAAGGTTAAGTAAGTAGATGTCTCGCAAGACCACCTAGGCTAGTTGTTTACACAACTCATATGTCCAAGTGTTTGTTTAGTAATCCGTTGTAGTTTGAAAACAAATATGGCCCGTTGGTGACGGTTTGTAATAATGATTCAAAGCGTTATCATTTATAACGCAATTTAGTGTATTTGTAATAGAAAGTATGTTCTATGACGTTTGTTCAGTCGTATGACATAAGTATTGAAGTTGTGTAAGTTCGACACTTAGTAAAATCTGACTTTTCAAGGTTCTGGTTTGTGCGACGTAGCATGCGACGTAGCATGCGACGTAGGGTGCGACGTAGGGAGGTACGTCGCATGATGCGACCTTCGCAAATCAATGCGACGTAGGAGGCGACGTTAAAGTCTACGTCGCTATGTGCGACGTCCGCAAGTTAATGCGACGTAATAGGCTGCGTTGCTAGTGCGACGTTGGGATTTTTGTGCGACGTAGGCCGCGACGTCGCTAAATGCGACGTTGGCCACAAAATGCGACGTTTTGAGCTACGTCGCAGATAGTCCAGCGTCTCTGCGACGTAGCGGTCTGATCGGAATTTGGTGGCCGGAAAATCGGTCGAAAAACTTCCGTTCGGTCCAAATCTTTTACCCAACCCATTTTTGGACATTTTAAGCATATATAAACCATAAAAACGTAAAAATGAGCAAAAACGGAGAGTTTCGGGTTTTGTCGGAAACTTACAAAATGTCGGATCGAAAATCCGAAAAGATAGGAATGTAGATCGTGTGATGGTGAACGTTTTCTTCCAAATGAGAGGTGTGATCCAAGCTCGTTTTGATGTAGTATTTTGTGAAATTGAGTGATGGTGGAGGTTGAAAGTTTGGGAGAAAAAGAAAGAAAATAGAAAAGAAGAGAGAGAGAGTGATGTGGTGAAATGAGAAGAAAAGGAGGAAAATTGGGGGTTTTGATGAAAGCCCCCATTTTCCAGTACGCGCACTGTGCTCCGTGCGGTGTTCGTTTCCCCCGTCGTTTAAACGTTATATTTTTAAAAGATGACGGGAATGTTTTAATGAAATACCTTGGAGTTAATTATAAAACATTCGTCGAAGTATTAAAATTCTTAACTCGCGTTTAATACGTATTCGTTAAATTATTTAAAATGTCGTCGCGATATATAGTTAGTGTTTGTTCGCTGTGTATTTTATATAGTAAAATACGTTCTCATTATTTAGGTAAGTTTCTGTCACCAACGTCCAAGTAACTGTGTCGGACTCCGTCCGGTTAATTCGTACGATTAATCCAAATCGCGTATGTACACACATATATATATAATTCACCTTATATATATACAAATAGAGTCTGCAATTAGTCCTATTACATACTAATTACAACTAGTTACAAGTAATTAGGCAAAATTAATTATCCTAATTTAGCAGGTGTTACATTCTCCCCTTGTTAAAGAAATTTCGTCCCGAAATTAGTTTGAGTGCACGGACGGTGCGTTGTCTGGGAAGAGATGTGGGTATTTCTGTCGCATTTGGTCTTCCCGTTCCCAGGTGAACTCAGGGCCGCGCCTAGAATTCCACCTGACTTTTACTATGGGAATACGACTCTGTTTCAATTGCTTGACCTCACGGTCCATGATTTCCATAGGTTTCTCGACAAAATGAAGTTTATCATCGATTTGAATTTCGTCGAGCGGTATAATCAGCGTCTCGTCAGACAGACATTTCTTCAAGTTAGAAATGTGGAACGTGTTGTGTACGCTGCTAAGTTCAGCAGGAAGTTGCAGGCGATATGCCACTGGACCAATCATTTCAAGGATTTCAAATGGTCCGATGTATCTAGGATTTAGTTTGCCTCGTTTCCCGAATCGAATAACACCTTTCCACGGTGCCACTTTGAGAAGTACCTTGTCTCCTACCTGGAACTCAAGGTGTTTGCGTCTCACGTCAGCATAGCTTTTCTGACGATCACGTGCGGCTTTCAGCCGGTTTTGAATACTAACGATTTTCTCAGTAGTTTCTTGAATGATTTCTGGACCCGTGAGTTGGGAATCTCCTAACTCAGTCCAACAGACAGGTGATCGGCACTTACGTCCGTAAAGTGCCTCGAAGGGTGCAGCCTTTATGCTGGTATGGTAACTGTTGTTGTACGAAAACTCACACAACGGTAAGTGATTTTCCCAAGAAGTACCGAAGTCAACTACGCAGGCTCGTAGCATATCCTCCAGTGTTTGAATAGTTCGCTCGCTTTGGCCATCGGTTTGCGGGTGATAAGCAGTACTCATATCCAGACGAGTACCAAGAGATTTCTGTAGCGATTGCCAAAAGTTAGAAGTAAAACGGCTGTCCCTATCCGAGATGATCGAGGTAGGTACACCGTGCCGCGAGATGATTTCTTTGACATAGATGCGAGTCAGACGCTCCATCTTGTCGGTTTCCTTGATGGCCAGAAAATGAGCAGATTTCGTGAGACGGTCCACGATCACCCAAATGGTATCGCAACCACTCGAAGTTTTCGGTAGTTTGGTAATGAAGTCCATGGAAATCTGTTCCCATTTCCATTGAGGAATTTCAGGTTGTTGAAGCAACCCAGAGGGTCTTTGGTGTTCGGTCTTAACTTTGGAACAGGTTAGGCATTTACTGACGTACAAGGCGATGTCAGCTTTCATGTTAGGCCACCAATACAACCCTTTGACGTCATGATACATCTTGTCAGATCCAGGATGTATAGAGTATCGAGATTTGTGAGCTTCAGCCATCACCAAATCTCGCAAGTTTCCGAATTTGGGTAACCACACCCGGTTAGAGAAGTATCGAGTTCCATCGGGTTTGATTTCGAATTGTTTATCCAAGCCTCGCAAGGCTTCATTTTTCAAGTTTTCATCGTTGAGGGCTTCAAGTTGAGCGGTAAGGATTTGAGCAGGAAGCTCGTT
The DNA here is from genome assembly GCA_949592205.1 of Helichrysum umbraculigerum. Taxonomy (NCBI): domain Eukaryota; kingdom Viridiplantae; phylum Streptophyta; class Magnoliopsida; order Asterales; family Asteraceae; genus Helichrysum; species Helichrysum umbraculigerum. The sequence goes on along the minus strand of CATIUR010000007.1, from coordinate 14,685,417 downwards.
ATGAATTGTCATAGAAAGTGCTCGAACTCGAAGGGGTTTCACTCGTTCTTTTCGGCTTAAGGCATCGGCAACTACGTTAGCCTTGCCCGGATGGTATTTGATCTCGCAGTCGTAGTCACTAAGTAACTCAACCCAGCGACGTTGTCTCATGTTTAGATCTTTCTGATCGAATATGTGTTGGAGACTTTTGTGATCGGTAAAGATAGTGCTTTTCGTACCGTAGAGATAATGTCTCCAGATTTTCAATGCGAAGACCACAGCACCTAACTCGAGGTCGTGGGTCGTATAGTTTTTCTCGTGAATTTTTAGTTGTCGTGAGGCATAGGCAATGACTTTTTCCCGTTGCATCAACACACAACCAAGTCCTTGGTGTGAGGCGTCGCAGTAAACTACGAAATCGTCGGTGCCCTCGGGTAAGGACAGGATTGGTGCACTGCAAAGTTTGTTTTTCAATAGCTGGAAGGCTGACTCTTGTTTATCAGTCCAATCGAACTTCTTATCTTTCTGAGTCAGTGTGGTTAGGGGAACAGCTATTCTTGAAAAGTTTTCGATGAATCGGCGGTAATAACCAGCAAGACCTAAGAATTGTCTCACTTCGGTTGGAGTGGTCGGTGACTCCCAGCCCTTGATTGCTTCAATCTTGGCGGGATCAACATGAATTCCTTGGCTGTCAATCACGTGCCCGAGGAATTGAACGGTTCGAATCCAGAACTCACACTTTGAGAATTTGGCATATAACTCTTCGTGTTTCAGAAGTCCTAGAATGGTTTTCAGATGTTGAGCATGTTCCTGCTCATTGCGAGAGTAAATCAGAATATCGTCGATGAACACAATGACGAATTTGTCAAGATATGGTTTGCACACCCGATTCATAAGGTCCATGAATACGGCCGGTGCGTTGGTTAAACCGAATGGCATCACTTGGAACTCGTAATGCCCATAACGAGTTCGGAAGGCTGTCTTTGGGATATCATTGTCACGGACTCGGAGTTGATGGTAACCCGACCGTAGATCAATCTTTGAGTAAACACTCGATCCCTGGAGTTGATCAAATAGGTCATCGATTCTAGGAAGTGGGTACCGATTCTTTATGGTTAGCTTATTCAGCTCTCGGTAGTCAATACACATGCGGAAAGATCCATCTTTCTTTTTCACGAATAAGACCGGAGCTCCCCAAGGCGAGGAACTTGGTCGAATGAATCCTCTGTCCAGGAGTTCCTGTAGTTGGTTAGACAACTCCTGCATTTCGGATGGTGCTAAACGGAAAGGGGCTCGTGCCACGGGTGCAGCTCCGGGCACAAGTTCGATTTGAAATTCAACTTGTCTAGGTGGCGGAAGTCCGGGCAAGTCTTCAGGAAAGACTTCCGGGAAATCCCGCATGATCGGAACATCCTCAAGTCGCTTCTCCTCCGACTTCTTCTCTGTTACATGTGCGAGGATGGCTTGATACCCTTTTCGTAGATACTTTCTAGTTTTCAGACAGGAGACAATATTCAGATTCCGTCTGCCGGTCTCCCCTTGTAGGACTAAGGTTCCACCGGAGACAAGAGGTATGCGAACGAGTTTGTCATGACAGATGATTTCAGCTCGGTGCTTGGATAACCAATCCATACCGACAATAATATCGAAGCTGCCGATCTCGACAGGGATTAAATCAATGGGAAACATTTCGTTCGTGAGGTTAAGTGTACAGTTGTGTATGATGCTATCAGTCTCAATCAGGTTGCCATTAGCTAATTCTACAATGTATTTAGCATCTAAGGCAGTGGGAGTAATATCAAGTAGAGGGCTAAATTTCTCAGATATGAAGCTTCTATCGGCACCGGTATCAAATAACACAGAAGCAGTAAGGTCGTTGAGAAGGAACGTACCCGTCACGACGTTCGGGTCTTGTCTGGTTTCCCCAGCCTTGATAACGAATGATCTGCCGCGAGCAGGGTTGTTGTTGTTTTTCAGCTTTGGGCAATCTTTCTTGAAATGCCCTGCATTTCCGCACCCAAAGCAGGCCTTTGGTGCATTAGTGTTGGGGGTGGGAATGTTGGTTCGACAATCCTTGGCTAGATGCCCGAACCGCTTGCAGTTGGAGCAAGGGCAAGAACCGTCATGGTGGCGGTTGCATTTGGGACAGTAGGGTCTGCTCCCGCTGTACCCTTTCTTTTCCGAAGTTCCAGATGAATAAGCCTTAATGTACTCAGGCTTTTTGTTGGAGGTTTGGTTGGATGAGTTGGGGTTACCTTCCCACTTGCGTTTGTTGTTTGCAGATGGGGTTGAAGTTGTACCACGGCGGACAGAATTTGCCGTTAGTTCATGGGCCATACGGATGGAGCTCTGAATAGTACCCGGTTTGGAAGAAGTTACCAGATCTTGGAGTCTCTCAGGAAGACCATCAACAAATTTCTCGATCCTCTTGTACTCAGGATCGACCATGGTTGGGCACAGAAGTGCCAGTTGGTGGAAACGGTTGGTGTAGCCGGTGATATCATTACCTTGCATCTTGTGGTTCCAGAATTCCACTTCTAGTTGTTTCAATTCGTCCCTGGGGCAATACTCGCCCCTCAACATCTTCTTCAACTCCTCCCACGGGAGTTGGTAAGCAGTAGCAACACTCACAGTCTGGGCATAAGTGTTCCACCAGGTGAGTGCGGTGTCAGTAAAAGTACTAACGGAGAACTTAACCTTATCTCCCTCCGCACAGTTGCAGATAAGAAATACAGACTCGACTTTCTCGATCCAGCGTACTAGACCGATAGCTCCCTCAGTACCTGCAAAGTTTAGAGGTTTGCAGTTCTGAAAGTCTTTGTATGAACAGGGCTTAGCAGTAGTGGTTTCAGCGGCATCGCTGTTTCTCGAGGAGTTTGGTGGAGTATTCCGAGCCAAGGCTTCAGTAACAGCCTGGGTTATAAGGGAGGTGATCTGGGCATCGGTGTACGGTCGTGTCTTTGGCGGCATGATTCTTCAATAAAAGAAATGAAGATACATGAGATTTTGTATGAGCTGGTAATTGTCACAGATGTACATGTATAAAAGCAGTAATACATAACATCAATATGGAAAATGACAATTAAGGTGAGTTGAGATAACAAAGGATATCTGATAGATAAAGTGAGTTCAAAAGTTACATCCTACAGAGATATTACAAGGGTGCCGGGAATGGTTACATCCGACTAGTTTATAGAGTAGTGCTAGATAGTCCCTAGATTACGAGATAGATTACAAGACAAAAACTACACTAATCTTAATGTAGATTAATTGGTTCCATCAGCGTGACAAAGCGGTCCACGGTTTCTGCTAGTCGGTTGGTTCATTCTTAGTTAGGGTTCCTGGCCTTCGGATTCTTCTTCCGACTCCAGGTTCAGGTCGTGTGGGTGGTAGCGTGCTTCAAGCATGTCCCTGTATCTTTGAGTCGTGGAGCGGTACCTAGTCTCCTCCGTTGATTTCCTGCCCAAACGTTTGATCCATGTTTTGGTCCTACGGGTTAGGTTGGTGGCTACTTTCTGCCAGTAACGGATCTTATCTTTGATTCGTGTAGGGACAGATCGGTTTGAGATTCTCAATCTTTGTTCATAGTCTATGCACTTACGCTTAAGTGCCCAATTTCGGCCGTCTAGTCCCACAGCCTGATCTCGCACTCTCTCATATTCTTCAATATCGATGCCAGTCATTCCGAAATCCTGATTTTCGTTTCCCTCCAGCATGATTTCTTCTTCTGGTACGATGTCCTCATCGAGATACGTGTACTGGATTTGTTCCCCGTGGACTTGGTCACTATCAGACATGTAGTCGTCCATTTGGGAATTCGTGTCTTTGAGTTCTATAGAAATGACAGAGAGAGGATTTTAGTCCTTGGAAGTACGTTGTTTCAGGGTGTTAGATGTGATTTTCGTAAAATCATTAGAGTGCACCACAAGGTGGTGTGACGGTAATCAAGTCTGTCATGGTCGGTGCAAACCGCTGAGAGAAATTCGTAAGTGTCACCAGGGAAACGTCGACTATCTCTATAGCGAGTGTATTTACGTGCGAGGCCTATTCACATATATAATAGCCTAGTAGTATAGTCAGCGAGTGAGGCCTATGTATGTATATACTCGTATATCACATAATAGCCTAGCGTATGTCTAGCACATAACAAGTAAGAGTCTCGGTTCTCTCGTGGTCAGAGTCTACTAACGTATTCCTGTTTGACATAACCATTTCAGACCTCACATCATCTTTCCTTAATTGTACATAGTTGATCAGGCTATGTTAAATTAAAGTCGTATGATGTAATTCCTGAACCAATCATGCCTAATAAGGAAATACTGCCTAATGGTCATAGTCTAGGCCCACTAAATGCAACCTAGTTCACTATAACCTTAGGCTCTGATACCAATCTGTAACACCCCCGAAATTCACTGTTTTGCGGAAGCATAGTTTGGGGTGTTACTAATTAAATATCACAGCACAAAGATAAAGCAAACGACCTCTAAATGAGACGTTTTGTAAATTAGTACATTTCATAGATATAATGTTTGAAAACTTAGTGTTTTCGTATACAAAATGTAGTTTCCCCTAGAGTCCACGCGTATAGCGGGAGATTCTATTACATAATCGTAATCTACAAAAGATAATGCTAAGAATCTCCGTTAATGCAGTTGTGTTGAAATCATGCGACTCTAGCAAAAATCCTGGAGTAATCCTACTCCATCCGGGTACCTGAGAAAACATGCTAAAAAGTGTCAACCAAAAGGTTGGTGAATCTCACAGGTTTGTAAATAATATCAGTTTTGAACACGAGCTTTCGTCAGTAATGCCCGTAGGCGTAAGATCAGCAATTTCAATTCAGAAATCGTAAACCAGTATTTGCAATCCCGCAAATGTAAGTAAGTAAGTTTATACCGTTGCCATGAGGCTCATAATCGAAGCTTAACCCGTAATAATATGTTTGCTCCCGTGACATGCTCGTAAGTGAGCAAGCATCAGTAACGAATAAGTTGTCACCCGTTTATACGTGTAAATCGGTACGTGGCAGCGCTACTGCCCCGGGTGGGGAGGGTCATTTCCCTAATGGATCCATTAACTACTGTTCGCGCTTAAGTCCATAACTAACGATATATGATGGAGAGACTTCTGTAAATAGTAACAACTCATGCAATTCCGTTTGGTATAGTAAACAGTTTAGTACTTGTGTTCAAGAAAAATAAGTAGCATGTATCTCCCCCAATAAGATAAAACAGTAAAAGTGGGGCCGTAAGACTCACCTGAGTCTTTGCAAGTACGTTTATATCAATAAACGAGTAAGTAATCTCAACCGTAGGTTCTCCGAATCCGTAACCTTCAAATGCCTAAACATATAAGGTTAAGTAAGTAGATGTCTCGCAAGACCACCTAGGCTAGTTGTTTACACAACTCATATGTCCAAGTGTTTGTTTAGTAATCCGTTGTAGTTTGAAAACAAATATGGCCCGTTGGTGACGGTTTGTAATAATGATTCAAAGCGTTATCATTTATAACGCAATTTAGTGTATTTGTAATAGAAAGTATGTTCTATGACGTTTGTTCAGTCGTATGACATAAGTATTGAAGTTGTGTAAGTTCGACACTTAGTAAAATCTGACTTTTCAAGGTTCTGGTTTGTGCGACGTAGCATGCGACGTAGCATGCGACGTAGGGTGCGACGTAGGGAGGTACGTCGCATGATGCGACCTTCGCAAATCAATGCGACGTAGGAGGCGACGTTAAAGTCTACGTCGCTATGTGCGACGTCCGCAAGTTAATGCGACGTAATAGGCTGCGTCGCTAGTGCGACGTTGGGATTTTTGTGCGACGTAGGCCGCGACGTCGCTAAATGCGACGTTGGCCACAAAATGCGACGTTTTGAGCTACGTCGCAGATAGTCCAGCGTCTCTGCGACGTAGCGGTCTGATCGGAATTTGGTGGCCGGAAAATCGGTCGAAAAACTTCCGTTCGGTCCAAATCTTTTACCCAACCCATTTTTGGACATTTTAAGCATATATAAACCATAAAAACGTAAAAATGAGCAAAAACGGAGAGTTTCGGGTTTTGTCGGAAACTTACAAAATGTCGGATCGAAAATCCGAAAAGATAGGAATGTAGATCGTGTGATGGTGAACGTTTTCTTCCAAATGAGAGGTGTGATCCAAGCTCGTTTTGATGTAGTATTTTGTGAAATTGAGTGATGGTGGAGGTTGAAAGTTTGGGAGAAAAAGAAAGAAAATAGAAAAGAAGAGAGAGAGAGTGATGTGGTGAAATGAGAAGAAAAGGAGGAAAATTGGGGGTTTTGATGAAAGCCCCCATTTTCCAGTACGCGCACTGTGCTCCGTGCGGTGTTCGTTTCCCCCGTCGTTTAAACGTTATATTTTTAAAAGATGACGGGAATGTTTTAATGAAATACCTTGGAGTTAATTATAAAACATTCGTCGAAGTATTAAAATTCTTAACTCGCGTTTAATACGTATTCGTTAAATTATTTAAAATGTCGTCGCGATATATAGTTAGTGTTTGTTCGCTGTGTATTTTATATAGTAAAATACGTTCTCATTATTTAGGTAAGTTTCTGTCACCAACGTCCAAGTAACTGTGTCGGACTCCGTCCGGTTAATTCGTACGATTAATCCAAATCGCGTATGTACACACATATATATATAATTCACCTTATATATATACAAATAGAGTCTGCAATTAGTCCTATTACATACTAATTACAACTAGTTACAAGTAATTAGGCAAAATTAATTATCCTAATTTAGCAGGTGTTACACATACTAACTCATTCATTCGGCTATTACTAGCATTATTTTCACTCAAATAATTATCATATAAATTTCCATTGATTCGTTCAGGTCAATCCACAATAATATTGTATAAACATAATATAACAAAGTTTCTACACATTTTAATCTTTACAAACTCAAGAAATATGTAAATATATATATGTGAAAAGTAAAGTTTGAACCTTACAATAAAATAATTATGATGATGATGATATGCTGATGACGATGACTACTTGATGCTATTTCTTGTTGATGTTAATTATTGTTGTTGTTGTTCATCCGAGAGAAATGAAAAAGAGATAGGTAGTTGATGATGAAAAATGAAAAATGATTTAGAGAAGAGACCGAGGGATGTTTGGGATTGGCTTATTATTGGAGGCAAAAGTTAGGTAGATGAATTATTGTCCTCAAATTTGTAGTATTTTTACCCCGTGTTTATTTACCCGATCGTATAGTAGTATAATATTTAAAAATGATAATTTTCTAAATATTATTTCGTATATGTTTTTAATTGAAATATTTTATAAAAATACTTTCAATGAGATATAAAAATATATCTTAGTTTAACTCAAAATACACGGATAGTTTTCTGTATCTGAAATGTATTTAAATAATTTTCGGAGTAAATTATTATTATCCTCAATAATAATACTTTATTTAAAAATGTTTTTCGCCCACTTTCATTTTAGGTTTCTGAGTTCTACCAGATTTGTGTACATGTGATTATTTAGATAATCGTTTCGGGTTATATAATACTTTATAATAAAAGTTTAAATTTGGACTGAAATTTGGGTCATTTTTGACCGGGTGTCACAAGTTGCCTCATATATATGCACGTCCGGACTAAGTTACATTATCAATAACTTGACAGTCAATTAATCATGAATTTTAGCATATGGAGCAAAACGTAAGCTATAATTCGAATGATTTGAGTATATGTATAGCAAATATGTTTATGGATTGTGTTAGTAGATCAGAGAACTTGTTACCAAAAGACTGTTCAAATGTTCACCGTCTGAATTGGACGACTTAGCGTAATTAGCAGTGCAGTGAAGCACGACTATCTTATGAAATTATTTACTTTGATTTTTGTTTGAAGAATGATATGATAGATTCTGCTATATTATTTGATAAAATTCTTATATCATTTCCATTCTTCATAAATTTGTTTGGTTATGTTTGTTACAACAATAAGAAATCGTTCGAACAGTTACTTGAACAATGTAAGTTATATTCAAGAAGTTAGTAAGAATTTTTGGAATATACTTTTCAAGAAGAATGTAAGTTATATTCAAGAAAATCGCTAGAGCTATGAGATTGTTATTATATTTTCAAAAACTTTAACATGCACTTATTATTAAAATAGATCCACGTGATATTGTGATAGTATAAGCGAAAAAACAAAAGTAAAAAACTTAATATTTTGAGATTAGGAGTCTATATCGAAATTTCATAACACTTCTAGTGGAAATCATGTGATGTGATCAACCTTACTTGTATCATAATAATTATCAATAAGAACGTTATCATCCTTTATCTAACGGATTTCACCCTTTTTGATTATTTAATTTAAAGAGTGGACTCGGGACCAAAGTTAACTCAAGAAGATACCTACTCAAAAACATATATGGTGGGCGGTTAGTGGGTTTGGATGCGCTTTGGGTACAAATTTTTTTTATTCCACTGGTATGGGTATGGTGATGGGTTTTGGTAATACCCGCCCAATTACCTATAGCCGTATCCATAGCCGTTTATATATATATATATATATATATATATATATATATATATATATATATATAGGGGAAGGATCAAGAGGGAAGCATCAAGTTTGAGGGAAGGAGGGAAGCAAATTATAGTCACTAATTTTCTCCCACCCTTTTCATACAATAAATAATACATACACAATACCCATTTAATCAAATTTAGTCTGAAATCCAAAATTAAAGCATCAATTTCAACGATTTATCAATCAAAACATTATAAACTTTCCAATTCATCAAACACATTCATACTTATCTTCAATTCGTCATGATTTGAAATCATCAAAAATTATGAATTTTGGGTATAACTTTTGGGTTTTTATATAAAATTTTGTTTTGCCAATGAAAACAATAAAATTAAACGAATTTCATCATACAAAACTTATAAACATGTAATTAATCAAATTATGGTTGTCATTAACCATCAAATTTCACAGTTTTTGAAAATATCCAGAACGTTAACATACATTTGCAATGCATGTTTTTCAAAATTACAAATAAGGTTCTTAAATATTCATATTTGTTGAATATTACCTTATATAAGTTATTATACATCGTTGGACGTTGTAACATAACATTCATCAATGTATTACAATATATATGAGTTAATATGCATTATAAATGAATGTTATAATGTTCGTCAGCATGATATAACTTAATATTCGTCATAAATGAATGTTAAAGACTCAATGAGATGTTAACATGCATTTATGATGAATATGAGTTATTATACACTAATAACATATATAACCTAAAATATTCATCATAAATGACTATTTAAATTGTAATTTTTATAACATGCATTTCAAATGAGTGTTAACTTTCTGAAAATTTTGATTTTGAGATTTTTTTTTGTGTAAAACGTAAAATAACTACAAGTTTGTTTGATTATTGATGTATATGATCGATATATTTGAATTTTGCTTTATATACATCTCAATTTTGTTCTCAATCGAATGAATTTGTGATTTTTTTATGGGTTTCTACATTTTTCTTCATGAAATCTATTTTTTAACTTTTTTTTATTGAATCTAACAATTGTTAATCAATCTTGCTCAACGAGTTGTATATTAGTGTTTTTAAATTTATTTTTGCAAGTTTCAAGCTTTAATTTGATGAATTTAAGATGAAAATCACGTTTTTAGTTGCTTTTGATTAACATGCTTTTGAAATGCATGTTAACGTTCTCGGAGGTGATTTCAAGTTATTTACAAAAATGCCACCGGGTTGACTTTTGAGTTGACCAAAATGTGTGGCTGAGAATCACTTCCCTCCTTCCCTAATTATTTTACTTCCCCAAGGATCTCCCGCCTATATATATATATATATATATATATATATATATATATATATATATAATTTTTTTATATATAAGAAGATAATGTAGATATCAACTGGTGAACCTTATACCATACGCTTTTATATTTGGATTTCCACGATTATTACATTTTAATTTTGTATGATATGAAAACGTGAAATTGTTCGTTATCTTGAACGTTTTGAAACTTTGAATTAGTTAATTAAATAGTTAAATTGTTAGTTTTAAAATTTGAAATCTTGAATATACTATAGTTTATGGTATTTTAGTTTCATTTTTTGCCGTGTTACAAATTTGCATCGTATTTTCAACAACTAACATTTTTTTGTTCGGTCAAAGTTACATACATGGAATAACCGAAACCTGCAAATAAACATGTCAAACTGATGGGTAATACTAATTGGGTACCCAGTGGGTATTGGTCCGGGTATGGTTATGGATATTATAAATGGGTATGGGTACAGGTATACTAAAACCCACCCGAAACCGACCGGTTGCCATCTCTAAGCCAAGAATTGGAAATTAGAAATTGGTAAAAGAATTAAAAAAAAAAAAAAAAAGGTGATCGTATAATAATTTAGATTATTGGGTGATGGAATAAAGCCATAAATATTTTGGAACTGGAAAATAACTTATTGGGACTTTTTTTGGAAAAAAAAATAAAGAAGATTGTTGGAAGAGTTTGAATTATGAAAAAAATATTGTAGTTATTAAATCAATTTTTTCATAAAAAATATTTGGAGGAGTGATTTACAATTAAAGGAGAAAAAAAAGATTTATATTGTAAATATAGAATGGTATATATTGTAAATATAGAAGGGTATATTAGTCTTTTAATCACATAATATAGGATTAATGATGTCATTGATAAAATTAAGGGTTAGATATTTATTGTTGATGATCATCTAATGGCTATGATTCTTTCATGATTTTTCTTTTAATTAATAAGATAGATAGATAGATTCCATATTTCGCTTAGTATTCTTTAGAGTAAATTCCATAAATGGTCCATGTGCTTGACACTGATTTACGAAAACCGTCTCTATACTTCTTTTTTCATCTTTTCAATCCAAAATGTTTACGTTTTGCTCGAAGATGGTCCCTCCTCCACCTAAATTGACTAAAGTACCTTTCCTTTTGTTATTTTCGGATAGTCAGGATTTAAACAGTGAAAGGGTACTTTAGTCATTTTTAGTGGGTGAAGGACTATTTTCAAGCAAAATGTAAACTTATTGGACAGAATAAGTGAAAAAAAAGTATAGAAACAATTTTTGTAAATGGGTGTAAATCAGAGGGACCATTTATAGAATTTACTCTATTGTCCAAGTCATCATAGCTACCGATTATAATCGTTAATAAATGAGATTTATAATATTAATTTTGGAACATACATTGTAACACCCCCAACGTTTAAGAAAGAAGAGTTTATACGTTAGTTAATTGTGATAACAAATTGTTGAGTCACTGGTCGCTGACCATGATGAAGTCACTGGTCGCTGACCAACTCAACTGTTCACTACTCGATGAAGAAATGGATTGTATCGAAGCTGCTGTTGCTAATGATAGGTTTCGCTGATCGTCATTCATTCCGTTCGATATGCTGAGGAAGATTTAAAGCTCAACTTGGTGTGTCGCTGATCTACGTCAGCGAGAGCCTTACTTCTTCAAATCAATAAAGGCAAAAGTCACTGCCAGAATAACAGCTAGTCAGTGAAGATCTTTAGTTCAATTCATTCTACAAGAGCATGTTAGCTCACAGTGAGTGAGGAGGATTGCTGCATCTTCAGGGACTATTCAATAAAGCCTCTCAATCATCAAGTACTAAAAAGTACTGTACTTATCTATACATCAGCAAGAGTGTTCCAGTTCGAAGTATGTCCGAAAGATTACGTGGCAGCAAGTGATTGGTTTTAAGGTAACGAGATATTTACGGTAAAAGAATTGGAACCCGCAGAATGTCGGTTCATCAGAGTTCAAACCAATCAAGCAGCGACACGTGTCCTTCCAAGATCCTATTTTGTAGGCGATATTTTAGGAACTCTTGTAGTATAAATAGTTCAGTGTTTTGTACTGTTGAGGCTAGTCGTTCAATTCGTGTTAATCACTTGTGTATCAGTGAGTAGTTTGTCTAAGCACGATTTAGCGATTCATAGAGTGAACAGTCAGCGTGTTTGTCCACTGCTGTTCATCTCGGTTGTAATAGTTTAGCTAAGTGTTTGAATTGGATTAACTTTGGTTAATCCATTCCGCATTCAACACTTGTGAATTTTATGATCAATACAATTCACCATTTCAGCTACTATTACATTATTCTTTGATATTGTCATATATGTTATCTGATATAATCCGTTTCTGTTATAACGATTAAGAACTTTCAATTAACTTAGTTAAAATCAGAAAAAGTTTTTAATTGTATTCAACCCCCCTTCTACAAATAAACTTTACACTTTGCGATTCCAAATCACTAATCAATAGTGAATACGGGACACTCAATTGGTATCAGAGCAGAGTTGGTTTAACTTCAATTAACCAGGTCTGCAATGGAATCTGTAAAGTACAGTTGTGTTGACTCTGACTATCAAAAGGGAAATGGTTCTACAACCAAACCTCCAGCTTTTGATCCTTCAAGGATTGAAACTTGGATGTCCCGGATGATGATGTTTTCGGACTTAGTTGATGACCGTCTCTGTAATATCATAACCAATGGTCCACATATCCCAACTACTATTGTTCCTGCTGTAATTGCAACAGCTACTACTCCAGCTATACCATAAATGGTTTTACCTAAAAGAGAGGAACAATGGACTGATGAGGATAGGCGATTGGTTAGACTTGATAAACAAGCTAAAATCTACATAGGCATGGCACTTCCTGATGAAGTGTTCGAATCAATCAGGCTGTGTAGAACTGCTAAAGATATGTGGGATACCCTTAGGAATATATATATATTGGAACTCCTGATATTATTCGCTGCAGGGAAGTCAATCTCACTCGCCAGTATGAGCTGTTCGCAATGGAACCAAATGAATCTCTGTCTTCCACTTACACCAGATACCAGTCACTAATGAACAAAATGGAGAAGGCTGGTATAGGCAAGGAACAGAGATTTGTTGTTGAAAAGTTTCTTGAGTTGCTGCCAAGGAAAATCTGGGGAACCATTGCAACGTGTACCAGACAGAGAAATGATTATTCAATTCTGAATTTAACTCAAGTCTATGGTATTTTGCTCAATTGGGAGCAGTCTGAAAAGCAAGCTGATCAGAGTGAGCATATTCGTGCTACTCTTGGAAGTCAGAAGATATCTAATGCCCTTGTAGCAGAGCTTGTTGAAATCGATCAAGGACAGAAGTCAAAAATGTCCAAGAAAAGTTCGAAGTCACTGATAGTTGAAGAAGAAGGTGGTCAAGATGAAGAACATGGCCATGATGGTTGCTAATTTCAGAAGGAACACCAGACCAAAAAGATTCGCTGGTGCTCCATCATCTGATAAATTTCAATCCAAGGGTGAATGCTACAAGTGTGGCAGAATTGGTCATTTTGCAGCTGAATGCAGATCAAAGTCAGTTAATCAAGTCCCTGAACCCGTGCCAGATGTCAGAAATGACAAGTACAACAAGTACAAGGCAAAATACAAGAAACTGAAGGCATTGGCTAAATTTGGGAAGAAGAAGGGAAAAGGTTTTGTCGCTGAAGAAGGTTCATTCAGTAATTCTGACTCCTCATCATCTGATGAAGAAGAAGCAATGATTTGTTTAGACAAGGAGTACTGTCTGATGGCTAATGACACTGAACTTCTTGAAGACATCAAAGAAGTCACTCCTAAATGTTCAGCATCTGAATGGGATCCTGAAACTCTTTACAAGGTACATTGCTTTAAAACATATACAGCTGCTGAAAAGGATAATGTCTTTGAGTCTTTGATAGTTGACTTATCAAATGCTCATGATATTCATAAAGGGCAGAAACGTAAAATCAGTGATTTACAATCCAAACTAAATGACCAAAATGAAAATGAGTCAAGAATGAAGAAATTAAAACTGGATCTTGATGCACAAACTTATGCAAATCAAGTATGTGTTCAAGAAAAGGTTAAATTTGAAACACAATTTCAACAGCTTAAAAAGGTCATGGAATTTTGGTGTAAGTCAAATGATAAAGTTAATCACTGTGTAAATAATCAAATTCCAAAACAAGTCAAAGCTATTTTGGGAGGAGATTATGAATATGCTGCATCCCTCGCTGATTCAACAATGGTTGACCCTTTTTTTAATCCCAAGGGTAATTTTTCAGAAGCTGTATTTGAACCTATCTCCATCTTCAGTGAGCCACGACCAAACTATTTTATCAAAAGCAAGTTGGTCACTGAAGATACTGATGTCTTAAATGGTAATAATGAGATGAATGTTTTAAAAACTGTCAAATCATCACTAACTTCACATCTCATCAAAACCATCGCTGATAATCAAACAATCATCAGCAACTTCACTGACACTGTATCTGTCACTGAGACAACCTCCATCAGTGACCTAAAGTCAAAGATGCAAGAAGTAACAATCAGCAAGAAAAGTTGTGTGATTGTGTCAGATCAGCAACTTAAAAAGAGGAAAGTCAAAAAGGCCGGCTATTTGAACAAAAAGTGTTATAAATGTGGCAACAGGCAACATGTGTCATCTGAATGTTCTGCTACACCTTTTGAGAAACAAAACATCATCAGTGAACATTCAGATACTGTTTATTCAAATAAGTGGAAGCCAAAACCAGCGCTTGGTCACTATGAACCTATCTCTGGATGGGTTCATCAACTGGACTAATCATATTCCGAAAAAAAAGGGGTCTCATGAGTATTTATTATGATGTCATATTTATATCAGTAACTTAATTCCTTCTAAGCTGATTCTGTTAGTATTCTAAGTTGTAACTTAATCAGTAAAGAAGCAATCTAATGATATGTTATGCAACATAATCTCTACTCATTTTTCTTTTAAAAAAAAAAAAAAAAAATATTATTTTAGAATGATAAACTTTTCTCTCTATTTATGAAATGATCATATCTCTATGCTTTATTCAGTATTCTAAGTTGTGATTAAACCAGCGAGACTACATCCTTGCCTAAATAAAGAAATAATTTTTTTATTCTTGAATGTTTTTTTTTTTTTTTTTGTATGGGGTAAATCAAGAAATTGGTTATGTATCTTCAGTAACTTTCAACCTCACTGAAGATATCATTTAATGGTGTTTTTCAAATCAACAAAACATTCGTTATATTTAGTACATTCTGTATTTAAATTAACGGATTTCAAAAATAAATGTTTTATGGTATATCGGAAAAATCGCGCGCTTCTGACACTCTCTTTCCTACGTCAGCGTACTTTTTCCGGCACACCACTCCCATCACCATTAATGCCACCACGCACCACCATCATAACCCTCTACTACCTCTACATCTTCCACCACGACTGCCCACGTTGTTTTCATCTCAGCCACACGATCATTAGTAAAGTGTACTATTTAAACCTACAAATCAGCAACTTGTCATCTTTTACACTTTACTAATTTTCGAAAAACCTTTGGCTTTTAAAAAAAAAAAAACCTAAAATAAGTGTTTAATCAAAGATTTTCAAAGGTTCTGTAATGGCTAAATCAAAATATTTTCTCAACTCATACACTGCCACTGAAGATATCAAAGCTCTTCGAGCTCCTGCAGTTGGTGAAGATGATATCATTACAGTTCCAAAAGCAAATTATTTGGGCAATCTTTCATGCCCTAAAACAGAGTACGCGGAGATAATCAATTTCTTAAAAAATCATTTTATTCTCCCTGCTCTCACATTATCCCCTGTAAAGATGAATCCGGAATGGTTGAGTGAGTTTTGGTATACCTGTACTCACTCAATCGTTAATAGTACCTCTCAACTTAAAGGTTTTATCGATAACGGAGGTCAAGAAATAATTATTTCTGCACACACCATCCGTACCGTTTTACAACTCCCTGAGCACGATACTTACGACCCACTGCCTGACAAAGAAGATGCCAAAGCTGGCATAGTGAATCTCACTGGGATTGACTGCAAATACACTATGGATAGCAATGGAAATCGTAAGTATACTACTGTTCATAAATCTAAAATGGATGGTGTGTGGAATGCCCTATTTTCAAACTTTATTCAATCTCTGGGCACAAAAACAGGGAGTTATGATCAATTCAACTCCCTAGAAGCACAGTTAAGCTGGTCACTGGTCAACTCTTTAAAAGTTGACTATGCAAGTGTGATTTTTGATGATATTGTTTCAAGAATCTGTGAACCTACCTGAGCAAAATATGTTTCCTATCCTAGGTTTCTTTCACTTGTTTTTAAAAATCAGTTTAAAGCCTATGATAGGGTTTCTTTTAAAGGTTTTGAACCTACTCTGATAGGGAAACAAATTTTTAGTAAAACTGCAACTGTGCTTCTCCCTGATTTCATGAAACCAAAGGGGATACTTGCACCCCAGCCTTTACAAGCTGTACATCCGTCTGATTCTGCCCCCCCAACGATCACGTCACTGATCACACCTCAAGTGACTATTGCTGATCAACCACCAAAACAAAAGCCACCAACTGCTCCTAAGAAAATCAAGTTAAAGTCCCTGACATTAAAGGATCAGGGACAGAGTCAGAAAAAGACGTCTAAGGACGCCAAGAGTGAAGCAGCGACTGAACGTTCAGTCCCTGCGGGCACTCTTGATCAACCTGTGCCTAAAACTGCTTCACTGGACTCACAAAAGCCCAGTGACTCTATAAAGGGAAGCCTACAGACAGCTACAATGGCTCAACCCATTGTTTGCAGTGATTCGGGTGCAACCCACACCCACCCATCGAGTCAACCCATCAGCCACTTATCATTCTCACAAAAGGATGATGTTTCAGTCAAAGGGCTAGTGCCATCAGTGGGTGATAACACACTCATTACTGATGACACATCACTGGCTACAGACCCGAGCCAACTCTCATCTTTCACTACACCAACCGACAATGTCCCTCCCTAGTCACATGGAGAGATACAGGTTGACATCTCTGTTTCCAATGATCCATCAGCTAAAACACAAACTGATGATGTTGAGGAAGCCCAACCAATGGATAC
The DNA here is from genome assembly GCA_949592205.1 of Helichrysum umbraculigerum. Lineage (NCBI taxonomy): Eukaryota > Viridiplantae > Streptophyta > Magnoliopsida > Asterales > Asteraceae > Helichrysum > Helichrysum umbraculigerum. Next base: position 14,668,445 of record CATIUR010000007.1, on the reverse strand, counting down.
TTCTTCATCTTCTTCTGAAAAGGATCAGCAACATCGATCTTATGATCTTACTCTTCCAAAGGTGAATCAGCAACCAGATGATACTGATGTTTCATCTCTACCCTTCTCCACTATACCACATGCTGATACCATAACCTCACCCATCCAGGAATTAGATGCAATGTCTCTTTCAAGTGACAACATCTCTCAACATGCTGATGATCAACCATCCCAACCAGAAGTTGAAATACAATCTCAATCTCAACCAATACCACCTATCTCCCATGTCACTCAAAAATGACCATCAACCAACAAAGCATCAACATCCACCACATCATCAACAGACAAATTGCTGCTGGATTATATTGCTACTTCACAGCAACAAATTCGAATGCTCACTGAAGATAGAGAGACCTTGACAGGCCAACTAGCTGATCTAACTAGTAAGGTTCACTCTCTTGCAGCAGCTTATGAATCCATTCCAGATTGGAGTGATTCTATCAAAGAAAAAGTCAAACTAATCGCAACTGCTGAAGTAGATCACTACCAACTTCTGGAAACTCATGCTAAGTCTCTTGCTGATCTCGCCTCATTTACCAAAATCAACCTCAAAACTCATGATGATGCAATAATCTCTCTCAATGAAAATCAAAAAACGATGGCATCTTCTGTTGTAGATCCCATGCTGATAAAGTTATCAGCGAACTTCCAAAAATTATCTCCAACCATCATGAGACCATCACAGGTCTAGAAACTATGCATGTTGATCATCAGAAAACCTGTAATAGACTTGAGGAGATTGTTGATTTAGTTTCTGAGGCTGAGGGGGAGAATAAAGAAGATGATGATGCTAAGAATTACACTCCCTTTGATAATGATGCATCCGATATGGATGTCGTTGAGGAAAGAGATAATATGGGTGTTTTCCCTGAGTTTCATCCTGATGAACAAAGGAGGTATGACTATCTAGTCAAAGAGTGGGCTGCTGATGAGAATGCACGAGTTATGGGGGAGTCAGCAAGCTTTGAGCTGATGAGGTGGGAATGGATGAATAGACAACAAGAAGATGATGTGGTCGATATGGATGAAGGAGATGATGATGATGGTGATAATAATGATGGTAATAATGGAAGCAATGAAAAGAAAAATGATGATGCTGGTTGATAGCATCAAATAGTACTACTTTTATATACTAATATTCCCTAGTTTGTGTATACTTTTGTTGCATTTATTTAATAAAATGTAGTTATTTCGTTCATATTTACAAAATAGGTAGAAATAGAGTTTAAATTAGAAAATGAATAAAGATAGAGTAAATAATGTAATTTTTGTATAAAAGTTAGATGTACTTAAATATGATTGGGACAAAGTGGTTAAAAGAGTGATAAAAATAAATAAAGTTTGTAAATATTTGAGTTCGAAAAGTTAAATGAGTTGAGTAAAAATAGTTAGATTGTATATTTATTGTAGTTTATGAGTTGGACCAAATAATTATTTGGGCTAAATAGTAGTAGTTAGTATTAGTAATAATCATAAAGTTAATAATAATAATAGTAAAATTAAGCTAACATTTAGTAGTAGGAATATAGTAATAAATATAATAATAAATTAAGTCTTAGTAAATATAGATATATATATGATACGTACTAGCTAATCTAATAATTTTAATAATCGTTAATAATTAAGTTATTAGTATTAATAATAAAGTTAATAAATAATTATGATCTTGATTTTGTTGATCACGTGGAAGTAGGAGCAAAGCAAGACAAATGGACGGTTCATGCATTAAATGAGTGGGGTCCACGCAAGCCCAAAGCTAAATTCAAAAGATGGGATATTGTTGTGGTCTTGCGCAGAAGAAAAAAAATCAAGAAAAAAAGAAGTCGGCTAGCAATCTTGGAGGATATGCCAACATCAATCCATACGGCGTATGGATTGATGCCACAGCAACTATAAAAACGCAGCCTCTGTTTTACGATTGGAGATAGACTTTTTCTTATATTTAATATTAGGTTTTTAGAGTTAGACTTTTAAAGAGCATTTTGGAGGCATGAGAAGTGAGGGTTGATCCTATTTCGACTAATCTTCGAGTGATTCATTATTCGGTTTGTATTACTTTTGTTTATCTTAATATCATTGATGATTTTGGTATTTATAAATCTAAGTTTTACTTATCTTATGATGATTTGAATATTTTAAGTGGTTGTATAATTGATGTAGCTTAGATTATGATTATTGAATGATTATATTGCATATTGGCTAAGTTATTTGATTGAAGATTATTATATTCCCCGTGTAACCTTAGTTGTTGGTGCTTATTAGCTTTTACTTCTTAACGTGGTTAATAATATTAATGAGATTGAGTTCCTTTAGTGTTATTAATTATTGATGATTAGTGAATCTAGGTTTATTTAATCATTGCTAAATATGTTGAGTCTGATAGGTTAAGAAAGTAAAGTTAATAACCTAATACGAATAAGTTAATAAGAGATTATTAATAGGTATTGTTGAAGAATTCGTACCGCGAGGGTGAATTATAATAGATCGTGAATGCTTAATGCACAATTTAGGGAAACCTTAAATTGTAGGGATTAGTTGGACCCGGAACGTTGGCTAATTCATTTTCAACTTATAATCATTGAAGAATTTGGTATTAAGTTGATATAAAATAAATCACAATTGAATAATCAATATGCAATCAATCGGGATATATGAATCTGAGTGGAGTTACTACACAATTGCTTATTCCTTCCTATTGTTTTATTTATTTATTTCTTTTATTTAAGTTTTATTTAGTTTAATTATTTTCATTTATTGTTTTACAACAATTGTTCGCACGGAACTAAAACGTCCCCCTTTATTTACTGTTTTCTTAGTTAATAGTTATTTCTTATTTAATAATAAACCACCATTCATGTGTTCCTGAGATCGACCTGGACTTACCAAAGTTATACTATTCCGATCAGGTATTCTTGCCTGGTTGTGTGATAGTATTAATAAGGTATTTTCAGTTATAAATTATAAAACAAGATGCGCTTTCACACGCATCAAGTTTTTGGCGCCGCTGCCGGGGAACACTTAACTGGTTGAACTATTCTGCCGGGGAACACTTAACCGGTTGGACTTTTGTTCTACCGGGGAACGGTGTTGTTTATTATTTAAATTGGAAATTTTTTTAGTTAGTTTTTATTTTATTTTATTTTCTTTTCTACTCTTTTTCTTTTTGTTTTATTTAGACAGGTATGTCTCAGAACATGAATAATGTTCCTATGAATTTTCAAAACTCGAGAAATGTTCGCATGTTGACTAAAGAGGAATTGAAGCAATCTTTAGATGAGATGATAGCATATTGGAATAGAGATCTAATTGTGAAGGATATGGAAAGCGACAAGGTGGAAATTTTTGACAAACCAAAAGATGGAGGATATAAGGCAAAACCAAATTTAAAAAAATATAAGCCTTCACCTTTATCGGAAGAAATTGTTAAAAAGTACACACCTCCGCCTCCTTATCCAGCTGCTTTGTATAGAAAGTACAATGAAGTTGAAGGATCAATTATTCCAAAGCTTAAGAAAGGTAAAGTTAAAAGTTTATCTCAACCAGTAATTGTGAAAGCTACGCAATCTATGGAGACATCAAGTGAAAGAGTGGAAGAAACGAAAACTATTGGCCACAGTCAAGGAGATTCCATTCAACAACTTGAGGAGATAAATCAAACAGATAAGTGTTCTCAATCCTATGAATCTTTATTTTCTAAGGAAATTTTTAGTGAAATTGAACAGGAAGAAGATATGGAGATAGATTGGTTGCCTTTGCCAAGATTTGATCACTATGATTCTGATGAGGAAATACTCTCGTTACTTGAATGTGATGAAGAGGAAATTCTTGAATTGAGAAACCAATGTGGGGTTATGACAGAAGAAGAATTAATAGCCATTACGGATCCAGCTATTAGTGAAACTCCGTCATCACATCTGGAGGTGAATCACCAGGAAAATGATGATCAAACAATGGTAAGGATTGGAGAAGAAATCGTAAACAAAACTTGCGGTAATGAGATAGCAGCCGAACCAGTTGAAATTCAAATGGTGGTTGAGTCGACGCAACCGACGGTTGAAGTATCTATAAGCACAAGTTCACGGTTTTACCAGTATGAAGATCCTTTTTGGCAATTCGATCGGAAGATAAGTTTCTCTCAATTTTGGAAAGTTCATGGAGTATCTCATAAAGGACATATACCTGCCATAAACGATAAGTATTTCTATTCTTTCATTATAATAAATTTACATTTAATGAATATTTATCGATATTACCATCCATGCTTACTTTTAAGTGTGGGGAAAGTCAAGAGATTTTTTGGTAAGTAAGGTTGGAGTCAAGCTTGTGACTCGAACAAAAACAAGCGCTTCTCGGGAGGCAACCCGTGCTTGTACATTATGTATAATTTTTATTTTTTAGTTTTTGGTAGTTTATTTTTATACGTTTAATGTTCTTTGCTACTTTTTGAAGTTGGCAACCAATTCAGTTGAAATTGGAATTTTTGGAAAATAAAAGAACTTTGTGGGTGTGTTCCCTGGAAACCCTCACGAGACTATAACTCGTCCACTTGGGATACCGAGGGGTTTAAAGGCTTATTGCATACGCTAAATGCAATCGTGATTAACTACGAAAGTGTGGATGTTGTATATTTTGGAATAAAGATCGGAAGATGACCCATTACGCCAAATCAGATCAAGATAATCGCGTCATATTCAGGGGAGTTTTTCGTTCTAATTTCTTTTCTTCCTTTTCTCACTTTTATTTTTAACTTGTTTATATACAATGAGGACATTGTATAATTTAAGTGTGGGGATGGGGTCGGTAGAAAAGAAATTTAAACTTGTCCTTATATTATAATTTTGTTAAATTTTCATCAAATTTAAAAATTTTGAGTTAAAAACTAGGTATTTATTAGTTAGAATACTTTTGTTAAAAGTTTTGTTTTGTATTTAAAAGTTTAGACTTTAATGTGGATTAACTGTTTTGTACATATAACGTAAGAAACTTAATAATGAGTGATATATAGTTACTTGATATGATATACTAATAGGCAATCTATATGAGTATTTCTGAATTTTAAGAAATTAATAAATAACTTGTGTATTATTTTATGATACATAATATGATGTATGACCTAAAAGTCTTAATTCTTAGATTTATCATGCAATAATTTTATATATCTTTATACTTATATGAATGCATTTGGGGGTATATATTGATGGTTTCCTCTGGTATACGAAAGTATAGACCTAGTCTCTATTAATATATACTTAACATTAAGCAAACACAAGTCAAAAGTACTTGAAAAGTCTTAAAAATAAAAGATACCTAATGAGGTCGCCAAAATGGTTTGACCAAGTCTGGTTTTGCTTAAATCTGAATCAAGTTATGTCGCTCTGTTGCAATGAAAATGTAGACCTGTCACCAATGTCTTGATTCTTAAAAATGGATTTCATATATTTATTTTGAATATAGAAGTAAATTGCATGATTAAGTTTGAGAGTATATCATATGTGGAAATCATAAATAATATATATACTAACAATAAAGGTGTATTCAGAAATATAAGTATAGATTGTTTAAAGTGGACAAATATATTAGTAATCATTCATGGACTATATGTTGCACTAATAATAATAATTTTTATTTGTACTTTATAGTTATCCATGTTAATTAAATTGTTTAAAGTTTTAAATTATGAAACAGATTTTTAATTTGAGTATTTTAATTCTTAAATATTAGTTTCATACTTATTAAGTTTTTATGATGAAAATGTATTCTACTTGAGGACAAGCAGAACTTAAGTGTGGGGATATCTGATAGCATCAAATAGTACTACTTTTATATACTAATATTCCCTAGTTTGTGTATACTTTTGTTGCATTTATTTAATAAAATGTAGTTATTTCGTTCATATTTACAAAATAGGTAGAAATAGAGTTTAAATTAGAAAATGAATAAAAATAGAGTAAATAATGTAATTTTTGTATAAAAGTTAGATGTACTTAAATATGATTGGGACAAAGTGGTTAAAAGAGTGATAAAAATAAATAAAGTTTGTAAATATTTGAGTTCGAAAAGTTAAATGAGTTGAGTAAAAATAGTTAGATTGTATATTTATTGTAGTTTATGAGTTGGACCAAATAATTATTTGGGCTAAATAGTAGTAGTTAGTATTAGTAATAATCATAAAGTTAATAATAATAATAGTAAAATTAAGCTAACATTTAGTAGTAGGAATATAGTAATAAATATAATAATAAATTAAGTCTTAGTAAATATAGATATATATATATGATACGTACTAGCTAATCTAATAATTTTAATAATCGTTAATAATTAAGTTATTAGTATTAATAATAAAGTTAATAAATAATTATGATCTTGATTTTGTAGATCACGTGGAAGTAGGAGCAAAGCAAGACAAATGGACGGTTCATGCATTAAATGAGTGGGGTCCACGCAAGCCCAAAGCTAAAGTCAAAAGATGGGATATTGTTGTGGTCTTGCGCAGAAGAAAAAAAATCAAGAAAAAAAGAAGTCGGCTAGCAATCTTGGAGGATACGCCAACATCAATCCATACGGCGTATGGAATCCATACGGCGTATGGATTGATGCCACAGCAACTATAAAAACGCAGCCTCTGTTTTACGATTGGAGATAGACTTTTTCTTATATTTAATATTAGGTTTTTAGAGTTAGACTTTTAAAGAGCATTTTGGAGGCATGAGAAGTGAGGGTTGATCCTATTTCGACTAATCTTCGAGTGATTCATTATTCGGTTTGTATTACTTTTGTTTATCTTAATATCATTGATGATTTTGGTATTTATAAATCTAAGTTTTACTTATCTTATGATGATTTGAATATTTTAAGTGGTTGTATAATTGATGTAGCTTAGATTATGATTATTGAATGATTATATTGCATATTGGCTAAGTTATTTGATTGAAGATTATTATATTCCCCGTGTAACCTTAGTTGTTGGTGCTTATTAGCTTTTACTTCTTAACGTGGTTAATAATATTAATGAGATTGAGTTCCTTTAGTGTTATTAATTATTGATGATTAGTGAATCTAGGTTTATTTAATCATTGCTAAATATGTTGAGTCTGATAGGTTAAGAAAGTAAAGTTAATAACCTAATACGAATAAGTTAATAAGAGATTATTAATAGGTATTGTTGAAGAATTCGTACCGCGAGGGTGAATTATAATAGATCGTGAATGCTTAATGCACAATTTAGGGAAACCTTAAATTGTAGGGATTAGTTGGACCCGGAACGTTGGCTAATTCATTTTCAACTTATAATCTTTGAAGAATTTGGTATTAAGTTGATATAAAATAAATCACAATTGAATAATCAATATGCAATCAATCGGGATATATGAATCTGAGTGGAGTTACTACACAATTGCTTATTCCTTCCTATTGTTTTATTTATTTATTTCTTTTATTTAAGTTTTATTTAGTTTAATTATTTTCATTTATTGTTTTACAACAATTGTTCGCACGGAACTAAAACGTCCCCCTTTATTTACTGTTTTCTTAGTTAATAGTTATTTATTATTTAATAATAAACCACCATTCCTGTGTTCCTGAGATCGACCTGGACTTACCATAGCTATACTATTCCGATCAGGTATTCTTGCCTGGTTGTGTGATAGTATTAATAAGGTATTTTCAGTTATAAATTATAAAACAAGACGCGCTTTCACACGCATCACTGGTATGCAAGATGATGATGATAAAGAAGTCAAGAATGATGGGACTAGTGAAAAAGATACTGATGTTGGTACTAATGATAAGAAAGAAGAAGATATTGCTATTCAGATGGAAGATCAGCAACCAGTTACCTCTGATAATCAGATGGAAGATCGGCAACCAGTTGCCTCTGATGATCAAATGGAAGATCAGCTACCAATCTCTTCTATTCTAATTAAAAGAAAAAGGACCAGCAAGTCTCCCACATCAGAGTCCATTTCTTCCAAAAAGATAAACTTCTCTAAGGAAGAAATATCAGCCGCCATGCACAATCTCAAAACTATCATGGAGCAACCTAAGTCCTTATCAGAAACGCCTCATACAGACACTGTCATATCTGAGGCATCCCCAGCAACAGCAATCATACCATCAGCAACAATCCAAACATCAGCAACAACACAACCACCAGCAACAACCCAAACAACAGCAATTACACAACCATCAACCCCATCAACAACAATTCCAGCAACAACAACAACTGCACCAACTACCACAACCACAACAGTAACAACACAGATCACCCTCTCAATCCCCACTATCATTACACCAACAGAAGCAACAACTACTACAACTTATCGTCACTCTCTATCAGAGATCACAGATTCAGATTCTTCTGTTCCTGCTCATCTTCTGTCATCAGTTTTATCTTCAGAAAGTTCTCATCCTGAAGAAACTGAACAGTAGCGAATAGTAAGAAAAATTAGAGAGAGACAGGAGAATGAGAGGGAGATGCTCTTAAAATTTCAAGCTGAGCAAGATGAGAAAGAAGAAGAAGAAAGAAAGAGAAAACTGAAGGAACAATCTGATTCTGATCGAGCTTTTCTGTTGAAGCTGAGTGGAGATGAAGCCATCGAAAAGAGAAAGAGAAATCTTCTTAAAAAGAAAGCAAGAAGATGAAGATTTTAGGCTGTCTAAACTTCTTCAAGATGTTGAAGAATCTGATCTTCTACAAGAGCTTTGTGCAAATAAAAAGGGCAGCAAGTTGAAGAAGAAAGGGGGAGCAAAGACATCTGCTGATAGAATGCTGGATAAGATTGATAGGAAGAAATATGCTGTCAGAATGGTTGGAAGATCAAACCCTGCTCCTATCACCAAAGTCTACCTGAAGAAGCCTAAGAACAAGTCTCAAGCTCAGCTACTTATCCACAGAGGATTGGATTCTCAAGCAATCAATCTTGATCAAGTCTGTAAACTTCATAGAGAAGAATGGAATGAAATTAGACTTGCTATCAGTCACTCCTCAAGTGCTACAAAAGAAGAAGTCTTGGCTGAGATTAACAGGTTGTTCAAGAAAATGGTGGATCTACAGCTACTTAGACCAGAAGACACTGTCATATTTGGTGAGGAGATAGTGCAGCCACCAAGTCCAAGGTATAGGGCAGGTACCAACAGAATTATCAGAATTCTAAACACCAGCAAGCTGAATCTGTCAATTCCTGATGGAGTTCCAAGGGTTGAGGGCACTGAAGTTACTGAAGGAGAGAAAGGGATTGTTTACAGGGACTTCAATGGAAAGCTGTGTTTCCAAAGAGAATCAGAACTTGAAAAGATAGATCATGAGCAGCTTGTACATCTAATCAGAATAGTTAGTGTGCTTCCCAAGAACTCAATAATGAGAAAAGCAATCATGGAAGAAGGGCTTGCTAGACAGTACAGGTTCCTGCCATCCAGTGACAAATATGAATTACAGAGTGAGTTGGGCATCGTAAAAGAAGAAGAAGTTTGGGGATGTTTAAATTGAAGCTTGTAATAGATTAGGTTTATTGTAACTAAATTTACTTTATGATATACAGTTCAATGAAACCCAATTTTGTTTTTGAGAAAACCAAAGTGCAAAACTCAGTTCATATCAAAAGAATCCAAAAAGAAAAATGAATGGATCAATGTATAAAGTCACTGAATGTTTAAAATCTTAAACACTGACTATAAACTTTCTCAGCAACAAGTTTGTCTGGGGAGCTTCAATCACAATCATTTAGGGGGAGATTGTTGAGTCACTGGTCGCTGACCATGATGAAGTCACTGGTCGCTGACCAACTCAACTATTCACTACTCGATGAAGAAATGGATTGTATCGAAGCTGCTGTTGCTAATGATAGGTTTCGCTGATCGTCATTCATTCCGTTCGATATGCTGAGGAAGATTTAAAGCTCAACTTGGTGTGTCGCTGATCTACGTCAGCGAGAGCCTTACTTCTTCAAATCAATAAAGGCAAAAGTCACTGCCAGAATAACAGCTAGTCACTGAAGATCTTTAGTTCAATTCATTCTACAAGAGCATGTTAGCTCGCAGTGAGTGAGGAGGATTGCTGCATCTTTAGGGACTATTCAATAAAGCCTCTCAATCATCAAGTACTAAAAAGTACTGTACTTATCTATACATCAGCAAGAGTGTTCCAGTTCAAAGTATGTCCGAAAGATTACGTGGCAGCAAGTGATTGGTTTTAAGGTAACGAGATATTTGCGGTAACAGAATTGGGACCCGCAGAATGTCGGTTCATCAGAGTTCAAACCAATCAAGCAGCGACATGTGTCCTTCCAAGATCCTATTTTGTAGGCGATATTTTAGGAACTCTTGTAGTATAAATAGTTCAGTGTTTTGTACTGTTGAGGCTAGTCATTCAATTCGTGTTAATCACTTGTGTATCAGTGAGTAGTTTGTCTAAGCACGATTTAGCGATTCATAGAGTGAACAGTCAGCGTGTTTGTCCACTGCTGTTCATCTCGGTTGTAATAGTTTAGCTAAGTGTTTGAATTGGATTAACTTTGGTTAATCCATTCCGCATTCAACACTTGTGAATTTTATGATCAATACAATTCACCATTTCAGCTACTATTACATTATTCTTTGATATTGTCATATATGTTATCTGATATACTCTGTTTCTGTTATAACGATTAAGAACTTTCAATTAACTTAGTTAAAATCAGAAAAAGTTTTTAATTGTATTCAACACCCCCTTCTACAATTAAACTTTACACTTTGCGATTCCAAATCACTAATCAATAGTGAATACGGGACACTCACAAATAAAGTTTAAATGGTTAAAAATGTAAATACAATTGATCATATAAATCTAAAGGATGTCAAAATAAATGGATACATATATAATTAATTAAACGGTATATTACCGGAATTATTTGGTATTTGTTAAAGTTGTTTTAAATTTGTAAGTCAACCAAAGTGAGCTCAACAAAGTAGCAGCATTCAACTGCCACTCAATTAGATACAATAAGCTTCACAGAACCAGGGTTATGCTCAATCAGATTCTTATTCATTGTAACAAGATGTAACAGAAGCATTCAACTGCCACTCAATTAGATACAATAAGCTTCACAGAACCAGTGTTATGCTCAATCAGAGTCTTATTCATTGTAACAAGATGAAACAGAATTAGTTAGAGGCAGTTATTTTACTATTTTACTGTAGTTTCTAGAAGAATGCATTGTATAGTATATATAGCTGCTACTCTGTAAATATGTACGATTGATTCAATTCCAATACAATGAATTCTCAAATCCTCTCTCAAGAACCCTAAGTTCAATTAACAAAATGGTATACGTGAAGTTAGTTGATACATAGTAGGTTATGAATCATCGGTTAATTAATGTATTAAGAGAAAGGTTAGAAACAAAGACATATATCATGGTGAGCCGTGTGACAGAAGAAAAGTGTAGACATAAGTCAACCAGTAGATGGTCAAAGAAATTAGTCGTTGTCCGTACGCTTTTTTCGTCGAATATTCGAGGTATTACTTGACTTTTAAACTGAGTTGCATTCATTTATAAATTATTTATTCAAAGAGTTTACATGATTATATAGATTGTAAATCGTTTATTGCTTTAATAATGTATTGATTATATGAAATCTAATCGTCACTAAACGTATTGATTACCTGCTCTCTTAGTAATGTTGAAATCGTATAAAAAGTGGGCTGAAAAATGGATGAAGAATGAATAGTGGGCTAAAAACAGTGGACGAGATTAAAAAAAATGGGATGTGTAAAACTACGATTTGCCATCAAAAAGTGGAAAATGGTGAGATGTGTAAACTACAATTGCCATCAAATTGTGAAAAAAGGAAAAAGTGGAAATTGAAATTAAAAGGAGATTGTAGGATTAATCATTATTGCTTATGTGACGTAGTGGTGTTAAAAATTGTTTGCTAAATTGTTTATTAAATGTCTATTTTGAAAAGCTTATAAAAGTTTTGCGAAAAGTGTGATTCTCACGAGGCTTTATAGCCAATCCAAATGTTTTCAACATTATTTGCAACTCAGGTTAGAGAATGAAGGATTGAAGTGTAGACCACAACTGCGTGATGCTTTTGAAGAAGGTTAGAGTATAGACACTTCCGCTGAATTAAGGTTAAACGGTGATACACACTCGATGAAGTGGGTTGTTTTATAAACACACACACCACGGATGTTATTTACACAATTCACGCCTAGCTAAACATTTTGCCTCCATTGAAACTTGAAGTAACAATCTCAGCTCTTTGTTGATGAGTTATCTCAAACCACTTGACAAAAAGTCTCATTTGATGTAAACAAAAATTAATTACCATGTATGTAAAGAACAATGCAAGTAATAATGACAATAGAGTTTTTTATGGTAAGAGAAAGAACAAAGCATTGTTCACGTTATATAGGTGAAAATGGAGAAAGAACAAAGCATTGATCACAAGCTCGTGATCATTTGTCCTAATGCTATCTCTACTTTATATAGGCATCCATAGCTCAAACGATGAGCAAGATCAAATATGAACTAACGGTTGGGTGATATATTCTTTGGAAAACAATAACCTAGATATTAAAGTGAACATTCCACATAATTCATGTTCTACTTATTCAAGAATCTTCTATCTTTATGGAATACATTCCTTCTCTTCTCTTAAGATGCTTATGGTGCATTTTATTATAGAAAAATTTCTCTATTTTTCTTTTTTCATTTTTCTAGAGAATGAGAAGCATTTTACTTCTGTAGAAATGCATGAAAAATCTAGAAAAGTGTTTAGTTGTAAGGGATGGAGTTTTCCTTTTCAAAGGAGAGTAGAGATTGAAAACTTAGAAAACCACCAAAAGTAGTTTTCAACTTTGTAGTTATAAAAAGGAAAACAAGAATTTTCCTTTTCTTAGAAAAGCTTGTTAAAACTCGAATTTGAACACGTTTTCTAATTTTCTTGTTTCCTCGGAAAAAAATTTTCTGGAAAAGTGAGGAGTTTTTTGTAACTAAACGCACCCTTAGGGTTGGTTTAGTTTCGGAAAACTATTCAATTTTTTTAAACTTTTTTTAAGAAAACTGAAAAATTAAAAAATATGTTGTTATCTAAGAAAAATGAACTTAATGATTAATGGTTACCTACATTTCCTATTTGGGGAAATGAAAACTTCATCCCTTACATTTGAACGCGTTTTCTAAATTTATATAGTTTTTCAAGAAACACAAAACTCTAAAAATATGAATAAGGGAAAATGGAGATAGTTTTCTGTAACTAAACGCACCCAAACTTCTCTCAATATCTTATTTACTTTTGTGTAATTAACGTTAAGCTTCGTGACCTATAACAATTTTTACTTTTTTGCCTATTGCAGAATTTATACTCGATAAAGTATTAGATATCTCAACTTTAATTTCTTCTTTACAGCAAGTGTGACTGATCGTCGGCATGAACTTTGATTTTTGAGTGCAATTACTTATACTTACGTTATATAATGACGCACTGAAGACTTATATTAATTGACACTACTTTCTTAACACAATCAAATTTCATATATTAAATACATTGACAATTTCTATTAGTAAATCTGTTTCTAAATACGTTACAAATTTTTGGTCATGCAAAATAACTATACCAAGAGATTGAAGCTATAGAAAACATTACTCACTACGTTCCATAACAAATGTTTATAATCAGATTACATTACACAAAACTATAAGAAAAGACATAATCAGTTCATTGTGTAATAGAAAAATAACAGTTTTACCTTTACTTTTTGTAGAGCATCCTATAAACCGTTTTGAAAAAATGAATTATGTGTAACATGGTAAAGTTAGTATATTAATTTTGGAAGTGAACACTTATTTTGAGACAAACTAAAATATAAAGATAGACACTTATTTTGAAACGGATTGACTATAATAATACATGGACCATTCATTTAATTTAATTTACTCTATAAAATAAGGAGGAAATAAAAAATGTTAATTTTTAGTAGCGACCTAATATTCAATAACACATCCATACTTCCATAGAAATGTCTCCCATATCTATACGAAAATAATTTTTTAAACTAGTTTCCTACATAATATAAAGCATTATAGCTTTCGCATAATAGTATCGATGTTACATTTTAATCATGAAGTTGTGAGTTTAGATTTTGAGTGAACGTATGTATATATTTATGAAAAATATGCATATTCGTGAAGGATTCTATAAGTTCATTGTTTTATTTAATTATATATATATATATATATATATATATATATATATATATATATATTGAAACGCCCATAATTTTTTTGAAAGATTTTTTTTTTATCAGGTCCCACAGCTCGATCCCACATCTCAATACTGAATACTGTATGGGGACACCCAGGAATGATCTATAGTTATGAAATTGGGTTTACACAGGTGCATCATAATGTAATTGTAAGTGCATCATTGGGTAAAACCCAGGTGCATCATAGGGTAAACCCAGTGGCATCACTAGGTAACCCAGGTGCATCATGCACTACCAGCTACATTTTTAGGCTAACGCGCATAACTTCTAATCCGGGATGAGTTAGGTCCTCAAATTTTGCAGACATCTTCATTTGACCAAAACGAAAGTTTTACTTTTAACACTTTTTTTCGAATTTCACAAAATAACTTAATTTGAACTTATAACTCATTTTTTTTTTACACTTCCTGGACACTTTCCATGGACAACTCAAAACACGATTCACTCCTTTATAATTTTCCATCTTTTGTATATAACTACTACCTGCTAAAACAAACTTAAAATGATCAACCTAAGCTCCATAGCTTAAGTCTATTTCATTTCACACACTTGGGTCAGTTGGAACCCATTTTGACACCTACGACCCGATTGTGATTACGGGACTGTTTTGACCCATTCAACAGCTAACTCAAGTGCATAATTAACAAATCAAATTATTAGACTACTTATTGCAATCCAATATGACCCGGAACATATTTTAACCATTTAACACCTTTCTAATATTCATAATCCATCATTTCTACATAAACTTGATAAAACATCATTCAACATAATAACACTCTCATATGTACTCGGTTTTGACTTTTAAAAGTCAACTACTTCAAAACAACATGTTTGACATTTTTACATCATTAGATTTCCAAAACATGTCAAGTGAGCGTATTATACAAGTTGGCTACATAACGATAAGTCATAAGAGAAGGACTTGTTATTCATACCCAAAAGCAAGCTAATCCACTTCACTCTTTCTTAATATCTTTCCCTTCCCGATGCCCACTTGTACCTACATAATAAACCACATAAAGAGTAAGCATATTTGCTTAGTGAGCTTATGAGCAATTAATGAAGCAATCCACATAACCATCATTATATTACAATATCATCAACAACATAAACCTAACCACATAACTAATGGGACAATAGGTAGAGATTTAACTCTGTGTGGATCCACGGCCAAAACTACATAAAGGCTTGATACCATACCACAACGATATGCATAACAAGCATAACTACATAAAGCTAGTAAAACTAGCAAATCTCTACACTATGTCCGATCCACATAATCACAACATATTACAAAACAAGGATAAGATTCAATTACCATAAACAACACTTGATTATGCAAACCTCTTGCTCGTAAGCAATCCGGAATGCACAACCATCACTTAATTAATTCTCATAACACTCACCTTGATATATGCTTGATGAACACAACAATTGATCACAATTTGTAGTCACTTCTTTATCACCTATCATAACACATATCATAACACAACATGTTTAGCATCCTAGAATCATGATATCTATATTAATCCACTTTCATTTCCCTCCCCCACTTTGATTAATCTAGCTAAGTTATAGCTAATCAACTAATCAAAGTTGAAGTCTTTGGTCATTTTACTCTAATTCTCATTATATCATCACAATTATATCATAATTATCCTGCTATTAGCACTTAAAAGTAATTTATTCAACTTGTAAAACTTTTGATACAATCACTAACTTTAATTAAAACCCTAACTTTTGATTTCATCAATTTCATCATGAACTATGTTTACTAATGATCATAACTCTATTAATTAACCCTACTCTAACTAATTTCAAGCCCTAATTTCGGGTTAATTTCATCAATTATACAAAACCCATGAAAACCCATTTTCTATGATAATAATTAATGGAGAATTCAACTTACAAAAGATGAAGGATGATAATAAAGATAATTGATTGAAGATTATAAGCTCGAGTGAGAATTAATTTGATGGATTGAGGTCAAAGATGGCTTCCTGTGATATTGTTTCTCACGTATGAAACCTCTGGAAGTTTTAAGAATGAAACTGATCAGAACAAAGTCATACACGTGGGAGTATATAATTAAATCTCTCCCTTTTTAATTTGTACAGTCTAGAACCGAGGAACCATTTACGTTTTATATCATATCTTATTATTAAATAATAACAAATCATAAATTGTATATTTTAAGTATACTACAATAATACCTCGAAAACTGGGGTGTTACAACTTTCCCCCGCTTATTCCGTTCGTGTCCTCACGAACCATTCTTGATGCACTGAAGGATAGTACACCATCATCCACTCTTCGGGTTCCCAGGTAAACTTGGAACCCTTCCGGTGCTTCCACTGGACCTTAACAATAGAAACCGTCTTATTTCTTAACTCCTTATCTTTCTGATCAAGAATTTTAATCGGTTCCTCAACATAGCACAACTTATCATTAATTTGGATTTCAGAAAGTGGCACATATGAAGCTTCGTCAACAAGACATTTCCGAAGCTGTGACACGTGAAAAGTGTCATGAATATCACCAAGCTCATCCGGTAGTTTCAGCCGATAAGCTACTCTGCCAACACGGTCAAGGATTTCGAAAGGTCCGATATATCTTGGACTTAACTTACCTCTTTTCCGAAAACGAATAATACCCTTCCAAGGAGAGACTTTAAGCATTACTTTGTCACCCACTTGGAATTTGATTTGTCGTCTACGTTTATCGGCATATGATTTCTGTCGGTCTTGTGCCATTTTTAGCCTTTCACGAATTTGGTCAATCTTTTCAGTGGTGAGTTGAACCACATCAGTACTTCCTAATTCACGCTGACCGACCTCACCCCAACAAATAGGAGTGCGACACTTTCTACCATAAAGCATCTCGTAGGGTGGCATTCCAATAGAAGAATGATAACTATTGTTATACGAAAACTCTACTAATGGAAGATGAGTATCCCAACTCCTACCAAAATCAATTACACAAGCCCTCAGCATATCTTCAAGAGTTTGAATGGTACGCTCACTCTGACCGTCAGTTTGAGGATGAAATGCTGTGCTTATGCGTAATTGAGTACCCATATCTTCTTGGAATTTCTTCCAGAAGCGAGAAGTAAAGCGGGTGTCTCTATCAGATACTATAGAAATAGGTACCCCATGTTTAGCCACAATTTCATTAACATAAATATCAGCTAAGACCTCAGAAGAAGAAGCTTCCTTGATGGGTATAAAAACAGCACTTTTCGTTAAACGGTCTACAATCACCCAAATGGCATCATGTTGTCGAGGAGTTCTCGGCAATTTAGTGATAAGATCCATGGTGATATGTTCCCACTTCCATAATGGTACCTCCAATGGTTGGAGTTTCCCATATGGTTGTTGGTGTTCTGCTTTGACCTGTAGACATGTGAGACAATTTTGTACGAATTTGACAATATCACGCTTCATTCCAGGCCACCAATAATCCCGTTTCAGATCACGGTACATCTTGGTAGCACCTAGATGGATGGAATATTTTGACTTATGAGCTTCATTTAACAACATTTCTTTAACTGCACTCGTCCTTGGTATCCAAATTCTACCGTAACGAGTTTTAAGACCTCTAGAATCTTCGACTAGATCAGAAAGTTGACCTGTCAAGCGTTGCTTATTTGAATCATTAGAAGACAAGGCTTCCAATTGAGCAGCTTTAATAGAATCAAACAGTTGAGAAGAGACCACCATACTAAGACATTCAACATGAAGAACATAATGAGTAGCCTTTCGGCTAAGAGCATCGGCCACGACATTAGCTTTACCAGGGTGGTAAAGGATGTCAACATCATAATCTTTAACCAGATCGAGCCATCTTCTTTGACGATTATTAAGATCACGCTGATCGAAGAAATATTTCAAACTCTTATGATCCGTGTAAATGGTGGATTTGACACCATAGAGATAATGACGCCATATTTTTAAAGCAAAAACCACAGCAGCTAGTTCAAGATCATGTGTGGGGTAGTTTTGCTCATGTGATTTGAGTTGACGCGAGGCATAAGCAATAACTTTCCCACGTTGCATTAAAACACATCCCAGACCAAGCTTTGAGGCATCACAATAAACAACTAAATCCTCTGTACCCTCAGGTAAAACGAGAATAGGAGCTTGGCTGAGCTTCTCTTTTAACATTTGAAATGCTTTAGATTGTTCTTCACCCCACTTCCATGGAATACTCTTTCGAGTCAATTTAGTCAAAGGTGTAGCGATCTTAGAAAAATCTTGAATGAAACGGCGGTAATAACCCGCTAGACCAAGAAAGCTTCTTATTTCAGTGGGACTCGAAGGTGGGTCCCACTTCATAACCGTAGCTACTTTGGAAGGATCGACTTGAATACCATGAACATTTATCACATGTCCAAGAAATTGAACTTCTCGTAACCAGAATTCACACTTAGAAAATTTAGCATAAAGTTTCTCACGCCGAAGCATTTCAAGAACTTGTCGGAGGTGAATTGCATGATCATTCTCATTTTTAGAGTAAATGAGAATGTCATCAATAAAAACAATCACAGATTTATCCAGCATAGGGCGACATACACGATTCATCAAGTCCATAAAAGCAGCTGGAGCATTAGTTAAGCCGAATGGCATAACAACAAACTCATAGTGACCATAACGAGTACGGAAAGCAGTTTTGGAAATATCTTCCTCTTTCACCTTCAATTGATGGTAGCCAGATCGGAGATCGATTTTAGAAAAGAAACTGGCACCTTGCAGTTGATCAAATAAATCATCGATTCTGGGTAAAGGATAACGATTTTTAATGGTCACTTTATTCAACTCCCGATAATCAATGCACATACGTAAAGATCCATCTTTCTTTTTAACAAACAACACTGGAACTCCCCAGGGTGAAGTACTAGGACGAATAAAACCTTTATTGAGTAGCTCTTGCAATTGATTCATCATCTCTTGCATTTCAGTGGGAGCTAGACGATAAGGAGTTTTAGCAATTGGTGCAGCTCCAGGAATTAAATCAATACGAAATTCCACTTGTCTATCAGGTGGAACACCAGGAAGATCATCGGGAAAAACATCAGGAAATTCATTAACAACTGAAATATCAGGCAGCTTTGGAACAGATTTAGAGTTATCAACCACGTGTGCCAAAAAGGCCCGACACCCGTGTGACAACAATCTCTTGGCACGTGCATAACTACAGACAGGAATGGATCAGTTAGCACGTTCACCGTACACTGTTATCTCTTTTCCACTGGGTGCTTTAAGAAGGACGACTTTTTCATGACAGTTTATGACACCTTTATTCTTTCCTAACCAATCAATACCCACTACTACATGAAATTCTCCCATTTGCATGGGAATTAAATCTACCTTGAATTTTTCATCACCTATTTCAATAATGCACCCCTTATATACATCACTAACTATAACAGTTTTACTATCTGCAATCTCTACCTCTAAGGGGCAATCGAGTTTAGAAATAGGCACATTCCACAAAGCACAGAAAGATAGTGATACGAATGATTTAGTGGCTCCGGAGTCAAATAAAAGGTGGGCAGGTGTAGAATTTACTATAAAGGTACCTATCACCACATCATGTGACTCTTTTGCCTCAGCTGCAGTAATCTGAAATGAACGGCTCTTTGGCTTCGAGCCGGATGAAGTCCCCTTTTTCTCAGTTTCCCTCCTTTGTTGAGCTTTCAACCTGTCTTCTTTCTCCTTAGGGCAATCAGTCCGAAGATGATCATCCTTGAAGCAGTAATAACACAACCTGTATGGACTTGGACAGTTTTGTGCCATATGTCCAGTTCGTCCACAATTGAAACATTTACACTCCCCAAGATGCCTTCTTCCACACTTATCACACGATGGTACCTCTTTAGATTGAGGCTGATATTGGGTACGACGTTGTTGTTGCTGTTTTTGAGGTTGGGATTTTGACTCGAATCGAAACTTTTTAAAAGGAGAAGGTTGAGAAGTAGTCGATGATTCAACCTTCCTCTTACTCGCACTTTCAATGGCAGCCTTGACTTGCAAATCTTTTTCTCTAACCAAGGCCCGGTTCAATATTTTAGGAATATCATCATAAGTGGTCTGATCGATATTTTCACGAATCTCTATGTTCAAGTGACGGTAAAAATGATCCTTCAACAAACTGGGGTTAGAAGTATATTCAGGGCAGAAACGAGATTTTTCATGAAAGGACTTCGAATATTCTGCCACTGATAACTTCCCTTGATGAATAGCAAGGAATCTCCCTTTAGTTTTTCTACTTCAGCTGGCGGAGAGAAATCTGCTTTAAACATTTCCTTAAATCTATCCCAAGTAAACTGAGTAGCAGCCTCAAAACCATAAGTATCAATCTTTGAATTCCACCATTCATGTGCATCACCCTTAAGTTGATGAGCAGCAAACAAGACTTTCAACGGTTCAGGGCATTTACATAATAGAAAAGTTTCTTCAATTCGACTTAACCATCTCAAGCTGATTACATGATTCAATTCTCCTTCAAATTCTGGTGGTTTGCAGCTGGAGAATTTCTTAAAATCGAAATCATCATTCACTCTACCTGCTACAGCTTGAGCAACATGAGGTGGTGCATTTGGTGGAGGATTAGTCAGGACAGGGTGTTTTTGTTCAAACTCTGTTAATTTAGCAGTTACTACTTGATCTACCTTAGTAGTTACAATTTCCTCTACCCTGGCATATACGGTTGGGGCAAATTCTTGAAGAGCTTGCCGGATAATTCGTCTAACTACTAGTTCGTCCTCAGAGATTAAACCTTGATCATCTGTATCCTCCTCACGTGGAGGAGAATGTCTCTGGGATTCTTGACCTTCTTGAGTATTATATGCTTCCATTTACTATATAAATTAACAGATTCAGTTAACACATTCAATCTCTATATGTCATAACACTAATTAACTTCCCCTAACTAGACCTTCAAAACAGTAATTCACCAAGACCCATATCATACTTAAGAGTTTTGAATCACCCATGTGTATTAGTGTAATATAGCAGTGTTGGCCAGACATTGCAATATTACATTAACAACACACTTCTATCCATCATTCTTAAACATGATCAAGTTATGGTAGAAACCGTTTGAAAGTTAAACACAAAATCATACAACAGCAGCAACATAACAATAGCATATATTCAAAATAGTTTAAGATTAGGCAATCCTAAAGTGGATTACATAATTCTCTTAAACTATCGCTCTGATACCAACTTGAAAAGCCCATAATTTTTTTGAAAGATTTTTTTTTTATCAGGTCCCACAGCTCGGTCCCACATCTCAATACTGAATACTGTATGGGGACACCCAGGAATGATCTATAGTTATGAAATTGGGTTAACACAGGTGCATCATAATGTAATTGTAAGTGCATCATTGGGTAAAACCCAGGTGCATCATAGGGTAAACCCAGTGGCATCACTAGGTAACCCAGGTGCATCATGCACTACCAGCTACATTTTTAGGCTAACGCGCATAACTTCTAATCCGGGATGAGTTAGGTCCTCAAATTTTGCAGACATCTTCATTTGACCAAAACGAAAGTTTTACTTTTAACACTTTTTTTCGAATTTCACAAAATAACGTAATTTGAACTTATAACTCATTTTTTTTTTACACTTCCTGGACACTTTCCATGGACAACTCAAAACACGATTCACTCCTTTATAATTTTCCATCTTTTGTATATAACTACTACCTGCTAAAACAAACTTAAATTGATCAACCTAAGCTCCATAGCTTAAGTCTATTTCATCTCACACCCTTGGGTCAGTTGGAACCCATTTTGACACCTACGACCCGATTGTGATTACGGGACTGTTTTGACCCATTCAACAGCTAACTCAAGTGCATAATTAACAAATCAAATTATTAGACTACTTATTGCAATCCAATATGACCCGGAACATATTTTAACCATTTAACACCTTTCTAATATTCATAATCCATCATTTCTACATAAACTTGATAAAACACCATTCAACATAATAACACTCTCATATGTACTCGGTTTTGACTTTTAAAAGTCAACTACTTCAAAACAACATGTTTGACATTTTTACATCATTAGATTTCCAAAACATGTCAAGTGAGCGTATTATACAAGTTGGCTACATAACGATAAGTCATAAGAGAAGGACTTGTTATTCATACCCAAAAGCAAGCTAATCCACTTCACTCTTTCTTAATATCTTTCCCTTCCCGATGCCCACTTGTACCTACATAATAAACCACATAAAGAGTAAGCATATTTGCTTAGTGAGCTTATGAGCAATTAATGAAGCAATCCACATAACCATCATTATATTACAATATCATCAACAACATAAACCTAACCACATAACTAATGGGACAATAGGTAGAGATTTAACTCTGTGTGGATCCACGGCCAAAACTACATAAAGGCTTGATACCATACCACAACGATATGCATAACAAGTATAACTACATAAAGCTAGTAAAACTAGCAAATCTCTATACTATGTCCGATCCACATAATCACAACATATTACAAAACAAGGATAAGATTCAATTACCATAAACAACACTTGATTATGCAAACCTCTTGCTCGTAAGCAATCCGGAATGCACAACCATCACTTAATTAATTCTCATAACACTCACCTTGATATATGCTTGATGAACACAACAATTGATCACAATTTGTAGTCACTTCTTTATCACCTATCATAACACATATCATAACACAACATGTTTAGCATCCTAGAATCATGATATCTATATTAATCCACTTTCATTTCCCTCCCCCACTTTGATTAATCTAGCTAAGTTATAGCTAATCAACTAATCAAAGTTGAAGTCTTTGGTCATTTTACTCTAATTCTCATTATATCATCACAATTATATCATAATTATCCTGCTATTAGCACTTAAAAGTAATTTATTCAACTTGTAAAACTTTTGATACAATCACTAACTTTAATTAAAACCCTAACTTTTGATTTCATCAATTTCATCATGAACTATGTTTACTAATGATCATAACTCTATTAATTAACCCTACTCTAACTAATTTCAAGCCCTAATTTCGGGTTAATTTCATCAATTATACAAAACCCATGAAAACCCATTTTCTATGATAATAATTAATGGAGAATTCAACTTACAAAAGATGAAGGATGATAATAAAGATAATTGATTGAAGATTATAAGCTCGAGTGAGAATTAATTTG
Organism: Helichrysum umbraculigerum; assembly: GCA_949592205.1. Lineage (NCBI taxonomy): Eukaryota > Viridiplantae > Streptophyta > Magnoliopsida > Asterales > Asteraceae > Helichrysum > Helichrysum umbraculigerum. The sequence goes on along the minus strand of CATIUR010000007.1, from coordinate 14,644,952 downwards.
ATGGATTGAGGTCAAAGATGGCTTCCTGTGATCTTGTTTCTCACGTATGAAACCTCTGGAAGTTTTAAGAATGAAACTGATCAGAACAAAGTCATACACGTGGGAGTATATAATTAAATCTCTCCCTTTTTAATTTGTACAGTCTAGAACCGAGGAACCATTTACGTTTTATATCATATCTTATTATTAAATAATAACAAATCATAAATTGTATATTTTAAGTATACTACAATAATACCTCGAAAACTGGGGTGTTACATATATATATATATATATATATATATATATATATATATATATATATATATATATATATATATATATTAAATATAATAAGAGAGTCTATTTAGTTAATCACAATTGAATTAGGGGGTTTAGCAATAATCTTAACCTTCATGTAATTAGCAAATCTAATTAGCACACTTGATTTAATTAAGGGGTGAGATTTATTAATCACAACATTTTTGTCCACCTTTTAGACGTAATGTCTCTGATCATTAATCTAATTTGGCATCTAATTATGAAATTAATTTTGAAAATACAAATGTTTTATATATTCACAAGAATTCTTCGACGTTATTTTATTATTTCTCAAATAATAAATGATTAATTAAATACAGTAATTCAAATTTATAGTGTGGTATGATACTGGATACCTACAATTAAGATAAGGAGTATTGCTTACTCAGAATAGTAATTTAAATATATAATATATAAACAAATAAATATAAATATTGTAATTAAAATATTCTTAAAATTGCCCATCTATGAAAAATTATGTTGTCTAACCAATATACCAAAATCTTATCCTGATATGTAATCTTAACAGCAATATATAATACTAATAAATGATAACTTATAACTTAGTATTATGATTACCATTTACTAATAAGAATGTCAATATTAATCACCCGTTACGTAATCATTTTTTATTATCAAATTAAAGCTTAGAAATTTATAATCCATCATCGGCACCAACAATACTGTCAAAAGAAAGTACGAATACGTATAGATGTACACATTAAAATTTAAATAATTTAAATAAGGTAATCATCAGTATAAAATATATATTCTCAAAATATAGATTTAGTTACTCTATACCCACTCTTTCGAATAACAGAGTCTCCTATATTTAGGCAAATCAAAAAGTTTGCTTTCAAAATTTCTCAAATAACCATACATGGACTCATCTCAAAGATTAAATTCTATAAAACTATCTTCACCCAATCTCCTTTATATGAAGCATTATTTTCAATATTTTATACTTACTTCTAAAAATTTATATTTTTTAATTTACAGTATTTTCTACTTTTTTCATATTTATTCCAGGCAGCAATGAATGATTGCACCCGGTCTAAAGCTCCACAACCTCATGTTGATGAAGATGACGAAACCAGTTTTTCCAAACAAAAGTTACGTATCTAATCACTGATCCTCGTCAATGGAATATATACGTACAATTATCTTCATAAACATTTTTACCATACTCTATAGAAAAAAAGAGGCGTACGCAGGTTCGTGAAGCTGTGAAGCGATGTAAGGTAGAAGGTTAGGTTGTCATCTTTGTTTCTTTACCTGCTATATTTGTCGTATTTTTTTAATCTATCTACACTATATATATTAAAAGAAAATTAAAATTAGGTAATCATTAATCCTCTAATTTAATCTTAACCCTACATTCATTAACCATTTTAAAATTTAGATCCTTGATAATCTCACTTTATAATAACTAACTAAATAGTGGATTAGAGTTTTTTAAAAAGACCTTATTACCCCTATTTAATTATTTCAACATTATTTAAAGAAAACTAGCTATAAATTTGAAAATTTTAAATCAAAATATATAATATAAGCTTAATTGTAGTAAATTATGTATTCATACTTTTAATCTTAATATCAATAATTTCAATGCAAATTTTCTATAATTTTGTGATTCCTTACTCACTCATCGGTCAAATTTACCAAATTAATATCCTAAATAAAAATTACACTTAAAAAAAGAAAAATGATTGGTAGGCCTAAAACTGTAAGCCCAAATATAGACCTAAAACTGTGATTGGTAGATTGGAAAAATTGATTGGATGAGATTAGGAGAGAGAGAAAATTCAACCAATCAGAAAAGTAGTTCTATTTTTAGGTCTGTGTAATTAGTTCTATATGGCATTACTCTAAAAAAATACTACCTAGCCTTAGAAAATCTTGGCTGAATCACAAAAAATCCGTCTGATAAAATATGAACGAATTTTAAAAGCAGATTATAGAGGATAGTTACAACAATAGCCTCACAAATTTCCAATTCTTAGACGGGTACGGAGGTGGGTTAGTGGGTTTGGATACGGGTTGTGTACAAATATTTTTATTTCATGGGCATGGGTACGGTGATGGGTTTTGAAAATACCCGCCCGATCACCCACTTATATCCGTACCCATATAATGGTTATTGAAAACTTAATTTTTTGTACAATATATAATCCTTTTTATAAATAAAAATGATAATGAACATATCAACCGGTGAACCTTATTTCATACGCTTTTATAATTCGATTTCCATGATTATTACGTTTGAATTTTGTATTTTATGAAAACGTGAAATTGTTCGTTATCTTAAATGTTTTGAAACTTTGAAGTTATTTAAATAGGTAAACTTGTTAGTTTTAATATTTATAATCTTGTATATAGTGTTTTTTTTTTTTTTTTTTTTTTTTAAATTTTCATTGTAGTTTCAATTCAAATACTTTTTGGTTCGGCCAAAGTTACATACATGGGGGTATAATGTTGTGTAGGCATAAGTTGACCTCATTTGTTGATTTTTTTACTCTCTTAATGTAACACCCGCCAAATTAGGACTGATGATTAGTGCCTAATCAACTATTAATATATGTGATTAGTTCTGTGTTAGGCTAATTAATGTATCAGAATATATATTGATGAATATATACAAAAATGCGATTTGATTAAATCGTACGCTTCTCAAATCGAATGTAATTCGAATCAATTAAATACGGATGTTGGTGAACAATTTTATTAAATAATATAACATTATTTAATAACACTATTATTATATCCAAAATATTATGTTGATAATATTTCGTATTTATTCCGTATCGTACAACAACGCGCACACAGTTAAAATAAAGTTAAGAATTATTTTATAACTCAAATATTAAATACTTGATGAAATATTTCAACTGTAATATCAAATAAATATTCGTATTTAAAATGGGGAAATAAACGCGTAAAATATATATTAAACAATTTAACGAACGAGAAAACGAATACCGCACGGAACGCGATTGCACGGAGTTAAAAAGTGGAGACCCACACCCGGTGGGCCCCCACCGAAAATCAGCCAAGGTGAGGGCCATCACCTCCCTCACCCTCACTTTCTCACTTTCTCATCTCATCTCTCTCTCTTTCTCTCCATTTTCTTTCAAAATAAACAAAACCCACCACTTCACTAAATCACAAAATAACACATCGAAACGACCTCGGATTTCAAAACTCATTTAGGGAAAAACGTCCACTACTTCGCGATCTACAACTCTATCTTTCCGGAATTTCATTTCGGCACTTTGTAAGTTTCCGACAAAACCCGAAACTCTCCGTTTTTACTCATTTTTACTTGTTTGTTGTTTATACATGCTCAAAATGTCCAAAAATGGGTTGGGTAAAAGATTTGGACCAAACGGAAGCCTCATGACCGACTTTCCGGCCACCGGAATCCGAACAGGCTCCGACGTCGCATCTGGTTTGGCCCAATTGCGACGTCAGTTGCAACGTCGCAATACCAATCACCACATCGCACATAGCGACGCCACCCACTGCGTCGCATTAAATTGCGAAAGTCGCACATAGCGACGTCATACTCAACGTTGCAGTCAGGGCTTACGACGTCGTACCCAACGTCGCACCTTACGTCGCATGCCACGTCGCATGCTACGTCGCATAAAACAGAACCTGAAAAACCAGAATTTTTAAGAGATTTTCACTAAAACAAGGTGGTAAATATGAATTTTTTCCTCCGAGCTGACTCGGCAGCTCGACCCCGACCAGGGGCTCTGCCCCTTGGACCCCGCCAAGGGGTTGCCACCCCTTGGAACGTCGCAACCAGGGGCGTTGCTCCCGGACCCCCGTCATAATGAGTTTGTAAATACATTTCATACAAAGTGTCAAACTTATAAAACACTTCGAAATCAAAATAATAATATTAAGGTTATTATTACAACCGTACAAACTTTCGAAACTCAAAAAATCGAAACCATTTGGACATTCTAGTTGGACGAACAACTACAAGGGTGATCTTTTGAGATACCCAATCATGTTTATAACCATCGCGTGTCGTGGACACCCTCAGGTTACAAGTCTTTGGACTTCATTACTCGGCTAATCAACTCAAGTTTATTAAGTTAAGCTCACAAGACTCAGGTGAGTCTCATAGCCCCTCTTTTTACTGTTTTACTCAGGGGTGTGATACATTGCTTATTTTTAACATGTGAACGCAAGTACAACTTTTACATATACTACATGAGTTTTACACAACTAATCATTTCAATGCCCTCCGACAGCATAGTTGTTAATACATTGTAGCGTGAATATTAGTATATGGTACCATATAGGATTGACCCTCCTTGTCCGAGTTAGCAAGCACTAATCGGGTAAACGGACGTACTAATATTTGGGAAGACGAGTGTGGATTAGGCACTCGTGGAGGCAAAAACGCTCAGGCTGTGACCCTGACCCACGAGTTAAGCTCAACTATGTGCTCATGGCTGTATACACTTACATTATCAATTGCTGGATGCAATTCAATTACTTAATCTTGCGGTTCATACGATATTATCTTATTTCAAACCTGTGAGCTCACCAGCTTTTAGCTGACCCATTTTAGCATGTATCGCAGGTACCCAGCAGTAGGTTTGGACTGCATCAGGGAATCAATAGCTCGAGTCAGCATGCAAACATTTGAGATTTTCTTGCATTAGTATATTTTGTACAAGTACTTATGTACTGAAATCTCTCATTTAATCGAACACGAGCTATGTGTTGGTTGTAAATGTTGTAAACATTTTAATATCAATATATTTTGTTAAAACGACGCATATAGAGTCGTTTACTATATATCTTGTGCTTTGATTATTGATTAGTAACACCCAAAGTATGCTTCCGCAAATCATTAAATTTGGGGGTGTTACACTTAATCTCATCCAATCAATTCTTTGTATCCATCAATCATATTTTTAGGTCTTTTTTAGGCTTACAAGGTTATGTATAACAATCATTTTCCTACATGGAGATAACTAAAACCCGCGGATAAACTCGAAAAATCGATGGGTAATATTAATTCGTTGCCCAGCAGGTATAGGGCTGGGTATGCGTACGAATATTTTAAATGGGTATGGGTATGGATACACTAAAATCCACCCGAACCAGGCCCGTTGCCATCCCTAATATAAGTATATTCATTAGTTAAGATTCACCATAGAGGCTAATCGTAGTTAAAATTCCCTTTCATCAGATGTAATCAATTTGTTGTAGATGATGTTGGATTCTCCTTTCTCTTCAATCTTTCTCCTTGGTCTTCTGATAAGTATTTAACCGTGCTCAAATAACAGAAACAAAATTTATTTATTTATTTTAAGTGTATATTGTATATTTGTATACTATATACAATTACAAAAACATAGACAAAAACTAAACTTTAACTTTCGGAACCCATTTGAGCACGATCCCAATCTTTCTTGTAATCTTCGAGACCTTCCGATATGATTCATCAATAAAATCCAAAGACATAGGATTCCACCTGAAATTTAAACATCTCGTTTCATTTCTAAATTCGTTACTCCAAACCGATGTCCTCCACGAGAAAGGAACAAAATCTTTTCGTCTATTTTGCACCATATGATGAAATCGTGGTGGCGCAAACGCAAACATTTGCTCAGGAGCATAAGCATAAGACTTTGTTCGTCTCGATTTCGGTTGTAGTGTCGGTTTAAAATCTCTCGATTTCTTTGGAGATGTCGAAGCTGAACTTTTGTTGCATTTAAGGTGACCGGAATTATCACCACAATCAACCTTTTGATGATTACTTGTTTTAGTTGATTGTATTTTTCCAGAACACTTCATACATTTCTTATTCTTTTGCAAAGAATAATTAGTGAACTAAGAGAATTTCTTCTTCTCACATGAAGATTTACGTTCGTAAACCTTTTTCACATGTTTTTCAGATTCAGAGAGTCGTTCACGAAGATCTTGAATAGTCTTTAACGCAAGCTCATGATCTTCTTGTAGCCTTGTTAATACTGTTTGTTGGCTCTCAAATTCCAGAATACATTCTTCCATCCTGGAAACCTTTACACGTAATTCTTCTCGTTCATTCTGCATGTTGAGCATTTGAGATTGAAGGGCTTTGATTTCATTTTCTTTCTTCATCAAATCCTCTTTCATCCTTTCTTCAGAACTTATCATCCTGAACGAAGTAATGCTTCCGTAACCAAATTTAAGAGAATCCCACAAATGAAATGATGTAGGTTCTGTTTTGTAATGTGAGGCTACTTCGTATGGTAAACAAGCTAGTATTGTTTCAAATGTCTTCTTTTCCAAATTAAACATCTTCCTTTCCGTGTCTGACATTTGGTTTTCCGTTTTTACACTTGTAGGTATCTCTGGGAAAAATTCATTTTCTGCAATTGTAGGTGGTTCATATGGCTCAGTAATAAAAATCCATAAATCTGGATCATGCAATGTAATCAAATCTTCAATAATAGTCTTCCACCGAGCAAAATCCTCATTGAATAAAGACTTCAACCTATCTCTCATGGTTTGAGTCAAAAAGTCCATATTCAAATTTAGCGACGCACAAAGTTTGTTCAAAAATATCGAAAATTTTTCGAGTAAAACGAAACTTTTCCCACACTAAAATTAAGCACTTTTAAGCTTAAAAACAAACTTTGGTACTGCAAAAATTTTCGCGATTTTCCCGCCAAAATTTTGTCGCTAAACGTTCAAAAATTGCGCGGGTAAAATGAAACTTTTTCTAAGCTAAAATTGAACAATTTTAAGACTAGGAACAAAAATTGGTAATGCGAAATTTTTTCACCAAATCCGTCGCTAAAAGTGTTTTTTTTTTTTTTTAGCGACAGAATGGCTAGTGTCGCAGGTTAGTGTCGCACGTTGTGTCGCAACACTATGTTGCAGTTCAAAGGTTCCAAATTAGCGACACAAATGCTTGTGTCGCAGTTTATGTCGCCTAATCAAAGGCTTATGACGCATAAAACCCTAATTAGCGACACAAAGCTTGTGTCGCAGCTTGTGCCGCAAAACGGTGCTGGGTAGATTCCAAAACCCTAAAAATCGAATATTTTTGAAACCCAAACGAATTTTGAACCACGGACGACAATCAAACCCATAAAACCACTCCAGAAATCGATCTAATCACCCCAATAAACTCAGAAACAATCAAGAACAAATTAATCTTCAATACGCACCTTCGTTTAACCCGAAAACACGTTCAAAATCGATTCAACTCCTCCCGCTCTGATACCAGCTGAAAGTCCCTTTCGTTCTGATATGAATCGAAACAGATTGTATATAGCAGAAATCAACAATCAATTAACAAGAACGTGAATATAAAATGAACGCAAAGATATAAATAATGTTTCTGTTATTGATTAACAAAAACAACGATTAAGCACCACAATACACATTCTCAGACTCTCTCGGAAAGTTCCTCACAAAACTAACTGATCAATCAACGAGAAATGAAACCCTAAATGCCTATTTATATGTTGAACTCTTGGACCCTGCGACACAAGTCTTTATGTCGCAGGCTCAAGCCCATTGCGACACAAACAGTGTCGCAGGCCCAAACACGTGTAATTTAATTACATTGTTTCAAGCTAAAGATTCTACACAAGCTGTTGACAATACATGTTGATTTTGCATCAACAGTAGTTTTGTTACTACATCCCATTGATGAAAGACGATTGTTCAGATCTTTCACGATATATAGTTTACAGTGTAACTTTTACTCTTATTTAAATTTAAATGTATGTGTAGTTCATGGCAACATCATTTAAATTTATCCAACACACCTACAAACTTGCACCACAATGCGTTGTTTTAATTTATTATGTAGCCAGTAAACTAACCGTCTACCGTCATTATTAAAGTTTAGATATAAACATTTGTCTTAAAATCACGAAGTATCCTGCAAATTTTGCGGGTTATAATCTAGTGCATATATATATATATATATATATATATATATATATATATATATATATATATATATATATATATATATATATAGGAATGGGATCCTGTGAAAACAAGGAGATAAAAAAAACCCGGTGAAAACAGATCTCAACCCTTGATCTAATCTATCATATATATATATATATAGGAATGGGATCCTGTGAAAACAAGGAGATAAAAAAACCCCGGTGAAAACAGATCTCAACCCTTGATTTAATCTATCATATATATATATATATATATATATATATATATATAAGGGGTGAAGATAAAAAAAACAGTGAAAACACTTTTTCCTTCACATTTTTTTTTAAGTTGTGAACTTTTTTTTTTTTCTGAAGTAAACCAAAAAATTAAGGTTATTTTTTTGTGGAAAAAAATAAAATAAAGTCAAATCCGAAAATCAAAACAAAAAATTTAAGGTTCACAATTGAAAAACTTAAAAACTTTCTATGAACCCAAAACAAAAAAGTAAGGTTCACAATTGAAAAAATTAAAAATTTACCATGAACAAAAAAAAATTAAGGTTCACAGTTAAAAAAAAAAAGGTTTACAATTGATAAAGTAAAAAACTTTCCGTGAACCCACAAAAATTAAGTTTAACAGTTGGAAAACAAAAGGTTCACAATTGAGAAGGTTAAAAACTTTTTGTGAAACTAAAAAAAAAATTAAGGTTCATAGTTGAAATAGTTAACAACTTTTCGTGAACCCAAAAAAACTTAAGGTTCAAAGTTGAAAAAAAATGTTCACAATTGAAAAAGTTAAAAACTTTCCGTGAAACTAAAAAAAATTAAGGTTCACAGTTAAAAAAGTTAAAAACTTTCCGTGAACCCAAAAAACCTTAAGGTTCACAGTTGAAAAAAAAAAAGATTCACAATTGAAAAAGTTGAAAACTTTACAAGAACCAAAAATAATAAGGTTCACAGTTGAAAAAAAAGGTTCACAATTGAATAAGTTAAAAAACTAGTCGTGAACCAAAAAAAAAAAATTAAGGTTCACAGTTGAAAAAAAAGGTTCACAATTAATAATGTTAAAAACTTTTAGTGAACTAAAAAAAATTTATGGTTCACACGTGAAAAAGTTAAAAACCTTCCGTGAACTCAAAAAAGAATTAAGGTTCACAGTTGAAAAAAATGACTCACAATTGAAAAATTTTAAAACTTTCCGTAAACCTAAAAAAAATTAAGGTTCATAGTTGAAAAAAAATTTTTCACAATTGAAAAAATTAAAAACTTTCCATGAACTCGAAAAAATTAAGGTTCACAGTTGAAAATTTTAAAAAAAATTTGTGAACCAAAAAAAAAAAAAAATTAAAGTTCACAATAAAAAAAACTTTAAAAATTTCGTGAAAAAATTTATAAAATAATTTATTTGAAAAAAATAAGGTTCACAATTAAAAATGTTAAAAACTTTGTGTGAAGCAAAAAAATTAATTAAAGGTTCACGCCGAAAATTTTATGTGAAAAAAAATATATATAAGGGTTCACAAAAAAATTCATATGTGAAGCAAAAAAGAATAAAGGTTCACAACTTAAAAAAATTATGAATCAAAAAGTGTTTTCACCGGGTTTTTTTTATCCCCACCCCTTTTATATATATATATATATATATATATATATATATATATATATATAGATTTAATATCAACTAAAAAGTGATTTGGGATACAAAGGATAAGAAGCAATGAAAATATAACACGTGTCCATGGCAAATCATGATAATTAAAAATATTGTTGAGGATATTTTAGGTATTACATAATTATGTTTCTCTTTCCTGTTTGAAACTTTCCATCGTATCTTCTCCAAACTCTCTTTCTTTATGCACCCAAACAATTCAGTCGGCCAAACAAGAAATCGAAGGAACCAGTGGAAAAACGATGATAATTGAGAAAGATATTGGGTCTTTTCTCTTCCTTTTAATCAACATACAACCTTACCCCAACAAAATTATGGCTGCTGCCCTATCACCTAGCACCACCGGCCACCGCCTCGACTTCAGTCATGTACAGTCGTACACTATCGATTGCCGGCGATATAATCCTGCCTAAGCGTTTTTGCATCAATGTTTGCAAGTAGATCCCTTCATCACTGGGTTTCTAATATCGGCTTCCATCTCCGACAAAGAAACGACTGACCATCGTTGATTCGTTGTGCATCAAGTTTTCGACATCCATGTATCATTATAGTGTCGTATAAGTATCATTATTTAATGTATCAATCATTTTTGACGTCCATGTATCACTAATTCAATATGTAGAGTAATATCGTATTATAGTTTGTGTACAGGTTGTGATCATATTTGTATCAATTTCCTAACTTCAATGTATAAAAAGTCTATTATGTATCAATTAAATTATTGTCTATGCATTAAAAATTTGAACTTATGTGCATCAATTTTTTCATGTAAAAAAAACCGATTACGTATCAATTTATAAGAGTTATTAGGAGGCATGTGCATTTATGGTGATTCTTGCTGCAATTAATATGGACAGGTACAAATGAATGCAACGAATTACAACTTACAAGACATCTTTTTGAATTGTGAAAGGTCAGTTGAAAGCATTTTCTTACACTGCATTCTCGAGTTTTTTTTTGGGTGGAAAGAAATGTAAAGGAGCTGAAAATAATAAAAAGGTCATTCTTGAGTTTATTTTATGGATGGAAAGGAATGTAAAGGAGTGAATTAGGGCTGAAAATTGATGGGCTTTTTTTTCTGCCCATATTTGAGCGGATTGTAACAGAAAAGATTGGCATGTTTATCTATTAACCCCTATCCCTACGTACTGCTTCTTCGTCTAGTTTTTCTATCGCACAACAACTACAACCAAAGCTGCAGTTTTTCTTCATCAACAACAGGTAACGTTGCCGTTTTTATGTTCTAGTAATTGACGGTTCATATGCATGTAGTTTAGTTCTTCTTATATTGTGTACACGTGTACGTAGCTTATATATGATTTCGTTAACGAATTCTAATTTGTATATTGTGCACACTTTACAATTTGTATAGCCAACTACACTTTATTAATTCGTCAACAACACGTGTACGTAGCTTATATGATATAGATGATAAACATATGATATTAGTAATGGGATACACAGTTTTTTTTTTAATTAGTATTAATTGGGTTATATAGCAATAATACTGTGCATTTGTTTAATGTTTTTTTCATGTAAATGTTTGTAATGTTATTTTGTTTTTTTTTTTGCTTCTCTTCATAATAAATGATTGTCATGTATGACTAGACTTCCAATGGGTGATAATATCTTGTTTATGGTGAAAAGTCAACATCTAGCAGCAATTCAATTGGTGTGTCTAGTTGCAGCTCTAATTGCACAACGTAGATTTTGTAATAGAAGTCGTTTGCCTGGCCCAGATGAGATGTTGCATAGACAACATGTTAGAGACGAGATATTGCATGATCTTTCATCAAGTGGAAAATGTCGTAAACTTATCCGCATGAGTGAAAACGCTTTTATGATATTGTGTCAAAAGTTAGAGAGTGATGGCGGTCTTCGTCCAACTCAACGTAGATTTATTATTATGATATTTCATGTCTTAGGATCGTATTGCCTTTTGTTTTAATAGACCGGTTCATGTTTTTTTTTTTTTTTGAATTTTTTTGTGGTTTGTGATTGAACCTCTAATTTGTTTATTTCCAACTTATTTTGCATTTAAGTTGTTGATGTTCAAGTCATTGATATGGTTGAAATATGGCAAAGGGTATAATTGTATAATTGTTTATTTTGATTATTTTCCTTTCTTTTCCATGCAACTCAAGAATACAATAAATAATTACTTTCATTTCCTTTCTGTTATTTTCCTTGCAACTCGAGAATGCATATAATTTTTTTATATAACATTCTTTTCTATTCTTTTTTACCCTTTTCTTTTCCATCACATTCTTTTCCACTCAAAAAAAACTCGAGAATATTATACCCCTAAGTAAATAAAAGTAAATTAATTAAATCTTTTATTTAAATTTTTAGATCTGTTCAATCTGACGGTTAACGTTTCTTCCTACACTTTTTAGCATTTAATTCTTTTTAGGTTAACCAAACCCTATATATATATATATATATATATATATATATATATATAGGGGAGATCATGAGGGAAGGAGGAAAATGAGGGAAGGAGGGAAGCAATTTTCAGCCACACATCCCAGTCAATGCAAAAGTCAACGCGGTGACATTTTTGTAAATAACTTAAAATCACCTCCCAGGCTCGTAAACATGCATTTCAAAAGCATGTTAATCAAAATCAAATTTTCAGCACGTTAACATGCATTTCAAAAGCATGTTAATCAAAGTTACAATTTAAACATTCATTTAAGGTGAATATTAGCTCATATTGTTATTATTGTATAATAACTCATATTCATTATAAATGCATGTTAACATCTCATTGAATTTTTAACATTCATTCATGATGAATATTAACTTATATCATGCTGATGAACATCATAACATTCATTTATAATGCATATAAGCTCATATATATTGCGATACATTGATGAATGTTATTTTATTACGTTCAACATGTATAATAACTTATATAAGGTAAAAAACAACAAAAATGAATGTCTAATAATCTTTATTGTAATTTTGATTAACATGATTCGCAAATGCATGTTAACCTTCTGAAATTTACATTTTTGAAATTCAATGATGAATGGCGATTATAATACAATTAATTCCTCCTTTATAAGTTTTGAATTACGAAATTCGTTTAATTTTATTGTTTTCATTGAAAAATAAAATATTTCACAAAAACCTAAAAGTTACACCCAAACTTTAATATTTTTGATGAATATGTATAACGAGGAATTGATGATCTAAATGAACGCGATTGATGAATTCGAAATTTTATAATGTTTCTGATTGATGAATCAATGAAAAGCATACTTTAATTTGGGTTTTTTGACAAAAATTGGTGAAGTGTGTAGGAAAAAAGTGGGGAGGAAATGGGCGGCTGAGAGTTGCTTCCCTCCTTCCCTCAAATTTAGTACTTCCCTCTTGATCCTTCCCCTATATATATATATATACATATATATGTATATATATATACATATATATGTATATATATAATACATATATATGTATATATATATATACATATATATGTATATATATATACATATATATGTATATATATATATATATATGTTAGATTAGATGGAGGGTGAAGATGTGTTTTCACTGTTTTTTTTTATCTCCTTGTTTTACATCTTCACTGTTTTTTTTATCTCCTTGTTTTCACCAGAACCCATCCCTATATATATATATATATATATATATATATATAAAAAGATAACAACGATCTCTTATACATGAATCTTGAACTAATTCAAGCCTCATCGATGTGTGAATAAGTGCAAAACCCCAAGAGGTACAACTGTACAATGATCTTCCTTAATAACGTGGAACTTCGGAAGTCTTTCTAAATTTTTATAATGCAGTTTCCTGACTTAATAGGCACTTTGGGTAGTTTACAAGCATCCACATTGATAATGATAGCATTTTACAAAGCTTCTTCTATAAAATGGTGTAAGAGTTTATTTATTTAAAGCTTTATAAAAAACTTTAACTTCAACAATCACAAGCTTTTCTTACACAAAAAAACTTAAAATCAAATAAAATGAAGATGAAAGAGATTACAATAGCTTGAGATTTAAAAGCTTTTACATTCTCGTTAATTGATTGTACAGTATAACCAGTTAATGCATATATTTGGTGAATTTATTCGATATATCATTATCATTACCGTTGTACAAAGCTATCAAAGTGATGCTCAAAGTCTTGTACACGTGTTGTCATTTACAAATACGTTAATAGGGTAGGGTTCAGATGAGAATAGAAATTTGTGTGAGAATGAGGGAACCAATGATATCAAGCCATGTGTACAAAGAGAATGTTTCACATGTACAAAACCCATTTACCCCCAACATCACAAAGAGAATGTTTCACATGTACAAAACTCATTTACCCCCAACATCAATTATCTCACAAACGACAAATCGAAAAATTATGAAAATTGCACCATTAAATTCAACGTTTTCTCCTCTTCGATTTGCCGTCCCTCAAGGCATACTTTCGACGAGTTTTTTTTTCATCTTTTTTGGTGGGTTTCACATTTACTAACACATGTGTTAAAGTGTTGCGTTTAGGGTTTAGGGTTTGAGGTTTGGGGTTCCGAAACCCCAAACCTCAAACCCTAAACCCTAACCCCTAAACCCTAAACCCTAAACACTTTACAAAACTCTAAACCCTAAATCATACTAAACCCTAAACCTTAAACCCTATAAACCCTAAGCCATATTAAACCCTAAACCCTACTAAACCCTAACCCTAACCCTAAACCCTAACCCTTAACCCTAACCTTAACCACAAGTTAAATGTACAACCAATCATTAACACATGTGTTACTAATTTGTAAAACCCACTAAAAAATGGAAAAAAAAAGTTGTCAAAAGTATGCCTTGACGGATAGCAAATCGAAGAGGAGAAAACACTGAATTTTATGGTGCAATTTCATGATTTTTCGACTTACCGTTTGTGAGATATTTAATTTTTAAAAATGTGAAAGAGAGAGAATAAAGTGACACGTGACAGAAATATGTTCGTTATCTAATTCTCACTTAAAGTGGATGCATGCATCTCAACCTTACTCTACGTTAATAATCTCGATGAAAATGTTCACTTTAACTATTTTGTCACTTACTAAATCACACCCAACTTGGGGTAAAAAGTATACATAAGGACCGTCTTTTGGCGCCATCACCAGCACCGCCCTCTTCTCCGGCCAGGTAACCAGAAACTACAACTTACTTGCACAATCTATATCTACGTCTACAATCTTCATGTGTAACACAAGCAGACATGACGTCATCATCACCATCCAAATCTAAAACCCTAACCTTAACCCTAGATTCCACAACCTTATTTCAAAAATCAATTCCTCAACCT
Source organism: Helichrysum umbraculigerum (assembly GCA_949592205.1). Lineage (NCBI taxonomy): Eukaryota > Viridiplantae > Streptophyta > Magnoliopsida > Asterales > Asteraceae > Helichrysum > Helichrysum umbraculigerum. The sequence continues at coordinate 14,629,733 of CATIUR010000007.1, read as the reverse complement.
CCATTTTTCTTCTCTCTCCCTCCATTTCCATCCGATTTCCCTCTCTCTAAACTCATCCCCAAAACTAAATTCATCGTCGACGGATTCCGATTTTCCGGCGACTACTCCGTTTCTTACTTCCTCTCTCATTTCCACTCCGATCACTACGGCGGTCTCAATTCCAACTGGTCTAAAGGTATCATTTACTGTTCATCAATTACTGCACGTCTTGTTATTCAAGTACTTAAAGTTTCAGAATCATTAGTTGTGCCGTTGCCGTTATCCGAATCGGTTTCAGTTGACGGTTGCGAGGTTACGTTGATTGATGCGAATCATTGTCCCGGTGCTGTACAGTTTTTGTTCAAAATTGTGAAAGAGGATGGCAGTTTTGAGAGGTATGTGCATACTGGTGACTTTAGGTATAGTACTTTGATGAAATCGGAGACCGTTCTGAAAGAGTTTATTGGTGCTGATGCTGTTTTTTTAGATACTACTTATTGTAATCCGAAATATGTGTTTCCTTCACAAGAGGAGTCTATTGATTATGTTGTTAGTGTGATTAATAAGTATAGGGTTGAGAATGAGGGTGGTACGAATTGGAAGTCAGTTTTGTTTCTTGTTGCTACGTATGTTATTGGGAAAGAGAAGATTTTGGTTGAGATTTCGCGTAGGTGTAATAGGAAGATACATGTTGATGATAGAAAACTTGGGATTTTGCATACTCTCGGATTTGGAGACGATGAGGTGTTTACTAATGACGAGAGTGGAAGTGATGTTCATGTTATTGGGTGGAATGTTTTAGGTGAGACGTGGCCGTATTTTCGACCTAATTTTGTGAAGATGAAGGAGATTATGGAGGCTAAAGGGTATTCTAAGCTAGTGGGATTTGTTCCAACTGGTTGGACGTATGAAGTAAAACGTAACAAGTTTGCTGTGAGGACAAAGGATGAATTAGAGATACATTTAGTACCTTATAGTGAACACTCAAATTATGAAGAGCTTAGAGAGTATGTAAAGTTCTTAAGACCAAAGCGTGTTATTCCGACTGTAGGTGTGGATGTTGAGAATCTTGATGGGAAGCATGTTAACAAAATGCTCAAGCATTTTGCTGGGTTGGTTGATGAAATGGCCAACAAACAGAACTTCTTGATGGGCTTTCATCGTGGATCTGGGGATTCACTCAAACAAAAGGAAAAAGTAAAGGAGCCAAGAAAAGATATGGCTTTTGCTGAGCTAGAAGATCAAAATGATACTTCTCATCCACATCATGATCAGAAAGATGAGCAACATGGTTATCAGGATTTGGAGCTTATGACTGATAAGGAAAAGGATGAATTTCTACAGGAACTTCGTGACTGCTTGCCTTCTTGGGTCACTAGAGATCAGATGGTAGATCTTATTAGTAAATCAGGAAAGAATGTTGTTGAAGCGGTTTCTATTTTTTATGAACATGAAACAGAATATCACGAGCAGATCATTACTAGTACAGCTGCTTCTGCATCACAAGAAAGCTCAGTTGAAATTCTCAAGGAGGTCACTGCCCATGCTTCGTCTGCCTCTTTATCTGATAAAAGCTTTCCCAAAGGATTTACATCACCATCAACTCCCGTTACAACTAATAAAAGAAGTGAGGACAGTCCTTCAAGTAAAAGAAAAAAAACATCTAGCATCAAACAGTTAAGCAAGAGCAGCATTTCTCCTAGCCAAAAGCGGAAGACCAATGAAAGTAAGTCGAACAAGAAGCAAAAAATTACCTCGCAACTTGAATTTGGTGGACCAAAGCAGTGTACGATAACTAAATTCTTCAATAAGCTTTCACCTATGGTTTCTCAAGATTCCAGTGCAGGAGAACAACCCCACAATGATGACACGTCCTTGCCAAGTAGTGGGACCAGACATTACAAAGATGAAGTAGATCAGTTTATACAAATCATAAATGGCAGTGAGTCATTGCGTGGTTATGCTACAACTATCTTAGAAGAGGCAAAGGGAGATATTAACAAGGCTCTCGACTTGTATTACACCAACTCCAAAGATAAACACGATGAAACTAAAAAGAGCTCAACCAGAAGTAGCTGTTTTGTTAAAGCTTCGTCATCCGATCAAGATGCTGAAGTGTCTGACAGAGATAACTGTGACAACTTGTTGTCCAAGCAACCAATACAGTCTTTGACATCTCTACCGCCAGCTGGAAATGTTGCTTTTGATCTTGTATCACTACCACCAGACAAGTATTCTCCTATAGACCATGGTTGGTCTTAGTTTTTGTTTTCATTGTTGTTCAATTTTTTCGATTCCATGTTAATATCCACATATGTTCCCGAAGTTTACTGGAAATTCTTGTAAAGGGTTGATCCCTATAGGTCCAGCAACAAGTTAAATTATCAATGAAACGAATTAGATTAAGAGAAATTTCTATCAATGCAGTTAAGTCAGTAACTTATATAATACTAAGATTTGAATACTGCAGCCTGCTGGACAGATGACCAGCCCGCTCCCTATCTACATCTTGCAAGGACATTCAGCCTGCTGGAGGATGAAAAAGGAAAGATTAGAGCTACATCTATGCTCTGCAATATGTTTAGGAGGTCTGTTACTGTACAAGGCATGAATTTGGTTTCCCTCTTGACTTCCAGTATAAATTTCATCATTGAATTACCAGTTTTGCTTAACAGCGGATGTAGTTTTATTATTTATTCTGTCTTTAATGTTCCGTTTTAAGCAGCTTGTTGATTTTGTCACCAGAGGATGTGCTGCCAGCTGTGTACTTGTGTACACACAAGATTGCACCTGACCATGAAAACACGGTTAGTTGTGGTGCATGTTTGTGATTCTTATATTATGTAGAACCATTTTATGTAATGGAAGAGCTTATGATATCATGTATTTATAATCAGATACCTTATATTTTGGTATTAGTGGTCTGTTGGAAATAAAGCTCTTAGAATAGTTTGTTGGAGAAGGTTTCAGTTGAGACCATATATTGCCATCAATGATGAAAAAAATGTATATATAGGCTCCTGTACTTGTAGGTCTGATTGGACATATTAACTTGCCAACCTTTTATGCTTGTGTTTAGCAAATGAAATTCTCATTAAAAAAGTGGCTAATCCTTATATACAGGTTAACAGTGTCATTCCTGGACTCTATTATATATCACTGGATGGTGTGAATACTCATGTGATAAGGGTGTGATGAAGGCGGGTTCAATCGTTTGTTAAATGTTCATGCAAACATATATAATATTGTTTTTCGTGTGATTATGATGCAGGAACTAAACATTGGGGGAAGTGTTGTCACAGCCGCATTGGAAGAGGCATGCGGGACCAGCAGATTAAAGATTCGGGATTTGTACAACAGCTTAGGTGATCTTGGTATGGGATTATGATTGTACATTCCCAAATTTTTATCTCGTGCACATATTTTTCATGCTAAATAATCTATCCGAACAAGGTGATGTTGCTCAACTTTGCCGTCAGACACAAAAACTACTTGCACCCCCAGCTCCGCTCTCAATCAGAGGTGTATTTTCAGTGCTTCGGGAGATAAGGTATGCAATTTGTACATACTTTTGGCCCGCTGTAATCAGAGTTGTTGAATATGTTGATCTCTGTAATATGATATGGCTATGCATGATTAATATGCAGTATGTGTTTGTAAGTTTCCTACCATTTTATCGAATTTCAATGACTTTGATGGAAGCCTTCTGAGGTTTAACGGATTAAGTGCTTAACGTTCAGTATAATATCTGCATGTCTAAATCTAGTACACCTATTTTTGTAATACATAGCTCTTGGTGATGTTGATACATGATCAAGCTCTAGCTTACTATATTTTCCCCTTACCTTTAGGTGTTTTGCTTGGCATTAGTTATATTGGTGGTTTTTTTAGCTACAGTTGAGCACTGTAGAAATTGAAAAGAAAAAAAGAAAAAGATATAACATTTTAATTTATCCGACATAATACTGTAATATACCCCCTCACTTTTTAATGATGTATTTATTTCTAGTGAAGCATCCATTTATTCGTACATATTAATATAGAATTTGTCAGTGTACAAACAGGTGGTGGAAGTATCTTGAGAAAGAGAAACCTTATTGTTAATCTATTAAGATCTTGTAGAGAGATGGAGATCAAGTTCATAGTCAGAAAAATTGAAAATAAATAAAGAAAAAGATATAACATTTTAATTTATCCGACATAATACTGTAATATACCCCCTCACTTTTTAATGATGTATTTGTTTTATGAAGCATCCTATTATTCGTACATATTTTCTTAATATAGAATTTGTCAGTGTACAAACAGGTGGTGGAAGTACCTTGAGAAAGAGAAACCTTATTGTTAATCTATTAAGATCTTGTAGAGAGATGGAGATCAAGTTCATAGTCAGAACATTGGTAAGTGTTCAATTGAATAATTCTGTCATCAACATATTGTATCCTATACCTTGAAAATTATGGTTATGAAGTTTGAGTTAGATATGACATTTGATCTCATTGATATCTTTTCCCGACTTTTTTACATTAATTTCTTGGTAATGTGTAGGTTAGGAATTTAAGAATTGGGGCCATGATGAGAACTGTTCTGCCTGCATTAGCTCATGCCATTGTTATGAACTCTAGCCATGGGAGAACCATGGAAACTCTGAAAGAAATGCTTCAGGTTTGTTTTTATAGATGATATCAGGTAGAGATATGTTATATCTCCAACATGTCAAACGGGTGAAATTAAAGTGAATTAGCTAAAAGGAAAACGCGTCAAGCAGGTATATCTTAAGGTCTACTAATGTACCTTATTCTATTTTTATATCAGGGACTCTCTGTAGCAGTTATCGAAGCATATAACGTGCTCCCAAATTTGGTAAATTTTATTTTGCGCTAGTTTCACTTAATGTCTATGTTAGGCTGATAGGATTGGTATGTTTTGTGCTGGAATGCGATAAATTATTCTGTTATTAGAAACAGACAAGCTTACAGTTGATTATCAATGCTTCTGCTATACAATTTTGCATTTCTGATTTATACACTCACTACTTCATTCTTCAGGATCTGCTCATTCCTTCCGTTATGGACAAAGGGATGAAGTTTTCATCAGCCACATTGTCAATGGTTCCTGGCATACCGATCAAGCCAATGCTGGCAAAGTACACAATTCACTGCAATTACTCTTATTATAAGGGAATTGTTGGGGTTTACTTATGTTATTATTTTAATACTCCTTTTACAGAATTACTAATGGAATCCCTGAAGTGCTGAAGCTTTTTCAAGGAAAAGCATTTACTAGCGAATATAAGTAAGTTTGTTGTTTATTGAATTTGATGATTTAAATTGATATGTCCAAAATTATTTATATTTGTTAGTTAGGTAAAGTATTGATCGTATTATGCTAGAAGCTTTGACAAACCTTTACGTTGTCATTTATAGATATGATGGTCAGCGTGCCCAAATTCACAAATTAGCTGATGGATCTATACGCGTGTTTTCACGAAATGGGGACGAAACAACATCTAGATTTCCTGATGTTATAAGGATAATATCCGAGCTTTCCAATCCTGATCATACTTTCATAATTGATGCTGAGGTATGTCTTTATATCGAACCTCATCATGATTGATTTGTCGTACTATATATGTCACTATGTAGTTGACTTTTGTCAAAATTTCCGGGCTATAAGGTGGTTGCTGTTGATAGAAAAAATGGACACAAGCTTCTATCATTCCAAGAACTATCTTCCCGTGATAGAGGCGGCAAAAATTCGGCAATTGCAGTAGATAACATAAAGGTCTGCCTCTATTCGTTAAAAAGTTTACCGGGAGTATGATATTCTGAGTATCAAGATCTTTATGCAGTACTGATATAAAGATATCACCTTTTTGGAAAAAAAAATTATGTGGTGTTTTCTCAGCACGCCTAATATTGTTATTTGCAGGTTGATATATGTGTCTTCGTATTTGATGTCATGTTTGCCAATGGAAAACAGTAATCATCTTGACCCTACACTTTGATAATTTCGAATTATGCATTTACTGTTTGAAGCAGTAATGCCAGTAGGCATTAGGAATTTAGGATGATTAGAGATGATAATGACTAATCCTAAGGTACATTTTGCATGCTCTTAATACTGCAAATGTTTTATAATCCTTATTCAACCATTTGTCACAGGCTGTTGGGTTTACCTCTGCGCCACAGAAGAAAATGTAAGATTACTCATTTCTATCTATAGTTCTGGATGTTCTTTTTGGGGCTAAATTGTGTTTTTAATCGTAGATCTGAAAGATATGTTCGGTAATGAGAAGATAGGATATTTTGAATATTCTCGGGAGATAACAGTGAGTATGTTGCTATTATGGTCTAACTGACGATCCCTGTCGTGTATATTGTTTTTATGTTTCTCGCTTATCATATTGATGTAGGTGGAGATGGATGATGCTTACGTGACAAATGAAGCCACAGTGACCAAGATGAATCAATTTTTTGATGATGCTTTCCATTCCTCATGTGAGGGAATAATGGTTAAATCTCTTGATATTGAAGCTGGTTATATCCCTTCAAAGCGTTCGAGTTCTTGGTTGAAGGTATGTAATTAAAGTGTGTTTGATGACTCATCTTAAATAATCTTAAGTGCTCAGTCGGTATATATCCTTTGCAGGTCAAGCGAGATTATGTAGAAGGCTTAAATGATTCCCTGGATTTGGTTCCTATTGGTGCTTGGTATGGGAATGGAAGGAAGGCTGGATGGTAAGGACTTCCATTAGTGCTATTACTGTTAATATCATTTTTGCTTTTTGATTCTTGGTCCAACAGTCTACTATATCTGGACTTGATGAAACCTTTGTGATTGGCCTGCTATCTTATCCCAAAGGGTTCCGGTTCTCTTTGTTTTTGTTTTTGTTCTTGTTCTTGTTTTTAATCTTCGTAAGCTGTATGTGCATTCTGTTTATTAGGTACAGTCCATTTCTCATGGCCTGCTACGACCCTGACACAGAAGAATATCAGAGTGTTTGCCGTGTAATGTCCGGATTCTCTGATGCCTTCTATATAGAGGTCTGTCATTTATGCTATATTTGTTACATGTGGATGTATCAACTTGTCGTGTTAACACGAATAAAAGCATAGGGCACATGCATACATACATAGATATACTGAAAATGGTTGAGCCAGCAGATTGGATAATCGGGTAAAAATGGCATTAGGTTAATAAACGAGTAAAAGCACAGGCCACAGGGAATATGAGCCGGGTTCACCCACCAAAACTTCTTAGTGGTTTTCTAATTTTATTTATTTATATTTTATTATTTTTTTTATAAGTTTAGTAGTAATATGTTATTATGGCTATATATATTTAGTAACAGGATCGAAAAAGAAGGAAATTTAGGGAGAGAAGAGGTCGAAGGATTGCTAAGATTCAATTTTTTATTAATATAATTCTACATTTTATTGCTTTGGTTCAATAGTTTATTAATAAGATTTAGTCTTTTGTTGCTATGATTCAAAAGTTATAGTAATGCAAATTTGAATCTTAGAATAAAAATACTGAATCTTAGAATAAATATACTGAATCATAGTAACAAAAAATCCTTCTCCCTCTTCTCTCCCTAAAAAACTTTCTCCCTAGATCCTATTCCTATACATATATATATATATATATATATATATATATATATATATATATATATATATTATTTTGTTTATAAGTTTAGTAGTATTATGTTATTATGGCCATTTTTTCTCCCTATTGAACTGTGTGATTGTTTAAAATTAATATATAATCCAAATTGTATTCATACTAGCCTTGTACCCGCGCAATGCGGCGACGGCAAATAATTTTATTCATTATATTCGTTAATGTCACCATTAGCATTGAATATAACTATAAAATAGTAAGTAGTATAATGTATTCGAAGTAATTTAACAATTCAAAATTTAAGGTCAAACTTCAAATCTAACTCCCTGACTCCCATTTTCCTGTCCAACCCAAAACTATTACGGTGACAGCTTTAAATCTCCTTTTTCTGACAACACACAAGCCATGATACAAAATACTGTTGCACATGGAAATTTTAGATACCCCTTTTATAATTTCGTAAACAACAATTATTTCGATGTTTATACTTGTAATTACTGTATCCAACTAAAAAGTAAATCAAATTTTAACAATTGTAAAAAACTCTTAACACTACCGTGGTTGTTGCCAACTAAAAAGCAAATCAAATTTTATATTTCATTCGTCAGCTACTTTCAACATGTACCAAAATCAAAACAGATAAAAAAAATTTAAAACTTACACAAGGTTGATGGTATTATGCGGTGACATGGTTGAAATGTTGTAATTCAAATTCAAAAGTCAAAAATATCGGCGTTTGCTCATCTCAAATTCAAACATGATCAAACAAAATCAAACAAAAACAAATGATAACAAAAATAAAATGTTAATCTTTCAGATTTTAACAAACTACAAAGTAACTCGTGGTACTTTAATTATAGATCTGAGAGGTTATGCTTGAAACATGTGGGTGTCATGCACCAGTGGTGGTGTTGTCGTACTCATATCTCATATGGTGATGGTGCTCAGATCTATAAGAAAAACAAAGATATCGTTAAAAACCGAAAAAGAACAAACGAATACAAAGTTGGATTTAGGGAGAAAACACACTATAAAACTAACAGAAAAGCGGAAAAACATTTCAATCCCGTTGAGGATGAGTTGAAATTGAATCGCTCTGACGGTGGTTCCTTTCAGGAGCAGTGGCCATCGGTATCCGTAGTGGTTGTGAACATTTGAATCTAACACCTGTTAGGTGTCGCAATATGGGTGATAGATTTAAGAAGCATATGAGGAAACTTTTAGATTTATCGGAAAAAAAAGAAAGTAAAAGGAATACCAATATTTCTGACCATTATTACGATGGTGGTTTCGCCGCTGTGTTGTGCAAAACCGTAGTGATGGGAGTTCCCCAAACCGTTTTCAGTGATGTTCGAGATGGTGCATGAGTTTTGCAGTGTTTGTTTATCGTTGTTGGGGTTTTGTAGTTTTTGGTGTTCAGTTTGGAATTTGGATAAAATGAGAGAATGAGAATTGCAGTGAGAGAGAATCTTGTGTGCTTGAGATTTTGAATGATACATATGAGATTTGAAAGAGGCGGTGAACAAAAGAAAAAAGCTAAAAAAAATTTAGGAGAAAGCGAGGTCAAAAGCAAAAAGGAAAAAAAATTCCCGTGGGTCCCATTACTTAGTCTTAAAAATTTTAATGGAGAGAGAGTGGTAGATGTATTATAAAGTAGTATAGATCAGTGGGTTTGAAAGTATCACCTCTGGATAATAGTAGTACAGCCATGGATATAGCTGAAAAGTCTAGGGAAAATTGCAATCTGTTCTGTTTTCTTGCATTCTCATAAATTCGCAACATGTTTATTAAACTCATTCACATCAAACTGATGTATTGGTATGGGTCCACTAGGCTGTACGAGTCTCTCCCAAGTGTATATGTTTGATATATAACAAATAGTAGTATCTTTTAGTAATATATGACAACTTAAGACATGCAATTGAAACCTGCAGATGAAAGAGTTCTTTGTAGACAAGAAGATACTTCCTAAAAATGAGAAGCCACCCTACTATCAAACAGGTGAGGAGCCTGATATGTGGTTTACTCCTGAATTGGTCTGGGAGATACGAGGAGCGGATTTCACCGTATCACCAGTTCACCATGCTGCTGTCGGTTTAGTGCATCCTTCACGTGGCATTTCAGTCAGATTCCCAAGATTCATTCGATCCCGCTCAGATAAAAAGCCAAGTGATGGTAGCACAGCCATGGATATAGCTGAAATGTTTCATCTGCAAACGCGAAAGATGGAAGTCCCAGGTGCTAACTAAACGGAGGTTCCACCGTCGTAACACATCCTTTTGGTCAATATTTTGTTTCATCAACTGTTGGGTGTAAATATAAACAGGTTTCATTTATTGGCGGTAGCACCTTTTTGTTTTTTGCAAGTTGGAAAAAATTAGAAGTTATTAACCAATGGTCTTCTTGAAAACTAATTAGAGACGCGTTGTATAGAAGTTAAGTTAGAATCACCAAGTCACCACTATACTTTAAGCTATGTATCATGCCCCTGGTGCTGGTTGACCCATCTCATGTTCATTTGTGCTGAACTTTTTTGAACTTAATTACGTACTAATATTTCAATTATAAGTTACAAGTATGATATTATCATTCACAGAAAAAATTCAATCAACAATTTAACAGGTAACATTTTCTCTTATTTTCTTCATAATTCTATCGCCTTATTTTGAAGCGATGTTTTTGTAACTTTTGCTGCAAGTGTACGATAACTCTAAAAAATTAAACCTACAGATGTGAATTAGGTTGGAACTGGCCAAACATTAGAAAAGAAACTTATGTAAACTTTTTTTTTGACCATTTAGTCTCAAGCTGGTTTTAGTTTGGTTCCTCTGTCCGATGTGAGTTTCTACACCTTAAAAAAAATCCCTGGTTTTTCTCAATGTTTACAAAGTGTGTGTATGTGTGTGTGTTGGCTGAAATCTGGATGTGAGACTGTGAGTCCGAATGCAATTCTAAACATTATACTTCCGTAGATCCTGGCTCAGAGTATGACATTGTGAAACAAAACCTTGTGAGAGCCTGTGCATTTGTCGTCAAAAAAAGTGTACATTAAGCAGAATATACCAGTTTGTGAGAACTCAATGGTTCGGCATACAATTCAAACAAAATGATAAAGTTGCACATTTAATGGTTCAGATAACAAAACTGTAGAGACATAGCTAAGATGCCAACATTTTAAAGAGCTTTGAACACAAACCTAGTAAAACCACACATCATTTCCAAATAATAAATCAACTTGTGCAAAATCTGGAGAAAGGTATACCATGCTATTTCATCATCTCTTTTTTCCTTTTCTGTAACATATCCTTGCTTGCCGAAAATAAAAACAGTCCTTACGCTCTTTAGATATCACCTTTACGCCTCTTCTTGGCTGATTTTTTTGTATTTTTAGGCTTCGAAACAACAGATGTTTTCTGCAGCCAAAACAATAAATAAGCTTGCTTTACATATTAATTCCAGAATTAAAAGAAAAACCAGCATCATGAGTAATAATAACATTGTACCTCCTTTAGTCTTTTCCTTTGTCTCTGTCTCCCTTTGTTTTTCTTCGAATCCTTTGATGCATTCTTGTTTGACTAACATAAATCACATTTAATTACTTAACGAAATATTTGCTACATAAATGTTCTTGTAAATTGCAGGAGAGACAAACCTCTGCAAGAGCTAAAGTTGAAGCATGTCTCTCCTGGTGAGTTTCACCATCACCACCCTCCTCTATTTCTCCATCACTATTTAGCATCATTTTAAGCCTTCCTTCCTTAAATAGTTTTTCAGACCGAGCATGCCTCTATCATATAAACAAACACATAAAATATCGTCATTTAGCTCGTATTCCAAAATTTTACATGTGAAACAATAGTCCAGTCCAACCTTAGATTTGAGATGAGCCATTAATGTTTCCTCTGATAGACAGACGATTCTTGGGCATAACTTGCACTTAAAAACCGATTTACTTTTCAAAACACAGTCTTTAACATCGGATTTCATTGCATCATTCTTTTGTTTTGACACCGTATCAGAACGGTTCTCAGCAGCAGGAAATTTCAAATCTTGTTTGTAATTCTCACTGTCACTGCCATCATCATTTGTGGGTGAACCTGCCAATCATCATATCTTTTAACACTAGCAAGTATTACACAAACAGTTGCCTTAATTTTTCTAAATAGTTACTACTGTAGTATTTAGCAGCAATATAGCACTAAAAAAGGCAGAGCACAGTCAGAAAGAAAGTCACGGGCCTAACTCCTACGATGGTTGACAGGAAAGTCAACTGACAATCAATCATATGACCATGGTCAACCAAACATCATCATAGACCTTGACCTTGACGTAAGTACAATTTAGATAATAATAATAATAAAAATATTAATAATAATAAGTAAACCTGGAGAGTCAAGATTAACTTCATTTGCTGAGCTATCCTCGCTTTCATACCCTGGAAAACAACAACACTCTGTAAGAAGCTGAATCTAATTATCACAAAGCTGAATCCAAAAGAAGACCATTACAATAAAGTTAGTAAACGTGAAGTATCTAAAAATACATAACAACAAACCAGATGATGATGATGAACAAGGCTGTTCTTTTTTCCTTGATTCAACGACCACGTTGTTAACATCATCTTCTGCTTCTTCATCTGATGATGCTTCTGCATTGAGTTCAGAATCGGAAGACGACGATGAAGAATCAGAAGCAGCATCGTCTTTATCCCCGTGCTCAACCTTGTAAAACCTCCTCTTAATCATATCTTCCACTACTAATCAAACCAACAACCAACAAATACAGCTTTAACCCACATTTATATACAACAAGGATCATCAAATAATAACAAAAATAACATCAGTTTAAAAAAAAGCTCGAGATAGGGGACCAAATATCATACTAGACAATAATAGGATTAAATGTTCAATTTGTTACAAATAATTATATAGGTTCTTATTGGAACCTGCACTATATAATTATAATTTAAAGATGGTTATATACATATACTCACAACTCTATAATTCCTACTGAATTAAACTTTTTCAGTACAGATTATTTCAACTGAACAATTAGGTCTACTATAAAAACTTATTGTGCGAGAGATTAAAGGTAACGACACTGAAACATAATAATAATATAGAAACCTGAAAGAGGGACGGCTGATTGTTGATGGAGGCAGGCAACGGACAAGGGTTTAGTGTGCTCGCACAGGCAGGGTTTACAAAACCCTCCTCACTCCTCAAAATTATATTTTGTTTTTTATGCAAAAAAAAAAAAAAGATTTGAAAATTTTAGGGTTTGGATTGGGCTTAACATCTTTTACGTTTGCAATGAATCCTTAAAAACGTTATTTCTTTCATTTAAAATTTTTTACAAAATAATCATTTTTCAGCAAAAATTAAAATTTGAGCTGCTTTTCATCGGTTGAGAAATTTCGAACCTTACATTAACTTTCTGGGCTATTTGCCTTTTATATTAAGATTTGGTTTTACAAATTGAAAATAAATAATAATTTACTTTTCATAAACCCATTGACTAGGTGAGTTTAGTTATAATCACCTATTATTATAGGGTGTTGATATTTCCACCTCACTTTTTGATAATTCCACCATGATTATGCATTGAAAGCTTGTACCGTACAAATAAATACTGCACAGTTTTGGTGGATCTATCAAAAAGGGTGGTGGATATATCACTACCCATTATTATATGTTTTTTCACTTGCTATCAATTCTGTACTCATAGTGATTTTTTAAAGACAAATCTAATGCGAACGTTAAGCCTAGTCTATAATCATAGTGAACACAAATTATTATTATTATTATTATTATTATTATTATTATTATATCGTTCCATAAATCGTTCCACAGGGAATGTGAATTCAAATCGTTCCACAGGGAATGTGAATTCAAGAATTATAATCAAAATGTAACTAATTTAAATATAGAATTAGATTTGTGGTTTTGTGACCGAGTTGTCACTTTGCTTAAACTAATAAAATTTAGAAAATGGGTGGACTCATGAAGAGTCAAATTCGATTTTTAAACTTTCAGATATTAAAACGAACACTCGCTTGGATTATTTCACTAATGACTTTGGGGTGTTTAGATAAAACTGGTTATTTAGCAATTCATGTTCATTTCAATCAGACTAGGCTTAACATTCGCTATCACCTACACCTTAATCTCAGTTCACTAACTTACAATTTAATCTAGTGAAAGACGTTCGCCAAAGTCACTAACTTACACGTTTAAGTTCAATTATTTAACTTATGCTAAATCTGCGTCCGCAATCATTGGTTCAATCACACATAAATATATAATTAATAAATGAAATAACTTTGTGACAAACATTCGTTATAGTCACTATGAGTATAGAATTGATAGAAAGGTGAAATAACACTATGAGTTATTTTTTAAGACATATAACTATTATTATATTAGAGGTGGGTTCTTTTAGGAATGCAAAAAAAGTAGAGGATGGGAGAACCAATAAAATTGCTCCATTTCTCTACAAAACCCAATTATATTTTTACCCCTATGATTAATTATCTCACAAACCGTAAGTCCATAAATTATAAAAACTACATATTCGGAACCAGCGTCTTTTTCTCTTCAGTTAGAGATGTCATAAGCTATATTTTCGACGAATTTTTTTTTCATCATTTTTTTTACTGGATTCTACAATATAATCACATGTGATTTATGATTAAAAAATTAAAATTTATTCACGATTATTTATTCATGGTATATGTTATTTAACACATGATTACAACTTAATATTCATCTACATTAATAGTTATAAATAAAAAATTAAAAATTGTATTAGTTTTCATTAAAAATCACATGTGATTGTTATTTCTACATTTAATCACAAGTGATTTGTTATATAATCACATATAATTTTGTATATAATCACATATGATTTTCATCTAAAAATTGATATTTGATGAAAAAGGTACTAATATATGATAATTCATGTATGATTTCAACTTGATTTTTATTTAATTGTATAATTATAGTCAATGATTTAAAATCCGTATTTTATTACTCTTTAATCACATGTGATTGATACTTTGATGTTCAATCGCATGTGATTACAACTTAATTTTTCATGTTTTAATTGCTTTAAATCATCAATGATTTGAATTTAAAGTTTAATCGAAGATATAAGTGGGTGTGATTATTTTTAGTGTTAAATTACGTGTGATTTCACATTACAAAATTTTTAAAACCCAATAAAAATGAAAAAAAAACTTTGTCGAAAGTATATCTTGTTGGATCTAGAATTGAAGAGAAAAAGACGCTGATTCCGAATATGTAATTTTTATAATTTATAGACATACGATTTGTGAGATATTTAACTTTGAAAAAAAGGTGAAAATAGGTTTTTGAAATGGAACAATCCTATTGGTTCATCAATTTTCCATTTTTTTACCATTCTTTTTTGAACTTTCCTCAATTATATTATATGTTATTATTTAAGACATAGCGAACACATATTATTATTATTATTATTATTATTATTATTATTATTATTATTATTATTATTATTATTTTATTTTTTTGGAGTTTATAGATTGTACTTGATAAAGTAAGTTATATAATAATAATATAGTCACCTGATTAGATAAGTAATAAGATTTTATAATATAGAATTAAGTCCCTAATTAAGAATTATTTCAATTGAATTTAAATTTTTAATGAGTTTAGATTATATAATAAGAGGAAAGTTCATTAGAGAATGTCAAAAAATTAAAGAATGGGAGAATGATTCTCCACCTTTGGATCAACTTAATCCACGGTATAAAATTAACTCAACCAATAATCTTTATTTGAATATATGTCAGACTTAAAACTAGGCGGAAGGGTACATTTGTCATTTCACAAATACAATAACAATAGCAAATACGGGTAGATGATTCTCACAAGTAACCATGTGCAGTGCACATTCCCTTTGATCTGAAAAGGGTTAAACCCTAAAGCTTCTCTCCAGGCGATTTTTCCGGCGATACAGTTGCCGATCGAGTGTCGACAGTCCTCACTGGAGATTCTATTGCATATCAAGACTGACGTCGTGCTGCTGGACATCAATTACACATCGTCGATTCTTCTACGGCCAAATCACAGGTTTGTGATATCAAAATCTGAACCCTAAACGAGTTACGATTTGCTTTAAAATCATTTTATACCGATATAGATCGAGACGCTTCTGTAATATCTTTTTGAAAATTCCGACAATATCAAGAGTGGTATTCATTATGATCTTCACAGATTATCAATTTGGTGTTATGAATACAGTGATACATCTTCATTCTTTGCTCAAACTTGGCTTTACATATGTTGTTATATACCGAATTCTTTACTTAATGTTAGAAATGTGTGGATATAAAGTGGAGATTGGACATGCTATCAAGTTATTGACATGATAGTTCACTGATAAAACAGTTTTAGTCTTTTTGTGTTGCAATCATGGCTTCTGTTTGGTGTTAACTGAGTTTGATAATTGTAATTGATGGTTACCAAAGTTGTAAAATGTGAACAATAGAATTAACAGCTTTTTTATGATGTTTGTAGTTTCTCTCTCTTTTACATGCTTTTTGAGTAGCTTTCATGTGATGTTATGGATGGAAGATAACTAAAGCAAGGTCATTGAACATAAAGCTATAAACTTTGATTCATGGGTATCATAGTAAGTCTGTTTTGGATGTTGTCAGGGTACTTCCGTATTTAAACGACTTGATTTCGTGCTTAAATCCCTCTCGTGTTCTTATCGTCGTCTTCCCTGCCTAATTTGCTGTTTTATGATGGTAAATTGAATCGTCGGCTGTATGTTGTTAGGGTTCAGATGTCTTTGTGAAGGATATTTTTCATGTTGAAATGATTCATGTGGGGCTGTCTCAGCCTAACTTTGATGTCGTTCATGATTCATGTGAGTTTTAGAAAGGAAGCAGCCAAGAAAAGACATTTGAGAAGAAGCATGGAGGGCAGGAAAGAGACACCAACAGGGACTAAATGCTTTGATAATGTCTTTGCTTTTGGTATTGCTTCCAAGTTCAGGTATCATAGTTCTTCCAACCGTTATGTTATAGAAGAATTGAGCTTCCTGTTGGGTTGGTCACAACCTCAAATTGTTATCACCTACTACAAACTGATAATAAGATGAGTATCAAGTTGGCTTTAGCATGGATAGTATGTGACACTGTGAACTTAACTGTAAATAGCTGTAGTTGATTTGAAAAATGTTAAGTAGGGTTAAGGTCATTCGTATATGTCATCCCCAAAAGCCCAATTCATCACATTTTAAAGGAGATCGCGTTCTTAGTAATCAGGTATAAAACTAACTGTTTTGTTATGTGGCTCAATACCGTAATCATGGTGAATGTTTTGTTTATAGGTTTCTAGTTTTGTATTGAAGCTACATGATCAATTGTATGATACAAAAATGTGTGTTTACTTAACATCATGTTACAAATATACAAACAACAAGGCACAAGTAAACTGAAACCCACATCATATCATTAGTTCATTAATTCTTGTTGTTTGATACATAACATTCTATGTACAAACAGTTTTCCGAAGAAGCATGCATTAGTGAAAGACATCTCCATTGCGATTTTCAACGCATTTGATGGCTAGTGATTATCGAAACTAATGAAGCATCATGAGAGCAATGCCAACCGTTGTAAATATGAAGTGGAGGATGACGACAAACTTTCTTGATTGTGGCATTTTTATGAAGCCACATAAAGAATTACATGAGTGATGTCGAAAGCAAGTGAGACTACCGATCAAGATGGTGTTAGTGCAATTGAGGATAAAGTATGTAATTGTAAGTCCCTAGTTCTTAGGATCGATAACTTCGTTATCTGTAGTATTAAGGTGCGGAATCCCTCAATACGGTGTTATCTTACTATAACGAATAAGTTCGCGTTTAGGTTAACTAATACTTAGCTTTAAACGATTAAACGTCAAAGCCTAGCCTTTAGGATTACGTTTTCTCTGGATTATCAATTCGCAGGTTGCAGGTTTTGTAAGCAAAAGTCGTTCAAAAGTTATGTTCATAATTTTCTCAAACAAAAATCATTTATATATTTCGGTCGACTCGCAGCCTGTGGGCTCGCGAGTTGACTCGACTCGCAGTCCAAGCCCAAGCCCAACTCAACTCGACTCGCTATGATTCGTTGCCACTATTGCGAGTTCAGTTCTCAACTCGCCAGACAAAGTCTTGCGACTTGAGATCTCGACTCGCCAAGCTTATGACTTTAGTTCATATTCGATATTCGTCTAACACTTTTACAAACTAATATATTTAATGAATATTAATATCAAAACTAATATCATTTATTTACGAATCTATACCAATACACAAACAAGATAATAATTACACCAGTCCTATTTCAAGCTAGATCTGTTGTCACAATCTATGTCTCAACAGACTCCCCCTTGACAATAGCTCTAGCGTCTTTATCTTCACGCTTGTCTTTGGTCATCATTTATAAATCCTGCTCCCAGCATGTATCTTCATCCTAATACAAGTCTTTACCATCATTTCATAATCTCTTGCTAAATTACCCCATTCAAAAATCGTAAAGATTCTGTTCTCATTCAACTTTAACAGATCTTTTCTAGACATATTCATCAAGTGACGATGGTCATAAACTCTGAAGATCTCACGCTCACCACCATCAACTTCATCATCAGCTATAACCATGACAGCTTCTCCAGTCTCTGAATCCACGTGCCATCTCTTTATATTTCCCAGAATATCCTGTGGCATTGTCTTCAGTGGAATCTGCTGTATACACTTAACAGCTGGATAAACTTTCTTCCTGCTTTTTCTTCCAGTCCTTTGACTTCGTTCCTTCAATTTAATTGTCTTTCCATTCCTTGGCTTAATCTTATCAAACTTCTTTGTTCTAACCTCAGTTCTGATTATCCTTTCAACATAATTAGCATAATCATCATTACTCAGGTTATTCAATTCTAATCTAGCCAAGTCTCTAATTTTAAATCTTGGTAGAGAACTAAATACTGCAAGCTTTCGCTCAAAGTATTGAACTCCATCAAATCTTTTTATCGCAAAAAGTTTCAAATCAGAGTCAAAGTACCAGTCAATAATCCCTCTACGTGGTACACGTTTTCCAGTTATATCTATTCAGAAACTCCAATCTTCTTCTTTTGCTTTGGAAGTTTCCTAAGCAAAACCGCAGGATTCTTGGTAGGAATCAGAACGTCATCTTCTGAATCATTTGAGTCATCGATCTCTTCATCTACATCGACAACCGTTGGACCTTCATCATTTTCAATAACTACTTCTGTCCTAGATGGGCTCACATGGTGTTCATCTATATTATCATCTGGATCTACACCAATGTCTTGCACAATCTCAGAAACAACAGTCCAATCAGTAGGTGGTTGGAACTCTCCTTCCTCAAGATCAAAATCAATTTTTTCATCTATCTCATCCAGAATATCATCTTCAGAATTTGATAGATCAAGCATTTCCAATCCTAGAGAAAAACACAAATACAAATATATTAATAATTCAAATTCTTCATTGATTTCCCTAAACCAATCTAAGAATTCCTTTATTAATCCTTTTGTATTATTAAACCATAATATAAACGCATTCTATATAACTTTTAAATCTTTTATTGATTACCCTGAATTAAACTAAGATTTCTAAAGTCTTATATGAAACACTTAGTAAATATTAATTAAATTTAAACTCTAATGTCTTGTAAACAATCACCAAACATTTATGTTTACCATTAATTAACTTATATAATTTCCAAGACTTAATTGAACTGTTATATTATCCAAAAACTTAACTTTCAATTATATCTCTAAATTATATATCATTTACCTAGTTATAACATTTTTTAACTTGTCAGTTATATAAACTCTCAAGTCTAAAATGCATATGTTATATAAAAATTTTGACCGCCGATGTTAATCGGAACACGCCGCTCGACTACTCAATGAGTCGGAAGTCTTTCGATCACTATTTTATCTTAACATATATAAAATTACAACATAAATTATTTAAACATATTTAACTTGTAATTACAAAAATCTCAAGTCGAATATATTACAAATAATATTAAGTTTACAATTGTTTAGCACAAAATATTACAAATATTACAATACTATGCTAATACTAAGCTATCTTACCAGCTTCAGTATCAACCGGTACTGTCTTATCTGCACTTGTACCTTCTCCTGAACCACTAGCTCCAGCTCCAGACTCCCCTTGAAGTGTAGTTTGCTCACCAGTCTTTGAAGGACCGGTCTACTCACCACCTTTTGGTGCATTGGGATCATTGTCTTTGTCAGAATCTCTTTTCTTTTTCAGCTCATCTTGCTTGCAAGACTCTAAATATACCAATATCTCCCCCTGAGCGGACTGTCCTGAATTCACTCGCAACACCAATCGTTCCAAGTTATCAAGCTTCAGTCGCTGGATATTGAAGTCATCAAGCAATGTGTTATGAGTCTGCAGCAGTGTCTTGTAAGATTGACTCTGTTTAAGCACTTGCTGTCCAAGAGTAAGATTGTTAACAACCAACTCTGGAATCCTCGAAACGACCTTCTCTAACTCCTTAACTCGCGACTCTAAGGATGTAGTCCTTTCAGCATCAGTCGTATGAGTAACTGAAATGGTTGTCGGTCCAGGTGGTGTAAGCGAAGCAACATGTGAATCAAATGTAAGCAGTGGAGGCGGCTGAGACAAAGCTGCCTGCAAATGATCAGATGCAAATGTGCTTGCTGTAGTAGTCGTAAACGGCTCCGAACGTACTAAATCAACAATCTCCTATAAACATTAGACAAAAATTAAATAAGTAATTGTTACAGATTTCTCCGTCTCAATCTCTAATTAATTTTATAACACTTGTAGTACTAAACTTATATCTCTTACCTTAGTAGGTACAGACATCGGTTCAGACTCTACCGATATCACCTTCTCTATCTGCTCAGTATCTTGAGCAACTGCCACCGAATTAACTGTCTCAGTTTAACTCCTGATAATTAAACAGATTAATATTACCTAACTTTTAAATAAACTAACTGATAAACGCTCAAAAGTACTATATTTTAGTAGTATTTTACCCCTAATCTTGATTGTTTTTATTGCATTTTGTTTAGAATAGATATTGATTTCGTTCATATTTGCAATTAGATGTGGAAATGGAGAGTTTATGGAAAAGGAACGGAAAACAGTCAATAATCGAGCTAAATGATGCATATTTGAAGAATAATGAGAGCTGAAGTCGAAGAAAAGAATGAAATAAGAAAAATCAAGAAATCGGCTGGAAAAAGCATCCATACGCCGTATGGAATCCATACGCCGTATGGATTGCAGCAGTGGAGGCCCAGGTTACGCGAGTCTGGGCTGGGCTTGAAATCAATCCATACGCCGTATGGAAATCCATACGCCGTATGGATCAAAAATCACAGAAGTATAAAAACGCGTAAAAACCTTATTTCGACAGTTTTGAAGGGTTTTTCGTTTTCTTTCGGTTTCAGTCGAATTTTAGGGTTTTAATTTCGTATTTTAGGGTTAGTTTGGAGGTACGGAAGCTAAGGAACGAGGATAATTCGCTCTAATCTTTCGTAGTTCATCGTTAATCGATTCGGTATATTTCGTTTCTTTATTTTCATTGAAGAATTTGATATAATGAATCTGAATATTTCTGTTTTGATGATGAATTGAATATCCAAAGTGATTGTGTAGTTATTTAACTTAGATTATGATTATGGAACGATTGTTATTGCGTATTGAATAAGTTATTTGATTGAAAACGGTTATATTACTCGTGGACACTTGTTTATTGGTAACTAGTTATTATTGTTACTTCACGTGGTTAATAATGTTGTTGAGATTGAGTTCCTTTAATGTTATTAACTATTGATGGTCATAACTTTAGGGTTTTGATTTATCACTAAATACGTTGAGTCTGATAGGTCGAGTATACAATAATAATTTACTTTAAAATGAGCAAGACAATAAGTTAATTATTGGGTATTGTTGAGTCATACCAATAGAGTTAATTATAAGGCGTTGTGAATGTTTAATGCATAATTTAGGGAAAGGCACACAATTGACTGATCATCTTGTGACATTGGAACCAGTGTTTCATGTTGGACCCTAGATTATAGGAATTAGTTGGACCCGAAACGTTGGCTAGTTCATATTCGACTTAGTATTCATTGAAGAATTTGGTATTAAGTTGATCTAAAAGAATCACAATTAGATAATCAATACGTAATCAATCGGGAAATATGAATCTAAGTGACATTACTATACAATTACTTGTTCCTTCCAATTAGGATTTATTATTATATTTATTGGTAATTTTAAATTAAGTTTTATTAAAGTTTGTTTATTTTAATCCATTGTTTTCTAAAATGTTCGCACGGAACTAAAACGCACCCCTTATTTACTGTTTTCTAGTTAATTGTTAATTTTCTATTATTAAATATTCCACCTTTTCCCTGTGCTCGAACTTGACTTACCAAATCTATATTTACAATTGATCGGGTATTCTTGCCTGGTTGCTTGAAAGTATTTATTAGGTATTTCTATTTATAAATTGTAAAACAAGACGCGCTTTCACAAGCGACATCAAGTTTTTGGCGCCGCTGCCGGGGAAAGCGGTTGTGTTTATTTGAATAGAAATTAATAATTTTTAATTCTTTCTTTTTAACAGTTACTTTTGTTAATTAATTTCAGTTAAGTTATTTTAATAAGTTTAAATAAGTTTGTAAGTTGTTTTCATTCATTCACTGGTTGAAACTAATTATCTTTTAATTGGTTAAACTTTTGGGGTTTTAGTTTCAACCTGCGGATGGAGATCCGTCCGCCGGTTGGAGTTACATTTATTTAAAATTGTACATGTTATTTAATTTTTGTTTATTTTGTGTGAACTAACTTGTTTTTCGTTAGTGGTGTTTTGTATTTTCAGATTTATTTTTATTTAGGTTTGTCCAATGGCGAGGAGTTTTGAAAGTGATGCTAATGATGATAACATGGTTAAGAGGGATCAATCTGTTACTTCGGATGCTAGTTCCGCCGAGAGGGTGTCTCCTTATACCCAATTAGGGTGTATTCCCGTTCCTATTACTTCATCTGGTCAGGGGTTGCTATCAGCACTTGAGGAGTTTAGAGGGGATATACCTTTCAGTTCTGAGATTATTAGCAGGTCCACTGTGGATTTTGCTGATAGTCAGCGAGTTTTGGTAAATGATGTGTTAGAGGCAGCTGTGATTAAGAGTCAGTATGGGATTGATAGGCAATTCTATATTGCCCTTACTACTTTTGGGGAATCTCTAGAAACTAGGATTAAAGAGGAAGAGAAATTCTACACAGCTCAGAAGAAAAGATATACGGAGATATATGAGATTTTGAGGCATTCTGCATTTCCTTATTCGGCAAATCAGACCGCGTGTCTTGGCCGTATGCTTAGGGCTCTGTATGAGGCTACTGGTCATCCAAAGGCAGAAGCAGACAAGGAGTTTAGGTTTGGTTTGAGAGAGTTGGTTAGATTGCTACATTCAGATGATCATTTGACGGATATTACACCTCATCGGTTCATTGTTACGAGTACTATTCATTACTATCTTCATGGAATGGTGACAAAAATGGATCGCTTTGCTAAGGAAGAGGAAGAAAGGCCACACCCGGAATTCATTCATCATCATTGTGATATTGATTTGGCTACTTATGTGGTACTGAACTTGGATGTTTTAGTTGATAACAATAAGGTTCTAACTATGAGGGAGCATTTCCACTATGGGATGGTGGAGATATACACTAAATTGGTTAAAATCTTCAAGGATTCGGGATTAGAACTAACTTGTGATCAGAATGAGGTAATTGCAAGGATTGAAACTAGAATAAGAAGTTTAAGGAAAGAACCATTTCTGAGTAAGCATGCTGGGATAGTGGCAGATTGTTTGGAGTTTATGAGTGAGTTTGAGAAGAATCATCCCGATCGTGAGTACAAGCTGGTAGGTGATAAGTTAGTATTGGAACCGGAGGGAGTAATTAATAAGGTGATAAAAGGAATCAGCTGGGATTTGGTTTATCTTCAACATGTTACCAATGGACATTTAGAAAGTTTTGCAACTTTTGGTAATGGGGTTGAAAATGTAGTCACTGAAATGATGAAGAGCTTCTTTGTCCTCTATCCCTTGAACTAATTTTATGATTCATTTCCTTTTCTATTCCTTATGCTATTGGATTGTTTTCTAACATTTTGGTTTGTTTTGGATTATGTTAGACTTTTTGTTTGTTTGGATTTTTATTTTTGAATGTGTGATTTGAATATTAGTATTATTTTGAATATTTTTCTTTTCAATGTTTGTTAATTTTTGTTATTTATTTTATAGTGTGGAATTGTGAAGATTTTGAAGTCGTGATTATCATCCAGGTTTGAGATTTAATTATATAAAGTTAGTGGTGAATTTGGGTTAAAATTTGGGTTGAAAATCGTTTATTGAAAAATTCAGATTTTTCAATCCATACGCCGTATGGAATCCATACGCCGTATGGATTGATTGGGCCGCTGGACTGGGCCGTTGACTGGGTTTAATGAGTTGACTTGGGCCTATTTAATCCATACGCCGTATGGAATCCATACGCCGTATGGATCAAAAATGCAGAAAACCGCCAGCAGCCTCCTTCTTTCTCATTTTTCATTCCAAAACCTTTTTCTCAAAAACCACCTACGGTTTCCACACCCACAACCCCCAAACGGAAATTCCGGCAACACATTTATCGCCATTTTTGCATATTCGTGTTACACGCACTTTCCTCTTCAAGGTATAACTTCCCGTTTTCATTTTCGTTGTTTAATTCGCTCGTTTGGAAGTTAGGGTTTATGATAGAATTTTGGGTATTTTGGATACGCGTATGATTATTGGCATGTTTTGATTGAGTTATGTTCTAACTGCTATATGCATTGCAATGGCATGTTCATTTTTCAATTGTATCGCATATTCGGTATTATTTGAATTATTCGTTGATGATGATTAAATGTGAATGTGAGTTGTGCTCAATTATGCTATGTTTAATTCAGTGCTTATTAAATTTCTGACCACATGATGATTAATGCAAATATTTGTTTGGTACACACGTGTTTGTGATTACGGTCATGTGATAAATTGTTATATTGATTAATTGTGTTACTATAATTCATTTTGAGTTTGTATGAATGTTTGCTAGTTGCTAATACTCGAGTTTAGTGATTGTGCAATTTCGTATATTCAGAATGGTACCAAGTTATTATAATACATTTGATTATGCAATTGTCAGGAATATTTATTTAAGTATATACATGTATGCATATTGAGTAGTTTTGTTTAAATTGCAATTCAGGTTAATGAAATTGATTGTTGCGGTAGTTTTAGGCTAAACCTTTATGGTGGATTATTTAATTTTAAGCCGAAATGCTGCCGAAATTTTTAGTGATCCTTTTGCAATTAACTGCTTATTTAGTATTATTAACAATTGTTTTTTTAGCAGTTATCATGTCTAACAGGAGAGCAAGAGGAGGTGAGACTTTGGGAAACCCATTGATTAGATCACATAGATACCTCACGTTTCATGGGTCATATACTGAGACTGCTAGGATGCAGTTTGGAGATCGTCTGGCTTCCAATATTGGCCAGTCTATTGAGGTGTTTGATGCTGTTAACTGGAATGTTTTGGAGCATGTGATTGCTAGAGAAGGGTTTACTAATGGTGTTGAAGCCATTAGGAATTTACTGGCTATTCCATACGCATTAGAGGATGGAAACATTGGATTTGTTTCCTATGCTTGGTCCCGGTTATTCAGTATCATGGAGGATATCTACAGAGAGTTGGTTGTAGAGTTTTACAGCACTTTTAGGTTTGATGCCAGGTCGACCCAATGGAATGAGTATTCCATTTTCTTCCAGCTAGGGGGACAGCCCAGACAGATGACCTTGGTTCAGTTTGCTTTGGGTTTGGGGCTTTATGAGCCCAATGAGCTGGATAACCCTCACTTTCTAGACCACATTTCTGCAGGTGCTGTGAAGAAGCTCACTGATGTGGAAGTTGAGCAGGAGTGGCAGTTTATTGCCCAGGGTGCTTATGGTAGTTCGACACCTTCTTACACGCGTATTCGAGATCCTCGTCATCGACTCATTCACAGATTGTTGACTTACACCATTGTGGGTCGCAAGGAGGGGCCTGAGAAAGTTTCGAGGCCTGACTTGTTTTATTTGAGTTCGATTATCAGGAAGAGGTTAGTGAATGTACCTTGGAGGTTGGCTAAGTGGATGTCGAAGAGAGCTACTGGTACTAGAGATGGTAGTAGTTTGTGTGGAGGTCACTTTGTTACTCAATTGGCGAGATATCTTGGTTTGGCTACTCAGGATGAGATGGGCTCATGCACGATTGTTCAGCCTAGTATGGGTTGGCTGACTGCACGCCGGTTGGAGGCGTTTGCTCTCATTGAGCCATGCACCACGTATGGAGGTCCTGCAGAGATGTATTACTGGGTTCCGATTACTCCGGTGGGACAGACTTTGCAGTCGAGGCAGGCTTGAGCCAGAGGAGATACGAGTGGCAGTGATAGAGGTCGAGGTACGGCACAAGGCCGTAACAGAGGGTATGCTACAGAGTTTGATCAGTTGTCTCAGCAGATGCATCAGATGCAGTTACAGCAGACTCAGAGGTTTGATCAGATAGATCTGATGCAGAGACAGCATTTCCATCAGACCAGTGCACACTTGGACTACCAGGATGGCTTGTTTGAGCAGTTGTTTGGTCAGTTTCCTTCTGGACCCTCATATCAGCCATTCCAGTACCAGATGCCACCAGAGTTCATGCCACGACCACCACCACCATCGCAGTCAGAGTATGGAGCGCCTTCCCATCAGTACCGGTATCGCCAGGATGACGACAGTGATTAGGATGATGTTCATCCTATTTGGTTTATGATTCCAGACACTATTATTATTATTGTTTTATTATTATTATTATTATTATTATGACTGTTTTTATTTTGTAGGTTTTATTAATTATGTTGGATTGGTAGTTTTAGGTTTGGTTGTTTTTAATTCGGTTGTTTTTATTTGGTATTGTTTAATTATGTTTGTTGATTGTTCCCTCAGAATTGTGTTGTGAGTACGTGTCATGCTGGCAGTAAGTTCAGCGCAACGAATAATTGAATCGAGAGGATGTGGGAAATTCGTATCATCCTTGTCATTAAACTGCACACTATTCCAGGGGAGTTTTTCTGTTCTAAGTTCTTTTCTCTTTTTCCCGTTTTAAGCATGTCATTATTTGTACAATGAGGGCATTGTACATCTTTAAGTGGGGGATGGGAGAGAAAAGAAGTGAAATTTCCACATTATTATTCTGTTAAGTAGTAAATGATTTTGTAATTTGGTTAATAGTTATCTTATTAAGGTGAGTAACTAGGAGGTTATGAGTTGCCCATTTTTCAACCAAATTTTTGCATTTAAATTTCTTGTTTTCTAGGGATAATTATTTTGTAACTTTGTAGGTTAAATTTAAAATTTTCTACACTTTTAATTAAAAACTTAAGCTATTAAAGATATTATTTAGCTTCATTATATGATGTATTGATAGGCGATTTATATGAGAATGTTTGAGCTGTTAAGAAATGATAATTAAGGAGTAAATATTTCTTTTAGATGAATTTTAGCTATGTATGACGTATGTCTTAATTTTCATATTAGTAATGTGTGATATGCCATATTTTTGGGAATTTAATTAATAATCATTTGGGGATATACTGGGTGTTGTTTCCTTTGTTGTACGAAAGTACAGACCTGGTCTCCGTCAGTATATTTAATGAAAAAGAGCAAAAGAGTTTAAAAACTCATAATTTTAAAATGTGGTCAAATTAAGTCGCTCTGTTGTACTGAGGTACAGACCTGTCACCAATGGTTTGACTAAAAACATTATTGCTAAACCAAAATCAAGTTATGTTGCTTTGTTGTGTTGAGGCACAGACCTGTCACCTCTGTCTTGATTTGAAAAATGATTATTTTGATTAAAATTTCAAAATATGTAATATTGGCATATTATGAGTATGAAAGTATATAGTTTTTGGGAATCTAAGGGAATATTTACACGAATAATAATAAGTTGAGCTCGAATATTCAATTATAGATTGTTTAAGTGGATAACAATATCAGTAATCATTGTGAACTATTTGATGTTTTAAAATAATAACTCTATGTGTAGATCAGTTTTTGTAAATCTCAGAGTTTCTTAATAATTGTTTTTAGAATTAACAGAATTTTAAATTTAAACATTTGGGTTGAAGACGGGTGATGTTGTGTAATTCCTACTTTAGTTGTTTAGTTTAATGGAGATGACTGTTTTCCTAAGAACTTGATTTTTGAATCGATAGTCTACTTGAGGACAAGTAGGATTCAAGTGGGGGATGTTTGATAAACGCTCAAAAGTACTATATTTTAGTAGTATTTTACCCCTAATCTTGATTGTTTTTATTGCATTTTGTTTAGAATAGATATTGATTTCGTTCATATTTGCAATTAGATGTGGAAATGGAGCGTTTATGGAAAAGGAACGGAAAACAGTCAATAATCGAGCTAAATGATGCATATTTGAAGAATAATGAGAGCTGAAGTCGAAGAAAAGAATGAAATAAGAAAAATCAAGAAATCGGCTGGAAAAAGCATCCATACGCCGTATGGAATCCGTACGCCGTATGGATTGCAGCAGTGGAGGCCCAGGTTACGCGACTCTGGGCTGGGCTTGAAATCAATCCATACGCCGTATGGAAATCCATACGCCGTATGGATCAAAAATCACAGAAGTATAAAAACGCGTAAAAGCCTTATTTCGACAGTTTTGAAGGGTTTTTCGTTTTCTTTCGGTTTCAGTCGAATTTTAGGGTTTTAATTTCGTATTTTAGGGTTAGTTTGGAGGTACGGAAGCTAAGGAACGAGGATAATTCGCTCTAATCTTTCGTAGTTCATCGTTAATCGATTCGGTATATTTCGTTTCTTTATTTTCATTGAAGAATTTGATATAATGAATCTGAATATTTCTGTTTTGATGATGAATTGAATATCCAAAGTGATTGTGTAGTTATTTAACTTAGATTATGATTATGGAACGATTGTTATTGCGTATTGAATAAGTTATTTGATTGAAAACGGTTATATTACTCGTGGACACTTGTTTATTGGTAACTAGTTATTATTGTTACTTCACGTGGTTAATAATGTTGTTGAGATTGAGTTCCTTTAATGTTATTAACTATTGATGGTCATAACTTTAGGGTTTTGATTTATCACTAAATACGTTGAGTCTGATAGGTCGAGTATACAATAATAATTTACTTTAAAATGAGCAAGACAATAAGTTAATTATTGGGTATTGTTGAGTCATACCAATAGAGTTAATTATAAGGCGTTGTGAATGTTTAATGCATAATTTAGGGAAAGGCACACAATTGACTGATCATCTTGTGACATTGGAACCAGTGTTTCATGTTGGACCCTAGATTATAGGAATTAGTTGGACCCGAAACGTTGGCTAGTTCATATTCGACTTAGTATTCATTGAAGAATTTGGTATTAAGTTGATCTAAAAGAATCACAATTAGATAATCAATACGTAATCAATCGGGAAATATGAATCTAAGTGACATTACTATACAATTACTTGTTCCTTCCAATTAGGATTTATTATTATATTTATTGGTAATTTTAAATTAAGTTTTATTAAAGTTTGTTTATTTTAATCCATTGTTTTCTAAAATGTTCGCACGGAACTAAAACGCACCCCTTATTTACTGTTTTCTAGTTAATTGTTAATTTTCTATTATTAAATATTCCACCTTTTCCCTGTGTTCGAACTTGACTTACCAAATCTATATTTACAATTGATCGGGTATTCTTGCCTGGTTGCTTGAAAGTATTTATTAGGTATTTCTATTTATAAATTGTAAAACAAGACGCGCTTTCACAAGCGACATCACTAACCGTCTCTGATGGTCAAGGTCCTCGAACGCTTCCGGCGTTGAGTAACAAGAGGAGAATCCTCTTCAGCGTCCAAGTCATGAATAATGAAATCTGGATCAGAATTATTGACTTTACGCTTCAGC
This sequence comes from Helichrysum umbraculigerum, assembly GCA_949592205.1. Taxonomy (NCBI): domain Eukaryota; kingdom Viridiplantae; phylum Streptophyta; class Magnoliopsida; order Asterales; family Asteraceae; genus Helichrysum; species Helichrysum umbraculigerum. Next base: position 14,600,005 of record CATIUR010000007.1, on the reverse strand, counting down.
TTTAGCTTCTGGGCAGGATCAAACACAAGCTTAGATCCTTTCTGTATCATCCCAACAGGAATACCTGTGATAGGATCAACTGGACGATCCAGATCATCCTCAGTATCACTAGAATTAGAAGTTGTATCTCCATCTCGACCTCCAGATGTCCCAACAGGATCCTAAATTTTAAATATGTTAAACATTTATGATTAGCATCAAGCTCTATCATACAAGTTCTATATATTTAAGATTAATCAGATGTAATACCTTAACAGATACAACCTCTGATCTATCTTGCTGTCTCTGCTCACCCTCAGGTCTTGCAACCTTTGGGTCTGCAGCCTCAGCTTCCTGTATATAATGATATTTATATTTTATAATTAATTAAGTAACCTAATCAACTAATGGACCAACAGGATCCTAAATTTTAAATATGTTAAACATTTATGATTAGCATCAAGCTCTATCATACAAGTTCTATATATTTAAGATTAATCAGATGTAATACCTTAACAGATACAACCTCTGATCTATCTTGCTGTCTCTGCTCACCCTCAGGTCTTGCAACCTTTGGGTCTGCAGCCTCAGCTTCCTGTATATAATGATATTTATATTTTATAATTAATTAAGTAACCTAATCAACTAAATATCCATACCATAATCATTATATAATAATATTATACTATAATATTTAATAATTACATCTAACATCTAAGTATCTATATCATTATATAATTGAAATAATACCTGTGCAGGTGCCATAAACTGGTCTATCTCCCTCAGATCGGGATCTTGTGCATCGTCATTCTGACCTAGCACCTCTTGCACTACCTGTGCAGCAACCTCAGCATCAACCTGTTGACCTGGTTGATCAGCCTGTATTAACACATCCTCAATGAGTGCCTGTGGCACAGGTTGTTGAACCACAGCAGCAGCAGGCTCAGGTACAGCAACAGCAGCAACAACAACATCGAGCCAACCATTGTTCAGTGGCGTAATGTAAGCTTCGTCAATAAGATAACCAAAAAGATCTCGGATCTCAGGCTTAACATACTCGTCCCGACGAATAGTTTGCTGAAACATGGCGTTGTATCCTTGACGCGCCACCAGCGGTCGGTTAGGAATTAACCTGTCGTTGCACCGACTACTGGCGACGTGTCAGTGGAGTTTTAAAATTTGTAAATGCTGGGGCCTAAGTTTACCAGTGCTAAAGGTGTATAGCAGCAAGTATGACCTAGGGTCGTTCTTTAAAACCAACGGTATTGTGAAACAGAGAAATCAAGATGTCCGAATCTAGCTAGTGAAGGTTGTTTTAAAAGCAGTTGGAGGTTTGTTTTGTTTGTTTTCTAAATTATACTACTAATTAAACTAAGCAATAAAATAAAATAAAGGGATAGCAGTCAGGATAGAGGAGGTGTTTGTTGTGACTTCGTTAGCCTTGCATTGGGATGATGTTTTAGTTTAAGTTATGAAAACGTCTTTCTAAAGATTTGTATTTTATTTGTCTTAAGTATTTGTGGTGTAAGCACTAGCACCCTACTGATTGATTGCTCAATCAGTATGTCACTGAGTAACTAGGCTATCGTGATTCTGATCGGAGGAGGCTGCTCAACTCTCAACACTGCCCTGTTACGGAACAGTGACCCTTTTCTGGAATACGGAGATTCCTGGGTGCATGCATAGAGTAACAGACCCACTAACGGTCCGACCGTTCTTAACACCACAGTGATACTCAATTGAATAAAACATTTAGGTTTAAGACTTGGTTGGTGTTTGATTACTTTCCATCAATGGTTTTGTAGAATCCAGGGGTGATAGACAAATTTGGAATACTAGATGATTCCTCGTCTTCCTTTCTGGATTCATAAACTGAGTTTGTATTTTAGATTAGAGATTCCCCATTTATGATTTAAACCAGCCCTCACTTGTATTTAACCAATAAATCCCTAGTTTATTCACAGTGTACAATACTTGTTTAAAACAACATTTCCACGGCTTCAAAACCCGACCATGTTATTTAAACACAGATATTTAATCCGGAGTTTATTCACGGTGTACAATACATATAAAGTATTTCCACAGATCCAAAACCAAAACACAGATAATTAATTACCCCCGATATGACGTCTTATCAAAAGGTTTTAACCACGTTTATTGGTGGAAAGACGTTAGTTGAATATGCGGTTTAAAATCATAGATGGAACGCGTAATCAAAGCACCGAGTTTTCATTTATAATATAATAGTTGGGAACATTAATCCACAACAGATTGTGCCCACGACTTTCATAGCTTCCACGTTCCGTACTCCACACATTAGTGATGTTTCCGGCGCTATACAAATGAAAGCCGTATAACGTTACTTCCGTTGTTTCATAATGACATCATCCCAATTAACGACTAACTACATCACAACAAACACACAATATAACTACTCACTACGCATAATAACAGATCCTAAATCTAGCATAATAACAATAGCAATCATCATTATAATAGATAAGGAAAGAAGTAACCGTTAATAAAGCGTAGATTGAATAAACGTTAGAGAGAGAGTACAAGCAGAATCTCCGCAATATCTTCGACAATATTACAAATAAGCCCCTGAACTATTCCCTACGCTATTACAAAAGTAGTCCCTCCGTTAGTCCCAGTTAAATATTAACTGAGAACTAACTGATGCTAACCCTAATTCTAGAGAGAGAAAAAGAAGAGAGAGAGAGTAGAGAGAGAGAGAGTGTGTGAGAGAGAAAGTGAGAGTGAGGAAATGAGTGGAATGAAGAATGGTGTGTGAAAATGTGGAGGAGGTGACTCCTATTTATAGGCAAAGTCCCAAATCAGCCGTACAAGTCGCGAAGCACCAACGTACAAGCAAACGAAGCACAAACGAGCACCAATTGGGGTAGGGAGGGCCATATACGGCCTTGCAGGGGCCGTATACGGTCTTGCAAGGGCCGTATACGGTCTTGGTAGGGCCGTATACGGTGTCCAGGGCCGTATACGGTCTCCGTCTGATTTCGTTCGTTGCTTAAAACGCCCGTATCTCCTTCGTTACACGTCCGTTTGACCTGATTCTTTCGCCCACGATCTCGTAATTCCGTTACGCTTCTAATGGTACCAATTTCACAGAAATTGGATGTGTATAGCTCAAGAATAGCAGAAATGACTTTTAACGATCTGTAGAAGCCGTATCTCTTCCGTTCTTTATCCAATTTGCATGATTCTTGATTCTCCCGTCTCGTTTTTACCTATTACATCATACCATAAGGTTAGAATATGCTTATCATAAGGTAAATGAAGGTGTGAGAATTGGTCGTTGTTTATTCGCTATGTTTTGCTCGTTATTTGGGCGTTTTTAGTGATTTTTGTAGCAACGCCTATATTTGGAGCACTTTAATGAATTTTAGTAAATAATGATTGTTTTGAAATGTTTTCACTAAAGATGTGCCCAAAAAGTGTGGAATATTGTACTTAAAAACATGACTTTTTGCATCACATCAAGTTATCCCACACTTAGACGTTGCTTGTCCTCAAGCAACACTCAGTCTTTGAAAACATTTTAGAACATTTTAGAGCGAGTCAAGACATTTTTAAAAGTTACTACTTCCAGATGCAAGTAAGATAATTTCAAGAATATAGGGAAAGATAAGATAATCCTTTCAGAAACAAGAAAAGATTCTCTTAGGCATACTTCCAAATCTCATGATCTTGGAGTACACATGACTAGGCGATCTCACTAAAGGTGGTCACTCAATTCACTCAAAGTGTATCGGGTTTCCTAGCAATCTAGAACAAATGAAATCGCTCAAATAGCCAGTTATGCAGCACTCATCGTCATAGGCTTGATCGAGAATCGGATCTCCACCACTTAGGTGAGGACGGTGCTAATTATCCCAAGACATTCATGAGGGATGTAGTGTTTAGTGAGGGTTTAAAGGGTATGGATAGTGGTATATTTAGGTTGTAAGGGTTGCTTATCTTAAAACAACTAAGATCATGAACAACTTTATTTTAGAACGGAAAGGAGATAGCTATTCGTCTTCTATCGGATTTTTCTCGTGAGGATGATACTTCGAAGGACTTTGTAGCTTTATTCTTGCAGAACTATTTTTCTTTTATTTTCTTCTTTTTCTATTTTTTTTTCCAGAACTTCTTTGCCAGAGAATTTCCAAGGATATTTTCTTTTGATTCTTTCAGAAATCCTTTTCAGAACTATGATCTTTGATCTTGAACTTCGAGTCCTTTTGCGGTGCCAATTTTTCGCACCTTTTAGAGATATATATCTTTTGGAGAACACGAAAGAGGAAGACTTGGGAGCATAATTGAATCGGATGTTCTAAAAGATGTTTTTCACAACCTCAGAAATTCTAAGATAAGTTTGGGGATATTTTTGGGAAGTAGGGTTTAAAGATGAGGGTTTTATGAAACGAAAGGTTTAGGCTCAACAGGGTTTACTAGGCGGATCATCGATACTAAAAATGAGTATCGGAAGGGTTTTTGGCTTCAAGAGATATGAGAAAAGGGGTTTAAATCCTAGGGAATATCAAGGTCATCTAATTGCACCTATACCGCGTACGGTACACACCAATGTGGTCTCGAAGCGTATATCAAGAGCAAGTTCTAATTTAGAGATACATGCATCGGCACACACAAGAAATGAATAGTGAAGCATTAAAGATGAATGCTTTTAGGCTCAAGATACCTCACTGCAAATAGGGTTGTATGTGCTTCGTCATGCTCCTTTTAGATTATCATTTCTTGCTTAAGAAATTTCTACCTTATTTTCCCTTGATTCCGAAATATCTTACTCATATTTGAAAATAGCTCCTCTCAAAAGATATTATGACTCAAAATAGTAGAGTTAATCAAGTGATTAGGCTCATACTTTTTTACTTTTCTTGAAAAATTTTGAAAAATTTGAGGAACATTTTCTGAGTTTGCTATTTTGGACATTAAAGATCATAAAAAACTAACCAAGGTATTCTATACCTGCTATCCCACACTTAGAGGAACATTGTCCCTAATATTCTCTTGAGTTGAGATTTACTGAAAGTAGAATCCCACACTTAGAGTTTGAACATGTAAGAAAATGTTTCTCAAGTGCTTTTTGGGCTGGAATCCCACACTTAGTGATAAGCTTAGGATAGAGTATAGATTACTTTAACAAACTTAACAGAGCAAATAATATACAGAATCATAAACAAAAGAGGGTAAAGGGTTAAGACACTCCCCAGATAGCGAGCTGCACTGAAGCTGAGAGTCTGAATTTGCTGAAAAGAGACGTTGCCAAGATCCTTTTCTGCATCCATGAAGGGCGGCTCGGCTTCAAGCGTCTTGTTATTGGACTTTCTTCAACCATCATTCTTCTTGTGAATCAATCTCGTAAGTGTGAACACGTTGGTCGTACCCTTTTTATAAACTCAAAGTATTTGCAAATGAAGAGATAAATCACTGTCTCAGAGTTTGAAAAGATATTTTCTACTACATATCAGTTTTATAAAACATGTGTTTTTAAACGAGATCGAGCATAATGCATAAAAGTAGTATGCAAGTACCTCAAATGAAACACATGAATTATCAGTTTTTCAAAGAATTTTCCTGTTTTCTGAGACGAGTGGTTTATTTGCAAATGAGTTGTAATATCAGAAGGTTTTTATAAATCATTTAGGTACGACCAAGTGTGAAGGATAGTCAGAGATTTTCTTCACTTATTGACACGTTTCTCTCTACACGTCTTATTCCACGGGTTGCCTCCCGAGAAGCGCTGCTGTTAGAGTCGAGAGCTCGACTTTATACCTCTGAGATTAGGTGTACGGGAAAGAGCTCCCAGGGCGAGTGATGGTGATATTAGGTGCCCTGGGTTGTGGGAAAGCGTATCACGGAGGATAGATCCTTTGGAAGTGGCAGGCCATGGTTGAGATTAGATCTAGCAGGTCCATGGTATCCACTTTGAAGTTTCGAAGTTGTTCTGAGGCTGCTCTTGAAAGACCTAGCAATCCGTTTGTGATGTCGTCAACCGCCTTAGTGACCGGCCCGTTAGGGTCAATCATAGTGGTTGTGCTTGTCGTGATGTGTTCTCTAATCGGATGCTTAAGTCTGAAGGAATCCATAAATTCTAGTAACTTCATTTTCAGATCTTCGAACTCTTCAGTGTGTAGATTTCCTCCGAATACAGTTGTAGCCTTGCACAAGCTTTTGATTAGCTGGTGCTGATGAAGGGTGAAAGGAAAGCCAGAGTTTTTGAAAATATGAATCAGTTTGTTGAATATCTCGCGATATCCATCTTGGAGGATATACTCTGCTTTCTCGGCGTCTTCTGCATTCAATATCTCGTGTAATCGAGTTATCACAAAAGTGACAACATCGAGTAGAGACATATTTTTAACCGTGAGATGGTGATTACGCCTGCTTTCGTCCTTAGTGATGCACCTAAGCTCTTCGATTATCAATTTAATATGATGTTCTAAAGTAGACTTGATGATAAATCGATTGCTTTCTTTGGTACTCAGGTGATCTTTCTCAGCTAATAAGTCAAGGAATCCCTGTAGATTTCTCATCACCATGAAGTTAGTAGCATCTTCAATATTTCTTCTGATAGCACCCAACTTCTCCCTCTGTTTTGATGAATAAGGAAACGCGGAGCCCATGAGAACATCATACACCTTGCGGTATATTTGTCTCCGTTCAATGTAGAAGAGTAGTTCATTCGCGTTGTTCCTTTCTTTCTTGAGCTGAGATTTGAGTGCATCTGCGAATACTCTGATGCAATGCCTAAGGTTGAGCAGATCTTCGGTTCCTTTACTAGTGAGACAGATAGTGGATGCTGCCTCAATAACCGCTATTAGCCATCTTTCATGCATAGTGTAATCATTGGTAGAATTTCTAATAGCTGCTATTATAATATGAGGGTCACCATCATATTCGTCTATCACAGAAATCATTTGTTCATGAGTAGAGACAATTGGGATGCAGATGATTTCTTGAGATAAGGCTTGTGGATCAGGCAGTTCTGGAGAATCAAGAGGATAAATATCTTCATTGGCAAGAGGCTCATTTTCTTCTTTCATCTCTTGTTCCTGCTTAGCTCCTAGTTCAGAGGTCTCGTCATCTGATGTGTCTTGGCTAATAGAGACCGTATATAGCTCAGCATTCTCCATCGGAACACAGTCGTTCTTATCGGTTTTGAATGTGATGCTTTCTCCGTGAGCGCGTAAGCTGATCGTCTGAGAGTGCACATCGATGACTGCTCTGGCTGTGTTCATAAAAGGTCTACCTAGGATTATAGGAATGTTTATATCTTCCTGAATATCCATTACCACAAAGTCAGTTGGGAAAAAGAACTTGTCGACTTTAACCATGATGTTCGCAGCTATTCCCTTAGGGTATCTAATGGATTGGTCAGCTAGCTGGACACTCATTTTAGTGGGTTTAAGGTCTCCTAATTCTAGTCTTTTAAATAATGAATGTGGCATTAGGTTAATACTTGCTCCTAGATCGGCCAGAGAGCGAATATCACCAGATTGGTTGATAGAGCAGGGAAGGGTAAAACGTCCGGTGTCTCCTAGTTTTTCCGGCAGACGATTTTGAAGGATAGCTGAACATTCAGCAGTTAGCGGGACATTAGTTACTTCGGGTACCTTGTCTTTGTTTGAGATAAGCCTCCTAACATATTTAGCATACTTGAAAGCTTTGACTTCATTAGGTTGTTGCTTGAGACGTCCTGGAAATGGTAAGCTTTCCTTTTTAGGGTTTGGAGAAGACTTTTTCTCAACTGTCTGTGTGACAGGAGATTGTTCTTTCACCGGAGAAAGAACTGAAGGTTGGCTCGGTGCCACCTTGGAGTCTTGGTTGGTTACGTGGTTGGCTTCCATAGTATGTGGGTTATGAAAGGTGCTACTAGGCAGACTACCCTGTGGTCTAGTGTCGATACGTTCTGCTAGTCGACCTACTTGGGTTACAAGAGTGTTTAGTAAAGTTAGTTGGTCACTTAAGAAGAGATCAACCTGGTCTTGTCTAGCCGTAATCGTTTGGATGATTTGTATGAGGGTGTCGTCTGGACTAGTAATTGTCCTAGTGGGTTCAGAAGATTGGGCCATCTCAGGTGTGGTTCCGGGCAGTAATGGTGGTTGGTGGTAGGTTGGGTATTGGAATTGGTTGGGTGGTTGAATTGGTGGGTATTGGTTGGCTCGAGGAGGAGAGGTTTGAGTATAATCAGGTGGACGTGGGTGAGTTCGGAACTGGTCATAGTAGGCTGTGTCATCAACAGGGTTCGTAGCTTGTGGATTGGTACAGTTCTGACAGGACTGAATATGGTAGACCTGTTGAGGAGGTTTCTTCAGCTTTCCTATTTCCTCGGCTAGCGTTCCGATGTGTTCCGTCAGAGATTTGATTGCCTCAGTTTGCACGGGATTGGGAAGGGCAAGCGGTGCCGATGATGAGGAATGCTCATCAGTGTTCCAATCGTTGTGATTCATGGTCATGCTCTCAAGCAGATTCCAGGCTTCGTCATCCGTGCAACGCGTGAAGTTTCCCCGGCAGCGGCGCCAAAAACTTGACGCGCCACCAGCGGTCGGTTAGGAATTAACCTGTCGTTGCACCGACTACTGGCGACGTGTCAGTGGAGTTTTAAAATTTGTAAATGCTGGGGCCTAAGTTTACCAGTGCTAAAGGTGTATAGCAGCAAGTATGACCTAGGGTCGTTCTTTAAAACCAACGGTATTGTGAAACAGAGAAATCAAGATGTCCGAATCTAGCTAGTGAAGGTTGTTTTAAAAGCAGTTGGAGGTTTGTTTTGTTTGTTTTCTAAATTATACTACTAATTAAACTAAGCAATAAAATAAAATAAAGGGATAGCAGTCAGGATAGAGGAGGTGTTTGTTGTGACTTCGTTAGCCTTGCATTGGGATGATGTTTTAGTTTAAGTTATGAAAACGTCTTTCTAAAGATTTGTATTTTATTTGTCTTAAGTATTTGTGGTGTAAGCACTAGCACCCTACTGATTGATTGCTCAATCAGTATGTCACTGAGTAACTAGGCTATCGTGATTCTGATCGGAGGAGGCTGCTCAACTCTCAACACTGCCCTGTTACGGAACAGTGACCCTTTTCTGGAATACGGAGATTCCTGGGTGCATGCATAGAGTAACAGACCCACTAACGGTCCGACCGTTCTTAACACCACAGTGATACTCAATTGAATAAAACATTTAGGTTTAAGACTTGGTTGGTGTTTGATTACTTTCCATCAATGGTTTTGTAGAATCCAGGGGTGATAGACAAATTTGGAATACTAGATGATTCCTCGTCTTCCTTTCTGGATTCATAAGCTGAGTTTGTATTTTAGATTAGAGATTCCCCATTTATGATTTAAATCAGCCCTCACTTGTATTTAACCAATAAATCCCTAGTTTATTCACAGTGTACAATACTTGTTTAAAACAGCATTTCCACGGCTTCAAAACCAGACCATGTTATTTAAACACAGATATTTAATCCGGAGTTTATTCACGGTGTACAATACATATAAAGTATTTCCACAGATCCAAAACCAAAACACAGATAATTAATTACCCCCGATATGACGTCTTATTAAAATTTTTTAACCACGTTTATTGGTGGAAAGACGTTAGTTGAATATGCGGTTTAAAATCATAGATGGAACGCGTAATCAAAGCACCGAGTTTTCATTTATAATATAATAGTTGGGAACATTAATCCACAACAGATTGTGCCCACGACTTTCATAGCTTCCACGTTCCGTACTCCACACATTAGTGATGTTTCCGGCGCTATACAAATGAAAGCCGTATAACGTTACTTCCATTGTTTCATAATGACATCATCCCAATTAACGACTAACTACATCACAACAAACACACAATATAACTACTCACTACGCATAATAACAGATCCTAAATCTAGCATAATAACAATAGCAATCATCATTATAATAGATAAGGAAAGAAGTAACCGTTAATAAAGCGTAGATTGAATAAACGTTAGAGAGAGAGTACAAGCAGAATCTCCGCAATATCTTCGACAATATTACAAATAAGCCCCTGAACTATTCCCTACGCTATTACAAAAGTAGTCCCTCCGTTAGTCCCAGTTAAATATTAACTGAGAACTAACTGATGCTAACCCTAATTCTAGAGAGAGAAAAAGAAGAGAGAGAGAGTAGAGAGAGAGAGAGTGTGTGAGAGAGAAAGTGAGAGTGAGGAAATGAGTGGAATGAAGAATGGTGTGTGAAAATGTGGAGGAGGTGACTCCTATTTATAGGCAAAGTCCCAAATCAGCCGTACAAGTCGCGAAGCACCAACGTACAAGCAAACGAAGCACAAACGAGCACCAATTGGGGTAGGGAGGGCCGTATACGGCCTTGCAGGGGCCGTATACGGTCTTGCAAGGGCCGTATACGGTCTTGGTAGGGCCGTATACGGTGTCCAGGGCCGTATACGGTCTCCGTCTGATTTCGTTCGTTGCTTAAAAAGCCCGTATCTCCTTCGTTACACGTCCGTTTGACCTGATTCTTTCGCCCACGATCTCGTAATTCCGTTACGCTTCTAATGGTACCAATTTCACAGAAATTGGATGTGTATAGCTCAAGAATAGCAGAAATGACTTTTAACGATCTGTAGAAGCCGTATCTCTTCCGTTCTTTATCCAATTTGCATGATTCTTGATTCTCCCGTCTCGTTTTTACCTATTACATCATACCATAAGGTTAGAATATGCTTATCATAAGGTAAATGAAGGTGTGAGAACTGGTCGTTGTTTATTCGCTCTGTTTTGCTCGTTATTTGGGCGTTTTTAGTGATTTTTGTAGCAACGCCTATATTTGGAGCACTTTAATGAATTTTAGTAAATAATGATTGTTTTGAAATGTTTTCACTAAAGATGTGCCCAAAAAGTGTGGAATATTGTACTTAAAAACATGACTTTTTGCGTCACATCAATCCTCTGAGCGCAATAGTATCAACTCGTAAATGCGGCTCAGGAACAACTAAACCAGGAAGATGATAACGAATGATCATCATGCAGAATCTCAGGTAGATCAAGAAACGAGATCTAACGTTGCCCAAAACCTGCTTCACCAACTCCCCAAATAGAAAATCACAAAAGCTGTATGGTTTATTGTAAACCAGTGACAGTACAGCCAATACAAGAGCAGTGCTCAACTCATCAAAACCGCCCTTCTTCGGTCCAAAAATTGTGACTATAACGTGCCACAAGAATCTCCATTGCCCAATAACGAGGGCCTTGAGGAATTGTCGTCCTCTTCTCTCACCAGTATATCCCATCCGTCCTAACGCACCCTCAATAAAATCACTTGAGTACTCAGTCGGACCATCTTCTTGGTCTACTGTACCCAGATGTAAAATCTGACGAAGGTCAGAAGCAGCAAAGACAATCGGTTGTTGATTCACCGATGCGCAAATAATCGGTGGGTTAACCGATTCATCATACTGAATATCCGTCCAAAAATCGTCCAGTATTGTCTCAGAGATCGGTGGAGACTCTGTAAGCGCATATCTGATGCGTGAACGTGCAAAAAATGTCAGCACTTGAGCTACATTGCTAGCTCCACGTGCCGAAAGATCTAGATCTACAAGAATATTGTGACCCTTATCGAACGGTCTCGCCATATCTGTAAAAGAACACAAATGACAAAAACAGTTAATGCACGTTAACGACAAATAAATACTAAACTATAATGTATTATGAATCAAGATTCATCAAACATTTTAGTTCTAAATGATATATAACTTGTTACAGAATTGTCTCAAGTCGTATAGAAAACATTTATATTTAACTTATAATCAAAATGTCGTAAGTCTAATATATATACATATATAACTTATAATTAAATAATCTTAAGTCGTATATCAAATATATGTTATTACGTGTTAATATAGTAATTTTCACGTCGAAACATGTATTAGATTAACTTTTGAAGTCAGACGTTAAATAAAAGTACCACGTATTACGTCAATAGTTTAAGTTACAAGTTTTTGTTTTTAAAATAAAATGTCAACTCGCAAAAGTTTGAAGTCAACTCGCAACTGAATTCGCAGCCAAGTGAACTCGCTAATTAAGTCAATCCGCAGGTCGACTCGCAAGTCGATCCGCTAATCAAACTCGATCCGCGAAAGCTCAAACTCAACTCGCTGCGAGTTTCATCTGGAACTCAACTCGCTGCATAAACTGACGCAATTAGTTTGATTCCAAAATCGATGAATTTGTTGAATTTAACACAATCAATCAATGTAACAATGTTCATTAAGGTTCGATTAACATTAACCCTTAAGATTCATGTTAAATAACACCCTTAATCTACATAGATCGTTCAAATTGCAAACCGAAACCCTAAGTTTATAAAAACTTCAATTTCGAGCAAATTAAACGGTGAAATCCGTTGATTTATACCTTAAAATGTTCGCAATCTAAAGTTGTATACAACCCACGGATTGAAAAACTCGTTCCCGTATCTGTAAAAACGAAATCAAGCGAAAAGTGAAATTGCTCTAATCGCCAAGTCGATTCGCAAGGATGAAGTGAACTCGCGAATGGATGTGGATTCGGTGGGTTTGACTCGTCGATCCGCAACCCTTTTATACTATTGACTCGATTCACGAGATTTAAAGTGGATCCGCAAGTTTGACTGGTCAAACTCACAGAGTTAAGTAAAAACGTGAATTAAATGCTAAGTATAAATTCAAAACCCATTATTTGTACAAGTCTAAAATAAAATTATTTTTACTTGTATTTGTTACGATTGTTCAACACAAAATAGAAAATATTCAGTATAATTTAATTCCAAAGGGTAAAAACTTATTAAACACAAAAACTTTATTAAAACATAAAGCTAAAAATAAAATAAAGTAAAAACACAATCAAATACAAACAGTGGTATCAAGTACCATTTTATTGATCACTTGAACAAAACAAAAACATAAATCAACTGAATAGAGTTTATCTGGTCAGGAATCATATTAGAAAGAACAAGCTATTTTAGATTTATTAAAAAGTATAAGCAGATTGTTAGTATTCATACCTCATGAAATTCAAATAAATTACAATAAAATCACAACTTATTTTATTATTAATCCACTTATATTTATAAAATTATATCTTAGATACCTTTATCCACATAACATAATTGAAAAACACATTATTCACTTAAAGTGAAAATATTTTAATATAGACAGTTCAAGACGATTACCGGTATTATGGTCCACATAAACAAATTATACTCGCATTTCTAAGCAACACCATTATTGTTAGAATGAATATTATCAAGTGGTCTCTAAAATATGATATACTGAAAAATTCTAGTAAAACACATAACACTGATCTTTAAGACAAGGTAGTGATTACATAATGTAACATACACTTGAATTTTGAGTTTAGACAAATATCAAGCATACCTTGAAGATACTAGTGGTTGCAGATCTGTACATAGTACAACAAAGAAACCCTTAGTATGAACAAAATATACTTGAGAATACTATCTTAACTAATGGCTCCAGGTCTATACAAAGTACAACAAAGTTACCCTTAGTTAAGATAATACCCATATTATAACTATTTGTCCTTTTTATAGCTTTATAATTACAGTGTATGTAATTACTATCATTCAACAATTTAAGACTTATATCATACACCATATAATAGATACACTAGATAATAATCAAATATATTATGACTTCTTAAAACTTAGAAATGATTGTATAACTTGCCTACCAGTATATCATATGATGAATCTGTCTAGACATTTAAAACAAACAAATTATAACTTGTGGAAAGATGTGTATAATTGAATAAATATAGATACATACCTGATAAAACAGCTGCAGTTTTAATGTAGCTTTAGTTGAATCTACTAACACATCATACTTAGGACTTAAGCTTATTATTGTGAAGCTTATTCTCCTAATGTACTATCATTTCCCATAGTTTTTGCAGATAAAAACTTAAATTTTTTTAAAGAATAATATATTTATATTCTTTAATGATGGCGATTCCCCTTAGGTAACAAGCAAATGAATGTCATACGCCCCCACAGGTTTTTTTTTTTTTTTTTAAATATGAAATTAATACATAAAAGTACTAACTATTACAAAAATACCCTTGGAAGACTAATCACTCTGGATTTCTCATTCCGTTTAGTTGAACCAACGTCTCAAATCTTGCTCTATCGAACGCCTTCGTGTATAAGTCTGCTAAGTTATCCAATGATGGAACCTTAACTAACTTTATCAAATTCTTCTCAGCACAGTCTCTAATAAAATGATGTCGAATATCAATGTGCTTAGTTTTACTGTGCTTCACTGGATTGTTAGTGATCGACATAGTTGATTCATTATCAATCATCATAGGAGTATTGGTTATATTTAACCCGTAATCCCGCAGTTGCTGTTGAATCCAAAGTACTTGAGAGCAACAGCTGCCAGCTGCAACGTACTCAGCTTCACATGTAGAAATGGCTACCGAGGTTTGCTTCTTGCACTGCCAGGATACTAATATACCTCCTAGGAATTGACATCCTCCGGTTGTAGATTTCCTATTCTGATTGCATCATCCATAATCCGAATCAGTATAAGCTACGAGATCTAAGTCTCCATCAGTCGGATACCAAAGTCCTAACTTCGGTTTCCCTTTGAGGTAACGAAAGATTCGTTTAACAGCTTGCATGTGTGACTCTTTCGGATTATCCTGATATCTTGCGCATATACAAACAGCAAACATTATGTCAGGCCTAGAGGCAGTTAAATACATTAGTGACCCGATCATGGCTCTATAAAGAGTTGGATCCACATCGCTACCACTCGATGTATCTGGACCTAGTCCATGATTGACTGGAATAGGAGTATTGTAGATCTTACTTTCATCCATTTTAAAGCGTTCCAACAGCTCATGTGTATATTTAGATTGATGAATAAAGAATCTGTACTTCTTTTGATCAACTTGTAACCCAAAGAAGAAATTCAACTCTCCCATTGCAGACATTTCAAACCTTTTTCTCATGACTTTCTCAAATTCTTGACACATCTTTTCATCAGATGATCCAAAGACAATGTCATCAACATAAACTTGCACGAGAAGAAAGTCTTTCTTCTTCCACTTTACAAACAGTGTACTATCGATCGATCCTCTTGTAAAACCATTCTCAAGTAGATACGTTGATAGCGTTCCTTACCACGCCCTAGGTGCTTGAGGTAATCCATATAGAGCCTTATTCAGTCGATATACTCTATCTGGATATTCATGATCAGCAAACCCTGGCGGTTGTGAAACATACACCAATTCTTCCACTTTGCCATACAAGAAGGCACTCTTAACATCCAACTGATAAACCTTTATACCTTTAAATGATGCAAATGCTAAGAACACCCTAATTGCTTCTAGCCTAGCAACTGGTGCAAACACTTCGTTGTAATCTATACCCTCTTGTTGATTAAAACCTTGAACCACTAGACGAGCTTTATTGCGAGTAACGATTCCCTTATCATCTCTCTTGCACTTAAATACCCATCTAGTTCCAATTGGATATTCTCCTTTTGGAAGGTCAACCAACTCCCATACTTGTAGTTTAGAGAACTGAGATAGTTCTTCTTGCATTGCTTCAACCCACGAACTTTCTTTTAGAGCCATTTGAACATTTTTAGGCTCGACTTGTGAGATAAAGCATGAATATAGACATTGATTAGGAATCCCTATCTCTTTCATTTCAGAATACAAGCTTGGGTACTCTAGGTTTTCAGACGTACTAGCTTTTGATTGAGTCCTTGTTTGAACCGGAGTATTAACATCACCGATGATATTTCCAATCGGATGATTCTTACTCGTTCTAGTTGAAGCAACATGCTCAACTGGAATCTCGTCTCCTAAGTTAGTACCAATTTCCTCATAGACACTATGTTGTTCAGTAGTGTCTTCCAAATCCGGTACACCCTCTCTAGATAGCCGTAAGTTATCAATACCAGCAGATATTCTTAACTGTCTTAATGGAGTGAGGATATCATCCACTAATTTTTGAGCCAGCTCTTCTTCAGTTAAAGGTGTCTCTACTTTGGATTTTTGAGATCCACTAGTAGATGGTTGATTTGGATCAACAACTGTCTTGATTCCAGAATTCGGAACACTCGATGTTGAAGTATGGCCAGTATCAACATCTCTAGACTCTAAATGTTCAGCTATCTCTGAATCACTGACATAGTCACTAATGGGAACCTTAAATGATGCAAAGAGATCTGAATAATCAAATTGCCAATCAACTCCCTTATGCACATCAGGTGAGTAGCTCGTAACTTCAATGTTATAAACTACTTCTAAACGTCCCGTGACTTTATTAAAGACTCTCTTGTTTGGCGAATTGGGCATATAACCTAGGAAAAATCCTTCGTCAACCTTCTCACCAAATTTAGCTTGATGTCCGGTCTTTAATATGGTGCATGAAACTCCAAAGGGTTCAAACCCTTTTAAGTTTGGTTTCTTATTGTTCAAAAGCTCATAACAACCAAACAAGAACCATTTGCCACCTAGACTTCTTTTGCTTATAGGGCCGAAGAGGTCCATATGTAGCAACTCAAATGGTGAGGAGATAGAGTTTTTAGTCTTAGATCTGTGTGGTTTCTTGTGCTGCTTTCCTTTCATGCAAGGAACACACTTATCTTCAGACTCGAAACGTTTTTGTGGTACACCTAGAACCAACCCATTTCTGGTTATGTAGTTCATTTTTCTCCAGTTCAGGTGTGCCATTCTCCTATGCCATAATAATGCATCTACTTCTGAAGCCTTGGATAATAAACATGTAGACACCATTGAAGAACTAGGACCACCCATGTTTATTGCATAAATGTCCTTCTTCCTTGATGCCCTCATCAATATCCAATCATCAGGTATTTTAACTCCCGGCTTCAGGACTAAGGCTTCCTTTTCATTAAAATGAACTGGATGACCTTTATCCCAGACTTGAGAAACACTTACTAGGTTATGAGTTAGTTCTTCAACATAGTTCACATCCTCTAAAGTCAAAGTTCCATTTGAAACATTTCCTTTCCCAGTAATTACTCCTCCTTTGTCTCCAGCAAAGTCAACTCTTTGCTTCAGACTCTCTTTGAAGTCCTTCAGTAGACTTCTCTCTCCTGTCATGTGCCTTGAGCATCCACTATCTATATACCACCAGCTGTCCTTGTTCACAGTCTGCTCCTGCACATAACAAGTTGTACACAATTAGTTTTCAAGAGGGACCCAAGCCATTACGGTCTTGGTTTGTCCCTTATCATCAACAATATGAACTTCCTTGAAATAACCATAACTGTTCCCATCGGGAGTCTTTGTTACTTTCATAGGAGTTTGAGGCTGTTGATGATCAGAAGTCTTTTACCTATGAGGAGAGTGAGTAGAAAACCTCCTAGGCACATAACTTTGTCCTTGTGCACGTGAAGTAGAACCACTCTCAAACTGACTGTGGTTTCTACTGGGGGTCCTAAATCTCGACGGTGTCTTATCTCTAGATTTATTTAAAATATTATCAGATTGAGAATAAGGCCGTTTAGGTTTAGGTGGAGAGACACTATGAGTACCATCTCTTTTCAAGATATTTACAGGTTTGCTACCTAATCCCGGTTTGGTACCTAACCTGTCCATAACTGAACTAGAATTGGTCGGTGTCTGATCATTAATCACTAACTTATGTGATGCTTCTGGCTTTTTGTTTGGACAACACGAAGCTACATGTCCCTTTTGGTGACATTTGAAGCAAGACATCTGTTTACGTGATTTACTAACTTTTGCTTTTTCATTCGGAGTCTTAGGCACTAAAGGATCACTAGATTTAACACTAGGCTGTACTTTATCAACTTTGTCATTAGTCTTAGTATAATCAACCACTCCACCCGATACAAACTGTATTTTGGTGAGAGGTGAAACCTTGCTATTATCCGATGACAAATTCTTAACAACATTCTTCTGTGCCTTAGATTTATCAGACTTATTAGCTACTGTAACCTCAGGATTAGCATCAATCATTTCAGAATCTTCAGGAATCAGAGTGTAATTGGCATTAAAAGGAGGAGATACATCATTGTATCCTATCCCAGTCTTGTCCTTTACACTACATTGAGCATCAAGTATTTTATCCATTTGAGATGTTCTAAAAGTCTCAAGCTTACGATTTTGCTCAACTAACTTCAAATTAAGATTTATTATTTCCCTATCCTTACTAGCAATTGTTTCATTTAAGTCTTTAATGTTCATGTAGAGACCATCTATAATAGCTGATTTTCCATTTATGGTATCTCTAAGAGCTGTTCTATCAGAAGTATCAGACTTAACCTTATCTTTTAAGGCCTGTTTATCATCACTTAATCTACGCACATCCATAAGAGCTTGGTCAAGTTCAGATCTAACAGTCTTAAAAGATTCTTTATCCACATTCAATTGGGATGACAAATTGCTATTTGGCACAGTTAAAACACTTATATGAGATTGTAAATCAGTAACTAAATAACAAACATCAGCAAGAGTAAGAATATCCAAACATACCCTTTTCTTGTCAGTTTGTACTTCAGCCATGCGTGCCACAAACTCATCTGGACTCATTTCTAGAGTTGAATCCAGATACAGCACATCATCATCACTTGCTTTCACTTCAGACTCAGGCACCTCTACTCGCTGTTCTACATCAGTAGGCATATAGGACATAGATTCAGCAGTTTCCTCTTGATCTTCAATCTCAGCCATCAAAGCTTCTTCAGACTGAGCTTTCCATTCGTAAGAGCCATCTAACTGCTTTACCACCAAGGCTTTGGAAGCAAGAGTACTTCCCGAACCTTGTTTTCCACTACCAGCTTCTACCTTAGGTCTTTGGCACTCATGAGCAAAGTGTCCATTACCTTGACAGTTGAAACACTTGATCTTGGTCTTATCAAACCCTGATCGGTTGCCAACTACCTTTCTACCATTCTTCTTCAAGAAATTCGTCACTCTCCTTGATAACATAGCCAGTTGATCCTGGAGATCTATTTTTTCAAGATAGTCAGAGTCGATTTGATCATAATCTTCATCAAAAAGAATCGGATCATTGATTTTACTCTGAATGTAGTTCTCATACGAAGCAACAAAGAAGCAAGAACAGACAGTTGCTGTTTAGCAGATTTCACACTCATAGGCATCTTCTGATGCTCTTGAGGTGACTTCTCAGTACCTTTTCCTTTTGCTTCACTACCAGATGAGGAAAGAAAACACATATCCTCAGTTATCATTTCATAATTTTCACCAATATCACCAACTAACAAAGTAGTGGTCGAACTGGAGGAGGAAGTCGAAAGAGTTGTTTTACCATGATATAGCCCAGGATTTTGAACCTGATTAGAATCAGTATCTCTTGACTTTTTGGTGAAATCATAACCTCTGAGCTTATCAATAGCCTGCTCTAAGGTCATGGTAGCATATCTTGTTTCATTATCCTTGAGCATAACTCCATGCATTTCCCACTTAGAAGGCAAACCCTCAATAAACTTGTCGGTTTTCTCCACTTCTTATACAGTAATCTCATGGTTCTCAAGCTCACTCAGTAAATGGTAGAAACGGGTAACATATGCATCAAGATCTTCTCCCTTCAAAGCTTTAAACACAGTAAACTGCTTCATGAGAAGATTCTTCTTGCCAGCTTTCACTTGTGGACTACCCTCACCTCTTTTCTCAAGAGCTTCCCAGAGCTCTCTAGCAGTATGAAAAGATTTCAGGTGGTGATTGATCTCTTTAGGAAGACACATTTTAATACAAGAATGAGCTTTATTTTCACTTTTAAAGTCCTCTTTTTGTTGATCATTCATGTTCTGATAGGTAATGACCACAGTAGCATTTTGAACAGTTTGAGTAGGTGCAGTGTATCCAGTTTTGATACACATCCAGATTGAGAGATCATGGAATCTACAGTAAGATTCAAATCTATCTCTCCAACTGTAATAGTTTTCAAGTCTTAACAATTTAGGCGGAACATTAGATTTTCCAACCTCATGGTCCATCTCAATCATTTTACTTAAGTCCGACATCGTAAAAGTCAAATAGTCTTGCAAATTAAAAAGAAAATCTCGATTCACAAAAACTCAACTCAATTCGCAATCTCAGCTCGATTAGCAAACTTCAGTTCGCCAATCTCAGTTCGGATCGCAAAAGATGTCAACTCGCAAGTGATCTCGGTTCGCAGGAGATCTCGGTTCGAAACTTGATTTGACTCGCAAAACTTGGTTCGGTTCGCAAGTTCAGCTCGGTTCGCAGACGTAGCTGAAACCCTAATCTCAACTCGCGAAACGGCTGAAAACCCCGAAAACGTAAATTTTTGGTATTTTTACGATTGAAACTAGAGATTTTGACCGTAAACAAACCCTAAATCGTCCAGAGAGTGATTTTGATCGTTAATATGTACTAATGCACGTAAAAACAATCCGAAATCAAACGATATTAATCACAAAACTCCGAACTCACTCGTATTTAGCCTGAAAGCTCTGATACCAGATGTAAGTCCCTAGTTCTTAGGATCGATAACTTCGTTATCTGTAGTATTAAGGTGCGGAATCCCTCAATACGGTGTTATCTTACTATAACGAATAAGTTCGCGTTTAGGTTAACTAATACTTAGCTTTAAACGATTAAACGTCAAAGCCTAGCCTTTAGGATTACGTTTTGTGAAAACGTATGATCGTTGAAGCTCTAGACTTTTTAGGTCTAATCTAGGATATAATGATAACAATGATAATAATTTGCAGCGGAATAAGAACAAATCGATGTTATCACTTCAAGCATCAATTTTATTCGATCACAATAAAACGGTTATACAACTATAACAGGATCAAGAAACCTTGATCTTGAGGCTAAACAAAACCCTAGACGTCTACATTATGTGTGCACACTTTTTCCTACATCCCTATGTCTCTTTATATAATAGAGATCTTTAGGGTTACAAAAAATCATAATTATACTAGGAGACTAATTAAAGTAAAACAATTCATCCTTAGTCCCTCAACTTTCGTCTTTTATTTTGTCTCATCAAATTAATAAATCCTAACAATCTTCCCCTATTTGATGATGACAAAATATCGATCTTCTTGCACAAACTTCCCCTTAACTCTTGATTTCTTGTAAACCATGCCATGCGATAAGTTGCAAATCTGAATTTTCAAATTCTTCTTCCCCTTTTTGTCATAATCCAATAGGGTTCTTTTGCAACTTGTAAACACTTCCCCTCAAGTGTTACATGTAGATGATGAAACATTAAACAGTAAGCTTCCCCTAAAAATATATTCACCATCTCTTGAATCTCTTGGCTCTATGTAGTGATCACCGATGAAGAAAATAGAGTATAACAAACTTGATAAAGAAGTCGAATCTTCCAAACCTGTACCTTATATCTTGTACTATTCACGACGTCGAACTTATATTCCATGTATAAGTAGATCACAATCTCCCCTTAAGATCTCTTTGACAAAAATCCTTATTCTCCATAATAAGTCACCGAGCCCACCATAACTCTTTCAAGTTATAGCAAATGTGAGCATTGAGAATCCTAAGTTTAATCTCACACGTTTGCTAGATTTGTCAAGTCTTCGTCGTCACCATACAAACCAAACAAGTTATCTTCAAAGCTCTTCATCCACCACTTTGAGATATGATAAGATACATAGCTGTAAAACTCAACTACAATATCAAATAAGCTATAATCAATCTTCTTCGTAATCACTTCTTTAAGAACGAGCCATTAAATCAATACAATTCCATTTGAGATCCAAACTATCAACTGTTTTGTTCTAACAGTTTTAACCACTTCACCAATTTCACAAACAGTTGTAACTTAATTATCTCGAACTCCAAAAACAGTGGTAAAATCTTCAAAAACAGTGGTAATAATAACCACTAACAGTGTTGACTTCCATGAAAATCTCAAACAGTTTTAACAAGCAGCTTTAATTATCTTCAAATCCAAGAACAGTGGTAATTATCAAACCAACAGTGGAAATTTCCTTCTAATGCCACTAACACCTTCTAGTGCATGCTCTTCCACCACCAACTCATCAATACCAACCCACTGTACTTTTAAATCTGATTTATTAATTGAAGATTCGAAATAACATCAGTTGCCCCTCCATACATGTTACGTGAATAACATGAATCTGTACAAGCATAACAAGCCATAAGAACTTCCAGCTACTTATAAATCATTAAGAAAATTAACGAATTGAGAAGCATATCAAACACGTTTATGTTTGGAAAAACGTCATCATCACAATCGAAGTAAACCCTAGCATTAAAACTTGCTGTCGATCTTCAATTCATCTAAGCATTAAAACCCTAATCATTGACCATCACCAACTCAGATTCTGTCGTACTTGATTGCTTCAATAATTTCCAATCACCATTAGATACCTTCTCCTTCAGAAAAATCTCGATCCATACTTTACATGCTAGCTTCGCTATAGATCGTATATCTCGACTTGTATGAACACAAGCTTTCCCATTCACAGTTTTCCAAATACCAAAAAATGAACAACAAGTAGAGCAGTAGATACAAGCACAAGAAGACGAACACAATAACGCAACAGTTGAATCCCGTTCTTCTCGATCCAACTCTTTCGCAGTCAGTCATGGTGCTGTGCACGTTTTCTACCATGCTTCATTAAATTAGCACCATAATGAAACACAAACAAACTGTAGTCTGATGGGGATAAAAGAGAACGAAGATGAAGTGTATGACTCAAGAACAAAATCACGATAAACAAGAAGAATCACCAATAAAACCCAATAAAATCACAATCTGATGAAGTGGTTAGCAGCAACGATAAACGACTACAAGCCAAGTAATCCAGCCATAATAAACTTCACAAACTCTACCGAAAAACCAGAAACAACCACGCGGAAACACTAATTCGAACGTGCCTTGTCTCTTTCTGCCTTATTTGAAGTAGGGTGTGAGGAAAACCCTAATATCTTGTAGCTTTCACACTGCTATTTAAACTTTGCTGCTGCTGCATTCTCGTAATCCACTTGAAAAGCAAAAACCAATTCTTCCAATATCGGCTATCAATACAACCGACCATGCCTTCTGAATGTTTGAATATTTAATGTTGAAGAAGATAAAGAACTTAAGTGATAAGAATAATATGTCGGCAAAAAAAAATCTTATGATAAGTTCATGTCAGTTTATCTCTACATGCAAGCAACAAACGAATTTAAACTCAAATCGTTGTCAATATCTTCTAATTCAGAATAAATCCTTCTTGAATACCCACTAAGAATAATAAAAAGATATCTGCCAATCTTTGAATATTCTATCTTGAACAAAGAGAACGTGAGTGATATTCAGGAAAAGTAATAAGTCGGCAGGAAAGAAACTCCACATGCATATCCATTCTTTATTAAAGAATATATCGACAAAAGTAAAATCCAAATCAATCGAATTTTAGCACACAATTCCTTTAGCTTTCATTCGTTGGATTCACCATTAATTTATCTTCGATCTCTTACACTTTGTATATCCTAGATCACGAGCCACCTGCTCTGATACCAATTGTGAAGTCCCGTTTAATCATCCAAGCAAAAGAAGTAGAACATAAATAGGCACAATATTAAGAACACAAAGAAGATTTTTGATACCATCTCCCTAATCTTATTAAAAACATTAACAAGACGGATACACTTCACTTGTATCGGGGTTATGCACAACCTTAGGGAGCTAACTAAAATATTATACGCGTATACATGGGGAACGATCTCAAATTATGAGATCGTGGTGTGCCTAAAAATACATCAAGCAAAACACACTTTCTAAAAGTCTATGGGTCTCTTTATTTATAGAGCCCCACAAAACTTTACAGTTGGAAACACAAAATAATATTACAAAGTCAGACACAATAATATTCTCCATACTTCTAAGGACACAAATCTATTTATAAAATATAGAGTTGTCCTTTACAAGTTTTCCTAATAAATGTATGGATACTTTATTGTCTAAACATAGTTTGTCACAGTAGGTGTGCCCTACTTTTGAGGAAATCTTGTCTGGTCCACTTGCTCCACTTGTAAATACACCAGCAGAACTAACTGGGGAAATTCCATCTCAAAATACACCAGCAGAACCAACAGACCTAATGAGCAAAGAGACCTATTTCTTACAATAAAAGAGGTCTCTATGCTCTTTTCTACCAACGGTGTTAACCACCACCAACTAGCAGAACTAACGACAAAGAGACCTGTTTTTCTTTAATAAAGAGGTCTCTATGCTCCAACCAAAGAGACCTGTTTTTCTCAAATAAAGAGGTCTCTATGCACAAAGATTTCCAATTTGTATTTCCTAATCAGTTTACATTTTGTCTCATCAAATCTAAAGTGTGACCTCAAAATTTATGTCACTTAATTTTCCCATCACGTTTTCTCTGGATTATCAATTCGCAGGTTGCAGGTTTTGTAAGCAAAAGTCGTTCAAAAGTTATGTTCGTAATTTTCTCAAACAAAAATCATTTATATATTTCGGTCGACTCGCAGCCTGTGGGCTCGAGAGTTGACTCGACTTGCAGTCCAAGCCCAAGCCCAACTCAGCTTGACTCACTACGATTCGTTGCCACTATTGCGAGTTCAGTTCTCAACTCGCCATACCAAGTCTTGCGACTTGAGATCTCGACTCGCCAAGCTTATGACTTTAGTTCATATTCGATATTCGTCTGACACTTTAACAAACTAATATATTTAACGAATATTAATATCAAAACTAATATAATTTATTTACGAATCTATACCAATACACAAACAAGATAATAATTACACCAGTCCTATTTCAAGCTAGATCTGTTGTCACAATCTATGTCTCAACAGTAATGAAGATACTTTTAAACAAGGTTCAATTACATAGGAAAAAAGATCTTTCGGATAATATGGCTTAAATTGATGAATCTTTTTTTGTAAGAAGAAGATGATGTGACTTGTTGAAAGTATCGTAGTAATTACATTAGTTTAAGAATAAGTTTTCTGGAGACACTATGTTTTTGTGTAATTTTTTATAACGTAAAGTGTATTTATTGCGCTTTTTAATTATTTTTTTTCACTTGTGATTTTTTATATTATATCAATTTTTTTTAGAATTAAATGTAAAATCACATGTGACATTCATATGTAATGATATGTTTATGAGAATTTTAAGTAAAATCACATGTGATTTTTTTAAGTAATACTACGTTTATGATAACACATGTGATTCTATCTAAAATCACATATGATTATTCATAAACCACATGAGTTTTTACCTAAAATCATAATCACATGTGATTTTACCTAAAATCACATATGATTATTCATAAACCACATGAATTTTTACCCAAAATCACATGTGAAATCACATGTGATTTTACATATAATCACATGAGTTTTTACCCCTAAAATCACATGTGATTTTTATATATAATTACATGAGTTTTACCTAAAATCACATGTGATTATTCATAATCATATGTGATTTTACCTAAAATCAGATGTGATTTTACATATAATCACATGAGTTTTTACCCCTAAAATCACATGTGATTTTATATATAATCACATGAGTTTTACCTGAAATCACATGTGATTATTCATAATCAAATGTGATTTTACCTAAAATCACATGTGATTTTACATATAATCACATGAGTTTTTACCCTAAATCACATGTGATTATTCATAAAACACATTAGATCATTGTTAAATCACTATTAAAAATTGTTCACAATAACAATAATGCTACCACATAAACTATTGAAATGAAATAAACATTTATACAAACTAGTGCTAACAAAATGAGATGATTTGATTCATGGTTTAATAACCAAACCAATTCGAAACAGTTAACAACAAAGTTTAATACGGCTGAACTACTCGAAAACCAAACATATAGTGTTTGATTCATGGTTCCAAATCCTGACTAACCACTTACAGTCATCTAATGAAGTTAACAGGGTAAAGAGAACGCAACAAAAACGCTATGAACGTCGAGCCATGAGTTTATCTAAGTTCATACAAAATAAAGCTCGATTTTTTCAACCAAGGTTTCAAACTTTCAATTAGAGATTGTGGTAGCATCACTACCACAGCTAGTAGTTGCACCATTTGCATCACTTCCATTGTCGTCATTTGATGGATTTACATTATCACCCGATAGCTGATTACTCGCACCCACAGAAAAGGAAAGACCGTCGTTTGACTTTTCATTATTGTCTTCGACCTTTTTAACCCCGTGGTACATATGTTGCGTACAGTATTTCTGATATGGGATCACTTCTTTGTTGCACCGTCATTTCTTGCCATATGTTCTTTTGCATCTTACAGATTCAACTACTGCAACAGCACTGCTATTATCGTTGTTTGAGGTCCCTGTAAAATCGTCATATGTGATTTCATGATAAAAAATCAAAATTTGTGATTTTAATTTATCAATCTTACTTGTTTCACATTCTTCATAACAAACATCAGAGTTGTACAAGTTTTCTTCATCTTCTATTTCTTCATGCAACTCTATGTCAACCATTTCTGTTCTGCATAAAGTATTGTACGTTATTAGAATTGTAGTCTACATTACTCACATGTGATTCTTATACATAATCACATATGATTTGATGTATCAATCAGATGTACTTAAGATGTGATTTCACTATCAACTTCACGGTGCACATTCATATTTGAAAGAATCTCAACTGTCAATCAATCACATATGATATTTACATGGAAATCTAATGAGCAAACCAACTATGCATTTCATCGAGCACTTGGTGTGCGACAAATACATATACAAATTTTCAGTATATTAGATGCATTTCATCGATCATCAGATTCAAACAATTTTTGGATGAATCTATTGTAGAACATGTGATATAGCTTCATGATTCAATAACACTTGATTCTCTTATCCAAAATCAATCGTAAAAGCAATTACACGAGAAAAACATTGTTAAAAATAAAGATTACCTGTGATTAATGAGCTTGCATATTGGTGCCTGAAGTTTCACGCAAGCTATGTATTTTTTTATTGATTCGATTATCAATGAAGACCTTGAGATTCACATGATGTTTAACAGCTTGAATCTAGTTTGAATTAGCTGATAATCACTTGTGAGTTGTTGCTTTTCCTTCATGGAAAGATCGTGTTTTTTCGATTCGTTCTTGATCTCGGTCGAATTGATCATGATGAAAGTTATGTATCATGATCATACAATTCGGTTTATGTTTTTAGGCATGAATCACGTTTGAATCACCTGTAAATTTGTAAACTGAGATTGGATGTGAGAGAAACCCTAATATCTAGAACTTGGGGAAGAACATAGCGTGATTTTTGATTTGAGCTATGATATGTGTTGTTATATTTAACTGTATAATAATGATTTATAAAATGACTAAAGTACCCCTCCATACTTAAATAAAATGCTGAATTGTAATTGGTTCTCCCATTCTTCAAATATATATTAGTCTTCATTGAACCCACCTCACTAATTGTATTTATATACTTATACAAGTTAGTGAATTTGCACTATATTATTTACAAATAATAAATTTTGTGTTCAATAAATTGGAAAGCGATAAAATTAGGGATTTTGATAACAAGTGTCCTAAGGGCACTACTTAATGTTACTATAAATAATACATAGACATTAAAAAAAATCTAACATTCCATGTTTATAAACAATTACAAAGTCACTTTCCATATATGATTGATATATTAGTGATTATTATAGTGACAATGTTGTTTATTTATTGTTTGAAACTAGTTTTAGTAACCTTAACCAATGCCCTAAGAGCAATGATTATCAAAACCCAATAGTTAGTTTTGACTTTTTTTTTGATTTTAATATCACCATTTTTGTATGGGATTGCATCATATAAAAAAAAAAAAAAAAAAAAAAAAAAACTTTTTACCCTTGTGCTATTAGATTAATGGAAAAATTATCAATGATCACAAGTAACACAATGACATCTTATCTTAGCTTTTATATATATATATATATATATATATATATATATATATATATATATATATATATATATATATATATATATATAATTAAACTAGAATCCATGGAAAAATCTGAACCCTTCAATGGAGTTTTTAAATATGATCCAACAATTTATATTTGATTTTGATGATTACATTTTGTACCCCTATTTTTTAAACCTCTAAAGTAATTAATAATTAAATGTATAAAATATAAATTGCGACTACTTTGTTTGGAAACAAGAGGCATTATATTCGCCCCAAAATAGTTTCAATACAACTATTATCTCTTTTAACACATTAATATTTAATATTTAATATATCATAATAAGAGAATAGTTGAAAAAATGATAAAAAAGTGAATAATTGATGAACTAATAGAATTTCTCTATTTCAAATACCCACTTCAACTTTAAAAAAAAAATCTCCACAAACCTTATGTCTATAAATTATAAAATTACATATTCAGAATCAACGTCTTTTTCGTTTCGATTAAAGATCTCACAAGCTATACTTCTGACTAAGTTTTTTTCCATTTTTAATGGGTTTTTGAAATTCATAATGTTAAATCACATGTGATTTAACACTCACAGGTGATTATATTTACAATCACTAGCTATAATTACATGTAAATAATCAAATATATAAATTATATGATTAAAGAAAATGATAATAAATTTATTTAATAATTTAATAAATCGACAAAAAAATTTTAAGTTGTAATCAAATGTGTCTAAATATTAAACTAGTAATCACATGTGATTAAAAGATAATAAAATGCAAATATAAAATATTTAGCTATAATTATACATTTAATTTAAATAGATATTAATGTTAAATTATATGAGAATTATCAGTTATTATCACATACATCATTTGTAAATCACATGTGATTAAACCTCGTATTAGTAATCACATGTGATTTTAGCTGTAAACGAATGAAATTAAAAAAAAAAAAAAAAACTTATTGTAGTTATTTATGTGAATGAATATTAAGTAGTAATCATATGTGAATCAAAATCTATCATCAATGAATAATCGTGTACCAATGTAAATTTATATCATAAATCACTTATTATTATACATATAATCACATGTGATTATATAAAGCCGTGTTTTTCAAGACCCGACAAAAAAAAAACTTTGTGGGATCTCTAATTATAGAGAATAAGATGATGATTTCGAATATATAATTTTATAATTTATAGACATACGATTTTTGAGATATTTAATTTTAAAATTAAAGTGAAAGTAGAGTTTTGAAAGAACTGGAGCAATCCTATTGGTTCTCCCATTCTACACATTTTTACCATTTTTAATTGAACTCACCACATCATAATAAATCAAAAACTTAATTACCATTGGAGAGAAGCAAGAAAGGTCGGTGATTTAATACGTGAAATAAAGAGACCAAGTCAAAGAGCTCTCCATCATTATCATTCATCTTCTACCTATTTTTTAATGAATCCACAAAATTCTTTATCTCTTTTCAAAGAAGGTTCATCTTTCTAAAGATCCTATTGTTGAAAATACAAAAACACCATAGAACCTATTGTTGAAAATACAAAAAACTCCGTAATAATTGAAAGGTATGATACAATGATACATGCATTTTTTAAGATAATATAATTAGGGGAAATAAACGTGCTGTGAAACTGCACGGATGAATCATGCAATTAGTTATAAAGGAGGGACCATTTGTGTAAATATTGAAAAATTGGATGACTGAAAGTATAAAATATCTAAGTGATAATTGGTCAACAGCACAATTCATTTGTGTTGTCAACAGTACATTTGCTATGCCCATATAATTATTGTAGTGTGATAGTTTTATCCTTACTTTTGACACCACATTTAATTTTGAAAATCGAAGAATCATGGACTACATGTATAGGATGGATGGGGTATTAATATTACTCACTCCATCCAAAATTTATAGCCCATGTTTCCATTTTTAGTTGTCCCATTTTAATTGTTGAGTTTCAAAAATAAGTCGGTATAATTAACTAAATTTACTTGAATACTCATAATGTGTTTGTATGACCTAAAAATGTGTAAAAAAAAGTTAAGGATAAAATTGTAATCTAATCAAAAAGTATATTGTAATGGAGTAAGTATATGTTTTTTAAACCACATAGAATATTTTTGGGAATAAAAAATTTGGGACGGAAGGAAGGGAACGGTTCAGAGGAGAACAAAAGGGGGAGGGGGAAGGGAATGCAGGGACTATTTTGCAATTATAATAAAGTATTGGATCTGACCGAAAAACTGCTCAAAAAATTATTCAAAAATTGTCAAAAAAAAATTACAATAAAAAAACTTCTAATATTATAAGATTCTGTCAAAAATGCTTAAAAAGATAAGATGCGGTAAAACTATACAAGATGCAGTAAAATAAGTATAAGTAGTTTTTTTTATTTGAACTCATAAAATACCAAAAACAACATAGGATGCAGTAACAATATACAAGATGTAGTAAACATGTAATATTATTTTTTTAGATTCAAGAATAAAATCAAGATTTACATAAGATGCAGTAAAAATGAATATAACTAATTTTTTTGTTGCAACACATAAAAAGTTAAATAAACAACATAAGATGCAGTAACAAAATATACAAGATGCAGTAAACATGTAATATTAATTTTTTAGATTCAAGAATAAAATCAAGATTTACTTAAGATGCAGTAAATAAGCATAAGTAGTTTTTTTTTATTTCAACACATAAAAAGCTAAAAAACAACATAAGATGCAGTAACAATATAAAAAACTACTTATATACATTAAATAAGTACTAATATAAATATACACTAATTGAACGTAAGATGCAGTAACGCAAGATGGAGTAGAAAATTGCTGGATGCAGTCTATTTTTTTTCAAGTCTAAAAAGTAGATCTTATCTTAGTAACGCAAGATGCAGTAGAAAAATGCAGGATGCAGTCATTTTTTTTCAGATCTAAAAAGTAGATCCTATCTTAGTAACGCAAGATGCAGTGAAAAAATGCAGGATGCAGTCGATTTTTTCCAGATTTACAAAGTAGATCTTATTTTAGTAACGCAAGATGCAGTAGAAAAATGCAGGATGCGGTCGATTTTTTTCAGATCTAGATTTTAGATCTAGATCTACGAATTTTCAAATCTAGATCCACTTAGATCTAAGTGTTTTTATAAAGTAGTGGTGTTGTCAAGATGATCACGAAAGTGGTGGTGGCGGTGGAGAGGTGGTGGTGGCGTGGAGCGGCGTAAGAAGATGGAGAAACATCACGGTTGGTTACGTCCGGTGGATGCCGGTTCACCAACGGTGGTGGTTCGCATCAAACTCTCCGCCATAAAATACGCCATCGTTTCTCCCGCATATTTTCTCCGATTACAAAGTCAGTGGTGGCGGCGATAGAGCGACGGGGGTGGTTGCGGTGTAGCGATAGGGGTGGCGGTGCATCGACGGTGGTGGCGGTGGTTGTGGTGGTACATCGATGGTGGTGACGGTGGTTGCGGTGGAGTGGCGGTGGTAAACGATTAAGGTGGTAGTGGAAGGTGGTGGTTGTGGTTTGTAGAGTGTATGTTTTGTAGAGAGAAAAAGAAAGAGTTTTTGTATGTGTTTTTTGTGAAAAGTGGAAAAAGTGATGTTGCCCAAAAATCCGACCCTTCCATCTAATTTACACAAATATTGCAATTTAGTCCCTCCGTCCAAAATCTTTGCAAACCAGCCCCTCCGCCCAAAAAAATATTTGCAAAAAGCCCCCGCTTGACTTGGCTTGATATTGACCATTGATGAAGGAAATGGATGGTCCAGATGCCCTTGCCCTCTTTAACCATTGTTCCCCTCTGATCTGAATCCGGAAAGAATATTAATTTCACATATTCATAGTTGTTTCCAACAGCTCACATGGGGTTTGGTACCCTTTTTCTGCAATTTCTTTTCAAATGAGCTAGATTATTTTATTTTAATGTTAAAAGATCAGTTTTGCCGAGTATTTAAATAGTTATTTTGCCACTTAGGTATTTTTTGGAAAACTTTTATTTGTCGCTGAACTTAAATAAACTGCTAAAGTATGTTGGCCTTCATCCATTTTGCCTTGGAATTCTATAAGGAGGTATTTGGTTCCCTGGGATTTCGTAAGATTTTGTGACACCCGACAAAATAGGACAATTTTTGCGTCTAATTTAAACCTCCATCATTCGTAATTGGTACGCATTAATACGAAAGTATTCAGATATTATATATATATAACACAAAATGATTATTTTAATCACATACAAATAAATCTGAAAGAACTCGAAATGTACTCACATGAACGTTGGTGACAAAACTTTCTAAATAATGTATTATTATTAAAGATAAACATCATTTACTCAGATAAAATTTAAACATAGTTCGTCCTATTTAAAACGTGTTCTATTCGATTGAGACCACGCGAAATCAAGTTATATTTTATAAACCGGATAAAGTATTTGGAACAATACTTCAAAATAAATTTACAAATATCAAATTTTAAATTTGATATAATTGAATCCGTATACGAAACTAATGGGTTAAAAACCTACAATATTACTACACATAAAATATCCAACAGACAGATTGATAATCAGACCATACCCATTCTTTGAAAATTTAATCCGTATCCCTTTTTATATACACTCCCTCCCTCACTCTGTGATCAAACACCAACAACCACCAATAATTCATTTTCTCCTTCTTCATCGGAAGGAAGCAAGGGTAGAAGCAAGCATCATCATCATCATCAAAATCATCTTCACCATCATCACCTCTGCACCATCATCATCTCGGGTCATCATCATCCTCACTGTGAGAAATCTTTCCCTCAAATTTCTTACCCAAATATTGATATATGTAGAGTAAACACAACTTAAATTAGGTACATATTTTAATAATTTTGTTGGATTGATAGATTAAAACCTTTAAAATGAAATGTTGGTGATGATGGTACTGGACCAAAAATATTCAACCCATACGAAGTTTTGCTAAGTGTACGAGTAAAATCAATTGATAAAAACTTGTGTAATGTTAACAAACAACATTTATGAAAGATTTAAACTCGAAACATGTAACACCTGCCTAATTAGGATAATTAATTATGCCTAATTATCTGTAACTAGTTGTAATTAGTATGTAATGGGACTAATTACAGACTCTATTTGTATATATAAGGTGATTTATATATATACGTGTACTTACGCGATTTGGATAAATCGTACGCATTAACTGGACCCAAATTATAATAATTGGACGTTGGTGAAACATGTTAAATTTGAACATGAAACATTATTTAAAAACATTATGGTATTCGAAATAGTATTTTAATAATACTTTCAAATTGTCCTGATCATATAAATAAACGTCTACACAATTAAAATAGTTAACACGATTTAAAAACAAAAATAAACTAATTTATTTAAAGATTTGACAATAAATTATTAAACAAAGATTCGTAAATTTATATGAATAATTAACGCCTAAAATAAATATTTAACGTTTAAAACGACCAGGAAAACGAACACCACCCGGAGCGCAATCACGGAGACCGAAAATGGGAGGTTAAACTCCCACCTCACCTCCTTTCTTCCTCATTTTTCTTCTTTCTTTCTCTCTCTTTCCCTCCATTTTCTCTCTTTTCTCTCTCTAACAACCACACCACCACCATCTCACTAAAACGCAAAATAACACACCAAAACGACACCGAATCATACCCCTCCTTTGGAATAAAAGAACCACGGCACCACGATCTACATTCCTATCTTTCCGAATTTTCATTTCGGCATTTTGTAAGTTCCGACAAATTCTCGAAACCTCTTGGTTTTACTTGTTTTTGACTTATGGTTGTTTATTTACACTTATAATGTCCATATATGGGTTGGGTAAAAGTATTAGACCGAACGGTGGCCGGAAAACTCGTTTTCGGCCCAAAATTCGGATATCAGTTGGAAGTGTCGCTAGTGTGCCAAAAACAGTACTAGCGACACTAGCTAAGTGTCGCTATGCCTAAGTGTCGCCCCTATAGCGACACTACCCAAGTGTCGCTGAACTACTTAGCCAGATTTATATTAGCGACACTCCCTTAGTGACGCCAAAATTCGTAAGTGTCGCCTATAGCGACACTAATCAAGTGTCGCCTATTTATGAAAATAGGAAATCTAGCGACACTCATTAAGTGTCGCCTAACTAAGTGTCGCCTATAGCGACACTAGCGAAGTGTCGCCTAAAACAGAGAGTTGTCAAAATATTTTTACACCAAGTGTCAAACTGGTACAACCTCAAACACTTATACGATACGACTTCTAAAACACTTTAGAATACATTTTCACGTATAACACTTCAAAACACGATTATAATATCGAGATTATTATTACAAACCGTCACCAACGGGCCAACTATATTTTTCTAACAACAAACGGTAACGAACCAACATTTGACATAACAATTTGTGTGGACAACTAGCCTAGATGGTCTTGCGAGACAACTACTTACATAACCTTATGTGTTTAGGCATTTGAAGGTTACGGGTTCGGAGAACCTACGGACTGATATCATTTACTCGTTTATTTGTACAAACGTAACTTGCAAAGGCTCAGGTGAGTCTTACAGCCCCACTTTTACTGTTTTACATACGGGGTGAGATACATTGCTTACTTTTCTTGAACACAAGTACTAAAACTGTTTACTATACCAAACGGAATTGCATGAGTTGTTTACTACTTACAGAAGTCTCTCCATCATATATCGTTAGTTATGGACTTAAGCGCGAACACTAGTTAATGGATCCATTAGGGAAATGACCCTCCCCGCCCGGGGTAGTAGCGCTACCACGAACCGTTATGTATAAACGGGCGACTATCATTCGTTACTTATGCTTGCTCAGTTACGAGCATGTCACGGGAGCAAACTATTACTTACGGGTTAAGCTTTGATTATGAGCCTCATGGCAACGGTATAACTTATTTACTTTACATTTGCTGGATTTGCAAATACTTGATTTACGCCTGCGGGCACTACTGATGAAATCTTGTGTTCAAAACTGATATTACTTACAAACCTGTGAGATTCACCAACATTCGTATTGACCCTTTTAGCATGTATTCTCAGGTACTCATATGGAGTAGGATTTCTCCAGGACATAGCCAGAGTCGCATGATTTCAACTAAAACTGCATTAACGGAGATTCTCAGCATTATCTTTTGTACATGTTGATTATGTAATACAATCTCCCGCCATACGCGTGGACTCTAGGGAACTATTTTTGTATACGAAAACATTAAGTTTTCAAACATTTATTTCTATGAAATCGCTTTACAACGTCTCATTTAGAGGTCGTTTACTGTATATCTTGTGCTTTGTATACTGATTAGTAACACCCAAGTATGTTTCCGCAAATCATTAAATTTGGGGGTGTTACAAAACATATAACAAAAACTTAGATGAAATCGTTGAACACAGTCTGAAACTTCTGCACAGAGGAACCAAACCCAATCGGCTGGGTTTTGTTAGCCGATCGGCTATGAGAAGGGAACCGATCGGGTGGGGAATCCCAGCCGATCGGCTTGACATTGATAGCCGTATGGCTAGTTTTGAGTGAACCGAATGGGTAGGTGATAACAAGCTACACAACACATATAAAATTTCTATTTATGGTTCTTGCTATAAATAGCAAGTCACTAATACTTATTTAATTATCCAATATTATTAATTAACCAACATTAATATTATTAATACAATTAATTATAGATATATATTTTTATAATTAATTATATATATATATATATATATATATATATATATATATATATATATATATATATATATATATATATATATATATATATATATATATATATATATATATATATATGTATATATATACACAACGACAAATAATACGGATATATGAATATACCAATATGGATAAATAAAATCCAAACTTATGTATTTATACATATATACTATGTACAAAAATGTATATGTATATACATTTTTTTACGATGACTTTATTTATGTATATATATATTTATATACATGCAACGAACGTAAACGACCTTTATAATGTATATGTATATATGTATACATAGATATACATGCGCATAACAAATGACACAACTCGAGAAATACAAATGATTTTCGGAACATCATCACCAACGAATAATACACATTCTTAAAATCAAAACAATCAAATCATTAACATAATTTCAAATACTTATGATAATATATCTCTTGCGTTTAGGACGCTAGAGGCTACTTGTTCGGAGAACCTTCTTACTTGATTTCTGCTTTACACTGCTCGGTGATTCAGGTGAGTCTCACAGCCCCATTTTTACTGTTTTACTTTGGGGTGAGATGCATTACTTGTTTTACTTGAACACATGTACAGACTTACTGTTTTACCGACTTACAGACTTACAGATATACCGATTGCATGAGTTACGTATTAATCCACTGAAGTCCTCTGAATCATAGTTCTTAATTATCGACTTAAGCGCGAGTTTTAGTAAATGGGTCCATTTGGGACTGACAATCCCCGCCCGGGGTGCACGCACTACCACGAACCGTACTCGTATAAACGGGCGTTTCTTACTCCTTACACATGAGTGTTTTTGGATTAGCACTCACGGGGGCAAATTACCTGGTACTTGGTTGTACTTTACATACTTGTTAAGCTTCGACTATGATGCTCATGGCAATGTATATCGACCTTATTGCATTCGTGCAATCATTACTTATCATCATTATTTACTACATTATTGCAATTGTGCAATCTCTTTTACTACATGATTGTGTTCAAACTGATTACTTACAACAAACCTGTGAGATTCACCAATCTTTTGGTTGACCTTTTTAGTGATGCATTCTCAGGTACTCAGCAACAGTAGGGTTGCCCAGCAGGATTTGCTTACTAGCTCGAGTTGTATGCATCTATATACTTATGAAGATTTTCTAGCATTATCTTTTGTTAATTGGTTATGTATTAAAATATTCAGGATCATTATGCGAACTCATTAATGTTGTAAACTTATGACCTAAACTAAGTAACTACTTTTGTATTTATGTATAAACGTCTCATGTAGAGTCGTTTGCTTGTATCTTTGAGCTTTGATTATTGATTAGTCGCACCCAAATGATCGCTTCGGCAAATCATGAAATCGGGGGTGTGACAGATTTCCTGAGATTTGGAGTTGAAATCCCGTAAAAATGATGCGTTCGTTAAGAGGATTTCAATTTTCAAATGCGAAAGTATACTTTCACCGTCACCATATTTAATGACCTAACTTTGTACTCTCTCCATCCCGATTATAGTGTTCAATTTGACTTTGTACATAGTATGAGAGTTTTCTGCTAACTATAATTTTTACCAATCAATTAACATATCTACCCACTAAAGTACCTTTCAGTTAGTTGAAACATGGAAATTGATACTTATTTGGAACAACCCAAAATAATA
Source organism: Helichrysum umbraculigerum (assembly GCA_949592205.1). NCBI lineage: Eukaryota > Viridiplantae > Streptophyta > Magnoliopsida > Asterales > Asteraceae > Helichrysum > Helichrysum umbraculigerum. The sequence continues at coordinate 14,562,565 of CATIUR010000007.1, read as the reverse complement.
ATGTAAACACTTATGGTGGGACGGAGCGAGTATTTTGGTTTGTTTCAACAACTTTTAACTTTTAACTAATCTAAATGATTTTCAGTATTCTACATAAAATTTTATTAATTCACACTCTGACGGTCCTCACTTTTCTTAAAATGTGTGCAAAGTGATAGTTGACACTTAATATGAGTTCTTACGACTTTAATTAAGACTATTTATTACATGTATCAATAGATGTACTGAGATCCTAAGAAAAGTACCATCGTTCATCACCTTTAATGCCGGTTTCTGGCATCAAACGTGCGGCGTTGAACGTTGTGTTCTTGACCTTTTCCTTTTTTTCTCTTTTTCTTTTTTCTAATTGGTTCCAAACTATTTTTGTGAGCCTATTTGAACTTCAAGTTGAACATTGAACCACTACTCTTAAATTCGTACACGTGTTAAACATAATCCATATATCTTTTGGCTTGTTGAAGGATTAAGAATCTTGTAGAAACACGGAAGTTCTTGTGGTATTTTCCTTTCACATGATCCTTTTTCCCTATTGTTGTGATATTCCCTAAACTTTCATATAAAATGTTTTATTGCTGTTGCAATTCGTTAAAATTGTTTCAATACTGTTTCTCTTGATTTCTGCACATATATGTGCCCTGATTTTTATTTCTTTAATCCAAATATGAGATTCTATTCACAAAAATATACGTATTTCACTAGCTTGTGTAGTCAATTTTTTTCTAATGTCAAAATTTTGGTTCCGTAGTTCCGTTTACAGTTTACTCCCTCTTCACTCATCAAAAGTCAAATTTACCCACTTATATTTTCGTAATGTTTTTTTGCCTTCTCTGTAAATTTGTTTTCTTACAAAAAGGGAAAAAAAAGAAAGTAGATTGCATGAATGGTCCCTGTATTTATACACTTTATCACCATTGATCTTTGTATTCTGTTTTTGGTGTGGAATAAGAGGGATAGCCCTCATGTGAGGGGCGGGTACATCCTCAACAATTGGACTTCTTTGATTAATTGTTTAGCTTCACTGCATTTTATATCAGATTCATTAAATGTTATTTTATGTTAATATGCAGTGAATATAGGCCGTTGATCAAACAAATTAATGGCTGAGATGGGAAAATGAGCTGCCCCTCTTGCCCCTCAAATAAGGACCGCTCATCAGAACCTTACCTTTTGTTTTTTTGCATCGTTAGTTTATAACTCCAACATCATTTTGCTTCCGGACCCTAGTACAACTGAAATAACTAAAATACCCTTATCTTAGTTTTTTTTCATAATTCTCTTTATTTATTTACAAGGGTTAATTACAAAAATTATCCAAGTAGTGTTTCTGTTTCTCAGCTTGCATCCCTCAACTTCAATAATAGTAATGCATGTCCTTATGATTGGCCTTTTTGTCCCAAGTCCATCCATCCACCACTTAGAATGACCAAAGTACTTTTCCCCCTATTTTTACCGATTCTTAATTCATTTCTTTGATTTTTTATCGTATTTTGATTGATTCTTTTTATACTTGTTTTTTTGTTCAGTTATTTTTTCTGATTGGTCGGCCACCAATTACCTCCCTTTCCGAACTCATCTTCTCTAACCATCACTTTTAGCTTCATTTTCATATAAATTCCAAACTACAATGCCATACACCCCTAATCAACCGTATTTCACCATGTGTTTACACCATCTTCAATTAATATGTATATATATATATATATATATATATGTGTGTGTGTGTGTGTGTGTGTGTGTGTGTGTGTGTGTGTGTGTGTGTGTGTGTGAACTTCAACCAAATAACTCTAAATTTATGAATGAAAATAGACAAACTTAACATATCTGAACAAATATATCGAGACAATTGGTCTGATAGGTCGGAATTTCAGTTTTATCGAAATAAAAAGGGGTGGTGGTGGTGACAGGGAGTGTTCATTGCGCCGACAACAAAGAAATTGTTTTGATCAGGCATATGAGGTGGTGACGACTGACGAGGTAGTCGGTGCTTGGAGGTCGGTATTTTAGGTTTAGAAACTTAGCAATTTTCTCGTAATATTCACCGGTTGTTCCCCATGCTTGAATCGTAACCTTCAGATTTAGAATTTTTTAATGGATTTCAATTGTGGTTTTATTTTTATGTTTCTGAGTACAATATCTCATGTTGTAAATCGTGATTATATGTTAGATTTTGATTTCTTGATAAAGATAAAGAAATATAAAGAATTTTAGTAGGGACATAATTCCACGGATCAAAACAACCCTGAGATTTAGAAGATTACAGATATCAAATTTTTATTCGATAATTCGGAAGATTAAACATAGAAATTGAATAAATTTTAGCTAGGGTTTATGTGAGAGAGAAAACAAAGGAGAGCGACGAGCGAGCGAACGAGAATGAAGAGAGTGTAGTGTGTATCCGGATTCTTTTTGTGTGTGTGTAAAATGACGTGCTTGCCCCTCCGCCCAAAATATAATGAAATGCAAAAAAAAAAAAAAAAAAAATTAAAAATGCTGAAAAAAATATAGACCATTGATTTTTACAATCCAATGGTTAAGGTACATTCCTCCGTACTCTCAAAAAAAGATTTACTCCAATGAACTTTTCTCCCCCTACAAAATTGTTATTTAATATTCTCATCATTAAGTAATATATTCAAAAAAAGATACTCCCTCCGTCCCAATTTGATTGTCCACTACAAAAATGAAACGCCCAAAAATTTTATTTTTATTAATTTTTTTTATAAAATAAAATCGTCACATAAACTCATATGTAATTAAATATGAATACCTAATGTTTATAGATGTAACATATAATTAATTGGATCAAACGAAGAACGAAAACAAAATTTAGGCCAGAGACACAGTCGCGTCACGATCCACCAAGATCGCGTCGCGTTTCACCCATTTCGCGTCGCAATCCACCAGATCGCGTCACGATCCTATATATCTGCCGGGTAAACGGGTTACCCTCTGGGTAGGCCAACATGCTCCAACATCCGTTGCTACTGTCTCATTTTACAAAGGGGTTACCCGGTTGGGGATGGGTACCCGCCGGGTACCCTTGCCGGGTAAGAACGATATCGCACCGTGAAACCTCATGGTCGCGCCACGATCTGCTATAATCGCACCACGATCAATGATGATTGTGCCGCGATCCAGACCTGCACAAGCCTGCATAACTCAGCTCAAACCATGAACTTCGGACGTGCATAACTTTTGACTCGTTAAGGTTTAGACCACAAAATTTTGCAGACACCTTTCTTACGACATACCAAAGGTTTCTCAATTTATACTTTTTCAAAATTCGCGATTACGTCGAATTTAGACTCAAACACAAAATATGATCTTTGTGACCACTTTTTGAACCAAATTTCAACCCAAGCATTTTGCAACTTGCAATTCACTACCAATAAGTCCACTTGGCTATTTCAACCCAAAAGTTAATAACAAACAAAGTCAAATCTCTAATTTGATTCATTTTAACGGGTCAACCCCCTTTTTGACCCATTTAGACACCAAAACTACTCTTTTGACCCGTTGAGGGTATCAACAACAATTCAACCAATTTGCTTCTAAATTCCATGCTCATTTGACCAACTACAAGTAATTAACAATGTGTTACTACCAAATTCACCCAAAAGCTCAATTTTAACATTTGACCACATTTCATCACTTAAAAAAAATGACATATAACCTCTCTATTAACCATTGACTTCAATGTAAGTTTACTTCTTTCTTCTTTGACTATCAAAGTCAAAGTTATTGTTCCACTTCTACTACGACTTTACTACTATTCGACAATTATATCAAAATATGCGTTTTGGGCGGATTACACAAGTGATACACACAACGATAATTAAAGAGAAAGAGACTTGCTAACTCACAAACTAGCAAGCTCGATCCACGCTATTACTTTGCAATTGTCTTTCCCTCCCTTTGCTCACTTGTACCTACAACATATAACAATTTAAAAGGGTAAGTTTATAGCTTAGTGAGCATATAAGCAATTAATGAGTAATTCACCAAATCAATCTGTTGAGTCACTGGTTGCTGACCATGATAAGTCACTGGTCGCTGACCAACTCAATAATATACAACTTGATGAAGAAATGATTCGTATCAAAGCTGCTGTTGCTGAAGACTGGTACTCACTGGTCGCTACTCATTCTACTTCTGGATTTAACATGCTGAGGAAGATCAAAACTCAACTTTGTGTGTCGCTGATACAAGCAGCGAGAGTTCTATATCTTCAAATGAATAAAGGCAAAAGTCACGGCCTGAATAACAACCACTCACTGAAGAACAATATTTCAAGTCACTCTACAAGAGCATGTTAGTTAGCAGTGAGTGAGGAGGATTATCTTTCTTCAGTGACTATTTAAATAAAGCCTTTCAAACTACAAGTGCAAAAGTACTGTACTTATTTACATCAGCAAGTGTTTCTCGTACTTGAAGAATATCCAAAAGATTACGTGGCAGCAAGTGATTGGTTTTAAGGAAGCAAGATATTTGCGGTAACAGAATTGGGACCCGTAGTATGTCGATTCATCAGAGATCAGGCCAATCAAACAGCAACACGTGTCTTTCCAAGATCCTATTTTATAGGAGATATTTACGGGATCCTTGTAGTATATATAGTCCAGTATTATGTTCATTTAAGGCTAGTTGTCCATACGTATTATTCGCTTGTGTGTCAGTGAATGCAGCTTATCTGAATACGTATTGTAACTTAGCGAGAAAAGCAGTTAGCGTGTTTGTCCACTACTGTTTATCTATGGTGTAATAGTTAGCTAAGAGTAATTGATTTGAATTAGCTTTGGCTAATTCATTCCGCAATCAATACTTAGTGAATTCTATTAATAATAATATTCACAGTTTAGCTATTTATTGCATGTTTATTTTGATGCTGTCATATCTGTTATTCTCATACTCTGTTTATGTTCAATCAATTAAAAACTAGCTAAATAACTTAATTAAACTTTGAAATAGTTTTTAATTGTATTCAACCCCCCTTCTACAATTAAACTTTACATATTGAGATTTCATATCACTAGTTAATAGTGATTACGGGACTATCAATTGGTATCAGAGCAGAGTTGGTTTAAATCAATTAACCAGATCTGCAATGGAATCAGTAAAGTACAGCTGTGTCGACTCCGAGTATCAGAAGGGAAATTGTTCTACTACCAAACTTCCAGCGTTTGATCCCTCTAGGATTGAAAGCTGGATGTCCCGGATGATGATGTTTCTTGATCTTTTTGATGATCGTCTTTGCAATATCATAACCAATGGTCCCCATATTCCAACCACTATTATTCCTGCTGTTGTAGCTACTGCTACCACTCCTGCAATACCAGAAATGGTTTTGCAAGAGAGAGGAACAGTGGACGGATGAGGATAGACGATTGGTTAGATTAGATAAACAATCTAAAATCTACATTGGCATGTCAGTTCCTGACGATGTGTTTGAATCAATCAGGCTTTGCAAAACTGCAAAAGATATGTGGGATACCCTTAGGAATATATATATTGGAACTCCTGATATTATTCGCTGCAGGGAAGTAAATCTCACTCGCCAGTATGAGCTGTTCGCAATGGAACCCAACGAGTCACTATCTTCTACTTATACCAGATATCAATCGCTGATGAACAAAATGGAGAAGGCTGGTATAGGAAAGGAGCAGCGATTTGTTGTTGAAAAGTTCTTGGAATTATTGCCAAGAAAAGTTTGGGGAACCATTGCTACCTGTACGAGACTGAGGAATGATTATACAAATCTTAATCTTACTCAAGTCTATGGTATTTTGCTCAACTGGGAGCAGTCGGAAAAGCAAGCTGATCAAAGTGAGCACATTCGTGCAACAGTTGGAAGTCAAAAAGTATCGAATGCCCTTGTAGCTGAGCTTGAAGAAATTGATCAGAGACAGAAATCAAAAGTTTCTAAGCAAAGCTCAAAGTCGCTGATAGCTGGTGAAGAAGGTGAAGGAGCTGAAGAACAATCGGAGTATGAATATGATGAGGGTCTAGAAAAGCTGGAAAGAGACATGGCAATGATGGTTGCAAGTTTCAGAAGGAACACCAGATCAAAAAGATTTGCTGGTGCTCTATCATCTGATAATTTCAAATCAAAAGGTGGATGCTACAAGTGTGGTAAACCTGGTCACTTTGCAGCTGATTGTAGATCAAAGTCAGTCAACCAAGTCCCTGAACCAGTGCCAAACTTCAGAAATGACAAGTACAACAAGTACAAGGCAAAATACAAGAAACTGAAGGAAATGGCTAAATCTGGAAAGAAGAAGGGAAAAGGTTTTGTTGCTGAAGAGGGTTCATTCAGTGACTCTGACTCATCATCATCAGATGAAGAAGAAGCAATGATTTGTTTAGATAAGGAGTACTGTCTGATGGCTGATGACGCTGAATTTCTTGAAGATATCAAAGAAGTCACTCTTAAGTGTTCAGCATCTGAATGGGATCCTGAAACTCTTTACAAGGTACATTGTTTCAAATCATCTTCAGTTTCTGAAAAAGAGAATGTTTTTGAGTCTCTGATAGTTGACTTATCAAATGCTCATGACATTCAGAAAAGACAAAGAAATGAGATCAGCGACTTAAAAACCAAACTAACTGATCAGAGTGAAAATGTGTCAAAACTTAAAAGGTTAAAGCTAGATCTTGATGCACAAACTTATGCTAATCAAGTATGTGTTCAGGAGAAAGTAAAATTTGAAACACAATTTCTACAACTTAAAAAGGTCATAGAATTTTGGTATAAGTCTAACAACAATGTAAATTAGTGTGTTAATAATAAAATTCCAAAACAAGCTAAAGCTATTTTGGGAGGAGATTTTGGCTATGCTGCATCACTCGCTGACTCAACGAAAGTTAATCCTGTCTTTGAACCCAAGGGTAATTTTTCAGAAGCTGTTTTTGAACCTATATCAGTCTTCAGTGAGCCAAGACCAAACTATTTCACTAAAAGAAAATTGGTCACTGATGATTCTGATATGACAGAAGGTAGTGATGAGATAAATGTTTTGGAAACTGTCAAATCATCAGTAACTTCACATCTCATCAAAACCATCTCTGATAATCAAGTAATTATCAGAAACTTCACTGACACTGTATCAGTCACTGAGAAAACTTCTATCAGTGATCTTAAGTCAAAGATGCAGGAAGTAAAAATCAGCAAGAGAAGTTGTTTGATTGTGTCAGATCAGCAACTTAAAACAAGGAAATTCAAAAAGGCCAGTTATTTAAACAAAAAGTGTTATAAATGTGGTGAAAGACGGCACTTGTCATCTGAATGCTTAGCTCTACCTATTTCAAAACATCAAATCATCAGTGAGCATTCAGATACGATTTATGCAAATCAGTGGAAGCCAAAACCAAGGCTTAGCCACTATGAACCTACTTCTGGCTGGGATCACCAGTTAAACTTAAATAAATAAATAGATTCTTTGAATTTATTTATTTATTTTTGCTTATCTTTTACAATTGCTTTAAATAAATTGACTCTACAGTTTATAACATTAGAATGATATATTCACTAATCAACTGACTTTCACTAAATCAGTCAGCAAGTTCAGAAATTAGTATGTTATATTCATCTTCTATTATAACTCGTAAAGTCACTTGAATATTTTTTATGTCTAAAAGTTTGATTAATGTTATTTTTCTATGATATCACTAGCTGAGCGGGTCAACATTCTAAGTTGTGGTCTGATCGGTAAGTTGTATCATTAGAAACATAATGTTCATCTTACTTTGAACATAATCTATATTCATTTCTTTCAAATAAAACATATATCTATCAAAATTTGACAAATAATGGTCCTTATCAAAACTAAACCCATGTCTAAATGATTCAATCAATATTCTCAGTTGTGATTAAATCAAGAAAACAAAAGGTTCAGCTAGATAAATCTATGAAATTGTCACGTTATGATACTTATTTTTTTTTTTTGTGGTAAACCAAGAATTTGGTTATGTGTTCATAGAGACTTTCACTCCCTGAGATATCATTTAATGGTGGAATATAAATCGATAAACATTCGTTATGTTTAATACTTCTTGTATTTAATTTGACGGATTTCAAAAATAAATATATTTTGGTACACCGAAAAAGTCGCATTTCTGACATTATCTTTCTTACGTCAGTGCATTTTTCCGGCGCACCTCTCCCATCACCATTAAACCACCACTCTCCACCATCATCACCCCTATACCACTCCCACCAACCGCTACCATCGTCCACGACTCTTCATTTTTAACCACATAATTATCAAGTTGTGCTCACTATAAAATCAATGATTTTATCTTACTCTCACTTTTTACGCACACTTGATTTTTGAGTTCTTAAAAATTGAAAACCTTTCATCTTCAAAACCCTAAAATCTGCAAATCAAAATCCTTTGATTACTATGGCAAAATCAAAAAATTTTCAAAATTCTTATTCACCCACGATAGATATTAAGGCTCTAAAAGTATCTGCAGTGAGTGATGATCTTGTCATCACTGTCCCAAAATCAGATTATTTGGGAAATATAACCTGTACAAAAACCGAGTATGCGGAGATAATAAACTTTTTAAATACGTACTTTATTCTCCCTGCTCTCACATTATCTCCTGGGGAAATGAACCCAGAATGGCTCAGTGAGTTCTGGTTTACCTGTACTCACTCTGTTGTCTCTGGTACTTCACAACTTTAGGGTTTTATAGATAATGGAGGTCAAAAGATAACAATCACTGCCGCCACCATCCGTACCGTTTTGCAATTACCTGTACATAATAATTATGTACCGCTGCCTGATGTGGATGATGCCAAGGGAGGCATAATCAATCTCACTGGGATTGACTGCAAATACTCCGTTGATAGCAGCGATAATCGTAAATATTCTACTGTACACAAATCCAAAATGGATGGTGTGTGGAATGCCCTGTTTTCAAACTTTATTCAATGTTTGGGCACAAAAACAGGGAGCTATGATCAATTCAGCACCCTTGAGGCACAAATCAGCTGGTCACTAGTCAACTCTTTAAAAGTTGACTATGCAAGTGTGATCTTCAATGAGCTGGTTAACCGTGTCGCTGAGCCTACCAGGGCAAAATATGTGCCCTATCCTAGGTTTCTATCACTGATCTTTAAAAATCAGTTTGAAGCATATGATAGAGTCTCTTTCAATGGTTTTGAGCCAACCCTGGTAGGAACTCAAATATTTTCTAAACCAGCGACTGTGTCTCTCCCTGATTTCATGAAAACCAAGGGAGTACTTGCACCCCAGCCATTACGATCTGTACAACCGTCCGCTCCTGCCTCCACATCCACCACGTCACTGACCACACCCCCAGTGACTACTGTGATCAAAATACCAGTCAAGAAATCAACCACCGTTCCTAAAAAGAAATCCAAATTAGGGTCCCTGACATCAAATGATCAGGGACGTAGCAAAAGAAAGACGTCTACGGACACCAAGAGTGAAGCAGAGACTGAACGTTCAGTCCCTGCGGGCACTCTTGATCAACCATCAACCACAACCACCTCACTGGACTCCCGAAAGTCCAGTGACTTAACAAAGGGCAACCTACATATAGCTACAATGGCTCAACCCATTGTTAGCAGTGATTCGGGTGCATCCCACACCCACTTATCGAGTCAACCCATCAGCCACTTGTCATCCTCCCAAAAGGATGACACTTTAGACAAAGGGCTAGTGGCATCATCGGGTGATAACACACTCAATGTTGATGTCACAACACTGGCTACAGACCCGTGCCATTTCTCATCTTTCACTGCACCAACCGACAATGTCTCTTCACTATCACATGGAGAGATACAGGTTGACATCTCTGTTTCCAATGATCCACCAGCTCAAACACAAGCTGATGATGACGAGGAAACCCAACCAATGGACACCTCTTCATCTGATGATGAAAAATCTCCACCACCATATTTACCAATTTTTACTGCTGCTGCTGCCACTAAACCTACACATACTCCACCTATCACTGAACCTGAACCTACCCCAAATATCACTGAACCAACATCCACAACACCTACACCACCCCTCAATGAACCAACACCTACACTATCACTCACTGAACCAACACCCACACCACCTATTCCTGAACCTACCACTGTTCCATCAGCTACCACTGTTACTTCACCAATCCAGGAATTAAACACCATGTCTATCTCCAGTGATAATTCAGTAGCTGGTACTGATCCTCTTGCTGTTACTGCTATGGACGCAAGGGATCAGGAAGCACATTCTAAAACACTCCCTACCCCACCATTATCTCCACAAAAACGACCTACACCAACATCTCCTCAACAACAGATACCACATCCACCATCACCTCCCAAAGCTGATGACCATGCTTCATCATCCACTCCTTCATCTTCTGAGAAGCTGCTACTGGACTATATTGCTTCTTCTCAGCAACACATCAAGCTTCTTTCTGAAGAAATGGAAGCACTCAAAGGCCAAGTTGCTGATCTTACATTTGCTGTCAAAGCTCTGGCATCTGTCTATGATCCTATCCCTGCCTGGAGCACTGAGATCAGCCACAAGGTAAAACTCTTGACTAATGCTGGCCTATCCTTTTCTCAGTCACTGGAAACTCTTTCCAAAGCCCAATCTGAACTCATGACAACAACAAGGATAAATCTCACTACTCACGATGAATCAATCTCTGCACTTTCTACTCAACAAAAGGAAATGGCAGCCTCTGTTCTCAAATACATTACATCAAATGAAAAAGTTATTTCTTCCATGACCGCACATCATCAAGCTACTAAAGCTGAAGTTGCTGCTATTCGCATTAATAATAAGAAACTTTATCGATGGATCAAAGAATATACTGCATATCTTTTTGATGAACAGGGGGAGAGAATAATTGCTGACAATACTGAGTTCATCAAAAATAATGATTCTCGCACAACATTATTGAGTGGTTCCTATGGCCTTCGCCCTATCCCTGAAAAGCTAGAACTTGAAGCTGCTGAAGTTGCTGAACTTTCTTGGATTGAGATGGATACTGAAGATGATGAATATGAGTTTGAGGAAATTCATTTCCCTGAGTTTCATCCTGATGAACTCAGGATGTACAATCTTAGAATCAAGGAATGGGCTGCTGATGAGGCAGCAAGGATTGAGGGGGAGTCAGTGAGTTTTGATTTGGCTCGCTGGCAATGGATGAACAGGGAGGAGGATGAGCATGATGTCAATATGGATGATGGTAATGATGATGATGATGATGATGATGATGATGATGATGATGATGATGATGATGGTAATAATGGTGGTAATAATGGTGGTAATAATGATGGTGGTAACAATAATGGTGATGAAAATAAAGATGCCGATAAGAGCGAAGATGATGCCGATGAGAAAATGGAGGATCAGCAACCCATCTCTTCTGTTCTTAAGAAAAGAAAAAGAGACAACAAAGAGTCTACATCATACACCTCTTCCTCCAAACATCAGAAGCAAACATTCACTGAGGAGGATATATCAGCAACCATGCATCATCTACAAACCCTTCTTGAAAATCCAGAATCATCACCTGAACCTCAATTAAACACTGTCATATTTGAGGAACATCCACAAACCATCACAACTTCAGCAATCACTACAACAACAACCACAACATCCACCACCACAACATCCACCACCACATCAGTAACCACCACAATAGTCATCACCACACCAGCAACCAACACAAAAGAAACTCAACAAATTACCCTTCCAATTACATCAACAGCACAACCCACTGAAGCAACAACAATGACTACTCTTTAAACCAATCTCCAAACAGCTACTTCGTAGCCTGAAATTACCATGACAGAGACTTCTGCTTCAGTCCTTCTACTCAATTTTGATTCCTCAGGAAGTCCCCATCCTGAAGAAATTGATGAACAAAGAGTAGCCAAAAAAATAAAGGCTAGACAAGAAATAGAGCGAGAAATGGTTCTAAAAATTAAGGCTGAGGCAGAAGCTAAAGAAGAAGAAGAAAGAAAAAGAATGTTGAGTGAACAATCTGAAACTGATCGTGCCTATCTGTTGAAATTGAGTGGAGATGAAGCTGTAGAAAGAGAAAGATTAATGTTCTTAAAGAAGCAGCAAGAAGACTTTGATTTCAACTTGGCCCGTCTTCTTCAGGATGTTGAAAATTCTGAACTACAGCGAGAACTTGATGCTGAGAGAAAAGGTAAGGGATTGAAAAAGAAAGGGGGAGTTAAACCATCAATGGATAAGCTATTGGATGAAATTGACAGGAAAAGGTATGTTATTAGAATGGTTGGAAGATCAAACCCTGCACCTATTACAAAGGTACACCTGAAAAAGCCAAAGAACAAATCACAAGCTCAGCTACTTATTCACAGAGGATTGGAGACTCAAGCTATGAATCTTGATCAAATCTGTAAGCTGCACAGGGAAGAATGGAATGAAATCAGACTTGCCATTAGTCACTCCTCTAGTGCAGCTAAGAATGAAGTGCTGAAAGAAATTGACAGGCTATTCCAGAAGATGGTTGCACTACAGCTACGTAGACCAGAAGATACTGTTATACTTGGTGAAGATATAGTGCGGCCACCTAGCCCAAGGTATAGGTTAGGTACCAGCAGCATATACAGAATTCCAAACACTTCAAGATTAGATCTTTCTATCACTGAGGGTGTACCAAGAGTTGAGGGCACTGAAGTAACTGAAGGCGTGAGGGGACTTGTCTACAGAGACTTCAATGGCATATTAAAATTTCAAAGAGAGTCAGAGCTTGAAAAGATTGATCATGAGCAGCTTGTACATTTGATCAGATCTGCCAGCATGCTTCCAAAGGATTCAGTGATGAGAAAGGCGATCCTGGAAGAAGGATTAGCAAGATAGTTCAGATTTTTACCCTATACAGAGAAATATGAGCTAGCTGATGAGCTTGGCATTGTGAAGGAAGAAGAAATATGGAAAAATGTTTAGTTAATTTTGTAATAGATTAGATTTATTGTAACTAAAATCACTCGTGAAATTTACACTTTGCAGTTCAATAATATCTGATCTTTTGAGAAAACCAAAGTGCAAAACTCAAATCATGTTAAAAGAATCCAAAAAGAAAATGAATGGATCAAGTATAAGTCACTGAATGTTTAAAATCTTAAACACTGACTATAAACTTTATCAGCAACGAGTTTGTCTAGGGAGCTTTGATCACAATCATTTAGGGGGAGATTGTTGAGTCACTGGTCGCTGACCATGATAAGTCACTGGTCGCTGACCAACTCAATAATATACAACTTGATGAAGAAATGATTTGTATCAAAGCTGCTGTTGCTGAAGACTGGTACTCACTGGTCGTTACTCATTAGACTTGTGGATTTAACATGCTGAGGAAAATTAAAACTCAACTTTGTGTGTCGCTGATACAAGCAGCGAGAGTTCTATATCTTCAAATGAATAAAGGCAAAAGTCACGGCCTGAATAACAGCCAGTCACTGAAGAACAATATTTCAAGTCACTCTACAAGAGCATGTTAGTTCGCAGTGAGTGAGGAGGATTATCTTTCTTCAGTGACTATTTAAATAAAGCCTTTCAAACTACAAGTGCAAAAGTACTGTACTTATTTACATCAGAAAGTGTTTCTCGTACTTGAAGAATATCCAAAAGATTACGTGGCAGCAGTGATTGGTTTTAAGGAAGCAAGATATTTGCGGTAACAGAATTGGGACCCGCAGTATGTCGGTTCATCAGAGATCAGGCCAATCAAACAGCAACACGTGTCTTTCCAAGATCCTATTTTATAGGAGATATTTACGGGATCCTTGTAGTATATATAGTCCAGTATTATGTTCATTTAAGGCTAGTTGTCCATACGTATTATTCGCTTGTGTGTCAGTGAATGCAGCTTGTCTGAATACGTATTGTAACTCAGCGAGAAAAGCAGTTAGCGTGTTTGTCCACTACTGTTTATCTCTGGTGTAATAGTTAGCTAAGAGTAATTGATTTGAATTAGCTTTGGCTAATTCATTCTGCAATCAATACTCAGTGAATTCTATTAATAATAATATTCACAGTTTAGCTATTTATTGCATGTTTATTTTGATACTGTCATATCTGTTATTCTCATACTCTGTTTATGTTCAATCAATTAAAAACTAGCTAAATAACTCAATTAAACTTTGAAATAGTTTTTAGTTGTATTCAACCCCCCCTTCTACAATTAAACTTTACATATTGAAATTCCATATCACTAGTTAATAGTGATTACGGGACTATCACAATCTACAATAGCAAGTATCAACGATAATCACATAAACTTAAGCAAACAATTATTGAGCAATATGTAGAGATCAATTTCACTATGCAGATCCGCAGCCTACTAATCACTTAGTACCGTACAACAACACTTATGAGTACTACAACAACATCATGTGCAACAACAAGCACATATTCATCATTATCAACACTATGCTAACAAAGTTAGCTAATCCATACAATTGCTCATTTCACATAATTTAACAATACTCAACAATTAACAACAATGATCACAACAAACATCAAATATAAAGTACAATCAACACTTCACTTGATTGTGTGAACCTCTTGCACGTATGCAATCCGGAATCACACAATCATTACTCAATTAACCCCCATACCACTCACCTTGATATTTTAGGCAACTTTGCAATTTAATGATCAATAAGTGACTCCACGTCTTTCACACCTATTGAATATTACATAGAAATGAAACAATACATTTAGAATCTACTAATCATCAAATTCAACTACTACTCATCTTCAACCCATCATCCCATTGGGTTGATGATGATTGACTTTTAGTCAATCTAACAAAACCACTTCTCACATGATCATAAACACTTCTAACATCTAATCACTTGAATCCTTTCTTTAATTTTAATCACAACATTATATTAATATTGTAATAATACTTTCAATCCACACTTTAAACTAGTTAAGACTAATTTGTAAGGATTAAATATAACCCATCAAAATTACCACAAGGAACTTCATAATTCTTTACTTTTGGATTAGGTTAAGATAAATAACACTTACTATCATGCTAACTAACAACAACTTAATCAATTTCGAGCCCTAATTACGTATTAAAATCACTAACCCTTTTAAAACCTCACTAAAATCAAATTTCTAGGTTAGAAAGTGAAGAATCATACGTAGGTTTACAGATGTAAGAAAGATGATGAATTGAATCTCTAGAACTTTAATTTGAAGATTGGAAGTTGGTTTTGGCACTTGGCTTGATCCTTGCGATTTTTCTTCTTCTTCCCAAGTCTTCTGGAACGAATTTTAATTAATCTCAGTATGTGTGTATGCGTATGTGTATGTAGGTGGTTATAATTTTATTCCCCTTAATTATTATTGTCTGGATTTAGAAACAATTCACAGTTTCTATTATTTTATATAATTTATAATATAATAACTTAAATTATTTATTTATTTATTTACTAAAATAATACCTTAAAAGTTCGAGGTGTTACAAAAAATGCACATAGTTTTAGGAAAGTACATTGATTACTTGGTTGGGTTGACTAAAGACAGTTTGTCTTAAGTCAACATGCAGCTCTATAGATACTTAACCAACATACTCCATTTTATTTAATAGCTTAGGGTCTCTTCCTTTTGATTCTAAAAAGCTTGTTCATAGCCAAGGCATGTTCTTTTTTAGAGCTCCCTAGCTTGTTTTGACAATGATGGCTCTGTTGTCTTGGGGAGGGTTGAAGCTTGCTTCTTCTCCAGAGTCTTCTTGGTCATCAATTTATTACTGTATTAACCAATAAGATTTCATACATACCGACTAAAACACTTTTGATCCGTTGATATTAATAGTGGACAATAATTTTAGAACATCCCGAAATGGAAACATGAACAATCAAATTGATACGGAGATAGTAAGACCGCCCCGAATAGTTTCCTCAACACCAAATCATCACCTCTTAAACTGACAGACAACTGATACAATACTGCTGTCTGTAACTGTGTCACTTTAATTTCTGAACCCCACACTTATTTATTATTATTTTTTCCAATTAACACATTTAATTAGAAAACTAACATCTAAAAATAAAAATACATACATTAATAATAAAAAAAGGTACATTACATTAAAAAATAATAGAAACTAGAAAATTACATTTGTTAATAATGTATTAGAATGTAAAAAGATAACGAAAAGTGTGTGGATTGGAATTTTGTTTTGTGTACCTATATAGTGTGTTTGTAATATGATAAAAGGGTTAAAACAAATTTTTTTATTAAAAAATAAACGGTTATGTAACCGTTTTATAATGGGTTTTTTGCCGAAAAAGGAGTCAATAATTCTCTTTTTTGTGTTTTGGGGTATCCAAAATTCAAAACTTTTTAAAATGAACAACTTATTTGAAAATTATGATTAAAGGGTATATGGCTAAAATGTTCGGAATATTTGATACCCGAAAACACGCTAATGTCGGTGAATCGGTTAATATGACATAGATAGGAGAATGGTTGAATGCTACTTTGGGAAAAACGAGAATTATTGACTCATTAATCTTCCACAAATGTTTAAATATTCCGAACATTTTAGCCATATACCCTTTAATCATAATTTTCAAATAAGTTGTTCATTTTAAAAAGTTTAGAATTTTTGATACCCAAAACACAAAAATGAGAATTATTGACTTCTTTTTTGGGAAAAAACCCGTTTTATAACATTTAAATATTTTTTTTGATATATATATATTTTTTAATTTCCAACGGTCAATAACAAAAAGAATGTTTTTTTATCCGCCATGGCCCTTCCAACGCGTCCTCCCATTTGTTGCTATACCGACGTTATTCAACTGACGTAGTCAATTAACCGATAAGCCGTGCCAATAGTGTCAACCGACACACCCGTCGGGACAGCCTAATAGTGCAGCTGGTGCAAATACACGTGACATATTATCTTGAGTCATCATTGTCTTAGGCTGCTCCCAACAGTGACACGAACTGACGCGTCAGTTGCCTGCCAGCTCAGCGCCACGTCAGACTGACACAACTGACACACAACTGACACACAACTGACACACCCCTGCCAACAGCAACATCACTTCCCTTATTTTCAGGGCCCCACACACTATTTAATCTATTTATTTAATATAAAAACTTAAATAACACATTTAAATTAAAACTAAAAACATTACATTAATTAAAAATTAAATATTACAAATCCTAAAAAAGAAAAATACATTAATTAAAAATTAAAATATTACAAATCCTAAAAAAGAAAAAAAATACATTTATTAATAAGAAATTAAAACTAGCTAACGCGTTCGGAAATTTGGTGGGAGGCTCGAGATGTGTTCGATGAGGGCATCGCGAAGACGATGATGGACGACACGGTCACGCAACTCTTTATCCATACGTAGTTGCACCGCTACCCTTTCTTCCCACGTTCGTTGAGGTAGATTTTCCGGGTTTGTCCAATACTCTTCCTCGTGTGTACACATATTGCGTCCATTGTCTTCGATTATCATGTTGTGTAAAATTACACAACAATACATGATTCGCCGTATTTTGTTGATGCTATATGGTCTAGCGGGGTTTTTCAAGATTTGCCAACGGCCTTGAAGTACCCCGAATGCCCGTTCCACATCTTTCCTTGCCGATTCTTGGTACCTCTTGAACCTTGACTCGGCTTCTGTTAACGGATACTTAAACGACTTCACAATCGTCGACCATTCCGGATATATTCCATTGCCGAGATAATACCCTTTGGTGAATTGTTGACCGGCAATAGTGAAGTTGACTTGAGGAGCTTGATCTTGTAGTAAGTCTTGGAATAAATCAGATTCATTGAGAACGTTGATGTCGTTGTTCGACCCGGCAGGACCAAAGAAAGCGTGCCAAATCCACAAGTCGTAGGAGGCAACGGCTTCAAGCATGATTGTTGGATAGCCGTGATCACCTCGAGTGTATTGACCCTGCCATGCAATTGGGCAATTTCTCCAAGCCCAGTGCATACAATCAATACTTTCAAGCATACCCGGAAAACCGTGTAGTTCCGCATGACGTTGATGCAATCGTTGCACATCATGGAGTGTTGGTTTTCTTAAATACTCACGTGAATACAGATGAAAAACACATTTACAAAAGTTGTCCAAACAATCGTATGATGTTTGTTGACCCATATGTAAGTATTCATCGAACAAGTCGGCGGCACAACCGTATGCCATTTGCCGTAAGGCCGACGTGACTTTTTGGAAAACATTAAATCCGGGTTTTCCGGTTGCGTCTCGACCTTGATGGAAATAAAGAAAGTAAGGGGGTATCGGATGGTGGGAGTACGATAAGATACCTTGGCATAAATGTATAAACATTGGCCGACTCATCCGAAAGCGACGACTAAAGAAATCAAGCGGGAATGTCGGGTTCTCGGCAAAGTAGTCTTGATATAAACGTTGGCCGGCGGCATAACGATCTCTTGGAAAATAACGTCTCGGACGTGGAACGCTTACTTCAATCTCCTCGTCCGAATCGGATGACGTATCTTGTTGTACACGGCTAGCGATCGGATTATATGCGGCTAGGACGGCATTTAAATCGTCTAGATCGGAATCGGATCCAGACATGTTTAGTAAATGTTTTTTTTTTTGTAGATGAATTGGTATAAAAATGGTGAAAAAATGGGTAAAAGAAATGAAATGGAAATAATATTGAAGTTGTAGAAGTTGTAGAAGTTGTGGAATATTTGATAGCTAAGGTGTGAATGTTGTGAAAATAGGTTGAAAGTGGTAAATTGAAAAGTAAAATTGTATAAAGTTGTGGAATATTTGAAAGTTTGAGTATGAATGTTGTGAAAAACTGGTTGGATTTGGTTTGAATTTATAGTGGTAAATTGGTTTTTTAAATTTTTTTTTTTTTTTTTTTTATCTTGCAACGGATCAAAACCACCGTGGCCCCCACTTTTTCCCTCTCTCTCCCGTCGGATTCCCGACGCCACCCAACCGACGTGGCGTACCGACGCCCCGTGCCAATGGCGTCGGTGCGTCGGCACAACCGACGCCCTCACCGACGGCTCCCCGACGGCCCGTTAGCACAAGCCTTACACATATACACGTGACACATGACCTCGGTCATGAACTTAACTTTATAAGTGATGGATTAAAAAATTTATAATTCAGTAATGATAACAATTGATGATTCTTTCATTACATATAATCAAAAGTGCTTGATTTACCTTTTTCGTCCCATCGAGCCACCAATTGAGGTACAGGTCATCAAAACAATCCACGGCTATAACCAATAGGAATTGGACATTCTAGCCGACGTATAATGTTTTTGACAAAACATAATACTCAATAGTTTAAATAATATAGATAACATTTTTGATTCTTTACGCCACTCACAACCACGGATTGAAGTTGAGTGGTCACTTTGTAGCGTCACATTATCGCTTTTTCAAATTGACTAACAACTTACTAAACCGTATCAACAATGACACCGTCACTTTAATTTCTGAGACTCACATTTACCAATATACTTTTATTTCTATATACTAAACAAAAACATACAAAAATATATTTTTAATGCTACTGACAACCGCCTCATCACTTTCCTCGTTGGAAAACCATTATAAAAACTAACGCACCCAACAGACGCGGTGGTGCGAATGGCATCACTTAGTAACGCTCGTCCCCTTGCAAAGTGATGAGCACATTAAGGGTCGTCTTAGTAGCTTTTTGAGGGAAACGTACAATTTATAGTGATGGTGCATATGTTTTAGTAAACATTATTTTATACTACGTAAACAAAGTGATTTACTAAGATAAAAAAAAATAAATTCAATTCTCTGTAAATCTTTCCCTACATGGAAAAATATGTAGATTGATTAACAAGCTATCATTTTAACCAATTAGTATTGGTACGATTTGGGTTGACATATGACTTATAGATATATACCTCTTGATCTAATTTATAAAATTTGTTATTTTGAATGTTTTAACAGATACCATCTAATATGAAATCACAGCCAATGTTAATCTAACGGTAAGATGTTATGATATTCTCATGTTTTTGAATGTGGCCATGAAAAATGTCGAAAACGATCACATAAATACCCCACTCAAACTAAATACATCTGAATCCAAAAATGCTCAAACCCTTCCCACTTAACCTTTGCAGGGAAACTGAAGTTCAAAGCTTCCGCCATGAGTAGCCGGATGGATATGCGTGCCAATCTTTACTCGTCTTATATAACCCGAACAAGAAATAACCTGTCTACCAATTTTACCGTCTAATATAAATCGACCAACCTATAGAAAGTACACTAAAATTGAAGTTTTGTTAACATCTCTAATGTCTTCTTTTTAGAAACTGAATAAATGATTTTACAAAAACTATTTATCATCAGCTAAAATTAAAATTTTCCCAGGATTTAAATATGCATCTTTCAAACTTTTAATGACCAATGATACTACATACCCTCATCTTTCTGACTTTATCCTTTTGTTTCTCGGATATTCAAAATAAAGTAATAAACAGCAAGAATCAATTATAATGGACCAATTATTAGGTATATAGATATATGTAGGTCCAACACATAAATCATTTTTAAATAAAAGGTAAACCAACAGCAGCCAAGTATAGTATAATAATTAATAATGGTATATACTGATATTGATATGATATATATATCTTGCTACCACAAACTGAAATTCATATAGATGGAGGAGGGGTTGTTAACTGCGGAACAACCGCGGCAATGGAAGGATGTATTGGTAGTGGAAGTGAAGAGAACTTGTTACATAGCATTGCCAATGGTGGTCGTTACGGTTTCACAAAATCTATTAAGAGTCGCGTCCATGTCGATGGTTGGTCACCTTGGCGAACTTGAACTCGCTGGTACCGCAGTTGCTACCTCGCTCACTAATGTCACCGGCTTCAGCCTCCTTGTAATGTCCTTTCTCTTTCTACTTCAATTTATTTACTTTTGTCCCCAACATTAGAAATGAAGATGATAGAATGTCACACCTTTCTGTAAGGGTGAGCCTTTGAGGATTTTATGTGCAGGTCGTCTCATGAATTTTAGTGGCCCTGTACTTCGACTATAATATACGTCTGTATGATCAAGTAATATATGAAGACGAGAACTTTAATATGTTTTTGCTGTTAGATTTCAGATATGAATTCAATTAGCAATGTATTCCTAGTGGACCGTTATTATATTGGGTTAATAGACATCAATGTATCAAACTTTCACAAAATGTTCAATTTAGGGAATAATCAAAAACTGTTTACATAAATCAACCTTAAGTATACGTAATGTGTTTAAGGTTAACTAAAGTTTATAAAATGTATACAAGGATAACTAAACTTTCTTAAATTGTTCAAAATCATGAATACTTTTGGTTGCTAATCGGGTTTTTTTTACACTATACGTAAGGTTTCAAAAGTTAAGTTATTTTTTTGTTACAAAAATTAGACTATTCCCTAAATTGAATATTTTTTTGAAAGTTTGATACCCTATATGTATATTAACCCATTATTAGATTAGATTAGATGTGTTTATTGTTTCAAAATGTACTACTTTTTTTGCACTTCTTACCATTATATGTAATCAAAATTTCCTTTATTTTGTACCCGGTTATCAAAAATATGTATTGAACTTTGTACTTTTTACTATTATAATATACAATTTATCCGGCACATATGTTGAAAACTTGAAATATCATTTTGAAGCAAAAACACACACTATTGACATGTGCCAATCATTTGTACTTGATCATTCTTTCAAATTTGAAACAACTGGGAATTCACAGTTTGGAATGGCGAGCGCATTAGAAACTTTATGCGGACAAGCTTACGGAGCAAGACAGTATAAAAAACTCGGTACATACACGTATGGTGCTATAATTTCTCTACTTTTGGTATGCTTCCCAATTTCCATTTTGTGGATCTATATCGACAAACTCCTAATCCTTGTCGGCCAAGACCCTTTAATTTCAGCCGAAGCACGTAAATTCTCAGTCTGGCTCATCCCTACCCTTTTCCCATACGCCATCCTCCAACTAATTATCCGATACCTATTGTCACAAAGTCTCATACTTCCTATGTTGTGGAGCTCCATTACTGTACTTTTGATCCATGTACCCATATGTTGGGCTCTAGTGTTCAAACTTGGCTTTGGGACAGCAGGAGCAGCTTTAGCGATTGGAATCTCGTACACTTTTAATGTGATCTTTCTCGGGGCTTACTTGTATTACTCTAAATCGTGTGAAAGAACACGTGTAACGTTTTCTGGAGATGTCTTTACAAGCATCAAGGAGTTCTTCCGATTTGCAGTCCCATCTGCTGTCATGATTTGGTAATACAAGTCTTAAGTTACCTTTCAAATTTGCATTTACACACAACACATGCTTGCTTAATATTTTCATTTTGGTTGTTTAGTCTTGAATGGTGGTCATATGAGATCGTTGTTTTGCTATCTGGGCTCCTTCCTAATCCGCAGTTAGAGACTTCGGTGCTCTCGATATGGTAATCTTAATTCGAGCAAATTAATGAGACTCTGATTAATATGAAAATTGTAACATATGTGGGACTGATCATCTTCTGCAACAGTATAACTGTTGGTGCCTTGCACTACTACATACCTTACTCATTCGGGGCTGCAGCAAGGTTTGCTCTCTAACTCGTTTGATGTTTTGCCAGAAAATAATTAACTGAGTGTCAGAGAGACAGTAACAAAAATGCCGATTTGCAGCACACGTGTATCCAACGAATTAGGGGCTGGGAATCCACAGGCTGCAAAAATGGCTCTACTGGCTGCATCAGCTCTAGGAGCAGTGGAAGTGATCATAGCCATCACCACTCTTTTCTGTTCTCGTTCTGTTCTTGGATACGCGTTTGGTAACGAAAAGGAACTAGTTGACTATGTCAAAGACATCAGCCCACTACTTTGTTTCACCTTGTTTGCAGATGCAATACAAGCAATTCTGTCAGGTTTTCTATTTGAAGCTTGGTGTAATATATGTATATTGCAGACTCGGAATGTAAAAGGTTCATAAAACCTGCTTGTCTATACAGGAGTTGCGAGAGGTAGTGGGTGGCAACATATCGGTGCTTACATTAATCTCGGGTCCTATTATCTCGTCGGGATCCCTATGGCTCTAGTACTGGGGTTTTTGTTAGACCTAAAAGGGGAAGGATTGTGGAGTGGACTAGTCACCGGATCAATCGTGCAATGCATTCTGCTTACTCTTGTAACATGTTCAACGAACTGGGAAAAACAGGTTCTTTATTTGACATACAAATTTACTTTTCATGTTAGACTTTGTTAGTCTAACAACTGATCATTTTATGGGTATCACAGGCAACAAAGGCAAGAGAACGGGTATCCGGCGGATGAGGAGTGATATTTTAACAAAAGTAGGACATCAAGTGTTTAAACTATCGAGACTTCTCTGCTAACCAGAAATGAGTGCTATTACTCGCATGTTTGAAACAGAATGTACATTAGATAGCATTGACAACTGTTTAATGAATGCTATATGGTGATTTTTTGTGTGGAAATTTAGTGTATTCATTTTAAATAAGATGAGTTTTTGTAGTCTTAATATTGTGTATGCATGAGTAAAACTTCTGTTTTCATAACACGTAAACACAGTAACTTAAAGCAATATAAACGATTTTACCTAGCATAGCAGAGTTTCAGTTAATCCAACCTCTTCACATCAAAGAGCTAATGCATATTAAACATTAACCACAAAGATCTAAATATTACCAATTACACGAATCTTCGTTTCATAAAACATATTTGATAACAACTTCATACATAGTTCACCTAGCTCGTTTTGGCCCAAGTGGAAAGGAAACTCGTTGAGGGGTAGTTTGTGGCAAGTCAGTCCTCTGTTCTTGGGATGAATTCGTTTTAGAATCACTAGCTTCTTCCTCTTCCTCTGTTTCTTCTAAAGCCTCATTTGTTCGCTTCTTTGAGATCGCAAGCTGATAATTTGGACTGATTAAGGTGTCTGCCTCTGGGGGCAACGCCATCCCTGGTGTAGTTATCGCCTTTGGCAACGGAATTTTGTTCCTGCTCCTTGCCAGTTCTAGTAGGACCTTTAAAATATAAATCATGTCACAATGAAATATCAACAGAATAAATACTCGTTTAAGGGGGTGCTTGGGATTGCTTGCATATAAGCGCTCATCTGCTTAAAGAATATGCAGGTGGTGCTATCATTCTTTTTTCAAGTACTTATTTTTTATTAAAGCAATTTTCTCAAGGGTGTTTGGATTTGCTTATCTACTGTCAAAATAAGCAGATAAGCACTTAAATAAGCAATTCCAAATACCCCCTAAGATTTAGTGGACTAGTATACCTCTCGTGGAGGGGGTTGGGAGAAGCTGAAATTGACTTTCGACTGAATAGCGAGTTTGACATCATCCGAGTCAATAGTTGACTTTCCAGCATGCTCTGAGTAAACCTGTGCATCTGTCAGCACATCCACCGCATACCGGTACCATAGTTCTAGAAACTGGTGAACAACACGAGGTTCGTAATTTTCAACCCCCATTGATTTCAGCAACTGCTTAACAATTTTGGCATCCCTAGGCAGATCCTCCTCTCCATCAGCCATTATTCACACCTGATGATATGTGACATTTAATCCAAAAATTAATATATTTTATTGTACTCATTTTCTATGGTTCTAATAACAGAAACCCTGCGGGAACAGAAGGTCTAAAACATACAGCAATTTGTGGTCTGAATTAACAATTCTGGCGTATTTATAAACACTAGATGATGATTGTAAAGTAAGCAGAACTGGTATATTTTAAAGGAAAAGGTATAGAAAGACTGTTAGGTAAAAGAAAATACAAGGGTGCCGACAATGAGATCTCGTTCAGTTGAAACCATGAACTAACTAACTGTCACCAATTCCACTTTTTTGGTGCTGAACCAAAGAGAACTAGTATGAACCAAACAGAACTAGCTACATGCATTTTGAGTACATGAAAATAACACATTTCGACAGCTTCAAATTAACAAAAGAAGAATAAACAATAGAGTTGCACAAAACAAAAACTATTCATTCTTGACATATAATGTGATACTGAAACATGTACATCCATTAATAACGAACACAATAGGAACAAAGACGACCATGTTCACATGACATTAGTGATCGCAAGAAACTACTGATAACTGTTGAAAACCATCACAACCAACCGAATAACTTGCAAAATAGATAGAAACTATTGGCCGCCGCCGCTTTGCGCGAGTACAGGGCTAGTATGATTAAACACATCTACAAGATATTATAGGGCAAATAATTTATTTTAGTTCATTTAGAACCACGGTCCATGGAGTGAACTACCTGTCACCACTTCAACTATCTTGAAGTTAAACCAAACAGCCTAGAATATCAACCTTACTGATTCAGTCCAATTTAATTACGCGGTTTAAATAATAATAACTTAAATCAAACAAATTTTTTAAAAACAATTTCAGATTTCAATTAAAAATTAGAATGCAAAATATCAAAATACAAATCATGAGAATGTCTTCCTACAAATATAGTACTGAAACTATAATTCGAATAGACCAACTACCAAGACATCAGAGCTTTCAATATAACTGCACGCAACAACATAGACTGAAGCTTCGAACGACCAAAAATCCAGAGGCTTAAGCAAAATGAGAACTGATTAAATCGCAACAAGTTGAATCATTTCGCTTGACCTCAAAGACACAGCTTAATTTTCACTATAAGTAAAGGCCAAAAGCAATAGTCGTCAAAAACTTTCAAAGACGGACATCAAAGCCTAAAATTAAGAAATTCTTTAAATAAATTAAAAGATCCTGAACTTCTGCGAAATCATCAAATCATCAATTTTAAATCACAAATTTCCAAAATCAAAGAACAAAAGCCTCTAACAATCCCCTCACATATACCATGAAACAGATCACGAATATGTAAGTTACAATCAAGAATCTACAACATTATATCAGAAAACTGGAGATATACACAGACAGTGCAGAGGCTGGCTATAATATGACCTTAATGGTGATAAAGTTTTATGAGTTTAAGTGACTGGAAAGCCTTGCAAAAACTTTTACCACTGAACTCAATAACTTCGATAAATTTCAGCTTTTGTCTAATTCAGGTTAAAGCCAAAACAAACAACGTATCCACTAACTGTATACCAGTGATAGGACAAAGACTGCCATCTGAATTACCTATAATGCAATCCACAGCAAACCAATTTCATAGGAGCATAATTCATCAAATGTGAATTGTTAACCACAAATAAAATGAGGTACATAATTCATCAAGATGACCATGTAAAAATACAATCATCACTTCTAATCAAATCATTGAAAATCTCTTGAAGATGATTGATTCAAGCTTGTGATATAAATTGGAATTAAACTATATCATATCTGATCAAACAGATACATTGAGTAAAAAAATACAAGAATGTACCTAAAAACATTAACCGTGAGCTTCAGAATGTTTACGATAGAAAAGTTAATACACATCACCCTTTTATATGAAATGTCCAACATATGTAATACTTATCAGTGCTTAAGTTTCGTTCTTCTACAAACTCAGTCAAGTATGGTAGTATATTAAGACACACTTAAAGGTGTAAACCCTGATAACATAAACCTAGATACATCAAATTCTTAATGATAAAACTATAAATTCTCAGCTATACAACCTAGGTCGTACAGCAGTAATGATAAGTGATTAACACTACTCATTCAGACATTTATTCGAACACCTGGTAAGCATATAAACAGGGTCGACGTGATACAAACAACACATGAATTTAGATATAAAATACGCAGAAAGAGGCGCTAGAATTTGTAAATATCAAGAGAGATAATCATTTTCAGTTATGTAGCTATTTTAAATTAGAAAATAACGAAGAACCCTAGCAATAGGGTGATCTAGGTTCCCAAATTAAAACCTAGAAGTGATAAAATAAACATATCCCTAAATCAAAGTGAAATAAAAATTCTTACTTGATGAAACCCTGCTGAGAACTTGTGTAATAATCGTTATAAATTGTAGTAATGAAGATGTTGAACGAAGCTTTTGATTATTGAAGAGAAGAAAAATTACGGGCAACGAGGGCTTTCAGCCTTCAGGAGTTATTTTGAAAATAAAATAAAATTAACATTAATTAGAGTAAATTATATAAACAGTCCTTTTAACTTAAACTCAAATTTTATTACTATTGTAGTTTACGATTAAGCCCTTGAAATATTCATTTTGAATCAAAAACACTCTATTGACACGTGCCAATGTTTGTACTAAATCATTATTGAAAATTTTATGCGGATAAGCTATAGTTTCTCGATTTTCCATTACAACAAAAGTACCCTATAATAAGTGTCGGTAATACGTAACTTTGTCCACTCTTTTTATAAGTGTCACTAATAAAGATGATACATCATAACCTTTACCCATTCTTTTTATAAGTGTCAATAATAAATGTGTCATTATAGAGTACTTTTCTTGTAGTGAATTCATACTGTAAATCTATATCGACAAACTCCTAATCCATCTTGATCAAGACCCTTTAATTTTAGCCAAAGCACGTAAATTCTCTATCTGGCTCATCCCTACCCTTTTCCCTACGCTGTACCGAAACTAATCATACGATACCATATAAGGAATTGCAGCGGAAATATCCAACTAACAATAACTTATTGTTAACAATAACATATTGTTAGCAAAAAGCAAAGTCAAACAATGCTCGTGTAATCGCATTACACCCACAAACAATAAACGGATAATTAAACCAAGCAAATAAGATAAACCAACAATATGAACACAAGGATTTAAGGTGGTTATATCCAATCTCCAACTTTGATATTGGTTTAGTCCACGGGGGTCAAACCACAGAGTTTTTTTTATTATTATAGGAGTCCTGGGATTACAAATACATAGGATTTAATTATATATGAAAACTAGAGATGCACAAAGCCCGGGCCGGGCCGGGCTTAGACTGGGCCTAAAAAAGCCTGGGCTTTTTCGATTTAAAAAAGCTCGGGCCTAAAAAAGCCCGGGCCTTAACAAAAAAACTAGGCCTACTAAGACCCGAACGGGTTAAACGGGCTTAGCCCGGGCTTTTAAAAGCCCGGACCGGGCTTTTTCGGGCTTTTTTATTTATTTTAATTTTGTTTATTACTAATTATTTATTACATTTTTAGTACTATATAACTACTAATTTTGTATCTATTGGGGTAAAATGAGTTATTGTACGTTGTATTTTATAATATACAACTATAATGTATATAAGATATTATCGTAGTAGTTTAATAATCTATCGATAAAATGAATATATACTCGTATACGTACTTAATGAATTGAAAACTTTGCATATTCAAAAGGTATAAGTTAGATAATATATGAAAGATAATTTTTGTAAAAACAAGATATATGTTATATACATATTATATAAGTAAAAACTCAAATATAAATATTAAAAACATAACAAATAATATAGGATCGGGCTTTTTTCATGAAAAAGCCCGGGCTTTATCTCAAAAAAGCCCGGGCTTTCGGGCTTCGGGCTTTTTTTCAGGCTTTTTCGGGCTTTGGGCTTAGCCCGGCCTGGTCCGGGCCCGGGCCGGACCGGGCTTTCGGGAATAATTTCAGGCCCCTTTGGGACTTTCGGGCCGGGCTTTTTCAGGCTATTTCGGGCTTTTTCTAGGCCCGGGCTCGGGCTAAAGCCCATCTGTGCACCTCTAATGAAAACACATACTTGCACAATGCGAAAATTGACTTTTTCTATCGACCTAAAACTCACGCGGTGAGTTTTTATTTGACCCAGAAAATCACACAGTGAAAACCAAACTCATGTAATGAGTTTTCCACTTTCAGCAAACTCGTTTTCTTCTCGTTAAGCTTCACAATCTCAACATACCCATTGTCACAAAGTCTCATATTTCCTATGTTGTGAAGCTCCCTTATGTTGGGCACTTGGGCTCTAAGACCGATTGCAACGGAGGCGTTCTCGTCGAGGTGGAGCCTCAGAACGCTCCAGAACGCCGGCAACGGGGCGTTCTGGGTGGGCGTTCTCGGGGCGTCTAGCGGAGGAGCACGGGCAAGCGTTCGGGCGTTTTAGTGGGGTCCACGAATATTTAATTGGTTTTTACTTTTGACCGTTTGAAAATTTAAAAAAAAAACTTATTTTTTTAAAAAATCAGGCCGTTGAACGGCTATTTTTTGGGGGGGAATTTTTTTTTTTTTTTTAAATACATATTCTACATCTATATATATCCACCATTCCTAACTCATTTTTCACACCAACAATCATCTTCATTCTTCCATCTTTTATACAATATCCAAACACATCAAAAAAATCATGTCTTCACCAAACGAATCCCCAAACCAAAACCCAAACCCTCACTCTAATCCCGAGCAAATGTCATACACTAACCTTATGATGTTTGGGCTTCCAAACACTCCTGGTGCGGCTAGCTCACAACCAACTCGTCACCCAAATCCACACTACCACCCACAACAACCATACTTTCAACAACAACCACCATACTTTCAACAACAACCATATGATTACTCTCAACAACAACAACCATACTACCACCCACAACAACCATACTTTCAACAACAATCACCATTCTTTCCCCCCCCCCCCCCCCCCCAACAAACCCAATAACCCGAACTACAACCCGAACAACCCACCCAACGAGCCGGAAAGCAAAACCAAGAAAGTCTCCGAAAAAGAAGTCACAAAAAACGAGCAGAACCGGGTCCCAAATCTTGTCCGAAAAAGAATTGGGCGGGAGCGGAAGAAGCGTGGTTGGCGACATGTTGGTGTGACACGTCGGAGGATCCCATCACCGGGACCAACCAAAAAAAGGGTACGTTGTGGACCACCGTTGAAGAAAAGTTTAACTCTAACGACCACGGTTGGGTTCGCTAAGCCGACGCACTATCCTCAAAGTGGCGATATATAAATAGGTATTGCAAAGATTTCAACAACATATACGAAGAACACAGCAAGATGTCAAGGAGGGGCAGCGGCAACGACGACAATATGGTGTTTGAAAGATCGGTTGCGGAGTACTTCCGGTTGTTCAAAAAAAGCTTAACATGAAAGAAGCTTGGAATGTTGTAAGGTCTCATCCAAAATGGCATAAAATTCAAGGGGTTCAACACGAAGATGACGACTACTACACGGAATCGGTTGACCTATCCGACGACAACCCGACCGGGCTTCCGAATGAGCTTTTCGAGGATGACCCGTTGCCATGGCCCATTGGTCGAAACAAAGCCAAAAAGATTGCTAGGAGTTCTTGTTCTTCGGATGCGGGTAGTGCTTCAAGTACAAGTACCCCCAAATCAAAGCTTCAAGAAATCGCGGAGTGCATGACCAACAGGAGCACGGAAATTTTTCAAGCCAAGAAAATGGCGGTTGAAACATTCACCCGTAATGAAAACCTCCGGACCACGATGCAAGGTGTTCAATTCCTTTCAATCGACACCTCCCACATGGATGCAAAAACCCTACGAGAGCATAACAAGATGTGCAAAAAGATTATGGAACAGTTTTCACACTTGTATGAATCGGACGACGAAGAGGAAGGCGGTGATGAAGATTCCGATGACGAGTAGTTTAGTTTATGTTAGTTATTATCATTGTGGTTTTTAATTTCTAGGACTAGTAATCGCAAGTTTAAATTATTGTATTTTTAATTTCTAGGAACGTAAACGTTTTATTATTGTAATTTTAAATTTTTAGGATCGTAACTTTATTTTTAATAAAAATGTAACGTTTTAGTTTTATTTTTAATGAATTAGTTTTAATTATTAAATTGTAGTTTAGTTTAATTAAAAAGAAATTTTAGTTTCTTTATTTAAAAAAATCAAAATTAAAAGAAAAAGGTGGGGCCAAAGGGGGATGATGGGCGTTCTGGGGCGTTCTGAGTTTACCACTGCACGTGCTGACTAGGAGTCGACGCTGATGTGGCACCCATAACGCACCAGAATGCGCTGCACCATTGCAAATGGTCTAATGTGCAACTGTGCAAGTTGGGGTTCGGGACGGTAGGAGCATCTTTAGCTATTGGAGTTTCATACACTTCTCGGGGTTTATTTGTATCACTCTAAATGTTGTGAAAGAACACGTGTCACATTTTTAGCTGACGTCTTTACAAGCATCAATGAGTTCTTCTAACTTTCCATCCCATCTGCTGTCATGATTTGGTAATAAAAGTCTTGAAGTTTGTAACGCCCCAATTTTCGTAAGTTCTAAATCTTAAAATATATAATTTAAACTGTTTAAGTTAGGAGGACTAACTGTGTAAAGTATTTTATGTTTATAGGACTTGCCATTTAATGAATTAGTTAGTAGAGGGGTATAAGGTGACAAGTGCCATAAGTTGAGGGGCTTAGATGAAATTAACAGTATAAAAACCCAGGTTCTGTATTATTCCAGCTTATTCCAAACACTGTATATTTCTAAATCACGTACTGAGCTTTTGAGTGAAATCAAGAAGGAAGAAAATCAAGCAATTCAAACTAGGGTTTCGATTTCTTAAGGTTGCTAGCTACTAATTAGTGTTCTTGAGGTATGATTAACACTCTATTCTTGTTTAATTGATGAATTGATGAATTGAGAATATTAGGTTAAACCCTAAGTTCATGAAATTCATGAATTAGTTGTTTAATGAGTTATATATGATTCATACACATGATAAAACTATGTATGGTGTTTGAATATTGTTAATTTTATAAAAGAACTCATAATTTTGGGGTTATGAGTAAACTAATGATTTTAATCTTGTGTGATATTATTAATTGGTGTTTTGATAAAATTAGAGATGATAATTATACATAAAGGGTAGTTGATGATGGTAATGATATAGATATATGTGAATATACACTAAGAAATGGTAATCTTAGTGTAAGTGATGGTTTTGATTTGTGAATGATAATGAACTACCCATTTATGTGTAATTAGTTAATAAAGTGTGTGAAACTTAACACTTGTATAACTTAATACAAGTAATGAATTGAAAGTTGAATGTGTAATTGATACTTGGCTACATGATTATGTGAATTAGGTGATAAAAATGTGCAAGGTGTTATACGTGATCAATTAAGTGGGCTATTGCGAGGTAAGTAATGGATGATGCTATCTTTCTTCAAGTAATGCATATTTCACTTACTTGGAGGAACCGGTAATGGATATGTTAATTACTTGATGAGTTATGATTATATATCGGGGTGTAGGCCCGAAGATGTTAATTCTTGCGGGAATTAGCATATGATATTATGGATCCTTAATATACGTATGTTGTGATTTGATGTTGATTTTCATTGATAGCCCATTGCTTACTAAGCTATATGCTTACTCGATTATGTTTATGTTTTTTTAGGTGAGCCAAGTGGGACCCAACGAGATTCGGGTAAGAGACCCGAGGGATGCTAATGGTGGAACTTGTTGCTTTGTCGGTAACAAGTTACTTCTCTTAATCATGCTCATGATATGTTGTTATACCCCTTTTATGAAGAAAACAAGGTTTTGACACTTGGTGTTGTAAATGTAAACCTTTTGGTCAAAGTCATAGATAACATGTTGAAAGTCAACGGATAGTATAGTCAATGAGCATGTTATGCTTGTTGATAGTTTTGAATGTGTAAATCTTGAATTTAAAGAATTATGATGTAAATATTATAATTATAATAGTTTCCATGGAACAATTGAGATTTTATAGTCTTAATGAGTTTTGATAGAAACATCAGGTTAGTTTGACTTAGAATAGTCAAAGGAAAGTGAATTGGGTGTTGGAATGGTGGTTATATGGGTTAAGACCTAAACGGGTCGTTAAAGTGCCCAAATGGGTCACTAATAGGTCTAGAGGTCAAAATGAGTTGTGATTATGGTATGACGAATGTTAAAGTGGCCTTAGGTTCTAAATGTAGTATTGAATGAGTGATAAAAATGCTAGAACCTGAATGCACATGGTTTAGAACTTAGTATGTCAACAAAAACGAGTAAAAGTGGTCATTTTGGGGTCAACGGTCCAAATCATGATAAAACACGAATTTGCGAAAAGTGGAAATTGGGGAACTTTTGTATTGTCATTATACACGTGCCTGCAAATTTTCATGGTCATTGGACTTGTCATTTTTAAGATATGCACGATCGAATTTCGAAAGATGGTAAAATGGACAGCAGGCTTGATTCCCGGGGAATGGGAGTCATTCCTGGGGAATCCGACTCAAATTACTAACAGCATGCTTCATTCCTGGGGAATCTCTTATAAATTCAACATTTTCTTATTAAATCCTTTTTTGATCTAGGGAATGATACAACAAGTCTAAAATGTCATATTAAAACGTAGGACTTTACGAAATGAGTAAAAAAAAAAAAAGTTCTAAATTTCGGGGTGTTTCAAGTTAGTATCAGAGCTTGGTTTAAGGGATTCGGGTATCCACCATTAGTGGGTACTTGATCTTAAGCCATTATTATTATTATTGTTGAGCATGATATTGAATTGTTATCTGTTTTGATTAATCTAGTTATTTGATTTCTAAGACTTTTGACTCGAAATATCTTGTGGTAACTTTGGAAACATATAACTGGGATATGATAATTCGTGTGACTGGCCACCACAATAATTATCATATGGCAATTGTATGGAGCCAAGGAAGTTATAAGGTGTTAAGAAGATAAAGTCTTGGTAATAATTGTTGACTGCTATGTGACTAGGTGCAGTTAAATTACAAAGTAGACATTTTATTGATGAATATGTTTGTATTAAATATATTGTGTCTACTTTCAGTAATAAGATGAATGATCAAGAAGAAATAGAATTGACACTTGGGCCGCGTCCACGAGACCAAGCCCAGAATGTAAGAACTGGAGGTGATGATGCTAGACAAAGACCTCCAGCAGACGATGCTAGGTTATCTTTAACCGCCTTAAAAACTCTAATTTCAGCTGAAGTAGCAAAGGCTCAAGAGGCGTCCCTTCCCCTCTTATTGGGCCGTATTTCTGAAACCATACGTGAGACTGTTGCTGATGAATTTCAAAGGCGAGATGATGAAAATGAAATTGATCTTGAAAGACCACCTCCTGGTGGTGAAAGAAATGAGGAAAGACCACCAACACCTGTTGTTCGCAGGGTGATTCAAAATTGTGATGAAGATCGTAAATTCAGTTATAAAGACTTTTCTGTTTGTAACCCGCCAGATTTTCAAGGTGAGATGGATCCAATTAAATGTCAAAGGTGGTTATCTGAAGTTGAAGGGGCATTTGCCACAGCAGAAGTCCCTAACCGATTGCAAGTGAGATATGCTTCTAATCTTCTTAAATCCCGTGCTAAATTCTGGTGGGAAGTTCAATGTCGTACTTTAGGAGAGGAAGCTATTACAGTGATGACATGGGAAGAATTCAAAAAGATGTTTGTTGAAACTTATTCGCAGGATGCTGATTTAAATAGAATTCGTCGTGAGTTCCTTTCTATGGAACAAACGACTGAGTCGATAAACGAGCTCGTAGGAAATTTTCTGGATCGAGCCCAATTTTGTCCAGAATACATGGCAAATCCTAAATTACTTATGGATCACTTTCATACAATCCTGAAGAAAGAAATTCGACAGTTTGTCAATCCAAAGAAATGTAGTACTTTTTCTGAAATGGTAGACGAAGCTCGATTTCATGAGCTAGAGTTAAATAAGGAGGAGAAAAGTTCTACAAAAAGAAAAGCTGAACCCACTTCTACTTCATCTAAGAAGTTTAGATCTGGTGGAAGTTTTAGAAAGGATGATCGAACTGAAATCCCAGAATGCAAGATATGCCATAAAAGGCATCGTGGGGAGTGTAAAGCCGGGACTCTAAATTGTTTTTCTTGTGGAAGGCCGGGACATTTTAGCAAAGATTGTCCCAATCCAATCAAAGTTTGTCATCATTGTCTGAAACCAGGACATATTCGACCTGATTGTCCTTAATTGAAATCTCAACCTACTTCTTCTGCTCCTCGCAAGAATACTGAGAGGAAGATAGTGGAACCACCGAAGCCTAGACACCGTTCCTTTCAGATTACTGCAGAAGAAGCACAACGAGCCCCCGATGTGTTAACAGGTACCTTCTTTGTAAATCTTAAACCTGCATACATACTGTTTGATTCGGGAGCTTCACGATCATTTGTGTCTGAAAAGTTCTGTCAATATTTCTCAATCCCTCTTACTGAGTTAGATGCTCCACTAAATGTCGAAGTTGCTGATGATAGAATTATCTTTGTGACTAATGTGTATAGAGGGTGTCAATTAGTGAGTAACAATGAAACCTTTCTCATAAATTTAATTCCAATGCAAACGGGTGAGTTCGATGTAGTTGTGGGTATGGATTGGTTAGGCAAACATAATGCTATAATCTAATGTGAGAAAAAGATAATTTGGGTTAATTCGCCTAGTGGGGGAGTGATAGATATTTATGGGGAGAAGAGAAAACCATCACTTTCTATTTGTACTTTTGCTCGGGCCAAACGCCATTTATCACATGGGTGTCAGGCTTTCTTGGCACATGTGATTGATACTCAGAAACAAACCCCCAAACTTACAGAAATCCCTGTTGTTAATGAATTTCCCGATGTTTTTCCCGACGAGCTACCGGGCATTCCGCCTGATAGGCAAGTCAAGTTCCGAATTGATTTGGTACCTGGAGCTACTCCTATTGCCAAAACACCTTATAGACTCACCCCCTCTGAAATGCAAGAGTTGATGAAACAATTGCAAGAATTACTTGATAAAGGTTTTATTCGTCCGCGTAGTTCACCATGGGGTGCACCGATACTATTTGTTAAAAAGAAAGATGGCACCATGAGGATGTGTATTGATTATAGAGAGTTGAACAAGGTAACCATCAAGAATAGGTATCCCTTGCCTAGGATTGATGACTTGTTTGACCAACTCCAGGGTGCTAGTTTCTTCTCGAAGATTGATTTACGTTCTGGTTATCACCAATTGAAAGTTCGAGAAGAAGATGTGTCTAAAACAGCTTTCAGGACAAGGTATGGCCATTATGAATTCGTGGTTATGCATTTTGGTCTGACAAATGCTCCTGTCGCTTTTATGGATCTCATGAATAGAGTGTGCCGACCTATGCTCGATAAGTTTGTAATTGTATTCATAGATGATATTCTCATATATTCCAAATCTGCTGACGATCACAATGTTCATTTAAGGCAGGTATTACAAACTTTGAGAAATGAGAAACTCTATGCCAAGTTCTCCAAGTGTGAATTTTGGCTTCGTGAGGTACAATTTCTGGGTCATGTTGTTAATAACCAAGGTATTATGGTTGATCCTGCAAAGGTTGAGGCGGTGATGAAATGGGAACCTCCAACCAATGCAACAGAAGTTAGGAGTTTTCTGGGTTTAGCTGGTTATTACCGACGGTTTATCCAGGATTTCTCCAAGATTGCTACTCCTCTTACAAAGCTTACTCGTAAAAATATTAAATATGAATGGAATGATGCAGCTGAGCAAGCTTTTCGTACTTTGAAATTTAAGCTTAGTCAAGCACCGGTCCTAGTACTTCCTGATGGTACTGAGAACATGGTAGTTTATTGTGATGCTTCACGTATTGGGTTAGGCTGTGTTCTGATGCAGAGAGGTAAAGTGATTGCTTATGCTTCTCGACAGTTGAAGGAACACGAGAAAGGGTATCCAACTCATGATTTGGAACTGGCAACGGTTGTTTTTGCTTTAAAAATCTGGAGGCATTATCCTTATGGTGTAAAGTGTACCATATACACTGATCACAAAAGCCTCAAATATTTCTTTGATCAGCGTGATTTAAACATGAGACAAAGACGTTGGCTTGACTTGGTAAAGGATTATGACTGTGAAATTCTTTATCATCCAGGAAAGGCTAATGTTGTAGCTGATGCTCTCAGCCGAAAAGCTATGCATCATGCTTTGATTGTCAAATCTCTTCGTATTACTATTATTCCTGAATTACTTGATCAAATTAAAGAAGTTCAACAAAATGCATGGCAAAAAGGTTTTTGGAGAGCCGAACGCATTAAGGGTCAAATTCCAAACATTGTTGATGATTCACGTGGGATTAAAACCCGTTATGGAAGAATCTGGATTCCGAATTCTCCGGAGTTAAAGAAATTATTACTTGATGAAGCTCATAAATCTAGATATTCCATTCATCCTGGTGCAACCAAAATGTACCATGATTTGAAAGTTGATTATTGGTGGCCTGGGATGAAGCGTGAAATTGTGAAATATGTCGAACAATGTCTAACGTGTTTGCAGGTTAAAGTAGAACATCAAAAGCCGTTTGGTAAAATGCAACCGTTGGACATACCTGTTTGGAAATGGGAGCACATTACCATGGACCTTATTACTAAATTAGCCAAAACTCAACGTCATCATGACACTAATTTGGGTGATTGTTGATAGGTTGACAAAAAGTGCTTTATTCTTACCGATCAAGGAAACTTATACTTCAGAGGCACTTGCTGATTTGTACGTTAAAGAAGTTATAGCACGTCATGGTATGCCTATTTCTATTGTTTCTGATCGAGATAGCCGATTCACTTCTAGATTCTGGAACAAATTTCAAGAAGATTTGGGTACTCGTGTTCATTTGAGTACTGCATACCATCCTCAAACTGATGGGCAGAGTGAAAGAACCATTCAAACCTTAGAAGACATGTTGAGGGCATGTGCCATTGACTTCGGTGGTAGCTGGGATACTCACTTACCGTTAGTTGAGTTTTCTTATAATAATAGCTATCATGCGAGTATTGGAATGCCGCCTTATCAAATGTTATATGGTAGAAAGTGTAGAACTCCAATCTGTTGGGGTGAAATTGGGCAGAGAGAACTGGGCAGTACTGACATTGTCCAGAAAACTACATAGAAAATTGATCAAGTCAAAGAACGTTTGAAAATCGACCAGGATCGACAAAAGTCTTATGCTGACAACCGAAGACGTCCAATTGAATTCCAAGTTGGAGATTTTGTTATGTTGAAAGTATCTCCATGGAAGGGTATCATACGATTCAGAAAACGAGGAAAGTTGAGTCCTCGATTCATTGGTCCCTTTAAAATTCTGGAAAAAGTTGAAAAGGTAGCTTATCGCCTTGAGCTGCCAAATGAACTAGCTGGAATTCATAGTACCTTTCATGTGTCCTATCTAAGAAAGTGTCTAGTTGATGAAGCCGCTTATGTACCATTGGATGAAATTGAAATTAATGATCAGTTGAATTACGTTGAACAACCAGTGATGATTCTTGATGAAAAGATAAAGAAGCTGAGAAATAAAGAGATCAAATTGTTCAAAGTTCAATGGAAACATCGCAAGGGTTCAGAATTCACATGGGAACCCGAGGAGGAGATTCTTCGTTATTATCCAGCTATATACCAAGAATGGATTGTGAGGACACAATCCTAAATAAGTGGGGGAGAGTTGTAACGCCCCAATTTTCGTAAGTTCTAAATCTTAAAATATATAATTTAAACTGTTTAAGTTAGGAGGACTAACTGTGTAAAGTATTTTATGTTTATAGGACTTGCCATTTAATGAATTAGTTAGTAGAGGGGTATAAGGTGACAAGTGCCATAAGTTGAGGGGCTTAGATGAAATTAACAGTATAAAAACCCAGGTTCTGTATTATTCCAGCTTATTCCAAACACTGTATATTTCTAAATCACGTACTGAGCTTTTGAGTGAAATCAAGAAGGAAGAAAATCAAGCAATTCAAACTAGGGTTTCGATTTCTTAAGGTTGCTAGCTACTAATTAGTGTTCTTGAGGTATGATTAACACTCTATTCTTGTTTAATTGATGAATTGAGGTGATTAGGTTAAACCCTAAGTTCATGAAATTCATGAATTAGTGGTTTAATGAGTTATATATGATTCATACACATGATAAAACTATGTATGATGTTTGAATATTGTTAATTTTATAAAAGAACTCATAATTTTGGGGTTATGAGTAAACTAATGATTTTAATCTTGTGTGATATTATTAATTGGTGTTTTGATGAAATTAGAGATGATAATTATACATAAAAGGGTAGTTGATGATGGTAATGATATAGATATATGTGAATATACACTAAGAAATGGTAATCTTAGTGTAAGTGATGGTTTTGATTTGTGAATGATAATGAACTACCCATTTATGTGTAATTAGTTAATAAAGTGTGTGAAACTTAACACTTGTATAACTTAATACAAGTAATGAATTGAAAGTTGAATGTGTAATTGATACTTGGCTACATGATTATGTGAATTAGGTGATAAAAGTGTGCAAGGTGTTATACGTCATCAATTAAGTGGGCTATTGCGAGGTAAGTAATGGATGATGCTATCTTTCTTCAAGTAATGCATATTTCAGTTATTTGGAAGGACCGGTAATGGATATGTTAATTACTTGATGAGTTATGATTATATACCAGGGTGTAGGCCCGAAGATGTTAATTCTTGCGGGAATTAGCATATGATATTATGGATCCTTAATATACGTATGTTGTGATTTGATGTTGATTTTCATTGATAGCCCATTGCTTACTAAGCTATATGCTTACTCGATTATGTTTATGTGTTTTTAGGTGAGCCAAGTGGGACCCAACGAGATTCGGGCAAGAGACCCGAGGGATGCTAATGGTGGAACTTGTTGCATTGTCGGTAACAAGTTACTTCTCTTAATCATGCTCATGATATGTTGTTATACCCCTTTTATGAAGAAAACAAAGTTTTGACACTTGGTGTTGTAAATGTAAACCTTTTGGTCAAAGTCATAGATAACATGTTGAAAGTCAACGGATAGTATAGTCAATGAGCATGTTATGCTTGTTGATAGTTTTGAATGTGTAAATCTTGAATTTAAAGAATTATGATGTAAATATTATAATTATAATAGTTTCCATGGAACAATTGAGATTTTATAGTCTTAATGAGTTTTGATAGAAACATCAGCTTAGTTTGACTTAGAATAGTCAAAGGAAAGTGAATTGGGTGTTGGAATGGTGGTTATATGGGTTAAGACCCAAACGGGTCGTTAAAGTGCCCAAATGGGTCACTAATAGGTCTAGAGGTCAAAATGAGTTGTGATTATGGTATGACGAATGTTAAAGTGGCCTTAGGTTCTAAATGTAGTATTGAATGAGTGGTAAAAATGCTAGAACCTGAATGCACATGGTTTAGAACTTAGTATGTCAACGAAAACGAGTAAAAGTGGTCATTTTGGGGTCAACGGTCCAAATCATGATAAAATACGAATTTGCGAAAAGTAGAAATTGGGGAACTTTTGTATTGTCATTATACACGTGCCTGCAAATTTTCATGGTCATTGGACTTGTCATTTTAAAGATATGCACGATCTAATTTCGGAAGATGGTAAAATGGACAGCAGGCTTGATTCCCGGGGAATGGGAGTCATTCCTGGGGAATCCGACTCAAATTACTAACAGCATGCTTCATTCCTGAGGAATGGGAGTCATTCTTGGGGAATCCCTTATAAATTCAACATTTTCTTATTTAAATCCTTATTTGATCTAGGGAATGATACAACAAGTCTAAAATGTCATATTAAAACGTAGGACTTTACGAAATGAGTAAAAAAAAAGTTCTAAATTTCGGGGTGTTTCAAAGTTAATTACCTTTCAAATTTGCATTACATCTACACACAACACATGCTTGTTTACATTTTCCAGACGTTGTAGCTTAACAAGCAATAACACCGCATCTTACGTAAAATTTAGTGTTGTGAATCTTGATCACAAAGAATCAACGACTAAGATCGTCTACTCAGGAAGTCAGGGGTGGATGTAGGTTTTTTTTTTTTTTTTTTTTGGGGGGGGGGTTGCAAGAGGGGCATCTCCCCCAATAAATTTTTCAAATCATGTAAAATTATTATTTTTAAGTATTTATGATATTATATATGGGATAATATCATATATCCCCCATTTAAACATCTAAATTACAAATTTCCCCAACTAAATACCCTAATTACATATATATGCCCAACATAAATACTAAATCTCTCATATATACCCATTTTAAAAAATTAATTATAATTAATTCCTTTTTAATGCATATATTATAAGTCAATGTCCATTATGCCCTTCTCTTTGAGCCTATTGTATACAGTGTTAGAAAAATGCTTCCATGTGCACACATGTAAGTGTGGTTCTTCCTGTTGATTTTTAACATGTTTATACTATCGATTTTTAACATATTTATGTTTTATGAGTACGTTTATAAATCAATAGTGCTTATTGGGTATCTATTAAATAACTAGGTCCTGAAGCAACGGAAAGTTACAATTGTGTTTTATGAGAACGTTTTTAAAAAGAAATAGCGCTTCATTGTTCTTTTTCTTTTTAATAAAACAATTGGTGAAATCTCAATGAATTTAAAACTTTTGATTAAATCGTGTTCCTTTCAATATTACTAAAAGTTGAAGTCCCCGTTCATTTTATTGATTTGAGCATTCTATATTTTATGTAATATTTGGATGATGGGATCAACACACCATGCGATATTGGATGATGGGATCCACGTATAAGGGTATCTTGGTCATTAAGTATATTATTTATGCCCTGAAAATTACTACATTAAAAAGATGGGTAAATATGAGACATTTAGTGTTTATGTTGGGGATATATGTAATTATGATATTTAGTTGGGGAAATTTATAATTTTGTAGTTTAAACCCTATTTTATAAGTTTTCCCCCCCTGAAAACTAAACAAATAACTAAAAAAAAAAAAAAAAAATGGAAAATGGCCCCCAAATATCCGTCCCTACGCCTACTCATCATTCCCTTCAAAATGTACATGCCCTCTTATTCTACATAAAAAAGAGTTATTTTTACTTCTTTTTATTTGGCAAAAACAAATAACTATATTGATAGGAACTTGAATTACAATTGAGAAAGGAAAGGTGACATTCCAAACATATAAAAACAATATGGACATTCTAAGATTCTAACGTTTTTGTATTTTAAGACTTCTTTGAACCTTGAAGACTTGAATCATCTTGATATATTTGAAAAACTTGAACCTCTGAAACATCTTGAATATTTAAGCTTTAAAACATCATGAACTTCTTGCACTTGAACCTCTTGGAGACTTGATTTATGAACATAAACTGATAGACCTACTAGTTGGATGGAAACATGAATATCTTGGAAGAGACTATCTGCCAAACAAACTCAAGCCATGTAACATATCATTCGATTTCTCAGATGAATTCCTCAAACGTCAAGTTTGTCTTTACACCTTTGGTATTTTCCCCGATCAAAATTCCCAACGATCTTCCAAGGCTTTTCATATCATGAGGCTCAACATCCGCATCTGATTGATCACTGCATGAAACATCATCGAAATCCCAGCCATCTTTGATCTTTGACAACTTTTTCTTACTTTTGTTGCACTTAGTTGTTTTCTTTTTCATACCAACATGCATCTTGCTCTTGAGTTTTTCTTTATCCATCTTGTTCTTTTCTTTTCGTTCCAGAATATTTTTTCTCGCTTGACTACATAACTCGTGGCCAACACCTGAGCACTCGTGTGAAGGTATACGAATGTCGTCCACAGATTCAGCAACACTATTTCTTTGAATGTTCTCATTTCCATCTTTCTTACCACTAGCTATCTTGAGGAGTTTGGTCACTTGGGTCACATACTTGTTGATTAAAAATTTGATCCGGTGGATTTTGTTTAGTAGATTTAAAACTAAAGGAGGTGGAAATCAGGTTTGATTTTGAAATTATTTGATCTTAGTTACTTAAAAAAAGATTATCCTTAAAAGAGGGTGATTGGTTCGAAAAAAGCAACTTTCCTCGTTCACAACTTTACGTGACTTCAAAGGAGTATTGTAAGATGAAGAAGGTACGGTCAAATCAAATGTAGGGGACAAAAAAGTATCCCTGTTAAGATTATGTTGTGGGGAAATAGTATTCGAAGTTTGAGCCAAAGCTTCTTTTACTCTATCAAAGACCTGTG
The DNA here is from genome assembly GCA_949592205.1 of Helichrysum umbraculigerum. Taxonomy (NCBI): domain Eukaryota; kingdom Viridiplantae; phylum Streptophyta; class Magnoliopsida; order Asterales; family Asteraceae; genus Helichrysum; species Helichrysum umbraculigerum. Next base: position 14,519,574 of record CATIUR010000007.1, on the reverse strand, counting down.
TGTATACGGAAGATTGTGGGTCACTACCTGACATCTTTGACAAGTCGCTGTCCAAGGGATTAGCTTCATATTCATTCATAGGAACTTGTGATGATGATGGTGCATGAACAACTTTATTTTGAACCCCTTCACCAATTTCAACATCATTTGAATTCAAAATTTGAATTTTGCAAGATGACCGTTGTTGATAATCCAATGTGGGAACACCTTGAGAATGCAGCACACTACCAACATGAAGATGACTCGAGTCCGGTGGTTGATTTTCGATAATTTTTTCGTGGCCGAGATCAACTTCCATGACTGAGACCAACAAAGTGTTTGAAGCGTTAAATTTCACTTCCGCCACCTCGTTAATCATGAAAGGTGTATGAAACTCCATAAGGCATAGTAGACTATCTCCGTAGTGACTGGGGGATGCCAACCCTGGAACATGAAGCACATCACCCCAACTCTTAGCTATATCCGTATTTGATATTGTAGCGAAATCCACTAGCACACCTCTAATTTGCAACCAGCCTGTTCTAAAATAACTCCCACACTTCGTTGCCATGGGTTGCCAATTAGTAAATGAAAATGCTAGCGACGATAAGGACGCCACAAGTTTCTCATATTGTTGACTACTAGTTTAGTGACCTGTGACTACACGGGTTTGACAAAATATTAAGTTGTAAGACTATTCGACGGTCTTTAACTATAAGGGCAAATATACTATGTTAAGACCCATACACAATAAATCCCATAAACTCATAATACGCTGAAATCCATCATTATCTTGTATCTAGAAATCTAACCCTTTTTGCAGAAATCATATCTTATTGATTCACAAAACAAAACCGATTAAAAAGTTTACAAATTTCTTCCAAAAACTTAATCATCACAGAAAGTACAAAGGATGAATCCCCAAGCTCAAAAATCCCATGATTAAATACAAAAAGCCTCAACCTTATTCTCAAGAAATCATATAATCGTATATCATAAGACAAAACCCACATCAAAGTTTCCAGCTTTGATCAAAAAACTAAAGCATCAAACCAGCAAGAAAAAAAATCAACCGTAACCATTTTTTAATGCAAAAACCATGTAATCAAAAATCACAAAAATAAAACAATCATCATATTATAAACTATAAAAGTTAAATCACAAAACAATTGAAATAAATAAGATAAAGTTGATATAGTTTGTATGTATAATAAGTCTACAATCATGGTTCATACAGTGTCCAAGTAAGCACTCTTAAATGACTTTTAGTTGTCATTCTTTTAAACAACAATTCTCAAAAAGTTGTTTGAACTTTGAATACTAAAACTTAAACACTAAAAATGTGTTAAGGTTTCAACCACGTACAAATCCGGCCAATTATCCAAATACAATGTATACTTTATTAATGTATACATATGCAATTGTAATGGCACATATATGTTCACCTTCGAGCAACATCCCTATAAAAAGAAGTCATCATGAGAAAGAAGAATCATACTTGTTTCATAATAGTAAATTACAAATTTCTAGCAAGCTCCAATCCTTCGTTACCTTCATATAAGTCGGATAAAGTTATAGGCTATAGCTGCCACTAAAATGTTCACATTAAGGGGCCCATTATAATAAAAAGGAATACATAGAACCTTATTTTGACACAACAACGTAGTTGTAGCCTACTGCCAGATTAGTTGCCTCCAAATACTATAAATCAAGTTTACTCTTCAAATTAACAAAACTTAAGTAAGGAAACAATCAAATACTAATTGTAGATAGAGCCATGAAACTATATAAAATAAAATAAAAAGAAGCAATTAAACTGCTTTAATGATAGATTACTGTATAGGCAATGAGTGACCCTGAAGCAAGAAGAAAAGTACAGACAATAACAATAAACTAAGCAACTCGGGGATCATGAAGCAAGCTCCTTTAAATAAGAAAGTACAGAGATAGGCACTGAGTGATCCATATTATGTATATGACATTCTAGCATGGTAGAACAACATAGAAGATTAAGTTCAAATAAACAACACAATCTTACTTTCCAAAACAGTAGAAATGAAGCTGAGTTAAGTGTATGATCACTACAAAATTCATGGTGTCCCTTGATAGGTTTTCCCCTGCGCAAACAGTGCCAGAAACAGTCACAAGCGAGACATTAATCTTGAATGCTACAAAGAGAGCAATACCACTCTCTATCAGAAAGTACTAACATGTTTCCTGTATTCGAACACCATCCATCAATAATGGGTAGCTGCATGAAATTTTTCAACAAATGTTAGCAATATCACCAAACAAAAGACGTTGATTCAATTCTAATGATATTAAGCATGGTTATACTCCTATAAATCTGTAAAAGTGAAGAATGCCATAATTGTAATGGAGCAAGTCTTAACACTCCTAAGTAAAAAATATGTCAACTATGATAGTTTTTAAGGTACTTATTATTGTCAGATAGCTATGTAGCTCCTGCAATAAATGATGCTAATATAGTTTATGCAAAAATATCTACCTGAAAACTCATAAAAGTCACATGTGACCAGTTATTACTAAAACACAAGAACAACAAAAGGCAAAACATATATCAACACCATGCCAGAAAAAGACTCGTGAAAATTCAATTGGCGCGCAACGATCGAAAAAATATAACAAAAAAACACGTATTATATACACCACTTGCAGTGGACTGTCTATTCAGACTGCTGTGTAACTAAGAAAATTTGAACAAAGGGAGATCATATGTGTGCATAGTTGATAATACGTGGTATAGACGAATGTACCATTGTAGTTGTTATGGCATATATAATAACTATAAAACTTACGAAATATATATGAAAAAATGTGATTACAAATGAATCAGAGTTTTGTTGAAATAGAGACTCACCATAGCAAGAGTTTCGGTTCGGAAGCATTATAGAGATACCTGCAATCGAAATAAAACCTTGGCTGGCACAAAGCTATCAAAATCTAAACCAAAGTATTTCCAATGAACTCTTGAAATCACAAAAGTCATGAATTAATCCACCATCACCAAAATCTGAACTATGTAATCTCACTGGCCAATTTCTATTAACCAAATTGTATTCCAAACCATTTTTTGCAGCATGACATACCCATAATCTCTTCCGTAAAAGTCGTTAGATCATCCTGCAATATGAGAAAGTATAGGTAGTTGTTGGATCAAAGTATAAGAAGTTCAAAAGATACAACAATAAGAAAGTAATGGTAGTTGTTGAATCAATTTATTGCTAATAAAAAGTTGTTTTAGGGATATCAATTTAAGAAGAATAAACGGAAAAAGAGGATAAAATGATAAATGCCTTGGTGGTGGATGAATCAACTTGGATATATCTGGAGTCTCGTGTCATATATGGCTGAGATTACAAACTTAATACCTGTAAAATTAAAAAATTAAACCACTATCCTTATATAAAAAGTTACTCCTTTATTACATGTAATATGACCCGCCCATTTTTCCACTTTTAGCTCCAACAGACCAGCCAATGCTGGAGCGGTTTTCAGATACAAAAGTACAAAAATCCCCTTGTTGCCATGGTGTCAAGTAGTAAGTGTCTAATGCACATGATTAAGCACATACGACTCGACTGGATGAAAAAAACATGTTTTATCACTACCGTGTAACTCTATTACTGCATGAAATTAAAGAAATAAATTAAACTATTATTGATGCACCAAATCTTTGAAGTAAATAGTCAATTTGCAAGCTTGAGATGAGAACTTCAATTCAAAATCATGACAAATTAAGCATACTCACCAAACAAAACTGCATATGCACTTCAAATCAATTTATCATTTAATCATCGGGTTGTGAAGGGTACCTGCAGATAATTTTTTTGATCGGAAACTACTTGCATTGGGACTCTATTTACACTTTAACATCTTTGAACTGGTAACTACTCGAATCAACACCGTTTTATACATTGTTTAAACCATGCACCTACATATGAAAGATAGTTAAAGTCAGTTCGATATAAACTTAAGACTTTAAGGTCAAGTAGAAGACTAAATCTATATAGTAATATAGAGACCATTAACTAAAAATACCAATCAGCCGCGGCCCGACCCATTATGACCCACAAAAAAGTACATGTTTTGACATCCAACCAAACAGCCCATTTGGCCACCCGTAGTAGATCTGTTATATTCATGTTTATGGAATCAGGTTGAAAATTTTGCAGATTGAATGAAGATACAATTATATGAAAACTTAAAGCTTGTTTTGTTTAAAATAGGTGCTTGATTTCCAATCTCATAGTCCGTTCAGTCAGGGAACATGATAAGAACTTTAAAGCATTCTACTTTTATATGGAACATCAAGTTTACAAATCATACTATCTGCACCTAACTCCTAATATATATTCCATACTCTGCACACAAAAACAATTAAATTCATAACCATAACCACTGCATTTCAAATGCAGTCTTAATTAATACCGAAGAAAAAGTATAAATGAACCTATAAATTATGAACCTCTCAAGTGCCATTCGAACACCATCAAATATATAGAACCCACCTGGGAAAGAAAAAAAAAGGACATGAATTTATATTTTTGTTAATCAGATCAGAGCCTTAAAAGAGAACACATGAACACAACATTTACCTACCATTAGCCTTGGCAACAACACTATACTCAAGTCTCAAGATGAAGACTGTTTTTCAATCCTGCTACAAACTATCATTAGGAGAAATAAATAAGCAGCCAATAACAAAATAAATCCCATAAACTCATATAATATTGAAATCCATCAGTATCTTTAATCTAGAAATCTAACCCTTTTTGCAGAAATCATATACTCACTCCGTCCCAAATCTATAGTTCATTTTTCCATTTTGGGATGTTCCAAATTTATTATCCACTTGTACTTTTCAACCAATCAAAATATTTGTATGTGGTGAGAGATTAAATCTTATTGGTTGTAGAGTACATTCAGTACACTTTTCTTAAAGTGCGTGTTTTTTGTCTGTGAACAATAAAAATGGGACGGAGGGAGTATTATTTATTCACAAAACAAAACCGTCAAAAAACTTAATCATCAGACCCCAGAAGTACAAAGGATGAATCCCCAAGCTCAAAAATCCCATGACTAAATCCAAAAAGCCTCAACCTTTTTTTTCAAGAAATCGTATAATCGTATATCACAAAACAAAACCCACATCAAAGTTTCCAACTTTGATAAAAAAACTAAAGCATCAAACCAACAAGAAAAAAATCAACCTTAATTATTTTTAAATGCAAAAACCAGGTAATCAAAAATCACAAAAACAAAACAATCATCATATTATAAACTACAAAAGTTAACAAAAAATCACAAAATACCTGATTTACCCCATCTGATCATGAATCATGTTGATAAAATTTGGGAGTAGAATATCTCTAAAAAAACAATGTGCATTCGTACACCCATCCGATAATGAATCATTCTATTATCCTCAAAATCATTGAGCAACAAAAGCAAAGATAAGAACAAAACTAATATTTAATAAAAAAATGAAGAAAGGATGATCCATTTTTTAATCCTTTTCACTTTGACATTTCATCAAACACGTAGTATGCATTAAGTTAGTGTCTAGTAAAAAAACAGAATCTTCACATCAAACCATGATATATGATTTTGTAATGTTTATTAGGTGCTGCAACCTTCATAATTATTAGAAAAAAGTATAATCATTAGAAAAAAGTAACATATACAAATATTTCAAAAGTAAAATTAATAAACTCACAAAATGTTACGAAGACACAGCTTCTTAGCTGCTGCAAGTCTGCAACCTTCTAGGCTCGTTAAAAACTCAGTCGTACTATGCCTCGTACTGAACAATTGGATTATCGATCAACATCAAACAGCAAAACGGATGGAGAAAGATGAAGAAGAAGAAAAGCCGAGAAAGAAGAAAAAGAAAAATGAAGAAGAAGAAAGTGAGAGTAAAGCACGTACCTTAAAGTTGAAGATTGGTAACCTCAATCAAAATTGAAATATCTCTTTGTGTATTTTTGAATTCTAATGCCCTGAGAGGTGCAATGAACGGTGGGAAAACCATTGGAAGGGAAGGGCGGTGTGAGATGCATATCATTTTTTGGAACTCACAAACAAATTCAAATGAATTTTTTTTTTTGCAGTATATTAATTGATATATTTTCTTTTTTCTAATTTATGGTGATTGCTGACATAAGCGAGGTTCGCTGGTGAAGACACTGTTGGGAAATGACCACGTCAAATAAACGCATGTACGGAAACGTTTAAGCCTACGGGGTCACACGCGTTAACACGTAGATACCGCTTATTTAACCAAGTTAAGTTAACTGTAATAGCTAGTTAAGTTATTAGTTAATTTGAGATAATTTAATAAATGTTATTAAATTAAAGGGTTCAAGGTGAAAGTTATTAGAACTAAACTGTTACTTCTAATTACTTAAAGGGTTATAATTAATTAATAATAAAATGTTATTATTATTTAATTATAAAAGGATTATTATATATATTAACATAACCCTTGAGATATATCACCGAGTTACTTTGTTTTCTTGTGTATTCGGCAACAAACAAATAAAACCCACAGCCGACTTCTTTTGGCTTTTGAGTTCGTACGGAAGTATGAAAAAAACCCCCAATGTGTTTGTTTGACGTTTGACGTAAAGCATAAAGAGAAGTGATTATTTAATTTGGTTATTGAACTAGCATTCGAGTGGTTATCAATGACGTGTTGTGTGTGCGATCGTAGAGGGTTTTACCATTAGTGAAACCTATTCGTTTAATTAACGATTAATTGGAGCTAGCTAAAAGGTACACGTTTTCTATCTTAACTAATTGTATATACGTGTTTATGCTTCCGCAATTGTATGACAATTTGTTTATATTTATTTGCTATAATCTAACAGTATCAGAGCTGCGCGTATCTTGTAATTAGTTAGATATGTTAAACATTAAAATTTGTGGGATGCTGTTTTGTTCGAAAGCACAAAGGAAAAAAAAAATAGTTTTTGTTGTGGATGGATCGTTCGACAGAAATAGAAAAAAAAATGTGTTTTTTTGTTTTTGGTTTGTGGTGTCCTAAATCGATGAACACAGAAAAAAAATTGTTTTGTGTGGTTTGGAGGAGTGCAGCGACTAACAGAAAGAGGGAAAAAAAATATTGTTTTTTTTGTTGCATGGGCTCTAGCCTAATACAAAGGAAAAATATATTATTATTTTTTTGTTGATTGTTTTGTATGGATCCAGTCGGCAAAAAGGATCAAGTGAAACAATTTTTTTTTTTTTTTTTCAATTAAACTTTATAGTAAAGGTGTTAAACTTTAAAATCCCATTGTAAATTTTATGTTTAACAAGAATAATAACATGTTTAATGTAAATTGCTTTGTTATTATTTGTGTACTTTTAAATTAACTAGAAAAAGTGTATCCATGAGATTCATGCATAATTTGTCATGGATATTACTTTGATATATTGATATGCTAGTTAGAATTAATTGTTAATTGAGATGGTATGCTTAAAATTGATTAGTGTAATTATGTGTTACTTGTTTAAATTGTTTAATTGATAAGGATTACATATCCCTAGTTTGCCATGCTTTAGGGTTTCACCCACCAAAAGTTGCATGAAAATTAAATTGTTAATTGTTTGATAGTTTTAGTAGTTTAAATTACTCATACTAAAACATAGTGGCCATAGGATCAATGCCCCTTAAGCTAGTCGATTAGTTTAGTTTAATTATTTGTCAATTGTTGACTTGTGACGCAAAATTGTTTTTAGATAATAAAATTAAACTTGACTAATAACTATGAAATAAGATTTATTATTTTCTTGCAAATCTTATTGTCAATTCGGGTTGGGCTCACATACCGTAATTTTCTCCCACGACGAGATTTGCAAGTTAATAATTTGTTTTAAACCACGACTAGGAGCTTGTATAGGAGAGGTATCTTCGGCTTGGTGCCTAGATGACGGGTTGGATAAAACGATGAAAAGATCTTAGCCCCTCCTCTGACCTCTTCATGGCCTCTCTTGTACATGGCCGAAAAGGTTTAAAACATGTTGAATCGTCAATTTTAATAAAAGTGCAATCTCTAATTTAATATTAATATTAAATTAGACATCTTGACGCACATAACTTAATTGAATAATGTTTTTATTAAAACCTATGATACGAAGATGTGTGCATGCTTCTTCGTACATATTTGATACATATTATCAAATAAATTACCCATTTAAACTTAAGTCATTGCCATCCAATCGTAAGAACACTTGCAGTTGCTTTTTACTCTGCGTGAGACGTAGGTAAATTGCAATCCCAAGGTAAATTACCACTCATCGTGAGACGGTGGTGGACTATTTACAGTTCTTAATTGGACGACTTAAAATGAGTTAAGCGGTGAGATCCTTAAGCCCGTAGCAAAAGATGGGATGAAACATGTTTACAAATTCACTTTTGCTTGCTTCATAAGTATTATTTGTAAGTCCCATAATTCTAGGAATTGCACTTGTAATGCAATTATTGATCGTCACTTACCTTTTGAGTACCATCATTGCTAGCAGATCAACTGATGTGATGGTGGTATGTCAAGTAGGATCCTAGCCTTAAGAAAATTAATTGTTTATATGTATATATAAACATTAGGGTATTTGATTTTCTTTAAAGGATGTATTATCGAAAATGCTAAATTCGAACTTTTATCTAGTTGTAGATGGCAAATCCTGCACCGAACTTGAGTTATTCGGCTTTCAGGCAAATGCTAGCAGAGAAAAACTTTCTGGAATTAATTTCAATGATTGGTTTTGTCAACTAAGGATTGTCCTTCGTGTTGAGAGGAAAACATAAGTCATTGAACAGTCGATGTGACTTGTTCCTGATGCTGCTACTGGTTCTGTTAAGGAATTAGCAGCATGGAATGCTCTTTATGATCGTCATAATGAAGTTGCTTGTTTGATGCTCGGCAGCATGACTCCCGAACTTCAAAACCAATATGAAAATCATATTCCACTTAATATGATTACATAGCTGAAATCGGCTACTCCACAAATCCTTGCGATTAGAAGTGGAAAGATCCAGAAAGATAAGAAACCGCAAACTAGGGGAAAGGATAAGGGAAAGCAAGGTGCTTATGTCCCTAAACCTAAGAAAACCCCTTCAGCAAATAAAGAGCATCCGGCTAAGGGTGAGGCGTGCTATCACTATGGGACACTGGAAGAGGAATTGTCCAGCCTATCTGGCTGAGTTGATAAATAAGAAGAAGAAGCTAGCCGGCTCGACCGGACCTTCCAGTATCTTCACGATAGAATATTATATTCTTTCTTCAAATCAAATTCCTAGATATATGATACTGGTTGTGGTACTTACATTTGTAATACCCTTCAGGAATTTAGAGGAAAGAAGAAACTGAAACATAAGGCACTCTACTTGTACAATGGTGTACGTGAAGCAGTAGAAGCCAATTGAAGTTTGACTTAAATTTGCCTTCGGGCTTAGTTATTGTATTAGACAATTGTCATTTTGCACCTACTATTACTAGAGGTGTAGTTTCAGTTTTATTTTTGAAATTGATATGCATGATCATGTTTCAAAAGTTAATTCTATGTATGTTGTTAGCAATAAAAGAGCCAAGTCCGACTTGGACTCTACCTATCTTTGACACTGTCGTCTTGCACACATTGAAAGAAACGCATTGAAAGGCTTCAACGTGAAGGGCTCTTAAAATCAAATGATGATGGATCCTTTGATAAATGAGTTCCGCATCAAACGCAAAGGGCTAAAGATCTACTTGGAATTATACATACCAGATGTTTGAGGTCCATTTAGACATGTGTCAAGACAAGGTGTTAGCTACTTCATCACTTTTACTAATGATTTCAGTCATTATGGTTATGTTTACTTGCTTAAACATAAACATTAAGATTTTGAAACATTTAAAGTGTTTGAGAATGAAGTAGAAAATCAATTCGGTAAGACCATCAAGATCTTTCGTTCAGATCGAGGTGGCGAATACTTAAGCCAAGACTTTAAGGATTATCTGAAAGCGTGTGGATTGTCCAACAGCTTACTTCTCCATACACACCACAACATAATGGAGTGTCTGAGAGGAGGAATCGAACCTTGTTAGACATGGTGAGATCTATGATGAACCTTACAACTCTCCCATTATCATTTTGGGATCATGCTCTTGAATCTGCTGTACGTATTTTGAATATGGTACCAACCAAGAAGGTGGATAAGACGCCACATGAATTGTGGCATGGGAAAGTCCCTAATTTATCTTACTTAAAGGTCTGAGGATGTGAGGCGCTTGTGAAGCGGGATACGCCTGACAAACTCGAGCAAAGATCTATTAAGTGCATCTTTGTAGGATACCCAAAGGAAACAATGGGTTACTACTTCTACAATCCTTCTGAAAATACTGTTAAAGTTGCTAGATATGCTGAGTTCTTTGAAAAGAATCTCATAGCTCAAGAAAACAGTGGGAGGGTCGTAGAACTTGATGAGAATCAAGAGAAAGATGCATCCCCTTCTACAAACACTAGCAAACATCAACTTGGGGGGGAAAGTATTCAAAGTGTTGAACCTCAAGTCGATGTTGTTCCAATTCGTAAGTCCGCAAGGATAATACGTGCTCCCGAAAAGTTGTGTCTAAATGTAGAAACTGAGGAGCACATGTTAGGGGATCTTAATGAACCTCCTAATTTCAAAGCTGCATTATCAGATCCAGAATCTGAAAAATGGCTTGAAGCTACGAATGTGGATGGGAATGTACACACCTATAAAGCTCGTCTCGTAGCGAAGGGTTATACTCAAATCTACGGAATTGACTATGATGAAACCTTCTCTCATGTGGCAGACATTAGGGCTATTAGGATTCTCTTAGCCATGGTATCATACTATGACTATGAGATTTGGCAAATGGATGTCAAGACTACCTTCTTAAACGGTTATCTAGACGATGAGGTCTATATGGATCAACCTGAAGGTTTTTATTGACCCAAAATATTCCAACAAAGTATGCAAGCTTCAAAGGTTCATTTATGGACTCAAGCAAGCATCTAGAAGTTGGAATAAAAGGTTTGATGAAGAAATCAAAAGGTTTAGATTTATTCAAAACCCTGATGAGCCATGTGTATATCAAAAGGCTAGTGGGAGTAATGTTACTTTCCTTGTCTTATATGTTGATGACATATTGATCATAGGAAATCACATTCCAAAGTTACAAGATGTAAAATCCTACCTTGAAAAGTGTTTCGCTATGAAAGACTTGGAAGAACCAACATTCATACTTGGAACCAAGATCTATAGAGATCGAACAAAGCGGTTAATTGGACTAAGTCAAAGTGCTTATATTGATAAGATCTTAAAGCAATTTAAGATGGAGAATTCTAAGCGTGGAAATGTACCAATGTTAGAAAGACTTGACTTAAATAGCAAACAATGTGCTTCTACACCTGTTAAGGTGGAGCGTATGCAAAGGGTTCCTTATGCTTCGGCTGTTGGATCTATTATGTATGCGGTTAGATGCACCAGACCTGATGTGGCGTTCGTATAGAACATAGCCAGCCATTTTTCAACAGAATCCGGGTGAAAGTCACTGGGTGAAAGTCACTGGACTACTGTAAAGAATATTCTCAAGTATCTGAGGGCTAGTAGTGAGATATTTCTAGAGTATGGTTGAAATCCTGAAACTGAGCTCAAAGTGACTGGTTACAGTGATGCTGGATTTCAGACCGATAGAGATGATATGAAATCTCAGACATGATACGCCTTCATCTTGGATGGAGACGCAATGGAAAGGGTTCCTTATGAAGCAATCCACAACTGCCATATCTGCAACTTAATCAGAGTACATAGCTCCTTCGAAAGCTGAGAAGGAAGTAGTCTGGATTATAAATTTTATTTATGGGCTTGACGTGGTACCCACAAATAAAAACCCCATGGAGTTATTACTGTAACAACCCCAAATTTAGGGCAAATTTAAAATTTCCCTAATTACGTGTTTATTGCTTGTATATAATATGAAATAGGATTATATACATTATTTACTTAATATATATATATGGATGGAATATATATATACGCGTATACGATTCGTACAAATCGTATAAAACCACAATTGTATCAAACGGTTAGCATAACCTGCAACCACCCACTTATTAAAACTTAAGTAAACGATGAGCATAACCTGTGATCGTTACTTACTGGCTGACTATGATTTACAAATACTACTTGTGTGTTCAACTGTTTACTTACTTACAAACCTGTGAGATTCACCAACCTTTTGGTTGACCGTTTTAGTAATGCTTCTCAGGTACACAGCATCAGTAGGGATGCCCAGCAGGATAAGCTTTCTTAGCTCGAGTCGCATGCATTTACAAGCTTGGAGATTTACATACATTACTTTTGTACTTACTGTTATGTATTAGAATCTCTAGGATTTTACTTGAACTCGAGCTTGTATTTTGAAACTACTTATGTATTAATGTAATAACTTTTCGAACGTCTCATTTAGAGTCATTCACTGTATCCTTTGTGCTTGTGATTATTGATTAGTAACACCCAAAACATCGCTTCCGCAAACTGTTAAATTTGGGGGTGTTACAGATTGGTATCAGAGCCTAAGGTTATAGTGAACTAGGTTGCATTTAGTGGGCCTAGACTATGACCGTTAGGCAGTATTCCTCATTAGGTATAACTGGTTCAGGAATTACAGCATACAAGTTTAATTTAACATAGCCTGATCAACTATGTACAATTAAATGAAGATGATGTAAGTTCTGAAAGGGGTTATGTTGAACCGGAATGCATTAGCTGACTCTGGCCTCGAGAGAACCGGGACTTCTACTTGATTGTGTTAGACACACACTAGGCGGTTATGTGATATATATATATATATATACATAGGCCTCTTTCCCCGATACGATATTCTCTCTCGACTACTATGAAATTAATATTCCTTAAAATTTCATCGAACAAACGACAACTCGATTCTCGTCATTCTGTCATTATTTAACTTTTATGAATTCATGAATACCGGCTTACGTCCAAAGATCTCCACACCATTATAACCGACAACTATTGTTACTCGAACATCCTTCGATATGAAGATCGAGACCTTGTTTTCATTTGCTATTCCTATCTAATTCTACGTTTATAACATTCCACAATGTACACTACTGTACCGTTAGGTGTAACCTAATAAAACCATTTTCAACTCAATTTTTCGTCAGACTTCAAATTGTACAACAAACTTTTACTATCAAAATTTTATAACAAATGTATTTCTATCAACCATGTTACAAAATTTCTTACAAAATGTTTTATAAAATTCTCAAAAATTTCAAAACCGTATAAACTTATTTATAGTACACAACTTTAAACAAATCTCAAGCTTTGGCGTAGTTTCTCTGAACTCACTAAATCATCACAATCATAATTCTTGTCCAAACCTTCACGTGTTCTTTATTTATTGTTTCAAGAAACATGCCTCCTCGACGACAAATCACCCTTACTGAAGCCGAAGTCGCGGGTATTATTGCCCGTAGTGTGGCCCAAGCTCTAGCTGTCCGAGCAACCAATCCTGGTAGCGAAGATACGGCTAACAATACACCTCCACCCAAAACCTGCACCTACAAGGACTTCCAAAACTGCAAACCCTTGAACTTTGCAGGCACTGAAGGAGCGATCGGTCTGATTCGTTGGACCGAGAAAATCGAATCAGTATTCCTCATCTGCAACTACAAGGAAGAGGATAAAGTCAAGTTCGCCACCAGTACCTTTTCTGACACCGCCCTTACCTGGTGGAACACCTATGCACAGACTGTGAGCGTTGCCGATGCTTACAAACTACAGTGGGATGAACTGAAGAATATGCTGAGGGGCGAGTACTGCCCAAGAGATGAGCTGAAACAATTGGAAGTGGAATTCTGGAATCACAAGATGCAGGGTGATGACATCACCGGTTACACTAACCGCTTTCACCAACTGGCACTTCTCTGCCCAACCATGGTTGATCCTGAATACAAAAGGATCGAAAAGTACGTTGATGGACTTCCCGAACGACTTCAAGATTTAGTTACTTCATCCAAACCGGGAACTATTCAGAGTGCCATTCGTATGGCTCATGAGTTAACGGCCAATTCTGTCCGCCGTGGCTCGACTTCAACCCCGTCTGCGAATAACAAACGTAAATGGGAAGTAAGTCCCCACTCATCCAACCCGATTCCTGACAAGAAGCTTGCAATTGTCAATACCAATGACTCAAAGGCTTACAAGGGGAGCAAGCCTTACTGCTCCAAATGTAGCCGCCATCATAATGGCTCCTGTCCCTGCACCAAATGCAAGAAATTCGGGCACCTGGCCCAAGACTGCCGAACCAACCCCACTGGTACTGATACTCCTGCACCCAAAACCTGCTATGAGTGCAATGGTACCGGGCACTTTAGAAAGGATTGCCCAAAACTGAAACTCCGAACCAACCACACGAAGAGTAGAGCTTACGTAATTAATGCTAGGGATGATGACCCAAACCCGAGACTTTGTGATTTGCTCAACCCGGGTATGCTCATTCTTTGATTTCTTGAAACTGTTCTCCATAAATCTCTCGCTTAATGATTTATGTGTAATTGTCTCTTATTCTGTGTGTTTTCTTTGATCCTAAGTACCCAATAGGATTAGGAAACTACCGACTATACGAATCCCGACCATAAAACTTGTATTACCCTTGGATTACCAATAACAAACTCTTTTCCCAAATATCTCACACTGGTTGAGACCGGGAACTCGTATATTATTTATTACTTTAAACAAGTCATCCAATAGAACTTCACTTTTTGCAACAATTATTAAATAGAATAATTATTTCGTAGGAAATGACAACACACTCCGTCAACAACCCTGCTCAGTGAGGAACCAATAATGTTTCCTTACCTCCTCGAACTCGAGTGTGATACCGAACCTTTCGTTGAATCAGCAACAGCACCTGCCTCTCCTGTTGCTCTAACTGCTGCAAAAGCACCAGTTGATGTAACCTTGACTGCTGAATCAGTCAGCCACCTCAACCAAACTATTGAATCGCTATGAAAACAACTAACTGAAGCACGGGAAGACATTGATGACCTACGACGAATTGCCTTCCAAAATGACCTGCGTATGCGTGAGTACGAGCTACGTTTGATAGCTTTAGAAAACCCTACTTCACCACCAACTTCACAAAGTACTCCTGCTGAAGAGGATAACGACACTGACTGTACCCCGCCCCCAGCAAAAAGGGTGAAGGTTTACTTGGGAAATAAACCTTTCTGTTCCCGATGCACTCGGCATCATGAAGGACCGTGTACCAATAAAAGTACGAACCCTCCTAAAGCGAAACTCTGCTTCAACTGTGGGAGTGCTGGCCATCTCAAGGCCAAATGCCCACTACCTCCAGGCAACAAAAATTAGGGTACGTTACCACCTGACAACTACTTAATTTCAAACACTGTAGGACCTACCCTACTACTGTAGGCTACTAGTACGCATTGTAGCTACCTGACTAGTATCGAACTACCGACTGCCGCTTCGAACAAATTTCGGGACGAAATTTTATTAACAAGGGGAGAATGTAACAACCCCAAATTTAGGGCAAATTTAAAATTTCCCTAATTACGTGTTTATTGCTTGTATATAATATGAAATAGGATTATATACATTATTTACTTAATATATATATATATGGATGGAATATATATATACGCGTATACGATTCGTACAAATCGTATAAAACCACAATTGTATCAAACGGTTAGCATAACCTGCAACCACCCACTTATTAAAACTTAAGTAAACGATGAGCATAACCTGTGATCGTTACTTACTGGCTGACTATGATTTACAAATACTACTTGTGTGTTCAACTGTTTACTTACTTACAAACCTGTGAGATTCACCAACCTTTTGGTTGACCGTTTTAGTAATGCTTCTCAGGTACACAACATCAGTAGGGATGCCCAGCAGGATAAGCTTTCTTAGCTCGAGTCGCATGCATTTACAAGCTTGGAGATTTACATACATTACTTTTGTACTTACTGTTATGTATTAGAATCTCTAGGATTTTACTTGAACTCGAGCTTGTATTTTGAAACTACTTATGTATTAATGTAATAACTTTTCGAACGTCTCATTTAGAGTCGTTCACTGTATCCTTTGTGCTTGTGATTATTGATTAGTAACACCCAAAACATCGCTTCCGCAAACTGTTAAATTTGGGGGTGTTACAATTACTGCGATAACTCAGGAGCAAATTTTAATTGCTCATGAACCTGGAGTTCAGAATGGGGCCAGACATTATCCTAGAAGATATCACTATGTTCGAGAGCAGATCGAATCAGGTGAAATCAATCTACTCAAAGTTCACATAGATAATAATCTAGTTGATCCATTTACGAAGGCTTTACCTAAGGGAAAGTTTAATCAACATGCCGAGGGCATAGGACTTCGTTATGCTAGTTATTTCATGTAACTCTGTGTTTTAGTATTTGGATAAAGGATGTTAAACAATTATTATCTTATAAATGAATTAAAGTACCTGGTATGTTTGTTTTCATTTGATAATTAGTTGTATCCTATATTTGCATGTTTAAATCCTTGAATAATTCTTAAATTATTCTAAAATGTCCATTATCGATTAGCTATATGGGAATATAGTTAAACTAAGATAAATCTGAGTGATTGGTTTGGATGGTCCCACCAAACTCACATGGTATTCATAAGATGCATATCGGACTACCCCAACTGACAAGTTATCACTTTATGGATCGGCGTCATTAAGTGAAACTTGTAAAATGGTTGCTTTACTTATCCTTAGACTTGAGATGCAAGTAGGTCTTGCATGTATGGATTGCATCTTCTTGATATAGTTCTAGCTATCCTGAATAAGGTAGTAATAAAGGGCTATTTTCAGAAGTGTAGTGAAGTACATGACTGACACGTGTAGTCAAGATAGAATTTGTTCCTTCAACTAGCTATTGAAGTTTGATACCACTGGGCCCTCTCATTAGAATTAATTAAGATGTTTGTATGGCCATACCCAAATGAAATCCAGATGTGTCTCGATTGATTTGGTAATCTTAATTGATTATTGGAATGAGAAACATAATCGTTAAATTATGAAATGACTTTGATCCATATTCATATTTAACAAAGGTATCTGAAACAAAGGGATAGTAAACACTGGAATCATTTTAATATACTTCAAGAAACTATTCTTAATCATTTTCGGGAGCATTGGCGTGTTGCTAGACGCTTACCAATGTTATTGTCTTTATTATGACATGCTCAAGTGGGAGCTGTTGGGAAATGACCACGTCAAATAAACGCATGTCCGGAAACGTTTAAGCCTACGGGGTCACACGCGTTAACACGTAGATACCGCTTATTTAACCAAGTTAAGTTAACTGTAATAACTAGTTAAGTTATTAGTTAATTTGAGATAATTTAATAAATGTTATTAAATTAAAGGGTTCAAGGTGAAAGTTATTAGGACTAAACTGTTACTTCTAATTACTTAAAGGGTTATAATTAATTAATAATAAAATGTTATTATTATTTAATTATAAAAGGATTATTATATATATTAACATAACCCTTGAGATATATCACCGAGTTACTTTGTTTTCTTGTGTATTCGGCAACAAACAAATAAAACCCACAGCCGACTTCTTTTGGCTTTTGAGTTCGTACGGAAGTATGAAAAAAACCCCAATGTGTTTGTTTGACGTTTGACGTAAAGCACACTACTAGAAATCATGCCAATACCAACGATTATTTTTCAACGAACAGAGAGTCGTTGGTAAATATGGACTATACCAACAACTTAACCAACAATATTTATCAAAACAAGCTTTTTTAAATTCCAACGACATAATCGTTGGTAAATTCGTTGGAATAGTGATGAATTTTGGAGGGAATATTCCCGCCACTTTTACCAACAACATAATTGTTGGTAAATTCGTTGGAACTCAAATGGTTTTTGGAGGGAAAGTTCCCGCCATTTTTAGCAACGATTAATAGTTGTTGGTAACTATTTCAACAACAAAAAATATCCAACAATGTTTACATCGTTGGTAATCGAGACCACCTTACTTTTTGACTTTTTCTTTGGCGACGACTCTTTAACGAGGACATGTCCTCGCTAAGTTTTTTTTATTTTATTTTTGATATTTTCATTTTGGCTCCAAAAATAATAAATTCCCGTGCATTTCTTGGCGACGACCTTTCACGAGGATATCTCATCTCAAAGTTTTTAAGTTTTGTTTTTAATTACTTTTTTTGGCCTGAAGAATAAAAACTTTTAACGTGCAGTTTTGGCAACGATCGTTCGTGATGACATGCCGTAGCCAAATTATTTGATTTTTCATTTTGGATCTAAAATGGAAAAAAAAAACCTTTCTCGGGCACTCTACGGTGACGCCATTTCTTCATCAACATTTTTTTACAGTGTCAACCCTCTTTGAACATTCGACACATACCATCGATAATAAAACAAGTTACTGGATAATCACCTCAAAGACTATTTAAGTTTGTGAAACCCTAAGGCCTTTACGTGATATCTTCTGTAATCTATATGTTGGCGAACGGTTGAGATAAACCGTAATACGCCAACACTATGGGTTTGGGAGTTAACACTATTCGAACATTTGAATGATCCAGATAAACCCTAAGACGTTAACATTATGGGTTTAAGCGCTAACCCTCTTTGAATATTCGAATGATCAGGATAAACGTAAGGCGTTTGCACTATGGGTTTAGGCGTTAACCTTGTTTGAACATTCGAATGATAGAGATAAACCTTGAGACGTTTACACCTAGGATGCACGGAAACGTCACCAGGGTGCCGTATGACGTTTCAGAAACGTGGGGAAACGGGGTAACGCAGGGAAACGCCGGGGAAACGTCCCCAAAAAACGGGGAAACATTTCTAGAATTATGGTACATTAATTGATTTCTATCTAGGAAACGTTTGGGGAAATGTTTCTGGCCCAAAAACCCGCGTTTCCTGAATCATGTATGAAGAAAAGTCAGAAAAACATATATAGAAGAAGAGGATGATTGCAAAACAGATCGGAGAAGACATAGATGATTGAGAAGACTTTCAACATCTGATGGGCTTAAGAGCCTATTAAGTTTTAGGCTTTTAAAATTATGACTTGTGGCACATAAATGTTATCTATTACTATTAGTCGGTAAACATTAAACAAATGTATACACATATATATCTGTATTATCTATTTATATAATATAATGGCATATTATATAATATAATATGTTTTGAAGAGAGAGGGTATTGAATGATGCGATACGTCATCTCGAAGACAATTTGTCATATATTGAAAATTGAAATATACTAAAATATTATAAAACAATTAGACGTATCCCTGCCGTACTCATCTCTTGAATTTTAGGAAATTGTCGTTTTCCGGTACCTGTACCTGTCCTCATCCCCGTCCCGGTGCAACTTAGGTTTACACCATGGGTTTAGGCTATTACCTCATTCGAACATTTGAATGATCAAGATAAACCCTAATTAATGCATTTACAATATGGGTTTTGGCGTTTACAAGATAAACCCTAATTAAGGCGTTTACAATATGGTAATTGCTACTAGAAATTTTAACGGGCATCAAAAACACATCGTTAAAAGCGGTTACCTTGAACCGCCTAACAGTACGGTAGTATATATATTTTTTTTGTTAAAACTTAACAAAACGCGTTCGAAAATATGCAAAACGCCCCCGATAAACGAAACAAACTCAAATACAGTATAAGAGCACACGGAGTGCATGAATCTTTGTCGCCGTTCCACCCCCAGAACGCCGTGTTTCGGCGTTCAACCACTCCGCCAAGCCGTTCCCGACGGCGTTCTTCGAAGCATTCAAGGGCCAACGTCCATCTTCGGACGTTGTATCGCACGACGTCTTCCATTTTTTTGGGCCCCTTTACCTTTTTCTTTCTTTTTTAATTTCATTTGTGTTTTGTTTTTTGTGTGTATTTGTATGAGTTTGTGTTTGTGTTTGTAAGAAAATAATTTTATTATATTATATATTACAAAGCAAATGACACACTGACATCTAAACCAAAGCTTTTTCACTAGTTACAGTAGAGAAAGCGATCAATTTGTTGCTCTATATACAGTCTAACTTGTTTGTTATGCGTTGTGACTTGTGGATTACACCACCCTTTATATATATATGTAGTTTTATTAGTTGCAGGATGTACTCAGACCATTGCCTATTGAAACAGATGAGCATCTTAAAATGGATTTTGATATTTGCCTTTACTAAAGGTAATGTCATTTCCTCACTTAATATCCAGTGTCTATTATATGTAGTAGAATCAACAAATATACCAACAAATCCATCTGATCGTCAAGTGATACACTTGTACAAATGCTGTACAAATGCTTTCAGGTATGCCCCGAGCTAGCTAAAAAAGTGTAGTTCAGGCTTTTCTTGTTCTAGTTTGAAAGATTCACTTCCTACTTACGGGCCAAGTGCCAGCCACAATGTTTCACCACGGATGGATTATTCTCAAGTTTGTAAGGCTTAGCTATCTCACCCAACTCAAGTTCGTTATTCTTTGATATATTTTGTCTTCTATACTCGGAAACTTGACTATTTTATGCGTCATTAGTTGTCAATTTTATTATTCGTATACATGTAAGTTCTCTTTGTAAGAAATGACTTGGTTTTTCGAGGTTTTTAATACTAAATTGAATGTGACAGGTAACTGCCTTATTGACAGCAGAATAAATGCAGAGGAGCTTAACATGTCCTATTATGGTATGAAAACCCTCAACTCAGTTTGAAACATGTAAATTTTATTCATTAACCTCTTTTATCTGCATTACAAATACACCTAAAGGATTCATTATTGTAAAGCTACTTGAGCATCTAAACTCAACAATTGATTAGGTACAATTAATCAACACATGTTGTTCTCCCAACTAAGTTGTTTGGATTATTTATATTGTGACACTTTCTTGTTTGGATGTATGCAGAAGCTTGAATCCTATCATATGATTACTATATTAGTATTTGAAGGTGCAGTATTTATACATCAACATATATATTAAGTAATATACATTAAATCACTTTTCAAGAATTGAATTCATTGACTACTTTATGTGCTGATTTATCCATCAATACTGGTAATGAAGATGGCAGAATTGGGTTCTTGACCCAAATGGTGTTACAAGGTTTCTGTCATGCATTTACTTTATCTTTGGCCCATCATATTTAGCCCATCGTAGTTCACTAATTAGAATTGCTAGCCCAAATTAATGTTAACAAGGGATGGTAAAAATGGTTAGCTTACATACTTTGTCATATTTGCCACTGATTGGGTGTTTGTTTAGTTTATCTAAGGGTGCTTGGTTTAACTTAATAGTAGTTTCTTGGTTTGCTGATATCTTAAATGTTTTTTGGGTAAAGGATATCTTAAATGTTTATTCACATATATTAGTACCAAATAACATGTCAGTGGTGATGTTGGTAACATGGAACAATGGTTGAATATTTAGTTTTCTTGAACTATTAGATATTAATGACTTGAACTATCTAATGCAGGTAACATTCTTGGTTTTCTTGAACTATTAAAGTTAATATACATAACTCGATACCCTCGTGGCAACATGGTACTTTTTCTCTAGCAAGGTATCTTATAATTTTCTGTTCCTTACTTTCTAGATTGTTAAATAATTGTTAAGTATATATAATCTAAAAGTGTATAGATTTGTTAATGTATATGTAATCTATTTAATTTATTTAATTGAATTATAGGTGATTTACTGATTATTAAATCCTGTAGGAAGCCTGTTATAAATTAAATTCGAAAAGTCTTTTGTTCATATGGGTTTATAAGTGATGATACGATTGAAATGAGTCAAGTAGGTCAAATGGGTAATTAGAGTAACCAAAACTAAAGGGTACTAATTACTTGCTTTGATTTTTAGGACAAGATAGTGGACATGCTAGTGCAAAAATTCAGGACGTGGTCGAAAGTTACTGGGTGGTGCATCTTCTTCATCCTCAAGCGTTCGATCACACCCAAGAGCAAGTAGATAAGAAAGTGTTAGAAGACGAGGGCGGACAAGGATGAAGACGAAGGCGAGGATGTTAAGTAAGTTGATTGTGATCATAGATTAGTCATTTGTTAGCTTTTGTGAAACGATGCTTTTTTAAACAATTTTGTAGTTGAACGTGTGGAATGTGTTTATGTTGTTGAACTATCGGATGATTTGTATGTTTGGTAAATTATGAATAAAATGTATGTTTGTTTAGTTATGTTTGAGAAAATTGTTGGAGTTTGATATAGTAGATTGAAAATCTGCCCAAAAAAAAAAAAGGAAAAACATGAAAATTTTGCAAAATAAAAAAAAATCTTTAAAAATGTAAATGAAATTTCCCAACGACTTAAGGACGTTGGATAAGTTGTTGATGTTTTACCAACGACCTATGGATGTTTGGCAACAATGTAAATGTCGTTGCTAGTTTCGAAAATACCAACGACTTAAGATTGTAATGAAATTTCCCAACGACTTTGTATATCGTTGGTACGTTGTTGGTAATACACCAACGACTAGTGCTAGTCGTTGGTATTATTAGTTTAGCGACGAGCATATTTCCCTCGACCATGTTTCGTTGGTAAGTTCGTTGGTAACACCCATTACCAACGAAATATGGTCCTTTACCAACGATTTTAGGTTGTTGGTATTGGCAGTTTTTCTAGTAGTGGCATAAAGAGAAGTGATTATTTAATTTGGTTATTGAACTAGCATTCGAGTGGTTATCAATGACGTGTTGTGTGTGCGATCGTAGAGGGTTTTACCATTAGTGAAACCTATTCGTTTAATAAACGATTAATTGGAGCTAGCTAAAAGGTACACGTTTTCTATCTTAACTAATTGTATATACGTGTTTATGCTTCCGCAATTGTATGACAATTTGTTTATATCTATTTGCTATAATCTAACAGACACGTCAGCAGAAGTGGAGGCCGTAGAGGGTGCCAAATCAGCAAAAGTGATGTCAGCAGTATTATCAAATTGTATATAATAAGATAGAAGATTATGGCATTTCACAATACAACTAAATCGACCCAATTGTAGAACTTGAGAATAACAAAGATTATTACGGTTTAACCATGATTCAAAATAATCCTTGGTTAGTTGTTGTTTGTATGTAACCAAAGTCGCAAAATCGAACGAGTGACATACCTCAATATCTTCACTTAGCTGTACCTTTACTCTTGAATGCATGTTTGGTTGATAAAATTTTTTCGTGATGGCCCTGTTATCTGGGCTTGCCCCCATTTGAGTCCTAGCCATATGAACGTAAATTTTGCTATCAAGGATCACAGCATTTATCGTATGTTTAATTGCTTCTTTAGCTTCGCTGTTAGTTGTGTACGTACTTGAGGAACGCAAATCTTCTCTGGAAACGCCAAGCTATCCCTTTTATTTTTACTCTTTTATCATAATTTTATTGTAAAATCTTGTCAACTACATTAAGTTACTAACTTATTTCATGCAAGTGTTTCCATGTTGTTCAAGTCATCAAGTGTTTTAGTTTAACATCTAGTTGGGCACGCTAAAGGTAAAAATTGATATGTTGATGATCATTTATTCACTTGATCATTGATTTATATTCTCTAGTACGACCCATGTATATTTTAGGCATTTTTCAACGAATTGATGAATGCATGGGTTTCTTCCCTTCCATTTCTTTTTTCTTTCATTCGACGTTTTTTCGAAAAACAATATTCGCGCGCGACAAGAAGTACAACCAATGTTTCGAGATCTATAATGATAGTAGACAGCAATACAGCATACCCCATAGCCAACCATTATTTTAAATTTTGAGATTCCATCTGTCTCACAATATATATGAAAAAGGAATTAATTGTGAATGATGATTATACTTTTGAAACGGCTGTGATTCGTATAATCAAATTTTCTCCGTATACCACCAAACATGTTTTAAGTTGTTGTACTGTACAACAGTCTATAACAACGGTGAAAATTTGTTGATGTACGAATAATCACCTTTTAAAAATGACAAATCTATATTTCTCTCATAAATCTATATATCTCTCATATTAGATGTACAACCACACATTTAGACCTCGTTGGGTTCACATAACTTTTCAGGAATTTGATGGAATTGATACCAATACCATCATATTACAATCCTTTCACATGCAAAATTCTTTAACATGTTACAATTTCTTCAAATTCTGTGAATCAAACGGGTCTTATACTTGTAAACGAACCAAATATTCAACGAATAATTCACGAACCGTTCGGTAGGAAGTTTGTTTATGTCCGTTCTTCTTATCTTATAGAGTAACTATTATACTTATATATCATTGAGAATATAAGAAGCGAACTTATGACATCGATCTAATCAAACCATAGTAGTCACTGTTTTCTCATGTACAAGTACATGATTCCTCATGTGTTGAACACACAACACGGGACTATCCTTCAAACAATATCCGTATCTTACATATAAGCAGCAAATGTACTACCCTTGTACGTAATAGATAAAGTCATAATGTACGTACAAATACTATTTCTAATTAAATACAATCATACAAATTTATTTATTTTAGTGACATTTCAAAAATAAACAATACCCCTAAAATGAGAAGGAATCTCTTGACATACAAACCAGATCCGAAATATGACCAAAATGTTCTACGTGAAGGGACATTTGCCATGTGAAATTTACGTAAATAAATTATTATTATAATTAGTATGTCCTCATAACATTGTGCATACCTCAACTTATGCTCCTATAAATCCATGGCAATGTTTATTGTTTAGCTTCCATCTTTCAACATTTTAATTTAAAAAAAAAATATAAACACAAAAAGTTCGAGAAATCGAAAAATGGAAAAGTTTTTGAGAAACTCGGTTGATGTTAATAAGGTTTGGAGAAGACGATCACACGATGTTAACGTTCAAGAAAGTCCTGATCGGCGAAAGAATTTGAAGACCGTTCGGTTTGGAGAAAGTAATGGCCGATTTTCAAAGATCAAGAAGATGTTTAACATGGGTTCCGATAAACATGCATCACCTCGTTCGAAGAAAAACGCAAAGATTGCAGCTTCTACAAGTGAGTTTCAGAGTAGATTGCTTCTCGAAATTCGTAAAAACACGGCATCTTCTCACGAATTAGGTCTCGTGTAGCTTTGTACAATTGTTCTGTCTCATGTTATGTATTTGGGATAATCATTTCCTTAAACACCCTTTTTTTAAGGATTTAATGTGATTATTTTATTTGTTTCTTTGGTTTTCTTAGTGCAAGTAAATAAAACGCTAATCATTCCAAGAGCGAGCACGTACCTCGATCAGCCATTATAGTTTCACATATTGTTTGAAACTCAAAGGCAATCATTATTCATTAGCGTGATATATCGGTACACTTTATTATTATGAGTAGCAAAGACCCGCACTATATTTTACTTATTACTAGATCATTTTCAAAATTCCAAAAGGTTAAATTTTCGGACCATGTACTATTTCATTTAATATATACATAGATTGTGAATATTATCGGTATTTTCAAAGACTAGTTAGGGGCAATTTTATCATCAATATGTAAGTAGAGGTAATTGTGTCATTTCTGATCTTTAAATGTGTAAGACAAAAGAAAATTGAATAAATCATTTATAAGGGAGAGATAGTTATTTCGATCACCATCATCTTTTGTGTTTCATTTGTCAATTTTATTATTTGATACGAGTATTATCTTAGAAAGGTAGTATTTAGAAAAGAAATAATATGTAGATGAATAGTACATAGGAAAAAGAAGCCGCTCTAAAGTTTTGGTGATCGGAAGAAAAGAAGAGGAAATCTACTTATATTATAATAAGAAAGTATAAATGTTTAAAAATATTTGACCAAATTTAAAATGAGTAAATCTAGACCTTCCATTTCAAAAGTCAACATGCAAATCCATCCATTGGTTCATTTGCTGACATCATAATCATTCAAATTAAAAAGACATTAATACCCTTCTTATTTAATTTGATAAATTAAAATTAAAATTTAATTTCATAATTATAGATAAAAAAACAAATCAGACGCCATATTCGCCATTTAATTTTCTCAGATCCAAACCATACGTTTATTCTTCTTCTTCTCAAAAACACGATTCGATTTTCATACAGCGATCAAATGGCAGGAGTTGATTTCATACACCGATTAAACACATAACATTAGTTTGTGAAATATAGCTTGGATTGGTATCACCATCATCTTACTCTTTTGATTCGATTACCATAATCGCGTTAACTGCATAAAGTCAATGAAGATTATGAATTCGATTTACATAATCTGTGGTTAGTCCCCTTGTGTATATACGATTCTAAATCTCTGATCATCTTCTTTTGTTAAGCTTATCTTAAATTTGCAATGTGTTTATATTGAGTATTTGATATATTGAATTGTTGCATATTAACTGTTTGATGAAATGCCATTGATTTATTAGGCTGCATCGAGCAGATAAAGGTTAAGGTTCTGTTCGTCTTGATCCTAATAACATCAAAGGGTTGTCATCATTCTCAATGTTGCTTGCTATGACGGGAAATGGACTGCTATAACACTAATTTTTGATTAATTGATATATTTGAACATGGAGTTGCAGACGAGTTTTAAGATATGGTTTAGATTTTTGGTTGCTCGGGTATGTATTTCTTCTCAGTAAAGGTTTGATTCGGTAATCTTGGAGTTGTTCTTTTCGATTTTGTCAGTTAAGGATTCTTAACTGTGTTTCATTTTCATAACTGGAGGGTTGTTGTTACTTTCTTAAGGGATATATGAACAAGACTGAATGCAGGAAGCGTAAATGAAAGGGTTTGCATTTATGATGGTAAGACCTATCGTTCATGTATTGAACTATCTCTGTTGTTGTTTTGCAAGAATATTATGTTGCGGTTTCCATAGGATATAGGGAGACAAGATAATACGGATATTTGAGAATATATCTAGATGAATAGATGTAGCAGTATGGATATGTAAACTAATACACAAAATGGGTAACGTGTGTGTTCATCGGGCCAAATTAGGTCGGGTTGAATTGGGTCACATAATAGGCCTGAAAAAGTTTAATGCATAAAGTCAAAACCAGTTATAACTACATAGATTTTGCAATTCTCTATATATACATTTAGCAGGGCTAAATGGATACTGTAGTTTCTACAGTAATTCAAAAATTTTACAATTTTTACCCCTAAAGTTTTAGTTCTTTTCAATTTTATACCCTTTATGTTTTATTGAATTTTTATTTTTCACCCCTTATCTTTTATAACTTTTTGATTTTCTACCTTTCAATTTTTTAATCTACACCCGTTATGTTTTAGCACTTTTCTATTTTTTACCCTTCAACTTTTAGCTATTTTCTAATTTCTTTGTCTTAACTTTTAGCATCTTTCCATTTTCTACCCTTTACATTTTAATATTTCTCATTTTCCTCATTTAAATTTTATCTTTAATTTTTACCCTTTTCTTTTACTAATAGCTTATACATTTTTTTTATTTTCTTACAAAAAATTTTTATACTAATTTTATTACGACAAAATTATACAATTGCAAACGATAATTTAAGTTAACATTTTTATGTACTGTTCTATAAAATTTGTATTAATTTACATTTTTTCAATTACATATACATATTATTATTATAATTAAAAAACAACCATAAAGATATCATACCTTCGTCAACTTAATTTTTTTTATGAAATTCATATCTCAGTTTAAAATGTATTTTTTCCCCACCTTAAAAAAAAAACGTTTTTGAAATTTTTTTAACTTAATTTGTCTTTGAACTTTTGTAGGTTGCGATGAAGTGTAAAGAGCTGATTCACGAGATAGTGAAAAACGAGTTTGAAAAAAACAAACAAGTAATGGAATGGGATGAGGAAATGGTCACGTCTTTCCGTTATGTTTATTTTCTTATGAAGATCATTATGGTTTTTATTTTGGTTTAAAGCTTAATAAATTTAGTATTATATACATGCTGAATGTTTGGTTGTATTTAACATGCATTGAAATAAAAGTAACGCACACTTCTATGGATTGATATATGTAACATTTATTTTATTATTACCACAATAATTTATTTAAAACCCGCCGCAACGCGCGGGCTTAAAAACCTCGTTATTAAGAAGAATGTATCATTGCAATTACAATTTCATTTATTTCGGGATTGTGGGTGATATTGCTTATTCAGGCTGAACCAGAGGCGTGTAATCCGAGTTTTGGCGTCAATGTTGAAGAATTTGCAAACTTTCTAGAAAGTGTCGAATATGTTGCTAGATAAAAAGCTTCTGAATTGAAAGATTCCTCGCATCTTTCAATTGTGTCAAAGGTGCATGTTCTATATTTTGGTTCCTTTTATCTCTAGAGTTTCTTAATATTAATAATCACATTAATATTGTTAGATGGGGTTCTTTCAGGTGCATCTCATATCCTTAAATTTGTATCTCTGCTTAAAACTGAGCACATATAGTAGCTAGATCAAATAAATAAAAAAGAACTGTTTTTTGTTTCAGATTTCAACGTGATTTTCAAGTGCATATTTGCTCATTTGGGAGGTGATGAAGTTAACACATGTAAGTTAGATCTTTCAACCTGTTATTTGAACTTTTTGGCCCATTTGCCATGTTTCTCTTTAGCTACTATTTATTCTTCACCCAATTGAGATTAAAGGCCATCCAAAACCAGCCATATAAAAGTAAACGGGTAGGAATTGCATCATCTTCTTTGAAGTAATTAATTATGCAGTGATCAAGGAAAATTTAGCTGTTTTGAAGACGTGACACGAATAAAAACTTTCAGTACATAAATGTAGTAAATTATATGTCTATTTAGATGGTAAGCATTATGAAAAGGAGTTGGGATTAAAATGGCTTAACAGACTAATGATGAAGGCTGCTGGTGGTGCAGGGTTGTTCTGGGTAACACAAGACGAGCTCAATATTTGTCAATGTAGGGTTGTTGGTTTCAGATTCTGGTTTATTAGCTAAGTACTCCAATATCATCGAAAGTATTACACATATACATAGAATGATGATTTATATTTATTCAGAAATTATGCTTCTTTCTGCAGGAATTTTTTTTTTTTATAGCTCATACTTTCATGTTTTTGATGTCTTACATTTTACCCCATTCTTTAGTTATATTTACGCCTACAATTAGAATTTTAATTCTGTTTTAAGATGGAATCACTCTTTGTTATATTTTTACTCTTTCAGTTCATAGACGCAGCAACATCATTAAAAAAGTTGGGAGCTATTAATTCATAATGTAATAGCATTGTAGCCATCATATTTAAAGGTTTTTTTGTTTTTTTTAGTTATACTGTTTTAATTTACACTTTTACCTCTTTCTTGTCTTCCATGATCTATGATTTAGTAGTGATTTTAGTTATATGACATTCGTGTACTACACATTGTTAATTGCAAGATATATGTAGCGTATCAAAATTCGCAAGTTAAATCCGTATCCAGGTAAGATTCTACAGAAGGTGAGGTTCGTATGGGTTTAACCGTTTACTGCTTATCATGGGCCGGTCTTCAGGACAACTTATGAACAATTGTTTTTCTTAATAATAAGACAAATAAAACCCAAATCGACCCTTTTATATATAAATGGGTTTGCTTTCCTCCTCTATGTAATCTTGTGTATTTTGTCTTATATTCATGCATTTGTGAAGTGTTTATATGTGAGTCTAATTTTAACAAAGTTTGTTTCATAACCGCGCCTTCTCTTCCCCTAGGAGTATTGCTGCTCCTCACTTAATATGTCTTAGTTTGAACCTAAAGTTTTTTTAGGTACTACTGCATTTACAAAAGAATTATTAGGGTTTTAGGAAGAATCATTGAGATACATATCAATGGTGTGTGTGTGTTCTGTTTTCTAGGGTTCAATTATCATTTTGGGTCCATTACTCATTTACTTGAGGCGGCGTAGTGTCTTACAAACATAGCTGCTGGAACCTGAGGAAACAAGAGCTTTGTTGCGGCCTATGGG
Source organism: Helichrysum umbraculigerum (assembly GCA_949592205.1). Taxonomy (NCBI): domain Eukaryota; kingdom Viridiplantae; phylum Streptophyta; class Magnoliopsida; order Asterales; family Asteraceae; genus Helichrysum; species Helichrysum umbraculigerum. Next base: position 14,489,533 of record CATIUR010000007.1, on the reverse strand, counting down.
AGGTTAGTGATTATTGTTGTGAAATAAAATTGTGTTATGTAAGATTCTCTCCAGTCCCACTTATAGATTACATCTTAAATTTCTAAATATCTGAAAACTTCATGAAGGGAATGATGGATCTTTGTATGGACCTTTGTGTCTGTTACTTTTACCCATTTTCCTCTATTTCATAAATATTCGTTGTGAATCTCATCTTTTTATCGATGGCAATTTGGTAAGATGGGCTGGTCGAGCGCGATGGGTAACGGGTTTGGGTTGAAACTTGTCAATTTAATGTCGACTAGATGGTCCATGTTGTATTGGGTCAATCTGAGAAAAGTCTTTTCAGATTATAGGATTTTAATATCATATAAGTAATTGACAGATTAATAAAAATTATAAAAGAGTAAAGTATATTACAATAATAATCAAAATCATTGCATTTGTGTTGATTTTACCCATCTATCTAATATACTCCGTAAAACATAACACTAATCAACTCCTTCATAGTAAATGAGTCTGAACCATGACACATTAGATATAACCTCCTATAAAAGATGAGAGCCCTTTAGTGTTGCACCATCATGTTATCAGTTCTCATCTAACTTCAAATTGATTTGTAGAACATTCAATTTATTGTGTAGTCAATACATGTACCGGTCTTCTTGTCTTTCAATAATTTCATTTTTGGTCCCTACAGTAGCTTAAAGTGACATAGCAAAATACTACTTGGGTGTATATGTTTTTCATTTTTTTTTTGGTTGTGATAACTTGTCAATATCCTCACTTTTAAATAGTTTGTTGATTATGCTACTAATCATATGATGGTTACCAGTTAGTAATATGTTATCGAGGAATCAAGAGGAACTTCTATCTACTCGGTGACTATTTTCGTGACTATGGTGTTAGTAAAGTCTTATTATAATTCATATACAATCACAATCTAATTGTAATACACTGTAACTTTTTGGAAATATTTCACCTACTGTACAATCTAAATGTAAAAACATTACTGAATCCTACAATTTCGTTTATGTTTTCCTATATACACTAACCAAGTTATTATTGATATAATCCGAGACCTATACTATTGCATATTTTTATGGTTTTAGTGTTTCAAAATGTAATATATTTTATTTTTTTTTACTATTGTATAAAATGTACTTTCATTTGATCAATTATATGTATTGAACATGTCATGTCAAGTATATGAAGCTCAATTGCTATGTTGATTTAACGGAACATGAATCTTCTTCATTCCTAAGGTACAGAAAATTCTAAAAACTTTATTGCTGTTTCAGGAAGTATCTAAAGTACGTTTATAAGTCTTAACCGTCACATTTTATTTGCAACTTATAGATTTGTGTTGATACAAAGCCTTTAAACCATTTTTGTATAATCTCTATTTCATCGATGTATTTTTGCAACTTATAGATTTGTGTTGATATAAAGCCTTTAAAACACTTTGTATAATCTCTATTTCATCGATGTATTTTTGCGTTATATGTTGATTAGTGTCTTGAAGTTTCAACTATTGATAATGTGTCTTAATTAAATATTATAGTATTTGATCTAACTACGGTGAATTATACATTGACTATTATATTATCATCAACTCACCACCACTTTTATTATCTCCGGCTTTACCGTTTATTTGAACATGTATTATGTATAACCAATCATTAATTACAACGTAAACAAGCAATTATTTCAATCTAAGTTTCAAAGTTTTCTCAAAAAAATAGAGAAAATATCTTGTGGACATCTACAACATAAAGGGCAACATTATTAACCAAAAAGACACATCATGATTATTCTAATTTTATCATATTTGATAAACGTAAAACAAACATATCGATAGATAGATGGACGTTTTTATAAAATATGATATTACTTTTGTATTAAAATCATGTGGTAGCCCCCGAATTCACGGGTTATACTCTCAACATACTTGATAAACTTAAAACACATATCAATAGATACACATTTTTTTTTAAAAAATGTAATATATACTTTTTATATTAAAATTATGTGGTACCCCCGCGAATTCGCGGGTTATGAACTAGTGGAATGGTAAAAAACAAAATAATAAAATAAAAACAACAACAATATATGAAGATTAAGAGGGAAAGATATCACCTTTTATAAACCAGAAGCGAACACAAACTTATTTTGTTTATTTACCTCATCTCTTCAAAAATAAAAAGAAAAAACAATAAGAAATGTAAACGCAAAGAAAGAAAGGTACACGAATATGCAAATTTTAGTGTGCATTATATTAGTTGTACGTAAAGATGTTATTTTGATATATACGCATAAAAGACTTGTATTTACATACATACTAGCTTTATATCTGTATATTTTTTTTTTTTGAACGGCAGAATATGAATATATCATAAAACGATCAAACTAGCAAGGAGCTAGAGATCAAAGAGTACAAAACATCTAGAAATACAACGAACAACAACTGCAAAGATTGCAAAAGGAGTGAAAAAACTCATGCCAATTACAGATACACCAAGACATGAGAAAAACCCCCACCATCGAAGGCCGAGCCACCGGTTTTAATTGTTTGGTTGTGCATATGCACAGCCCATGAAAGTTGGTACTCCCTTCGTCTTAGTTAAAATGTTCACTTTGACTTTGTACACATTTTTAAGATTATCTACTAAATACGCTTTTCACCAATCAAAAAAACATCTACCTACTAAAGTCTCTCTCGATTGGTTGAAATATGAAAGTGGACATTTGTTTGGGATAACCCGAAATAGTAATGTCGACACTTATGATGGGACAGAGAATGTACTTTATTTAAACTTAAATATAACTTTTTAAAAGAGTAATTCACATAAATACATGAATCACAGTAGCCAAATATGGTTAATACTATAGGTTATATAAATAATAGGTAATCTCTTCTAAACTAATACAACAACTTTGGTATGGTTGTAAATTTTGAAAAATTAACTAACACAATGACAATGTATAAAGTTTGAGTAACAATAGACCGAAAATTGCGACATATTTTGGTTTCCTACAGTTTTTATTTTTAACATCTTCGAATGAATTTTTTTTTTGTAAAGTCGATCTATAATACTTTGCAAGTCTTTGGGTACGATAATCGTGTCAGCTAAATAAATAATGGACATACAGAGCAAATATAATGAAACCATTTGCTCTTGATATACATAATTTGTCAAGATTAAATGCGCAACTATGATAGCAAAATATAATGAATAAAAATACATATGTTCTTATAATATGATGAATGATATTGTATATTACCTATAATGGAAAACGTGAAATATCATTTAATCAAAGGTACATAAAAACAAAAGGAAAATAATTGGGAGGACTAATTAGATAGACCTTATATGGACCTAAAAATGTAAGAGCGACATGTGTCAGGCTCAACCAGTAAAAACAAAATAAGATAGATTATTAAATTTATATACTCAAGAATAAATGATATTGAATATTACCTATAATGGAAAACGTGAAATATCATTTAATCTAAGCTATATAAAAACAAAAGGAAAAAAGTTGGGAGGACTAATTAGATAGACATTATGTGGACCTAAAAATGTAAGAGCGACATGTGTCAGACTCAACCAGTAAAAACAAAATAAGGTAGATTATTAAATTTATATACTCAAGAATTCCTCTTTCGTTATGTTAAGTTATTAAGAGTGACAAGGTAAATATAGAAAATTAAAATATGATAGAAGAAGCACGCCGGTGAAACCCTAACTCTTTTATTGAGCTAATAAATGTCTTTTTTAACTGACTCTACTCAGACTCAGTAGCTCAGGCATCATGACATCAAATACTGGTCCAACTCCAATGGCCGGTGAAAACACGATGCAGTTTAGGCCTCAAAACACACAAATACCGCCGCCAACTGCTGGAGAAATGGCCACATGGAGCCAAGGCTAGAAGAAGCACGCCGCCATCTGGATTTCAGTACTCCAGGGGGGCAAACAGCGCAATCTCAAAGACCAACGCAGGAGGGTGGACAACAACAATTACACGGATCGAATTCTCAGCCGTTCGCACAGACTCAATCAGGCGGTAGTCAACCACCTCCCCAACAAACATTTCAACAACCACTAATGCAAAACTTCCAGCAGTTCCCACAGCAAAACATTCCATTATTCCAACAGGTACCATATCAGCAGGTACCATACCAGCAGGTATCATACCAGCAGGTACCATACCAGCAGGCACCTTATCAGCAGGCATCATACCAGTAGGTGCCATTTCAGCAAGTACCATTCCCTCAAGTATCATTCCAGCAGGCACCATTTCAACAAACACCATTTCCACAACCGTCTGCACATAGCTTCCAGCAAACCTCGTATCAACAGGCGCCACCTCAACAGAGGCCATTTCAGAACACTTCATTTCAACAAACGCCATCCCAAAACACACAGGGGTCATCTGTCCAGGAGACCGCAAATGCTTTGGGTCAACTCCTGGCACAATTAATGCAACCAGCAGCAATACCACCGCCTCCCCCACCATTACCACCAATGCTGGCAAATCTCCTGGCAGTAATGCAAGGAAAAACACCACAGCCACAAAACGTAATCCCTGACTCAAATACACAGTTTCACCCTGCTATCGCTAACGTTCCACTCCCCTTGGGAGTTACAATGCCTGCTAATTTAGGAATTTATGATGGAACTACAGACCCTGAAGACTTCATACAGTCGTTCCACCATGTTATTAAAACTCAGCACTGGGAGGATGCGGTCGCTTGCCAAATGTTCCCATCAGTCCTAAGATCCTATGCTAAGTCCTGGTTTTGGGATTTGCCTGAAAAAAGCATCACCTGTTTTGATGACATCAGAAGAAAATTCGTAAGCCACTTCCACCAGAAGAAGAAACATGTAAGATCGCATGTCGAGGCGCATATGATAAAACAACACAATCATGAATCTCTGGAAGATTTTATTGACAGGTACACCGATGAATGCCTGAAAATACCAGGACTGCCAGAAAGCCAACAGGTGTCGGGTTTTATATCCTGCTTAGATGAAAGCAGATTTCGGGCGTTGGTAGATAAGTTCATCGGCGATACACCACCAACTTTTGCTATACAAGTATCTCAAACAAGAGACTATGCCAGGGCGATGGAGAAACGCAAGCTTAATCAGAGGATCAAGCAGGCCGTAAACAATTCAAAAAACGACCACAGGTCTCAACCTTATCAGGGAAAGGGTAAAGGAATACAGGGAGGAAAGTTTGGAAAAGGAAATAGATTCCAGCCTTATAACAGACATGGGGAAAAAGATGCGCTTATTGCCTCTCTGTCAAAAACCCCGCATGAGATATTGACAACCGAGCCTGTGGCCAGGGGATTCAAAAAGCCAAATCCTATGAACTCTAAAGCGAAAGAAAATGGCAAATATTGCAAGTTCCACAAAGAAACAGGCCATGAAACCAACGAATGCAGGGAGCTCAAAGCTCAGATTTATAAAGCAATCAAAGAGGGCAAATTAGAACACTTAGCCCAGGGCGCTAGGGAATTCCAACAGGGTGAAGTCAAAAAAGGTAAAACCACAGCCGAATTACCCAAGCCTGATGCAGTAATACTCATGATCAGCCCCCTAGCCCCAAGGCAGAAACGAAAAATAGAGCAGGTGGAATTATGGGAGTTGACAGAAATATCTTTTCCAGCCATACATCACGTAAACCCCTCGGCAGAACCACTCGTCATTACGGCAAGAATAGCAAACTTCCAAGTCAGCAGAGTTTATCTAGACAGTGGTAGTTATACAGAGATCATGTACGAGCATTGCTTCGAACAATTACCAGAACATATCAAGAATAGCAGGGAAGAATTCCTACAACCTCTGGTAGGATTCTCAGGAGAGACAAATTGGCCGATAGGAAAGATTAAGCTTGAAGTTACGTTGGGAGCTTATCCGCGGTACAGAACAACTACCCTCGATTTTGTAATTGTTCGCTCTCCCTCTAAGTACAATGTTATACTGGGAAGAACAGCCATGCTCCAGTTTAAAGCAATCACTTCAACAGTACATGGTATGGTACGTTTCCCAACACCAGAAGGAGTGGCAACTGTTCATGCAGACAGGCTACTACAAATTGAATGTTCTCAGGTGAGCAATACGCCTGAACCAGAGAATGCACCTCAACCAGACAACGAACAGGAGGCGATTGTGATAAACCAAGAACACCCAGACCAGACGGTGTATATTGGTAAGAAACTCCCAACCAGGGTAAAGCAGCAGCTAAAAGCATTGTTAACTGAAAATCAGGACGTTTTCGCATTCCGACCATCCGATATGACAGGCGTCCCAAGAAGCATCGCTGAGCACTCCTTGAATGTTAGACCTGGTGTGACTCCCTCCAGACAAAAGAAGCGTGGGATGGCACCTGAACGAAGTGCCTTCTTACAAAAAGAGGTGGAAGACCTTGTGGGCGCAGGGATACTAAGAGAAGTTAAGTACCAGACATGGGTGGCCAACCCTGTCATGGTAAAGAAACCTAATGGTTCCTGGAGAATGTGTGTTGATTACTCAGACTTAAACAAGGCTTGCCCAAAAGACAATTACCCACTGCCTGAGATTGACTGGAAAGTTGAGTCCTTAGCAAGTTATAGACTAAAATGCTTCCTGGATGCTTATAAAGGCTATCATCAAATTCAAATGGCCGAGCATGATGAAGACAAGACAGCATTCCACACCAATCAGGGGATTTTTTGTTACAGAAAAATGCCCTTCGGACTAAAAAACGCAGGAGCCACATACCAGAGGGTGATCGATTCCGCTTTCAGGGGTCAAATTGGCCGAAATGTGGAGGCATATGTAGATGACCTTGTTATTAAAAGCACATCAGAAGCAAGCATGTTGGAAGACATTTCAGAAACATTTACTACCCTTCGGGGTATTAATATGAAGCTCAATCCCAGTAAATGTAGCTTTGGGGTTGAAGAAGGAATGTTCCTGGGACACGTGATCACCACAGGCGGGTTCAAGGCAAATCCAGAAAAAGTCCAGGCGGTAACAAGCATGCCTTCCCCCAAAACAAAGCAGGAAGTTCAAAGCCTTTCAGGAAAGCTGTCAGCCCTGACCAGGTTCCTATCTAAGGCGGCAGAAAGAGCCTTACCTTTCTTCTCCACCTTAAAGGGTACAGCAAAAAGTGACTTCAGGTGGACTGAACAGGCTGAACAAGCATTTCAAGACATGAAGACCCTCATGGCGGAACTCCCAACACTCACAGCACCAATACCAGGGGAGACACTGACCCTGTATTTGGCAGCCTCAAGTGGAGCAGTAAGCTCAGTCCTGATTGCAGAGAGGAACAAGATACAAATGCCCGTGTATTTCGTCAGCAAAGCACTTCAACCGGCAGAATTAAATTATTCCCCGATAGAAAAACTGGTCCTGGCCCTGGTGCACACGGCCAGGCGCCTGCGTCGATATTTTCAAGCACACCCGGTCGTGGTGCTAACCGACCAGCCGATCAAACAGGTGCTGCTAAAACCAGAAAAGTCAGGAAGAATGGCAAAATGGGCAATAGAGTTAGGTGAGCATGAAATCACTTTTTGCCCTAGGAATGCAATGAAGGGACAAGTAATGGCAGACTTCCTGGCTGAACTTCCAGGGGAGTCAGAAGGAAAGAGCTCACTGACCGTCAACAGCACGCCAACGGAAACCTGGGAACTGTATACGGACGGGGCAGCCAGCTCTGGGGGGTCAGGAGCAGGGCTAATTCTTACAAGTCCGGCTGGAGAAGAACACACCTATGCTTTAAGGTTCGAATTCCCCGCAACAAATAATGAAGCTGAATATGAGGCACTAATCGCTGGATTGAAGATTGCTGAACAAATGGACATCACGTCCATCCAAGTGTATGTTGACTCACAGTTAGTGGCCAACCAAATAAACGGAAACTTTGAAGCTAAAGAGCAGGCAATGAAAAAGTACCTGGAAGTTGTGCAAGAGATCAAAAACAAGTTCAACCACTTCAAAATTGATCAGGTCCCAAGGAGTCAAAACAAAAAAGCTGACATCTTAAGCAAACTAGCTACACTCACCTTTGCTCACTTAACCAAAGAAGTGTTGGTCGAAGTTCTAAAACAGAAGTCAATTGACAGGAGTTATGAAGTTAACCCAGTGGAGGAAGACGGAGATAATTGGATGACCCCCATCAGGGAGTACTTACTTAACGAGACACTCCCTGCTGATAGGGCTCAGGCAAGGAAAATCAGGGTTAAAGCACCAATGTATCTCATGGAAAAGGGTGAATTACTCAGGAAGTCATTCCTGGGACCAAATCTCAGGTGTGTTGGTCCTAGACAGGCGGAGAATCTTATCAGGGAAGTTCACGAGGGCTCCTGTGGCCTCCACTCAGGCCCTCACGCGATCACAGGAAAGCTAATGCGCCAGGGGTATTTCTGGCCCACAATGCATCAAGACACCCTGGAGATAGTTAGAAAGTGCCAATCCTGCCAAATTCATGCACCTATCTCCAGAACCCCGAAGCACGATCTCATCCCTGTCACTTCACCATGGCCTTTCTACAAATGGGGGATCGATATTGTAGGACCTTTCCCGCCTGCAGCTGGAGGATTGAAATTCATTGTGGTAGCGGTTGATTACTTCACTAAATGGGTGGAAGCAAAGCCCGTGGCTCAGATCTCTGGTAAGAAAATGGTGAACTTTGTCTGGGAAAACATCGTGTGTCGTTTTGGAATCCCACATGAGATTGTAAGCGACAATGGAACACAATTCGCGGCTGATCCCTTCAAATCATGGTGCGAAGAGCTCTCAATTAAGCAAACATTTACTTCTGTAGCCCACCCCCAGGCTAATGGACAGGTGGAGGTAACCAATCGGGACATTGTTGCAGGGATCAAGGCTAGGTTGGGAAGGTCCAGGACTGGATGGGTCGAAGAACTCCCAAACGTCCTGTGGACACATCGAACATTGCCAAAGAATGATAGTACCTGGGTTACCCCTTTCAGTTTAGTATATGGAACTGAGGCGGTAATCCCTGCAGAGATCAGTGTCCCCACAGCAAGGGTCCTAACATTTGAAGAGGATGCCAATGTGATATCCCTGCAAGAAAACTTGAATCTGACAGAAGAAACCAGGGAGATGGCAGCTATCCGTCAAGAGAGAAACAAACAAAAAATGGCCAGGTACTATAACAGGAAGGTGCAATACAAGCATTATAAAGTCGGGGACTATGTATGGAGAAAAAATGAAGCTTCCAGGGTTGAAGATACAGGAAAGCTTGGACAGAAATGGGAAGGACCCTACCAAGTAACATTGGCCCACGGCAATGGAGCTTACAGCCTGACACAACTTGACGGTACTCCTGTTCCACGAACATGGCACGCAACAAACTTGAAAAAATGTTACGTCTGAACAACTATCTGTAAACCCAGGAGGACTTGATCACCCCTCCTGCTTGGCATGTTTTGTTGAATCACTTTTTTATCAATAAAACTAAGTTGTTCGTGCCAAATTAAAGTTATCTTACTTCATGTTTATGTTTATACAACTATCACAAATGTGCCAGGGACATACCACCTTTACACAAGGAATGTCATATGCACAAGGCCCTACTATTGGCCGGATTTGCACAATGCATCTCCACATAGCCTCACTCCCTGCACACAAGTGATACATCCACCATAAAAAGGCAGTCAGGAGTGACGGTCCTGCCATAGCGGAAGGTGAATTCTAGCCCTATCCCTGGCAGAGGTTCACCTCAACCAGTAGGTTGGCAAAGCGTTGAACCAGATCAGGGCAGGAAGGACACAGGCATTCGCCATTAGGCTTGCTAGCTGAACCTTCCTGCACAACCGGCAAACTAGAATTTGCCAGGTCATGACCACTCAACTTTCACTCATCACACCCAAACAGTGTAAATATTCAAAACAAAACTTGCAAGTAAACACTTAACTAGAAGCATGCATACATTGAAAACATAAATAAAAATATACATGCCCAAGAAGCATTAGACGTTCATATACAATTAGTCCATAAGAAAAATAACTATGGCTTCATAGCCAGGATCATGTCGACAGGCATATCAAGATCCTCGACTAACTTCTCCAGGAAGGGAGACGTAGATAAATTCTTCAAGGTCGTCTTTGCCTCTTCAAGCTTTGACATAATGTCAGGGTCAATTCTCCTGGCAAGAGCTTCAGGCAGCGGGTTCAAAAATTGAGCAGCCAAAGTAGCTGTTTCATGACGGCCCTGGCCTCTTGAATACTGAACCAACTTGCCGAAAGGATTAATAATCCCAGGACAGCCCATTGAGGTGATGATCAGGTCAGGGAGACCGGCCTGCAGTTTTTTCTTTTCTCCGGTCGCAGCGTCCCTTTCAGAAAGGGCCTGATCTCTTTCCTCGGCTGTCCTGTCCCTAGCAGCTAGGGCCTCATCCCTTTGCAGGGTAGCAGCATTTAGCTCCTGATTAGCCCTTTGCAGCGAAGCTTCCATCTCGACTGCTTTTTGGGCCTAAACAAATAAAACACTTCGGGTGATAAGTCCCAAGCAGGTAGCAGAAAACGAAAAGCAAAGGAAATAAAAATATACCTGCTCTGCCAACTGAGTCTTCAGAGTCTCAATCTCCAGATTCATCTGGTCGACCCTGGCAATATCACCAACATGATCTGCTTTGAATTTCTCAAACTGTTCACGCTCGTGTGCTGCCCGCGCCTGCTCATTTTTCAGGTCAATCCTCAATTTCCTGGCAAGCACCTCCAAACGATCAGCCACCTTCAAAGTGTTAATGCTCCACATGAAAGAGTCGAATGTGGCCTTGATCCCCCGGTTAATACTCTGACGAGCGTTCAGGGAGGCCATTCTCTTCCCAATAGCTGGAGGCATTGCGTGATGGACATAGTCTCTGCAGGATTGGAGATCGTGCCCCAGGTTGTCAGCATGAAAGGACCAATTGGGAACAAAGGGAGGAAGACCAGAGAGGTCTTCAGCAGGAGCACTAGGAGTGGCAACACGAGCACTGCCCAAAAAATCAACCGCATCATCATCATCATTAGCCATCCTCTTCACAAAGGAAAGGCTGTTGGAGCTTCCTGATTGATGACGTGAAGAAGAGTTGTCTTCAGTCCTGAACTGAATTCTCCTCCTCTTGCGGTGAGCAGGGTTCTCACCACCCTCTTCCTCCTCCTCTGAAAAAGAAAATTACTCATTAAATTTTTACCAAATCATTAAATTTTTACCAAAACATAAGGAACAAATAAGCTAGCGAACCATTGCATACCTGTAGCAGAGTCATGCAGCCTGGAGGGTTGAGAAATATAAACAACATCCTCGGAACCCCCAGCTTCACTGGAGGAAACAGGGTGACTGCCAGTCTTTTTCTTCTTCGACCTACCTCCTGGGGCAGTCTTTTTCTTCTTTCTCCCTGTGGATGCCCCGAGGTCATTGACCATTTCATAATCCTCCGGGACGTCGGATCCAACAGGAATGCTTTGCTGGGGGGACCCATCGTCGTTGGCAGGTATGTTATCTACAGAGGTATGACCAATCTCCACCCCAGAAAGATCATCAGCTGCCAGGAAGCTATTGAAATCCATCACTGCAAGAGGAAAAAGAGTTAAAACGCTACACATTATAAATAGGAATCTAAACATTTGAGAGCCGCCTGAACACCACCACTCCCTACCTTTATTTTTATACGTGCATATAAGAATGCGGCCTTCCCTGTTCCAATTCCTGCTCATACTAGCCATAGCCAGGACGGAGTCTGGGTAGGGCCTCATCACTACTCCGGCCTGTCTCAGGAGCCGAAGGAAATTCATGTCAACCTCCGGATTTGTCTCAAGAATCACAGGGTTCATATTTTTTACAGGCGCAAGTCTAGAGACCCAGGCTTGCGGGTTTACCCACTGCAAAACCCCCCGTTTATCAGATGGGATAAACTTGTCATCAACATAAAAAAAGCCCTCCTTCCACCCCCTCCAACCATCTAACCGGGAACCACAAAAGTTGGTATTTTTGCCTCCTCGCTTGGCTACCGAAAACCAACTCTCCGGCGAATTGGTTATTGTAAACTGGCTAGCAAAATATAACAGGGTGGGCTCTTTCCTGTGTAATCTACAATACACCTCGAACATTATTATTTTTTGAAGCCCTAATGGATGTAGCTGGGAAAACCCAATCCCATAATACTCTAATAGGGAAATCAGGAAGGGAGTGGGGGGAAGCCTGAAGTTACTAAGGGAAAACCAGTCGGAATATATAGTAACCTTTCCAGAGGGAGGCATATGTGCCCGCTGGGAGGGTAACGGCGCGATCGCCTCAAAAAGATCTATACAAGGGTACTGGGAAATCAATTGTAAGAGGGTGTCCCTATCTATTTTACTCCTAATACCGTCAACCATACCGCCGGAAAACTGAGCAGTAACCCTAGCCAAGGGACCGCTCATGACAGAAGTGGTGGCAGGAGTAGTGGCAGACGAAGACGGCTCCATTATTTTATACAAATAAAAAAGCAATCTAAAGGATACAAGAGAGAGAACACAGGAACAAGAAAACAAACCTAAAAGATGCTTGCCGGAATTCTAAAAAAGCGTCGGAAGTTGCAGAGAAGGAAAACAATGTTTGTGAAATGAAAGTAAAATGGAAAAACTGCCAAGGTATGCCTATTTATGGCGAAAGAAAGTAACCGCCTCAGGCCCATGGGCTCATGGGCTTTAATCCAAGCCATACACGTGTACGACTGAGATAAATCCTCAGGCGTGGGCGCGTGTGGCAAGCTGTAGCAATTAATACCCCACGCGCACACGCAATCACCGGCACACCCTTCGATAAATACGGACACCTCGGGCAGGTAAACACTCACATTCTGACATAATGATGGGACACCATCAGTCAAAAAATGAAACGCCAAGAAAATGACACGTCTAGCCTGACAAAACCAACGACCCGGATTCAAACAACATCGAAAGGCCATTTGAAAATCATTTACCCAGGGAAGGATAAGGCTTCTTCCCTGTAAATAACATGGTAATTAAAGACCATGGCAATGTCTCGCCTGAGAAAGGAAATCTTAGAGTTTAGTTCCCTGATGCAAATCTCAGCAAACTAAACTGGGGGGACTTAATCGTGTACCGTCCTGAATGGGCCTCACAAATTAAACAGGCGAACATTACACAGGACGGACCAACTAACAGGCCTGACAAACCCACAGGGAGGCCCATGGGCCGACTCACGAAGGCGGTATAAATCCATGGCATTAGGGTTTGTGTCCCCTGTCAGGGGACAGCCTCGTAACGGATTCCACCCACGTTAGTGGTGGTTCCCCGAAGGCCGACATGGGTTTTATCCTCCCCATATTATTGGTCCACGTCATTACAGGGGACCCACATGCAGGACGCGTTAATTACAACCGTACGATTCAAAGTACCAAGATCATATCTTAGCCGTACGATGAACAGTACCACCAGATGGTGATTCCACCGTACGATCACAACCATGCGATCATGACTCAACCGTACGATGAACAGTACCACCAGATGATGACTCCATCATAGGATCAAAACCATGAGATGATGACACGTGGCAAACTTGCTCACCAAGGTGAAGGTGGAATACTATAAATATAGGGCATAATCACTATTCATGCCCCAACACCTCATAATACACCTTCAATACTATTCACCTCCTACGTTCATCATCAATAGGAGATAACTGTTCATCTCCTACCGCCGATTCATACCACCCTTATTGTTGTTCGATACACTGTAACGGGTCCTTACGCAAGCCGCGGAGAGTAACGAGTCGGCCCAATCCATTTTGCACTCAGGTATAAAAATAATGCTTGATCAGATAGAAAAAGAATATTGTAAATAATGTAGAATACAAATATAAAAATTGTAAAAGTGAATCCCTGGATCGAACATGCGACTTTTCAATTTGAATGGAAAAGAGCAACCACCCAAGCAGCAAATCAAATTAAAATTCTACTACATTACAGATAATTTAAATAGTATGTGAGTGTTTCTTGGGGTACCGAGCCAACCCACGTTCGCAAGTTACAAAATCCAATTTAAATTAAACGAAAGTTAGATGGAGTAAATAAATTAATTATTTAGAAATTAGCCATTTTGGACAAACAAAAAGATATGTGTGTGTATTAATTGGTTCTATATGGTTTTTGATTCTATAAAGTTATGTGTATGTTTATTTATGAAATCTAAAAGTTATGTGTATCTTACTCACACAATGTTTTAAATTAACCAACTCCCACTCTTTGCATATTACATGTTGTGATTCACAAACTTTCATATCACGAAAGTTCAAGAATAAAAAATTGCATACCAAGTAAAATGTGTTTTGATGGGAAAAAAACAATGCTATAATTGATGGTTATACACGAAATTATTTTTTTTCAAAAAAAAAAAAAATTATCAATGTTAGTATCTGTATGTATACGGGTGATGAGTCATTGGATTATATAGTTCTTCGAAAGTACCAAATATGATTGAAATCATACGATTCCTTTAAACAACTATAAATTGAGCGAAGTACCTAGAAGCCTAGCGACATCAATTAATACAATTAAGAAAATCAACCGCAAACGATTAACAAAACATCTGAGGTTCAGTTAGTGAATGTGTTAGTATATATAGTCCATGTTTTATTTTTTTAGTTGGAGATATCAGAACTTAAATATCACCTCTTAACTTCGTTATGTGAAGGAGACACAAAATAAAAAGTACGTACTCTAGTTCAACAATAGAAAATATAGAAACTACATTCAAGAGACTGCCATTTAAGTTTGCTACTACATCGTCACTTTAAGTTTCTCCTTGATTCTTAGTCCTCTTTGCCACAACATGTAACACCCCGCAAATTTAAACACGATTAATTACGTTAATCACTTGCATTATTAGGCTAATTCCCTACTTGAGTGAATTCACAACACAATTTAGAGGTAAGTCTAGCATAGCCCAACTAGATAATACGCGTAGTATTACGTATTCGTAATTAGTTGTAATTACGTACTGAACAATCTGAAAACAGACGCGACAGAAATATGCGACTCTTGGTGAACAAAATTATTTAATAAAACGAAATTATTAAATAACGCAGAAAACAATTAAATATTATGTCAATAATATTTACATATTATTTTATAACGCAAAACGTCAACTCATATAATTAAAATAAAACAAAGTTTGAAATTTATAAAATTTATTAATTTGGTTTCATAAAAAGATCCTAATTAAAAATAATGAAAATGTAATTAAATTTAGCGATCGGGTAAACAAACACGGAACAAACACGGAGGCAGAAAGTGGAACAAAACCACCTCCCACCTCCCCAAATCTTTCATTTCTTTCTTTTCATCTTTTCTCTTATCTCTCTCTCTTTTCTCTTTTCATCACCAACAACCAAAACCACACCAAATCAAAGAAAACTAACATCAAAACTCGAAGAATCATATAGCCCCTTTGGAATAAAACGACCACGAGACCCCGATCTACATTCCTACCTTTTCGGATTTCAAATCCGACACTCGTAAGTTTCCGACAAATCCCGTAAATCTTTAGATTTCGAAGTTATAATTGATAATTCATGTTTAGTATACTTAGATTACCATGTTTTAGTGTTTTATACAACCGAAAATGTCCAAATCGACCCAAAACTCGTTGATTTTTAAGCTGTTCGTCGAACAGGCGACTACGTCGCTTTTGGGCCAAGAACAGTAGTGCGACGTAGGCCTTTACGTCGCATTACCCTTCCTTACGTCGCACATAGCGACGCAACCCACTACGTCGCATTGAATTGCGAACTTCGCAAATTGCGACGCAGACCTTAACGTCGCAACACCCGTATGCGACGTAACCCGTTACGTCGCACAATTATTTAATTTCGCAACAACTGCGACGCAACACTTAACGTCGCACCCTACGTCGCACTTCGACCTTTACGTCGCACCCTACGTCGCATAACAACCCAGCGTCGCACCTTGCGTCGCTAAAAACAGGAAGTTTAAAAACTAGTTTTCACTAAGTGTCGAACTAACCGGAAACGCATATCTTTATACGATACGATTCACGAGCTTTACAAACAATACAAACACACTTATCTTACCGAAATTAGGATTTCAAACTATCACCAACGAATCATATACATTTTCACAAATACGAAATACAAACATAAACATTAAACAAACGATTTGGACGTGACTTGGTTGTACAAACACTAGCATGGATGATTAGTTTAGACATCCACATACTTATTACATCTCGTACGTTTAGGACGTTAGGAGATTTCAGACTATACTTGGGCTTAGGTTTGCTAGCACTCGCACGATTACTTAACTCAACAGGTGAGTTCACAGCCCCTACTTTTACTGTTTTAACTGCTTTGAACAGGGGTGGAAAACATAGTCAAACACTTTTATACAAACATGGTTGTATACTATTTTACTCAAACAAGTGGAGTACATGGAACTAGTAAACTGATAAACAAACTGACGATTTCAACTTAATATGTAATACTGCCCGCACGTGGTCCATATACGGGTCTTAGGGGAAGTGTTACATATTACTGTCATACTGCCAACGCTGTAAACACATGAACACGTTTTCGAGAACGCTGGAGGATAACCAGCAACACTTTATATAACGGACTGGGTAACTAAAAGTCCCTACTTGACATGGGCAACACTACTGAAAAGTCCCTACTTGACATGGGCAACACTACTGAAAAGTCCCTACTTGACATGGGCAACACTACTGAACAGTCCCTACTTGACATGGGCAACACTACTGAAAAGTCCCTACTTGACATGGGCAACACTACTGAACAGTCCCTACTTGACATGGGCAACACTACTGAAAAGTCCCTACTTGACATGGGCAACACTACTGAAAAGTCCCTAATTGACATGGGCAACACTACTGAAAACAATGGGTTTCTCACTAACATGGACCCACCAAACGATTAGGATTGTAACACTGCCGCACGTGGTCCAGGTACGGGTCTTAGGGGAGTGTTACACCTACGAACAACTAATAGGATACTTACATTCCTACTATAACTTGAACTATATTTTTGGGCAATATCCCAACGAAACATATCTACGATTAGGATACGTATAATCCTACAAAACATACTTGAACACAGGATACTGTTTTTCCTACAACTAATAGGATACGAACATTCCTACAAACAACTATTTGAAAACATATTTGGTGTTACGAATACTATTTTTGGGCGACATTCCCACGATACGTTATAAACAACAGTGGTTTATCACAACTGAACTTGCAAACATAAAACCTGTGGATTCACTCAACCTAGTTGTTGACTTTTACTATGTTTTTCAGGGAATTAGCTGCGCATGTAAGAATCGCCAACACACATGGAGAATTAGGCGACCCGTGAAGTTTAGGATGCCAACTTTTGGAAACACATGGATTTCTTTAGTATAACTGAAACGTTTTAGTCATATTTCAGAAATCTACTTTTGTAAACTTATTTATCTTAACTTGTACGATTCGACGAATCGTAAACTTTGTAATTAACACTTTTGGCATCTTAATATATTATGTTCTGTTGTAATCATAAGCTCTGATACGTATGCATGCTTTGTTATTGTGACACCCCAGTACTTAAACTAACTGCTTCCGCTAATCTAAATCAACGATTTTGGGGGTGTTACAGATTGGTATCAGAGCCATTGGTTATAGCGAACTAGGAAACTTTAGGTGACTTAGCGACCTAGAGACCTAGACTATAGCCTTGGCTAGAACGTACATGCATACATACATTTGCATACATCTAAACTATCGTTACGATAACTCGATACGCGTGAACTATTCACCACATTCGACTCGTTCATTGTACTCAGATCTCATATGAACCTGATTGTATTAGACGGTTGATGAAAAGAAGTATGTATTTAGCATCATATAATGACGCCTGGCCAACGTGATTATATTATACTAAGTACATATGGGTGTTTCATAGTCGTAAGATACGTGATGGGGATTCAACAATTTTTCTTGATATTCGAAAACTTGAAATATGTGAAACTTTACTCCTCACATATTTTTCATCGGCATTGACTTCTGCATCTTTTCATCGCAGAACGTCAGCATGCCGCCTAAACAAAGAAATACTCGAAACAGTCGACGAAATGTTCCTCCTCCACCACCGCCTCCAGAAACAACCGAACAGATTATCGAACGCCGCGTGGCTGAAGCCATCGCACAATACGAGGCTAGCCGCAATCGTGAAAACCTGACCAACAATAGCGGAGCCACTCCTGTCAACAGCGAAACCCCAAACAATACCCAGCAGGGGTGTTCCTACAAAACCTTTCAGTCTTGTAAACCCAGCACCTTCACCGAGACTGAAGGGGCCATTGGCCTAGTCCACTGGATTGAGAAAACGGAATCAGTCATCGACATCAGCGACTGCGTCACCGACAAAATTGTGAAATACGCCACCTGCACTCTAGCCGACAAAGCGCTAACATGGTGGAACGCTCAGGTGCAAATCATGGGACGCCCAGCTGCTTACTCTATCTCATGGGAGACACTGAAACGAATGTTGATGAAGGAATTTTGCCCTCCCAACGAGATGCAAAAACTTGAAACCGAATTCTGGAACATACAAATGTTCGGCGCTGACATTTCCGGTTACACAACTAGATTCCAGGAGCTTGCACGTCTTGTGCCCCACATGGTAACCCCCGAGAGCAAACGCATTGAGCGTTACAACAGGGGTTTGGCACCACAAATCCGAGGCATGGTTATGTCCTCCAAACCCGCCACTTTTAGGAGCGCAGTGGATCTAGCTCACAGCTTAACCGACGACGCGGTCGAGATTGGAACCCTGAAAGCTATCACAGGGAAAACTGAACCTACCCGTACTGATGCGGGCGAATCTGGAACCCACAAACGCAAATGGAACAGCGAGGGTAACGACCGTCAGGGTCAACAAAACAGGAACCCGGGAAACACCCGAGCCTTTGCTGCGATCACCAACACTGAACAGAAACCCTACCTTGGTAACAGGCCCAAGTGTGGGAAGTGCGGAAAACATCATGAAGGAGATTGTTTCTTCTGTGATAAATGCAACCGATTCGGGCACAGAACCGAAACTTGTAGAACTCACCCCACGAACAACGAACAACGAAACACTGGATGTTTCCGATGTGGCGACCCGGGACACTACCGAAATCAGTGCCCCCAACTCAACAACAATCAGAATAACCACAACCAGAACAACCTCGGGAACAACAATCAAAACAACAACCGCATCGCAACCATACCACCGGGGCGTAGCCGCGCATATATCCTCCGTGCACCGGAAACGGTCGCGGATCTCAACTAGCACGGTACGTTTTAGCGACTATTGCTACGATTTAACATACGTTTTTATTAGAATGTCGATTTAAACACAACACTTGGTAAACCCTGAACACGAAACGAAATACACAACATATTGAACTATGCCGCGAGCATACTTAAACTGATTGAACTTCTATGGCAACAATTGAACGCCACGCAAACTATTGTTAACAACATGACTTATCGGAGAACATACGCCGCGGGCGATCCGACTTGATTTTAAATCTCGGGACGAGATTTCTCTAACATGGGGAGAATGTAACACCCCGCAAATTTAAACACGATTAATTACGTTAATCACTTGCATTATTAGGCTAATTCCCTACTTGAGTGAATTCACAACACAATTTAGAGGTAAGTCTAGCATAGCCCAACTAGATAATACGCGTAGTATTACGTATTCGTAATTAGTTGTAATTACGTACTGAACAATCTGAAAACAGACGCGACAGAAATATGCGACTCTTGGTGAACAAAATTATTTAATAAAACGAAATTATTAAATAACGCAGAAAACAATTAAATATTATGTCAATAATATTTACATATTATTTTATAACGCAAAACGTCAACTCATATAATTAAAATAAAACAAAGTTTGAAATTTATAAAATTTATTAATTTGGTTTCATAAAAAGATCCTAATTAAAAATAATGAAAATGTAATTAAATTTAGCGATCGGGTAAACAAACACGGAACAAACACGGAGGCAGAAAGTGGAACAAAACCACCTCCCACCTCCCCAAATCTTTCATTTCTTTCTTTTCATCTTTTCTCTTATCTCTCTCTCTTTTCTCTTTTCATCACCAACAACCAAAACCACACCAAATCAAAGAAAACTAACATCAAAACTCGAAGAATCATATAGCCCCTTTGGAATAAAACGACCACGAGACCCCGATCTACATTCCTACCTTTTCGGATTTCAAATCCGACACTCGTAAGTTTCCGACAAATCCCGTAAATCTTTAGATTTCGAAGTTATAATTGATAATTCATGTTTAGTATACTTAGATTACCATGTTTTAGTGTTTTATACAACCGAAAATGTCCAAATCGACCCAAAACTCGTTGATTTTTAAGCTGTTCGTCGAACAGGCGACTACGTCGCTTTTGGGCCAAGAACAGTAGTGCGACGTAGGCCTTTACGTCGCATTACCCTTCCTTACGTCGCACATAGCGACGCAACCCACTACGTCGCATTGAATTGCGAACGTCGCAAATTGCGACGCAGACCTTAACGTCGCAACACCCGTATGCGACGTAACCCGTTACGTCGCACAATTATTTAATTTCGCAACAACTGCGACGCAACACTTAACGTCGCACCCTACGTCGCACTTCGACCTTTACGTCGCACCCTACGTCGCATAACAACCCAGCGTCGCACCTTGCGTCGCTAAAAACAGGAAGTTTAAAAACTAGTTTTCACTAAGTGTCGAACTAACCGGAAACGCATATCTTTATACGATACGATTCACGAGCTTTACAAACAATACAAACACACTTATCTTACCGAAATTAGGATTTCAAACTATCACCAACGAATCATATACATTTTCACAAATACGAAATACAAACATAAACATTAAACAAACGATTTGGACGTGACTTGGTTGTACAAACACTAGCATGGATGATTAGTTTAGACATCCACATACTTATTACATCTCGTACGTTTAGGACGTTAGGAGATTTCAGACTATACTTGGGCTTAGGTTTGCTAGCACTCGCACGATTACTTAACTCAACAGGTGAGTTCACAGCCCCTACTTTTACTGTTTTAACTGCTTTGAACAGGGGTGGAAAACATAGTCAAACACTTTTATACAAACATGGTTGTATACTATTTTACTCAAACAAGTGGAGTACATGGAACTAGTAAACTGATAAACAAACTGACGATTTCAACTTAATATGTAATACTGCCCGCACGTGGTCCATATACGGGTCTTAGGGGAAGTGTTACATATTACTGTCATACTGCCAACGCTGTAAACACATGAACACGTTTTCGAGAACGCTGGAGGATAACCAGCAACACTTTATATAACGGACTGGGTAACTAAAAGTCCCTACTTGACATGGGCAACACTACTGAAAAGTCCCTACTTGACATGGGCAACACTACTGAAAAGTCCCTACTTGACATGGGCAACACTACTGAACAGTCCCTACTTGACATGGGCAACACTACTGAAAAGTCCCTACTTGACATGGGCAACACTACTGAACAGTCCCTACTTGACATGGGCAACACTACTGAAAAGTCCCTACTTGACATGGGCAACACTACTGAAAAGTCCCTAATTGACATGGGCAACACTACTGAAAACAATGGGTTTCTCACTAACATGGACCCACCAAACGATTAGGATTGTAACACTGCCGCACGTGGTCCAGGTACGGGTCTTAGGGGAGTGTTACACCTACGAACAACTAATAGGATACTTACATTCCTACTATAACTTGAACTATATTTTTGGGCAATATCCCAACGAAACATATCTACGATTAGGATACGTATAATCCTACAAAACATACTTGAACACAGGATACTGTTTTTCCTACAACTAATAGGATACGAACATTCCTACAAACAACTATTTGAAAACATATTTGGTGTTACGAATACTATTTTTGGGCGACATTCCCACGATACGTTATAAACAACAGTGGTTTATCACAACTGAACTTGCAAACATAAAACCTGTGGATTTACTCAACCTAGTTGTTGACTTTTACTATGTTTTTCAGGGAATTAGCTGCGCATGTAAGAATCGCCAACACACATGGAGAATTAGGCGACCCGTGAAGTTTAGGATGCCAACTTTTGGAAACACATGGATTTCTTTAGTATAACTGAAACGTTTTAGTCATATTTCAGAAATCTACTTTTGTAAACTTATTTATCTTAACTTGTACGATTCGACGAATCGTAAACTTTGTAATTAACACTTTTGGCATCTTAATATATTATGTTCTGTTGTAATCATAAGCTCTGATACGTATGCATGCTTTGTTATTGTGACACCCCAGTACTTAAACTAACTGCTTCCGCTAATCTAAATCAACGATTTTGGGGGTGTTACACAACAAGATGCGTAAAAATCAAAAGAGAATAAGTAATTAACATTAACATGAGAGTCGCATCTTTATTAATATTTGTAAGTATGGTTAATTAATTTAAAATTATCATTAAGGTAAACTATAAAATATAAAAAATTTCAAATTAAGCTAAACTACATAATATATAAACACCTAAAAGTATACTGTTTTCTATAGAGTAAATTATTAAGAGTGAAAATGATAATACTTTATATTACTTTCTTTTTTTAATAAAGAAAAGGAAAGAAAAAAGCCAATCAAAATTAACACCCGGCGGATGCTGACATTGCTACAGTAAAATGTAGCCTCTTTCTGTAAGTAGGAAGATTATCAAAAAAAAAAATTATATTTGAGTTGTAAACTTTATCGTCATTTATTTGTAGTATATATATATATATATTAGATCACTCTCTCAATTTTGAGAAAAAATAAAATAAGTTAAAAAGAATATGTTACTGCGCATTTATGTAAGAGTCAAAGGAAAAGAAAAAAAAAACTCACGGATTACAATAATAAAATAGATGAATAAATTATAAGATGAGTTAAAGAAAAAAATTGTGATTTGACAAATATCAACTACGTCCGCGTTGTCGTGGTGGTGCTTTGTCGAGAGAAACACGAACGCATAACAGAAACAAACAGGACTCACGAGCGATTTACATATTTTTCCCTTGCTGTTTTTTATGGCCAGAAATTTTGAATGAGCAGAAAGACTTACTGAAGAAGCAGAAAGTTTGCTTCTGCAAGTGGTCTTGGTCTAAGAAGGTTGGGGTCTGTTTTAATAATTTAGGCTTTTTTATAGGGTTTTTTTTTTTTTTTTTTTAATTAAAATCTATATTAAATATGTAATTTATAAACGTATGGTACCCTTATGTAATTTTATGGTAATTTTAATAAAAAATCTACATTAAAAATGTAATTCATTTTCATATTAATGTAATTTTATCAAATGTTTTTATTTAATGAGGCCCAGTTTGTCATTTATGGTCTGTCGTGCTAATATGGCGACTACTACTAGTCATTCACTCATTCACGATTTTTAGTCACCATTACATATGGTCTAATATAAAGTAGATACGAATCAATGGCAGCCACTACGAGTCACTTAAAGAAGGATCGTATCGGATATCAACTCTCTACAGCTTGCAAAAAACATGTGAACATTGACCGAGTTGAATATTGTTGTGGAAAAAACATGTACTTATAACTTTTTCCGAGAAGGGAAAGAAATACCAATAACAAAAAGAAACAAGAATATCTTAAGTTTTACAAACAAACTAAAAAAAACAAAAACGAATATTTTACATTTTATGAACTATAAAGTGCTATATGTACACCGGTCTGCAGTTATGTAGTAAAAACGGATTTAATATAAATTAAACACGTTTGAATAACACTATAACAGCTAAAAGCATAAAAGTGACTTCACTCATAACAATTGAAGTGCAAACCAGATTATTCGAGTCGAATACAGTTAGTATCAGACCAGTCTGTACCATAAAGAATGAAATAAACGATCTACCTAATGATTTAGACAAGTAAAGAACTATTGTACTACCTAATACCAGATTCAGGATCATCGGGTGTCAAATGGGGATTGTCTAACGAAGACTCCATTACTTGAACTTTTATAGTAAACATGCTGGTGTGGGCAACTGAAGAAGGTTCAGGCTCTTGAGCATCTAAACGAGACTTCTCTATAGCCCGGAAGTATGCATAAGGTCCCCAACCTTCATAAGTATTCAATAACAAAGAATAAATGATAAAAATACGATATAGAATAACAACAAACAAGAGAGTTGTGAGTTGTAAGTATGGAACAAAAGAAGATGTGATTAAAATAATCAGGACATATTATTTGTTCTAACGAAGGGTATTTTATTCAAATGATATACCTTCAGCATGATATGGTGGTGCAAAGAACTGCAAATAGCAGAACACGGCAATGGTGATACCTGCAATAGTTAATGTAATAATGCTAAATTGTCCAAGCAAGAAGCACGATTTTGATACCAGTGCAGTCCAGAATACCATTTGGAACTACAAATTAAGTGTTAGTTTACCTATGATACCTCCAGCAAATACGTCCTGCCAGTGATGCCAATAATCATCCACACGAGAAATGCCCACGAGAGATGCAAAAAGTAGAGGCAAAACAACTATGCATAGCTTTGAAGTGTGGCCTTTATGGTAAAACACTCTTAATTTTCCAGATAAATAGAGTGACAGGAATCCAAGACCCGAAAATGACCCTGCAACAAAATCTCACAATTTTCAAAATTGACAGTTATTGTAACATAAAAAGAGGTGGCATGATGGATGGGTGGGCAAGTTAGGTAACAGTGCAAAAGAGATTTGGTTGAAACGGGTCATTTTGAGTACCAATTTAAACGGGCTAGGCCAGGTTAAGTTGACAGGTAGCACTTTCTGGCCATTCATTTTTAGAAAAAAACTGAATTAGTAAAAAATTGAAGCGTTGATTATGTTATAATTTGAATAAAATGACTTAGGAGGTTCTATGCTTTAAAAATAGACAGACGACTTTTCAACCCATTTGACCGTTTCCAATTTAGCTAATGTTGTCAGATTGATCCGTTTAGGATTTAACACAACCCACATCAACCCATCCATACGTAATTGGGTCAATACTCCACCTCTAGTTACAATACTGAACTGAGAATCATGAATGAATTACAAACATAACCATTATTAAGAGGGAAAAAAGCGGATGCATAAACAAGAAAGAGAATTTGAGGCAATTATTACTCAATACACACATGAGGTATGTCCACTCGGGAAACTTTTATGGCCTTCCTTTACCACATTGCTATCACCATGACATATAACATTTCCCAATCGATCATAAAGCTGAAGAAAATAGTGGAATCACATTACTAATACATGCAAATCTTTCACAAGGATAAGGAAACACAAGAAACAAAACAATCATTATAATTGAGTAAAGCAGCATACATCTTTTCCATCTGGAAAACAACGCCAGAAAAAGTCTGGTCGAGGTCTACCAACCGCATCTTTTATAGCATCAGTGATAACCCCAGTTATCAAAACCGAAAACAAAATCCCTGTCATAAGATATAAGAATCAGTCATATTCGCATGCATGGAAATTTATAAGATTAAATGAAAGGATGAAAGATTCAGTCACCTAATATGGCATGATGAAGATCATAGACATCTCTTCTACGAAAATAGAAGGCCAGAAAGACGGTAATTGGAAACAATATTGCGTATACCTAATTAGAGATATGAATTCATATGCAAATTTTGTATCGCTAAAATTCTTGCTGATTTTAAAAGGATTGAGGGGCACGGTGTTCGGATGGCATTTGAAGTAATTATTGCAATATCTAGTCACGATAATCAGTTAACGAGTGATTATGATTCTGATTTTCTGATTATTAGGGTCAAAAAAAGATGTGTAAAGGATAAAAAAGTAACAGTAAGAAACTGATTCAATATTGAGGTAAGACTATATAAGATTACTTTTTCATAAACATACATCCAAATACCTCCTCCCCTAAATGATGGAAATATTACTCACCGGAACAGCCCACAAAGGAACCGTGTTATCCTTCAAAGGATACCTAAGATCTGTCATCATGTCTTTACCAACATAACGATAAAAAGGACAGATACAGTTTAGAACTATCATTATAACCGCCAATACTATAAGGACTAACCAATCATACATGTGAGTCCTTGCCACCACAATCCCATGAGACCACACAGTATGAGTGTCCACCTGTCCATCTCTGATTCTACTCTGTAAAAAGACGCAAAAAAGAACGTAAACAAGCCAAAAGCTGATAAAATAACTGATCATTAGGATTATAATATCGTTTCAATCTGCAAGTCATACCTCTGCTTTGTTGTCATCTATTAAGGGAGAATAAATGTGATAACACCGCTTGTTCGAAATCTCTAGCTTCCTGCTTGATGAATCCTGTAGTTCAGTCTTTTTGTTTAAGTGAAAGATCATATAACTCGAATGCCCTTATCATCGAATTGCCTTCAGTGAGATATGACACAAAGAAGCTAGGGGTGATATTATGTGCTTTAGTTCCCCCCTTTTTCTTTTTTTTTTGTTTTCTTTTTGTTGAAAGGAATATACTCTGCTATATTATATGAGTAACTTAGGCCTAATCTTTGGACATTTTGGCACATGAAGATGTGGTTGTGATCGATCTGCCACATAATTAGCCCGTAAAAAAGATCATGGGTGTTTCATATCTACGCCTAGTTGAATGCCCAAAGTACCAAACTTAAGATTGATCATTCATACGAACTAACCAATGTAGGTTTTCATATCCTAGCTATCATATTTGATCTACATTCCAAAGATGCTTTAATACCTGCTTATCATCCTCAATTGCAATAACTACAAATTGATTAATCTTATGGACTACACAAGAGCATACTTCAATAACTAGTAAGCATCAACTAAGGGGATATATATAACAATTACATAACTTTTCAGAATATAACACTTACATTATCAGAATCAATAAATTGCCTCAACATTCATTCAGTAATATATGATTTCCAATACTAAGTTACTAACTTCAACTGACAGGGCGACACATGACAATATATTTTTTTATTTTAGAAAGACAAACTCAGACACACTCATCTACCACGAATGTGTACAATTTTTTCCACGAATATATACATATGTCCACCACCGGACTTGAACCTACAACCTCAAGGTTAAAGGATCCTCACGATACTGCTAGGCCAATGGCCCTTTGGTGACACGTGACAATATTTGGGCGGTGTACGTCATTTTTTATTTTATTTACACCAATAGGCACTTATGCCAATAGTACACACGGGTTTATATTTTAGAGCTGTCATTTGACTGCTCCAAACAACCATTTAATGAAGCAGTCTGTGCGCGGTCAAAGAACCGCTCCATATGGCATTTTGATTATATGGAGCGGCCTTCTGGGGTGATTTTTAAGCGCAGTTTATTGACAGTTTTTGGGGGCTTATATTTCACATCAATACAAACTAATATTGGCACAAATTGTCATACTTTCTTAATTTAGTATTTATTTCTACATCAACTTTATTCTACTAACCTTGATTTATATTTATTAAACATAAATAAATACAACTAAACAAACCCAATAATCCAAGATCATAAAACTTTAAAACTCACCTGAGAAGTTTGAGTGAAACCGAAAAGGGATCGTAGATTCCATGAAGGAAGTTGCCAAGTTCCCATTTAGAAACAGACCAAATAATAATTAATTACATCAATCAAATTATATACGGAGTATATAAGATGAATATATGGATCAAGTGGATGAGGGAGGGGGTTTTGGAGCAAAAAAGAGGGAATCACGAACAGAAAAACAACAAAATTATATATATTTTGAGCAAAAGGGTGGGAGTGGAAGTAGAAGTATAATTTATTATATTTATATTTAATTTAATTAATTAATGATTTTATTATTTATTCATTGATATATTTGGATATTTGGATATGACTGATGACTAGCTAGTGTTGGTGGCCATACCCATTGCAATTTTAAAAATATCTGCATTATGCAAATTCACGTGGAGAATGAAAGAGGTGGCTACGACGTGTTTCTTCTTCAAGAATATATGTGTAACAATGTTGTAATGGACTTTGAAATGTTTGTTTGTTACTCTATTTATAATTTTCTTAGATGATCTACCTAAAAAATAAAGAATGTTATTGTTGGAAAATTGATAGGGAAAACATGTCATTTTTATCAAAAATGGACATTGATAATTATATGTATATGTTATACATTTAGTTACAACTTTGTGGGCTTGCGGTTCTCTGTGATGAGAGTTTCGCAATGAGCTAAGATATGTACAGAATGGAGTAAGGGTGATTGAGATATCAAGTCTTACAGTGAGCTACTTGAAACGAAGTTGAAACTTGAAAGCAATAAAATAGGCTATCAATATGTCTCACTTCGATTTTCGGACAAATTTTTTAGCACTTTATATGGCATTGTGATGTCATTGGTAGAGGTCATAGTGTGATCTCTTATGGTGTATTTTACTCCTTCCCTATGCACAACATAGGGATGCAAATTCTTGGAGAGTTGGGTCCGAGTTTGTAAAACAATGCATCTGCAAAACTGCAACATGGAGAATACTCTAATTGTTCACTTTCAATTTCAACCGATCAGAAAGCAATAAAATTATTGCACTTTTCTAAATTTGTATTCAAATTTGTAGTGGATAATTAAATTGGGACGGAAGATATATTGATAAGTGAAATAATTTTATATCTTAATAAACTTTGTGTCATCTTTTAAGTTTACATTCATTGTGAGACAAAAAGAGTGTTAAATGAGATGTTCCTCTAATTTGACCTTACTCATAGATGCTTTTATGACTTCTTATATATAAGTTTGTGAACTTAATTATGTTCATATATTCTTAAATCTACAAACGTTCAATCATATATCAAGAAATTTAGTTTCCAAAATTTTGGGTGCTACTTGTTGGAATCGACCCTGCTTTTATACCACTTGATCACCACCACAACAAATCACACAACCATGTATAAGCCAATAATTAAACACGCATACAAAACAGTAAAAGCATAAACACCCAATATGTTGCGTGAAAACCTCTCAAATGAGAGTAAAAAACACAGGACCATGAGGCCACTTAAATTTCACGAACGGACGTTCCTCTCAACACTTTTGAATATAATCATGTATCTCTTAACGCTCACACCTCTCTCAACAATAACATAATTTCCGGCCGTCATTATTGAATCACCGAGACCACAACACGAGATGGAGGGAGACGACTCTTATAACCCATCTATTTTTCTCTCGACTTCCTCACCTCAAACTCTAAAAAATCCTATATTATATGGGCAACACACAATAATCCTAATTTGATAACAAATCAAACTCTCAATTAGAAGATTGTTACCAAAATTTACTTAACTCCAAATCTCACTAATTAAGGTATTTTAATCATATCCAAAGAAGTCCTCCTTTGATTCAAATTTACTATAATGAGTGTCATCATCATCTTGTGTAAGAACCGTAAATCGGACCTAGTTGTTTTATATTATTTCCTGATTTTAAAATAATATTTAAAGTGTTTGGAAATAATATTGTTTGAATTATTTGAAAATAACTAGAAAATAAGTTTCAGGACTTATTGTGGATAGTGAAATATTAATTGTTTTAAATTAATATAGTTGACGGAATAATAAAATGTTTGGACTCGCAATTGGTTTCGGGTTTCAGACAATGAGTTTAGAAGGGGATTAATTCTAAGTGAATGCGGAGTCGGCAAAAAGTTGAGCCGACTATATATGTCACTTTCCTTCTTAGGAAAGTTATTTACTTTCTTGTTCTTCATTTTGTAACCAAACTTATACATGAAATTATCAAAAAGAAACCTTATGATTGAAGCCATCATCATACTTTAGCATCATCAGATTGATGTCTTCATATTTCTCCATAGATTGGTAAGTGTTCTTGTGTTTATTCAAGAACTTGATGTGAATCATTAGGGTTAGTGATAAACATATGAAATTGAAGTTAGGAATGATGACATATGATGTTAGTTAATGTTAAGAAGCGTTATTTGTTGCATATAATCGATAATATGATCTAGGTTTTGGTTAAATTGGGTTTTGGTACGAACTGAACTTATAACAGCAGTTGCAGATCGTTGGGACGAAGGGAGTACCCGGCGGGTACTTCCCTTACCCGGCGGGTAGTTGTGTTTGGTTAGAACCCGGCGGGTAATGACCCGAGCCGGCGGGTAGTAAGAGTTGGAATAGGACCCGGCTGCTAGTTGATAGACCCGGCGGCTAATATAAACTTTAAAACGTGACTTTGTTCTGTTACCACATTTAGTAATCGGCCCGGTTGATCCATAATGTACCCGGCTGCCTAGCATCATTACCCGGCGGGTACTCAGTGTTTTGTGTACTTTTGGAGTTTTAATCTTTAAATGGTAATGAGACGTGTTTTAGTCTAAATAACTTGTGTTTATCTAACATTTTGTGTTTTACTTAAACACTTGTAATATTGATTATGTATATCAGTTTTAAACTGATTGGCTGCTTCGTTATTTTGTTTTATTCTCATATTGTGAGCAGACTCAGTAACATTAGACTACTGAGTGGACGGCTGAGGTAACGGTGAGTGGACTCGTACTCTCAGTGTGATTTGGTTGTAACATATTTGGTTACAACAGGTGAACATAGTGTGCTATTGTGATTGTTGATTGTGATTGTCGACTGTTGAAATACACGTGTAATAAGTGATGTGTTGCCTTTGAGCATTTGGTGATTCGGAGGTCAACGATTGTTGGACTAGGTTGCTACAGGTTAGCCAACATAGGAATTGTGAACATGTGTTGTGAATGGAGCTTATGTTGGTTAAAGGTAGCAAACAGTTATCGGTAAAACCACTGTATTGGCCTGCAGTTGGTTGTAATTGTAGCTTGGTGCGTCTCCCGGGTCTGTGCGACGTCACAAGGACCACCGATCCTCTTGGTGATGTTGTGTTAGTGTCTATGTGATATTTGTGATAATCAGTATTGTTATACCGAGTTGTACTGATAGTGACAGGTTGACTCACTTAGCTTGGTGCTAATCCCACTATTTACCCTTGCAGGTCTTGAGATGATTTGGGCTGGGCAGGGAATGGACTGAAGAATGTTTGACTATATAGCGTTACTCTGATATTTGATTTTATAAATCAGTGTTGTTCTTGTTGTTACTAACACCCAGATGGATTAACTAAGTTTTAAAATTAATTGAATTTTTGTGTTCAATAAATAATATGAATTATTAATGTTTAAACTGGACTTGCGCTTCCGATATATTGTAATTAAATGATTATCGAATGAGGGGTGTTATAAGTTGGTATCAGAGCATAGTTTTTGGTGAATTGAACATGGTAAGGTGTTCAATCCCAATTCTAGAATCGTGTTGAGTCAAACATTCCAAGGTGTGGGATTAGTAGTTGTATGAGAAAGTGATTATCAAAAGTGTACTAACCTATAACCACTAGTACAGATTTTGGCTTTGGTCACACCAGAAAAGTGTGACGAAAACCATATGGTCACACTCGTTTTTTCAGCGTGTGTGTGACTAAAGGTGCCGTGACCAAAGGGGTCCATACGGTCACATTACATGGTTAGTAGCCGTATCCATCTAAAAAGTGTGACGAAAACCATAAAATGTGTGATCGTATGCTCTTTAAAATTAAGTGAAAGTGTATTTTGTGTGACTATTTGTTGAGAACTGAGACACTGCTAGATTTGCTCAGAATACAAGTATTGTGCCGCTGTTAGAAGTACTACCACTGTTAGTAGTTGCCACTGCTAGTTAGTAGCTGCCGCTGTCAAGTAGTTTGTCTAACAGTGCCACTGTTAGTGTGTAGTTTGTATTTTGTATCAAGTACTCAACCACTGTTGATAATATACGAGTACTACCCCTGTTAGTGATATAGATAACCACTGTTGGTTAGATATAGTTGAATAGAGAGAATTATGGAATAGATATGATTCCATAATAGTTTGATTCTGTAAAGGACTCTATATGTTATAAATAGAGATCCTGTAAAACCCTAGAGGATGACGAATTCATTCTAGTTATTAGCTTCAAGGTTGTAAACCCTAACACAAATTGTGTGTTCGTATTATTGTTAATAATATTGAAGCTTTTGGTTAGATATTGTGTTATATACAAGTTTGTTCTTCAAGTTATTAATAAACTATTCCGCAAGCTTATTAATAATCAATCAAAGTAATACATACTAAGATCTCTAGCTGGGATCATCAAGTGGTATCAGAGCTTGGTATTACTTTGATCTTGAAGAAGGTAATTAAATTTTGCAGCTTTTTCAACAAACAACAACATGTCTACTGAAACAATGGAAGGTATTCAAGCAACAAACAACAACATGTCTACAAAAATCCCCATGCTCAAACCCGATGAGTTTGAGCTATGGCAGACTAGGATTAGACAATACATGTTGCTGACTGATTATATGATGTGGGAGGTGGTTACTAATGGACCAGTTTATACTAAGGATGCAGATGGTAAAAAGGAAGAAAGACCACCACCAAAGACTGATGCAGAGAGAAAAGAAAGAGCAACAGAGTGGAAGGCATTAAGTACTCTACTTTTATCTATTCCTAATGAGTATCAAAGGAAGTTTGAAAACTGTGAAGATGCTCAGGTTCTTATGCAAGCAATTGTTAAGAGATTTGGTGGTAATGATAACACCAAGAAGAATAAGAGATCTCTTCTCAAACAACAGTTTGAAAACTTTGCAGGTGTAAAGTCTGAAACTCTGACTCAGACTTTTGATAGATTTCAAAAGCTTGTGGGTGATCTTGAGAATCACAATGTTAAGGTTGATAAAGATGATTTGAATAGGAAGTTTCTAAGATCATTAGGCACAGATTGGAATATGTATACTGTGGGACTTAGACAAAGTGCAGATCTTGAAGAAAAGGAGATTGAAGATCTATACAATGATCTGAGGAACTTTGAGCCTGAGGTGATGGCTCTGAAACAGTCCAATAGTAGCTCTAACAATGCTGCTTTTGTGTCTGTTGGTGAATCTGGTAGCTGTAGCACATCTGGTGCTAATGATAATATCTTGGAAGCCTTCTTTGCGAGTCATGTTAATTCATCATTAACAACAGAGGATTTGGAACAGGTTAATGAAGAAGATCTTGAAGAGATGGATTTGAGATGGCAGATGGCTATGATTACTATCCGGGCAAAAAGGTTTATGCAGAGGTCTGGGAACAGAAACTTCACTTACAAGAGAGATGGTGTAGCTGGATTTGACAAGAGCAATGTGGAGTGCTTCAACTGTCACAAGATGGGACACTTTGCTAGAGAATGCAAGAGCACACAGGCTGGAGGATCTCAGAATGGTATTATGAGAAATAGTTCTGCTCCACAAAGAAGATTGGTACCTGTTCAGAACACCACTTCTGATTCATTGGTTGCACAAGATGGGATGGGAGGATTTGACTGGAGTGACCAAGAAGAGCTTGTAGTTCAGAATCAAGCTTTGATGGCTGTCACAGAAGAACCAGAGCCTTCAGACATTCCATATGAGGTACAATCTAAATTATGTTCTCCTGCATGTAAGAAAATGGTTAAATTTTATAGGGATCATAATCTGGTTGTGTGTAATGAATTAAAAGCTTGTGTGGAAAAGAGTCAACATTCAACTTTAGCCATTGAAAACTTAGAAAGACAGATAAAAGCTTTTGAAAAGAATGAATCACAATTTCACTTAGATATTAAATATCTGAATTGGGAAAAGAAAGC
Organism: Helichrysum umbraculigerum; assembly: GCA_949592205.1. Lineage (NCBI taxonomy): Eukaryota > Viridiplantae > Streptophyta > Magnoliopsida > Asterales > Asteraceae > Helichrysum > Helichrysum umbraculigerum. Next base: position 14,455,727 of record CATIUR010000007.1, on the reverse strand, counting down.
TTTACAAACAAAAGTTGATATGCTAAGTGCAAAGTTGGCTGAGGCAATTTCTGATAAAGAGTCAATAAAATTGAAAGTTGATGAATTGGAAAATGCTTCAAAAGGTGTTCAAAACTTAATCAAGTCTCAAATTCATGATAAATTAAAACTTGGATTAGGTTACAACCTTAATGCTGTACCCCCACCTTATAATCATACTTACTTCCCATCTAAGCTTGAGTTTGACTTAGAAAAACTTAAGGTAGGTGTGTCTGAGGAGGTTAAAAAGGTAGATCCAGTTGTTAATTGTGCTGATAATGTGAATTTTGATAAAGTTGAGGTATCTGATTGGACTGAGGAAGATGAGAGTGATAGTGATAGCTCATCTAGTGGTAAGTCTGTGGATGATTGTGTTAAGCCTATTACTGGTCTAGTTTCTGAACTAAATAGTACTAAACTAGAAGAGGGTAAAAGATGTTTGTTGAGAAAGCAAAGGCTCAGTTAGATCAAGTTAGAAAATCCAATAAATCTAGATCTGGTCTAGGTTATGTGCACAAAAGAGTTAATCCTGAATCAAAAGATAAGTCAAAAGATAAATCTGAATGTGAAAAGTGTGCATGTAAATCAAACAGGTCTGATTTAATTTCTGCAAATAATGCAAATAGATCCATTTCCAGGGGTAATCAGAGAAATTGGAACCAATTGGTTTCACAAAGGTTGGGTAATGGGTTTGAATGTATGAAAAGAAAGGCATGTTATATATGTGGCAGGTACAACCATACTCAACAGGACTGCTACTTCAATCCTAATAATAATAGGAAAAGAGGTACAAGTCCATTGTTGAAAAACAAGCCAAACAGAGGCAAGGCTGCAACCACTGTTAATGATGCAGCAGTGCCACTGTATAAGGCTAACAGAGGCATGAACAGAACAGGGGAAGGCTTGGCCACTGCTAGGCATGCTACCTCTGCTAGTGTTAAGCATTCCAAAAGAATGTTTACACCAAGTAGAGCTACCACTGCCAGGCTTATCAATACCAATTTGAAAGTGACCACTGTTAAGCTTATTGCCCCTGTTAGGTCAAAAATTGATTGTTTTTGGAGACATAAAAATGAGTGTAAATCTGAAGTGTCCAAAACCAATGCAGCACTGAGATCAATCACTGTCAAAAGGGTTGATGTCAAAGGTGCTCATGGGAAACCCAAAGCCAAATTGGTTTGGGTTCCCAAGAAAAACTAATTGTTTTTCTCATATATGTGCAGGGCAAGCCACCAAGCTTATGGCATATTGATTCTGGCTGTTCAAGACATATGACTGGAGACAGGAAAAAGCTACAGGACTTTAAAGCGTTTGATGGAGGAGATGTAGCATTTGGAAGCAATCCTAAAGGAGGTAAAATCACAGGTAAAGGTAAGGTAAAAAGCAGTAAGCTCACTTTCAATGATGTTTATTATGTTGAGCAATTGAGATACAATTTGCTTAGTGTGAGTCAAATCACAGATAAGCAAAATCCTGTATATTTCACTGACACAGAATGCCTTATACTTTCTGAAAAACTCAAAATACCTGAAGATAAGATTTTAATGAGAGTTCCAAGAAAGGATAATGTATACTGTAGTGATTTAAACAAGATGGAATCTCAAAATGTTAACTGTCTCATTTCTAAAGCTACTGTATCTGAATCTGAACTATGGCATAGGAGGATGTGTCACTTGAATTTCAAGACCATGAATAAACTTGTTAGGAATAAGCTAGTGAGAGGCTTACCTGAAAAGTTATTTGAATGTAGTGACCACTGTGTAGCATGTCTCAAAGGCAAGCAACACAAGACCTCTTATAAGACCAAGCTTGTGAATACCAATACCACTCCCTTACACCTGTTACATATGGATTTGTTTGGCCCTACCAATGTAGCTAGTCAAGGGAAGAAATCTTACTGTTTGGTAATAACTGATGATTACTCTAGAATGAGTTGGGTGTTCTTTCTTAGGACTAAGGATGAGACAGGTGAAATACTTAGATCATTCATAACTAGGATTGAGAATTCAACTAATCAAAAGGTTAAGATCATCAGGTGTGATAATGGGACAGAATTTAAGAATCATGAGATGAATAAGTTCTGTGAGGATAAAGGTATAGAAAGACAGTATAGTGCACCTAGGACTCCACAACAAAATGGAGTAGCTGAGAGGAGGAATAGGATACTAATTGAGGCTGCTAGAAGCATGCTAGCAGATGCTAAACTTCCAATGTCCTTTTGGGCAGAGGCAGTTAGCACTGCTTGTTATGTTTTGAATAGGATTTTGATTATTAAACCTCATAACAAGACACCCTATGAGTTATTCTTTAAGAGAAAACCTTTGGTTAGCTTTTTAAAACCATTTGGATGTCCTTGTACTGTCTTAAATACCAGAGATCATCTTGGTAAGTTTCAGAGTAAGGTAGATGAGGGTGTATTTGTTGGATACTCTATTCAAAGCAAGGCTTATAGAGTATTTAACAAAAGGACTAGGATCATAGATGAGACCATGGATGTGACCTTTAATGAACATACATCAAATGTAGAAGGAAAAGGTCCAGAAGTTTTGTTTGATATTGATGCACTAACCCATGCTTTTAGATATCCAGATTTGTCTATTAGTGCAGATACAGATGCAGGTACAGATGCAGGTAATGATGCAGGTAAAGATGGGCTTTCAAGCACAAGTCAGACTAAAAAGAATGACTTGCAGTATGTATTGTTTCCTATTTGGTCTCCAGATCCTCCAGAAGCATTCCAGTTAGAGCAAGATGAACCTTCAGATGATTCAAGTGGGTCAAGTAGCAAAAATGGTTCAAAGGATGAAGATGGTTCAATTCCAACAGAAAATCAACCATTTATTTCAAAGGGTTCTCATATAGTTTCAGAGCATGATTCAGAAGGAGAGCCCGATTCTCCAAAATTTGTTGAACAAAGTCCTCCATTTCAAGTTTTGGAAAGGACTTCTTTGTCAGATTCTGAAGCAACTCCAAAGCCTTCACAAGAAAGAGAAGAAAGAAATTCTTACTCAGAATCTGAAATGGATAATCTTTTGGGTCCAAATTTGGAAAGAGAACTGCTTGATACATCAACATCTAAGTATCTGGTTCACAAAGATCATTCTTTGGATTTGGTCATTGGTGATATTAATTCATCTGTTCTGACCAGACAGCAGTCAAAGGTAAGAGAAGAAGATTTACATACTTCATTATATGTTTGTTTTCTTTCTCAGATGGAACCAAAGAAGGCAGTGGAAGCTCTCAAAGATCCAAGTTGGATAGAGTCAATGCAAGAAGAATTGTTGCAGTTTAAACTGCAAGATGTATGGGATTTGGTTGATCTACCAAAAGGAAAGAGGGCTATAGGCACAAGGTGGATCTTCAAGAACAAGAGAGATGAAAGAGGTATAGTGATAAAGAATAAAGCAAGGCTGGTAGCACAAGGGTATACACAGGAAGAAGGCATAGATTATGATGATGTTTTTGCTCCTGTTGCTAGAATAGAAGCTATTAGGTTATTTTTAGCTTATGCATCTTATCAGGATTTCAAAGTTTATCAAATGGATGTGAAGAGTGCTTTTCTTCATGGTCTAATTGATGATGAGGTGTATGTATGCCAACCACCAGGGTTTGAAGATCCAACATATCCAGATAGAGTGTGCAGATTGAAGAAAGCGTTGTATGGGCTACATCAAGCACCAAGAGCTTGGTATGATACACTATCCGAGTATCTTCTCAAGGATGGATTCAAGAGAGGTACTATTGACAAGACTTTGTTTACCAAGAGGGTTCAGAGAGATATATTGTTGGTACAGGTTTATGTTGATGATATTATTTTTAGTTCAACTAGGGACTCATTGTGCAGAGAGTTTGAGAGTTTAATGCATAAGAAATTCAAGATGAGTTCCATGGGTGAACTCACTTTCTTTTTAGGATTGCAGGTTAAACAGAAGTCAGATGGAATCTTTATTAACCAAGGAAAGTATGTGCAGGATATTCTGAATAAATTTGGTTATAAAGATGGGAAGATAGCTAGCACTCCTATGGAGGCACACAAACATCTTACTTCTGATCCTGATGGAGAAGAAGTAGATGTGCACTTGTACAGGTCAATGATTGGTTCTTTGATGTATTTAACTTCATCTAGACCTGACATTATGTTTGCAGTGTGTCTTTGTGCTAGGTATCAAACCAATCCAAAGCAGTCACACATGTATGCTGTGAAACGGATCTTTAGATACTTGAAAGGTCAACCTGATTTGGGACTTTGGTATGCTAAAGGATCAGATTTTGAGCTTAAGGCTTTCACAGATAGTGACTATGGTGGTGAGAACATGGATCGAAAATCCACCAGTGGAGGATGTCAATTTCTTGGAAATAGATTAGTGTCATGGCAATGTAAAAAGCAGACCACGGTTTCCACTTCTACAGCAGAAGCAGAATATGTTGCAGCATCAAGTTGCTGTGCACAGGTTCTTTGGATTCAGAATCAAATGCTGGATTATGGTTTGACTTTCATGAACACTCCTATTTATATTGATAATACTTCTGCTATTAGTATCATTCAGAATCCAGTTAAGCATTCAAAAACTAAACACATTGAGATCAGATATCATTTTATACGAGATTGTTATGATAAAAGATTGATTCATATTTTTAAAATTCATACTGATAATCAACTTGCAGATCTTTTTACAAAAGCATTTGATGTAGGAAGATTTACATTTTTGATAACTAATATTGGTATGATCAATCTCACGTAGTGTTTTGGTCTGGATTTGATACTAACAGGGGTAAAATATATTGTATGTGACAGGGTCAGGTGTTGCCACTGTTAGCTTCATCATGATAACAGATGGTGCCACTGTTAGTTTACCTTTGCCACTGTCAATGTATTTTAAACCCCTGCTGTATATGTGTGTAATTTAACCCCTGCTAGTTGTTTTTCTTAGTTTAATATTGCAGGTTTCAGCCACTGTCAAGAGACATCACTTGAGCTGGAATTTAATGTTTTATTTGTTTCTTCTTATTTTTTGGTTAAAAAAAAAAAAAAAAAAAATAAATAAATAAATTTCGTTGTCTAACTAAGATAAGTTTATGCCCCTGTTAGTTCTAAGTTGGCGTTTCCTTTGTCGGATGCCCCTGCTAGACTATCAGCCGCTGCTAGCTTTGTTAGATGGTTAGAAAGGGTTAACTATAAATTGACCAAGTGAGGTACCCCTGTTGGGTTTGTTTGTAAATTGTGCCCCTGTTGGGTATAACCAGCAGTGCCACTGCTAGTTCTATTTTTAGGGCTTGGCACTGTCATCAAATAAATACTCAAATACTTCACTTTTTCAATTACGCTTTCAAAATTTTCAAAACCCTTCAATAATCGCTCTCGCTTTGAGTTGTTTATTGTAATTCACTCTTCGTTCGTTCATCAATTACATCAATGGCATCTTCATTGTCATCTGATTCTGATCATTCTACGCTAAGTGTTCATTCTGAACACAATATGAGGGCTTTCTTGAATAAAGAACTTGCCGATGAGTATTTTCACCCTATTATTGATTTCTTGAGTAATTGTCCAGTTACACATGCCCTTACTGTTTGTCCACGATTAATTCGATCGCATATTCAAGAATTCTGGCAGAATGCAAAGGAAGGGAATATTAATGGCATTACTCACATTCATTCCACTGTCAAGGGTAAGAAGGTAATGGTTACTGAGATTGTTCTAAGAGAGCTTTTACAGTTTGATGATGAAGGTGGAATTCTGGAATTATCGAGAGAAGATTTGTTTAAAGGCATTATGGATATGGGGTATGAAGGTTCAGGAAAGACAAGATCATAATATACTTTCTTGAAGTCATGGTTTTGTCCTCAATGGAAGTTCTACATTCATACTTTTCTGGTATGTTTGTCTCAAAAGAGAACTAGTTTTAATGAATTTAGTTCTACTATTGCATATCCTATTATCTGCTTGGCACAGGGTATTAAATTTAATATATCTAGATTTATCTTAGATAATATGGTTAGGAATGTAAAGGGTGATACATTCGTTATGTACCCTAGATTTGTTCAGCTTTTATTGAATAATCAATTGTCAAATCTGCCAGCAGAGGATAGTGTGATTGTTAGTTCTACTCTATCTTTGAGGACTATTAAGGCTATGAATCAGTATCAGAATGCTTTTTCTAAGAAGGAAACTGCATTATTTTCTACAATGCTAGTTACTCCTTCTGCCACTGGTGGTGTATTACCAACACCATCTGGACCAAATGATGACAGACCAACAACACAAGTTGGTTCTGAACACACATCAGGAGGTGGCATCAAAAGAAAACAAGGGAACAAACAGCCTACCCAATCTAAAGCCAAGAAATCCAAGAAGGCTACACAGGCTATGGAGATTCCTGTTTCTCCACAGTCTCAGTCAACTGTCCCAACACAACAGGTGAACATACTTGATGAAAATGTTCATTCTGGAAGGGCTGCCACTATTGTTTCTAGCCCACTGGCAGGGCAGGATAGTGGTAACATTAATCAGACCCAACCAGAGGCAACTATGTTTGATGAACCTATGGGTGATGATTCAAATGTAGGTCCCAGTACCAATAACCAAGGGACATCTGCAGTGGCAGATGTGGGCAAGGATTCAACTAAGAGGTCACACTCTAATGTTGATGAGCCTAGTGATACTGATGAATTGACGATTTCCTATCTTGTACATGATATCAATAAACTGTGGAGCAAATATGAGAGGGAAAGGGCTTACAGAAAAGAGGCTCAACAGAAAATTCAAGCTCAGGATGAGTTAATTGCTAAGCAGAAGGAGATCATTGATCATCAGAAGGCAGAGTTGCTTGATGTGCAGAATAGATTGGTAATGCTTGAGGAGGCTGTCAACAATATTCTTCTACCTGTGAATAAGTTAAAGGATTCTTCAGGCAAGGGGGAGAAGAAAGCAGATGATGATAATATGCCTGAAGATGATGGTTCAAGAAAAGCAGGTGATGATGATGATGATGATGATTCACATGGACCTCATGATGATATGAGTGGAGCAATGATAAATATTGATGAGATGCATGATGATTCTGCAGCTACAGAGGTGCTTGAGCTTGATGATAATACAGTTGAGATGGATATATGTGAGCAGGCTGAGGCACAATCAAAAGACACTGTGGAGTTAGTGTTTGATGATAAAGATGATGATTATGTGCAGAGCAGGGATAAGGCTGAGGAGGAGCTCAATGTCTCTGATTATGTGATACATGAAAGTTTAGATAATGAGATGGTAAATGCTGCAGATGACAGAAGAATGGTGGTATATACTGGTGAAGATTCTTCTGAAAATGTTAATACAAGTGATGGTGCAGGAGCAGAGCAGACTCATGAAACAGATGAAACAGTTTATCAGGTATTTCCATTGAATAAAGGGTTGCCTGAGAAAGCTGCACTTAGATTATATTTTTGGGATGTGATGGGTGCTAACCTGGAAAATAAGAAAAGAGTCAGTTTCAGTGATAGGCCAGTGTATGAGATGGTTGATGATGTTGAAAAAGAGATGAAAGAAGGAGAAGTTGAGATTAAGGGGGAGCAATCAAAGTCAATTGATGAAGAGAAGAAGTTGCAGACCTTTACAAGAAAGAAATCTATTCCCAGAAGAAAGCCAACTAATACTTTATCCCCTGTCAAAACTTCTACCACTGTTGTCACAATTTCAACCACTGTCAACACTAACACTGCCACTGTTACATCTACCCCTGTTAGTACACCAACACCTACCACTGTTGATACACCAATCACCACTGCTGTCATATCAACCCCTGCCACAACTACCACAACAACAAGACCAAGAGAGGTACCTGTTACAATAAGAGAACCAACTTCACCACTCAAGCCTGAGTCTAAATTGCCTGTGATTGATCCAAAAGACAAAGGTAAAGGAAAGTTAAAAGAAAAATCAAAAGTGAAAGAAATTAAAGAACCTCATCTTGAGTCTCATGATATGCTAAGGATGCAAGTAGAAGAAAGGGAAAGGTTGATAAGGAGAGCTGCAGAAGCTAAAGCTGAAGAAGAGGGTGATGATGTTAAAATGATTTTGGATGATCTGAGTGTAGTGACTATTACACAGAAAGCTGCAGAGATTGTTAAAGAAAAGACTGCACAAGGATTAAAGCTTCCTGCTCAGAGAGTTCATGATTATTTAAAGAAGAAGAAAGGTAATGAGAGGAAGAGTTATCTTCTGGATTTTTGTTGATGAAAAGGTCAAATGAGGAAAGGGCTAGAAAGAAAAAGCAAGAGGAATTAGCCAAGAAGAGGAGTAAACCTTTACCATATGCTGAAAGGAGAAGACAAATGATCAATGCTCTGTCTGATAATTATGCCCCAGCTAAAATTGTTAAAGGATGGAATATGCAGAAGCTGGAACAGGCATATGATAGGTATATGGGAAGAGATGATGAGTGGACCAAGAAATTGGAAGAGAATAGGCATTTGAATGCATTGATGAAGGAGAAGAAAGAAAAGGCAGATAGGGAAATGGTAAAGTTTTTGAAAGAAGAAGAAGAAAGAAGAGAAAAAGCAGCTGCTGAGGCAGCAGAGAAAGCCTTAGAGGATAAGCAGAATGAAGTCAGAAGAAATTCATGGAAAAATCAGATTTCTAAAGACAATGTTATTCCTGACATTCCAAGATTTGATCCAGAGCTGAAAAAGAGAATCAAGATTCTGACTGATAGCAAGGAGATTTCTGAAGGACCAAGAAAGGCTAGAATTATAAATTGGGAAGGAGTAGCAATTGATTATGGTTTCAGAAAAATGATCCTTGAGATCAAGATTGAAAGGGAAAGAGGATTTGATGACCATGTTGGGAGTATGATTGATTTGCTCAGAATCTGTATAAGAGATGATCTTATGGAGTTGTATCAAGTGAGCAGAATCAGGAATAGAAAGAACTCTGAGGCTGTGATTGAAAGACAAATGATGGAGTTATTGCAAAGCATGTTTGAACCAGCAAGCATGTATCACTTATTCTTTCACTGTCATCAAAGGGTTATAACCTGGAGATATTTTGCCAGAGCTGGAGTACACATGGTAGTATTTAACAATGGGCAGGTGATCTACATGTTTGATGATCGACACTATGTGCTGGGAACAGGGCTGCTGAATAGATTGGTTGATTTGAAGTTATCTACAACCATCATTACTGAAGGAGCTTACAGAGCTTTATACATGGTGTTCAATCAACTGCATAAGAGGCAAACGATGAAGGAGATAGAAGAAGAAAAGAAGGATTGAAACTTGAATCATTACTCTGAATGATCAAGTTTAGGGGGAGATTGTTGAGAACTGAGACACTGCTAGATTTGCTCAGAATACAAGTATTGTGCCGCTGTTAGAAGTACTACCCCTGTTAGTAGTTGCCACTGCTAGTTAGTAGCTGCCGCTGTCAAGTAGTTTGTCTAACAGTGCCACTGTTAGTGTGTAGTTTGTATTTTGTATTAAGTACTCAACCACTGTTGATAATATACGAGTACTACCCCTGTTAGTGATATAGATAACCACTGTTGGTTAGATATAGTTGAATAGAGAGAATTATGGAATAGATATGATTCCATAATAGTTTGATTCTGTAAAGGACTCTATATGTTATAAATAGAGATCCTGTAAAACCCTAGAGGATGACGAATTCATTCTAGTTATTAGCTTCAAGGTTGTAAACCCTAACACAAATTGTGTGTTCGTATTATTGTTAATAATATTGAAGCTTTTGGTTAGATATTGTGTTATATACAAGTTTGTTCTTCAAGTTATTAATAAACTATTCCGCAAGCTTATTAATAATCAATCAAAGTAATACATACTAAGATCTCTAGCTGGGATCATCACTATTGTCCATCCAATGGCCACTTGAATTGTAGGTTCGTGTGGCTATTTGTAACATTTTGTCACACAACGAGTGTTTTATTTTTGGGATTTGGTTACATAAATTTAAGCCAAGAGTGACCAAAAGTGTTAATAATTGTGACCATATGTTCATTAAAGTTAGCTAAACGTGTATTTTGTGTGACCATATGCTTTGCAATGACAAGTAAACTTGTATTTTGTGTGACTATTGCCAACCAATGGCCACTTTATTTTTATGTTTGTGTGGCGTTTTGTATCATTTAGTCACACAAATAGTGATTTATTCTTGTATTTGGTCACGTAAAATTAGAGCAAAAGTGGCCGTAGGTGATAAAAAGTGTGACCGTATGGGCTGCAATAACAAGTAAACTTGTATTTTGTGTGACTATTGCCATCCAATGGCCACTTTTTTTATGTTTGTGTGGCGTTTTGTATCATTTAGTCACTCACAGAGTGATTTATTCTGGGATTTGGTCACACAAAATTAAGCCAAAAGTGGTCGTAGGTTATAATAAGTGTGACCATACGGGCTGCAATGTCAAGTAAACTTGTATTTTGTGTGACTATTGCCATTCAAGGGCCACTTTTTTTTTTATGTTTGTGTGGCGTTTTGTATCATTTAGTCACTCAAAGAGTGATTTATTCTGGGATTTGGTCACACAAAATTAAGCCAAAAGTGGCCGTAGGTTATAATAAGTGTGACCATACGGGCTGCAATGTCAAGTAAACTTGTATTTTGTGTGACTATTGCCATTCAATGGCCACTTTTTTTTTTTATGTTTGTGTGGCATTTTGTATCATTTAGTCACTCAAAGAGTGATTTATTATGGGATTTGGTCACATAAAAGTAGATCAAAAGTGGCCGTAGGTTATAATAAGTGTGACCATACGCTTTGTAATGTCAAGTAAACTTTTATTTTGTGTGACTATTGCCACCCAATGGCCACTTTATTTTTATGTTTGTGTGGCGTTTTGTATCATTTAGTCACACAAATAGTGATTTATTCTTGGATTTGGTCACGTTAAATTAGAGCAAAAGTGGCCGTAGGTTATAAAAAGTGTGACCATATGGGCTGCAATGACAAGTAAACTTGTATTTTGTGTGACTATTGCCATCCAATGGCCACTTTATTTTTATGTTTGTGTGGCGTTTTGTATCATTTAGTCACACAAAGAGTGATTTATTCTGGGATTTGGTCACACAAAATTAAGCCAAAAGTGGCCGTATGTGATAAAAAGTGTGACCATATGGGCTGCAATGTCAAGTAAACTTTTATTTTGTGTGACCATTGCCATTCAATGGCCACTTTTTTTTTATGTTTGTGTGGCGTTTTCTATCATTTAGTCACTCAAAGAGTGATATACTCTGGGATTTGGTCACACAAAATTAAGCCAAAAGTGGCCGTAGGTGATAATAAGTGTGACCATTGTTCACCCAATGGCCACTTGAATTGTATGTTTGTGTGACGTTTTGCATTATTTAGTCACACATAATTAATCAAACAGTGGCCACAATGTGTGACCATATTATGTGATTACATATTTTAGTCACATATAACAAATCAATAATTTGTGTAACAATATGAATTACGTAGTATATAACACCACAAATTAAATTTCAATGTAAATAATTCAATGTACAAATCAATAATATAATTGGATTGTTTAATTTACAAAATAATTACGAAAATACACTTATTAAACATCAGAGTTGTAAGGACTTTTGACTATTGAGTTTTCTATTCGCTTGCTTTCGCATGGCATCGGAAGACACAAAAACCGGTCCTTTGCGCTTTTTCCTTGATACTTCTGGTGCAGTTTTGGTCTCACCAAATGCCTTTTGTCCAGTAGTTGGTGGTGTTACCTGTACAATAAACAAGGGGCATATAGATCAAACACCAAATTAAATATGAAGAACTATGTAGCAGAAAAAAATGTGTACTATGTACCTCCTCATCAAAAATCACTTGATTCTTGGGCCATGCATAAAAACCACCTACTGCATCGAGAGCTGTTTTCAAATCATTGTTTCCGTTGTCCGGAATACAAGCTGCATGCACTAACGCTTTATCAACGGACACTTTGTAGCAATCCTTTGGGAGTGGTCTGCTATGCATCATCACTTTTCCTTTTGACAAGTAGACAGTACCCAAAGCAATGATGTTGGTCCTCTTTAGGTGCCACAGTTTACACTTGAATAACTAAAGAAAATGATAGCGATTATTATGTATATATATATGTCTGTATGTATGTATGCAGCAGAATTAGATTAAACTGATCGAAGAATGTATGAACATTTTGGAATATATGTTGAGTCACTGGTCGCTGACCACGATGAAGTCACTGGTCGCTGACCAACTCAACTATACACTACTCGATGAAGAAATGGATTGTATCGAAGCTGCTGTTGCTAATGATAGTTTTCGCTGATTATCATTCATTATGTTCGATATTCTGAGGAAGATTTAATGCTCAACTTGGTGTGTCGCTGATCTACGTCAGCGAGAGCATTACTTCTTCAAATCAATAAAGGCAAAAGTCACTGCTAGAATAACAGCTAGTCACTGAAGATCTTTTGTTCAATTCATTCTACAAGAGCATGTTAGCTCGCAGTGAGTGAGGAGGATTGCTGCATCTTCAGTGACTATTCAATAAAGCCTCTCTATCATCAAGTATTGTACTTATCTATACATCAGCAAGAGTGTTCCAGTTCGAAGTATGTCCAAAAGATTATGTGGCAGCAAGTGATTGGTTTTAAGATAACAAGATATTTGCGGTAACAGAATTGGGGCCCGCAGAATGTCGGTTTATCAAAGATCAGGACCAATCAAGCAGCAACACGTGTCCTTCCAAGATCCTATTTTGTAGGCGATATTTTAGGAGCTCTTGTAGTATAAATAGTTCAGTGTTTTGTACTATTGAGGCTAGTCGTCATATGCACCGTTCTTCTGTTTGTCAGAGAACTAGTTTGTCTAGGTGTGTATTAAGACTCAGCGAAGTTAACTATCAGCGTGTATGTCCACTATAGTTAATACTCTTCATTGTAATAATTTAGCTAAGTGTTTGAATTGGATTAACTTTGGTTAATCCATTCCGCATTCAACACTTCGTGAATTTAATCAATACAATTCACTTTCAGCTACTATTACTTGTCGTTCTTTGATACTGTTATATCTTTAATCTGTTATTTCAATACCGTCATACTCTGTTATAGATAATTAATTTAAAACAAACTGAAACACTTGGTAAGATCTGAAATTGTTTTAAATTGTATTCAACCCCCCCTTCTACAATTAAACTTTACACTTTGTGATTCCAAATCACTAACTAATAGTGATTACGGGACTCTCAATTGGTATCAGAGCAGAGTTGGTTTAAATTCAATTAACCAGGTCTGCTATGGAATCAGTAAAGTACAGCTGTGTTGACTCTGATTATCAAAAGGGAAATGGTTCCACAACCAAACCTCCAGCTTTTGATCCTTCAAGGATTGAAACCTGGATGTCCCGAATGATGATGTTTTTGGACTTAGTTGATGACCGTCTTTGTAATATCATAACCAATGGTCCCCATATCCCAACTACTATTGTTCCTGCTGTAATTGCAACAGCTACTACTCCAGCTATACCAGAAATGGTTTTACCTAAAAGAGAGGAACAATGGACTGATGAGGATAGGCGATTGGTTAGACTTGATAAACAAGCTAAAATCTACATAGGCATGGCACTTCCTGATGAAGTGTTCGAATCGATTAGGCTTTGTAGAACTGCTAAAGATATCTAGGATACCTTTAGGAATATATATATTGGAACTCCTGATATTATTCGCTGCAGGGAAGTTAATCTCACTCGCCAGTATGAGCTGTTTGCAATGGAACCAAATGAATCTCTGTCTTCCACTTACACCAGATACCAGTCACTGATGAACAAAATGGAGAAGGCTGGTATAGGCAAGGAACAGAGATTTGTTGTTGAAAAATTTCTTGAGTTGCTGCCAAGGAAAATCTGGGGAACTATCGCAACATGTACCAGACAGAGAAATGATTATTCAATTCTGAATTTAACTCAGGTCTATGGTATTTTGCTTAATTGGGAGCAGTCTGAAAAACAAGCTGATCAGAGTGAGCATATTCGTGCTACTCTTGGAAGTCAGAAGATATCCAATGCCCTTGTAGCAGAGCTTGATGAAATCGATCAGAGACAGAAGTCAAAAGTGTCTAAGAAAAGCTCGAAGTCACTGATAGCTGAAGAAGAAGGTGGTCAGAATGAAGAAGAGTCAGAATATGAGTATGATGAAGGATTGGAGAAGCTTGAGAAGGATATGGCCATGATGGTTGCTAATTTCAGAAGGAACACCAGATCAAGAAGATTCGCTGGTGCTCCATCATCTGATAAATTTCAATCAAAGGGTGAATGCTACAAGTGTGGCAGAATTGGTCATTTTGCAGCCGAATGCAGATCAAAGTCAGTGAATCAAGTCCCTGAACCCATGCCAGATGTCAGAAATGACAAGTACAACAAGTACAAGGCAAAATACAAAAAAATTGAAGGCATTGGCTAAATTTGGGAAGAAGAAAGGAAAAGGTTTCGTTGCTGAAGAAGGTTCATTCAGTGATTCTGATTCCTCATCATCTGATGAAGAAGAAGCAATGATTTGTTTAGACAAAGTATACTGTCTGATGGCTAATGACGCTGAACCTCTTGGAGACATCAAAGAAGTCTCTCCTAAATGTTCAGCATCTGAATGGAATCCTGAAACTCTTTACAAGGTACACTGTTTTAAAACATATACAGCTGCTGAAAAAGATAAAGTCTTTGAGTCTTTGATAGTTGACTTATCAAATGCTCATGATATTCAAAGAGGGCAGAAACGTAAAATTTGTGACTTACAATCCAAACTTAATGATCAAAATAAAAATGAGTCAAAGTTGAAGAAATTAAAACTTGATCTTGATGCACAAATCCATGCTAATCAAGTGTGTGTTCAAGAAAAGGTTAAGTTTGAAACACAATTTCAACAGCTTAAAAAGGTCATGGAATTTTGGTGTAAGTCAAATGATAAAGTCAATCATTGTGTAAATAATCAAATCCCAAAACAAGTCAAAGCTATTTTGGGAGGAGATTATGAATATGCTGCATCCCTCGCTGATTCAACAATGGTTGACCCTGTTTTTTATCCCAAGGGTAATTTTTCAGAAGCTGTATTTGAACCCATCTCCATCTTCAGTGAGCCACGACCAAATTATTTTACTAAAAGCAAGTAGGTCACTGAAGATACTGATGTCTTAAATGATGATGATGAGATAAATATTTTGAAAACTGTCAAATCATCAGCAACGTCTCATTTCATCAAAACTATCGCTGATAATCAAACAATCATCAGTAACTTCTCGGACACTGTATCTGTCACTGAGACAACTTCCATCAGTGACCTAAAGTCAAAGATGCAAGAAGTAACAATCAGCAAGAAAAGTTGTGTGATTGTATCAGATCAGCAACTTAAAAAGAAGAAAGCCAAAAAGACCGGTTCTTTGAACAAAAAATGTTATAAATGTGGCAACAGGCAACATGTGTCATCTGAATGTTCTGTTTTACCTTTTGAAAAACAAAACACCATCAGTGAACATTCAGACACAGTTTATTCAAATCAGTGGAAGCCAAAACCAGCGCTTGGTCACTATGAACCTATCTCTGGATGGGTTCATCAATTGGACTAAATCATATAGTTCATTTTATCTCATGAGTATTTATTATGATGTCATACGGTTTTATATCAGTGATTTAATTTCTTCTAAAGCTGATTTTGTTAGTATTCTAAGTTGTAACTTAATCAGTGACGAAGCAATCTAATGATATGATATACAACTTATACATAACATAATCTTCACTCATGATTTTTTTTTTTAAAAAAAAAAAAAAAAAAAAAAAAAACTTTATGGTTTATTCAAGGATAATAATCTTTTTCTTTATTTATAAAATGATCACATCTCTATGGTTTATTCAGTATTCTAAGTTGTGTTTAAATCAGCGAGACTACATCCTTGCCTAAATAAAGAAACAATGTTATTACTCTTGACTATTTTTCTTTGTGGTAAATCAAGAAAATTGATTATGTATCTTCAGTAACTTTCAAACTCACTGAAGATATCATTTAATGGTGATTTTCAATCAACAAAACATTCGTTTTATTTAGTACTCTGTGTATTTAACTTAACGGATTTCAAAATTAAATGTTTTATGGTATATCAGAAAAATCGCGCGCTTCTGACACTCTCTCTCCTACGTCAGCGTACTTTTTCCGGCACACCACTCCCATCACCATTAATGCCACCACGCACCACCATCATAACCCTCTCCACCTCTACATCTTCCACCATGACTGCCCACGTTGTTTTCATCCTAGCCACACGATCATTAGTAAAGTGTACTATTTAAACCTACAAATCAGCAACTTGTAAACCTTTACACTTTACTAATTTTCGAAAATCTTTTGGCATTTCAAAACCCTAAAATAAACGTTTAATCTACGATTTTCAAAGGTTCTGTAATGGCTAAATCAAAATATTTTCTCAATTCATACACTGCCACTGCAGATATCAAAGCTCTTCGAGCTCCTGCAGTCGGTGAAGATGATATCATTACAGTTCCAAAAGCAAATTATTTGGGAAATCTTTCATGCCCTAAAGCAGAGTACGCAGAGATTATCACTTTTCTGAAAAATCATTTTATTCTCCCTGCTCTCACCTTATCTCCTGAAAAGATGAATCCAGAATGGTTGAGTGAGTTTTGGTATACCTGTACTCACTCAATCGTTAATAGTACCTCTCAACTTAAAGGTTTTATCGATAACGGAGGTCAAGAAATAATTATTTCTGCACACACCATCCGTACTGTTTTACAACTCCCTGAGCACGATACTTACGACCCACTGCCTGACAAAGAAGATGCCAAAGGAGGCATAGTGAATCTCACTGGGATTCACTGTAAATACACTATGGATAGCAATGGAAATCGTAAGTACTCTACTGTTCATAAATCTAAAATGGATGGTGTGTGGAATGCCCTATTTTCAAACTTTATTCAATCTTTGGGCACAAAAACAGGGAGTTGTGATCAATTCAACTCCCTAGAAGCATTGTTAAGCTGGTCACTGGTCAACTCCTTAAAAGTTGACTATGCAAGTATGATTTTTGATGATATTGTTTCTAGAATCTGTGAATCTACCAGAGCAAAATTTGTTTCTTATCCTAGGTTCCTTTCACTTATTTTTAAAGATCAATTTAAATCCTATGACAGGATTTCATTTAAAGGTTTTGAACCTACTCTGATAGGAAGTCAAATTTTTAGTAAAACTGCAACTGTGCTTCTCCCTGATTTTATGAAACCAAAGGGGATACTTGCACCCCAGCCTTTACAAGCTATACATCCGTCTGGTTCTGCTCCCCCATCGATCACTTCACTGATCACACCTCCAGTGACCATTGCTGATCAACCACCAAAGCAAAAGCCACCAACTGCTCCTAAAAAAATCAAGTTAAAGTCCCTGACATCAAAGGATCAGGGACAGAGTTAGAAAAAGACGTCTACGGACGCCAAGAGTGAAGCAGCAACTGAACGTTCAGTCCCTGCGGGCACTCTTGATCAACCTATGCCTAAAACTGCTTCACTGGACTCACAAAAGTCCAGTGACTCTATAAAGGGAAACCTACAGACAGCTACAATGGCTCAGCCCATTGTTAGCAGTGATTCGGGTGCAACCCACACCCATCCATCGAGTCAACCCATCAGCCACTCATCATTCTCACAAAAGGATGATGTTTCAGTCAAAGGGCTAGTGTCATCAGCGGGTGTTAACACACTCTTTACTGATGACACATCACTGGCTACAGACCCGGGCCAACTCTCATCTTTCACTGCACCAACCGACAATGTCCCTCCCCAGTCACAGGGAGAGATACAGGTTGACCTTTCTGTTTCCAATGATCCATCAGCTAAAACAAAAGTTGATGATGTTGAGGAAGCCCAACCAATGGATACTTCTTCATCTTCTTCTAAAAAAGATCAGCAACATGAATCTTATGATCTTACACTTCCAAAGATGAATAAGCAACCAGATGATACTGTTATTTCATCTCTACCCTTCTCCACTATACCACATGCTGATTTCATAACTTCACCCATTCAGGAATTAGATGAAATGTCTATTTCCAGTGATAACATTGCTCAACATGCTGATGATCAACCATCTCAACCAGATGTTGACATTCAATCTGAATCACAAACAATTCCACCAATCTCCCATCCAACTCAAAAATCACCAACCAACAAAGCATCAACTTCCACCACATCATCAACAGACAAATTGCTGCTTGAGTACATTGCTGCTTCACAGCAACAAATTCGGATGCTTACTGAAGACAGAGAGATTTTGACTGGCAAACTCACTGATCTCACTAATAAGGTTCACTCTCTTGCAGCATCTTATGAATCCATTCCAGATTGGAGTGATTCTATCAAAACAAAGGTTTCTCTTATTGCAAATGCTGAAATAGATCACTATCGACTTCTGGAAACTCATGCAAAGTCTCTTACTGATCTCGCATCATTCACCAGAATCAGCCTCAAAACTCATGAAGATGCAATAATCTCTCTAAATGAAAAACAAAAAACGATGGCATCTTCTGTTGTGGATTATATCACTCATGCTGATAAAATTATCAGTAAGCTTCCACAAATTATCTCCAACCATCATGAAACCATCACTGGTCTAGAAACTATGCATAAAGATCATTAGAAAATCTGCATTAGACTTGAGGAGATTATTCAATTTGTTTATGAGGCTGAGGGGGAGAATGAAGATGATGATGATGCTATAGATTACACTCCCTTTGACAATGACTCATCAGATATGGATGTCACTAAGGAAAGAGAGATAGGTGTTTTCCCTGAGTTTCATCCTGATGAACAAAGGAGGTATGACTATCTAGTCAAAGAGTGGGCTGCTGATGAGAATGCACGAGTTATGGGGGAGTCAGCAAGCTTTGAGCTAATGAGGTGGGAATGGATGAATCGACAACAACAAGATGATGTTGTCAATATGGATGAAGGAGATGACGATGATAATGATGACAATAATGGAAATAATGGAAGTGATGAAAAGAAAGAGGATGATGCTGATATGCAACATAGTGCTGATAAAGATGCTGATAAAGAAGTCAAGAATGATGGGACTAATGAAAAAGGCACTGATGCTAGTTCTAATGATAAGAAAGAAAAAGATGTTGCTAATCAGATGGAAGATCAGCAACTAGTTGCCACTGATGATCAAGTAGCTGATCAGCAAGAAGATCATCAACTAATCTCTTCTATTCTGGTTACTGATGATCAAGTAGAAGAACAAGCAAATCAGCAACCAGTAGTCTCTGATGATCAAATGGAAGATCTGCTACCAATCTCTTCTATTTTAATAAAAAGAAAAAGGACCAGCGAGTCTCCCACATCAGAGTTCACTTCTTCTAAAAAGATAAACTTCTCTGAAGAAGAAATAGCAGCCACCATGCACAATCTCAAAACTATCATTCAGCAACCTCATACAGACACTGTCATATCTGAGGCATCCCCAGCAACAGCAATCATTCCATCAGCAACAATCCAGACAACAGCAACAACAACTGCACCAATTACCACCACCACAACAGCAACTACACAGATCACCATCTCAATTCCCACTATCACCATTCCAACAGAAGCAACAACTACTACAACTCATCATCACTCTCAATCTGAGATCACAAAGTCAGATTCTTCTGTTCCTACTCATCTTTTATCATCAGTCGTAACTTCAGAAAGTTCTCATCATGAAGAAACTGAACAGCAGCGAATAATAAGAAAAATCAAAGAGAGACAAAAGCATGAGAGGGAGATGCTTTTGAAATTTCAAGCTGAGCTAGATGAAGAAGAAGAAGAAGAAAGAAAGAGAAAGCTGAAAGAACAAGCTGACTCTGATCGAGCCTTTCTATTAAAGCTGAGTGGAGATGAAGCCATTCAAAAAGAAAGAGAAATCTTCTTAAAAAGACAGCAAGAAGATGAAGACTTTAGGCTGTCTAAACTTCTTCAAGATGTTGAAGAATCTGATCTTCAACAAGAAATTTGTGCAAATAAGAAGGGCAGCAAGTTGAAAAAGAAAGGGGGAGCAAAGACCTCTGCTGATAAAATGTTGGATGAGATTGACAGAAAGAAATATGCTGTCAGAATGGTTGGAAGATCAAACCCTGCTCCTATCACAAAAGTCTACCTGAAGAAGCCTAAGAACAAGTCTCAAGCTCAGCTACTTATCCACAGAGGATTGGATTCTCAAGCAATCAATCTTGATCAAGTCTGTAAACTACATAGAGAAGAATGGAATGAAATTAGACTTGCTATCAATCACTCCTCAAGTTCTGCAAAGGAAGAAGTTTTGGCTGAGATTTCAAGAAAATGGTGGATCTACAGCTACTTAGACCAGAAGACACTGTCATATTTGGTGAAGAGATAGTGCAGCCACCAAGTCCAAGATATAGGGCAGGTACCAACAGAATTATCAGAGTCCCAAACACCAGCAAACTGAATCTGTCAATTTCTGATGGAGTGCCAAGGGTTGAGGGCACTGAAGTTACTGAAGGGGAGAAAGGGATTGTTTACAAGGACTTCAATGGAAAGATGTGTTTCCAAAGAGAATCAGAACTTGAAAAGATAGATCATGAGCAGCTTGTACATCTCATCAGAATAGTCAGTGTACTTCCCAAGGACTCAATTATGAGAAAAGCAATCATGGAAGAAGGACTTGCTAGACAGTACAGATTCCTGCCATCCAATGACAAATATGAGTTACAGAGTGAGTTGGGCATCGTAAAAGAAGAAGAAGTTTGGGGGTGTTTAAATTGAAGCTTGTAATAGATTAAGTTTATTGTAACTAAATTTACTTTATGATATACAGTTCAATAAAACCTAATTTTGTTTTTGAGAAAACCAAAGTACAAAACTCAGATCATATCAAAAGAATCCAAAAAGAGAAATGAATGGATCACAAGTATAAAGTCACTGAATGTTTAAATTCTTAAACACTGACTATAAACTTTCACAGCAACAAGTTTGTCTAAGGAGCTTCAATCACAATCATTTAGGGGGAGATTGTTGAGTCACTGGTCGCTGACCACGATGAAGTCACTGGTCGCTGACCAACTCAACTATACACTACTCGATGAAGAAATGGATTGTATCGAAGCTGCTGTTGCTAATGATAGTTTTCGCTGATTATCATTCATTCTGTTCGATATTCTGAGGAAGATTTAATGCTCAACTTGGTGTGTCGCTGATCTACGTCAGCGAGAGCATTACTTCTTCAAATCAATAAAGGCAAAAGTCACTGCCAGAATAACAGCTAGTCACTGAAGATCTTTTGTTCAATTAATTCTACAAGAGCATGTTAGCTCGCAGTGAGTGAGGAGGATTGCTGCATCTTCAGTGACTATTCAATAAAGCCTCTCTATCATCAAGTACTGTACTTATCTATACATCAGCAAGAGTGTTCCAGTTCGAAGTATGTCCAAAAGATTACGTGGCAGCAAGTGATTGGTTTTAAGATAACGAGATATTTGCGGTAACAGAATTGGGGCCCGTAGAATGTCGGTTTATCAGAGATCAGGACCAATCAAGCAGCAACACGTGTCCTTCCAAGATCCTATTTTGTAGGCGATATTTTAGGAACTCTTGTAGTATAAATAGTTCAGTGTTTTGTACTATTGAGGCTAGTCGTCATATGCACCGTTCTTCTGTTTGTCAGAGAACTAGTTTGTCTAGGTGTGTATTAAGACTCAGCGAAGTTAACTATCAGCGTGTATGTCCACTATAGTTAATACTCTTCATTGTAATAATTTAGCTAAGTGTTTGAATTGGATTAACTTTGGTTAATCCATTCCGCATTCAACACTTCGTGAATTTAATCAATACAATTCACTTTCAGCTACTATTACTTGTCGTTCTTTGATACTGTTATATCTTTAATCTATTATTTCAATACCGTCATACTCTGGTATAGATAATTAATTTAAAACAAACTGAAACACTTGGTAAGATCTGAAATTGTTTTAAATTGTATTCAACCCCCCTTCTACAATTAAACTTTACACTTTGTGATTCCAAATCACTAACTAATAGTGATTACGGGACTCTCAATATATATATACATACCTGCGGTGGTGTTGGCCTTGATGGAGACAGATTATTTTGCCTCTGTTTAGGTTGAAACGTGTTGACTTGTGAATCAGGCGTCTTACATGACTCGTCAGCAGATTTAACAACCAGTTCCTATATAAAACTCGGTAAGTAAGTCATGTATGTAAAATTATTAAATCACAGTGAGAAATATTAAAGTCAAATTAAATCAACTTTTTTAATACGTACACTTGTTTCTGTTGGCATTTCCACAGTTCTTAGTCCATTAGACTTGTGAAAGCTGGAATATGTAACACCCCCAAATTTAACGATTTGCGGAAGCATACATTGGGTGTTACTAATCAATATACAAAGCACAAGATTAATAGTAAACGACCTCTAAATGAGACGTTTCGAAAAGGTTTCATAAATAATAATCGTTTGAAAACCGTAGGTTTTCGTATACAAAATGTAATTCCCTAGAGCCCACGCGTATAGCGGGAGATTCTATTACATAACCATAGTTACAAAAGATAATGCCAAAGAATCTCCGTTAAATGCAGTTTGTAAATCATGCGACTCTAGCTAGTAATCCTGGAGTGGTCCTACTCCGTAAGTGTACCTGAGATACAAAGCTAAAAAGTGTCAACCAAAAAGGTTGGTGAATCTCACAGGTTTAGTAATAAGTAGGTGTTATGAACCACAAGTATGTACCCGTATCGCTATCAAGCAAAGTAAGTAAATCAGTAAATCAGTACAGTGCCATGAGCTCATAAGTTGAAGCTTAACCGTGTAGTGTGAATATATCACGTACCCCCGTGAGTGCTATCCGCACACTCATATGTAACAAATACTAATATGTCTGTTTCTACGTGTAAATCAGTACGTGATGGCGCTACCACCCCAGACAGGGATTGTCAGTCCCAAATGGATCCATCTACTAGTACTCGCGCTTAAGACCATAACTAACAACTTACGATTAGGAGGCTTTCAGTGGATAAAAGTAACTCATGCGTTTGTTTGTAATCAGTAATGTTTTCAGTTCAGTACATTGTGTTCATACGTAAAACAGTTGCTAAGTATCTCACCCCAAGTATAAAACAGTAAAAGTGGGGCTGTAAGACTCACCTGAGTCTTGTAGTAATCAGTTGCAATTAGCAAGTAGTAAGTAAAGCAAGTAGGTTCTCCGAACCCGTAACCTTCAAATGCCTAGCACATGAGGTTATGTAAGTATGTGTCTCGCAAGACGTTCCGTTTAGTTGTACACAACTAGTTAAGTCCAATGTTCGTTTGTATGTTCGTAGTCGTTTGTTTTGAGAAAACAGTTTTTGCCCATTGGTGACGGTTCATCAAAAAATATTCTAAAATGTGAATTTTTACTGAAAATCGTTCGCTAATATTTATTCTAAATATTAGTTTGTTAGTTTAACTCGTGTCGTCACGATTGATACGTTTATTTACTAATATACAGAACGTAATGTATAACACTTTGATAATATGTATAAATAATGTCCGTTCCAATATATATCAATATGTCCTCATTATTTATGTAAAGTTTTGTCACCAACGTCCTAGTAAAATGTTCCGAACTCCGTCCGGTCCATTCGTACGATTTATCCAAATCGCGTAAGTACACACACATATATATAAATCACCTTATATATATACAAATAGAGTCTGCAATTAGTCCTATTACATGCTAATTACAACTAGTTACAAATAATTAGGCAAAATTAATTATCCTAATTAGGCAGGTGTTACATTCTCCCCTTGTTAAAGAAATTTTGTCCCGAAATTAACTTGAGTGTACGGACGGTGCTTTGTCTGGGAAGAGATGTGGGTATTTCTGACGCATTTGGTCTTCCCGTTCCCAGGTGAACTCAGGGCCACGCCTAGAATTCCACCTGACTTTTACGATGGGAATACGACTCTGTTTCAATCGCTTGACCTCACGGTCCATGATTTCCATAGGTTCCTCGACAAAATGAAGTTTATCATCGATTTGGATTTCGTCGAGCGGTATAATCAGTGTCTCATCAGACAGACATTTCTTTAGATTAGAAATGTGGAATGTGTTGTGAACGCTGCTAAGCTCAGCAGGAAGTTGCAGGCGGTATGCCACTGGGCCAATCTTTTCAAGGATTTCGAATGGTCCGATGTATCTAGGATTTAGTTTGCCTCGTTTTCCGAATCGAATGACACCTTTCCATGGTGCCACTTTGAGAAGTACCTTGTCCCCTACTTGGAACTCAAGGTGTTTGCGTCTCACGTCAGCATAGCTTTTCTGACGATCACGCGCGGCTTTTAGTCGGTTTTGTATGCCGACGATCTTTTCAGTTGTTTCATGTATGATTTCTGGACCGGTGAGTTGTGTATCCCCCACCTCAGTCCAACAGATAGGTGACCGGCACTTACGACCGTACAGTGCCTCGAAGGGTGCAGCCTTTATGCTGGTGTGATAACTGTTGTTGTACGAGAACTCGCACAACGGTAAGTGATTTTCCCAGTTTTTACCGAAGTCAACTACGCAGGCTCGTAGCATGTCTTCCAGTGTTTGTATGGTTCGTTCGCTCTGGCCATCGGTTTGAGGATGGTAAGCCGTACTCATATCCAGTCGAGTACCGAGAGATTTTTGCAGTGATTGCCGGAAGTGAGAAGTAAATCGAGCATCTCGGTCGGAGATGATTGAGATAGGCACGCCGTGTCTTGACACGATTTCTTTCAGGTAGATCCGTGTCAAACGTTCCATCTTATCAGTTTCCTTGATGGCTAGGAAATGAGCAGATTTAGTGAGTCGATCAACGATCACCCAAATGGTATCGCAACCGTTAGAAGTTTTCGGGAGTTTAGTAATGAAATCCATGGTGATCTGCTCCCATTTCCATTGTGGTATTTCGGGTTGTTGTAGCAAACCGGAGGGTTTCTGGTGTTCAGCTTTAACTTTGGAACAAGTAAGACACTTGCCAACATAGGTTGCAATGTCAGATTTCATGTTGGGCCACCAGTACATTTCCTTGATGCCGTGGTACATTTTGTCGGAACCGGGGTGTATAGAGTATTTAGACTTGTGAGCTTCATTCATCACCAAGTCTCGAAGGTTCCCAAATCTTGGTAACCAGATTCGATTCGAGAAGTATTTGGCCCCGTTAGATTTGGTTTCAAATTGTTTGTCCATGCCCCGCAAGGCCTCGTTTATCAAGTTTTCTGGTTTGAGTGCTTCGAGTTGAGCGGTGAGAGTTTGATTGATGAGGTCGTTGTGAATGATCATACTGAGAGCTCGAACTCGGAGTGGTTTCACTCGTTCTTTTCGGCTTAAAGCATCGGCGACAACATTCGCCTTGCCTGGATGATAGCGAATTTCGCAATCGTAATCAGTAAGCAACTCGACCCATCGACGTTGCCTCATGTTGAGATCCTTTTGATCGAAGATATGTTGGAGACTTTTATGGTCAGTAAAGATTGTACACTTGGTACCGTATAAGTAGTGTCTCCAGATTTTCAGAGCGAATACAACAGCCCCCAACTCTAGGTCATGAGTTGTGTAATTCTTTTCGTGGACCTTGAGTTGTCGAGAGGCGTAAGCGATGACCTTGTCTCGTTGCATCAACACGCAACCAAGACCTTGGTGTGAAGCATCACAGTATACCACGAAGTCATCGTTGCCTTCGGGTAAAGATAAGATAGGTGCACTGCAGAGTTTCTGTTTTAGTAGCTGAAAAGCTGACTCCTGTTTGTCAGTCCAATCGAACTTCTTTTCTTTTTGAGTCAGTGCCGTGAGAGGTAGGGCTATTTTCGAAAAATTCTCCATGAATCGCCTGTAGTATCCGGCGAGTCCTAAGAATTGGCGTACCTCGGTCGGTGTAGTAGGTGCTTGCCAACACTTGATAGCCTCGATTTTTGAAGGATCGACATGAATCCCTTGATTGTCAATGACGTGTCCAAGGAATTGAACGGTTTGCATCCAGAACTCACACTTAGAGAATTTGGCGTATAACTCTTCGTGTTTGAGCAACTCTAGGATAGTTTTCAGGTGTTGCGCGTGTTCTTGTTCAGTGCGCGAGTAAATCAAGATGTCATCGATAAAGACGATAACAAACTTGTCAAGGTAAGGTTTGCACACCCGATTCATAAGGTCCATGAATACAGCCGGTGCGTTGGTTAAGCCGAATGGCATCACTTGGAATTCATAATGCCCGTAGCGAGTTCGGAAAGCAGTTTTTGGGATGTCATCGTCACGAACTCGGAGTTGGTGATAACCTGACCGTAGATCGATCTTTGAGTAGAAACTCGACCCCTGAAGTTGGTCGAACAGGTCATCGATGCGAGGAAGTGGGTAACGGTTCTTGACAGTTAATTTGTTGAGTTCACGGTAGTCGATGCACATGCGGAACGAACCGTCTTTCTTTTTCACAAACAGGACCGGAGCTCCCCAAGGTGAGGAACTTGGTCGAATAAATCCCTTGTCCAGGAGTTCCTGTAACTGAGTAGACAACTCCTGAAGTTCGGATGGGGCTAGTCGGTAAGGGGCTCGTGCCACAGGTGCTGCGCCGGGCACAAGATCAATAGAGAATTCGACTTGTCTAGTTGGCGGTAGGCCAGGCAAGTCTTCAGGAAAGACTTCTGGGAAGTCTCGAACAATAGGCACATCCTCAAGTCGCTTCTCCACCGACTTTTTCTCCATAACGTGTGCGAGGATTGCCTGGTACCCTTTTCTCAAGTATTTTCGGGTTTTCATGCAAGAAATGATATTTATTCTCGTCCCACCGGTCTCCCCTTGTATGCTCAAAGTTCCACCGGTGACGAGAGGAATGCGTACAATTTTCTCAAAACAAACGATTTCGGCTCGATGCTTGGACAACCAATCCATACCGACGATGATGTCAAAGCTGCCGATTTCGACAGGTATCAAGTCAATGGAAAAGAGCTCGTTAGCTAGGTTCAAAGTGCAATTAGGTATCACACTGTCGGCCTCAATAAGTTTTCCGTTTGCCAATTCTACAGTGTACTTAGAATCTAAGGCAATAGGTGTGGTGTCAAGTAGTGGATAAAACTCATCAGAAATAAAGCTCTTATCAGCACCAGTATCAAATAATACAGATGCAGTCAAGTTGTTGAGAAGAAACGTACCCGTGACCACATTCGGGTCTTGACGGGCTTCCCCAGATTTCAGCACAAAAGCTCTTCCTCGAGCATTGTTGTTGTTCTTGTTGTTGTTGTTGTTCAGCTTCAGGCAGTCTTTCTTGAAATGCCCCGTACCGTTGCACCCATAACAAGTCTTTGGTGCCGAGGTGTTGGTGTCAGTGGTGTTTGATCTACAATCCTTAGCCAAGTGTCCAAATCTCCTACACTTGCTACAGGGACACGGACCATGGTGGTGTCGTTGGCACTTTGAGCAATAGGGCTTGGTTCCCTTGTACGCTCCCTTGTCATCAGAACTGGAGGTGTAGGCTTTAATGGTCTCAGGTTTCTTGGTTTGGTGGTTGTTGTGGTTGCCGGACCATTTTCTTTTATTGTTGTTGGAGGATGGAGTAGGTGGTTCTGGGTCCTCGTTCATAGCTAGAAGTTCATGGGCCAACCGAATGGCACCGTGAAGTGTGGTTTGGTTTGATGAGGCGACGTTTCCCCGGACGGGTTCCGGGAGGCCGCGGATGTATTTCTTAATCTTGTCGGGCCCAGTACCTGCCATAGCTGGGCGAAGGACGGTGAGTTGTTGGAATCTGGTGGTGTATCCAACGATATCAGTTCCTTGCACTTTTAAGTTCCAGAACTCTTCGTCCAGCTTGTGAAGTTGTTCGGACGGGCAATACTCATCCGTGAGCATTTTCTTTAGATCCTCCCAAGGGAGTAGGTAAGCGGTGTCAATCCCCACAGACTGGGTATAGGAATTCCACCACGAGAGGGCACCATCTTCGAGGGTGCAGGTGGAGAATTTGACCTTGTCGTCCTCCGCACATTTGCTGATGCGGAAAACGGATTCCATCTTTTCGAACCATCTGATAAGTCCGATGGCTCCTTCGGTCCCCTTGAAGCTCAAGGGTTTGCAGTTCTGAAAGTCCTTGTATGAACAAGGTTTAGCAGCAGAGGTTTCAGCGGCATCGCTGTTTCTTGTGGAGTTTGGTGGAGTATTTCGAGCCAAGGCTTCAGTAACAGCCTGGGTTATGAGTGACGTGATCTGAGCATCAGTATAAGGTCTTGACTTTGGCGGCATGACTCTTCAATAAAAGAAATGGAGATACATGAGATTTTGTAAGAAAATTGCATTTATTTCAGATGTACATGTATAAAAATGGTAATACATAACATCAATATGAAAAAGGATTATGGCAATTAATATGATTCGAAACAGCAAGGAATATTTGATAGATGATACGAGTTCAAAGGTTACATCCTACGGATGTATTACAAAAGACATCGGGAATTGTTACATCCGACTGAATTATAGAGTAGTGCTTAGATAGTTACTAGATTACAGGATAGTTTACAAAACAAAGACTAAGCTAGTCTTAACGTAGGTTAATCTGCTCCATCATTTCGATGAGACGATCCACAGTATTTGCAAGTCTGCTGGCTTGTCGAGCATTGTCTTCAGCTAATGCTAGTCGCTGTACCAATCCACGGGTATATTCTTCCGTTTCCCGTGAGCGTTGTTCACACTCATCAAGTCTGTGTTTCAAAAGAGCGGTTTCCACGCTTATCTCCACCACCTTGTTGAAAAGAACGTCCACATTATTAACGGTGGTTTCGTGATCCTCAGAGACTTGTTCGATGCGTTCAAGTGATGTAAGTCTCCAGTTTTCGTTTGTTTCCTGGAACACGACATCCATGGTGCGAAGTCGTTGCTCGTGTTGGTTCACCCTAGAAGCTAAGGCCGGCAAGGTGAAGTGAGTGGAGTACGGGCCAGCTCGAGGCAACCTGTTGTTCCTCCTTGCTACCCTTGGGTTCTGCGACCCGGATTGAGAACGAGAAAATCGGATGGGATGTTTGCCATTTCTGAGACAAAGCGTTAGTAAGATTGAGGCCTATATTCATATAGTCCCTATATAATATAGCCTATTGAGTGTCTAGCATAAACATGTGTAAGTCTCGGTTCTCTCGAAGTCAGAGTCTTCTATCGTACCCTGTTCAGCCATAACCCCTTTCAGATCTTACATCGTCTTTGCTTAATTGTACATAGTTGATCAGGCTATGTTAAATTAAACTCGTATGATGTAATCACTGAACCGGTTATACCTAATAAGGGATACTGCCTAATGGTCATAGTCTAGGCTCACTAAATGCAACCTAGTTCACTATAACCTTAGGCTCTGATACCAATCTGTAACACCCCCAAATTTAACGATTTGCGGAAGCATACATTGGGTGTTACTAATCAATATACAAAGCACAAGATTAATAGTAAACGACCTCTAAATGAGACGTTTCGAAAAGGTTTCATAAATAATAATAATCGTTTGAAAACCGTAGGTTTTCGTATACAAAATGTAATTCCCTAGAGCCCACGCGTATAGCGGGAGATTCTATTACATAACCATAGTTACAAAAGATAATGCCAAAGAATCTCCGTTAAATGCAGTTTGTAAATCATGCGACTCTAGCTAGTAATCATGGAGTGGTCCTACTCCGTAAGTGTACCTGAGATACAAAGCTAAAAAGTGTCAACCAAAAAGGTTGGTGAATCTCACAGGTTTAGTAATAAGTAGGTGTTATGAACCACAAGTATGTACCCGTATCGCTATCAAGCAAAGTAAGTAAATCAGTACAGTGCCATGAGCTCATAAGTTGAAGCTTAACCGTGTAGTGTGAATATATCACGTACCCCCGTGAGTGCTATCCGCACACTCATATGTAACAAATACTAATATGTCTGTTTCTACGTGTAAATCAGTACGTGATGGCGCTACCACCCCAGACAGGGATTGTCAGTCCCAAATGGATCCATCTACTAGTACTCGCGCTTAAGACCATAACTAACAACTTACGATTAGGAGGCTTTCAGTGGATAAAAGTAACTCATGCGTTTGTTTGTAATCAGTAATGTTTTCAGTTCAGTACATTGTGTTCATACGTAAAACAGTTGCTAAGTATCTCACCCCAAGTATAAAACAGTAAAAGTGGGGCTGTAAGACTCACCTGAGTCTTGTAGTAATCAGTTGCAATTAGCAAGTAGTAAGTAAAGCAAGTAGGTTCTCCGAACCCGTAACCTTCAAATGCCTAGCACATGAGGTTATGTAAGTATGTGTCTCGCAAGACGTTCCGTTTAGTTGTACACAACTAGTTAAGTCCAATGTTCGTTTGTATGTTCGTAGTCGTTTGTTTTGAGAAAACAGTTTTGGCCCATTGGTGACGGTTCATCAAAAAATATTCTAAAATGTGAATTTTTACTGAAAATCGTTCGCTAATATTTATTCTAAATATTAGTTTGTAAGTTTAACTCGTGTCGTCACGATTGATACGTTTATTTACTAATATACAGAACGTAATGTATAACACTTTGATAATATGTATAAATAATGTCCGTTCCAATATATATCAATATGTCCTCATTATTTATGTAAAGTTTTGTCACCAACGTCCTAGTAAAATGTTCCGAACTCCGTCCGGTCCATTCGTACGATTTATCCAAATCGCGTAAGTACACACACATATATATAAATCACCTTATATATATACAAATAGAGTCTGCAATTAGTCCTATTACATACTAATTACAACTAGTTACAAATAATTAGGCAAAATTAATTATCCTAATTAGGCAGGTGTTACAGAATACTTCTCACATCCAACATCACTTAATGCCACTCCACCTTCCTGAACAGTATTGGAAGCGTTAGGATTAACGTCCACTGTTGGAGACACCTGCAATAAAAATTATACTTTTGTTAGCAATATATTGTAAACTAATTTATAAAAGGTTAGCATAATTAATACAACAAATGCCTTTCCTCTAATGCTGGTACAGCAGTTGACAATGAATTTAGCTGATCCTCTTCTAACGCATCAAACCGACCCTTAAGTTTGGTAACCATTGACTGTGTTTCAAGAACCTGATCCTGCAAAGACTTTATTATTGTGTCTTTGTCTTGACGTGCGCGTCTCTCAGCAGCAAGCTCTGCTTCAAGTAACTTGAATTTCTCATCATTGCAGGCATTTCTGTTTCGAGCAGGAAGATTAAAAAACTTTTTGACAGTCACTCCGCTTCCCACTCCTCGTGCGTACCCCGACTTTTCGGGTCCAAATACCTTTGTCAAGGCATCAGTCCCATCATCAACCTTTAAGGTTCCGGCTTTGATCTGTGCCTCTGTGTCTTTCTGCATTACAAATTAATTTAATTCCAATAGGCAGTAATTAATTTGTTTCATGAAAATAAACATGAATAATGTAAATGATGAATTAGCACGTCAAAATACTTACTACGTTATCTGCCTTTTCTTTAGTCCTTTCGTCACGAAATACCCCTTCTTTGGTTTGCCTTCCTCTCAACCACAAGACACCACGTCCGGGTTCTTCATATGCTTCAATTACTTTTTCTTCGATCTTATAATCATCAAATACACATGTAAATTAAAGTTAAAACAATTAATATATAAACTTAGAAATTAGAAAACATAAACAAATTAGATAGTATTTAGAAACAAACATTCAAAATGTAAATGTAGTTACCAGCTTCTTTTTCACATGTACGTATCCGCCTCGTCCCATAGTATGCGGATAAACAGACATGGAGCGCGCCTCTTTTGATGCATCAGACTTTTTCTTAATTACAGAACAAAAAGATATATAGTTGATGCATAAATTTGCAAACACAATAATATATATGAAAGATATATGTATGGATCTAGTTAATATAATGACCAATACCTGGTAAGCCTCGGTGCTCGTATGCTGAACGAAAGCACCCCATTCCGGGGCTTTGACAATTGCACTATACTTGAATGGGACTTCAGTTAATTTTGAAGGAGTATCTCTGTTGGGCAGTATGTATTTTTCCCTCAACTTTCTTCTGAAATTCCTTAAGTGGGCACCGAGACGATTCATTATTGACTTTCTGTATGTGTCTTCAATATCAAAATATCGCTGCAAAATCAATTAAGAATCAATTGCAGACTTTTGCTCAAATATGATTACAGACTACAAAACGGCTTAGTGTATTCTCAAATATACACATAAATAATACACAAATCTGATTAACAGCAATCTGTTCTTTTAACATTAACAAATTAAATATAATTGCATAATGTATTCTCAGTGTTTTTTAATATAATAAAGGAATTAATTTAATTAAAAGGGATCAGTTGATAAAACTTGCCTTGATTTCTTCCCAAAGTTTAGCTCTTGCTTCTGCATCGACCTTCTTCCAGGAAAGAATCTTCAAGCCTATTTGCTCACGAACAATGTCTCCTAGAAAACTTGCAAACACTGCTCTGTTATCACCTATTAGCCTATCCATAGCATCGAAGGTTATCTTTAGCTTTAATGCACCCGGTTTGCTGTATTGGTTGCGAAACTTGGATAACCTTGTAATGCCCCTCGGTGGAACCACTTTGTTTGCAATTGAATTCTCGTTTCCATCGTCAGCCTCTTCATCATCAAAATCATCGTATTGCTCTGATTCATATCCATGATCTGCTTCTTCCTCGTAGCCTTTAGGGTAAATAGTAGTAACATTATTATCGGCTTTAACATCCATGATCCTTTAGTTCTTTCGGATAGAGTTGGTGAATTAGCACGTTTAAATCTTTTGATAATGGTTGATTATGATCGGCAGAAAAGTGTAAAAACAGAATAATGATTGTGTTTGTACTGGTTTGGAGGCATTAACTGTAATTATCGAATTTTAAGGAATGTGAATGGTTACGTCTAATTTAAAATTTTCGACTAATTTTGGCTCTAATTTGAAATTTTAAAATATTCTGTAAATATTTCGCTCCAAAAAAAAAAGAAGTTCAGCAGTGTTTTTTAATATATATAAAACATATGAAAAAAGAGTAAAACGCATCAATTAGATTAGTGGTATAAGTTGTGGAAGGTGTTTGGTTGGTCTCATGTTCAAGTCTTATACCCTATCTTTTTTTTGGTTTTTTTTGTTTATGAGTTTTTTTAAGCATGAGTACATCATTTCAAATGACGATTAACTAACCCGAATTCGAAACTTATTTAGCCACCCGAATTTGAATAACCCCGTTTATAGTATTTACATTTTGATCCATCAGTTTTGATTAATTAGTTTTAATTAACCACTAACCAGGTGTGTTAATAATTTTATTTAAAACCAACAACAATGAAACACCGAAATATACGCAAACAAATACACAAATTTAAAACGTTGTTAAGTTATATATATATATAGTAGCAGCATACTAAAAACTAATAACCAAAGTATCCAACATACATACATCGTTAACTTATTATACCTAAACATCCCAAATTCGTACAAACCAAAGGTAACAAGCATCCCACAAACAAACCTTACATCTAAATAGATATTCATTATTGCCATACCAGAATTGGTCCATTAAACTACGCTGGGTTGCACTGGGGTGTTCACTACAATGATAGAACCTAGCAGGGAATTTCCTTGGGCTTAAGCGGTCGCGATCATACAAGATCATGCTGATCTTGTAAATGGTTCGCCTCACAATCCAGCGACCTTCTGACCTTGTGTACTCGTCGTGCAACAGTTTCCTTGCTTCTTCCATCCTTCCTCCACCTTCCGCCATTAGCAGCATACCAAGGACAAATGTAGCATCAGTGTGTCCCAAACGCGATGCCTGTTGCAGCATCTCCTTTCCAGCAGCCTCATCACCCACATAGAACATCCTCATCTGATCAACACAATACAGAAAACATAAATATGTATGTAACAGATAGAGTATCTCATGACCTACATATATAGAACATCTTCATCTGATCAACACAATAATATAGAAACATAAATATGTATGTAACAGAGTACCATAAAAAAATTCAAATGAATGGAAAATAAATTGTACCAATCCATCTCTGTACAACATGTGTCGGTTTCCTTTCTCCCGCAAAAGTGCTAGCACTTCAGTTTTCTGTAACAAGAACCGAGATGAAAAGATGGAATCAACTTCCATCCTTTTATACACCTCATCTGACTCACCAGCTCGTCTGAAGGTTTTGCAACTGTAATATAGGTAAACACAGAAGCAATATAAATCCCTCATAGATGGTAATTTCCTAAACACTGTTCATTCAAAAAATTCAATCTAAGCCCTAATAAATGTGCTACTAAATTCAATCTAAGCCTTAATCACACTTAATTAATCGCTAAAATAGGCAAATGCAGTGTTATTTAAGTTCAATCGATAGTGTTTACTAGGGTTAGGAGACTTACATAGTCTTGAATTTAAAAACGTCAATTGCCCTAGAAGCCCCCAAATGCGCTAATATGTTGGTGATGACTCCATCCGGTAGTTCAGAAAGCGATAATCCATGTTCCATAGTCGATCGTCGTCGTTTTGGTAGTTGGAATTCCATGGTTTTGATCTTTGTTTGAAGATTTGGTGATGCTCTGTTTCAAAGAGTTCGGAAGTTTAAAAGCCGGGAAGTGATACGTTTGGTCATGAACTGGAATAGTCACAAGCCCATTGTATATATATTTGGAAATTACGGAAATGTCCTTTAAAATAAAATGCTTCTTGTTGGATTAGGAAGGGTATTTATGTCAATAACACCTTTAATGTATATATTTAAACGTTTACAAATATGGTAACAAGATAAATTACTTTTATATGTGATACAGAATTTTACAATAACATAATTATTTACAATCAAAAACTATTATGCAAATCTGAAGCTTAGGAAGTTGTATAATTAAAAAGATGACGATTTAATTATATCCTAAGTTTTTTATTGGCGTTCGTGACACAATTAAATGACGGCGTTTACTTTGAAGTATATTACCTAAGTTTTAGAATTTATGATATTATCCTAAGTTTAATAATGAAATATATTACCAATATCACATATTCCACCATTAAACTTAGGATAAAATTAATTCATCATTTAGAATATGTGACATTATCCTAAGTTTAATAATGGAATATATTACCAATATCACATATGCCGCTATTAAACTTAGGATAAAACTAATTCATAATTTGAAATATATGACATTATCCTAAGTTTAATAATGGAATATATTACCAATATCACATATGCCGCTATTAAACTTTGGATAAAATTAATTCATCATTTAGAATTTATGATATTATCCTAAGTTTAATAATTAAATATATTACAAATATCACATATGCCACCATTAAACTTAGGATAAAATTAATTCATCATTTGAAATATATGACATTATCCTAAGTTTAATAATGAAATATATTACCAATATCACATTGCCACCATTAAACTTAGGATAAAATTAATTCATCATTTGAAATATATGACATTATCCTAAGTTTAATAATGAAATATATTACCAATATCACATTGTCACCATTAAACTTAGGATAAAATTAATTCATCATTTGAAATATATGACATTATCCTAAGTTTAATAATGAAATATATTACCAATATCACATATCACATATGACATTATCATAAGTTTAATAATGGAATATAATATCACATACACCACTATTAAATTTAAGAAAAAATTAATTTATCATTTGGAATATATGACATTATCCTAAGTTTAATAACCAATATCGCATATGCCACTATTTAACTTTGGATAAAATTAATTAATCATTTGGAATATATGACATTATCTTAAGTTCAATATTTGAATATATATTACCAGTATCACATATGACACTATTAAACTTAGGATAAAATTAATTCATCATTTAAAATATATGACATTATCCAAAGTTTAATAATGAAAAATATTACCAATATCACATATGACATTATGAAACTTAAGATAAAATTAATTCATCATTTGGAATATATGATATTATTTTAAGTTTAATAATGGAATATATTACCAATATCACATATATAACTTAGGATAAAATTAATTCATCATTTGCAATATATGAAATTATTCTAAGTTTAATAATGGAATATATGAATATTGACGAGTTAATCATATCCTAAGTTCGTAATTGGCTTATGTGACATGGACGACGGCGTTTGTAGAGAACTACTATATATATTCAAACTTATGATATATATAAGGTGTATTACTCAGAAAAATGACGAGTTAATTATATCCTAAGTTTTATTATATAGAAAATGATTAATTATATAGAAAATGATTAATTTATTATATCCTAAGTTTTATTATAAAGAAAATGATTAATTTATTACATCCTAATTTTATATAAGTTGTATTATATCCTAAGTGTAATATATATATATATACATCATTTGAAATATATGACATTATCCTAAGTGTAATATATATATATATATATATATATATATATATATATATATATATATATATGCGTATCATTACTTAAATAATAAGGCTAATTCAACTAGAAGGAAAAAAAAAATGCTACAGCCTAGATTCGAACCCGGGGCAAACTTGTAGCCGCAAGGAAACCAAGGAAACCACTAAGGCACGTACTGTCTTTGTTTATTTGGTTATAATTTATTAATTAATAACGTATTCATTTTATTTTAATTAATTAAGCGGTTCTTTTAATTTTCAAACCCTAATTATTTACAAGACAGGCGCCTTACACCACTAATCAAAGATTCAAACCCTAATTATTTACAAAACAGGCCGTACACCTCTAATCAAAGATTCGAATCCTACAATGGACAAGTCTTGGATGGGAACAAACAGGATGAACAAACCTTATAGAGATGGAGTAACAGCATTTATTGATTACGCATTAGACAACTTGAAGAAGATGACTAACATCGACCCACAAGGTAATAAACAAAATGTTGAAATCCCCTGTCCATGTACCAAATGTTTAAACCATGTAGTGCGTAAAGTGGAGGAAGTGCATTTCCATCTATTCTGTCATGGCATTGATCTAAACTACACAAAGTGGACTAAACATGGAGAAAAGGATGAGCCACCATTAAGTGCCGTGGAACATCAGAATGGAACACCAGATTTCCTAATTGACACACAGATGCCGGATTTTGATTCAGAAATTCCAACAGAAGGCCCAGAAATAGTGGAAATGGTGAATGCAGCAAAAGATAATTTTGATCATGATGATCCGGATGACCATGCCAAGTTTCTAGAACTACTATCAGACGCAGAAAAGCCACTTTACAATGGATGTCCTGACTTCACAAAGTTGTCCGCAACTGTTCAACTACTCAACTTGAAGAGTAAGTATGGCTGTTCTGATAAGTTCTTTACTGAATTACTAGTTTTGTTGAATAAGATGCTACCTGATGGTAACGAACTGCCGGAAAAAACTTATCAGGCAAAAAAAATTATGAAATTGATGGGGTCAGGATACAAAAAAATAGATGTATGTATAAACAACTGCCTTCTTTATCGGAAGGAGGATAAGGAATCGACTATGTGTCGAACTTGTGGGGCATCAAGATGGAAGCTGGATAAGAAGATGAATAAAATGTACGATAAAACTCCAGCAAAGGTAATGTGGTATTTTCCAATCATACCAAGAATGCAACGTCTCTTTAGGATAGAAAGTATTTCAGAAGATTTAAGATGGCACGCGACAAGGAGGAAAACAGATGGTGTGTTACGCCACCCCGCAGATTCACGGGCATGGCGTACCATAGATACAAAATTCCCCAAAATTGCTAATGATCCAAGAAATCTAAGGCTAGGAATATCGGCTGATGGTGTAGATGTCAACAGAGGAAATAGGCATCATAGTGTATGGCCAGTTTTAACGGTCATTTACAATCTTCCTCCATGGTTGTGTATGAAACGAAAGTTTATAATGCTTTCTGTGTTGATACCTGGATACCCGGGAAATGACATTGATGTTTTTTAGAACCGTTGGTTGATGATCTGCAAACCTTATTCGATATAGGGGTCGATACATATGATGCTTTCACAAAACAAATCTTTAGGCTACGGGCGGTTGTGTTATGGACAATAAATGATTACCCTGCCCTCGGTACTTTATGTGGCTGCCCAACCAGTGGATACAAAGGTTGTGTAGTATGTGGGAAAAATACGGATTGTGTTAGACTTCCTGCATCATCGAAGCAGAGTTATGTGGGTCACAGAAGATATCTACCATATACCCACGCGTTCAGGAAGCAAAAGAAGGCGTTTAATGGAGAACAAGAACTCCGCTTGTCTCCAATTCCAAAGACTGGGGAAGAAATATACAATGAGGTCAAACATATTGAAAATAAGTGGGGAAGGGAAAAACGACCAATTAACAAAAAAGCATCAGAAAACCTTAACGATGCGAGAGGCATAGGTGGGAAGATCCAAAAGCACAAAAGGAAAAGGGGAAATGAAGATGGTAGTTCCAGTCAAGTAAATGAACAAGATGGTCCGTACTGGAAGAAATTCAACATTTGGTAACGAAAGCTTAAATATAGGAGGCATAATGAAGTTCAACATTGTATTGATTTCATGCATATAGAGAAGAATGTTGGTGAGAGTCTAGTCGGAACTTTGCTAAATGTTCCGGGAAAGACGAAAGATGGAGATAATGCGCGATTGGATCTGGTAGAATTGAATATAGATAAACCAGAGTTGTTTGCTAGGAAAGACGGAGACAAAACAGTACTACCTCCAGCAGGTTACACACTAACGAATGCCGAAAAAGACATCTTTTGTAAAACGTTATACAACATCAGGGTACCTCAAGGATACTGTTCAAATTTCTCGTCATTAGTCAACCTAAAAGATAGGAAGCTCATCGGGCTTAAATCACATGACTATCACATGCTAATGCAAGAGTTTTTGCCCATTGCAATACGGTCAATCATGCACCAACCCACACGATATGCTATCATCAGGTTTTGCTTTTTTTTTAAATCAATATGTAGCAAGGAAATCGTATTAGATGAAGTAGATAAGATGCAAGAAGAACTTTGTGTCACGCTCTGCCTACTCGAAAAGTTCTTTCCTCCCTCGTTTTTTGATATTATGGTCCATTTGACTGTGCACCTCTCTAGGGAAGTAAAATTATGTGGTCCGGTATGCTTTCGTTGGATGTATCCCTTCGAACGCTGTATGAAGGTTATTAAAGGACATGTGCGAAACAGAAGTAAACCAGAGGGATGCATTGCTGAGGAGACTATTGCCAAAGAAACAATAGAGTTTTTCGGCGAATATAAAAAGTCAATGAAAACTATTGGTATCCCACGAGATAAACATGAAACTGATGAAAAAAATGAGGACGGCAAGCCACTTTCGGCCGGCAAATCAAGTGACATTTCAGCAAAACTCCTTCGGAAAGCACATTTGAATGTAATACAGAATACAGATGAAATTGTACCGTATATCGAGTAAGTATTACTAACACATGCATGTATATTTCGTTACTTAATTAAACTGATGCAACAAACATAATAACCAAACACCTTATTTCAGGAAACACAAGCAGGTTTTGGAAACACAAAACCCAGGTAAGCGAAAAGCATGGCTGGAGAATGAGCACAGTATATCTTTTGTTAGCTGGTTACGCGAAGAGGTAATAGCCCATTTTTTGTAACTGTTTGTTTGTTGTTCCTTCGATTTGAAGCTCATATATATACTTGTAATGAGATTCAGGTTGAGAGAGAATTAGCAATCTCCACAGAAAGTGTATCAGAAACCGTAAGGTGGATTTCATATGGACCACGCGCCACCATAGTCAAATACAGAGCATATAACATCAATGGGTATACATTTCGTACTAAATGTAGTGATGGCAGCGTTTACCAAAACAGTGGTGTTAGTGTTGTGACAGAAGATGTGCACATAGTAAAAGGAGTAGCAACCACAAGACGCAAAGTGTATTATGGGGTTTTGCAAGAGATATGGGTACTAGATTACCGTTTCAAGCAACTCCCTCTTTTCAAATGTGATTGGGTTAACCATCAGAAAGGTGCGGTCAGATGCGATACTACGCTTGGTTATACACTGGTTGACCTGAATAGTTTAGGCCACAAGGATGATCCGTTCATATTAGCCTCACAAGCACGACAAGTGTTTTATGTGGAAGACCAGCTAAATAGAAAGTTGTCTATTGTCTTCAACACACCTCCCAAGAATTACAGAGATACATATGATGACATCGATGAGGAATTTAGTACTGTCATTCACCCGCACAATGATAACATTTTGCCACGTGTGGATCAACGTGACTTGGGTGATGAATCAAGAGATGATTACTATCGAACCAACTGTGGAGGTATTGTTATACCAAAATCCAAGTGATCGGGTCATGCTGGAACAATATTGTAATACATTAATTAGCCTTGTAAATTTGCCTTGTAACTTACCTTTTAATTAATTTATGGAATTATTATTTGTATCTTAATTTATATGACTTCCACGTTTTATTTTATAGTTCAGTGCCATTTATTGTAGTACAATAACCTTGTAAATCAGAACATAAATAGTTAGCATATATAAATAATTGTCATATATGACAACAGTTTTACATTAATGAATTTAATATGCAAAAACAAGCTGAGCATGGGATTCGAACTTGGATCCCAATTAACCACTCCAGGTACAAAGAAACCTATTAACCAAGTGAGATAAATGTTAGTTCTGCTAGGAAAACAGCAACTAATTACATATCTATGAATGCTAGCTTTTGGCCATAACACACACACATAATGTATTAGTTTCTCTAACACACATATAGTGGCATTTGGTCACACTGAAACTATGTGTGACAAACTCAAATTCATGTCTTAGTCACATAAACAATTACTTCATGTGACCATATAGTGGCATTTGGTCACGTTGTTCAAGTGTGTGACCATATAGTGACAATATGTACCTGTTTTTGGCTACATTGAAATTTTGTGTGAACAACTCGACTTCATGATTTAGTCACATCAACAATTACTTCATGTGACCATATACTGGCACTTGGTCACAGTGTTCAAGTGTGTGACCATATAGAGGCATTTGGTCACAGTGTTCAAATGTGTGACCATATAGTTACCATATCTACCTGTTTTTGGCTACTCTAAAATTATGTGTGACAAACTCAACTTCATAACTTAGTCACATAAACAATTACTTTATATGACCATATAGTGGCATTTGGTCACAGTGTGCAAGTGTGTGACCATATAGTGGCATTTGGTCACAGTGTTCAAATGTGTGACCATATAGTTCCCATATCTACCTGTTTTTGGCTACACTGAAACTATGTGTGACAAACTCAACTTCATGACTTAGTCACATAAACAATTACTTCATGTGACCATATAGTGGCATTTGGTCACATTGTTCACTTGTGTTACCATATAGTGACCATATGTACCTGTTTTTGGCTACACTGAAATTATGTGTGACAAACTCGACTTCATGATTTAGTCACATAAACAATAACTTCATGTGACCATATAGTGGCATTTGGTCACAGTGTTCAAGTGTGTGACCATATAGTGGCATTTGGTCACAGTGGTCAAGTGTGTGACCATATAGTGACCATACGTACCTGTTTTTGGCTACACTTAAATTATGTGTGACAAACTCGACTTCGTGATTTAGTCACATAAACAATTACTTCATGTGACCATATAGTGGCATTTGGTCACACTATTCAAGTGTGTGGCGCGGTATTTGTCACACTTTATGTGTCTAACGTGACTAATGCTTCAAACTTACTCTTCATTGGTCACGCGTTCCAAATCATGTGTGACTAAATAATCATCGAAAAAACATCAGTTACCTTTAGCCACATAAACGTATTAATGTGTGGCGAATACATTTCAGAATGGTCACATGATTGGAGTGCATGTGTGACCAACTAATGACGTGAATTCAATTTTTGTATCTTCAGTCACGTAAATATTCTAATGTGTGACGATTTGGATTTCGAGCATGTGTGACCAAAGCCCATTTTTGGCATAGTGAACAAGATGCAAGGTTGTTGTTTTGATTGCAGAGACAGAGAAACATGAGGAATTGATAGATATTCTCAGTGATTCCTCAAAATTCGTGGGCTTAAGTGTATCAGGTACTTCTCGATAAGCTTAGTGAATTTAATAAGCTTGAATTGATTACTTTGCTATGATGTGATTAGTAGTAAAGTAAATTTAGTCAGACTGACATGATTCCCCAGTTATGAGTTATTGATGATTGCTAAATGCTGATGTAATGATAGAATTATTAAATGAAACATCTAGTGATATGAGTAGTTCTGACTGAACCTTGAATTGCAGATTTAATGTTAAACTGTGTAGACACAGTGTTGATCAAGCCGTTAATAGTGAAACTGTTGAACCTGAATGTGTCTACTATATAGAAATAAAATATAATCAGTTGTACTTTGTATTGATTGTTGATAATTAACTATACATGTATGGTATTACACGTAAAGTTGTGACATTAGTATTTGATATATATATCATAGGTGGAAATTATGATAGTAAATTAAAAGTGGTCGACTGTTATAGGATCAGCTATAAAGAGAAATACTTAAGGTATGTGGTGAATTGATTGTGTGGAATTACTGCTCCTAGAAATGGAGGGTTTTGGAGCAAATTGATTTAGTGGATATTATAATCAATTAATTGTTAGGGAATACGTGTTTGGAATTACACGTGATATTATCGTGTCATTATTTTTTGACAAATTGTTGTGTGCTGAAAATTATGATGGTAGGTTATCCTGTGTTTAGAGTTTCAAACAAGTTGAAATCATGAATAAGTTAGTTGTGAAATAAATATACATGTAAAAGTTGAGAATAATTGAAATTTCAGATAACAAGAATGATGACTTAGGTCAGTTGTTGAATTGAATGTTTGTGTGAATAAATACATACTAAAAGGTGTTATAAGATGATTTAGTATATGTGAAACAACTTGAGGTAATAAGATGATTTAGTATGTATCTGTGGTTATGATGCATTTAGAGTGTTCAGAATTATTTTAAACAAAGGTTTAAGTCATATGTGTTTAAGTGAAAGATATCACATTGTTGATTGATGATATGAAGTAACCTGAGAAGGAAGTGTGAAGAACATATTCAAGCAACGCTTGATCACCGTTGTTATATTATGTTGTAACACATGAACTTGTTGAGGTTACCAAGTATCAAAGAAATTGAATGTGATTGAGGGAAATATAATATGAAGTTGTGTTAAACTAATTAGTGAAAATTATGATAATTGGTAAGTGAAATTTGCAAGTGTGTATGGTACTTGCAATTGTTTGAATTTGTTGAAATGTGGTTGTGCAGTTAATGGGCGTAGATTTTCTATCAGTGAGTCATATAGTATCCTAACGGATTACTAGTGTGTGTATGACTTGTATTAAGCCGAATTCGAGTTTAAGACTCTGTATGCTGATTGAGTCATTAAAATTAGTGAGAGTAGTATTTTGAAGTTATGATTGGGTTAATTTTAAAAATTGAGATAATTACCAGATGATATGTATATATATGATAAGTGACAGGAGTAAATAACCCATATTGTGTGCTAAATGAGTTATAGTATAGTGGTTCCAATTTGGTTGAATATACCACTGTTGTTGAATGATTTTATGAAAAATCTATGTTAAGGTTAAACATAGTATTTATATGTTAATAAGGTGGTAAGTTGACTTTGAAAGTCAACCAGGAATAAAGAGTTTAGTGTATAATATAAAATCATTGGAATATAATTAATTTTGTTGCGAGTCAAAATTTAGAATAGTGACCAAAGTGACTTGTTGATTAATTGATTAAGTTGAATTTGACAAATAGTCAACAGTATTGAAATTGCCAAATGGGTTATCTATAACTCAAATGAGTGAAATAGTTATCAAGGGTTATAAATTATGTTAAGTTATTTAACATGTGAATAGTGTAAACAGGAGACTGAACTTATTAGAAATTGATTGTGATATAAGTTCTCAGGGATTAATCGAGTTATACACCTAAATTAGGTGGGCATATGTGAATGATATTGTTAAAATTAAAATTGTGTATGTGCAACTTGTGTGCTGAAACTATTTGGACACTTGTACTGATATGTAGTTGTAATGTGATTTATGTAAGATCGCTAACTGATTTAA
Source organism: Helichrysum umbraculigerum (assembly GCA_949592205.1). Lineage (NCBI taxonomy): Eukaryota > Viridiplantae > Streptophyta > Magnoliopsida > Asterales > Asteraceae > Helichrysum > Helichrysum umbraculigerum. Next base: position 14,411,529 of record CATIUR010000007.1, on the reverse strand, counting down.
GATAATTGCAAAACGATGTTGGGTGATCGTGATGCATTGTAATGAGTATTGAAATATTGACTTCATTGTGTAGGATGATTGCATCCTGTTATACTTGATTATACTAAAGTTGAATTGTGAATAAACTTTGTGCCAGTTTATGATTAAACCCATAATTGAAGGAAATTGGATTGTAAAGAGTGATAACATAAACCCTGAGGGGGAGAGAAATGTGATAATATAAAATTATGATTAAATGTGGAAATTTGAAAATTTTGTGCTATTAATTGAGAAAAGTGATGTGCTATGAAATGAACAGATGAAAATTTGGAAATGATGATTATACTTCCAATATTACAGAAATGTATAAAATCAGGTAAGTTGTTTTATACTTGATGATAGAATAAATTGTGACTTAAGGTGAAATAAGTCAATGTAGAGGTCGGTTGAATGTAGGTAATACAGTGTGGTAGTACATGTGCTGATTTAACAATGTACTTCTTGATGATGGTTTTACCTACTGAGTTTGACCTCTACTTTACTTATTAAGGTGATATGAATCCAGATTACTTTTGAGTAAAGGATTTCATATGGTTGAAGTGATATGTGAATATTAGCTTAGTTGCTAACCATGAACTGAATTTGAGTTTTCATGGTTGACATGTGTATTGTGATTTTATAACCACTGTTGTTGGTTGTTGTTGTTATTCTAGTTGTTACAAGATAAGTTGTCAAAGATTTTAGCATATTGCTAATTTCTAGTTGTAAAGGATTATGTGTTTACCTGTTAAAATAAGTGTGTGTTTTAAACATATATCTGATTGATTATAGAGGATTTAGGTAAATGATTGCTTTATAGAAAATGTTGGATGAACGCACAGTATGTGTAGGGGTGAAAGATAGAAACATGTACCTTTAGGTATATGTGAATGTGAAAAGAATTGAAAAATATAAGTATAATTATAAGTTGTTCTTGAGGACTAATGTATGATAAAATGTATATGATTATGTTACATTAGACGAATTAAGTGTGATCAGATTTCGAGGACGAAATCTTTTAAGGGGGGGAGATTTGTAACATCCGTAAATCGGACCTAGTTGTTTTATATTATTTCCTGATTTTAAAATAATATTTAAAGTGTTTGGAAATAATATTGTTTGAATTATTTGAAAATAACTAGAAACTAAGTTTCAGGACTTATTGTGGATAGTGAAATATTAATTGTTTTAAATTAATATAGTTGACGGAATAATAAAATGTTTGGACTCGCAATTGGTTTCGGGTTTCAGACAATGAGTTTAGAAGGGGATTAATTCTAAGTGAATGCGGAGTCGGCAAAAAGTTGAGCCGACTATATATGTCACTTTCCTTCTTAGGAAAGTTATTTACTTTCTTGTTCTTCATTTTGTAACCAAACTTATACATGAAATTATCAAAAAGAAACCTTATGATTGAAGCCATCATCATACTTTAGCATCATCATCAGATTGATGGCTTCATATTTCTTCATAGATTGGTAAGTGTTCTTGTGTTTATTCAAGAACTTGATGTGAATCATTAGGGTTAGTGATAAACATATGAAATTGAAGTTAGGAATGATGACATATGATGTTAGTTAATGTTAAGAAGCGTTATTTGTTGCATATAATCGATAATATGATCTAGGTTTTGGTTAAATTGGGTTTTGGTACGAATTGAACTTATAACAGCAGTTGCAGATCGCTGGGACAAAGGGAGTACCTGGCGGGTACTTCCCTTACCCGAAGGGTAGTCGTGTTTGGTTAGAACCCGGCGGGTAATGACCCGAGCCGGCGGGTAGTAAGAGTTGGAATAGGACCCGGCTGCTAGTTGATAGACCCGGCGGCTAATATAAACTTTAAAACGTGACTTTGTTCTGTTACCACATTTAGTAATCGGCCCGGTTGATCCATAAGGTACCCGGCTGCCTAGCATCATTACCCGGCGGGTAATGAGGGTACCGGGCGGGTAATGAGGGTACCCGGCGGGTACTCAGTGTTTTGTGTACTTTTGGAGTTTTAATCTTTAAATGGTAATGAGACGTGTTTTAGTCTAAATAACTTGTGTTTATCTAACATTTTGTGTTTTACTTAAACACTTGTAATATTGATTATGTATATCAGTTTTAAACTGATTGGCTGATTCGTTATTTTGTTCTATTCTCAGATTGTGAGCAGACTCAGTGACATTAGACTACTGAGTGGACGGCTGAGGTAACGGTGAGTGGACTCGTACTCTCAGTGTGATTTGGTTGTAACATATTTGGTTACAACAGGTGAACATAGTGTGCTATTGTGATTGTTGATTATGATTGTTGACTGTTGAAATACACGTGTAATAAGTGATGTGTTGCCTTTGAGCATTTGGTGATTCGGAGGTCAACGATTGTTGGACTAGGTTGCTACAAGTTAGCCAACGTAGGAATTGTGAACATGTGTTGTGAATGGAGCTTATGTTGGTTAAAGGTAGCAAACAGTTATCGGTAAAACCACTGTATTGGCCTGCAGTTGGTTGTAATTGTCGCTTGGTGCATCTCCCGGGTCTGTGCGACGTCACAAGGACCACCGATCCTCTTGGTGATGTTGTGTTAGTGTCTATGTGATATTTGTGATAATCAGTATTGTTATACTAAGTTGTACTGATAGTGACAGGTTGACTCACTTAGCTCGGTGCTAATCCCACTATTTATCCTTGCAGGTCTTGAGATGATTTGGGCTGGGCAGGGAATGGACTGAAGAAAGTTTGACTATATAGCGTTACTCTGATATTTGATTTTATAAATCAGTGCTGTTCTTGTTGTTACATAACACCCCGATGGATTAACTAAGTTTTAAAATTAATTGAATTTTTGTGTTCAATAAATTTTGTGAATTATTAATGTTTAAACTGGACTTGCGCTTCCGATATATTGTAATTAAATGATTATCGAATGAGGGGTGTTATATCTTGTACTGTCGTTTTATTTCTACCGGAACACGCCGCCTAACACACGCATTGTTTGGAAAACATTCGACACAACTAACCCTCGCGATCAACATACTCCACCGAGCCTCATAATCTTTGAACTTCAACTATCCACATCATCGAATCCACAACATCATCAACTCAATATTTCTTCTCTAAATCGAAAGCTTGTGCAAAAAAAACCTATTCAAAACATCATTAACTTCGAGAAGTTATATCTCCCTATTGAATTGTTCGATCACTACCAAAAGTAGTCACACCGCAGAACTGTAACAATATATGTGTGTTAAATCCCCTCTCCGAAAATCATGATGATCCAAGAGTTAATGAAACCATAACAATTATATTCACATAGCTGGACTAAAACCCACAAAAATTCTACAGCCAACTTCGATGACACATCTCTCTATTGACATCTCTAATTGCAAATTCCAATGGTTAGATCCTGGAAATATTTCTTAGTAACCCACAGTCTAATTCTCACTACCATCTAAGGGTTAACGAACACACACTGTCAATTCTCTCGGCGCTGCACAGAATATGACGAACCACACTCGGTTTTCTATCCCGTATTGACTTCCTCCCGGTTATGTGATTCTTCTCCACAAACCTAGCTCTAATACCAGTTGTTGGGATCGACCCTGCTACGATACCATCTTTTGGGATCAATAACCACCACAACAAATCACACAACCATGTATAATCCAATAGTTACAGACCCATACGAAATAGAAAAAGCACAAACACACGATATTTTGCATGGAAAACCTCTCAAATGAGAGTAGAAGTGACAAGACCATGGGGCCACTTAAATTCCGCTATATACAAACAATATTACAAGAACGGGCATTTGCTCTCAACGCTCTTGAATATTATCAAGTATCTCTCGACGCTCTCGACTCTCTCAGTGGTAGATTACAATAGTTTTTGAATCACCAAGACCACCACGCGAGATGGATAAATTTTCCTTGATTAACCAAAACCATATTTAATGAAGGATCGTAATGGCCGAGCAATCAAATAACAAGAAAGATCATAAGAATTCCAATGAGTCAATTCTTTATTCAATATCAAAAACTAACTATAACCCTATACAAGAGAGATTATTTAAATAATAAGGTAGCTTGGAAAGAAAGCTATAAAAATTGAAATTGTTTAAAATAAACCCGATGTAAGCAATCAGCTACAAAATTCCCACCAATTTCCAAATCAAGGCACCCAATTACAACTTATGTTACATTATTTAGTTTGTAATTTTTATCACTTACTATATCTTTGTATGTGTTTATTACTAATATACAGAGAGATGGAATGACTCACATACATCAGTTTCAGGGAATATGATGGATAATGATCCAATCAACTCTTAGCAGTCTCAAAGCATTGATGATATAACAAGGCAGTATATATATGCATCTTACATATGCGAATGAGCGTATGAACTTTCAGACTTTCTATGTGATAGACGAGCCTTATGTGAGGGACCCATGTACTCTGCCTAGACGAGTTCAAAGATTAAATGCACGTGCTGGTAGACAACTTCGTGATGAACCGCATCCGGCTCCTTCAAGTATGCATGATATGGGGGGTCTATCAAGTACCCCAAATGTATACTTGAAGTTGTCTACTAGCACGTGCATTAAACCTTTGAACTTATCTAGGCACAATATATGGGTCTCTCACATTAGGCTCGTCTGTCAAATAGGAAGTCTGAATGTTCATACGCTCATCCGCATGTGTAAGATGCATATACTGCCTTGTTATATCGTCAATGCTTTGATACTGCAGAGTGTTGATTGGATCATTATCTATCATATTCCTGGAACTGTGATGTATGCGAGTCATTCCATCTCTTTGTATATCAATTGTATATTAGTAGTAAACACATACAAATATAGAGTAAGTGACCAAAATAACAAACTAAATAATGTACCATAAGTTGTAATTGGGTACCTTGATCTGAAAATTGGTGGGAATTTTGTTGCTGATTGCGTACCTCAGTTATAAAAATTAGTGTACGGTCTAAAAACCAAGACATGTATTCTCGAGTAGCATATGGGTTTGTAGTTAGGATTTATCAAAGCCTACGTTGTTGTCATTATCTACATTTTCTCCATTATCAGAAAGATGATGAATTGGAACATTTGAGGGGTTTGTCGATGTCGATGGAATGAGATTAGGAGATTGCATAAAATCATGACTTTGTAGAACATCTTATGATGGCACAAAATCATTATATTGTTGGGATTGAGAAACTTGTTGTGATACGGTAAAACTACACATAATATCCATAAAACCGATTTGTTGGGGTGGCAATATTGGTTCTATTTTTACAAGCACTTGACCCCAATACTCTTCAACTCTTGCAGCTAAATAATACATAACTTCCAAGCTATCATCACCCACAATTTCAACAATATTACAAATACCTTGAAATTGATAACATAATAACAAATTCAATTTGAAGCCTTATCTTTGTACACCAACATAATTGTAAACCAAATCAACAAAATCAACATATTAAATTTTATGCCTAAGCACAATCGATGTTCTTCGTGTTGCATGATCACCTTGAATGAATCCATTGTGATATTTAATATGACCACCCAGTATAAATTTACTGTAAATGAACGATCAAAATTCATACTGTAGAGTTCAATAAACTTGTGCTTTAATGGGTGTAATGAGAAGTAAAGCCGGGCTTCTCAAACCCTACTTTATCTTCAACGTATCTCAACTAGCAATACTGGCCGTGTATATTGTGTGGATAACAAAAGTGAAAGTGGGGTTGAAAACCCCACCTCTCTCACATGTAAAAGTAAAAGTGGGTTTGGCAACCCCACTTCTCTTTCTGACATGCAAAAGTGGAACTAGACTTGCCAAGTCCGATTCTTCTCTCTTCTCTCTTACAGCTACCGCAAAGTCGGGGTTAGCAAGCCCGATTTTAAATAAAATGAAAGCTAAAAGCGAGGTTGGCAAGCCTGCTTCTACTAGTTTTGTATATGGTTCGAGAAAAGCATTAGTTCTTGTAAGCCAGTACGAAAACATACTACTTTGAAAAAAAATTGATTATACGTAAAAAAGAACTCGGTAATAAGTCAAAGATGAATTCTATATAAGAAACTAGTATTATACCCGTCCATTGGACAGCTAGAAATTAACAAAAAATAAAATAAAAAATAGCATCAACATACAATGAAGATTAAATCCAAAATTAATAAGATAATATGAAGATGTGTATGCACATATCTTATCAATACAAATTTAAATGGATGATGAGAATGAAATGAATGAATTACAAATGGATTAATGACATACTAATATATAAAAGTTATTCATACTAATAGGATAGGATGTCATAAAAGAAATATATATTGACATGTTAAAATAAACATTCATTGATTTGATCTTCCAAAAATAATAGGTTATCAATAAGGAAATGAATGTCATACTAATATATAGTTGACTTATACTATACACGTTTCCTACTATAATTTACGTTTTTATTATTCATTTTAAGATTTACTACCAACATATATGTTCCCACATGAAGATAGTAAAGTTATACGTTTGCATAATATATGTTTCTTATTAAATTATGAAATCTATTGGTGTAATGTGTTTCCTATATATTCTATCGAATGTGATATACGTAAGATGAAAAATATAATGAAAAAGTTGAAATAATGTGTAAAGTTACTTTTAAAAAGAAAAAAAGGTATTTATAGAATGACAAAATTTCTAAAAAAAATATTCTAAAATTGAATTGTAATGATAAACTAGTTTATAACCCGCAAAATTTGCGGGGCTCTTCAATGGAAACTGCGGAAAAGAAAAAGAATTTATATATTATATTAAAGAAACAAATAATATTAATTAATTCACTAACTGAAATCATCTAGCAATCAAAACTTGATGTTTCACTGCCACATTAATTGTGGTTATGGGTATGATTCGAGCCATCTGCAAAAGGATCAAAACATAAAGGGAACACATAAATCGTGAAAAAAGATGAAGATATAAGATTTGAGTTTTCTAGTCCACCATAATACTGATCAAATTAAACATAAATTAATTTGCAGATGAATTTAATCAATATTGATGTTATGCTGTTAGTGGGAAAAGATGAACAATAAGTACATGTATGTTGATTGCATATTTCTAAATTCATTTGGGTATGTATATATACATCTGTGCCTTGAGTGACTTTTACTTAATTCAACGATAAAAATTTCCTGTATAGCTAGGCTAAAAGAACTTTAGAAATCTGTAAATACAGAAAGTTCATATTGAATAATCTGATTGTGTTTAAAACTTACAAATGCACTCTTGAGAACAAACATGTATAAGGTTGATCATAAGTAAAATGAACTTCAATTCATGAAAAACTGAATTTCACACAAACATATCAAGTCTATCTACAAGCGACTTCAAGGCCATTATCTCCTACTCTTTGATCCGTGCCAACACATCGTGCAGGGGCATACTTGGGAATGTTCTTAACTGTCCGTCTAATCATGCAATAGCACAAGATTTCTTAGGAAACCAAATGAGATATGTATCAACCTTGTGGTGTCTATAGGTGGCGAATTGGGTGGGTTGGGTGATGGGTCAGCTTAGAACAGATTTTTTTTTTTTTATGAATTGCCCAGGAACACCTTTTGTCCCAAAAATGCAAGGTTTTATAATAACCACTAGTATGTCAAATATGATCAGAAAAATTGTATTATTTCAATAGTGGATGAAAAAGGTACAAGATATTAGAGATTTTATGCATTAAAACGCCTCTGACCGGTTTCCTTTCAAAAATAATTTCTTTATTTCATTATTAGTTAACCCATTAGAGATAAAGCATGTAACAACCCCAAATTTAGGGCCAATTTAAATTTTCCCTAATTGCGTGTTTATTACTTGTATATAATATGAAATAGGATTATATACATTATGTACTCACTATATATATATGGATGGAATATATATATACGCGTATACGATTCGTACAAATCGTATAAAACAACAATTGTACAAACATACGGACGTTGGTAAAACAATTATTAAATAATGTGAAATTATTTAATTACTTCAACTACTACTTTATATTATGTTTATAATATAACGAAAACGTACGTTTTAATCAAAACGTCATCGAACTCTCCGAAAACTCGACCAACCGACAAAACAAAACAAAGTTATGTTTTATAACTTGAAAACTAGTATTTTGATAAAATACTTCAACTTAATTATTGAGTAATATTTCGTATTTTAAAAACGTATAATTAAACGCGTATAAAATTATTTTTACGTTTAAACGACCGGGGAAACGAACACTGCACGGAGCGCAAACACGAGGATACGAAAAATGGTGAGATCCACACTTGGTGGACCCCACCAAACCGGCCAAGGTCAAAGGGGGACAACCCCCCATGATTTTCTTTTCTTCTTCACTCAAACACACAAACACACCTCACTCAATTTCTCTCAATCATTCTCTCTCTCTCTCAATCGGCTCCCTCACTCTCTCTCTCTAAAACCACCCTCAAAACACCCTAAAAACACCACTAAAACACCTTGGAGGCTAGGCTCGGTTTGGAGAAAAGTGATCACGAGAACGAGCTCTACAATCCTATCTTTTCGGTTTCTCGATTCGACAATTTGGTAAGTTTTCTGGCGACCCGAAACTTTTCCGATTACTTTTATTTTGCTAGATTATTGTTCCCCTAGCTTAGTAATGTCCAAATATATAATTTAAACTCGCTTTTGAACACTTTTACGGAAATGTCGGTTTTGGTCATTTTAAAGAAAACGACACCACAAACCTTAAAAACGACCACCAATAGTTACTATGAACTCATTATAACATATTAAAACTAGTATAAAAGTTCTAGACCCAACGGAAACCGGAAAATACGTTTTCGGAAACTTAAATTTCCGAACAGACCTCTTGTGTCGCATCGGACCAAAATTTCATGCGACACAACACTGTGTCACATGTTATGTCGCACGTTATGTCGCAATGTATGCGACACAACGCTTATGTCGCACTATATGTCATATCATCTACGACACAAAGTTTACCTATCGCTTGATTGCGACACAACGACTATGTCGTATCGTTGTGTCGTACCCTTGTATGCGACACAACTATTGTGTCGCATAAACTCCAAACCGAAATCAATCCATACGACACAGACCTTATGTCGCATACGGTCTGCGACACAAGACTTGTGTCGCAGATAGCCCAGATCAGAAAACAAAATATATTCTAAGTGTTGGAATCACTTTTCAACTACTAAATCAAATACGATGCTACTTATACATGAAAATACTATACTTTTGAGAGTATACAGCAACATTTGAATACGTACAAGACTATACTAAACTAACGTGAGATTTCACTCACACACGCGTACGAGATTACACTTGGAAATACTTAGGAGATTACACTCCAACGAACTTACACTTGTACATTACACGGGATTACATCCGATACGAACTTACAAGTTCACTCACTAGTTACGTGCTGGATTACACGTTAACTGATACGAACATACACTCGAATACTTACGAGGTTTCACTCGTACCCTTTGGGGTTTAAGCCCATTGGAACTTACGCAAACGATACACGCTGTGATACAAACAAACAGTTATACACGTACGCTTTACAAAAGTACAACTACTATGAATACATAATAATAATGGATGGAATTATTATTATACACCGATAACAAACGGACCGTATAACTTTTCTACAAACTACAAACGATTACAAACGTACAAACAAACTAATGGACATTAACTAGTTTGGGAACAACTAGCATGGATACTTTACAAGTATTCCATTTACTTACTAAACCTTATGCGTATTAGGACGCTAAGGGTTGCTAGTTCGGGAATACTACTTGCTTACTTACTGCATTGTCTGCCAGACTCAGGTGAGTCTTACAGCCCCTACTTTACTGTTTTTACTCAGGGGTGAGATGCATTACTGTTTTACATGAACACACAAAACTTACTTGCTGCCATGATTTACTTACTGTATGAGATTACGAATACGCCAACTGCATGAGTTTACGACTAATCCAATGAAATCCTCCTGAACCATAGTTGTTAGTTATGTGATAAGCGCGAGTTTTAGTATATGGATCCATATGGGATTGACAATCCCCGCCCGGGGTAGCACGCACTACCACGAACCGTTCCTGTAGAAACGGGCGTTTCTTACTCGTTCCGTATGAATGTTTTGGATTACATTCATGGGGGGGGGGTACCTATATTTACTGTACGTTAAGCTTCAACTATGGTGGCTCATGGCAATTGTATCAAACGGTTTGCATAATCTGCAACCACCCACTTATTAAAACTTAAGTTAACGATGAGCATAACCTGTGATCGTTACTTACTGGCTGGCTATGATTTACTAATACTACTTGTGTGTTCAACTGTTTACTTACTTACAAACCTGTGAGATTCACCAACCTTTTTGGTTGACCGTTTTAGTAATGTATTCTCAGGTACACAGCATTAGATGGATGCCCAGCAGGATAAGCTTACTTAGCTCGAGTCGCATGCATTTACAAGCTTGGAGATTTATATACATTACTTTTGTACTTACTGTTATGTATTAGAATCTCTATGAATTTACTCGAACTCGAGCTTGTATTTTGAAACTACTTATGTATTAATGTAATAACTTTTCGAACGTCTCATATAGAGTCGTTCACCGTATCCTTTGTGCTTGTGATTATTGATTAGTAACACCCAAAACATCGCTTCCGCAAACTGTTAAATTTGGGGGTGTTACAGATTGGTATCAGAGCCTAAGGTTATAGTGAACTAGGTTGCATTTAGTGGGCCTAGACTATGACCGTTAGGCAGTATTCCTCATTAGGTATAACTGGTTCAGGAATTACAGCATACAAGTTTAATTTAACATAGCCTGATCAACTATGTACAATTAAATAAAGATGATGTGAGTTCTGAAAGGGGTTATGTTGAACAGGAATGCACTAGCTGACTCTGACCTCGAGAGAACCGGGACTTTTACTTGATTGTGCTAGACACGAACTAGGCGGTTATGTGATATATATATATATATATACATAGGCCTCTTTTCCCGATACGATACTCTCTCTCGACTACTACGAAATTAATATTCTTTAAAATTTCATCGAACAAACGACAACTCGATTCTCGTCATTCTGTCCTTATTCAACTTTTATGAATTCATGAATACCGACATACGTCCGAAGATCTCCACACCATTATAACCGACAACCATAGTTACTCGAACATCCTTCGATATGAAGATCGAGACCTTGTTTTCATTTGCTATTCCTACCTAATTCTACGTTTATAACATTCTACAAAGTACATTACTGTACCGTTAGGTGTAACCTAATAAAACCATTTTCAACTCAATTTTCGTCAGATTTCAAATTATACAACCGATTTTTACTATCAAAATTTTATAACAAATGTATTTTTATCAAACATGTTACAAAATTTCTCACAAAAATGTTTATACAATTTTCAAAAAAAAAAAAATAAAAAAAAAAAAAAAAAAAAACTTCAAAACCGTATAAACTTATTTATAGTACACAACTTTAAACAACCTTCAAACTTTGGCGTAATTTCTCTAAACTTACCAAAATCATCACAATCATAATTCTTGTTCAAACCTTCACATGTTCTTTATTTATTGTTTCAAGGAACATGCCTCCTCGACGACAAATCACCCTTACTGAAGCCGAAGTCGCGGGTATTATTGCCCGTAGTGTGGCCCAAGCTCTAGCTGTCCGAGCAACCAATCCTGGTAGCGAAGATACGGCTAACAATACACCTCCACCCAAAACCTGCACCTACAAGGACTTCCAAAACTGCAAACCATTGAGCTTTGCAGGTACTGAAGGAGCGATCGGTCTGATTCGTTGGACCGAGAAAATCGAATCAGTATTCCTCATCTGCAACTGCAAGGAAGAGGATAAAGTCAAGTTCGCCACCAGTACCTTTTCTGACACCGCTCTTACCTGGTGGAACACCTATGCGCTGACTGTGAGCGTTGCTGATGCTTACAAACTACAGTGGGATGAACTAAAGAACATGCTGAGGGGCGAGTACTGCCCAAGAGATGAGCTGAAACAACTAGAGATTGAATTCTGGAATCACAAGATGCAGGGTCATGACATCACCGGTTACACCAACCGCTTTCACCAGCTGGCACTTTTGTGCCCATCCATGGTTGATCCCGAGTACAAAAGGATCGAAAAGTACGTTGATGGACTTCCTGAGCGACTTCAAGACTTAGTTACTTCATCCAAACCGGGAACTATTCAGAGCGCCATTCGTATGGCTCATGAGTTAACGGCCAATTCTGTCCGCCGTGGCTCGACTTCGACCCCGTCTGCAAATAACAAACGTAAATGGGAAGTAAGTCCCCACTCATCCAACCCGATTCCTGACAAGAAGCTTGCAATTGTCAATGCCAATGACTCAAAGGCTTACAAGGGGAGCAAGCCTTACTGCTCCAAATGTGGTCGCCATCATAATGGCTCCTGTCCCTGCATCAAATGCAAGAAATTCGGGCACCTGGCCCAAGACTGCCGAACCAACCCCACTGGTACTGATACTCCTGCACCCAAAACCTGCTATGAGTGCAACGGTACTGGGCACTTTAGAAAGGATTGCCCAAAGCTGAAACTCCGAACCAACCACACGAAGAGTAGAGCTTATGTAATTAACGCTAGGGAGGATGACCCAAATCCGAGACTCTGTGATTTACTCAACCCGGGTACGCTCATTCTTTGATTTCCGAGACTGTTTTCCATAAATCTCTCGCTTAATGATTATGTGTAACTGTCTATTATTCTGTGTGTTTTCTTTGATCCTAAGTACCCAATAGGATTAGGAAACGACCGACTATACGAATTCCGAATATATAACTTGTATTACACTTGGACTACCAATAACAAACACTTTTCCCAAATATCTCACACTGGTTGAGACCGGGAACTCGTATATTATTAGTTACTTTAAACAATTCCTCTAATAGAAATTCAAATTTCTTGTAACGATTCTTAAATAGAACCCTTAATTCGTAGGAAATGACAACTCACTCCGTCAACAACCCTACACTGCAAGATGAACTGCTCAGCGAGGAACCAAAGATGTTCCCTTACCTCCTCGAACTCGAGTGTGATACCGAACCTTCTGTTGAATCAGCAACAGCACCTGCCTCTCCTGTTGCTCTAACCACTGCAAAAACACCGGTTAATGTAACTTTGACTACTGAATCAGTCAGCCACCTCAACCAAACTATTGAATCGCTGCGAAAACAACTAACCGAAGCACGTGAAGACATAGATGACCTACGATGAATTGCTTTCCAGAATAACGTACGTATGCATGAATACGAGTTACGTTTGATAGCCTTAGAAAATCCTGTTTCACCATCAACTTCACATGGTACTCCTACTGAAGAGGATACCGACACTGACTGTACACCACCTCCAGCAAAAAGGGTGAAGATTACTCCCTCCAACTCTTCAGGAAATTACTTGGGAAAGAAACCTTTCTGTTCCCGATGCACTCGGCATCATGAAGGACCGTGTACCATACCCACCGGTCGATGCAAATCCTACCCTAAAGGTACGAACCCTCCTAAAGCGAAACTCTGCTTCAACTGTGGGAGTGCTGGCCATCTCAAGGCCCAATGCCCACTACCTCCAGACAACAAAACTAAGGGTACGTTACTACCTGACCACTACCCTACCCTGAATACTATAGGACTTACCGTCCTACCGTAGGCTACTAGTACACATTGTAGCTACCTGACTAATATCAAATTACCGACTACTACTTCAAACAAATTTCGGGACGAAATTTTATTAACAAGGGGATAATGTAACAACCCCAAATTTAGGGCCAATTTAAATTTTTCCTAATTGCGTGTTTATTACTTGTATATAATATGAAATAGGATTATATACATTATGTACTCACTATATATATATGGATGGAATATATATATACGCGTATACGATTCGTACAAATCGTATAAAACAACAATTGTACAAACATACGGACGTTGGTAAAACAATTATTAAATAATGTGAAATTATTTAATTACATCAACTACTACTTTATATTATGTTTATAATATAACGAAAACGTACGTTTTAATCAAAACGTCATCGAACTCTCCGAAAACTCGACCAACCGACAAAACAAAACAAAGTTATGTTTTATAACTTGAAAACTAGTATTTTGATAAAATACTTCAACTTAATTATTGAGTAATATTTCGTATTTTAAAAACGTATAATTAAACGCGTATAAAATTATTTTTACGTTTAAACGACCGGGGAAACGAACACCGCACGGAGCGCAAACACGAGGATACGAAAAATGGTGAGATCCACACTTGGTGGACCCCACCAAACCGGCCAAGGTCAAAGGGGGACAACCCCCCATGATTTTCTTTTCTTCTTCACTCAAACACACCTCACTCAATTTCTCTCAATCATTCTCTCTCTCTCAATCGGCTCCCTCACTCTCTCTCTCTAAAACCACCCTCAAAACACCCTAAAAACACCACTAAAACACCTTGGAGGCTAGGCTCGGTTTGGAGAAAAGTGATCACGAGAACGAGCTCTACAATCCTATCTTTTCGGTTTCTCGATTCGACAATTTGGTAAGTTTTCCGGCGACCCGAAACTTTTCCGATTACTTTTATTTTGCTAGATTATTGTTCCCCTAGCTTAGTAATGTCCAAATATATAATTTAAACTCGCTTTTGAACACTTTTACGGAAATGTCGGTTTTGGTCATTTTAAAGAAAACGACACCACAAACCTTAAAAACGACCACCAATAGTTACTATGAACTCATTATAACATATTAAAACTAGTATAAAAGTTCTAGACCCAACGGAAACCGGAAAATACGTTTTCGGAAACTTAAATTTCCGAACAGACCTCTTGTGTCGCATCGGACCAAAATTTCATGCGACACAACACTGTGTCACATGTTATGTCGCACGTTATGTCGCAATGTATGCGACACAACGCTTATGTCGCACTATATGTCGTATCATCTACGACACAAAGTTTACCTATCGCTTGATTGCGACACAACGACTATGTCGTATCGTTGTGTCGTACCCTTGTATGCGACACAACTATTGTGTCGCATAAACTCCAAACCGAAATCAATCCATACGACACAGACCTTATGTCGCATACGGTCTGCGACACAAGACTTGTGTCGCAGATAGCCCAGATCAGAAAACAAAATATATTCTAAGTGTTGGAATCACTTTTCAACTACTAAATCAAATACGATGCTACTTATACATGAAAATACTATACTTTTGAGAGTATACAGCAACATTTGAATACGTACAAGACTATACTAAACTAACGTGAGATTTCACTCACACACGCGTACGAGATTACACTTGGAAATACTTAGGAGATTACACTCCAACGAACTTACACTTGTACATTACACGGGATTACATCCGATACGAACTTACAAGTTCACTCACTAGTTACGTGCTGGATTACACGTTAACTGATACGAACATACACTCGAATACTTACGAGGTTTCACTCGTACCCTTTGGGGTTTAAGCCCATTGGAACTTACGCAAACGATACACGCTGTGATACAAACAAACAGTTATACACGTACGCTTTACAAAAGTACAACTACTATGAATACATAATAATAATGGATGGAATTATTATTATACACCGATAACAAACGGACCGTATAACTTTTCTACAAACTACAAACGATTACAAACGTACAAACAAACTAATGGACATTAACTAGTTTGGGAACAACTAGCATGGATACTTTACAAGTATTCCATTTACTTACTAAACCTTATGCGTATTAGGACGCTAAGGGTTGCTAGTTCGGGAATACTACTTGCTTACTTACTGCATTGTCTGCCAGACTCAGGTGAGTCTTACAGCCCCTACTTTACTGTTTTTACTCAGGGGTGAGATGCATTACTGTTTTACATGAACACACAAAACTTACTTGCTGCCATGATTTACTTACTGTATGAGATTACGAATACGCCAACTGCATGAGTTTACGACTAATCCAATGAAATCCTCCTGAACCATAGTTGTTAGTTATGTGATAAGCGCGAGTTTTAGTATATGGATCCATATGGGACTGACAATCCCCGCCCGGGGTAGCACGCACTACCACGAACCGTTCCTGTAGAAACGGGCGTTTCTTACTCGTTCCGTATGAATGTTTTGGATTACATTCATGGGGGGGTACCTATATTTACTGTACGTTAAGCTTCAACTATGGTGGCTCATGGCAATTGTATCAAACGGTTTGCATAATCTGCAACCACCCACTTATTAAAACTTAAGTTAACGATGAGCATAACCTGTGATCGTTACTTACTGGCTGGCTATGATTTACTAATACTACTTGTGTGTTCAACTGTTTACTTACTTACAAACCTGTGAGATTCACCAACCTTTTTGGTTGACCGTTTTAGTAATGTATTCTCAGGTACACAGCATTAGATGGATGCCCAGCAGGATAAGCTTACTTAGCTCGAGTCGCATGCATTTACAAGCTTGGAGATTTATATACATTACTTTTGTACTTACTGTTATGTATTAGAATCTCTAGGAATTTACTCGAACTCGAGCTTGTATTTTGAAACTACTTATGTATTAATGTAACAACTTTTCGAACGTCTCATATAGAGTCGTTCACCGTATCCTTTGTGCTTGTGATTATTGATTAGTAACACCCAAAACATCGCTTCCGCAAACTGTTAAATTTGGGGGTGTTACAAAGCATAACCAAATCGACCATTCATAAGTAAATGGGTAGAAACTGCCACCTATAGAGTTTAGACAAAATCATAATCACCAAAAACTTTGTGACTTTAGCCCTGGAGTATAGATATAAAAGGTCAGCCTAGGATACTACGTTCAGATTGTGCACAGCTGTATCAACTCCATCAACTTGAAAGAATGTTAACAATACATTCCTCTCAAGTGCAAGTGCATGCGTTAAGAGAAAGAGCACCTTATAGTTGTGAACAACTCTAACTTGTAAGTAAATCATGATGGAATATCACGAACAATCAGTACACCGTCCTTCAGGTAATCGATGAAATGATCCACATCAAATCTCTCCTCAAAAATTTACTGGAAAATAATATATAAATAAGAAAATATATGAATAAAGAAAAGGCTAGATATTTAGAGTGTGCAAACATAACCAGATGAGTATGAGATATATTGATGTTGAATTAATATACATGATTACAATTACAGTTTTACAATGATAAAGAATAATGTAACAGATCCAATTAATAGACTCTTTACAGTAGAGTTTGAAAGAATGGAACATACAACAATTCTTGGCTCATTTAGCCCACCCTCATCATGAATAAAAATGTATCCATTTGTTTCCTTTGCCTCGGGATATTATTCACATAACCAAGTACCAAATAAAATATGAATAATGATCAGTAGGGATGCCATAAGAATCTTACGGACTGAAGTTACACTAAATCTTTTGTTTGATTTTGGAAATATGAGAAGGCCAAAACTAAGTGAAATACAAATGCTTCCTTACAAATACATGACATGTGTAACACCCGCTTAATATTGACGGATCATGTATGTAAGAGGGCACGATACTTAGACGTTGTACCATTTATACTGGCCTGGACTCATTACCTAACTACTTTACACTCAGTCTACACTCAGTCAATACTCGGATTACTTGGTCAATACTCGTATTACTCTGTCGGAACAACCTACCGGATGCACTGACCTGATCAGTTCCCAACTATTACCACACTAACAAAAGGATATTGAAATACATGGAATATGATGTACCTGTAATTTAGTGGAACATAAGAGATCATAAAAAGGGTTTACACTTACCGATACTTTTTCTTGAAGATTATTCAATATAGCTTTTCACCTCGAGTAAGGAACGACCTCGAATTTGTTGTGTACTTCTATTAACCCGTCAATCAGAATTGCCCTCATTCTGTCTTGATTTTGGGCTGTGGGTGCATGTAGTCATGAACTTTGCTCTCATTCTACATCAATCACACATCAGAAGTTCAATAAACAAATAATAACCAATTTGGGTATGGTTAAGGGGTCAGCTCCAATTTCGGTTAGCAAGGAAAGTAAAAAGGAAAGACCGAAATAAATAAAGGAGCAAATTTTAATCTATGGGTTTTGTGATAATAGATAGGGTGGTGTCATGTTCTTCATAGTATGGTCAATTGGCCAGGTATTTTCAATTCTGAAACTGGATTTGTCATCTGAAAATCCTTAGCTGCATAAGCAATAACATAGAACTGTAGTTTTAAGGAGTGGTATTAATCAAGCTCTCAAAGCTATAAGTCTATAACTACTTTGATTCATAACTCTTAATCCTAAGGGGCTCGTGCATGTTTTATGCCTTACAAGTTATTGAGTGCAAGGTTTTAAGGAACCCATGGATAGAAGGATCAAGTAACCCAAGTACTAAATTATATGTTTCTGTAGCAATCCAGAAGTGATCACCCACAATTCAAAAATCTGGTTCAAAACCGGCGGAGGTTCATTTGAAGTGGCAAATTTCAATTATATTGGTCTCTTTCTTCATATGAATGAAATAAAAACAAAATTAAGTAATCTCAAAGAGCACTTTGTTCATAAACACAATTTCTCTTTTGAGTTCCCACTATTGTTAGTTATCTTACACGAATGTAATAATAAAATAAAAAGGCACACCCACAGACTTTACAGACAAAAGGCTAAAGGTATTAAGATTTTAAATTGATACAGCAAACACATCTTTCAAATTGTTAGTTTGTTAGGCAAATCGTCGTTGAATAAATTAGCATAAGAAACAATAATATAAAAGCTTATACCTCATAGTTGCAGTTGGAGAACCCCAGTTTCTATATTTTGTAAAATGTGTTACAAAGATGGCTCTTCTTTGATGTGTGCCATCCATTCTTCAAACTTGATCCTTTTAAGGTGGCCTAGATAATCCATTATGCACCTGAGACATATATTGATGGATACCGTTGAATATATATAAAAATGAAATGATTTAGCAGTCATCTTTGTAGCATATTAAGTGAGAGACAACATAGAAATAGCTTAGGGTAACTAAATACTTACATTAAGGCATTAAGTCATGGAAGATTAATTCCCTGAAATAAAAAAAAACAGGGCCTAGTGGAAGATTGTGTAACAAAATCATAATATCAAGCCAAGTAAATTATTTGATCAACTATTGATTCGAAGGGAACTTAACAGATGCTTTCAATGTTCAATAAATTGCACACCTTTCAATAAACTACACGCAAGAAAATCATTTATGTGCACGCGCAGATTAGACAACAAAATAAATGTTGTATCAGACTTCTATGCATTTACCCTTGTCAAATGCTTGATAACTGAAATTCCATCAAACACCCATATTTGAATATCTATATATTATTCAACTGAGCTCTATTATACAATATACATATAATATATCCTAACGAATCAAATGAACAGGACTACACGTGCATACCATCTATGATTCATAAAACACTTGTGAATAAGCACTTTGTATACAGCGAATGAAATCAGTACTCTTGTATTTTTTCTAAAATAACATATTCGTACACAAAACACTGACTACTCCCTATCATATTCCAAAAATAAACATAGTTAAATTGAAAGGCTAACATCAATCTGTAAAATGAAAGAAAAATTAGTAACAAATGAATTTACACCTTAAATGTTGATTTTGGTTTTGTTTTATTTCTAGAGGGTCAAACAATAAAAAGAATTAGCATAAACTAAAATGTGTCGAATCGACTAATTATGATAGATTTGAATAAAGCAGTTAACATGTTGTGTGATTTATAAATAGGCTTATGAGTGTCTTACAAGCCGTTCAACTTGGACCGTTCAACCCATCTAGCCATTCCTTTTTAACTGAATGTTTTTTTACCCGTTTAAGATAAAACAAATGCCCATATTTTGACCATATTTAAGTAATTGGGCCATATTAGGCCCAATCTAGAAAACCACGAATGGGTGATAATAACACTATGTGAGAGCTTTCATAAAAGTTAAGATAAGGAATGATCTATACCTTTTGCATCTTGAGTTCCAACTAATGCTCGATTTTCTTAAGGACCTTTGCCAAGACATTTCCAAACATTGAAATCGATGTAGAACTTGTAGAATCTTGTACACAAAAGACAGTGTGCACCCGAATATTAATCATATACTGATATAAACAAAAAGGGCCTACAGGGTTTTAGTGAATAATGAGGGAAGAAAGCTAAAAAAAGATATTAAAGCTTTCTAGGAGGGGGCCAACATGTAGAACAGCGAAACAAAACTTTAAAATGGGTATAACCCAAATAACACTTGAATGGTCAGTTCAATAAGTCATAGTAAGAGAGGCATTTGATGTCGAAATCATAGATTCACCTAAATGCTCATACATGTACAATAGTTTAGCATTGTTAAACCAAGTGTGAAAGAAGGATGAAATCATACATTTAAAATATTAAAAACCTTTTCACATATACTTGTGTTCAACTCCTATATATTCTCACGAAGAGGTTAAAACGGGCGACACTATTTAGTAAATGAATCATGTACCTGCTTCCGGAAAGCTGCTTTCCATATAAACTGCACCTCCAGGAACATCCACATCAAACCTACAAATACTACTAAATAGTATTGCAGTGAATGCTAATCATTGACTGAAAATAAGATATAAAATTCCAAATGTCAAATAATAATCTGAATCTATGGATGATAACAATTAAGCAGGTGGTATGCAATTGAAATAGACTTTTGTGAACCCATTTGACCATGAAATAGACTTTTGGCGACTCTGAAACCATCTGACCATGTCCCCCCTTAACTAAATTTGTCTAATTCAACTCATTTGACCCGTTTGAGATAAAACACAACCTAAATCGACTCATCCATAAGTAAATGGGTGTATATCTCATAAGAAGCTTACCTTGTAAGACCACAATAGCCGTCATAATGGGTCCATCTAAAGGTCTATCTAGCACCAACACATGTGTAAGGTTCAGATCCAAAGAAGCAAAAATTGACGAAATGATGTACTATATCACATTGTGATTACTATCACATAATGCATCTCCTTACAGGCTAACTTTCAAAACATGACCCATTAGCCGCATACAAAACTTGTGCATGTAAGAGCAATTATATATGATTCTAAAAAGGATCAATGGGTAAAACATGTTTATGCTCCCTGATGTAATAACTCAAATCACTGTATTTGTTTCAAAACCTTGCAATAAGATTTTTGTACCTGCATAAATCACATATATACGTCTATAAGAATCTGGGGAGAAATGCTAATAAAAATGATGCAAATAGATCGAGCATTAATAGAAAAAACTCGAGTACATAGGATCTACAATAGATCAAACCATTCGTATATCTAATTCAAATCAATAAGAAATGAAAATAACAAAATCATATTTACATAAGAATACAAACAAAACGCTCATACACAAATGAATACACGAATTATTTAAGCTAAATTTATGAGCAACTTAACTCAAATCATCAATATATAATAAGCAATAATATTTACAACTGTATAAACATATTAAAACTATAATCAACACATTTATCAATTCAATGTATTGCGTAACACAAACATGATCGATAAGGGGGTAAACTTCTCCGTGACATTTCGTCAAACATGTTGTGTGCTTTAAAGCAACATCCAAAATCGCAGTACCACAACAACGATGCATAACTGGAGAATAGAAAGAATAGAACACTAAAATTAGTTTAACAAAAAGAAACACAAGATAATGATATCATATATCAGAATTAGGAGATACCGAAGAGAGATTAATATAAGTGATTCATATGGAGATCATTTGCATCAATTTCTTCGATTTAGGATTTTACATGGGTGTATATGATCTAGTTCCGGGTTGTGGTGGGGTGGTGGTGTGAGCCGCACAGTGCAAGTGGCTTTGTGATGGCAGGGGGTGACGAATATGGTATGGCTGAGGTGGTGTGGCGGATGGGGGATTGGGGAGGTGGGTTGGAGAATAAAAGTAAAAAATTGTTAGGGTTTATGTTTTGCAGATCAATATGGTGGTAGTGAAATTAGAATTTGATTTCAAATTAGGTTCTGTGTAATCAAGGGCATTTTAGTAATTTATTACACAATTAAATAGTTAAATGATGTCATGTTTTGATCTAATGATGGCTTAAAATAGGATTAATGTGTAATTAAGGGAGGAGATTTGTTCAGGGTTTTTCTTTTAAATATATATATAGAATAAGAAATGAAAATAACAAAATCATATTTACATAAGAATACAAACAAAACGCTCATACACAAATGAATACACGAATTATTTAAGCTAAATTTATGAGCAACTTAACTCAAATCATCAATATATAATAAGCAATAATATTTACAACTGTATAAACATATTAAAACTATAATCAACACATTTATCAATTCAATGTATTGCGTAACACAAACATGATCGATAAGGGGGTAAACTTCTCCGTGACATTTCGTCAAACATGTTGTGTGCTTTAAAGCAACATCCAAAATCGCAGTACCACAACAACGATGCATAACTGGAGAATAGAAAGAATAGAACACTAAAATTAGTTTAACAAAAAGAAACACAAGATAATGATATCATATATCAGAATTAGGAGATACCGAAGAGAGATTAATATAAGTGATTCATATGGAGATCATTTGCATCAATTTCTTCGATTTAGGATTTTACATGGGTGTATATGATCTAGTTCCGGGTTGTGGTGGGGTGGTGGTGTGAGCCGCACAGTGCAAGTGGCTTTGTGATGGCAGGGGGTGACGAATATGGTATGGCTGAGGTGGTGTGGCGGATGGGGGATTGGGGAGGTGGGTTGGAGAATAAAAGTAAAAAATTGTTAGGGTTTATGTTTTGCAGATCAATATGGTGGTAGTGAAATTAGAATTTGATTTCAAATTAGGTTCTGTGTAATCAAGGGCATTTTAGTAATTTATTACACAATTAAATGGTTAAATGATGTCATGTTTTGATCTAATGATGGCTTAAAATAGGATTAATGTGTAATTAAGGGAGGAGATTTGTTCAGGGTTTTTCTTTTAAATATATATATATAGATATAGATTATCACTGATTTACAAATGAAATATGGGATGCCAGTAAGAAAAATAAATGACATGATAACTACATAGTATAATATAGTCATTACATTAAAAATTAAATACTAATAAGATATCATTAAGAAAAAATGAATGACATGCAAATAATAAATGGATTATTTTGTTGACCATTTAAAAATAATGGAATTGAATTAAGGAATGAATGAGATATTAAATTAGAGGATTATATGAGGTATCAAATTAGCAAAATCATATGCGGCGAAAAAAGAAGTTTGCCTCATACGAAAAGTACTCCTTCCGTCCCAATTTTATTGTCACCAGACAAAAAGACACGCAGTTTAAGAAAATATAACTATCTCTCTCTTACTTTTTGATAAAATGACAGTTTTACCCTCTACTTTTTACCTATTTTTTTTGTCTTATATATATACACTAGGGGTAAAAAAGAACTTTATTTTCTTAAACTTTCTATTTATGGAAGTGGACAATTAATTTGGTACACCCCAAAATGGAAATAATGGACAATATAAATGGGACTGAGGGAGTATTGTGTAAAAGTAAAAAATTGTATTACCCAAGTTAATCATTTTATGTTAACTTTTATAAACCTTTTTCCTAAATTTGCCCTGAATTTTTGTTTAACCAGTTGAAGACCCTACTGCAAAGCGCAAACCCTCTTTCTTTCCAGACCCACTCTTCCCGGAGCAAACCTATCCACCGCAATGGACCCACCATCCACCATCACCGAACCACCACATTCTCATTCCCTTCCACCGTTACCCACTCCCAAAATCCGTCTCATGGTCAGCTACGGTGGCCACATAGTCCCCCGCCCCCAAACCAAATCTCTCTGCTACGCCGGCGGTGAGACCCGCATCGTCGCCGTTGACCGTCGTACGACCGCCGCAACCATTAATTCTCTCACCCACCACCTCTCTCGGACGTTATTCAACAACCGCCCATTCACACTTAAATATCAGCTCCCAAATGAAGACCTTGATTCCTTAATTTCAATCACAACTGATGAAGATTTACATAACATGTTAGAAGAACATGACCGGTGTTCTAACCATACTCGTATTAGATTCTTTTTATTTCCGACCCGACCCGAATCAATTGGGTCGGTGTTACTTGACCCGAAATCGGAAACGTGGTTTTCGGATGCGTTGAAAAGTAGTATGATTATTAACAGAGGGTTGTCTGATGAGTCTGGGATGATGGAGTGTTTGGATGGAAGTAATGGTGAGGGGAGTTTGATGAATAGTGGTGATTCGGGTAAGGGTTCGGGTTCGGTTCAGGAATCGATGGTTTTGGAGACGTGTTCTTCGTTTGGGTCGATTAATTCATCGGTTTCGGCTTCGAATTTCAATACAGTTGGTGTTGGTAATGAGGATGGTGGTAGTAGTAAGATTAAACTAGTGCCTGCTGCTTCAATTGAAAGGTAGTAATAAATAAAGATTGAATCTTTAAATGATAGTACTATTTGTTTCAATCTAGTATATGAGTGTTTATGTTTATATAGCATTGCTGAAATCTAACTGTATCTAAAGCTTATTGGTCTTTTGAATTGTTATTATTGATAGGGCAATTTTCGGAAATACACAACACAAGTTTCCAAATTTTGTAATGTGGGTAATTAATTATTGTTTGCTTGCACAAAAGAAAGTTCAAATTTTGTCAACAAGGATTGGGAAGTTCAACCCTTCTTATTGATATTCCGCTTTCATGTTACCTTTTTGTTTACAAAATTGAACTTACAACTCTTTTAATGTACAACAAACGGTCTCTGGTTACCTACATTGAGAAATTTTAGAACTTGTGTACCTATTTATGAAATTTTCCCTTATTTTATTATAAAGTTGATATGAGTATATGGATGTGTGTTTTGAAAATGGATTTAGTGACTTTTGAAGATCAGAGATTAAAAATGAGGTAGTTACTTGCAATGAAGTGATCAAAATCAGGGATAGTTAGTTAATATTACGTCTACATTTCAAAGCCACTTTTAATAATCTTGGTGCTAAATGACTTTCAAAAAAAAAATAAAAGCAATAATAATCATGGTGCTAATGTGATATAAGTACTTGATTTGATTTGCCAAAAGCTGCAAGGTCATTGCATTATTTTTATGATGAAACAACAAGTGCTTTTAATTGTATAACTGAAGACGATTTTCTCCTTTGACAGTGATAATTCTGCTCGAATTTATCAAGACCAACAAGTGCTTCCTGAGTCAGAGAGCATCATTTACAATCCATCATCTACGGTTCAAGTGCAAAGAATCCCTCAAGTTTCTGGTTATCAGATACCACACATCCCTGACCAAAAACAGCAACCGGTTCAATATATTCAAACTGCATCACCACCACCACTAGCACAATACATACAATACCCAACAGGACCACCTTTACCTATCTCATCTTACTACCCGATGTACGTGCCTTACCAACAGCAGTCAAATCAGCCTTACCCTATATACATAATGCCCATGGGTCCCACTGATATTAATGGATCTTTGAGTCGTCCTCCTTTGCATACTAATATACCAAATTCCCATTTAACGTATAAGGATGTTGTGGTATCTCAGCCACCACTTGAACAAGTAGCAGTTGCACCTTCTCATGCGAATCAACTTGTGGGCCCTACTGCTACTGCAACTCCTATATATGAAAACGAGTACGACAATGACCTTGCTTATGCTCAGATTTATAAGAGCCAGCCGTCTGTGCCTGTATTCCCCCCTCCAAAGTTTGAAACCATGAAGATATCAGAACCTGTGCCATTGTCGGATTCCTCAACACAGGTGCAAATCGGGACGTCACAACAATAATGTAGCTGCTAACTTTCTTTAGAAGTGTGTGCCTTTGGTGTCGGTATGTGTGTTTATGTTACTAATTAGGTTATCTATTTACTCATTTATTTTATTTGCTCAGCAACACCCAGCCCTTGTGTTATTATGTGATATCATATCATCAAATATTATAGTATAAGTTATATGTTTCCTATTTCCATTTGCGTATTGCATTTGTAAAAGTTGTATACACAATATTAGAGGTTTTGTAAGTTAGTCCGCTTTCAACATGTTAAAATTTCACTTGTTTACATATGATTATAGTTGAAACCTAATTAATATTGATCACAAGTAAAAATTTAGGGACTTCCACCTCTTCTATATACCGGAAAAAAAGAACTCTTTATTCAACATAAACAATGACGAGTGTTTTTATATACCAACCCAACTATTTAGTCACCACCCATTTCATCATCGTTCTCGTCCAACAACTTTGCTAGATTTCTTGTCACCTTTTCCCTTTTCTTCGTGAAAGAAGCTGATTTAATAGCTTGCCGAGTGGCAGGAGATAGCAACTTTTGTGACCTAGTGCGCTTCCCAGGTGTCATACTTGCAATTTTGTACATTGATCTCCTAGGTGAAGCCAAAACTCTTGCCTCTTTTTGTCCCCATCTACTTAACTCTCCATCAGCAGTTCTCCTTCTGCTCGATAGATCAGTTTCATACCATTGTTCGTCTACCCCCACCTCTACACGGAGCTCTCTTATTTCTTTTTCAGCCCTTTCGACTTTCATCAGTACCTCCTTTTCATTTGCTTTTAGTGCTTCCACCCAAGCCTGAGCTGCAGCAACTTTTTTATCAGCAATCTCTTCTGCGCCACCTGCCTTTCCTGTTAAATACTCATATTCGAACTTGGTGATCGTAATCGTTGACCTACTTAAATTAGTCAATTCCCGAGCTCGTACTGTGGAGTCAATCAGATTTTTCAATTTCTCTAGAGCGGTAAATTCTGACAACTTGACGGTTTTGAGCTCTTCCATGGCAGCTTCTAATCTTTCCTCTGATAATTCTATTTCGGACTCGGTTTTAGGAATTTCAACCCTGATGCTCTCAATTTCTTTGCGGATAAGCTCTTTTTCTTTCTTTGCTGTCTCTGCTTCTGCTCGTAATTGTTCAACTGTGAGTGATAAATTTGATGCAATTGAGTTAGCATTCTCTGTGGTGGCTGCAACTGATTCCAGTTTTGCTTTTCCTTTTAGTATCTGCGAGTTGAGGGTTTGAACTGTTAAGTCTCGTTTTGCTTCTTCTTTTTCTAACCGAGCTGTCTGTTCACGAACTTGTTCAAGCTCGTTTCTAATGACATCCATGGAGGCCATGAAAGTAAAACCTTCCCGATTAATGTCAGCAAGTTGCATTTTTGCCGCTTGTAGTTCTTCTGCGATTGTATGTTGTGTCGATAAATAATCCGGAGTCCTGTTTGTTTCCTTAGCCTGAGTAAGCTCATTCTCTAATAAATTCACGTTATAAAGTGTTAACTGGAGCTCTTGTTTGAGTTCATTATGTTGGTCAATGTCATTGACTTTCTTTTTAACTTCTTCCAACTGGGTTTGGTAGCGATTAGTCTCTTCCTTGTTTTGAGCTTCGATAGCATCACGTTCTTTGACAGCTTCGATTCGTGCTATTTCCACAAGGACATGCTCTTCATCTAGTTCCTCAATCTCTTTCTTGATTCTTTCCACAGCACTCAAAAGTGTAGATTTCTTAGAAGCTGAGGCTTTGAATTTGTTCTCTGCATGTCTTTTTTCCTTTAAAACACGTGCCATATCGAGCTCTAGTTTCCCCAATTCTTGTTTAATGTGTTCGATTTCTTTCACAACTTGTGCATACCGAGAATCTTCCTTTTCTTCTTGTCCATGCCATTTCATAGGTTTCTGTTGCTTAATTCCCTTGGCCCTTGAGTTTGCTTCTTCAATCTTTAGAGCCAGATCTCTGACAGTTTTTCGAGCATTAGAAAGCTCGGTTTCAGCTTGGGCTTTTGTAGAGTATGGAACCTGTCTGCTCTTTATATATGGATTATCCTCTCTTCTTGAAGTTGGAGACAGCTTTTAGGAATTTGAAACGTAATTAGGAACCAAAAACATTATATATCCACTCAGAAAAGAAACAAATTGACCACCAAGAGTGATAATTGACTTCTTGTTGATAACTAATCATCATAAATTCATGGGAAAACTCTGGAAAACCCGTTATAGTTTACAAGTGTGAGCAATTATAGGCTCGTTTTTGGTACTAAAAGGCAAAACAGTTATCTTTTATGGCATTCTTTTTTCAAAATTGCCCTTCGATGTAAAATATAGGAGTTTCTTTTACATTTCTTTTGTTGAGAAATTGATGCGATTCTAGCAATGAAAACCTAATAGCTAAGTACCTCTGATGATTCCATTTGGGTTCTTTCCAGTGAATAATTGCCTTTGTTTCCTTTGTTTTTATCCTTCTCTGGGCTTCAAGAATATGAACCATACATAAGTTATAGGTGAAAACAGTATGGAAAAATAGAAATACTTCATTGCAAAAGTTAGGGTCAAGTGGACTAGTTTTGTGACTCTCGGATTAAAGATAACCGTATGGACGTATAGGAACAAATCAATAACTGTACTGGAAATCATACTGAGAGAAAATCTAAACTGAATACCAATGCGAGATTTAAAGTTGAAAAGCACCTCTTCGTACTACTTATAAAACGGAAACCACTTTTTGTAATTCACCTTATACGTAAAAAGGTGAATATACTTCATATATCTGCTTTGATTATGGTTTGCTTCCCTGTACCACAGAGTCAATGTTTGACTTTCAAATGTCATATGAATTGCTTTTTATTCAAGATAATTAGGAGACAGATCCTTTGGATAATGTAGAACTAAGAATCTATATGCCAAATTGGGAACTTCTTTATCATATCATATACATATAACCTGAAAGTCACACATAACTGCTGTGATTGCGGCCTTTTTCTTGGTTATACAATATCAAAAGGGTTTCTAATTTCTATCCTAATATTTGAATCAAAAAAGTCAAAACGTTGACATGTTAGGACAGTCATGCAAACCACAAGGCCGCAATCACAGCAGTTATGTGTGACTTTCAGGTTATATGTATAATATGTATATGATATGATAAAGAAGTTCCCAATTTGGCATATAGATGGGGGCTGATAAATACAACACTAATATTGTTTCATACACCACAATTGTGCAATTGTATACTTGTACTGTTTTCTTTAACTGTTGTACAGTTTGGTGTATGTATCAATTTGGGTGTTGTATTTATCAACTCCCCAAGAAAAACTTCAGGTCAAGATTGGACTAGTAACCAAAATATTGAGTCAAGAACCCTTTTCTGGGATTGCAATCTGAACTAAATTTTGTTTTCATTATCAGCAGTATAACAGTGTTTGACTATTCATTACACTGTTTGTTTTATCTTCTAAAGAGTACCATAGCAGCAGCTGGTACTACTGCTAAAGCAAAAGGTACAATCTTTGTTGCACCCTTAAAGAAAGATAAATTTAGAAACTAAGATAAGAAGGTTTTATATATGCATACCTGGATGAAATGTGTTGAAGTTTGTTGTTTGGGGTACTGGGAATCTGGGGATGATAATGAAGGATGCTTTACTTAAGAAGTGGAATGGTTGAAATGGTAATTTAGTTGAAAATGAGGGAGAAAAGTTGATGAGTTGTGTGTGTTGTTAGTATCGACAGCCTTTTATTTCTTCTGCTCTTTTTGGGACCGCTAACTTGGTTGGTCAATAGCTACCTTGAGAGTAACCACAATATTTAAACCCTTTTTACCATAAACTGAAAAAGTAATTCTACATCTTCAAAAATATTACAAGTAAATGCTTACACAATGATTTGACGGGAAGTGATTTGTACATCACTAAGTGTGTCTCGCGGTGTTATACCGTATAATATTATAAACTACATTATCATCTTTTTCTCCTTACAATATTAAATGTAGTTTTGAATATGAACTATTCCTGCCGTCCCAAAAAAATTGTTTGGTTAAATGCCATTTTTCCTATTATATCTAAATTAAATTTGACTGAATATATTTAATATTATTTAATTGAAAGTAGTAAACGAGAATAAAATTGAGAGTTTAATGATTTCTTAAGTGTTATTTTTTTCTGTAAGTGAACCATAATATTGAAACACTTCTAAATAAGAGTATAAAATTGGAACGGTCATGATTTTTGTTGTTATTATTATTATTTTTGGTGAGGATTTTGAATTTTTAGACTTTGTACTATGAAAGGGTTAATGCGTTACATGGCTACCGAGCATTTTCAATGGTAAGTAAAACTTTTACAGTTTTTTTCGTAAAGAGAGGCAAAAACTCCTAAGACTATCACACGAATATCATCTACAATAACCCACACGTATTTACATTTTGTCCTATTTTCAGGACTTGAACCCTCAACTTTAAAGTTGGAGGACCACCTCAATATCGTTAGACTAATGGCCCTTTGGTGCTTTTCATTAAGTTACATCGATTATTAATTGGGTTAAGGATTATAACGAGTAAAAATGTCTACATTGCAGCTAATTCAATGTATTTTCGTCTGTAATTCCAATGCCAATATATAATAAGTACGTATATAATACGGGTTATTAGAACTGCAATTACTGATTAGTAGAAGCTAACATGGTATAGTACCAATTAACTTAAAACAACAAACACTTCTTGATTATTACATATATATGTAATTAAGGGATGGGTATTCATAAACCTTCAAATATTGAAAATGAAGCAATCAAAAGTGAACTCAAATGCTTCATAATCATCATAATCATAATATAGTATCTATGTATACGTATGAATCACACCGTCACGTATATATTACTCCTACAAAAGCATCCGATTGAACTAGCAATCCACTTGAAAGTAGAAACCATATATATTTATGAAGAGAAGAAACATGCAATACTTTATTTAAGGCTAATAACCAAGCACTCCATCATTATTTGGAGTTAATTTTCCACAAAGACATGACCGCCATATGCGACTTCTTCGAACTAATTGCATAGTTCTTCATTGACGCGAAAGTGTATTATGGCGCCAATACATAGGAGGCTCTCACAAATACTAGACAAAGCTCTGCTCACATTCCGTGATAGAGATGAATCATCTCATAACACAGGCTCGGCTTTACTTACACATCTGGCAATTTCTCCTGGTAGAAGTGTAGAACAAGAATTTTGACACTGCCAAGTGCTAACCAAACCCTTTGGTAAACACGTTGCTTGTGTTTCAAACAGACAAGATTGTATAATCAAAGAGAACATTATCAAATAGCATTTACATTCAATGGTACGCACACCTAGTTGTCGCAAAGGACGTACACTTATGCCCTACCATGGCTCACTGTGGTGTTCCCATTAAACCGTAAACCAAATTGTTTATAAGGATGTACAGATTATTTTTGAACTATGAACGGCCATCCATTAAGAATTTTAGACATACACCCTATTCCCAAAGGAATAACTTATAACTGAATACTCATTAATGGTTCTTATTAATCGTTTCACCACCTGAACTCTACACTATATCTTGTAAAAATAGTTTACACTAATATTGTGAGTATGAAACATTAATTCGTAATTAGCACTTGAGTTTTCATATTACTTGATCAACTTTTGCTTAATTTAGATTGAAAGGTGATGTAGGGTGAAAATAACAAACACGAATTAAACATGTTGATTCAAAGAATACCCAGGAATAATCCCTTCTAATTCACGTTGATTCAAAAGAATGCCGCGATTAGGCCAAATTCAACTCAATTGAACAACACAATTTGAGAGAAAGTTTCAAATTTCATAAAAACCAAAACTATAACTTCTCCGACTATAAAGAAGACTCCACAATTTATTGAAGCCTGGGATATCCCCCAATTATTTTGAAATATGAAAAGACTCGAGTAATAACTATAAAATACTTTATTAAACATAGATTGGCTTCTCATATGACTTATGGAAGCATAATACTTTGCTGAATTCGGATGGTTGTGACCTTTGGACAACCTGTAGTAAATCTGTCATAACTTCCTTTAGAAGACTCCGATTAATTATCCGTTTGATGATCTAGAAACTATACATCTATAGCTTTCCAACCGTGTATGACACATGATTTTTAGACTTCAGAATAGTTCTAGGTTATAAAATCAATTTGATCAAAATCCAGAAACTTCTTTTCTTTTGTTCTTGTATTCATTTTTGACTTTCTTGCTCCTCCCCCTATATCATACTCCCCCGGTTGAAGAAGACTCGACCTCGAGTCTCAACTGAATTTTTCTTCAACATTTGTAGATAGATTAGTAGCTTCACCAATTTAGAGGTTAAAAGAACATAACTCACGAGCATAAGGTTAGTAGTAGACAAATAACACATTTTCATATTAGTGTTTAAATAACTTCCCTCTCTTAGAAACATACACGTTCGTTGAACACTCTTAAGATCACCTTCCCACTTTAAAGATTCATAATTATTTGCCAATAAAGGTGGAACAACCAATATTTTTGTGACACCGTGAATATCTTTTTCACTGCCAAGTAATGATTGATTATAACGATGCGTATATTCTTCATCCTTTGATTGAAACTTATCCACCACATTCAACGAAATATCATTTTCACGAGTTTCACAATCGGTAACGACATCAAAATTGTTATTATGTATAACACGCCACAAATTTACATGACATTTTAAAAAAAAAAAAAAAACTCGGAAGCGAAATCCCATTCATATTAACACAGATGATATTATGTCATCAACCAAAACATATTACAAGTTATAAGTATTAACTGCTCGTTTATAAACCATTAGTTTTATCATAATCATTATATAACAAAACATGAACACTGTATCTAACAAAATCAGAGTAATCCTGGTCAAACAACTCCCAGTCACTCCTTGCCCAGTCCCAGTCACATCAAAACCTGCAAGGAGTAAACTACGGGATTAGCACGAAACTAAGTGAATAAACCTGTTACAAACAGTTTGACTTAGCTATAACAATATCAATTATCAACAATAACACATTGACACTACATCACCAAGAGGATCGGTGGTCCTTGTGGAGCCCTCAGACCGCGGTGGCCCACCAAGCAACACTTACAATCACTGCAGGCCAATACAGTGATTTTACCGATAACTGTTTGCTACCTTTAGTCAATATGTGTTCCATTCTCAACACATGATTACAAATCTCACATTGACTAACCTGTAGCAATCACTCCAACAATTGTTGACCTCCGATTCACCAAAATGCACAAAGGCAACACATCACAGTTATATATATTTTTCAGCAATATAATCAACAATCACTATGTTTATATCGTTGTAACCAATATGTCACAACCAAATCACACTGAAATTCCAAGTCAATTCACCTGTCTACTGCAGTCCACTTACTCAGCTGACTAACTCACTGAGTCTTCGGCTTATCTGGAAACATTACAATTCACTTGAGTTAGTAACTCAATCCAAATCTTATACAATGTACTTAGCAAAAGTACTCAACATCACAAACAATCTCTTTAGATAATTCTATAACAATCATGATCATCGCATGTTAAGTTACACGTCATATTTACTTAATCATCACCATTCATGTTAAACTAAATATAAGTTCCCATTTCATCAAAATCTTTAGTCTCACCAATTAAGATACAAAACACATTTACATAATCTAAATAGATTACCAACACAAACCTATGATCATATTAAAAGAAATCATCTATGGCTTACATTTCTGTTTAACATCTATTCATTATGTCACTTCACTCACTAGTCGCAGCTAAAACATGAAAAGAACGTTTAAAATAAGGTTTATAACGAAAAAGTAATTTTTTTCTGCGTTGGGGCCATTTAGCCGTCGGCTAAATGGTTTGACCGCCGGCCACAGGGCACAGGTTTAACAGTTTCAATTCACTTTAACCCTGTGAAGAACTAATCTTCTAAAATCCTTATAGTTCAATAATAGCATCGATTTGGAACAGAAGCTTTACTTTAACTAAGGTATACCACAACATAGAACAAGTCCTCAATCACTTAATTCATGTCTCATATCTAATACCCAATTTTATTTAGCCAATTTAGCTCAAATTCAAAGAACACCAAACTGTTGTATATTAACTTTATGTAGCCCTTAATTAGCATCACAAATCAGCAAGGAATCATCATATATCATCAAACCATAACAATTCAAGCTTCAATTCCATAATCAATTACTAACCCTAACTAGCTTTACAATTATTCAATTTCAATATGAAGGAACACTCACTTTTAAAGATAGCAAGATGTATCTTGATGATGAAGATGAAATTTTGATATTAAATCCCAAGATCACAGATTGTTATTGATAAAATTTGATTATGGTTCTTTTGGTTTAAGGTTTTTGAAATGTTAATATGCAAAGGTGATGAAGGAAATGACTTTCCTTCTTTGGAAAGTCTTAATATAAGTCGGCTAAGGTTTTTTTAACCGACTCCGTATTCATTTAAAACTAGCCCCCCTTCAATCTATTGTCTGGAACCTAAATACCAATCGCGATAAAAGTATTTTATTTTACCGTGAACTATAACTTTTTAAAACAAATAACTTTTCACTAGTCACAATTAATCCTTCGGTCAAATTTCCTAAAATTTCAAATCAAACACATAATTACACAATTAATTAAAATGTAACGATAATAATATTAATTTAGAGGAAATTTCCGAATTATTCTCAGGTCACCGAAGCGGGTGTTACAAATCTTCCCCCCTTAGGAAGATTTCGTCCCTGAAATCTCGCTAGACTCAAACAAATGAGGATATCGTGAGCGCATGCTCGACTCAGTCTCCCAGGAAAGGTTCGCCCCCAAACTATGCCTCCATTTCACTAAAACCATCGGGATCTCTTTCTTACGTAATTTAGTCACCTTTCTATCAATTAATTCTATAGGTTCCTCAACTAATTTCTGACTGGAATCAACTCTAAGGTCCTGTAATAGAAGGATTTGGGATTGATCCTCCACATTACATTTCCTCAAATAACAAACATTAAAAGTGTCATGAATACCAGATAACTCAGGAGGAAGATTCAAGGCGACCGTCTGATCATTAACCACCTGTCTGATTCTGAAAGGACCAATATACCTCGGGGCGAGTTTTCCACGCTTCCCAAATCTAATTACACCTTTCCACGGGGAAAATTTCAGATAAAAAAGTTCACCCTCAACAAAAGTAACAGGACGACGGCGCGGGTTAGCATATTGTTTCTGTCGGTCTCTGGCAGCTTTCAGTTTTTCGCGAGCTATAGCAACTTTATCGGCTGTAATCTGTACAATATCAGGACCTGCAAACTGCTTTTCCCCAGCCTCTAACCAGCAAGTAGGCGTTCTACAGCGACGTCCATATAACATCTCGTATGGTGGCATACCAATACTGGAATGATAAGAGTTATTATAAGCGAACTCTATCAAAGGCAAATTAGAATCCCAAGAACCACCATACTCTAATACACAAGCTCGTAGCATATCCTCCAGAGTCTGAATGGTACGCTCTGTCTGACCATCTGTCTGTGGGTGATAAGCCGTACTAAGGTTAACTCTGGTACCCAATTCTCGCTGTAAACTCTGCCAAAACCCAGAAATAAACCTGGAATCCCTGTCTGACACAATCGATAACGGAATCCCATGCCTCGAAACTATTTCATGAATATATAACTGGGCCAACCGAGTCAAAGAAGCAGTCTCACTGGTAGCCAAAAAGTGAGCACTCTTAGTCAATCTGTCAACAATTACCCAAATCATATCATTACCTTTCTGAGTTCTGGGAAGTTTGGTGACAAAATCCATAGTAATATGCTCCCATTTCCACTCGGGAATATCCAGCTGTCTCAATGAACCATACGGTTTCTGATGCTCTGCTTTCACCTAGGAACATATATGACAAGTTTCTACAACACGTACAACATCGGTTTTCATTGTAGGCCACCAATAAAGAGGTTTCAGGTCATTATACATCTTTGTACTTCCAGGATGAACAGATAATCTAGATTTATGTGCCTCAGATAATATCAAATCCCAAAGTCCCCCAAGTAATGGAACCCAAACCCGAGACTGAAAGGTTTTCAAACCCCGCGAATCATCAACCAATAAATCCTTTCGTTTCAACAAAATTTCAGATTTCAAATTAACATCCAGTAATGCTTCAGACTGTGCAGCTTTTAACTGAGAAATCAAATCAGAATGAATTTCTAAACGCATAAAACATACCCGATCAGAAGGCATCTTTCTACTCAACGCGTCTGCCACCACATTAGCTTTACCCGGATGATATCGGATTTCACAGTCATAGTCCTTAATCAGCTCCAACCACCGCCTCTGTCTCATATTCAAATCTTTCTGAGTAAACATATACTGCAAACTTTTGTGGTCAGTACAAATCACACATTTAGTGCCATATAAGTAATGCCTCCAAATCTTTAATGCAAATACTACTGCAGCAAGCTCTAAATCGTGTGTAGGGTAATTCTTTTCATGAGTTTTCAACTGGCGAGAAGCATAAGCAATTATCCTATCTCTTTGCATTAAAACACACCCCAACCCAGCATGAGAAGCATCACAGTAAACAATAAAATCATCAGAACCATCTGGAAGAGCTAAAACTGGAGCCTGACATAATAACTGTCTCAGAGTCTGAAAAGTTGTTTCCTGCTGATCATCCCACTGAAATCTAACATTCTTACGTGTCAATTTGGTCAACGGGCTTGCAATCTTAGAAAAGTCTTTAATGAACTTTTTGTAATAACCCGCCAATCCTAGAAAACTTTTAATTTCAGAAGGAGATTTAGGTGTATTACAATTCATCACAGCCTCAACCTTAGACGGATCGACTTTTATTCCATTATCACAAATAACATGCCCCAAAAACTGTACCTCCCGCAACCAGAATTCACATTTTGAAAACTTAGCATACAATTGTTCCCTTTTTAAAGTTTTCAAAACCAGTCTCAATTGCTGTTCGTGCTCAGACTCAGACTTTGAATAAATCAGAATATCATCAACGAATACAATCACAAACTTATCCAGAAAAGGACGACATACCCGATTCATTAGATCCATAAACACAGCAGGGGAATTAGTCAACCCAAACAGCATAACTAAAAACTCATAATGGCCGTACCTGGTGCGAAAAGCAGTCTTAGGAATATCTTCTTCACGAACCCGCACCTGGTGATAACCTGATCTCAAATCAATTTTAGAAAAATATGAAGATCCCTGCAACTGATCAAATAACTCGTCAATTCTGGGTAAAGGATACTTATTCTTCACTGTTCACTTATTCAGCTCCCTGTAATCAATACACATACGAAGAGTACCGTCTTTCTTTTTCACAAATAAAACAGGAGCACCCCAGGGAGAATGACTAGGTCGTACAAAACCCTTATCTAACAGTTCCTGAATCCGAGTCATCATCTCACGAATTTCAGAAGGTGCTAATCTGTAAGGAGACTTAGCTACAGGGGAGGAACCAGGAATCAAATCAATCTGATACTCAACTTCCCTAACAGGGGGTAAACCAGGCAACTCATCGGGGAAAACCTTCGAGTATTCAGAAACCACCCGTGTGACACCCGCTAATTTAGGGCTTTAATTAGTGCCTAACTATCTTGTAATTACATGTAATTAGTTTAGTATTAGGCTAATTATGTGTAACATATTGTATATTTATAAATATACACGTACGCGATTTGATTAAATCGTGCGATTGATAACCGGACAAGGTCCGACACTATTTACTATGGACGTTGGTGACAAACTATTTAAAATAATGTGGAAATATCCAAACAAACCTTATTTACCTTAATATATTACTAGAATATATTACACGTATTAAATATCGTATAAAACACTCCGTACTTGACAAAAATGTGCGAAACGCGCCCGACACACGAAATAAACTCAAGTTATATTTTTATAACTCATTAATAAGTATTTTGATAAAATACTTCAAGTAAAAATATCGCAATTGCACGCGTACAATTAAAACGTTTGAAAACGTTGCACATTTTAAATAAACACACGTTTCGCAACCGACAACCGAGCGAACACCAAAATATATTTTAGTAACTTAGAATATATTATTTGAGCAAAACTTTTATTAGAATATCATGTTTTAAATCGTTAACAAAACGTATTATATAAAACATTATACGATAAATTAAAACGTTAAACGATCGGGTAAACGAACACCACACGAAGCGTGAATTTGAGGGAACAAAGTTTAACACTCCCACACCTTGTGGGGCCACATCATGGCCGGCCAAGGGCATGGCTATGCCATCCCTTGACCCTTCCTTTCTTTGGAGTGAAAAACACTTCATAATCACCATCACCATACCATTTTCTCCACCCTCTCTCTAGACTCTCACTCTCTCTTTAAATTCTGCCCTAAAACTAGCCCCAAAAATCCCTTAAATCACCAACAAAAACCCTTTGGATCACAAGACGCATTCGGAAGAAAACGACCACCTCGCAAAGCTCTACAATCTCATCTTTTCGATTTCTCAAACCGACTCTTGTAAGTCTCCGACACTTTTCAAAAACACTTGTATTATGATTATTTACATGTTAAGTTGCTTATTCAACTTGTTAATGTCCAAATAAGTAATCAAAACGCAATTTAAAATTCGAAATTATGAGTTTATGTTTCCTGTCCGGATTCTGTTTCCACTTCAACGATTTTTATAAAATTCATTTCTTAATGAAAAATTATGTTTCTTAAGTCTAAAATGTAGTACAAGAAGTTATCTTTCCAAAAAAATTAGTCTCGTGACTTTTCGACTCCGTTTACTACTCGAAAACATTTTTCTCCGGTGACATAGGGCTACTGTTCCGGCGGACAGAAACTTTCAGTAACTTCTCGAGGCCATATCTCGAGTTCTAGACCTCAAAAACGTATGAGACCACTTGGAAAATCTTGGTAATTTTGTTATATACAAAAAGTTATTCTTTGGCTCATTCCAGAAATACACAAATGTTTCCAGAAAATCTGATTTGTGAGAAGTGGTCTAAATTCGGACTAAACTGTACCCTGATCCTTTGCGAATTTTTAAAAAATATCAAACGACCTCCAAAAGTCATGAAAGAATTACAGGAAGTACAAAACATATGTATAAACATTGTGTAAAAATTTCGGAACGTTTCGTTAATGTTTGCTATTTTAACTAAAAATCACAAATTCGGACTGAATTGTACTCCGAACTTTGACTTTCGGATGAATAGTGATTCCGAACTTTGACTTTCGGATGAATAGTGTTTTTGACCCAAAACTTTGAATAATTACACATTCGGACTCTACTTTCGGACTAGGAAACACTTTCGGACATCACTACACTTTCGGATAATTATTCATACATTCGGATTCACAAACTTCGGACTCAAACACTTTCGGATAAAGGAAGTTCGGACTTATACAAATTCGGATATATGTATATATATATATACGCATACTTTCGGATAAATATATATACATATACATTTAGTTCCAAAACATTTATGTAAACATATACATACCAATGTGTGCAAATATACTTTGATAAGTATACAAAATAACGAACTACATAATAATAATGCTTGGATTATTATTACAAACAATCACCAATGGGCCACACTTAATTACAAATAATTACAAACGTACAAACAAATACTTGGACATTTCCTAGTTGAGTGGACAACTAGCATGGGTGATCCTTCGAGACACCTACTTACTTACTTACTTGCTTTCAACCTTGTGCGTTTCGGATGCCAGAAGGTTGCAGGGTTCGGAGAACCAACGTACGGAATTACATCCGGTACTTACGGGATTACACCTGACACTTACGGACTTACATCCGGGGATACTTATTCGCTTAGATGAAAGTATTATACTTACTAGACTCAGGTGAGTCTTACAGCCTCACTTTTACTGTTTTCTACTTTGGTGTGAGATATTTGCTACCGTTTTACGTATGAAAACAAGTACTGAACTGTTTACACTACTCTTACATGCATTACATGAGTTCCTTTTATCCACTGAAAGCCTCCTATCATAAGTTGTTAGTTATGGACTTAAGCGCGATTACTAGTAGATGGATCCATTTGGGACTGACAATCTCTGCCTGGGGTAGTAGCGCTACCACGGATTTCACCGTAGAAACAGGCATATTAGTATTTGTTACATATGAGTGTTCGGATAGCACTCACGGGGGTACGTGATACTGTACTTGATTGTACCATTCACACTACACTGTTAAGCTTCAACTTGTGAGCTCATGGTAAATTGTGTTGACTTACTGATTTACTGAATTACTGAATTACTTACCTGGTTCGAGGTATTACTGGTACTTACTTGTGGTTCATACATATTTACTTTACTAAACCTGTAAGATTCACCAACCTTTTGGTTGACACTTTTTAGCATTTATCTCAGGTTTACAGCAGCTGTAGGACTGCACACCCTCAGGATTGATAGCTCGAGTCGCATGCATAAAAACTTGTGGAGATTCTCTTGCATTACTTTTTGTATATTAGTTATGTATTAGAATCTCTAGGAAACTATTTTCGAACTCGATGTTTGTTATTCTGAATTAAACGATGTAATACTTTTGTACTATTTTACAAACGTTGCATATAGATGTCGTTTGCTTTACTTTGGTGCTTGATTATTGATTAGTAACACCCAAAGCTTGTTTCCGCTAAACAGAGAATTTGGGGGTGTTACAGATTGGTATCAGAGCCTAAGGTTATAGTGAACTAGGTTGCATTTAGTGGGCCTAGACTATGACCGTTAGGCAGTATTTCCTTATTAGATATGATTGGATCAGGGATTGTATAACACCCTTCATTTTTCTAAGCCATTTTTTTTTTATATACCGGAAGCGAAAGTCCAACAAACATTAATGATTGTACATTATATAATACTCATATTAGTCAATCTATTTCAAACATGTTTTAAAATTTTGGGTGTTACATAATTTGAAAGACAACCATGATTTTATGAAATCAAAGATCAGAGTAAACATCGGGTCATCAAACATTCCATCCAGTCAAAAGCTCCTTGATCATCCCATAATCTAATCATATCCTGCAAAGAGTGGTAATGTGGGGGATTAGCTCAACGCTAAGTGAATGAACTAATAACCATCAACACAGCTTAGCCTAACAAATATGTTTACAACTAAGCATAGCATACTAAACGAGTTTACAACAACAGCATCGTAAACACACAATCATTTGTTTACAGCATAAAGCATCGCAAACAAATATCATCCAAGAGGATCGGCGGTCCTTGAGGCGCCCTCATGCCCGGGTGGCCCCCAAGCAACCTCACACCAACTGCAGGCCAATACAGCGGTAAACCGATAGCCTAGGTACTAT
Source organism: Helichrysum umbraculigerum (assembly GCA_949592205.1). Taxonomy (NCBI): domain Eukaryota; kingdom Viridiplantae; phylum Streptophyta; class Magnoliopsida; order Asterales; family Asteraceae; genus Helichrysum; species Helichrysum umbraculigerum. The sequence goes on along the minus strand of CATIUR010000007.1, from coordinate 14,370,113 downwards.
TTACCCACACAACACAGTATTCCTATAACCATCCATGTACAAGGACCTGTGTTGGCAACTCAATAGTAACCTTAAGCCCAAACCATGTTGACCTCTGAAAACACATATGCCCAAAGGCCAGATATCACAAAATCTATATCTATCAAGGCAATAGGTCAATCAACAGTTTATAAGCAGTAAAACCACGTTTACCCGTTGTAACCAAATCTGTTACAACTAAGTTACGCTGAAGGTTACAGGTCCACTCACCAATACCTCCGCCATCCACTCAGTAGTCTAATGTCACTGAGTCTTCTCCATATCTACGAACATTATAAACAATGAGTTAGTAATTAATTCATATCATATAACTCATTTAACTTAATAATGTTAATCATCATCATTAATCCCTTATAATATAATCATTAACAATACTTATCAATTATACACTAATATCATCAACTTAACACATGGATTCTTCAAAATCAACCAAACTCACAAACCTTATTAATGATCATATATCAACTTCATCATTTCTAAGTTAGGCTTAAGTTATAATCATGAATTAAACAATAACTAACAACTCTAACACAACACCAAGCTTCAATCCATGAATATTCAACTAAACCCATAACTATCCATATGATTATCTCTTCATTTTAAACTAAAATTAAGGTTATAATCCACATATAAACATCAACTAACTATCATGCAAGTATTTCAAGCTTCAATATCAAGTAAATCATGCTAATTCCATCAATTACTCAAAAACCCATTTTGATTACAACTTGTATAACATGATTACTTCATTTCTAGGTTAAATTAATATTACTAACCATCTTATAAGCACTTATTAACATCACCTTAACCAATTTCATACTTTAAATTCGGATTAAAGTCATTAACCCATCAAAATCATCATAAACTCAAAGAATCACCATAAATCTATAATCTTAAGCTTGAATCTAGTTAGTAATCAACATTAGCATGTTTAACTAACAACAATTTCACAAAATCAAACCCTAATTTCGGATTAAACCAAGAACGTCAAAAACCCCCAAATTTCTAGGGTTCATGATTGAAGAATTAAAGACTTACAAGATGAAAGGAAGGATTAGAAGATGATAATCTTCAAGCTAGAAGCTTGAATTCGAATTTGTGTTCTTCAATTTGATGATTTCATCAAGTTTTTGGATTGATTAGGGTTTGTGTGTGTGAATCGTATGTACGTATGCATATGTGGGAGTTAAAACCGACCCATCAAATAATATACCATATGAATGCTAATTTTCATTCCCCGTATTTATTATTATCTGGAACTTAAAAACCATTTGCGGGGAAATACTATTTTATTTTACCGTCAACTAAATAAATTTAAAACAGGTAATATTTTAATATTCACAATAAGTCATTTAACTATTTGACCTATTATTTTTACAATCAAACACATATAACAAATTTAAATCGCATTTAAATTTACAGGAAATACCTATTACTCCTAGGCCCAATTTGAGGATGTTACAAATCTCTCCCCCTTAAAGAGATTTCGTCCTCGAAATCTAATCATCCTTTATTAATCTAGGGAATTTAATCACATCATACCTCGTGTGAAGTTTGGTTCACACTTTATTTCCAATTCCCTAACTACATAATTATTTATCACTAAATGCACATAAGGTATATGTACAATTTAAATTACTTATGCATATCATCTCTATGCGTATCTTAATCACTAATCACACATACACAAAATATGTATACATTTAATCCATTTTAAGATATATGTTTTCAACCTAATTACACATGCACATATCCAATGTACATGCTTCAATTTCTCATTTCAGCACATATAATGTACCTAATCTTATCTTCATATACACAATGAACATTTTAAAACAAGTTATCACTTAACATAAGTAAATCACTTAACTAAGTAAAGTAATATACTCTCATAACCAGAATCTTGCGACATGCTAGATCTTTAAAATTGGTATATGAATTCTATCTTTTTCAATAACGAAAACAGTGGTTATGGAAACCACAATACACATATCATCAATGAAGTTTAAATTTCAATTATAACTAGCATCCACGCTAATATCCACATATCACTGAGGTACATGAAACCCATTTTTATTAAAATATCTCGGAATCATATAACACTAACCACGTATTGATAAGCAAAGTAGAGGTCAAATCCTATGGTTACTACCATAATCATGTAATTACACAATCACTTAGCACCAAATCATATTGGATACATGCTAAGTCTCAATCAATGGGTACCTTGCTATACTAGCACACGTACCACATTATCAAAATGTGCTAATCATCAACACATTTTTCAACAATATTCACCTATTTAATCCACTTTAACCGACCTCTACTTAACTTTTCTCATCACATAACTTTTTCAAATTACAATTTACCACTTTATCTAGTCATTAGATATGCAGAAATCCGAAAGATTATATGTAATTCGCACGTAATTATAATAATATTATCAATCCAACAAGTAAAACTCTTATTTTCCTGAGTATTTTACTTTTTCCCAAGGACATAGTTTCACATAATTTTCTAATACTAGGCTATCCGGCTATGCTAATCTTCACTAAGCCTCAAACATTGCAACAAATAATCACATACTCATTTTTAACAAGTAGTATAACCCGTTCAAAATTTTCCTTTACAATGATATCACATTGAACAATAATTTTAATAGTCTGCTACTACCTTAATTTTAGTCAATCAATAACTATTTCATAACTGCGGGTCAATACATGTTACCGTTAATTTAAAATCATTTAACTTCATTTGGTACTTAGTAGCCTCAACAACTCCATGTGAAATGGCATAATATGAATACGTTGGCCAGACGTCATCATATTATGTCAGTCACACTTTATTCTCAGGCTAGTTCATACCATTAATCTCTCAAAATTTATTAGTCTTTACCCTTACTTATATCATAACCATGATATCAACCATTTGCACAATTATAACTACCCATAGTAGCAGGTATATCATCAAGTATTAGTTTACTACCGTTTTCAACTTATCATTTTGAATGTACATTACACATATCATCAAGTTTACACAAACCACACAGACATTCAATACCTCTTTTTATTATATCCTTAACTCAGGTGTAATGTCTAACACCATTATTACAAACAACTTCTTTATTACCTAATTCAAGGTCATTTACTAATTACATCACTCAACATTAATTGTACATCTGGTACTAAACACTTCATCCATACTACTTGTAATATTCAATATGTTCTCTCCAATCTTTACCTCTTTAGTTGTAATATAAGTAAAACTTTCATGCCACACATGCGAATTATTACTCTACTTTCAAATATCAATAAGTATAGACCCATGTATTCCTTTCAATCTCTAAGAATACTTATTTTAACCATTTCCAATATTTTAGATGACTCATTTACTTCATCTTATTTCACTTAGTCCATATCACTCAAGAATTTAAATCACCACCAACAACAGTTGGCCACAATCGACAATACGACAAATACACAGCTTGAAAATAACTTATACTCAATAAAATATGAGGACCTCTTAAAACAAGTTATAATGTCATATTTAGTCATAGGGATGATCCCAGGGCTCAAAGAAACAAAAGCCCAATTTAAAACGTAAGTCAAAAGTTCAAAATAAAGTCCGAAAAACAGTAAAATGCCATTTTCGGGCCCCAAACGACCCCGAAGTGCCCAAAACTGACAGGGCTCATGGCTTAGCGATGAGCTTTGACCGTTGGGCCGTTTCCGAGTGACCCTGTAAATTTCGTTTTAATCGGACACCGAAATTTTCTAAAAATTTTCTACGTCAAGTATTACGTCGAACGTCGCAAGAAATTTTTTTTTTTTTTTTTTTTTTTTATACTAACGCGATCCGGGAAACAGGTCAGGATCGCGTTCCCTAGTGAAAAATATTTTGTAACCAAATTAGGCATACAAACGCGATCCGGAGAAGTGAGCGGGATCGCGTTCCCAAGAGAAAACGCATCTGAACACGAAATACACACACAAACGCGATCCTGGAAAATGGTTGGGATCGCGTTCCCAAGTATAAAAATAATCTGTGACAAAATAACACGTACGAACGCGATCCAGAAAAACTTGTTGGGATCGCGTTCCCAAGCAGAAATCTGAGGTTCGAAAAAAATCATATTTTTAGCCAATTTCAAACGCGTATAACTTTTTACTCGTTTAGAGTTAGACTCTAAAATTTTGCAGGCACGTCCACTATGCCAAAATGAAACTTTCCCCTTTTTACACTTTTTCAATTTACACGTTTTACGAGAAAACGGACGTACGACTCATTTTTGACCATTTTCGACCATTTTGGTTGACACGCTATATTTCAAACGACTTGGTTTCTGACTTCCACCTTTTACCAACATGTTTCTATATACATTAGTGACGTGTGGGCATAATCGTCACCTACAAACACTCATTCTACATTGTTTTGACACATTGACCCGTTTAGGGGTCCAAATGGACATTTTTCCCAATTTCATTCATAATGACCACATTAATACTTTTAATCCACATTTTATCTATACTTATGACTGTAAGTCGTTTTAAAAGTCATCATACACAAACCACATCAAGTTTTAACCGTTTTATCACTAAGTGACCCATTTGGGCACTTAAATGACCCGTTTGGGTTTATGACCATATATTCACTATTCTATCCCCCATTCCATATAACTTTGCCTAATCGAAGTTAAACCAAACCATTATCACTATTGGTGGCATACATAACCTTAAATCACCAATTCTGCATATTACCAACATATTTACACAAATTACATCAAGTATTCAACATTGACCTATTCTAAAACTTGTCAATACATTTAAAAACATCATTGACCACTTTGAATTTTCAGATCAAACACACATCTTCCAATTAATGTACACTTTCTAATTTAAACCACCACGACTTTAAACATTTTACTTGAGGTATACCATCACCTCATTAATTTCCTTATGGAAAGTCATTTCAATTTAATCTATCAAGATTTACTACTAAGCACATAATCAACTATGCTAAACACATAGACAAAATTAATTTACTTTACTAATCATAGTCATCATAGCAAGTAAACAATTCAAACTTATTTAATTTAAACAAGCTTGTAGAGAATTACCTGATGCTTTTACACCAACGAACATAGAGGAATCATTGAGAATACCAATCGGTTACTCATGTTCCTCCTTCTCTGCAACCAAAACACAATCTCACATCTTGTTAAGCGTTAGTACATATTCCACTACCCAATTATCATGCAACAACTAACCCCACCTTCTGGAATGTTTGACTTGACACAAATTTAGATTTGGGATTGAACACCATACAATGTTCAATTCACCCAAACCTATGCTCTGATACCAATTTATAACACCCTTCATTTTTCTAAGCCATTTTTTTTTTATATACCGGAAGCGAAAGTCCAACAAACATTAATGATTGTACATTATATAATACTCATATTAGTCAATCTATTTCAAACATGTTTTAACATTTTGGGTGTTACATAATTTGAAAGACAACCATGATTTTATGAAATCAAAGATCAGAGTAAACATCGGGTCATCAAACATTCCATCCAGTCAAAAGCTCCTTGATCATCCCATAATCTAATCATATCCTGCAAAGAGTGGTAATGTGGGGGATTAGCTCAACGCTAAGTGAATGAACTAATAACCATCAACACAGCTTAGCCTAACAAATATGTTTACAACTAAGCATAGCATACTAAACGAGTTTACAACAACAGCATCGTAAACACACAATCATTTGTTTACAGCATAAAGCATCGCAAACAAATATCATCCAAGAGGATCGGCGGTCCTTGAGGCGCCCTCATGCCCGGGTGGCCCCCAAGCAACCTCACACCAACTGCAGGCCAATACAGCGGTAAACCGATAGCCTAGGTACTATTTACCCACACAACACAGTATTCCTATAACCATCCATGTACAAGGACCTGTGTTGGCAACTCAATAGTAACCTTAAGCCCAAACCATGTTGACCTCTGAAAACACATATGCCCAAAGGCCAGATATCACAAAATCTATATCTATCAAGGCAATAGGTCAATCAACAGTTTATAAGCAGTAAAACCACGTTTACCCGTTGTAACCAAATTTGTTACAACTAAGTTACGCTGAAGGTTACAGGTCCACTCACCAATACCTCCGCCATCCACTCAGTAGTCTAATGTCACTGAGTCTTCTCCATATCTACGAACATTATAAACAATGAGTTAGTAATTAATTCATATCATATAACTCATTTAACTTAATAATGTTAATCATCATCATTAATCCCTTATAATATAATCATTAACAATACTTATCAATTATACACTAATATCATCAACTTAACACATGGATTCTTCAAAATCAACCAAACTCACAAACCTTATTAATGATCATATATCAACTTCATCATTTCTAAGTTAGGCTTAAGTTATAATCATGAATTAAACAATAACTAACAACTCTAACACAACACCAAGCTTCAATCCATGAATATTCAACTAAACCCATAACTATCCATATGATTATCTCTTCATTTTAAACTAAAATTAAGGTTATAATCCACATATAAACATCAACTAACTATCATGCAAGTATTTCAAGCTTCAATATCAAGTAAATCATGCTAATTCCATCAATTACTCAAAAACCCATTTTGATTACAACTTGTATAACATGATTACTTCATTTCTAGGTTAAATTAATATTACTAACCATCTTATAAGCACTTATTAACATCACCTTAACCAATTTCATACTTTAAATTCGGATTAAAGTCATTAACCCATCAAAATCATCATAAACTCAAAGAATCACCATAAATCTATAATCTTAAGCTTGAATCTAGTTAGTAATCAACATTAGCATGTTTAACTAACAACAATTTCACAAAATCAAACCCTAATTTCGGATTAAACCAAGAACATCAAAAACCCCCAAATTTCTAGGGTTCATGATTGAAGAATTAAAGACTTACAAGATGAAAGGAAGGATTAGAAGATGATAATCTTCAAGCTAGAAGCTTGAATTCGAATTTGTGTTCTTCAATTTGATGATTTCATCAAGTTTTTGGATTGATTAGGGTTTGTGTGTGTGAATCGTATGTACGTATGCATATGTGGGAGTTAAAACCGACCCATCAAATAATATACCATATGAATGCTAATTTTCATTCCCCGTATTTATTATTATCTGGAACTTAAAAACCATTTGCGGGAAAATACAATTTTATTTTACCGTCAACTAAATAAATTTAAAACAGGTAATATTTTAATATTCACAATAAGTCATTTAACTATTTGACCTATTATTTTTACAATCAAACACATATAACAAATTTAAATCGCATTTAAATTTACAGGAAATACCTATTACTCCTAGGCCCAATTTGAGGATGTTACAGATTGCATCATACGAGTTTAATTTAACATAGCTTGATCAACTATGTACAATTAAATAAAGATGATGTAAGAGCTGAAACGGTTATGTTGAACAGGAATACACTAGTTGACTCTGACCACGAGAGAAACCGGGACTTATACTTGTTTATGCTAGACACTCTAAGCTATATTATATTATATGATATGATATGATATATATATATATATATATATATATATATATATATATATATATATATATATATATATATAGGCCTCACTTTCTAAACGTTCTTGCCACAGAAATGGCAGACCCCTCTAACGAAGCATCACCCGACATGAACAACGAAACTCAAACACTATCCACTACTGAGGAAACCACTACCTTACCAAACTCTCCTGAACGTCTTTACTACATCACTGGCGAAGCCCGAGTGATACGTACTCGCCTAAGGGGTACTGCATCACGATACTTCGGGTACTGCATTCACGGCACTTAGTGCTGCATATGGACACTTTGTGCTACTTTCGATGCATACATTTGAAAACACACGATTTATTACTCATCCTTGGCAATTAGTGCTACACTCGAAAATCATATGATTTACATTAACTTCTGGCCCTTGTGCCACATCTGAAAAGTTCACGACTTTTAGCCTCTGTGCTACATTTGTAAGTCACATGAACTATAATTATCTTAGCCATCTTGCTACTACTTTCCACTCTTATCATGGACATGTGAAATTCTCATACACGTACTACTCTCTAGGCTATGGTATATCGAAGATGTATGCATAGGCCTCACATACTCATTACTACCTTGTCATCGAGGATGACAACACGTCCCACTGTATTACCTACTACTCATGGGAAAGATACTGCTTTGTGTCCTTCCTACCACTCTTATCCTTCGAGATCGCGTTTAAGACGCACTACTAGAGAAAACTACTAGGTCACCCCCCAAGCTAGACCTTAACTCATACACGTTGTCAATTTCACTATACATGGAACACGCTAGAGGACAGCCGCCCACCGATGGGGCTGGCTACCTGTGGCACTTTCTATTTGGAGATTCAAACACAACATTCCAAACACGCTTAACACTCGCAACATATTCTCACAGACTAAAACCCTTTGCTATCATTTTCTATAGAACTCGCTCGCATGGAAATGGCAAACTTCACAGTGGATGACTACGCGTCTGACAACGAACAGATTAACGAAGAACAAATGCAGTACACATATCTCGATGAAGAGATAGCCCCAACGGAAGAAATCATAAACGAGGAAATTGAAAACCTAAACTTCGGAGTAGTTGACATCGAAGAGTACGAAAGAGTACGTGATCAGGCAGAAGACCTAGATGGCCGAAACTGAGAACTTAAACTCAAATGCAAAACCTACGAACAAAAGCTAAGAATCCTAAAAAGATCCATTTTCGAACGAATCCGAGATCGGATCCAGTACTGGAAGGAAGTGACTACTAACTTGAGTCACAGGACCACAACCTGGATCAAGTGGATGTACCGACAAACAATTGACGATACTTTGAACTACCCTGCACCTCCACGATACAGGGACATGCTCGAAGCTCGTTATTACCCTCACGACCTGCACCTAGAATAGTTCACGATAACTACAACCATCTTGTATAATGAACTTAGTTATCTCGTAGGTCGTGCCTGAAACCTCTAATTCGATGGGTGTATAGTAACACCATCACATTTTGTATAAACCCTTTGTATTCGTCCGGATGTAACAAATTCCCGGAAACTTTTGTAAACTCTATGTTGAGAATCTTTTGAACTCATTACCTTGAATGTTATCAAACCTTATCGTCTAATGAACCTAATTACCACTTGTACTATTGTATATTACCTCCTTGTACATACATTTTAATTAATTATACCTTATGCATGATTGCACTTTAAACCTCGCCAACGAGCTCTTTCCTATTGATCTGATTCCTGTCGAGAACGGAAGTTTCGACATCATTGTTGGCTTGGACGGGTTGTCCAAGCACCGAGCTGAAATCATTTGCTTCGAGAAAATCATTCAAATTCCTCTCGTCACCGGTAGTACTTTGACCATACAAGGGGAGACCGGTGGGACGAGATTGAACATCATTAGATATTCCTCGCGGACCTGTCGCAAACGTAAATCTTTCAACCGCTTCTCATCGAACATCTACTCCATACTTTCCACAACTACTAATTTTCAACGGATGTTCGTAAACATAATTTCCAACGTGTGATCAGTGGCAATAATTTTCAACATATTTGATTTAACTTCAAGTTTCAATAAATTTTTACCAAATCAAGTTTTCAAAAAGAATTACATCAGCAAGGATTTGTAAACAAAAATTTCCCCACAAAGCGCTTTATGAAACTTACTAAATCCATAAGTTATTAACAAGGTTACCAAAAATTACGATGACATACTTTCTTTAACCAAATGAAAAACCATGTGTATGAACCAACATTTGATATTCATTCGACCTCACTCTATGATCTAACTCTTAGTACCACTATAGACAGTTATTTGTCAGACGACGACCTATTCTATGAGGGACCGACGAGATTCCCCTTCGTACTTACTTTGGGCAACGATTATAACTTATACATTAGGACACCTGCGGGTCTTCTAACGATTTACATACTGAAGATACGTTCCAACGACTCATATTGGATGTAATCCAACAATTCACTCACGTTTTCACAACTCATGGTTGGGGTGTTCCCTGCCATACTCATACAAAACTTGCTACATGGTCATGTTTGATCACTATCTTGAAAAGTTCGACAAACGATCTCCTCATAACGCAAAACACATCATCTAATCGTAACTTCATCACTATTTGACCTGTTTTATCAACAAATTTCTCATACGCCTTATGGGATCATGATTGATCACTACGTGATCTGACTACTATTCAAACAACGGAATAGTCTTTATTAGACTACCACTTTAACAACAAAGACAAGGATTGACCACTTTTTACGAATTCAGGCTGGTTAGCATAATTCAGAAATTTCACTTCAAAATTTCGGATAAAACTTTCTCTCCATATATGATTGTCGTATTCCCGATCAGTCACGGTCGTCAACGCAACGGAAAGAGGACACGGCAGTGGAGTTTTAAATTTATAAGAGCTGGGGACCTAAGTTTTACTACAGCTGTATAGCAGCAGTATGACCTAGGGTCGTTCTTCAAGCTAATCGTATTGTGAAACGGGAGTATCAAGACAAGTCGTTTATTTTAGTGATGGGATTTTTAAAACAGAGTTTGAGTGGGGTTTTGTTACTTAGGTCCGTAATTTAAAGCAATTAAGTAAAAAGTAAATAAATGGAAAATAGAAATAGGGATGAAATCAGTATGGAGGGTATGTGTCTGTTATGACTTCGTTAGCTTATGCGGAGGTGATGCTAGGTTTTAGTATGAAAACGTCTTTTAAAGGTTTGTGTCTTATCTGAGCTTAATTGTTCGTAGTGTAAACACTAGTACCCTACTGATTGGGGAAACCAATCAATATGTCACTGAATACTAGGCCAAATTGAGTCTGATCGGAGGAGGATGCTCAACTCTTCAACGTTATCCAGAGATGGAGTAACGACCCTTCTTGGAATGTTAGTTCCTGGGTGCATGAGATAGAGTAACATACCCACTAAGGTTCCGACCTTTCTTAACACTACGAGGACAACAAAGTCAAACAAGGCATTTAAGATTAAGACTTGGTTTGGTGACTATTAACTTTATATTAATGGTTATATTTTAGCCTAGAGCTTTCATTACGGTGTACAGTGCGACTATGCATTTCCACAGTTTTCCAGACCTAAGATGTACTAACGGTGTACAGTGCATCTAAGCATTTCCACAGTGTTCCTGATCTTTAGGTGTACTAACGGTGTACAGTGCGATCAAACATTTCCACAGCTTTGAAGTCAAACCAGGATGTGACACAGTCTTCAACCACCGACATTTCCTTAGCTCCACGTATTTGTACTTCACCAAAGGTGTTTCCAACGTTACACGAAGTACAGTGCCGTTTATCGTGGTCTTTCCGGGGTCACATACTTTATGGTCACTCTAGACTAGTTTAAACTACATTTGTATTAAAGCCCAACCATCTATGATATAAACCAGCCCTCACTATTTCCCAATAAATCCCTGATTGATTCACGGTGTACTATACGAAAGGTTTTAAACAGTATTTCCACAGCTACGCAATTCAGACCATGTTTACAGTTTCAGAAAACATAGATAGGTAGTGACCGTTTGATCAAGGTTCGCGACTCCTTGTCATAAAGGTTCTAACCACGTTTAATTGGAGGAAAGGCGATTTGGTTTAGAAATTCATAAATACAAGATTAATAGATCACCGGTTTTCATTTATATCATATAACTGGAAACATTATTTCCACAACGGATTGTGCCCACGACTTTCATAGCTTCCACGTTCCGTACTACACACATAAGTGATGATTCCGGCGCTATACAAATGAAAGCCGTATAACGTTACCTCCATTATTTCATAATGTTATCCAATTATATGTTTAAAGCAGCATCACCCCACACATATATAAACTAACTACATCATAACAAACACACAAGGAAACTACTCACTACGCATAATAACAGATCCTAAATCTAGCATAATAACAATATCAATTATCATTATAACAGATAAGGAAAGAAGTAACCGTTAATAAAGCGTAGATTGAATAAGCGTTTAGAGAGAGAGTACAAGCAGAACTTCCGCAATATCCTTGACAATATTACAATAAAAGCCCCTGAACTATTCCCTACGCTATTACAAAAGTAGTCCCTCCGTTAGTTTCAGTTAAATATTAACTGAGAACTAACTGGATCTAACCCTAATTTCTAGAGAGAGAAAGAAAGAAAGAGAGTTTAGAGAGAGAGAGAGTGTGTGAGAGAGAAAGTGGAAATGGAGAAATGAATGGAATGGTGAAGTGTGTAGAATGATGGAGGAGAGGCCTCCTATTTATAGGCAAAGCTTGAAATCAGCCGAACAACTCGCGAAGCACGCACGTACAAGCAAACGAAGCACAAACGAGCAGCATATGGGGGTCATGGGGCCGTATACGGCCTTCATAGGGCCGTATACGGTGTATAAAGGGCCGTATACGGTCTATGAAGGGCCGTATACGGTGGCCAAGGCCGTATACGGCCTCCGTCTGATTTTGTTCGTTGCTTAAAACGTTCGTATCTCCTTCGTTATGCGTCCGTTTGACCTGATTCTTTCGCCTGTATCTTCGTAATTCCGTTACGCTTCTAATGGTGCCAATCTCACTTAAATTGGATGTGTACAACTTTAGCATAGCCGAAATCACTTTATAGGAGTTTGTAACCGTCCAGTCTTTTCCGTCCTTTGTCCGATTTGCATGATTCTTGATTTTCTCGTCTCGATTTTACCTATTACATCATATCATAAGGTTAGAATATGTTTATCATAGGATAAATGAGGGTGCGAGAGTTGGTAGCTGCTTATTTGCTCCGTTTTGTTCGTTATTCGGATGTTTTTACTGATTTTTGTAGCAACGTCTATATTTTGAGCACTTTAGTGAATTTTAGTAAATAATGATTGTTTTGGAATGTTTTCACTAAAGATGTGCCCAAAAAGTATGGAATAATGGCCTTGAAAACATGACTTTTTGCGTTACATCAAGTTATCCACACTTAGACGTTGTTTGTCCTCAAGCAACACTCAGTTTCTGAAAACATTTTAAAACAATTTTTAGAGCGAGCTTCAACATTTTTAAGAGTTACCACTGTCAAATGCAAATAAGATAGTTTCAGGAATATAGGGAAAGATAAGATGATCCTTCCTTAAACAAGAAAATATTCTCTTAGGCATACATCCAAATCTCATGATCTTGGAGTACACATGACTAAGCGATCTCATAAAAGGTGGTCACTCAATTCACTCAAAGTGTATCGGGTTTCCTATCAGTCTAAAGCAAAAGAAATCGCTCAAATAGCCAGTCATGCAGCACTCATCGTCATAGGCTTGGTCGAGAATCGGATCTCCACCACTTAGGTGAGGACGGAGCTAATTATCCCAAGACATTCATGAGGGTTGTAGTGTTTGGTGAGGGGTAAAGGGTATGGATAGTGGTATTTTTGGGTTGTAAGGGTTGCTTATCTTAAATCAACTGAGATTATGAACAACTTTATTTCAGAACGGAGAGAGAGGCAGCTTTTGGTCTTCTATCAGAATCTTGATGATACTTCAAAGGACTTTAAGCTTTAGTCTTGCGGAACTATTTTTCTTTCTTTTCTTTTTCTTCTTTTTATTTTCTTTTTCTGCTTTTGTATTTTTCTATTTTTCTTCAGAATTTCCTTGCCAGAGAATTTCCAAGGATATTTTTCTTCTTTGATTCTTTCAGAAATCCCTTATCTTGAACGTTTCGAGTCTTTTCGCGGTGTCAATTTTTCACACCAAGGATTCTTCAATCTTTTTGAGAGCACGAAAGGGGTAGGATAAGACATTCTAAAAGATGTTCTTCACAACCTCAGAAATTCTAAGATAAGTTTGGGAGTATTTTGGGAAGTAGGGTTTATTGAGGGTTTCGTGAAACGAAAGGTTTAGGCTCAACAGGGTTTACTAGGCGGATCATCGATACTAAAAGTGAGTATCGGAAGGGTTTTGGGCTTGAAGAGATATGTGAAAAGGGGTTTAAATCCTAGGGAATGTCAAGGTCATTTAATTGCACCTATACCGCGTACGGTACACACCAATGTGGTCTTGAAGCGTATGTCAAGAGCAAGTTCTAATTCAGAGATGCATGCATCGGCACACACAAGAAATGATTAGTGAAGCATTAAAGATGAATGCTATTAGGCTCAAGATACCTCTCTGCAATTAGGGTTGTATGTGCTTCGTCATGCTTCCATCAGATTATTATTTCTTGTTTAAGCAATTTCTACCTTATTTTCCCTAGACTCCGAAATATATTACTCACATCTGAAAATAGCTCCTCTCAAAAGATATTTTGGCTCAAAATTAGCAGAGTAAATCAATAGATTTAGCTCATACTTTTAATTTTCTTGAAAAAATTTTTGAAAAATTTGAGGAACATTTTCTGAGTTTACTATTTCGGACATTAAAAATCAAAGAAAACTAACCAAGGTATTCTATACCTGCTATCCCACACTTAGAGGAACATTGTCCCTAATGTTCTCTTTAGTTGAGATTTACTGGAAGTAAAATCCCACACTTAGAGTTTGAACATATAAGAAAATGTTTCTCAAGTGTTTGTTTTGGGCTGGAATCCCACACTTAGTGATAAGCTTAGGATAGAGTATAGACTACTTTCACAAACTAACAAAGCAAATAATATACAGAATCATAAACAAAAGAGAGTAAAGGTTAAGACACTCCCCAGATAGCGAGCAACAAAGAAGCTGAGAATCTGAATTTTGCTGAAAGGAGATGTTGCCAAGATCTTTTTCTGCATTCATGAAGAGCGGCACAGCTTCAAGCGTCTTGCTATCTGGTTTCTTTTCCATCCATTATTCCCTTTGTGAATCAATCTCGTAAGTGTGAACACGTTGGTCGTACCAGTTTACAAACTCAAGGTATTTGTAAATGAAAAGATAAATCACCGTCTCATAACTTTGAAAAGATATTTTCTACTACAAATCATTTTTATAAAACATGTGTTTTTAAACGAGTTCGAGCATAATGCATAAAAGTAGTATGCAAGTACCTCAAATGCTCGAAACACATGAATTATCATTTTTCAAATTGATTTCCTTATTTCTGAGACGAGTGGTTTATTTGCAAATGAGTTGTAATATCAGAAAGTGTTTTGGTGATGACCAAGTGTGAAGGATAGTCAGAGATATATCTTCACTTATTGACACGTTTTCTCTACACGTCTTATTACACGGGTTGCCTCCCGAGAAGCGCTGCTTTTAGAGTCGAGAGCTCGACTTTGCCTTCCTTCAGATTTAGTTGGTGCTGGAACCACCAGGACCGGAAGTGCGCAGAAGTGGAGTCCTAGGGTTACGTTGGTATATTCTCAGAAAATGGCGAGCGATGATGTCGACGATGTTTGGAATCTCAGATGAAAGTATGGGGAAGCTCTGCAGATGTTGCTCTGTAATCCTTTTTATGTGCAGCAGGTCCCAAGTGATCTCCTTTACTGTGTTGGAGATAATTCCGCGGGAATTTACAAAAGAGAATCCATCAGCTTCAATCATCTCTCGTTCAGGATGGTATTGTCTGAGTGAGTCCATAAATCCAAAGAACTGCAGGTGTAAAGTCTCGTGATCTGTAATACTGGAGTTTACTCCAAGTTCTCGGATAGATTCATGAATACCCTGGATGAGATTTGTCTGGTAGTGGGAAAACGTGAGGTCGGAGTTCTTAAAGGTATTGTTCATCATGTCGTAAACCTCACGTAATCCGTATTTGAATATTTGACTGTGCTCTTCATCAGGTACTTCAGCGAAGATTTCCTTGATTCGATCAGTGAGGAAGTTCGCGATGTTAACCATCGAACCTTCTGGTATAGAAGAAGGGATGACACGTGTCCTCTCGTCAGAACTCTCGTACTCGAGATCTTCGGTAATCTTGTGAGCGTGGTACTCGATGGTGCAGTCAATGTAGAACCGATGAGGAGAGGTCTCATCAATATGATCATTCCTAGCCATAGAATCTAGGAGTCCCCTGAGATCATTCATCAACCGGATGTCTATGTCTGCGTCAAGATTCCCAGTAGCATTGTACATATTGCTGCGATAAGAATTTAAGAACTCGTGTTGCTCAGCAGAATATGGAAATGCGGATCTGAACAGCGTGTCATAGACCTTCCTGTACATGCGTCTTTGGTCTTCAAAGAACTCAAGCTCCTCAGGTGTTGGTCCAGCAATGTGGTGCTCTCGTAGCAGTTGAGCAGCGAGGTCTTCGGCAAAGGCATTTAGGCGGTTGTGAAAGAATCTGTAATCTTGGGAATTCTCGGCTTGGTTGACCTCAGATTCGGCTATGATTTCCTCAATCAGGTTCCTTTGGTGTGGAGTGTAATCATTGGTGGAGTTAATGATAATGCTTGTCATCATAGGTATGTCGTTTTCGAATTCTTCAATAGCACTAATCATTTCCTCATGGTTGGAGATAGTCGGAATTTGAGGAGAAGCGGGAACAGTCGAAGATGCAAGAAGTCGGACAGACCGAATATCTATTGGAACGTCAGTATAGATGATGTCATCGTCATCACTTTCCTCAGCTGGAGTATCCCTAGCCTGGAAATCAGGGAACTCAACAGTATCGGAATGTGGAAGGGTGTCATCAGTAATCTGAGATATCGGCTGAGAGGAATCCATCTCGATGTCTTTTTCCTCCTGAGAATCAGAATCACGGCTAGATCCGGATGTACTTCCCTTCTCGAACTGACTTCGAGGTGCAGATGCGTCAAAAGTTTGAATCCTTTGGGGAAGTCGGGATGCTTTATATGCTGCAATCTTTCTCAAGAGTTTGTCTCGAAGCTCCGGGTGTTGTGCGGATAAAGCTATAGTCTTCTCTATATTCAGCAGAGCGTCAAGTCGGGGAGACACGAGAGGTTTGGTGGGATCAATAGCTGATGCAATGAGTTTCTCCATGGTGAGACCAAATTCTGCATCGTGAGAGTAATCAGTCGGTGTGTCTTCATTTTATTCATCTTGTGACAGAGGGATGAAGTTCTCGAGGTTCTCGATTTGCATAATCTCTGCTGTCGGTAAATATGAGTCAGGAAGGTATTGATGAGGTGGTGTGGACTGATATACTTCCTCGGGCTCTGATTCTTCCTGTCCTTCCTCGGATTCTTCCATTTCTTCTGGTTCCGTTTCTTCCATCTCTTCTTCCTCTGGTTCTGTTTCAGGTTGTTCCTCTTCTTCTTCATCCTGCTCTGAATCTTCCTCCTCCTCTATTTCTTCCTCTGGTTCAGATTCTTCCATTTCCTCGTTTTCTGATTCTGACTCTTCAGTAGCTGAGATAAGACAAGTATCCTCGTATGGCCTGTATGGTTCTGGCTCTGAATCAGAAGTGTCATCATCCGAAGTAATTCTGCCCATGGATATGGCGTATATCTCTGCATGCTCCATTATTGAACAGTCGTTCTGATCAATTTTGTATGATATTGTCTGTCCATGTGCTCGCAGACTGATAACCTGAGAATATACGTCAATAACAGCACGTGCAGTATTCATGAATGGCCTACCTAGGATAATGGGTATGTTAATGTCTTCCTGTATATCCATCACTACAAAGTCAGTGGGGAAATAAAACCTGTCAACTTTTACCATGACATTCTCAGCAATACCTTTCGGGTATTGGACTGATTGATCGGCAAGCTGGACGCTCATTTTAGTGGGCTGGAGAGGTCCTAATTCTAATCTGGAGTAGAGCGAGTAAGGCATCAGATTGATACTAGCTCCAAGATCGGCCAAGGAGCGTATTGTGCCTGAGTGATAGATGGAACAGGGCAAGGTGAATCGACCCGTGTCTCCTAGTTTTTCCGGTAAGGCATTCTGGATGACGGCTGAACACTCGGCGTTCAGGGAGACTTTAGGAGTGGAAGGAATCTTGTCCTTAGTTGCCAGCATTCGTCGGATGTACTTCGTACTAGAAGGGATTCTAGACACGGTGTCTAAGAATTTTCCATCAAGTTTGAATGACTTGGCATTGTACTTCTTGTGTAGGCGGTTAGGGAAAGGAATCTCAACCTCACGATTCGGCGTGGGCATTGATTTGGTCTCAACTGTCGGTGGGACAGGAGAATGTTCCCTTGGAGAAGCAGTCATAGAAGGAGTTGGTTTATCAGAGTTTAAGGTCTTGGCTTCCTCGACGTGGGGGTTCTGAATAGTATTGCTTGGTAAGGTCCCTTGCGGTCGGGTATCGAGACGTTGGGCTAACTGACCGATCTGGTTCTCAAGGCTTTTCAGGACCGAGAGTTGATTTCGAAGGAATAGATCAGTTTGGTCTTGTCGAGCCGTAGTCTTTTGGTTGAAAGCGGTCTGACCTTGGATGAATTTGTTGAGGTTGTCATCAGTACTCGTGACTGGAATGATGGTCTTTGCAGGCTCAGCAGGCTGGGTATCCTCAGTGGCGGTTAATGGAAGTGGTTGATTGTATGGAAGTTGTGGTTGTTGGGGGTACGTCGGATATCGTGGCTGAAACCTGGGCTGGAAAGGGGGTTGGTTGTTCCGTGGAGGATATTGGTTTCCTCGAGTTCGTGGTGGTGAAGTTCTAGCGAAACCGGGAGGATTTTGAGGTCTGACAGGAAACTGGGCATAGTAGACTGAACCGTCAGTAGGATCTTCGTACTCAACCTCGTATTCTTCAGCGGGATGGTTGGTACAGTTCTGGCAAGCCTGAACTTGGTGGATCTGCTGTGGTTGTTTCTTCAGATCTGCTATTTGTTTTGTCAGAGTCTCAATTTGATCGCTCAGAGACTTAATGGCTTCTGTTTGGCGGGTGTTGTTTGCGGAGAGGGGTAATGATGAGGATTGCTCATCAGACTCCCAATCGTGGTGATGCATCGTCATATCCTCAATCAAGCTCCATGCTTCATCATCAGTAAGTTTCATGAAGTTTCCTTGAGCTGCTGCATCAAGATTGATGCGATGGTTAGGATCAAGACCTCGGTAGAAGGTGCACACCTTGTCAGTCTTTGTCATTTGGTGGTTTGGACATTTTCTCAGTAAACTCTTGAATCGCTCCCATGCTGAGTAGATAGATTCATCGTGGGCTTGTTGAAAGTTTGCGATGTCATTCTTTGCCTGAGTTTGTTTGGACGGGGGAAAGTATCTAGCGAGAAACTTATTACCCATGTCGGTCCATGAGGTGATTGAGCCGGTCTCAAGTCCCTCAAACCAGGTAGAAGCATGTAAAGCAAGAGAATAGGGGAACAAGTATAAGCGGATGATATCCTGCTCAACCCCATTCTGCTTATAGGAGTTTGAAACCTGAATGAATTTGTCAATATGAGCGTTGGGGTCATCACGGGGTAGACCGTGGAATTGGCAGTTATCTTTTATGAGTTGTACGATGTGGTGTTTAAGCTCAAAAGAAGCTCCGTCAATCACTGGATAGCTAATCGGTCCTCCTCGTCCTTCGATGGATGGTTTGGTGTTATCGGCGAGAGTAACACGAGCGGCCATTTGTGGAAAACGAGAACGTCTTTCTTTGCGGATGGTACGGATAATCGACTCAGGATCGGGTACGAAAATGAGAGATTCCGATCCGGATGATCTGGTCGAATATCGTTGTGGGATATGGGAAGATATTGTCGGTTGGAACAAGGAAAAGAAAATAAGAATGGGAAAGAAGTATCACTAAATAGAAAACTCGTCTGGATGCTTCAGAGTCTTACGATTAACTCCCCGGCAGCGGCGCCAAAAACTTGTCGTATTCCCGATCAGTCACGGTCGTCAACGCAACGGAAAGAGGACACGGCAGTGGAGTTTTAAATTTATAAGAGCTGGGGACCTAAGTTTTACTACAGCTGTATAGCAGCAGTATGACCTAGGGTCGTTCTTCAAGCTAATCGTATTGTGAAACGGGAGTATCAAGACAAGTCGTTTATTTTAGTGATGGGATTTTTAAAACAGAGTTTGAGTGGGGTTTTGTTACTTAGGTCCGTAATTTAAAGCAATTAAGTAAAAAGTAAATAAATGGAAAATAGAAATAGGGATGAAATCAGTATGGAGGGTATGTGTCTGTTATGACTTCGTTAGCTTATGCGGAGGTGATGCTAGGTTTTAGTATGAAAACGTCTTTTAAAGGTTTGTGTCTTATCTGAGCTTAATTGTTCGTAGTGTAAACACTAGTACCCTACTGATTGGGGAAACCAATCAATATGTCACTGAATACTAGGCCAAATTGAGTCTGATCGGAGGAGGATGCTCAACTCTTCAACGTTATCCAGAGATGGAGTAACGACCCTTCTTGGAATGTTAGTTCCTGGGTGCATGAGATAGAGTAACATACCCACTAAGGTTCCGACCTTTCTTAACACTACGAGGACAACAAAGTCAAACAAGGCATTTAAGATTAAGACTTGGTTTGGTGACTATTAACTTTATATTAACGGTTATATTTTAGCCTAGAGCTTTCATCACGGTGTACAGTGTGACTATGCATTTCCACAGTTTTCCAGACCTAAGATGTACTAACGGTGTACAGTGCATCTAAGCATTTCCACAGTGTTCCTGATCTTTAGGTGTACTAACGGTGTACAGTGCGATCAAACATTTCCACAGCTTTGAAGTCAAACCAGGATGTGACACAGTCTTCAACCACCGACATTTCCTTAGCTCCACGTATTTGTACTTCACCAAAGGTGTTTCCAACGTTACACGAAGTACAGTGCCGTTTATCGTGGTCTTTCCGGGGTCACATACTTTATGGTCACTCTAGACTAGTTTAAACTACGTTTGTATTAAAGCCCAACCATCTATGATATAAACCAGCCCTCACTATTTCCCAATAAATCCCTGATTGATTCACGGTGTACTATACGAAAGGTTTTAAACAGTATTTCCACAGCTACGCAATTCAGACCATGTTTACAGTTTCAGAAAACATAGATAGGTAGTGACCGTTTGATCAAGGTTCGCGACTCCTTGTCATAAAGGTTCTAACCACGTTTAATTGGAGGAAAGGCGATTTGGTTTAGAAATTCATAAATACAAGATTAATAGATCACCGGTTTTCATTTATATCATATAACTGGAAACATTATTTCCACAACGGATTGTGCCCACGACTTTCATAGCTTCCACGTTCCGTACTACACACATAAGTGATGATTCCGGCGCTATACAAATGAAAGCCGTATAACGTTACCTCCGTTATTTCATAATGTTATCCAATTATATGTTTAAAGCAGCATCACCCCACACATATATAAACTAACTACATCATAACAAACACACAAGGAAACTACTCACTACGCATAATAACAGATCCTAAATCTAGCATAATAACAATATCAATTATCATTATAACAGATAAGGAAAGAAGTAACCGTTAATAAAGCGTAGATTGAATAAGCGTTTAGAGAGAGAGTACAAGCAGAACTTCCGCAATATCCTTGACAATATTACAATAAAAGCCCCTGAACTATTCCCTACGCTATTACAAAAGTAGTCCCTCCGTTAGTTTCAGTTAAATATTAACTGAGAACTAACTGGATCTAACCCTAATTTCTAGAGAGAGAAAGAAAGAAAGAGAGTTTAGAGAGAGAGAGAGTGTGTGAGAGAGAAAGTGGAAATGGAGAAATGAATGGAATGGTGAAGTGTGTAGAATGATGGAGGAGAGGCCTCCTATTTATAGGCAAAGCTTGAAATCAGCCGAACAACTCGCGAAGCACGCACGTACAAGCAAACGAAGCACAAACGAGCAGCATATGGGGGTCATGGGGCCGTATACGGCCTTCATAGGGCCGTATACGGTGTATAAAGGGCCGTATACGGTCTATGAAGGGCCGTATACGGTGGCCAAGGCCATATACGGCCTCCGTCTGATTTTGTTCGTTGCTTAAAACGTCCGTATCTCCTTCGTTATGCGTCTGTTTGACCTGATTCTTTCGCCTGTGTCTTCGTAATTCCGTTACGCTTCTAATGGTGCCAATATCACTTAAATTGGATGTGTACAACTTTAGCATAGCCGAAATCACTTTATAGGAGTTTGTAACCGTCCAGTCTTTTCCGTCCTTTGTCCGATTTGCATGATTCTTGATTTTCTCGTCTCGATTTTACCTATTACATCATATCATAAGGTTAGAATATGTTTATCATAGGATAAATGAGGGTGCGAGAGTTGGTAGCTGCTTATTTGCTCCGTTTTGTTCGTTATTCGGATGTTTTTACTGATTTTTGTAGCAACGTCTATATTTTGAGCACTTTAGTGAATTTTAATAAATAATGATTGTTTTGGAATGTTTTCACTAAAGATGTGCCCAAAAAGTGTGGAATAATGGCCTTGAAAACATGACTTTTTGCGTTACATCAATGATAATCAACCAAGATTAAAATACCTCCTCTCTCTTTCTTTTCCCGGTGTTATCTAAGAATTCCGTCAAAATCATTGTTATGAGAAAAACTTATCCATAGTTCCTCCAGTTTCCGGTGGAACTCCAAATCTTAACAAGGGGAGGAAGGCGAAACGAGAATGTTTTCTCCAAAATTTAGAGAAACTACCTATACGATTATCATACGCGATAATTATCGATCATAAAAGTCTCCAACACATCTTCGACCAAAAATACCTAAACATGAGACAACGCCGTTGGGTCGAATTACTTACCGATTACGACTGCGAGATCCATTACCATCCAGGCAAGGCAAACGTTGTTGCCGAAGCGTTAAGTCGTAAGGAACGAGTGAAACCCCTTCGAGTCCGAGCACTTGCTATGATGGTGCACAACGATCTCATGATACAAATCATTACCGCTCAACTCGAAGCACTCAAAGCTGAAAATGTGAAACATGAGGCCTTGCGAGGCATGGACAAACAGTTTGAAACCAAATCAAACGGGGCCAAATACTTTTTCAACAGAATATGGTTACCAAGTTTTGGGAACCTACTAGACTTGGTGATGGACGAGGCTCACAAGTCTAGATATTCTATTCACCCTGGCGCCGATAAAATGTATCATGGCATCAAACAGATGTATTGGTGGCCCAACATGAATGCCGACATCGCTACTTATGTTAGCAAATGCCTTACCTGTTCCAAAGTTAAGGCTGAATACCAGAAACCTTCCGGGTTGCTGCAACAACCGGAAATTCCGCAATGGAAATGGGAGCAAATCACCATGGATTTCATTACCAAACTTCCAAAAACCTCTAGCGGTTGCGATACCATTTGGGTGATCGTGGACCGACTTACTAAATCTGCGCATTTCCTAGCCATCAAAGAAACTGACAAGATGGAACGTTTGACACGGATCTACCTGAAAGAGATCGTGTCAAGACACGGCGTGCCCATCTCAATCATCTCTGACCGAGACGCTCGATTTACTTCACACTTTTGGCAATCTCTACAAAAATCACTCAGTACTCGTTTGGACATGAGCACCGCTTACCATCCACAAACTGACGGCCAAAGTGAACGAACAATACAAACACTGGAAGACATGCTACGAGCCTGCGTAGTTGACTTCGGTAAAAACTGGGAAAATCACTTACCATTGTGCGAGTTCTCGTACAACAACAGTGACCACACCAGCATAAAGGCTACACCCTTCGAGGCACTGTACGGTCGTAAGTGCCGGTCACCTATTTGTTGGACTGAGGTGGGGGATACACAACTCACCGGTCCAAAAATCATACATGAAAAAAAAAACTGAAAAGATCGTCGGCATACAAAACCGATTGAAAGCCGCGCGTGATCGTTAGAAAAGCTATGCTGATGTGAGACGCAAACACCTCGAGTTCCAAGTTGGAGATCGAGCACTTCTGAAAGTATCGCCTTGGAAAGGCGTCATCCGTTTTGGCAAACGTGGGAAACTGAATCCCAGGTACATTGGACCGTTCGAAATCCTTGAAAGGATTGGTCCAGTGGCTTACAGACTGCAGCTACCTCCTGAACTCAGTAGCGTGTACCCTACTTTTCACATTTCTAACTTGAAGAAATGTCTGTCTGATGAGACACTGATTATACCTCTCGATGAGATACACATTGACGACAAACTACACTTTGTCGAGGAACCCGTGGAAATTATGGACCGTGAGGTCAAACGCTTAAAACAGAGTCGTATTCCCATCGTTAAGGTCAGGTGGAATTCGAGGCGTGGTTCTGAATTCACTTGGAAACGGGAAGACCAAATGCGACTGAAACATCCACACCTGTTCACAGACTCTACTCACACCGCGACTTCGAGCTAATTTCAGGACGAAATTCTCCTAACAAGGGGAGAATGTGACACCCGCTAATTTAGGGCTTTAATTAGTGCCTAACTATCTTGTAATTACATGTAATTAGTTTAGTATTAGGCTAATTATGTGTAACATTTTGTATATTTATAAATATACACGTACGCGATTTGATTAAATCGTGCGATTGATAACCAGACAAGGTCCGACACTATTTACTATGGACGTTGGTGACAAACTATTTAAAATAATGTGGAAATATCCAAACAAACATTATTTACCTTAATATATTACTAGAATATATTACACGTATTAAATATCGTATAAAACACTCCGTACTTGACAAAAATGTGCGAAACGCGCCCGACACACGAAATAAACTCAAGTTATATTTTTATAACTCATTAATAAGTATTTTGATAAAATACTTCAAGTAAAAATATCGCAATTGCACGCGTACAATTAAAACGTTTGAAAACGTTGCACATTTGAAATAAACACACGTTTCGCAACCGACAACCGAGCGAACACCAAAATATATTTTAGTAACTTAGAATATATTATTTGAGCAAAACTTTTATTAGAAATATCGTGTTTTAAATCGTTAACAAAACGTATTATATAAAACATTATACGATAAATTAAAACGTTAAACGATCGGGTAAACGAACACCACACGGAGCGTGAATTTGAGGGAACAAAGTTTAACACTCCCACACCTTGTGGGGCCACATCATGGCCGGCCAAGGGCATGGCTATGCCATCCCTTGACCCTTCCTTTCTTTGGAGTGAAAAACACTTCATAATCACCATCACCATACCATTTTCTCCACCCTCTCTCTAGACTCTCACTCTCTCTCTAAATTCTGCCCTAAAACCAGCCCCAAAAATCCCTTAAATCACCAACAAAAACCCTTTGGATCACAAGACGCATTCGGAAGAAAACGACCACCTCGCAAAGCTCTACGTTCTCATCTTTTCAGTTTCTCAAACCGACTCTTGTAAGTCTCCGACACTTTTCAAAAACACTTGTATTATGATTATTTACATGTTAAGTTGCTTATTCAACTTGTTAATGTCCAAATAAGTAATCAAAACGCAATTTAAAATTCTAAACTATGAGTTTATGTTTCCTGTCCGGATTCTGTTTCCACTTCAACGATTTTTATAAAATTCATTTCTTAATGAAAAATGATGTTTCTTAAATCTAAAATGTAGTACAAGAAGTTATCTTTCCAACAAAATTAGTCTCGTGACTTTTCGACTCCGTTTACTACTCGAAAACATTTTTCTCCGGTGACATAGGGCTACTGTTCCGACGGACAGAAACTTTCAGTAACTTCTCGAGGTCATATCCCGAGTTCTAGACCTCAAAAACGTATGAGACCACTTGGGAAATCTTGGTAATTTTGTTATATACAAAAAGTTATTCTTTGGCTCATTCCGGAAATACACAAATGTTTCCAGAAAATCTGATTTGTGAGAAGTGGTCTAAATTCGGACTAAACTGTACCCAGATCCTTTGCGAATTTTTAGAAAATATCGAACAACCTCCAAAAGTCATGAAAGAATTACAGGAAGTACAAAACATATGTAGGAACATTGTGTAAAAATTTCGGAACGTTTCGTTAAAGTTTGCTATTTTAACTAAAAATCACAAATTCGGACTGAATAGTGACTCCGAACTTTGACTTTCGGATGAATAGTGACTCCGAACTTTGACTTTCGGATGAATAGTGTTTTTGACCCAAAACTTTGAATAATTACACATTCGGACTCTACTTTCGGACTAGGAAACACTTTCGGACATCACTACACTTTCGGATAATTATTCATACATTCGGATTCACAAACTTCGGACAAACTAACTTCGGACTCAAACACTTTTGGATAAAGGAAGTTCGGACTTATACAAATTCGGATATATGTATATATATATACGCATACTTTTGGATAAATATATATACATATACATTTAGCTCCAAAACATATATGTAAACATATACATACCCATGTGTGCAAATATACTTTGATAAGTATACAAAATAACGAAATACATAATAATAATGCTTGGATTATTATTACAAACAATCACCAATGGGCCACACTTAATTACAAACAATTACAAACGTACAAACAAATACTTGGACATTTCCTAGTTGAGTGGACAACTATCATGGGTGATCCTTCGAGACACCTACTTACTTACTTACTTGCTTTCAACCTTGTGCGTTTCGGACGCCAGAAGGTTGCAGGGTTCGGAGAACCAACGTACGGAATTACATCCGGTACTTACGGGATTACACCCGACACTTACGGACTTACATCCGGGGATACTTATTCGCTTACATGAAAGTATTATACTTACTAGACTCAGGTGAGTCTTACAGCCTCACTTTTACTGTTTTCTACTTTGGTGTGAGATATTTGCTACCGTTTTACGTATGAACACAAGTACTGAACTGTTTACACTACTCTTACATGCATTACATGAGTTCCTTTTATCCAATGAAAGCCTCCTATCATAAGTTGTTAGTTATGGACTTAAGCGCGATTACTAGTAGATGGATCCATTTGGGACTGACAATCCCTGCCTGAGGTAGTAGCGCTACCACGGATTTCACCGTAGAAACAGGCATATTAGTATTTGTTACATATGAGTGTTCGGATAGCACTCACGGGGGTACGTGATACTGTACTTGATTGTACCATTCACACTACACTGTTAAGCTTCAACTTGTGAGCTCATGGTAAATTGTGTTGACTTACTGATTTACTGAATTACTGAATTACTTACCTGGTTCGAGGTATTACTGGTACTTACTTGTGGTTCATACATATTTACTTTACTAAACCTGTAAGATTCACCAACCTTTTGGTTGACACTTTTTAGCATTTATCTCAGGTTTACAGCAGCTGTAGGACTGCACACCCTCAGGACTGATAGCTCGAGTCGCATGCATAAAAACTTGTGGAGATTCTCTTGCATTACTTTTTGTATATTAGTTATGTATTAGAATCTCTAGGAAACTATTTTCGAACTCGATGTTTGTTATTCTGAATTAAACGATGTAATACTTTTGTACTATTTTACAAACGTTGCATATAGATGTCGTTTGCTTTACTTTGGTGCTTGATTATTGATTAGTAACACCCAAAGCTTGCTTCCGCTAAACAGAGAATTTGGGGGTGTTACAACCCGGACATCATACACAGATCTCTTTTCTAATTTTGTATTCACAACATAGGCCATATAAAACTCACACCCTTTAGCTAGAGATTTTCTAGCTTTCATCACAGAAATCAATGGAATACTGCCCTTTTCCCTTTCTCCTCAAGCCACTACGTATGACTCCTCGGAAATTGGGATTTTTATCAACTTTTTGTGACACTCGATATTGGCTTTGTTTTGACTCAGCCAATTCATACCTAACACCACATCAAAACTTGGGATAGGCAACAGAAGAAATGAAACAGGAAAGTCATGACTCTCTATAGTAATACTAGCCCCTTTTACCGAGGTGGTAACAGGAACCATTTTGCCATTGGCCACTTCTACTTCAATAGGATTTACAATCAACGAGGGAGTCAACTTTAACTTTTCACAGAAATTCACAGATATAAATGAACCATTTGCTCCAGAATCAAAAAGTACACGTGCTGGTACAGAATTAACAAGAAAAGTACCAGTAATAACGTCATCAGTGACAACAGCCTCATCAACTGTCATCTGGAATGCACGACTAGTAGCAGGAGGCGGATTCTTCCGCTTTTGGCTCAAAGAAGAGGAACCACCACCCATACCCGATCCCTGTCTCCTAGCCTCAGGGCAATCACCAGCTCTATGACCCTCCTTATGACAGTTCCAGCATACCTGGTTAGGATAAGTACAATCTTTGGCTGCATGTCCCAATACCCCGCATTTGATGCACCTAGATGTCTGAGAAGTACAAGGCCCAGTGTGTCTAGCTTTACACCTAGTGCAATAAGAACCGTTAGAAGTATTACCACCAGAACTAACTCTCCTGCTCGGCTGTGTACTCTGTCCTTTCTGTTTGCCTCGATCCGAAGAATCACCCTTTTGCCTCTGTTGAAACCTTTCCTTATTTCGTAGCCTCTTGGCCAGAATATCACTGTCTACAGAACGGGCCAGATCAAAAGCCTGGGAAAGTGTACCTGCTAGTCTCACAGTAGTACGGTAGTCAGGAGGTAAAGCTCTAACAAACTGATCAATCTTGGTCCGGTCAGTCGGAACCCACTGCTGTACAAATCGCAGTTTCTCTGAGAACTGTCTAATAAGCTCATCAATACTCATCTGATCAGTCTTTTCCAAATCAAGAAATTCCTGCCTGATACGAGAAAGATTAAACTCAGAACAAAACTGCTTACAAACCTCAGCATGAAAATCTGACCATCTGATAGCACTAATCTGCTGTGGGGTCAATGGTGCAGTAATCGAGTCCCACCAAGACATAGCCTGACCCTTTAGCAACTGTACTGCATAAGGTACCTTATCCTCCTCCTCACAATGACAAACATCCAGTTTCCTCTCCACATCACGTAACCAGTCAAGGGTAACAGTAGGATCAGTACTCCCAGAATATACAGAAGGATTACTAGACATAAATGTTTTAAGAGAACAACTTTTCTTTAACTGCTGAACTGGTGAGAAAATAGGTATCTGAAAACCAGCAGATCCAGATGTAGAAAATGGTACAGAAGTCTGAAAAGTATACCCATGAGTTTGCTGCTGAGAAACATACGGAACTGATGTCGGAATCCGAAAAGTAGATGTAATAGGTGGAACAGTATAACACCCTTCTCGATAATACAAGGATTTTTTTTTTTTTTTTTTTTTTTTATAAAAGGAAGCGCAAGATTTAAATACAAACCATTGGATTGCATATTTACATTTCAAAATGGCAATCCAAATACATACAGTCTTTAAACTAGATTATCCTAGACATTACACACGATAAGTTTAGTGTTATAGAAATCCAAAACATATGTCATAACATTAACATAGTTAACACAACAGAGTGAGCCTGTCAAACATTCCATTCCTATGGTACTTCTTGCCCACCCACATATCAAAGTAAACCTGCAAGAAGTAATGAGGGATTAGCACGAAGCTAAGTGAATAAATCTCAAACTATCACCTAACTTAGCTTAACAAATGAATACAGCAAAGCATAGCAACAGTTAATCATGAAGGATCGGTGGTCCTTGGAGTACCCTCATGCCGCGGTGGTTCCCCAAGTAACACTTATAACCAACTGAAGGCCAAATCAGTGGCTAAACCGATAGCTTGGTACTATTACTACTTACAACATAATTTCAGTGAACAACACATGTACAAAGCACTTATGATGTCCAAAGTAATAGTACACAAACCCAACACACGTTGACCCCCGACATTCATATAGTCCACAACCATCAAGGCAATCAAGGACACCAATAATTAAGCTAAATAAAACCATCATGGCAAAATATTAACTTAACAATGAAAGCAGTAAATTCACATTTACCCATTGTAACCATATTGTTACAACCAAATTAGACTGACAATCCAAGATCCACTCACCCTTGTCGACTGTAGTCTCCACTCAAAGATCTTATCTTATTGAGTCTTCTGGTTATCTGAGAACACGATCAAAACCCGAGTTAGACTCTCATGTTTAGAATTTATAGTGTAACATTCACATAACAATGCAGTATAATGCTCATAATATAATTTCAATACTCGTTAAATAACATAAACCCACAAGTTACAAGTTGTCAAATTCGTCAAAGTAAAACTGACAAACGCGATCCGGGTAAGGTGTGGTTGGATCGCGTTCCTTAACACCAAAATATTCTGTTGCCAAAATACACTTGCAAACGCGATCCGGGACAAGGAGTTGGATCGCGTTCCAAGGAACAAAATCCATTGACCCAATTTAACACTAGCTAACGCGATCCGGATGATAGAGGCTGGATCGCGTTCATACGTACAAAATCATCCTGGGATCAAAATACACATAGCAACGCGATCCAGGCAAGGGTTTCGGGATCGCGTTCATATGTTTTTCAGCAATGGTCCAGACCTGCAACTAGTTTCAGCTCGAACCAAAAACTCAATTTCATACAATTCAATCATCAAACACGATTTTGATTTATAATTGACCTCTACAAACATGTGTAAACATATAGCAACAACTAATAGCAACATCTAACACCAAGATTCATACATGCATCATGTGTTCACTCTAAATTCAACTAGAACCCAAATTCATTCAATTTCACATATGAACACACAACTGATTCATCTAAATTAAACATGAAATCAGTTTATAATCAACACACAAACACATTCAAACATAGATTAACTCAAATTCATCATTTCATCCTATTAATTCAACCAATTCAATCAACTCAAGTTCATACATAAAATGTAGGTAATGTCACTTACAATGGAGATGATGAAGATGATACAATGAAGTGGAAGAACACAAGGGAATCAAAATCACACCCTTAACTTGATGAAATCAGATTGTGTATTAATTTGATAGAGAATGTGTGTTCAAGTGGTGGAAGCAAAAGATCAGGGAACAAAATGGTGTTGTGTCAAAATAAAGAAACAGGTGTCGACCTGATCTTTATGACTCACCATTTTTTTTTTTTTTTGGTATAAATTATACCCGTCCTAAATCTATTGTCTGGAACCTAAAAACCATTTGCGAGAAATAAGTTTTTATTATACCGTCAACTAAATAAATTTAAAACATGTAATAATTCATTTATCACAATAAGCCAATTGACCAATTGACCTATTAATTTAGCTATCGAACTATACCAAGTATTTAAAATACAATTTAAATAACGATTAATTTAGGGAATTACCGTATTTCAACTAGGCCACTTTTGAGGATGTTACAAATCTTCCCTCCTTAAGAAGATTTCGTCCCCGAAATCTCGCCACGCTCAAAGAGACTCGGATAACGCGCTCTCATGCTAGATTCGGTCTCCCAAGATAAGTTTGGACCCAAACTATGATTCCACTTAACCAATACCATAGGGATCTCCTTCTTTCGAAGTTTAGTCACCTTACGGTCAACAAGTTCTACGGGCTCTTCTACAAGTCTTTGGTTTAAGTCCACACTCAAGTCTTGCAATGGAAGAACTTGGGATTGGTCCTCCACATTGCATTTTCTTAGATAACACACATTAAAAGTATCATGAATACCCGACAATTCAGGAGGAAGATCTAATGACACCGTTTGATCATTGACAACATGTCGAATTTTAAACGGTCCGATGTATCTAGGAGCTAGTTTACCACGTTTCCCAAACCTGATAACACCCTTCCAAGGCGAAACTTTCAAATAAACCAACTCACCTTCTACAAAGGAAACTGGTCGATAACGTGGGTCAGCATACTGTTTCTGTCTATCACGAGCAGCTTTTAATCTATCTCGGGCTATAGCTACCTTATCGGCTGTAATTTGTACTATGTCAGGACCCGCAAACTGCTTTTCACCCGCCTCTAACCAACAAGTGGGTGTTCTACACCTACGACCATACAACATTTCATAGGGTGGCATGCCTATACTAGAATGGAAAGAATTATTATAGGCAAACTCAACTAATGGTAAATGGGAATCCCACGACCCACCAAATTCTAATACACATGCCCGCAACATGTCCTCCAAGGTTTGAATGGTGCGCTCCGACTGACCATCCGTCTGAGGATGATAAGCCGTACTCAAGTTGACCCTAGAACCCAATTCACGCTGTAAATTCTGCCAAAAACCCGACACAAATCGAGAATCTCTGTCCGAAACAATCGACAACGGAATCCCATGTCTAATAACCACTTCATTAATGTACAATTGCGCCAATTTACTTAATGATGCCGTCTCACAAGTAGCAAGAAAGTGAGCACTCTTGGTCAACCTATCGACAATTACCCATATCATATCATTACCCTTAACAGTTCGAGGTAATTTGGTCACAAAATCCATGGTAATATGTTCCCATTTCCACTCGGGAATCTCTAGTTGCTTCAAAGCTCCATAAGGTTTTTGATGCTCGGTCTTTACTTGAGAGCAAACCTGGCAAGATTCAACAATTCGAGCGACATCCAACTTCAAAGTAGGCCACCAATACAATGGTTTTAAATCATGATACATTTTAGTGCTTCGGGATGAATCGATAATCTGGATTTATGAGCCTCCATCAATATCACATCTCGAAGTCCACCAAACAATGGGACCCAAACACGAGACTGAAATGTCTTTAATCCACGAGAATCTTCTACCAGTAAATCCTTCCTTTTAAGCATGATTTCAGATTTCAAATTATGATCCAATAGAGCCTCCATCTGAGCCAATTTCAATTTATCGATCAAGTCTGAAGAGATTTCCAAACGCATTAAATAAACCCTTTCAGATTTACCCTTTCGGCTAAGCGCATCCGCCACCACATTTGCCTTACCCGGATGGTATCGAATCTCGCAATCATAATCCTTAATCAACTCTAACCATCGTCTTTGCCTCATGTTAAGTTCTTTTTGGGTAAACATATACTGAAGGCTCTTGTGGTCCGTACAAATAACGCATTTGGTTCCATACAGGTAATGTCTCCAAATCTTTAAGGCAAAAACCACAGCTGCAAGTTCCAAGTCATGGGTAGGATAGTTGATTTCATGAGGTTTCAGCTGACGCGAAGCATAGGCAATAACACGGTCTCGTTGCATCAAAACACAACCTAAACCCGCATGTGAAGCATCACAATATACAATAAAATCTTCAGATCCGTCAGGTAAAGCTAAAACCGGAGCCTGACACAACAATTGTTTCAAGGTCTGAAAAGCCGATTCCTGTTGGTCATTCCACAGAAATTTCACATCCTTACGAGTTAATTTAGTCAAAGAACCTGCAATCTTGGAGAAATCTTTAATAAATTTTCTGTAATAGCCAGCCAAACCCAGAAAACTCTTGATCTCTGACGGAGATTTAGGTGATTGCCAATTCATGACAGCCTCAATTTTGGATGGATCCACTTTAATCCCATTTTCACAAATGATGTGCCCCAAAAATTGAACTTCACGAAGCCAAAATTCACATTTCGAAAACTT
Source organism: Helichrysum umbraculigerum (assembly GCA_949592205.1). Lineage (NCBI taxonomy): Eukaryota > Viridiplantae > Streptophyta > Magnoliopsida > Asterales > Asteraceae > Helichrysum > Helichrysum umbraculigerum. Next base: position 14,336,682 of record CATIUR010000007.1, on the reverse strand, counting down.
AGCATACAATTTCTCCTTCCTCAAGGTGTCAAGAACTAAACGCAAATGTACTTCATGATCAGATTCAGATTTAGAATAAACTAAAATATCATCAATGAATACAATGACAAATTTATCGAGAAAAGGTCTACAAACCCTGTTCATCAAATCCATGAAAATTGCTGGAGCGTTAGTCAACCCAAAAGGCATAACAAGGAATTCATAATGACCATAGCGAGTGCGAAAAGCTGTTTTAGGTATATCCTCCCCACAAACCCGGACTTGGTGATAACCCGATCTCAAGTCTATCTTAGAGAAAAATGAAGATCCTTGCAATTGATCAAACAATTCATCTATTCGGGGCAAAGGATACTTATTCTTTACGGTCCTCTTATTCAATTCTCTATAATCAATACACATACGGAAAGTGCCATCTTTCTTTTTAACAAATAATACAGGAGCACCCCAAGGAGAAGAACTGGGTCTAACAAAACCCTTATCTAATAATTCCTGAATTTGATTCATCATTTCACGGATTTCGGAGGGAGCTAATCTATAAGGTGCCTTAGCTACCGGAGTAAAACCAGGAATTAACTCAATTTTATATTCTACTTCCCTAACCAGAGGTAAACCAGGCAATTCATCAGGGAAAACATCCGAATACTCAGAAACAACTCGGACATTACTAATGGCTTTCTTTTCTAGCTTAGCATCGACAACATAGGCTAAATAAGAATCACACCCTTTAGCTAGAGATTTTCTAGCTTTCATCATAGAGATCAAAGGTATACTACCCCTCTCCCTTTCCCCCCGAGCCACTACATATGACTCATCTGAGATTGGGATTTTTATCAGCTTCTTATGACAATCTATATGAGCTTTATTACGACTCAACCAATCCATGCCTAACACAACATCAAACCCATGAATAGGCATCAACAGAAAAGAAGTAGGGAAACTATGACCCTCAATCGAAATACTAGCTCCAGTAACCGATGTGGTAACCGAAACTAACTTCCCATCCGCTACCTCGACCTCAATAGGTTTTGGAATACATGTAGGTGTCAATTTAAGTCTATCACAGAACAGCAAGGACATAAAGGAACAATTTGCCCCCGAATCAAATAAGGCGCATGCCGGTACTGAATTAATAAGAAAAGTACCAGTTATGACGTCCTCGGCTACCATAGCTTCATCCACGGTCATTCGAAAAGCCCGACCCGTTGGAACTGGAGGATTCTTTCTTTTCTGGCCAGCAGATTATGATGACCCTCCGACCGTTCCCGATTTTTGTTTCCTTTCCTCTGGACACGCACTCGAACGATGTCCTTCCTTGCGACAATTCCAACACACTGGCTTAGGAAAAGGACAATCCTTAATGTCATGACCGAACTGACCACACTTAATACACCTAGCAGTCTGAGGTGTACAATGTCCCGTGTGCCTAGACTTGCAATTCTGGCACCAATTTGATCTATCCACTGAACCACCAACAACATTCGGTTTACGGTTATTATTATTACCTTGCCATTTCTTCTTCCCCTGACCTGACGTAGATTCACCTTTGGGTTTCATTGGGGACTTGTCTTTAATCTCTAAACCATGAGCTCGAATATCACCGTCTACAGAACGAGCCAAATCAAAAGCTTGGTTAAGATCACCTGCAAGTCTCACAGTAGTCCGATAATTATGGGGTAACATTCCAACAAAATGGTCAATCTTTGTCCTTTCATCCGGTACCCATTGATGTACAAATCTCAATTTATCGGTAAACTGGGAGATAAGGTCCTCCATAGTCATACTATCAGTCAATTGCATATCCAAGAATTCACGCCTAATGCGAGTCATGTCATACCCGGAGCAATATTTCTTACAAACCTCGTTATGGAAATCAGACCATGTAATGGAAGCTTTTTGCTGAGGTGTTAAATGAGATGTGATAGAATCCCACCATCCCATTGCCGGACCCTTTAAAAGTTGCACTGCATAAGTTACCTTGATCTCGTCCTCACATCGGCAAACCTCAAATTTTCTTTCGACATCCCTTAACCAATCCATGGTCACAGAAGGATTTGTACTCCCAAAGAAATCTGAAGGTCCACTAGATTTAAAGGTCTTAAATGAACATAGTTTTTGCTGAGATGGAGGAGGAAATACCGGAAGCTGAAATCCCGAAGGTCCTGAAGAAGAAAAAGGAGCTGATGTCTGGTAGTAAATAGGCGGTGGCATAGAAAACTGTGATGTCACCAACGGAGGTGTAATCGTACTAACAACCGGAATCTGCCTGGATGTTCTAGCTTGTTGCTCATATAATTCCTTATATTTGTTTAACTCATCCTCTAAATACAAAGTGTACTCATCACGACTCAATTCATTTGCAGGGAGTGTAGTACTAGGCTGACCTTGACTTTGAGACTGAATTTCAGGAGGAGAGTCTCTTGCTCCAGAAGCATTGATCGGGGTACTGGTCGGAGTGTTATTTTCTGCCATGTCCTGTACCACAACACATCTCATAACCCGTTAATTGTTAGTACTTAACAATACTAACCAAATCATATTCACTAGCTCAATCCCCTTCCCTGAAATGTTTGACTAACACAAATAGATTTGGGATTGAACAATTAACCCATGTTCAATTCACCCAAACCGTTGCTCTGATACCAATTTATAACACCCTTCTCGATAATACTAGGATTTTTTTTTTATTTTTTTTTTTTTATAAAAGGAAGCGCAAGATTTAAATACAAACCATTGGATTGCATATTTACATTTCAAAATGGCAATCCAAATACATACAGTCTTTAAACTAGATTATCCTAGACATTACACACGATAAGTTTAGTGTTATAGAAATCCAAAACATATGTCATAACATTAACATAGTTAACACAACAGAGTGAGCCTGTCAAACATTCCATTCCTATGGTACTTCTTGCCCACCCACATATCAAAGTAAACCTGCAAGAAGTAATGAGGGATTAGCACGAAGCTAAGTGAATAAATCTCAAACTATCACCTAACTTAGCTTAACAAATGAATACAGCAAAGCATAGCAACAGTTAATCATGAAGGATCGGTGGTCCTTGGAGTACCCTCATGCCGCGGTGGTTCCCCAAGTAACACTTATAACCAACTGAAGGCCAAATCAGTGGCTAAACCGATAGCTTGGTACTATTACTACTTACAACATAATTTCAGTGAACAACACATGTACAAAGCACTTATGATGTCCAAAGTAATAGTACACAAACCCAACACACGTTGACCCCCGACATTCATATAGTCCACAACCATCAAGGCAATCAAGGACACCAATAATTAAGCTAAATAAAACCATCATGGCAAAATATTAACTTAACAATGAAAGCAGTAAATTCACATTTACCCATTGTAACCATATTGTTACAACCAAATTAGACTGACAGTCCAAGATCCACTCACCCTTGTCGACTGTAGTCTCCACTCAAAGATCTTATCTTATTGAGTCTTCTGGTTATCTGAGAACACGATCAAAACCCGAGTTAGACTCTCATGTTTAGAATTTATAGTGTAACATTCACATAACAATGCAGTATAATGCTCATAATATAATTTCAATACTCGTTAAATAACATAAACCCACAAGTTACAAGTTGTCAAATTCGTCAAAGTAAAACTGACAAACGCGATCCGGGTAAGGTGTGGTTGGATCGCGTTCCTTAACACCAAAATATTATGTTGCCAAAATACACTTGCAAACGCGATCTGGGACAAGGAGTTGGATCGCGTTCCAAGGAACAAAATCCGTTGACCCAATTTAACACTAGCTAACGCGATCCGGATGATAGAGGCTGGATCGCGTTCATACGTACAAAATCATCCTGGGATCAAAATACACATAGCAACGCGATCCAGGCAAGGGTTTCGGGATCGCGTTCATATGTTTTTCAGCAATGGTCCAGACCTGCAACTAGTTTCAGCTTGAACCAAAAACTCAATTTCATACAATTCAATCATCAAACACGATTTTGATTTATAATTGACCTCTACAAACATGTGTAAACATATAGCAACAACTAATAGCAACATCTAACACCAAGATTCATACATGCATCATGTGTTCACTCTAAATTCAACTAGAACCCAAATTCATTCAATTTCACATATGAACACACAACTGATTCATCTAAATTAAACATGAAATCAGTTTATAATCAACACACAAACACATTCAAACATAGATTAACTCAAATTCATCATTTCATCCTATTAATTCAACCAATTCAATCAACTCAAGTTCATACATAAAATGTAGGTAATGTCACTTACAATGGAGATGATGAAGATGATACAATGAAGTGGAAGAACACAAGGGAATCAAAATCACACCCTTAACTTGATGAAATCAGATTGTGTATTAATTTGATAGAGAATGTGTGTTCAAGTGGTGGAAGCAAAAGATCAGGGAACAAAATGGTGTTGTGTCAAAATAAAGAAACAGGTGTCGACCTGATCTTTATGACTCACCATTTTTTTTTTTTTTGGTATAAATTATACCCGTCCTAAATCTATTGTCTGGAACCTAAAAACCATTTGCGAGAAATAAGTTTTTATTATACCGTCAACTAAATAAATTTAAAACATGTAATAATTCATTTATCACAATAAGCCAATTGACCAATTGACCTATTAATTTAGCTATCGAACTATACCAAGTATTTAAAATACAATTTAAATAACGATTAATTTAGGGAATTACCGTATTTCAACTAGGCCACTTTTGAGGATGTTACAAACAGTACTCTCAACATGTGGCTGGCTCGGAATTTGACGTTGAGAAAGCTCGGCCAACTGTTTCCGTTGATCTATCACCTCAGCCTCTAATCTCATCATATAGTCACGATCAGATTCTCCACCCACTGAATAAGAACTGCCCTGATTATCTGGGGGTACATCTGTCTCTGAGGCATTATTGAGGGTAGGGTTCGGTTGCTCATTCCCAGCCATCCTGTAATCACAACACATCTCACAACTCGTTAATTGTTACTACTAATACACTAACCAATATTAATTCATAACCAATCCCGTAACCTGGAATGTTTGACCAATACCACTAGGTTTGGGATTGAACACTTAATCACTACTCAATTCGCCCAAACCTATGCTCTGATACCAATTTATAACACGCCACAAATTTACATGACATTTTTTTTTAAAAAACTCGGAAGCGAAATCCCATTCATATTAACACAGATGATATTATGTCATCAACCAAAACATATTACAAGTTATAAGTATTAACTGCTCGTTTACAAACTATTAGTTTTATCATAATCATTATATAACAAAACATGAACACTGTATCTAACAAAATCAGAGTAATCCTGGTCAAACAACTCCCAGTCACTCCTTGCCCAGTCCCAGTCACATCAAAACCTGCAAGGAGTAAACAACGGGATTAGCACGAAGCTAAGTGAATAAACATGTTACAAACAGTTTGACTTAGCTATAACAATATCAATTATCAACAATAACACATTGACACTACATCACCAAGAGGATCGTTGGTCCTTGTGGAGCCCTCAGACCGCGGTGGCCCACCAAGCAACACTTACAATCACTGCAGGCCAATACAGTGATTTTACCGATAACTGTTTGCTACCTTTAGTCAATATGTGTTACATTCTCAACACATGATTACAAATCTCACATTGACTAACCTGTAGCAACCAGTCCAACAATTGTTGACCTCCGATTCACCAAAATGCACAAAGGCAACACATCACAGTTATATATATTTTTCAGCAATATAATCAACAATCACTATGTTTATATCGTTGTAACCAATATGTCACAACCAAATCACACTGAAATTCCAAGTCAATTCACCTGTCTACTGCAGTCCACTTACTCAGCTGACTAACTCACTGAGTCTTCGGCTTATCTGGAAACATTACAATTCACTTGAGTTAGTAACTCAATCCAAATCTTATACAATGTACTTAGCAAAAGTACTCAACATCACAAACAATCTCTTTAGATAATTCTATAACAATCATGATCATCGCATGTTAAGTTCGTCATATTTACTTAATCATCACCATTCATGTTAAACTAAATATAAGTTCCAATTTCATCAAAATCTTTAGTCTCACCAATTAAGATACAAAACACATTTACATAATCTAAATAGATTACCAACACAAACCTATGATCATATTAAAAGAAATCATCTATGGCTTACATTTCTGTTTAACATCTATTCATTATGTCACTTCACTCACTAGTCGCAGCTAAAACATGAAAAGAACGTTTAAAATAAGGTTTATAACGAAAAAGTAATTTTTTTCTGCGTTGGGGCCATTTAGCCGTCGGCTAAATGGTTTGACCGCCGGCCACAGGGCACAGGTTTAACAGTTTCAATTCATTTCAACCCTGTGACGAACTAATCTTCTAAAATCCTTATAGTTCAATAATAGCATCGATTTGGAACAGAAGATTTACTTTAACTAAGGTATACCACAACATAGAACAAGTCCTCAATCACTTAATTCATGTCTCATATCTAATACCCAATTTTATTTAGCCAATTTAGCTCAAATTCAAAGAACACCAAACTGTTGTATATTAACTTTATGTAGTCCTTGATTAGCATCACAAATCAGCAAGGAATCATCATATATCATCAAACCATAACAATTCAAGCTTCAATTCCATAATCAATTACTAACCCTAACTAGCTTTACAATTATTCAATTTCAATATGAAGGAACACTCACTTTTAAAGATAGCAAGATGTATCTTGATGATGAAGATGAAATTTTGATATTAAATCCCAAGATCACAGATTGTTATTGATAAAATTTGATTATGGTTCTTTAGGTTTAAGGTTTTTGAAATGTTAATATGCAAAGGTGATGAAGGAAATGACTTTCCTTCTTTGGAAATGACTTTCCTTCTCCGTATTCATTTAAAACTAGCCCCCCCTTCAATCTATTGACTGGAACCTAAATACCAATCGCGATAAAAGTATTTTATTTTACCGTGAACTATAACTTTTTAAAACAAATAACTTTTCACTAGTCACAATTAATCCTTCGGTCAAATTTCCTAAAATTTCAAATCAAACACATAATTACACAATTAATTAAAATGTAATGATATTAATATTAATTTAGAGGAAATTACCGAATTATTCTCAGGTCACCGAAGTGGGTGTTACATTATGGCTGGTGCGATTCGTGTTGAATATGTGTTCCACTTCCTTAGAACTAGAAAACCCAAAGTTGGCGTCGAGAACACTGTTTATAAATAGAATCTCACCTTCATCGGGTTTCTCTAACTCCTCATAAACATCGTAAAATGTCATTTCGAACAGGAATTTTGGCTCTGATACCAACTAATGTAGTATACAAATAAACGAAACACGAATTAGACTTGTTGATTCCGTTAATACCAAGAATAATTCCTTATAATATACGTTGATTCAAAAGAATGCGGCGATTAGGGTAGATTCAACTCAATTGACCAACGCAATTTGAAAGAATATTCACTTATATCAAAATAAAAAAATCAAAACTTTCTCAACTATGAGCAAGATTCCACAATTTATTGAAGCTTGTGACATCACCCAATTAATTCACAATATGAAAAGACTCAACTAATAATTTTAAAATACTTTATTAAACATAGATTGGCTACTCAAAAGACATGGAAGTAAAATACTTTGCTGAATTCGGATGGTTCTAACTTTTGGACAGCATGTAGTAAATTTGCCATAAATTACTCTAGAAGACTTCAATTAATTATCCGTTTAATATTCTGGAAACTAGACATCTATAGCTTTCCAATCATATATGACACATAATTTCTAAACTTCATATTAGTTCCAGGTTATAGAATCAAATTGACCAAAAATTTGAACACCTCTACTACTTGGGGGTGGGGTGGCTAAGAAATTAGTCGGAAACAATCACGGGATAAACTGATTAGACCGCATACATCTTTATAAAAATGCTCGCTCTTCCCAAATGAAAAAAAACCTTATCCAATTATCCGTTTTATATTTTTAATTTATACTTCCCTCTATTAATTAAAGGCATAACAATTGTGCGGTTGACAACACAAATGAAATATGAAGCTGACCAATTATCTTTCAAATAAAAAGAACATTTTACACTTTTAATCCTAAAATTATATAATATATACTCAAATAGCCTTTCTTTTAAGGGTGGTGATATTTCCACCATTTTTTTTGATAAATCCACTATAGCTTTGCTTTAATAAATTGTACTGTACACATGATCAATGTAGAACTTTGGTGGATTTATGAAAAAGAAGAGTGAAGATATCTATCACCCTTCTTTTAACACTAAAACGGTACGGTATATTTTCGGGTACACCCTACCCATTATTATTAATTAAATTTAAATTTAAATTTAAATTAAATATATATAGATGAATAAAAAATTTTCAAATACGGAGTAATAAATTCCAAACACACACATTGACTATTTGACACAAAGTCACAAACCACCCTCACCGACCGAAAGAACACATTAAACCCGACCCGGCCATCCGCGCATTTCACGATTTAACTCGTGTTGCAGGTCAGACTCCATGAACGGATCTTATTCTCAAATTTGATGAAACCGAGACTCCCCCAAATCCAATCAAAACATATATATAATCTCGAAATGCATTGTCTGTTATAATAATTAAATAATCAGTTAATTACAAAACAAAAATGGATGTGGAGAAATCATCGCTGTGTAATTGCGTTGTAAACTTCTTATTAGAAGAAAATTACTTATTATCGGCGTTTGAGTTGCTTCACGAGCTCCTTGATGATGGCCGTGATGATCAAGCTATTCGTCTCAAAGAATTCTTCGCTGATCCTGTTCAGTTTCCTCCAGATCAGATCTCTCGATTTAATACTCTCAGAGGTTCAATTTAATTACCACTTATCCTTTTTAAATACAGTAGTTATAGTTATTATTGTTATTCCATATATGTATAGAAGATATGTATATACTTACATATATATGTGTGTATAATATAATGTATTATTGGACTGAATGTTTGCCTTAATTATTATGATCTTGAATTTAAATTGATGTGATCTCATATTGCTTCTAGAATGAATTGTTGTGATCTCAAAATGCTTTTAGGAAATGAAAGCTGAATTTGATCTCCAAATATTCATAAGGCTTGATATTTTCTAGTTGTATTAGTTTATATGTGGTTGTTAACATTGTGTGAATTGCGAAACCCTGGCAATGATGAGATATTTGGAATTAGATACTGAAGTGATGGTGCCTAGTTAAGCTTAAAATGTGAAACCTGAACAAGTTTGTGTTATCAATAGATGTTTTTTTTGTTGAAGAACTGATGTGTATAAGGATGGTGATCATTCAGTGTTGACAACTTAATTGGCCACCAAACCGTTTAATTCTTGTAATTTAATAATTTCTAGGGTTTTGATTATCACACTATGAAACAGTGAAACTTCCATGGAAAAAAATAAGTATAAATTTAACAACCACATACATGATACACTGATTTAATTATACAAGAAAGTCAAGTTGCTAGTTTACACCAAAAATATGACTTGCATTGCTTTGGATTTATTACTATATATATATATATATATACACACACTTGCTCCTATGTTTAGCACACGATTCCACTCTGTTTTCAATTTCGCTCGCACTAAAAGAAACTGGTACACTGAGTTTTGATGTCAGAGAGAGAATTGAAAAGATGAATCTAGAATTCTAGGGCATTGACTATGAGTTAGTATACAACCAAACAACAAGCTTTGGTAGCTCATTGTTCGTATTACCAAATCCAAAAGTCTGTTTACTTGCTACTAGCCAAATTGAAGAATCATTAGTCTTATGTAATGTCAAAAGGACTTGTGGCAAATTAGATGGATCATAATTTCGATGGATGATGAGCTTCTAGCTACTAAGATCACTTGATGCGGAAAAAAATTATGCAGCAATCCATTGAAGTATTTGAGGCAAATGTTTGAGAGAGACGGATAGAGGGGGTCCACATTTGCTTTCTCAGGATGGTGATAAGAATATTCTGAGTGGGTGTGTTTCGAGTAAAAGTATATCATCTCGATCTGTTGCATGTTATGTAGACCATTCTATTCATCTCTATATTTATTGCTGATATGGATGTTCATCTCTGATGACGCTGTTATTAAGGGATGCTTGATATTATTATAATTCTTAATATTTAACATTACCATATATCAATATATGTTTAGTTGTGAATGTATCTGTACTGAAGGCTTATTTCTCTTTTCATTTACGTGAACTAGTTGCCGACCCACAGAGTCTACTAAAGGAAAAAGAAACATTAGAGGAGAAACTAGCAATCAGGGACTATGAGAACCGTTTAGCTCAAGAAGACATTCTGAAGTTTAAGACTGAGTTGCAAAAGAAATCTGAGGCTACAGTGGATGAATCAATTGGTAAATAATCTATTGATCTTTAATCTACAACTGACTGGTTCACTCTGTTTCTAATTTGCTAGTGTGCAATATACCTTTATTTACTGAAATGCAAATGTCATTTTGACAGTACTAAGTCGTGACCATATGCTCTTTTGCAGCTCATAAGTAATTTCTTTAAAGGGTAATAACACAAAATAATGTTTCGTAACATTCATATATGGTAGTATACTCAACATGAAGATATGTCATCACATTTCCCTTTTCGTTCAGTCTGACAATGTTCATCGGAACTTTGATTTCAAGCTGGAAAACCCTAGTATTATGTTCTATATTGTGTTTGCTTTCGTGAAATAACCTTATCCTTGTAGTGAAATTACTTCTTATAAGATATGCAATTTTGTGATGTCTGTAGATGCTAAAGTGATAAATGGATCAGATGTTCTACAAAGCAGGGAGACAGCAGTCTCCGATTTGGGTCCTTTAAAGGCAAAAGAGCGTCAAGATCTGAACTGTGCTGTAAAGCAATATCTGCTCTTAGCAGGGTACCGTTTGACTGCCATGACCTTTTATGAGGAGGTATGTGCTGCCTTTGTTTCTTGGTTACTTTGCATCCTGTTTCAGGGTACTTATAAATTAGAAAATCAACATTGCTCAAAGACGTGTCACACTATTGCATTTTTTGCCCCTTACATGCCACACAAGTAGGCACGTTCTGTATGCTGTAATGTATATCTCGTTTGTCATACTCCAGAACACATTATATTCCTGGAAGAAAAACAAGAGAAATGTTTAGGCTATACATAAACACATGCTTGTGGGAGCACTGTTATGCAAAAGCAGTTAACTTAATGAATAGAAATGCTTTTATCTTTCATGTGAAGGAACTAGTTATTCACATGCTAATAACACCTGGGAAGAATTCTTATGAACCTCCGAGTCAGTTCACTGTTGGGTTTCATAAAATTTATACATACAGGGTTGGACCTGATTGTCAAGTTTGGAGATTTAGGGTCGATAATTACAAGTCATAGGTTACTGGATTGGAAGCCATAACCTTTCGTCTACACTATAGTGGTAGCCCTCTACCATATTGATCCAACTTCAACTGAATGGGATAGATCCTGCTTCATCTATATTGATAACTTTTCTATGATATGTAGACCAAGTTTTGTCTTAAATGAAGGATATACGGTTTATGATTTCCTTTTCCATTAGTACATTCCAAATGTAATATGTATTACCCAATTTACACTATGCACTGATTCAGCTTAGAGATATGTTCGCATAGCACATTTAGTAGGTAATACACAATTCACTAGAGTAATCTCAAGGGATACATAATCCATGTGGTAGATTGACCTTTTTTTAGGTACATGTGTGTGTGTGTGTGTGTGTGTGTACTCAGTTATTGACTTCAGTTCAAATGGACAGTAGTTTTCTTTATGCCAAATGAGTCAATTTAGACCAGAAGAAACCTACTGATAGGAGAATTCCCCACTAGTAAATTGTAGGAGTTATTAAAGCTGACGACTGAACAGTTTTATCACTCTTTACTGTCATTTAGCTCACTTTACATACATGAATGCTTTCACTTGGGAAATGCAGCGACCATATACATATTAAGGTTTGCCAGTTGAAAATCTGTGTTAACTGCAGGTGAGCGACCAGGATCTAGATGATTGGCAGAGCTCATCTGCATCTGTGCCAGATGCCTTGCGCCATTACTATTATCAGTACCTTTCTTCCACTACAGAAGCAGCTGAGGTATTTCTTGAAGCAGCTAGTGTCCTAATTTCACAACTTCTATCTCATCTATAAACAAGTACTTCATATTATATTATCGTAATAACATACAGTAATAATGAACTGTGTTTGCATTGCCATCTTCAAGTAAACACCTAAAATCTTCTGTAATTCTATTACAATATTCAAAAAGTTATAAAAGTCACATTCTGCCAATTGTGAACTGCATCCCTGAAGTAAGTGCCTTAATTCTTCAGGAAAAGTTCTCCATGCTTAAGAACAATGAATCTTTGCTCAAAGAGAATGATAAGCTCAAACTCGAAAAGCAGTCTTTGTTGAGAAGCAGAGATTTGGCTGATGCCCAGGCAGCGACTTTGAAGAAATCATTGGAGAATTTACAAAGGGATATCAAGGAGAAAGAAAATCAGGTACTTGAATCCCATTTTAACAATATTGTATACTTTTTGTTGATCATGTATGAATTATATGCTTATGTAACGGTTTAGGTTCAAGATCTGAAGCATTCACTAGAACAGCGTAGAAAAGAATTAACTAGCTGCAAAGCGGAAATAATTTCACTTAAAAAGCACATGGAAGGAACTCAACCTACTGTATCTGGAGAGGTAGTAGATAGGCAAGCACCTTCCCTAGAAAGCTACAAGGAAGAGATACAAGTGCTGCAAAAGGAGATTGAAAGGCTGAATGCTGCAAACTCTGATGATGCTCAACCTTCAAATAGTTTAAAAGAAGTAAGCGATAGAAAAGATGAAGTGATAAAGCTATTGGAAAATGATATACTGCCACTCTCAAGTGGTATTCCGTCTGAAAGTTCAGAAAGCACAGAGTATCATAATGCAGCCATTCAAAACATTGAAGATACTGCGGGTAAACAAGAGGAATCTTCCAAATCAGATGATATTTATGCTACGGATGTAACCGTGAAAGTCCCAAAAGATAATGTTGTGCCAAATAATGGATTGCTTCCAGAGTCAAATTCTCCTTCGGTTGACCATGATTCTGAAAACAAGGTAATTTATTGACTTCATTGCCTCCAAAACATGCTTTACATTATATGAATCTTATGTATGCAACTTTTAACTTCTCAGGGTCTTGGAACCATTCAAATTCTTTCAGATGCATTGCCTAAAATTGTTCCTTATGTGCTGATTAATCATCGAGAGGTTATCTATATTATTATCTTGTACCTTTAAACGACCTGCATACACTTTTTCTTGATTGAAAAATTGTTAAAAACATTAATAGCAGAAAGCCTCTTTCATTGATTGTTGTTATTACCTTATAGGAGCTTCTTCCCCTCATGATGTGTGCAATTGAGCGTCACCCAGATAGCAATACAAGGGATTCCCTGACTCACACATTGTTTAACCTGATTAAGCGCCCAGATGAACAACAAAGGCGAATTATTATGGATGTATGGTTTATAAAATCATATGTTCTCTTCAACTTATTTTTCTTACTAGGATAATAATGCAATCAATTCTTTCTAATTCAGGCATGTGTCAGCCTCGCTAGGAATGTGGGAGAAATGCGGACAGAAACAGAGTTGCTTCCCCAATGTTGGGAGCAAGTGAGACTTCTCTTTGTTTTTACATTCCTTGTTTCTGATTAAAAAAATTGAATTCTAATGCATTCTTAATACGATGCAAGATTAATCACATGTACGAGGAACGTAGGCTGCTGGTTGCTCAATCATGTGGGGAGCTTGCAGAATTCGTGCGTCCAGAGATCCGAGACTCTCTGATCTTATCGATCGTCCAACAGCTGATAGAGGATTCTGCAACTGTGGTTCGGGAAGCTGCTGCTCGTAATCTGGCTTTGCTACTTCCGCTCTTCCCAAATATGGACAAATATATCAAGGTCAGCCTCACTAAATTGCTTCGAGGCTATCATGGAGAAGCTTTCTGACTTGACAGGATTTCTACAATGTAAGCTACATGGTCTAGGGAATGTAGCATTTCCCCCTGGTCATAATATGATGACTAACAAAAAAAGTATGACAGGACACTGAAATAATAGGGTTTTCCATCTTTCCAACATCTTCTCTTGTTTTTATGTTTCCAGGTGGAGGAGATGATGTTCCAATTAGTTTGTGATCCATCTGGAGTTGTTGTAGAAACAACAATGAAAGAACTAGTCCCTGCCTTATTGAAGTGGGGAAACAAATTGGATCACGTTCTGCGAGTGTTACTTTCTCATATATTGAGCTCTATAGAGGTACGAGAATTGGAATTTAGTAGTTACTATTTTTAACTAAATAAATCTTGTAAACATAGTCACTTACTTGGTATTTGCTTCAGTGTTGCCCACCTCTTTCGGGGGTTGAAGCTTCTGTAGAGTCACACTTCCATGTTTTAGGAGAAAGAGAACGTTGGACCGTTGACGTGTTACTACGGTTACTGCTTGAATTACTTCCAACTGTACACCTGCTATCTATTGAGACTTGTCCATATCCGTCTCTTTTAGATACGGTAGGATCATCATTTCCAGAGCCATTGCTTGAAAAGTATTCAGAGTAAGTTTCCCTAGGACCAGCCTCATTGTTTAAAGCTTAAATTGTTGCCAAGACATTATCATTACCATCTAAATATCAAGTTGTTTCCATATGATTTAATGAATTTCACAATTTTTAACAGGGGAAATGTTGATTGGCCTACCTTTGGTTGGCTTCATGATGATTGTTTTCCAAGTCTGATTCAAATTGCCTCTCTATTACCACAAAAGGAAGACAGTTTGAGAAACCGGATATCAAGTGTACACAATTTTCCATACTTTTGCTCTTTGTATGCATAGCGTATTTAATGAAACTCTTAACTTTTGTGCTTTTTTCTCAGTTTTTGCTGGCAGTTTCTAAAAGATTTGGAGACGATTATCTGACCCATATAGTGCTACCTGTATTTTCGGTGGCGGTTGGTGAGGATGCCGATTTGGCATACTTCCCCTCAACATCTCAATCAAAAGTTAAAGGTTGAACTCTTTACTGGTCCAACTGTTGTCCATGTTAGTTTACATATATTTTTAAATTATGAATGTTAACAATGTTATTTATCTTTTTTCTTTTTCACTCTTCAGCTCTAAAACCGAAAATTGCTGTAGATGAGAGAATTGCTATTTTGTGTGTCTTGCCGGTTCTGTTATCAGGAGTCCTTGGATCTTCTAGCAAGCATGAAGTATTAACAGAGTACTTGAGGAATCTTTTGGTCCAAAGTGTTGAGCTGGCGGGTCAATCAGCTAAACATAGTCCTGATGTTTACAATTCTGTCCGTTTCCTTTGGTCGGTGTTTCTTTATTTGCTTTGTCACTCAAGTTTATCATTGTGTCTGAATTACATCATCTCCTTACGCTGTTTTTGTGCAGCATGTTTGAAGAACACCATAATCTGGTTTTCAATATCTTATGGGAAATGGTTGTGAGTTCTAACATGGATCTTAAGATCAACGCTGCCAAACTTTTGAAAGTGATAGTAAGTTGAGATTTGCGTTGAACCATCGTTTAAGTTTTAACCCCATCCTTTCTATACAACCTTTAATCTCTTTGTTTAAAATAGGTACCATATATTGATGCAAAAGTTACTTCAGCACATGTTTTGCCCGCTCTTGTGACTTTGGGATCTGAACCAAATTTACATGTGTTATATGCAAGCATTGATGCCTTTGGAACTGTTGCTCAGAACTTCAAAAATGATGTGGTAAGTTGATCCTTTCGTCAACATGGATTTTGTTAAAAACTTTCTTGTTCTCTGTGCAAGTGGCTGATTGCATTCTTTTTTGTTCCATCAGATTGTCGACAAAATACGTGTCCAAATGGATGCTTTTCTTGAAGATGGATCTCATGAAGCTACTATCGCAGTTATTCGTGCATTAGTGGTGGCTGTACCACACACAACGGAGAGCCTAAGAGATTATATCCTTTAATCATCTATATATTTTTAACGATGTAGTTTCTTTTACATTATAGCATTTTCTTTTTTATATAGTATATGTTACCTATGTTTAGTAAAACTCAATGCTTTCTTTGACCTATTCCACATTTGTTATCAAAGATATTTCATCTTTCTGCAAATCAACTACCTTCAAGTAACATGGTGCACCGACGTGATAGATCTAATGCATTTTGTGAAGCAATCCGTGCTCTGGATGCTACAGGTTTGCTTTTACCAAAAATTTCAAACATTTGCTATATCATTTACCTTCATCTTTAAACAATGACCATTTTCTTGACTTGTTTGCAGATCTATCAGCAACCAGTGTCCGTGATCTGCTTTTGCCAGCTATACAAAACATATTAAAAGACACAGATG
Source organism: Helichrysum umbraculigerum (assembly GCA_949592205.1). Classification (NCBI taxonomy): domain Eukaryota; kingdom Viridiplantae; phylum Streptophyta; class Magnoliopsida; order Asterales; family Asteraceae; genus Helichrysum; species Helichrysum umbraculigerum. The sequence goes on along the minus strand of CATIUR010000007.1, from coordinate 14,320,195 downwards.
CACTCGATCCAGCACACAAGGAGGCTTTGGAAATCATAGTGAAGGAGAGGTCAGGTGGAACATTTGATGCATTCAGCAAGGTGATGGGGACTCAGTTTGGGTTGCCAACATCAATGACAAGTATCTTTGGTGAAGGCGGGCTGCTTGGAAAGAAAGATTCCGTGGAAATACAACCACCACCACCGCCACCAAATCTGAACGAGCATCCCACACTTACCATTAATGCCCCATCACCAGCTGAAGACACGAGATTTCGAAGAATTATGAGAGGTGGTCTTACTGACATGCTCAGAGGCAAAACCAAAACCAATGACGAACTTTCACAACCCCAGTAAAAATGGTATCGTTTCCATGTAATTTTATGAATTTTGATGTTGTTTATTTACCTTATTCTTTCTAACGTTAGCTCGAGTATAGTAGACTATGTAAAAGCTAAATATATCATATACCGATCAAAAGAATAAATGTATGTATTTTTCGTTAGAATAAAGCTTACAGAAACCATACAAACGTCTTGCATCAACATCAGATCCATATATTTGAATCACACCGTTTCTTGTGTCTACTTTCATGGTTTACAGTTTTTTTATTTTTTATATTTAATTTGAAGTGGCTTCGTAGGAAGTAGGGGTGCGAAAAAATCGGTTTTTTTCGGTTTTCGGTTTTTTAAAAACCGGTTTTTAAAAAACCGGTTTTTTATCGGTTTCGGTTTTTTTCGGTTTCGGTTTTTCGGAATCGGTTTTTTTCGGTTTTAAATGTTCGGAATCGGTTTTTTTCGGTTTTGACCCGGTTTTAATCAGTTGTTTTTTTTCGGTTTTTTTCCGGATTCAAATTCGGTATAATTGTATAACAAAATTTAAATAATACAAATGAAAATAAAATATACAAACATAACTTTTATCCAAAAAGTCTATATAATTCAAAAACGTTCGAGCGTTAAGCGTTTTAAGGAAAATCAACGTTTGGGTCAAAATATTTTCATTAACTTCGTAGAACATTAGTAATGTGGAGTTTGATGTGTCGCTATAAAAGTTCCCACATCTTTTACAACGAGCTTTAGTCATCCCATCATTCATAACGCACAAATCATAATTCACTCATATTTCTTGTTTGATTTATCAAGTAAATTTATTTCCATGTGATATTCAAGAAGATGTTAAAATATTACTTAATATGAAATGAAACAAAAAAATACTTATAACAATTAAAAAATATAATGTAAGAAAATCGAGGCACAAGAACGTATAATCATCATTGTCAATGGAGAAATGTGTTACAATTAAAGTTAACATAAGTTTTGACAAATGTGAATGTGTAATATTTGTTAGTTAAAATTACACGTTATTTGATTGTTATCTTTCGTTGATTCAATCATACAGAAACATTGCAGTTGGTGAAGAAGATTCAAATACTAGAATAAAATAAGATTGTTCATTTGAAGCAAGCCTCCTTTAGTCCTTTACCAAATATAAATAAATTCTTATAACCACCTACAAAGTTGATAGTTGATTTAGTTCATGAGAGATGAAAAAGTAAATTACTTTAAAATTAATAAATTAAATAAAAGGTACCTAGTGATTATACCTTTAGACTTAACTTATACATTTGATTGGATTTAAATCTCAATTACATTTCATATAGACGTTTAATTCACGAATGAATAAAATAGAAAATCATTAAATTCCTCCACTTAAAGGAATTCACATTCCTTGCATTTTCACTTCTTTTGATGAATCCCAATTCCCTCAAAACCATTCCGCAAATCAAACGTGGCCTACTTTCGGATGGCATACATGTTTTTTTGACGTTGGATCTTTATCAACTTCTCTTATTTTTTTGTATCCGTAACAACTCCAACATTAAAACAAATGTAATTGTTAATTATTTTGTTCATACATGATATACTATGCATAGTACAATCACGAGAACTAAAATATAAAATTATGTTCACAACAATATATATTGTATAATGTGAGTATTCACATAATCACAGTTGATTGTCCAATTTATTAATGGACCTTGAATAAATCTGAAAAGATTTAAAAAAAGTTAAACGATGAATGTTTCCCTAAAATGAGCAACCACTGAACGTCTAAATCAACAACTCGTTGTTAATCAAGACAGCGAATTCCGTAATTTTGCAGACAGATGAATAAACAACTCGAACTATTCGATCAACCGAAAACTTAACGCTCACCGCATAGACAGATGTCGAGAGCTTGTCTATTGTTTAACTTAAATTTATTGACTTTTTGTTCAAAGTTTGGTGAATTGTCACTTGCATTTTTGCCCCAAAGAAAGCTTGAAAGTGAAAGCATTCTACATGAAGGTTACCCAAATATATAACCAAAATCATTAGTAACCCAAAATATTATCATAAACGCGTCTATAAATTAGCAGTAAAGAACCAGAATCACCATCATCCCTTCTATCTCGAGTTTTGACTCTTTTGGTAATTTCGAAACTATGAGGAAGGCGTTTTCTTTTGTTGTTCTATGTGCTTTAGTGATGCTATTTCTGGCCATTGCTCAAAAGACGGATGCTCAAACTTGCAACCCATCAGAGTTGTCGCCATGTGTTAGCTCCCTCTCGAGTGGTGCACCGCCATCTATGGCTTGTTGTAGCAAACTGAAAGTGCAACAACCTTGTTTATGTGGTTACGCAAAGAATCCTAGTCTTGGAAAGTACATTAACTCTCCAAATGCTAAAAAGGTTGCTTCAGCTTGTGGCGTCGCAATTCCAAAATGTTAAGTGTTTCTCGTTGATGAACAAAATATGTAACATCACTAGCTAGCAAGTCATATCTACAAGTGCTACTTTACTTGGATGTGATAGTAGTAAGAACAAGCGTAATAAAGCTACATGCTATCGTTGTTTTCCTTATGCATTTCGTTGTTATATGTGTGTCGGTGTGTGTCGTTCTTCTTCTCTTCGTATATATAAGTATACTAGCCGAAAGCCCACGCGATGCGGCGGGTAAACATTTATTAGCTTTACATTTATGAAGATACATTACGATATGTCGTTGTGAACTCGATAGTCAAGCTGTGAATCTCTAATAGCCAGTTGGTAGGTGTGGAGTCATTTTTTTTTTATGTTTTTTACATTAGTAATTTTAAAACTAAAGATTATGTTCTTGAAATTGTAATCCTATAATTTAATCCAAAAATTGAAACTCTCACTTGTAGAAATTAAATGTCTCAATACAAAATAAGAATTATATATAAACAAACATGTAAATTTATAACTACACAAAAAAACACACCTAATAGTCCGTTTCTATTTTTTGAAAACACTTAAAAACGTGTCAAATTGACTGAAAGTTGATTTTGAAGGCTTTAGAGTTGGAATTTGATTCCAAACGGTGGACAAAGCGCCTATGGCGGTTTGCTAACACATATGTCTCGTTCCGATCATTCCGTTCATAATTGACACGTCTCGTAAGTCTTTACAGTTTAAAACTTATGTCATATTTTTATTAAAAAGTTATATATATATATATATATATATATATATATATATATATATATATATATATATATATATATATATATATATATATATAGAAAAGCTTTAATTAATTAGAATTGAATATCATATACTACGTATTTATTACTTTAAAGTTTAATAATAATGGTATTAATGAGTTTTTAATACATGTAGAGGCATTTTTGTAATTTTAATTAGGTTTTCCAAATATTATTAGTAAAGTTAGGGGTAGTTTAATAAATTTCCTTTAAAAAAAACTTCACAAATGTGTTATATAATAGTAATAGATTAATATTAATTTCGTTATAACTACTCAACTATACGTACACTTTAATGTGTTTATGATATAGAGTGACATTGTTATATATGAACCCAATAGATAGATAAATAGTGGTGACAATCTTGAATTACAACTACATTCAACTTATACCCGATGTCTATTGTGTGTATCTAACTTACGTTTTGCTATTTCTCATGCATCAAACTTTTAGAAAGTGTTTTAGAGTATTTTGGTGACATTTTGATGATGTGTCAAACTCTCCAGATGCCATGTGATACCTTAAACAAGCGACACATCAACAAAATACACCAAAACACATTTTTTGAAAGTTGGATGCATTAAAAATAGCAAATGTAAGTTGAGTACACACAATATACATCGGCCACAAGTTAGATGCATTTTCAGACACTAACCCCTCTTATAATCTCAATTTCATTCATTCATATATATATATATATATATATATATATATATATATATATATATATATATATATATATATATGCTATCTATCTCTATTTCAATTTGATTATCCACTATATAAATGATACACCATTTTAGAAAAGTAAAATACTTACACCGTTCACCGGTTGAATTTCATATATGACCATTCAAGTATTTTGTTTAAGAGTTTAGTGTCTAGGAATACATTTAACTTGTGTCTGATGTCTATTGTGTGTATCCTACTTACGTTGATACTTTTGATGCATCCAAGTTTCAAAAATGGTGTTTTAATGTATTTTGCTTACATGTCGCTTGTGTGAGGAGCCACCGTGGCATCCGGAGAGTTTGACACATCATCAATACATCATCTAAATACACTAAAACACATTTTTTGAAAGTTTAATGCATTAAAAATAACAAACTTAAGTTGGATACATATATACAATATACATCGGGTATAAGTTAGATGTATTCCCACACACCAACCCCTTTGTTTAAATATGGAAGTTTGAAGTACAATTACTTTGGGATATGTACATGTTAGAATAGAAAGATGAACAATTAAATAGTCACCATCGTGTGAACCATGTCTTTACAATACATATATGTTGTAAGCTATATCGAGATTGAGTTCATCGAGGGAGATAACGAGCGATAAGAATCATGATAATAATGATGATTCATATTCGTATGAGAACTACTCATCTAAGAAGATGGGGTTTAGGTCTTAGATGGGGTTTAGGTGAGGAGAGTATGAAGTCTCCATAGTCCATCCAATATCCAGTATGTGTGTGTAATGTAATGTGATCATCATTCCCAATTAGGGTATATCTATATAGTTATTACTAGTTACGGTTCTCACCATGCGTAACGCACGGCCCAAGTAAGATTGCAAATTATAATTGATTAGTTCACCAATATACTTTGAGCAAAGTTATCTACTAATGATTGATAGTGTCTTACAATAATTATAACATTATTCAAAAATAAGAGCACAGCTACTAAATAAAGACCAATAAATTCTCTAATGTATTAAAATTGATGTTCTTTGCATAATATTTCTGAAAAACTTAAGCCTTGGCTATTTTACACATGTGAAATGAAAAACTCCTCACTATCTTTGATCTTGCATGCACCATTCCAATGTTCTATTATAAACTCTCATGTCTGGGAACTCCTGAATCCACCGTATCATATAACTAATTAGCCTTTCCTATGTGTCAATAATTTTCCACGTCGTTGTGTTTGTGCAAACATATTACGTAACCTTGTACGTACATAAAAGGATATAATTTATTATGACAATATCATTAATCTTATACGGATACCATACCCAGTTGAAGATCCTTCAATTCCTAATTTTATTAGCATCCATATTAATGTCACACCCCGCCAAACGGTAATTACAATTACATAGAGTGGTTTGCGGAAGCTTAGTGAAGTGGCGGGGGTGCGAGCAGTAAAACAACCAACATTTACATACATACTCAGAGCATATGATTATCGCAGAACGAAATAGATTAAGATGCCATTAGTTAAAGTTTTACAAAAGATTACCACTTGAAAAGTAGTAACAGTAATAGTAGTGGTTGAAATCAGTATTTCATAAAATACATAATATCAAAAGTAGATTTCATAGGTATGACTGCAGTAGTTGCAGTTATACAGAGGAAATCCAAGTGTCCCAAAAATAGTGGCATCCTAACAAGTCCAGGGTAGTCCGTCCTGATAATGCATGCAGATCTTACTTACGCTGCTAATTCCCTGAAAAACATAGAGTAAAACGTCAACAAAATTGTTGAGTGAATTCACAAGTTTGTTTGTTATGTAGGAAACACAAGTTAATCATTTAAGAATAACATTTCCAAATAAGCGTTGTTTGTCAAGTAGGAAACACAAGTTATTAACAAATAACATTTCCCAAGTCAGTTGTAGTTGTAATAGGAAACACAAGTTATTAATCAAATAACATTTCCTAAATCCGTTATCAGTAGGAAACACAAGTTAACCTAAATAAAGATTAACATTTCCAAATTCAGTGTACGTAGGAAATCCTTTCCTAATCAATAGTTTAGTGGGAATATTTAGACGGTGATCCCTCGAAAGGTGAGCTAAACCTGTCGAGTAAGGTAACCCGATCTAACCCTATAACCAAACCACAACCCTAATCTGTTGTTGTTTGCCATGCTGAACAATTAAGTATACGCTCCCAAATCCGTAGGAGGGTCGTCACGGCGATAGTACTATCCGTATACTCAGTGGCTAGAGTCACCTAGCTAATGGTTATAGTCTGTAGCCATAAGGTCTTTTATGCATTACATCGTTCAGCCTAGATCTGTACCAAGATTCGTTGCCTAAATTCCCAAAATAGTTATGAAAAACATTTCATAAAAACATAGTTCAAATAGTTGTGTGAAATACCCTTTCACAAATAGTTCAAGTATGAAGTACCCCTTCATAAACAGTTTAAGCAAATACGTACAGTATTTAATCAGTCACAACATGAAATCTCATTTCATCAATAGTTTAAGTAAATACATCAAGTATTCAAACAGTTGTCGCATGCAATTATACATACGATTTCTATGTTTTCCACCCCGAAGTTTTAAAACATTAAAACATTTAAAAGGGGTTTGTGAACTCACAGTGAGTGCTCGGATGTGAATGCTAGCGAGATAAGATAACGAAACCCAAACGTAGTCAACCTATACACAACAATGTATTAACTATAAGTACTATGTTTACTTACGTTAATAGTTCGTTTGTTTCAAGAAATTATCAATTTCTGAAGTTTGTGTATTTCGTTGATAATTGTTGTTTGGAAATATATAATATTATCCAAGTATTGTTCGTTTGTTAAATTGTCCGAAAGGTGTAAGCATATATACATATACTTATATAGGTGAATACATATATTCTCGTATATATATATTAGTTGAATATATATATATATTCTAATATATATATTAGTTGTCGTCGTTGTTAATTGTCGCGAATAAAACTTGGTTGTCGTTTACGTTTGTCGTATAGTTTGTACTAGATAATTTAAATCGTTCCATTTTTATACGTCTAGTTGTATATATACATTGTCCGTTAGTATATATATATTATTCGTTATCGTATTAAGTTTTGTTGTGTTCTACTTGTCCGTATTCAAAATGTCTCAATAATATGTCTGTCTAGTTCTAAGTCCCTTGTCGTAACATTTTGTACCATTAACGTATAACTGATACATAAGTAGTATACCGTTTATTAGTTTGTACATTATTTAAAAATGCAAAAGTTATCAGTGGGGAATCCGCCGTATTCTGGTGAATACGCCGGATTCGGGTCAATAAGGGGAATACGCCGTATTCTGGTGAATACGCCGTATTCATTCGAAAATAGGGGAATACGCCGTATTCTGGTGAATACGCCGTATTCATTCGAGTTTAGGAGGATCCACCGGATCCCCGATGATCCGCCGGATCAAGCGTGTCTTTTACTCGTTCACCGTTTCTGCCGAAAGTTTGTGTGCGGGTCAAAGGTGGGAATACGCCGTATTCAACGGAATACGCCGTATTCGACTTGTTTAGAAACTGGTTTAAGAGTAAAAACGGAGGAATACGCCGTATTCGAAGGAATACGCCGTATTCGACTGGTTTAGTAATGGGAATCCGCCGTATTCCCGTGAATACGCCGGATTCATCTGAGCTTCGGCTGGGAATCCGCCGGATTCGCTTGAATCCGCCGGATTCAAAGGTTTTGCAGGTTCTGGTTCGTTCTCTGTTATGACAAATACGTACGGGTTTTTATATATAACCGATTTTAACATGATCGAACATCACAATATGTTATATAAACTTATTATAACATGTTTTAACAAGTTTACAACAACAATCATCAACAATCATAATAATTTAAGAAAATTATAGAAATGAAGAAAAATGGAGAATTTCCTCACAATGATGTTAAGATGAAGATGATGATGATTTCTGGTGTTGATGATGATGATTATGACGATCGATGATGATGAGAATGATTATGTGATCATTTTGTTTATGAGTTTGATTTTGTGTTTGATTGTTTGTGTGTTTGAAGTTGAAGGTTTGAAGATGAAGATGGTGTTGCTGCTGCTTCTTTCTGCTTCCAGTTCCCACGCACACACACAGATGAAATTGAGTTGGTTGAATGTGAATTATTGGAGATCACAGAAGTGTATAAGAGAAAGATTGTTGGTCGAGTTTTTTTCAAACGGACGTATGGAGCGAGTTTCAATTTGTTCCCCAGATATTTTAGTTTGAGCAATTTTGGTAGTTTTTAGCCCGTTAATTTCGTGTACGGGTATAACTATAGCAATATAAAATTTAACATTTTATATTTTAATTTTGTAGATGCTCTACTGGTTCGTAATATATTTTCAGAATAATGAGATTATCATTATTTTTAGTAGTTGTACATTTTTGTACAGTTTACTGCGCACGTCCAAATGAGCGCCAAATTTCAGTCGAGTTTCGAATTCATATTTCGAAGTAATGTTCTAAATACTTGAAAACGTACTAGGAAAATAACGTTTTCCAGATTTTAACCTTTTAGATACGTTTTAGAATTGTTTCTGTTCGTTATATAATACGTTTTATGTTAAACGTATAATTGAACCATTTTATCTATATGTTATAGATATACAATTTCTCGTAATTAATAATGGAATTATTAATTAACCAAATCTGGTTAATTATTTTTGTCGGCGTAGTTCCGATACGTTCGTACGTAATTTATAAATACTACGTATAATGTAATACTTTTTGTATTATCGTATTGGGCTCGCTAGACTGTCATCACATCATAGGTTTAGTTTAAAACAATTGCAGGGAATTAGCGTAAGAAATGCATGTAATTAAGTATAATTATATACCTAATTTGGAGGAGTGTCACATTCTCCCCCCGTTAGTGAAATCTCGTCCCGAGATTTAAGTTGAGCCGTGAGTCTCGGTCACGCTCTCAAATAGATTGGGGTATTTCTTTCGTATTTCATCCTCTCGTTCCCAGGTATACTCCGGGCCATGTTTCGAGTTCCAACGAACTTTAACCAGTTTGATTCGTTTGTGTCGAAGTTTCTGAGTTTTAGAATCCATAACTTCAACAGGTTCCTCCACAAAGTTAAGTTTTGAGTCAATGAAGACTTCGTCAGGAGGAAGGATAAGTGTTTCGTCAGAAAGACACTTTTTGAGGTTGCTAACGTGGAAAGTATCGTGTATGCTACTAAGCTCTTGTGGTAGTTTGAGCTTATAAGCGACAGGACCAACCCTAGCAAGGATTTCAAACGGTCCGATGTATCGTGGGTTCAGCTTTCCTCGTTTACCAAATCGTGCTACCCCCTTCCAGGGCGATACTTTGAGTAGGACCTTGTCTCCTACTTGAAACTCAAGAGGTTTACGGCGGTTATCAGCGTAACTTTTTTGTCGATCTCGTGCCGCTTTCAGTCGATTCAATACTTGAGTTATTTTATCAGTGGTTTCCTAGACAAGTTCGGGTCCAGATAGTTGTCTGTCGTCCAACTCTGCCCAACAGAGTGGTGATCGGCACTTGCGTCCATATAACGCCTCAAATGGTGCCATCTGTATACTCGTGTGATAACTATTGTTATAAGAGAATTCAGCTAGAGGTAGGTGAGTATCCCAGTTACCTCCAAAGTCTATCACACATGCTCGCAACAAGTCTTCGAGCGTCTGTATTGTTCGCTCACTTTGGCCGTCAGTCTGCGGGTGGTAGGCAGTACTCATATCAAGTCGAGTACCCATTGCCTGTTGTAATGTTTGCCAAAAGCGAGAAGTAAATCGCGCATCTCTATCAGAGATGATGGATAATGGCACACCATGCCGAGAAACAATCTCTTTAATATAGATTTTAGCTAGTTTCTCCATTCCATCCGTTTCCTTAATAGCGAGAAAGTGGGCTGATTTCGTCAACCGATCGACAATCACCCATATGGCATTTGCTCCCGATGCCGTTCTAGGTAACTTCGTAATGAAGTCCATTGTTATCTGCTCCCATTTTCATTTGGGCAACTCAGGCTGTTGCAAAAGTCCAGACGGCTTTTGGTATTCAACCTTTACCTTCGAGCAAGTTAAGCATTTGCTCACGTAGGTGGCAATGTCACGTTTCATTCCAGGCCACCAGTAGAAACCTTTCAAGTCATGATACATCTTGTCAGCACCAGGATGTATCGAGTAGTTGGACTTATGTGCCTCATCCAAAATCAGCTGGCGTAACTCATCTACGCATGGTACCCAAATTCGGTTCATGAAGTACAACACCCCGTTGTCCTTTTTCTCGAGTTGTTTTTCCATTCCCTTCAAGGATTCATCCTTAAGACGTTCGGGAGTGAAAGCAAGTTCTTGGGCTTCACGAATTTGAGTAACGAGATTCGAGTGTATTGTCAATCCCAAAGCTCGAACTCTTCGAGGTTTGATTCGTTCCTTACGACTCAGGGCATCTGCTACCACGTTAGCTTTACCCGGGTGATACTTTATTTCACAGTCGTAATCATTAAGTAATTCGACCCAACGTCGTTGTCTCATGTTAAGTTCTTTCTGGTCGAATATATGTTGCAGGCTCTTATGGTCAGTGAAGATCGTACACTTTGTACCGTATAGGTAGTGTCTCCAGATCTTCAGTGCAAAAACAACGGCTCCCAACTCCAAATCATGAGTCGTATAGTTTTTCTCATGCACTTTTAGTTGTCGTGATGCATAAGCAATGACCTTTTCGTTTTGCATCAGTACGCAACCCAATCCCTGATGCGATGCATCACAGTAAACAACAAAGTTATCTACTCCTTCAGGTAGAGATAGTATGGGTGCGCTGCTCAGTTTCTGCTTCAGTAGTTGGAATGCATTCTCTTGTTTCTCATTCCACTCAAATTTCTTGTCTTTTTGAGTTAATGTGGTAAGTGGCTGGGCTATCTTTGAAAAGTTTGCGATGAATCGCCTGTAATAGCCAGCTAGACCAAGAAATTGTCGTATTTCCGTTGGGGTTTTCGGTGCTTCCCAGTTGTTGATTGCCTCAATTTTGGATGGGTCTACGTGAATTCCTTTGTCATTTATCACATGACCAAGGAATTGAACCTCTCGTATCCAAAATTCGCACTTAGAGAACTTTGCATAAAGCTTCTCTTTTTGTAGTAGTTCGAGGATAAGCTTTAAATGTTTTTCGTGATCCTCTTTCGATCGTGAGTATACCAAGATGTCGTCAATAAACACAATGACGAATTTATCTAAATAGGGTTTGCATACTCTGTTCATCAAATCCATGAATACTGCTGGTGCGTTGGTCAGCCCAAAAGGCATGACTAAAAACTCGTAGTGACCGTAACGAGTCCTAAACGCAGTTTTCGGTACATCCTCTTCTCGTACCTTGAGTTGGTGGTAACCAGATCGCAGGTCAATTTTTGAATAATGACTCGATCCTTGCAGTTGATCAAACAGATCGTCAATGCGTGGTAACGGGTATCGGTTCTTGATAGTTACCTTGTTCAGTTCCCGGTAATCGATGCACATCCGCATAGATCCATCTTTTTTCTTAACAAACAAAACCGGAGCTCCCCAAGGGGAAAAGCTCGGTCGGATGAATCCCAAGTCTAGAAGTTCTTGCAATTGTGTGGATAACTCTTGCATTTCCGAGGGAGCTAGACGATAAGGTGCACGTGCGATAGGTGCAGCTCCTGGCACCAGGTCAACGTGAAACTCAACTTGTCGTGGGGGTGGTAATCCCGGCAACTCATCAGGGAACACTCCTGGATAGTCGCGTACAATGGGTACATCGTCTATACGTCGCTCCTCGGGTTTCTTTTCTACCACGTGTGCCAGAAATGCTTGGTACCCCTTTCGGAGATATTTACCGGCCTTCAAACATGAAATCATCTTTGTAGAACTTTTTCGTTTCTCACTTTGAACCACAAGTGTCTCTCCTGTCGGTAACGGTAAGCGAACCATCTTATCATGACATATGATCTCGGCGCGGTTCTTAGATAACCAATCCATACCGACTACAATGTCAAAACTTCCCAACTTAACCGGTAGTAAGTCTATTTCGAAGAGATGACCTTCTAGCTCCAAGGTACATCCCGGTACTATTTCTCCTGATTCGATCAACTCACCATCGGCTAATTCTATGGTATATTTGTTGTCTAATTTACGGGATTCAAGTTCTAATAGTGGTCTAAACTCAGTAGACACAAAACTTAAATCAGCACCCGAATCAATTAACACAGAGGCATAATGGTTGTTTACGAGAAACGTACCAGTGACGGTGTTTGGGTCCTGGCGTGCCTCTTGTGCCCCGATCACGAATGCCCTTCCTTGAGCCGGTTGGTTGTTGATGTTGTTGGCTCGGTTATTGTTATTACCGCGGTTGTTGTTGTTGAGCTTAGGGCATCGGTTACGGTAGTGTCCTTGCTCACCACATTCAAAACATCCCTGGTTTTGACGCTCAGTGTTTGCTCGTGGGGGAGGGTTAGTTTTGCATTCTCGGGTTCTATGTCCCCATGCCCTACAGTTTCCACAATACCCACACCCACCTTCGTGGTGTCGGTTACACTTACCACATTTGGGTTTGTTACCCAGGTATGGTTTCGATTCGGTGGTAGTGGCAACATATCCTTTCGCATTTCCAGAAGATTTCTTGTTCTGCTGACCCTGACGATCAGTACCACTACCGTTCCACTTTCGCTTTGCACCACCAGAACTACTAACATCAGTACTGTTCGGTTCACTTTTTCCCGACACAGCTTTCTTAGTCAGATTTCCCATCCTGACTGCCTCCTCGGTCAAACTTTGTGCTAGAGTAACAGCACTCCTGAATGAGTCCGGTTTAGATGATGTTACCAGACTGCGGATTTGCGGTACCAGACCGTATATGTAGCGCTCGATACGCTTATACTCAGGTGTCACCATGTGTGGCACTAGACGTGCAAGTTCCTGAAACTTAGTGGTGTACCCAGTAATATCAGCACCAATCATGGTGATGTTCCACAACTCTGTTTCTATTTTCTGCATCTCACTGCGAGGGCAGAATTCCTCCAACATCAGATTCTTAAATGTTCCCCATGACATTGAATAAGCAGCTGGTCGACCAAGTGATTGGATCTGACTGTTCCACCAAGTGAGCGCTTTGTCAGCCAAAGTGCAAGCAGCATACTTCACCATACAGTCAGGTGAACAGTCACTAATATCCAATACCGACTCAGTTTTCTCTATCCAGTGAATCATACCAATTGCACCCTCGGTGCCACGAAAAGAAATCGGCTTACAAGCCTGAAATGTTTTGTATGAACACCCTCGGCTAGCATTCACGAGTGTCTCAGTATTAACAGGGGTAGATCCACTGTTGTTAGCTCCAGGTTCACGACTACGGCTTGCCTCATATTCAGCAATACCTTCAGCTATTCTTCGTGCGATCATTTGTTCAGTGGTTTCGGTGGGTGGTGATGGTGGAGGCGTAGTCGTCTTTTGACTTGTTCTAGTGACTCGTCGTTTGGGAGGCATGATTCAGCTCTGCTATGAATAAAATGCAGAGTGTTAATGTTGAGATATTGAATGTGAATAGATCAAAGATTCACATTTGATAGAAATGAATGACATGAAAAGATGAATGAATAGAATTTTACAACACGTGCCATACAACTTTGAAACACCCACATGTATCTATCATAATATAATCACGTTGGCCAGGCGTCATTATATAATGTCCAATACATATTTCTTTTCATTGTCGTTTAACACTGTAAATTTCAGAGGTTCTCAAGAATAATCAATCATCAAGCTGTAAAATGTTTCAGGGTTTACAAGAGTTGGTCACAAAGTGTCGATAAAGTATAGGTTTAATCACCAATCGACAGTTGTAAGAGGAAATAATATTGTTGATAACAAGCATAATGAACACGAGATGTAAACCAAGCATACATTATATATTAAAGATCATAACGCTGTTACACGAGTTTAGTACAAAATGAGATGGGATTTCTAATATATCCATCGATGGTTAGCGTTATACAAAAGATGATGGGTTTCCTATACATATACCCATTCTACTAACAAAGTTCCATCCAACATACAGCTAGTCCATAATTAATACATACATATATTTCCCCAAAAGTAATAGTCTAATATGGTGTAGGCACAACCGCCATACACAGGCCTAACAGAACCATGGTAAATACATCCTAACCGCAACCATCACTGCTGCAGTCATCACACAAACACTAGCTACAATCTCTGACACCCTAGCACGCCTCTCTAAAGCTGCAACGCGTGCACGGGTGGATGCTAGACTCTGCCAGTCTGTCTGACGGTGAGTCTCCACAAAATCCATCCTCTGATGGAGCATAGCCATATCCATGTCAGTGCGGGAGGCATCACTCAGTAGCTCCATCAAATCTCTGCTCCTGCTAGATGATATCCTAAACATGGTGTGGACCACAGCCACAAGGGTAGGCACAGTGAGCTCCAGAGGCTCACCAGTGAGATATGCAGATGGTGGTGAGTGGGAGGACTCTCCAAACTCAAAGGTCGAGGGAATACCCTCTAGTGATCTCCACTCTCTCAATACTCGAGGCATCCAGTCCAGATGAGAAGGTCGGAGCCTCTTCTGTGGCGGCTCGACAACTGGAACCTCAGACTCAGTCACTGGCGCCTTATCGCGCGGCGCGAGTGGTCCCCTGGGAAAATCCCGAACACAGATCCTAGCTGTCATCCGAGGTACAGGCACACGAGAGGTACTCGCAACAGGTGGTGTAGGGGTAGGAGTGACCACAGGTGCAGTCGGAGGTGGTACTAAGTAAGCATCACTAGTGTCATCAGACATAGCTCTCACATGAACTGATGACTCATCCCCTACTGTAATCGCGGGACCCTCAAAAGTAGCCTCGGTCGGCTCTTCATCCGAAGCGTAAACATGGTAATGTGATTGACTAGACATACTGTGACAAAAGAAATTGAGTGTGGCGTGTCAGTCGTATGTTAGTTGTATGAAAAGTATGTATGCATGAATGCACAAATGTTCTAGCCAAGGCTATAGTCTAGGTCTCTAAGGTTTTCAGTCACCTAAAGACTTCTAATTCGCTATAACCAATGGCTCTGATACCAAGTCTGTCACACCCCGCCAAACGGTAATTACAATTACATAGAGTGGTTTGCGGAAGCTTAGTGAAGTGGCGGGGGTGCGAGCAGTAAAACAACCAACATTTACATACATACTCAGAGCATATGATTATCGCAGAACGAAATAGATTAAGATGCCATTAGTTAAAGTTTTACAAAAGATTACCACTTGAAAAGTAGTAACAGTAATAGTAGTGGTTGAAATCAGTATTTCATAAAATACATAATATCAAAAGTAGATTTCATAGGTATGACTGCAGTAGTTGCAGTTATACAGAGGAAATCCAAGTGTCCCAAAAGTAGTGGCATCCTAACAAGTCCAGGGTAGTCCGTCCTGATAATGCATGCAGATCTTACTTACGCTGCTAATTCCCTGAAAAACATAGAGTAAAACGTCAACAAAATTGTTAAGTGAATTCACAAGTTAGTTTGTTATGTAGGAAACACAAGTTAATCATTTAAGAATAACATTTCCAAATAAGCGTTGTTTGTCAAGTAGGAAACACAAGTTATTAACAAATAACATTTCCCAAGTCAGTTGTAGTTGTAATAGGAAACACAAGTTATTAATCAAATAACATTTCCTAAATCCGTTATCAGTAGGAAACACAAGTTAACCTAAATAAAGATTAACATTTCCAAATTCAGTGTACGTAGGAAATCCTTTCCTAATCAATAGTTTAGTGGGAATATTTAGACGGTGATCCCTCGAAAGGTGAGCTAAACCTGTCGAGTAAGGTAACCCGATCTAACCCTATAACCAAACCACAACCCTAATCTGTTGTTGTTTGCCATGCTGGACAATTAAGTATACGCTCCCAAATCCGTAGGAGGGTCGTCACGGCGATAGTACTATCCGTATACTCAGTGGCTAGAGTCACCTAGCTAATGGTTATAGTCTGTAGCCATAAGGTCTTTTATGCATTACATCGTTCAGCCTAGATCTGTACCAAAATTCGTTGCCTAAATTCCCAAAATAGTTATGAAAAACATTTCATAAAAACATAGTTCAAATAGTTGTGTGAAATACCCTTTCACAAATAGTTCAAGTATGAAGTTCCCCTTCATAAACAGTTTAAGCAAATACGTACAGTATTTAATCAGTCACAACATGAAATCTCATTTCATCAATAGTTTAAGTAAATACATCAAGTATTCAAACAGTTGTCGCATGCAATTATACATACGATTTCTATGTTTTCCACCCCGAAGTTTTAAAACATTAAAACATTTAAAAGGGGTTTGTGAACTCACAGTGAGTGCTCGGATGTGAATGCTAGCGAGATAAGATAACGAAACCCAAACGTAGTCAACCTATACACAACAATGTATTAACTATAAGTACTATGTTTACTTACGTTAATAGTTCGTTTGTTTCAAGAAATTATCAATTTCTGAAGTTTGTGTATTTCGTTGATAATTGTTGTTTGGAAATATATAATATTATCCAAGTATTGTTCGTTTGTTGAATTGTCCGAAAGGTGTAAGCATATATACATATACTTATATAGGTGAATACATATATTCTCGTATATATATATTAGTTGTCGTCGTTGTTAATTGTCGCGAATAAAACTTGGTTGTCGTTTACGTTTGTCGTATAGTTTGTACTAGATAATTTAAATCGTTCCATTTTTATACGTCTAGTTGTATATATACATTGTCCGTTAGTATATATATATTATTCGTTATCGTATTAAGTTTTGTTGTGTTCTACTTGTCCGTATTCAAAATGTCTCAATAATATGTCTGTCTAGTTCTAAGTCCCTTGTCGTAACATTTTGTACCATTAACGTATAACCGATACATAAGTAGTATACCGTTTATTAGTTTGTACATTATTTAAAAATGCAAAAGTTATCAGTGGGGAATCCGCCATATTCTGGTGAATACGCCGGATTCGGGTCAATAAGGGGAATACGCCGTATTCTGGTGAATACGCCGTATTCATTCGAAAATAGGGGAATACGCCGTATTCATTCGAAAATAGGGGAATACGCCGTATTCTGGTGAATACGCCGTATTCATTCGAGTTTAGGAGGATCCACCGGATCCCCGATGATCCGCCGGATCAAGCGTGTCTTTTACTCGTTCACCGTTTCTGCCGAAAGTTTGTGTGCGGGTCAAAGGTGGGAATACGCCGTATTCAACGGAATACGCCGTATTCGACTTGTTTAGAAACTGGTTTAAGAGTAAAAACGGAGGAATACGCCGTATTCGAAGGAATACGCCGTATTCGACTGGTTTAGTAATGGGAATCCGCCGTATTCCCGTGAATACGCCGGATTCATCTGAGCTTCGGCTGGGAATCCGCCGGATTCGCTTGAATCCGCCGGATTCAAAGGTTTTGCAGGTTCTGGTTCGTTCTCTGTTATGACAAATACGTACGGGTTTTTATATATAACCGATTTTAACATGATCGAACATCACAATATGTTATATAAACTTATTATAACATGTTTTAACAAGTTTACAACAACAATCATCAACAATCATAATAATTTAAGAAAATTATAGAAATGAAGAAAAATGGAGAATTTCCTCACAATGATGTTAAGATGAAGATGATGATGATTTCTGGTGTTGATGATGATGATTATGACGATCGATGATGATGAGAATGATTATGTGATCATTTTGTTTATGAGTTTGATTTTGTGTTTGATTGTTTGTGTGTTTGAAGTTGAAGGTTTGAAGATGAAGATGGTGTTGCTGCTGCTTCTTTCTGCTTCCAGTTCCCACGCACACACACAGATGAAATTGAGTTGGTTGAATGTGAATTATTGGAGATCACAGAAGTGTATAAGAGAAAGATTGTTGGTCGAGTTTTTTTCAAACGGACGTATGGAGCGAGTTTCAATTTGTTCCCCAGATATTTTAGTTTGAGCAATTTTGGTAGTTTTTAGCCCGTTAATTTCGTGTACGGGTATAACTATAGCAATATAAAATTTAACATTTTATATTTTAATTTTGTAGATGCTCTACTGGTTCGTAATATATTTTCAGAATAATGAGATTATCATTATTTTTAGTAGTTGTACATTTTTGTACAGTTTACTGCGCACGTCCAAATGAGCGCCAAATTTCAGTCGAGTTTCGAATTCATATTTCGAAGTAATGTTCTAAATACTTGAAAACGTACTAGGAAAATAACGTTTTCCAGATTTTAACCTTTTAGATACGTTTTAGAATTGTTTCTGTTCGTTATATAATACGTTTTATGTTAAACGTATAATTGAACCATTTTATCTATATGTTATAGATATACAATTTCTCGTAATTAATAATGGAATTATTAATTATTTCATATAACCAAATCTGGTTAATTATTTTTGTCGGCGTAGTTCCGATACGTTCGTACGTAATTTATAAATACTACGTATAATGTAATACTTTTTGTATTATCGTATTGGGCTCGCTAGACTGTCATCACATCATAGGTTTAGTTTAAAACAATTGCAGGGAATTAGCGTAAGAAATGCATGTAATTAAGTATAATTATATACCTAATTTGGAGGAGTGTCACAATTAATATCTCCCAGCATACAGCATAAAATATTAGGTTGATGAGACCACTTATTAACTATAACCTTCTTGGACATATGAAAACTTTCTTCCATCTTATGATGGCTCACAACCAACACAATATTTTTGTTTCCCACATTGATGTGGAGTCCTTTTCTTCTTAAAAAAGAAAAAAAGAATTACTTTTGAAAATATTATGTGAATTTTGCAATTAAGTTTTTGTTTGCTACATGATATTGGAGGAAGGGATTAGTCAACGGATACACACACTAGACTAAAACGAAGTTGGTTACACACTATAAACATCAGACTAAAGTTAAATGCATTTCCTTGCACTAATCTCAAAGATTAACTTAAAGTAAACTTCAAACATAACTAAATGTTCACGTATATATCTTAAATGGTAAATTTTATAATATAATTGACCTAAAAAATACAAAATTTATAAACACAAATACTCCTAAATAGTACTCCCTCCGTCCCAAATTAATTGTCACCCGACAAAAAATATACAGTTTAATAAAAACATAATAATTACTGCTTTCTCTTAGTTTTTGCAGAATGACAGTTTTACCCTTAATAAATTGATTATTGCTTCTTTATAAGTTTGTAATTATAATTTTAATTAAGGGTAATATGGTAACCGCAATCAAACTTCTCTATCTATTTTTGAAGTGTACAATTAATTTAGAACATCCGTAAAAAAAGATGGAATATAATTTTGGGACAGATGGAGTATATGCTAAAAGAAAAGGAGAAAAAAAAAAAAGTTAAAGCCTATCAACTTTCCTTTGAAAAAAAAAAAACCTTAAAACATCATAGTTGCTCCCATGAATTGAACACCTGACATTCTATTAGAGGTTGTTACAACTAACCACTCCATCTACAAATCACTTTTTGATATATTTTGCCTTTTTGTTCTATTTAATTGATTATTAAGTAATGTTTTTTTGTAGTCCCTGTAAAAGACAAAAGCGAATTAAAAAATTTCAAAACAAAAACCAATCAGAAGTTGATACATGTCGATCTTTGATGATGCTACAGTAAAAAAACCCTCCTTTTCTATAAGTAGGTAGATATAAGGAAAAGCTTGGGGGTAATTACGTCAATATACAATCAAGGCCCATTATTTATTAAAATATCAAGTTCTCAAAAACTTTCTAAATGTATCACCAGAATTACGGTAAGGCGTTGCGAGACCCACCAACCCTTGCGATTACACCCTCCTTGCGTAACCACCGACCCAATTATATATAATTTCGCAAGCATGTGCTGTCTTGCGAAATCACTATAGCCTTGCGAAATCTTGTTCTTGCGAAAATGACATTTTGTGAGAAAATTCTTTTTGAATGATAATATTTAATACTCTAATCCCAATTTGTATATCCAAGTAATTAGCCCGGAAAGCTTATACTTTAAGATGCAACCTTAAGTTGTCATGTGTTACTAATATTTTAATATTAATATCTAAATCTTTTATTATTAATTGTTTTTTTAATGTCATACTTAACACTTAATATTAACATAGAAATACAACTTATTATTAATTTAAAATGGCTTATTCTTAATCGGCTTATTCTTAATCCCTTATACATGTGGAATCTAATTTCAACATTAATATGCATCTTAACCTTAAAAATCATCATTGCAAACTTTAAGGAAACCATAATCTTTAAAATTTTATATTAAGTATTTAATAATCTTTCAATTGTGTAATAGTTTTTCAATAATCTCTATATGTACTAATTGGTACAAGTCTATAATTTCAGTTTATTTTGACATACCGTTGATAGATTTTATAAATTAATTTATTATCTCATTCCCTTATATAATTTATATCGCATTAAAGATGATTTTGTCATTTGTTTCTGAATTTTTATGATTCCAAAATCGTTTTTCTCTTTAGCGGTTCAACATATTGGTGTTTGTGAATTAGTATTTAATAGTTTTAGTACATTTTTATCTTTTTCTTTTTTGTTAAATTTATATCTACAAATCAAATGTCGGTTTTAAAGATAATATACACATAACATTGGAAACATCAAGATTAACGTAGTTGGGCGGGGGCTGGCATCGCACAGCCCAAAGTATTACTAGTCATTTATATATGTGGAAGTGTTCAGCTCAATATGAAAAACCCATTGGTCAATCCACGTGGGAGCCCAAAGTGGAAGTACATCATCATCACATCCCCATAGTTACGTGCAAGGAATCTCTTGCTGTGCTGTTGGTTGACCACATTACATGTGAGTCTAACGACCACTTTGCAGGCCCTTTGGCAGATCTCCATGTCAAAGAACTGGTCGCTGTTCAGAATCTACTCGTAAAAGGCCCAACTCGTCTAGGCAATTAATTAATTGTCTTGAGGCTCTTGCTACTCTGATTATTTTGCAAGTTCATTGCTGCTCTAGGCGATATCTCGATCGGTCGGGTTATTGACAATAGCATATTCTGTGAATAATTCGACACAACATGCATATTCAATGTTTTTCGGGCTTAATTAGAGTGAGCGAATTGTGACTCTTTATTTGTCATTGAATTAATTTTCATTATCTTGGCTCTGAAGCTCCAAAATTAGGTTCGAAGATTATCATGACTTTGACTTGGTTTTGTTATTGAAAAATCTTATGTAAAACAATTTGTTTAGTTTTTAATAAAGAGTATATAAAAAAGTAAGTGGAGGTTGAACTAACACCATGTTGACTAGAGAATCACGGGCATAAAATATTAGTGGAACTAATCCTAAATTATTAGTTGTCTGATTGATTAATTATTTTAGACAACTAACATCTTTACTAATCCAAAATTTGAACTGATTAAACATACAAATTGTACAAAAAGTAACAATTAATTTGATCTATAAATTCAACCCATAGCCCTCATTTCCAAATCGCACCACAACTCTATACTCCTCACCTATTCCTTCAAAATCCTAATAATATCAAGCCTTCCCTAATGAAAAACTCATCGTCGTACGTCGGCTTCACGGTGGCAGTGATGCTGCTGTTACTTTCCACCGAACACTTGCAGCTAACTGAAGCGCAAACTACATGTGATCCAGTGCAAATCAGTTGGTGTCTGCAAGCATTTGTCTCGAACATACCGCCAACGGCAGAATGTTGCCAGAAGCTCAAGAGTCAAGAAGCTTGTCTTTGTAAGGAAATAGGTGACCAGACTTTTGGTGGCTTTCTTCGGCTTCCTGGTGCCAAGAGATGCGCAACAGCATGTAACGTTACCTATCCTGCTTGTAACTGATTGACACGGTGTGACCAATTGCCAAAATATGTATTCGATCAAATGTCTATTTAATTCTTTGTCTTCGATTAATCATAAGTACTACATATATTATGTTGATCATTATCAAATTTATTACATGCCTACATCATAAATAGCGTGTAAATATTTTTCTTTTCGTACATCTTCCACAGTATTACTTCTCCATGGTGGTCAAAGTCTTCGCTTTGACTATATGCACACAGTTTTAGAAGTGTCTAATAACCACTTTTTTTACCAATCAAATCAAATATCATATCTACATACTAAAGTCTCTTTTAATTGGTTATATCATAAAGACATATATTTATTTGGAACAATCCAAAATAGCAATGTGAATACTTGTAGTGAGATAGAGCGAGTATTATAATATGTACGTCATAAAAGAAAAACATGTTCTATTAAAATGTTTGATACAAACGGGTTATTGTTAATTTTGCAAGTATAATAATGAATCAGTAATGTCGTCGAATACCAAATTAGTATAATGTATGTTGTTATTTACAGCATTCCTTCGATACATATTCAAGCACATAACTTTTTTTTAGACGGCAAACCTACAATCTATCACGTGATTATATACCACCACGAATATTTACAACTCACTGCCTCAAGTAGGGGTGTTCAAAATATTCCAAAACCGGAAAACCGATCCGAAAACCGGTTGATTCGAACCGAATATATGTTAATCGAACCGATTTTTTTTGTATCGGTTTCGGTTAACGAAACCGGAATTTTTTCGGTTTTTCGGTTCATAATTCTGGAATAGACATTAAACGGTTAACCAAAAAACCGAAAAATTTATATATAGTTTTAAACCTATGTATGTATGTATGTATGTGTGTGTGTGTGTATATATATATATATATATATATATATATATATATATATATATATATATATATATAGAGAGAGAGAGAGAGATTGAGATTTACACTTATATTTTGATAAAAACATCTTTATTTCTTTTTCTTTCATTTTAATGCAATTTACTAGCTTAATTTTGTCCTAATATGCTAACTGCTATTATTTAGTTTTAATTATATTCGAACGATTAACATACTTATAACATTAACATACAATTATAAAGAGTACAATGCTTATAATTTGATACTTCTATTGTCAAAATATTATAAATATAGTGAAAACTTATTAATTAATGTGTATTTGTGTGTTATTAATTACTTTTTAGAATAGATATTAATTAATAAAAGGTTAATGGGTTAACCGATTAACCAAACCGAAAAATCGGTTAACCGATTACCGATTAACCGAACTTTTCGGTTTCGGTTTAGGTTCAAGAAATCGGTTAACCTAATTTTCGGTTAACCGGTTCCCGGTTAACCGTCTGTGAACACCCCTAGCCTCAGCCCTCAAGTGAGGCTTGAACCCCCAACCTCTAGGTTGAATGATCCCTCTCATACCGCTAGGCTAAGAGCACTTTGGTAAGCACATAACTTAATTAATATCAAATGATTCATTGATTTCTGTCAAGCCAGCTGATTGGATAAATTTAACGAGTTTATTTAATTTAATTTGATATCATATAATATACCTTTCTTTTTATATATATCGAAAAATGTACGTAGTTTTTAGGTACGATATAATTTATCATAATCATAATTGGTTTTTACTTGACTAGTTGAATAATTAAGATGTAGTCTTGAATCGTATAAAGTAAGTGATTAAACATGATTCTGGACAGTTTACAGCCGGAAGTTGTACGTGAATGAATTGTCCTAGCACGATTTCATATGTTCAACATACGATCGATAGAAGCTTAATCTAGTAAATCCTTCATTTCTACTCGTGCATGCAATGCGGTACGAATCATTTTAGGTGTGGTAACGGCATTATAATGGTGGTATTGACCCATGATGTACCGTTGTCGTTGGATAAAAGATATACCACGTATATGAGTATTGTTAGCTTAATTACCTATTTAGGGTTAATCGCACCGTTGACCATCATATTTAGGTGTAATTAGTGATTACTTACCTAATTATATTAGACTAGTTAATTACTAGTCGATTGAACTTTGCATGTAAAGTAAAATTTTATCTGGATGATCTATTTTAAAAAATGCCTTAACCCAATATATATATATATAGTGGAATGATCCAGAGGGAAGTGCATTTTTTAGGGGAAGGGGGAAGCGTTAGTATGCATCAGGAAGCATATTACCTTCACCCATACAAATCTCGAAAAAAGCAAATTGAAATTTAGTAAATGTTAATCAGAATCGATGCTATGAATGTTAAGCTTCCTTGATAAATTCTTTCTTCAAGTTATAGCATCGATTTATGAATATTAGATCTAAATCCGTTAATATGCATCGCGGTGCATATTAGTTAATATGCATTGTGATGCATATTAACAATAAAAATATCTTTCAAATAATGTGAAGTTTTAATATGCATCGCGATGCATATTAGTTAATATGCATCACACTGCATATTAACAATTTATTAAATAAATATTCATCAATTAATGTTATGACTTAAAAATGAAATTCATTCGTTAAAATATTCTTTATAGCATCGATTTTGATTACTATTTACCAATAAAAATAATTTTTTGTTGACGTTTTGATTGATAATTGTAATATGCTTCTTGATGCATACTAACGCTTCCCCCGAAAAAGGCACTTCCCTCTTGATCACTACCCTATATATATATATATATATATATATATATATATATATATGTGTGTGTGTGTGTGTGTGTGTGTGTGTGTGTGTGTGTGTGTGTGTGTGTGTGTGTGTGTAACATCCGTCTTAAAAATCTAAGGGTATTCTGGTAATTTTCTTAGCTTTAAATTGTTATTTAATATGTTAGGAAATTTGTGCTCAATTTGAGTAATTGTGACTAGTAAATTATTATTTGTTTTAACTTTTTATAGTTAACGGTAAAATAAAAGTGTTGAAATCGTAAATGATTTTTAGGTTCCAAACAATAGGTGGAACGATGACTAGTTTTAAGTGGATACGGAGTCGGTTAAATTTTTGGGCCGACCTATATCAACTTTCCTAAAAAGGAAAGTTAGTTCATTTTCTAATTTCAATCTTTGAAAAACCTAGAACCCTAACTAAAGATTGAAACAAAAGATTTGATTGTGAGTTTGATTCAAGCTTCATCATTATCATCATAATCAAAGAAGTAAGTTTGATTTAGATTTAAATTCATGAACTTATTTTGATTTAATTGATTGAATGAATGATTTGAATAATATTGAAGTTGGTATTGTTATTATATGTTGTTAGTAGTAGTTAGTTACTATATTTATAGATGAATAAGAAGCAGAAATGATTTGTTGTGAATTTGGGTTATGAAATTGGATCTGGGTTTGAGGTTTGTTGCAGGTCGCTGGAAGATGACCTTTACCCGGCGGGTAAGATCCGTACCCGGCAGGTAGACTTGCTTAATGGGTAATCCGGCGGGTAAAATCTATCCGGCGGATAGATATAGTGTAAATTTTAACCGAGAAATGGACTTGGTTTGGGCTTGGGCTTACCCGGCGGGTAACCCCTCCTATCCGACGGGTAACCGTCTGGTTAGGCAGATTTATGATTAAGTTTTAAATATAATGGTTTGTGTATCATGATTATTGAACCATGTTTCTAGTGATCTTTGCTTAAGTTGTATGCTTATATTATATAAGTATTGTATATGATTAAGTTATGAAATACTTATTGGTTATGGTTATACACTTAATATCAAGTGATACTCCAATTATGAAATGAGTACTAATTTGTATTCGGTTGTGTTTTCAGATCAACCAAAGACTTAGTAAAATAAGACCTCTGAGTTTGGATCTTGAGATATTCAGGTGAGTGGGCTTGTGACTCTCAGTGTAAATTGGTGTAACATATTTGGTTACTACGAGTAAACCTGGTTATGATGTTATAGACTGTTAGTCTAATTTGACACGTGTGACTATGTGATACTTGGCCTTTGAGGCATTATGTTATGGGAGGTCAACTATGGTTGGACTTGATTGCTATAGGTTGGTCAACATAGGAATTGTGAACATATGTTGTGAATGGATCCTATGTTGATTGAAGATAGCAATGAGTTATCGGTAAAACCACTGCGTGCCTGTAGTTGGTTATAAGTGTTACTTGGAGGACCACCGCGGCAATGAGGGTTCCTCAAGGACCACCGATCCTCTGAGATGATTATGTGTTTACCATTATTTGTTGTAAACAGATTGTTAAGCTGTGTTAGACTGTTATTTACTTGTCTATTCACTTAGCTTCGTGCTAATCCCACCACTATACTCTTGCAGGTTATGTTTGATATGTTTTGGACAAAGTGAGTTTGGAAGAATGTTTGACGACGATGTACTTTGATAATGTTTTAAACTTATTTTGTGTTGTGTTTTGAAAGGTTCTATAACACCCAGTTGCTGTAAAATGTTTAATACACTTTGATTTTGTTATGTATTGGTTATGTCATGTAAATTAATAATATGGGGATTTGCGCTTCCGATATAAAAAAAATATATCTTCGAATGAGGGGTGTTATAATATATATATATATATATATATATAGGGTAGTGATCAAGAGGGAAGTGCCTTTTTTGGGGGAAGGGGAAGCGTTAGTATGCATCAAGAAGCATAATACAATTATCAATCAAAACGTCAACAAAAAATTATTTTTATTGGTAAATAGTAATCAAAATCGATGCTATAAAGAATATTTTAACGAATGAATTTCATTTTTAAGTCACAACATTAATTGATGAATCTTTATTTAATAAATTGTTAATATGCAGTGTGATGCATATTAACTAATATGCATCGCGATGCATATTAAAACTTCACATTATTTGAAAGATATTTTTATTGTTAATATGTATCACAATGCATATTAACTAATATGCACCGCGATGCATATTAACGGATTTGGATCTAATATTCATAAATCGATGCTATAACTTGAAGAAAGAATTTATCAAAGAAGCTTAACATTCATAGCATCGATTCTGATTAACATTTACCAAATTTCAATTTGCTTTTTTTGAGATTTGTATGGGTGAAGGTAATATGCTTCCTGATGCATACTAACGCTTCCCTCCTTCCCCTAAAAAATGCACTTCCCTCTGGATCATTCCACACACACACACACACACACACACACACACACACACACACACACACACATATATATATATATATATATATATATATATATATATATAATACTCCATCCGTCCCATATTTATTGTCCTCTTTTGACTTTAATAGTTTTTCTTTGACAACTTTGACCCTGAATATTTTTATTTGTGTTATATAATACTTGATGCAAAATATGAAAATACATTCAAAACCCAATCCATTCATATATTTTGCATCAAGTATTATATAACACAAATTAAAATATTCATAGTCAAAGTTGTCAAAGAAAGACTCCAAAAGTCAAAAGTGGACAATAAAACTGGGACATAGGGAGTATATAATAAATATTTAATATGATTGAACGTATATACATGATCAAGGCAAATACAGACACAATAATTAAAGTGGTTAGGTTCACTTACAATGTGATCTGGGGCAAATCATTAAATAATTAAAAAGGTCAATTAAATTAAATTTCATTAGAGCACAGGGAGCGCTCGATGAGATTTCAGTGTTCAGTTCAGTGTTCTGGAAAACACTGAACTTGAACACTGAAACAGAAAAGTGAGGTAGTGGTTAATTTTGAGGTTCAGTATTCAGTTCAGTGTTCTGGGGATTATTTTATTATTATTATTTTTATGTTAAAACAAATTAAATACAATAAAATAATACAAAACGTACAAAAACAAATAACATTGAATTTAAAAGTACTTTCATACAATAATTAAAATTCCTAAAAATACATAATTAAAAGACAATAAATTGAAAAGACAATAATTTTAAAGAAATAACAATAAACTACGAAGTATTCTCCCAAATATGTTCCACAAGATCGGCTCGGAGGTTGTCGTGGACGTCTCTATTGCGTAGTTCCTTATTTTTCTGCCTTTGTGTATCACATCTCTCGATCCAAGTCGTTTGCATATTGCGGACAGGAACATAATAGTCTTCGTTTTCGGCAATATTGAACCCTTGGTCTTCTTGGATCATATTATGCAACAATATGCATGTATACATGATTCTTTTAATATGGTTGACCTTATAAGCTCGTGCCGGTTGTTGTAGTATATGCCATCGTCCTTGAAGCACACCAAAGGCCCTTTCAACATCCTTTCGTGCACCCGCTTGTTTTTGAGTAAACTTTACTCTCTTCGGATCTACTTCACTTGAATACCCTTTAACAAACGTTGCCCAACCTGGATATATCCCATCAGCAAGATAGTACCCATTTTTGTACTCAACACCATTTACCATAAAAGCTTGTTCTGGAGCAGTGTCGGTGAGCATATCATCAAACAAAGGAGAAGAATTAAGAACATTTAAGTCGTTGTTAGCCCCTGCAACACCAAAGTATGCATGCCAAATCCACATGTCATACGAGGCGATGACTTCAAGCATGATAGTAGGATAGCCGTGGTCACCTCGTGTATATTGCCATTTCCATGCGTTAGGGCATTTGGCCCATGCCCAATGCATACAATCAATACTACCAAGCATGCCCGGAAAACCATGCTTGCTACCATGTTTCTCGTACAACCGTTGAATGTCATCGGCCGTTGGTTTTCGCATGTAAACATTTGCATATATATCAATCATGCACTTTGTAAAATTAATCAAACATTCGCGAGAAGTTCTTTCCGCCATTTGTAAATATTCGTCAAAGGCATCCGGTGACGTACCGTATGCCAATTGACGTAGGGCAGAATTGACTTTTTGGATAGTGGTAAATCCCAGTTTACCACGGCCATCTATTTTTTGACGAAAATAATCAACATAATCCGGAATTGGAGTAGTATAGTAATTAGATATACCTTCTACTATTCGAAGAAATAGACGTTTGCTCATACGAAAACGACGCTTGAAATAGTCGGCCGGGTACTTTGCGTTGTCAACAAAGTAATCGTTCATTAAAGCATCGTTTGCCGCAAACCGATCACGAGGAATGTAACGACGCTTGAAACCACTTTGATTGGACGATTCGCCCTCTTCACGAGGGACTACAACTTGGTTATGATATTGCCGAAGAATTGTTAAAATTTCAACATCCTCGTCGGTTGAAGGTGAATCGTAAAATTCCGAATCACATTTTGTATTTTGAATGAGAAAGTGAAAGAAAGAAAATGAAGGGTGTGAAAAAAATGTATAGAATGGGTATGTATTTATAGAAGAGAAAGTAAAAGGAAAAAAAAGAGCCGTTGAACGGCTATATGGTTTGAAAATTTTTTTTTTTAAAGAGCCGTTAGAATGAAAAAAAAAAAGCATTGAAAACCGGCGTCTTGTTTTGGACATTGGGCGAGAACGCCGGCCCTGAACGCCGACGGGGAGCGTCGAACGCCTGGCTCCGGCGTTCTCGTGGCGAAAACGGCGAGCTTCACAGGGGCGCTCCGTGTGCTCTAAGCTTTAATTGAAGACCATTCAGGGTCCCATCTGCTCTTAAAGTCTCACAATATGTTCTAGCGGAGCTTTAATGTAGTTTTTGCCTATATTCATGTTGTTTTGCAGGAGTATTATTTTTACTTTATTTACCATCATTGATTTGCTATGCATTTTTTGGGTACAAATTTTGCAAAGTTTAAAGTTGGTTACTATACATTTTTTATTTTACCATTAGCAATTTATTTATTTTTTGTTTAGTAGGAGGTACTTTTCGCACAAGACCCACGTCTAGAAAGGATCTCAAAATTAGTAGCCCATTGTACTTACATATAATTTCAGGCCCGGGATTAATTCTAATGAAAGTCCAAAATATAAGAATTTAAAGGCCTTTCTTTCCCACTTCCATGATTCCATCTGTTTATTGTTTTATTTACTGGTATTACTTAAAATTTAATTTAAATAAACATAAATCGATATCTTAACATTCTGAAGTTTTTGTGTTAAAAAAACGATGATGTTGACTACCGTACGGGCAGAAGCGATAATGTGGATTGTTAAATAGCTAGGCTGAGATGTAGGCACAGTAGCCAATAGGTGACGAATATATACTAAAGGGAGGTGATATTTACAACAAAATTTTGGCGTGTAACAATCTTTTGTGTTATAGATGTAATACTTTCTTTGTGCAAATTGGATATATGCAAGAAAACTGTACATACCCTGTATTATATTGTTAAGTTTGTATTCTATGTTATTTATTGGTAATTTCTCTTAAACATATATCAAAGGATAAGCATTTAGAAATGCATTCAACTTCCACCCGATAATTATTGTGTGTACTCAACTTACATTTGCTATTTTTGATGCATTAAACTTTCAAAAAATGTGTTTCAATGTATTTTGTTGATGTGTCATTTAATTAAGGAGTCACGTGACATATGTAGAGATTGACACATCATCAAAAGTATTATATGATACATTAAAAAACATTTTTTAAAAGTTAAATGCATTTAAAATAATAAATGTAAGTTAGGTATATACATCACAAATTGAATGTATTGTCAAAACAGTTATCGTCAATTAATGTAAGAAGTTGTATATTTACGTGATGAGTGAGGTTCAAATGAGAATGAGATTTTTTGTGAGAATGGAGGAACCAATCCGAACGCACCACATGTCACGAAGCCAACTTTCCCCACGTTTTTTAAACTTAAATATCTCCCAAAACGGTAAGTCGAAAAATCATAAAAATTGCACCATAAAAATCAGCATTTTTTTCTTTTCGATTTGCCATCTTACAAGGTATACTTTCAACGATTTTTTTTTTTTGGTTTTACAAATTGTACAAAATTAGTAACACATGTGTTAATAGCAGGTATCATATGTGTTACTCGCTGGTATCACATGTGTTACTAGCCTGTATCACATGTGTTACTAGCTTGTAACTCATGTGTTACACCGGTAACACATGTGTTACCAGCTTCTAACACATGCGTTATCAGTTTTCAAAACCCATAAAAAAAATGAAAAAAAAAAAAAGTTCGTCGAAAGTATACTTTGTCACATCTCTAATCGAAGAGAATAAAACGCTGATTTTTATAGTACAATTTTTGTGATTTTTTGACTTAGCGTTTGAGAGATATTTAATTTTTAAAAAGATGAAGGAAAGTGAACTTAGTGACAGCATATTCCTATTGGTTACTTATTCTGAACCTTACTCCTCTTTAGGTGATACCTATACCTATACGTAACTACATCAGTTGATTAATAAAAATATAAAAGCCGACTTTAACACATCAATTAAAAAATCGGAACATAACTTGTAAATTTCTTTTATCAAATAAGGCATGGTCCATGTATTTGTGTTTAAAAATTATGTTAATTAATTAAGGTAATAACCATGCCACTAATCTAAGTCATTCCCTCTTCACCATCACTATAAATTCAACCTTTCATTCCCTCATCCAAAGTAAACCATCACTTTAACCCTCCACAGAATCCCATCAATTAATACTAATCTTCCAATCATGGCAAACTCAGCATCGTACATCGGACAACGCTTCTTCACGGTGGTAGTGATGGTATTGCTACTTTCCGTTGGACACTTGCGCCTAACTGAATCGCTAACAACATGCGATCCAGTTCAGATTAGCTGGTGTCTACAATCCATTGTTTCGTACTTACCACCTACACCTGATTGTTGTCAAAGGCTCAAGGGTCAGGAAGCTTGTCTTTGCAAAGAAATGGGTGACCCGACTTTCGGTGGCTATCTTCGGCTTCCTGGTGCCAAGATGGTTTGCGACAAATGTCATGTCACTTATCCTAATTGTTAAAGATACTGAAATTATCAAAACGACAGATAATTTCGTACACGGAAATAAATATTCAGCCTTATCAATAGAAGTGTTTAAAGTTTCGCCGTTAACTATGATACATGTTATGTTATGGACGTTTTTTTGTGTGTAACCATTTGCGATGTTCGAATTTGATTACTCGTTTTAGAAACTTTATATGGTGTCCTACTATCTAAATATGCAATATCAAAGTAATTTTAACTAGCCTAGCAACTTACGAATAACCTAGAGTGAGCAAACACCGAGAATAAGTTGACAGAAAGTTGAAACTCCAAAAACCGAATCCATCTCCAATTTAATTTGGATTTTTGAACTTACAATTAAAAATTTAAATAATATAATTTTCAATTGTGTGGGATCAGAGGGACATCTGCATATTGTCGGAAGCAGGGGCAAACTATCATGCCGCTTCTTTTATGTTAGTTCACAGTTGTAGAAGTCGACAAGTATCTCGATCCAAATATTTAGTTGTGATAGGATTTTTCTTGTTGTTCATTACTTTTAAGGCAGTGGAGGATATTGACATGTGTTTTATGTGCCAGCGCACAGAGCCATCAAAACTTTAGGGCCTCCAAATTTTACGAGAGTTACTATAATTAGTATAGGTTCAATTATTTGTCATGCGTTGTTGATCAACCAATTGTTTCACTTTATAAAAGATTCAAACAATACAAAGAGTATGACAAGACTTTTGGTTTCTTGTTTACTTCTAAATAATTGTACTCCTTTGACAACAAGAGTCTTAGTTCTTGCTGTTGTCATCTTGAAAAAGCGCTACGAATAGTGGACAATCCGATATTGATGGAAACGAACTCTTATGTGGAGTTAAAATTGCTTAAAATTTTCTTGCCTTGTGCAAATATGGGACCTATTGAAATTCTACATATTATCTAAAACGCATCGATTGCTTTCCTAATGCAATTATTGCTTAAAGAGGATTGTTGACTATTTCCATAACTGTAACAATTGCGAAAAGAAGTTTTTCAAAAGTTGTTGAAGTCATATTTACATTATACATGCAATGTCAATAAAAGAGGCTTAGCGGATTGACAATGATAGCAATTAAGAATAAACTATTAGAGAGTATTTCTTATATAGGTTTAAACTACAACTTCGCTTCAGAGAATGCTCAATAGCTCTTTTTAATGAGAAATGAAAATTGTAAGTTTTTTCGGAATTGTTAGTTAATGACTTCGTATTTTTGTATCTTTATATAATTCTCGTAGTAATACGGCATTTTTCTATATATATGTTTGAATTATTTTTTTGTCTATTCGAGGTCCGTTTTTTTTAGATTGCACGGGGCCTCCCAAATTCATTTTAAGTTAATTTAGATCTCTCCTCAAGTGCATAGTATCTCATATAGTCAATTGTATTGAGATCTTTCATCAAGCGTGTACAATTCTTCAACTTTTGTTGAATTTTAATGAATCAATTTCTTTTGCCAAAAAAAGGCACACGATCATAGTTGTTGATTTCCATAATCAACGGCACATATTCACAACACTATATTTTGCGTAAAATGTAATGTTGTTAAAATGCATTAACCTTTGATCACATAAATCAACGGATAAGATCATCTACATCTCATTCCTTTCGAAATGCAGCTTCCCATCGAAGCTACACTTTTTTTAAATACACTGAGGAGGATATATGTAAATTACTTTTTCAAAACATAGAGTTAGAATATGTGATGAATTGAATCTTAGTTCTCATTTGCCATTCTCTACCAATCAGGCGCACACTCACACTCATATATTTTAGAAATGCATTCAACTTCTACCCGATATTTATTGTGTGTACTCAACTTACATTTGCTATTTTTGATGCATCAAACTTTCGAAAAATATGTTTCAATTTATTTTGTTGATGTGTCATTTATTTAAGGAGTCACATGGCATACGTAGAGATTGACACATCATCAAAAGTATTACATGATACATTAAAAAACATTTTTTAAAAGTTAAATGCCTTTAAAATAATAAATGTAAGTTAGGTATATACATCACAAATTGAATGTATTGTCAAAACTGTTATCGTTAACTAATGCAGAGTAAGGTTCAAATGAGTACAACAACTTTTTGTAAGAATGAGGGAACCAATAGGAATGTGCCACATGTCACTAAACACACTTTCCCCCACATTTTTAAAAATTAAATATCTCCCTAACGGTAAGTTGAAAAATCACAAAAATTGCACTATATAAATCAGCGTTTTATTCTATTCGATTAGAGATGTGACAAGGTATACTTTCGACGGATTTTTTTTTTCGTTTTTCGGTGGGTTTTGAAAACAACTAACACATGTGTTATTAGAGGGAACACATGTGTTACCAGCTGATATCACATGTGTTACTAGCTGGTAACACATGTGATACTAGCCGGTAACACATTCTTATTGGTTCCTCTATTCTCACCAAACTTTCCATTCTCATTTGAACCTCACTCAACTAATGTAAGAAGTTGTATATTTAGGTTATGAGTAAGGTTCAAATGCGAATGAGATTTTTTGTGAGAATGGAGGAACCAATCAGAACGTGCCACGTGTCACAAAACCTACTTTCCCCACATTTTTTAAACTAAATATCTCTCAAACGGTAAGCCAAAAAATCATATAAATTGCATCATAAAAATCAGTATTTCTCTCTTCGATTTGTCATCTCACAAGGTATACTTTCGATGATTTTTTGTTTGGTTTTACAAATTGTACAAAATTAGTAACACATGTGTTACTAGCTGGTATCACATGTGTTACTAGCATGTATCACATGTGTTACTAGCTTGTAACACATGTATTACGCCGGTAACACATGTTACTAGCTTCTAACACATGTGTTACTCGTTTTTAGATCCCACTAAAAAACGGAAAAAAAAAGTTCGTCGAAAATATACCTTGTTACATATCTAATCGAAGAGAATAAAACACTTATTTTTATGGTGCGATTTTGCAATTTTTTGACTTACCGTTTGAATGATATTTAATTTTTAAAAACGTGGAAAAACTGAGTTTACTCATTTGAACTTTACTCTTCAGGGGTTACCTATACTTAACTACATTATCAGTTGATTAAACAAAATGAAAAGCTGACTTTTAATACATCAATTAAAAAATCGGAACATAACTTGAGTAAATTTCTTTTATTAAATAAGGCATGGTCCATGTATTTGTGTTTTTTAATTATGTCAATTAATTAAGGTAATAACCATGCCACTAATCTAAGTCATTCCCTCTTCACGATCACTATAAATTCAACCTTAGTTTCATTCCCTCATCCAAAGTAAACCATCACTTTAACCCTCCACAGAATCCCATCTTCCAATCATGGCAAACTCAGCATGCATTGTACATCGGACAACGCTTCTTCACGGTGGTAGTGATGGTATTGCTACTTTCCGTTGGACACTTGTGCCTAACTGAATCGCTAACAACATCGATCCAGTTCAGATTAGCTGGTGTCTACAATCCATTGTTTCGTACTTACCGCCTACCCCTGATTGTTGTCAAAGGCTCAAGGGTCAGGAAGCTTGTGTTAGAAAATAACATCACAATTGACAAGCAAATACACGAGCACGCAGCGGAATATTAAACATGTATACGTATAATTAACAAGGGTTAATAGTTGTGTACCTTTTAACTAGCTCCAATAAAAATCGTTTAGTAAACGAATAGGTTTCACTAATGGTAAAACCCTCTACGATCGCACACACAACACGTTGTTGATGACCACCCGAATGCTAGTTCAATAACCAAATTAATACCCTTTGATTTTGTTTGTGTTTTACGAAAAAAAACAACAATATCGAAGGGTTATGTTTTACGTCCGTACTAAATCAAAAATAAAGAATTGTCGGTTTGGATTTTAGTTCTTGTTTCGTACGTGTAGCCCAAGTGAAGGGATTATTTTAATACATATGTCTCATGCATCAAAGGGTTATTATATATATAGATATTGATTATAATAATTAATAACTAATAACCTCTTATTATTAATTAATTATTATTTAACCCTTTAAGTATTAGAAGTAACATTTTAGTCCAAACAACTTTCACCTTGAACTTTATAATTTAATAATATTTATTAAATTATCACAAATTAACTAATAACTCAAGCAGTTATTACAGTTAATTTAACTTGGTTAAATAAGCGGTATCTACGTGTTAACGCGTGTGACCCCGTAGGCTCATTAATTTCCGGACATGCTTAAGTCGTGTACATATATACCAACAGCTCCCACTTGGACATGTCTTAAGCAATAACATTAGTTAGCGTCTAGCAACACTCCAATGTTCCCAGAAATTTCTGAGTTTCGTTTCATAAAGTCTCAGATAATGATTTCAACATTTACAATCCCTTTGTTTCAGATACCGGTGTTAATCATGAATATGGATTAATGTCATTTCATGATTTAACTGTTCTATTTATCATTTCATGTAATTAATCAAGATTACAAAATGAATCGAGACACATCTAGATTTCATTTTGGTATGGCCATACACACATCTGATTAATACCTAATGAGCGGCCTAGAAGTATCATTCTTCACTAACTTATTGAAGGAACAAATTCTGTATCGACTGCACGTGTCAGTCATGCATTTCACTACACTTCTGAAAATAGTCCTGTGTAACTACCATTTACGAATAGTTAGAACCATATCAAGAAAATGCAATCCATACACGCTGAACCTACTTGCATCTCAAGTCTAAGGATTCAGTAAATAATCATTTTCGAATATTCCTTAATGACGACGATCCATAAAGTAATAATTCGATAATTTGGGGAATCCGATATGCATCCGTATTAATATCATGTGAGTTCAGTGAGACCCTTTCTAACCAATCACTCAGATATGTCTTAGTTTGACTATATTCCCATAGAGTCAATCGACATTGGATAGTTTAGAATAATAATAAATTATTCAAGGATTAATTAAACATGCAAAAATGAGATACAATAATATTTAAATAAAATAAACATACCAAGTACTTTATTTGATTAATAAATAAAATGTTTTACATCTCATATCCAAATACTAATCACAGAATTACATGGGATAACTAGCTAGACGAAGTCCTATGCCTTCAGCATGTTCAGTAAGCTTTGCTCTCGATAAAGCTTTAGTGAACGGATCAGCTAAGTTATGTTCTGTGTGAACTTTGAGTAACTTGATTTCACCTAGTTCGATTTGTTCTCGAACATAGTGAACTCTCCTTTGGTAGTGTCTGGCACCTTTCTGAACTCCAGGTTCATTGGCAATTATTATTGCACCTGAATTATCACAAAATAATTCCATAGGTGATTTATTTAAGGGAACCACGCTGAGCCCAGAAATAAACTTTCTAATCCAAACAGCTTCCATGGCGGCTTCCGAGGCAGCAATGTACTCAGATTCTGTTGCAGACATGGCAGTAGTAGTTTGCTTCTTGCTTTTCCCATCTACTGCTCCTCCATTTAAGGTGAAGACGTATCCTGACTGAGATTTCATATCATCTTTGTCAGTCTAAAATCCAGCATCGCAATAACCGGTTACTTTAAGCTCAGCTGCAGGATTTCCCCCATAAACCAGAACTATATCTTTAGTAGATCTCAAGTACTTAAGAATGTTCTTAACAGCAGTCCAGTGACTCACTCCTGGATTCTGTTGAAAACGACTTACAATATTTTGCGCGAACGCAACATCAGGCCTAGTGCATCTCACAGCATACATAATTGATCCCACAGCCGAAGCATAAGGAACATTTTGCATTTGCTTCACCTCATCAGGTGTAGATGCACCTTGTTTATTACTTAAATCAAGCTTTTCGAGCATTGGAATATTCCCTCTCTTGGAATTTTCCATCCTAAATCTCTTTAGGATCTTATCAATATAAGCTTTTTGACTTAAACTAATCATCCGCTTTGACCTATCTCTATAGATCTTGATTCCAAGTATAAATGCCGCTTCTCCTAAATCTTTCATAGCGAAACATGTTCCAAGATAGGATTTTACATCTTGTAACATTGGAACGTTGTTTCCCATGATTAATATGTCATCGACATACAAGATCAGAAAAGTAACATTTCTCCCACTAGCCTTGAGGTATACACATGGCTCATCATGGTTTTGAAGAAAACCAAACTTTTTGATCTCTTTGTCAAACCGTTTATTCCAACTTCTAGATGCTTGCTTAAGTCCATAAATGGACCTTTGAAGCTTACATACTTTGTTGGGATGAGATGGGTCAATAAAACCTTCAGGTTGATCCATATAGACCTCTTCGTCTAGATAACCGTTTAAGAAGGCAGTTTTGACATCCATTTGCCAAATCTCATAGTCATAGTACGCAGCTATGGCTATAAGAATCCTAATCGCTCGAATATCTGCCACAAGAGAGAAGGTTTCTTCATAGTCAATTTCGTAGATTTGAGTATAACCCTTCGCTACAAGACGAGCTTTGTAGGTGTGTACATTTCCATCCATGTCGGTCTTCTTCTTGAAGATCCATTTACACCCAACGGTTTGAGCATTGGGCGGAAGATCAACCAAGCTCCATACTTGATTATCTTTCATGGATTTCATTTCCACTTTCGTAGCTTCAAGCCATTTTTCAGATTCTGGATCTGATAATGCAGCTTTGAAGTTTTTAGGTTCATTTAAATCCCCTAATACATGCTCCTCAGTTTCTACATTTAGACATAACTTCTCGGGGGCACGTATAGTCCTATTGGACCTACGAAGTGGAACCTCATCATCATTTTGAACATCAAGACTTTCTTGTTCTATTTGATAACTACTAGTGTCTTTAGAAGGTGATGCATCTTCTTGAATTTCTTCAAGTTCTACCGCCCTCCCACTGTCTTTTTGAAGTACGAGATCCTTTTCAAAGAATTCCGCATATCTCACAACTTTGACAGTGTGTTCAGAAGGGATATAGACGTAGTAACCCATTGTTTCCTTTGGGTATCCTACAAAGATACACTTAATAGATCTTTGCTCGAGTTTGTCAGGCGTGTCTCTCTTTACCATCGCCTCACATCCCCAGACCTTTAAGTAAGACAAATTAGGGACCGTTCCATGCCACAATTCATGTGGTGTCTTATCAACCTTCTTGGTTGGAACCATATTGAGAATGCGTACAGCAGTCTCTAGAGCATAATCCCAAAATGATAGAGGTAGAGTTGTAAGGTTCATCATCGATCTAACCATGTCTAACAAGGTTCGATTCCTCCTCTCCGACACCCCATTATGTTGTGGTGTATATGGAGGAGTAAGCTGTTGGACGATTCCACACGCCTTTAGATAATCCTTAAACTCTTGGCTTAAGTATTCACCACCTCGATCCGAACGAAGGATCTTGATGGTTTTTCCGAGTTGATTTTCTACTTCATTTTTAAACTCTTTGAATGTTTCAAAGACTTCATGTTTATGTTTCAACAAGTAAACATAACCATAACGACTGAAATCATCCGTAAAGGTTATGAAGTAGCTAGCACCTTTTCTAGACACATGTCTAAGTGGACCACAAACATCAGTATGTATTATCCCAAGAAGATCAGAAGCCCTTTCCACATGATGTGAAAAAGGTTTCTTTGTCATTTTGCCAGATATACAAGACTAGCATTTATCAAATGATTCATCATCACTTGATTTTAAAAGACCTTCACGTTGAAGTCTTTTAATGCGATCCTTGCCTATGTGAGCAAGACGACAGTGCCATAGATAAGTAGAGTCCAAGTTAGGCTTGGCTCTTTTATTGCTAACATGATACATAGAATTATAATTTGAAACACAATCACGCATATCTATTTCATAAATACCATCGCAAGGAATAGCATCAAAACAATGAACATCATTTTTAGAAACAGAAATACCATTATCAGTAAACGAGTTTACATAACCGTTGTCTTTCAAAAGAGAAACTGAAACAACACCTCTAGTAATAGAAGGTGCGTAATGACAATTGTCTAAACAAATTACTAAACCAGAAGGTAAAATTAAATCATAATTTCCAATTGCTTCCACAGCTGCTGGCAGACCATTGCCCACTGTCAGTTGCAAAGCTCCTGGCTTCAGCTTCCTTCTTCCTCTAAGACCCTGTAAGGTATTACATATGTGAGTACCACAACCAGTGTCATATACCCAAGAGTCATGTTTAGAAAAAGAATATAATTCTATGGTAAAGATACCTGAAGTACTGGCAGTATTGCCAGTCGCTTGCTTCCTCTTTTTCATCAACTCGGCAAGATAATCAGGACAGTTCCTTCTCCAATGCCCCACTTCATCACAGTGGTGGCATACCTCATCTTTTGCCGGATGCTCTTTCTTAGCTGGAGGATTCTTCTTGGGTTTGGGAATACGAGCAACAGTTTGCTTATTCTTGCCTTTCCCTTTCAGATTTCCTTTAGCAGCTTGCGGCTTCTTCTGGATTCTACCCCCTTTGATCATCATCACAGCGGGAGTTTCAGCTTTCTTGGGAAGATTTTTCTCATACTCAATGAGCATAGAATGAAGTTCAACTACGGTCTTATTCATACTATGCATGTTGTAATTGCGCACAAATCCCTCAAATTCCTTGGAAAGAGAATAAAGGATTAGTCCAATTGCAACAGGCTGATGATAAGCATAGTTGAGCCTTGCCAAGTGCTCCAAATAGCTCTTCATTTTAAGAACATGTGAACTGACTGGTTTCCCTGATTCATGCTTACAAGAATGTAGTTTTTGAACAATGTCAAACAACTCCACTCCAGCTTGCTTTTCGTACAATGACCTTAACTCATTTATCATATCAAATGGGCCATGGAACTCAAATTGCTCTTTCAGCTCGGGCGACATGCTTGCGAGCATCAAGCAAGCAACATCATTGTAACGATCATAAGCAGCAGAATACGCTGCCTTTTCTTCATTAGAAGCATTTGCAGCAGGGGCGTTCATAAGCTGATGTTCAAGAACATCAGCTTTCTTTTCAGATCGGAGGACAATCCTCAATGAACGATACCAGTCATTGAAATTAGAACCAGTAAGTTTCTCTCTCTCAAATTGTTGCCTGAAAGACGAAGTGTTTTGGTTTTGGGCAGGATTAGTTGCCATCTACAAAACAGATAAAGTTCAAAAATCAGTATTTTCGATAATTAACTCTTATAGAATAAGTAATTTACCCAAGTTTAACCACGTAAACTATTAATTTTCTAAAAGACTAGGATCCTATTGACATAGCACCATTACATCAGTTGATCTGCTAGTAATGATGTTACTCAAAACGTAAGTGACGATCAATAATTGCATTACTAGTGCAATTCCTAAAAATTATGGGACTTACAAATAATACATATGAAGCAAGCATAAGTAAATTTGTAAACATGTTTCATCCCATCTTTTGCCACGGGCTTAAGGATCTCACCGCTTAACTCGTTTTAAGTCGTCCAATTAAGAACTGTAAATAGTCCACCACCTTCTCACGATGAGTGGTAATTTACCTTGGGATTGCAATTTACCTACGTCTCACACAGAGTAAAAAGCAACTGCAAGTGTTCTTACGATTGGATGGCAATGACTTAAGTTTTAGGGTAACGCAATTTGATGTGTTATCAAATATGTATGAATATGCATGCACCATATTCATATCATAGGTTTTAATAAAAAAACATTCTTCAATTAAGTTATGTGCGTCAAGATGTGATGAATTGAATCTTAGTTCTCATTTGCCATTCTCTACCAATCAGGCGCGCACACACACTATATTTTAATTTGTTGAATTAACTCCTTGACCCGTTACCTTACTGAACGGTTAAATTTTGTTGAACTACACTAATTAAATTAAATTATTTATTATATCAGCAATTATTATGATACAGTCTTAGTATTAACCTCATCAATAATATAATACTTTAAATAAATCAATTTAATTTAGTAAATAATAAATAATATATGGCGTGGGGTTGACTCGATATCTGGTTGGGTGCCTCATTTTGGTCATATACATCAACTGATGACCAAAAAACTGCTGGCTGCTAGCATGACCCTGGTCAATGAAAACTAACGATATTTGGTTATGTGACATCACGTCTGCGATTGAGGTGAGTCTAGGATACTAAGGTGACCGAGTTTACATCTATAAGGTACTATGCTGCACCCTTAATACTTTAGGGTATTAAGAAACCAGGTTGACCAAATTCAGGGTAGTAAAATACATTTTGGCCTTAGGCAATTAACAAGTTATAGTATGGTTGGTTTATAAAGTGATTAATATACACTTATTACAATTATAACTTAAACTATATATGGTAAACATTTCATTTTTTGCTTAAATATGTTTGATTGATAGTCGGGTGTTGGCGTAATAGTGATCAATACACGATATGGAAAATACTTTCGATAGTGTGGAAGACAATTTTCGACATGGATAATATGATACCTACTTACGGTTACATGAAGTCTACCATCAGATGATTCAAATTATTTACAAGCTAGACACAAAAACGAGAGAAAAAAATACAAAGACTGTTTACATATCATGTTAAGTTTTGAGACCAAATGCATGTTTTACACTTAACAGAAAGTCTATATTGAAAATGAAAGGATTCCACGTAATGCCCGTTCATTTTTCATGGGGCAGATTGAGGCGTGTTTAGTTTAAATAAACACTTTTGATTTTCTAAAATTTTGTAATAGAAGCTATAAAACTACAAAAACGTGTTCAAGTTAATTTTCTGAAGAAGATTTTTGCAAAACTGGAAATCTATGATATACTGTTTTTTAAATTTCTTATTGTGAAAAATGAAAATGAAATCTTCATCTCTTACATTTGAACACGTTTTACGAAATCTCCGTCACAAGAGGTGTTGGCCTGTGACAACTCTCCAAATTAGGTATTAGTTTAACTTTAAGCATGTGCATTCTTACGCTAATTTCCTGGTTAAGTTTAAACAAAACTTTTTGATGTGATGTAAGTCTAGCAAGCCCAATACTTTTAAACAAAAAGTATTACAAATTTTGTGATTAATAATAATAACGTACAAATGTATCGGAACGAACCCGACAAAGATAAATAACAAAAGTTCGTGATACAAAAATAATTAATAATTCAATTATTAATTACGAGTATTAATATATCTATACCATATAGATAGAATGATTTAAATATACGTTTAACATAAAACGTATTATAAACGAACAGAAATAATTGTAAAATATACCCAGTGGTCGCAAATCATAAAAATTCTAATTTTCTTAGACGTTTGAAAGTATTTAGAACATTACCTCAAAATATGAATTCGTAATTTAACTGAAATTTGGCGCCCAATTAACTGCGCGTAGTAAAATGTACAAATTTGTACAACAGTCTAAAATAATGATAATCTCATCATTCTGAACTTATATAATGAACCAGGAGAACATCTACAAAATAAAAATATAAAAAGTTTACTTTTATATTGCTATAATTATACCCGTACTCGAAATTAACGGGCTAAATTACCACCACCTAATTTAATTATTGGAGACAAACTTATATTTCCTCCGTATTACACTTTGAAAAATGGAACCGTGCATGATTTCTTTTATAATCCCTCCCTTACTTCCAGTACACACCACACATCATTTACCACCAAACTACATTATTGGTTCTCTCTGTGGGGAGATCGGCTGAAGCAGGAAACAAAGAAGAAACCTCAAACCAAAATCATCACCACAACACTCTAACAAAAATATCATCTTGATCATCTTTGGTTTCATCATCATCGCCACCACCGAATCACCGTAATCATCACTTCATTCTCTTTGTAAGGAACTTTTCTTTTCTTTGATTTATACACTTAAATTTCGTTATATAACTTGTATACATATCATAATCTAAATATATAACATCACAATTTGAAGATTTAAGTGATTTGTTCATAAAATGGGTTTTAAGAAACAAATCTTTTAGAACTACAATTTCAAGTATAAACTAGTTAAAAAGTTAATATTAAGTGTTAATATGTTATTATGTGATGATACAAACGTTTGAGACTGTGAGACAAACAAATGGAACCAAAATGATAGAATGTTTATGTTACTCTGTTGTGGAATGAACCTGTAAACAAACAGAATTCGGCGGATCGCTTTTGGATCCGGCGGATCCTAACCGGTATAATGTGATCCGGAGAAATTGTTAACGGGTCCGGTGGATTCAAAAATCTTGACCATGATCCGGCGGATCCGCCATGGATCCGGCGGATCCCAACTCGGTTTCAGAACACAAACCTTTCAAACTAAAAGTGGTACAAACAAATAACGACTACACGATCGAATACTTATTACTAAGCAATAATTGATACAAAATATATACGGCAAGTAATTTGGTTCTAAAACTTTACACGACCACGAGACATTATTATATTTCGAGTGATATTTATTGAACCAACATAT
The DNA here is from genome assembly GCA_949592205.1 of Helichrysum umbraculigerum. Classification (NCBI taxonomy): domain Eukaryota; kingdom Viridiplantae; phylum Streptophyta; class Magnoliopsida; order Asterales; family Asteraceae; genus Helichrysum; species Helichrysum umbraculigerum. Next base: position 14,275,810 of record CATIUR010000007.1, on the reverse strand, counting down.
GTACATACGGACTTATGACAAAACAATAAACGATATAAGGTGGCGACTATATATATATGTACGGACATTTGGTAGACATATTGTTGATGCAAAATCAACATGGTTTGTCAATATCTTGTATAGAATATTTAGCTTGAATTTGTAATTGAAATTATACGTGTTTGTGCCTGCGACACTGTCAATGTCTCAATGGGCTTGGGCCTGCGACATTGAGCCCAATGTCGCAGGGTCCAATGGTCCAACGTATAAATAGTCAATTAGGGCTTCATTTGTAAGAGTTCGTTCATTGTGTATGTGTGTGAGCCGTTTTGTGGTGAGAGAGACAGAGAAAACGAGTTTGAGTTTGTATTGGTGATTGTAATCTTTATACGTTCAATTGTGAATATATACAAGATTATAGTAAACGTTTGTGTTTCGTTTGTTTGGATTCCGCACTAACAATCGATTAATCGATCCGATCAGATCCCACGGCACGGGACTATCAACTGGTATCAGAGCCGTAGAATCAAGGATTCGTCAGTTTCGGATCGTATTTTGAACGTTTTTTGGTTTGATTCGCGAAGGTTTAATTGATTAATCTTCGTTTCTGAGTTGTTTTGGTTGATTATATCGATTTCTGGAAGTGTTTTTGGGTTAGATCGACGTTTGGTTTTCGAAATTTCGTTAGGGTTTCGAAAATTTTCGATTTTTGGGGTTTTGGCCGCTGCAGCCCGACTGTGCGACGTAGCCTGCGACGTCAGCTGCGACGTCGCGTGCGACGTAGTGATTTGGACTTTAATTAGTCCGTGCGACGTACCGTTGCGACGTCATCCGCGACGTCGCTATTTTGACTTTAATTAGTCTTTGCGACGTAGGCTGCGACGTCGCTAGGCTCTGCGACGTTGGACTGCGACGTAGGACGCTACGTCGCATTTTCGATTCTTAATTGAGTCATCGGACTTCTGCGACGTACCGTTGCGATGTTGCGATTTTTCTCCGACATTAACCTCGTTCTAGATTCGTAAAAAAAAAAAAAAAGTTTTTTGGCGGGAAACTCCGAAATTTTTTTGCGTTTTCAAGTTTTTTTCTATCGGCTTAAAAGTGTTTGATTTTAGCCTGGAAAAAGTTTCATTTTACCCGGCCAGTTTTTGACGTTTTTGGACGAAATTTTGGCGGGAAAAACGCGAAAATTTTGTAATTTCAAATTTTGTTTTTAGGCTTAGAATAGTTTCATTTTAGTGTCGGAAAAGTTTGGCTATACTCGGGTAGTCGTCAAAATTATTCGAATTTAGTTTTGGAGGGAAAAGTCGCAAGAGGCCGTATCGACTTCTGATTGGAAAATGTCTTCTAAAGCTCTTACGCGTTACAATAGTGGAGCTGTTAATGAGATTGAACCTCCCATGCTTACATTTGATACAGATTATGCTACATGGAGATTTGAGTTCGAAGTATTCATAGCGTTAAAAAATCCAGATATGTGGAACTCATTGGTTGAAAGATATGAAAAACCACACAGAGGTATGACTCTCGATGAGAGAAAAGCTTGGGATATTGAAAAGAAAACCCATGCTGCAATATTAAAATGTTTATCAAATGAAGTTAAACAATTGTTCAAACATTATGATATTGCATATGACCTCTGGCATGCAATTGAGAAACGATGTGGTGGATATGAAAATTATAGGAGAAATAGAGTGGAACTTGTCAAGAAACAGTTTGACACATTTGATTTACAATCAAATGAATCTTTAGAAGAACTCTTCAAAAGATATTCCCAACTCGTAGATGAAGTGGCTGATGGAGGAATAGTACTTAATAATGGAGAGGTAAATAAGAAGCTATTACGGGCATTACCTAAGGACTGGGCTACCAATGTGGAGATTTTGGAACAAGATCCAAAAATTGAAATCATGGATTTGGATGAACTCATCAGAAAGTTACAAGCTGATGCTCTTGACATGAAGAAGAAAGAAAAGATGTCAGCGGCTTCCACTCAAAATCCTAGTCTCAATGATAATTCCGTATCTAATTCCAAGTCAGCTAAATCTCCTTCTGGTAGCACTTCCTATACTTCTCATACAGATCATACAACTCCTTCAAAGGCTACTGAGGATCATGCTACAATCTTTGCAGCTTTCCTCAACTCTTATGAGACTTTCCTTTCAAAGAAGGCTAGTACTCTACAGCTTACTGAGGAAGACTTTGAACAGATCGATTCTGATGATCTCGAGCAAATGGACATCAAATGGAGCATGGCCATGATAACCCAAAGAACCAAGAAGTTTCTTCAGAGAACGGGTAGAAAAGACCTGGATGATGATGGTGATACAGGTCTTGGTTTTAATAAAAGCAAAGTGAAATGCAAGAACTGTCAGATTCATGGGCACTTTGCTAAGGAGTGTGAGAAAGTAAAATATCCTTCATCTGGATTCACTACTCCTACAACTCCAACGACTCCAGAGAAGAATACAACATCACAGGCTATGACGGTGTATTCTCAGGGAGTGTTTGATTTTAGTGCACTTGAAGGAGAGGTTCAACACAGTGCGCTTTTGGCAAAGATACATGCGGTACATGATGAACCTAAGGTACCCATAAACTGTGTTTCTTGTTTAACATTGACTGAATCTCTTAAGAATTATCAATATGACAATTTAGAGTTGCGAGAAAAAGTTGTTAAACTCACCGAGTCAAACAAGTTTTTGAAAGCTAATGAATTTCTTTATGAAAAACAAATTGAGGCTTATAAGTTAGACACTGAAAAATACAAGTCTAAAGTTTTTAGCCAACAGGATGCTATTAATAGCTATCTTAAAGAAATGGAACTTTTGAATAAAGAACTTTCTGAGCTAAAGTCTGAGTCTGACAATTTTAAAAAGGGAATCACGAATTTCTCAAATTCTCATAAACTCTTCGATGAAATGGTTGACAAGATGAGGACAGATAAAAGTAAAGCGGGACTTGGGTATCCACCTCCCACTAACTATTATCCTAAGCCTGTTAAGGAAGGCACCGAAGAACTTGTGGCTGACTACTCATCATGGTCAGCTACAAAGTCTAAAGAAGCTACATCCAATCCCAAAAGGCAGGCAAAGGAGAAAACTAAACGGACAGAGTATCCCTTGCCTACTTTTGTTAAGTCTGATAGTACACCTCCAGTTCGTGTTGAGGAGGTCGTTGAGGTAGAAGATATACCTGAAGAGTCTACCATTAAGGTTGAGAAAATAAATGTCAAACCTGAAAATTTCATCATTACAACTGAAAATGATGATTGTTTTACATGCAAAGGCAAAGCTAAGGTTGACAATAAATCCTCAAAAGTTGAAGTTGATAAATCTGAAAAGAATAAACCTTCAAAATCAACTAACTCAACCTCAGGAACATCTACTTCAACATGTTCTCCTAAGAGTGCATGTTCAACAAATGTTCCTGGTCATAGACCTTCTGTGTATTGTCCTCCACCGAAACGATTTGAGGGAACTCATTGGAATCAATCTTATGTTGAGAGACGTTCTTGTTATCGTTGTGGTCAACAGGGCCATATTATTAGGGATTGTCGGTTATTATCCCTAGATAGGTTTGGTAGAGGGATGCCAAGAACTTCCTCCTTTAGGAATTCTTATTCAAAATCGTTTTCTAGGCGTGCTTCGTATTCGCCTATATCAAGATATGCATCCTCTTCTCCAAAACCTATGGCTAGAGTAAACAAAGTTGTGCCTAGTAAACCTCAAGTTCAACAGCACAACATTGTTGAAAACAACTCATCTGAACCTACAAAGGTTTGGAAACCTAAATCCACAGACAATGCATCAATGAAATCTTCTGAGTTTTTAAAATATCATAAACTCATTGATGTGATGATTATGGATGACCATGGACAACCCAAGTCTATCAAGGCTTGGGTGTCCCATAAGTACTAACGTTTAATTGTTTGTGGTGGTGCAGTCAGGTTGTTATTAGCTAATATTTTTGTGACTGCAAGGATGTGGATATTTGTTGGAAGATTGTTTTCAAGGTGGTTGTGTGTGATTATTTATGATTGTGATTGGATGAGATTTTCGATGTTACGAGGTGGTAAAAGTGATAACAGGCATTTGATTTGACTTGATATGTGATTTTGATACTTTTCTTTTAAATTTTGTTAGTAATGCAACAGCCATTCTTTATACTTTTTAGTATTAAAGAAATGCAATGTTGCGAAATTTATTCAATTAAAAAATACAAAAATATGTTTAATGTTTAAGGGGAGTATTTTTGGATTGGATATAAGAATTTGCTGTTCAGGGGGAGTAATTCTGAATATTAAAAATTCTGATTATTTAATTCAGAAATGTGAACAGCAAGATTCTTAAGTCTTGAAAAGATGATGGGTTGTGTCTGTAAACAACTTGGGATATGATAGTACATCGGGTGACATGCATAAAAATGGAAATTTTAAGGTTTATGTTTGATGTGTCAGTAGGTTTATCTGGTATATTTAACACATCTTTTATAAACATTAGCTTCATCATATGATGTATTGGTAGGCATGGTACACACCGGTTTGTGAGTGAGTAAGAAGTAATAATATAACTTGTCTATTACTTTGTGAAAAATGTTATATGATGTATGACATAAGTCTTAATTGATAAATGGAAGTACTATCATACGCTGTCATAATTATTATGTAAGTGCAAAATTGGCATATAGTAATAGTATGATTATTAGCCTAACTAATGGTGACTATTGTTGTACTCACGTACAGACCAGAATCCATTAGTTATGCAAATAGTCTCAAACTTGTTATGTTCATACTAAGGGACCCTCTGTTGTACTAAGTACAGATCTGGGGCCACTAGTATCTTCATAATCAGTTTGATGTATGCCTAAATATAAATATCAAGTGTATGTTACGAGAAAACCGAGATAAACTTGGTCTTGTAATCTCTACCTTGTGTGAATATGCAGTGTTTGTTTTACTGAAGTTTATCAGTATATCATATAATATGTTTCTCAAAATTAATATTCATACTAACAATAAAGGTTAGCTCACAGATACGGATGTAACATGTTTAAGTGGACAAACAATACCGATGATCGTCTTGAACTAATTTTTATAAAAGGTGCTTTAAATATGTCAAGTAAATTTAAAGTGGACAAATATACTGATGATCGAAATAACACTTACTATTCCCTAATAATTGCATGTTGGCCTGATATGATCCCTAAGCAGACTTAAAACAATCCTATCCCCAATTTATTTTAATCTTCGTTCTTTACTTTTCATTTATAAGGAAAATACAAAAAGATTTTATTTCTATGTTATTTTCTTCAAACATCACATATCTTGTTAAAGTCAAATATTGAAGATGTAAAGGATGTCAGCTATTCTCCAAAGTTTGTGAAGATAATTCTATCGGAGAAGTTGCTGATGATTGAGAGATGGTCACTGAGTTTGAAGATCTTATTGTATGATAAATTTGTGTCAGTCACATGAATTTGGACATCAAGACTAATTGAAGACTTATTTGACCAAGCTGATGACAAGGGGGAGTTTGTTGGTGCATTTTGTGTGTCAGTCAGTAGGTCAAACTATTGTAATTGTCAAAGTCAATTAGTCTACGAATGAGAAGTTGTTGATCAGAGAGAGGATAAGTGCTAGCAGATACTCAAGCTAAAGTTGAAGATTTGAAGACATATCCAAGCTATTGCCAAGGGGGAGTTTGTTGATGCAAAATCAACATGGTTTGTCAATATCTTGTATAGAATATTTAGCTTGAATTTGTAATTGAAATTATACGTGTTTGGGCCTGCGACACTGTCAATGTCTCAATGGGCTTGGGCCTGCGACATTGAGCCCAATGTCGCAGGGTCCAATGGTCCAACGTATAAATAGTCAATTAGGGCTTCATTTGTAAGAGTTCGTTCATTGTGTATGTGTGTGAGCCGTTTTGTGGTGAGAGAGACAGAGAAAACGAGTTTGAGTTTGTATTGGTGATTGTAATCTTTATACGTTCAATTGTGAATATATACAAGATTATAGTAAACGTTTGTGTTTCGTTTGTTTGGATTCCGCACTAACAATCGATTAATCGATCCGATCAGATCCCACGGCACGGGACTATCACATATTTATATACATATATATTGGAATGAAACGGAAGTTACTTCGTAACAAACGACACTTATATATATATAGGTAATGAACCGATTATATATATATATACACATACGACGATGACAAGATATATATATAAATACGACCCTAAATACGTTTATCGTATCGTGACGATAAATTCCAAATTCGTTAACAATGGAACGGATTAAACGTATACTATGATTTTTGAAACCATGACATTTATGTTATAATCGGAAATAAATATGACAAAGAGTTTTATAACAAATAAAACTTATATAATTTTATACGTAAACCACGTATTGTAATATATATATATAAGGACACTTATATATATATATATATATATATATATATATATATATATATATATATATATATATATATATATATGTATATATACAACCGACACTTGTAATTATATATATATTTACATATATATATATATATATACAAATGGAATATACGTTCTACAAACGTATGACTTAATAATATACAACAAGTATATATGCACAAGTATACATATATAGAACAAGTATATGTACAAAGGGAACAAAATGACACTCAATTATGTACACGACCACATATGTGTATATACACTTAACAAAGTAGATGACGTGAGAAATAATAACAATATTTCAACACAATGTCACCAACAAATTCAACGACTTACATTATTAAGAAATCAACAACATATATGATTAAGAAATTAACCATTTCTTCAAACAAACAAACAACCCATTAACATAAGTTGATTAAACAAATCAAACGTACTTATGTTAATACATTTATTGTATATAGGTTAACATACCTTGGGCAATTATCTGTTGGCTGCTAGCATTCATACCGAGCAAACTACAGTGAGTTCACAGCCCCTGTTTTAAATGTTTTCTGTTTTTAAATATTGAGGTGTAAACATAGAAATTGCATGCTAACACATGCAACAAATTATATAAATGCTTTATTGCTTTTATACAAACTGTTTGATTATGAAATAACATCTTCACAACTGTTTTGGGAATTAGACACTGTATCCTAGTACGGACCCAGACTTGAAATGTATGCATGAAAGACCTTATGTCATGCAGACTATAACCATTAGCTAGGTGACTCTAGCCACTGAGTATACGAATAGTAATATTGCCGTGACGACCCTCCTATGGTTGGAGCGTATACTTAAATGTCCTTCAGGCAAACAACATAAGTTTTGTTTGTGGTTTGGTTATAGGGTTAGGTCGCGTTACTTTAACCTGCGAGGTTTAGCTCACCTTTCAGGGGATCATTGTCTAAGTATTCCCCCATACGGTAAAGGATTAACATATCCTACAACTGATTTGTACCAGAAGACATTCTGGTTAACTTTAAATACTGGTAAACAACCAGACTAATATTTTGGGTGACAACCCACATAAAAATCTGTATTTTAGGGTAACAACCCTACAATCTTATATTTTTGCAAAAACCTGCAAACAATTATTTATTGAATGATATTTCAATAACACAAAATATAAATGGTTTAACAAACCTCATACTTATACAAAACCTGTGAATTCACTCAACATATTTGTTGACGACTTTCTTTCTATGTTTTACAGGAAATTAGCTACGTAAGTAAGAATCGCATGCATTCAGGATGGACTACCCTGGACTATTTAGGATGCCACGTACTTTTGGGACAGCTTTTGAGGATTTCCTCTGTATTACTGCTTACTTTGCGGTTATACTTATGAAATCTTGTTTTAAACTTATGTAATGTAAAACTTAAATGTTTTAACACTATTACTACTGTACGACTTACATAGTCGTATTTCTTTTGTAATAACTATTTTAAAATGGCATCCCTATCTATTATGTTACGCAATGGCCATATGCTCTGGTATGTATCTGTATTGTTGGTTGATTTGAACTGCTCACGCCCCGTCACGTCATTAAGGCTTCCACACTGTTTAATTAGTATTGATCGTGATTAGCGTTTGGCGGGGTGTGACAGACTTGGTATCAGAGCCATTGGTTATAGCGAACTAGAAGTCTTTAGGTGACTGAAAACCTTAGAGACCTAGACTATAGCCTTGGCTTGAAACATTTATGCATACATGCATACATACTTTGCATACATCTAACATATGACTGACACGTCACACACGATGTAACACCCCCAAGTTTAACGAGTTGCGGAAGCATACATTGGGTGTTACTAATCAATATACAAAGCACAAGATTAATAGTAAACGACCTCTAAATGAGACGTTTAGAAAAGGTTTCATAAATAATAATCGTTTGAAAACCGTAGGTTTTCGTATACAAAAAGTAGTTCCCTAGAGTCCACGCGTATAGCGGGAGATTCTATTACATAATCGTAGTTACAAAAGATAATGCCAAAGAATCTCCGTTAAATGCAGTTTGGAAATCATGCGACTCTAGCTAGTAATCCTGGAGTGATCCTACTCCGTATGTGTACCTGAGATACAAAGCTAAAAAGTGTCAACCAAAAAGGTTGGTGAATCTCACAGGTTTAGTAATAAGTAGATGTAATGAACCACAAGTATGTACCCGTATTGCTATCAAGCAAAGTAAGTTAATCAGTATATCAGTACAGTGCCATGAGCTCATAAGTTGAAGCTTAACCGTGTAGTGTGAAATAAATCACGTACCCCCGTGAGTGCTATCCACACACTCATATGTAACAAATACTAATATGTCTGTTTCTACGTGTAAATCAGTACGTGGTGGCGCTACCACCCCAGACAGGGATTGTCAGTCCCAAATGGATCCATTTACTAGTACTCGCGCTTAAGACCATAACTAACAACTTACGATAAGGAGGCTTTCAGTGGATAAAAGTAACTCATGCGTTTGTTTGTAATCAGTAATGTTTTCAGTTCAGTACATTGTGTTCATGCGTAAAACAGTTGCTAAGTATCTCACCCCAAAGTATAAAACAGTAAAAGTGGGGCTGTAAGACTCACCTGAGTCGAGCAGGGGTAAATAGCAAGTAGTAGTAAATCAAGTAGGTTCTCCGAACCCGTAACCTTCTAGTGCCTAAACACGTAAGGTTAAGTAAGTAGATGTCTCGCAAGACCATCTAGGCTAGTTGTTCATACCCCGTTGTGTTTAACGTTGGTTCGTTCACGTTCGTGTCAAAGTATATATACGGCCCGTTGGTGATTTGTTATAATTAAAGTTTTATCGTTCATAATGCAATTTAGAGTATTTGTAATAGAAAAGTATGTTCTATGATGTTTGTTAAGTCGTAGGGTATAAGTATTGGAAGTTGTATAAGTTCGACACTTAGTGTAAAAATAGTTGAAAAATCTGCTGCTTTGTGCGACACTTCATAGCGTCACTTAAGGTTTAGGCGACACTTAGGAAGTGTCGCATAAAATCGCGAAATATAAGTTTAGGGCGTCACTTAGGGAAGTGACGCATAAGGTGGCGACACTTAGGCAGTGACGGTAACAAGTGTCGGTTTAAGGTTCTAGGCGTCACTAGAGTAGTGTCGGGCAAGAGTGTCGTATAAAATTAGATTTCGATCATAGGCGTCACTAAGGCAAGTGACGCTAGTAGTGACGGATATTGAAAATGCGTCACTTAGGTAGTGACGGGAAAAGAGGGCTTATGCGACACTTAGTCAGTGTCGCACGAAGTGACGCATATCTGGGTTCATCAGTGCGTCACTTACGTCTGATCGACGGATTTTGAGCCAAAAACATGTTTTCGGGTTTCCGTTTGGTCCGATTCTTTTACCCAACCCTTATATGAACATAATAAGCCTATAGAAACCATAAACTAGTAAAAATGATCAAAAACGAGAGATGTCGGGATTTGTCGGAAACTTACAAAGTGTCGGATTGAAAATCCGAAAAGGTAGAAGTGTAGATCGTCGCGAGGTGGTCGTTTATTTCCAAAGGGATGATATGATCCGAGTTCGTTTTGTGGTGTGATTTGTTGATTTTGTGAGAGTTTTTGAGTTGGTGAAATAGAGAGAAAAGAAAGAAATGGAAAGAAGAGAGAGAGAAGGAGGTAGTGAAATGAAAAAAGAAAAAGAAAAGTTAGGGGTTTTGATGAAAGCCCCAAACTTTCAGTCCACGCACCGTGCTCCGTGCGGTGTTCGTTTTCTCCGTCTTTTATGCGTTAAATATTTATTTTACTCGTTTAATTATATTTATAAAATCATAAGTCTTGTTAAATAATTTATTTAAATTATTTCCTTAATTCTTTAATAGATTAAGTTACATTTAATTACTTTTGTTTATAAATCGTGTACGTTTCATTCGAGTAGTACAAAGCAGTTATTAACTATTATAAAATAGCTTTTCGGTCATAATTGCGTTATTTCCGTTTATAAACATCTGTTCACCAACGTCCGTGTTAATCGAATAGAATTTCATTCTATTTAAGTTGCGCACGATTTAATCAAATCGCAAAGTTGTATATATTCACCAACATATAATCCGGTACATAAATTAGCCTAACACAGAACTAATTACATGTATTAACAAAGAATTAGGCGCTAATACTAGCCCTAATTTGGCGGTTGTTACATTCTCCCCTTGTTAAAAGAATTTCGTCCCGAAATTAGCTCGTTTGCACGGTCGGTGCGTTGTCTGGGAAGAGATGTGGGTATTTTTGTCGCATTTGGTCTTCCCGTTCCCAGGTGAATTCAGGACCACGTCTAGAATTCCACCTGACTTTTACGATGGGAATACGACTCTGTTTTAGTTGTTTGACCTCGCGGTCCATTATTTCCATGGGTTCCTCGACAAAATGAAGTTTATCATCGATCTGAATTTCGTCGAGCGGTATAATCAGTGTCTCGTCAGACAGACATTTCTTCAGATTAGAAATGTGAAATGTGTTGTGAACGCCGCTAAGCTCAGCAGGGAGTTGCAGGCGGTATGCCACTGGACCAATCTTTTCAAGGATTTCGAATGGTCCGATGTATCTAGGATTTAGTTTGCCTCGTTTTCCGAATCGAATGACACCTTTCCACGGTGCCACTTTGAGAAGTACCTTGTCCCCAACTTGGAACTCAAGGTGTTTGCGTCTCACGTCAGCATAGCTTTTCTGACGATCACGCGCGGCTTTTAGTCGGTTTTGTATGCCGACGATCTTTTCAGTTGTTTCATGTATGATTTCTGGACCGGTGAGTTGTGTATCCCCCACCTCAGTCCAACAGATGGGTGACCGGCACTTACGACCGTACAGTGCCTCGAAGGGTGCAGCCTTTATGCTGGTGTGATAACTGTTGTTGTACGAGAACTCGCACAACGGCAAGTGATTTTCCCAGTTTTTACCGAAGTCAACTACGCAGGCTCGTAGCATGTCTTCCAGTGTTTGTATGGTTCGTTCGCTCTGGCCATCGGTTTGAGGATGGTAAGCCGTACTCATATCCAGACGAGTACCAAGAGATTTCTGCAGTGATTGCCAGAAGCGAGAAGTAAACCGAGCGTCTCGGTCGGAGATGATTGAGATGGGCACGCCGTGTCTTGACACGATCTCTTTCAGGTAGATCCGTGTCAAACGTTCCATCTTATCTGTTTCCTTGATGGCCAGGAAATGAGCAGATTTAGTGAGTCGGTCGACGATCACCCAAATGGTATCGCAACCGCTAGAAGTTTTCGGGAGTTTAGTAATGAAATCCATGGTGATCTGCTCCCATTTCCATTGTGGTATTTCAGGTTGTTGTAGCAAACCGGAAGGTTTCTGGTGTTCAGCTTTAACTCTGGAACAAGTAAGACACTTGCCAACATAGGTTGCAATGTCAGATTTCATGTTGGGCCACCAGTACATTTCCTTGATGCCGTGATACATTTTGTCGGCGCCGGGGTGTATAGAGTATTTTGACTTGTGAGCTTCATTCATCACCAAGTCTCGAAGGTTCCCAAAACTTGGTAACCAGATTCGATTCGAGAAGTATTTGGCCCCGTTAGGTTTGGTTTCAAATTGTTTGTCCATGCCTCGCAAGGTCTCGTTTGTCAAGTTTTCTGGTTTGAGTGCTTCGAGTTGAGCGGTGAGAGTTTGATTGATGAGGTCGTTGTGAATGGTCATACCGAGAGCTCGAACTCGAAGTGGTTTCACTCGTTCTTTTCGGCTTAAGGCATCGGCGACAACATTCGCCTTGCCTGGATGATAGCGAATTTCGCAATCGTAATCAGTGAGCAACTCGACCCATCGACGTTGCCTCATGTTGAGATCCTTTTGATCGAAGATATGTTGGAGACTTTTATGGTCAGTAAAGATTGTACACTTGGTACCGTATAAGTAGTGTCTCCAGATTTTTAGAGCGAATACAACAGCCCCCAACTCTAGGTCATGAGTTGTGTAATTCTTTTCGTGGACCTTGAGTTGTCGAGAGGCGTAAGCGATGACCTTGTCTCGTTGCATCAGCACGCAACCAAGACCTTGGTGTGAAGCATCACAGTATACCACGAAGTCATCGTTGCCTTCGGGTAAAGATAAGATAGGTGCACTGCAGAGTTTCTGTTTTAGTAGCTGAAAAGCTGACTCCTGTTTGTCAGTCCAATCGAACTTCTTTTCCTTTTGAGTCAGTGCAGTGAGAGGTAGGGCTATTTTCGAAAAATTCTCAATGAACCGTCTGTAGTATCCGGCGAGTCCTAAGAATTGGCGTACCTCGGTCGGTGTAGTAGGTGCTTGCCAACATTTGATAGCCTCGATTTTTGAAGGATCGACATGAATTCCCTGATTATCAATGACGTGTCCAAGGAATTGAACGGTTTGCATCCAGAACTCACACTTAGAGAATTTGGCGTATAGCTCTTCGTGTTTGAGCAGCTCTAGGATGGTTTTCAGGTGTTGCGCGTGTTCTTGTTCAGTGCGCGAGTAAATCAAGATGTCATCGATAAAGACGATAACAAACTTGTCAAGGTAAGGTTTGCACACCCGATTCATAAGGTCCATGAATACAGCCGGTGCGTTGGTTAAGCCGAATGGCATCACTTGGAATTCGTAATGCCCGTAGCGAGTTCGAAAAGCGGTTTTAGGAATATCTTCATCACGAACTCGGAGTTGGTGATAACCCGACCGTAGATCGATTTTTGAATAAAAACTCGACCCTTGAAGTTGGTCAAACAGGTCATCGATGCGAGGAAGTGGGTAACGGTTCTTGACGGTTAATTTGTTGAGTTCACGGTAGTCGATGCACATGCGGAAAGAACCGTCTTTCTTTTTCACAAACAGGACCGGAGCTCCCCAAGGTGAGGAACTTGGCCGAATAAATCCCTTGTCCAGGAGTTCCTGTAACTGAGTAGACAACTCCTGAAGTTCGGATGGGGCTAGTCGGTAAGGGGCTCGTGCCACGGGTGCTGCACCGGGCACAAGGTCAATAGAAAACTCGACTTGTCTAGTTGGCGGAAGGCCAGGCAAGTCTTCAGGAAAGACTTCTGGGAAGTCTCGAACGATAGGCACATCCTCAAGTCGCTTTCCCACCGACTTTTTCTCCATAACGTGTGCGAGGATTGCCTGGTACCCTTTTCTCAAGTATTTTCGGGTTTTCATGCAAGAAATGATATTTATTCTCGTCCCACCGGTCTCCCCTTGTATGCTCAAAGTTCCACCGGTGACGAGAGGAATGCGTACAATTTTCTCGAAACAAACGATTTCGGCTCGGTGCTTGGATAACCAATCCATACCGACGATGATGTCAAAGCTGCCGATTTCGACAGGTATCAAGTCAATGGGAAAGAGCTCGTTAGCTAAGTTCAGAGTGCAATTAGGTATCACACTGTCGGCCTCAATAAGTTTTCCGTTTGCCAATTCTATAGTGTACTTAGAATCTAAGGCAATAGGTGTAGTGTCAAGTAGTTGATAAAACTCATCAGAAATAAAGCTTTTATCAGCACCAGTATCGAATAATACGGAAGCAGTCAAGTTGTTGAGAAGGAACGTACCCGTGACCACATTCGGGTCTTGACGGGCTTCCCCAGATTTCAGCACAAAAGCTCTTCCTCGAGCATTGTTGTTGTTCCTGTTGTTGTTGTTCAGTTTCGGGCAGTCTTTCTTGAAATGCCCCGTACCGTTGCACCCATAACAAGTCTTTGGTGCAGAGGTGTTGGTGTCAGTGGTGTTTGATCTACAGTCCCTAGCCAAGTGTCCAAATCTCTTACACTTGCTACAGGGACACGAACCATGGTGGTGTCGTTGGCACTTTGAGCAATAGGGCTTGGTTCCCTTATACGCCCCCTTGTCATCAGTACCGGAGGTGTAGGCTTTAATAGTTTCAGGTTTCTTGTTTTGGTGGTTGTTGTGGTTGTCGGACCATTTTCTTTTGTTATTGTTGGAGGATGGAGTGGGTGGTTCTGGGTCCTCGTTCATGGCTAGAAGTTCATGGGCCAACCGAATGGCACCATGAAGAGTGGTTTGTTTTGATGAGGCGACATTTCCCCGGACAGGTTCCGGGAGGCCGCGGATATACTTCTTGATCTTTTCGGGTTCAGTACCCGCCATGGTTGGGCGAAGGACAGTGAGTTGTTGGAATCGGGTGGTGTATCCAACGATATCAGTTCCTTGCACTTTCAAGTTCCAGAACTCTTCGTCCAGCTTGTATAGTTGTTCGGCCGGGCAATACTCATCAGTGAGCATTTTCTTTAGATCCTCCCAAGGGAGTAGATAAGCGGTATCAATACCCACAGACTGGGTATAGGAATTCCACCACGAGAGGGCACCATCTTCGAGGGTGCAGGTGGAGAATTTGACTTTGTCGTCCTCCGCACATTTGCTGATGCGGAAAACGGATTCCATCTTTTCGAACCATCTGATAAGTCCGATGGCTCCTTCAGTCCCCTTGAAGCTCAAGGGTTTGCAGTTTTGGAAATCCTTGTATGAACAAGGTTTAGCAGCAGAGGTTTCAGCGGCATCGCTGTTTCTTGTGGAACCTGGTGGAGTATTCCGAGCTAAGGCTTCAGTAACAGCCTGGGTTATAAGGGAGGTAATCTGGGCATCGGTGTAAGGTCTTGACTTTGGCGGCATGACTCTTCAATAAAAGAAATGAAGATACATGAGATTTTGCAAGAAGGTTGTATGTATTTCAGATGTACATGTATATAGGTGGTAATACATAACATCAATAAGAAAAAAAAAGGATCATGGCAATTTATACGAGTCAAAGCAGTAAGAAATATTTGATAGATGATGCTAGTTTAAAGGTTACATCCTACGGATGTATTACAAAAGGTGTCGGGAATTATTACATCCGACTGAAACATAGAGTAGTGCTTAGACAGTTACTAGATTACAGGATAAAGACTACACTAGTTTTAACGTAGATTAATTTGTTCCATCATCGTGACAAGACGGTCCACAGTGTTTGCAAGCCTGCTAGCTTGTCGGGCGTTGTCTTCGGCTAGTGCTAGTCGTTGTGTTAGTCCGCGCGCATACTCTTCTGCCTCAAGTGAGCGCTGCACATATTCATCCATCCTTTGTTGCAGAAGGGCATTTTCCACCCTTATTTCTATAATTTGGTTGCGAAGGACATCCATGTTGTTGTTTGTGGTTTCTAGGTCGTCGGAGACTTCTTCTATGCGTTCGAAGGATGTAAGTCTCCAGTTTTCGTTTGTTTCCTGCAACACGACATCTATGGTGCGAAGTCGTTGCTCGTGTTGGTTCACCCTAGCGGCTAAGGCCGGCAGGGTAGAGTGAGTGGAGTACGGGCCAGCTCGAGGCAACCTAGCGCTCCTCCTTGCTACCCTTGGGTTCTGCGACCCGGATTGAGAACGAGATGAATTGGATGGGATGTTTGCCATTTCTGAGACAAAGCGTTAGTAAGATGAGGCTAATATATATACATATATCATATCCAGCCTAGAGTCTAGCACGCATCAAGTAATAGTCCGGTTCTCTCGTAGTCAGAGTCAACTAACGTATCCCTGTTCAACATAATCATTTCAGATCTTACATCATCTTTCCTTAATTGTACATAGTTGATCAAGCTATGTTAAATTAAAGTTGTATGTTGTAATTCCTGAACTAGTCATGTCTAATAAGAGAATACTGCCTAACGGTCATAGTCTAGGCCCACTAAATGCAACCTAGTTCGCTATAACCTTAGGCTCTGATACCAATCTGTAACACCCCCAAGTTTAACGAGTTGCGGAAGCATACATTGGGTGTTACTAATCAATATACAAAGCACAAGATTAATAGTAAACGACCTCTAAATGAGACGTTTAGAAAAGGTTTCATAAATAATAATCGTTTAAAAACCGTAGGTTTTCGTATACAAAAAGTAGTTCCCTAGAGTCCACGCGTATAGCGGGAGATTCTATTACATAATCGTAGTTACAAAAGATAATGCCAAAGAATCTCCGTTAAATGCAGTTTGGAAATCATGCGACTCTAGCTAGTAATCCTGGAGTGATCCTACTCCGTATGTGTACCTGAGATACAAAGCTAAAAAGTGTCAACCAAAAAGGTTGGTGAATCTCACAGGTTTAGTAATAAGTAGATGTAATGAACCACAAGTATGTACCCGTATTGCTATCAAGCAAAGTAAGTTAATCAGTATATCAGTACAGTGCCATGAGCTCATAAGTTGAAGCTTAACCGTGTAGTGTGAAATAAATCACGTACCCCCGTGAGTGCTATCCACACACTCATATGTAACAAATACTAATATGTCTGTTTCTACGTGTAAATCAGTACGTGGTGGCGCTACCACCCCAGACAGGGATTGTCAGTCCCAAATGGATCCATTTACTAGTACTCGCGCTTAAGACCATAACTAACAACTTACGATAAGGAGGCTTTCAGTGGATAAAAGTAACTCATGCGTTTGTTTGTAATCAGTAATGTTTTCAGTTCAGTACATTGTGTTCATGCGTAAAACAGTTGCTAAGTATCTCACCCCAAAGTATAAAACAGTAAAAGTGGGGCTGTAAGACTCACCTGAGTCGAGCAGGGGTAAATAGCAAGTAGTAGTAAATCAAGTAGGTTCTCCGAACCCGTAACCTTCTAGTGCCTAAACACGTAAGGTTAAGTAAGTAGATGTCTCGCAAGACCATCTAGGCTAGTTGTTCATACCCCGTTGTGTTTAACGTTGGTTCGTTCACGTTCGTGTCAAAGTATATATACGGCCCGTTGGTGATTTGTTATAATTAAAGTTTTATCGTTCATAATGCAATTTAGAGTATTTGTAATAGAAAAGTATGTTCTATGATGTTTGTTAAGTCGTAGGGTATAAGTATTGGAAGTTGTATAAGTTCGACACTTAGTGTAAAAATAGTTGAAAAATCTGCTGCTTTGTGCGACACTTCATAGCGTCACTTAAGGTTTAGGCGACACTTAGGAAGTGTCGCATAAAATCGCGAAATATAAGTTTAGGGCGTCACTTAGGGAAGTGACGCATAAGGTGGCGACACTTAGGCAGTGACGGTAACAAGTGTCGGTTTAAGGTTCTAGGCGTCACTAGAGTAGTGTCGGGCAAGAGTGTCGTATAAAATTAGATTTCGATCATAGGCGTCACTAAGGCAAGTGACGCTAGTAGTGACGGATATTGAAAATGCGTCACTTAGGTAGTGACGGGAAAAGAGGGCTTATGCGACACTTAGTCAGTGTCGCACGAAGTGACGCATATCTGGGTTCATCAGTGCGTCACTTACGTCTGATCGACGGATTTTGAGCCAAAAACATGTTTTCGGGTTTCCGTTTGGTCCGATTCTTTTACCCAACCCTTATATGAACATAATAAGCCTATAGAAACCATAAACTAGTAAAAATGATCAAAAACGAGAGATGTCGGGATTTGTCGGAAACTTACAAAGTGTCGGATTGAAAATCCGAAAAGGTAGAAGTGTAGATCGTCGCGAGGTGGTCGTTTATTTCCAAAGGGATGATATGATCCGAGTTCGTTTTGTGGTGTGATTTGTTGATTTTGTGAGAGTTTTTGAGTTGGTGAAATAGAGAGAAAAGAAAGAAATGGAAAGAAGAGAGAGAGAAGGAGGTAGTGAAATGAAAAAAGAAAAAGAAAAGTTAGGGGTTTTGATGAAAGCCCCAAACTTTCAGTCCACGCACCGTGCTCCGTGCGGTGTTCGTTTTCTCCGTCTTTTATGCGTTAAATATTTATTTTACTCGTTTAATTATATTTATAAAATCATAAGTCTTGTTAAATAATTTATTTAAATTATTTCCTTAATTCTTTAATAGATTAAGTTACATTTAATTACTTTTGTTTATAAATCGTGTACGTTTCATTCGAGTAGTACAAAGCAGTTATTAACTATTATAAAATAGCTTTTCGGTCATAATTGCGTTATTTCCGTTTATAAACATCTGTTCACCAACGTCCGTGTTAATCGAATAGAATTTCATTCTATTTAAGTTGCGCACGATTTAATCAAATCGCAAAGTTGTATATATTCACCAACATATAATCCGGTACATAAATTAGCCTAACACAGAACTAATTACATGTATTAACAAAGAATTAGGCGCTAATACTAGCCCTAATTTGGCGGTTGTTACACACGATTCCTTTTGCCCCGGCATATCCTGCTGACGAGCCACACTATCACTTAGGAGAGACCTCCTGTAGACTTCGATTGGTCCGTGCACCTAGGAAGTGCGTAGGAGACCTTCCCACTGGATTGCTCGCGCCACGGGACAAGGCACCCATGACTGTGCCTGAAGAGCCACCATAGAGGCGGTTCCCTCACTTAGACTGGATGCCTCCTATGCATAGGTTTTGGAGAGCCTTAGAGGATATTCCATATGTTCTGGAGACCGGAGAGTCTTCACGACCACTGTTTATTACTGGTGTTAATTCTACTTTGATTATAGTTGGATTGTGATCTGGATTGTGGATGGATATTCGAGATTTCATAACTATGAGAACTGAAAAATTGTCTTTATAACCTATAGATCTCCTGATCTGGAAAATGACAGAACCTGTTGTGAGTGGATTCTCGTCCGATGATGACATAATCAGCGATGAGCAGATCCAATACACATATGTTGAAACAGAAATAGTTCCAATAGTGGAATTGGTGGATGAGGAAATTGAAAACCACCATTTCGGCATGGTTGACATGGAAGAGTACGAAAGGGTACGAGACCAGGCTGAAAGATTGGATGGTCAAAATTGGGAGCTTGAGTTCAAATGTATGAACTATGAGCTAGAGTTGAGAATTCTGAAGAGGCCTATGTCTGCACGAATTAAAGATAAAATTTGTTTCTGGAAGAAAGTAGCTAGTGATCGCAAGAAAAGAGTCAAGACTTGGATCAAACGTCTGTACAAATGCTCAACTGAGAATGATGCGATCTGTAATACGACTCTGCGATACAAGACTATGCTGGAAACACGCTACTTCTCTCCCAATCTAAACCAGGAGTAAAAGCAAAAAGATCTGAACTACGACAGAGAACATAACTAAAGATAGCTTAATAATGACTTAACGAAGAACTGTCATAGGAATATAACCATTTTGCTAGATCTATATGTAGCTAAGTTAAGTCTAACTAGTACTAGCATGTACTGTATTAACTTGTATTGTACTGAAAACGTCTATCAGATGGATATAGAAGGATCCATCAAGTTTTGTATGAAACCATGTACGAATGTTTTCACCTAATGTAGGATATAAAGTATATTTGGTTTATACCTCGTAACCTTTACATTATTGTCGACTAGAGTGTTCTACTTACACTGTACACACGTGTTAGAACGAGAAACAACCAATAACCACTTGAAATCATTTCTTGCAAACATTGCAACATATCATACCTCGACGATTGACTTTTATCTTGAATCCCTTGGAACTTAGTTGTGTTAATTGACGATGAAAAGAAATATGTATTTGGCATTATATAATGACGCCTGGCCAACGTGATTATATGGTACTAAGTACATATGGGCGTTTCAAAGTCGTGCGACATATAATGTGAAACCTTATTCTTCGATCCTCCATACTATTTTTTTGATAGACAATGTGAAATCTTGTTCATCACATTCATTATCTTGGCATTGACTTCTGCATTTTATTCATCGCAGAACGAAATCATGCCGCTAAAACGACGAATCACTAAGAACAGTCGACGAACGTCTACACCACCAGCTCACGAAACCACTCCACCACCTAACATCGAAGAAACCACTGAACAGATGATTGCAAGGCGGATTGCTGAAGGCATTGCCCAGTATGAGGCAAGCCGCAACCGCCATCATGGAGTAAATAATAGTGGAACAACCCCTCCTAACGGTGAAACACCTGTGAACACTAGACGTGGGTGTTCATATAAGACTTTTCAGGCTTGTAAGCCACCTCCTTTATGTGGCACCGAGGGTGCTATTGGTATCATACACTGGATAGAGAAGATGGATTCTGTGTTGGACATCAGTGATTGTTTACCAGACACTACGGTTAAATATGTCGCCTGCACCTTAGCTGATAAAGCTTTGACTTGGTGGAACAGTCAAGTCCAATCACTTGGACGACCAGCTGCCTACTCCATGACATGGGAAACACTGAAACGTATGAT
Source organism: Helichrysum umbraculigerum (assembly GCA_949592205.1). Lineage (NCBI taxonomy): Eukaryota > Viridiplantae > Streptophyta > Magnoliopsida > Asterales > Asteraceae > Helichrysum > Helichrysum umbraculigerum. Next base: position 14,255,229 of record CATIUR010000007.1, on the reverse strand, counting down.
GTTAGAAGAATTCTGCCCCCGAAGTGAGATGCAGAAAATTAAGACTGAGCTGTGGAACATTGCCATGATTGGGGCTGATGTCACTGGCTATACAACCAGGTTCCAGGAACTAGCTCGACTTGTGCCACATATGGTAACACCCGAGTACAAGCGCATTGAGCGTTATGTATATGGTCTGGCACCACAAATCCGGAGTTTGGTTACGTCCTCCAAGCCTGACACATTCAGGAGCGATGTTACCTTAGCGCAGAGTCTGACCGACGAGGCAGTCAGAATGGGGACACTTACCAAGAAAACTGTATCGGGTAAGGTTGAGCCGAGCAGTGCTGAAGCTGGTAGTTCTGAGATAAGAAACGAAAGTGGAATGACCGTCAGGGTCAAGCCAACAAAAAGGGATCTGGAAACCCGAAGTCTTATGATGCCACCATTGTGGAACCAAAGCCATACTTAGGCAACAAACCTAAGTGTGATAAGTGTAGCAAACACCATGAGGGTGAATGCTGGTTTTGCGACAGCTGTAAGGGATGGGGTCACAAAACCCAAAACTGTAAGGTTAACCCTACCCCTAAGGAAAACACTGTACGCCAAAACCAGGGGTGTTTTGAGTGTGGCAACACGAGGCATTATCGGAACCGTTGCCCTCGACTCAACAATCAAAACCGCATTGCCAACAACGCCCACAACCGCAACAACAATGGAAACAACCGTGGAAAAAAACAACAACCGAGCCAACAACAACAATCGGGCTAACAACAACAACAACAACCAGCCAGCTCGTGGACGGGTGTTCATGCTAGGAGCACCAGAAGCACGTCAGGATCCTAACACAGTCACTGGTACGTTTCTAGTAAACAACCACTTTGCTTCTATGTTATTTGATTCCGGTGCTGATTTAAGCTTTGTGTCCACTGAGTTTAGACCACTATTAGAGATCGAATCCCTTAAGCTAGATAACAAATACACTGTAGAGTTAGCCGATGGTAAGTTGATTGAATCAGGAGAAATAGTACCAGGATGCACCTTAACATTGGAAGGACATTCTTTCAAAATAGACTTACTACCGGTAGAACTAGGGAGCTTCGATATAGTGGTTAGTATGTCACTAAACCGTGCGGAGATTATCTGTTATGAAAAGATTGTACGTCTACCATTACTGTCAGGAGAGATGTTGATGATTCAAGGAGAAAAAAAGTAATCGTATGGTTAAAATGATTACATGCATGAAAGCGAGTAAGTATCTACGAAAGGGGTACCAAGCATTTTTGGTACTAAGAAACCCGAGGAGCGACGCATAGACGATGTGCCCATTGTGCGAGACTACCCAGGAATATTTCCCGACGAGTTACCAGGATTACCACCCCCAAGGCAGGTTGAATTTCATATCGACCTAGTGCCTGGAGCAGCACCAGTTGCTCGTGCACCTTATCGTCTAGCTCCATCAGAGATGCAGGAACTGTCTGCATAGCTACAAGAACTGTTGGACTTAGGATTCATCCGACCGAGCTTTTCACCTTGGGAAGCTTCGGTTTTGTTTGTCAAAAAGAAGGATGGATCAATGCGGATGTGCATCGATTATCGGGAACTGAACAAAGTAACTATTAAAAACCGGTATCCATTGCCACGCATCGATGACTTGTTTGACCAGCTGCAAGGGTCAAGTTACTACTCGAAGATCGACTTGCGATCTGGTTACCATCAACTGAAGGTACGGGATGAGGATATCTCTAAGACTGCGTTTAGGACTGGATACGGTCATTATGAGTTCTTGGTCATGCCGTTTGGGCTGACAAACGCACCAGCAGTATTCATGGATCTCATGAATCGAGTATGCAAACCCTACCTTGATAAATTCATCATTGTGTTTATAGACGACATATTGATATACTCACGGACGAAGGAAGACCATGAACAACATTTGAGAATGATTCTGGAATTACTGGAGAAAGAGAAGCTTTATGCAAAGTTCTCTAAGTGCGAATTTTGGATGTTTGAAGTTCATTTCCTTGGTCATGTGATCAATAACAAGGGAATTCACGTGGACCCATCCAAAATTGAGGCAATTAAAAACTGGGAAGCCCCGAAAACGCCATCTGAGATACGACAATTTCTTGGGTTAGCCGGTTACTACCGACGATTCATCGAGAACTTCTCGAAAATAGCTCAACCACTTACCGCCCTAACGCAAAAAGACAAGAGATTTGATTGGGGCGAAAAGCAAGAGAACGCTTTTCAACTGTTAAAACAAAAACTGAGCACCGCACCTATCCTGTCACTACCAGAAGGAGTAGAAAATTTTGTTGTCTACTGTGATGCTTCACATCAAGGATTAGGTTGCGTATTGATGCAAAACAACAAGGTCATTGCTTATGCGTCTCGACAGTTGAAAGTTCATGAGAAGAACTATACAACGCATGACCTAGAATTGGGAGCAGTCATTTTTGCACTTAAGATATGGAGACACTACCTTTATGGTACAAAGTGTACGATTTTCACCGATCACAAAAGCCTTCAACATATATTTGATCAGAAAGAACTCAACATGAGACAAAGACGTTGGGTTGAACTATTGAATGATTACGACTGTGAGATCAAGTACCATCCAGGAAAAGCTAATGTAGTAGCAGATGCCTTAAGTCGTAAGGAAAGGGTAAAACCTCGAAGAGTTCGAGCGTTAGGATTAACGATCCACTCGAGTCTCATTTCACAAATTCGTGATGCTCAACAAGCGGCCTTTACTCCAGAACGTATGAAGGATGAATCCCTCAAGGGGATGGAAAAACAACTGGAGTCTAAAGACAATGGAGTATTGTATTTTATGAACCGAATTTGGGTTCCTTGTGTTGATGAACTACGTGGTCTGATATTGGACGAAGCACATAAGTCCAATTACTCGATACATCCTGGTGCAGATAAGATGTACCACGATTTGAATGGCTTTTACTGGTGGCCTGGTATGAAACGAGATATTGCCACCTACGTTAGCAAATGCCTGATTTGTGCAAAAGTCAAAACCGAATATCAAAAGCCGTCTGGGCTTTTGCAACAACCTGAGTTGCCCAAATGGAAATGGGAACACATCACGATGGACTTCATCACGAAGCTACCAAAAACGACATCTGGAATGGACACCATATGGGTGATTGTCGACTGACTGACAAAGTCAGCTCACTTTTTTTTAGCCATCAAGGAAACGGATAAGATGGAAAAGCTGGCTAGAATCTACATAAAAGAGGTAGTTTCTAGACATGGAGTGCCATTGTCTATCATCTCTGATAGAGATGCACGTTTCACCTCTCGCTTCTGGCAAACGCTTCAACAAGCATTGGGCACTAGACTCGACATGAGTACGGCCTACCATCCACAAACCGACGGTCAAAGCGAGCGAATGATACAAACGCTCGAGGACTTGTTACGAGCCTGTGTGATTGACTTTGGAGGAAACTGGGATATTCATCTCCCTTTAGCTGAATTCTCGTATAACAATAAGTATCATACGAGCATACAAATGGCACCTTTCGAGGCGTTGTACGGACGCAAGTGCCGATCACCACTCTGTTGGGCAGAAATGGATGACAGACAGTTATCAGGTCCTGAGATAGTCCAAGAAACAACGGACAAGATATCTCAAGTGCTTAATCGATTGAAAACAGCACGAGATCGACAAAAGAGTTATGCAGACAATAGACGGAAACCTTTGGAGTTTCAAGTAGGTGACAGAGTCCCACTCAAGGTATCTCCTTGGAAAGGAGTTGTAAGATTTGGAAAACGCGGTAAACTGAATCCACGTTACATTGGACCTTTCGAAATCCTAGCAAGGATTGGTCCTGTAGCTTATAAGCTTAAACTACCGCAAGAACTTAGCAATATTCACGACACGTTTCACGTGAGTAATCTTAAGAAGTGTCTATCTGACGAAGCGTTAATCATACCTCCCGACGAAATCTATATCGACGCAAAACTTAACTTTGTGGAGGAACCGCTTGAAGTAATGGACACGAAAACGCAGAAACTCCGAAACAGTCGGATCAAACTTGTCAAAATTCGATGGAACTCGAAAAGAGGCCCAAAGTTCACCTGGGAACGTGAGGATGAAATGCGCAAGAAGTATCCTCAACTATTTAAACCCGTGACCGCGACTCACGACACATCTTAAATCTCGGGACGAGATTTCCCTAACGGGGGGAGAATGTGACAACTCTCCAAATTAGGTATTAGTTTAACTTTAAGCATGTGCATTCTTACGCTAATTTCCTGGTTAAGTTTAAACAAAACTTTTTGATGTGATGTAAGTCTAGCAAGCCCAATACTTTTAAACAAAAAGTATTACAAATTTTGTGATTAATAATAATAACGTACAAATGTATCGGAACGAACCCGACAAAGATAAATAACAAAAGTTCGTGATACAAAAATAATTAATAATTCAATTATTAATTACGAGTATTAATATATCTATACCATATAGATAGAATGATTTAAATATACGTTTAACATAAAACGTATTATAAACGAACAGAAATAATTGTAAAATATACCCAGTGGTCGCAAATCATAAAAATTCTAATTTTCTTAGACGTTTGAAAGTATTTAGAACATTACCTCAAAATATGAATTCGTAATTTAACTGAAATTTGGCGCCCAATTAACTGCGCGTAGTAAAATGTACAAATTTGTACAACCGTCTAAAATAATGATAATCTCATCATTCGGAACTTATATAATGAACCAGGAGAACATCTACAAAATAAAAATATAAAAAGTTTACTTTTATATTGCTATAATTATACCCGTACTCGAAATTAACGGGCTAAATTACCACCACCTAATTTAATTATTGGAGACAAACTTATATTTCCTCCGTATTACACTTTGAAAAATGGAACCGTGCATGATTTCTTTTATAATCCCTCCCTTACTTCCAGTACACACCACACATCATCTACCACCAAACTACATTATTGGTTCTCTCTGTGGTGAGATCGGCTGAAGCAGGAAACAAAGAAGAAACCTCAAACCAAAATCATCACCACAACACTCTAACAAAAATATCATCTTGATCATCTTTGGTTTCATCATCATCGCCACCACCGAATCACCGTAATCATCACTTCATTCTCTTTGTAAGGAACTTTTCTTTTCTTTGATTTATACACTTAAATTTCGTTATATAACTTGTATACATATCATAATCTAAATATATAACATCACAATTTGAAGATTTAAGTGATTTGTTCATAAAATGGGTTTTAAGAAACAAATCTTTTAAAACTACAATTTCAAGTATAAACTAGTTAAAAAGTTAATATTAAGTGTTAATATGTTATTATGTGATGATACAAACGTTTGAGACTGTGAGACAAACAAATGGAACCAAAATGATAGAATGTTTATGTTACTCTGTTGTGGAATGAACCTGTAAACAAACAGAATTACGCGGATCGCTTTTGGATCCGGCGGATCCTAACCGGTATAATGTGATCCGGAGAAATTGTTAACGGGTCCGGTGGATTCAAAAATCTTGACCATGATCCGGCGGATCCGCCATGGATCCGGCGGATCCCAACTCGGTTTCAGAAAACTAAAAGTGGTACAAACAAATAACGACTACACGATCGAATACCTATTACTAAGCAATAATTGATACAAAATATATACGGCAAGTAATTTGGTTCTAAAACTTTACACGACCACGAGACATTATTATATTTCGAGTGATATTTATTGAACCAACATATGTACATACGGACTTATGACAAAACAATAAACGATATAAGGTGGCGACTATATATATATGTACGGACATTTGGTAGACATATTTATATACATATATATTGGAATGAAAAGGAAGTTACTTCGTAACAAACGACACTTATATATATATAGGTAATGAACCGATTATATATATATATATACACATACGACGATGACAAGATATATATATATATAAATACGACCCTAAATACGTTTATCGTATCGTGACGATAAATTCCAAATTCGTTAACAATGGAACGGATTAAACGTATACTATGATTTTTGAAACCATGACATTTATGTTATAATCGGAAATAAATATGACAAAGAGTTTTATAACAAATAAAACTTATATAATTTTATACGTAAACCACGTATTGTAATATATATATATATATATATATATATATATATATATATATATATATATATATATATATATATATGTATACAACCGACACTTGTAATTATATATATATTTACATATATATATATACAAATGGAATATACGTTCTACAAACGTATGACTTAATAATATACAACAAGTATATTTGCACAAGTATACATATATAGAACAAGTATATGTACAAAGGGAACAAAATGACACTCAATTATGTACACGACCACATATGTGTATATACACTTAACAAAGTAGATGACGTGAGAAATAATAACAATATTTCAACACAATGTCACCAACAAATTCAACGACTTACATTATTAAGAAATCAACAACATATATGATTAAGAAATTAACCATTTCTTCAAACAAACAAACAACCCACTAACATAAGTTGATTAAACAAATCAAACGTACTTATGTTAATACATTTATTGTATATAGGTTAACATACCTTGGGCAATTATCTGTTGGCTGCTAGCATTCATACCGAGCAAACTACAGTGAGTTCACAGCCCCTCTTTTAAATGTTTTCTGTTTTTAAATATTGGGGTGTAAACATAGAAATTGCATGCTAACACATGCAACAAATTATATAAATGCTTTATTGCTTTTATACAAACTGTTTGATTATGAAATAACATTTTCACAACTGTTTTGGGAATTAGACACTGTATCCTAGTACGGACCCAGACTTGAAATGTATGCATGAAAGACCTTATGTCATGCAGACTATAACCATTAGCTAGGTGACTCTAGCCACTGAGTATACGAATAGTACTATTGTCGTGACGACCCTCCTATGGTTGGAGCGTATACTTAAATGTCCTTCAGACAAACAACATAAGTTTTGGTTGTGGTTTGGTTATAGGGTTAGGTCGCGTTACTTTAACCTGCGAGGTTTAGCTCACCTTTCAGGGGATCATAGTCTAAGTATTCCCCCATACGGTAAAGGATTAACATATCCTACAACTGATTTGTACCAGAAGACATTCTGGTTAACTTTAAATACTGGTAAACAACCAGACTAATATTTTTGGTGACAACCCACATAAAAATCTGTATTTTAGGGTAACAACCCTACAATCTTATATTTTTGCAAAAACCTGCAAACAATTATTTATTGAATGATATTTCAATAACACAAAATTTAAATGGTTTAACAAACCTCATACTTATACAAAACATGTGAATTCACTCAATATATTTGTTGACGACTTTCTTTCTATGTTTTACAGGAAATTAGCTACGTAAGTAAGAATCGCATGCATTCAGGATGGACTACCCTGGACTATTTAGGATGCCACGTACTTTTGGGACAGCTTTTGAGGATTTCCTCTGTATTACTGCTTACTTTGCGGTTATACTTATGAAATCTTGTTTTAAACTTATGTAATGTAAAACTTAAATGTTTTAACACTATTACTACTGTACGACTTACATAGTCGTATTTCTTTTGTAATAACTATTTTAAAATGGCATCCCTATCTATTATGTTACGCAATGGCCATATGCTCTGGTATGTATCTGTATTGTTGGTTGATTTGAACTGCTCACGCCCCGTCACGTCATTAAGGCTTCCGCACTGTTTAATTAGTATTGATCGTGATTAGCGTTTGGCGGGGTGTGACATGGCCCCTAGACCCAACCATTTGTCAGGTTTTTAATTCATATCTTATACGAAATTAACACTCCACACTTTTGGGCCTGGTATCAATTCTCCAGTTAATTGTCCTTGGTTAATTAACATGAAGAAAAAAAAAATACAATAATAATAATGAAAAGAGGTACCATATTTCAATGGTACAACGCCGGGTGCATCACCTGTCCACAAATCACTCACATGTGCTGAGTTTGAATTTGAACCCCTAACTTGTCACTCACACATGTAAGATTTGAGCATTTTCAGTAACGGTATAACTTGAGCTATGCTCAATTAGTTGGTTCACTAATATGTGAACTATAAAAAGAGTCATTTACCGGATAGTATCTTTATGTTCTAAAATTGATATTATTTTTTTAAAATTTCGTAATTTACATGCTTCTTTGGAAATAACTCCGTTTAAACTATTTCGTGAATAGTTTTTATTTTTCCCTACATTTTATTTAAATCTAAAGCCATCTGTTTTTGTATAAAACCGATGGTACTAACTATCTAAATCTAAAGTATAAATGTACATCTAAAATTTTTCATCGATCTTTAATTATGCATATCTAATAATGCCTATCTATTTTCCTACTATGCACATATTTGAGACGTATATAAATATGAATCTACTGGTTTCGTAAGCTACATGTGTTAATATGAATTGTTCTTACCCATTATTATTTTAAAGTATTCTTATTGCAATCATACTCATTAGTCATAAATAAATCTCTTTCAATATAGTTAGAGATTCAAATAAGAATCAAATGAACGTTGAGAACTCATGATAACTATTGAATTACGTGTTTGTTCACAAGTGATTTTGTTTTATTGTATGTATCGAACGTATATATATCGTCTATAGTACGTAACTTTTTCTTTTTGGCTAAGGCCAAAAAGGAAATTTTCTATTTTGGTCTTACCAAAAATGGAAAGTTTACATACAATAGACGATATTTACAAGTTAAATACATATGATAGAAGTTTTCGACGTTCGACTAATACAATAGTAAAAAACGTAAAGTTTAATACATAACGAAACAATAAACCCTAACTTCTTTATATGTGAAGTAATAAATGGACCATCCATGGTGAATAGATGAATGATCGCGTGGGCCGTCTATAAAATTAAAATAAAATAAAAAGCCATATTTTTCGGCTAAGAATCGTGTCACAATACGATTTAGCAATAAGCAGTGTCCCTACCCCAACCATACAATACTATATACGTACGTCTATAAATTCAACCCCACCCACCTTACTTATAATTCACAACTTATAAACTTTCCCTAATCCATCTAATTAAAATCTCCATAACTTTAAGAATTAGATCTTCCAACAAATGGGAAGCTCACTAGTACGGTTCTTCATTTTGTCCCTGATGTTGATATTACTTTCAGCCGGATTCAGTGAAGCGCAACGATCAAGATGTGATCCGGTGGAAATAAGTTGGTGTTTACAGGCGATCGTATCAAACATGCCACCATCACAAGATTGTTGCAGGAGACTTAGGGGTCAAGCGGCTTGTCTTTGCAGTGAAGAGAGTGACCCAACTTTTGGTGGCTTTCTTAGACTTGATGGTGCCAAGAAGGTCGCCACCGCATGTGGTGTGAACCTCCCAAACTGTAACCCTAGACCCTAAACCTTAAACTGAACTATTTATGGTGTTTATTGGCGTGTAGATCGAATCTGTTTGTTCGACCGTTGGTCTTGAATTTAGTATGTAGTGTCACTTTTGGGATGTAATTGTTATCGTTTGCTTCGGTTTGATTTGGTTTGCCACGTGGCCCTGCAAATCTGGTAATATTTGTAAAAATAAACATAAAATATATATACAAGTCATTTCAAGCAAGGTTATGTTAGTCAACAATGTAAATTAAGTTGTTTTAGTTCTATTTGTCTTGTATCATTGAATTATCTATAGTATAAAATTTAAGGTGGGATCATATAGGATCGATGATACACCGCATCATAAACGTACAATGCATCATAACAATATTGTATTTTACCCTTAAGAATTCAAGTATGTCATAACTTCTTGTTCCTCGAACCAGAGACCCAAAATTTAAACATTTCATTATTAATTAAAATTGCGAAATTGTGCATTATAAAAAGAAAAACTAATATTATCAGATAAAAATGTGATTTGTTAGTCATCCAAAGAGAAATTTTCGAAATAACAAAAGTCAGGTGACGTGCAAAACCAAATATTATTTTGGTCAGTTTTCTCGGCTTGCTGTAGGTTCAATTTAATTGACTTGATTTACGTATATTAAGATTTTATTTCCGGCCCTTGCAGTCTTGCACATGCACTAGACACCAACGTCTTTTAATAATATTACTTTTTTTATTTTAGATTTATTTTTATTACTATTATTATTTTTATGTTATAAAAGTTAAGGGAAGCGCTTTTAGTTACGACGAAACTCCTTCAATTTTTCAAAAATATTTTTAAAAAATTAAAAAAATTAGAAAACATGTTCAAATTGGGATCTTCTTAAGAATTTTTCGTCTCATTTTATAAGCTAATCATACAAGTTAGCTAAAAGAAAATATATGTTCAGTATTATGTTTAGGTGTGTTTGGTAACAACGGGCTTGAGTTGAGGCTGAAGCTTGTTGCTAGAGCTGTGACTAATTGAGGTTCTGTCCAAAGGCTACTTTGAAGCATTTTCTTATTTAAGGGTTTCTAGTTAGGGCTTATTCTTTCAAGAAGCCCTATGTTTATTGTATCGGCAAACAAATATTACGGGCTGAGGCTTATTAAAAGTAAAACCAGAAGCCCGTAAAAGTTCTCAGAAGTCCCACCTCAAACACACCGAATTCGTGTACAATTTTAAATCGCTGTTAAGTACTAAATTATGCCTCTAATATTTTTGTGTACGTGTACGTGTGAATGACGTGGTGTTTTCATGTGCAATTGTGTGTATGGATCAGCCATGAATTAAATTAACCTTTAGATAATTAAAAAGTTATAACGCTATTGTCATCAGGATTATTTTATATATGTACAACTAGATTAATTGGGATATGATGGAAAACATCATATTCGTTTTTGTCTTCATATACACGACCCTAACTTATATAAATGATGATATTGTACGTTGAAAAAACCTACCAATTTTCGAGCCCACCGTCAAATATATACAAATGGAATAAATCCCGATCTAGCAAATTATCAATCTGGTGTTCAATGGTATGGTGTAACGTTGGTTACACATTGGAGTGGAAGTTGAGAGGGCTTTAACCGAGGCGAAGCGAGTTTTAGTTAAACTAATCTAGTACTCCCTCCGTCCCACCCCAAGTGTCCACTTTGACTTTGCACACAGTTTTAGGATTCTCCACTAACTATACTTTTCACCAATCAAATAACATATCTACCCACTAAAGTCTCTTTCGATTGGTTGAAATATGAATGTGGACACTTATTTGGGACAACCCAAAATAGTAAGGTGAACACTTAGAGTGGGACGGAGGGAGTATAATTTTGAGTTTGACTTGGTACCTCGGAGAATTTTTTATGCATGCTCGAGCGGAAATTGTTTTAAGGTTGGCTCGAGTTCGTCTTGAAAAATTTAACTTTATATATAATTAATTTTTACTTAATTCAAAATTAAACTCGGTAATAGAAATCATTTCAAATTTATATAATTTTTTAAACAGATCGTGAAAATTAGTCAAAAACTTTATAAAATAGGTAGTCTAATGACACAAAATGCAAATGATCCTATACTATCAACTCTTGAAGGGTTATGAATAGTAAAAAAAGAATTTTCTACTTTGTTTCTTATTTAAGAGTATAAATAAATATATTAATATATAATATATATACAATAATATTTAATAATAATATTTATTTATCTATTTTGTTTTTTATTTAATAATTTATTAATATAAATAAACAATAATATTTAATATAAATAATATATTTTATAAATATATAGAGTAAGGTTCAAATGAGTCCATGATTTTTGAGTGAGACTAAGGGAACCAATGATATCATGCCACATGTACAAAGAGAATGTTTCATACTACAAAACCCGTTTACCCCAAACATCAATTATCTCACAAACGACAAATTGAAAAATCATGAAACTTGCACCATATTTTTCAGCATTTTATCCTCTTCGATTTGCCGTCCCTCAAAGCATACTTTCGATAAAAAAAATTCGGTTTTTTGGTGGGTTCTATAAATTAGTAACACATGTGTTAGTGATTGATTGTACATTTTATTTACGGTTATGGTTAGGGTTTAGGGTTAGAGTTTAGGGTTAGGATTTAGCAGGGTTCATGGTTTAGCGTTTGGATTTTATGTTTTAGTAGGGTTTAGGGTTTATTAGGGTTTAGGGTTTATAGTTTTATAAAGCGTTTAGGATTTGGGATTTAGGGGTTAGGGTTTGGGTTTTGGGGTTTCGGGGAGATAATTGATTATGGTGCAAGTTTCATGATTTTTCGATTTGTCGTTTGTAACAACCCCAAAATTAGGGCCAATTTAAAATTTTCCTAATTACGTGTTTACTACTTGTATTTAGTATGAAATAGGACTAAGTACGATAATTACTTACTATATATACATATATGTGATTATACATATATACACGTATACGATTCGTTCAAATCGTATGAAATTACAATAATACAAAATACGGTCGTTGGTGAAACTATTATTAAATAATAGTGAATTATTTAAAAACATTACTTATTACTTTATATTATGTTTATAATATAATAAACTCGTACGCTTTGTTTAAAACATTATTTACTTTAATATATTGCGAGAATATATTACACGATTATACGTTTTATTAAAACGTAGCTTTACAGTACAAAAACGCGCGAGACACGCCCGACACGTTAAATACACTTGAGTTATATTTTATAACTTCATAATAAGTATTTTGATAAAATACTTCAAGTAAAAATATCGCGATTACACGCGTACGGTTAACACGTTTAAAAACGTTACATAATTCAAATAAACGCACGATTCGCGACCGGTGACCAAACGAAATCTTGAATATTATTTTAGTGACTTAAAATATATTATTTGAGTAAAACTTTTATTTAAAATATCGGATTTTAAATCGTTAACAAAACGTATTATATAAAACGTTATACGATTAATTAAAACGTAAAACGACCGGGTAAACGAGCACCGCACTTAACGTAACTTTGGGGAAACAATTTAAACACCAAGTGGGGGTGGGACCCATGAGATTTCTGCTGAAATCTTTCCTCCCATACCTTTTCCCCCTTTTTCCTTTGATGATCTACTCACTCCATCCACCATATCTCATTTCATCTACTCCCACACTCCATCCAACTCTCTCCAATCTCTCTCTGTGACACCCGGTCAAAATAACCCAAAATTGGGTCCCAATTTAAACTTTAATTATTCGTACTCGGTACGATCAAGAACAAAGTATTCGGATAATATATATATATATAAATATATATTTAACAATTAATGATTATTTAATAATCACAACGAGAACTAATCTAAAACCACTCAGAAAACATGGAAATAAAAGTTGTCCCAAAACATCTTCAAATAAGATATTATTAACAGAAATAATATTACAGTACTCGGAAAATTTGCAAAACTCTTTTTGGATAATTAAAACTATCCGTCAAAGTGAGCTGAAACAATGTTATATTTTTATAACCCATTAAAGATATTTTTATAAAATACTTTAGTTGAAAACTTATACGATTTCATTTTAAGGAAATTATCATGTTAAAACATTATACTACATAACGACCGGGTAAACGAGCACCGCACTTAACGTAACTTTGGGGAAACAATTTAAACACCAAGTGGGGGTGGGACCCATGAGATTTCTGCTGAAATCTTCCCTCCCATACCTTTTCCCCCTTTTTCCTTTGATGATCTACTCACTCCATCCACCATATCTCATTTCATCTACTCCCACACTCCATCCAACTCTCTCCAATCTCTCTCCCTCCCTCCCCCTGCGATTTTAATCAGTCCAAGACCACCACCATCATCCACCACAAGCCACCACACTCATCTCCCTCATCCACCATCGGTTTTTGAAGCTCCAAGCAAGGAAACGAAGCTAGTCACCTCCTCATCACGTTTTCGACTCTAGATCTTTGATCTCGTTGTAAGGATCTCTTTTCCTTTGCTAGATTTACTTGGTTACTACTTATTAACATGTTTAGTTGCTTACTTAACAAATAAATGTCCAAATCTTTGGTTAAAACTCGTTTTTAAAACACTTATGTACATACCACTTCCTGGCCAGAAAAACCGTCGCACGAAAACAACCATAACTCGAGTTGTAGGTTAAATAAACGTGTGAGACCACTTGGAAAAGTTTGGTATTTTCGTCTTGAACAAAAAGTTCTTCTTTAGCTACTTCCAGAAATACACCCATTTTCGGCTATTACTTGATCTTTGGACATAGGTCTGTTCTGGACCGAATCCGACCCCTCGACATATTTATTTTTGTTTAAAATATTAAACGGACATATGAAAATACCATAAAATGCAGAAATGAACATTACATATAGTAGAACATGTGTGATTTTTGGTTAGACTTGAATCGGTTTAGAAGTTGGTTAAATAGAGTGTTCATCGAGTTCAAAATCTAGAAACTATAACCTTCGGCAGAAACTATAACCTTCGGCAGAAACTATAACCTTCGGCAGAAACTATAACCTTCGGCAGAAACTATAACCTTCGGCAGAAACTATAACCTTCGGCATAAACCTTAACCTTCGGTAGAAACTATTCGGCAGAAACCATAACTTTCGGCAGAAACCTATAACTAGCAGTTTTAACTATAACAATTTAAATACGATACAACAATCAAAGTATAATAATAATAGTTGAGATTATTATTACCAAAAATTCACTAACGGGCCACACTTAATTACAAAAGATTACAAACGTACAAAAAAATACTTGGACATTAACTAGTTTGGGAACAACTAGCATGGATACCTTACAAGTATTCCATTTACTTACTGAACCTTATGCGTATTAGGACGCTAAGGGCTGCTAGTTCGGATACTACTTTGCTTGCTTACTGTATTGTCTGCTAAACTCAGGTGAGTCTCACGGCCCCATTTTCAATATTTACATGTTTTAATAATTGGGGGAGATGCAACACAAACTATTTTCGTGATCACTGTTATTCGGTTAGTTAATTTAGTTGTTAACTTAATTAACTGCATTGTTACTTGTATTCGGTTTACCATTTTGGTACATTGTTCGGTTATCATTGTCGGTCTTGATTTTCATTGTTCGGTATATGCACGAGTGTTTTAATTCGGTAAAAGTCCTCAACAGTGTATGATTCATTAACTTAATAAGGCGCGGTTACTAAAGGATAGTACTATCATGGGAGTGACGTCCCCGTCCGGGTTGCTAGCTACAACCAAGTTAAAAACGGGCACTTTAGTAATTGTCATGGGTGTGTCACCAAATCGGGAGGCAAAGATCGGGTTAGGCTTTGAATCATAGCTCAGTGCAATATCAGTGTCGGCCAATCATTGTTCGGTAACCTTAATGGTTAACTCATTGTTCGGGAACCTAATTGGTTCATCATTGTTTGATTACATTACACATCACTGTTCGGTTTACATTGTTTACTCATTGTTTGGTTATAAAATCGTCGGATAATCATGTTGATCACATCAATGTTTATTTGAAAACCTGTGAGATTCACCAGCTTTATAGCTGACCTTTTAGTATTGTATTCTCAGGTGCTCATCAACCGTAGAAATGGCCTACAGGATAAGCTAAGCTATCACGAGTCGCATGCTTTCTAACATTTGGGACCACTTTGCATTTACTTTCGTATTTTCAAATTATGTATTTGGAAATTACCTATAAACCTCGCAGCTTTGTAAAACTTATTTGGTAATGTAATATCTATTTTCAAAACGTCTCATTTAGAGTCGTTTGCTTGTACTTTGGTGCTTTGAATATGGATTAGTCACACCCAAATCGTCGCTTCCGCAAATCATGAAATTGAGGGTGTGACATATTGGTATCAGAGCCTAAGGTTATAGCGAACTAGGTTGCATGTAGTGGGCCTAGACTATGACCGTTAGGCAGTATTCCTCATTAGGTATGACTGGTTCAGGGATTACATCATACGAATTTAATTTAACATAGCGTAGCTAACTATGTACAATTAAACAAAGATGATGTGAGATCTGAAAGGGGTTATATTGAACAAGAATGCATTAGTAGACTCTGATCACGAGAGAACCGGGACTCATGATTGTTTTGTGCTAGACACAATCAGGTGGATATATATATACGTATATAGGGTATATGTATATACAATTATGCTATTATATGTATTACAGATATATATAAATAGGCCTCAATTACTGGTATTATACATGATATGTATATCAAATGGTTTCAGATATTCGGATACATACTTGGTATGTCTATATATATGGTATATGTACATATAGGTCTTGGATACACTTCAACATATTCGGTTACACTGTACGGTTATTTAATATAGGATCGGTTATCACTTTGGTGATCTTGTCGGTTATCACATCTATAAACATGTTCGGTAATCATTTCGGTAATCTAGTTCGGATAACGTTTCAGTGATATAATTCGGAATATACTTAATATACATAGTAATAGGCCTTGGACATGAGATGTACTATAAGTTATTATATATTGTATATATAATTGTAGGCCTCGGATACTCGAAAACACTCTCACTGCTCGGATGTTGATTTAGGTTTCGTGTCTACCTAGATTAGACCACTATTAGAAACTAAATCGCTTAAGGTAACCAGATACTCTATAGGACTTACCGGTTGTAAGTGGACTGAATCAGGAAAATAGTATCGGTATGTACCCTAGCTTTAGAGGGTCATCTTTTCAATGTAGACTTACCCCGGTAGAGTTAGGAAATTTTTGACATAGTATTCGGTACACAGGTTATTGAAAAATTTTCCTTCAGTCGTCGTATTGTTTTCGTTCAAAAAAAAAAAAAAAAATCGGTATTTACCTAAGAACTGAAAAATTTTCATATTATTTTTATCAAGTTCATTTGAACAGTAATGGCAAACCCCACAATGGATAACCCTGCGTCGAATGACGAACCAATTTTGAAAATATCCCTCCGGATGTGATAGCTTCCGACATTTTTGTAAAATTTGACTTTTGAAATCTTTGGATACATATGTTTAATAATCTTCAACTACGATTTCATCTAGGGTTAAACTTCGGTTTTAGAAACGGTGTACTTTGATTTGGCATATGTGTCAACTTTGAAAACTCTGACAACTTTAAAAATTCTGACAAACTTTGAAAACTTAGGGATTTAAACCACGATTTTTAACTACGATTTAAAGTTTAATATAGCTTACGAGCTAATCTAATATTTTACTATGTTTTCAACCATGACTGATAACTATGTTTTATGAACCACTTGAACTCCGAATTTCGAACTATTTGAAACTTTTGTGAACTACGTTATCTCTGTTTATAAACTATTCTGTCTTTATTCTACGAACAATGTTAGCTATTACATAAGTTTTAAATCGGGCGTAACGACCATTTTATTCCCTTATACGGTTAGTGTACAATGAGATTAGCAAATTGTGGCTAATTGAATCCGGTAGTGTAATACTTAATTACACTTTAAAATTTAATGGCTAGGCTTTCTGTCTAGATCGGTAACTTGGATATCATTATTGACATATATCGGTAAGTCGGTCATCTTGTCGGAATCATTCATTCGGAGGAAAACTAATCGTTTTCCTAATCATGGATAAATCATTGATAGTGTGAGCTATAGCATTCGGTTAACTAATACGGTATATAATTCGGTATACATGATTATGTATGCAAATCGGTTAAGATGTAAGTTCGGTATTCACTTCGGTGATCCGGTTCGGTGATATTATTCGGTTTAGGTACTCGAAAACTATATTTGTTAATATGGGCCGTTTATACTTCATGTACGGTGTCGGTAGTTACATTGAACTCTAAGAACACCGTAGGAACTCATTGAATTCGGTGAATTATAAATCCAAATCATAGTGGTACTTGTTAAGACGGACCGACCCTGTTATGTAGGTAACGGGTGGGTAAAGAATCGGTCTTCTCCATTATTCATGTGAGATCAGTAGGTTTAGACCTAACAAGGGGAGAAGGATAAATCGGATGTCTTAGTATTAGACATATCACATAGTCGGCCTTAGTAACACACGGATCTAGGTTTCGACTGAATTTCGGGACGAAATTCCCCTAACAAGGGGAGAATGTGACACCCGGTCAAAATAACCCAAAATTGGGTCCCAATTTAAACTTTAATTATTCGTACTCGGTACGATCAAGAACAAAGTATTCGGATAATATATATATATATAAATATATATTTAACAATTAATGATTATTTAATAATCACAACGAGAACTAATCTAAAACCACTCAGAAAACATGGAAATAAAAGTTGTCCCAAAACATCTTCAAATAAGATATTATTAACAGAAATAATATTACAGTACTCGGAAAATTTGCAAAACTCTTTTTGGATAATTAAAACTATCCGTCAAAGTGAGCTGAAACAATGTTATATTTTTATAACCCATTAAAGATATTTTTATAAAATACTTTAGTTGAAAACTTATACGATTTCATTTTTGGGAAATTATCATGTTAAAACATTATACTACATAACGACCGGGTAAACGAGCACCGCACTTAACGTAACTTTGGGGAAACAATTTAAACACCAAGTGGGGGTGGGACCCATGAGATTTCTGCTGAAATCTTCCCTCCCATACATTTTCCCCCTTTTTCCTTTGATGATCTACTCACTCCATCCACCATATCTCATTTCATCTACTCCCACACTCCATCCAACTCTCTCCAATCTCTCTCCCTCCCTCCCCCTGCGATTTTAATCAGTCCAAGACCACCACCATCATCCACCACAAGCCACCACACTCATCTCCCTCATCCACCATCGGTTTTTGAAGCTCCAAGCAAGGAAACGAAGCTAGTCACCTCCTCATCACGTTTTCGACTCTAGATCTTTGATCTCGTTGTAAGGATCTCTTTTCCTTTGCTAGATTTACTTGGTTACTACTTATTAACATGTTTAGTTGCTTACTTAACAAAGAAATGTCCAAATCTTTGGTTAAAACTCGTTTTTAAAACACTTATGTACATACCACTTCCTGGCCAGAAAAACCGTCGTACGAAAACAACCATAACTCGAGTTGTAGGTTAAATAAACGTGTGAGACCACTTGGAAAAGTTTGGTATTTTCGTCTTGAACAAAAAGTTCTTCTTTAGCTACTTCCAGAAATACACCCATTTTCGGCTATTACTTGATCTTTGGACATAGGTCTGTTCTGGACCGAATCCGACCCCTCGACATATTTATTTTTGTTTAAAATATTAAACGGACATATGAAAATACCATAAAATGCAGAAATGAACATTACATATAGTAGAACATGTGTGATTTTTGGTTAGACTTGAATCGGTTTAGAAGTTGGTTAAATAGAGTGTTCATCGAGTTCAAAATCTAGAAACTATAACCTTCGGCAGAAACTATAACCTTCGGCAGAAACTATAACCTTCGGCAGAAACTATAACCTTCGGCAGAAACTATAACCTTCGGCAGAAACTATAACCTTCGGCATAAACCTTAACCTTCGGTAGAAACTATTCGGAAGAAACCATAACTTTCGGCAGAAACCTATAACTAGCAGTTTTAACTATAACAATTTAAATACGATACAACAATCAAAGTATAATAATAATAGTTGAGATTATTATTACCAAAAATTCACTAACGGGCCACACTTAATTACAAAAGATTACAAACGTACAAACAAATACTTGGACATTAACTAGTTTGGGAACAACTAGCATGGATACCTTACAAGTATTCCATTTACTTACTGAACCTTATGCGTATTAGGACGCTAAGGGCTGCTAGTTCGGATACTACTTTGCTTGCTTACTGTATTGTCTACTAAACTCAGGTGAGTCTCACGGCCCCATTTTCAATGTTTACATGTTTTAATAATTGGGGGAGATGCAACACAAATTATTTTCGTGATCACTGTTATTCGGTTAGTTAATTTAGTTGTTAACTTAATTAACTGCATTGTTACTTGTATTCGGTTTACCATTTTGGTACATAGTTCGGTTATCATTGTCGGTCTTGATTTTCATTGTTCGGTATATGCACGAGTGTTTTAATTCGGTAAAAGTCCTCAACAGTGTATGATTCATTAACTTAATAAGGCGCGGTTACTAAAGGATAGTACTATCATGGGAGTGACGTCCCCGTCCGGGTTGTTAGCTACAACCAAGTTAAAAACGGGCACTTTAGTAATTGTTATGGGTGTGTCACCAAATCGGGAGGCAAAGATCGGGTTAGGCTTTGAATCATAGCTCAGTGCAATACAAATGTCATTATCGGTAAATCATTGTTCGGAAACCTTAATTGGTTTAAATCATTGGTCGGTAACCCTAATGGGTTAATCATTGTTCGGTTACATTGTTTATCATGGTTCAG
This sequence comes from Helichrysum umbraculigerum, assembly GCA_949592205.1. Taxonomy (NCBI): domain Eukaryota; kingdom Viridiplantae; phylum Streptophyta; class Magnoliopsida; order Asterales; family Asteraceae; genus Helichrysum; species Helichrysum umbraculigerum. The sequence goes on along the minus strand of CATIUR010000007.1, from coordinate 14,234,883 downwards.
TATATTGTTATTCATTGATCGGTTTACACTGTTTAAATTATCGTCGGATAATCATGTTGATCACATCAATGTTTATTTAAACCTGTGAGATTCACCAGCTTTATAGCTGACCTTTTAGTGTTGTATTCTCAGGTGCTCATCAATATTAGGGATGGCCTACAGGATAAGCTAGCTATCATGAGTCGCATGCATCCATCTAGACATGAAGATTTTCTTGCATTATATTTTGTATAATGGTTATGTATTAAAATCTTCTGAAATCATTTTGCGAACTCACTACTATGTTTTAAACGTATGACTTAAACTTTGTATTTCTTTTGGAAAACTAATGTAATGTAATGTGTTTCTAAAACGTCTCATTTAGAGTCGTTTGCTTGTACTTTGGTGTTTTGATATTTGATTAGTCACGCCCCAAAACAGTCGCTTCCGCAAAGCATGAAATTGGGGGTGTGAAATCGTTTGTGAGATAATTGATGTTTGGGGTAAATGGGTTTTGTAGTATGAAAAATTATCTTTGTATATGTGGCATGATATCATTGGTTCCCTTAGTCTCACACAAATTTTTAGTCTCATTTGAACCTCACCCTAAATATATAATTGTCTTTATTTTTTGCTTAATATAGTTTTTAGACTCATTCCATAGACCAAATAACAAACCAAACCTTATCGACTATGATGAGAGTTTATCGAGTGGGAAGTTTAGTTTTCTGAATACGTTTGTAAAATTGAGTCTTTTTCAAGAATTTGTAATTGTATAGTGTTGGAAGAAAAAAAATTTTTGAAATGTTTTTCTTTTCCGTCGGAGGGAAAATCTTTTTTGCAATTATTTGTTTATATATATGTTAACTTATACGGAGTATTATATAGACGTATACATTTACTTTATAAAGGTATGAGCTGAATTGAAAATAATTGTTCAATAATTTGAAAATTGTAATATTTAATTTAACTCACGATTAAAGTTCCCGCTCTAACACGCGGGCTAAGTCCCTCGTTAAGTGTCCATTGTCAAGTTACAAAATGCAATAGAAGTCGGTGAAGTGTCAACTGTCAAGTTACAAAATGCAAGAGAAGTCGGTGACGGTGTAAACAAGCTTTAGCTCATTAGATACGTCAAGCTCGGGCTCGGCTCGTGTCCAGGCATGTAAACGAACCGAAGGAACACGAACGAAACATGTTTGTGTTCATTCTTTAAGGTTTTATCGAACAAACGAACGAACACAAATGGATAAGAGAATGGATTTTGTTGTTCATGTTCGTTCAATAAGAAAATTTGTTTGTTCACGAACATAAACGAACGTTCACGAACGAATACATAAATTTAATGCATCTGTTCATTCATATCTTATAAAATCAACATAAACGAGCTTATATACATGCATGTAAATGGAGGTGTGTGGGAGTTGAGGGAAAATGTGGGAAGGAAATGTAAAAGATAAAAATATCTAAATGTTTTGATATAAATATGATATACAAATAGAGTAAGGTTCAAATGAGTACAACAACTTTTGGTGAGAATAAAGGAACCAATAGGAATGAGCCACGTGTCACTTTACTCTCTCTCCTCCAAATTTTTAAAAATTAAATATCTCTCAAACGGTAAGTCGAAAAATTATGAAAATTGCACCACAAAAATCAGTGTTTTTTTCTCTTCGATTAGAGATGTGACAAGATATACTTTTGACGAACTTTTTTTTTTCGATTTTTTGGTGGTTTTGAAATCGAGTAACACATGTGTTAGAAGCTGGTAACACATGTGTTACTCGTTACTAACACATGTGTTATACGCTGGTAACACATGTGTTATACGCTGGTAACACGTTACCAGTGTGTAACACATATGTTAGCAGCGAGTAACACATATATTAACAGCAACTAACACATATGTTAACAGCTAGTAACACATGTGTTACTAATTTTGTAAAACCCAAAAAAAAATTCTTCGAAAGTATACCTTGTGAGATGGCAAATCGAAGAGAAAAAAATGCTAATTTTTATGGTGCAATTTTTATGATTTTTTGACTTACCGTTTGTGAGATATCTAAGTTTAAAAAACATGGGGGGGGGGGGAAGTGGACTTTGTGACACATGACACTTTCTAGTTGGTTCCTCCATTCTCACAAAAAATTACATTCTCATTTGAACCTCACCCTATACAAATATGTATTAAAATAAGATACACAGATAAGTATTACTCCCTCCGTCCTACTCAAAGTTTTCTATTTTGACTTTTTGAAGTCTTTCTTTTTCAACTTTAACCTTAAATATTTTTGTTTGTGTTATATAATACCTGATGAAAATTATACCAATGAAAATGAATTTAATACCTAAGCCATTCATATATTTTACATCAAGTATTATATAACACAAACAAAAATATTTAAAGTCAAAGTTGAAAAAGAAAAACTTTATAAAGTCAAAACATGACACTTTGGGCGGGACGGAGGGAGTAATTTAATTAAAATCTAAACTATTAGTTATCAAACAAACATGTTATCGAACGTTCACGAACGTAAATAAACAAACGAGACCTATGTTCATGTTCGTTCATATAATAATACGAACATAAAATTTTGTTCATGTTCGTTCATATAACGAAATGAACGAACATAAACGAACTTTCCGCCGAACAATTGCAAATTGTTCGCTGAACTTTCGATCCTCTTACAGGCCTACTCGTGATATTAAACTCAATTACGATATAAATGCGAAAATCCATTAAAACTATGTAATGTTTTGAGGGTGAGGTTCAAATGAGAATGATATTTTTTGTGGGAATGGAGGTGCAACCAGAACGCGTCACGTGTTACAAAACCCACTTTCCCTACGTTTTTTAAACTTAAATATCTCTCAAACGGTAATTCGAAAAATCATAAAAATTGCACCATAAAAATCAACATTTTTTTCTTTTCAATATTTATCTCACAATGTATACTTTCGACAACTTTTTTTTGGGGTTTTACAAATTGTACAAAATTAATAACACATGTGTTATTCGCTGGTATCACATGTGTTATTAGCCAGTGTCACATGTGTTACTAACTTGTAACACATGTGTTGTGTTACTCATTTTCAAAACCCACAAAAAAACAAAATAAAAAGTTCATCGAAAGTATACTTTGTCACATCTCTAATCGAAGAGAATAAAACGTTGATTTTTATGGTGCAATTTTTGTGATTTTTCGATTTGCCATTTATGAGATATTTAATTTTTAAAAATGTGAAGGAAAATAGATTTAGTGACATATGACGTATTTCTATTGGTTCCTTCATTCTCATCTAAAGTTTGCGTACTCATTTTGAACATAACTCTAATAAAACAAACCACCCTACCATTTTTATTTTTTATTTTTTAATCAGTTCCTTTCCTTCCCAAATCATCATCATCAATGGAGGACATTATATCCAAACACATGGAATTAAGTAATAATCAACATCTATCTGCATTTTCTAATCCACAATGGGAAATCAACCTCAGGGTTTGACATTCCAAAATCGACTCCAAGCCTTGCCAATAATGCAAATCAAGGTTACCAGGTAACTTTTTTCCTAAAGCAACATTGACAAAATCCCAATTCACATCTCGAATCATTTAAAATTTTTATTTTATGTGAATATTCTAATGATAATATTATCATATTGACATACTTGTGTAGTTGTGTTATGGGAAAAAGTCATTGTTCAAATGGGATTAATAAGGTAGATGTCTAGACGTCTAGATGACATGCACGTCAAGTGTTCTATTAAATGTTTGACTGAAATGCTCATATATTTTTTTCTTTGAACTGAATGGTAATCATATAGATTGTACATTATATCAGTTTAAGTATTATTCTACATCTGTATGGTTTGTTATAACTAATCTATATATTGAAGAACACATTTTAAGACTCGACATTAAAATATATTTATTTGTAGAAATTTTTATTATTATAACTGTTTTATTAAATAACAATTAACTCACTTTCTCTATCACCAAACATAATTATTCCTATACTTAAAATTTAAATGGTCAGATTTCAACACCATAGCCAATCTATCAGAAAAGAAGGAATACGACATAACATTACCTCATGTCACTATAATTTTTTAAATTTTGTTTTACGCTGCATTGCGGAGGTCTTTTTCTAGTTTATTATGATTTAGGTAAGACCAACACCAATTATTGTTATCTTCAAGATCAACTTATATAATCATGTATGTTACTGCAGGGCTGCTATTTGTTTCTTTATTACTTGGTTCAAGAAAGCTTGCTTATTTAATAAATGGTTTTGAATTTAGATATAGACTGTGGTTTCTTCATTTTGAACATCATCATACAATTGTCAATTACAGTATATCTTTGTATTCACATTTTTATGAATTCTAATTAGTAACAATATTTTAGTTAGGATAAGCTTTGTAATATACTCTTATGCATTTCTTTATAATAAAAATTGTTTCTAATATCCAAGTATCGTGTTTTCTGATCTGTTTGACTCGCTTCACTTCAATATACAACAAAGTTTGCTAGTTCTGAACGGTATCTTATAACATGTTTTCTCTTGATTGATCGTTATTTACTACATTTTCACCCATTCAACATGTTATAGAATCATGCTTAGCCCGTTTAACCCATCACATTAAAATACATGAACCTCAAAACAATAGATGTCAATAGCTAGACCTAACAAATTTCAGGAAGAATTTTCATGAAATATTACATCTCTATTAACTTTTACACTTTGTCTCTTTAGGATAGCCTACAAAAATACATACTACGTATTTCACTAGTCTTTTCTAGTATAGAGCTTTTCACCTGAATTCCTTGAAGTTGATGCAAGTACACTGCTTTGCAAGAGGAAAAGAAGGCACCAAAAAATTATGGAAGAGAGAGTTGATTCCGAAGTTGAAGAGGAAGTAGAAATTTTGGAGGCCGAGGACGTTGCCCAGTCACAAAGGATCAAGAGGTCGTGGCAATTTTGAATCAAAAAGCATCGTGAATATATTCTCAAAAATGCTCAATTTGTAAGAAGGACAATAACGTGGATTAAGATTGTTGGCATAAAGGAAAGTTTAAATATTCTCATCATACAAATGTGAGAACACTTAAACTTTCCTTAAGCAAACAATCTGTACTTACATGAATGTCCGTCTTGCAATTTGAACAATTCTGCGAATTTCCTGCACATGATGATCTTGCTTCAAAATTGCCTCTAGCTCTTGATTCTTTAGCAAAAAATTAAGCATTGAATATTGGAACAACAACATGAATAAGATCAAATCCTTGGCGTGTCATATTGCTCTTCAAAAAACTTATAGCAACTTTTTAAACCTAAAATGGATTGAAACAAGCTCTGACGTCAGTTTTTGTTGGAAATAAGACGAAAGACACATAAAAATTCTCAGGATAAAACTCGATGGATTAGACTACTTTGTGTCACTCAAATGCATCCACTATATTTCCTGCACACTCTTACGAATATGTCTACAAATGTTTGAGTTCATTTATATACCAATTATATGGCCATAAAGCAATTTGAAAGTTGACAAAAATAGTCTCAAATTGTAGAAGATGTTACCGTACTATCTTGCAAGATCTTGTTATGTTTAACACATGTTGTTGACTAATGATACAGAGGAAAATTCCTACTTTTCTTGAGCGATAAAATACTTCAAATATGTTTCTCACACTATTCAATTTGTTTTCCAGTTTGTGATGAGGAAAATGACAGTTGGAAAGAAGCTGCAAAATGTTGTTTACATTGATCTTCCTGATTCATTGATGTTGCATGCCACTGGAATCCAATGAAGTAAAGGGAAATACAGTTTGTCTTTTACTATACCATTTTACCTCTTTTACCAAAGCTTACATACCTTCTTTTACTCTGCCTTCCCCTTCAATTTTACGTCTGAATCAGTACATATCTATTTACAAAGTTATATAGTTCGACTGTTCGTTTACTTTTAATGGACTAAACTATTTTTTTTTCTGAAGAATGTGCTATGGACAACACCTTTGATGGGTCGCTAATCCACGGAATTTACGCTAAGCAGTGTCTCCACATAAGTCTAGTAAGGCCCCAGTTTTTTTTCCTTATTAAATAATGAATGGATACATCGTATGTCTCGATATATAATGTGTATTTTAAATAAGTCATGCAATAAATTGTTATTTATCTTATGAGTTGGACGTATGAATAGGCAAAAAAAAAAAAAAAATCATATATAACTTAAGAAATAAAGCCTTTTAATTATTTAACCATTAAGTCAAAAACAAAATGGACCTAAATCTCCTTCCTTTTAGAAGGCGGGTGTGGAATATTTAGATGCTTGTGGAGATTGAAATCTTGAACTTAAGACCTTTTGGGGGAACCCAGGCTCCGCCACTAAGCTACTCCTTTTGAGTTGATGGACTAACTAGTCGAGCTTAAGTCTAAGTAAAAGTCTTAATTATGCCATGAAGCTAATTAGCTGATTTATAAGTTATATACACACTATTTGCACACAAATTAGACAAACTTGAAACTTTTCTGGCTAGTGGGCTAAGGTAGCACAGGCCCAATTGACCATAACAATTAGTCAACGTTTTTAAGGTCAATCAAGTAGACTTGTGCAATTGTAATACTCATCTCTTAAGTAGCCGCCACTCACTTTCAATTCTATGGCTTTACCGTCATTTCATATTAGAATGAACTAACTTATAATACAACAGACCTGTAATAAAAATAAAGGGGAAATTGTTGTGCTACTAACGATATCTAAATTTAGGTGCTGTTAACTTATAAGTGAGCGCTGAATATTATACAAGAAACTTTAAGGGTAAAAAGTGTAACTTATAGAAACTTGGACATCTAACTTTGGTGCTGTCAATAATATATTTCTTGACCCCGTATCAGTGTGGTTTTTTTTTCACACAAACAAATAAAAGTTAAAAAACGCTTCAAATCTCAGGAAGCTGAATTAGACATCTTACTGCTTAGTGTATGTTCACAATATTAGTAGCAATGCTACACTGAAACTGATAGTCCTAAAGTCAACTAGCCTTATTCGATTTAAAGTCAATCTGAAATTGACATCAGAACTACTCAAAGTAATTTACGAATAATTAATATTTAATATAATTTTAATGACATAATCACCGATCAAACTCAATTGTGGTTGTAGTTGCTCGAGTGATTCATTAAGCAATCCTGACTTAACAAACTATTTAACAAGCCACCTATTTCTAAAACTTTTAGCAATTGATAATCTTCTAAATTCCTGATGAATTCCCACCATTTGATCATTATTTTACTCATATCAATACTGATTAGAGAATGCTCAAGCAGTCAAGACGACAAACTCTATGGTACCTGCAAAAGTTCTTTTAGTTGTGGAAATATTCTTGGCTTTAAATACCCTTTTCGGCGACACCAAGATCCTGCATATTGTGGTTATCCTGGTTTTGAACTAAACTGCGATGAACAGAATCCACCTACAATCAACATCATGAACATTACTTACCAGGTTCTAAGTACAGATCCGACGGCGCAGATTCTGAAGATTGTTCGAGAAGATATGGTTAAGTTAACTTGTCCACAAAATCTAGTCAACACTACAATCGGTTACAATCTTTTTAGTTACACACCAAGCTATATTAACATCACTTTCCTATTTGGATGTCCAGTGCCTTCCAATATCACAGAAATCGGCTCTGTTTTCTGCAATTATAATAATGGGTTTCTTCCTGTTTTTGTGTTGAGAGGAGCACAAGGCCCTGGGGGTTGTAAAACTAGCGTCACAGTCCCTGTCACTGTTGGGTTCTTGAACCAAACTCAGTTGGACCCATTTGAGTTGGGTTATCTTGTTAGGCAAGGGTTTGGGGTCAGGTGGAATCTGGGACCCAAGCCTTGCAGCGACTGCATGCAATCTGGCGGCCAGTGCATGTATGATAATGCTACACGTCTAACCAGTTGTGCATGTCCTGAATTTCCCTTTTTATCCGATACTTGCTCTGCAGCTAATAAGACTCAAGTTGGTTTATCGCCATCATCAGGTAAGCAACTTAATCTTTGATAAGTTGTTTTTTACTTGGCTTTTATCGCAACATGTAGTGCAAGATAGCCATGTCTAAATACAATTATGTTTCTCACTTACTCATACCATCCCATATAGTATTGTGCACATCTCAATGTTGGGATGTTTCAAAATAATTGTCCAGTTTTAAATTTTAACCAATAGAAAAGTTTTTACAAGGTAAAGATAAAATCTTATTTGTGGCATAATGTAATAATTATATTATTCTTAAAATGGTTATTTTTTTTATCGGTGAATAATAAATTTGGTACGGAAGGAGTAACGAAAACCTAACACAACAGAGAATAGACAATATGGCCACATGCAATCCGATAGACTTATCTATTATTGAGTTCTATTGTGTCGTGTGCTCAACAACTGATAGATACGGTAAATTTGTATTACACAACTTGCCAAAAATGTTTTTTATTGGATAAATTCCAAAGCTTACGCTTCATAACTTCATATATATAGTCGTCTTTCAACCTACCCCAACTTAATAATATCATATAACATTTATCATATTATAACTAGAATTGAATTGATCAACGTTGCATAAATTAATATATTAAGTAATCATGGGTGTCTGTCCAATGTTACAATATTATACAAACTATAGTTGTTGGTTCATGGTGAATATATAAATTAAAGAAGTAAAGAGGCCAACATAAAGTATTGCGCCAAGTAGTTTAGACTTTAGACCACCTTTTTTGTAAATTTAGATGCTAGTTACAAGCACTTAGGATACTTAGGATGTTTTAACAGATGGTGATGGGTGGGTAAAAATGCATGACCCACAATTATCACATCAATTCAAACTTTTTAACCCAGCAGGTACGGGTTGAACAAAAGTGTATAGATCACCAACAAACTTTGATTAATATTAAACCAAAACCAAACCGGCCAAATAGCCAAAAACAAGACCAAAGAATAAACCTCACTTTACAAGAAAAACACTCTATGAATCAATACCAACAGGTATTGATCATATCACACACAAATCACAAAGTATCAAGATGATACAGATTGTGACTAAACCAAAGAGAGAAAACCTTATCGTATTACAAACTCAGAGAATTAATAGTGAAAAGAATATAACCTAAAAAAGACAATAAGTGATTTATATAGTTATCACTTTACAATGATGACATAAACTACCCTTAACTTCTAATACTTGTAATATTTGACACTATTCTTCAATGAGCAGAAACTTGAACTTTAAAACTTGAAACTTTGACCACAAAACTTTATCTGCAAAATATATACAATATAACATAATAATAATTATAATAAAACAATTAGATTTTACCTTTTAACACCCCCCCACAATCTAATTGTGAAGATAACCAAAAACCTCATATTTCACACACCTGAGCAAACCATTTAATATCTTTCATAGTTTAACGATGAAACAAATCAAACAATCCCAGATTCTCACATAATTGAGCATGTTGAGCACTATTCAACCCTTTGGTGAATATATCAGAAGTATTATCAATAGAATCCACCTTTTCAGTAGAAATTATACCAGCACTTATCTTTTCTCTAACAAAATGCAAATCAATTTCAAAGTGTTTAGTTTTTTCATGAAAAACTGGGTTGGCTGCTATCTTAATAGCAGCCTTGTTATCAACCAAAACTTTCACAGGAATATCATACTTAAATTTTAACTCATCTAATATCTTTAGAATTCAAATAATCTCACATGATACATCAGCCAAAGCTCTGTATTCAGCTTCTGCTGATGATCTAGAAACAGTTGGTTGCTTCTTACTTTTCCAAGATACTAAAGATCCATTTAAAAACAAGCAATAACCAATAACTGACCTTCTTGACATAATACTTTTACCCCAATCAGAATCAACAAATGCCTTAAGATCACCACAAGAACTTTTTCTGATACATATACCTTTACCTGGTGCATTTTTGAGATATCTCAAAACTCTTAAAGCATGTTTTAGATGTGATTCCATAGGTGAATGCATAAACTGACTGAGAACATGTACTGCATATGATATATCAGGTCTAGTTAATGTTAGATAGATAAGTTTCCCTATCAACTTTTGATATTCAGTGATGTTCTTTAAAGGAACATCATTAGTACCCTTATTAGAAACCAAATTTAAAACTAAATTTGATTCAATAGGAGTACCAACAGGTTTACATCCCAAAAGCCCAAACTCAGATAATAACTCAAGACAATATTTTCTTTGTGATAAACATATATCATTCCCAAATTTAAGAACTTCAATTCCTAAGAAAAATTTAAGAACTCCAAGATCTTTGATCATAAACTTTGAACTCAGAAAAACTTTAAACTTATTTATTTCATTTACATTATTGCCTGTTATAACAATATCATCAACATATATTAACAAGGCAATAAACACACCTTTATCATCTTTAACAAACAAAGAATAATCATTCTTACTTTGTTCAAAACCATTCTCAAGTAAAGCACAAGTTAACTTCTCATTCCATTTTCTAGGAGCTTGTTTAAGCCCATAGAGTGATTTTTTTAACTTACAAACTCCACTATCATATTCATTAAAGTAACCTAAAGGAAGAGACATATACACATCTTCATCAAGATCACCATATAGAAAAGCATTATTTATATCTAACTGATATAAAGTCCAGCCATTTTGAACTGCAATATTAATAATGCATCTAACAGTAACCATTTTAACAACAGGTGAGAAGGTTTCATCAAAATCTATGCCCTCTCTCTGATTATAACCTTTAGCAACTAATCTTGCTTTATATCTATCAATTTCACCATTTGATTTGTACTTTATTTTATAAACCCACTTACACCCAATAGGTTTTCTATTTATAGGTAATTCAGTGAGTTCCCAAGTATCATTTCTATATAATGCTTCCATCTCTAAATTCATAGCATCAATCCATTGTTGACTTTTACAAGCCTCCCAATATGTATTAGGTTCAATGCTTTTATTTAGAGATGTAACAAAACACAGATTTTCTTTTGAAAGATTAGAATAATTTACAACTCTTTCAACACCATATTTAACTTTTCCTTCTATAACATAATCATTCATTCTAGTTGGCAAAGCAATGTCCCTTTTTGACCTTCTTAACTGTGGTTGAACATTTTGAGTTTGATCAGTTTGATCACTGCCCTCAGGGGTGTTGTTATCAGCATGTAGTGTTGCAGATGGTATATCAGAATTAGTATGCTCAAAAGAACTATCCAATTCATCACTACCATTGCCATCACTAATAATGTCATCTTCCCCTTCATCCTTGGGACTTGGTCTTTGATTGTCATTTATTAAATGGTCAAAAAAATTAATATGATTAACATCACCAGGATCAGTTATATTTTCTTGATCATTTCCTTTAAAAGGAAATATATTTTCATAAAACTTTACATCTCTAGAATAAAGAACAACTTTTTGATCAAGACTATATAACTTGTATCCTTTTTTAACTGTTGAATAACCAATTAAAACACATTTTTCAGACTTACTTGAAAACTTATCACTATTATTTAAAATTGTGGCAAAAACAAGACAACCAAAGACTCTTAGGTGGGAAAGATTTGGTTTTCTATTATATACCAACTCAAAGGGACATTTGCCAGCTAACACAGAAGATGGTAACCTGTTAATTAAATAAACTGCAGTTAGTACACAATCAGTCCACATATTTAAAGGAATCCCCCCTTGAAACATAAGAGATCTAGCAACATTAAGAAGATGTCTATGTTTCCTTTCAACAATACCATTCTGTTGTGGTGTATAAACACAAGAAGTTTGATGAATTATCCCATTTTGATTAACAAAAGAAGACATTCTTTGGTTTAAAAATTCAGTACCATTATCACTTCTAAAAATCTTAACCCCTTTGTCAAACTGATTTTTGAGCAGATTATAAAAAATCTCAATATTTTCAAAAACTTCTTCTTTTGACTTTAACAAGAATACCCAGACAGCCCTAGTAAAGTCATCAACAACAGTTAGAAAGAACTTATAAACTTCTCTACTTTGAATTCTATAAGGACCCCAGACATCTAAATGAACTAACTCTCCTAAATGAGTAGACTTATGTTCACTTAATGGAAATGGATCCCTTGTTTGTTTTGCCTTATGGCAGACATCACAAGTAAATATCATCATTAATATTTTTAAGTTAAGATCTGTTTTTAAGACTTGTAGAACTTGATCTACAGGGTGTCCAAGCCTATGATGCCACAGTGATTTGGACAAAAAACTTGAATTAAAGATATGACAATAAGGTTTTATACCTTTTGTTACATCATTGAATAAGTACAAACCACCCATTTGACTACCAGTCCCCAGAATTTTTCTTGAATTCAAATCCTGAATATAGCAAGTAGTTTCATCAAAACTAATAATCAATTTACTATCTCTAGCAGCACAATGAACAGATAATAAACTAACACAGTATTCTGGTACAACTAAAACATCAAACAAAATCACATTGGTTGAAATTTTTAAATTTCCAATTTTACAAATCTTTGCTTTAGTTCCATTAGGATGGTTAACAGTGAGATTTAAATCAGAAACATCAACAATATTTTCCAAACCAGTTTCAGAATTAGTCATATGTTGACTAGCTCCAGAATCAATTATCCAACCATAATTGATATTTACTTTAGTACTAACATTATTAGATACAAAAAACTTATTAAAGTTTTGATTAAAAAATACATTGTAATTAAAAAATTCACCTGCCATATTGGCATGCACAGATTTATTACCAGATCTTTCATCCAACAAACTCAACAATCTTGACAACTGATCACTAGTAAGTGAAATATTCCCAGAACCAGAAGATGACCTTGCAGTCTCTTTATTATTCACATTAGCAGAATTACTTTTAAAAGTCTGACCTGAACCTTTTCTTTTAAAATTAGGAGGATAGCCAACCACTTCAAAACACTTATCCACATTATGATTTGTCATACCACATTTAGTACATTTAAGATTATTAGTCTTTGGTGGATATCCTACTAGTTCAAAACATCTTTCAATTGTATGTCCTGTTCTATTACACTGTTTACATTTTAATTCATTTACAAAACCTGGTTTCTTAACAATATTTGAATAAAATGCAGATGATTCCCCACCAGATTTCTGTTCTTTTACATGTGTGCCTCTATGTGATTCCTCTCTTGATATTATAGCAAATGCAGATTTTACACTAGGCAATGGATCTCTGGTCAAAATATTGCTTCTTATTGGTTGATAAACACTATCCAATCCCATTAAAAATTGCATAAGCTTTAACAGATTTGTATGATCTTGAAAATCTTTTGCAGCAGCACATGTACATGAAGGAAGTTTTAATAAAACATCATATTGTTTCCATAAAGAATTCAATTTATGATAATAGTCTGAAACCAAACTTCCATTTTGTGTCAAAGAATTAATTTTATGATGCAAATCAAAAACCACAGATCCATCAACTTTATCATAAGTTTCTTTTAATTCTTCCCAAACCACGGATGCAATTTTTGAAAATATTTGTCCATTATATAATTCTTCTGACATTGACCCTAATATCCATGTCAAAACTACAGCATTGCATCTGTCCCATTGTCTACCTAGAATTTCATCATCTTCAGATTTCTCAAAACTACCATCAATAAATCAAATTTTATTTTTGGTCTGTAAAGCAAGTTCCATAGCACAAGCCCATGACTTATAATTTTCTGTTCCTTTTAATTTGAATGTTATTAATGGTGTACTACTAATATCACTAGCATGCAAATAAAGTGGATCTCCAAAATCTAATTTACTGATTTCAGTATTACCAGAACCACTAGGTTTATCACTACTAGGTGGTTTATCAGTTTCCTTAGTCATTTTCACATAAACAGATTAAATCACTTTTAAAACAAGAAACACAAAACCAGATAGTCAAATAAAACAGATACCAAACAAAACCCTAGAAGGTTAGTATAATCAAATATTCAAATAAATTAATCAAACCAGATAATCACGTAGTCACAGATAGCACAGAAAACAAATATTAAAATGGAGATGAGTTTATGAAACGCCTCACAGAGTACTCCGTGCAATAGAAATAAAGAAAACCAGAATAACCAGCGGAAGACTTTTATCAACTCTGGATCAGCCAAGAGTTGTCAAAGATTATTTGAAGAAGAATCCCCAAATTTCCAGAAACCACAAACCCTAATATGTAAAATTAGGGTTTCAAGTCGAAACGCCTTTTATATCAACAGCAAAAACCTAAATCAACTAACCGATCCCAGATCTAAACCCAAACAAACTAACAACGATGTAGATCTGAAAGAAATTTCGAAACCTGTAGAAACCCTAACTTCAGATCTGAAAACGAATCTCAGAAATCAATCCAATACCGGAGCCAATAGCTCTGATACCATGAACAAAAGTGTATAGATCACCAACAAACTTTGATTAATATTAAACCAAAACCAAACCGGCCAAATAGCCAAAAACAAGACCAAAGAATAAACCTCACTTTACAAGAAAAACACTCTATGAATCAATACCAACAGGTATTGATCATATCACACACAAATCACAAAGTATCAAGATGATACAGATTGTGACTAAACCAAAGAGAGAAAACCTTATCGTATTACAAACTCAGAGAATTAATAGTGAAAAGAATATAACCTAAAAAAGACAATAAGTGATTTATATAGTTATCACTTTACAATGATGACATAAACTACCCTTAACTTCTAATACTTGTAATATTTGACACTATTCTTCAATGAGCAGAAACTTGAACTTTAAAACTTGAAACTTTGACCACAAAACTTTATCTGCAAAATATATACAATATAACATAATAATAATAATAAAACAATTAGATTTTACCTTTTAACACTGGTACTGGTTGTATCTCCTATGCGTGGGATTTTTTTCCCATTGCCCGCCAGTGCCATCCCTAGCTTTGAATTTCCGTTTGATAACATTTACCGGGTACTACTAATTGATATTCAAGGAAAATATTTAGAGAGTGCGATGGAGGGGAGATTGGTTAGAAGAATTTGGAATAAAATTGGATGGTCAATAGATAATATATCATTGTTAATAAGATGTGGCATCATCAGTTAAGTTTATATCTAAAAAACATCATAAAAACAAAGATTTTATATTTGAAGGCCGGGAATGACATCTTCGTTATACAAAGAAACAAACTTTTAGTTAACTTATTATTTGATTATCATTTTTAAAACACATGGTACACCTGTTTAAACTTTTGAGTGTACATATTTGTACCTTTTCAATCATACTAGCTTCTAGTAACTTTCTGAACATGACAATAAACTGATACATATCTTGTTTCACATTGACTACTTATATAGAGGAAATGCCGAGTATATCAGTGCAAACATCCCCTCAACTAGTGGACGCGTTTGGAACCTCTATCTCATACAAGAAATGTATCAATTAAGATACAAGAAATGTATACACACGGGCTATTGATTTTTAATATAAAATTTCGTATTTAGTATCTTGTGTCTAATAATAAAGTGTGTAAGTTAATATGTATATTAAATATTTCATTTGATTCATGATAATATTACTTTATGTAAATGGATTATATAGGTGGAGATTAAGAAATTAAAATATTTTTAAACCAAGTTGTTGAAAAAAATAATCATTTTAAGTCTATATTAAGTTTTTTCAAGTAATTTTATTCCTACTCGGTAAATTAAAAATAGAAACATTACAGATCAATTTTGATAATGTTTTAACTAATGAATTAAATCCCTTTTTATGTGTAAGTAAGTAGTTGATTAAAAAAAATTCTCTTTTTAGAAGTTAGGGATCATATTTTAAAAGTTTACTAAAATTGAATGGTTTAATTGACAAATTGAAACTTAATTAAAATGATGACATCATGAAGGTGTTTAAACCCGTGTATACACACGGTTTATTTGTATTATCGTACCAAATTTGAATGGTTATATAAATTTAAAAAGGTATTATTTACTATGAATATTATATGAAAGGAATACGTTAATACTTGTATTTATAAATAAAAAGAAACCGAATTATTTAACAAACTTATTCAAAACATAATAATACAATAATAATAATAATAATAATAATAATAATAATAATAATAATAATAATAATAATAATAATAATAAAAAGTAGCAGTGTATGTTATCTCATACAATGAAATTAAATACGTACGAAAGTAATTAAATTATTTTGGAATATGATTTTTAAATACACAGAGTATATGGAAAGAAGGAAACATATATAATAGGATATGGATAGAATTTTAAATTAAATATTAATATATTTGGTAAAAGATAATTACATTATCTTAGTAAATTTATAATTTGATTTATGATGTCATACTTTCCTTGATTTTAGTTAATTTGACAAAATTAAATAGTTAATTAATATTTAGATGATGTCATCATATGTTTCTTATATATAATTTAAGATATATATATATATATATATATATATATATATATATATAGGGTTGGGTTCTGGTGAGAACAAGGGGATTTCGTGAGAACGGTGAGAACACATCTTAGCCATCCATTTTTTGATCAAAAATCCTGATTTTGAAGGTGGCAATTTTGTAAATACTTTGAAGTTTGATTTTGGAAGGTTCACATCACCTTTGCTCATGTGAAGCTTTTTTTTTTTTTAACTTCACATCATTTTGCTCATGTGAAGTTTTTTTTTAAGTTTCACATCATTTTGATCATGTGAATCTTTTTTTTTATTTAGCTTCACATCATTTTGCTCACATGAAGCATTTTTTTTTTTTAGCTTCACATCATTTTGGTGAGGTTAAGTTTAATATTTTTTTTTCTAACATAATATTACGATGCTATGAAATTTTATTTTGATAGATTCACATAGTTTTAATGAGATTAAGTAAATATTTTTTTGTTAACATTAGTTTTTGAAGAGATTAATGTTTATACATATCAATTCACTACTTCAAATATGTTGATTAACAAAAATTAAATAAAACTTCACCATGTTAAAACTATTGTGAAGCAAAAAAAATTAAACTTCACATAGCAATCATTATGTGAACTCTTCAAAATCAAACTTCAAAGTATTTACAAAAATGCCACCTCCAAAATCAGGTTTTTTGATCAAAAAATGGATGGCTAAGATGTGTTCTCACCGTTCTCACGGAATCTCCTTGTTCTCATAGGATCCCAAGTCTCTCTCTCTCTCTATATATATATATATATATATATATATATATATATATATATACATGGCCTTGTTTTTTCATCCATTTTTTGCATGTTCCTGATACTCTTATGAATCTCATCTACACTTGCTATTAAAAAATAACACATGGAAAAAGTATTTACACAAAAATACCAAATAGTGGTTGAAAATTTTGTTTAACAAAATCAGAACCTGATTAGAAACTACTAGTGTTTCGGATTTTTCTTTGTTATTTTCAAAAATATGCTACCTTTTAAAATGGCACACTGTTACTAGCTATCACATTCTAATCTCTCCAAAAATGCTTCCGGTGTCCCTCTTTTCGATAACTGTCAACCTCCTCCTCCTTCTCCTTCCCTACTCGGGCAACTTCGTTTTATCTCTTAACGACGAACTCGATTTCACCACCTTCTTTCCTGGTTGTGAGGGCACTTTCTCGTGTGGCAACATTCATAGTCTCAGCTACCCTTTTACTGGGGGTAATCGACCCGATCATTGTGGTCCACCTGAATTCCGACTCACTTGCCAAAAAGACGACGACTACCCTGAATTAAATATCGAGTCAGTCACTTACCGTGTTCTTGAAGCCAACTTGACTACAAAAAGCATAGTTCTGGCAAGATCCGATTTATGGAACACTACATGTCCAAGTATTTTTGTCAATTCATCTCTTGATTCGAAAACATTTGATTCTGGCAGTGGTGGTGAGAATGTTAATCTGACAATATTTTTTGGATGTAACTCGTTGCCTGTGTCCATGATCCAACAAGAGAACCGATTTTATTGTGATATAGGTGGTGTGGATCTTACAGATTCATATTATTTGATTGGGGAGGTTCCTATTGATCCCATATTAAAAATGATACACTGTGTTAATGGAGTAAGGATTCCGTTGTTAAAAACTGTTGCACATGATCTCAATCAGAGCCTTTTGACTCTTGCGGAAGCTTTGACTCGGGGTTTTCAGGTCGTTTATAATGATCCGTTTGAAGAGCAGTGTTTAGAGTGCAGTAGTAGATCAGATGGAGGGCAATGTGGATTCGATACTGCTACAGGGCAATCTATTTGCATTTGCAACACTAGGATTTGTAGCCCACCAGGTTTTCGACGTTTTTGCTTTCTTGCATTCTACCATACGACGACTCAAACCTAAAAAAAGATAAATCTACTGGAGTATTTTATATTGGAAAGTGAGGAGTTTTAGTTATCGATTTTACTTGGGGATCTAAGCTAATATTTCTTGAATTTTTGTTTATTTGCAGGGCCTTCAAAAAAAGGGTCTCTGAGAATAAGTATGCATTTCATTCTGTCACTAAACAAATTATAATTTCTCGCATAATCATTGCTTCCGAAAGCTAAATCTTTTTTTTTTTTTTTTTATCTTTTTTGATTTCTAGTTCTTCCAACCGTTGGAGCAATTCTTGTTTGTCTCTGCGTCGGATGGGGAATTTTTGTTTGCAGACAACGAAGGAAAAGACCTACGATAAAAAAAACAGCTGCTGTCCAATCCCAGAGTAAAGCCATTCTGACTACTGTTTCAAGCAGAAGATTAAGTGATACTCGATCTAACTTTACTGCAAGCACCCCTTCATATTATTCCCCAAACACAATTAAAGAGTTTGGGAAATGCTCTTATTTTGGAGCTCAAGTTTTTACCTATAAGGAACTAGATGTAGCTACTGATAACTTCAATGATTCAAGAGAGCTTGGTGATGGTGGTTACGGAACTGTGTACCATGGTGATACCAAAATCCTTCGTTCTGTAAAATAATCTTGTTATTGAGCGTATAGCAGGCTTTGCTTAACTATTTTCATTCTGTTCTTAGGTAAGCTGCATGATGGGAGAGAAGTTGCTGTCAAGCGTTTATACGAGAACAATTTTAAGCGGGTGGAGCAATTCATGAACGAAGTTGAGATCTTAACAAGGTTAGATCATGTAAACCTTGTGAAATTATACGGGTGCACTTCAAAACGCAGTAGAGAATTACTCCTAGTTTATGAGTACATTCCTAATGGCACAGTAGCTGATCATCTCCACGGAAAACTAGCAAACTCAAACTCAAAATCAGGTTTGTTTACATGGTCAGTGCGCCTCAAGATTGCCATAGAAACAGCTGAGGCACTAACTTATCTCCACGAGTCAGACATCGTTCATCGGGATGTGAAATCGAACAACATTTTATTAGATAAATGTTTCCGAGTCAAAGTTGCTGACTTTGGGTTGTCTAGATTGTTCCCAAATAATTGCACACATGTATCCACGGCCCCTCAAGGGACACCTGGCTATGTTGATCCTGAATACTACTTGTGCTACCAGTTGACAGACAAAAGTGATGTTTACAGCTTTGGGGTGGTCTTGATTGAGCTCATTTCTTCTTTACAAGCGGTTGACACCAATAGAGATCGGCTCGACATAAACTTGGCTGCAATGGCAATCAACAAAATCCAAAACCATAAGTTGGATGAGTTGGTTGACAAGAGTATTGGGTTTGATGCTAATGGTTTGGTAAGGAGGATGATCACCTTAGTGGCAGAGCTGGCTTTTCGATGTCTGCAACAGGAGACCGATATGAGGCCAACTATGAAACAAGTGTTGGAATATTTAAGAGGTATCCAGAATGATGAGTTGAATCCACAGAAACCAGAGGTTCTTGACATTTTGGTCGATGATGGCGTGCCTTTTAAGGATCAAAACACAGAACCCTCATCGCCGGAGTATGGGGTTACTAATAAGTTATATGGCAGCACTATGCCAAATTCTTCAGATGGCTGATCGGACTTTCTCGCATCTAAACCGACTTTGTTTACAACTGAGTAATTTTCCCTTTACCCAAAAAAAAACTGAGTAATTAGTAATGCTGTTTGTTTTTCTACATGACATAAATTCTCAAAGGAATTGAATGTGAATAACAATGTGATAGTTCTACACAAACCACAATATTCTCTGATATGATGTAACGTTTAAGGTTAATCTTTCCACAAGTACTATTCTATGTGTTAGTAATTTAGCGTAATTAAGAAATATGGTTATTAGATATGAAAATGGGTTAGGAGGTATTGAGTCTACACCCATTAAGTTAATAACGTCCATGACTCAAAACAATTCCGGAACAAGGAGAACAAGGATAATAATGTCTGTAGGCAATGTCAGATAATACCAAGTGTACACCCATTTTGACCAATGTCGGTTGTGACCTGTGGGCAGTTTTATACATGGGCAATTTTGATACATGCTGTGTAGTTTTGAATAGTAGCACTTTTGACTCATTGTGGGGCAGTTTTGCACCATGAGTTGTGACTATTGGTGTGTGTAACTAACTAACGGGGCTTTGTAGTTACTATGGCTTTGATGATCCATGGAGGTCAAGAAACTGCTATTAATAATGGATGACATTATTGAATAATTATCATAATTAATTCCAATAATTTTCATTGCAATTCTAGGTGTTCTATAAAAATAGAACTACTATATTCACATGAAAAATTAGAGTAAATAATCAATCTAGACACAGTAACTATGATTAAATGCCTCTTGTATAACGCATAATACGTTTCAAAGCATGTTGGTGTGGCTCATGAACATCATGCATGAAAAAATAGACCATGTACAAATAATGTGATGTTTGATAGTGTAAATTGAGATATTGTAGAGCACCTATAAAACTACGGTACAAGGTTGGGTGGGTAAGAGTAATATATATTAGACTTCAAAATACACATAATTATTCATCTCAATGATTAATTAAACTATTTTTATATCATTTATGTATCTCCAATGACTATATTACCCTTTTAATCTTTGAAAACGTCTCATTATACTTAAGACATGCAATTCTTTTGTTTAAGAAACCATAATTCACCCAAAAATGATATCAAGAACAAAGGTATTTAGTACATTCATACAACACGAAGTTAATCGTTAATTACATCGAATGTGATTGGTAGAACAAACTGTGACAGCCGGTAACTTAGGACTATGTATTAGTGCCTAACTGTTTGTAATTACGTGTATTTAGTACTAATTAATCTAAATATACGTGGCTTTTCGTACACAACTGTTGCGATCGGTTTAGATCGTGGGATATACGTACTAGATTATTCCAACCTTACTTACAACGGACGTTGGTGATCAATATTATTAAGACGCTATTACATTCGAAAGAATATTTTAATAATACTTTCAATTTGTCTCGTACTGTACATCTGAAAAACTTACAAGATTTAAAAACAAATTAAAATACGCAAATTAATCTAAATTATATTAAATATGATCCAAATTATTGAAGATTTGATAAAATAATTAAGTAAATCACTTAACAAAAATTGGTATTTTAAAATGAATAATTAACGCGTAAATTAAATATTTAACGCTTAAATGGCGGAGAAAACGAACACCACGCGGAACACGGAGACGGAGACTGAAAAGTGGGGGTTTTCACCAAAACCCCCACCCCTCTTTTCTCTTTTCTCATTTCCCACCATCTCTTTCTCTCTCTACCTCCATCTTTTCTCTCTTTCAAAAATCCACCACCACAACCACCATTACAAAATCACAACAAAACTACATCAAAAACTCGATAAATCGACTAGCTCCTTTAGGGAAAAACGATCACCGCGACGAGAGCTACACTTCTATCTTCTCGGATTTTCACGGCGTTAACTTCGTAAGTTCCCGACATTCCCGACAACTCTTAGATTTCGAAGTTTTCTTTGATATTTAGGGTTATAATGCTTAATCTACCATGTATTAGTGTTATATCAACTTATTACGTCCAAAAACACCTTTAAAAACGCTTTAAAAGTCAAAATTTGCATAAAAATCACGAACAACGAGTTTCGCGAGTCGAGATCCAATCTCAACTCGCGAGGCGAACTCAACTCGACTCGCAGATCTCAACTCGCGAGGCGAACTCAACTCGACTCGCATATCTCAACTCGCGAGGCGAACTCAACTCGACTCGCAGATCTCCACTTGCGAAACTCAACTTGCAAATCAATTTTCCACTAAGTGTCGAACTTAACCGGAAACGAATACTTACACATGATACGATATACGAACTGTACAGACATTTCAAACAAACTTATTTTATTGAAATCGTGATTTCAAACTATTACCAACGAGTCGTACACATTTTCACAACTACGAAATACAAACGTAAACGTTAAACAAACACTTTGGACATAATTTAGTTGCGTGAACACTAGCATGGATAGTCAAACTTAGACATCCACGTACTTATTAAATCTCAAACGTTTAGGGCGTTAGGAGATTCGACTAGGTGAACATTGGGTTTTAGGCTTTGCTAGCACTCACACGCAACGCAACTTAACAGGTGAGTCTTACAGCCCCACTTTTACTGTTTTATATATACGGGGTGAGATACATTGCTTACTTTTCTTGAACACTAGTACGAACAACTCTTTTTACTATACGGGATTGCATGAGTTACTTACTTTTACTGAAGTCTCTCCATCATATATCGTTAGTTATGGACTTAAGCGCGAACACTAGTTAATGGATCCATTAGAGAAATGACCCTCCCCGCCCAGAGTAGTAGCGCTACCACGAACCGTACTGTATAAATGGGCGACTATTATTCGTTACTTATGCTTGCTCAGTTACGAGCATGTCACGGGAGCAACTTATTACTTACGGGTTAATCTTCGATTATGAGCCTCATGGCAACGGTATAACTTATTTACTTTATATTTGCGGAATTGCAAATACTTGATTTACGCCTGAGGGCACTACTGATGAAATCTTGTGTTCAAAAACTGATATTATATACAAACCTGTGAGATTCACCAACATTCGTGTTGACCTTTTAGCATGTATTCTCAGGTACCCATACGGAGTAGGATTATTCCAGGACATAGCTAGAGTCGCATGATTTCAACTAAATTGCATTAACGGAGATTCTCAGCATTATCTTTTGTACATATTGATTATGTAATAGAATCTCCCGCTACACGCGTGGACTCTAGGGGATTACATTTTGTATTCGAAAACATTGAGTTTTCAAACATTTATTTCATATGAAATCGTTTTACAACGTCTCATTTAGAGGTCGTTTGCTGTATATCTTGTGCTTTGTATATTGATTAGTAACACCCAAGTATGCTTCCGCCAATCATTAAATTTGGGGGTGTTACAGATTGGTATCAGAGCCTAAGGTTATAGTGAACTAGGTTGCATTTAGTGGGCCTACACTATGACCGGTAGGCAGTATTTTCTTATTAGGCATGACTGGTTCAGGAATTACAGCATACGACTTTAATTTAACATAGCCTGATCAACTATGTACAATTAAGGAAAGATGATGTATGGTCTGAAACGATTATGTTGAACGGGGATACGTTAGTTGACTCTGACCACGAGAAAACCAGACCATTACTTGATACGTGCTAGACACTAGGCTGGATATTATATACTTATATATATTGGTCTCGTCTTACTTTCGCTCTGTCCCAGAAATGACAAACTCTCCGCTCAATTCATCGCACTCTTATTCCCGCGGACCCCAAACTCAGAGGGTAGACAGGAGAACCACCAGATCGCCTCGAGCCAGTCCATACCCAGCTCCTAACGTCCAGGACACGACACACCTTGCAGTGCCAGTGTTAGCTGCCCGACTCCATCATCAGGAGCAAAGGCTCGAGAACCTCGAACGGGAACAACACCGAATGACCTACCTGCTCCGCCAAGCTCTTGATCATATATCACAACTCCAGCGAGAACAAGAAGATACCAACCTCTCTGTAAGCATAATTCAGGATTCAATGACCGCTAAATTAGGTGCGGATGAACTCATAAGAGACCGACTAGAGGAATGTGAACAGCGTTCACAGGAGGCTGAGGAGTACTCTCGAGCACTGGTACAACGAATAGCCTTGGTTGAAGACAACACCAGGCAAGCCAACAGACTCGCAGAAACCGTGGACCGCCTTGTCGCGCTGATGGAGCGGATTAATCTGCATCAAGATTAGATCAGTCTGTAACTTGTAACCAGTTAACTACTTAATTAGGACCTATGTAATTCAACCGGATGTAACAATTTCTGGCACTTTTGTACTACTACTGTTCTGTAACCTTATGGAAAAACTTGTACCGTGTATCCAACTCGATTATCTAAATGGAATGTGATTATCACCTCGTACTGTTATCGTGTATCTCATTATATACACTTGTGATATATCAGAAATTTCATGCAATTATCTTATTTCTTTTCCTTGTTCTTTTCTTGTTCAGCATCATGCCACCTCGCCGACAAATCACCCTCAGTGAAGCCGAAATTGCTGGTCTGATTGCCCGCAGCATGGCACAAGCCTTAGCCACACGAGCACCAACTTCTGGTAGCGAAGATACAGCTACTAATGTGTCACAACCTAAACCCTGCTCATACAAGGACTTCCAAAACTGCAAACCTTTGAGCTTTGCGGGTACTGAGGGAGCAATCGGTCTGGTACGCTGGATCGAGAAAATCGAATCTGTATTCCTGATCTGCAACTGCACGGAGGAGGACAAGGTCAAGTTCTCCGCCAGTACTTTCTCTGACACCGCTCTCACGTGGTGGAACACCTATGCCTAGACTGTGGGTATTGCCACTGCTTACAAACTCCCGTGGGAGGAGTTGAAGAAGATGTTGAGGGGCGAATACTGCCCCAGAGACGAATTGAAACAGCTGGAAGTGGAATTTTGGAACCACAAGATGCAGGGTAATGACATCACCGGTTATACCAACCGTTTCCACCAACTGGCACTTCTGTGCCCATCCATGGTTGATCCTGAGTATAAGAGGATCGAGAAGTATGTCGATGGACTCCCCGACAGACTCCAAGACCTAGTGACTTCATCCAAACCGGGTACTATTCAGAGTGCCATTCGTATGGTCCATGAACTGACGGCAAACTATGTCCGCCGTGGCACAACATCAACCCCATCGGCAAGCAACAAACGAAAGTGGGAAGGAAACCCCAACTCATCCAACCAAACCACCAACAAAAAGCCTGAGTCTGTTAAGGCTTATTCATCGGGGACTTCGGAAAAGAAAGGGTACATCGGGAACAAACCCTACTGTCCCAAATGCAATCGTCATCACGACGGTTCCTGCCCTTGCACCAACTGCAAATGGTTCGGGCATCTAGCCAAGGATTGCCAAGCCAACATTCCTACCCCCAACACTAACGCACCAAAGGCCTGCTTTGGGTGCGGAAATCCTGGGCATTTCAAGAAAGATTGCCCCAAGCTGAAAAACAATGACAACCGGAACAACAACTCTGCTCGCGGTAGAGCATTCGTTATCAAGGCTGGGGAAGCCAGACAAGACCCGAATGTCGTGACGGGTATGTTCTTTCTCAACAACCTTACTGCTTCTATATTATTTGATACCGGAGCCGATAGAAGCTTCATTTCTGAGAAATTTTGCCCATTTCTAGACACCACCCCCACTACCTTAGATACCAAATACATTGTAGAACTAGCTAACGGCAAACTGATGGAAACTGATAGCATCATACGCAATTGTACACTAAACCTCTCGAACGAACTCTTTTCCATTGATTTGATACCGGTCGAGATCGGCAGCTTTGACATTATCGTCGGTATGGATTGGTTATCCAAGCACCGAGCTGAAATCGTCTGTTATGACAAACTTGTTCGTATACCTCTTGTCTCCGGTGGAACCTTAGTCCTACAAGGGGAGACCGGTAGACGGAATCTGAACATCGTATCGTGTCTGAAAACTAGAAAATACCTACGGAAGGGGTATCAAGCTATCCTCGCCCATGTAACCGAGAAGAAGTCAAAGGAGAAGCGACTTGAGGATGTACCTATTGTGCGGGACTTCCCGGAAGTCTTTCCTGAGGACTTGCCTGGACTTCCGCCACCCAGACAAATCGAATTCCAAATCGAACTCGTGCCGGAAGCTGCACCCGTAGCACGAGCTCCATATCGTTTAGCACCTTCCGAAATGCAGGAGTTGTCTAACCAATTACAGGAACTCCTGGATAGAGGATTCATTCGACCAAGTTCCTCACCTTAGAGAGCTCCGGTCTTATTCGTGAAAAAGAAGGATGGGTCTTTCCGCATGTGTATCGACTATCGAGAGTTGAACAAGCTAACCATAAAGAATCGGTATCCACTTCCTAGAATCGATGACCTATTCGACCAACTTCAGGGATCGAGTGTTTACTCAAAAATCGACCTACGGTCAGGTTATCACCAACTCCGAGTTCGCGACGATGACATTCAGAAAACAGCTTTCCGAACTCGGTACGGGCATTACGAGTTCCAAGTTATGCCATTCGGTTTAACCAACGCACCGGCAGTATTCATGGACCTTATGAATCGGGTGTGCAAACCTTATCTCGACAAATTTGTGATTGTGTTAATTGACGACATTCTTATCTACTCTCGCAACGAGCAAGAACACGCACAACATCTCAAAACCATCTTAAAACTTCTCAGACACGAAAAATTATACGCCAAATTCTCTAAGTGCGAATTTTGGATTCGAACCGTTCAATTCCTTGGACACTGATGCTGTGTAAACGGGGCTTTAGTTTTGAAAATGGAAATTACTTAACTTACTACACACAACACAGGCAAGACTACCTGATCATATATAGTATAGCTCAGTAAGTCCGAGTCGAACACAGGGAACGGATGTCAATCTTAGCAAATTGGAAATTGATACAATTAATTAAAGCAATAAAAAGTGGGGACGTTTTAGTTCCGATCGAACAATTGATAAACAATTATAAAAGAAATAATTTATTAAATAAAAATAAATTATGAAATAAAGGAATAGTAAAATGACTTAATTAAATAAAAGATTTAATTCAAATGATAAAAGAAATGCATTTGCTTAAATTACCTTCCTAAAAATCTGGAAATCATGTTATTTAGAATGCTCATGTATGAATTTTATTGTGCTATAACAAATGTATCAACCTTCCTTACAAGATAAATTGAATTAACACAATTAAGAAAGACATGAAGTTGTTTTCAACCCGCTAACAGTTCAATTTAACGTTGCCCACCTAATTGTGTTTTATATTAATTCAACACCGTCTATGTGATTTATCCTTATAACTTGAATCAGCAAAGTCTATAACTATTTCTAGTTATCTCGTTCTTAAATAATTATTACCAATTATTAGCCCTAACCCGTCAAACTCAATCTATTCAGTGATAATTATCAATTAAAACCAACAATCATCAATAATCTTATAATCAAAAGGAATTCAATCTCAATCAATCATAAAACCACGTTAGGTAATTAGTAATATTCACTCAATAACCAAGGTTCAACGAATAAACACATAAACTTGAATAAAATCCAATACGATTCGCAATTTCAATAATCAATCCATCATTAAAGTATTCTCATCTAAGCAAACACATAAGAGATTTAGCCAATCATATTTTTACAAGAAATCAGATTCAATAACATATCCATAGTCATAATCAAATGAACGATAGAAACGAAATCGAACCAAAAATGTTGAAATAACAATTGATTGAACGAAAACCTTTGATTCCTTAAGCTTCAATCCCTTCCAAGACCTCTGGAAATAGGGTTTTTTAAGAGATAATTCGGCTGTAAAAAAAATGTAGAAGATTACCCTCAAAATGAAACAAATGAGGTTATTTAGGGTTTCTGCCGAGGCAATCCATACGCCGTATGGAATTCCATACGCCGTATGGATTGAAAAGCCCATGGGTCTATCCCGCGTATTCTGGCGGCCCGGCTCACTTCATCTATACGCAGTATGGATTCCATACGCCGTATGGATCAAATTTTCCAACTTTTATCACCATCGACCTCCATTCTTCACTTTTCCTTATTTTAACTTCTTTTCTTCAATTCTCGCACGTTTTCAGCTTCTATTCCGATTCAAGCTCCAGATAATTCCTAAATGCAAATATAAACTAAATGAGTATCAAATTCAAATAAAATGCATAAGAAATTAATCAAACAAGGGGTAATTAGCACTATAAAATAGCACATTTTGGCGTTCATCAAACATCCCCCACTTGAATCCTACTTGTCCTCAAGTAGACTATTGATTCAAAACTCAAAACTTTAAATATGAACTGCAGACAAAAGTGCAAAAGGACTTACATACTACACAGCATTCGGCAAACCAAATTTTTATCTTAGAATCGATTCTAACTTAAAACTTAACAATCAAGAAACTCTCAATGGGAAACAATTCTAATACATTATTATTATGCATAAAAGATAATTCATTTAGATTACCGATATTGTTGTCCACTTAAACAATCTAAAATTCAGAAATTGAGCTCAACTTATTATTATTCTAGCAGGCCTTACCCTTGATTCTCAATAGCAAAATACTCTCATATAACTAACGTGTCACAATTCTCCAAATAATGAACATCCAAATAAATCAATCATTTTTCAAGCCAAGACATTGGTGACAGGTCTGTACCTCAGTACAATAGAGCAACATTACTTGGCTTTGGTTTTTCAATTCATGAGTCCTTTGTACTCATTTATTTTTATCTATACTTTTTTTTATTCAAATATACTGACGGAAACCAGGTCTGTACTTTCATACAATAGAGGAGTCAACACCTAGTATATTCCCAAATGAAGATAATTAGGATCCCAAAATTATGGATTATAACACGCTATCATATAAGAATTAAGATTACATCATATCTTGCTAAAGATCCTCTTAGGATAACTCCCTATTTTAAGTATTAAATTTCTTAATAGCTCAACAACCTTCATATAGATTGCCTATCGATACATCACAAGATGAACTATCTAATATTAAAATTTACGATTACTTCATTCATTTAATTCCCAAAGCATGTTACAAGATTGCTAAACTTTACATAGAATATAATTTTAAAACAAAAATTTTAACTGAAAAATGACTAACACGTAGAATGCCTTTTAACTTTAAAATTTGCCAATATTTACCATTCATATCTTAAGGACAAACAGACTTCTTTTCCCCCCATCCCCCACTTAAAAGTATGCAATGTCCTCATTGCAAAAGAAAACAAAAATAAAGGGAATGGAAAAGAAGTGAACAGAAACTCCCCTGATTTGGAAGAAAAATTAATGAAGGCATTCGTTCAGAAATAAAATACAACAGCACACTTCCGTAGGCAACACGATTGCATTTAGCATATGCAACAAGCCTTTAAACCTCTCAGTATCCTGAGCGGACGAGTTGTAGTCTCGTGAGGGTTTCCAGGGAACACACCCACAAAGTTCAAACTTGCAAACAAAAACAATAAAACAAAATAACAAAACAACGGGTTGTCTCCCGAAAGCGCTTTTGTTTATCACGTCGGTAAGCTCGACCTTTTTCTTCATAACTTAACTCAAATCCATCTCCAAATCACACTTGGAATCCCTTACATCACCATAATACTTCTTTAACCTACTTCCATTGACCTTGAAAGTTTTTCCAGAATGTCCTTGTAAATCAACTGCACCAAATGGATAAACTTTCTCAACTACAAAAGGTCCAGTCCAGCGTGTCTTCAACTTACCAGGAAATAAATGTAACCGAGAACTATACAATAGAACTTTGTCACCTTTTTCAAACGTATGATTCGACTTTAGACGAGCATCATGCCATTTCTTCGTTCATTCCTTGAACAGTCTCGAATTATCATAAGCATTCATTCTTAATTCCTCCAACTCAGTTAGCTGTGCCATTCTTTCTTTTCCAGCTAATTGCTCATCCAGATTGCACTGCTTAATAGCCCAATATGCCTTATGTTCCAATTCAAAAGGCAAATGACAAGCCTTCCCATAAACTAGGCGATAAGGTGTCATTCCAATTGATGACTTAAAAGCTGTTCGTGCCGCCCATAACGCATCATCTAACTTATATGACCAATTTTTAGGGTTTCCTTCAACTAAACGTTCTAAAATATGCTTCAACCCTCTATTGGTCACTTCCACTTGACCACATGTCTGTGGATGATAAGCAGTCGAAAACTTGTGGTTTACTCCATACTTTCGCAGCACTTTTTCCAATTGAGCATTTGTGAAATGCGTCCCTCGATCGCTAATTAAAGCTTTCGGTGTTCCAAAACGTGAAAATAGCTGCTTAAGAAACTTCACCACAACTCTTGCATCATTTGTGGGTAATGCTTTTGCTTCAGCCCACTTAGAAACATAATCCACTGCCACAATGATGTATTTATTTCCATTGCTAGGTGGAAACGGTCCCATAAAGTCTATTCCCCAGACATCAAAAATCTCACTTACCATAATTGGACTTTGCAACATTTCATCCTTCTTAGAAATTCTCCCAGTACGCTGGCATGCATCACACTCCTTCACATACTTAAATGCATCCTTATAAATGGTTGGCCAATAAAAACCTGCCTCAAACACTTTTCTTGCAGTGTAATTAGGACTATGATGTCCTCCAGACTGACCATCATGACAATGCTCTAAAATTATATCGCATTCCTCTCCAGCTACACACCTTCGAACAATTCCATCAGCACACTGTCTGAACAAGTACGGGTCTTCCCAGAAGTAATATCGCAAAGACGAGAAAAATCTCTTTCTTTGGTTGAAATCCAATCCCGGCGGAAGAGTGTTCGTAACTAGGAAGTTTGCAATATCAGCGAACCATGGAAATTCATTCAAAATTGCCTTCAACAAACTTTCATCCGGGAATTTATCTTGAATTTCTGTTTCGTCTAACTTATCCAGCTCCAGATTTTCTAATCGAGATAAATGATCGGCTGCCAGATTTTCAGCTCCATTCTTGTCTCTAATCTCTATATCAAACTCGTGTAACAACAAAATCCACCGCAACAACCTTGGCTTCGCATCTTGTTTACTAAACAAATATTGTAAGGCTGAATGGTAGGTAAACACTACAGTCTTTGACAAAACCAAATAAGAGCGAAATTTGTCAAACGCAAAAACAACAGCAAGCAATTCATTTTCAGTCGTAGTGTAATTCTCCTGTGCACTTGTCAAAGTCTTGCTTGCGTAATAAATAGGTTGAAACTTCTTATCAACCCTCTGGCCTAAAACTGCTCCTACAGCGTAGTCACTGGCATCACACATCAACTCAAACGGGAGATCCCAATTCGGACTTATCATAATCGGTGCGGATACCAACTTTTCCTTTAAAAGATTGAACGCATCTTGGCATTCCCTTGAAAATTCAAACTTAGCATCTTTCTCCAACAACTTATTCATCGGACGTGCTATCTTTGAAAAATCTTTGATGAATCTTCTATAAAACCCAGCATGTCCTAAGAAACTTCGTATTCCTTTAACATTCGTTGGATGAGGTAGCTTTGCTATGGCCTCAATCTTGGCTTGAACAACTTCAATACCAACACTTGATATTTTATGCCCTAAAACAACTCCTTCACGTACCATGAAATGGCACTTTTCCCAATTTAAGACGAGATTTGAATTCTCACACCTCTGCAACATCTTCTTGAGATTTGCTAAACACTTATCAAACGAATTTCCGAAAACGGAAAAATCATCCATGAATATTTCTATGCTGTCTTCCACCATATCATGGAAAATTGCCATCATGCATCGCTGAAATGTTGCAGGTGCATTACACAAACCGAAAGGCATCCTTCGATAAGCAAAAGTTCCGAATGGACAGGTGAAAGTAATCTTGTCTTGATCATTAGCATCTATCGGAATCTGGAAGTATCCGGAAAAACCGTCTAAAAAGCAATAATACTCTTTTCCAGCTAGACGTTCGAGCATTTGATCAATAAACGGCAAAGGAAAGTGATCTTTGCATGTCGCATCGTTCAACTTCCTATAATCGATACAGACTCTCCATCCAGTGACAGTTCTCGTGGGGATTAACTCGTTTTTCTCATTAACAACCACTGTATATAACGCCCCTCATTTAATACAACAATATAATATTAAGTCTGGCGGAAGCGACTACTTGAAATACATATTCTATTAAAACCTGCTAGAAATTTTCGCAACCCTTTGTACAATATGTTTAACTACTAAACAACCATAATTAACATGTTTACAAACCCGGGGCATTATATACTATAAAACATTATTTATTACAAACTGGATCAGAGTTGCAAGTTTCAAACATTCCCAGCATCAAAACATCCTTCCTGACTACCCACATAATATACTTCACCTGCAGGAAGTAAATTGAGGGATTAGCACGAAGCTAAGTGAATGAATAATCAACTACAATTCAATTTAGCTAGCAATCTGTTCACAATCAATAATGCAACAAATATCGTCAAGAGGAACGATGGTTCCTAAGGACCCTGTGCCGGGTGGCCCCATCAGAACACTTACATCAACTGTAGGCCAAAACAGTGATTAACCGCTAACTAAATGCTAATCTCCATCAACACATGTACGCAACCCTGTGTTGACCAACATTAGCAATCAAGTCCAACCAACAATCTAGTTGACCTCTGGATTATACATTTCAATTCAATGTTCAACAAACAACCAATCAAATGGCATATCATTTCAAGGTTAACATACTATCAATAGTAATCCTATAATTACTGATTGAAATCAAACTGACACAACCAAATCAAACTGTGAGTTTCAAATCCACTCACCTGATTATCTCATTTCACTTACTCAGCTGTCTTATCTCGCTGAGCTCTTTGTTTATCTGAGAATCAACAATCAGGTAGAAGTTAGAAATCAAGATCGTAACACTTGAATCACGTCAATTTAAATCATTAGGAACTTAACTCAATTAACATTACAAATATCATAAGTTCCTAAATACAACAACTATCATGTATTATTATGCTAATAAGTACAATTTACATTGCAAACAACAAGTTAGAACAAGTCTTAAAAGTTAAACAAAACATTTCTGGAATACCACACAACCCGCCGGCTTAGGTACATACCCGCCGGCTTCCACCTACAACCCGCCGGTTCACATGAATAAGCCACCGGGTGAATTAAAAGTTGCGGTAACAGAACTTAGTCGCGTTTTAAAGGCTATAGGAGCCGCCGGGTACGGGTTTTAACCGCCGGGTCCCCGGTTTAGGCATACAACCCGCCGGGTACAGGTGAAACCCGCCGGGTTCAACCGACGTACAGGGGATACCCAGTTCAGCTATGGCAGAAACTCAGCAAACAAATCACAACATATAAACCACAAACTCGATTTCAGTAGCATATATTCACTCATATAGCATCATTTAAACATGTTATAACATACCATAACATCAAGATCATCAAACACATGTATTCACTCAAAGTATAGATTAACAAAAATCAAAACTTACCACTTAGAACTAAAAACAAGTTGGTGGTGATGATTTACTAGCTAAAATCAAGATCAATCAGCTCAAAATCACTTGTTTCAAAGCTTGTTTGCAAAGATTTTAAAGGTTTTGAAGTTTTAGGGTTTTGTTTCTAAAAATGGAAAGTAAAGAAACTTTCCTAAAAAGGAAACTATATAAGTCGGCTCACATTTTACACCGACCCGCATCCACTTAAAACTAGTCCCTTTTCAATCTATTGCTTGGAACCTAAAAATCATTTGCGAGAAACTTCTTTTATTGCACCGTCAACTATAGTAAATCAAAACAATCAATAATTTACTAAGCACAATAAGTCATGAGGCTTATTTAACTAAGTTTCGCAAATAAACAAATAATATCAAATAATTTCCAATACAATAAAATATATTAATTTAAAATTAGAAATTACCAGACCAGAAGAGAGGATGTTACAACTCTCCCCCCCTTAAGAAGATTTCGTCCCCGAAATCTCATCACGATCAAATAATCCAGGATATCTGGATCTCATACTATCCTCAGTTTCCCACGTTAGGTTTTCACCTAAACTATGTTTCCATTTTACTAACACCATGGGAATCTGTTTCTTCCTAAGTTTAGTCACTTTTCTGTCAAGAAGTTCTACTGGTTCTTCAACTAACTTCTGACTCTGATCAACTTTCAAATCTTTCAAAGGAAGAATCTGAGACTGGTCTTCAACGTTACATTTCCTCAAATAACAAATGTTAAACGTGTCATGAATACCAGTAAGCTCTGGAGGAAGATCCAATGCAACAGACTGATCATTAACAATCTGACGAATTCTAAACGGTCTAATATATCGAGGAGCCAATTTACCACGTTTACCAAACCGAATTACCCCTTTCCAAGGCGAAACTTTCAAATAAACAAGTTCACCTTTAACAAAAGTAACTGGTCGACGTTTAGGATCAGCATATTGTTTCTGTCTATCACGTGCAGCTTTCAACTTTTCACGAGCCACTGCGACTTTATCAGCTGTCATCTGAACAATGTCTGGACCTGCAAACTGTTTCTCACCTGCCTCTAGCCAACAAGTTGGAGTTCTACAACGGCGTCCATAAAGCATTTCATATGGAGGCATGCCAATACTAGAATGATATGAGTTATTATAAGCAAACTCAACCAATGGCAAATGAGAATCCCAAGAACCACCATACTCCAAAATACAAGCTCTCAACATATCCTCCAATGTCTGAATCGTACGTTCTGACTGACCATCTGTTTGAGGATGATAAGCTGTACTAAGATTCACACGTGTACCCAATTCATGCTGCAAACTCTGCCAGAAATGAGATACAAACCTTGGATCTCTATCAGATACAATCGATAATGGAATACCATGCCGAGTAACAATTTCATTCATATACAACTGTGCAAGCTTACTCAGAGATGCAGTATCACTAGTAGCTAGAAAGTGAGCACTCTTGGTCAATCGATCAACAATGACCCAAACCATGTCATTTCCACAGACAGTTCTAGGCAGTTTGGTAACAAAATCCATAGTCAAATGTTCCCACTTCCATTCAGGAATCTCAAGCTGTTTCAACGACCCATACGGCTTCTGGTGTTCAGCTTTCACTTGAGAACAAATATGACAAGAACTAACAAACCTTGCTACATCCATCTTCATTGTAGGCCACCAATACAAAGGTTTCAAGTCATTATACATTTTAGTACTTCCCGGATGTACAGACAATCTGGACTTGTGGGCTTCATTCAAAATAACATCCCGAAGACCCCCAAACAAAGGAATCCAAACACGAGACTGAAAGGTTTTTAATCCCCTCGAATCATCTAATAACAATTCTTTTCGATTCAACATAATTTCAGACTTCAAATTATGATCTAACAAAGCTTCTAACTGTGCAGTTTTTATCTGAGCCACCAAATCAGAAGAAACTTCTAAACGCATAACATAAACTCGATCAGAAGTTACCTTGCGACTTAAAGCATCTGCAACCACATTGGCTTTCCCTGGATGGTATTTAATTTCACAATCATAATCCTTGATTAACTCTAACCATCTTCTCTGACGCATATTCAACTCTTGCTGCGAAAATATATACTGAAGACTCTTGTGATCTGTACAAATAACACATTTGGTACCGTACAAGTAATGCCTCCAGATTTTTAAAGCAAACACAACTGCTGCAAGTTCTAAATCATGGGTAGGATAATTTCTTTCATGAGGTTTGAGCTGACGAGAAGCATAAGCAATCACACGATCTCGCTGCATTAAAACACAACCCAAACCAGCAATCGATGCATCACAATAAACAATAAAATCATCGGACCCATCTGGCAATGCTAACACAGGAGCCTGACATAACAACTGTTTCAGAGTCTGAAAAGCTGTTCCTGTTGTTCAGTCCATATAAACTTTTCATCCTTACGGGTTAGTTTAGTCAACGAACCGGCAATTTTAGAAAAGTCTTTAATAAACTTCCGGTAATAACCCGCCAAACCAAGAAAACTCTTTATTTCTGAAACAGACTTTGGAGCTTTCCAATTCATTACAGCTTCAATTTTCGAAGGATCAACTTTAACACCATCATTACAAATAATATGACCCAAAAACTGTACTTCTCGAATCCAAAATTCACATTTCGAAAACTTTGCATACAAATGTTCTCTCTTTAAGGTTTCCAATACTAACCTCAAATGCATTCCATGTTCTGATTCGGATTTAGAATATACCAAAATGTCATCGATAAATACAATCACAAATTTATCAAGAAAAGGTCGACAAACACGGTTCATCAAATCCATAAAAACTGCTGGAGCATTCGTCAAACCAAAAGGCATAACCAGAAATTCAAAATGACCATATCTGGTTCTAAATGCAGTTTTAGGAATATCACAATCCCTAACACGAACTTGATGATAACCTGATCTCAAATCAATCTTTGAATAAAATGAAGATCCCTGCAACTGATCAAATAAATCATCTATGCGAGGCAGAGGATATTTATTCTTTACTGTCCGTTTATTCAATTCCCTATAATCAATGCACATTCTAAAAGACCCATCTTTCTTTTTCACAAACAGAACAGGTGCACCCCAGGGAGAAGAACTAGGCCGAATAAACCCTTTATCCAACAACTCCTGTATCTGATTCATCATTTCACGTATCTCAGATGGAGCTAATCTATAAGGGGTTTTAGCTATAGGTGAAGAGCCAGGAACAAGATCAATCTGATATTCAACCTCCCTAACCGGTGGTAAACCAGGTAATTCATTAGGGAATACTTCCGGATACTCAGAAACAACCGGTACATCAGAAAGGGATTTCTTTTCTAACTTAGCATCAATCACATAAGCTAGATACGATTCACAGCCCTTAGACAAAGATTTCCTAGCTTTCATCATACTAAGCAAAGGTATACAAACATTATCCCGTTCTCCTCGAGCCACGACATATGACTTTTCAGAGATTGGAATTCTAATCAGCTTATTGTGGCAATCTATGCTTGCTTTATACTGACTTAACCAATCCATACCAATAATCACATCAAAACTAGCAATTGGCATCAACAGAAAGGAAATTGGAAAAGTCTGGCTATCTATCATAATACTAGCTCCAATTACCGAGGTGGTAACAGGAACCGATTTGCCACTAGCTATTTCTACCTCAACTGGGTTTGTTATCACAGTAGGCATCATTTTCAACTTATCACAGAAGTACACAGATACAAACGAACAATTTGCACCAGAATCAAACAAAACACGAGCTGGTACAGAATTTACAAGAAAAGTACCCGTGATCACGTCATCTGTATGAACAGCTTCATCAACTGTCATTTGAAAAGCCCTACTAACTGCAGATGGCGGAGTCTTCCGCTTCTGACCAGAAGAAGCTGATGAACCAACAACTGTCCCCGAACCCTGTCTCTTAGCCTCAGAACATTGATTTGCACGATGACCTTCCTTATGGCAATTCCAACACACATAAGTAGGAAAAACACAATCTTTGGCTTCATGCCCAATCACACCACATTTTACACATCTAGTGGTTTGCACAGTACACGGCCCAAAATGTCTAGCTCTACACTTAATACACCAATTGGGACGATCAGAAGTACCACCACGACTTTCTTGTTTCTTACCCTGCTGATTTCCTTGCCACCGTTGCTTACCTTTACCCGTAGATTCACTCCTAGATTTCTGAGAAACTATTTCTTTACTTGGTACTTGTTGAGGTTTCAAATCACTGTCAACAGATCGAGCTAACATGAAAGCTTGAGGAAGAGAGCTCGCTAATCTCACTGAAGTTCGATAATGATTAGGTAAAGTACCCACAAATTGTTCTATTTGGGTTCTCTCATCAGGAACCCACTGCTGAACAAACCTGAGTTTCTCTGTGAACTGATTTATCAAATCATCCATTGACATGTTATCAGTTAATTGCAAATCCATAAACTCTTTTCTAATCCGAGCTATATCATAGTTTGAACAATACTGTTTACAAACTTCGTTACGAAAGTCAGACCATCGGATAGAAGCTTTCTGAAAAGAAGATAATACAGAAGTAATCGAATCCCACCAATTCATAGCTGCTCCTTTTAACAGTTGAGTTGCATAAGGAACTTTCAGTTCTTCCTCACATTGACAGACTTCAAATTTCTTTTCAACGTCTCTTAGCCAATCCATAGTTACAGAAGGATTTGTACTACCCGAATACACAGACGGATTACTGCTCATAAAGGTCTTAAAAGAACACACCTTTTGCTTTGGCGGTGAAATCGTACCAAACACAGGATGAGATGATTCAGCCTCTTTTTGTTGTTTATACATTCTAAGTGCTTGGTTTTCCTCTTCCAATTGAAGCAGATACTGATCCCTTTCTGCCTCCTCTCTAGCATGGAAAGAAATACCAGCATTTTCATTACGGTCATCATGAGTCTCAGCAGCAACTTCAGGCCTTGAGGCATTATTAGGGTTAACAGGTAGTTGCTCGTTATCTGCCATATCTGATAAACACCACAACAGCTTACAAATCATTAGTCGTTAGCACCTATTCTACTAACCAATTCACATTCAATACATAATCCCTTTCCCAAGAATGTTTGACACAACACAATCAAAGTTTAGGATTGAACATACAATCATATTCAATTGCCCCAAACTCTTGCTCTGATACCAACTTATAACGCCCCTCATTTAATACAACAATATAATATTAAGTCTGGCGGAAGCGACTACTTGAAATACATATTCTATTAAAACCTGCTAGAAATTTTCGCAACCCTTTGTACAATATGTTTAACTACTAAACAACCATAATTAACATGTTTACAAACCCGGGGCATTATATACTATAAAACATTATTTATTACAAACTGGATCAGAGTTGCAAGTTTCAAACATTCCCAGCATCAAAACATCCTTCCTGACTACCCACATAATATACATCACCTGCAGGAAGTAAATTGAGGGATTAGCACGAAGCTAAGTGAATGAATAATCAACTACAATTCAATTTAGCTAGCAATCTGTTCACAATCAATAATGCAACAAATATCGTCAAGAGGAACGGTGGTTCCTAAGGACCCTGTGCCGGGTGGCCCCATCAGAACACTTACATCAACTGTAGGCCAAAACAGTGATTAACCGCTAACTAAATGCTAATCTCCATCAACACATGTACGCAACCCTGTGTTGACCAACATTAGCAATCAAGTCCAACCAACAATCTAGTTGACCTCTGGATTATACATTTCAATTCAATGTTCAACAAACAACCAATCAAATGGCATATCATTTCAAGGTTAACATACTATCAATAGTAATCCTATAATTACTGATTGAAATCAAACTGACACAACCAAATCAAACTGTGAGTTTCAAATCCACTCACCTGATTATCTCATTTCACTTACTCAGCTGTCTTATCTCGCTGAGCTCTTTGTTTATCTGAGAATCAACAATCAGGTAGAAGTTAGAAATCAAGATCGTAACACTTGAATCACGTAAATTTAAATCATTAGGAACTTAACTCAATTAACATTACAAATATCATAAGTTCCTAAATACAACAACTATCATGTATTATTATGCTAATAAGTACAATTTACATTGCAAACAACAAGTTAGAACAAGTCTTAAAAGTTAAACAAAACATTTCTGGAATACCACACAACCCGCCGGCTTAGGTACATACCCGCCGGCTTCCACCTACAACCCGCCGGTTCACATGAATAAGCCACCGGGTGAATTAAAAGTTGCGGTAACAGAACTTAGTCGCGTTTTAAAGGCTAT
Source organism: Helichrysum umbraculigerum (assembly GCA_949592205.1). Lineage (NCBI taxonomy): Eukaryota > Viridiplantae > Streptophyta > Magnoliopsida > Asterales > Asteraceae > Helichrysum > Helichrysum umbraculigerum. The sequence goes on along the minus strand of CATIUR010000007.1, from coordinate 14,195,061 downwards.
AGGAGCCGCCGGGTACGGGTTTTAACCGCCGGGTCCCCGGTTTAGGCATACAACCCGCCGGGTACAGGTGAAACCCACCGGGTTCAACCGACGTACAGGGGATACCCAGTTCAGCTATGGCAGAAACTCAGCAAACAAATCACAACATATAAACCACAAACTCGATTTCAGTAGCATATATTCACTCATATAGCATCATTTAAACATGTTATAACATACCATAACATCAAGATCATCAAACACATGTATTCACTCAAAGTATAGATTAACAAAAATCAAAACTTACCACTTAGAACTAAAAACAAGTTGGTGGTGATGATTTACTAGCTAAAATCAAGATCAATCAGCTCAAAATCACTTGTTTCAAAGCTTGTTTGCAAAGATTTTAAAGGTTTTGAAGTTTTAGGGTTTTGTTTCTAAAAATGGAAAGTAAAGAAACTTTCCTAAAAAGGAAACTATATAAGTCGGCTCACATTTTACACCGACCCGCATCCACTTAAAACTAGTCCCTTTTCAATCTATTGCTTGGAACCTAAAAATCATTTGCGAGAAACTTCTTTTATTGCACCGTCAACTATAGTAAATCAAAACAATCAATAATTTACTAAGCACAATAAGTCATGAGGCTTATTTAACTAAGTTTCGCAAATAAACAAATAATATCAAATAATTTCCAATACAATAAAATATATTAATTTAAAATTAGAAATTACCAGACCAGAAGAGAGGATGTTACAGTCATACCTCCTTTCTTGGGCACAACATGAATGCGACTAACCCATGGACTATTAGAAATCGGATATATCAATCCAGAGTCCAGCAACTTTATGACTTCCTTCCTCACTACATCCGTAACCTTAGGATTCAACCGTCTCAATGGTTGCACAACTGGTTTGAAATCAGATTCCATGAGGATCTTGTGCGTGCAATATGATGGGCTGATTCCTTTGATATCACCAATCGTCCATGCTATAGCATGCTTATGTTCCTTCAGAACCTTCAGCAGGCTTTCTTTCTCTGTTGCAGATAGCTTAGATGAAATGATAACCGGTAGGTCCGACTCTCCTTGCAAGTAGGCATATTCCAAATGGGTCGGTAGATCCTTTAGTTCTAACCTTGGTGGTTCTTCAAAGGAAGATTTAACTACCAACACCTCCTTTCTAGAACAAGGAATCCCATGCATAGTGATGCGAGTTTCTTTCTTGACTAAAATACCATCAATCTCAACCAACTCTTCGCTCTCTATCGGCTGATTTTCATCACTCTCTAACTCATCATCACTTGCGAATTCTAGCTCCTCAAGAAACTTATCGAATTCTTCAATATCTCGAATTGCTTCTATGCTTCCCGTCCATCCTTCAAGAATCATGGGATCAAGATCTTCATCTTCCATGAGACTTTGAAGGAATTATTCATCATCAGTCATTTTTCTAGCACTCACAAAGTAGAAAGTATCATCAACTGCAGCAGGGTATTGCATTGAATTGTTGACATCAAACACTACTTCATCATCTCCTACCCTTAAAGTGATCTTTCTATCATGAACATCAATCAATGCCCTCGCAGTGGCTAGAAAAGGTCTTCCCAAGATGATAGGTACCTTAGAATCTTCTACCATGTCCAGAATCACGAAATCGCAAGGGAAAACAAACCTATCAACCTTAACTAACACATTCTCGATCATACCCTTAGGGTACTGGACTGAACGATCCGCTAACTCAATACACATTCTAATTGGCTTTGGTTCTCCTAACTTGAGTCTAGCATACATTGTATAAGGCATTATTGATATGCTTGCCCCCAAGTCAGCCAATGCATGAGTAAGGTCTAAACTTCCAATCAGGCAAGGAAGAGTAATACTCCCAGGGTCCTTCATCTTTGGCGGAAGTTTATTTTGCATAACTGCTGAGCATCTCTCATTCATTGTTACCGTGGTTGCCTCCATCAGCTTGCTCTTGTTGGTTAAAAGTTCCTTCAAATATTTTGCATACTTGGGCATTTGGGCAATCGCCTCCACGAATGGGATGTTAATATGCAGTTGCTTCAGATTCTCTAGAAACTGGTGATATTGATCATCATCCTTCCCTCTTCTCAAAGCTGCTGGATACGGTGGTGGCGGTGTATGATCCTTAGCATATTGCTTATCTCTTGCAATTTGGTCAGCCTCAGTGTCCATCTTAGGACTTTCAACAACTTCTACTTCCTTTTCCTTTTCAGGTAAGGGTTGGGAAACAGTTTTCTTCTTGACACCTGAATCCTCATGAATTCGTCCACTTCTGGTGATCACAGCCTTAGCTTGATCACGTGGGTTGGTTTCCGTGTATCCAGGAAGAGTTCCAGGAAATCTCTCTTGAAGAACTTTAGCAATGTTGGAAATATTTCCTTCAATCTGCTTGATTGCAGCCCCTTGGTTTCTCAATGTCGCATCAGTGGCATCCATCCTTTGTCCAGAACTGGTAATGAATTTCTCATTTGAGGTAAGAAACTTTCCCATCATCTCTTCTAAGTTGGTTTGTTTATCTGTTGATGGTGCAGCTTGTTGATCCTTGGTGTAAAAACCTGGTTGAGTTTGGCGAAACTGATGCCCTCCATCTTGGTATGGTCTCCTGAAGAAATTTCCACCGCCCTGACGGTATGGTGCTTGAGCTTCCCCATACTTAACTTCCTCAGTTGCTTCACCCGTTTTTATCTCGGGGCAATCCTTCACTAAATGGCTTCCTCCACAGTTATCGCATCCCACTTGGATAGCATGGATAGTCTCAGTTACCTTTTTAATATCTCTGCCCATGTTGTCCAGCTTAGCGGTGATGGCTGCAAACCCATCTTCATCATTCACAGACCTCTTCCGTCTAGAAGTACCATCATCCCATAACTGAGAGTGTTTCGCTTGGTCACGAATGGCAGTCAAAGCATCACGAGGAATCTTCTTGGGAATAGGCCCTTGGGAATCCAGTTGCTGTCTCGTGGCACGATCCACTCCTTTATAGAAAATACTCACGATTTACTGATCGTTCAGGTCGTGCTGCGGGCACTTATGCATCAGGTCCTTATATCTCTCCCAAGCTTGGTGTAGTGACTCATCCATTTCTTGTTTGAAATTTCTGATCTCGTCAATCATCTTTGAAGTTTTGGAAGGAGGACAATACATCTTAAGAAACTTCGTGCGAAGATCTTCCCATGTGGTGATGGACCCAGCTGGTTCGTTTTGAATCCATCTTTTAGCAGCTCCCTTGAGTGTGATAAGGGAAAACTCTGAGCATGACTTGATCGCGTGTGATGTTAGGAACGTTGAACATATCTGCTATCTCCACGATTCTCTCCACATGATCGTTTGCATCTTCCCTTTCTTCTCCACCGAAAGGATTCTCCCTAAGCTCCTTGAGGAACTGTCCTTTGATTTCAAACTCCACATCTTGCGCAATTGCCGGCCTTACTACTCCAGTGCCACGGTCATTATGCATCCGACTCGAATACTCCTCAAGAGTTATGTTGGCAATATCTTCTGCCATTATGTTATCGGGTTGATCGTTAAAAAGGAATCGTAGGCTCTCTCCGAAATCGCTTTCTAGATACGAACGGTAGTTTCTGGTTCGTGGGGTAAAAAGGTTATTGGTAAAAACCTCGAAATCATCGCTAAGAAAGGTGTTGATTAATGGTGAGTTTGGTGGTGCGGAAGAAGCGCGTCTTCTTTGGTGAAATATGCGTTCGGGTTTTTCAAAAGGGTCGGTTGGGTTTGGAACAGTTGATCGGGTCATAAACTCCTGTAACGTACTTGACAAGTCAGCAGAACAGGCTACCTAACTACCTAATTATGAACTAAGTTAAAAGGAAATTAACTAAATAAAATACCAAACAAATAATAAACTAACTAAAAGTAATAAACAAAAGACAACTTCCAATTTATTTAATTGAAACAAACCGCTCCCCGGTAGCGGCGCCAAAAACTTGATGCTGTTTAAACGGGGCTTTAGTTTTGAAAATGGAAATTACTTAACTTACTACACACAACACAGGCAAGACTATCTGATCATATATAGTATAGCTCAGTAAGTCCGAGTCGAACACAGGGAACGGATGTCAATCTTAGCAAATTGGAAATTGATACAATTAATTAAAGCAATAAAAAGTGGGGACGTTTTAGTTCCGATCGAACAATTGATAAACAATTATAAAAGAAATAATTTATTAAATAAAAATAAATTATGAAATAAAGGAATAGTAAAATGACTTAATTAAATAAAAGATTTAATTCAAATGATAAAAGAAATGCATTTGCTTAAATTACCTTCCTAAAAATCTGGAAATCATGTTATTTAGAATGCTCACGTATGAATTTTATTGTACTATAACAAATGTATCAACCTTCCTTACAAGATAAATTGAATTAACACAATTAAGAAAGACATGAAGTTGTTTTCAACCCGCTAACAGTTCAATTTAACGTTGCCCACCTAATTGTGTTTTATAATAATTCAACACCGTCTATGTGATTTATCCTTATAACTTGAATCAACAAAGTCTATAACTATTTCTAGTTATCTCGTTCTTAAATAATTATTACCAATTATTAGCCCTAACCCGTCAAACTCAATATATTCGGTGATAATTATACATTAAAACCAACAATCATCAATAATCTTATAATCAAAAGGAATTCAATCTCAATCAATCATAAAACCACGTTAGGTAATTAGTAATATTCACTCGATAACCAAGGTTCAACGAATAAACACATAAACTTGAATAAAATCCAATACGATTCGCAATTTCAATAATCAATCCATCATTAAAGTATTCTCATCTAAGCAAACACATAAGAGATTTAGCCAATCATATTTTTACAAGAAATCAGATTCAATAACATATCCATAGTCATAATCAAATGAACGATAGAAACGAAATCGAACCGAAAATGTCGAAATAACAATTGATTGAACGAAAACCTTTGATTCCTTAAGCTTCAATCCCTTCCAAGACCTCTGGAAATAGGGTTTTTTAAGAGATAATTCGGCTGTAAAAAAAATGTAGAAGATTACCCTCAAAATGAAACAAATGAGGTTATTTAGGGTTTCTGCCGAGGCAATCCATACGCCGTATGGAATTCCATACGCCGTATGGATTGAAAAGCCCATGGGTCTGACCCGCGTATTCTGGCGGCCCGGCTCACTTCATCCATACGCCGTATGGATCAAATTTTCCAACTTTTATCACCATCGACCTCCATTCTTCACTTTTCCTTATTTTAACTTCTTTTCTTCAATTCTCTCACGTTTTCAGCTTCTATTCCGATTCAAGCTCCAGATAATTCCTAAATGCAAATATAAACGAAATGAGTATCAAATTCAAATAAAATGCATAAGAAATTAATCAAACAAGGGGGTAATAAAATAGCACATTTTGGCGTTCATCAGACACGTTATCGACAGCCAGGGAATCCACGTTGATCCCGCTAAGATTGAGGCAATCAAGGGCTGGGAGTCACCGACCACTCCAACCGAAGTGAGACAATTCTTAGGTCTTGCTGGTTATTACCGATGATTCATTGAAAACTTTTCAAAAATAGTTGTTCCCTTAACGACACTGACTCAAAAAGATAAGAAATTCGATTGGACCGACAAACAAGAGTCAGCCTTCCAAGTATTGAAACTCAAACTTTGCAGTGCACCAATCTTGTCCTTACCAGAAGGCACCGATGACTTCGTAGTTTACTGCGACGCCTCACACCAAGGACTTGGTTGCGTGTTAATGCAACGAGAAAAAGTCATCGCTTATGCCTCGCGACAACTAAAAATCCACAAGAGAAACTATACGACCCACGACCTCGAGTTAGGTGCCGTGGTCTTCGCGCTGAAAATCTGGAGACATTACCTCTACGGTACAAAAAGTACTATCTTTACCGACCACAAAAGTCTCCAACACATCTTCGACCAAAAGGATCTCAACATGAGGCAACGTCGATGGGTCGAGTTACTCACCGACTACTATTGTGAGATCAAATATCATCCGGGCAAGGCAAATGTTGTTGCCGATGCTCTCAGTCGGAAGGAAAGATCCAAACCACTTCAAGTCCGAGCCCTCAGCATGACTATTCACAGTGACCTTACCACTCAAATTCTCACCGCTCAGCTCGAGGCCCTGAAACCCGAAAACACCAAAGACGAAGCCTTGCGAGGCATGGATAAACAATTCGAGATCAAATCTAACGGAATTAGGTATTTCTCAAATCGGATCTGGTTGCCCAGCTTTGGGAACCTGCGGGACTTGGTGATGGATGAAGCTCACAAGTTCAAATACTCTATCCATCCCGGGTCTGACAAAATGTATCACGGTATCAAGGATTTCTACTGGTGGCCGAACATGAAAGCCGAAATCGCCACTTACGTTAGCAAGTGTCTTACTTGCTCAAAGGTCAAAGCTGAATATCAAAAACCTTCCGGATTACTTCAACAACCCGACATCCCTGAATGGAAATGGGAACAAATCGCCATGGATTTCATAACCAAACTACCCAAGTCGTTGAGCGGTTGTGATACCATTTGGGTGATCGTTGATCGTCTCACATGTGACACCCGGTCAAAATAACCCAAAATTAGCACCTAATTTAAACTTTTAAAACACGTAATTACATACGTGTCAGTACTCAAGTACACAAGTATTATATATATATTTTTATATATAAACCGAAACGATTAATTGAATAATCGCAAATACACGAACCAAACAAAACGTAGAAACCCAAAATAAAAATTGGTGAGAAACATTTTTAAACAAAGTATTATTATTGAGAATAATAACTACGTACTCCGTTCGAAATTTAAATACATTTTAGATACTGAAAACTATCCGTACATTTCAAGTAAAACAAAGATATATTTTTATATCTCTATAAAAGTATTTTTATAAAATACTTTGATTGAAAACGTATACGATTACAATTTTAGAAAATTTATCATTTTGAAAGATTATACTATTTTACGATCGGGTACGCGAACACGGGTATAAAATGTACACCTAAAACCAATTATTGGAGCCAGTTATATACCGACTCCAATAATGCAAATAACACACACGCACACTTTTTGATCTATCTCAAACTCTCGGCTCTCACTCTCCCTCTCGGTTCCAATTTTTAACAACAACAACAAACAATTAGCAACATCATAATCATCATCTCCTTCATCTTCTTGGATCATCATCATCATCGTGATCTTCATCATCATCAACATCCGTTTCGTTTTCAAAAATTGTAAGGAATCATTTCGTTTTTCTTTTTATTCATGTTTAAAATACGTAGCATAACATGTACTAGCTTGGTATTAAGTCGTTGTTTGCGGAAATAGGATTTAGAACTGGTTTTATATGATTTTCGGATGAACAGACACGAACCAGACAGATGAATCCGGCGGATTCAAGGGAATCCGGCGGATTCCTGCCCAGAAACTTGAATGATCCGGCGGATCCAAGGGGTGATCCGGCGGATCCTGCCCAAACCCATGAACTATCCGGCGGATCCTTATACTGATCCGGCGGATCCATTCCAAACCGTGCCAATCCGGCGGATTCGGGTGAATCCGGCGGATTCCCCAAACCTTGAGCCCAATTCGGCGGATCCAATGGGTGATCCGGCGGATCCTTTTCAAACTCATTGAATCCGGCGGATTCAAACCAATCCGGCGGATTCCCCTCTTTGAACATTGATCCGGCGGATAGTCTAAGGATCCGGCGGATCCAACTCACTTCCAACAAATTTTCGTTTTATAAACTAAGTCTCGATTTGTACAAACACAATACTAATTGTAAACAATACAATGATAAAATATACAAATACATTTATACAAAGTATATTTTCTTGGAACATTTGTAATTATATTTTTCAAATATAATTGTAACCCGACACCAACGGGCCTTGCACATTTTTCAAACTACAAACTTAATTGGATTACAAACGCGTAAACGTAAACCTTAGACAAATACGTTGAATACAATCAATTAAGTAAACAAATATACGAATGAACTACTAGGTGTACACTTACAAATATGTAATCTCGCGTGTTTAGGGCATTAGGAGGTTACGATTGGTACACGCGCGCACATTAGGATTGCTTGCTCAACAGGTGAGTCTCACTACCCCTTTTTACTGTTTTACTTTGGGGGAGATGCATCACTTGTTTACTAAATGTATTGTTACTGAATATACTGTTTACTGTATGTACTTGTTTACTAAAAGTGAGTGTGTACTAAGATTACTTGAATAACTATAATACAAGTACAAAATGTATTATTTTCCTGATTTGAATACAAGTACAAAATGTATCATTTTACCGACTTTAATACAAATACAAAATGTATTATTTTACAAACTATAATACAAGTACAAAATGTATTATTTTCCTGATTTGAATACAAGTACAAAATGTATCGTTTTACCGACTTTAATACAAATACAAAATGTATTATTTTACAAACTATAATACAAGTACAAAATGTATTATTTTCCTGATTTGAATACAAGTACAAAATGTATCGTTTTACCGACTTTAATACAAATACAAAATGTATTATTTTACAAACTATAATACAAGTACAAAATGTATTATTTTACTGATTTGAATACAAGTACAAAATGTATCATTTTACCGACATTAATACCAGTACAAAAGGTATTATTTTACAAACTATAATACAAGTACAAAATGTATTATTTTACCGACTTTAATCCAAATACAATGTATTAATTACCGACGTATTGCCTTACTGAACTGCATGAGTTTCTATTTAATCCAATGAAGTCCTCTGATTATAGTCGTCAGTTATGAGATAAGCGCGAATTTTAGTATATGGATCCATATGGGACAGACAATCCCCGCCTGGGGTGGTAGCTCCACCACGAACCGCACTAGTATAAACAGGCGTTTCTTATTCGTTTGATATGAGTATTTTTGGATTAGTACTCACGGGGGCAAAAACTACAGACGTGTTAAGCTTCTACTATAATGGCTCATGGCATGGCAATAACTTGACCGACTACATCGACTTTACTATGTTTGTGAAATACTATTTTACTAAATTACTACTGTTGTACAATTATACTTTACTGTTTTACTGATTGTAAACGTTTTACTTACTGATTTACTCAAACTGCTTATTACTATATATTATAAACCTGTGAGATTCACCAACCTTTTGGTTGACCTTTTAGTGATGTATTCTCAGGTACTCAGCAACAGTAGGATGGCCGCAGGGTATGCTAGGCTAGTACGAGTCGCATGCATAAACACTTGAAGATTTTATTGGCATAATCTTTTGTACTTTGATTATGTGTTTAAAATCTTTTGATTAACTTTGCGAACTCGCAATGATGTACTACTTATAACTTAAAACCTTGTACTACTTTTGTTATACTGTAATGTATTTCTAAAACGTCTCATTTAGAGTCGTTTGCTTGTACTTTGGTGTTTTGATATTTGATTAGTGACACCCAAAACTCGCTTCCGCAAAGCATTAAATTTGGGGGTGTCACAGATTGGTATCAGAGCCTAAGGTTATAGCGAACTAGGTTGCATTTAGTGGGCCTAGACTATGACCGTTAGGCAGTATTCCTCATTAGATATAACTGGTTCAGGGATTTCGTCATACAAGTTTTATTTAACATAGCCTGATCAACTATGTACAATTAAATGAAGATGATGTAAGATCTGAAAGGGGTTATGTTAAACAGGAATGCAATAGTTGACTCTGACAACGAGAGAACCGTGACTTGTACTTGTTCTGTGATAGACACAACTAGGTGGATGATAAGTATATATAGGTTACACCTATATGATTAGGTTTATTAAGATCCTTCTATAAGTAGTAACACACTCACTGTACAAACACACTTTAGAATAGGCCTGTGGTAAGTTGATCGAGTCAGGAAAATAGTACAGGGATGTGCCCTAGTGGAGAGGGTCATCTCTTCGAAATAGACTTACCTAGGTAGAGATTAAGAACTTCGACACCTTATTCAGCACAAACTGGTCATCAGAGGACCGTCAATCACTCACCCATCATGTTTAATATCCTGATTTCGTATTTTTCTAAATACAAATCTCCTTCTACCCCAATCACATTCCGCATAACTTCTGATATCTGTTCGGACATAATATCCCTGACAGCTCTTGTAACACTCAAAATCTTGTAATCTTTTGAACTCGCATGTTAAATGATTACAAACTTCGTTATTCTACACCATTGATTGTCACTTGTGTTGTATTATATTTCTGTTATATATGCAACTACGATAATCATACTCTTACACAAAAACTCACATTTTTCCTGGCTGTTATTGAAGGAACATGCCACCGAAAACACAAACTTTCAGCGCGGCTGAACTCGCACGATTTGTTTCTCAAGGAGTGGCCGAAGCTCTAGCTACCAGATCATCACCGTCTGTGAACGACACTCCTGTTGCTAAACCCTGTAGTTAGAATGACTTTCTCAAGTGCAAACCTCTGAACTTCAAAGGCACAGAAGGTGCCATTGGATTGGTCAGGTGGATTGAAAGAATGGAGTCAGTCTTTAGGATCAGTAACTGCTCGGAAGACTGCCAAGTTAAGTATGCCACCTGTACATTTCTGGAAAGTGCACTGACATGGTGGAACTCGTATATTCAGTCTGTGGGAATTGATGTTGCATATGGAATCCCATGGGAAGAACTGAAAAGGATGCTAAGGGATGAGTACTGTCCCAATGAGGAACTCCAGAGGTTGGAAGATGAATTCTGGCACTTGACAGTTCAGGGAAACGACATCATCGGCTATACAACCCGATTTCAGCAGCTCGCTCTTCTCTGCCCATCTATGGTAGATCCTGAACGTAAGCGGATTGAGAGGTACATCCGTGGACTCCCGAAGGACATTCAAGGGAATGTTACTTCATCAAAGCCTGGAACTATTCAAAGTGCCATTCGTATGGCACATGAGCTCATGGCGCAAGTAGTCAGGAGCGAGACACCTGTAACCCCTACTGGAAACTCTGGCAAGCGTAAGTGGGACGGCAACCCCAACACTTCTAACAAAAAGGTTGATGCTGTTAAAACCTACCCAACTGGCTCGGGCGACAAGAAGGAATATAAGGGAAGCAAACCCTTTTGCTCAAAATGTAGCCTTCATCATGATGGTGCGTGTCCATGCACCAAATGCAAGAGATTCGGGCATGTAGCCAAGGATTGCAAGACAGCCGCAACTGGTACCAACACTTCTGCACCTAAGACTTGTTATGAGTGCAATGGTACTGGGCATTTCAGGAAGGATTGCCCTCAACTGAAAAACAAAAACAACTCTGCTCGAGGAAGAGCCTACGTACTCCGTGCTAGGGAAGACCCAAACCCGAGGCTTGCTGACCTACTCAATGATGGTACATTCGTTTATAAATGACTTTACTATCTCCATATTTACTCTGGAAAAATCTGATATACTGCTTAACTATTCTTGTGTATTTCCTAGATTCTAAGTACAAGATAGAATTAGGAATTGATAAACTACTCTAGGTCATTAGTGCAATCATCCATTCCTAGAGGTGTACAATTTTTACTTACTTGAATTGTGTTAGGTTGTGATGAATATGACCTGATTGTGTGATATGAGATACTATGTGCTTTAGTGGTCATTGAGAATAACTACCCAAAATATCACCTTAACACGAAACATCTAACTGTAGGAAATGACTAAGCACGCTGCTAACAACTACACGTCGGATGACGATCAGCTCAGTGAGGAGCATGTGATGTTTCCTTACCTCCTCACTTTGGATAGCGAGTTGAGGCTAGAAACTGAGGAGGTGTCAGCGGAAATGATGTCGGTGAAGGAAACTGAGAGACAACTGATTGAATCAGCAACAGAATCTGCATTGACCTCCATCGAAGGAACTACTAGGACAGCTCAACAAAACTCTGTTCTTAACCCCACCATCAATAACACCGCTACTACTGCTCTTCTTGATACACCCACTCCTAGTAACATAGGCACAGAAGTTGTTCACTTCTTTAAGGAAACCCTGGAATTGTTTCGAAAACAGCTGACTGAAGCCAGGGGAGACATCATCGAACTACGACAAATTGCTTATCAGAGTGAAATGCGCGCTCACAAATGTGAACTACGCATGCTAAAAATGGAAGACAACCTACGACAGCTGAGGTCGTTTCAACCAACTATTCAAGAGGTGACTGTCGCAGTTGACAGCCCAACATCTCAAGTGACTCAGCATGATAACTCTGTTGAAAAGAATACTGAGCCAAGAGTGGCAATCGGTAAGAGGAAATTGGAAGAGATTTCTATTACCAATCCTGCTGAACCTCAGGCAAAGAAAGCAAAAACAGTTAGTACTTACAAAGGAAACTTACCATTCTGCTCCCTATGCAACCGACACCACAAAGGATCTTGTATCGCGCCCTGCAGCCGATGCAAAGTGTTTGGACACCAAGTTGAGAACTGCAAGTTCCCTCCTAAGGGCAAGGATTCTAAAGCCTTAAAGTTTGCTTTAAGTGTGGAACTAATGGACACTATAAAACTAATTGCCCACTACTAGCTGATGAGAGTGAAGAAATCCTGGCAAGCAATGTCAGTGAGAATAAGTTAAACCCAAACAACACTAAGGGTACGCTTCCATGTAACAAATTAGTTCTATATGAGACTAATAGAATTTCACTCATACTATGACAACACTGACCATTACCGACTGCCTGTATACTGAATGCTTTGGTAGAGCTTACTTGTTGTTTAAATAATTCTATGTTCTCCCTAGATTCTAAGTGTACAATAGGATTAGGGAAAAGTGACAATTTAGATTCTATAGTTTCTTTAAGAGACGATGTTTAGCTTGCAGATATATAGGAATAACATATCCTACTCTGCTGAATACCGGGAAAACATACCGGTTAAAAGTTATTTTTATATACGATGGGTAACATTCCACCTGAAACAAATGTAGGCTGAATCATATAGTTTCTGTAGGAGACTGATAGGGTCTAGTATTGTGGGAACATAGTGAAAGATACTACTTACTTTAAGCTACTAGTACAAAGTGTAGCTACACCTTAGTGACTGACTGACCTTGTCCTACCGACAAAATGGTCAACTACTTTACAACATACTTCCTCTATTCCTTTAATGGCCAGTAGGGCATTAGCTTAACAAGGGGAGGGAGGTATTATTAGAATGAGGTTATAGCACTCACAGTAGACTCACACACTTTCTTAGAAAATACACAGACAATTACTACATACAAATTTCGGGACGAAATTCTCCTAACAAGGGGAGAATGTGACACCCGGTCAAAATAACCCAAAATTAGCACCTAATTTAAACTTTTAAAACACGTAATTACATACGTGTCAGTACTCAAGTACACAAGTATTATATATATATTTTTATATATAAACCGAAACGATTAATTGAATAATCGCAAATACACGAACCAAACAAAACGTAGAAACCCAAAATAAAAATTGGTGAGAAACATTTTTAAACAAAGTATTATTATTGAGAATAATAACTACGTACTCCGTTCGAAATTTAAATACATTTTAGATACTGAAAACTATCCGTACATTTCAAGTAAAACAAAGATATATTTTTATATCTCTATAAAAGTATTTTTATAAAATACTTTGATTGAAAACGTATACGATTACAATTTTAGAAAATTTATCATTTTGAAAGATTATACTATTTTACGATTGGGTACGCGAACACGGGTATAAAATGTACACCTAAAACCAATTATTGGAGCCGGTTATATACCGACTCCAATAATGCAAATAACACACACGCACACTTTTTGATCTATCTCAAACTCTCGGCTCTCACTCTCCCTCTCGGTTCCAATTTTTAACAACAACAACAAACAATTAGCAACATCATAATCATCATCTCCTTCATCTTCTTGGATCATCATCATCATCGTGATCTTCATCATCATCAACATCCGTTTCGTTTTCAAAAAATGTAAGGAATCATTTCGTTTTTCTTTTTATTCATGTTTAAAATACGTAGTATAACATGTACTAGCTTGGTATTAAGTCGTTGTTTGCGGAAATAGGATTTAGAACTGGTTTTATATGATTTTCGGATGAACAGACACGAACCGGACAGATGAATCCGGCGGATTCAAGGGAATCCGGCGGATTCCTGCCCAGAAACTTGAATGATCCGGCGGATCCAAGGGGTGATCCGGCGGATCCTGCCCAAACCCATGAACTATCCGGCGGATCCTTATACTGATCCGGCGGATCCATTCCAAACCGTGCCAATCCGGCGGATTCTGGTGAATCCGGCGGATTCCCCAAACCTTGAGCCCAATCCGGCGGATCCAATGGGTGATCCGGCGGATCCTTTTCAAACTCATTGAATCCGGCGAATTCAAACCAATCCGGCGGATTCCCCTCTTTGAACACTGATCCGGCGGATAGTCTAAGGATCCGGCGGATCCAACTCACTTCCAACAAATTTTCGTTTTATAAACTAAGTCTCGATTTGTACAAACACAATACTAATTGTAAACAATACAATGATAAAATATACAAATACATTTATACAAAGTATATTTTCTTGGAACATTTGTAATTATATTTTTCAAATATAATTGTAACCCGACACCAACGGGCCTTGCACATTTTTCAAACTACAAACTTAATTGGATTACAAACGCGTAAACGTAAACCTTAGACAAATACGTTGAATACAATCAATTAAGTAAACAAATATACGAATGAACTACTAGGCGTACACTTACAAATATGTAATCTCGCGTGTTTAGGGCATTAGGAGGTTACGATTGGTACACGCGCGCACATTAGGATTGCTTGCTCAACAGGTGAGTCTCACTACACCTTTTTACTGTTTTACTTTGGGGGAGATGCATCACTTGTTTACTAAATGTATTGTTACTGAATATACTGTTTACTGTATGTACTTGTTTACTAAAAGTGATTGTGTACTAAGATTACTTGAATAACTATAATACAAGTACAAAATGTATTATTTTCCTGATTTGAATACAAGTACAAAATGTATCGTTTTACCGACTTTAATACAAATACAAAATGTATTATTTTACAAACTATAATACAAGTACAAAATGTATTATTTTCCTGATTTGAATACAAGTACAAAATGTATCGTTTTACCGACTTTAATACAAATACAAAATGTATTATTTTACAAACTATAATACAAGTACAAAATGTATTATTTTCCTGATTTGAATACAAGTACAAAATGTATCGTTTTACCGACTTTAATACAAATACAAAATGTATTATTTTACAAACTATAATACAAGTACAAAATGTATTATTTTACTGATTTGAATACAAGTACAAAATGTATCGTTTTACCGACATTAATACCAGTACAAAAGGTATTATTTTACAAACTATAATACAAGTACAAAATGTATTATTTTACCGACTTTAATCCAAATACAATGTATTAATTACCGACGTATTGCCTTACTGAACTGCATGAGTTTCTATTTAATCCAATGAAGTCCTCTGATTATAGTCGTCAGTTATGAGATAAGCGCGAATTTTAGTATATGGATCCATATGGGACAGACAATCCCCGCCTGGGGTGGTAGCTCCACCACGAACCGCACTAGTATAAACAGGCGTTTCTTATTCGTTTGATATGAGTATTTTTGGATTAGTACTCACGGGGGCAAAAACTACAGACGTGTTAAGCTTCGACTATAATGGCTCATGGCATGGCAATAACTTGACCGACTACATCGACTTTGCTATGTTTGTGAAATACTATTTTACTAAATTACTACTGTTGTACAATTATACTTTACTGTTTTACTGATTGTAAACGTTTTACTTACTGATTTACTCAAACTGCTTATTACTATATATTATAAACCTGTGAGATTCACCAACCTTTTGGTTGACCTTTTAGTGATGTATTCTCAGGTACTCAGCAACAGTAGGATGGCCGCAGGGTATGCTAGGCTAGTACGAGTCGCATGCATAAACACTTGAAGATTTTATTGGCATAATCTTTTGTACTTTGATTATGTGTTTAAAATCTTTTGATTAACTTTGCGAACTCACAATGATGTACTACTTATAACTTAAAACCTTGTACTACTTTTGTTATACTGTAATGTATTTCTAAAACGTCTCATTTAGAGTCGTTTGCTTGTACTTTGGATTTTTGATATTTGATTAGTGACACCCAAAACTCGCTTCCGCAAAGCATTAAATTTGGGGGTGTCACATCACAAAATCATCTCAGTTCCTAGCGATCAAGGAAAACGACAAAATGGAACGTCTTGCCCAAATCTACATCAAAGAAATTGTCTCTCGACACGGTGTCCCAACCTCGATCATCTCCGACAGAGATGCTCGCTTCACATCCCACTTTTGGCAATCACTTCATAAAGCAATGGGTACCCGTCTTGATATGAGAACCGCATACCACCCTCAAACCGATGGCCAAAGTGAACGAACCATTCAGACACTGGAAGATATGCTACGCGCTTGCGTAGTTGATTTCGGTACAAATTGGGAAAGACATCTACCGTTGTGCGAGTTCTCGTACAACAACAGTTATCATACCAGCATTAATGCTGCACCTTTTGAGGCACTGTACGGTCATAAGTGCCGATCACCGATCTGTTGGACTGAAGTGGGAGATAGCCAACTCACTGGTCCCAAACTCATACACGAAACCACTTAGAAAATTGTTGAAATCCAGAACCGACTCAAAGCCGCACCTGACCGTCAGAAAAGTTATGCTGACGTGAGACGCAAACCACTCGAGTTCCAGGTTGGGGATCGAGTACTCTTGAAAGTTTCACCTTGGAAAGGTGTCATTCGTTTCGGCAAACGCGGGAAGTTAAATCCTAGGTACATTGGGCCTTTTGAGATCCTCGAAAGGATAGGTCCAGTGGCATATCGATTGCAACTGCCAGCCGAACTCAGCAGCGTGCACCCCACATTTCACATTTCTAACTTGAAGAAATGTCTGTCTGATGAGACACTTATTATCCCTCTCGTAGAGATTCGCGTCAATGACAAACTCCATTTTGTGGAAGAACCCGTTGAAATCGTGAACCATAATGTCAAACAACTCAAACATAGTTGTATTCTCATCGTTAACGTCAGGTGAAATTCGCGGCGCGGTCCGGAATTCACTTGGGAACGGGAAGACCATATGCGACTCAAGTATCCACAACTCTTCGCTGATTCAACCTCAGACGCGACTACTAAATAAACTTCGGGATGAAATTCTCCTAACGGGGGGAGAATGTGACACCCGGTAACTTAGGACTATGTATTAGTGCCTAACTGTTTGTAATTACGTGTATTTAGTACTAATTAATCTAAATATACGTGGCTTTTCGTACACAACTGTTGCGATCGGTTTAGATCGTGGGATATACGTACTAGATTATTCCAACCTTACTTACAACGGACGTTGGTGATCAATGTTATTAAGACGCTATTACATTCGAAAGAATATTTTAATAATACTTCCAATTTGTCTCGTACCGTACTGTAACACCCGCCAAATTAGGACTAGTAATTAGTGTCTAATCATATGTTAATACATGTAATTAGTTCCTGGTTAGGCTAATTAATGTATCGAATTATATATATTGTTGAATATATACGAATATACGATTTGATTAAATCGTACGCAATTTAAATCGGATGTATTTCGATTCAATATTATACGGACGTTGGTGACTCATTTTATTAAATAACGCTTTTATGTCAAAAATATTATTTTGATCATATTTCGTATTCATTCGTATCGTACAAACCAAACTTACACGATTTAAAACATTAAACCGCGCAAACGAAATAAACTAACTTACGTTTTATAACACAAATATAAAATGATTTGTAAAATATTTAAATAATATATCGCGTAATAAATCGTAATTTAAAACTTATAATTAAAATGTAAATAATTAATTAACGTTTAAACGACGGAGCAAACGAACACCATACGGGACGCGGAGCGAAAACTGGAAAGTGGGGATAACCCCCACCTCCCACTTACTTTTCTTCATTTCATTCTCTTTCTCATATCTCTCTCCTATTTTCTCTCTAATAATCAAAATCACCACCATCCACCTAAATCGCACAATACTACTATCAAACGCAACCGGATCATAAATATTTTTAGAGATTCACGACCACCTCGCGACGATCTACAACGCTATCTTTCCGGATTTTTATTTCGGCAAATTGTAAGTTTCCGAAAAAATCCCGAAATCTCTCGATTCTTCGTATTTTTCGTTTGTGGTTGTTATTATAACTAGTATATGTCCATTACAATGTATAGAACACGATTTCATAGCTTAAAAACGAGTTTAAAACGGATTTTTCGCCGGAAAAACGTTGACAGCCGGACTTTCTGGGCTGGTGTTCATCTATGCGACACAAGCCTTGTGTCGCATATAGTGTCGTATTTTAGCCTTTGTGTCGCATAAATTCCCTTGTGTCGTACCTTATGTCGTACCAGATAATTAGTGTCGCAAATCTTGCGACACAACCACTATGTCGCATACCCCATACGACACAATCACTATGTCGCTGTTGAATCAGCATTTCGCACCTATGCGACACAACTCTTGTGTCGTATGGACATTGTGTCGCACTTCTATGCGACACAACCCTTGTGTCGCATAACCCATTTAATGTCGCATGATTGTGTCGCATAAAACAGCAGGTTTTCAAATCTCAATTTCACTAAGTGTCGGAACTATATAACCTCAAACCCTTATACGATACGACTTATAAAACACATTGGGACACACTTTTAAGTGCAAAACGCAAATTACAAAATAATAATACTTAAAGTTTATTATTCCAAACCCATCACCAACGGGCCGTACACGTTTTCAAACGCTGAACAAATCAACCAAATTGAAGTAAATTGGACATATATAGTTGTGTAACAACTACAAGGGTGATCTTTTGAGATACCCAATCATGATTATAACCATCGCGTGTCGTGGACACCCTCAGGTTACAAGTCGTTGGACTTCATTACTCGCTAATCAACTTACGTTTGTTTAAACGCTCTCAGACTCAGGTGAGTCTCATAGCCCCTCTTTTACTGTTTTACTCAGGGGTGTGATATACTGCTCAACTTTTAACATGTGAACGCAAGTACCAACTTTTCATATACTACATGAGTTTTTCGAAACTAATCATTTTAAAGTCCTCCGTCAGCATAGTTGTTAATACGTTGCAGCGTGAATATTAGTATATGGTACCATATAGGATTGACCCTCCTCGTTCGGGTTAGCAAGCACTAACCGGGTAAACGGACGTACTAATATTTGGGAAGACGAATGTTGATTAGGCATTCGTGGAGGCACCTCGCCCGGAATTTCCTATAGGGACCCGGCCCTCGAGTTAAGCTCAACTATGTGCTCATGGCTGTATACACGATGATTATCATTTAATTGCTGGATGCAATTCATTATTTAATTGCTGGATGCAATTCATTATTTAATTGCTGGATGCAATTCATTATTTAAATCTTGCGGTTCATACGATATTACTTGATTTCAAACCTGTGAGCTCACCAGCTTTATAGCTGACCTTTTAGCATATATCGCAGGTACCCAGCAGTAGGATGTTTCTGCTTCAGGATTTAGCTCGAGTCAGCATACAGACGATTGAGATTTTCTTGCATTAGTATATTTTGTATAAGTACTTATGTACTGAAATCTCATTATATTTAACTCGAGCTATGTAAAGCTTTAAATGTTGTAAACATTTCAATTATCAATATATTTTGTTAAAACGACGCATATAGAGTCGTTTGCTATTTATCTTTGTGCTTTGTTATTGATTAGTAACACCCAAATCAAGCTTCCGCAAAACATTAAATTTGGGGGTGTTACAGATTGGTATCAGAGCCTAAGGTTATAGTGAACTAGGTTGCATTTAGTGAGCCTAGACTATGACCATTAGGTAGTATTCCTTATTAGGTATGACTGGTTCAGGGATTACAGCATAGGAGTTTAATTTAACATAGCCTGATCAACTATGTACAATTAAGCAAAGATGATGTAAGATCTGAAAGTGGTTATGGCTGTACAGGATACAATAGAAGACTCTGACCTCGAGAGAACCGAGACTCAAAAATGTTTATGCTAGACACTCAATAGGCTATATTATATAGGAGCTATATGAATATAGGCCTCAATCTTATTAACGCTTTGTCTCAGAAATGGCAAACATCCCATCAAATTCATCTCGTTCTCCATCCGGGTCGCAGAACCCAAGGGTAGCAAGGAGGAACAACAGGTTGCCTCGAGCTGGCCCGTATCCCACTCACATCGCCTTACCGGCTTTAACTGCTAGGGTAAATCAACACGAGCAGCGACTTCGCACCATGGATGTCGTGTTGCAGGAAACAAATGAAAACTGGCGACTTACGTCTCTTGAACGCATAGAACAGGTCTCCGACGACCTTGAAACCACAAACAACAACATGGATGTCCTTCGCAACCAAATTATAGAAACAAGGGTGGAAAATGCCCTTCTACAACAAAGGATGGAAGAATGTGAGCAACGCTCACGTGAAGCAGAAGAGTATGCGCGCGGAATAACACAACGACTTGCGCTAGCAGAAGACAACGCCCGACAAGCTGGCAGGCTTGCAAACACTGTGGACCGTCTTGTCACGATGATGGAACAAATTAATCTACGTCAAGACTAGTGCAGTCTTTGCCTTGTAATCTATCCTGTAATCTAGTAACTATCTACGTGCTACTCTATAATTCAGTCGGATGTAACAATTCCCGACATCTTTTGTAATACATCTGTAGGATGTAACCTTTGAACTCGTATTAGCTATCAAATATTTCTTGTTGTTCAACTCATATTAATTGCCATAATTCTTTTTCATATTGATGTTATGTATTACCACCTTTATACATGTACATCTGAAATAAATACAAAATCTCATGTATCTTCATTTCTTTTATTGAAGAATCATGCCGCCAAAGACACGACCTTACACAGATGCTCAGATCACGTCACTCATAACCCAGGCTGTTACTGAAGCCTTGGCTCGGAATACCCCACCCAACTCCACAAGAAACAGCGATACCGCTGGAACCTCTGCCGTCAAACCTTGTTCTTACAAGGACTTCCAAAGCTGCAAACCCTCGAGCTTCAAGGGTTCTGAAGGAGCCATCGGACTGATCAGATGGTTCGAGAAAATGGAAACTGTTTTCCGTGTTAGTAAATGCGCGGAGAACGACAAAGTAAACTTCGCCACCTGCTCTCTTGAAGATGATGCCCACTCTTGGTGGAATTCATATACCCAATCAGTGGGTGCTGACATTGCCTACCAACTCACTTGGGAGGAATTGAAGGCAAAACTCACTGCCAAATACTGCTCTATCGCCAAACTCCAAAAGCTAGATGAGGAGTTCTGGAACTTAAAGGTTCAGGGTGGTGATATCGATGGTTATACCACCAGGTTTCAACAACTAGCTGCCCTCCGCCCAGCTATGGTTAGCACTGAACCTGATAAAATCAGGAAGTACACCCTTGGTCTCCCTGATCCTGTTCGGGGACATGTCATCTCTTCAAAACCAGCCACCATTGACGGTGCGATCCTATTGGCCCAAGACCTAATGTCCATGAGCCAAGATTCTGAACCACCCACTTCATCCTCCCATAACAACAAACGCAAGTGGTCTGACTACCACAACAACCCCTCCAACCAACAAAACAAGAAACCCGACACCATCAAAGCTTACAACACCAGACCACCCAAAGTATGCTTTGAGTGTGGGAAACCTGGGCATTTCAGGGACTCGTGCCCAAAACTGAAGAACAACAACAACAACAACAACCGCAACAACAGCAACAACAACAACACTCGCAGCAGAGCTTTTGTCATCAAATCTGGGGACGCCCGCCAAGACCCGAATGTGGTCTCGGGTATGTTCCTCCTCAACAACTTAACTGCTTCCGTTCTATTTGATACTGGTGCTGATAGAAGCTTTATCTCCGATGATTTTTGCCCATTACTTGACATCACTCCTGTTGCCTTAGATGTTAAGTACACTGTAGAGCTAGCAAATGGAAAACTTGTAGAAACCACCAGTGTGATACCTAATTGCACTTTAAACCTAGCTGACGAAACCTTTTCAATCGACCTTATACCCATTGAAATCGGAAGTTTCGACGTCATTATCGGAATGGACTGGTTGTCCAAGCATCGAGCTGAAATCGTTTGTCATGATAAAATCGTCCGTATCCCACTCACCGTTGGTGGAACCTTGATTATACAGGGGGAGACCGGTGGGACGGGACTCAATATAATCTCCTGCTTAAAAACCCGAAAATTTCTGAGAAAGGGTTACCCCGCAATACTTGCAAACATCACAGAGAAGAAGTCGGAGGAGAAGCGACTTGAGGATGTGCCAATTGTTAGATACTTTCCCGAAGTCTTTCCGGAAGAATTACCTGGTCTACCTCCGCTTAGACAGGTTGAGTTCTCGATTGATCTCGTGCCGGGTGCCGCACCGGTGGCCCACGCACCATACCGTTTAGCCCCATCTGAACTTCAGGAGTTGTCCTCTCAGTTACAGGAACTTCTGGATCGAGGATTCATTAGACCGAGTTCTTCACCTTGGGGAGCTCCGGTCTTATTTGTCAAAAAGAAGGACGGTTCATTCCAAATGTGCATCGACTACCGAGAATTGAACAAATTGACCGTCAAAAACCGATACCCACTTCCTCGCATTGATGATCTATTCGACCAACTTCAGGGTTCAAGTTTTTACTCAAAAATCGATCTGCGATCAGGTTATCATCAATTACGAGTTTGCGACACCGATATTCCAAAAACTGCTTTCAGAACTCGTTACGGGCACTACGAATTCCAAGTGATGCCCTTTGGTCTAACCAACGCACCGGCTGTATTCATGGACCTCATGAACCGGGTGTGCAAACCTTACCTCGACAAGTTTGTCATTGTCTTTATCGATGACATACTCATTTACTCGCACAACGAGCAAGAACATGCGCAACACCTCAAAACCATCCTTGAACTACTTAGACACGAGGAGCTTTATGCCAAATTCTCTAAGTGTGAGTTCTGGATCCAAACTGTTCAATTTCTTGGTCACGTGATCAACAGTCAGGGAATTCACGTTGACCCATCAAAGATCGAGGCTATCAAAGACTGGCAAGCACCCACCTCTGCAACTGAAGTACGACAATTCTTGGGTCTTGCTGGGTACTATCGGCGATTTATCGAAAACTTCTCTAAAATAGCTCAACCACTCACGGTACTGACTCAGAAGGACAAAAGGTTCGATTGGACCGATAAACAAGAGTCAGCATTCCAACTTCTGAAACAAAAGCTTTGCAGTGCTCCAATTCTATCCTTACCCGAAGGCACCGATGACTTCGTGGTATACTGTGATGCTTCTCACCAAGGTCTCGGTTGCGTATTGATGCAACGAGATAAAGTTATTGCCTATGCCTCACGACAGCTGAAAATTCACGAAAAGAACTACACCACTCATGATCTCGAACTTGGAGCTGTCGTTTTTGCTCTCAAAATCTGGAGACATTATCTCTACGGCACTAAGTGCACAATCTTTACCGATCATAAAAGTCTCCAACATATCTTCGATCAGAAGGATCTCAATATGAGGCAACGTCGATGGGTCGAGTTGCTTACCGATTACGATTGCGAGATCAAGTACCATCCAGGGAAGGCTAATGTTGTAGCCGATGCCCTCAGCCGAAAGGAACGACCAAAACCACTTCGAGTCCGAGCCCTCAGTATGACCATTCATAACAATCTTACCATTCAAATTCATACCGCTCAGATCGAAGCCCTGAAACCTGAAAACATCAGAAATGAAGCCTTGCGGGGCATTGACAAACAATTTGAAATCAAACCTAACCGGATTTGGTATTTCTCAAACCGAATCTGGTTGCCTAGTTTTGGGAACTTAAGAGACTTGGTGATGGACGAGGCTCACAAGTCTAAATATTCTATTCATCCGGGATCCGATAAGATGTACCACGGTATCAAGGAATTTTATTGGTGGCCAAACATGAAAGCCGAAATCGCCACGTATGTCAGCAAGTGTCTTACTTGCTCGAAAGTCAAAACCGAACATCAGAAACCGCCTGGTTTACTCCAACAACCTGAAATCCCTGAATGGAAATGGGAACAAATTGCCATGGATTTCATAACCAAACTACCCAAGTCGTCGAACGGTTGCGATACCATTTGGGTGATCGTCGATCGTCTCACCAAATCTGCTCACTTCCTGGCAATCAAAGAAAGCGATAAAATGGAACGCCTTACACAAATCTACATCAAGGAAATCGTTTCTCATCACGGTGTTCCAATCTCGATCATCTCTGACAGGGATGCCCGTTTCACCTCTCACTTTTGGCAATCACTTCAAAAAGCATTGGGTACCCGTCTCGATATGAGTACCGCGTACCATCCTCAAACCGATGGCCAAAGTGAACGAACCATTCAAACACTGGAAGACATGCTACGAGCCTGCGTAGTTGATTTCGGTACAAACTGGGAAAGACATCTACCGTTGTGCGAATTTTCGTACAATAATAGTTATCACGCCAGCATTAAGGCTGCACCTTTTGAGGCACTGTACGGTCGTAAGTGCCGATCACCGATCTGTTGGACTGAGGTGGGAGATAGTCAACTCACTGGTCCTGAACTCATACACGCCACCACTGAGAAAATTGTGGAAATCCAAAACAGACTCAAAGCCGCACGTGATCGTCAGAAAAGTTATGCTGACGTAAGACGCAAACCACTCGAGTTCCAAGTTGGGGATCGAGTTCTCTTAAAAGTATCGCCTTGGAAAGGCGTCATCCGTTTTGGCAAACGCTGGAAGTTGAATCCCAGATACATAGGGCCTTTTGAAATCCTCGAACGGATTGGCCCCGTAGCTTATCGATTGCAGCTGCCATCCGAACTCAGCAGCGTGCACCCTACTTTTCATATTTCAAATTTGAAGAAGTGTCTGTCTGATGAGACACTTATTATTCCATTTGATGAAATTCGTGTTGACGATAAACTTCATTTCGTTGAGGAACCCGCTGAAATTATGGACCGTGAGGTCAAACAACTGAAACAAAGTCGTATTCCCATCGTCAAGGTCAGATGGAATTCGCGGCGTGGTCCGGAATTCACCTGGGAACGGGAAGACCAAATGCGACTCAAATATCCTCAACTATTCACTGATTCCACATCAAACACGACTTCGAGCTAAATTTCGGGACGAAATTCTTCTAACAGGGGGAGAATGTAACACCCGCCAAATTAGGACTAGTAATTAGTGCCTAATCATATGTTAATACATGTAATTAGTTCCTGGTTAGGCTAATTAATGTATCGAATTATATATATTGTTGAATATATACGAATATACGATTTGATTAAATCGTACGCAATTTAAATCGGATGTATTTCGATTCAATATTATACGGACGTTGGTGACTCATTTTATTAAATAACGCTTTTATGTCAAAAATATTATTTTGATCATATTTCGTATTCATTCGTATCGTATAAACCAAGCTTACACGATTTAAAACATTAAACCGCGCAAACAAAATAAACTAACTTACGTTTTATAACACAAATATAAAATGATTTGTAAAATATTTAAATAATATATCGCGTAATAAATCGTAATTTATAACTTATAATTAAAATGTAAATAATTAATTAACGTTTAAATGACGGAGCAAACAAACACCATATGGGACGCGGAGCGAAAACTGGAAAGTGGGGATAACCCCCACCTCCCACTTACTTTTCTTCATTTCATTCTCTTTCTCATATCTCTCTCCTATTTTCTCTCTAATAATCAAAATCACCACCATCCACCTAAATCGCACAATACTACTATCAAACGCAACCGGATCATAAATATTTTTAGAGATTCACGACCACCTCGCGACGATCTACAACGCTATCTTTCCGGATTTTTATTTCGGCAAATTGTAAGTTTCCGACAAAATCCCGAAATCTCTCGATTCTTCGTATTTTTCGTTTTTGGTTGTTATTATAACTAGTATATGTCCATTACAATGTATAGAACACGATTTCATAGCTTAAAAACGAGTTTAAAACGGATTTTTCGCCGGAAAAACGTTGACAGCCGGACTTTCTGGGCTGGTGTTCATCTATGCGACACAAGCCTTGTGTCGCATATAGTGTCGTATTTTAGCCTTTGTGTCGCATAAATTCCCTTGTGTCGTACCTTATGTCGTACCAGATAATTAGTGTCGCAAATCTTGCGACACAACCACTATGTCGCATACCCCATACGACACAATCACTATGTCGCTGTTGAATCAGCATTTCGCACCTATGCGACACAACTCTTGTGTCGTATGGACATTGTGTCGCACTTCTATGCGACACAACCCTTGTGTCGCATAACCCATTTAATGTCGCATGATTGTGTCGCATAAAACAGCAGGTTTTCAAATCTCAATTTCACTAAGTGTCGGAACTATATAACCTCAAACCCTTATACGATACGACTTATAAAACACATTGGGACACACTTTTAAGTGCAAAACGCAAATTACAAAATAATAATACTTAAAGTTTATTATTCCAAACCCATCACCAACGGGCCGTACACGTTTTCAAACGCTGAACAAATCAACCAAATTGAAGTAAATTGGACATATATAGTTGTGTAACAACTACAAGGGTGATCTTTTGAGATACCCAATCATGATTATAACCATCGCGTGTCGTGGACACCCTCAGGTTACAAGTCGTTGGACTTCATTACTCGCTAATCAACTTACGTTTGTTTAAACGCTCTCAGACTCAGGTGAGTCTCATAGCCCCTCTTTTACTGTTTTACTCAGGGGTGTGATATACTGCTCAACTTTTAACATGTGAACGCAAGTACCAACTTTTCATATACTACATGAGTTTTTCGAAACTAATCATTTTAAAGTCCTCCGTCAGCATAGTTGTTAATACGTTGTAGCGTGAATATTAGTATATGGTACCATATAGGATTGACCCTCCTCGTTCAGGTTAGCAAGCACTAACCGGGTAAACGGACGTACTAATATTTGGGAAGACGAATGTTGATTAGGCATTCGTGGAGGCACCTCGCCCGGAATTCTCTATAGGGGACCCGGCCCTCGAGTTAAGCTCAACTATGTGCTCATGGCTGTATACACGATGATTATCATTTAATTGCTGGATGCAATTCATTATTTAATTGCTGGATGCAATTCATTATTTAATTGCTGGATGCAATTCATTATTTAAATCTTGCGGTTCATACGATATTACTTGATTTCAAACCTGTGAGCTCACCAGCTTTATAGCTGACCTTTTAGCATATATCGCAGGTACCCAGCAGTAGGATGTTTCTGCTTCAGGATTTAGCTCGAGTCAGCATACAGACGATTGAGATTTTCTTGCATTAGTATATTTTGTATAAGTACTTATGTACTGAAATCTCATTATATTTAACTCGAGCTATGTAAAGCTTTAAATGTTGTAAACATTTCAATTATCAATATATTTTGTTAAAACAACGCATATAGAGTCGTTTGCTATTTATCTTTGTGCTTTTTTATTGATTAGTAACACCCAAATCAAGCTTCCGCAAAACATTAAATTTGGGGGTGTTACACGTACATCTGAAAAACTTACACGATTTAAAAACAAAATACGCAAATTAATCTAAATTATATTAAATATGATCCAAATTATTGAAGATTTGATAAAATAATTAAGTAAATCACTTAACAAAAATTGGTATTAATTAAATATTTAACGCTTAAATGACGGAGAAAATGAACACCACGCGGAACACGGAGACGGAGACTGAAAAGTGAGGGTTTTCACCAAAACCCCCACCCCTCTTTTCTCTTTTCTCATTTCCCACCATCTCTTTCTCTCTCTACCTCCATCTTTTTCTCTCTTTCAAAAATCCACCACCACAACCACCATTACAAAATCACAACAAAACTACATCAAAAACTTGATAAATCGACTAGCTCCTTTAGGGAAAAACGATCACCGCGACGAGATCTACACTTCTATCTTCTCGTATTTTCACGGCGTTAACTTCGTAAGTTCTCGACATTCCCGACAACTCTTAGATTTCGAAATTTTCTTTGATATTTTGGGTTATAATGCTTAATCTACCATGTATTAGTGTTATATCAACTTATTATGTCCAAAAACACCTTTAAAAACGCTTTAAAAGTCAAAATTTGCATAAAAATCACGAACAGCGAGTTTCGCGAGTTGAGATCCAATCTCAACTCGCGAGGCGAACTCAACTCGACTCGCAGATCTCAACTCGCGAGGCGAACTCAACTCGACTCGCAGATCTCAACTTGCGAAACTCAACTTGCGAAACTCAACTTGCAAATCAATTTTCCACTAAGTGTCGAACTTAACCGGAAATGAATACTTACACATGATACGATATACGAACTGTACAGACATTTCAAACAAACTTATTTTATTGAAATCGTGATTTCAAACTATTACCAACGAGTCGTACACATTTTCACAACTACGAAATACAAACGTAAACGTTAAACAAACACTTTGGACATAATTTAGTTGCGTGAACACTAGCATGGATAGTCAAACTTAGACATCCACGTACTTATTAAATCTCAAATGTTTAGGGCGTCAGGAGATTCGACTATGTGAACTTTGGGTTTTAGGCTTTGCTAGCACTCACACGCAACGCAACTCAACAGGTGAGTCTTACAGCCCCACTTTTACTGTTTTATATATACGGGGTGAGATACATTGCTTACTTTTCTTGAACACTAGTACGAACAACTCTTTTTACTATACGTGATTGCATGAGTTACTTACTTTTACTGAAGTCTCTCCATCATATATCGTTAGTTATGGACTTAAGCGCGAACACTAGTTAATGGATCCATCAGGGAAATGACCCTCCCCGCCCGGGGTAGTAGCGCTACCACGAACCGTACTGTATAAACGGGCGACTATTATTCGTTACTTATGCTTGCTCAGTTACGAGCATGTCACGGGAGCAACTTATTACTTACGGGTTAAGCTTCGATTATGAGCCTCATGGCAACGGTATAACTTATTTACTTTATATTTGTGGAATTGCAAATACTTGATTTACGCCTGAGGGCACTACTGATGAAATCTTGTGTTCAAAAACTGATATTATATACAAACCTGTGAGATTCACCAACATTCGTGTTGACCTTTTAGCATGTATTCTCAGGTACCCAGACGGAGTAGGATTATTCCAGGACATAGCTAGAGTCGCATGATTTCAACTAAATTGCATTAACGGAGATTCTCAGCATTATCTTTTGTACATTTTGATTATTTAATAGAATCTCCCGCTACACGCGTGGACTCTAGGGGATTACATTTTGTATTCGAAAACATTGAGTTTTCAAACATTTATTTCATATGAAATCGTTTTACAACGTCTCATTTAGAGGTCGTTTGCTGTATATCTTGTGCTTTGTATATTGATTAGTAACACCCAAGTATGCTTCCGCCAATCATTAAATTTGGGGATGTTACACAAACCTTTGGCACCCATTATAGATTGTCAAGCATCTGCTCAAAGAAATCCATTTCCATCGTAACTAAATTAGGGTTTAGATTAGAGAGAATGGTAACTTAGAAAGGAAGGAGATGCAGAAAATCTCAGCCCTTGTTATTCTTTTATCTACGGCCCTGCATCATAGCAACAGTGCATCTTACCCTTATAAATTTCAATACATCTTAATTGTATGCCCCGCTGAAAACCGGACCCTTAAATTGAATTATTGTGGATGTAATAATTAGAAAAATTAAATGTAAGTCAACTTGTAGGCCTAAATCTGAATCTAAAATTGTGATTGATATATATGAAAAACTAATTGGACGAGATTACTTGGTGTACGTGTGTGTGAATGCCGTACGTATTCCCCCATTAGAACAACTCGTAGCATGTGAGAAGAAAATGGATATAATCATATAAAGTTCTGAATGGAAAGGGTAAGGTGGTTATGCATGTATTTATTCGAGTAATATTTAGATAAGATTTCTAATAATAATAATTTATAATTGGGTAAACTGCATTTTTCATCCCTGTGGTTGTTCAGATTTGTCGATTTTGTCCTTAAACATTTTTTATCTACTTTTTTATCCTTGTGCTTGACCATTTTTGCTATTTTTGTCCTTTTTACTAACTTCAGTTAGTTTTCTCTGTTAGTTCTAATGACCCAAATACTAGTTTTCTCTGTTAGTTCTAATGACCCAAATACCCTCTTCTTTAACCTCAAACCAATTTTTTTTTATTTTTCTTTCCAATTTATTTAAACTCCAAACCCAAATCACAATCGGTAAATCTCAAAAATAAATCAAACTCTAAAATCACAGCCAAGATTTCCCAAAATCAAAATCAAATGTACTTATACATATATATATATACATACACGCAAATATACATATATAAATATATATACCTAAAAATACATAAAACAATTTTCATATCCGTTTAAGGGCTGATTGAAAGCATCCACGACTACCATCGTTTCCGTTGAACCACCACCATCGCCGTTGAATTTCCGGCATAAAACCACCAGATCGAATTTCGTTATTACAAGGACGATCGGAATCGCGTGACAACCGAAAAACATGACGAGCAACTTCACCGGCTAACTGATTCGCGTGACGATCGGGAACCACGAAATCCGGCAGTACTACCATGCTCCTCCGCCTCTTTCCTCTTTCCATTCGTTGATGAAACCAGATCCGGCGGTGTTCTGTGGTTATTTTGGTTCATAAATTACCACCGCCATTCACTTTAGAAACAACCACCACCGTTCGGATCTGGTGGTGTTATGCTCGATACGCCGGAAGCAGCCACCACCACCAAAAAGGGTTATGTTAAATCGATTTAGGTGAACTGAGGTGTGGATCTAGTTTGGATTTGTATGTTTTTTTTTATTTTGTGTTCATAATCAAATAGAAAAGTATTCCATTTTCTTTTTAGAATTTTTTTTTTTTAAAGATTCATGATCTGTTTGAAATTGATGATGAAATAGTGTAAATGATTTGGGTTTATGTTTGGTGATGATGAATTGATAAAAGAGTGGATTTTCGATGGGGATTTAGTGAAAAAAAGAAGACGAACTGATGATAGATGATTTGGTTATTTTATTTCTAGAAGTAGAAGATGAGGGTATTTTAGTAATTTTCTCAGAATTAACGGAAGAAACTAACTAAAGTTAAGGAAAAGACGAAAATTGCAAATTTGGTCAACCATAGGGACGAAAAAATAAAAAAAAAATGTTTAGGGACAATACCGGCAAAATTGAACAAACATAGGGACGAAAAATGCAGTTTACCCTTAATAATTTAAAGTTGTAAATTACATATATGGAGAAATTATATTATGTGGCAGGATTGCACAAAAATAAAAGGTTGTTATTATTATTGGAGGGATCATTTGTGTATATATGAAAAAGTTAGATGATCAAATTTGTAAATTATGTAATTTTCCATAAATGATGATTGATCAACGATACAATTGATATGTGTGTTGTTGTTATGCCCATAAATTATTTAGTTCCGAGGGGAAGAAGTACGAGGAAGTAGAAAAACTATTTTTAGTCTACTCTTAGTCTCTTACCACAATCTCATCCTCTCCTATTTTCTCCATCCTTGTACCGAACTAGTGTAAATGCCCCGCTTCGCTGGGTGTCTCTTTGATAATAAGTTTTGCTCACTTGTTTTTCAAAATATTGTACCAAAACTATTTAAATTAGCCATAACAAAATAGATCATGTAAATAATATGATTGTAAACTTAAAATAACTATAACTCCAAATAATGCAAATCTTAAGTGTATTTAATAATCCGTATGATTTTGAATAAATAAGAAAACTTTACACTTGATAGATGTATTATATTTCA
Organism: Helichrysum umbraculigerum; assembly: GCA_949592205.1. Classification (NCBI taxonomy): domain Eukaryota; kingdom Viridiplantae; phylum Streptophyta; class Magnoliopsida; order Asterales; family Asteraceae; genus Helichrysum; species Helichrysum umbraculigerum. Next base: position 14,163,070 of record CATIUR010000007.1, on the reverse strand, counting down.
TTTATTGATATATATATATATATATATATATATATATATATATATATATATATATAACAAAATTTTTTCCTTGATTTTTAGACATGCCACATTATAACATTTCCTTTTCTTTAGAGCCTCCTAACTTGCCACATCATTATATTATTTTTTCCTTAAAAAGCTTAATTAATAATTACCAAGACTATTATTTATCAATTATACTTTATTATAATAGTCTTTAAAATTTCCTATATTATTATATTTAATATATAACAATTTTTACCTACATAAAAAAAGATTAATTTTCCAATCCATATAACAAATATTATCATCATCAACTACCATGTTTTAAGAAAAATAGTTTTAATAAAGGTTTTTAAAATTGAATATTTTCTGTATATTTTGGTATATATTACTATTGAATTTCAACAATAAATTTTAAACTTTCAACAATATTAAGATACAGTTGAAAACCTAAAAAGTATATGATTAATTTTTATTTTTTTAATTACTTTTCATTGAATAGGCTCAACAAATATATATTTTAACATAATAACTTACAAATTAATTTAATTGTATTATGTATTCAAACTTAAACATAATAACATACAAACTAATTTAATGGTATTATATAATTGATCGTGCATCGTACAGGCTCAATGCTTAGTTTTTATATATAAAAATTGTAACACCCGGTCAAAAAGGCCAATTTTCGCGCCTATTTTAAACTTTAAACAATCGTATTTAGTACGTATTACTTCTAAATAATGTGTTGTTATTTTTAATAAACGTTAGTTACACGGGAAATATTAAACTATTTTAGAACATAAATCGTTTTGTTTAAAACGTATTTTAGCTAGACGAAACTTAAATACTTTCGTGTCATTTAAAAATGATATATTAGAAAACTAAAACGATTCGTACGACTTAAACTTGAACATTTTATTTTTATAAAATGTTCCAATTCGAAACCATTATTAACTATACGAATAAATATTACGAAATTAAAAATAATATTTATTTTACGAACGGGTACCAAAACACGGGTCAAAATACCACGAAGCGGAACAAACCGGGGCCAACCACCTCCAATTATTGGAGATGGCCGGCCATTTCCTTATCCCCTTCCCCCATTCCCATTTTCACTCCATTTCACCCAATCTCTTTCTCACCCCTTCCTCTCCCTTTCTCTCGGCTCACACAATACGACACCACCACCATCATCATCGGCACAAACAGCAGCAACCGGAGCAACAACAACACCATCACCATCGTTGTTCATCATCATCTCCTTCGAAATCATCATTTTCGGTCACCACTTCGATCCGTAAGAATCCGACACTTTTCTTTCAAGTTTTCGTGTTATAATTACTTAATATATCATGTAGTAACTTTGTATAAGCGGATTAAGCCCAAAAATTAAGTTACAATCGGTTTAATTTTGTTGAAGTTCGAACAGACCTGCGTAGGCCCGGAATCCGGTCGGATTCAGCTGAATCCGACGGATTCATCCGTAAACCAGCAACAGCGTCACTTGATAAGTGTCGCTAACTGCGTCACTAAGCCCTCTGCGTCACTTCCTAAGTGACGCTATATGCGTCACTAACCCTATAGCGACACTATTGAAGTGTCGCTAAAATGCTGAATTTTCCTAACTTTTGAGTCACTAGCCTAGTGACGCCCAAAAATCAACCAGTGACGCATGAAGTGTCGCTATTATCAGTTTTTAGGCTAAAAACTCATTTTTAAAGTACCAAACTTATCCGGAAACATATACGTAATTATATACGAACCGAAACGCGTTTAAACGAGGTTATTTATACGAAAAACACTATAATTATATTTTCAAAATATAATTCCAATACGCCGCGAACGAACCGAACTTTCTTACAAACTTTGAAACGTAAACGCATGTCAAACACATTGAGTACGATTTAATCGATTAAGCAAACGAATTGGATAATCTATGTCTATATACTTATACGGAACCTCACGTGTTTAGGACACTAGGAGGTCTTCATTTCACTCGCGCGTAACTTAAGGGTTGCTAGCTCTCCCAGGTGAGTTCATAGCCCCTCCTTTTTACTGTTTTCACTGATTTTGGGGGAGATACATACTTATGATTTACTTACTTTTCGTTGATAAACGAACTTACAACTGCTTTACAAATGTTTGCAAATGACATGTTAGACCCCAACGCCTTTGAGACAACCGTACATACTATGCAAACTAAGTGTGCTTTAGCAAGACAACAACTAGAATTATACAAGGAACAACATTTAAACACTTCGTCACATCGGCGATTCAGTATTACTAGATTTGGCTAGTTTACTCGTGAAACACAACCTAGAGACCACACTTACTAATCAAGTCACGATTTATAGAACCGACTGATAGTATCCATCATTTAAGTGCTGTAGGTACCCTTCGACAACTAAGTGATGTGATGACATACTTAGGCATTAATTTCTATTCGGAATGGCTAGGTAACGTTTATACATATTTGGACTTGACAGGCTACACCCATCATCTAGGTGATGATTAGTCACACTTAGATGTATTGTGAACACTAAACTTTACTCATAGGTGTAGATTGTTAGATTACACCTTCAACATTACCGTAGGGTAATAAACACACATAAATTGAGTGTAGTGTTTATCTGTAGATAGCTTACACTAATATATGCATACATAAACTGTTTAGCACGTTGTGCTACTTCCGGGTTCGTTGAACCACTACTTGGCACGTGGTGCTACTTCTGATTACATGTACATAATGATGTACACACGCTTACACTAACAAGCACGCGGTGCTTCGCTTATATATATATATATATATATATATATATATATATATATATATATATATATATATATATATGTACACACCCTATTTACACCATTAAGCACGTAGTGCTTCATTAACGTTAAACAAGCATGTAATGCTTCATATGATCACACAGTAGGCATGTTATGCTACTGCCGAGCCTGTAGGGCCATCACTGGGCGCGTTGCGCTACTTCCGGGCACGTTGTGCTACTTCCGGGTTCGTTGAACCACTACTCGGCACGTTGTGCTACTTCCGGGTTCGCTGAACCACTACTTGGCACGTGGTGCTACTACTGATTACCTATACATGTTGATGTATACATACTACTACCTTACTAAGCACGTGGTGCTTCATATCTATGCATACATATTACGTACATCAGGCACGGAGTGCCTCACTACATTTGACCTTAAGCACGTGGTGCTTCATGGTTTATCCAGTTTAAGCACGCGGTGCTCTTGAACATAAAGTATACACGGAGTGCTACTTTCATTACTTATATACTTGCAGGATAATCCGATGGATTATTGGGACTCGGGATACTTATTAACCAATCAACATATGTTGTGGTTCCTACATTGGTAGATGACTGGACTCTAGGGACCCGCACCTCCATGTAAAGACTAGGAGACGATGCATACTAAACCTTTGTATCTAGCTAACCCTATGGTTAGGGTAACCTACACCCCAATATATAACTTTTGTTAATGTCTTTGCAAACTCATTAAATCTAAACACACGATGGATAACCACTTTTTATAATACGGATAGTATTATCACACGATTTCATATTAAATACTCTGTGAACTCACCAGCTTTATAGCTGACCTGTTTTAGTATGTATTCTCAGGTGGCCCGCAGGATTAGGACCACTACAAGCTATGCTAGCTCGAGTCGCATGTTTTCAAACTTTGGGACAACTCTGCATTTACTTTTGTATTTCAATTTATGTAATTGAAAACCACTATTAACTTTGTAAACGTTTTATTTGGTAAATGTATAACTATTTTCAACGTCTCATTTAGAGTCGTTCATTATATATCTTTGTGCTTGTGATATTTGATTTAGTAACACCCGACCCGACTGCTTCCGCGAACCGAAATTTGAGGGTGTCACAGATTGGTATCAGAGCCTAAGGTTATAGTGAACTAGGTTGCATTTAGTGGGCCTAGACTATGACCGTTAGGCAGTATCCCTTGCTAGGTATGACTGGTTCAGGAATCACATCATACGAACTTAATTTAACATAGTCTGGCCAACTATGTACAATTAACGGAAGATGATGTGAAGTCTGAAAGGGGGTCATATTGAAACGAGGCTTACGATAGATGACTCTGATTGTTATTTGTTAAATGCTAGACACCCTAGGCTATTATATGTACTGTAGGTATATATGAATAGGCCTTACGTGTATATTATTCCTACATATCTGTATACATGTAGGTACGATTACATCTAACATGATTCCGCTGTAGTACTGATATATACTTTCGAAGTGGCATATCGCCAGCTTCCCAACCTTTACGACTTGACCTCAAATTTTGACCAGGTTGGTCACAAACGATTAGTATTACGAGGGATGATCGTAATGACTAAGTCCACGAATTACCTTCAAACTTACTGACGGCCCGAGGGCTATACTTGTGTAACACAACGGCACGTGATGCCACGATTTCACGGTATGTTGATACCACAATTTGAGCACGTTAGTGCAGCTTCCATTGTATGTCAATACTACAAATCATAGCATGTTGATGCTACACTCACAGTACATGGGTACTGCAATTACGGTGCCGCGGGCACTACATTACGGCACATGGTGCTGCATTTCATAGTACTTCGGTACTACAATTACAAAACATTAGTATTTCAATTACTGTGCTGATAGCACTGCATTATAGCACTAGGTGCTACTTCAAATTATACATGTAGACTTGTTATAGTTGCATGTACGACTTACATATATACATATACGCTTACTTAACTGGGCACGAGGTGCCATACCTGACTTTTATTATGTACGTATACTTGTATAGTTACGTGTACACCATATATGTATATATACGACCAATTAAGCATGTAATGCTGTAATCAATAAATGCACACCCAGTTAAAACCTGGTGCTACGTATAGAAATCCCATGACTTATACACATACAGCCTTGGAGGCTACGTGCAAGAAAATATACGATCCCTACCTACCTATAGTACTTTGAGTACCGCATTACAGTGCGTGGCACTACTTTTACGGCACAGGGTGCTGCATTTACAATACGTAGTTTTTGCAAGTACGGTGTTTCGGACACTGTACTCATGGTATGTTGACTTCGCATTTCAGTACAAATAGTACTGCATTTATGGTTCAGTTAGTACTACGCTTATAGCACATGGTGCTACACACACGGTAGGTTAGTACTGCATTATGATCTGTAGGATCACCACCATAGCATAACCTTGAACGACTATGAGGAATAATACTACTTGGTCATAATTATGACTGGCAATCAAAACTACTTAACTAAATCCCATCATTGGGAATGTGAACAAATAAACACAACGATTTGATAATTCGATAAGAACGAAAACTGTCACATCAAAATCATGTAACGCGGGACGATGTCCGCCACACACAAAACTGGAAACCTCGACTTAGATACGGATATAGAATCCTATCTCACTTTTATAAAATACTTGGAGAAATCAACACTATCACGACAACTTACACGCATTTGCCTTTTCTTAAAGGAACATGTCTTCGAGACAACTGACTTTCAACGAGGCTGATCTCGCCCGATACATTGCTCAAGGAGTGACCGATGCGTTACTCTCACGAAACCTACGAACTGACGGCGAGGCCGCACTGAACAACCCACTCCTAACGAGACCCTGCACTTATAAAGAATTTATGAGGTGCAAACCACTACACTTCTCTGGAACTGAAGGAGCTATTGGCTTAACTAGGTGGATTGAGAAAATGGAATCCATATTCTGTCTCTGCGAATGCCCTGACGACCGCAAGGTCAGACTCTCTACCTGCACTTTCGAGGAAGGTGCACTTACCTGGTGGAACACCCAAGTTCAATCCATGAGCACCGAAGTTGCTTACAGGATGCATTGGGAGGAACTGAAACAAATGCTCAAGGAAGAGTACTGCCCTAACGAGGAAATACATCAACTTGAGGTTGAACTCTGGAACCTCACTGTAAAAGGGAATGACATCACCTCGTACACCACTCGATTCCAACAATTGGCACCCTTATGCCCAAACATAGTAAACTCAGAGTCCACGCGTATCAGAAAATACATTCTAGGTCTTCCTAAGCCTATCCGAGGGAACGTCATCTCATCCGCACCTACAACCATCCGAAAAGCCATACGTTTAGCTCATGAACTAATGGCGATGAAAGCCGACTCTGAGACACTCCCTCGATCTCCTAATCCCTATAGCAAGAGGAAATGGGATGGAAATTCCAGCAATAGCCACGAGCTAACCTTAAGACCTGAACCCGTACCACTTAATATAATCAAACCCGGAGAAAAGAAATACAAGGGAAACAAACCCTTCTGCCCCAAATGCGAAAGCCATCATACAGGACCGTGTGGCACGCCATGCAATAGGTGCAAAAGCTATGGACACCCAACTAAGAACTGCAGAGTCCCTACTACTATCTCAAACCCTAACGGTCCTAAGGTCTGTTTCGAATGCGGAAACCCTGGACACCTCAAAAGAGACTGCCCGAGACTCTACAACCACGCCTAGCGGGATCTCTAAGGTAGGAAGGTTACGTCCTTTCTCAACAACTAAATTCTTTAACTCTTTAAACATCTAGGTGTTATCCCTCACACCATTTTGAAAAATTCAAACGCTTAAGGCATCATCGGAAAGACACGACTAGGTCAAAATTAAACTTAGAGTTTGCTTTCAGCCGACTAGCTAATTTATTATATGCTAGGTATTTGGTTCTGATAGGATTTTCCCGTAGACGATTACTTAGGGATAACTAATCTGAATGTGACTATCACGAAAAACCGCGACACAGTCATGGATTGACTGCTTCCAAACTCGATATAGACATTGTATGCCTACTACCTACGCGATACATTCCTCGTACGTACATTGCTCCCTATACTCTCTGCGACCACGACTCTATTCGAAATTTCGGGACGAAATTTTCATAACAGGGGGAGAATGTAACACCCGGTCAAAAAGGCCAATTTTCGCGCCTATTTTAAACTTTAAACAATCGTATTTAGTACGTATTACTTCTAAATAATGTGTTGTTATTTTTAATAAACGTTAGTTACACGGGAAATATTAAACTATTTTAGAACATAAATCGTTTTGTTTAAAACGTATTTTAGCTAGACGAAACTTAAATACTTTCGTGTCATTTAAAAATGATATATTAGAAAACTAAAACGATTCGTAAGACTTAAACTTGAACATTTTATTTTTATAAAATGTTCCAATTCGAAACCATTATTAACTATACGAATAAATATTACGAAATTAAAAATAATATTTATTTTACGAACGGGTACCAAAACACGGGTCAAAATACCACGAAGCGGAACAAACCGGGGCCAACCACCTCCAATTATTGGAGATGGCCGGCCATTTCCTTATCCCCTTCCCCCATTCCCATTTTCACTCCATTTCACCCAATCTCTTTCTCACCCCTTCCTCTCCCTTTCTCTCGGCTCACACAATCCGACACCACCACCATCATCATCGGCACAAACAGCAGCAACCGGAGCAACAACAACACCATCACCATCGTTGTTCATCATCATCTCCTTCGAAATCATCATTTTCGGTCACCACTTCGATCCGTAAGAATCCGACACTTTTCTTTCAAGTTTTCGTGTTATAATTACTTAATATATCATGTAGTAACTTTGTATAAGCGGATTAAGCCCAAAAATTAAGTTAGAATCGGTTTAATTTTGTTGAAGTTCGAACAGACCTGCGTAGGCCCGGAATCCGGTCGGATTCAGCTGAATCCGACGGATTCATCCGTAAACCAGCAACAGCGTCACTTGATAAGTGTCGCTAACTGCGTCACTAAGCCCTCTGCGTCACTTCCTAAGTGACGCTATATGCGTCACTAACCCTATAGCGACACTATTGAAGTGTCGCTAAAATGCTGAATTTTCCTAACTTTTGAGTCACTAGCCTAGTGACGCCCAAAAATCAACCAGTGACGCATGAAGTGTCGCTATTATCAGTTTTTAGGCTAAAAACTCATTTTTAAAGTACCAAACTTATCCGGAAACATATACGTAATTATATACGAACCGAAACGCGTTTAAACGAGGTTATTTATACGAAAAACACTATAATTATATTTTCAAAATATAATTCCAATACGCCGCGAACGAACCGAACTTTCTTACAAACTTTGAAACGTAAACGCATGTCAAACACATTGAGTACGATTTAATCGATTAAGCAAACGAATTGGATAATCTATGTCTATATACTTATACGGAACCTCACGTGTTTAGGACACTAGGAGGTCTTCATTTCACTCGCGCGTAACTTAAGGGTTGCTAGCTCTCCCAGGTGAGTTCATAGCCCCTCCTTTTTACTGTTTTCACTGATTTTGGGGGAGATACATACTTATGATTTACTTACTTTTCGTTGATAAACGAACTTACAACTGCTTTACAAATGTTTGCAAATGACATGTTAGACCCCAACGCCTTTGAGACAACCGTACATACTATGCAAACTAAGTGTGCTTTAGCAAGACAACAACTAGAATTATACAAGGAACAACATTTAAACACTTCGTCACATCGGCGATTCAGTATTACTAGATTTGGCTAGTTTACTCGTGAAACACAACCTAGAGACCACACTTACTAATCAAGTCACGATTTATAGAACCGACTGATAGTATCCATCATTTAAGTGCTGTAGGTACCCTTCGACAACTAAGTGATGTGATGACATACTTAGGCATTATTTTCTATTCGGAATGGCTAGGTAACGTTTATACATATTTGGACTTGACAGGCTACACCCATCATCTAGGTGATGATTAGTCACACTTAGATGTATTGTGAACACTAAACTTTACTCATAGGTGTAGATTGTTAGATTACACCTTCAACATTACCGTAGGGTAATAAACACACATAAATTGAGTGTAGTGTTTATCTGTAGATAGCTTACACTAATTTATGCATACATAAACTGTTTAGCACGTTGTGCTACTTCCGGGTTCGTTGAACCACTACTTGGCACGTGGTGCTACTTCTGATTACATGTACATGATGATGTACACACGCTTATACTAACAAGCACGCGGTGCTTCGCTTATATATATATATATATATATATATATATATATATATATATATATATGTACACACCCTATTTACACCATTAAGCACGTAGTGCTTCATTAACGTTAAACAAGCATGTAATGCTTCATATGATCACACAGTAGGCATGTTATGCTACTGCCGAGCCTGTAGGGCCATCACTGGGCGCGTTGCGCTACTTCCGGGCACGTTGTGCTACTTCCGGGTTCGTTGAACCACTACTCGGCACGTTGTGCTACTTCCGGGTTCGCTGAACCACTACTTGGCACGTGGTGCTACTACTGATTACCTATACATGTTGATGTATACATACTACTACCTTACTAAGCACGTGGTGCTTCATATCTATGCATACATATTACGTACATCAGGCACGGAGTGCCTCACTACATTTGACCTTAAGCACGTGGTGCTTCATGGTTTATCCAGTTTAAGCACGCGGTGCTCTTGAACATAAAGTATGCACGGAGTGCTACTTTCATTACTTATATACTTGCAGGATAATCCGATGGATTATTGGGACTCGGGATACTTATTAACCAATCAACATATGTTGTGGTTCCTACATTGGTAGATGACTGGACTCTAGGGACCCGCACCTCCATGTAAAGACTAGGAGACGATGCATACTAAACCTCTGTATCTAGCTAACCCTATGGTTAGGGTAACCTACACCCCAATATATAACTTTTGTTAATGTCTTTGCAAACTCATTAAATCTAAACACACGATGGATAACCACTTTTTATAATACGGATAGTATTATCACACGATTTCATATTAAATACTCTGTGAACTCACCAGCTTTATAGCTGACCTGTTTTAGTATGTATTCTCAGGTGGCCCGCAGGATTAGGACCACTACAAGCTATGCTAGCTCGAGTCGCATGTTTTCAAACTTTGGGACAACTCTGCATTTACTTTTGTATTTCAATTTATGTAATTGAAAACCACTATTAACTTTGTAAACGTTTTATTTGGTAAATGTATAACTATTTTCAACGTCTCATTTAGAGTCGTTCATTATATATCTTTGTGCTTGTGATATTTGATTTAGTAACACCCGACCCGACTGCTTCCGCGAACCGAAATTTGAGGGTGTCACAAAAATGAAGTTTTTTAATTACCTATTAGAGTGTATTATTTTAGTTAACGATTACGTGTTATTAATTTACAAACTCTTGAACATTGTTTGCAAAGAAGTTTGGTTTATAACTTTATGTTGAAAAGTAAATGAATAATATATATGAAAAATATTGAAGTAAACGTAAAGTAATTGATCAACACCACAAATTAATTGTGTTATCGATAACACTGATTATATGCCCATTAATATATTCGGCTACTTACAAATTACTATATAACTGCACTTTTTAAATAGCCGTGCATCGCACGGGCTCAATGCCCAGTATAATAAATATATAATTGAAAGATTTTGCTTATAACTAAACTTAAAAAAAAAAGGCAAATTTTTTTTTTTTGTCACACTTAACATAAAGTAACACGTGTAGCTACGTGTAAACCACCCAACTTTACTAAAGTAAAAAACCACTAAACGATGACACACTCATTTCAAAACCATGTGTCGGTTTCCATTATCTCCTATTTCTGACTTTTTAAAAACTTCTTCCTAAACCCAAATTTTAATCCCCAAATTTTTGACTAATTATTATGGGAATCGAACATCACTACCACGACCATTGATCTCGATATAAAAATACGAGTCTAACCATACCAATCCCGTGTATGACGGATCCTGACGTGCCGCCACGCGCTTCCGGCAGGAAAGGGGTCGCTGGCTAGTCTTTAGCCTTTTCCGGCTAATTTTTGGCGAGTGAAGTGACAACCACCTTCCATCGTGGCTGTATAATTGAAATTTTTATTTGGAATCTACGATTTGATTTGGGGTTTTTTATGAAATACGGAGTAATTTATTAGAATATCTATAATTGGGTCAAAATTTGCAAAGGCATATATTTAATTTTTTTTTTCCAGATCCGCGACGGCTCATGTTATGGATTGAAAATTTTTTATTTTGCTTTTTAAAATCAACTACTTTTGTATCGTTTTGGGTTCTGATTTTGTCTTCCGAGTCACCGTCGGTTAAAATCAAGTATTTTTGTTTCATTTTGGCTTCTCATTTTCTCTTCCGGAATTCTAAGCCAAGCTCCGGTGGCCGTCGGTTAAAATCAAGTATTTTTGTATAATTTTGGCTTCTCATTTTTTCTGCTGGAATCCTAACTCGGGTGGTTGTCGGTAACTTCATTTTGGCTTCTCATTTTCTCTTCCGGAATCCTAAGCCAACCTCCGGTGGCCATCGGTTAAAATCAAGTATTTTTGTATAATTTTGGCCTCTCATTTTTTCTGCCGGAATCCTAACTCAGGTAGTTGTCGGTAACTGAAGCTTCAAGTAACGGGAGCTGAAAAGTCTGAAAAAGAAACTGAAATTACAAAAGTACCCTTTCATCAATATATTTAAACATTTAAAATAAATTTCATGTAAAATGACAACTATACCCCTGTGAACAGTAGAAACGGCAATTTCTATGGTTAAAACGACAGTTGACCACCAACAAATGTACTATAGGTAATTTCTCAATCACCTTCCCACCCTAACCATCACCATCTTTGCGGCATTTTAAAAAGAAAATTATTTATTAATTAAAAATTGCATTAGTATTACTTCTAAATATAAACACTATAGCTAATAAAAAAGTATTGTTTCATCGATTGATAAAAATTATTATATCATACCTTTAAAGAAGAACACTTCATCATGCTTAGATGGTAAAAAAGTCAACATGAAGTAATTGAGAGGATGTAACTGAAACTTGATATTATAGTTTTTCCATAACTTTTACCTTCAATTTTTAAGTTGATTACAAAGTCACATATTTCTAGTCATTGATCTCGTTTTCTTGTTGACCTAAGGTCTCTCAATTTCATCCTTTCCTAAGCTTTCATTTTCTTATGATTAAATTTTATTTGAACAAACATGAGTATTATATAGTTTTAGCAAAGATTTAAGGTAATATTAATGTTTTATAAAAATTTGTATATATATAAATGGATATCACTAGGGATGACAATGAATTGGATATGGATCGGATGATGTCATATCCATATCCATTTAACTATTTTCGTTCATATCCATTTAATTTCAATCAATCCATCCATATTCATATTCGATGGATTAAACGGGTTAATGGATGTCCGTTGGATATTAAAAAATGTTAAATTTATTTTTCATTATATGAAATGAAACCAATAAATATTGTAACAAAAGAATAAATTAAATATAATATAACATACCGAAATCTATTCACAAGAACCTGTAACCATTGTCGTCAAAGAAGCATAATTGGTTACGATTACAAGTAAAAATATATTTTGACAAATGTAAATGTGTAATCTATAAGTTTATCGGTTAATCACGCATATTTTGGTTGTCATCTATCGTGGATTGTGACTTCACTATATGGTAGGAAGCAAAACTTGACTGAGCGCGATAGATTTATGCATTTCGATTTGCTATATGAATCAATAATACACAAAAACCCTTCAAATAAACATTAAATATTTATAATATTAATCAACATTCATATTCATATCCACTATTCATTCATTTAGATCGTCTATATCCACCATTAAGTGGATAGATCAGGTAGATATTCACTAGATCGGGTGACAATTGTCATCCTTATAAATCAGTGTGTAGCTTACAAAAGTTACAATAAATATGAAAAGCGTGTCCAACTAAAGAGAAGCTAACTAGCTAAGCAAGTGGGCTACATGTATGAAATGGCCTGATCCAAAGCAAGCACTCTAGATTCTAGAATGCCCACTATAACCTACTTTACTGAAAGTCTGGACCAATTCGTCTAGTAATTGGAATTTGAAGCCCAACTCAAGAAATATGTTCTCTCTCGAGAAAAATAGCTTGAAAATATCTACAAGGAATGACCCCAATTATATTGATTAACTAATTATTAATTAATTAAAGAAATATGATAGTATAGACATGAAAATAGTTTTAGCTTTTGTTTCAAGTTATTTTCAGGAAAACTTGCCACTTTGTTGTAAAAATTATTCTAATTTCAAAGTTATAGAAGCATGTATATCAAATGGAGAAGTAAGGATTTGAAGTTAATAAATACCAATCACTAAAATGTTATATCGAACCATAATGAGATTGTCTAATAGTCTTGACAAATCGAATAATGAGAAATTAATTTACGGGTCAATGAACATTAGAGGGGATTAAATAATAAAATACGTACTTTAGAGCATGACTTTACTTGGGCTAAAACTTATATAACATTTATTTATTTGATCAAAAGGTATTTGGCCTAGCGATACGTAATAAGTTTATTCATCAACTAAGAGATTGTAAGTTCAAGCCTCGTTAAAGACGTGTTAAAACCGAGTATTGTTTGATAAAGATAGGTTTGGCTTGCTGTGGACAATAAGTAAGACGACACCAAGTAAAGTCAGCCAATGAGCTAAACGAATCACAAAATTCTACAAAAGTTCTTCCACATAAAACCAAAAAGTCAAGTTTGTACCACCTTTATCCAATAATAAATCACCATATATACATGCTCCTAATTAAATAATCATCAGTTAATCAAGTTTTCAAATGAGGTAGCAGTTGATTGAGTGATTCCTTAAGCAATGAGACTCGATAAACCACCCATTTTAACTTGTATGCACTTTCATAACTTTAACATTACCAAATTTATCCATGACTATTAAATATTCGCTTCTTAAAATAGTCTTTTTGATCATAATCGAAGTGCGATCCAGTTATTCGGATGGATTCTATGACACGTGCAGTGGCTCGTTTAATTGCGGAACTATCTCTGGCTTCAGATACCCTTTTCGTCGCCACCAAGATCCAGCACACTGTGGGTACCCCGGGTTTGAGCTAAGATGTGATGAAGGGGATGTGCCTACAATCGATATCATGAACCTTACGTACCAGGTTTTGAATGTCAATCCAACGGCCCAGGTTCTTAGAGTTATTCGTAAAGATATGATTGGCTCGATATGTCCACAAAATCTAGTCAATACCACCATTGATCATGGGCTTTTTGACTATACCCCAAGCTATATGAATATTAGTTTCTTATTCGAATGCCCCATTGCTTTTGATGTTCTAGGGATGATCGGATCAGTTATATGTGGTAATAATGTGCTTAGTCCTGTTTTTCTAGTTCCTGGAATACAAGGGCCAGGGATTTGTGAAACTAGTGTCGTAGTTCCGTTTCCAGTTGGGTTCGTGAACTCAACTGGGTTGGTTCAGGTTCTCCAGGATGGGTTTGAAGTCAGGTGGAAGGTGGAATCCACGCCTTGCGGTGATTGTACCCAATCTGGTGGCCAATGTGTCTATGATGCAGGTCGAACCACCTGTGCCTGTCCTGAATCAACATTTTTGGCAGATACTTGCTCGTCAGCTAACAAAACCGAAGCAAAAATATCACCATCGTCGTCACCAGCATCATCATCAGGTATGCAAATTTTTGTCTAGTATAAATTTGTGGTCACTTAGTAGCTTGTTTTCTTTAACATGATATGGGAAATCACTAGAAACACTTAAATCAGGTGACATAGAAAATACCTTCGATAGTCAAGTTGCAATTACATCAATATGTAATTATATTGATCCCAATCTCAACTAATTATTGTTGATTATATCCCAAAATATTGATTAACGACACACCGGCATACACGCCTTGTCCCGAAGATAATATGTGGCAGACAACGTTCAGGCGGGAATGCTACAAAGAGTGTCCGCACGTAAGACCATACGTAACCGTAACACCAGAACGCCACTTTTTCAGCTGCCACATCAGCATCAAACTATAACACCAGAACGCCCCTAATCATAACACCAGAACGCCAATTTTTTTCTCCATTCCGGGACCCACCACTAACTAACTAAATTTAATTTTCCTTTATTTAAAATACAATACAAAACATTTTAATTAAAAATACAATACACCACAATAATTAAAATAAAAACCATACATTAATTCATCGAAAATGAAATACATTACCTTTTTAAAATAAAATACATCACACTAAATTTAAAATACAATACGATACGAATAATTAAACTAAATTACGATACGATACAATAATTAAAATAAAATACGATACAATACAATAGTTTATAGTAAAATAACTAAGCCGTGGATGGTGGTAAGCTGCGAAAGTTTGGTGGTAGCATCCAAATGTGCTCGGTGAGATCGGTCCGCAGTTGGTCGTGCACATTTTTGTCCCGTATTTCCTTGGCTCTAGCCTCTCTATCTTGAACACGAGTCCTAAAATCACGACGAGGTCGGTTAGCAGGGTCGTCGATCATTTCCTGCTCGATAGATGATATTGCGAAGCCGTTATCCTCTTGAATCATGTTGTGTAGTATGACACAAGTATACATCTGTCTTCGCATCTTGTTGACACTCATAGCTCTCCCCGCAATTTTTAAAATTGCAAACCTGCCTTGCAGTACGCCAAAAGCCCGTTCGACATCTTTTCGAGCACTTTCTTGAAATCTCTTGAACTTGGCTCGTTTGTCATCAGTAGGGGAGTGAAAGCCTTTGACTAGTGTACACCAATCCGGATAAATACCATCTGCAAGATAATACCCTTTAGTGTAGTGATGTCCATTGACAGTGAAATCTGCGGGTGGCCCAGTGTCATTTTTGATAGAATCGAACAACGGAGATTGGTTTAATACGTTGATGTCGTTGTTCGAACCCGCCATGCCAAAAAAAGCATGCCATATCCACATGTCGTATGAAGCAACAGCTTCAAGCATAATGGTGGGATGTCCGTGGTCACCTCTAGTGTACTGCCCCTTCCATGCATTCGGGCAATTTTTCCATTGCCAATGCATACAGTCAATGCTCCCTAGCATTCCTCTAAACCCATGCTTCTGCTCGTGTGCTGCATATAGCCGAGCAATATCTGTAGCGGTCGGCTTTCTCAAATATTCCGCCGAGTACAAATCAAAGACACACTTACAAAAGTTGTTTAGACAGTCGAGCGATGTTTTTTTCACCCATTTGTAAATACTCATCGAACATATCCGCGGCTGTGCCATACGCCAATTGGCGCATGGCGGAAGTGCACTTTTGTAGCGGCGTAAAACCAAGCCGACCAAGTGCATCCGGTTTTTGTTTAAAAAATTGAAAGTGTTCGGGAATAGGTTCGATGGAGTAGTCGGATATACCTTGTACTATTCGCACAAATAAACGTCGACTCATACGGAAGGGTCGTTTGAACAAATTTGGAGGATACCTCGGGCGCTCGGAAAAGTAGTCGTCCCAAAGACGTTGTTGGGCACCTTCACGGTCTCTTGGAATGTAGCTTCGGTTGCGTGGTGTTCTTGAACTTTGTCCGGCGTCACTACTTAGTTGAGCTTGGTATTGTTGCAAAAGTTGCCACATGTTGTCATCGTCGGAGTCGGATCCGCAAATCTTATTTATCGAATCCATTTTGTGAAATTATGTGATGAAAATGGTATAAAATGGTGTAGAAAATATATTAGATGGATATGTATAAAGGTGGTGAAAGTGGATGGAATATTTATTAAAAATGATGAGGAAAGTGTGGGAAGTAGAAGTGTATAAAATAGTGAAGAAAGTTTATAAAATAAATGTTAAAGTAGTTTGATTTTGATGAAAATGGAGTGTGAATGGTGTAATATATATAGATATAGAAGTGGTTTGGAAAAAAATTTAAAAAATTTTGAAAAAAACGGTTGGGGAGCGTCTGCCTTTTTTTTGAATTTTTTTTTTTTTTGTTCAAACGGTAAGATTTAAAAAAAAACGCTTTTTTTTTAAAACCGAATTAAACTTCAAATGAAAAAAGGAAAAGAAATTAAAAAAACGCGTGGGACCCACAAAAACGTCAAATTCGTCCCGTTATACGAGTGAGAACGCCGTCCAGAACGCCGGCCATGAACCCCGCGTTAGCGGCGTTCTGGCGTTGTGGGTTTGACAACGCGGGGCCACGTATGTGCGTTACGTATTGGTCTAATAGAAAACGTGACCATTGTTATAAAGTCTTCCCATTCCAAATCAACTGATGAACACGTACGGCCGGGAGATTCTCAAGTCTCCAATCAGTAGGGTATCCCTCAAGAATAGTTTCACTCTGTTGCCCACCTTAAACATTTGCTTTGTTTTAACCATAGACTAATAACTAAAACTGAAAGTTGCATCATTAATTCTCATGAACAGAAACGAAAATGCAATTCATAGAAGTGGTTAACTCAATTTCTTAAAAGATTGTGTTGCCTGTTTTAAAAGATTGTGGAGATTCCCATTGTGATATTAAAGTTTTATTAGTAGAGTTTTCATTTTAGGTTAATCTTGAGGAGGTGAACTACCTAAACCGGTTTTTTTTTTTTTTTTTTTTTTTTTTTAACGGTAGAAGTATATTAAATGGAAAACTAGCAAGGCGCTAGAAACCCAAAAAACAAAGAGTACAATCTAGAAATACAACATAAAACACATCCTAGAACCACCTAAACCGTTTAAGTTTTACTTTTTCCTTTTCGTTTATTTTGTTGGCTTTATTATTGTGTTATTTATTGTTGTAGTGATTGATCCCAACGCATTTCGAGTCTTAAATGGTGTGGTGTTTCTGTCCACTAAAATGCATCATATCTGTTTCACTGATCAAGAAATTTGTTCTTAGAGCATTTACACCAAGAAAAGCTTTCTAAAGCCTTGTTTGCAATGCCAACTAGAAAAATAAAAGAAAAACTTTTCAATAAAGCTTTAACTCCAATGTAAAAAGCTTTTCGTTCAAAATTTGAACTCACAATCAAATAAAAAAACTTTACTGCAAAAGCTTGAGAAATCCTGAGTTTTTGAAAAGAAAAAATATTTCCTCCAATGAAGAAAAACTTTTCTTGGCTAAAAAGCTGTAAGAAAAATCTTTATTGGAGGTGCTTTCAGAAAGATTTTCTTCTCAAATGACATGTGCCAATATGCAGCATGATATCCTCTCCGCATTGCCATATTGTAGGTTATATATTGATCAATACTAGGATTAGATGCCCGCGCGTTGCGACGGGTTTTCAAAACATATACTTCATCCGACTCAACAAAATGTCCTTCAAGAAAATTTGTTAGATTTAAGGTAAAATATTAATTGTACCCTTATATTCAATGCAAATTTGACTGAATATATTCAAGAAATGAATTATTGAGGGTAATAAATGGGAGTAAATTTGATTATTTTTTTGTAAGTGGATAATCTTTCCGAGACAGAAAAAAGGTGAACATTTAAATTGAGACGGATTGAGTATTTGTAGTGCAAAGATTAAATCTCTTAAGTCGATTTTGATTTTGTCAAATAAGAGTTACTTTACACTAAAGAACGGTTGGTATAATTAAAGATTATTTGTTATGCATGTTAGATTTAAGCAACTTAAAATATAATAACAACACAAAAACAATGGATTTAAAAAAGGAAAAAAAACCATAAAAAAAGGAAAATATATATAAATGAAAAAAGAGAAACAAAAGCATAGCAAGAAAGAAGAAAACAAATAATGGGAAAAAAAACATTAAGGATCGAACCCATGTGCATGAGTTAAAGTGGCAGGGACTAAACCACCGATCAAAAAATGCTATTGTGAATTAATTTGTCACAAATATTATATATACATATACATATATATTATTAGAACAGCCTAATAAGACAAAACGTTACTATTCATATACCGTTGAAAGGTTGTTCATAAACTGTTCAAAGGTTGATAATAAGGGAGAATATGGTGGTAACTAGACTTTATAATTTGATGCATTCTCACGCAACATGGGTACAAGAGCATGCATTTTTACATTATTAAATATGTTTAAGAGTGTTATATCATACAACGTATTTATTTAATATATTTATTGGTCATCAAATCTTCTAGGGTGTTTCGGGAAAAATAGCTTGTAGCTGAAGCTAAAAGCTTATAGATAATTGGTTGATTGTTTTTTAAGCTAAAAATTGAAACTTATTGTTTTACAAATGTTTGGCAAACTAACCGTGAGCTTAAAAATGTGAATTAACATAAATAGTCATACAAAATGTATGATAAATAATTTATAAGAGGTATTTAAGTAATTTCTCATTTAATAAGCTATGAGCTTATTTTTAAAAGCTATTTTTGGTAACTTATTTTTCTAGAGCTTATTTTTTCAATAAGCTCTTAAATTTTTGTATGACAAACAATTCTAAAAGCTTGAGTCTATTAGAGCAAACGCTGTGGGAACAGAATCGGCAGCGTTTTGGGTCGAAAACGTCGTCGGACGGCGTACGGCCGCACCGGAACGGTGTTCCCGACGACATTCCGGGCAATGTTCTCCAACGGCGTCTCTTTCCGAACGTTGTTTTCTTCAATTTTCTTTTTCTTTTCCTTTTTTCTTTATACGTTTTTGTTTAATTTTGTATAGTGTGTGTGTTTTTCGTGTGTGTGTTTTGCACTGTGTGTGTTTTTCGTCGAGGAAGACGCACAAGACAAAAGAGGCAGTAGTATTGGGAACATAACAAATTGGGTCTATATTTTATTTTGGGCTAATTTATTGGGTCTATATTTTATTTTATTTTTATTAAATGGGCTAACAAATTGGGAACATTTGTTTTAACAAAATGGGATTAACAATATGGACTTGTAATTTTTGTTACTTGTTTTAGTGAATTAAATGATGTTTTATTTAATTTATTTGTTTTTAAAAATTAATTTATTCAATTATTTGTATTAAAAAAAAAAAATCAAAAACTCCATAACACTGTCCAGAACACTGTCTACTACATCACAAAATCCTCCGCAACAACATTCTTCCCAGGACACTGTAAAATTTACAGTGTCACGACACCCTGTGCTCTTAGAAGACAGGGTGTGAAGATTTTGTTTTTACAGTGTTTTGGTGAGAATGTTGTTGCTGGAAATTGGGCGGTGTGGTTGACAATGTCCTAGACAGTGTTCTCGACTTTCAAATTTGGTTTTAAAAAAAAAATATAAAAAATAAAATAATAAATTGAAATTAATTAATAAAACAATAAGGCTGCGTTTGATGACACAGAATGATTTAGGGCTGAATGGTTCAAATCCAGAATGATTCAAAGGTTCTGAACGAGTTTAGTTCTGAATGAAAATAAACTGTTTGATAACAAATTTAGACGAAAGCTGTGAATGATACAAAATTACCACTTTAGCCTTTTACACGAAAAAGAATGATGTACAATTCATCGATTAGTATATTCTGAACATATAAGGTCATGTGTATAACCTACCAAACGATGTAAACTAGGAACTAAACTAAATCTACGATTAATATTTCTTCAGTTAATAACTCATTTTGATTAGTAGAAATTTAAATGAAACAAGACGTAAACTAAATTTACGATTCATATTTACTAATCACCCCAAAGTATAGTCTCTCAACGAAAGTTCTAAATGATCAATTATGAACAGCTTTACTAATAAACATCACAAATTTACAGTTGAAGGGAAATCGGTTATAGAATCTTAGAATTACTCATCCACAATTTGACTTTGAAATTACCACATAAATCTAAACAAAAAAACGTTGTCACTAGTACATGTAATCAACTGACAACAAACAAGAGTAAAAGAGAAAAATTCAAACTTGGAGAAATTGGAAGGAGTCATAATAATATTTATTGGTTAATAACAATTCTAGTCTACATGGATAATCAACCACCAACCCAGAGACGGATCCAATGTGTTTGAGTAGAATAGACAAACTTTCTGTCCAGGCATCCAGCCCGGTCCAAATAATAATTGATATTCTAGTTGAGTCGTACAATAGTTTTGGTTTATACATACAACAGTTTTGGTTTATAATTTTAAAATTTTCCAATAAAAATTTAAGGGTGTGTTGGGTCACCAGAAAAGTTTTGCTGTTTTTTAGGTAACGAGCAATATTTTACTTTTTAATGTAAGAGATTAATTTTTTCTTTTTTAATAGATAGTAGAGGTAGAAAATATAAAAAATCATAAAAGTAGTTTTCAATTTTTTAGTTATAGAAAAGAAACTAGAAAATTTCCTTTTCTTGTAAAAGTTTTTTTTTTTGAGAAACTCAAATTCGAACATGTTTTCTAACGTTTTAGCTTACTTATAGAAATTTTATTAAAACTTTAATTTTCGTAACTAAATGCACATCACCTACGACGTAAAGTTTTGGATTCACTCAGCACCTACCAACACCATCACAAAAACATACTAAATTGTGAACCCGTAGGCAGTCTCATTCAAAAGATTAACAAATAGATCGATTAGCAGAATAAAAATATAAAAAAGTTCTTCTAGCAATAATTAGATCATGCAAATTATAGTTTAAGTAAATAACATGCGTAGAACCTCATTAGACGTCACTAATTTAATTACGTTTATTTTAAACTACAATATGCATGCTTTTACATGAATTAAATCGGTCAAACATATTGTTATTTTACACCTAATACTGATCACAGCATCATTCTTAAAATAAATATATACACAATAATACATATAAAATTATCACGTTGCTAATTCAAATTTAATAAACGTATATCGAGACGTAATATGGTGGTAAAAACGGGTTTTCTATTCCTACTCACTGTTTTCTTGTCTCCTACCCCCACGTCACCTATTTTTAAGAAAAACTGAAAAACTGGTAAAAAACTGGACTGAAACTGGACCACTCCTAGAAAATACTGATTTTTAATTTTCTACTGTTTTGAACTGGACTGAAAACCAGAGGGGCCAGGAATTAGAAAGGAGAGGGGTAAGGGATAAAAAGTAAAAAGAAAAAACAATATGAGATTGACTAGACAGGTGGGAGGGGGTATGATATGGGAAAAGGGGTATGTATAGTAGGCCTCCGGTAAAAATAGGTTGAGTTATTTAGCTTTTATTATTAATTTTCGTAAAACGTTGGTTGGAATAGTGAAATTTATACAAAACCCAAAAATATATCGACTTTTTGAATTGGGTTAATTACTGATCTATATAATTATCCCCTATTTTCACAGTGTGTACATAACGAAATCGACAGCAATTATATGTACTTTATATGTACTGAACTATTTATTTTTTATACATTTTGTGTATCTTGTTGACGAATTATTAAATACTAGCATAATACCCGCGTAATGCTGCGGTGTATAATATATTATAACTCAACGATAGTTGTATATATAATATATAATTGTGTTTACCATTTTCTGATGTATTATTTAAGATGATGATTTAAGATGATGAATCGATAACGATAATTTAGTATGTAGAGGTAAACATCCAGATTAAGAAGGAGTTTAAGAGTAAAAAATTTGATAGAAGTAGATACAATATGAAAATTATACATTTTAAATTTAGAAATGTTGAGTACCAAAATTTTAAGATTTCTATAAATATAGTAGTAAGATGATTTATATGTATAGAGATAGAGATAAGGTGACTATTAAATGACATATTATAAGTTAAAAGTCACTAAAACACACCTAATGTAAAAATACAAATAGTTTCGTATATACAATGGTGGTTAATTTTGTTACGTACACTGTACACACAATGAAGGTCAAAATATAGTTATATATATTTACAAACACTTAACCCTTTAGGATGAGTAGTTATTTGTAAACTACCACATTTTGGCCATGCACCACTAGATATGCTTTATAGTGTTGTACTGTACAACTCGATAAAACACATTTGGTGGTGTACAGATCATCATCCCTTTAAAATATTTAGTAAACCGTACGCGCATAATAATTATTGATTTGATGATTCGTACACCATCAAAAAATTTCCTTACACACTAATATATTGTGAATTACAAAGAATATTAATGGTGTATGAATCATTCCACATATATATTATACTCCTTCTATCCCATTGAAGTGTCTTGAATATTATTTTGTGTTGTGTGAAATAAGTGTAGATTTTAATGTAACAAACAATTAAAGTTTCACCGCCTTCCAATGTCATAGTCATATATATATGGTCAAATAATGGAAGCTTCTGTTTTCTTGAAGTCTTTATAATAATTTAAAATGTTTTTATATAGTTGTCGTTGTTGATAAAATATTACGAATTAATTAATTAATTATAGAACCGAAGACTTGTTCATTCCCTTTATTCATTTTCTACATCCACTACCTTCCTTTTTTAATACATCCATACATTCATTTGTTTAATTCTATCTGTTTTCCCAATCACCATGAAACCCCATAGATCAACCCTGTTAATCACCATCACATTCCTTCTAGTCATCGCCATTCGATGCCAAGAAACGCGACCATACGATGTTTGTGGTGAAGCAGTCAAGTGCGGAAACGTTACTATTGACTACCCGTTTTGGGGGTCAGGCCGCCCGGCTTATTGCGGCTACTCATCCGATTTTCAAATAACTTGCCAAGCTAATGTCCCCGAACTCGTTTTTGAACCAGTAAACTATCGAGTCCTTTTCACCGATGGCTCCACACAAACGATCACCGTTGCTAGAAATGATCTCTGGAGCAATATTTGTCCTAGTTTACTCTACAACACCACGTACAACACAACGCTTTTCAACGGTGATAATTTTAATCAACAGGATGTATCTCTATACTACGGATGTAGTACTAATGTACCCGTTGCGCAGACAACTGATAGTTTTAGTTGCAGTGCGAATGACACCCAAAAAGATGGTTATTTCGTTAGATCAAATTTAGCCACGTCTAGTAATTTTTTGGGAACCTTGGTGCAATGCGAAAATCATATTGATGTACCTGTGAATCAAACGTGGGCTGATCGATTTGCGGTAATTGGCACTTCCACCGAGAAGGATTTGAAGTCAGCTTTGGTAGCTGGTTTCAATCTAGAATGGACTGCGAATAACGACGAGTGTGAGAATTGTATACAGTCGGAGGGGAGATGTGGGTCTAACTCGACTTCTCCCGAGTTATTTGCTTGCTACTGTGCTAATGGGAATTTCTCATTAACTTGTAGCAATACAAATGGAAGTGGAGGTAAGCGATTTCTCAACTCGTATATTCGACTTAGATTATAAATATGTTTTTCGTCTGTTTGAAACTCTAGTTGACTTGAACCCA
This sequence comes from Helichrysum umbraculigerum, assembly GCA_949592205.1. NCBI lineage: Eukaryota > Viridiplantae > Streptophyta > Magnoliopsida > Asterales > Asteraceae > Helichrysum > Helichrysum umbraculigerum. The sequence continues at coordinate 14,138,820 of CATIUR010000007.1, read as the reverse complement.
ATTGCAGTAAAGTATTGCACTTGACACAAACTTAGACTCGATTAGATCGGCTACACGGTTAAGCAATTTTGTGTTTGCAGGCTCTGTTTAGGGTTGTGTATTAACATGTGTTAAATTAGTAAGTACACATCAGAACTTTTCACTTTTTTTTTTACTATGATCTTTCAAATGTAAAAAGATTCTCAATGGGTGTCTGTGTTTTAAGTTCATATTTAGGTCCTAACCAACTTTAATGTGTAATCGAGTCGAGTCGAGAGAGATCAAGGGTTGATTTTGTGATTTCGAGTCACGGCTGAACAATTATCCCAAGATAATTAGATTAGGTATAACTAATGTTGGGTAGAAAATTAAAATAATATCTACATCTCTTAATAATAATAATAATAATATAATAATAATAATAATAATAATAATAATAATAATAATAATAATAATAATAATAATAATAATAATAAGTTGGGTGGTAAATTAAAAATAATAAAATGGAAAAAAAATCCTATTAGCTGCCTCATATAAATTGTTAGGTCTGCCTTGGAAGTATTCAACGACGTACTTTTTTGACCAATTTTAAAATAATTCTTTGCGTGTTTTATGATTTAGTAATGGTAGAGCTGTTCCCACACCAGTTTAGAACTTCCTATAGATTTAGTGAAAGTCATATTCTAGACGTTCATTAATTATTAAAATTCAAAAATCAACGATAAAATAATATTTGAAACCATAGGGCGTTTAGCAAAGATTTTTTGAAATGAGAGGGCTTTTAGCTTTATGGTATGAGAGTAATAAGTTATCCAAAAAGTTGTGGTTACAAGGAACCGAATGTAAACGGGTAAATTATGTTGAGGTTAACTAGGGAGGGCGAATTTTTATTTAGATGTACGTGACCTAATCGGGGTATCTTCGTGACAGTTTCCGACCCTTTTGTATGCGGCGTAACCGGGGTTTCTCTAACCATCCCAAGATGTTCACCTAACGAGGTTTGAATTTGAGACCTGACGAACAGACACCTTGTTAATTACCACGCTATCTTGATAATGGTTCTTTGGGGCACTCAATGTAGATACTTCCGGATTTAAGTTTGTCGTTCTAAAGAAACCAATAATTTGAACATAATAAGAATTAATCTTATAAGATGGTTTTTAAAGTTATCTTTAATCAAATTTCTACATTCTAATATTCTGTTAATTAAAGCACAATCCCAAAGTGCCTTGATTTTCCAAAACAGTTTTTGGAACTGCTTAATTTTTAAGATTTTCTTGATGTACTAGAATCAGGGTCTCTAACCCTGACTTTGGCTCAAACCGACTACTCCACGAGTAATCGTTCATTCATCTCTTTCAGTTACAATGAAGCTAACACTTTCTTGAAATTCGGTTTAACTGCAGGGAGTTCAAAGAGTAGCAGCTCTCTAACTATAGGTAACGATTTCATTCTGTCAAAAAACAGACTAAATTGTACGTCATTGTTTTTAAAAAAAAAACTAACATCTGATGCTTTAATCTTTGAATTTTAGTACTTCCGATTGTTGGAGCGATTATTGCTGGTGTTGCCATTGGATGGGGAATCTTCGTTTGCAGACGGAAGAGGCAAAGTCGTGCGATTAAAGAAGCATCACCTGCCCAAACTGAAACTAGAGCTATTCTGACAAAGGTTTCCAGCAAAGGACTAACTAGTGACAACTCTGATTTTACTTCCAGCATCCCTTCATACCCTTCATCAAAAACATCTAAAACATCGAAAGAATTCACCAAAAGCTCGTATTTTGGAGCTCAGATTTTTACCTATGAGGAATTGGAGGTCGCAACTGATAATTTCAATGAATCAAGAGAGCTTGGAGATGGTGGTTTTGGAGCGGTGTACTATGGTAATGCTTTAAACCCTTTGTATATATTGATGATATAGTAGCCAAAAAAGAAGAAAAAATAAACGAAAAATTGTTTGCATTTTATATTTAGGTAAGCTTCTTGATGGTCGAGAAGTGGCTGTGAAGCGTTTATATGAAAACAATTTCAAGCGGGTGGAGCAATTCATGAATGAAGTCGAGATCTTGTCAAAGTTGGAACACGAAAACCTGGTCAAATTATATGGGTGCACCTCAAAACGAAGTAAAGATTTGGTTCTAGTTTATGAGTACATTTGCAATGGCACAGTCGCTGATCATCTTCATGGGAAACTAGCGAACACAAGCTCAAGTTTGTTTTCATGGTCCGTGCGTCTCAACATTGCCATAGAAACAGCTGACGCACTTGCTCATCTCCACAAATCAGACATCATTCACCGAGACGTGAAAACCAATAACATACTTTTAGATAAAAGTTTCCGAGTGAAAGTTGCAGATTTTGGGTTGTCAAGATTGTTCCCAAACGATGCAACACATGTCTCAACAGCCCCACAAGGGACACCTGGCTATGTTGATCCCGAATACTACCAATGCTATCAGTTAACTGACAAGAGTGACGTTTATAGCTTTGGGGTGGTCTTGATTGAGCTCATATCTTCTTTACAAGCCGTTGACACCAACAGACACAGACTCGACATAAACTTGGCTAATATGGCTATGACCAAGATCCAAAACCATCAGTTGGATGAGTTGGTTGACAAGAGTATTGGGTTTGAGACAAATAGTTTGGTAAGGAGAATGATCACCTTGGTGGCTGAGCTGGCTTTTCGGTGTCTACAACAAAAGAACGATATGAGGCCGACTATGAATGAAGTGTTGGAAACTTTAAGAGGGATTCAGAATGATCAGTTGAATGCTCAGAAACCGGAAGTTCTTGATATTGTGGTGGACGATGGCGGCCTGTTGAAGGATCATAATACAGAACCACCATCGCCTGATTCTGGGATTACGAACAAATTGGTTGGAAGCTCTGTACCCAATTCCACCAATGGTTTTTGAAATTCTTGCATCTTATGGTAGCTATACTTTTTACTATCTAGCTAGAGTTGAATGTAAATAGTAAAGTCTTAAGTAGTGGTACCTACTAAAATCATAATCATCTGTTTTCTGGATGTATTTCAGTTTTGGAGTTCATTCTTATTATTCCAATTTTTTTATTTCCAGTTCACTTATTTGACTTAATAAATCTTTGGTTGTACTTGTTAAGAATAAAACTTAATTAAGTCAGTTAGAAAATTCCAGCAGAAGGAAAACAGTCACCGAAATAAATCATGGGCTTTTCTAGTTCCTTTGAATAAATGTTTTCTTTATTATGGAGTTAAGAGTGACTTTTGAATGTATCAGTTTTTCCTATATAAGTATGTAATTTCAAGAATGAAAAGGCAATCAGTGAGAAGTGAAATCAGTCTTGTGTCCCTTAAAATACTCCCCATCTCTTTGTTTAGTTTCAATAAATTGGTATCAGAGCCAATAGGAATTCCAGGAGTACATCACTAGGGCAGATGCCACTGCCACGACTCACGAAGTCGAATTATGATAGTTGGAATGTTCAAATGCGTGCGTTGCTCGGTGCGCATGATGCATGGGATTTAGTTGAAAATGGCTTAATAGAGCCTCAAGTTACTGGAGAGATGACAGCGACCCAACAAAAGGCGATAAAAGAGATGCGTATGAAAGATAAAACTGCTCTCTACTTCTTGTTTCAAGCAGTAGATGAGTCGGGATTCGAGAAGATTGCTGGGGCAACAACCTCTAAAGAGGCATGGGACATACTCGATAGAGTATTCAAAGGAGCATATCGAGTAAAGCAAGTGCACCTCCAAACTCTTCGTGGTGAGTTGGAAGGCATGAAGATGAAGGAGTCAGAAGGCGTTTCTGACTATATTACACGTGTGCTGGTTGTTGTGAATCAACTAAGGCGCAACGGAGAGGAGATAACAGATGCCCGAGTTGTAGAGAAGATACTGAGATCGTTGACAGATGGTTTTGAAAACGTTGTGTGTGCCATTGAAGAGTCAAAGGATCTTACTGCTCTAACGATTGATGAGCTTGTTGGGTCTCTCGAGGCACATGAGCAAAGAAAGAAGAAAAAGACATCCGAAACACTTGAAGAAGCTCTCCAAACTAAGGCGTCCATCAAAGATGAAAAAGTACTTTTATCTCAAAGCTCTCGTGGTAGAGGCCGTGGCCGTGGAGGTCGTGGTAATGATCGTGGTGGTCGAGGTCGCGGTCAAGATAGTTACTCTGATGAGAAGGTACAACATGGCCAACAAAATTGGCGAGGTAGAGGTCGAGGTCGTAGGAGAGGTGGCCGGTCAGGTCACTATAACATTGAGTGCAACAAGTGTGGCAAGTATGGTCACTACGCGAGTGATTGCATATCCGAGAAGTGTTACAATTGTGGTAAGAATGGACATTTTGCTAGAGACTGTTATGCTGAGAAGAAGGTGGAGGAAAACGTAAATTTGGTGAGAAAAGATGAGTCAAAAGACGGGTTTCTTTTGATGGCCAACAATAACAGCAATACCAAAAATGAGTCGATGTGGTGTCTTGACACCGGTGCCAGCAACCACATGTGTGGGTACAAGCATGTGACACCCGTCAATTTAGGACTAGAATTTAGTGCCTAATCAAGTTTAATACATGAAATTAGTTCTTTGTTAGGCTAATTAATGTATCAATTATCATATATATTGTTGAATATATATCTACACAATTATGCGGTTTATTTAAATCGTACGAGTTTCAAATCGAATGAATTTCGATACAATAAATACGGACGTTGGTGAATAATTTTATTAAGAAATACAAATATTATCTAATAACTCAATTTTATTCAGAATCTCATTTATTGTAATATTTCGTATCCAAGTTTTATTACACAATTAATGTATACGAGATTAAAAATACAAACGCGCAAACAAATAAAACGAATTTCCCTTTTAAATATCATAAATAGATAACTGGTAAAATTTTACAATAAAATATTTTATAATAATTTATAATTTAAAATGGAAAATTTAAACGAATAAAATAAATATTTAACGTTAAATGACTGAGAAAACGAACACCACGCGGAGCACGGGACGGAGACTGCGAGGTGAGGCTTTCACCTACACCCCACCTCTCCTTCATTCTTTCTTTCATTTTCATTCTCCAAAAACACACACACACCAAAAACACTCTCACCAAATTCATACAAAATTTCGGAATCATCAAATCCGACAACAAAACTTACATTTTCGGAACCACCATCAAGTGAGGAACAAGATTAACAAAAGCTCTACCACCGTTTTCGGCCTCCATCTTCTTCGATTTGCATTTGTAAGGAAATTTCTAAAAACTTAGATTTGTTTAGTTTTATGTAACATTTTGATGTTTTGATGTTTACACAACTTATATATGTCCATTACAAAGATTAGAACACAGTTTTATAGCTTAAAAACGAGTTTAAATTGAGTTTTGGCCGGAAAAATCGCGAACAGCCGGACTTTCTGGGCTGGTGTTCATCCATGCGACACAAGCCTTGTGTCGCATGTTGTGTCGTATTTTGCACTTTATGTCGCACCTTGTGTCGTATAAATCCTTTAGTGTCGTAACTCATGCGACACAATATTGTGTCGCACTCTATGTCGCAAACTATGTCGTACTTCTATACGACACAACCACTATGTCGCTATTAAATTAGCATTTCGTATTCGATGCGACACAGTCCCTGTGTCGTATCCTTGTGTCGCATGACGTCTGCGACACAACCATTGTGTCGCATGTCAAATCTTTGTGTCGCATGTGGTGTCGCAAAACACAGAAAAACCAGAATTTTGAAGTCAAAGTTACTGTTCAAAAAAAAAAGTCAAATTTACTGTAGCAGTACTGTAGCAGTACTGTAGCAAAGTCAACATTTTAGAATTATTATTATTTCAACTAAATCACCAACGGGCCGTACACGTTTTCAAAACATACTTCAGAATCAAACAAGTCGTTGTAACTTGTATAAATTCACTCAAACAAGTCGTTGTAACTTGTATCAATTAAATCAAACAAGTCGTTGTAACTTGTATCAATTCAATCAACCAAATCGTAGTAATTTGGACATATATATATATATAGTTGTATAACAACTACAAAGGTAGTCTTTCGGGATACCGGTACAATTAATAACAATCAAGTGTCGTGAACACATTCAGGTTTCAAGTCTTTGGACATCAATTCACCGCTAATTATTTCGAGTTTATTAAATTAAACACTTCAAGACTCAGGTGAGTTTCATAGCCCCATTTTCACTGCTTTACAACTAGGGGTGTGATATTACTACTCGATTTTGTTTTACAAGTAGAACGCAAGTGCCAAACTTCAAATACTACATGAGTTTCAAGCTAATCAATTTAAAGTCCTCCATAAGCATAGTCTCTAGTATTTTATAGCGTGAATGTTAGTATATGATATCATATGGGATTGACAATCCTCATCCGGGTTAGCACGCACTAACCGGTCAAACGGATGTATTAGCATTTGGGAAGACGAGTGTTGATTAGGCACTCGTAGGAGGCATTTCAAGTTAGGTTTCCTTAAGTGGGCCTGACAAATCAAGTTAAGCTCAGACTATGTGCTCATGGACAGTATAACTTTTATTTTGCTTAATTGCATTTTAAATTCAATATAAATCTTGCGGTTCTGACAACTATACATTGACATACAAACCTGTGAGCTCACCAGCGTTTTCGCTGACCCATTTTAGTATTTATCACAGGTACCCAGCAGTAGGTTGGCTGCACAAGCAAGAAATATTAGCTCGAGTCAGCATACATACAACTAGAGATTGGACTGCATTATTATATTTTGTAAAAGTAATTATGCTATGTAATCTCTCAATTTCAGGAATCGAGCTAATGTAACTATATTTTGATGTAAACATTTACTTTATCTATACAAGTTTAAAACGACGCATATAGTGGTCGTTCATTATATCTTATGTGCTTTGTATATTGATTAGTGACACCCAAATCAAGCTTCCGCAAATCATTAAATTTGGGGGTGTCACAGATTGGTATCAGAGCCTAAGGTTATAGTGAACTAGGTTGCATTTAGTGGACCTAGACTATGACCGTTAGGCAGTATTCCTTATTAGTTATGACTAGTTCAGGGATTACATCATACGACTTTAATTTAACATAGCCTGATCAACTATGTACAATTAAAGAAAGATGATGTGAAATCTGAAAGAGTTATGTTGAACATGAATGCATTAGTTGACTCTGACCTCGAGAGAAACGGGACTCAAAACACGTCTGTGCTAGACACTCAATAGGTTATTATGTGATATACATATATTTACATGAATAGACCTCCTTACAACTTTAGGCTATATTATATTATATGAATATAGGCCTCTTTCTCTCTAACGTTTTATCTCGGAATGACAAACACACCACCAAATTCATCGCACTCGGACGAGTATCTCACTTCCTTCTTTGTTCTTTCTTACTCGGTATCATGCCTCCTCGTCGTCAAATTACCCTTAGCGAAGCTGAGATCGCGGGAATAATTGCCCGCAGTGTGACCGAAGCCTTGGCTACCCGAACACCACCTGGTAGCGAGGACACATCAACCAATACTCCACCACCCAAACCTTGCTCCTATAAGGACTTTCTTAGCTGTAAACCACTATACTTCAAGGGCACGGAAGGTGCCATTGGCTTAATCCGTTGGATTGAGCGCATGGAATCTGTTTTCAGTCTCTGCGACTGCACTGAGAACAACAAGGTCAAATTCGCTGCTTACACCTTTCAGGAAGGTGCACTCACGTGGTGGAAAACCCACGCAAACTCCGTAGGCCTTGAGGTTGCAAACCGACTTCCTTGGGCAGAACTGAAAAAGAAACTGACAGAGAAATACTGTCCTGAAGAGGAATTGCACAGGCTAGAAGAAGAATTCTGGCATCTGGAGGTGCAGAGAAATGATGTCGCTGAATATACCACCAAATTTCAGCAGTTTGCTTCATTATGCCCGGGTTTGGTCGAACCAGAAAGTAAGGGAATTAAGAAATACATTCGTGGACTCCCCGAGAACATCCAGGGAAACGTCGCCTCATCCAAACCAACCACCACTGAGAGTGCCATTCGATTGGCCCACGAACTCATGGCTCTAGTTGTCAGCCGTGAGACCTCCAACACCTCATCCTCCAACAACAACAAACGCAAATCCACTGAACACCACCACAACTCAAACAAGAAAAACAACGCCATCCAAGTCTACAACACCAACTCTGAATCCAACCGCAGCTACACCGGGGACAGACCTTATTGTCCCAAGTGCAACTACCACCACTTTGGTCAGTGCAACCCCCCTTGCAACAACTGCAGGAGGTACGGGCATTTGACTAAGGATTGCCGAGCCCCCAAATCCAACAACAACCCCTCTGACAAAAATACCCGACAACCTAAGTCCTGCTACGAATGTGGAAACCCAGGACACTTTAGGGATTCTTGCCCAAAACTGAAGAACAAGGGCAACAACAACAACCACCGCAACAACAACAACACCAAAAGTAGCGCCTTTGTGATCAACTCAGGGGACGCCCGTCAGGACCCGAATGTGGTCACGGGTATGTTCCTCCTCAACAATTTAACTGCTTCCATTCTGTTTGATACTGGTGCCGATAGGAGTTTTATTTCCAATGAATTTTGCCCTCTACTTGACATTACACCTGTTGCTTTAGACGTTAAGTACACCGTAGAGCTAGCAAATGGCAAATTGATAGAAACCAATAGTGTGATACCTAATTGCACCTTAAACCTAGCCGACGAAACCTTCTCCATAGATCTTATGCCTGTTGAGATAGGAAGTTTCGATGTCATCGTGGGCATGGACTGGTTGTCCAAACATCGCGCCGAAATCATTTGCTACGATAAAATTGTTCGCATACCTCTCACTGTCGGTAGAACCCTAGTCATACAGGGGGAGACCGGAGGGACGAGGCTTAACATCATATCTTGTCTTAAAACCCGGAAATTTCTGAGAAAGGGTTATCCATCAATCCTCGCGCACATCATGGAGAAAAAGTCGGAGGAGAAGCGACTTGAGGATGTTCCAATTGTTCGAGACTTTCCAGAAGTCTTTCCTGAGGAACTGCCTGGTCTACCACCACCAAGACAGGTTGAGTTCTCAATCGATCTTGTACCAGGTGCTGCGCCTGTGGCCCGAGCACCATACCGTTTAGCTCCATCCGAACTTCAGGAGCTGTCCACCCAATTACAGGAACTCCTGGAACGAGGATTTATCAGGCCGAGTTCTTCACCTTGGGGAGCTCCGGTCCTATTTGTTAAGAAGAAAGATGGTTCTTTTCGAATGTGTATCGACTATCGAGAGTTGAACAAGTTAACTGTCAAGAACCGGTATCCACTCCCTCGAATCGATGACCTGTTCGACCAACTTCAAGGGTCGAGTTGTTATTCAAAGATTGATCTCCGATCCGGTTATCACCAATTGCGTGTTCGCGATGCCGATATTCCAAAAACCGCTTTCAGAACCCGTTACGGGCATTACGAATTCCAAGTGATGCCATTCGGCCTAACCAATGCACCGGCTGTGTTCATGGACCTTATGAATCAGGTGTGTAAACCTTACCTTGATAAGTTTGTCATTGTCTTTATCGATGACATCCTCATATATTCACGAAGCAAAGTAGAGCATGCGCAACACCTCAGAACCATCCTTGAACTACTTAAACACGAGGAGCTCTATGCCAAGTTCTCTAAGTGTGAGTTCTGGATCAAAACCGTTCAATTCCTTGGTCACGTGATTGACAGTCAGGGGATTCACGTCGACCCGTCAAAAATCGAGGCTATCAAAGACTGGCAATCGCCAACCACTCCGACCGAAGTACGGCAGTTTTTAGGACTGGCCGGATATTATCGACGATTCATTGAAAATTTCTCCAAGATAGCCATACCACTCACGACGCTGACCCAGAAAGACAAAAAGTTTGACTGGACTGATAAACAAGAATCGGCATTCCAACTCTTAAAACAAAAGCTTTGCAGTGCTCCTATCCTCTCTTTACCCGAAGGCACTGATGACTTCGTGGTATACTGCGATGCTTCTCATCAAGGTCTCGGTTGTGTGCTTATGCAACGAGACAAAGTCATAGCTTATGCTTCCCGACAGCTTAAGATTCATGAAAAGAATTACACCACCCACGACCTCGAGTTAGGAGCTGTCGTTTTTGCCCTCAAAATCTGGAGACATTACCTTTACGGTACCAGATGCACAATCTTTACCGACCATAAAAGCCTTCAACACATATTCGATCAGAAGGATCTCAACATGAGGCAACGTCGATGGGTCGAGTTGCTTACCGATTACGACTGCGAACTCAAATATCATCCAGGCAAAGCAAATGTTGTTGCTGACGCCCTCAGTCGAAAAGAGCGAGTGAAACCACTTCGGGTTCGAGCCCTCAGTATGACCATTCACAACAATTTAAACATTCAAATTCTCACTGCTCAACTCGAAGCCTTAAAACCCGAAAATGTCAAAGATGAAGCCTTGCGGGGCATGGATAAACAATTCGAAATCAGACCTAACGGGATTAGGTATTTCTCAAACCGAATCTGGTTGCCTAAATATGGGAACCTACGAGACTTGGTGATGGATGAAGCTCACAAGTCTAAATATTCTATCCACCCGGGGTCCGATAAAATGTACCACGGTATCAAGGACTTCTACTGGTGGCCGAACATGAAATCTGAAATCGCCACCTATGTCAGCAAGTGCCTTACTTGCTCCAAAGTCAAAATCGAATATCAAAAACCTTCTGGTTTACTTCAACAACCTAGTCTTCCTGAATGGAAATGGGAACAAATTGCCATGGACTTCATAACCAAGCTACCCAAATCCTCGAACGGTTGCGATTCCATTTGGGTGATCGTGGATCGTCTCACAAAATCTGCTCACTTCCTGGCAATCAAGGAATCCGACAAAATGGAACGCCTCACCAACATTTATCTGAAGGAAATCGTGACTAAACACGGTGTTCCAATCTCAATTATCTCCGATAGGGATAGTCGTTTCACTTCACAATTTTGGCAATCACTTCAAAAATCTCTGGGTACTCGACTTGATATGAGTACCGCATACCATCCTCAAACCGACGGCCAAAGTGAACGAACAATTCAAACACTTGAAGACATGCTACGGGCCTGCGTAGTAGACTTCGGTGTAAACTGGGAAAAACATCTACCATTGTGCGAGTTCTCGTACAACAACAGTTATCATACCAGCATCAAAGCTGCACCTTTCGAGGCACTGTACGGTCGTAAGTGCCGGTCACCTATCTGTTGGACTGAAGTTGGGGATAGCCAACTCACAGGTCCCGAAATCATTCACGAGACGACTGAGAGAATCGTTGAAATTCAAAACAAGCTTAAGGCCGCGCGTGATCGTCAGAAAAGTTATGCTGACGTGAGACGCAAACCACTCGAGTTCCAAGTTGGGGATCGAGTTCTACTCAAAGTATCGCCTTGGAAAGGCGTAATCCGATTTGGCAAACGAGGGAAGTTGAATCCCAGATACATTGGACCATTCGAGATCCTCGAAAGGATTGGTCCAGTGGCATATCGATTGCAACTGCCATCCGAACTCAGCAGCGTGCATCCCACTTTTCATGTTTCAAATCTGAAGAAGTGTCTGTCTGACGAGACACTTATCATTCCACTCGATGAAATTCGAGTTGACGAGAAACTTCACTTTGTTGAGGAACCCGCCGAGATCATGGACCGTGAGGTCAAACAACTTAAACAAAGTCGTATTCCCATCGTCAAGGTTAGGTGGAATTCGCGGCGCGGTCCGGAATTCACCTGGGAACGGGAAGACCAGATGCGACTCAAGTATCCTCAACTCTTCACTGACTCAACATCAAACACGACTTCAACATAAATTTCGGGACGAAATTCTTCTAACAGGGGGAGAATGTGACACCCGTCAATTTAGGACTAGAATTTAGTGCCTAATCAAGTTTAATACATGAAATTAGTTCTTTGTTAGGCTAATTAATGTATCAATTATCATATATATTGTTGAATATATATCTACACAATTATGCGGTTTATTTAAATCGTACGAGTTTCAAATCGAATGAATTTCGATACAATAAATACGGACGTTGGTGAATAATTTTATTAAGAAATACAAATATTATCTAATAACTCAATTTTATTCAGAATCTCATTTATTGTAATATTTCGTATCCAAGTTTTATTACACAATTAATGTATACGAGATTAAAAATACAAACGCGCAAACAAATAAAACGAATTTCCCTTTTAAATATCATAAATAGATAACTGGTAAAATTTTACAATAAAATATTTTATAATAATTTATAATTTAAAATGGAAAATTTAAACGAATAAAATAAATATTTAACGTTAAATGACTGAGAAAACGAACACCACGCGGAGCACGGGACGGAGACTGCGAGGTGAGGCTTTCACCTACACCCCACCTCTCCTTCATTCTTTCTTTCATTTTCATTCTCCAAAAACACACACACACCAAAAACACTCTCACCAAATTCATACAAAATTTCGGAATCATCAAATCCGACAACAAAACTTACATTTTCGGAACCACCATCAAGTGAGGAACAAGATTAACAAAAGCTCTACCACCGTTTTCGGCCTCCATCTTCTTCGATTTGCATTTGTAAGGAAATTTCTAAAAACTTAGATTTGTTTAGTTTTATGTAACATTTTGATGTTTTGATGTTTACACAACTTATATATGTCCATTACAAAGATTAGAACACAGTTTTATAGCTTAAAAAGGAGTTTAAATTGAGTTTTGGCCGGAAAAATCGCGAACAGCCGGACTTTCTGGGCTGGTGTTCATCCATGCGACACAAGCCTTGTGTCGCATGTTGTGTCGTATTTTGCCCTTTATGTCGCACCTTGTGTCGTATAAATCCTTTAGTGTCGTAACTCATGCGACACAATATTGTGTCGCACTCTATGTCGCAAACTATGTCGTACTTCTATACGACACAACCACTATGTCGCTATTAAATTAGCATTTCGAATTCGATGCGACACAGTCCCTGTGTCGTATCCTTGTGTCGCATGACGTCTGCGACACAACCATTGTGTCGCATGTCAAATCTTTGTGTCGCATGTGGTGTCGCAAAACACAGAAAAACCAGAATTTTGAAGTCAAAGTCGTTTCACTTCACAATTTTGGCAATCACTTCAAAAATCTCTGGGTACTCGACTTGATATGAGTACCGCATACCATCCTCAAACCGACGGCCAAAGTGAACGAACAATTCAAACACTTGAAGACATGCTACGGGCCTGCGTAGTAGACTTCGGTGTAAACTGGGAAAAACATCTACCATTGTGCGAGTTCTCGTACAACAACAGTTATCATACCAGCATCAAAGCTGCACCTTTCGAGGCACTGTACGGTCGTAAGTGCCGGTCACCTATCTGTTGGACTGAAGTTGGGGATAGCCAACTCACAGGTCCCAAAATCATTCACGAGACGACTGAGAGAATCGTTGAAATTCAAAACAAGCTTAAGGCCGCGCGTGATCGTCAGAAAAGTTATGCTGACGTGAGACGCAAACCACTCGAGTTCCAAGTTGGGGATCGAGTTCTACTCAAAGTATCGCCTTGGAAAGGCGTAATCCGATTTGGCAAACGAGGGAAGTTGAATCCCAGATACATTGGACCATTCGAGATCCTCGAAAGGATTGGTCCAGTGGCATATCGATTGCAACTGCCATCCGAACTCAGCAGCGTGCATCCCACTTTTCATGTTTCAAATCTGAAGAAGTGTCTGTCTGACGAGACACTTATCATTCCACTCGATGAAATTCGAGTTGACGAGAAACTTCACTTTGTTGAGGAACCCGCCGAGATCATGGACCGTGAGGTCAAACAACTTAAACAAAGTCGTATTCCCATCGTCAAGGTTAGGTGGAATTCGCGGCGCGGTCCGGAATTCACCTGGGAACGGGAAGACCAGATGCGACTCAAGTATCCTCAACTCTTCACTGACTCAACATCAAACACGACTTCAACATAAATTTCGGGACGAAATTCTTCTAACAGGGGGAGAATGTGACACCCGTCAATTTAGGACTAGAATTTAGTGCCTAATCAAGTTTAATACATGAAATTAGTTCTTTGTTAGGCTAATTAATGTATCAATTATCATATATATTGTTGAATATATATCTACACAATTATGCGGTTTATTTAAATCGTACGAGTTTCAAATCGAATGAATTTCGATACAATAAATACGGACGTTGGTGAATAATTTTATTAAGAAATACAAATATTATCTAATAACTCAATTTTATTCAGAATCTCATTTATTGTAATATTTCGTATCCAAGTTTTATTACACAATTAATGTATACGAGATTAAAAATACAAACGCGCAAACAAATAAAACGAATTTCCCTTTTAAATATCATAAATAGATAACTGGTAAAATTTTACAATAAAATATTTTATAATAATTTATAATTTAAAATGGAAAATTTAAACGAATAAAATAAATATTTAACGTTAAATGACTGAGAAAACGAACACCACGCGGAGCACGGGACGGAGACTGCGAGGTGAGGCTTTCACCTACACCCCACCTCTCCTTCATTCTTTCTTTCATTTTCATTCTCCAAAAACACACACACACCAAAAACACTCTCACCAAATTCATACAAAATTTCGGAATCATCAAATCCGACAACAAAACTTACATTTTCGGAACCACCATCAAGTGAGGAACAAGATTAACAAAAGCTCTACCACCGTTTTCGGCCTCCATCTTCTTCGATTTGCATTTGTAAGGAAATTTCTAAAAACTTAGATTTGTTTAGTTTTATGTAACATTTTGATGTTTTGATGTTTACACAACTTATATATGTCCATTACAAAGATTAGAACACAGTTTTATAGCTTAAAAACGAGTTTAAATTGAGTTTTGGCCGGAAAAATCGCGAACAGCCGGACTTTCTGGGCTGGTGTTCATCCATGCGACACAAGCCTTGTGTCGCATGTTGTGTCGTATTTTGCACTTTATGTCGCACCTTGTGTCGTATAAATCCTTTAGTGTCGTAACTCATGCGACACAATATTGTGTCGCACTCTATGTCGCAAACTATGTCGTACTTCTATACGACACAACCACTATGTCGCTATTAAATTAGCATTTCGTATTCGATGCGACACAGTCCCTGTGTCGTATCCTTGTGTCGCATGACGTCTGCGACACAACCATTGTGTCGCATGTCAAATCTTTGTGTCGCATGTGGTGTCGCAAAACACAGAAAAACCAGAATTTTGAAGTCAAAGTTACTGTTCAAAAAAAAAAGTCAAATTTACTGTAGCAGTACTGTAGCAGTACTGTAGCAAAGTCAACATTTTAGAATTATTATTATTTCAACTAAATCACCAACGGGCCGTACACGTTTTCAAAACATACTTCAGAATCAAACAAGTCGTTGTAACTTGTATAAATTCACTCAAACAAGTCGTTGTAACTTGTATCAATTAAATCAAACAAGTCGTTGTAACTTGTATCAATTCAATCAACCAAATCGTAGTAATTTGGACATATATATATATATAGTTGTATAACAACTACAAAGGTAGTCTTTCGGGATACCGGTACAATTAATAACAATCAAGTGTCGTGAACACATTCAGGTTTCAAGTCTTTGGACATCAATTCACCGCTAATTATTTCGAGTTTATTAAATTAAACACTTCAAGACTCAGGTGAGTTTCATAGCCCCATTTTCACTGCTTTACAACTAGGGGTGTGATATTACTACTCGATTTTGTTTTACAAGTAGAACGCAAGTGCCAAACTTCAAATACTACATGAGTTTCAAGCTAATCAATTTAAAGTCCTCCATAAGCATAGTCTCTAGTATTTTATAGCGTGAATGTTAGTATATGATATCATATGGGATTGACAATCCTCATCCGGGTTAGCACGCACTAACCGGTCAAACGGATGTATTAGCATTTGGGAAGACGAGTGTTGATTAGGCACTCGTAGGAGGCATTTCAAGTTAGGTTTCCTTAAGTGGGCCTGACAAATCAAGTTAAGCTCAGACTATGTGCTCATGGACAGTATAACATTTATTTTGCTTAATTGCATTTTAAATTCAATATAAATCTTGCGGTTCTGACAACTATACATTGACATACAAACCTGTGAGCTCACCAGCGTTTTCGCTGACCCATTTTAGTATTTATCACAGGTACCCAGCAGTAGGTTGGCTGCACAAGCAAGAAATATTAGCTCGAGTCAGCATACATACAACTAGAGATTGGACTGCATTATTATATTTTGTAAAAGTAATTATGCTATGTAATCTCTCAATTTCAGGAATCGAGCTAATGTAACTATATTTTGATGTAAACATTTACTTTATCTATACAAGTTTAAAACGACGCATATAGTGGTCGTTCATTATATCTTATGTGCTTTGTATATTGATTAGTGACACCCAAATCAAGCTTCCGCAAATCATTAAATTTGGGGGTGTCACAAAGCACTTGTTCAAGGAACTCGTTGATGAAAAGGATGGGCATGTATCATTTGGAGATGCATCTAAAGTACGTGTAAAAGGAAAAGGTACTATCTGTTTTTTTAATAAGGATTGCATCAAAGGAACAATTGAAAATGTCTACTTTGTACCCGACCTTAAGAGCAATATTCTAAGTTTGAGACAACTTATGGAACGAGGATACTCGGTTCACATGAAAGGTCAGATGCTACAATTAAAAGACAGGAAAGGAAGACGTGTAGCAAGAGTTGAGATGGAGAAAAACAGAATGCACAAATTGAATTTGACAAGTGTACAAGAGAAATGTTTACAAGTTGAAACAGATAATAAAGCTTCATTGTGGCACTTGCGTTTTGGTCACCTACATCCTGGTGGTTTTAAAGAATTAGCAAAGAAGGACATGGTGCACGGGCTACCGAATATGGATTATGATGGTAAACTTTGTGAAGAATGTGTGATTAGTAAGCAAGCAAGAAGTTCCTTTCCAAAAGTGGCTGAATATCGGGCTACAAAACTACTCGAGCTTGTACACACTGATATATGCGGGCCAATTTCTCCTGAATCTTTCAGTGGGAAACGATATTTCATCACATTTATAGATGATTTTTCGAGAAAGACATGGGTGTATTTCATAAAAGAAAAATCTGAGGCGTTCGAGATGTTAAAAATATTCAAAGCCATGGTGGAGAAGATGACAGGTAACTTTATTTAGGCCCTACGATCAGACCGAGGGGGCGAGTACATCTCGAAAAATTTCATGAAATTCTGTGAAGAACAGGGCATAAGAAGATTCTTAACAGCACCGTATTCTCCGCAACAGAATGGTGTGGCCGAACAAAAAAACAGGACTATTCTTGACATGGTCCGATCAATGCTCAATAGTAAGAGAATGCCTAAAGAATTCTGGGCAGAAGCTGTGCAGTGTGCCATTTATGTTCAAAATAGATGTCCTCACGCAAAGTTAGAAGATAAAACCCCACAAGAGGCTTGGAGTGGTCAAAAGCCGACGGTTTCACACTTCAAGGTATTCGGGAGTGTTGCTTATGCACATGTTCCAGATCAGAAACGAACCAAGTTGGAGGACAAAATCAAGAAGTTTGTTTTCATTGGATATGATGAAAAGACAAAAGGCAATAAACTACTTGACCCAATAGATAAGACGGTCATGGTGAGTCGAGACGTGATTGTTGATGAGGCAAGTGAATGGGACTGGAATAAATTAACAGTCATCGAAGACGAAACTCTGATCACGATACCTACAACAAATCTGCCAAATACATCAGAAAATGTACAAAACAGTGATGATGAAGACGAACCGAGGCAACCAAGAATGCGAAGCTTGCAAGATTTGTATGAATCAACAACTGAGATGCATCTTGTGTGTCTTATGGCAGGTACTGAAAACATAAGTTTTGAAGAAGCAGTGAGAAACAAAAATTGGCAGTCAGCAATGGATGAAGAAATTAAGGCTATCGAGCGAAACAAAACTTGGGAATTAGTACAATTGCCAAAGGGATGTCAGCCCATTGGATTAAAGTGGGTATACAAGAAGAAAATGAACACTCAAGGTGAGATTGAAAGGTACAAGGCACGGCTTGTTGTGAAGTGATATAGACAAAAAGCGGGTATCGATTATGATGAGGTGTTTGCTCCTGTCACAAGGATGGAAACAATAAGACTTCTTCTTGCTCAAGCAGCTCAATCTAAATGGTCAGTATCTCAAATGGACATCAAGTCAGTATTCTTGAATGGTGTCCTTGAAGAAGATGTGTATGTTGAACAACCACCCGGTTACATGAAAACAAAAGATGATAAGAAAGTGCTGAAATTAAATAAGGCTCTATACGGGTTGAAACAGGCTCCGAGAGCTTGGAACACTCGCATTAATACATATTTTAAAGAAAATGGATTTGAGCAATGTCCTTATGAGCCTGCTCTTTATGTGAAGAAGAATGATGGAAATTTGCTACTTGTTGCTATTTATGTTGATGACCTCATATTCACAGGAAATAATGAGAAGATGATTACAGATTTTAAAGAAGAGATGACCCGTGAGTTTGAAATGACAGATTTGGGACTAATGAAGTATTATCTTGGTCTTGAAATTTCACAAGGAGAATCTAGCATTTTTGTATCACAAGAAGCATACGCAAAGGAAGTTTTGAAGAAAGCTAAGATGACATATTGCAATCCAGTACCTACACCAATGGAACCAGGCATTAAACTTTCGAAATTTGATGGAGGCGATCGAGTTGATGCGAGCTTATATCGCAGTTTGGTGGGAAGTCTTCGTTATCTCACATGTACAAGGCCTTCCATTTCTTTAAGTGTTGGAATAGTGAGTCAATTCATGGAACAGCCGAACCAGTCACATTGGAAGGCATTGAAGAGAATTATACGTTATATCCGTGGAACTGAGACACTCGGATTGTTGTACACTCAGAGTGAAACATACAAGCTGGTGGGTTACTCTGATAGTGATTGGTGTGGTGATATAGATGATCGAAAAAGCACATCTGGTTATGTAATATATGTTGGGGACACGACATTTACATGGGTGTTGAAAAAGCAACCAATTGTGACACTCTCAACCTGTGAGGCAGAATATGTAGCAGCATCTTGGTGTGTGAGTCATGCAATTTGGTTGAGGGATCTGCTATGTGAGATGGGTAATGAACAACACGAAGCAACTGAGATTCGTGTTGATAACAAATCAGCTATCGAGTTGGCGAAAAATCCGGTGAACCATGAAAGGAGTAAACACATTGACATGCGTTTTCATTTTATTAGAGATCACGTGAAGAAAGAAAGTGTGAAAATGGTTCATGTTGCTAGTCGTGATCAAGTTGCTGATATGTTCACTAAACCACTACCAACAATGTTGCTCGAGAATTGCAAAAGGATGATCGGGATGAAGGATGGAAGAGAATTAAGTTTAAGGATGGGTGTTAAGAATAAAACTTAATTAAGTCAGTTGGAAAATTCCAGCAGAAGGAAAACAGTCACCGAAATAAATCACGGGCTTTTTCTAGTTCCTTTGAATAAATGTTTTCTTTATTATGGAGTTAAGAGTGACTTTTGAATGTATCAGTTTTTCCTATATAAGTATGTAATTTCATGAATGAAAAGGCAATCAGTGAGAAGTGAAATCAGTCTTGTGTCCCTTAAAATACTCTCCATCTCTTTGAATAGTTTCAACAGTACTTATTATGTGACTCTGATTAATATTAATATATATATATATATATATATATATATATATATATATATATATATATATATATATATATATATATATATATATATATATATATATCGGGAAAGATGATTGTTAATGTATCAAATTTACCCTAATTTCGATTATATGTTGTATCTAATAATAAACTCTGTACTATATGTAACCAACTTTACAAAGACCGTTATTCTATGTAATTGAGTTACCTAAATGGAAGGTACCCGATATTCATTTTAATTAGGGTTTATTTTTCAAAGTATATCGAAGTTTACACGTTGTACTATTGTATATGATGAAGAGACTTAGCTGGTAAACTATTTTGGAGCCACTACAAGTACTCATACATAGTAAATGATGACAAAGAGTTTTCTGAAAATTTATCATATTGATGCGAGAAACTGGACTGATTGGTAAGTTCAAAAAAATATGTACTTATTATATACCGTTGGAAAGCTCTGGAAGTCTAGTTTTCAAAGAAGTAAATGAATTATCCTTTGGAGATTTCCAGAAAAAGATATTACAAAAATACCAAATGGTGGTGAGAAAACAACTTGACTGAAATGTTGGTCATATTCTTATGAAGAGAAATGGAATAATTGAGAAACTTAGAGTGCATGCATGATACACGGATGGAACGGTACGCATATCTAGTTTCTAGAACACTAAACGGATAATTATTTGAAATATTCTACAGGAAGTTATGACAGTTTTAACAAAAGGTAGTCAAAAAGACAGTTTGACTTCGAAAATTGACTATGCATCTTTATTTCTTCTATGATGCAATTATTAGAGGATGAATTAGACTTGGTTTAGTATAGAAATCCCGATCCCGTACCGGTACCGTACTGCTTTAAACGGTCCAGTATTCGATACTCACTTTAGGGCAAAAAAGATAACCGGTATCAACTAGTTCGGTACCGGTATTTTACCACTTTTCCCTCTTTGGTACCATATCCGAAATATACATGTTTTTCTTTGTTATAGTTCCATAGGTTCTTTCTATATCTTAAAGAGATTTATTTGAAACCTCGTTTCTATAATCATATGGTATGTCTATGAATATAAAATGATCATTTTTGGGTAATTAACAAGTATAAAATAGAGTTAGACTCACGGTACAATAACGTCGTTGTATATATTTGTTTTCTTCGTCAATATCCATCTATGTCACTTAATGATGTTTTTATTTATTTGAGATTCATTAATATTTATCTTCTTTGAATTTTATCGAATACAAAATACGTAGATAGGTTTACTTATTATATATTCTACTATTTTTTGGTACTAAAGCGGTATAGTATCACTTTTACCCGTACCGGTACCGGAACTGTACCGATACCGTACCGCTTTAAACGGTCTGGTGTTCGGTACTAACTTTAGGGCCAAAAAAATAACCGGTACCAACCGGTTCAGTACGGTTTATGATTGCTTATGTTTCAATTCATAATCTATAAATAGGATTGCATGTAAACCATTTTGATCAATCAATAATAATCCATTTCTCATATTCTAGCATGGTACCAGAGCTGACTCATCGATCGAAAAATAATTATTCTCCGGTTGTTGGCTAAATGCCGACGGTCCGGAGGGATCTCTTTTCTTCCGTGATATCGCGTAAAAAGTCATGTTTTTACTACCGATATCTCTCTCATTCTGGAACAATACTTGGCAAATGGACTCAAATAATACACATATCAATGAAACTTTGCCAAGAAGGTCAAAATAGAGTCGCGCAGAAAAAATCAAGCAAAACGAACGAAAAACAAAGATTCTATGCACGATTGAAGATTCAAGGCATCCGAGACAAGATTTGAGATAAATTACCCATCACTGAGATTTCTCTTATCCAAGATCTTCGTTTTCAAATAAAGAATCCAACAGAAGAAGAATCAACAAAAACGGATGAAGAATGAAGATTCTGCGTACGCTGAAAGATTCAAACGATTCGTACAAGACATCTAAAGATCAGAGACACATCAAGTCTTCTTTTTAAAAAAGCGAATCCAACGCAAAAAGAATCGACGAAAACGGACGCATAACGAAGAAGATACGCGCGAAACAAGAAATGAGCGAACGGGCAGCGACCCGGGACGGCCGGAAGCCAGCCGCCGCCGGCCACCCCCCTAGTTGCCGCCGGTGTTGCACCATGCACCGTTCGTTGGATTTTCTAATGGTGACGTGGCACATCAGTGGGTTTTAAAATTTATAAGGCTGGGGGCTAGGGTTACTATTATGCTAATCAACGGGCTAGCAAAGGATAAGTATGACCTAGGATCGTTCTTCAAAGCGCGACAAATTGAAACTAGGGGTTTTAGGAACTTTTATGTATTTAGCTAGGGTTGAGAGGGTTGGTTTTGGTTTTGGGTTTTCTATCCTAAATCAAACTAAACTTAAACTACATTAAACTAAAAAGTGGAGGTTACTTCGGGCGTTCAGCGATTAAAGCGATTGTCTATTATGAAGTGGTTTATGAGTTGTTAAATATGGAGAGTTCTAATGAAGATAAGTTCGTAAGTTGATGTGAGCTATGTCTACAATCCTCCTATCGGGCTAACACGGAGGTGTCCACAATCGGGCAAATAGAATGTCACGTGGATTGCAGAATATATTAAAGCATACACCGAAAGTTCTCTCAAATGTATACCCATATTATCCGACAGTTAATCTCGAATCCTATTCCCCAATCTCGGTCGTCAGAGAAGTCCGAATCATGGCATAGTTTGTTGAATAAACAATCTTATGAACGGGTTTTCCCTCGCCGGAATAGGTTGGATTAACTGGTCTAGGCGGTCGGGTAATATGTCATCACTTGTTCATACGAGTTACCAACATTACTCAGATATGCAAGAAAACAGGGATGATTTATACTAAAAATAGAAACCTAAGTAATACGCTTGTTACTCGATTCAATATAACTACCTTCGGTCATTCTTGACTTCCATACATTTGTACTCCGCCGTAAGCGTTTCCAGTACTATATCAAAGAACAGTCGAATAGGGACCGTCATATTATTTCACGATAATTAGTGCCGTTTGTATTTCACTATTATGATGATCCTAAGGCAACAATCAGACAAGAACATGCAATAAAACGATCAAGGCAACAGTTCAATATAAGCATACAAAAGTATTATCTAAGTTGAGGATATTCCGAAAGTTGTCTCAAAAATATCGTCTATATGAATTTAATCTTAATCTACCTCCATTCCCATATTCCGTGTCTCTTGGATCCTAGTTTGGTCTAGAGAACACCGGCCATGCCGAGCTCAATGATTCAATCTAACATAGTATAACTAAGTGAACTATACCCCATGAGTTAGCTACATTCATTTTTGGATAAGGTTTTAGTCACAACATGAGTTGGGCAGATAAACGATAAAGATTTAATTCCTGTATCTATTTGTAATGTAGACCATCCGCAGTCTCATAACATACCACATAATCACATATTTAACGCTTTCTAAACGACTATCATAGCAGACAATTGAGTTATCTAACTAATCATGGCAATTCTAGCATGCATATTTAAATTTACAAAATAAAGAACAAACATAATTAAATATGATAGATAGATTGAAACCTGGAACGGTGTACAAATAACTCGTAGCTAAAACGCGTCCCGGAGCACCTCCGTACAAATCTGATATCGCGTAAAAAGTCACGTTTTTACTACCGATATCTCTCTCATTCTGGAACGATTCTTGGCATATTAATTCAAAAACATTACAAATCACTAACATTATGCCAAGATGGTTAAAACAAGGTTGCACGAGAAAAATCAAGCAAAACGGATGTAAAACGAAGATTCCACACACGTTTGAAGATTCGAGGCATAAAAACGAGATTTCAAGACTAAGGTGCCCTCCAGCAACATCCATTATTTCCAAGATGTTCGTTTTTAAAATTCGAATCCAACAGAAGAAGAATCAACCAAAACGGGTGAAAAATGAAGATTTCGCGCCCGCCGGAAGATCCAAATGATCCGAACGCAATATCTGGAGCTAGGGACCTCATCTCAGGGCCTATCCTATGTAAAAATCTTCGTTTTTGAATTACGAATCCAACAAAAAAAGAATCAACTCAAACGGGCGTATAACGAAGAAAACACGCACGAATCAAGAAACGAAGCAACAAACAACGCAACGGGGCGGGGGTGGGCCCACCGCCGCCGGCCACCAGCCAGCCACCGCCGGCTGGACCCCCACCGCCGCCGGCCACCTGTGTCCCGTCTCGGTTTCCGTTTTTGGTAACTTTTGGTACCTGGTGCGCCTACTTTTCATGTTGTACGGTACCCGGTGCGCCTACTTTTCGTGTTGTACACACCATTTTTGGAAAGCTTTCTAACATGCACCTCATGGTGCTAATGTGAGCCAAAGCTCACCTATAAATAGGTTGCTTAGGTTCATTTGTAACACACACCTCATATGCACACATTCTAGCATATTTCACTCTTTCTTTCTCACTAGATAATCTTTCGTAGTCTTTTAGTCTTTCTCATTCTAGGAATATTGTAATTAGTCCACGGACTAACGTAGGAGCTAGGGCGAACGCTAGAGATTCGGAGATCAATCTTTGTACGTGTGAAAGAGTTTGTCAATTATAATAATACGCTGCTACGCATTTAATTCCGGGTGATATCTAAACTTTTATTATACTTGTCTCATTTCATATTTTGAATATGTATTATTGCCTGGTATGTGATTTATTTGTTGCCATGAATTGCGAGTAGTTTATTATTGTGATTGCTGATGATGTAGATAATTATAAGTAAGGATGTCATTGCACAATCAATGCACGATAATCGTAAAATGATATAACGGCCCCTATTCAACTGTTTATTCGGTATAGTGCTGGAAATGCTTCATGCAAAGTACAAACGTACGGAAGCCGATAAACGACCGAAGGTAGTTATATCATTGGAATCAGCTCTGGTTCAAAAGTTGGAACTCCGAAAGGATAATACAACTACACAACTAACTGGTGTATCCTACGAGAATCAATGCATTATAAAATAATGTTCGTGAAACACGTTCAGATAAAATAGGAGATAATAATCTTTGTACCGTTAGGACTTTATGAATTTAAGTTGAATTTATGGAGCACCCTTTCCAGTTATCCACGTGACTACAACCTAGTAATTAGGACCTGATCAACCTTAATTATGGTAAGTAGTTATCTGTGCCCATGACATGCAATAAGTAAGACACAATGAAATCACTCGTTGTATATATTACGTTTACATTTCTGCACTGCTTTACATTTGATTAGTTAGAGTGTCATTTTCACTGTCAATTACTCTTGACCGCGTGTTGGATATAAGAAGCAGTGGAAATCCCATGTAAAGTACACTGTCTATTATTGAAAGGCATGGTCCTCATAAAACTGCGGATAATCTGGAGATGTATAACTGTTTGAAAAGGAGAACTTAAGTCATAAGTGGAAGTATTTCGAACTTAACTAAACAAAGACGAGACTTAGGAATAGAACAAAGTCCTAGTTACCTAGAGTTCATGAAACGCTAAGTCTTACATAATCGGCGGTCCAAACATACAAAGCTATTAATCTTCGTGCTAATAGAGTAGTAAACTACCTTAGGAGTTAATAACGGTCGGACCTATGAGACGATACGCTGCTGATTCATGCACCTCGGTATAAAACCAAAATAGGTTGTTCATCTTTCAACTAGATGAGTATTGGAAGTCTGCGTATTACTCCGATCAGAATCACGATAACCTAGTTCCAAGTGACACGCCAATGGGAAACTGAGTTGGTAGGGTTCTAGAGTTTACCCCTTGTAGTTTATTTACCACATTAAGTATCAACCCTATTTGTTCTGTCATCCTGAAATATTAATCATCGAAATCACAGCAATCACATCTTTATCTTTATCTGCTTTCCTGCACTTTAATTTCCTGCAATTTACGTTTCTGCATTTTAATTATCTGTCTTTAAATCCCAAAATCTACCTACTTTGTGCCATCCTAAATACTTCTCTACTGAAAGTGTTAACTTTAATCGCCCACACGTTTGGATTCATAGAACGATCTTAGGTCGTACTTACCGCTTACTAACCAGAGTAGGTAGTACGTATAATTTAAGCCCCGCAAAATATAAATTTAAAACCCCTGCTGCGCTTGCATCATCATTTGAAAAACAACGACATGGTGTGAGCACATCAAGTTTTTTTGGCGCCGCTGCCGGGGAATCTCAAACGTAGATTCAAGCCACCTTAAGTAGTAGTATTTAGGAGATCCTTCCGATTGATTCCTTCTTAGAAACCTCTCGAAAGTTACTTTAAGCAGTTTTACTTTGATTTGCTGTTAATTTAGTGCTAATTAGGATAATATTAGTTTAAACATGACATCTAAAAAACCCACTTCTATTAGTACTTCAAAGGATGAATTATATGCTTCCCTAGAAGAATTTAGGATCCCACATTCCATTCCAAACCATTTCCTGGACTTTGATGGCACGGATCAGCTACCTGACCTGGCATCATCTCCAGAAGATCACTCTCCAACTTTGCAAATGCCTAAAGTGTCAAAATCTGTCCACTTCGATTATCTTCCCTAAGAAAATCATGAAGTGAAGCCTCCGAAAACATGTGACCTAATTACCCTCATTCCTGAGACATCGGTATATACCCAAACCATATCCGATTCTCACAATGACGGTATCTTTCCATTCTCTTCATACGAACCTAAATATACCATATACCGAGTGGTGGATAAGGTTCCATCCGTCGAAATAGAACAACCTTGTTTTAAAGAACGCCACCTTGGTGCTTCTTTCGATCCTTCCCGAAGGGCAGACGTCTATAAAGCATTCGTCATACAATTGACCTATGCCAATCTCCCGTTTTCCTTCAACCAACGAGAAACGATTGCTGGATTAGAAAAACAAGTAAACCTTCTTCTTCGTCTGTCAAATCAAGAATACGAAGGCCACTCCACAAATTTCAAGGACCAAGAACTGAAGTTTGTAGCAGATTTAGATCTACTCCTCAAATCATTTGCCGGCATGGATTACCTTCCAATATCTATGATATTAATCAATCACAATGTCGCCACAATGATCAACAAACTTGAGTCCTGAACAGAACAAAACCCGATGATTCCTATTACCTTTCTTGGTAAAATTCCGTTCTTTGCTGACCCCGCTTCTTACCTAATCTCAAAATTGCGAGAAGTTTTTCCTAATTCCACAAAGGAAAGAACCGACACAAGCTTCTTTGAAAAAAGAAAAGACCTTCACGTCAAGCTTGTTCGAATCTTCACCTTCACCAAATACCCCTTCACTTCCACACAAAAAGCCGAAATTAGTGAACTCTGTAAGCTAGTTAAACTTACAACCGGAGAACCTGATTCGCCGGAAGAGAATGCGTTTATGGAAGCTGTGAATAAACTCACTCACAATCTGAACTACAAAAACAAAGGAGAACGCGACGGTCTATCAAATCCCAAGAAGATAAGGAAGGCGTATAATAAGTTGATTGTTGATCTTGTCAATTTAGGGTATGAGGAACGAGAGATCCTAGGAAGTTTAGAGGATCGTCATTTTCTAGTTTACAAAGTCATCTGGGAGCTATCGAAATGTTTTGTACTGAAAAATGTTCAGTTAAGGGAGCAAATCTCGACCCTTTCCCTATGGAGGGATCGGATCGAATCGTAAAACAATTCCTTCCGAAAACGGTCAAGGCTCGCGACTTTAAATGAGCATATTTTAATACATACATTTAATAAATTTTTGAAAATTCCCTTTAACAGAAAACGTTTCTTAATTATTGTCTGAAAACGCGCGCACCTCTAAAAGAACATACACCTCTTAAAGCATTTTGCCTAAATAGTAGTACATTCTATAGACCCGCGTCAGACAAAGATTTTTAAACACCAAAATAGCGTGAGTTCAATGTTGAAAGTTGATTTTAATTGTTCCGCAAAAATTTGCGCGTTTCTTAAAATATTTACAACGTAACGAGAAACTAACAAGTAACTAGTTACAAGTAATACATTTAAGATTCATCACCATTATTAGTGGACATTGGAAATTAATTTGAGACATTACCATTCAATTCACCTTAGGGACCATATGAGTACCATAGTACTTAGGGTGAGTACATGTACCCTAAAGGACCACTATGAACCTCCTTAACTCCCCATAATTCAAATCATCTAACAAACTTCACCTTCCTCCCTCCTCCCTCAAAAAAATCGGCCATGCCATGATCACCATGAGATCACCATCAAAACTCCATCAAATTGCATAATCTCTTGTCCTTTCGGACTCCTTGTTGCATATACTTCGCGGTTGTACTTTCGTTTTTGCATTTCATTCTCTAAAAGCAAGGTATGATCGCAAGACCCACTTTGAACTTGAAAGAACTTATTTCTTGTAGTTAGCTAAGCTAGTAACTAGGAAATAGAGTTTTTCTTGATTAAATGCTTAGGTACTACATGATCCTACCACTTTCCCATGCGAATTCCCATATGTGTGACTTTTTCAATAGAAATAACTTTGATCAATTGATTTAGTCTAGAACTTTGTTTTATTAAGTGTTAGTATGCTAAGTATCTTGGTAATTATGGTGTTTTGCATAATCCCTCTATGTTAGTTGCTCTATGTGTACAAGTTAGGTTTAGCAATTTTGACTTTTGAAAATCAACAAGAAGTTGACTAGCTTACATGAAAAATATGATAAGTTGAAAATTGCATGACCATGTTGTACTTGTTTTGACTAGTCAAATTAGGCAATAACTAGACAATCATCACTTTTGAATAAAAAATCTTGGACCACACCAAATACATGTGCATGATAACTTCTTTTATGCATAACTTAGTTTGCTTATCAAATAGGAAATGCTTAAAATGACATAGAATATGCATGCATGAATAGGTTAAAATTATGGCATGCGGACATTTGAAAATATCATTTGAAGAAAGCTTTGACCTAAAAGTCAACTTGAAGTATTGAATTTATTTTAAGACAAAATATTTTATTCAAAAACCTTACTTCAACTTGTACTTCCAAAGTCAAACCTTACCAATAATGATGTTATCATTATTCGTGAATTCTCGTCATTTCAAACTTGGTTTGCACCAAACTTTGTAAGTGACAAGTACTTCACAATAAGACGATTGCCATTCCATGACTATACTTTTCTAAGTGACGATATTACCTTGACAAATGAGTGACTGTTTGTTGCATGGGAGCATTATATGTTCAATGAAGTCTTTAGATTGTCTAGAAATTAAAGCCCTCACTTCGAAATCCTTCGGAGCGTGCTTTGAATTTCTCTTTCTCAAAGAATCCATTACTTTAAATGTTCTCAGGTACAATGGCACGAAAGAGGAAATTAAATCCAGCACGACCCCTTTCAGGATCTTTAGCCTACATGAGTGCCACGCCAGCCTATGACAAAATGGCACGTATATGGAGAGACAAGAAGTTCGGACGTCTCAGGCACATTGACTGGAATGTCATGCAAGCTTTAGGATTCAAGGAAAAACTCGAAAGCATACTTAGCTACACAGTGAATGGGCAGCAGTTTGAATCCCTCAAGAGATTATTTAGCATCGATGAGCCAATATATGTGGAGATGGTTACGGAGTTTATGACCACCTTCAGATTTCAGCAGAGAGAGAAAATTGAAGATTGTTCAATCTCGTTTCAGTACCTAGGCAACCCGCATACTTTATCACTCGCCCAGTTCTCGCTCCATCTAGGCTTGTATACATCAGAGGAAATACAATAGCCTCTATTCACCACCGGAGCCACCTTTGTTTCTGTCACCACCACTTGCTCTGAAGCATGGAGTCAATGGTCGCCTACACCATACTTCTTGGGTATTAAGGCAACCCGACTCAGGGATCCAGTTCTTCAGATTCTCCACAAGCTCATAGCTTGTTCATTTGATGGGAAACATATTACCAGTGGACGAGTTTATGGATTTGATGTCGCACTCATGGCAAGCATTCTCGAAAGGAGAAACATACAGGTTGCTTATCTAGTTGCTCAGAGACTTCTACAAGAAAAGGATTTTGGCAAGAGAAGATCATATTTGGGCGCAGTAATTACCCGACTGATCCGAAATATGGGATTACTTCGAACATCCGATGTTGAGAGATTTAAATCAGGGTGGAGCTCTAAGCCACTCGACTACCAGTTTCTTAGGAGTATGGAAATACTCTGTGTCACGAGAGAAGGCACTGTTTACATCAAAGCACGGGCAGCAGATCCTGGCAGTGTTGACACGTTGGTACCTGACCTGATTCTGCCAAAAGAAACAAAGAAGAGGAAACGCCAGCAAGGACCTAGTGATTCAGATACAGATGAGGATGACAGTGATGACGAGGATGATGATGAAGATGATGACATCCCACCACCACCACAAGTGGAGCCACCACATACTAGGGCAAGACCTTCTACTCCTGCCCCAAGACCGCAAGGGCCTACATACATCTACCACTACGGAGCACCTCCAGGCCCAGATTACTGGTATTGGTCTATGCAGATGCAAACTAGGATCTATGCAGCATTGAGACAGCAGGCAGCTGGTATGCCCATGACTCCACTACCACACTTACCATGTGGAATGGGCCGAGCACCACCGCACTTATATCCACCTGCAGTTCCTGTTCCCGCACCTCGACCACCACCCGGTCGTGAGCATGTTATACCACCCGAGATCATCGTTCCTAGACCTCAGCCACCTCCAGTACAGGTCCCAGTCACCAGACATACTATTCCGTCGGTTGTTGGGTCATTTAGAGCACACACGTCAAGAGGCAGCAGGGCATCCAGAGTATCTGCACGGACTGTCACAGTTCAGAGTCCCAGGAACCGCAGACACACCACTGCTTCAGCTACTATACCTATACCTGTGCAGGTTTCCTCTCATAGGCAGACAGACCTCTTCCAGGACAACGCACACCAAGGGTCAGCCATGTTCCCGTTTGGTAGTTTCGAGATACCATCCGGACCACTTATCGATCAGCTAGTAGACCAAGGAGCTTTTACCATCGGCATGCCAGACGAAGGAGCTAACCATGATGCATCAAACGAAGGCACCAATGATCAGTATGATGACTCCTCATCAGACGAGACTTCTCCTGGACCTACCACATCTACAACAGCAGTATGATCATGAGCAGAGCAATGGATTGCTCCTCTTTCTGACTTCTTTCTACTTTCTACCAAAACTCTTTACTATTATTGTCTGTATTGATGTACGATTGATGCTTCAACATCACATCTATCTATTTACTATTTTATTATGCCTTCACTTTATCTTTCTTATTAGCAGCTATTATTTAAATGATTGAGTGGATTGTTTGTTGAACCAAACGACTATTTATCGGAGACCAAATCAAAGGAAGCAACGGACCCCACGATGAAGAACACTGAGAGACGTAAGCTACAAGTCGCGGACCAGCAAACTTCTAACACACGGCAAACAACGCGCACAGCAAAAGCGGTACACCGTTCCAAAAACCCTTATCCGTTAAAGCTATGATTATCTCACTCAATATTCCAAACACTAAGTGTGGGATGCTCCATACCACATAACACTTGTGAAACAATCCAAAGATAAGTAGAATCTCTAAGTGTGGGATACTTCGACAAGAGGTGTTCAACAAATAGATTCGAACATTAGGGACAATGTTCCTCTAAGTGTGGGATATTCGGTCTACAACCGCAAGTTTTACCTCTTGTCCGTAAGCCAAACAATATTTTCATAAAAAAGGGTAAAAATGGAAAAATTTTCAAAATTTTCGGATTCAAAAACATCGTTTTCTAGAAATCCTATCTTTCGAAACTATGAACTATAGCTAAAAACGAGTTTTAACAAAGAACTGTTTTAGACCAAGATACGGACAAAAAAGGCAACACATGGCTAGGCACATACTGACCCAAAACATTCGATTCGTGAGGATTGAGCCCATAATTAGCATTCATCTTTAATGCTTCACTTTTCATTTCATGTGTGTGCCGATGTATGCATTTGAATTAGAACTTGCTCGTGTAATACATATCGAGATCACATCGATGAGTGCCACTCGTGGCATAGGTACAACCTATCTTGATAGCTTCCGAGGAACCCACAACACCTTTCCACCATCGAACATTCACCCACTCAACACCCACTCTTCACACCCATTAAAGATCTCCTGTCATTTATCTCGAACCTGTCAAAGTCTCACAAACCTTCGGAGACACTCCCAAATTCCTAAAACCTTTGCAAAGAAAAGCCAACATAACTCAAGATCATTAGAAACCTTCCAGGCCACAAAGTACATCATCAAGATCGGCGGAGTAGAAGAAAAGAAATCGAAACAATCACGCCGGCACAATCATGAAAAGGGCCAAGAAAAAGGAAGAATCCAATGAAAGGCTATGTAATCCTTTCAAAAAGCTAAGGAATTTCGAAGAAACGCTTCAAGAAAATACAAGGAAAACCATCACACCCCTTACCTTCTTCAAACCAAAAACCCGATTCCTTCCAAGTTATCTCGAAAGGTTAGTATCGTCCTCATCAAAAGTGATGGAGATTTGATTCTCGATCAAGCCTATGACGAGAATGCTGCATGACTGGCTATCCGAGTGATTGACACTAGTAAGTAGGAAACCTTAAACACTTTGGTGATTTGAGTGACCCACTTGTGAGGATTGCCTAGTCATGATCACGATATAAGTTGCCCGAAGAAGGTATCAAGCTCTGTAAACCCTTAGTTCCCAGTAAAAACTCTTTCATAACCGTAGTTTGTATTTTCTGAAAATAGTACTTTCTAACAATTGATGCAATTAGAATCCTTCCAGAAGATTTTATGAATGAGTTTGCTTGAGGACAAGCAAAGTTCTAAGTGTGGGATACTTGATATAGCGTAAAAAGTCACGTTTTTACTACCGATATCTCTCGTCTGGAACGATTCTTGGCATATTAATTCAAAAACATTACAAATCACTAACATTATGCCAAGATGGTTAAAACAAGGTTGCACGAGAAAAATCCAACAAAACGGATGTAAAATGAAGATTTCACACACGTTTGAAGATTCGAGGCATAAAAACGAGATTTCAAGACTAAGTTGCCCTCCAGCAACATCCATTATTTCCAAGATGTTCGTTTTTAAAATTCGAATCCAACAGAAGAAGAATCAACCAAAACGGGTGAAAAATGAAGATTTCTCGCCCGCCGGAAGATCCAAATGATCCGAACTCAATATCTGGAGCTAGGGACCTCATCTCAGGGCCTATCCTATGTTAAAATCTTCGTTTTTGAATTACGAATCCAACAAAAAAAGAATCAACTCAAACGGGCATATAACGAAGAAAACACGCACGAATCAAGAAATGAAGCAACAAACAACGCAACGGGGCGGGGGTGGGCCCACCGACACCGGCCACCAGCCAGCCACCGCGGCTGGACCCCCACCGCCGCCGGCCACCTGTGTCCCGTCTCGGTTTCCGTTTTTGGTAACTTTTGGTACCTGGTGCGCCTACTTTTCGTGTTGTACGGTACCCGGTGTGCCTACTTTTCTTGTTGTACACACCATTTTTGGAAAGCTTTCTAACATGCACCTCATGGTGCTAATGTGAGCCAAAGCTCACCTATAAATAGGTTGCCTAGGTTCATTTGTAACACACACCTCGTATGCACACATTCTAGCATATTTCACTCTTTCTTTCTCACTAGATAATCTTTCGTAGTCTTTTAGTCTTTCTCATTCTAGGAATATTGTAATTAGTCCACGGACTAACGTAGGAGCTAGGGCGAACGCTAGAGATTCGGAGATCAATCTTTGTACGTGTGAAAGAGTTTGTCAGTTATAGTAATACGCTGCTACGCATTTAATTCCGGGTGATATCTAAACTTTTATTATACTTGTCTCATTTCATATTTTGAATATGTATTATTGCCTGGTATGTGATTTATTTGTTGCCATGAATTGCGAGTAGTTTATTATTGTGATTGCTGATGATGTAGATAATTATAAGTAAGGATGTCATTCCACAATCAATGCACGATAATCGTAAAATGATATAACGGCCCCTATTCAACTGTTTATTCGGTATAGTGCTGGAAATGATTCATGCAAAGTACAAACGTACGGAAGCCGATAAACGACCGAAGGTAGTTATATCATTGGAATCAGCTCTGGTTCAAAAGTTGGAACTCCGAAAGGATAATACAACTACACAACTAACTGGTGTATCCTACGAGAATCAATGCATTATAAAATAATGTTCGTGAAACACGTTCAGAAAAAATAGGAGATAATAATCTTTGTACCGTTAGGACTTTATGAATTTAAGTTTAATTTATGGAGCACCCTTTCCAGTTATCCACGTGACTGCAACCTAGTAATTAGGACCTGATCAACCTTAATTATGGTAAGTAGTTATCTGTGCCCATGACATGCAATAAGTAAGACACAATGAAATCACTCGTTGTATATATTAGGTTTACATTTCTGCACTGCTTTACATTTGATTAGTTAGAGTGTCATTTTCATTGTCAATTACTCTTGACCGCATGTTGGATATAAGAAGCAGTGGAAATCCCATGTAAAGTACACTGTCTATTATTGAAAGGCATGGTCCTCATATGAAACACGTTTTATCAAACTGCGGATAATCTGGAGATGTATAACTGTTTGAAAAGGAGAACTTAAGTCATAAGTCGAAGTAATTTGAACTTAACTAAACAAAGACGAGACTTAGGAATAGAACAAAGTCCTAGTTACCTAGAGTTCATGAAACACTAAGTCTTACATAATCGGCGGTCCAAACATACAAAGCCATTAATCTTCGTGCTAATGAAGTAGTAAATTACCTTAGGAATTAAGAACGGTCGGACCTATGAGACGATACGCTACTGATTCATGCACCTCGGTATAAAACCAAAATAGGTTGTTCATCTTTCAACTAGATGAGTATTGGAAGTTTGCGTATTGCTCCGATCAGAATCACGATAACCTAGTTCCAAGTGACATGCCAATGGGAAACTGAGTTGGTAGGGTTCTAGAGTTTACCCCTTGTAGTTTATTTACCACATTAAGTATCAACCCTATTTGTTCTGTCATCCTGAAATATTAATCATCGAAATCACAGCAATCACATCTTTATCTTTATCTGTTTTCCTGCACTTTAATTTCATGCAATTTACTTTTCTGCATTTTAATTATCTGTCTTTAAATCCCAAAACCTACCTACTTTGTACCATCCTAAATACTTCTCTACTGAAAGTGTTAACTTTAATCGCCCACACGTTTGGATTCATAGAACGATCTTAGGTCGTACTTACCGCTTACTAACCAGAGTAGGTAGTACGTATAATTTAAGCCCCACAAAATATAAATTTAAAACCCCTGCTGCGCTTGCATCATCATTTGAAAAACAACGACACGGTGTGAGCACATCAAAATCTTCCTTGCTTAGTTAATTAGCTAGCCCAATTAACTAAGAAGGGATTACACTAATATTACAAAGAAATGAAAATGTAGAGATATGTGTTTTCTAAAGTGTAGAAGTGTGTAGGTGTTGGTGTGTTCAAATGAATCACAAGCCTCCTATTTATAGGTAAAAGCTGGCTCATATTAGCAACTTGGGGCACATGTTAGCAAAAGGTGGGAAAGTCATAGCACATGTACCCTAAAGTCGCGTAAAGGTATAGCACATGTACCCTAAAGTTGCGTAAAGGTCTACCACATGTACCACGCGAGTACGGGCAAGGACCAAAAAGTGGACGGGGGACAGTGGGCAGCAAACCGGCGCCGCCAGACAGCATGCCAACGGCTTTGCTGTGGTGGCTGGCGGTGGTGGCCAGGCCACTGCCCCGGTTCGCCGTCTTTTGCTTCGTTGCTTGATTCGTGCGTGTTTTCTTCGTTATGCGTCCGTTTTCGTCGATTCTTTTTTTGTTGGATTCGTTTTTCAAAAACGAAGACTTTGATGAAAAGAAATCCCAAAAATATGTCTATGAACTTTAGATGTGTCATGCGAATCGTTTAAATCTTCCGGCGTACGTAGAATCTTCATTCTTCATCCGTTTTTGCCGATTCTTCTTCTGTTGGATTTGTATTATGAAAATGAACATCTTGGATAAGAGAAAACTCAGTGGTGGGTACTTTGTCTCTAAATCTCGTTATGATGTCTTGAATCTTCAATCGTGCGTGAAATCTTCGTTTTACGTCCGTTTTGCTCGATTTTTCTCGTGCAACTTCATTTTGGTCCTCTTGGCATATTATCACTGATTTGTGCATTGTTAGAGTTCAAATGCCAAGTATTGTTCCAGAATGAGAGAGATATCGGTAGTAAAAACGTGACTTTTTACGCGATATCAAGTATCCCACACTTAGAATTTTGCTTGTCCTCAAGCAAACCTTCAGAAAAACTGTTGTGAAAATCTGGAAGGGTGTCTTCATATCCTGGAGAACTTTGATTCCTGCAGGCTTGGTTAAAAGATTTCATACGAGGTTTTAACCTTTGATGTTTCCCCAAACTACTGGTTCTAACAAGCTCTCTTTTCAATCTTCATGATGTAAGATATACATGACTGGGGCCCTCACAGGTGGTCATTCAATTCACTTAAGTGTATCGGGTTTCCTAACTTCTAATTCACTCAGGGGCCAGTCATGTAGCTCTTCTGTCGTTATAAGCTTGGTCGAGAATCAAATCTACAATACTTAAATGAGAACGGTGCTAATTATCCCCAGACATTCGTAAGAGGATAAAGATGGTTTATGAAAGAAGGGTGTTATAGGTGGTTTGATTGGGGGTTTGGATATAGCCTAAGAGTTGTCTGTGATGACTTATCTTTGACGTTTTAGTTGATACCTCTTCTTGGATTTCTCTCTTTGAGAGCCTTCTTTTCGTAGCTTTTTCTTCTTTGAAGAACCTTTCCCTTGGCTTTAAATGATCCTTGGGTTTTTAGCTCTTTGATTTCCTTGGCAGCTTTGTTTATGCTTTTCTTTGGAGTCCTTTTGTGGATGATATTCTTTTCCTTTGGGGATCCCTTCTAAGAGTGTATTTATTGCAGTAATTCTTCTGACAGAGCAGAAACTTAGGCTATGGCCAAGAGGTGTAAAGAAAGGATTGGTTTTGAAGTGAGTATTTGAAACGAAAAGGCTAAGGCTCAACAGGTTTTCTAAATGATCTTCAATGCCGAAAACAGGCATTGGCAGGGTCAGGCTTGAAAACGGGGGTTTTACGAGAGGGTTTTATCCTAGGGAATGTCAAGGTCCTCTAATTGCACCTTCGTCACGTATGACGCTCATTTTTGTAATTTTGAAATGTATTCTTCGAACAAGTTCTAACTTAAGAAGGCATACATTGGCACACTCATAATAGAAAAAGTGAAGCATTATAGATGAATGCTTTTATATGGCTCAAGGTTCCTCACTCATTTTGGATGGTTTTGTGCCTAGTCATGCGATTGCTTGTTTTGAAACTTAGTTTGAAAGTTAACAAAGAGTTTTGCTTGTCATAGTCGTTTTTCCAAACCTTTTGAACTTTTGTTGACCAGAAATACCCTTTTTGGACTTTCCATGAAAATCTGATTTTTGCTAAAAAGATTGATCAAAATTTTATGTTGCACTACAGTAGTGAATACTACTGCTATCCCAAACTTAAAAGAACATTGTCCCTAATGTTCTATTTCTAGGTTGGGTTAATCCCACACTTAGATTTTTGAATGAGGGTCAATATTTTCGAAGTCATTCTCTGTTTGTGAGTAATAATCCTACACTTAGAGTTTTACTTAGAATTTTAGTGTGTTTAATCAAGCAAAATAAGGTTAGAAAAGGTACTTCCTTGTGCTGCGTGCGTTGCCACTGGATTTTATGGACCAGATTCAAGTGTCTGAATTCACTGGAAATGGACCAGGCTCATTAAAATGAACTTGTTCCACAATTCCTACTTCGAGTTCTGCATAATAAACATCCTTCAGAAAACACAAATGTCAATACACGTTAATACTAAACAGAAATAACATAACTAATAATAGCTAATCCATGTCAGCATAGAGCGCCTCCCAAGCGGTGAAGTCATCATCCATAAAGATCGTGTTTTCAATGACCGATGTGGGTGATGCTGACTCCTCGATGGTATAGACTGGAGATGCAGTGCCATCCTCTGGATCCTGAATCCAAGCATCTAATGCAGCGATCTCCTCCTCTAGTGGGTCCGTAAGAGTGGGGTGGTCCTGCGCAGTCGTGTTCCACAGTGGGAATAGGTCCCATGGTGGAATGTGCGGAGCGGGATCAGGTCCTGATCGCTCCCGGACGGTCGGTTCAAGAATTGCTTCTTGGTCGTTGCGGGCCTTCCAGTCAGGGCAGATGATCGGAGAGGTGGTTTTATATTTATAGTGCAGGGAAGTCTAAGTTATACTGCTACTTGTATAGTAAGCGGCAGGTATGACTCAGGTTTCGTTCTTCAAACCACAACGGGCATGGGATCTTAGGAGAATTAATTATCTGTGGTAATTCAGCTAGGGTTTAAACTTTTTGAGGGGTTTTGTTTTCTATTCTATGTAAACTAAAGACAGTAAAATAAATGAGGAGTGTAGTCGCTGAGAGATCTATGGATTACGCGAGTGTTTGCTATGACATTGGTATATGCTATTTAGGGGTAGTTATGAGGATTGATGCTCTAATTACAATGAATCCTAGCAGTGCTGATTTGGGGTCTCTGAACGATGTTCACCATAGTATTGTACCTACGGCCTTTTCGTGGCTTCCACGCATTTGTACTTCACCAGAGGTGGTTCCAGCGCTATACCAAGTACTAAGCCGTTTTACGGTTTTTCCGATGCCTCGCCCAGAGATCCCATATCATTACTGTATATGTCCTAATGGGCCATAACTCCTATCCTATTACTTATCTAACGTAGAGTTGTCCACAATCAAATAAATAACATGTCACATGGATAACAGGTATGGAGTGTAAGCTACACCGGAAGTTCTCCCAAATGTAGTACCAATTTAACCGACAACTAACCTCGAATCCTATTCCCTAGTCTCGGTCATCCGAGACGTCCGTATCGTGGCACGAATTGTTGAATAAACAATAAAGTGAACAAGAGTTACCCCGCGGAATAAGTTGGGAAAGTCTATCTAACGATCGTTTAAATTGTTCGACATTATTTCATACAGATCATTGTAATTATTATAGCATGTTAAACTGTTGTATGTAATTATTCTATGTTTGAAAACCTAATTATGAATCCAACAACCGCAATAGACAAATAGATACTAGCATGCAAATCCTAAAGCAACAATCTAACAAGAATATGCGGTAGTGTGACATGGATAGTTATTAGTTTGTTTCAGGTAGAGTTTCTGGATTAATGGTTAAGTCACGGATGCTTCGAAAGTTCTCTCAAAAGCATTCGATATATGAAATTAATTCTAATCTATCTCTAATCCTATGCTCCGTGTCTCCTATGATGTATTTCAATCAGGAGAACAGCGGCCATGCCGAGTTCATCGAATCATTCATACAGAGAATAGTTGAGGGACCTATTTCTAGCAATTGGCCAGATTCTATCAACAGGTTTCAAACCACAGCATAAGTTGGATAGATATAAAACATTTGAGAATCATTTCATAAATTCAAACATATCCTAATTACATGCGAGCAGAGTAACATCATGGTTTAAAGCATAACTACCCTAGCATAACGTTTATCATAGCAAACACAGATTTGTCTAGCCTAACATAGCAATTATCATAGCATGCATTCTTAAATAATCATGACAATAGCACAACATATTTAAAAATAACAAGAAAGGATAATATAATAAAACCTGATAGGCGTTACAACAAATCTGCGCAACCGCAGTCTCAGAGCGACTCCGTACAAGGCTCGTAAGCTTGCTACTCTACTCCTACTATTTCTCCTCTAACTCCTTAGAGAAGTGTTAGAAAGAGAAAGCTACTACTATTCTAGAGAGAGAGTGAAGTGTGTGAAATGAGTTGTGTGAAGGTGTGAGATGTCTTGAAAATGAGGAGGTTAAGCCTCTATTTATAGGCTTCAAGTTTACAAATTTTACATTCAACATCCTCGCTTCCAATTTATCACTGAAATACACCCCCGAGCTATGAAATTCGACACCAAAAGGGGCGTATTCGATACCAAAAGAGGCGTATTCGGTAGCAAATAGGGCGTATCCAGCAGCAAATAGGGCGTATATGGCATCAAAAAGGGGGTATACCACCCTAAAAGGGGGGTATACCACCCCTTAGAGGGGGTATACAGCCCCAATAGGGGGTATACGGTCCCTAGAGAGTGGTATACGACCCTGTGGGGGTGGTGTACCCTGGCTCGTGGTCTTGTGTGCTGGATCGTAAGTCTTGTGCACTGGTCGTAGTTCTTGTGATCTTCGTTTGGCTTAACTTCTTCGTTTTTTGTCAGATTTGAATGATTCTTGCGCCCACGGTTTTGTATTTTCCTGAAGATCAATATGACACAAATTAGGCCATTTTTGCTTAATTATACGTCAGAATCGCAAGTGGATCGTTTTAGCTCTGGTTTGTTCGTTATTTGAGCATATTAAGTGATTTTTCGAAAGGAAGTCTAAGCTTTGGCTTATTTTACATTTTTAGCATAAAACAATGTTTATTTGATGTTTATTCAAAGATTTGAGCCAAAATGGGCTTGAAAAGGTGCACAAAAACGTGACTTTTTGCGTCAAATCAAATATCCCACACTTAGACTTTTGCTTGTCCTCAAGCAAACTCCAAATCATTCTATTGCCAAAAAACTTTAATTTTGCGAAAAATCATTTTTATGGGTGAATCTTTAAAGAAAGAAAAAGGTACGGATTTGGAACAAGTATTGTTCCAGTACGGAAAAGAGAGATGTTCTCATGACGTATCCAAAAAAATTTATAAAATGATCGTCTTAGGCATGCTTTCAATTCTCACGATCTTGGAATATACATGACTGGGCGATCTCACCAGGTGGTCACTCAATTCACTCAAAGTGTATCGGGTTTCCTATCATTCTAGTACAAACGAAATCGCTCATATACCAGTCATGCAGCATTCACTATCATAGGCTTGATCGAGAATCAAATCTCCACCACTTAGACAGGGACGGCACTAATTATCACCAGACATTTGTGAGGGTTGTAATGTGAGGGTTTAAAGGGTGTGGTTGGTGGCAGTTTTTAAGGTAAAAGGGGTTTTGCTTATCTTAGGACCTTTTTAAACTTATGAAAAACTTTATTCAGACATACTTTTTAATGAAAACGGAAACGGATAACGATAAGGGAGGAAGATAGCTATTTTGACTTCTTTCTTTTTGAGAACTCATGGAAGATTTATATTTTTAGGAATCGGAGTTTTCGAGAGATTTGAAGCACTTAGCTTGATTTCAGATGATACATATTTATTTCTTTTTCTTCTTTTCTATATTTTTTTTTTGGCTTAGAATTTATTTGCCAATGAATTTCTAAGAGATTTTCTTTTTCTTACTGCCCTTTTGAGATCCTAACCCTTTGACAACTTCGAATTTACTTGGTGCCAATTTTTCGCACCACATGACTCTCGATCTTTGAGTTTTGATTATGGAAACGCACACGCGAATTTTTGTAAATAAAAACGAAATTTGTGATTTTTGAGGGAAAGCAAAAAGAATATCTAAATAGCATTTTTCAAAAAATTTAAAAAAAATTCTAAGATAAGATTTTGGTGGGTATGGAAGTAAGTGAGTTCAAAAGTTTGGGTTTATAGAAAGGAAAAGGTTAAGGCTCAACAGGGTTTTCTAGGCGGATCATCGATACTAAAAATGAGTATTTGTAGGGTTAGGCTTGAAGAGATATGATAAAAAATGGGGTTTTTCCTAAGTAAATGTCCAGGTCATTTAATTGCACCTATGCCACGTATGTCACCTGTCAATATGGTCTCAAAATGCATACCAGGAGCAAGTTCTAATTCTGAATGCATGCACCGGTCACACACAACAAATGAAAGTGAAGCATTAAAAATGAATGCTTAATATAGGCTCAAGTACCTCACTGCAAATATAGGTTGTATGTACCCAGTCACGCGATGGCCCTCTTAGACTTTCATTTTAAAATCATTTTGAGTCTGACATGTTCCTACCTCTTTTTACCGACTTTTGAATACTTGCAAAAACAATCTGTACTTCTTCTTAATTTATTGACTCAAAAACTTTTGGAAAAGTCAATCTGCTGAATGAGTAGTTAGACTACTGTCGAAGCAAGATCGTTTTTGTAGTGGGAAAATTTTAAAATTTTTGGTAAAATAAGGATTTGTTTATTTACTAAGGATTATCTTGAAAAAATTTTGATCTTAACAAGTGAGCGAAGAGTATACTGCTATCCCACACTTAAAAATAAACATTGTCCTCAATGTTTCTGCACTAAGTAGGGAGAATTCCACACTTAGGGTTTTGCATTAAGTCAAATATAAATTTCAAGTTTTCTAGATATGGGGTATTAATCCCACACTTAGAGTTTTAAGTGGGCGTGAGCATATATTATCATAAGATAGATCATAAGAACTAGAGTGATACTTCCCTACGCTTTGTGAGCACTGGATGGAGGACCAGATTCGTGAAGGAGTGGTGCAAGTGATTTGCTGGAGTTTGGTTGGACCAGACTTCTTTAAAGATCATCCATTCCTACGAATACTGAGTTCTGCAAATAGCCATAAATTGAGTCATAATAACCAGGTCTCACAGAATAGTAGTATGATAAGTCTAAAACATAAAGTAGATAAGTCTAAAATATAAAGATAATAAAGATAAACTAAGGCTCATCTAGCAGATCATCCATATCAGGGTCGAACTCAGCGACAGCAGCATCATAGATGGCAGAGAGGGCAGCATTATGGAGGACAGAAGAAGGTGACGGTGCATGAAGTCTGCTAGCAGCTGCGAGCATCTCGGCGGGATCAGAGTGTGAACTCTCGGGAGCCTGCACCGGAGTATCAGTAGTGCCAGCTGTAGGAGGGAAGAATGACCATGGTGGTCGAGAAGCTCTCGGACCTGACCCTAGCCTGTAAGGGAGGTCCTGAAGTCTCGGTAACCCGACTGCCTCGCGGATATCAGACATCGAATCATGATGAATGGACAATGTCTGAAAGAGCGCCCAAGCAGCTGCTGGGTCTGCAGTAGTGATCCCATAATCCAAGGTCGGGATCGTCTCAGATGCTGGGAAAGACTGTGGTGCAGCAGGTCTCGAATGCTCCCCTGGAGTAATCGGTACATCGATCAGACTCTCTTCCTGAATAGTAGCCATCTTCTTCTTGCCTCTGCGGGTTCCTCTTCTCGTCTTTCTTTTCTTACTGCTCTCAGCTAGGGCTTCCATCCTGAAAAACATAAATAACACAGGTAACATTCAAAGTTTATGAGGATATACAAATGCGAAAAGAACTGATGATTGTTTGTAAAATATTTTGATTGTAAGCGTCATCAGAACTTCTGCATTTGTAAATAATAAAGACTTATCTCAGATTTGTAAATTTCAAAGGCTGTCAGATAAGTAGCTATCCTGCATCGTTTAGTTAGGAATGATAATACTAGATAAGATGTAAACTAGCAATTTAAAAAATAAAAGGACAAATTATTCTAGGATAGGCTTGGGGTGCCTCCCAAGAGCGCTTGTTTAAGAGAGAGTCACTAGCTTGACTCTTGATACCTGGGAATAGTTCAAGGTGGCTCGAAAATGTAGACTTTCTCATTAATGGGGAAATCCTCAATGTAATGTTTCAAGCGTTGACCATTAACTTTAAAGTTACCTTCCGGGGCTTCGAGTTCGACTGCACCGAAGGAAAATACCTTTGAGACTATAAATGGCCCGCTCCACCTGACTTTGAATTTTCCAGAGAACTTTCTGAAGCGTGAGTTGAAGAGAAGTACTTTATCCCCTGGTTTAAACTTTGATAGCTTGAGTCTTGCATCATGGAACATCTTGGTTCTTTCTTTGAATT
The DNA here is from genome assembly GCA_949592205.1 of Helichrysum umbraculigerum. Lineage (NCBI taxonomy): Eukaryota > Viridiplantae > Streptophyta > Magnoliopsida > Asterales > Asteraceae > Helichrysum > Helichrysum umbraculigerum. The sequence goes on along the minus strand of CATIUR010000007.1, from coordinate 14,095,143 downwards.
TCAGGGAGCTATCGTACGCTTTATCTCTTAACTCAGCTAGTTCGTTAAGCTGCATTCTCCGATGGGATCTTATAGTGGGAATGTCTAAGTTACATTTCTTCAACGCCCAGTATGCCTTATACTCCAACTCTATCGGTAGATGACATGCCTTACCATAAACCAGACAATATGGTGTGGTTCCTAATGACGTTTTGTATGCTGTTCTGAATGCCCACAACGCATCATCTAATTTATCGGACCACTTTTCCCCATGGTTGAACACCGTTCGTTCTAAGATTCGTTTCAACGCCCTATTTGTCACTTCAGCTTGCCCATTGGTTTGTGGGTGATAAGCTGTTGAAGTTTTGTGAGTTACTCCGTACTGTTGCAATGTTCTCATTAGGTGAGTATTGCAGAAGTGTGTGCCACGATCACTGATTATGGCTCTCGGAGCTCCAAATCAACAAAATAGTTGTTTGAGAAACTTAGTGACGACCCTAGCATCGTTTGTTGGGAGAGCTTGTGCTTTGGCCCACCTGGACACGTAATCAACTGCAACCAGAATGTATTCTTTTCCGTTAGATTTAGGGAACGGTCCCATAAAATCTAATCCCCAAATGTCAAAGACTTCACAAGCTTGGATGTTGGTTAGTGGCATTTCATTGCATGCGGATATGTTGCCGAATCGTTGGCAAGCATCGCAGCGTTTAACCAAGTCGTAAGAATCTTGAAAAATGGTTGGCCAATAAAAGCCGGCGTCGTATACTTTTCGTGAGGTCTTGTTAGCTCCATGGTGGCCTCAAGTTGGTCCATGGTGGCTTTGGTAGAGGATATGTTCGGCTTCTTTCCCGTCGACGCATCTTTTGATGATATGATCGGGACAGACCTTAAAAAGGAAAGGATCGTCCCAAAAATAATTCTTTATGTCGCGGAAGAACTTTCATCTTCGAGAAGTTGACATTCCTTTCTGGACTATTCCTCCTACCAAGTAGTTGGCCAAATTAGCATACCAGGGATCGTATGATGGGCGAGGTCCTTGATGGTGCTTTCCGATGTTCATGACTTGTTCATCCGGGAACTGGTCTTGAATATCTCTTTCTTCAAGTTTTTCCATTGCTGGATTTTCCAATCGGCTGAGGTGATCTGCTGCAACGTTTTCTGCTCCCTTTTTATCTTTAATTTCTATGTCGAATTCTTGTAAGAGCAGAATCCAGCGCAACAGTCTTGGCTTCGCGTCTTGCTTTTTGAAGAGATACTTAAGAGCTGAATGATCTGTATAGACAATAGTTTTGGACAAAATAAGATAGGAACGAAATTTATCAAAAGCAAATACTACCGCTAGCAACTCCTTCTCAGTGGTTGTATAGTTCTCTTGAGCGTCCGTGAGAGTTATGCTGGCGTAGTAAATCTGTTGAAATTGTTTCTCCTTCCGTTGTCCTAGTACAGTTCCAACTGCAAAATCACTGGCGTCGCACATGATTTCAAACGGTAAGCTCCAGTCAGGGGCTACCATGATTGGTGCATGCACGAGCTGTTCCTTTAAGTAGTTAAAAGCTTTAAGACAGTCATTTGTAAAGTCAAACGGAGTATCTTTTTCGAGAAGATGAGTCATAGGTCGAGAAATCTTAGAGAAATCCTTAATAAAGCAACGGTAGAATCCAGCGTGACCTAGAAAACTTCGGATGGCTTTCACAGAAGTAGGTGGTGGAAGTTTTGAAATAGTATCAACTTTAGCTTTATCTACTTCAATTCCTGCTTTAGATATCCGATGTCCCAACACTATTCCTTCTTTCACCATAAAGTGACATTTCTCCCAATTCAGAACAAGGTTTGATTCTTCGCAACGAGTGAGCATCCTTTCTAGGTTGGAAAGACAAGATGTGAAGGAGTCTCCAAAGATAGAGAAATCGTCCATGAAAACCTCCATACACTATTCAATCATGTCATGGAAAATCGCCACCATGCATCTCTGAAAAGTAGCAGGTGCATTGCATAGCCCAAAAGGCATACATCGGTAGGCGAAGGTTCTGTATGGACATGTGAATGTTGTCTTCTCCTGGTCCTTCGGATCGAGAGGGATTTGAAAATAGCCAGAGAAACAATCGAGGAAACAATAGAACTCATTTCCTGACAATCTTTCGAGCATCTGATCAATGAACGGCAGAGGGAAGTGATCTTTGCGAGTGGCTTCGTTTAGCTTGCGATAGTCAATGCAAACCCTCCAACCGGTGACGGTTCTTGTTGGAATGAGTTCATTATGTTCGTTTGTAATCACCGTCATTCCTCCTTTCTTCAGAACAACCTGTACGGGACTGACCCATGGAGAATCTGAAATAGGATATATCAAGCCAGCATCAAGAAGTTTGATAACCTCTCTTTGACCACGTCTTGAATCTTCGAGTTGACTCTCGTCTATCTCTGAACTGATGGCTTGAAGTCGTTTTCCATTAGGATTTTGTGCGTGCAGTAGTTTGGACTGATCCCTTGTATGTCAGAGATTTTCCAAGCAATTGTTTTTTATGTGACTTCAGAACCTGAATGAGTGTGGCTTTTTCCTCAGGCTTCAGATCTTTGGACATGATAACTGGTAAGTGTGAAGTTCCTTCGAGAAAAGCGTACTCCAGATGAGAGGGTAGTTCCTTTAGTTCCAATTCTGGTGGTTCTTCAGTAGAAGGCTTCATTCTTGCAATTTCATCTCTCTTGAGTTCATCAAACTCTGTTTGGAAGTCTGATTCTTCAAGAGGTGAATCTGATGTATTAGATGAAGCTATTTCAACCCATTCTGCTTTATCAGAGAATGCATCCTTCCTTAGTTCATATTTGATAGTGGATAATGTAGAAGTTGCATTTTCTTCAGTAATGATGATATCGTTGTCTTCAGTAAGTGCAAACTTCTGATCTTGAGCTAATGAAGAAGTGCTTATGGTAAATTCTGGATTTGAACTGTGTGGTTCACAACTTTCAGATAGCTGTGAATCAGGTGGTGAAAACATTGATTCCATTTCCTTGAGCGTCCTTTGAATTTCTTCCTTTGAGAGAGATGAATCATATACTTCAGGAGTCGGGTTCCTTCTTAGAAGAGTGACTGGCGTGCCATGTCCAAGCGAAGCAGTCGCAATAGTTTTGTACTGCGGGCTAGGATTCTTTAAAGGAAGTAGAACTTCTCTTGATGCGGTGGAAGAATTTGAGAGAGCAGAGCATAATCCCTTGCTTTCTTCACATAGTTTCCTTGTTGTGATGATAGTGTTGGGGTTGATGCTGCTTACTACGAGAATTTCTTCCAAATGTTCTTCGATTATTTCCTGCATAGAATCTACAAGACCAAGATCTTCTCCCATAGGATGTTTCATTAGTTTATCAACATTGAAGGTGACCTCCTCAGTTCCAACTCGAAGTTTTAAAGATTTTTCATTAACGTCGATAACGGCCTTGGTAGTGTTTAGGAAAGGTCTGCCAAGGATGAGTGGAACTTGGGTGTCTTCTTCAATATCCATAACAACAAAATCAACAGGAAAGATGAATTTATCAACACGGACCATAATATCTTCAGCAATTCCACGAGGGAGTTTAACTGATCTATCGGCTAACTGGATGGTCATTCGGGTTGGCAAAAGTTCGTTTAATCCTAGTTTCCTAAAAAGCGAGTATGGCATAAGGTTTACACTAGCTCCTAAGTCAGCTAAGGCGTTACTTATTTGAACATCCTGAAGATAACAAGAAATAGTGAAACGGCCAGTGTCTCCTAGCTTCGGGGGTAGTCCTTGTTGCATAATCAAAGAGCATTCTGTATCTAAGGGCAAGTTAACTATTTGTCTGAGTTTTTCTTTGTTGGATAAGAGTTCCTTAAAGAATTTGGCACAACTAGGCATTTCAACTAAAGCATCTAAAAGTTTAACATTTAAGTGTAAGCTTTTGAACATTTCTAGATATTTTCCAAATTGAGCTTCTTGTTTCTCTTTCTTAAGCCTACCAGGGAAAGGTATACGTGTAGGTTTAATACTTTCTGGGGCTTTAGAGGGTTCTGGTTCAGGAGAAGCGACGGGGGTGTCAACTTGTACTGAATCAGTAGGTAGAGAAGTAGAAGGTTCTTTTGTGGGAATATCTATGGATTTCTCGTTTTTAGTCTCTTTTCCTCCTTTAGTGACCACAAGGATGTCATCGTACTCATAGGGTGAGTGATAGACAGAGTTGTAGATCGCTTCCTCCCTTTGCTTCTCCTCAACTTTTAAAAACAACCTCTTAACATTATCCTCCATGTTTTTAATTAAATCGTTTGAAATTCTAATCAAATAATCAATTTGGTTTTGAAAATCAACAATTTTTCTATTGACATTATTTTGTTCAACAATGAAGTTTTTGAAAGTTTCGTTGTTTAGACGAGAAGTCAATGGGAAAGGAGTAGAAAGAACTAAAGATTGGGAAGTGGGTTGTGTGGTAAACCGCTGAATGAAAGGTTTGGAATAAGAAGTGTGATTAGGGTTTCCACTAGTTGTAAGAATTTCTTCATTGGCCCTTAGGCTCGAGAGGAATTTTTGACTTTTCTTCTCTGGCTTAGGGTTTGAAGATTCTTGCAAATCCTTGACAATTTGAGTGATAGAATCGAGTTGAGTTTTTAGATTGTCTAAGGTTTGATTTGAAGTACTCCTTTCTTCTGAAGTAGATTCATTTGACTCCAAGTCATGTTGATGCATCGTTATCGTCTCAATCAATTTCCAAGCTTCGTCTGAAGTATGTAGCATGAAATTTCCGGATGAAGCGGCATCGAGGGTTTGTTTGTGTTGAGGATTTAAACTGTTATAGAATGTGCAGACCAGATCCGTTTCAGACAACTGACGATTCTGACATCTCTCGATCAGATTCTTAAATCGTTCCCTAGCCTTGCTTAATGATTCATTAGTTCCTTGATGGAAGTTAATGATGTCGTTTTTAAGCTTGGTTTGTAGGGAATGAGGGAAGTACTTAGCTAGAAACTGATGTGCTCACATCGTGTCGTTGTTTTTCAATTGATGATGCAAGCGCAGCAAGGGTTTTAAATTTATATTTTGTGGGGCTTACATTATACGTACTACCTACTCTGATTCGTAAGCGGTAAGTATGACCTAAGATCGTTCTATGAATCCAAACGTGTGGGCGATTAAAGTTGACACTCTCGGTAGGGAAGTATTTAGGATGGAACAAAGTAGGTAGGTTTGGGGTTTTAAAGACAGATAAATAAAATGCAGGAAAGTAAATTGCAGGACAATAAAGTAAAGGAAAAGCAGGTAAAGATAGAGATGTGATTGCTGAGATTTCAATAATTAATATTTCAGGATGACAGAACAAATAGGGTTGATACTTAATGTGGTAAATAAACTACTAGGTGTAAACTCTAGAACCCTACCAACTCAGTTTCCCATTGGCGTGTCACTTGGAACTAGGTTATCGTGATTCTGATCGGAGCAATACGCAGACTTCCAATACTCATTTAGTTGAAAGATGAACAACCTATTTTGGTTTTATACCGAGGTGCATGAATCAGCAGCGTATCGTCTCATAGGTCCGACCGTTCTTAACTCCTAAGGTAGTTTACTACTCTATTAGCACGAAGATTAATAGCTTTGTATGTTTGGACCGCCGATTATGTAAGACTTAGCGTTTCATGAACTCTAGGTAACTAGGACTTTGTTCTATTCCTAAGTCTCGTCTTTGTTTAGTTAAGTTCGAATTACTTCGACTTATGACTTAAGTTCTCCTTTTCAAACAGTTATACATCTCCAGATTATCCGCAGTTTGATAAAACGTGTTTCATATGAGGACCATGCCTTTCAATAATAGACAGTGTACTTTACATGGGATTTCCACTGCTTCTTATATCCAACACGCGGTCAAGAGTAATTGACAGTGAAAATGACACTCTAACTAATCAAATGTAAAGCAGTGCAGAAATGTAAACCTAATATATACAACGAGTGATTTCATTGTGTCTTACTTATTGCATGTCATGGGCACAGATAACTACTTACCATAATTAAGGTTGATCAGGTCCTAATTACTAGGTTGCAGTCACGTGGATAACTGGAAAGGGTGCTCCATAAATTAAACTTAAATTCATAAAGTCCTAACGGTACAAAGATTATTATCTCCTATTTTATCTGAACGTGTTTCACGAACATTATTTTATAGTGCATTGATTCTCGTAGGATGCACTAGTTAGTTATGTAGTTGTATTATCCTTTCGGAGTTCCAACTTTTGAACCAGAGCTGATTCCAATGATATAACTACCTTCGGTCGTTTATCGGCTTCCGTACGTTTGTACTTTGCATGAAGCATTTCCAGCACTATACCGAATAAACAGTTGAATAGGGGCCGTTATATCATTTTACGATTATCGTGCATTGATTGTGCAATGACATCCTTACTTATAATTATCTACATCATCAGCAATCACAATAATAAACTACTCGCAATTCATGGCAACAAATAAATCACATACCAGACAATAATACATATTCAAAATATGAAATGAGACAAGTATAATAAAAGTTTAGATATCACCCGGAATTAAATGCGTAGCAGCGTATTATTATAATTGACAAACTCTTTCACACGTACAAAGATTGATCTCCGAATCTCTAGCGTTCGCCCTAGCTCCTACGTTAGTCCGTGGACTAATTACAATATTCCTAGAATGAGAAAGACTAAAAGACTACGAAAGATTATCTAGTGAGAAAGAAAGAGTGAAATATGCTAGAATGTGTGCATATGAGGTGTGTGTTACAAATGAACCTAAGCAACCTATTTATAGGTAAGCTTTGGCTCACATTAGCACCATGAGGTGCATGTTAGAAAGCTTTCCAAAAATGGTGTGTACAACACGAAAAGTAGGCGCACCGGGTACCGTACAACACGAAAAGTAGGCGCACCAGGTACTAAAAGTTACCAAAAATGGAAAAAAGGCGGAACACAGGTGGCCGGCGGCGGTGGGGGTCCAGCCGGAGGGGGTGGGCCCGTTGCGTTGTTTGTTGCTTCGTTTCTTGATTCGTGCGTGTTTTCTTCGTTATACGCCCGTTTGAGTTGATTCTTTTTTTGTTGGATTCGTAATTCAAAAATGAAGATTTTGACATAGGATAGGCCCTGAGATGAGGTCCCTAGCTCCAGATATTGCGTTCGGATCATTTGGATCTTCCGACGGGCGCGAAATCTTCATTTTTCACCCGTTTTGGTTGATTCTTCTTCTGTTGGATTCGAATTTTAAAAACGAACATCTTGGAAATAATGGATGTTGCTGGAGGGCACCTTAGTCTTGAAATCTCATTTTTATGCCTCGAATCTTCAAACGTGTGTGGAATCTCCGTTTTACATCCGTTTTGCTTGATTTTTCTCGTGCAACCTTGTTTTAACCATCTTGGCATAATGTTAGTGATTTGTAATGTTTTTGAATTAATATGCCAAGAATCGTTCCAGAATGAGAGAGATATCGGTAGTAAAAACGTGACTTTTTACGCGATATCAAGTATCCCACACTTAGAACTTTGCTTGTCCTCAAGCAAACTCATTCATAAAAACTTCTGGAAGGATTCTAATTGCATCAATTGTTAGAAAGTACTATTTTCAGAAAATACAAACTACGGTTATGAAAGAGTTTTTACTGGGAACTAAGGGTTTATAGAGCTTGATACCTTCTTCGGGCAACTTATATAGTGATCATGACTAGGCAATCCTCACAAGTGGGTCACTCAAATCACCAAAGTGTTTAGGGTTTCCTACTTACTAGTGTCAATCACTCGGATAGCCAGTCATGCAGCATTCTCGTCATTGGCTTGATCGAGAATCAAATCTCCATCACTTTTGATGAGGACGATACTAACCTTTCGAGATAACTTGGAAGGAATCGGGTTTTTGGTTTGAAGAAGGTAAGGGGTGTGATGGTTTTCCTTGTATTTTCTTGAAGCGTTTCTTCGAAATTCCTTAGCTTTTTGAAAGGATTACATAGCCTTTCATTGGATTCTTCCTTTTTCTTGGCCCTTTTCATGATTGTGCCGTCGTGATTGTTTCGATTTCTTTTCTTCTACTCCGCCGATCTTGATGATGTACTTTGTGGCCTGGAAGGTTTCTAATGATCTTGAGTTGTGTTGGCTTTTCTTTGCAAAGATTTTAGGAATTTGGGAGTGTCTCCGAAGGTTTGTGAGACTTTGACAGATTCAAGATAAATGATAGGAGATCTTTAATGGGTGTGAAGAGTGGGTGTTGAGTGGGTGAATGTTCGATGGTGGAAAGGTGTTGTGGGTTCCTCGGAAGCTATCAAGATAGGTTGTACCTATGCCACGAGTGGTACTCATCGATGTGATCTCGATATGTATTACACGAGCAAGTTCTAATTCAAATGCATACATCGGCACACACATGAAACGAAAAGTGAAGCATTAAAGATGAATGCTAATTATGGGCTCAATCCTCACGAATCGAATGTTTTGGGTCAGTATGTGCCTAGCCATGTGTTACCTTTTTCGTCCGTATCTTGGTCTAAAACAGTTCTTTGTTAAAACTCATTTTTAGCTATAGTTCATAGTTACGAAAGATATGATTTCTAGAAAACGATGTTTTTGAATCCGAAAAATTTGAAATTTTTTCCATTTTTACCCTTTTTTATGAAAATATTGTTTGGCTTACGGACAAGAGGTAAAACTTGCGGTTGTAGACCGAATATCCCACACTTAGAGGAACATTGTCCCTAATGTTCGAATCTATTTGTTGAACACCTCTTGTCGAAGTATCCCACACTTAGAGATTCTACTTATCTTTGGATTGTTTCACAAGTGTTATGTGGTATGGAGCATCCCACACTTAGTGTTTGGAATATTGGGTGAGATAATCATAGCTTTAACGGATAAGGGTTTTTGGAACGCTGTACCGCTTTTGCTGTGCGCGTTGTTTGCTGTGTGTTAGAAGTTTGCTGGTTCGCGACTTGTAGATTACGTCTCTCAGTGTTCTTCATCGTGGGGTCCGTTGCTTCCTTTGATTTGGTCTCCGATAAATAGTCGTTTGGTTCAACAAACAATCCACTCAATCATTTAAATAATAGCTGATAATAAGAAAGATAAAGTGAAGGCATAATAAAATAGTAAATAGATAGATGTGATGTCTAAGCATCAATCGTACATCAATACAGACAATAATAGTAAAGAGTTTTGGTAGAAAGTAGAAAGAAGTCAGAAAGAGGAGCAATCCATTGCTCTGCCCATGATCATACTGCTGCTGTAGATGTGGTAGGTCCAGGAGAAGTCTCGTCTGATGAGGAGTTATCATACTGATCATTGGTGCCTTCGTTTGATGCATCATGGTTAGCTCCTTCGTCTGGCATGCCGATGGTAAAAGCTCCTTGGTCTACTAGCTGATCGATAAGTGGTCCGGATGGTATCTCGAAACTACCGAACAGGAACATGGCTGACCCTTGGTGTGCATTGTCCTGGAAGAGGTCTGTCTGCCTATGAGAGGAAACCTACACAGGTATAGGTACAGTAGCTGAAGCAGTGGTGTGTCTGCGGTTCCTGGGACTCTGAACTGTGACAGTCCGTGTAGATTGTAACACCCCCAAAATTCGTTTAGCGGAAGCATTTTAGTTTAAGTACTGGGGTGTCACAATAATAAAGCATGCATACGTATCAGAGCTTATGATTACAACAGAACAATATATAATAAGATGCCAAAAGTTATTAATTACAAAGTTTACGATTCCTCGAATCGTATAAGTTAAAAGTAATAAGTTTACAAAAGTAGATTTCTGAAATATGACTAAAGCATTTCAGTTATACTAAAGAAATCCATGTGTTTCCAAAAAGTTGGCATCCTAACTTCAAGGGTTGCCTAGTTCTCCATGTGTGTTGGCGATTCTTATATGCGCAGCTAATTCCCTGAAAAACATAGTAAAAGTCAACAACTAGGTTGAGTGAATTCACAGGTTTTAAGTTTACACAAGTTGAATCAAGTTTGTATCACAGTTGTTATCCAAATATGTTCACAAATAGTATTGCCATAATAGTCGAGTATAAGTTTTGTAGAATGTTATCCAAATACCAGTTTTGTGGGTTGTTCGCCCAAAGTTCAAGTTAAAACACGTGCTGGTCGTTCTCCAGCGAGTTACAAATACACAGTACCGGTCGTTCTCCGGTCAAATACGCACGGGTCGTTCTCCCGTTCAACAAAAACAGTTTACCGGTCGTTCTCCGGTCTAGTAACGCACGGGTCGTTCTCCCGTCCAACAAACGCATGGGTCGTTCTCCCATCCAAGACGCACGGGTCGTTCTCCCGTCCCTTGGCCAGTCGTTCTCTGGCACTAAAATACGTGGCTGGTCGTTCTCCAGCGTTTTACACAAAAGTACCGGTCATTCTCCGGTAATCCAAACAAGTTTAAAAGTTATGTTTGTGTCGGTCGTTCTCCGACAAGTTACCAAATGTACCGGTCGTTCTCCGGTAAGATACCAAGTTAGTGTCGGTCGTTCTCCGACAAGTTACAAATATGTACCGGTCGTTCTCCGGTAAGATACCAAAATAGTTTACAGTCGTTTGCAAAACAGTTTACCGGTCGTTCTCCGGTCTAGTTAAAACGGTTTGTCGATAATTTATCCCATTAGTTCAGTGTGTCAATATGTAAATGTTAATTCGCAAACACCAGTTTGTTCAACAGTTAAATAGTTCAAAGTACTCTAATAGTTCGAGTAAACAAGTATGATAAACAATCATATAAGTAAAAGCAGTTTATGGCAATAAGTAAAATAGTTGACTATGTTTTCCACCCCTGTTCAAAAGCAGTTAAATCAGTAAAAGTAGGGGCTGTGAACTCACCTGTTGAGTTTAAGTAGTTGTGCGAGTGCTAGCAAACCTAAGCCCAAGTACGGTCTGAAATCTCCTAACGTCCTAAACGTACGAGATTTAATAAGTATGTGGATGTCTAAACTAATCATCCATGCTAGTGTTTGTACAACCAAGTCACGTCCAAATCGTTCGTTTAATGTTTATGTTTGTATTTCGTTGTTTGTGAAAACGTATACGACTCGTTGGTGAAAGTTTGAAATCAACATTTCGATAAAACAAGTATGTTTGAATTGTTTGTAAGGCTCGTGGATCGAATTTGTATAAAGATATGCGTTTCCGGTTAGTTCGACACTTAGTGAAAACAAGTTTTTAAACTTCCTGTTTTTAGCGACGTAAGGTGCGACGCTGGGTTGTTATGCGACGTAGGGTGCGACGTACGGGTCTACGTCGCATTCAGGTTTTGCGACGTCATGGGTTGCGTCGCATAGGCGACGCTCGCAATTTAATGCGACGTAGTGGTCTGCGTCGCTATGTGCGACGTAAGGAAGGGTAATGCGACGTAAAGGCCTACGTCGCAGTACTGTTTTCGGTCCCAATGCGACGTAGTCGCCTGTTCGACGAACAGCGAGAAAAAGTCGGATTTTTGGTTGATTTGGAACGTTTTCGGTTGTATAAAACACTAAAACATGTTATTCTAAGTATGTTAAACAAGAAATAGCAATTATAACTTTGAAATCTAAAGATTTGCGGGATTTGTCGGAAACTTACGGGTGTCGGATTTGAAATCCGAAAAGATGGAAATGTAGATCGGGGTCTCGTGGTCACTTTATTCCAAAGAAGCTATATGATTCGGTGCGTTTTTGTAGTAGTTTTTGTTGTTTTGGTGTGATTTTTGGTGGTGAGTTTAGAGAGAAAAGAGAGTGATGAAAGAGAAGAGAAAGATGGAGAATGAGAAAAGGTGGAGGTGGGAGTGGGGTTTTGTCCCCATTTTCTGCCTCCGTGTTTTAGTCCCGTGTTTGTTTGCCCGATCGTTAAATGTTACTTTATTTTAACTAATATGTTTTTAAATTACATTTTTCATTATATTTTAATTAGGATCTTTTTATGAAACTAAATTAATAAATTTTACAAATTTCAACTTTGTTTTATTTTAATTTTTACAAGTTTACGTTTTGCGTTATAAAATAATATGTAAATATTATCGACATAATATTTAATTGTTAACTACGTTATTTAATAATTTCGTTTTATTAAATAATTTTTGTTCACCAACAGTCGTACATTTTTGTCGCGTTTGTTTTCAAATTGATCAGTACGTAATTACGACTACGTAATACTACGCGTACTAACTAGTTGGGCTATGCTAGACTTACCTCTAAAATGTGTTGTGAATTCACTCAAGTAGGGAATTAGCCTAATAATGCAAGTGATTAATGTTATTAATCGTGTTCAAATTTGCGAGGTGTTACATTCTCCCCATGTTAGAGAAATCTCGTCCCGAGATTTAAAATCAAGTCGGATCGCCCGCGGCGTATGTTCTCCGAATAAGTCACGTCGTCAATAATAATACCAGTTTGGGTGGCGCTCAATCGTTGCCAGAAAAGTTTTAAATCAGTTTAGTATACTCGCGGTATAGTTTAAATAGTTATGCGTTCGTTAATAGTCGAAGTTTACCAAGTGATATGTTCGAATTGACATTCGAATGAAAGAAACGTTAAATCGTAGCAATAGTTGGTAAGACATACCGTGCTTGCCATAGTCCGCAACAGTTTCCGGTGCGCGGAGGATGTATGCGCGGCTTGGGGTGTAGCCTTTGTTAACGGCGCGGTTGTTGTTCTGATTGTTGTTCCCGGTGTTGTCCTGGTTGTTGTTCAGTTTTGGACATTGATTTCGAAAGTGTCCAAATTCGCCGCACTCGTAATAGGCGTTTGATCGAGGAGGAGGGTTGGTTTTACAGTTTTGGGCCAAATGACCCCAGTTTTTGCAATCTTGGCAGAAAGCACAGTTGCCATTATGATGCATCCCGCACTTGTCGCATTTTGGTTTGTTGCCAAGATAGGTTTTGGGTCCAGAGTTGGTGATTGCGGCAAAGGCTCGGGTGTTTCCCGGGTTTCTGTTTTGTTGACCCTGACGGTCATTACCATCATTGTTCCATTTACGTTTGTGGGTTCCAGAGTCGCCCGCATCAGTACGGGTAAGTTCAGTTTTCCCTGTGATAGCTTTCAGGGTTCCAATCTCGACCGCGTCGTCGGTTAAGCTTTGAGCCAGATCCACTGCGCTCCTAAAAGTGGCGGGTTTGGAGGACATAACCATGCCTCGGATTTGTGGTGCCAAACCCCTGTTGTAACGCTCAATGCGTTTGCTCTCGGGGGTTACCATATGAGGCACCAGACGTGCAAGCTCCTGAAATCTAGTTGTGTAACCGGAAATGTCAGCTCCGATCATCTGAATGTTCCAAAACTCGGTTTCGAGTTTCTGCATCTCGTTGGGAGGGCAAAATTCCTCCATCATCATCTGCTTCAGAGTTACCCAGGTCATGGAATGAGCAGCTGGGCGTCCCATAATCTGGACTTGAGCGTTCCACCAGGTTAGCGCTTTGTCGGCTAAAGTGCAGGTGGCGTATTTCACGATCTTGTCGTTGGCGCAGTCGCTGATGTCGATGACTGATTCCATCTTTTCAATCCAGTGGACCAGGCCAATGGCCCCTTCGGTCCCGGTGAAGGTGCTGGGTTTACAAGACTGAAAGGTTTTGTAGGAACACCCCTGCTGGGTATTAGTTGGAGTTTCGCTGTTGACGGGGGTAGCTCCACTGTTGTTGGTTGGGTTTTCACGATTTCTGCTAGCCTCGTACTGAGCAATAGCTTCAGCCACGCGGCGTTCGATGATTTGTTCGGTTGTTTCTGGAGGTACAGGTGGAGAATTTCGTCGACTGTTTCGAGTCTTTCTTTGTTTAGGCGGCATGCTGACGTTCTGCGATGAAAAGATGCAGAAGTCAATGCCAATGAAAAATATGTGAGGAATAAAGTTTCACATATTTCAAGTTTTCGAGTATCAAGCAAAATTTGTCGAATCCCCATCACGTATCTTACGACTATGAAACACCCATATGTACTTAGTATGATATAATCACGTTGGCCAGGCGTCATTATATGATGCCAAATACATACTTCTTTTCATCAACCGTTTAATCACGATCAGGTTCATATGAGATCAGAGTACAATGAACGAGTCGGATGTGGTGAACAGTTCACGTGTATCGAGGTATCGTAACGATAGTTTAGATGTATGCAAATGTATGTATGCATGTACGTTCTAGCCAAGGCTATAGTCTAGGTCTCTAGGTTTCTAAGTCACCTAAAGTTTCCTAGTTCGCTATAACCATTGGCTCTGATACCAATCTGTAACACCCCCAAAATTCGTTTAGCGGAAGCGTTTTAGTTTAAGTACTGGGGTGTCAAAATAATAAAGCATGCATACGTATCAGAGCTTATGATTACAACAGAACAATATATAATAAGATGCCAAAAGTTATTAATTACAAAGTTTACGATTCCTCGAATCGTATAAGTTAAAAGTAATAAGTTTACAAAAGTAGATTTCTGAAATATGACTAAAGCATTTCAGTTATACTAAAGAAATCCATGTGTTTCCAAAAAGTTGGCATCCTAACTTCAAGGGTTGCCTAGTTCTCCATGTGTGTTGGCGATTCTTATATGCGCAGCTAATTCCCTGAAAAACATAGTAAAAGTCAACAACTAGGTTGAGTGAATTCACAGGTTTTAAGTTTACACAAGTTGAATCAAGTTTGTATCACAGTTGTTATCCAAATATGTTCACAAATAGTATTGCCATAATAGTCGAGTATAAGTTTTGTAGAATGTTATCCAAATACCAGTTTTGTGGGTTGTTCGCCCAAAGTTCAAGTTAAAACACGTGCTGGTCGTTCTCCAGCGAGTTACAAATACACAGTACCGGTCGTTCTCCGGTCAAATACGCACGGGTCGTTCTCCCGTTCAACAAAAACAGTTTACCGGTCGTTCTCCGGTCTAGTAACGCACGGGTCGTTCTCCCGTCCAACAAACGCATGGGTCGTTCTCCCATCCAAGACGCACGGGTCGTTCTCCCGTCCCTTGGCCAGTCGTTCTCTGGCACTAAAATACGTGGCTGGTCGTTCTCCAGCGTTTTACACAAAAGTACCGGTCATTCTCCGGTAATCCAAACAAGTTTAAAAGTTATGTTTGTGTCGGTCGTTCTCCGACAAGTTACCAAATGTACCGGTCGTTCTCCGGTAAGATACCAAGTTAGTGTCGGTCGTTCTCCGACAAGTTACAAATATGTACCGGTCGTTCTCCGGTAAGATACCAAAATAGTTTACAGTCGTTTGCAAAACAGTTTACCGGTCGTTCTCCGGTCTAGTTAAAACGGTTTGTCGATAATTTATCCCATTAGTTCAGTGTGTCAATATGTAAATGTTAATTCGCAAACACCAGTTTGTTCAACAGTTAAATAGTTCAAAGTACTCTAATAGTTCGAGTAAACAAGTATGATAAACAATCATATAAGTAAAAGCAGTTTATGGCAATAAGTAAAATAGTTGACTATGTTTTCCACCCCTGTTCAAAAGCAGTTAAATCAGTAAAAGTATGGGCTGTGAACTCACCTGTTGAGTTTAAGTAGTTGTGCGAGTGCTAGCAAACCTAAGCCCAAGTACGGTCTGAAATCTCCTAACGTCCTAAACGTACGAGATTTAATAAGTATGTGGATGTCTAAACTAATCATCCATGCTAGTGTTTGTACAACCAAGTCACGTCCAAATCGTTCGTTTAATGTTTATGTTTGTATTTCGTTGTTTGTGAAAACGTATACGACTCGTTGGTGAAAGTTTGAAATCAACATTTCGATAAAACAAGTATGTTTGAATTGTTTGTAAGGCTCGTGGATCGAATTTGTATAAAGATATGCGTTTCCGGTTAGTTCGACACTTAGTGAAAACAAGTTTTTAAACTTCCTGTTTTTAGCGACGTAAGGTGCGACGCTGGGTTGTTATGCGACGTAGGGTGCGACGTACGGGTCTACGTCGCATTCAGGTTTTGCGACGTCATGGGTTGCGTCGCATAGGCGACGCTCGCAATTTAATGCGACGTAGTGGTCTGCGTCGCTATGTGCGACGTAAGGAAGGGTAATGCGACGTAAAGGCCTACGTCGCAGTACTGTTTTCGGTCCCAATGCGACGTAGTCGCCTGTTCGACGAACAGCGAGAAAAAGTCGGATTTTTGGTTGATTTGGAACGTTTTCGGTTGTATAAAACACTAAAACATGTTATTCTAAGTATGTTAAACAAGAAATAGCAATTATAACTTTGAAATCTAAAGATTTGCGGGATTTGTCGGAAACTTACGGGTGTCGGATTTGAAATCCGAAAAGATGGAAATGTAGATCGGGGTCTCGTGGTCACTTTATTCCAAAGAAGCTATATGATTCGGTGCGTTTTTGTAGTAGTTTTTGTTGTTTTGGTGTGATTTTTGGTGGTGAGTTTAGAGAGAAAAGAGAGTGATGAAAGAGAAGAGAAAGATGGAGAATGAGAAAAGGTGGAGGTGGGAGTGGGGTTTTGTCCCCATTTTCTGCCTCCGTGTTTTAGTCCCGTGTTTGTTTGCCCGATCGTTAAATGTTACTTTATTTTAACTAATATGTTTTTAAATTACATTTTTCATTATATTTTAATTAGGATCTTTTTATGAAACTAAATTAATAAATTTTACAAATTTCAACTTTGTTTTATTTTAATTTTTACAAGTTTACGTTTTGCGTTATAAAATAATATGTAAATATTATCGACATAATATTTAATTGTTAACTACGTTATTTAATAATTTCGTTTTATTAAATAATTTTTGTTCACCAACAGTCGTACATTTTTGTCGCGTTTGTTTTCAAATTGATCAGTACGTAATTACGACTACGTAATACTACGCGTACTAACTAGTTGGGCTATGCTAGACTTACCTCTAAAATGTGTTGTGAATTCACTCAAGTAGGGAATTAGCCTAATAATGCAAGTGATTAATGTTATTAATCGTGTTCAAATTTGCGAGGTGTTACATAGATACTCCGGATGCCCTGCTGCCTCTTGACGTGTGTGCTCTAAATGACCCAACAACCGATGGAATAGTCTGTCTGGTGACTGGGACCTGTACTGGAGGTGGCTGAGGTCTAGGAACGATGATCCTGGGTGGTATAACATGCTCACGACCGGGTGGTGGTCGAGGTGCGGGAACAGGAACTGCAGGTGGATATAAGTGCGGTGGTGCTCGGCCCATTCCACATGGTAAGTGTGGTAGTGGAGTCATGGGCATACCAGCTGCCTGCTGTCTCAATGCTGCATAGATCCTAGTTTGCATCTGCATAGACCAATACCAGTAATCTGGGCCTGGAGGTGCTCCGTAGTGGTAGATGTATGTAGGCCCTTGCGGTCTTGGGGCATGAGTAGAAGGTCTTGCCCTAGTACGTGGTGGCTCCACTCGTGGTGGTGGTGGGATGTCATCATCTTCATCATCATCCTCGTCATCACTGTCATCCTCATCTGTATCTGAATCACTAGGTCCTTGCTGGCGTTTCCTCTTCTTTGTTTCTTTTGGCAGAATCAGGTCAGGTACCAACGTGTCAACACTGCCAGGATCTGCTGCCCGTGCTTTGATGTAAACAGCACCTTCTCTCGTGACACGGAGTATTTCCATACTCCTAAGAAACTGGTAGTCGAGTGGCTTAGAGCTCCACCCTGATTTAAATCTCTCAACATCGGATGTTCGAAGTAATCCCATATTTCGGATCAGTCGGGTAATTACTGCGCCCAAATATGATCTTCTCTTGCCAAAATCCTTTTCTTGTAGAAGTCTCTGTGCAACTAGATAAGCAACCTGTATGTTTCTCCTTTCGAGGATGCTTGCCATGAGTGTGACATCAAATCCAGAAACTCATCCACTGGTAGTATGTTTCCCATCAAATGAACAAGCTATGAGCTTGTGGAGAATCTGAAGGACTGGATCCTTGAGTCGGGTTGCCTTAATACCCGAGAAGTATGGTGTAGGCGACCATTGACTCCATACCTCAGCGCACGTGGTGGTGACAGAAGCAGAGGTGGCTCCGGTGGTGAACAGAGGCGATTGTATCTCCTCTGATGTGTATAAGTCTAGATGGAGCGAGAACTGGGCGAGTGATAAAGTATGCGGGTTGCCCAGGTACTGAAACGAGATTGAACAATCTTCAATTTTCTCTCTCTGCTGAAATCTGAAGGTGGTCATAAACTCCATAACCATCTCCACATATATTGGCTCATCGATGCTAAATAATCTCTTGAGGGATTCAAACTGCTGCCCATTCACTGTGTAGCTAAGTATACTTCCGAGTTTTTCCTTAAATCCTAGTGCTTGCATGACATTCCAGTCAATGTGCCTGAGACGCCCGAACTTCTTGTCTTTCCATATACGTGCCATTTTGTCATAGGCTGGCGTGGCACTCATGTAGGCTAAAGATCCTTGCTTTTAGTGAATGAAATGCAAAAACGAAAGTACAACCGAGAAGTATATGCCACAAGGAACTCGAAAGGACAAGAGATTATGTAATTTGATGGAGTTTTGATGGAGATCTCATGGGGTTCATGGGCTGGCCGATTTTTAGAGAGGAGAGGGGAGGAAGATGAAGTTTGTTGGATAATTGAATTATGGGAAGTTAAGGAGGTTCATAGTGGTCCTTTAGGGTACATGTACTCACCCTAAGTACTATGGTACTCATATGGTCCCTAAGGCAAATTAAATGTTTAGTATTAATGTCTCAAATTAATTTCCAATGTCCACTAATAATGGTGATGAATCTTAAATGTATTACTTGTAACTAGTTACTTGTTAGTTTCTTGTTACGTTGTAAATATTTTAAGAAACGCGCAAATTTTTGCGGAACAATTAAAATCAACTTTAAACATTGAACTCACGCTATTTTTGGTGTTTAAAAATATTTGTCTGACGCGGGTCTATAGAATGTACTACTATTTAGGCAAAATGCTTTAAGAGGTGTACGTTCTTTTAGAGGTGCGCGCGTTTTCAGACAATAATTAAGAAACGTTTTCTGTTAAAGGGAATTTTCAAAAATTTATTAAATGTATGTATTAAAATATGCTCATTTAAAGTCGCGAGCCTTGACCGTTTTCAGAAGGAATTGTTTTACGATTCGATCCGATCCCTCCATAGGGAAAGGGTCGAGATTTGCTCCCTTAACTGAACATTTTTCAGTACAAAACATTTCGATAGCTCCCAGATGACTTTGTAAACTAGAAAATGACGATCCTCTAAAATTCCTAGGATCTCTCGTTCCTCATACCCTAAATTGACAAGATCAACAATCAACTTATTATACGCCTTCCTTATCTTCTTGGGATTTGATAGACCGTCGCGTTCTCCTTTGTTTTTGTAGTTCAGATTGTGAGTGAGTTTATTCACAGCTTCCATAAACGCATTCTCTTCCGACAAATCAGGTTCTCCAGTTGTAAGTTTAACTAGCTTACAGAGTTCACTAATTTCGTCTTTTTGTGTGGAAGTGAAGGGGTATTTGGTGAAGGTGAAGATTCGAACAAGCTTGACGTGAAGGTCTTTTCTTTTTTCAAAGAAGCTTGTGTCGGTTCTTTCCTTTGTGGAATTAGGAAAAACTTCTCGCAATTTTGAGATTAGGTAAGAAGCGGGATCAACAAAGAACGGAATTTTACCAAGAAAGGTAATCAGGTTTTGTTCTGTCCAGAACTCAAGTTTGTTGATCATTGTGGCGACATTGTGATTGATTAATATCATAGACGTTGGAAGGTAATCCATGTCGGCAAATGATTTAAGGAGTAGATCTAAATCTGCTACAAACTTCAGTTCTTGGTCCTTGAAATTTGTGGAGTGGCCTTCGCATTCTTGATTTGACAGACGAAGAAGAAGGTTTACTTGTTTTTCTAATCCAGCAATCGTTTCTCGTTGGTTGAAGGAAAACGGGAGATTGGCATAGGTCAATTGTATGACGAATGCTTTATAGACGTTTGTCCTTCGGGAAGGATCGAAAGAAGCACCAAGGTGGCGTTCTTTAAAACAAGGTTGTTCTATTTCGACGGATGGAACCTTATCCACCAGTCGGTATATGGTATATTTAGGTTCGTATGAAGAGAATGGAAAGATACCGTCATTGTGAGAATCGGATATGGTTTGGGTATATACCGATGTCTCAGGAATGAGGGTAATTAGGTCACATGTTTTCAGAGGCTTCACTTCATGATTTTCTTCGGGAAGATAATCGAAGTGGACAGATTTTGACACTTTA
This sequence comes from Helichrysum umbraculigerum, assembly GCA_949592205.1. Classification (NCBI taxonomy): domain Eukaryota; kingdom Viridiplantae; phylum Streptophyta; class Magnoliopsida; order Asterales; family Asteraceae; genus Helichrysum; species Helichrysum umbraculigerum. The sequence continues at coordinate 14,075,030 of CATIUR010000007.1, read as the reverse complement.
GGCATTTGCAAAGTTGGAGAGTGATCTTCTGGAGATGATGCCAGGTCAGGTAGCTGATCCGTGACATCAAAGTCCAGGAAATGGTTTGGAATGGAATGTGGGATCCTAAATTCTTCTAGGGAAGCATATAATTCATCCTTTGAAGTACTAATAGAAGTGGGTTTTTTAGATGTCATGTTTAAACTAATATTATCCTAATTAACACTAAATTAACAGCAAATTAAAGTAAAACTGCCTAAAGTAACTTTCGAGAGGTTTCTAAGAAGGAATCAATCGGAAGGATCTCCTAAATACTACTACTTAAGGTGGCTTGAATCTACGTTTGAGATTCCCCGGCAGCGGCGCCAAAAACTTGATGTGCTCACATCGTGTCGTTGTTTTTCAATTGATGATGCAAGCGCAGCAGGGGTTTTAAATTTATATTTTGCGGGGCTTAATTTATACGTACTACCTACTCTGATTCGTAAGCGGTAAGTATGACATAAGATCGTTCTATGAATCCAAACGTGTGGGCGATTAAAGTTGACACTCTCGGTAGGGAAATATTTAGGATGGAACAAAGTAGGTAGGTTTGGGGTTTTAAAGACAGATAATTAAAATGCAAAAAAGTAAATTGCAGGACAATAAAGTAAAGGAAAAGCAGGTAAAGATAGAGCAGTGATTGCTGAGATTTCAATAATTAATATTTCAGGATGACAGAACAAATAGGGTTGATACTTAATGTGGTAAATAAACTACTAGGTGTAAACTCTAGAACCCTACCAACTCAGTTTCCCATTGGCATGTCACTTGGAATTAGGTTATCGTGATTCTGATCGGAGCAATACGCAGACTTCCAATACTCATCTAGTTGAAAGATGAACAACCTATTTTGGTTTTATACCGAGGTGCATGAATCAGCAGCGTATCGTCTCATAGGTCCGACCGTTCTTAACTCCTAAGGTAGTTTACTACTCTATTAGCACGAAGATTAATAGCTTTGTATGTTTGGACCGCCGATTATGTAAGACTTAGCGTTTCATGAACTCAAGGTAACTAGGACTTTGTTCTATTCCTAAGTCTCGTCTTTGTTTAGTTAAGTTCGAATTACTTCGACTTATGACTTAAGTTCTCCTTTTCAAACAGTTATACATCTCCAGATTATCCGCAGTTTGATAAAACGTTTTTCATATGAGGACCATGCCTTTGAATAATAGACAGTGTACTTTACATGGGATTTCCACTGCTTCTTATATCCAACACGCGGTCAAGAGTAATTGACAGTGAAAATGACACTCTAACTAATCAAATGTAAAGCAGTGCAGAAATGTAAACCTAATATATACAACGAGTGATTTCATTGTGTCTTACTTATTGCATGTCATGGGCACAGATAACTACTTACCATAATTAAGGTTGATCAGGTCCTAATTACTAGGTTGCAGTCACGTGGATAACTGGAAAGGGTGCTTCATAAATTAAACTTAAATTCATAAAGTCCTAACGGTACACAGATTATTATCTCCTATTTTATCCGAACGTGTTTCACGAACATTATTTTATAGTGCATTGATTCTCGTAGGATGCACCAGTTAGTTATGTAGTTGTATTATCCTTTCGGAGTTCCAACTTTTGAACCAGAGCTGATTCCAATGATATAACTACCTTCGGTCGTTTATCGGCTTCCGTACATTTGTACTTTGCATGAAGCATTTCCAGCACTATACCGAATAAACAGTTGAATAGGGGCCGTTATATCATTTTACGATTATCGTGCATTGATTGTGCAATGACATCCTTACTTATAATTATCTACATCATCAGCAATCACAATAATAAACTACTCGCAATTCATGGCAACAAATAAATCACATACCAGGCAATAATACATATTCAAAATATGAAATGAGACAAGTATAATAAAAGTTTAGATATCACCCGGAATTAAATGCGTAGCAGCGTATTATTATAATTGACAAACTCTTTCACACGTACAAAGATTGATCTCCGAATCTCTAGCGTTCGCCCTAGCTCCTACGTTAGTCCGTGGACTAATTACAATATTCCTAGAATGATAAAGACTAAAAGACTACGAAAGATTATCTAGTGAGAAAGAAAGAGTGAAATATGCTAGAATGTGTGCATATGAGGTGTGTGTTACAAATGAACCTAAGCAACCTATTTATAGGTGAGCTTTGGCTCACATTAGCACCATGAGGTGCATGTTAGAAAGCTTTCCAAAAATGGTGTGTACAACACGAAAAGTAGGCGCACCGGGTACCGTACAACACGAAAAGTAGGCGCACCAGGTACCAAAAGTTACCAAAAATGGAAAAAAGGCGGAACACAGGTGGCCGGCGGCGGTGGGGGTCCAGCCAGCGGCGGCTGGCTGGTGCCCGGCGGCGGTGGGCCCACCCCCGCCCCGTTGCGTTGTTTGTTGCTTCGTTTCTTGATTCGTGCGTGTTTTCTTCGTTATACGCCCGTTTGAGTTGATTCTTTTTTTGTTGGATTCGTAATTCAAAAAAAAAGATTTTGACATAGGATAGGCCCTGAGATGAGGTCCCTAGCTCCAGATATTGCATTCGGATCATTTGGATCTTCCGGCGGGTGCGAAATCTTCATTTTTCACCCGTTTTGGTTGATTCTTCTTCTGTTGGATTCGAATTTTAAAAACGAACATCTTGGAAATAATGGATGTTGGTGGAGGGCACCTTAGTCTTGAAATCTCGTTTTTATGCCTCGAATCTTCAAACGTGTGTGGAATCTCCGTTTTACATCCGTTTTGCTTGATTTTTCTCGTGCAACCTTGTTTTAACCATCTTGGCATAATGTTAGTGATTTGTAATGTTTTTGAATTAATATGCCAAGAATCGTTCCAGAATGAGAGAGATATCGGTAGTAAAAATGTGACTTTTTACGCGATATCAGAAACTTAGTAGCCATCTTCTTCCATGTATGAATCGAATTGGGTTCGAAATCATAAAACCATGTTAAGGCTCGAGAAGATAAAGAATAAGGAAACAGATGGAGACGGAGAAGGTTTCTATCGGTTCCTATTTGTTCGAAAGAGTCGGAAAGCTTAATGAATTTGTTAAAAATGGGCGTTTGGATTTTCAACCGAAAGACCATGAAACTGACACTCAGATTTAATCATTTTAATGCAGTGAGGCTTAATTTCAAAGGGTTTCGTCTGTTGGTGCTACGATCGGTCCTCCTCGTCCCTCTAGCAGTGGCTTAATTGATGAGGCAAGAGTGATACGATTTGACATAACTGGTTGGTAGAAAGTAGGATTTTGGAAATGAAGGGTTAAACTATTCTAATCTAAAGATGGAAAAAGTAAAATTAAACTAAGGTCAGAAAAGGAACTTTTGGATGATATTGATCTTCCGAAAGGATCGCTAAATAATTAAGATAACTAATTTCCTAAAATCGGTCATTGTAGTCCCCGGCAGCGGCACCAAATACCTTGATCGCTCCCAGACGGTCGGTTCAAGAATTGCTTCTTGGTCGTTGCAGGCCTTCCAGTCAGGGCAGACGATCGGTGGGGTGGTTTTATGTGACACCCGGCAATTTAGGTTAACTTTTAAACTTAACCGAAACCCTAATTACGTGTGTTTAGTTTAGTATTTAGCTAAATGCTTGAAATTGCTTGAAACTACTTGTATATTTTGTGAATATACGCTTACGTAATTAGTTATAATTACGCTTACGCAATTTGCTGAAATTACGCGAAACAATCGAACGGAGTCCGACTTAATAAATACGGACGTTGGTGAAAAACTTTCTATAAATAACTATAATCTATTTTTAGAAGTTATTTATCATTATTTATTATTTTGCTAAAATGATACTCGAAAAACCTAGACGTTTCGGTTAAAACGTCTCAAACGCAACGATAACGCGCGAATTTATTTCGACGACCAAACGTACGTCAATAATTAAATTGACAACCTAAATTAAGTATTTTAAATAATACTTCAATGGAAATTTATCCAAATTATATCGTTAATCTAAACGACTCAAAATAACGTTACGCGATTAAACCGCCGTAGAACAAACACGCAAATCGAGACCGACGAATTAACGGAACCTTTCTATAAATGTTTTTAAGTATTTTGATAAATACTTCAACCAAAAATATTGAAAATTAAAAGTCGTCACTTAAAAACGCGTATAAAACATTTAACGTACGAATAAACGTCTAAACAATCGGGTAAACGAACGAAAAACGCAACGATTTAAGCTAGAAATGTAAAATGACCAAAATACCCTTGTGTGGGCCCCCCCTTGGCCGGCCCCCTTGCTGCCCCCATGTGCACCACCTCCACTTCCTCCACTCTTTGGCCATGCAAACCCATGATGATTTCCTTTCCCTCACTTGGTTACTAGGACACTCAAACCACATGCACTCTTCATTTTGAACTCCTCACACTCTCTCACTAACTCTCCCTAATCTCTCTAACCTCTCTCTTTGCTGGAAACTCCAGCCCTCAAACCACCCCTACACCACCATTCATCCACCATAAACCACCAACAAAGAGAAGAAGAAGAAAACAAGAATCAAGCCTCTTTCATCATCATCATTTTCTCTACACCATTTTCTTTGTAAGAATCATGAACTTTTCCTTTAATATACTTTTATTCTACTGATTATGATGTTATAATGTTCATCTAACATGTTTATGTCCAAGAATAAGCTTAAAAATCGTTTTTATAACACATACAAGAACATGCATGAAATCTGCCCAAAAATCGACAGTTTACAAAAATATTCGTATAAAATCAAATACTGAGAGTTAGAAGATGAATTTTTTTTTAAAATTTGCGTATCGAAAAGATCTACAACTTTCGTGTTTTGTACTTTTTCCAGAAACGTACTCGTTTTTCTATACGAACCAATTTATAAGACTGACCAGGAAGTTTTTCGATAAAATGTGTTCGGTTGTTACGCGGCTTTATTTAACTATGTTAATGGACTTGTTAGAAGCTGAAAATTTGATATGTTAGTTAAGACACTTAGTAAATCAGTTGGTAAAAATTTGGAAGTTTGATTTGGACTATAGATAGGTGAAATCAGTTGGCGTAATGACCCGACATAAACCGAAAACATGCAAAATGTGACAGAATCTGTCTCCAGAAAATCAGTCCACAGAATCGGCCATAACTTGAGCTCTGTTAAGAGTTAGACAACGAATTTTTTTTTAAAAGTTGCGTATTGAAAAGAGCTACAACTTTCGTGTTTTGCACTTTTTCCAGATCCGTACTTATTTTTGTATATAATCTGATCTTTGCGACTGCCTGATATTTGTCGAAAACCGAGTACGGTTCTTTCGTAAGATTTATTATCTATCTAAATGGACATTATAGATCTTGGAAAAATCAGGTTATAAACTAGACACACTCATGAACATCTGGTAAAAATTTTGGAATCAAATTCAGACTAGAACACGTTAAAATCGAGTGCCGAAGTAAACCGACAAAAACCGAAAACATGAAAATCTTAAGTTTTGACATGCGTATTAAAAAAACCGACATCTCGAATGACTCCGACACGAACCGACACCTTTTATAAGCTCTATGAACTGATAAATGACTTGGGTAAAAGCCTCGGGTCAAACCGTCATAGTTGACCACGTTTTTGACTTAGCAAAATCCAAACAGACTTAAGTGTCGCATGAAACAGAATCTTTAAAAACTAGTTTTCTCACTAAGTGTTAAACTTCAAGTAACGTTAATACTTATACAATGCAACGTTATAACTCATGAAACATACTATACATATGTAAGTATAACATCATCCTAATAATAATGTCTTAACGAATTATTATTACAAACTTTCACCAACGGGTCGTACACGTTTTTGATAAACGAACTTGAACAACTTATTTGGACATAACTAGTTGATGAACTAGCTCTAGGTGGACATTAACCCTCCACCTACACGATTGGCTTAAGTGGACATTAACCCCCACTTATACAATCGCTATAGATGGTCTTGTAAGACATCTACTTATACCCAACCTTATACGTTTTTAGGACGTTAGAAGGTTGCACACCGGCTTGCTTGCTTATTTGATATTTGCTTGCTACTTGCTAATCTAAGGTGAGTTTCATAGCCCCACTTTTTACTGCTTTTTACTTTGGGGTGAGAATACATGCTCTGTTTTATAAACTGTTTTACATATGAACGCAAGTAACGAAAACTCTTATACTAATTGCATGAGTAACTAAACCAAACTACGATGGCCCCTAACAAATATCATAGTACGTTAATACTAAGCGCGAACATTATGGATAGATCTATCGGGACCTGACAATCCGCCATCCGGGTTAGTCGCTCTAACCACTATACGGATGCATAATATTTCGTACAACCGAGTGTACTGGTTACACACTCACTGGGGGTAAACAACTACGGTTAAGCTTCGGACTATGAGCTCATGGCAATAGTATACTACGATTTACTTTGGCATTCGTGCTACTTTGATAACTATGAAATCTTGTGGTTCATACTATGATTTTAACTGCGTAAACCTATGAACTCACCAACTTTATGTTGACCTTTTAGCATGTATTTCTCAGGTTCACAGACGCTGTAGGACTTCCCTCAGGAAACAAGGCAGTAGGATGCTTTTGGAAAGCATTAGCTCGAGTCGCATGTTTTCACAAACAACAAGAGATTAAATTGCATTACGATATTTTGTATCAACATTTATGTATTAGAAATCTCTAACGGTTTATGCGAACTCCGGATATTTTGTAAACATTTGAATTATGGTAATGTAATATTTTCAAACGTCTCATATAGAGGTCGTTTGCTTTAATCTTTGTGTTGTGATATTTGATTTGGTCGGCGCCCCCGTGACACCTCCTGTTTCCGCTGCCACGTGTTTTGGGGGTTGCGACAGATTGGTATCAGAGCCTAAGGTTATAGCGAACTAGGATTGCATTAGTGACCTAGACTATAACCGTTAGGTTAGTATTCCTCATTTGTTATGACTGGTTCAGCAATTGCATCATTTGAATTTAATTTAACATAGCTTGATCAACTATGTACAATTAAACAAGAATCGATGCAAGACCTGAAATGGTTATAGTGAACGGGAATGCATTAGAAGACTTTGACCGAGGATAGAATGGGACCAACCTTTATACGTGCTTATGTGCTAGGTTATTGTGTTTATACATATATAACCCTAACCTTACGTATAAGAAATTATTTGCCACTCTTCACGGCAACCACTTCCACAGCTACGTCATCCAACTCTGAAAACGAGGCTCTAGCCTTGCTCCCTACTGTGGAGATTTCCACGGTACCCCGCTTGCCCAACCGCATCGGGCAACGATATAATAGGACTCACTTGAGGAGAATCTACCTAATGATCCACCACCTAAACAAGTGACACCTACTTCACCCTCTACTTTTCGCTCGCAACCTAATCATTCGGGAATACGTATAAACTTGAACAATACAATACTTCATCACTTAGACGAACTACACCTACTTCCGTCGCTTCACACTCTCCCTTCCCACTCACATCGTAAATATATGGATCGCGTACGTTACAAACGACTAAGGGAAACGCTAGGACCGCCTCGAACTATAATTTATCTTGTTCATACTACTACTACTACTACTGATCACGATTGATCACTCTTTGACTTGTATGTTAACACTTCGTTCAAAACTCGAGACTTACTTCTTAAATCATGTTTAGCCACCACTTCGACACGCTTGTCAAAAAGATTTGCTCATAACTTGATTCGTAACTTGATTCACGACTTTGACTACTCCAAACATCACGGGATTAGTTTTGTGTGTGATACTCACAATGACTAAGTCCCCAAATTGCTTCAAACTATGACTTAAGCATTCTAATCACTTCTGCACGGGCTACTTGCAGCTACAGAGTTACCAATCATCTTTAACAATCTATCTGAAACTTCTATCCCGATGGGTATGAAAACCTCATCACGTTTTGTATAAGATTTCTGTATTCGTCCGGATGTAACTATGCCCGACACATTTTGTAAACATCAAACATGTAATCTACTAAACTTTCGCCTTGGTTGACTTTTAATCATTTCATATTATTGTTGTACTGCGATTTACTTCCGAACATACCCGCGATAATCTTAGTTCTCATATAAGGATCTCATTCATTCTTGTATCTCCTTCATTTAAGGATACGCCACTACGAGAATCAATGAAAAATTCTAAACCTCTTACAATGACAAAAATTTTCAACAGATTTCTACCAGCTCAAAGCTTTCAAAGAATTTTCACCAAACATTTACCCGGAATTATCGACAACTTCTAATATACAACTAATCTTTATTTTTTTTATTAGACATAAACAATCTCAATAAAAACTTAATCATTTCAATCACTACTGCAATGGGTGCTAGCAGCTACGGAATTACCAACTATCTTGACCGAACATCTTTACTAAACACTTGTTCATTTTGAAATAATAACATAGTCATGATTGACTACTTTGAGAACACTACTCGGTCATTGTCATGACTACTTTGTGAAACTACGATTTGGCTATTTACAAATCTTGAGACGCGGAGAATCTTCCGACATGAATACCCCTCCATACGCATAGGAACCTGTTCATCATACCGTTCTGGTACTAGCTGCTAGGCTACGCCGCCACGAGAATAGAATAGACGATATGGATTTTTCACAGACGTAAACTTTCAACCGATTTTTGACAAAACATAATTTTCAACACCTTTCAATAACCAGAGCTTTCAAGGAATTCTTGATAAACGGAGCCTTTCAACGTGCTGACAGTTTCCAACGTATTTTGGTTGACATTAAGTTTTCAACAAATATTATGATGACATTTTTAACAAATAAAAACCGTACCTATAAACAAACACTTGAATTTCACTTAATTTTTCTCAAAGGTCTATATTTTCTAATGAACGATAGCGACTTATACTTTGAAACACCTGCGGGTCTTCTAACGATTTATATTGGATGTGATCCAACGAATTACTCATAACTTGCGAATTGTTTACAAAATGGTTTATTGATAGTTTCAACAAACTATTTATTGGAATCCAATTACTGCCTTCATTTTTTCTTTTATCAAGATTTGATCGCTACTTTGTCTCTGTTTTGTGAACTACTTCGTCTCTGTTTTGTGAGCTACTATGAAGCTGTTTTGAGAACTGTTTGCGAACTATTTAATGCTCGTTTCCTATGATTTATTACGAACCATTTGAACTCTGTTTTAGGAACTACTTGAACTCTGATTCATGAACTACTTGAACTTTGCTCTATGAACGATTTTGTACTATACTGTGAACTATGTTTGTGAAATTACTTTTACGTATTGTATAATACGACTATGAAACAACTATGATAACAACTATGAGCCCCACTACGATAATAACTACGACTCCAACTACGATTACATCTGTGATTAAACTTTGGAAACTTTGACAACTTTGAAAACTTGAGGCTTGTACTCCGATTTTAGAACTATGCTTTGAACTATGATCTCAACTATGACCTTTTCTTTGATTCCAACTACGATTCCTACTACGAACCTCATAGGAATGTTTTCCTACTACGAACCACATAGGAATGTTTTCCTACTACGAACCACATAGGAATGTTTTCCTACTACGAACCATATAGGAATGTTTTCCTACTACGAACCTCATAGGAATGTTTTCCTACTATGAACCACATAGGAATGTTTTCCTACTACGAACCATATAGGAATGTTTTTCTACTACGAACCATATAGGAATGTTTTCCTAGTACTACGAACTTTATAGTAAATGACCTTACTACGACTGATTATTTAGGAATAATTGTCCTACTAATAGTACACGGAGATAATTCTCCAAACGTATACAAATGGATGCGTTGCATCACAACAACGAACTTTCCTTTCGTGGACTTAGTAAAACGTCGGAATTACTCACACTTTCACTAGATACCACACAAACTATGACTACTAGCAAATTTCGGGACGAAATTCTCCTAACAGGGGGAGAATGTGACACCCGGCAATTTAGGTTAACTTTTAAACTTAACCGAAACCCTAATTACGTGTGTTTAGTTTAGTATTTAGCTAAATGCTTGAAATTGCTTGAAACTACTTGTATATTTTGTGAATATACGCTTACGTAATTAGTTATCATTACGCTTACGCAATTTGCTGAAATTACGCGAAACAATCGAACGGAGTCCGACTTAATAAATACGGACGTTGGTGAAAAACTTTCTATAAATAACTATAATCTATTTTTAGAAGTTATTTATCATTATTTATTATTTTGCTAAAATGATACTCGAAAAACCTAGACGTTTCGGTTAAAACGTCTCAAACGCAACGATAACGCGCGAATTTATTTCGACGACCAAACGTACGTCAATAATTAAATTGACAACCTAAATTAAGTATTTTAAATAATACTTCAATGGAAATTTATCCAAATTATATCGTTAATCTAAACGACTCAAAATAACGTTACGCGATTAAACCGCCGTAGAACAAACACGCAAATCGAGACCGACGAATTAACGGAACCTTTCTATAAATGTTTTTAAGTATTTTGATAAATACTTCAACCAAAAATATTGAAAATTAAAAGTCGTCACTTAAAAACGCGTATAAAACATTTAACGTACGAATAAACGTCTAAACAATCGGGTAAACGAACGAAAAACGCAACGATTTAAGCTAGAAATGTAAAATGACCAAAATACCCTTGTGTGGGCCCCCCCTTGGCCGGCCCCCTTGCTGCCCCCATGTGCACCACCTCCACTTCCTCCACTCTTTGGCCATGCAAACCCATGATGATTTCCTTTCCCTCACTTGGTTACTAGGACACTCAAACCACATGCACTCTTCATTTTGAACTCCTCACACTCTCTCACTAACTCTCCCTAATCTCTCTAACCTCTCTCTTTGCTGGAAACTCCAGCCCTCAAACCACCCCTACACCACCATTCATCCACCATAAACCACCAACAAAGAGAAGAAGAAGAAAACAAGAATCAAGCCTCTTTCATCATCATCATTTTCTCTACACCATTTTCTTTGTAAGAATCATGAACTTTTCCTTTAATATACTTTTATTCTACTGATTATGATGTTATAATGTTCATCTAACATGTTTATGTCCAAGAATAAGCTTAAAAATCGTTTTTATAACACATACAAGAACATGCATGAAATCTGCCCAAAAATCGACAGTTTACAAAAATATTCGTATAAAATCAAATACTGAGAGTTAGAAGATGAATTTTTTTTTAAAATTTGCGTATCGAAAAGATCTACAACTTTCGTGTTTTGTACTTTTTCCAGAAACGTACTCGTTTTTCTATACGAACCAATTTATAAGACTGACCAGGAAGTTTTTCGATAAAATGTGTTCGGTTGTTACGCGGCTTTATTTAACTATGTTAATGGACTTGTTAGAAGCTGAAAATTTGATATGTTAGTTAAGACACTTAGTAAATCAGTTGGTAAAAATTTGGAAGTTTGATTTGGACTATAGATAGGTGAAATCAGTTGGCGTAATGACCCGACATAAACCGAAAACATGCAAAATGTGACAGAATCTGTCTCCAGAAAATCAGTCCACAGAATCGGCCATAACTTGAGCTCTGTTAAGAGTTAGACAACGAATTTTTTTTTAAAAGTTGCGTATTGAAAAGAGCTACAACTTTCGTGTTTTGCACTTTTTCCAGATCCGTACTTATTTTTGTATATAATCTGATCTTTGCGACTGCCTGATATTTGTCGAAAACCGAGTACGGTTCTTTCGTAAGATTTATTATCTATCTAAATGGACATTATAGATCTTGGAAAAATCAGGTTATAAACTAGACACACTCATGAACATCTGGTAAAAATTTTGGAATCAAATTCAGACTAGAACACGTTAAAATCGAGTGCCGAAGTAAACCGACAAAAACCGAAAACATGAAAATCTTAAGTTTTGACATGCGTATTAAAAAAACCGACATCTCGAATGACTCCGACACGAACCGACACCTTTTATAAGCTCTATGAACTGATAAATGACTTGGGTAAAAGCCTCGGGTCAAACCGTCATAGTTGACCACGTTTTTGACTTAGCAAAATCCAAACAGACTTAAGTGTCGCATGAAACAGAATCTTTAAAAACTAGTTTTCTCACTAAGTGTTAAACTTCAAGTAACGTTAATACTTATACAATGCAACGTTATAACTCATGAAACATACTATACATATGTAAGTATAACATCATCCTAATAATAATGTCTTAACGAATTATTATTACAAACTTTCACCAACGGGTCGTACACGTTTTTGATAAACGAACTTGAACAACTTATTTGGACATAACTAGTTGATGAACTAGCTCTAGGTGGACATTAACCCTCCACCTACACGATTGGCTTAAGTGGACATTAACCCCCACTTATACAATCGCTATAGATGGTCTTGTAAGACATCTACTTATACCCAACCTTATACGTTTTTAGGACGTTAGAAGGTTGCACACCGGCTTGCTTGCTTATTTGATATTTGCTTGCTACTTGCTAATCTAAGGTGAGTTTCATAGCCCCACTTTTTACTGCTTTTTACTTTGGGGTGAGAATACATGCTCTGTTTTATAAACTGTTTTACATATGAACGCAAGTAACGAAAACTCTTATACTAATTGCATGAGTAACTAAACCAAACTACGATGGCCCCTAACAAATATCATAGTACGTTAATACTAAGCGCGAACATTATGGATAGATCTATCGGGACCTGACAATCCGCCATCCGGGTTAGTCGCTCTAACCACTATACGGATGCATAATATTTCGTACAACCGAGTGTACTGGTTACACACTCACTGGGGGTAAACAACTACGGTTAAGCTTCGGACTATGAGCTCATGGCAATAGTATACTACGATTTACTTTGGCATTCGTGCTACTTTGATAACTATGAAATCTTGTGGTTCATACTATGATTTTAACTGCGTAAACCTATGAACTCACCAACTTTATGTTGACCTTTTAGCATGTATTTCTCAGGTTCACAGACGCTGTAGGACTTCCCTCAGGAAACAAGGCAGTAGGATGCTTTTGGAAAGCATTAGCTCGAGTCGCATGTTTTCACAAACAACAAGAGATTAAATTGCATTACGATATTTTGTATCAACATTTATGTATTAGAAATCTCTAACGGTTTATGCGAACTCCGGATATTTTGTAAACATTTGAATTATGGTAATGTAATATTTTCAAACGTCTCATATAGAGGTCGTTTGCTTTAATCTTTGTGTTGTGATATTTGATTTGGTCGGCGCCCCCGTGACACCTCCTGTTTCCGCTGCCACGTGTTTTGGGGGTTGCGACATTTTATATTTATAGTGCAGGGAAGCCTAAGTTATACTATTACTTGTATAGTAAGCGGCATGTATGACTCAGGTGTCGTTCTTCAAACCACAACGGGCATGGGATCTTAGGAGAATTAATTATCTTTGGTAATTCAGCTAGGGTTTAAAACTTTTTGAGGGGTTTTTTTTTCTATTCTATGTAAACTAAAGACAGTAAAATAAATGAGGAGTGTAGTCGCTGAGAGATCTATGGATTATGCGAGTTTTCTATGACATTGGTATATGCTATTTAGGGGTAGTTATGAGGATTGAGGCTCTAATTACAATGAATCCTAGCAGTGCTGATTTGGGGTCTCTGAACGATGTTCAACATAGTATTGTACCTATGGCCTTTTTGTGGCTTCCACGCATTTGTACTTCAGCAGAGGTGGTTACAGCGCTATACCAAGTACTAAGCCGTTTTACGATTTTTCCGATGCCTCGCCTAGAGATCCCGTATCATTACTGTATATGTCCTAATGGGCCATAGCTTCTATCCTATTACTTATCTAACGTAGAGTTGTCCACAATCAAATAAATAACATGTCACATGGATAACAGGTATGGAGTGTAAGCTACACCGGAAGTTCTCCCAAATGTAGTACCAATTTAACCGACAACTAACCTCGAATCCTATTCCCTAGTCTCGGTCGTCTGAGACGTCCGTATCGTTGCACGAATTGTTGAATTAACAATAAAGTGAACAGGAGTTACCCCGCGGAATAAGTCGGGAAAGTCTGTCTAACGATCGTTTAAATTGTTCGACATTATTTCGTACAGATCATTGTAATTATTCTAGCATGTTAAACTGTTGTATGTAATTATTCTATGTTTGAAAACCTAATCATGAATCCAACAACTGCAATAGACAAATAGATACTAACATGCAAACCCTAAAGCAACAATCAAACAAGAACATGCAGTAGTGTGAGTTATCAGTTTGTTTCAGGCAGAGTTTCTGGATTAATGGTTAAGTAACGGATGCTCCGAAAGTTCTCTCAAAAGCATTCGATATATGAAATTAATTCTAATCTATCTCTAATCCTATGCTCCGTGTCTCCTATGATGTATTTCAATTAGGATAACAGCGGCCATGCCGAGTTCATCGAATCATTCAGACACAGAATAGTTGAGGGACCTATTTCTAGCAATTGGCCAGATTCTATCAACAGGTTTCGAACCACAGCATAAGTTGGATAGATATAAAACATTTGAGAATCATTTCATAAATTCAAACATATCCTAATTACATGCGAGCAGAGTAACAGCATGGTTTAAAGCATAACTACCCTAGCATAACGTTTATCATAGCAAACACAGATTTGTCTAGCCTAACATAGCAATTATCATAGCATGCATTCTTAAATAATCATGATAATAGCACAACATATTTAAAAATAACAAGAAAGGATAATATAATAAAACATGATAGGCGTTACAACAAATCTGCGCAACCGCAGTCTCGGAGCAACTCCGTACAAAGCTCGTAAGCTTGCTACTCTACTCCTACTATTTCTCATCTAACTCCTTAGAGAAGTGTTAGAGAGAGAAAGCTACTACTATTCTAGAGAGAGAGTGAAGTGTGTGAAATGTATTGTGTGAAGGTGTGAGATGTCTTGAAAATGAGGAGTTTAAGCCTCTATTTATAGGCTTCAAGTTTACAAATTTTACATTCAGCACGCACCCTCGCTTCCAATTTAACACTGAAATACACCCCCGAGCTATGAAATTCGACACCAAAAGGGGCGTATTGGATACCAAAAGGGGTGTATTCGGTAGCAAATAGGGCGTATCCAGCAGCAAATAGGGCGTATCCGGCATCAAAAAGGGGGTATACCACCCTAAAAGGGGGGTATACCACCCCTTAGAGGGGGTATACGGCCCCAATAGGGTGGTATACGGCCCCTAGAGGGTGGTATACGACCCTGTGGGGGTGGTGTACCCTAGATCGTGGTCTTGTGTGCTGGATCGTAAGTCTTGTGCACTGGTCGTAGTTCTTGTGATCTTCGTTTGGCTATAACTTCTTCGTTTTTTGTCAGATTTGAACGATTCTTGCGCCCACGGTTTTGTATTTTCCTGAATATCAATATGACACAAATTAGGCCATTTTTGCTTAATTATACGTCATAATCGCAAGTGGATCGTTTTAGCTCTGGTTTGTTCGTTATTTGAACATTTTAAGTGATTTTTCGAAAGGAAGTCTAAGCTTTGGCTTATTTTACATTTTTGCATAAAAAAGTGTTTATTTGATGTTTATTCAAAGATTTGAGCCAAAATGGGCTTGAAAAGATGCACAAAAACGTGACTTTTTGCGTCAAATCAGTCCCATCTGGAAAGCGCACACAGGTATGGAGGGAAGGCCCAGAGCAGTGTGGATCTCAGTGATGGTAGTGTGCTGGACCTCGAGCGCTCTCAGTATTGACCAAGTGACAGCAGGGTCCGTGGTAGTCACCCCTGCAGTCTGTCCTTCTGATCGGCGAGATGAAGGTAACCTGGTATGGACGGAACGTAACAGGAACGTCTCCTGAACGTTCACCTCCACCAAGTCTGCCAAAATCTCATCCAATCGAGGTGGCAGCGACTGTGATCCCCTGACGGTCCTCATGCTACTACCCGGTGATGGAACTCCGGGAGTGATACATGACACGTGAGTGTCTCTGACTGGGGGCTCGTGCTCTGGCTGACTTTGAACTCATCCTGCAAAATAAAAACGGTCAATGGTCTAAACATAATCATTAGTCTTTCATAAGGCGAGGTACTGCCTAGAAAATGGATTAGATTAACACAAAAGCAAAAGAAAATTAATGCTGAAAATATAAGATAGGCTTGGGATGCCTCCCAAGAGCGCTTTGTTTATCGAGTCTCGTAGCTTGACTTCTACTATTCTTGTTAAGGTGATTCGTAGTTTTAGACTTCCTCCGTTGAGGGAAAGTCTTCTACGTAGTGTTTCAAACGGTGACCGTTTACCTTGAAATTTCTGTCTGGAGCCTCGAGTTCGATGGTAGCATAAGGAAATACTTTGGATATTGTGAATGGACCGCTCCACCGTGTTTTGAATTTACCAGAAAATTTAATAAATCGGGAGTTAAAGAGTAGAACTTTATCACCTGGATTAAAGCGTGTGGGGCGGAGCTTTGAATCGTGGAGCAACTTGGTTCTTTCTTTGAATTTGTAGGAGCTTTCATAAGCTTGATCTCTTAACTCCGCTAGCTCGTTCAGTTGCATTCTCCGGTGCATTCCTATTATCGTAGCATCTAAACTACAGTTCTTCAGTGCCCAGTAAGCTTTGTATTCGAGCTCTATCGGAAGATGACATGCCTTTCCATAAACAAGCCTATAGGGAGTTGTTCCTAATGGCATTTTATAAGCTGTCCGGAATGCCCATAAAGCGTCGTCTAGCTTATCTACCCATCTCTCATTGTGTTGACCAACTGTTCGTTCCAAGATCCTTTTTAGTGCCCGGTTTGTAATCTCTGCTTGCCCATTCGTCTGCGGGTGATAGGCCGTAGAGGTCTTGTGGGTAACACCGTATTGTTGCAATAGTTTCATAAACTGAGTATTGCAAAAGTGCATGCCTCGATCGCTGATGATCGCTCGAGGTGTTCTAAACCGATAGAATAGCTGTTTTAAGAACTTGGTTACGACTCTTGAGTCATTTGTTGGAAAGGCTTGAGCTTCGGCCCTTTTGGATACGTAATCGAGAGCCACTAGAATGTATTCTTTTCCGTAAGATTTCGGAAATGGTCCCATGAAATCTAATCCCCATATATCAAATATTTCACATGTTCCAAACCTTTGGCAAATATCGCAACGTTTCACCAAGTCTTGTGCATCTCTGAAAATAGTAGGCCAATAGAATCCTGAGTCGTAAACTTTCTTTGGTGTCAGATTAGCTGCATGATGTCCTCCGGTGGGTCCGTGATGGCTTTGGTGGAGTATGTGTTCGGCTTCCTTCCCATCGACACATCTTCTTACTATTTGGTCGGGAAAGACCTTGAACAAATATGGATCATCCCAAAAGTAATGCTTGACGTTGCGGAAGAATTTTTGTCTTCGCGATGAAATCATTCCTTTTCTTGTGATCCCTCCAACTATGAAATTAGCAATGTCTGCAAACCAAGGATCGTCAGTGAATTGCGAACCTTTCATTTGTTCTCCTAAACTCATTAACTGCTCTTCTGGAAATCGATCTTTAATATCTCTTTCTGCAAGTTGTTCCATTGACGGATTTTCAAGTCGACTTAAATGATATGCGGCGACATTTTCTGCTCCCTTCTTATCTTTTATCTCGATGTCGAATTCTTGTAGGAGTAGGATCCATCGTAACAATCTAGGCTTTGCGTCTTACTTTTTAAAGAGGTATTTTAGAGCTGAGTGATCCGTGTACACTATTGTTTTGGACTATATTAGGTAAGATCTAAATTTTTCGAAGGCAAACACTACGGCTAGCAGCTCCTTTTCTGTAGTTGTGTAGTTTTCTTGAGCGTCTGTGAGTGTTTTGCTAGCGTAGTAGATTGGTCGAAAGTGATTATCCTTCCTTTGACCTAGAACTGCCCCAACTGCGAAATCACTAGCATCGTACATGATTTCAAACGGTAGACTCCAATATGGGGCGACCATGATTGGTGCATTGGTTAGCTCCCTTTCCAGGTAGTTGAAAGCCTTCATGCAGTTCTCGTCAAACACAAACTCGATGTCTTTTCCTAGAAGGTGGGTGATAGGTCGAGAAATCTTGGAGAAGTCCTTGAGAAAACGGCGGTAGAACCCAGCGTGTCCTAGAAAGCTTCGAATGGCTTTAACGTTGGTTGATGGTGGAAGTTTGGCAATGGTTTCAACTTTTGCTTTGTCTACTTCGATTCCTGACCTTGATATTCGATGTCCTAAAACTATTCCTTCACCATAAAGTGACATTTTTCCCAATTTAACACGAGATTCGATTCTTCACACTTGGCGAGCATTCTATCGAGGTTGGATAGACATGATGCGAAAGAGTCTCCAAAGACTGAAAAATCTTCCATAAAGACTTCCATGCATTGTTCAATCATGTCATGGAAAATTGTAACCATGCATCTCTGAAATGTTGCAGGTGCGTTGCATAATCCAAACGGCATTCGCCGGTATGCAAATGTTCCGTATGGGCATGTGAACGTCGTCTTCTCCTGGTCCTTTGGATCGATCGGGATTTAGAAATACCCTGAGAAACCATCAAGGAAACAGTAGAATTCGTTTCCTGATAGCCTTTCGAGCATTTGGTCAATAAATGGAAGAGGGAAGTGATCCTTGCGAGTTGCTTCGTTTAACTTCCGGTAATCGATGCAAACCCTCCAACCGGTAACCGTACGAGTTGGTATAAGCTCATTTTCTTTGTTTGTAATGACCGTCATTCCTCCTTTCTTCGGGACGACTTGAACAGGGCTAACCCAAGGTGAGTCGGATATTGGGTAAATCAATCCAGCATCTCAGAGTTTGATAACCTCTTGCTTAACCACGTCCTGAATCTTAGGATTCACCCTTCTCTGCCTCTGCACGGATGGTTTGAAATCGTTCTCCATGAGGATCTTGTGCGTGCAATAGTTGGGACTGATTCCTTGTATATCAGAAATTTTCCATGCAATTGCCTTCTTGTGCGATTTCAAAACATCAATGAGTTGAGCTTTTTCCTCGGGTTTTAACTCTTTTGAGATTATCACCGGGAGTTGTGATGTTCCATGGAGGTAAGCGTACTCAAGGTGAGGTGGTAATTCTTTTAATTCCAGGTTTGGTGGTTCTTCAACAGACGGCTTCATTCTAGGTATCTCGTCTCTATTCAGCTTCTCGTATTCAGCTTGGAATGGTGCCTCGTCTGTCTCGGGTTCAGATGTGGAGATTGATGCTATTTCAACCCACTCGGTTTTATTTGAGAATTCGTCCGTCTTTAGTTCGTATTTGTTGACTGATGATGAGGAAACTTCATCATTTCTGGTGATGATGATCTCTCCGTCGTCGGTGAATTGGAATTCTTGAAATTGAGCGGATGAAGATTGGTTTATGGTGATTTCTGGGTTTGAAAATGGTAGTGGTGGTTCAATTGACGGTGGCTCAACACTCATTCCCTTGAATGAATCTAGGATTTCTTTAATCGAAGGAAATGGGTTTAGTTCGTTGAATATGGGTTTATCTCTTTTTAGCCAAGGCATTGGTGTGCCGCATCCTAATGGAACAGCGATTGTTTTGCCATCGGTGCGAGAAGATTTCTCTTCAAACAGGGAAATAGTAGCTCGTCGGATGTTGTTGGTGAAGTGATTGAGGAATGTAGCCCAAGGTCCTCATTATATAGCTTACGAACGGTGATTATGGTGTTAGGTATTGGATCCTGGCTGGATAATGCTAGTACTTCGTGGAGATGTTCATCAAAAATATCTTGCATGGTATCACACAAACCAAGGTCCTCTTCCAGAGGTTGCTTCATTAATCGATCGACATTAAAGGTGACCTCCTCTTTCCCAACTCTTAATTTTAAAGATTTTTCGTTAACATCAATTACGGCCTTGGCAGTATTTAGGAAAGGTCTACCAATGATGAGCGGGATATGGGTGCCTTCCTCTATGTCCATGACAATAAAGTCCATTGGAAAAACGAACTTATCGACTTTGACCATGACATCTTCAGCAATTCCTCGAGGGAGTTTAACTGATCTGTCAGCTAATTGGATAGTCATACGAGTAGGTAATAGGTAATCTAATCCTAATTTCTTGTAGAGGGAATAAGGCATAAGATTAACACTTGCACCTAGGTCTGCTAAGGTGTTACTAATTTGAATTCTTTGGAGAAAACAGGGTATAGTAAAACGTCCAGTATCGCCTAATTTAGGTGGGAGACCATGTTGTACAATTAATGAACATTCAGCATTCAAGGGTAAACTAACTATTTGCCTAAGTTTTTCTTTGTTTGAAAGGAGTTCTTTAAAGAATTTAGCACACGAGGGCATTTGATATCGCGTAAAAAGTCACGTTTTTACCACCGATATCTCCCTCATTCTGGAACGATTCTTGGCATATTAATTCAAAAACATTACAAATCAATAACATTATGCCAAGATAGTTGAAACAAGGTTGCACGAGAAAAATCAAGCAAAACGGATGTAAAATGAAGATTCCACACACGTTCGAAGATTCAAGGCATAAAAACGAGATTTCAAGATAAAAGTGCCCTTCACCAACATCCATTATTTTCAAGATGTTCGTTTTCAAAATACGAATCCAACAGAAGAAGAATCAACCAAAATGGGTAAAAAATGAAGATTTCGCGCCCGCCGGAAGATCCAAATGATCCGTACGCAATATCTGGAGCTATGGATCTCATTTTCAGGCATATCCTATGTCAAAATCTTTGTTTTTGAATTACGAATCCAACAAAAAAAGAATCGACTCAAACAGACGTATAACGAAGAAAACACGCACGAATCAAGAAACGAAGCAACAAATCGCGCAACGGTTCGGGGCAGGGCCCACCGCCGCCGGCCACCAGCCCACCGCCGCCGGCCACAGGGCTGGCGCCGCCGGCCTCCTCACCCCCATCCCGGTTTCCGTTTTTGGCAAGTTTTGGTACCTGGTGCGGTCACTTTTCGCGTTGTACAGTACCCGGTGCGGTCACTTTTCGCGTTGTACACTCCACTTTTGGCTAGTCTTTCTAAAATGCACCTCAAGTCTTCATGATGCTAAAATGAGCCAAAACTCACCTATAAATAGGTTGCTTAGGTTCATTTGAAACACACACCTCATATGCACACATTCTAGCATATTTCACTCTTTCTTCCTCACTAGATAATCTTTCGTAGTCCTTTAGTCTTTCTCATTCTAGGAATATTGTAATTAGTCCACGGACTAACGTAGAAGCTAGGGTGAACGCTAGAGATTCGGAGATCAATCTTTGTACGTGTGAAAGAGTTTGTCAATTATAATAATACGCTGCTACGCATTTAATTCCGAGTGATTTCTAAACTTTTATTATACTTGTCTAATTTGATATTTGAATATGTATTATTGCCTGGTATGTGATTTGTTTGTTGCCATGAATTGCGAGTAGTTTATTATTGTGATTGCTGCGGATGTAGATAATTATAAGTAAGGATGTCATTACATAACTAATGTACGATAATCGTAAAATGGTATGACGGCCCCTATTCGACTGTTTATTCGGTATAGTGCTGGAAATGCATTGTGCAAAGTACAAACGTACGGAAGCCGGTAAACGACCGAAGGTAGTTATATCATTGGAATCAGCTCTGGTTTAACAGTAGGAATTCCGAAAGGATAATACAACTTACAACTAACTGGTGTATCCTACGAAAATAAATGCATTACAAAATAATGTTCGTCAATTACGTTCAGATAAAATAGGAAATAATAACCCTTGTATTGTTTAGACTTTATGAATTTAAGTCTAGTTCACGGAGTACCCTTTCCAGTTATCCACGTGACTGATACCTAGTAATTAGGACCTGATCAACCTTAATTATGGTAAGTAGTTATCTGTGCCCATGACATGCAATAAGTAAGACACAGTGAAATCACTCGTTGTATATACTAGGTTTACTTTCCTGCACTGCTTTACATTTAATTAGTTAGAGTGTCACTTTCATCGTCAATTACTCTTTACCGCATGTTGGATATAAGAAGCAGTGGAAGTCTCATGTAAAGTACACTGTCTATTATTGAAAGGCATGGTCCTCGTATGAAACACGTTTTAACAAACTGCGAATAACCTGGGGATGTATAACTGTTTGAAAAGGAGAACTTAGATCATAAGTCGAAGTAATTAAAGCTCAATCGAACAAAAACAAGACTTAGGAATAAGAGTAAAGTCCTAGTGACCTAGAATCCTTAAAACACTAAGTCTTACACAATCGACGGTCCAAACATGCAAAGCTATTAATTTTCGTGCTAATAGAGTATTAAACTACCTTAGGAGTTAAGAACGATCGGACTTATGAGACGATACGCTACTGATTCATGCACCTCGGTATAAAACCAGAATAGGTTATTCATCTTTCAACTAGATGAGTATTGGAAGTTTGCGTATTGCTCCGATCAGAATCACGATAACCTAGTTCCAAGTGACACGCCAATGGGAAACTGAGTTGGTAGGGTTCTAGAGTTTACGCCTAGTAGTTTATTTACCATATTACGTATCAATCCTATTTGTTCTGTCATCCTGAAATGCTAATTATCGAAATCTCAGCAATCACATCTTTATCTTTATCTGCTTTCCTGCACTTTACTTTTCTGCAATTTACTTTCCTGCATTTTAATTACCTGTCTTTAAATCCCAAAACCTACCTACTTTGTGCCATCCTAAATACTTCCCTACTGAAAGTGTCAACTTTAATCGCCCACACGTTTGGATTCATAGAACGATCTTAGGTCATACTTACCGCTTACTAACCAGAGTAGGTAGTACGTATAATTTAAGCCCAGCAAAATATAAATTTAAAACCCCTGCTGCGCTCGCATCATCATTTGAAAAACAACGACACGGTGTGAGCACAACAAGTTTTTGGCGCCGCTGCCGGGGAATTTCAAACGCAGAATTAAAGCCACCTTAAGTAATTGTATTTAGGAGATCCTTCCGATTGAAATCTTCTTAGAAATCCTTCGAAAGTTAGCTTGCGTAATTTTAGTTTACTGTTAATTTAATACTAGTTAATTAGGACAATATCAGTTTAAATATGACGTCTCGAAAACCCACTTCTATTAGTACTTCAAAGGATGAATTATATGCTTCCCTAGAAGAATTTAGGATTCCACATCCCATCCCAAACCATTTCCTGGACTTTGATGACACGGATCAGCTACCTGACCTAACATCATCTCCAGAAGATTACTCTTCAACTTTGCAAATGCCTACAGTGTCAAAATCTGTCCACTTGGATTATCTTCCCGAAGAAAATCATAAAGTAAAGCCCCCGAAAACATGTGACTTAATTACCCTCATTCCTGAGACATCGGTATATACCCAAACCATATCCGATTCTCACAATGACGGTATCTTTCCATTCTCTTCATACGAACCTAAATACACCATATACCGAATGGTGGATAGGGTTCCATCCGTTGAAATGAAACAACCTTGTTTTAAAGAACGCCACCTTGGTGCTTCTTTCGATCCTTCCCGAAGGGCGGACGTCTATAAAGCATTCGTCATACAATTGACCTATGTCAATCTCCCGTTTTCCTTCAACCAACGAGAAACGATTGCTGAATTGGAAAAACAAGTAAACCTTCTTCTTCGTCTATCAAATCAAGAATGCAAAGGCCACTCCATAGATTTCAAGGACCAAGAACTGAAGTTTGTAGAAGATTTAGATCTACTCCTCAAATCATTTGCCGACATGGATTACCTTCCAATATCTATGATATTAATCAATCACAATGTCGCCGCAATGATCAACAAACTTGAGTTCTGGACAGAACAAAACCCGATCACCTTTCTTGGTAAAATTCCATTCGTTGTTGACCCCGCTTCTTTCCTAATCTCAAAATTGCGAGAAGTTTTCCCTAATTCCACAAAGGATAAAATCGACACAAACTTCTTTGAAAAAAGAAAAGACCTCCACGTCAAGCTTGTTCAAATCTTCACCTTCACCAAGTACCCCTTCACTTCCACTCAAAAAGCCGGAATCAGTGAACTCGGTAAACTGGTTAAACTTACAACCGGAGAACCCGATTCGCCGGAGGAGAATGCGTTTATGGAAGCAGTGAATAAACTTACTCACAATCTGAACTACAAAAACAAAGGAGAACGCGACGGTCTATCAAATCCCAAGAAGATAAGGAAGGCATATAATAAGTTGATTAACGATCTTGTCAATTTAGGGTATGAGGAACGAGAGATCCTAGGAAGTATAGAGGATCGTCATTTTCTAGTTTACAATGTCATCTGGGAGCTATCGAAATGTTTTGTACCGAAAAATGTTCAATTAAGGGAGCAAATCTCGACCCTTTCCCTTTGGAAGGATCGGAACGGATCATAAAACAATTCTTTCTGAAAAAGGTCGAGGCTCGCAACCTTAAGTGAGCCAGTTTTAAGTATAAATATATAATATAATAAATTTTTGAAAGTTTCCCTTAAAAGAAAAACGCTTTTAAATGTTTGCCTGGAAACACGTGCGTGACTGAAAGAATGTGAAAACGTTTGGGTATTCTACTCAAACGGATACATTCAACAAGTCCACGACAGACAAAGATTTTTAAACACCAAAAATAGCTTAAGTTTAATGTTTAAAAGTTGATTTTAAGTGTTCCGCAAAATTTTGCGCGTTTCTTAAAATATTTGCGACGTAACAAGAAACTAACAAGTAACTAGTTACAAGAATTATATTTAAGATTCACCACCATTATTAGTGGAAATTGGAAATTAGTTTGAAATATTAATACTTGACATTTAATTCATCTTAGGGACCATGTGAATGCCATAGTACTTAGGGTAAGTACATGTACCTTAATGGACCACTATGAACTTCATTAACTCCCCAAAATTCAAACCACTCAACAAACTTCATCTTCCTCCCTTTCCTTCCTCTCCAAAACCGGCCATGCCATGTTCCCCATGAATCCACCATCAAAACTCCATCAAATTACATAATCTCTTGTCCTTTCGAGCCCCTCGTTGCATATACTTCTCGGTTGTACTTTCGTTTTTGCATTTCATTCGCTCTAAGCAAGGTATGATCACAAAACCCACTTTGAACTTTTAGGAACTTGTTTCTTGTAGTTATCTAGGATAGTAGCTAGGAAATAGTGTTTTCCTTGGTTAAATGCTCTATTACTACACGTTCCTACCACTAATACATGCAAACCCCCACGTTTTAAACCTTGATCAATTGATCTAGCTTAGAACTTTGCTTAATTAAGTGTTAGTATGCCAAGTGCCTAGTAATTGTGGTGTTTTGCATAATCCCTCTGTTAGTTGCTCTATGTGTACAAGTTAGGTTTAGCAATTTTGGCTTTTGAAAATCAACAAAAAGTGACTAGCTTGCATGAAAAATATGATAAGTTGAAAATTGCATGACCATGTTGTACTTGTTTTGACTAGTCAAATTAGGCAATAACTAGAGAATCATCACTTTTGAATAAAAAGACTTGGACCACACCAAATACATGGGCATGATAACCTCTTTTATGCATAACTTAGTTTGCTTATCAAATAGGAAATGCTTAAAATGAATTAGAATATGCATGCATGAATAGGTTAAAATTATGGCATGCGGACATTCGAAAATATCATTTGAAAAAGGCTTTGACCTAAAAGTCAACTTGAAGTATTGAATTTATTTTAAGACAAAATCTTTTATTTGAAAACCTTACTTCAACTTGTACTTCCAAAGTCGAACCTTACCAATAATGATGTTATCATTATTCGTGAATTATCATCATTTCAAACTTGGTCTGCACCAAACTTTGTAAATGACAAGCACTTCACAGTAAAACGATTGCCATTCCATGACTATACTTTCCTGAGTGATGATATTACCTTGACGATTAACTGTTTGTTACATGGGAGCATTATACGTTCAATGAAATCTTTAGATTGTCTAGAAATTAAAGCCCTCACTTCGAAATTCCCCGAAGCGTGCTTTGAATTTCTCTTTCTTAAAGAATCCATTACTTTAAATGTTCTCAGGTACAATGACACGCAAGAAGAAATTAAATCCAGCACGACCCCTTGCAGGATCTTTAGCGTATATGAGTGCCACACCAGCTTTTGATAAAATGGCCCGTATATGGAGGGACAAAAAGTTCGGGCGTCTCAGGCACATTGATTGGGATGTTATGCAAGCTTTAGGACTCAAGCAGCGACTCGAAGACCTGCTTAGCTACACAGTGAATGGGCAGCAGTTCGAGCCCTTGAAGAGATTATTTAGCATTGATGAGACCGTATATGTGGAAATGGTTACGGAGTTTATGACCACCTTCAGTTTTTAGGAAAGAGGGAGGATTGAAGATTGTTCAGTATCATTTCAGTATTTGGGCAACCCGCACACTCTGTCACTCGCCCAGTTCTCACTCCACATAGGCCTGTACACACCTGAGGAGATACAGTCGCCTTTATTCACCACGGGAGCTACCTCTGTTTCTGTCACCACCAGTTGCATTGAAATATGGAGCCAATGGTCCCCCACACCGTACTTTTCAGGAATCAAGGCGACCCGACTCAAGGACCCAGTTCTCCAGATTCTTCACAAGCTCATAGCTTGTTCCTTTGACGGGAAACACACCACCAGCGGACGAGTCTCCGGATTCGATGTCGCTCTCATGGCGAACATTCTCGAAAAGAGAAACATATAGGTTGCCTATTTAGTCGCTCAGAGGCTTATACAGGAAAAGGATTTTGGCAAGAGAAGATCATACATGGGAGCGGTAATTACTCGCCTGATCCGAAATATGAGATTGCTTCGAACAGCGGATGTTGAAAGATTCAAAGCAGGATGGAGTTCCAAGCCACTTGACTACCAGTTTCTTAGGAGTATGGATATACTCCGAATAAAGAGAGATGGCGCAGTCTATATCAAAGCACGGGCAGCAGATCCTGACAGTGTAGACATTTTAATACCAGATTTGGTCCTACCAAAAGAGACAAAGAAAAGGAAACGACAGCAAGGGCCCAGTGAGTCAGATACCGATGAGGATGATAGTGATGACAAGGATGACGATGAAGATGATGACATACCACCACCACCACGAGTAGAGCCACCACGTACTAGGGCAGGACCTTCTACTCCTGCCCCAAGACCGAAAGGGCCTTCATTCATCTATCATTACGGGGTGCCTACAGGTCCCGATTACTGGTACTGGAATATGCAGATGCAGACTAGGATCTATACAGCATTGCAACAGCAGGCAGCTGGTATACCCATGACCCCACTACCACACTTACCATGTGGAATGGGTCGAGCACCACCACACCTATATCCACCTGTAGTTCCTACTCCAGCACCTCGACCACCACCGGGCCGTGGGCATGTTATGCCACCACGGGTTATCATTCCTAGACCTCAGCCACCCCCGGTGCAGATCCCAGTCACCAGACAAACCATTCCGTCAGTTGTTGGTTCATTCAGAGTCCACACATCAAGAGGAAGTAGGACATCCAGAGTATCGGCACGGGCTGTCACAGTTCAGAGCCCCAGGACTGGCAGACAGACCACCCCTTCAGCTACTATACCTATGCCAGTCTCCTCTCACAGGCAAACAGATCTCTTCCAGGACAACACACACCAAGGGTCAGCCATGTTCCCGTTCGGTAGTTTCGAGATACCATCCGGGCCACTTATCGATCAGCTAGTAGACCAAGGAGCTTTTACCATCGGCATGCCAGACGACGGAGCTAATCATGATGCATCAAACGAAGGCACCAATGATCAGTATGATGACTCCTCATCAGACGAGACTTCTCCTGGACCCACTACATCTACAGCAACAGTATGACCATGAGCAGAGCAATGGATTGCTCCTCTTTCTGACTTCTTTCTACTTTCTACCAAAACTTTTTACTATTATTGTCTGTATTGATGTACGATTGATGCTTCGACATCACATCTATCTATTTACTATTTTATTATGCTTTCACTTTACTTTTCTTGTTAGCAGCTACTATTTAAATGATTGAGTGGATTGTTTGTTGAACCAAATGACTATTTATCGGAGACCAAATCAAAGGAAGCAACGAACCCCACGGTGGAGAACACTGAGAGACGTAATCTACAAGTCGCGGACCAGCAAACTTCTAAACGCACACCAAACGACGCGCACAACAAAAGCGGTACACCGTTCCAAAAAACCCTTATCCATTAAAGCTTTGATTATCTCACCCAATGTTCCAACACTAAGTGTGGGATATCTCATACCACATGACACTTGTGAAACAATCCAAAGATAAGTAGAATCTCTAAGTGTGGGATACTCCGTCAAGAATATTCAACAAATAGATTCGAACATTAGGGACAATGTTCCTCTAAGTGTGGGATATTCGGTCTACAACCGCAAGTTTTACCTCTTGTCCGCGGCAAAGCCAAACAATATTTTCACCAAAAGACTAAAAATGAAAAAAATTTCAAACTTTTTCGGATTCAAAAACATCGTTTCCTGGAAATCCTATCTTTCAAAACTATGAACTATAGCTAGAAACAAGTTTTAACAAAGAAACAAAACTGTTTTAGATCAAGATACGGACGAAAAAGGCAACACATGGCTAGGCACATACTTACCAAAACATTCGATTCGTGAGGATTGAGCCCATAATTAGCATTCATCTTTAATGCTTCACTTTTCGTTTCATGTGTGTGCCGATGTATGCATTTGAATTAGAACTTGCTCTTGTAATACATTTCGAGATCACATCAATGAGTGCCACACGTGGCATAGGTACAACCTATCTTGACAGCTTCCAAGGAATCCAAAACACCTTTCCACTATCAAACATCCACCCACTCAACACCTACTCTTCACACTCACTAAAGATTTCCTGTCATTTATCTCGAACCTCAAAAGTCTTATAAACCATCAGAGACACTCCCAAATTCCCAAAACCTTTGCAAAGAAAAGCCAACATAACTCAAGATCATTAGAAACCTTCCAGGCCGCAAAGTACATTATCAAGATCTGCGAAGTAGAAGAAAAGAAATCAAACCAATCACGCCGACACAACCATGAAAAGGGCTAAGAAAAAGGAAGGATCCAAAGAAGGAAGGTTATGTAGTCCTTCCAAAAACCTAAGGAATTTCAAAGGAAAGCTTCAAGAAAATACAAGGAAAAACCATCACCACTTACATTCTTAAAACCAAAAACCCGATTCCTTCCAAGTTATCTCGACAGGTTAGTATCGTCCTCATCAAAAATGATGGAGATTTGATTCTCGATCAAGCCTATGACGAGAATGCTGCATGACTGGCTATCCGAGTGATTGACACTAGTAAGTAGGAAACCCTAAACACTTTGAGTGATTTGAGTGACCCACTTGTGAGGATTGCTTAGTCATGATCATCATATAAGTTGCCCGAAGAAGGTATCGAAATTCTATAAACTCGTAGTTTCCAGTAAAAACTCTTTCATAACCATAGTTTATATTTTCTAAAGATAGTGTTTTCTAACAACTGATGCGATTAGAATCCTTCCAGAAGTTCTTATGAATGAGTTTGCTTGAGGACAAGCAAAGTTCTAAGTGTGGGATACTTGATATCGCGTAAAAAGTCACGTTTTTACCACCGATATCTCCCTCATTCTGGAACGATTCTTGGCATATTAATTCAAAAACATTACAAATCAGTAACATTATGCCAAGATAGTTGAAACAAGGTTGCACGAGAAAAATCAAGCAAAACGGATGTAAAATGAAGATTCCACACACGTTTGAAGATTCAAGGCATAAAAACGAGATTTCAAGACAAAAGTGCCCTTCACCAACATCCATTATTTTCAAGATGTTCGTTTTCAAAATACGAATCCAACAGAAGAAGAATCAACCAAAATGGGTAAAAAATGAAGATTTCGCGCCCGCCGGAAGATTTAAATGATCTGTATGCAATATCTGGAGCTATGGACTTCATTTTCAGGCATATCCTATGTCAAAATCTTCGTTTTTGAATTACGAATCCAACAAAAAAAGAATCGACTCAAACGGACGTATAACGAAGAAAACACGCACGAATCAAGAAACGAAGCAACAAATCGCGCAACGGGGCGGGGCAGGGCCCACCGCCGCCGGCCACCAGCCCACCTCCGCCGGCCACAGGGCTGGCGCCGCCGGCTTCCTCACCCCCGTCCCGGTTTCCGTTTTTGGCAAGTTTTGGTACCTGGTGCGGTCACTTTTCGCGTTGTACAGTATCCGGTGCGGTCACTTTTCGCGTTGTACACTCCACTTTTGGCTAGTCTTTCTAAAATGCACCTCAAGTCTTCATGATGCTAAAATGAGCCAAAACTCACCTATAAATAGGTTGCTTAGGTTCATTTGAAACACACACCTCATATGCACACATTCTAGCATATTTCACTCTTTCTTCCTCACTAGATAATCTTTCGTAGTCCTTTAGTCTTTCTCATTCTAGGAATATTGTAATTAGTCCACGGACTAACGTAGAAGCTAGGGCGAACGCTAGAGATTCGGAGATCAATCTTTGTACGTGTGAAAGAGTTTGTCAATTATAATAATACGCTGCTACGCATTTAATTCCGGGTGATTTCTAAACTTTTATTATACTTGTCTAATTTCATATTTGAATATGTATTATTGCCTGGTATGTGATTTGTTTGTTGCCATGAATTGCGAGTAGTTTATTATTGTGATTGCTGCGGATGTAGATAATTATAAGTAAGGATGTCATTACATAACTAATGTACGATAATCGTAAAATGGTATGACGGCCCCTATTCGACTGTTTATTCGGTATAGTGCTGGAAATGCATTGTGCAAAGTACAAACGTACGGAAGCCGGTAAACGACCGAAGGTAGTTATATCATTGGAATCAGCTCTGGTTTAACAGTAGGAATTCCGAAAGGATAATACAACTTACAACTAACTGGTGTATCCTACGAAAATCAATGCATTACAAAATAATGTTCGTCAATTACGTTCAGATAAAATAGGAAATAATAACCCTTGTATTGTTTAGACTTTATGAATTTAAGTCTAGTTCACGGAGTACCCTTTCCAGTTATCCACGTGACTGCAACCTAGTAATTAGGACCTGATCAACCTTAATTATGGTAAGTAGTTATCTGTGCCCATGACATGCAATAAGTAAGACACAGTGAAATCACTCGTTGTATATACTAGGTTTACTTTCCTGCACTGCTTTACATTTAATTAGTTAGAGTGTCACTTTCACCGTCAATTACTCTTTACCGCATGTTGGATATAAGAAGCAGTGGAAGTCTCATGTAAAGTACACTGTCTATTATTGAAAGGCATGGTCCTCGTATGAAACACGTTTTAACAAACTGCGAATAACCTGGGGATGTATAACTGTTTGAAAAGGAGAACTTAGATCATAAGTCGAAGTAATTAAAGCTCAATCGAACAAAAACAAGACTTAGGAATAAGAGTAAAGTCCTAGTGACCTAGAATCCTTAAAACACTAAGTCTTACACAATCGACGGTCCAAACATGCAAAGCTATTAATTTTCGTGCTAATAGAGTATTAAACTACCTTAGGAGTTAAGAACGATCGGACTTATGAGACGATACGCTACTGATTCATGCACCTCGGTATAAAACCAGAATAGGTTGTTCATCTTTCAACTAGATGAGTATTGGAAGTTTGCGTATTGCTCCGATCAGAATCACGATAACCTAGTTCCAAGTGACACGCCAATGGGAAACTGAGTTGGTAGGGTTCTAGAGTTTACGCCTAGTAGTTTATTTACCATATTACGTATCAATCCTATTTGTTCTGTCATCCTGAAATGCTAATTATCGAAATCTCAGCAATCACATCTTTATCTTTATCTGCTTTCCTGCACTTTACTTTTCTGCAATTTACTTTCCAGCATTTTAATTACCTGTCTTTAAATCCCAAAACCTACCTACTTTGTGCCATCCTAAATACTTCCCTACTGAAAGTGTCAACTTTAATCGCACACACGTTTAGATTCATAGAACGATCTTAGGTCATACTTACCGCTTACTAACCAGGGTAGGTAGTACGTATAATTTAAGCCCAGCAAAATATAAATTTAAAACTGTCACACCCCCAAATCAGTAATCGTGTTTATTAATAGTTTAGCGGAAGCTTTTAGTTGATTAGCGGAAACATTTTAATAATAGTTAAGCATCGGGGGCGGACAGATTCGATAGTGCATTCACTGTATCAGAGTATATGATCATACAGAACATACATATATTTAAGATGCCATAAGTTTAAAGTTATTACAAAAGATACGACTTATAAAGTCGTACATAAGTAGGGTTGTCAAAGACAACTTAAGTATTTGCAAATACATATTTATAAAAGAGGGATTTCATAAGTATAACCAATGGAATTGATAATACAAAGGAAATCCATGTGTCCCAAAAGTGGCATCATAAATAGTCAGGTTGCTACGTCCTTTATGCATGCAGGAGTACCTGAGTCCTAATTCCCTGAAAAACATAGTAAACTGTCAACAATGAATGTTGAGTGAATTCACAGGTTTAGTGTGAATGAAATAAATCAAGTTTTATATAAATCATTCATGTACGCAGACATAATATTTATATGTAAAGTAGGAAACACAGGTGTTCTAATTAAAGAAAACATTTCCTAGAATTAGTAAGAATGTCATTCTTACTACATTAATAATCGTGTAGGAAACACAAGTTTAATCATAAACATTTCCTAATAAGTAATTTCAGGATATACAGGTTTAATCAAATAAGTAAACATATTCATTTCAATAGTTAAGGAAAATCAGGTTTAGCAGTCAAGCAAACATTTTCCAATAGATAGTTAACAGGAATTCAAGTTTATCAATAAAGTAAACATTCCAATCATAGTTATAGCAGGAAACACAGGTTTAACATTCAAGTAAACATTTCCTATAAATAGTTGTTTTGTGGGGAAACCAAGTTTAACCATTTAAGGTAAACGTTTCCTAAAAATAGTCTCTCAAAGGAACACCTGTCCTATTAGTCATCACAGGGAATACCCTTCCCAAATCAAGTTGTTGTTTAGTTGTTTAGTTGTGTGTGGGAAATTTAGACTATAATCCCTCCAAGGTGAGCTAAACCTTTAGAGTTAAAGTAACGACACTAGTACTATAACCAAACCACGACTAGTTGTTTTGTTGTTGCCTCAGTAACACGGTAAGTATACACTCCTCGTTACGACTATCGTCGATGTGGTTGGAATGACCAACGAGTAATATCCTGGGAGGGTTGTCAAATCGATAGTACTATCTGTATACTCAGTGGCTAGAGTCACCTAGCTAATTGTTATAGGTTGTAAGCACTGGGACTTATGTGCACTACAACTACCTCGCGTAAACCTAGGATCGTACCAAGATCTGCTGTCTTATTCCCAAAATGTTGTGAAAATGTTTCATATAATTAATTCAAGTTAATTCAATCTGAAAACATTTTATAGAAACAGTTCAAGTTTGATAGCGTGAAAGAAATCATGTTATTCAATTTCACATAATAGCATGCAGCGCAATACATAAGGCATATAGAATGTTATATCACATTGTTCTATGTTTTCCACCCCTGGTTTTAAAAGCATTTAAAACAAACAAAAGATAGTGGCTGTGAACTCACAGTTTGCAAGTCTTCAGAAAAAGTAGCTAGCAAACAATCCAAAAGCGTCGCTCAATTACCTAGACGCAAATAATAATACTTGTATAAGTATGTGGATTATTTGTTAAGTTGTAGAGTTTATAATATTTCAGTTGCTGGTGAGGTTTGCGTTTCAATTAGTCGTTGAATTCAAGTATGTATATTTATATACATATTAGTTGAATATATATATTCTAGTATATATATTAGTTGTTGTCATTGTTAATATCCATATATATATATAGATATAAATGTAGTTGTCGTTGTTGTCGATTATGTTTTCAAAACATAATTATAATAGTTATCAAAATAACTTTGTTATATTGTTTACATATGTCGTTTGTTAATTGTCGCGAATAAAACTTAGTCATCGTTTATATTTTCAAAAACGTAACTTTGTTTGTTGTAAAATATATCTCGTTTTTGTTTATCGTGTATAGTTTGTACTGGATAATTTAAATCGTTCCATTTTATACGTCTCATTATATATACATTGTCCGTTAGTTTGTATATATATATTTTGTAATTGTTCCAAAGTTTTGTCGTGTCCAAAATGTCCGAAATATAAAATGTCTCAATAATATGTCCGTCTAATTACTAAGTCCCTTGTCGCAGTAATTTATTTCATCATTCGTACAATCCATACATTTTGTAAAATGTTTATTAGTTTGCACATTTTATGAAAATACAAGTCAGTGACCAAATATTTATCGGGGATCTGCCGGATCAAGTAAGGATCCGCCGGATCGGGTGTAATATAAGTGGATCCACCGGATCTAATAAGGATCCACCGGATCATTTGGTTTTCGGCTTGAGGATCCGCCGGATCTAAAGGGGATCCGCCGGATCAGGTTATAATTTGGTGGATCCGCCGGATCATATAGTGATCCCCCGGATCTGACTTGTCTTTTACTCGTGTATCGTACTCGTTCACAGGTTCATGTGCGTGTAAGGTTTGAGGATCCGCCGGATCCTACATGGATCCGCCGGATCTTGAGTGTCTTTTACTCGGTCACCGGTCTAAGCGTTCAAGTCGTGTGCGAGTCGTTTAAAGGTGATCCGCCGGATCTAAAGGTGATCCGCCGGATCTATATGTTTTTGGGCTTAGGATCCGCCGGATCCAGAGGTGATCCGCCGGATCTTGATGATTTCCAGGTTCTGGTTCGTCCTCTGTTACA
The DNA here is from genome assembly GCA_949592205.1 of Helichrysum umbraculigerum. Classification (NCBI taxonomy): domain Eukaryota; kingdom Viridiplantae; phylum Streptophyta; class Magnoliopsida; order Asterales; family Asteraceae; genus Helichrysum; species Helichrysum umbraculigerum. The sequence continues at coordinate 14,040,193 of CATIUR010000007.1, read as the reverse complement.
CATGTACTTAATGATTTTGATTTTTAACTTCGTTTTTAACATGATCAAACATCATTATCTGGTATATAAACACTTTGTAACTTGTTTTTAACAATTTATAACAACAATCATCAACCAAATTCATAAATTTAAGAAATTTATATAAATGAAGAAAATGGAGAAATTCCTCACAGTGATGTTAAGATGAAGATGATGATGATTTCTGATGTTGATGATGATGATTATGAACGATGGTGATGATGAAGATGATCAAGAAACCATTTTTGTTTGTAGTTTTAAGTGTTTGAAGATGATAATGGAAATGGTGAAAGATGATGATGTTGCTTCTCCTGCTTCCTGCTACTGCCTTGAAGTTCCAGAGAGAAAGAAGAAGAAAATAGATGAAGTGTGATATGTGAATTATTGGAGATGGAAGGGAAATGTGTAGCAGAAGATTTGGGTTCTAAATTTCAAATGAGAAGTAAGGTGTGCGTACGTATGTGTCGAGCAGATATTTTGGTGGTGTAATATTGGTAGTTTTTAGCCCGTTAATTTCGTGTACGGGTATAATTTGTGGTACTTTGGTTCTAATAAAATTTCGCGTTTTGTTTCTCGATATCTCAGATTTAGGAATTTGTAATCATAAAAGTGAAATACTTTATCAAAAGTATAATGTAATTATTTACAGTAAAAGTACTGTATAGTTAAAAACGCGTGCCAGATTTCAGTCGAATTCGGAAATCATATTCTGAGGTAATGTTCTATATATTAAAACAGTAACTTACGAAATAATACTTTTATTATTTGGAACCTCTAGGCGCGTTTTAAAATTGTTTCTGTTCGTATTACGTGTAACAAAAATCGTCTAAATGTTTCGTTTTCTTTTTGTTGTAATACTTTTATATAATAATTTCAAACTAAAAATTATTCAAAAGTATTTTCGAAGTTCATTTCGGAACTTTATTATTCGCGATTAATACGTTTATTATAAAACGTATAAGTTAATATATATTATCTCAATAATATAATTTATCTAATAGTTGTAATTAATAATTTTCGAATTATTAATTATTTTGTATCACTAACATCTATTGTGTTCAATTCGTAGAGTTTGATATATTTATTTCGTACGTAATTATACATATACACATATAACTACAATCAAATATATCACGTATCACATAGTAAGTTTATCAAAACTTAACACATAAATTGTTTTGAATTCACTAGTCAGGGAATTACTCTAGGTAATGCATGGAATTAGGTTAAGTAAATACCCTAATTGGAGGATTGTCACATTCTCCCCCTGTTAGCGAAATCTCGTCCCGAGATTTATTTTGTATTATTTGTGTTGGTCGCTTGTTCAAATAGGTGAGGGTACTTCTTTCTTATCTCATCCTCACGTTCCCAAGTAAACTCTGGGCCATGCTTCGAATTCCATCGAACTTTGACAAGTTTGATTCGTTTGTTTCAGAGTTTTTGTATTTTTGTATCGGTTACTTCGATTGGTTCCTCCACAAAGTTAAGCTTTGAGTTTATGAAGACTTCGTCAGGAGGTATAATAAGTGTTTCGTCGGAAAGACACTTCTTCAAATTACACACATGAAAAGTGTCGTGAATACTACTAAGCTCTTGTGGTAGTTTGAGTTTATAAGCAACTGGACCAATCCTAGCAAGGATCTCAAAAGGTCCAACGTATCGTGGGTTCAGTTTTCCTCGTTTTCCAAAACGTGCTATCCCTTTCCAAGGCGATACTTTGAGTAGAACCTTGTCTCCTACTTGAAACTCAAGAGGTTTGCGGCGGTTATCGGCGTAACTCTTTTGTCTATCTCTTGCCGCTTTCAATCGGTTAAGTACTTGAGATATTTTGTCTGTTGTCTCTTGGACAAGTTCGGGTCCGGATAGTTGCCTGTCATCCAACTCTGCCCAACAGAGTGGGAATCGGCACTTGCGTCCATACAACGCTTCAAACGGTGCCATCTGTATACTGGTGTGATAACTATTGTTGTAGGAGAATTCTGCTAGTGGAAGATGAGTATCCCAATTTCCTCCAAAGTCAATCACACATGCTCGTAGCAAATCTTCGAGCGTTTGAATCGTTCGTTCACTCTGGCCATCTGTTTGCGGATGATAGGCCGTACTCATATCAAGTCGAGTACCTAGGGCCTGTTGTAGCGTTTGCCAGAAACGAGATGTGAATCTGCTATCTCTATCAGATATAATCGACAATGGCACACCGTGCCGAGAAACGACTTCTTTGATATAGATCTTTGCCAGTTTCTCTAGTTTGTCAGTCTCTTTGAAAGCAATGAAGTGGGCTGATTTTGTCAGTCTATCGACAATCACCCATATTGAATCAACTCCAGTTGATGTCTTTGGTAGCTTTGTGATGAAATCCATCGTTATGTGTTCCCATTTCCATTGTGGCATCACTGGTTGTTGCAAAAGTCCTGAAGGTTTTTGATACTCAACCTTGACCTTTGAACAAGTTAGACATTTGCTGACATAAGTAGCGATGTCTCTCTTCATATTAGGCCACCAATAGAAACCTTTCACATCTTGGTACATCTTATCTGCACCAGGATGAATCGAGTAGTTGGACTTGTGAGCTTCGTCCAAAATCAGCTTACGGAGTTCATCGTCGCAGGGTACCCAAATTCTATTCATGAAGTATAAAACTCCATTCTCTTTTGTTTCAAGCTGTTTCTCCATTCCCCTCAGGGATTCATCTTTCATGCGCTCTGCGGTGAAAGCTAATCGTTGCGCATCGCGAATTTGAGTAATGAGATTCGAGTGAATTGTTAACACTAAGGCTCGAACTCTGTGAGGCTTAACGTTCTCTTTACGACTCAGGGCATCCGCTACTACATTAGCCTTGCCCGGATGGTACTTAATCTCACAGTCGTAATCATTCAGCAATTCGACCCGACGTCTTTGTCTCATGTTGAGTTCTTTTTGGTCGAATATGTGTTGTAAACTCTTATGGTCAATGAAAATTGTACACTTTGTGCCATATAAGTAGTGTCTCCAAATTTTCAATGCAAAAACAACTGCTCCCAACTCTAAGTCATGAGTTGTATAGTTCTTCTCGTGAATCTTCAATTGACGAGATGCATAAGCAATAACTTTGTCGTTTTGCATGAGAACACAACCTAATCCTTGATGTGAAGAGTCACAATAAACAATGAAATTCTCAGTTCCCTCAGGTAAGGATAGAATCGGTGCGGTGCTCAACTTTTGTTTCAACAGTTGGAAGGCGTTCTCTTGTTTCTCTCCCCATTCGAATTTCTTATCCTTCTGAGTTAAGGTGGTGAGTGACTGGGCTATCTTGGAAAAGTTCTCTATAAATCGTCGATAATAGCCAGCCAAACCAAGAAATTGTCGAATTTCTGTGGGAGTTTCCGGTGCTTTCCAGTTCTTAATCGCCTCTATTTTGGAGGGGTCCACATGAATTCCTTTATCATTGATCACGTGACCTAGGAATTGAACCTCTCTAATCCAAAATTCGCATTTGGAGAACTTAGCATACAGCTTCTCGTTCTCAAGTAGTTAGAGGATAAGTCTCAAATGCTGTTCGTGATCCTCTTTCGTCTTTGAGTAAATCAAAATATCGTCAATGAACACAATGACAAACTTATCTAAGTAAGGTTTGCACACTCGGTTCATGAGATCCATAGATACTGCCGGCGCGTTAGTCAATCCAAACGGCATGACTAAGAACTCATAATGACCATAACGAGTCCTAAACGCTGTCTTCGGCACATCCTCTTCTCGAACCTTCAGTTGATGATAACCAGAACGTAGATCGATCTTCGAGTAGTAACTTGATCCTTGTAGCTGATCAAATAGATCGTCAATGCGTGGTAATGGATATCGGTTCTTAATAGTTACTTTATTCAATTCTCTGTAGTCAATACACATGCGCATAGATCCATCCTTCTTCTTGACAAACAAAACCGGAGCTCCCCAAGGTGAAAAGCTCAGTCGGATGAATCCTAAGTCTAAGAGCTCTTGCAACTGTGTAGACAGTTCTTGCATCTCTGATGGAGCTAGACGATAAGGTGAGCGAGCGATTGGTGCGGCTCCAGGCACCAGATCGATGCGAAACTCTACTTGTCGCGGAGGTGGTAATCCTGGAAGATCATCAGGAAACACTCCCGGATAGTCTCGTACTACAGGTATATCGTCTAAGCGTTTCTCTACAGGTTTCTTTTCCACAACATGCGCCAAAAATGCTGGATATCCCTTCCAGAGATATTTACAAGCTTTTAAGCAATTTATAGTTTTGACGGTGCTCGTTCTCTTATCTCCTTGTATTACCAAAGTTTCTCCAGTTGACAATGGTAAACGTACCATTTTATCAAAGCAAACAATCTCTGCACGATTTTTCGACAACCAGTCCATACCGACTACGATGTCAAAACTTCCCAACTCAACCGGTAGTAAGTCTATTTTGAAAAGATGACTCTCCAATGCTAGAGTACATCCTGGTACTATTTCTCCTGATTCAATCAACCTACCATCGGCTAGTTCTAAGGTATACTTGTTGTCTAGCTTACGAGATCTAACGTCTAATAGTGGTCTAAAGTCCTTAGACACAAAACTCAAATCGGCGCCAGAATCAAATAATACGGATGCATAATGATCGTTAACTAGAAACGTACCAGTGACAATGTTAGGGTCCTGGCGTGCCTCTTGCGCTCCAACGACAAATGCACGACCCCTAGCTGGCTGGTTGTTGGCGTTTCCACGATTGTTGTTGTTGTTCGGGTTCGCAGGGCGGTTCGGATTGTTTTGATTGCCACGGTTCAGTTTAGGGCACTTGTTTCGGAAATGGCCTTGTTCACCACATTCGAAACATCCATTTGCTGGTCGATCCCTATTTGCTTGAGTGGTAGGGTTCGCTCTACAGTATTGGGCCAGATGCCCCCAGCGTTTACAATTCCCACAGAAAGTACAGTCACCATCATGGTGACGTTCACACTTGCCACACTTGGGCTTACTCCCCATGTAAGTCTTTTGTTCAGCAGTAGTGACAACGTAGGCTTTCGTGGTACTAGCCTGCTTCTTATTCTTGTGACCCTAACGGTCATTCCACTTGCGTTTTCCTTTCCCAGCATCAGCATTGCTGGATTCAACTTTTTCAGTAGCAGCTTTCTTAGTAAGATTCCCCATTCTTACTGCTTCATCAGTCAAACGTTGTGCTAGTTCCACAGCAATCTTAAAAGTAGCAGGATTCGCTGATGTTACCAAACTTCGAATTTGCGGCACTAGACCCCAGATATACCTTTCAGTGCGCTTGTACTCAGGAGTGACCATGTGCGGTACAAGGCGTGCCAGTTCTTGAAATCTGGTGGTATATCCTGTGATATCAGCACCAACCATAGCAATGTTCCAGAGCTCAGATTCAATCTTCTGCAGCTCACTGCGGGGACAAAACTCTTCCATGACCATGGTCTTCAAAGTTTCCCAAGACAGTGAATGAGCGGCTGGACGTCCCATTGCTTGCCTTTGGGCGTTCCACCAGGTCAAAGCCTTATCACTAAACGTGCATGTAGCATACATTACCATATCTTCACGGGCACACTTGATAATCTCCAGCACAGACTCCATTTTCTCTATCCAATGGATGATTCCAATGGCACCTTCAGTACCACGGAAATGGCTAGGTTTACAAGCTAGGAATGTTTTGTATGAACATCCCTTCTGAGTGCTCTCAGGGTTACTACCTGATGCATTTGGTTCGGTGTCTCTACTACCGCTACGGTTTCGGTCAGTGTCATACTGAGCAAAGGCTTCAGAAATCCTTCGGTTAACCATTTGTTCAGTAGTCTCCTCAACAGCAGGAGGTGGTGTGGGGTTTCGATGGCTGTTCCTGGTAATTCTACGTTTAGGCGGCATGATTCAGTCCTAATCACACACAAGAAACACTCGTAAGATATCTAATCAAGTCATCACTCATAAAGTAAGTGACAAATGTAAATATAGTATGAAGTCAATCACCAATTGATATCATTCACAATGTATGTAATAATGTAAACTAGCTTATGTTTGGTTTACATATCATAATTAAAAGTCGTTGCATAATTGATATATATAATAGCATGGGTTAAGCGTTGTTACATAAGATTTGTACAAAGATGGGATTTACTACAAAATATACCCATCAGATCAAACATGATCTACAAAATGTGACGGATTTAACCTATACATCCATCTAGTCAAAAGTCAACCCAAATACATCATAACTATAGTCCTAATACATCATATATACGGTCTAAAAAAAATACGGTAGACTCCATCCCACAAACATCCTAACAGCAACCATCAACACACATAAACCAACTGCAGCACCTATAGTCTCCAAACGACGCTCTAGTCGGATGAGACGTGCTCTAGTAGCATCGGCAGACTCCCTGTCTACCTCGATGTGCAACTCAGAATTCGCAAGGCGTCCATATATCGCCAGCACATCATCATCAAGACGAGAGGCGTCACTGCGCATAACTCGGAGGGCAGACTGCGTACCAAAATGAAATCCCAGCAAGGTACGAATAACGGCAACTACAGTAGGGACCGTAAGCTCCAGAGGCTCCTCGGTCAAATGTAGAGATGTCGGTGTGTGAGATGACTCCCCAGTCTCATAGGTGGAAGGAATCCTCTCAATGATCCTCCAGTGGCGTAGAATACGTGGCATCCAGTCCAGATGCGGAACTCTAGCTCTCGGTGTCTGCTGATCACAGCGGATCTCTCGCTCCTCAGTCATCGGTTCCTTGCCGCGAGATGATGAGGGTCCTATGGGAAAATCTCTGACACACGACAGCGGTGTCCTCCTAGGTGTAGACCGAAAATCAGGCTCTCCAATAAGATGGCGTCTAGACATAGACATAGATCCTAACATATGGGTAGCAGGATCAGTGGATGGCAATGGTGGAGTGGCTATCGAACCATCTGAAGTATCTCTAGGGAATGTAGGCGGGTAAACCTCCTCAGACACGGCTATAGGTATCCCGTCGTATGATCCCTCCATGGGATCCTCCTCAATATCAGAATCAGTGATGTGAATAGGTGCGTGTCTCGACATACCTAGTCAAAGAATCGTGTGTGACGTGTCAGACGTATGCAATAGTATGAATGCAGAAATGTGTTAGCCAAGGCTATAGTCTAGGTCTCTAAGGTTTTCAGTCGCTTAAAGACTTCTAGTTCTCTATAACCAATAGCTCTGATACCAAGTTCTGTCACACCCCCAAATCGGTAATCGTGTTTATTAATAGTTTAGCGGAAGCTTTTAGTTGATTAGCGGAAGAATTTTAATAATAGTTAAGCATCGGGGGCGGACAGATTCGATAGTGCATTCAATGTATCAGAGTATATGATCATACAGAACATACATATATTTAAGATGCCATAAGTTTAAAGTTATTACAAAAGATACGACTTATAAAGTCGTACATAAGTAGGGTTGTCAAAGACAACTTAAGTATTTGCAAATACATATTTATAAAAGAGGGATTTCATAAGTATAACCAATGGAATTGATAATACAAAGGAAATCCATGTGTCCCAAAAGTGGCATCATAAATAGTCAGGTTGCCTACGTCCTTTATGCATGCAGGAGTACCTGAGTCCTAATTCCCTGAAAAACATAGGAAACTGTCAACATTGAATGTTGAGTGAATTCACAGGTTTAGTGTGAATGAAATAAATCAAGTTTTATATAAATCATTCATGTACGCAGACATAATATTTATATGTAAAGTAGGAAACACGGGTGTTCTAATTAAAGAAAACATTTCCTAGAATTAGTAAGAATGTCATTCTTACTACATTAATAATCGTGTAGGAAACACAAGTTTAATCATAAACATTTCCTAATAAGTAATTTCAGGATATACAGGTTTAATCAAATAAGTAAACATATTCATTTCAATAGTTAAGGAAAATCAGGTTTAGCAGTCAAGCAAACATTTTCCAATAGATAGTTAACAGGAATTCAAGTTTATCAATAAAGTAAACATTCCAATAACAGTTATAGCAGGAAACACAGGTTTAACATTCAAGTAAACATTTCCTATAAATAGTTGTTTTGTGGGGAAACCAAGTTTAACCATTTAAGGTAAACGTTTCCTAAAAATAGTCTCTCAAAGGAACACCTGTCCTATTAGTCATCACAGGGAATACCCTTCCCAAATCAAGTTGTTGTTTAGTTGTTTAGTTGTGTGTGGGCAATTTAGACTATAATCCCTCCAAGGTGAGCTAAACCTTTAGAGTTAAAGTAACGACACAAGTACTATAACCAAACCACGACTAGTTGTTTTGTTGTTGCCTCAGTAACACGGTAAGTATACATTCCTCGTTACGACTATCGTCGATGTGGTTGGAATGACCAACGAGTAATATCCTGGGAGGGTTGTCAAATCGATAGTACTATCTGTATACTCAGTGGCTAGAGTCACCTAGCTAATGGTTATAGGTTGTAAGCACTGGGACTTATGTGCACTACAACTACCTCGCGTAAACCTAGGATCGTACCAAGATCTGCTGTCTTATTCCCAAAATGTTGTGAAAACGTTTCATATAATTAATTCAAGTTAATTCAATATGAAAACATTTTATAGAAACAGTTCAAGTTTGATAGCGTGAAAGAAATCATGTTATTCAATTTCAAATAATAGCATGCAGCGCAATACATAAGGCATATAGCATGTTATATCACATTGTTCTATGTTTTCCACCCCTGGTTTTAAAAGCATTTAAAACAAACAAAAGATAGGGGCTGTGAACTCACAGTTTGCAAGTCTTCAGCAAAAGTAGCTAGCAAACAATCCAAAAGCGTCGCTCAATTACCTAGACGCAAATAATAATACTTGTATAAGTATGTGGATTATTTGTTAAGTTGTAGAGTTTATAATATTTCAGTTGCTGGTGAGGTTTGCGTTTCAATTAGTCGTTGAATTCAAGTATGTATATTTATATACATATTAGTTGAATATATATATTCTAGTATATATATTAGTTGTTGTCATTGTTAATATCCATATATATATATAGATATAAATGTAGTTGTCGTTGTTGTCGATTATGTTTTCAAAACATAATTATAATAGTTATCAAAATAACTTTGTTATATTGTTTACATATGTCGTTTGTTAATTGTCGCGAATAAAACTTAGTCATCGTTTATATTTTCAAAAACGTAACTTTGTTTGTTGTAAAATATATCTCGTTTTTGTTTATCGTGTATAGTTTGTACTGGATAATTTAAATCGTTCCATTTTATACGTCTCATTATATATACATTGTCCGTTAGTTTGTATATATATATTTTGTAATTGTTCCAAAGTTTTGTCGTGTCCAAAATGTCCGAAATATAAAATGTCTCAATAATATGTCCGTCTAATTACTAAGTCCCTTGTCGCAGTAATTTATTTCATCATTCGTACAATCCATACATTTTGTAAAATGTTTATTAGTTTGCACATTTTATGAAAATACAAGTCAGTGACCAAATATTTATCGGGGATCCGCCGGATCAAGTAAGGATCCGCCGGATCGGGTGTAATATAAGTGGATCCACCGGATCTAATAAGGATCCACCGGATCATTTGGTTTTCGGCTTGAGGATCCGCCGGATCTAAAGGGGATCCGCCGGATCTGGTTATAATTTGGTGGATCCGCCGGATCATATAGTGATCCGCCGGATCTGACTTGTCTTTTACTCGTGTATCGTACTCGTTCACAGGTTCATGTGCGTGTAAGGTTTGAGGATCCGCCGGATCCTACATGGATCCGCCGGATCTTGAGTGTCTTTTACTCGGTCACCGGTCTAAGTGTTCAAGTCGTGTGCGAGTCGTTTAAAGGTGATCCGCCGGATCTAAAGGTGATCCGCCGGATCTATATGTTTTTGGGCTTAGGATCCGCCGGATCCAGAGGTGATCCGCCGGATCTTGATGATTTCCAGGTTCTGGTTCGTCCTCTGTTACACATGTACTTAATGATTTTGATTTTTAACTTCGTTTTTAACATGATCAAACATCATTATCTGGTATATAAACACTTTGTAACTTGTTTTTAACAATTTATAACAACAATCATCAACCAAATTCATAAATTTAAGAAATTTATATAAATGAAGAAAATGGAGAAATTCCTCACAGTGATGTTAAGATGAAGATGATGATGATTTCTGATGTTGATGATGATGATTATGAACGATGGTGATGATGAAGATGATCAAGAAACCATTTTTGTTTGTAGTTTTAAGTGTTTGAAGATGATAATGGAAATGGTGAAAGATGATGATGTTGCTTCTCCTGCTTCCTGCTACTGCCTTGAAGTTCCAGAGAGAAAGAAGAAGAAAATAGATGAAGTGTGATATGTGAATTATTGGAGATGGAAGGGAAATGTGTAGCAGAAGATTTGGGTTCTAAATTTCAAATGAGAAGTAAGGTGTGCGTACGTATGTGTCGAGCAGATATTTTGGTGGTGTAATATTGGTAGTTTTTAGCCCGTTAATTTCGTGTACGGGCATAATTTGTGGTACTTTGGTTCTAATAAAATTTTGCATTTTGTTTCTCGATATCTCAGATTTAGGAATTTGTAATCATAAAAGTGAAATACTTTATCAAAAGTATAATGTAATTATTTACAGTAAAAGTACTGTATAGTTAAAAACGCGTGCCAGATTTCAGTCGAATTCGGAAATCATATTCTGAGGTAATGTTCTATATATTAAAACAGTAACTTACGAAATAATACTTTTATTATTTGGAACCTCTAGGCGCGTTTTAAAATTGTTTCTGTTCGTATTACGTGTAACAAAAATCGTCTAAATGTTTCGTTTTCTTTTTGTTGTAATACTTTTATATAATAATTTCAAACTAAAAATTATTCAAAAGTATTTTCGAAGTTCATTTCGGAACTTTATTATTCGCGATTAATACGTTTATTATAAAACGTATAAGTTAATATATATTATCTCAATAATATAATTTATCTAATAGTTGTAATTAATAATTTTCGAATTATTAATTATTTTGTATCACTAACATCTATTGTGTTCAATTCGTAGAGTTTGATATATTTATTTCGTACGTAATTATACATATACACATATAACTACAATCAAATATATCACGTATCACATAGTAAGTTTATCAAAACTTAACACATAAATTGTTTTGAATTCACTAGTCAGGGAATTACTCTAGGTAATGCATGAAATTAGGTTAAGTAAATACCCTAATTGGAGGATTGTCACAAAAACCTCTGCTGCGCTCGCATCATCATTTGAAAAACAACGACACGGTGTGAGCACAACAGCATTTCTACTAAAGCGTCTAATAATCTAACATTTAAGTGTAGGCTTTTAAATATTTCCAGATATTTACCGAATTGGGCTTCTTGCTTTTCCTTTTTAAGTCTACCAGGATAAGGTATTCTCGTTCGAGGTACGTTATCTGGAGCTTTGGCTGGTGATGGGTCAGGTATTGTGACAGGGATGTCAATTGACACATTTTCACTAGGTGTAGGTGTAGGCAAAGAAGTGTTTTCGGGGGTGTTATCTGGTGATGGTGGATCAACTTTAGTTACTTTTCCTCCTCTAGTTACGATTAACACATCATCACTTGGTGGATGAGTGGTGATCACCGACGTACTTTCCTCAATAAAACTCAAGTTTTTCAAAATAGATTCCATGTTAGCGATTAATTTTTCTGAAATTCTCATCATGGCGTCAATGTTATCTTGAAATCCGGTTACTCTTTTGTTTATAACATTTTGTTCGAACATAAAATATGATAAAGATTGTTTTGAGGAAGGTAAGTGGTTTGTAGGTGAGGAAGCAGCCAAAAGTTGAGTTAAAGATCCATTTGGTGTGGGGCTGGTCAATTCGAAATAAGGTGTTGACATGATTGGTTTAAAAGTAGTTAAACTAGAACTAAGCTAATCCTAAAGGCAAAAAGGTAACTTTTGATCGATGTTGATCTCTCAAAAGGATCGCTAAACACTAAAGTTACTAAACCCTAAAATCGGTTGCCGACGGTCCCCGGCAGCGGCGCCAAAAACTTGTTGCACCACGCACCGATCGTTATATTTTCTAATGGTGACGTGGCACAGCAGTGGGTTTTAAAATTTATAAGGCTGGGGCCTAGGGTTACTATTATGCTAATCAACGGTCTAGCAAAGGATAAGTATGACCTAGGATCGTTCTTCAAAGTGTGACAAATTGAAACTAGGGGTTTTAGGAACTTTTATGTATTTAGCTAGGGTTGAGAGGGTTGGTTTTGGTTTTGGGTTTTCTATCCTAAATCAAACTAAACTTAAACTACATTAAACTAAAAAGTGGAGGTTACTTCGGGCGTTCAGTGATTAAAGCGATTGTCTACTATGAAGTGGTTTATGAGTTGTTAAATATGAAGAGTTCTAATGAAGATAAGTTCGTAAGTTGATGTGAGCTATGTCTACAATCCTCCTATTGGGCTAACGCGGAGGTGTCCACAATCGGGCAAATAGAATGTCACGTGGATTGCAGAATATATTAAAGCATACACCAAAAGTTCTCTCAAATGTATACCCATATTATCCGACAGTTAATCTCGAATCCTATTCCCCAATCTCGGTCGTCAGAGATGTCCGAATCATGGCATAGTTTGTTGAATAAACAATCTTATGAACGGGTTTTATCCTTGCTGGAATAGGTTGGATTAACTGGTCTAGGCGGTCGGGTAATATGTCATCACTTATTCGTACGAGTTACCAACATTACTCAGATATGCAAGAAAACCTGGATGATTTATACTACACATAGAAACCTAAGTAATACATTTGTTACTCGATTCATAATATAACTACCTTCGGTCGTTCTTGACTTCCATACATTTGTACTCCGCCGTAAGCGTTTCTAGTACTATATCAAAGAACAGTCGAATAGGGGCCGTCATATTATTTCACGATAATTAGTGCCGTTTGTATTCCACTATTATGATGATTGATGTGACGCAAAAAGTCATGTTTTTAAGTACGATATTCCACACTTTTTGGACACATCTTTAGTGAAAACATTCCAAAACAATCATTATTTACTAAAATTCACTAAAGTGCTCCAAATATAGGCGTTGCTACAAAAATCACTGAAAACGTCCAAATAACGAGCAAAACAGAGCGAATAAACAACAACCAATTCTCACACCCTCATTTACCTTATGATAAGCACATTCTAACCTTATGGTATGTTGTAATAGGTAAAAACGAGACGGGAGAATCAAGAATCATGCAAATTGGGTGAAGAACGGAGGAGATACGGCTTCTAAAGATCGTTAAAAGTCATTTTGGCTATGCTTAAGTTACACACATCCAGTTTTAGTGATATTGGCACCATTAGAAGCGTAACGGAATTTCAAGATCTTGGGCGAAAGAATCGGGTCAAACGGACGTGTAACGAAGGAGATACATGCGTTTTAAGCAAAGAAGAAAAGCCGAAACACCCCGTATACGGCCTCGGCAAGCCGTATATCGCCCCACAAGACCATATACGGCCTTTTAAGACCATATATGGCCCTTCTAACCCCATATACGGTTTTGGCAAGGCTAGGGTCCATCCGGTCATCCTCCTTCATGCTTCGTTCGCTTGTACGATGTGCTTTGATGCTTGTACGTATTTCTCCTTTGGCTCCAAGTTTGGCTTCAACTTTGGCTCCAAGTATTGGCTCCATGGCTTGCTCCTTTGGCTCCAAGACTATTGCTTTGGCTCCAAGTTGATCTTTGCCTATAAATAGAACCCATCACCTCCACATTTCACACACCATTCTACACCTCATTCTCACATTTCACTCTCTAGTTTAGATTCTCTCTCTAGCACTACTCTTAGGAGTTAGAGGAGAATTATTCTTGTCTAGGTTCTCTCCCTAGTCTCTCTCTCTAGCTTCTCTCTCTAGGGTTTAACCCTTGGAACTAGTGGGAAGGCTAGGGGAGAATCCTTTCCATTTCTTTCTTAATTATGTAATTTAATTAGTAGAAGCTAGTATTGTAATGCTTGGATATTGTACGAAGAAATACAAGCTGTTATTCTGCTCGCAATTCGTGTCGGTATTATCTATCCTTTCTGGTATTAATTTGTCATAATGTTCTTGTTTGATGTTTGTGATTTATTAATGTTAGAAATGTTTATTGCTATGCTTTATGAGTAGTTGCTTGTATGTTTGCCATGATTTAGATAGTTATTGATGATGTTTGGGAGTTGTTATACTTTGTTATCTGTCTAAGCTTATCCTGAATATAGACCTAGTGTCTCATCACCCTTTCTAGACTTTCACGTGACTGTTGCCCTTAGGATAGGAGTTTGCAAACCCTAATACTACGCAGATACAGTTATCTCCAGTTACAGTAGGAAGCTATGAACTTTTTGTAAAACGGCACAGTACTTCGTATAGCGTTGGAAACACCACTGGTGGAGTACAAATATGTGGAAGCTAAGGAAATGCCGTAAGACTTTTTCATCGTGGAATACCTAGAAGTGACCCTTCTAGAGCTCGGGTCTAGGAATTAAAGCTGTGGAAATGCTCGTTGCCCTGTACACCGTTATTACACCTAAGATCTAGAAAACTGTGGAAATGTGATATCGCGTAAAAAGTCATGTTTTTACTACCGATATCTCTCTCATTCGGGAACGATTCTTGGCATATTAACTCCAATATAGCACAAATCAGCAACATTATGCCTAGAAGGTCAAAACGAGGTTGCACGATAAAAATCAAGTAAAACAGATGTGAAACGAAGATTCCACACACATTTGAAGGTTCAAGGCATAAAAATGAGATTTCAAGACCAAAGTGCCCTTCACCAACATCCATTATTTCCAAGATGTTCGTTTTCAAAATTTGGATCCAACAGAAGAAGAATCAACTGAAACGGGTAAAAAATGAAGATTTCGCGCCCGCCGGAAGATCCAAATGATCCGTACGCAATATCTAGAGTTAGGGACCTCATCTCAGGGCCTATCCTATGTCAAAATCTTCTTTTTTGAATTACGAATCCAACAAAAAAAGAATCAACTCAAATGGACGTATAACGAAGAAATCAAGCACGAATCAAGAAACGAAGCAACAAATGACGCAACGGGGCGGGGGTGGGCCCACCGCCGCCGGCCTCACCACCACCGCCGCCGGCCACACAGGTGGCGCCGCCGGCTGGCCTGTACCCGCCTTGGTTTCCATTTTTGGTAACTTTTGGTACCCGGTGCGCCTACTTTTCGTGTTGTACGGTACCCGGTGCGCCTACTTTTCGTGTTGTACACACCATTTTTGGCAAGCTTTCTAACATGCACCTCATGGCGCTAATGTGAGCCAAAGCTCACCTATAAATAGGAGGCTTTAGGCTTCATTTCAAAATGTCCCATATGCACTAGTCATATCACTTTCTTATTTTCTCATTCTACTTTCTTACTTTAAATTTAGCATTAGATTAGTTTAGCACTTTGTTTAGAGTAGAAAGAAAGCTAGGAACGTGTTGTAATCTTTGGTGTACGCTTGGAGTTACGCTCATTAATTCAAGTCTATTCCTTCTCGTATATTAATCTCGGTTATCTCTATCCTTATCTATCTTAATTAAACATGTTTGCTTTAATTATGTTTGCGATCGTTATTACCATGATTAGCGAGTAGATTACTATTGTATTTGTTGTGATGTAGTTAGTATATATAATTGTGGGATGACTTTGAATACGTTGTGAGATAATATGAGGGCCCCTATTCGACTGATTACTCGGTATAGTATTGGAAATGCTTTTGAGCATAGTACAAATATATGGAAGCCAGTAACGACCGAAGGTAGTTGTATTATTGATCGACGTTATAAAATGGGAAACTTTGTGAACGGACTTATCTTGTGATTTTAAACCTAAAACTTATATTCGCCTTTCGATTAACAAACGTGATTGTAACCTTGTAAAGAGGAGTCGCGAACCTCAATACTCGGTCAATAATTATCTGTGTAAAAACTATGTTTTTAATTGTAACGTCATGCAAGCATTATAAAATGCAATGTGATTATGTGGACTTGCCATGAGTATTGTACACTTCTGATCACATTGTACTTATCATGTAAACATCGCGAAGCAATTAAACTCACAACGGAAACATTGGTAAACAATTCAATACGTTGTGAGCTACCATAGTATTTTCCGACATGGTCTGGGTTTAACTTTCTGTAAAAAGCCGTCAGCATTTTAATTAGTTGTTTTAGTTTAAATTAGATTAGATTAGGTAGGCTAAAGGCTAAATGACCATTTACGAAAACCTAGGGATTTGTTAATTGTATTGAGAAAGGCAAGTTTGAAATCCACCTTAAATTGATACTTTTGCTTAAAACCATGAAACCCTAAAGTAAGATACGCAAGAAACCCGAATGCTTTCCCTCGTTTATCACGCTTAAGTTTCATTGGTAGAAATTGATTAAATAAGTCCGGACACAAGTTCTAAGTTAGTTGTTTAATGGATTCATAATCATTGTGGTATTAAGCATGGCTAGACATGTTATGGACTTGCTACTATATTCCTTCGCCCATGAGCGAATACGTTCAATAATATGGGCCACTGACTCCCTCACAGGAGAGTGTGGATAGTTGAGCATTGTTTGTCTGGTCAGAATCATGATACCTTAGTTCCTCGTGACATATTAGTTGATAACCGACTAATAAGGAATCTATTGGTTATACCATAAGTTAATGAATCTCATAAGCAACCCAATTTAGTTAATCGTTTTCCCCGTAAGAGTCATCATCCCATAATTACTAACTAACGAACTCACAACGAATACTACTTTGCATTATCTGACATCTTATTACATTTTATTCGCTTTATTTAGTTTACTTAATTAACTGAACCAAAACCTCCAACGCACTCTTTTAAAACATTTACTAGAAAAGAAAGATTGATTGGATCACCTCCGTTTCAATTCAGTTTCTCTTTAAGAATGACTCTAGGTCCAACTTACCGCCTACTAACCTTTTGGTTTAGTACTAGTAAGTCACACTTAGACCCCAGCAATTATAAAATTTAAAACAACCCGTTGATAACCTCAACAAAATGCTTAAATGCCCGGTACACCGTTAGTACATCTAGGAATTGGAACACTGTGGAAATGCCTAATTGCCCTGTACACCGTAAGTATTCCTAGGGATGAACGCCTGAATGTAAAGGAGGGTGGTCTATGTTTATGACGGTAGAATATATGCTTTAATGAATGAATACAGAGTTAAGTCAAGAGAGCTTAATGCTCCATAAACATTGCTTAACTCTACAATATCGATAGTTTATAATAACAACAGTTAACAACCAGTACACAGTTAGATAATAAAAAATAAACTTATGGGTTAAGAAAGGTCAGTAAATACAATTGCGGCCTGTTGCCTTATGCCTGCACCCTAGATACTTTAAGGGTTACTTGGTCTTATTCAAGACAAGTTCAGGGGGTTTGAAAACAGTCTGATCTGATCAGGGTTCATGATAGCCTAGGTACTCAGTGACATACGTATTTAGATCCGGAACTAAATAAGTAGGGTCCTAGTGTTTACAACTAAGTTTATCTGTCTGTTAACTGACTATGTCCCCAATAAACATCATCATAACTGTATGCTATCTTAAATCATGGTGAACCACGTCTTTGTTACGTTTAAGTGTTACATATGTGCTAGCTTCCTTTTACTTTTATGTTTTATTAGTTTTAGTAGTTTAATTAGATAAAAATCAAATCAAATACCTATCCAACTATCTAAACCCTAGCTTGATCACTAAGTTATCTGAACGAGCTCTGTTTCAATTCTGCCGTCGCGAGGAACTACCCTGGATCATCCTTACCACGTACTAGTATCAGGTATTCGTACCTAATAAGAATAGGTTGTACGGAGGATTAGGATCCCCCGACAAAATATAAATTTAAAACTACCACCTGACGCCGCGCCCAGCGGAAAGGTCCGCAACGACGGGAAGCGATTCCTGAACTGACCATTGGACGTGCGTCAAGTTTTTGGCGCCGCTGCCGGGGACGGTAGTACGATTCGGAGCCTGTTTAGACAAATTTAGTTTTTAAGCGATCCTTTAGGACTTGGATTCACCATCCATGTCTGAAGTTACTTTATGCCCGTAGATTAGCGTAGTTAGGTTAGATTAAATTAGCGTAGCTTAGAATAACTTACCTTCATACTACAAATTTAATTCTAAAACCTTATTCTTGTGCTGTCTTTGCTGATAACTTGTCAATGGTAACTGTGCAACAACTAATTGATCATCTAGATAGTCTTGATAGATGTAAGAGTGATGCCCGCGTAGATAATGAATGTCAAAGGTATAGTATGACTCATCCGGAAAACATAGGGTACTTAGATCCTCAATTACAACATCATTATGACCCTTATGCTTTCCAGCTACATCAATACCACCCTTACAATCCTGAACCATTCAGAGTCTATCCACACTCATCTTACCCTGTACACGGACCACAACCATATGAAAGTTCTGACTTGAAAGATATGCCCATAGCTTATCTCAGCAGTAATGCTACTCTTTCACCCTCTTACAACCCACTTGAACAATTACTTAGAGAACAAGACGACATGCTTAGAAGATGTACTGATAAGCTGTCTAAAATTGGAACACTAGTCCAAGTGAGAAGTGAGAGAACTAGGGATCAAGTTACAACTGACCATAGGTTACAGGAAGATGAGAGGCACCTACACACCGCATCTACATCACTTGACAAAGACTTCCATTCTCATGAGTCTGGTTGCAAAACTCCTTCAAATCTAACACCTACCCAATCTTCTAAATCCTCACTTCCACCCGTTCTTAACCTATCTACGTCCGAGACCAACGAGGAGTTCATTCTAGAGGAACTTTCCGAACCAATGCCACTTGAAACTTCCGGCCGTAGTGATGAGTATGATGAGGTAGACGAAGAGATAGAAATGGAGAACCCAGAAGTGGAGATTTATACGGAAGACTCAGCTTCAGAAGGACCAGAGGAATGCGCACCAACTCTGAGAAGTGATCTCATTCCAATCCAAACAGACGTGGTTGATAACATCTCACAACAAGTTGTGATTGATGAAATCCCACATATCTTTCCGAATGAATCACCCACTGATCTAGTTGAACCTTCTATTGTCATAAAACCCTTTACCCAAGTAGTCGATGAGAATGTTGTTACAAGATTGGAGACCATAACGGATACTGTCCCACCTCCATGCCCAAAGTACAACATTCTCATTGACCAAAAGACCATAGGAAGTAAGGCGGGTTCTGCGTCATGGTTTCCCTACAAACCTTCTCTCCACCACATAATGACGTATACGTCCTGGAGTAGTAAGGATTCCTTTGACCAACTCATTCTGATAATCCGACCCAAGGAGGTATTAGAAGTTGAGAGAATTGTTATACCTCTGGTAAAACCATTCCCTCACTTTGAACCATCTCCTAATATTGGACATGCCCTAACCTCAACTTGCCTTAGACTCTTAGGTATGTCCCAATATTACCCATTGTGTCTACTGATGGATGGAAGGAAGTCTCTAGGATTGCCTGACATATAGTGCTAGAGTCAAGCTAGAGACTCGAACAAAAACAAGTGCTTCTCGGGAGGCAACCCGTGTCTAACGTAGTTTTGGTAATAGTAATATGCTAACTCAATAAATATAAAATGAAACCCTAAGATTAATGTTTCAAGTTTTCTTTATTTTTATGAACAAAAAGGATGGTTTGCAAAATTACTTCATTGAAATTTTTGTCAATACCTTAAAACTTCCTACTCCCACTTGTTTGGACTTTATTGCAACATCAATATTTAAACCATTATCTAAGATCTCAAGTTCTTACTATCCCTTTCACTCATGAACATGGAAACCTACTAGAATGAGAATTAGGAACATTAGTCATCTTATACGCCCATTCACATATTTCGAGCATTGGAGGTACTTACATATGTTTCTGTGAACATACATAAACGATCTTTAATTGAATTATCTGATAACCTGATTTGTATGTCAATATGTGTATTATGCTCGAACTCGTTTAAAAAATGTGTGCTTTGAAAATCTTTATACTTGGTTGCCTGATTTAAATTACTCATGCTAGTATTTCCATATCTATTGTTTGTGCTGCGGTGAAATTATAGGCAACTAACACTTTTAGTATGAGATTAGACTCCAAGTCATACACTAGTTTGTTTCATCTTCAGAGTACTCACTTTGAAAGGTCCTTTGCAAACTAGTGAGTCTATGATCTGGAAGAAAATCATTTGTTTGTTAGATCACGTTTGTTTGTTCTACTTGTACAAATGCCTAGCAAACAGGGACTGACACCTATGGATAAAGAATCTTTGAGTATAATGGGAAGACAACAAGGGGAGCTCACAGTTCTTTGAATTTGGGAACTTCTTGAGCATTGCTATGAAGGGGAAGAGATGGCTCTTTCAGACATGGTTAACTCTACTTGTGTCCAGAGGATGACATCACTTCATATTATTTTCTATATTCTATCCTTTTGGAAGTCGAGCTCTCGACTATAACAGCAGCGCTGCTCGGGAGGCAACCCGTGGAATAAGACGTGCAGAGAGAAAGTGTCAACAAGTGGAGAAAATCTCTGACTATCCTTCACACTTGGACGTACCAAAAAGTGATTTATGAAAACTTCTCTGGATTACAACTCATTTGCAAATAAGTCACTAGTCTCAGAAAACAGGAAATCACTTTGAAAACTGATAATTCATGTGATTCGAGCATTTGAGGTACTTGCATACTACTTTTATGCATTATGCTCGAACTCGTTTAAAAACACAAGTTTTATAAAACTGATTTGTAATAGAAAACATCTTTTCAAATTCTGAGACAATGATTTCTCTTTCCATTTGCAATAAAAACTGAGTTTGTAAAAATGGTACGTCCAATGTGTTCACACTTACGAGATTAACTCACAAGAGAATGATGGATGAATAAACCAATAGCAAGATGCTTGAAGCCGAGCCGATCTTCATGGATGCAGAAAAGGATCTTGGCAACATCTCTTTTCAGCAAATTCAGACTCTTAGCTTCATTGCAGCTCGCTATCTGGGGAGTGTCTTTACCCTTTACCCTCTTTTGTTTATGATTCAGTATATTATTTGCTTTGTTAAGTTTGTTAAGTAATCTATACTCTATCCTAAGCTTATCACTAAGTGTGGGATTCCAGCCCAAAACAAACACTTGAGAAATATTTTCTTATATGTTCAAACTCTAAGTGTGGGATTTTACTTTCAGTAAATCTCAACTCAAGAGAACATTAGGGACAATGTTCCTCTAAGTGTGGGATAGCATGTATAGAATACCTTGGTTAGTTTTTATGATCTTTAATGTCCGAAATAGTAAACTCAGAAAATGTTCCTGATCTTTAATGTCCGAAATAGTAAACTCAGAAAATGTTCCTCAATTTTTTCAAAATTTTTTAAGAAAATCTAAAAAGTACGAGCCTAATCTCTCGATTAACTCTAATATTTTGATTCACAATATCTTTTAAGAGGAGCTATCTTCAAATATGAGTAATATATTTCGGAATCTAGGGAAAATAAGGTAGAAATTTCTTAAGAAAGAAATGATAATCTAATAGGAGCATGACGAAGCACATACAACCCTATTTGCAGTGAGGTATCTTGAGCCCAAAAGCATTCATCTTTAATGCTTCACTATTCATTTCTTGTGTGTGCCGATGCATGTATCTCTGAATTAGAACTTGCTCTTGACATACGCTTCGAGACCACATTGGTGTGTACCGTACGCGGTATAGGTGCAATTAGATGACCTTGACATTCCCTAGGATTTAACCCTTTTTTTTACATATCTCTTGAAGCCCAAAACCCTTCTGATACTCATTTTTAGTATCGATGATCAGTCTAGTAAACCCTGTTAAGCCTAAACCTTTCGTTTCATTAACCCTCATATTTTAACCCTACTTCCCAAAATATCCCAAACTTATCTTAGAATTTCTGAGGTTATGGAAAACATCTTTTAGAATATCCGCTTCACTTATCCTACCATTTCGTGTTCTCCAAAAGTCATTTCTCTTGAGAATCCTTGGTGTGTAAAATTAGCACAGCGAAAAGACTCGAAACGTTCAAGATAAGTGATTTCTGAAAGCATCAAAAGAAAATTATCCTTGGAAATTCTCTGGCAAAGAAATTCTGAAGAAGAAAAGAAAAATAGAAAAAATAGAAAAAGCAGAAAAAGAAAAAGAAGAAAAGAAAAGAAAAATAGTTCCGCAAAAATAAAGCTAAAGTCCTTCAAAGTATCATCCTCACAAGAAGAATCTGATAGAAGACAAAATCTCCTTTCCATTCTAAATAAAGTTTTTCATGATCGCAGTTGTTTTAAGATAAGCAAAACCCTTACAACCCAAATATACCACTATACATACCCTTTAACCCTCACCAAACACTACAACCCTCATGAATGTCTTAGGATAATTAGCACCGTCCTCACCTAAGTGGTGGAGATCCGATTCTCGATCAAGCCTATGACGATGAGTGCTACATGACTGGCTATTTGAGCGATTTCATTTGTTCTAGATTGATAGGAAACCCGATACACTTTGAGTGAATTGAGTGACCACCTTTAGTGAGATCACCTAGTCATGTGTACTCCAAGATCATGAGATTTAGAAGTATGCCTAAGAGAATCTTTTCTTGTTTGTGAAAGGATCATCTTATCTTTCCCTATATTTTTGAATTTATCTTACTTATATTTGGAAGTGGTAATTCTAAAACATGTTGTGACTCGCTCTAAAATGTTTTAAAAAACTGAGTGTTGCTTGAGGACAAGCAACGTCTAAGTGTGGGATAACTTGATGTGACGTAAAAAGTCATGTTTTTAAGTACGATATTCTACACTTTTTGGACACATCTTTAGTGAAAACATTCCAAAACAATCATTATTTACTAAACTCACTAAAGTGCTCCAAATATAGGCGTTGCTACAAAAATCACTGAAAATGTCCAAATAACGAGCAAAACAGAGCGAATAAACAACAACCAATTATCACACCCTCATTTACCTATTGATAAGCACATTCTAACCTTATGGTATGTTGTAATAGGTAAACACGAGACGGGAGAATCAAGAATCAAACAAATTGGGTGAAGAACGGAGGAGATACGGCTTCTACAGATCGTTAAAAGTCATTTAGTCTATGCTTAAGTTACACACATCCAATTTTAGTGATATTGGCACCATTAGAAGCGTAACGGAATTTCAAGATCTTGGGCGAAAGAATCGGGTCAAACAGACGTGTAACGAAGGAGATACGTGACTGTTGCCCTTAGAATAGGACTTTGCAAACCCTAATACTACGTAGATACAGTTATCTCCAGTTACAGTAGGAAGCGATGAACTTTCTGTAAAATGGCACAGTACTTCTTATAGCGTTGGAAACACCACTGGTGGAGTACAAATACGTGGAAGCTAAGGAAATGCCGTAAGACTGTTTCATCGTGGAATACCTAGAAGTGACCCTTCTAGAACTCGGGTCTAGGAATTAAAGCTGTGGAAATGCTCGTTGCCCTGTACACCGTTATTACACCTAAGATCTGGAAAACTGTGGAAATGCTTAAATGCCCGGTACACAGTTAGTACATCTAGGATTTGGAACACTGTGGAAATACCTAATTGCCCTGTACATCATGAGTATTCCTAGGGATGAACGCCTGAATGTAAAGGAGGGTCTATGTTTATGACGGTAGAATATATGCTTTAATGAATGAATACAGAATTATGTCAAGAGAGCTTAATGCTCCATAAACATTGCTTAACTCTACAATACCGATAGTTTAGAATAACAACAGTTAACAACCAGTACATAGTTAGATAATAACAAATAGACTTAGGGGTTAAGAAAGGTCAGTAAATACAATTGCGGCATGTTGCCTTATGCCTGCACCCTAGATACTTTAAGGGTTACTTGGTCTTATTCAAGACAAGTTCAGGGGGGTTTGAAAACAGTCTGATCTGATCAGGGTTCATGATAGCCTAGGTACTCAGTGACATACGTATTTAGATCCGGAACTAAATAAGTAGGGTCCTAGTGTTTACAACTAAGTTTATCTGTCTGTTAACTGACTGTGTCCCCAATAAACATCATCATAACTGTATGCTATCTTAAATCATGGTGAACCACGTCTTTGTTACGTTTAAGTGTTACATATGTGCTAGCTTCCTTTTACTTTTATGTTTTATTAGTTTTAGTAGTTTTAATTAGATAAAAATCAAATCAAATACCTATCCAACTATCTAATCCCTAGCTTGATCACTAAGTTATCTGAACAAGCTGTGTTTCAATTCTGCCGTCGCGAGGAACGACCCTGGATCATCCTTACCACGTACTAGTATCAGGTATTCGTACCTAATAACAGTAGGTTGTACGGAGGATTAGTCTCCCCCGACAAAATATAAATTTAAAACTACCACCTGACGCCGCGCCCAGCGGAAAGGTCCGCAACGATGGAAAGCGATTCCTGAACCGACCGTTGGACGCGCGTCAATGATCCTAAGGCAACAATCAAACAAGAATATGCAATAAGACAATCAAGGCAATAGTTCAATATAAGCATACAAAAGTATCATCTAAGTTGAGGATATTCTGAAAGTTGTCTCAAAAATATCGTCTATATGAATTTAATCTTAATCTACCTCCATTCCCATATTCCGTGTCTCTTGAATCCTAGTTTGGTCTAGAGAACACCGGCCATGCCAAGCTTAATGATTCAATTTAACATAGTATAACTAAGTGACCTATATCCCATGAGTTAGCTACGTTCATTTTTGGATAAGGTTTTAGTCACAACATGAGTTGGGCAGATAAACGATAAAGATTTAATTCCTATATCTATTTGTAATGTAGACTATCCGCAGTCTCATAACATACCACATAATCACATATTTAACGCTTTCTAAACGACTATCATAGCAGACAATTGAGTTATCTAACTAATCATGGCAATTCTAGCATGCATATTTAAATTTACAAAATAAAGAACAAACATAATTAAATATGATAGATAGATTGAAACCTGGAAACATGTACAAATAACTCATAGCTAAAACACGTCCCGAAGCACCTCCGTACAAATCTTCCTTGCTTAGTTAAGTATCTAGCCCAATTAACTAAGAAGGGATTACACTAATATTACAAAGAAATGAAAATGTAGAGATATGTGTTTTCTAAGGTGTAGAAGTGTGTAGGTGTTGGTGTGTTCAAATGAATCACATGCCTCCTATTTATAGGTAAAATCCGGCTCACATTAGCAACTTGGGGCACATGTTAGCAAAAGGTGGGAAAGTCATAGCACATGTACCCTAAAGTTGCGTAAAGGTCTACCACATGTACCACGCGAGTACGGGCAAGGACCAAAAATCGGACGGGGGACAGTAGGCAGCAAACCGGCGGTGCCAGCCAGCAGGCCGGCGGCTGTGCTGTGGTGGCCGGCAGTGGTGGCCAGGCCACTGCCCTGGTTCGCCGTCTTTTGCTTCGTTGCTTGATTCATGCGTGTTTTCTTCGTTATGCGTCCGTTTTCATCAATTCTTTTTTTGTTGGATTCGTTTTTCAAAAACGAAGACTTTGATGAAAAGAAATCCCAAAAATATGTCCCTGAACTTTAGATGTGCCGTGCGAATCATTTAAATCTTCCGGCGTACGTAGAATCTTCATTCTTCATCCGTTATTTCCGATTCTTCTTCTGTTGGATTCGTATTTTGAAAATGAACATCTTGGATAAGAGAAACCTTAGTGGTGGGTACTTCATCTCTAAATCTCGTTTTGATGTCTTGAATCTTCAATCGTGCGTGGAATCTTCGTTTTACGTCCGTTTTGCTCGATTTTTCTCGTGCAACTTCATTTTGGTCCTCTTGGCATATTATCACTGATTTGTGCATTGTTAGAGTTCAAATGCCAAGTATTGTTCCAGAATGAGAGAGATATCGGTAGTAAAAACGTGACTTTTTACGCGATATCAGCCGACCACCTTCCAACCGCAGCCGTCCTGCCGCCGCCAGTCTCCACCTCCTTTTTCTGTCCTTGCTCGTACTTGTCTGGTACATGTGCTACCACTTTCCGTAACTTTAGGGTACACGTGCTACCACTTTCTGCGCCTTTAGGGTACATTTGCTACCACTTTCCGGGAAAGGACCACCCCCCAAAAACTTGCTAACTTGCACCTTGGATAGCTAACATGCACTGGATTTCAGCTATAAATAGAGGCATCATGGTTCATTTCAAGACACACCTTCCACATCTTACCAAATCAAGAATACTTCTACCATACTTTGTTAGTTTTACTTTCTCATTCTATTATGCTAGTTTAGGGAACTTGTTTAAAATAGAACGAAAGCAAGGAACGTGCTAGTAATCTTTGGTGTACACTTGGAGTTACGCTTATTAATTCAAGTCTACTCCTTCTCGCATATTAATCCCGGTTCTTTCTATCCTAATCTATCTCAATTAAATAGGTATGCTTTAATTATGCTAGAGATAGTTTGTGCCATGCTACGCGAGTAGATTACTGTTGTATTTGTTGTGATGTAGTTAGCATAAATAATTATGGGATGACTTTAAATATGTCGTGAAATAATATGATGACCCCTATTCGACTGTTTACTCGATATAGTGCTGGAAACGCTTTTAAGCGGAGTACAAACGTACGGAAGTCGGTAAACGACCGAAGGTAGTTGTATTATGGATCAACATTATAAAAATGGAAATTTTATGAACGAAATTATCTTATCCTTATGATTTTAAACCTAAAACTTATATTCGCCTTTTGATTAACAAACATGATTGTAACCTTGTAAAGAGGAGTCGTAAACCTTAATACTTGGTCAATAGTTATCTGCGTCAAAACTATGGTTTAATTGTAACGTCATGCAATCATTATAAAATGCAATGTGATTACGTGGAATTGCCATGAGTATAGTACACTTCCAATCACTATGTACTTATCATGTAAACATCGAAGCAATTAAATTCACAACGGAAACATTGGTTAACGATTAAATACATTGTGAACTACCATAGTATTTTCTGACATGGTCTGGGTTTGACTTTATGTAAAAAGCCTCCAGCATTTTAATTAGATTAGTTAGTTTAGATTAGATTAGAGTAGATAGGCTCTAGGCTAAATAACCATTCATGAAAACCTAGGGATTTGTTAATTGTATTGAGAAAGGCAAGTTTAAAATCCAATTCATGATACTTTTCCTTTAAACTATGAAACCTAAAGTAAGGTACGCAAGAAATGATGAACGCCAAAATGTGCTATTTTATAGTACTAATTACCCCTTAGTTTGATTAATTTCTTATGCATTTTATTTGAATTCGATACTCATTTCGTTCATATTTGCATTTAGGAATTTTCTGGAGCTTGAATCGGAAAAGAAACTGAAAACGTGCGAGAATCGAAGAAAAGAAGCGAAAAAAGAATAAAGGTTGAAGAATGGAGGTCGATTGGCTGAGAAGTTGGAATTTCCAATCCATACGGCGTATGGAAATCCATACGGCGTATGGATCGAATGAGCCGGGCCGCCAGTTCACGCGGGTCAGATCCATGGGCTTTGTGATCCATACAGCGTATGAAAATCCATACGGCGTATGGATCGCCTCGGTAGAAACCCTAAAAAGATCATTTTGCTCTCATTTTACACAACTCACAACCCTTTTTCTCCAGTCGATTTCTTCAGATACAAAACCATTTTCTAGAGGCAATTGGAGGGATTAAAGCTAAAGGAATCAAGGGCTTTTGTTCTTTTAATTGTTATTCGACATTTTCGGTTCGATTTCTTTTATATCTTTCAATTGATTATGATTATGGATATGATATTGAATCTGATTATTTGTGAAATTATGATTGGCTAAGTCTTATATACAATTGCTTAGATGATAATACTCGGATGATGATTTGATTATTGAATTGCAGATTATTTCGGTTTTTATGAATGTTTATATGTTTATTCGAAGATCCATGTTTAATTGTTGAATCTTGATGATAACCTAGCGTGATGATCCATTAATTTATGATTGAGTTCTCTATTGATTGGTCATTATTGATGATTGTTGGTTTTAATTGATGATTATCACTAAATAGATTGAGTTTGATAGGCTAGGATCGATTATCATTAGGAATTGGCAATGAATGTGATAACTAGTAATAGTTATAGACTTTGTTGATTCAAGTTATAAGGGTAAATCATATAAACGGTGTAGTTTTAATCCATAACACAATTCGGTGGATAACGTTAAATTGAACTGTTAGCGGGTTCAAAACAACTTAATATCTTTCTTGATTGTGTTTAATCAATTAATTTTGTAAGGATAATTGGTATACTTGTCATGTCACAATAAGATCCACATATCTGCAATTCAATAAAGTGATAATCGGAATATGAGGAAACTAGTCTAAGCAATTGTACTTTTTTACCATATGAATTAAATCTTTTATTTTAATTAAGCTATTTTAGTATTTCTTTATTTTAATAAATTAGTTTTCTTTAATTAATCATTTCTTTTATAAGTGTTACTCATTTGTTCGACCGGAACTAAAACGTCCCCACTCTTATTGCTTTAATTAATTGTAGCAATTTTCAATTTGTTGATATTGACATCCGTTCCCTGTGTTCGACTCGGACTTACTGAGCTATATTATATATGATCAGGTATTCTTGCCTGTGTTGTGTATAGTAAGTTAGGTATTTTCCATTTTAAAATAAAACCCCGTTTACACGACATCAAGAAACCTAAACGTTTTCCCTCGCTTATCATTCTTGAATCTCACTAGTAGGAATTGATCAAATAAGTCCGAACATATGCTCTAAGTTAGTTGTTCACTGGATTTGTAATCTGTATGGTATTGAGAACGGTTAGACTTATTATGGACTTGCTACTCTGTTCCTTCGCCCACGAGCAAATGCGTTCAATAATAAGTGCCACCTCCCTCATAGGAGAGTGTGGAGAGTTGAGCATTGTCTGTCTGATTAGAATCACGACACCTTAGTTCTTCGTGACATATTAGTTGATAACCGACTAATAAGGAATCTACTGGCTATACCATAAGTTATTGAATCCAGTAAACGGCCTCAATTTAGTTAAATGTTTCCCCTAAAAGTCATCATCCCATATTATGAGCTAAGGAAATCACAACAAATACTGCTTTCCATTATCTGAATTATTATTATCTTTTATTCGCTTTATTTAGTTTACTTAGTTAACTGAACCAAAACCCACAACGCACTCTTATAAAAACCATTTTACTAGAAAAGGAAAGATTGATTGGATAACCTCCGTTTCAATTCAGTTTCTCTTTAAGAACGACTCTAGGTCATACTTACTACCTACTAGCCTTTGGTTCAGTATCCGTAAGTCATACTTAGACCCCAGCATTTACAAATTTAAAACTTTCCACACCACACCGGTCGGTTGGCGTTGTGACCGCTCGCAGCGCCAACAAGTTTTTGGCGCCACTGCCGGGGAGACTAACTGTCAGATATAGAGGCCCTACCAATCCTGTTTTCTAGTAAACCCTTAGGACAAAACCTTATAAAAAAAAATTATTTTCGATTATTATTTGTTTTTCCTTAGTGTATGACCTGTTCCCCTAGATCTGCACCGCACTTTAATTTTCCTGATCCAGAACTTATAATACGTACTATTCGACGAGAAAAGAAGCAATCTGCACTTAAACAAGCAATGGCCGATCGCATCACTCTCGCTGACAACAGTAAGCCCTCTATTGAAGGAAGAGGAGGCCCAATTCTCTACCCAGAAACCCCAGGACAATCATTCGAGCTTAAGCACCACATCATCCAACTAATCCAAAACAACTGTCAATTCCATGGATTACCAAGTGATGATCCAAACTCTCACCTCGACAAGTTCATAACTCTCTCAAACTCCTACAAACAAATGGGAGTTAGCCAAGACACAATCCGCTTGTATCTTTTTCCTTATTCGCTCACGCATCATGCGCAAACATGGTTTGAAGGTTTAGAAACCGGTTATATCCCTTCATGGACGGTAATGGCGACAAAGTTTCTAACCAAATACTTTCCACCCTCTAAACAAACCAAACTCCGAAATGACATCATGAACTTCCGACAAGCTTTTGATGAATCATTATACACCGCATGGGAACGATTCAAAGGATCCCTGAAGAAATGCCCCAATCACCGACTCGACAAGTCCGCACAATTGTGTACCTTCTATAATGTATAGATCCTAACCACCGAACCACCCTCGACGCTGCCGCACAAGGAAGCTTTATGACAAAGACAGACGAAGAAGGATGAGACCTTATAGAGAACATGACCATGCATCACCATGATTGGAACTTTGGAGATCACTCAACATCTTCAGCACCTCTCGCTGCATCGAATCCAATTCCAGTCGAAGCAATTAAGGTATTAACGGAGAAGATGGACTCACTTGTCAAACAATTTGTTTTGTCGAATGCTGTGTAGTTTGTAAGTCCTTTTATGCATAGTTTGTCGTTCATATTTAAAGTTTTGAATTCTTGAATTACTAGTCTACTTGAGGACAAGTAGGATTCAAGTGGGGGATGTTTGATGAACGCCAAAATGTGCTATTTTATAGTACTAATTACCCCTTAGTTTGATTAATTTCTTATGCATTTTATTTGAATTCGATACTCATTTCGTTCATATTTGCATTTAGGAATTTTCTGGAGCTTGAATCGGAAAAGAAACTGAAAACGTGCGAGAATCGAAGAAAAGAAGCGAAAAAAGAATAAAGGTTGAAGAATGGAGGTCGATTGGCTGAGAAGTTGGAATTTGCAATCCATACGGCGTATGGAAATCCATACGGCGTATGGATCGAATGAGCCGGGCCGCAAGTTCACGCGGGTCAGATCCATGGGCTTTGTGATCCATACGGCGTATGGAAATCCATACGGCGTATGGATCGCCTCGGCAGAAACCCTAAAAAGATCATTTTGCTCTCATTTTACACAACTCACAACCCTTTTTCTCCAGTCGATTTCTTCAGATAAAAAAC
The DNA here is from genome assembly GCA_949592205.1 of Helichrysum umbraculigerum. Lineage (NCBI taxonomy): Eukaryota > Viridiplantae > Streptophyta > Magnoliopsida > Asterales > Asteraceae > Helichrysum > Helichrysum umbraculigerum. Next base: position 14,009,147 of record CATIUR010000007.1, on the reverse strand, counting down.
CATTTTCCAGAGGCAATTGGAGGGATTAAAGCTAAAGGAATCAAGGGCTTTTGTTCTTTTAATTGTTATTCGACATTTTCGGTTCGATTTCTTTTATATCTTTCAATTGATTATGATTATGGATATGATATTGAATCTGATTATTTGTGAAATTATGATTGGCTAAGTCTTATATACAATTGCTTAGATGATAATACTCGGATGATGATTTGATTATTGAATTGCGGATTATTTCGGTTTTTATGAATGTTTATATGTTTATTCGAAGATCCATGTTTAATTGTTGAATCTTGATGATAACCTAGCGTGATGATCCATTAATTTATGATTGAGTTCTCTATTGATTGGTCATTATTGATGATTGTTGGTTTTAATTGATGATTATCACTAAATAGATTGAGTTTGATAGGCTAGGATCGATTATCATTAGGAATTGGCAATGAATGTGATAACTAGTAATAGTTATAGACTTTGTTGATTCAAGTTATAAGGGTAAATCATATAAACGGTGTAGTTTTAATCCATAACACAATTCGGTGGATAACGTTAAATTGAACTGTTAGCGGGTTCAAAACAACTTAATATCTTTCTTGATTGTGTTTAATCAATTAATTTTGTAAGGATAATTGGTATACTTGTCATGTCACAATAAGATCCACATATCTGCAATTCAATAAAGTGATAATCGGAGTCTGAGGAAACTAGTCTAAGCAATTGTACTTTTTTACAATCTGAATTAAATCTTTTATTTTAATTAAGCTATTTTAGTATTTCTTTGAGAGCAATGTCAATGCCCACAGATTGAGCATAATTGTTCCACCAGGTCAGAGTATCATCCATAAAGGTGTAGGTGGAGAACTTGACTTTGCAGTCCTCGGGACAGTTATAGATGCGAAAGACTGACTCCATCTTTTCCAGCCAGCGCAATAATCCAATAGCACCTTCAGTGCCCTTGAAGTTCGGAGGCTTGCAGCTAAGGAAGTCCTTGTATGTACAAGGTTTTACCAGAGTCGTATTTGGTGGTGTTTAAGCACTTTCGGATCGCTGTTCTCCAGTAATTAGTGCATCAGCAACTAGTTGATCAACTTCAGCTTGAGTGTACGTTCGCGGCGGCATGATTGTTGAAAAAAGGAAAAGAAAGAATAAATGAGTTGTTTGTACAAAATCATGATATATCACATATGTATATATATGGGGTAATATACAATAGCACAAGTGATAATCATAATTCCATAGATGATAAAGTTGAATACAAGCTGCGAGTTTTCCAAAAGATTACAGAGTATAGAGTTACAAAAGATGCCGGGAATTAGTGCATCAAGATTCGGAATTCGTCCGGATGAAAGTGATGCTATCGAAAGTGTGAGTGGGGTAACGCTTAGCTTATGGAGACCTAGAATTTCTACTAGCAATAGGTTTCAATTATGATTCCGAAGGATAGAAATGGTGGAAGGTATACGAAATGATAATCTTCCTTGTGAGCACATGACGGTACAGCGGGATGTGTTGCAAAATGTTATACGCGTATAAATAGATAGACGGTATTAGATGAGAACATAGTCCCGTTCTATATATCGAGTGACGTTGTAGTAGCTATACTTGTCGTCTTCGGTGGTGTAAGTGTTTGTGAGTATATTATCGTGTGAGGCCTATTCATATATCTTCAATATATAATAGCCTAGAGAGTAGTACGTAGGTGAGGCCTATGTATGTATATACACCTATATCACATAATAGCCTAATGTGTGTCGAGCACAAAACAAGTCAGAGTCTCGGTTCTCTCATGGTCAGAGTCAACTAGTGTATCCCTGTTTCCGCAAAACCCCTTTCAGATATCACATCATCTTTATTTAATTGTATATAGTTAGCTAAGTTATGTTAAATTAAACTTGTATGATGTAATCCCTGAACCAGCTATACCTAATAAGGAATACTACCTAACGGTCATAGTCTAGGCCCACTAAATGCAACCTTGTTCACTATAACCTTAGGCTCTGATACCAATCTGTCGCACCCCCAAATTATGATGCGGAAGCGATTTGGGTCGGGGCGCGACTAATTAAATATCAACAGCACGTAAGCTATAATAAACGACTCTATATGCGTCATTTACAATACATTGATATTATAGAAGTCTTACACTGTTATAATAGTTTACAAAAGCTCGAGATTTAATGAAAGAGATTCTATGGCATAACTAATTATACACAATATAGTAATGCATGACAATCTCCTAACGTTTGCATGAGACTCGAACTAATGGGCATCCTGAGTGAGCAGACCTACTGCTGCTGCGAACCTGAGAATACACGCTAAATGGTCACTAAAAGCTGGTGAGCTCACAGGTTTAATGATAAAGTATAATGTATGAACCGCAAGATTTATATTTGATGATTTGCAATTAAGCAATTAAGCAAATGATAAATGATGTATATAACTGCCATGAGCACATAGTCTGAGCTTAACTGAGGTGTCAGGATCACAATCAAGTGCCTGAGCGAAGGGTGCCTCTCTGCGAGTGCCTATTCTACACTCGTATGGACAAATGATAATGCGTTCGTTTGACTAGTCAGTGCGTGCTGACCCGGATGGGGAGTGTCAATCCCATATGGTACCATACACTAACATTCACGCTTCAAAGTATTACCAAACTATGGTTGGAGGACTTAAATGATTAGATGATAAACTCATGCAGAATATAGCGATATTTTATACTTACGTTCACATGTAAAACAAAACAAGCATGTATTCTCACCCCTAGAGTAAAAACAGTAAAATAGGGGCTATGAGATTCACCTGAGTATGATGAGATGCTATCAAGCACTAATGATGGTATACAAGGGAAATGATGCCATCTCCAACGACTGAAACCTGCTGGGCATTTTAGACGCGCAAGGTTATAATAATGATTAGATGTCCTAACAGATCATCTATGCTAGTTGTTCATCCAACTAGTAATGTCCAATGATTTGATTTGATTAGGTATGATTGGAAAAATATGTACGGCCCGTTGGTGATTAATTGTAATAATAATCTTAAAACATTATTATTAGAATGTTGTAATGTTATACTTATAAAGTATATTTGAAATGTTTAGTATTCGTATCATATAAGTATTGAAGGTATTATGTCATTTGACACTTAGTGTAAACATAAGTTATAAGTATTCCACGTTTGGCGACACTTAATAGTTTTTGGTCAATGTCGAAAATGTGGTCAACGATCTCGGTTTGACCCGCAACTTTTACCCAACCATTAAAATGGTAAAATAAGTTCATAATAATTGTTGTTATGTATCGTGGGCTTCTCGAAGTGTCATTTTCACAATTTTACCAAAACAGCCCCTAATATAAGTGTTTTCCAGATTTTTAACTCGATAGATCTCTCGTTTTTACCACTTTTTAATCCGAGTTTAGTCTCAACAAAAATCCAGCATGTTTCCCTATGGATCTAGTTCATTTTTGAAATATATCATGATTTTAGAAGGCCCTTAGCTATTTTAAACAAAAATGAAGGTGGAAGTTGGTCAGATTTGGTCCAAGAACAAGTAACACTCAAAGATCAGCTTCTACACTAAAATCGGTGGGTTTTCAAGTCGGGCCATAGAAGAACTTTTTGTAGAGGACTTCCATACGAACATTTCGGTATGTGTTTCATGATCTAATTCCTTCTAGAACTCGAGATATAGTCGTTTTAGTAAGGCTGTTTTGTCGGGACAGGAAACTGTATATAAACATATTGTATAAACATAATTAAAGTACTGTATTAATAAGTTGTATGAGCAAGAATACATATATATAAACATAATAAAAATACTTTTTGAAAGTTTCGAGATTCTTACAATGATCGTATGAAGAATCCGAAAAGATGGAAACGTAGCTCTCGTTCTCGTGATCGTTATTGCTTCTATCGACTTGATGATCCAAAATGGTTTTGATGGTGGATTATGGTGGTGAAAGTGGCTGATTTTAGAGAGGGAAAGAGCAGAGATTATAGAGAGAATGAGAGAGATTGAGTTGGTGATTGAATGAGATATTTGTGGGATTTGGTGTGGCTTATGGTCAAAGAGAAACAAGAATCCATATTTCAAGGATCTTGTTGGCCGATTTTCTTGGCAATATGGGGAGGCAAGATTTGTTTAAATCTTGTGTCCAAACTTTGGTATTATATCCGTGTTTGTTTACCCGATCGTTTAAATGTATATTTAGATGTTATGTATTATATATACGTTTTTAAATAACGAATAAACTTTCTATATTTTTGAGTTGAAGTATTTTATCAAAATACTTGTTAATGAGTTATAAAAATATAACTTTGGTTTGTTTCATTTATCGAGCACGTTTTATGTATTTTTGGTCGCGTAAACATTATTTATACGATACGAAATACTTATGAAGTATTATCAAAATAATATTTAGAAACAAATATGTTTATTAAATAAATTCATATTATTTAATAAAATAGGTTCACCAGCGTCCATATAAATGAATCGGAATTTGACCGATATAAAGTGACACGATTTCATTAATCATGTTAATGCGTATATATAACAATACACGTAATGATACACAAAATTAGCCTAACATAGAACTAATTACATGTGTTAACAAAATGATTAGGAACTAATAACTAGTCCTAATTTGACGGGTGTCACAATATAACCATACGATTGTTCTACGATTGCAATGTGAAAGCATCACTTACAAGATCGACCAACCAGAAAGCACCCCAGAACAAGAAGATTGTTATGCTATATCAACAATCAAAATTATCCATGATGATGAATCAGAATCCGAAGAAGAACGACCTTTCACTCGGTCATTAGCCTTCATCTCTGACATTGAAACCGACCCAGAAGAGGAAGAAGAATATCAAGAAGCAGAGGATGACGAAGAATATGAAGAGGAAGAAGGAGAAACCGATGAAGAAGAGGAAGAAATGGACGAAGAAACCGAAGAAGAAGAGGAAGAGGAGCCTGAAATGGAGGAAGATGAGGATCAGATTGATTCACCGACAATGGCTGAAGTCATGAGGATACAATACTCCGAAGACAATACGTCATCAGAAGTAACAAATGAACCCGTATATTATCAATCCGTTCGTCAATACTGTAACACCCCCAAATTTAATGATTTGCGGAAGCATACTTGGGTGTTACTAATCAATATACAAAGCACAAAACGATTTCATAGAAATATATGTTTGAAAACTTAATGAAAACTTAATGTTTTCGTATACAAAAATAGTTCCCTAGAGTCCACGCGTATGGCGGGAGATTCTATTACATAATCAACATATACAAAAGATAATGCTGAGAATCTCCGTTAATGTAGTTTAGTTGAAATCATGCGACTCTGGCTATGTCCTGGAGAAATCCTACTCCATATGAGTACCTAAGAATACATGCTAAAAGGTCAACACGAATGTTGGTGAATCTCACAGGTTTGTAAGTAATATAAGTTTTGAACACAAGATTTCATCGGTAGTGCCCGCATGTGTAAATCAAGTATTTGCAAATCCAGCAAATGTAAAGTAAATAAGTTATACCGTTGCCATGAGGCTCATAATCGAAGCTTAACCCGTAAGTAATAAGTTGCTCCTGTGACATGCTCGTAACTGAGCAAGCATAAGTAACGAAATAATAGTCTCCCGTTTATACAGAACGGTTTGTGGTAGCGCTACTACCCCAGGCGGGGAGGGTCATTTCCCTAATGGATCCATTAATTAGTGTTCGCGCTTAAGTCCATAACTAACGATATATGATGGAGAGACTTCTGTAAGTAGTAAATAACTCATGCAATTCCGTTTGGTATAGTAAGCAGTTTAGTACTGGTGTTCAAGAAAAACAGTAGCATGTATCTCACCCCGTATGTAAAACAGTAAAAGTGGGGCTGTAAGACTCACCTGAGTCGAGTAGTAAGCGGTGGAAATCAGTAAGTAGTGAGTTGGTTTTCCGAACCCGTAACCTTTAAATGCCTAAACATATAAAGTCAAGTAAGTAGATGTCTCGCAAGACCATCTAGTCTAGTTGTCTACACAACTCGTTATGTCCAATGTTGTTTCGTTATTGTTTGTTCTTAGAAAACATGGTTGGCCCGTTGGTGACGGTTTGTATTAAGAGTCTTGATGTTATCACATTGATTTTGAAGTGTTATACTTGAAAAGTATATTCCATTATGTTTGAAAAGTCGTATCATATAAGCGTTTCGAAGTCGTACAAGTTTGACACTTGGTGAGAAATGTGCTTACGGAATCTAAGTACGGGGGTCCGGGGGCAGCGCCCCTGGCGGGGTCCAAGGGGCTGGCCCCTGGCTGGGGTCGAGATGCCAGGTCAGCTCAAAAATTTTTTATTTCTACTATATTGCTTTGGTGAAAAACGCATCTGGGATCTGAATTTGGGTAAAATCGAGTGATAAATTTCGAGTCTCGACACTTAGTAAAAATCTGTGTTTTTGAGGTTCTGGTTTGTGCGACGTTGGGTGCGACGTCGCAGATCCTGACTGCGACGTTGAGCATGACGTCGCTATGTGCGACTTTCGCAATTTAATGCGACGTTGTACGTGGCGTCGCTATACGCGACGTCGCAACTTAATGCGACTTTGTGACTGACGTCGCACCATGCGACGTTATGAGGGGTTGTGCGACGTTGAGGCTGACGTCGCATGAATCTGGGTCCAAATGCGACGTCGCGGTCTGTTGGCCGGAAAATGTGCCGAAAACGAGTTTTCCGGTTTCCGTTCGGTCTAAATCTTTTACCCAACCCATATTTGGACATTTTAAGCATATATAAACCATAAAAACGTAAAAATGGGTAAAAACGGAGAGTTTCGGGTTTTGTCAGAAACTTACGCGGTGTCGGAATGAAATTCCGAAAAGATGGGATGGTAGATCGTGTCGCGGTGGTGCTTTTATTCCAAAGGCGTGGTATGATCCGAGTGCGTTTTGAGGTAGTATTTGGCGATTTAAGTGAAATGGTGGTGATGGTATTTTGAAAGAAAGAAATAGAGAGAGAGAGAGAGAGAGAGAGAAAAAGATGGTGAGAATGAGGAAGGAATGAGGTGGGGAGGGGTTTTAATCCCCTTTTTCAGTTCCCGTGTTTGCGTTCCGTGCGGTGTTTGTTTTCCCGATTATTTAAACGTTTAATTATTCATTTAGAAAGGTAAATTTTGTTAAATAATTTAATTGGATTATTTTTCTAATCTTTAAATAAGTTTGTGTAATTTGTTTTCAAGTCGCGTAGTTTTAGTTGTATTAAATAGGATAGATAATTTGGGAGTATTATTAAGATGCTATTCCGAATGTTATGATGTTTTTAAATAATGTTTTATGCTTAAATTAAAATGTCTCACCAACGTCCGTATTTGCCGAATCGAATTACATTCGATTTAAAACTGTGTACGATTAAATCAAATCGCGTATTCGTATATACTCACCAATATATATTTTGTTACATTAATTAGCCTAACACAGAACTAATTACATGTATTTACAGAGAATTAGGCACTAATTACTAGTCCAAATTTGGCGATTGTTACATTCTCCCCCTGTTAAAAGAATTTCGTCCCGAAATTTAAGTCGAAGTCGCGTTCGGGGTAGAATAAGTGAATAAGTGAGGATACTTGAGTCGCATTTGGTCTTCCCGTTCCCAAGTGAATTCCGGACTACGCCGCGAATTCCACCTGACTTTGACGATGGGAATACGACTTTGTTTATGTTGTTTGACCTCACGGTCCATGATTTCCGCGGGTTCCTCAACGAAATGAAGTTTGTCATCGATGCGAATCTCGTCAAGTGGTATGATAAGTGTCTCGTTAGACAGACATTTCTTTAAGTTAGAAATGTGAAAGGTAGGGTGCACGCTGCTGAGTTCAGAGGGCAGCTGCAGTCGATATGCCGCTGGACCTATCCTCTCGAGGATCTCAAAAGGTCCAATGTACCTGGGATTTAATTTCCCACGTTTGCCGAATCGGATTACGCCTTTCCAAGGCGATACTTTTAAGAGTACTCGATCCCCAACCTGGAACTCGAGTGGTTTACGTCTCACGTCAGCATAACTTTTCTGACGATCACGAGCGGCTTTGAGTCGGTTCTGGATTTCGACAATTTTCTCGGTGGTTTCTTGTATGAGTTCAGGACCAGTGAGTTGACTATCTCCCACTTCAGTCCAACAGATCGGTGATCGGCACTTACGACCGTATAGTGCCTCAAAAGGTGCAGCCTTAATGCTGGCGTGATAGCTGTTGTTGTACGAGAATTCGCACAGCGGTAGGTGTCTTTCCCAATTTGTACCGGAATCAACTACGCAGGCTCGTAGCATATCTTCCAGTGTCTGAATGGTTCTTTCGTTCTGGCCATCGGTTTGAGGGTGGTACGCGGTACTCATATCGAGACGGGTACCCAATGCTTTTTGGAGTGATTGCCAGAAACGAGATGTGAAACGAGCATCCCTGTCAGAGATAATCGAGATAGGGACACCATGTTGGCAAACGATTTCTTTGACATATATTTGTGTAAGGCGTTCCATTTTATCGGTTTCTCTGATTGCCAAGAAATGAGCTGATTTGGTGAGACGATCGACGATCACCCAAATGGTATCGCAACCGCTTGACGACTTAAGAAGTTTGGTTATGAAATCCATGGCAATCTGTTCCCATTTCCATTCAGGAATGTCAGGTTGTTGGAGTAAGCCGGAAGGTTTCTGGTATTCGGCTTTGACTTTTGAACAAGTAAGACACTTGCTGACGTACGTGGCGATTTCAGCTTTCATGTTCGGCCACCAATAAAACTCTTTGATCCCGTGATACATTTTATCGGATCCCGGGTGGATAGAATATTTGGACTTGTGAGCTTCATCCATCACCAAGTCCCGCAGGTTCCCGAAACTAGGCAACCAGATTCGGTTAGAGAAGTACCTAACTCCGTTGGGTCTGATTTCGAATTGTTTATCCACGCCTCGCAAGGCCTCATTTTTGACATTATCGGGTTTAAGAGCTTCGAGTTGAGCGGTGAGAATCTGAATATTCAAATCGTTATTAATGGTCATACTGAGGGCTTGGACTCGAAGTGGTTTTGTACGTTCCTTACGGCTGAGAGCATCGGCAACCACGTTTGCCTTGCCCGGATGATATTTGATCTCACAGTCGTAATCGGTGAGCAACTCGACCCATCGACGTTGCCTCATGTTAAGATCTTTCTGATCGAAGATGTGTTGGAGACTTTTGTGGTCGGTGAATACGGTACTTCGGGTACCATAAACGTAATGTCTCCAGATTTTGAGGGCGAATACCACGGCCCCTAACTCGAGGTCGTGGGTAGTATAGTTTTTCTCGTGGACTTTTAGTTGTAGGGAGGCGTAAGCAATGACCTTGTCTCGTTGCATCAATACGCAACCGAGACCTTGGTGAGAAGCATCACAGTATACCACGAAGTCATCGGTGCCTTCGGGTAAGGATAGAATGGGTGCACTGCAAAGCTTTAGTTTTAGCAGCTGAAATGCTGACTCTTGTTTATCAGTCCAATCGAACTTTTTGTCTTTCTGAGTTAGTGTTGTGAGTGGTATGGCTATTTTTGAGAAGTTTTCAATGAATCGGCGATAATACCCCGCCAATCCCAAGAATTGGCGTACTTCGGTAGGAGTGGTTGGCGCCTGCCAGTTCTTGATGGCCTCGATTTTTGATGGGTCTACATGAATTCCCTGACTATCAATCACGTGTCCAAGGAATTGAACGGTTTTTATCCAGAACTCACACTTAGAGAATTTGGCGTAAAGCTCCTCGTGTCTAAGTAGTTCTAGGATGGTTCTGAGGTGTTGTGCGTGTTCTTGTTCGTTTCGTGAGTATATGAGGATGTCATCGATGAAGACAATGACAAACTTGTCGAGATAAGGTTTGCACACCCGATTCATAAGGTCCATGAATACAGCCGGTGCGTTGGTTAGACCGAATGGCATCACTTGAAATTCGTAATGCCCATAACGGGTCCTGAATGCGGTTTTTGGGATGTTGGCATCGCGAACACGCAATTGATGGTAACCTGATCGAAGATCAATCTTTGAATAACAGCTTGATCCTTGAAGTTGGTTGAACAGATCATCGATTCGAGGAAGTGGGTATCGGTTCTTGACGGTTAGTTTGTTCAACTCTCGGTAGTCAATACACATTCGAAATGAACCGTCTTTCTTTTTGACAAACAAGACCGGAGCTCCCCAAGGTGAAGAACTCGGTCTGATGAATCCTCTATCCAGAAGTTCCTGTAACTGAGTGGACAGCTCCTGAAGTTCGGATAGGGCTAGTCGGTATGGTGCTCGGGCCACTGGTGCGGCACCCGGCACGAGATCAATCGAGAACTCAACCTGTCTAGGTGGTGGTAGACCAGGTAGTTCTTCTGGAAAGACTTCGGGGAAGTCTTTAACGATTGGCACACATTCAAGTCACTTCTCCTCCGACTTTTTCTCCGTGATGTGCGCGAGAATTGCTGGGTAACCTTTTCTCAGAAATTTTCGGGTTTTCAGACAGGAGATTATGTTTAGTCTCGACCCACCGGTCTCCCCCTGTATGATTAAGGTTCTACCGACGGCGAGAGGGATGCGGACGATTTTATCATGACAAACAATTTCGGCCCGATGCTTGGACAACCAGTCCATACCCACGATGACGTCGAAACTTCCTAGTTCAACAGGCATAAGATCGATTGAGAAGATTTCGTCGGCTAGGTTTAAAGTGCAATTAGGTATCACACTATCGGTTTCTATGAGTTTACCATTTGCAAGTTCTACGGTGTACTTAACATCTAAGGCCACGGGGGTGATGTCAAGTAGTGGGCAAAACTCATCAGAAATATAGCTCCTATCAGCACCAGTATCAAATAGAATAGAAGCAGATAAGTTGTTGAGGAGGAACATACCCGAGACCACATTCGGGTCTTGACGGGCGTCCCCAGAGGTAATGACGAAGGCTCTGCTTCGGACGTTGTTGTTGCGGTTGTTGTTGTTGTTGTTGTTCAGCTTGGGGCAGTTGTTCTTGAAATGCCCAGAATTTCCGCACCCAAAGCAGGTCTTTGGTGCATTGGTGTTGGGGGTAGGAATGATGGCTCGGCAATCCTTGGCTAGGTGCCCGAACCGTTTGCAGTTGGTGCAAGGGCAGGAACCGTCATGATGGCGGTTGCATTTGGAACAGTAGGGTTTGTTCCCGCCGTACCCTTTCTTTTCTGTAGTTCCCGATGAATAAGCCTTTACAGACTCAGGCTTTTTGTTGGTGATTTGGTTGGATGAGTTGGGGTTTCCTTCCCATTTACGTTTGTTGTTTGCAGATGGGGTTGCGGTCGTGCCACGGCGGACAGAGTTTGCCGTTAGCTCGTGGGCCATACGGATGGCTCTTTGAATCGTACCCGGTTTGGATGACGTTACCAGGTCTTGTAGTCTGTCGGGGAGTCCATCGACATATTTCTCGATCCTCTTGTATTCAGGATCGACCATGGATGGGCACAGAAGTGCCAGTTGGTGGAAACGGTTGGTGTACCCGGTGATATCATCACCTTGCATCTTGTGGTTCCAGAATTCCAACTCCAGTTGTTTCAATTCATCCCTGGGGCAGTACTCACCCCTCAACATCTCCTTCAGCTCCTCCCATGGGAGCTTGTAAGCATTCGCAATACCCACAGTCTGGGCATAGGTGTTCCACCAGGTAAGGGCGGTGTCAGAGAAAGTGCTGACGGAGAACTTGACCCTGTCCCCCTCCGCACAGTTGCAGATAAGAAATACAGATTCGACTTTCTCAATCCAGCGTACTAGACCGATAGCTCCCTCAGTACCTGCAAAGTTCAGGGGTTTGCAGTTCTGGAAGTATTTGTAAGAAGAGGGTTTGGGTTGTGGTCCATTGTTAGCTGTATCTTCGCTACCAGGAGTTGATGTTCGGGTAGCTAAGGCTTGGGCTACACTACGGGCAATCAGACCCGCAATTTCGGCTTCACTGAGGGTGACTTGTCGGCGAGGAGGCATGATGCTGACAAGAAAAGGACAAGGAAAGAAGGATAAGATAATTGTGGGTTTCGAGATCCTTGTGGATGAGAGCAGGACAAATTGGGTGGTGTGTTTGCCATTTCAATGGCAGAGTGTAAGTAAGACGAGGCTAATATATATATAAGTATATAATATCCAGCCTAGTGTCGAGTACGTATCAAGTAATGGTCCGGTTCTCTCGCGGTCAGAGTCAACTAACGTATTCCTTTTCAACAAAACCATTTCAGACCTCACATCATCTTTCCTTAATTGTACATAGTTGATCAGGCTATGTTAAATTAAAGTCGTATGCTGTAATTCCTGAACCAATCATGCCTAGTAAGGAAATACTGCCTAATGGTCATAGTCTAGGCCCACTAAATGCAACCTAGTTCACTATAACCTTAGGCTCTGATACCAATCTGTAACACCCCCAAATTTAATAATTTGCGGAAGCATACTTGGGTGTTACTAATCAATATACAAAGCACAAGATATACAGTAAACGACCTCTAAATGAGACGTTGTAAAACGATTTCATAGAAATATATGTTTGAAAACTTAATGTTTTCGTATACAAAAATAGTTCCCTAGAGTCCACGCGTATGGCGGGAGATTCTATTACATAATCAACATATACAAAAGATAATGCTGAGAATCTCCGTTAATGCAGTTTAGTTGAAATCATGCGACTCTGGCTATGTCATGGAGAAATCCTACTCCATATGAGTACCTGAGAATACATGCTAAAAGGTCAACACGAATGTTGGTGAATCTCATAGGTTTGTAAGTAATATCAGTTTTGAACACAAGATTTCATCAGTAGTGCCCGCAGGCGTAAATCAAGTATTTGCAAATCCAGCAAATGTAAAGTAAATAAGTTATACCGTTGCCATGAGGCTCATAATCGAAGCTTAACCCGTAAGTAATAAGTTGCTCCCGTGACATGCTCGTAACTGAGCAAGCATAAGTAATGAAATAATAGTCGCCCGTTTATACAGAACAGTTTGTGGTAGCGCTACTACCCCGGGCGGGGAGGGTCATTTCCCTAATGGATCCATTAACTAGTGTTCGCGCTTAAGTCCATAACTAACGATATATGATGGAGAGACTTCTGTAAGTAGTAAATAACTCATGCAATTCCGTTTGGTATAGTAAGCAGTTTAGTACTTGTGTTCAAGAAAAACAGTAGCATGTATCTCACCCCGTATGTAAAACAGTAAAAGTGGGGCTGTAAGACTCACCTGAGTCGAGTAGTAAGCGGTGGAAATCAGTAAGTAGTGAGTAGGTTTTCCGAACCCGTAACCTTTAAATGCCTAAACATATAAAGTCAAGTAAGTAGATGTCTCGCAAGACCATCTAGTCTAGTTGTCTACACAACTCGTTATGTCCAATGTTGTTTCGTTATTGTTTGTTCTTAGAAAACATGGTTGGCCCGTTGGTGACGGTTTGTATTAATAGTCTTGATGTTATCACATTGATTTTGAAGTGTTATACTTGAAAAGTATATTCCATTATGTTTGAAAAGTCGTATCATATAAGCGTTTCGAAGTCGTACAAGTTTGACACTTGGTGAGAAATGTGCTTACGGAATCTAAGTACGGGGGTCCGGGGGCAGCGCCCCTGGCGGGGTCCAAGGGGCTGGCCCCTGGCTGGGGTCGAGATGCCAGGTCAGCTCAAAAATTTTTTATTTCTACTATATTGCTTTGGTGAAAAACGCATCTGGGATCTGAATTTGGGTAAAATCGAGTGATAAATTTCGAGTCTCGACACTTAGTAAAAATCTGTGTTTTTGAGGTTCTGGTTTGTGCGACGTTGGGTGCGACGTTGGGTGCGACGTCGTAGATCCTGACTGCGACGTTGAGCATGACGTCGCTATGTGCGACTTTCGCAATTTAATGCGACGTTGTACGTGGCGTCGCTATACGCGACGTCGCAACTTAATGCGACTTTGTGACTGACGTCGCACCATGCGACGTTATGAGGGGTTGTGCGACGTTGAGGCTGACGTCGCATGACTCTGGGTCCAAATGCGACGTCGCGGTCTGTTGGCCGGAAAATGTGCCGAAAACGAGTTTTCCGGTTTCCGTTCGGTCTAAATCTTTTACCTAACCCATATTTGGACATTTTAAGCATATATAAACCATAAAAACGTAAAAATGGGTAAAAACGGAGAGTTTCGGGCTTTGTCGGAAACTTACGCGGTGTCGGAATGAAATTCCGAAAAGATGGGATGGTAGATCGTGTCGCGGTGGTGCTTTTATTCCAAAAGCGTGGTATGATCCGAGTGCGTTTTGAGGTAGTATTTGGCGATTTAAGTGAAATGGTGGTGATGGTATTTTGAAAGAAAGAAATAGAGAGAGAGAGAGAGAGAAAAAGATGGTGAGAATGAGGAAGGAATGAGGTGGGGAGGGGTTTTAATCCCCTTTTTCAGTTCCCGTGTTTGCGTTCCGTGCGGTGTTTGTTTTCCCGATTATTTAAACGTTTAATTATTCATTTAGAAAGGTAAATTTTGTTAAATAATTTAATTGGATTATTTTTCTAATCTTTAAATAAGTTTGTGTAATTTGTTTTCAAGTCGCGTAGTTTTAGTTGTATTAAATAGGATAGATAATTTGAGAGTATTATTAAGATGCTATTCCGAATGTTATGATGTTTTTAAATAATGTTTTATGCTTAAATTAAAATGTCTCACCAACGTCCGTATTTGCCGAATCGAATTACATTCGATTTAAAACTGTGTACGATTAAATCAAATCGCGTATTCGTATATACTCACCAATATATATTTTGTTACATTAATTAGCCTAACACAGAACTAATTACATGTATTTACAGAGAATTAGGCACTAATTACTAGTCCAAATTTGCCGATTGTTACAAATACTTCAGATCCACCCATCTCCGTAATATGGAAACCCTTCTTGACTCCTGTCTCGACCCTTCAAAACCTTTCACCCGAACCCTACTTCGAAAGTTAGACAATTTTGAAAGAGAACTCCGATCATCAAGCTACCCGGACCTATACGCTAAACTCCTAAAAAGAATCGCTACATATAGGGCAAGTAAGTTAGGTAGTAGTGATGAGGAATACCCTTAGGATTCAACCACGGAAGTCAGAACCATCGAAATCGACAGCTCCCTACCTTTCAATAACGCGCCATCAGATGAGGAATGCCACCAGTTTTCAGATTCGCGTGATGCAGATTCTGGAAGTGAAAACGATGATGAAGACGGTTACATTAACATCCCTCTTGACGAACGCTCTATTCCATCAACTCCCCCTGCTCCAACAAATTCTCCTACCTCCTCAACTGAGGTAAAACGAGTCCCACTCATAGATACCCACCAAGAGTTGATAGACTTGATTGATGAATACGAAGACATCCGCGTCATCGTAGAGGCTATCAGAGAATCAACCAATGACTACACCACCGCCCAGAGACACCTGATAAGGGAAATCAAACGAGAATACGATTCATACATCGCCAGTTTTGGAGCGTAAGAATCTCACACTCTACGCAGACATATCCAAGAACTATCAGATTCCCTTCAAGCTCAAATTACAAGAGAAGCTCAACAGCCAGAAAGACCCCACTACCCGATGGGAGAAGTCGAATTCTGCAGCAACCAAAGGAAAATATACCAAAAAGTATATTGTGCCCTAGTCGGATCTGCTTTTCCCTACTCATCGAGTCAAAAGGCTACACTTGCATCAATGAGAACCCATCTGGAAAGAGGTACTGGAAACTCGCAGAATTATGCTGATATCATAATGGTGGGAGATCTTAGAACCCTTCTAGATCTCATCAAAACCGGAGAGCACCTCACAGCCTTAGAAAACTATAGGATCGTCATTCATTCCACCATTGGTCATCATGTTGAGATGATAATTGATGAACTAAACCACTCAGTATATGAAGAAGAAACTCGTGAGGTACCCAGATTCATTCCGCACTTGTCACAAATTAACTTAGCAACCTATGTGACAACTCGACTACGCGGAATGTACACTGAAGAAGATGTAGAGATTGATGTTTACCGCAATGGATATCGCAAGATATTCAGCAAGCTAATCTACGTCTTCACAGACTCGGACTTTCCCCTTCAACCGTGAGCAACATCAACTCATCAGACAAGTATGCCAAGCAACCAAATCCTTTGGAGGAGACCCTTTGGCTAGTGACTTTGAAGAAGTGAAAATTCAGTTCATGGCCCTAATTGCCTCGATAGGTCGAAACCACCCCCAGCGTGAGATTGTTCAAACTCACACATGCACAAGAATTGACCCTAATGGACCAGTCACACGGTCAGTTAGATACATCAGCTACGGGATGACAATCCTCGACCGATGGCCACTAATCACTTCAAAAGCTTCAGGATTGAATCCACCAACCCACCAACCTTAATTGCCTACATGATCGAGTAATTCCTTCGATACTTTCCTCCACGTTACATCTTACCTAGGAGCCACGGTGACCACACTAGTGCCCAGGACGCATCCATCATCATCTGAAGAAGAAATGACTAAGTTGAGCTCTCGACTTTAAAAGAGCGCTTCTCGGGAGGCAACCCGTGTTTTACATTTCAGCAATTTTACTTTCCAAGAAGTGATGGAATCTCCGACTATCTTTCACACTCGGATATACAAAGAATACCTCCTCCTTCAAGGAAGTATCTACATCCGAAGAATCTTATATCCGACGTGTTCACACCTACGAGACCAATCACAAAAAGGCTTGATCAAGAGCGAACCCAACAAGACGAAGTTCATCAAACTCATACCAAGGAACACTGCAACTACTGGGGAGTACCTCTAACCAATCTCTTTCCTTCGTTATAAATATACCATATACACTATGCTTATCACTAAGTGTGGGATTCAAACCCAACACACACTGCTAAAAGAATACGTCTTAGATGTTTCAAATCCTAAGTGTGGGATCTTTACCCCCATGATAGAATAATATCGAGGACGATGTTCCTTTAAGTGTGGGATAGCAGTAGTTACACTACTGTAAAATGGATAATGGTATATTCTTGATTCTAAACTCGCTGCTCTTTAGACCATCCTTCTCCAAAAAGTAACTCGAAAATTTTACAAAATCTTTCAAAATTGAGTTAAAAATATGTCGAAAATGAAAATTTTAAACAAAGAATGATTTACTTTGGGAAAGATGGATAAATAAAATACGAATCCCTTTGGAAAATTAGTTTAGTAATCCCATAAAAAGCATCGCATGACTAGGCACACAACAACCCAACTTTCGATTTGTGAGGTATCTTGAGCCATTTAAAGCATTCACTTTTAATGCTTCACTTCTTCGATTCTTGAGTGTGCCGATGTATGCGTTTAGAATCAGAACTTGCTCCTGTTATGCATTTCGAATCCGAACTGGTGAGTAAAAAGGAGATCAAATCACATCATTCTTAAAACCATCCACCCAAAAAGAAATACGTTATCCCTACTGTGAAACCCGAAAAATTAGGGCAAATTATTAGGTCCTAATCACTTTGTAATACGTGTAATTAGTTTTGTAATAGGCTATATATGTATATCATTATATATATTTGAGAATATATACACGTACGCGATTTATTTGAATCGTGCATTTTCATATCGGGCGGATCCCGATACAATAATACGGACGTTGGTGAACTCAATTTATTAAATAATATGAAATTATTTGATAAACATATTTAATTACAAATATTATTTTAATAATATTCAGTAAGTATTTCGTATCGTATAAAATGTTCAGAAACGATCGAAAACGCGTGAAACGCGCCCGACAACCGAGTAAACGTCAAAATATATTTTATAAACTTAAAATATATTATTTTTCATGGAATTGATTATTTATTATATCGTGAATTATAACAATAGCAAAAACGTTTAATTAAAACGTCACGTAATTAAATAACCGGAAATGTGAAACCGCAAACCAATACCGACACTATAACCAAACATTTTTAGAAATGTTTTCCAAGGAATATAAACAATACTTCAATTTAAACATATCAAAATTCGAATGCCATTGTGAATACGTACGTATAACGTTTAAAGTACGAATTGACGTTGAAACGATCGGGTAAACAAATACGGGTATAATACCACTAATTGGGAGGCAAGATTTTAACAGCCTCACCTCCCATTTTTAATGTAAAAATCTGACCAACAAGATCCACATTTAGTGGATCTTGTTCTTGACCATATGCACACAAACACACCTTCCATGTATTCATTTATGCATCACCATTTCACTCTCTAACTTCTCTCACTATCACCACCACCATAATCCACCATCATCTACCATCTTCCACCATCACTTTCCTTGAAGAAACAAGAGGAAGGAGCAAGAAGAAACAAACTAGCATCATTTCACTCACCTCTCTCTCTAGACACGATTTTTGGTATGATTCATCCACTTTCTCTCACTATATTTTCATGCTCTACATACATCTACATGTTAGTGACTTCAAACAACTTGAAAATGTCCAAATCTAAGCTTTAAACACGTTTTTATGAAACATATATAAAAGCATATAAATCTGCCCAGAAAATGCACCTCACAAAATCGACCATAACTTGAGTTCTAGGATGAATCAATACATGAATCTTATACCGAAACCACCGTATGGATGTTCTCTACAAAAAGTTCTTCTATGACCTTTTCTAGAAATACACGTATTTTGGTGTAGAAGCTAATCTTTGAGCTAGTGTCTGTTTTAGACCAAAACTGACCACTCCCCATATTTATTTTTGTTAAAAAATGGTAAATGAACTTATAAAAATACCACAAAATTCAGAAATGAACTAAACATATGTATGTCCAACTGTGATTTTTGGTGAGTCTTGGTTTGGACTAAAAACTGTAGAAAACGAAAGGTTTACCGAGTCGAAAATCTGAAAATATAAACATGAGGACTGTTTTAGTCATTTTACAAAACCAACACTTCGGGTGAACCCCGACACGAACCAATAATTTTATTGAACTTATTGGACCATTTTAAGACTTGGGTAAAAGTTTCGGGTCAAACCGAGACCATTGACCGCGTTTTTGAGATAGAGTAAAACACATCAGACGTAAGTGTCGCTTGGACCAAATCAGTCATGCGACACTCACCTAAGTGACGCTAATTTGCACAAAATCATTTCATACGACACTTACCCAAGTGACGCTACAATAACCGTAAACTTTTTTTTAGCGACACTCCCCTTGAGTGATGCATTAATCAAATGACGCATACTAGCGTCACTTCACCGAAGTGATGCCATGTCGCAAACCAGCGACACTTAATCGAAGTGACGCCTATTTTAGAAACAGTACACCTGCGGCACTTAACCTTAGTGACGCAACCTAGTGACGCCATCTTATGCGACACTTCACTCAGTGACGCATACAATACTGAAATTTACTATATGTGCGACACTCTCCTAGTGTCGCCAAAAACTACTAAGTGACGCTCTAAGTGTCGCCTAAATCAGAAACTTGAAAACTAGTTTTCATACTAAGTGTCGAACACACGTTACTCCAATACTTATATACGATACAACTTACCAATCATATACTTAAATAGTATACAATGGAACAACATATAATAATAATACTTTAAGATTATTATTACAACATCCGTCACCAACGGGCCTTACATGTTTTCAAAACACAAACAAATCAAACCAAAATCATTTGGACATTACTAGTTGGATGAACAATGATGACACACAAAAAGTCATGTTTTTGTGTGCCATTATCTCACCATTTTAGCCCAATTATTAATGAAAACACTTAAATATGAACTTAAACATCACATTTCATCATAAGGGCTAAAATATAGACGATGTTTCAAGAATCAACCCAAAAGACCTAAAAACGAGTAAAATAGAGCACAAACGATCATTGAATCTTCCGTTCACGCATTTAAGCACAATTTAAGCTATGCTTGGAATTATGACCTCTAACTTATGTAATTTTCTTCGTTAGGAAATTACGAAACCGTGAGCGTGAGAATCACTCAAAACGGATAAACGACGAAGAAGTTACGCCCGAACGAAGAAACGAAGAACCGAAGGACCGAATACGGCTGAACACAGACCGTATACGGCTGAGCCAGACCATATACGGCTGTGCACAGACCGTATACGGCCTGTGCAGACCGTATACGGCCTGTGCTCAGCCGTATACGGGCCAGCTCAGCCGTATTCACCCTATGCACAGCCGTATACGGTCCAGTTTAGCCGTATTCACCCTAGCTCAGCCGTATCGTGCGTTTGGGTGATAAAAATCAGGTTTTTATTTGCCCTTGCGATACGGTTGTGCATTTCATTGTTTGGATACGGTCTACGGATACGGTTGTGCGAGTTCTATATATAGAGGCTTCATTTCATCATTTTCAAAAAATTCTATCAACCACCAAGCAACAAGAAACTACACACACTTTCTCTCACTACTCTCTCTCTAGATTAGGTTGTAATTAGTAGTAGATTAGCGGCTAGTTAGAGGGGCAATATTGTAATATCGCTTGGCGCGTACTAGGAGTTCTGCTCGTGTAACGTTCAAGTTGTATTCAGCTACGCTCTTATTACGGTTATATCTATCCTTTATCTATTTCATTATGATGATTGTTATTACTGTTATCATGCTAGATTTAGGATTGGTTGCCATGATTAGCGAGTAGTGATATTGCGTGTTTGTTATGACGTAGTTAGTCGTAAATTGGTTGGAATGATGCTATGAAAATTAATGCTTTGATTTACTTTCTATCTATGATTTTAAACCCATTAAACTAATCGCCTTTCAACCAGTAAACGTGATTACGGCCTTAATGATGGGACGTCGCGAACCCCATAAAAGGTACTTAGTTATCTGTGTCAAACATGAACATGGTCTGATTTGTTAATCGTGTAAATATCGCTTTCTAAATGAACGCTAAGTACATCGTCATCGTGGAAATACTGCTTTCTAATCTGAACGCAAAGTACACTGTGATTATGGAAATATGGTTTTCTAACTGAACACCAATTACACTGGAGCAGTGGAAATAATGCTTTCTATTCTGAACGCAAAGTACACTGTACCCGTGGAAATATGGTTTTCTAACTGAACGTGAATATTACACTGTTGACAAGTTAGGGATTTATTGGGACTTAAAAGTAAGGGCTGGTTTATATCATAGATGGATAAAATTATGCTTAAATACAAACTTAGTTAAAGTAGTCTGGGTTAGCCTTTATGAAGCAATGTAAGGTACCGTAAGTCGGCTAATTACTCGGTATAGCGTAGATAACACCTCCGGTGTAGTTAATACGTGGAAGCTGAGGAAAAGCCGCAGTTACTAAGCCTTGTGGAATAACGGCAACTCTGTGATCAGCAGAGCTGGTACCGACTAGATCCTTGGTTCATCAATGGAAACACCTCCGGTGGAGTACAGTGTAGTAATCACGGAAAGAGTCGTTGTTATCGGTCTATGTGAATCACGAGTCATGACTCAACACCCAGACTCACCAAACCATCGATAGAAAGTAATCAAGCACACTCTATAAACTTGGTCTTAAATGTTTTATTTAGATTAGATATTATTGTGGGGTTAAGAAAGGTCGGACATCGAGTTGGTTTGTCGCCTTATTCATGCACCCAGGGTTTCATCCCAGATAAGGGTCACTATACCTTCACCGGTTAGTGTTGTGGGCTGGATAAACTACTCCGATCAGAATCAGGACAGCCTAGTCGCCCAGTGACATACTGATCGAGAACTCTATCAGTAGGGGGCTAGTGCTTACTCCACAGATACCTGAAATAAATAAAATACAAACCTTTAGAACACGTTTCCATACATCATACATCATTCCAATCAATCAGGCTACCGAAATCATAGCAAACACCCTCTCTAGATTATCTGATGTCTACATTTATTTTATCTGCTTTAATTTAAATTTTCTGCCTAAGTATAAAAAAAAAAACCAAAAACAAACCACCAATCAAATCTTTTAAAACCTGCTAGATCGATAAGTACGCCTGTTTCGTCCACGATCCACAATACACTGACTCAGAGAACGACCCTAGGTCATCCTTGCTGCTATACACCAATAGTAACTAGGTATACTTAGGCCCCGCAAATACAAATTTTAAAACCCACTGACCCAGCCAAGCGGGAGGCTCGCAACGACAGGAAGCGATTCCTAAAAACCGACCGTTCGGCTGGCGTCAAACAACTAGCATGGACGGTCTCTTGAGACGTCTACATATACTAATAACCTTGCGCATTTTGAACGCCCGACAGGTTACAGTCTTCGGACACCTCATTTTACTACGTCACATTTGCTTCACTGCATATCATCAGACTCAGGTGAGTCTCATAGCCCCTCATTTTTACTGTTTTAAACCCAGGGGTGGGAATACATGCTCAATTTTATTTACATGTGAACATAAGTACAAAACCCGATATATTGACTGCATGAGTTATTTTTACTAATCATGAAGCCCTCCACATCATAGTTTGTTAGTATGGATTTAGCGAGAGTGTTAGTGTATGGTACCATATGGGATTGACAATCCCCGTCCGGGGTAGTCGCGCGACCACGACTGCGGTCGAACGGACGCATCATCATTTGTTCACACGTGTGTATGATTAGGCACATGCAGGAGGCAAACTCGATCAGGCACTTGATTGTGATCCTGACCCCTCAGTTAAGCTCAAACTATGAGCTCATGGCAGTAATATACATATTTATTTGATTGATTTCAAATCATTATACAAAATCTTGTGGTTCATACATTATTGTTTCATCATTACACCTGTGAGCTCACCAGCGTTAGCTGACCCTTTTAGCATGTGTTCTCAGGTACACAACAGCAGTAGGTCTGCTCAGGACAACATAGCTCGAGTCGCATGCAAACATCAAGAGATTTTCCTGCATTATTATATTTTGTAAAAGTAGTAATGCCATAGAATCTCTCGGATAGGTTACCGAGCTTTTGTAACTTATTAACTATTGTAAACTTTATTACAATCAATATATTTTTGTAAACGACGCATATAGATGCCGTTCATTATATACCTTGTGTGTTTTGATTAATGATTAGTCGCGCCCCGACCCGATTCGCTTCCGCAACCAGAATTTGGGGGTGCGACAGATTGGTATCAGAGCCTAAGGTTATAGTGAACTAGGTTGCATTAGTGGGCCTAGACTATGACCGTTAGGCAGTATTTCCTTATTAGGTGTGACTGGTTCAGGAATTTCATCATACGACTTTAATTTAACATAGCCTGATCAACTATGTACAATTAAGGAAAGATGATGTAGGGTCTGAAACGGTTATGTTGAACAGGAATACACTAGTTGACTCTAACCACGAGAGAAACCGGACCTATACATGTTTGTGCTAGACACACTAGGCTATATTATATGTTATATATATAGGTCTCACAATACTCACTAAACGCTCTTGCCTCAGAAATGGCAGACATTCCTCATCTAGCACCAGCTGACACAAACGACGACACTCAAACACCACCAACTACTGAGGAGGAAACCGTGTTACCTGTCTCACCGACACGAGCTTCTCCTGAACCTATCTACTTGTTGAAACATAGTTTGTGACAACAGATCTAGCTTGAAATAGGACTAGTGTAATTATTATCATGTTTGTACATTGGTTTAGATTTGTAAATGGATATTTGTTTTGTTAGTAATATTCGTTGAATATATTAGCATATTAAAGTGTTAGACGAATATCGTAAACGAAATAAATAAATACATTTGGTGCGAGTCGAGTTCTCAAGTCGCAGCAAGTTGAGCTGCAAGATGAGAACTGAACTCGCGAACATCAGTAAGTCTTGGCGAGCCGAGTCCATAAGCGGGCTTGGGCTGCGAGTTGGGCTGGACTTGCGAGGCCCATGCTAGCCGAGATGAGCCGGACATATTTAATGTTTTCTATACGTGAAAACAATAGAATTTTTGCTATTCAGATTGGAGACCTGCGAATTAAGAATATCCAGAGAAAAATAACCTAACGGCTAGGCTTTGACGTTTATACGTTTAAGCAAAGTATTAGTAAACCTAAAACGCGAACTTATTCGTTGTTAGTAAGATAACATCGTATTGAGGGATTCCGCACCTTAATACTACAGATAACGAAGTTATCGATCCTAAGAACTAGGGACTTACATCTGGTATAAGAGCTTTCGGGCTAAAATACGAGTAAAGTTTGAAGTTTTAGGATAATCGTGTTTGATTCGGATTGTTTTTGTGTGCATAAGTACATATTAATGATCAAAATCATTCTCTGGACGATTTAGGGTTAGTTCACGGTCGAAATTTCCTGTTTCAATCGTAAAAATACCTTAAATTTTCGTTTTCAGGTTTTTCAGCCGTTTCGCGAGTCAAGATTAGGGTTTCAGCGTAGCCTACGAACCGAGTTGAACTAGCGAGTCGAACTGAGACTTACGTGTCGAATCGAGATCTCTCGCGAATCGAAATCGCTTGCGAATCGACATCACAGCAATCCGAACTGAGACTTGCGAGTCGAGCTGAGATTGCGAGTTGAACTGAGTCTTGCGAATCGAGTTCTTCTGAATTCGCGAAACAGTTTTACTTTACGTTTTTTAAGATGTCTGATCTTAGTAGAATGATCGAGATGGAACATGAGGTGGGAAAATCAAACGTTCCACCTAAGTTGTTGAAAATCGAAGATTACTATAACTGGAAGGACAGATTTGAATCTTACTGTAGATTCCATGATTTGTCGATCTGGATGTGTATCAAGAATGGATACACTGCACCTACTCAAACGGTTAATAATGCAACTGTTACTCTTGCTTATAACCGGATGAGCGATCAACAAAAGAAGGACTATGAATTGGAGAATAAATCTCATTCTGCAATTAAGATGAGTTTACCAAAGGAGATAAACCATCAACTCAAGTTTTTTCAAACTGCTAGAACGCTCTGGGAAGCATTAGAGAAAAGATGTGAGGGAAGTCCTCAAGTGAAGGCAGGCAGGAAGAATCTTCTTAAAAAACAGTTTACTGTTATAAAAGCTTTAAAAGGAGAAGATCTTGATGCTTATATCACTAGATTCTACCACTTGTTAAGTGAGCTTGATAACCATGATATTGTTACTACTGAGACTGAAAGAACCGACAAATTTATTGAGGGTTTGCCGTCTAAGTGGGAAATGTATGGTGTAATGCTCAAAGACAACGATGAAAGGTATGCAACCATGACCTTAGAGCAGGTCATTGACAAGGTAAAAGGTTATGATTTCACAAAGAAATCGAGAGAAACTGATTCTGATCAGGTTCAGAATCCTGGGCTATATCATGGAAAAACAAATCTCTCAACTTCTTCATCTAGTTCGACCACTGCACTTTTATTGGGTAATACTGATGAAAATGGTGAAATGATAACGGATGATGTGTGCCTTCTTACCTCATCAGGTAATGAAACTAAAGGTACATCTGCTGAGAAGTCAACTCAAGGACATTAAAAGATGCCAATGAGTGTGAAATCTGCTGAGCAACAGTTATCTGTCCTTGCATCCTTTGTTGCTTCTTATGAAAACTACATTCAGGGTAAAATCAATGATCCGATTTTGTTTGATGAAGACTATGATCAGATAGACCCTGATTATCTTGAAGAAATAGATCTCCAGGATCAACTTGCAATGTTATCAAGGATAGTCAAAAATTTCTTGAAGAAAACTGGTAGAAAAGTGGTAGGAAATTGATTAGGGTTTGATAAAACCAAGATCAAGTGTTTCAACTGTCAAGGTTATGGACACTTTGCTCGTGAGTGTCAAAGACCTAAGGTTGAAACTGGCAATAGCAAATAAGGTTCGGGAAGTACCTTAGCTTCCAAAGCCTTAGTTGTGAAACAGTTGGATGGATCTTATGATTGGCAAGCTCAGTCTGAGGAAGCTCTCATGGCTGAAATTGAAGATCAAGAGATAGCTGCTGAGTCCAATAGCTATATGCCTATTGATGTTGAAATAAAGGTGCCGGAGATTCATGAGAAAGCAAGTGATGATGACGTGCTGTATATGGATTCAACTGCTGATATGAGTCCAGATGATTTTGTAGCACGCATGGCTGAAGTACAAACTGACAAGAAAAGGGTATGTTTGGATATTCTTACTCTTGCTGATGTTTGTTATCTAGTTACTGATCTACAATCTCAATTAAGTGTTTTAACTATGTCAAATCAGAATTTGTCATCCCAAGTTAGCACTTTTAATGATTCTAATAAGACTATAATATCTGAACTTGAACAAGCTAAAAGTGATGTCCTTAGGTTAAGTACATATAAGGTAGATCTTAAGAATAAGATTAAGTCTGATAGTTCTGATAAGATTGCACTTAGAGATACCATAAATGAAAAGGCAATAATCATAGATGGTCTCTATATGAACATTGATGACTTAAATTGAAAAATAGCTGATAGGGATAGAGAGTTAGCTGAGCTGAAGCATAAGTTAGTAGAACAAAATCGTAAGATTGAGTCCTACAGAACTTTAGAAATGGATAAAATGCTAGATGCTCAACGCAGTGTAAAGGACAAGATTGGGATAGGATACAATGATGTACCTCATCCTTTTAATGCCAATTACTCTAGTAACTCGATAGATTCTAAAATGACAGATGCTAATCCTGAGATTTTAGTAACTAATGACCCTGAAAAGTTAGAGGCACAGAAGGATGTTGTTAAGAACCAATCATCAAATAATAGTAAGGTGTCTCATTTCACCAAAATACAGTTTGTATCGGGTGGAGTGATTAACGATGCTAAGACTGATGATAAGGTTAATAAGGAACAAATACTTGAACCATTAGTGCCTAAGACTCCGAGTGGTAATGCAAAAGTTCCTAAATCACGCAAGCAGATGTCATGCTTCAAGTGTCGCCAAAAGGGACACGTGGCTTCGTGTTGTCCTAACAAAAAGCCTGAAACACCACATAAGCTTGTGATTGATGAAAAGACACAGACCGACTCTAGTATGACTGTAGATAGGTTAGATACCAAACCTAAGTTAGGTAATAAACCTGTTAACATTCTTAAAAGAGACGGTAAACATAGTGTCTCCCCACCTAAACCTAAACGGACATATACTCAAAGTGATAATTCTGTCTATAAGTCTAGAGATGTGACACCGTCAAGGTTTAGAACTCCAAGTAGAGGCCATAGTCATTATGAGAGTGGTACTACTTCGCGATCACATGAGTTTAATTACAATTATCATAATAGAGCTCATAATTATGTGCCTAGGAGGTTATCCTCGAATTCACCTCTTAAGGCTGATCATCCACAAACTCAAGCTACTTCAAAAGTAACCAAAGCTCCTGATGGGAAGGATGGTTATTTTAAAGAGCTTAAGTTTGTTGATGATAAGGGACAAACCAAGACCGTAATGGCTTGGGTCCCTCTTGATAACTGATCGTGTGTTTTGTTATGTGCAGGAGCATGCTGTGAACAAGGACAGCTGGTGGTATGTAGATAGTGGATGCTCGAGGCACATGACCGGAGAAAGAAGTCTACTGAAGGACTTCAAGGAGAGTCTCAAGCAAAAAGTAAATTTTGCAGGAGATAAAGGAGGAGTAATTTCGGGAAAAGGAAAAGTTTCAAATGGAAATTTGACTCTTGAGGATGTGAACTATGTTGAAGAACTAACTCACAACCTAGTGAGTGTTTCCCAAGTCTGTGATAAAGGTCATCCAGTTTACTTTAATAAAAAGGAGGCCTTAGTCCTGAAGCCAGGTTTCAAAATTCCTGATGAATGGATATTAATGAGGGCGCCAAGGAAGAAGGACATCTATGCTATCAACATGGGTGTTCCTAACTCTTCAATGGTGTCTACTTGTTTATTATCTAAGGCTTCGGAAACAGACGCTTTATTATGGCATAGGAGAATAGCACACCTGAACTAGAGAAAGATGAATTATATAACCAAAAATGGTTTGGTTCTAGGTGTACCACAAAAAAGTTTCGAGTCTGAAGATAAGTGTGTTCCTTGCATGAAAGGAAAGCAGCATAAGAAACCACACAGATCTAAGACTGAAAACTCAATCTCCTCGCCATTTGAATTGCTACATATGGATCTCTTCGGCCCTATAAGCAAGAGAAGTCTAGGTGGCAAATGGTACTATTTAGTTGTCACAGATGATTATTCTAGATTCTCGTGGGTATTCTTTTTGGGATCAAAGGATGAAACTCCAGGAATTCTAATTGAGTTCTTTGATCTAGTAGAGAATGTCTATAAAAAGAGAGTGAAGCGCATTCGTAGTGACAATGGAACAGAATTTAAGAATTCAACGTTGAATATCTATTGCTTAAGCAAAGGGATATTACATCAATTCAGTGCACCTTATGAACCTCAACAGAATGGTGTTGCTGAAAGGAAAAATATGACGTTGATTGAAGCTGCCAGAACAATGCTTGCTGATTCAAAGCTTCCGGTCATCTTTTGGGCAGAAGCAGTGAATACAGCATGTTATGTTCTCAATAGAGTTCTTACGGTTAAGAGACATAACAAGACTTGTTATGAGCTTTTGAACCATAAGAAACCTAACTTAAAGGGGTTTGAACTAGGTTATATGCCCAATTCGCCAAACAAGAGAGTCTTTAATAAAGTCACAGGACGTTTGGAGGTAGTTTATAATATTGAGGTTACAAGCTACTCACCGGATGTTCATAAGGGATTAGATTGGCAATTTGATTATTCTGATCTTTTTGCATCATTTAAAGTTCCTATTAGTGACTATGTCAGTGATTCAGAGATAGCTGAACATTTATTGTCTGAAGATGTGGATACTGGCCATACTTCAACATCGAGTGTTCCGAATTCTGGAATCAAGACAAATGTTGATCCAAATCAAACATCTACTAGTGGATCTCAAAAATCCAAAGTAAATACACCTCTAAATGAAGAGGACCTGACTGACAAATTAGTGGACGAAATTCTCACACCACTGAGAGAGTTAAGAATATCTGTGGGTATTGATAACTCACAGCTATCTAGAGAGGGTGTACCAGATTTGGAAGACATTCCTGAACAACACAGTGTTCTTGAAGAAATCGGTACTAACTTAGAAGATGAGATTCCGGTTGAGCCTGTTGCTATCAACTAGAACGAGTAAGAATCATCCCGTTGAAAATATCATCGGTGATATTAATACTCCGGTTCAAACAAGGACTCAATCAAAAGCTAGTACGTCTGAAAATTTAGAATACCAAAGCTTGTATACTGCAATGAAAGAGACAGGGATTCCTAATCAATGTCTATATTCATGCTTTATCTCACAAGTCGAGCCTAAAAATGTTCAAATGGCTTTAAAAGAAAGCTCGTGGGTAGAAGCAATGCAAGAAGAACTATCTCAGTTCTCTAAATTACAAGTATGGGAGTTGGTTGACCTACCAATGGGAGAATATCCAATTGGAACTAGATGGGTATTTAAGTGCAAGAGAGATGATAAAGGAATCGTTACTCGCAATAAAGCTCGTATAGTGGTTCAAGGTTTTAATCAACAAGAAGGTATAGATTACAATGAAGTGTTTGCACCAGTTGCTAGGCTAGAAGCAATTAAAGTATTCTTAGCATTCGCATCATATTTTGGTATAAAAGTGTATCAGTTGGATGTTACGAGTGCCTTTTTGTATGGCAAAGTGGAAGAATTGGTGTATGTTTCACAACCTCCAGGGTTTGCTGATCCTGAGTATCCTGATAGAGTATATCGTTTAAATAAGGCTCTATATGGATTACATCAAGCACCTAGGGCATGGTATGGAACACTATCAACATATCTACTTGAGAATGGATTTACAAGAGGATCGATTGATAGTACACTGTTTGTGAAGTGGAAAAAGAAAGACTTTCTTCTCGTGCAAGTTTATGTTGATGACATTATCTTTGGATCATCTGATGAAAAGATGTGTCAAGAATTCGAACAAGTTATGAGAAAAAGGTTTGAAATGTCTGCAATGGGAGAGTTGAATTTCTTCTTAGGATTACAAGTTGATCAAAAGAAGGATGGATTCTTTATTCATCAATCTAAATATACATATGAGCTATTAGAACGCTTTAAGATGGACGAATGTAAGGTCTATAATACTCCAATTCCAGTCAATCATGGACTAGGTCCAGATACATCGAGTGATAGCGATGTGGATCCAACTCTTTACAGAGCCATGATCGGGTCACTAATGTATCTCACAGCCTCTAGACCTGACATAATGTTTGCTGTTTGTTTATGTGCAAGATATCAGGCTAATCCGAAAGAGTCACACATGCAAGCTGTTAAACGAATCTTTCGTTACCTCAAAGGGAAACCTAAGCTGGGTCTTTGGTATCCGATTGATGGAGACTTAGATCTCGTAGCTTATACTGATTCGGATTACGGAGGATGCAATCAGAATAGGAAATCTACGACCGGAGGATGTCAATTCCTTGGAGGTAGATTAGTATCCTGGCAGTGCAAGAAGCAAACGTCTGTAGCCATTTCTACATGTGAAGCTGAGTTTGTTGCAGCTGGCAGCTATTGCTCTCAAGTACTTTGGATTCAACAGCAACTGCGGGATTAAGGTTTAAAAATATAACCAATACTCCTATGATGATTGATAACGAATCTACTATGTCGATCACCAATAATCCGGTAAAGCACAGTAAAACTAAGCATATTGATATTCGACATCATTTTATTAGAGATTGTGCTGAGAAGAAGTTGATAAAGTTAGTTAAGGTTCCATCATTGGATAACTTAGCAGACTTATACACAAAGGCGTTCGACAGAGTAAGGTTTGAGTCATTGGTTCAACTAAACGGAATGAGAAATCCAGAGTGATTAGTCTTCCAAGGGTATTTTTGTAATAGTTAGTATTTCTATGTGTTAAAAAAAAGGGGCGTATGGCATTCATTTGCTTGTTACCTAAGGGGAATCGCCTTCATTAGAGAATATAAACATAATATTCTTTAAAATATTTTAAGTCTTTATCTGCAAAAACTAAGGGAAATGATAGTACATTAGGAGAATAAGCTTCACAATAGTAAGCTTAAGTCCTAAGTATGATATGGTAGTAGGTTCAAATAAAGTTGCTTTAGAACTACAGCGGTTCTATCAGGTATGTGTTTATATTTATTTGATTATACACCTATATCCACAAGTTATAATTTGTCTATTTTATTGAAAGTTTTAGATGGCTTCATTATATGATATACTGGTAGGCAAATTATATAACATTTTCTAAGCCTTAAGAAGTTAATTAACTACTTGTTTATTATCTTGTGTTACTATTCTATGATGTATGACATTAGTCTTAATTGTTGATTGATGGTATTGTCATACACTGTTATCATGCATTTTAATTTGATTGACAAATAGTAGCAATATGGGTATTAACTTAATTACTCGTAACTTTGTTGTACTGAGTACAGATATGAAACCTTTAATTAAATTAATATTCTCAAATATATTTTGAATTATGCTAGAAGGGATTCTATGTTGTACTAAGTACAGACTTGGATAACATAGCATATTCAAAGTATGTCTGATATTTTTCTAACCTTAAAATTCAAGTGTATGTTATATGTTTCAAAAAGATACATCATTTAGTAACCACTACCTTGAAAAATTTAATGATGCAGTGTTATGAGTTCTACTTGAAATTCTTCAGTATGTCATATAATAGGAAGCACTTGATAATATTCATACTAACAATAAAGTGTTTGCTTAGAAAATTGAGTATAATTTGTTTATGTGGATCATAATACCGGTAATCGTCTTGAACTGTCTATAATTAAAATATTCACCTTATGTGAGTAATGCATTTATTAATTATGCTTTGTGGATAAAGGTACCTAAGATATAGTTTTATAAATATAAATGTATCAATGATGAATTTAGTTGTAATTTTATAGTAATTTATTTGAATTTCATGAGGTATGCATACTAACAATCTACTTAGACTTTTTAATAAATTATAATTGCTTATTCTTTCTAATATGATCCCTAAAGCAGATAAATTCTTATTCATTTTGTTTATGTATTGTGTTTTACTCAAGTGATTAATAAAATGGTACTTATGTTTATATAATTGTCTTTTTATCTTATTTTATTTTATTTTTATCTTTATGTTTAATTAAAGTTTTTGTATTTATTAGAATTTACCCTTTGGAATTAAATTATGCTGAATATTTTCTATTTTGAGTTGAACAATTGTAACAAATACAAGTGAAAAATAATTTTATTTTAGACTTGTACAAATGATGGGTTTTTAATTTATACTTAGTATTTAATTCGCGTTTTTATTTATTTCTGCGAGTTGACTTAGTCAACATGCGGATCGAGTTCAAATCTCGCGAATCGAATTCAGAGTATAAAGGAGAGGTCAAACGAGTCAACAGCCACCGAATCCACATTACTCGCGAATTCACTTACTCTGTGCTGATCCACTTACAGGCGAAACGAGGCGAAACGTTATTTTCGTTTGATTTCGATTCTTCGAGTGCGAGGAACGAGTTTTTGATCCGTAACAATTATTCATCTTTAGTTTGCGAACATTTTGAGGTATATAACAACGGATTTCACCGTTTAATTAACGAGAAATCGAAGTTTTTATGAACTTAGGGTTTTGGTTTCAATTTTGATCGATTCATGTAGATTAAAGGCTTGTTAGAACAAGAATCCTTAGGATTAATGTTAAACGGACCTTGATAAACGTAAATTAATCAATAGATCAGTTTCAAATCAACCGATTAATTGATTTTGAACTCAAACTCGCGATGGCCGTTCATCGAATGAGTTGAACCTTCGATTCAACTCGCAGCGAGTTGACTAGCGGATCGAGTTGATTAGTGGATCGACCAACGAGTTGACCTGCGGATCGACATGATTAGCGAGTTCACTTGGCTGCAGATCCAATTGCGAGTTGATATGCGAAACGAGTTTAACTCAACTGGTTTAGTTGTCTTATGCGAATCCAGAACTTAGAAATATATTTTTTAAAAATTTTATAAGAGTTACGACTTTTTAAGTAATAACTAGTATATTTTTGGATTCCTATGACAATGTATATATATATATATATCGAAAGTCTACCGATTCAAAACGTAATCGAGTAGCGTGTCCTAATTTTATATTAGCGGTATATTATATATATTGATTTATATATGTATACGACTTGAGACAATTTTGTAACAAGTTATATATATAAAATTAAGATGTTTGATGAATAATTTGCCGTTCAAAAAAAAAAAAGATGTTTGATGAATACATCTTCATAATACATAATAGTTAACATGCTTTAAATTGTTGTTGTCATTTGTGTTTTTACAGATATGGCTCGACAATTTGACAAAGGTCACAACATCCTTGTTGATCTGGATGTACGTGCAAAGGGAGCTGGCAAAGTAGCTCAGGTGCTTACGTTTTTGGCACGTTCTCGTATTCGATATGCTGTTACAACATCTCCACCTATTTCTCAGGCGATTCTGAATGATTTCTGGACAGGTATAGTGTATGACGAATCCGTCAATCCACCAGAGATTAGAACAACGGTTAATAATCAACCGATTATTTTTACGGCTGGTAATCTTAGAGAGATTTTGCAGCTGGGTACAGCGGAGCAAGAGAATGGGGATTTGGAGTACCCCATGGATTTTATAGAGGGTATAATGCTATGTTTCAGCAGACGGTGAGAAGGGAAGGGCTTGTGAAGCCTGAGGAGCGAGACCTTTTTGGGTATATCGTCGACCCAAACTATGTGACGCCACCAAATCATGGTTGGCTAGATGTTGTTGCTCCTGCTGCTGCTGTTCCAGAGCCTGTAGCTGATGTGGGTCATGCTGAAGATCCACAAGAGCTTTTGGAGGACGTATTGGAACAACCTGGACATGCTGGGGAACAGGTGAACCCAGATGTTGCTGCACAAGTGGTGCAGGAGGTACTAGAACAACATGATGAGGCACAAGATCCCGAGATGAGGGAAATTGATCAGTTTCTTGAGATTGCACCTGAGGTAATATTTTATTTATATAATAATATAGCTGCTTAGTTGATAGATTGTTTATATTAATCATAAATGCATAATATTATTATATAATGATTATGATATAGATATTTAGTTGATTAGGTAACATTTCTAATTATAAAATATGAATATCATTATATACAGGGAGCTGAGATTGCAGACCTAGAGGTCACTAGACCTGAGGGTGAGCAAAGACAGATTGATAGTTCAGCAGTTTTACCTGCTAAGGTATTAAAGCTGAATAATCTTAGATATATATTTATCTAGTTTGATAGAGTTTTATGTTAATCATAAATGGTAAATATATTTAGGAACCAGTTGGTCCATCTGGCGAGTATGATGGACATACAACTGACGATTCCAGTGATACCGAGGATGATCTTGTTGATCTGTCCACGATTATTCCAGCTGGAATGACCAAGCAAGGATCACGGCTTGAGGTTGATCCTGCTCAGAAGCTGAAGCTCAAGCGTAAAGTCAATGAACCAGATCCATATTTCATTGTTCATGATTTGGATGCTGAGGAGACTGTTACTCCATTGATGAAATGTCCGAGGACGTTGACTATCAGAGAAGTTGCTCAAGATACACCACAGGTGGAGAAGGATACACCGGTGGTTTCTGAACAGATATCTGTACCACTTCAGCATGAGGTTGCTGATCTAGTTCGTGCGGCAAATTTTCCGACGAATAAAGGAGCTAGATTTGCGGCGGGCTTGCTTACGCATGCTTTGTCTCAACCTCATACACCACTGACACACGAGTGGCATGTTGAGTCTCTTACACCGCCTAGACCTAAGACGATTTCTATTACTCCAATGACTGATGCTGAAAGGATTACGTCCTTAGAGTCGAGAGTAAAGGATTTAGAGAAGCTTACTTCTCAGATTCCAGAGCTGGTGTCGAATAATCTTCTTCTTGGTCAGCAGATGCTCAAACAGAGTGAATCTTACAATTTACTGCTGAAGACTCATGAGACTTTGCTTGCGGACTTCAATATTCAGAGACTGAAGTTATCTTCCTTGGAGAGTTTGGTCTTGAGAGCGCATTCGGGACAGTCTACTCAGGGGGAGATATTGGTATACTTGGAGTCTTGCAAAGAATATGAGCTGAGGAGAATGAGAGATTCAGACAAAGACGATGATCCCAATGCACCGAGTGGTGAGCAGACTGGTCCTTCAAAGACTGGTGAGCAAGCTACGATTCAGGGGGAGTCTGGTGGTGATACAGGTGGTGCTGGAGCTGGTACAAGTGCTGATAAGACTGCACAGGTTGATACAGAAGCTGGTAAGATAGCTTAGTATTAGCATAGTGTAGTAATTATTGGTATTAATTTGTACAGAATAATTGTAACTTAATATCTTGGTAATATATTCGGATTGAGATTGTAATTACAAGTTAAATGTATTAGATATTATTAAGTTATTTGATTTTATATATGTTAAGTTAAAATAGTGATCGAAAGTCTTCCGACTCATTGAGTAGTCGAGCGGTGTGTTCCGATTAATATCGGCGGTCAAAATTTTTATATAACATATGCATTTTAGACTTGAGAGTTTGTGTAACTGACAAGTTAAAAAATGTAATAACTAGGTAAATGATATATAATTTAAAGATATAGTTGAAAGTTAAGTTTTTTTTTTTTGAAAAATATAACATTTCAATTAAGTCTTGGAAATTATATAAGTTAATTAATAGTAAACATAAATGTTTGGTGATTGTTCACAAGACATTAGAGTTTAAATTTAATTAATATTTACTAAGTGTTTGTCATAAGACTTTAGAAATCTTAGTTTGATTCAGGGTAATCAATAAAAGATTTAAAAGTTATATAGAATGCGTTTTTATTAGGTTTAATGATACAAAAGGATTAATAAAGAAATTCTTAGATTGGTTCAGAGAAATCAATTAAGAATTTGAATTATTAACATATTTGTATATATATTTTTCTCTAGGAATGGAAATGCTAGATCTATCAGATTCAGAAGATGATATTTTGGATGAGATAGATGAAGAGATTGATTATGATATTGAAGAAGGAGAGTTCAAACTTCCTGAAGACTGGACTGCGGTATTTGAATCTGTGATAGATGAAGGTGTTGATCTGGATGCAAATGTAGATGAACATGTTGTGAATCCATCAACGACTGAATTTGTTTTTGTAAATGAACAAGGAGAATCAGTTATTGATTTAGAAGCTTTTGAGAATGCTTCTGAAGATTTGGATACTGAAGTTGAAGAAATAGAGGACAAATACAAACATATGGTTGGTAATCCTATGTTTATCCAAGAAATGCTAAAGAAGAAAAAGGAAAATAAGCCACTCATTTTGAAAGAAGTTGATATTACTGGAAAGTGTGTACTTAAAACTGGCATTATTGGATGGTATTATGACTCTGATCTGAAGCTCTTCGCGATCAAAAGGTTTGACGGGGTTCAATATTTTGAGAAGAAGCTTGCAGTGTTTAGTTCGTTGCCTCGATATGAGATTCGAGACTTGGCTAGATTAGATATGATAAATCCAAGTGATGATGACTATGCTAAGTATGTTGAGCGTATCATTAGGACTGAGGGATTATCTATGAAGTTCTCAAAGATTAAGCCAAGGAAAGGAAAAACGATAAAGCTGAACGAACTCAGTCAGAGGACAGGAAGAAGAAGAAGGAAGAAGGTTTATCCAGCGGTCAACTGCATTAAGCAAATACCTATGAAGACTATGCCTCAGAATATTTTGGGAAAGTTGAAATATTGGGGGGTAGATGCTGGATCAGGAGAAGCCTTTATGATTGAAGCTGCTAATGAGTATCCTGATGGCGAAAAAGAGATTCTTCATGTATATGATCACAGACACCTAATGAACTTATCAAAGGAAGATCTGATTATGTTGTACAAGAACAAGATCATATCTACTATTGGTTGGGGTGATTTAGCACGAGATTATCACAGGATGGATAAAACATGCATCAAGCTTAAAATTTTTGCAGGTAGTAGGATTTACTCTTGAAAATCAAAGACAGCGTGAAGATAGAGACGCTAGAGCTATTGTCAAGGGGGAGTCTGTTGAAACATAGTTTGTGACAACAGATCTAACTTGAAATAGGACTAGTGTAATTATTATCATGTTTGTACATTGGTTTAGATTTGTAAATGGATATTTGTTTTGTTAGTAATATTCGTTAAATATATTAGCATATTAAAGTGTTAGACGAATATCGTAAACGAAATAAATAAATACATTTGGTGCGAGTCGAGTTCTCAAGTCGCAGCAAGTTGAGCTGCAAGATGAGAACTGAACTCACAAACATCAGTAAGTCTTGGCGAGCCGAGTCCATAAGCGGGCTTGGTCTGCGAGTTGGGCTGGACTTGCGAGGCCCATGCGAGCCGAGATGAGCCGGACATATTTAATGTTTTCTATACGTGAAAACAATAGAATTTTTGCTATTCAGATTGAAAACAATAGAATTAAGCATATCCAGAGAAAAATAACCTAACGGCTAGGCTTTGACGTTTATACGTTTAAGCAAAGTATTAGTAAACCTAAAACGTGAACTTATTCGTTGTTAGTAAGATAACATCGTATTGAGGGATTCCGCACCTTAATACTACAGATAACGAAGTTATCGATCCTAAGAACTAGGGACTTACACTACTATATCACTGAAGAGGCACGAGTCACAAGAAATCATAGGAGGGGTACCGGATCTATCCGTGCTAGCCCTTATCTCAATCACACTAGTGATACTTCAACCAGAACACGCCATCCAACTTAACCTCGTAAGTGGATTGGCTACCCACAACTCTGAACACCTGGGAAGACATACAAATTCCTCCTGACTCCATGGACATCTCCCCATATACTCAAGAACCAATCCATCATACTGTTCCGGTGTTAACTGCTAGACTACACCGCCATGAAGATAGACTTGAGAGTCTGGAACGGGAACAACACCTAGCGCGCATGTACTGGATTCGCCAAGCTCATGATCGCATTGCAGAACTATTCCAAGAACACGAAAACATGACCCAGACAATAGAAATGATTCATCAACAAGTGATTGATGACAGGAGCACAGTTGATCTCCTGCAAGCAAGACTAGAAGAATGTGAGCAACGCTCACGAGAAGCGGAAGAGTACTCCCGCGAATTAGTACAATGGCTAGTGTTGGCAGAAGATAATGCCAGACAAGCCAGCAGACTTGCCACCACCGTAGACCACCTTATCACTCTCATGTCACAAGTGAACTTGCGCCAAAATTAGAATAGTATCTATCTTGTAATCTATCTAGCTAGCTACGTAGGACTTTTGAAAATTGTACGGGTGTATAAATTCCCGGCATCTTTTGAAATCCTTGCTATCATGTACTTTTGGAAACTCGTATCTTGTACTCAATCCTGTTATCTAATGAAATATGATTATCACTTCGTGCTGTTGTATATTACCTCCTTATATATACATATGTGATATATTATAATCTTTGTACAAGACATCTCACTTATCTCTTTCTCTTTGTTAATTCAAGCATTATGCCTCCAAGACGTAGGTTTAGCCAAGCTGACGTCAATCAAATAGTTGTCCAAGGGGTAGCAGATGCTCTAGCTGCTCGGCAACAAAGTTCAGGCACTGAAGACACCACAAACAACACTCCTCCACCAAAGCCCTGTTCATACAAGGACTATCTGAACTGTAAACCCTTGAACTTCAAGGGCACCGAGGGTGCTATTAGTTATTGCGCTGGATGGAGAAAATGGATGTGACACCCCCAAAATTAATGCTTTGCGGAAGCGAGTTTTGGGTGCCACTAATCAAATATCAAAACACCAAAGTACAAGCAAACGACTCTAAATGAGACGTTTTAGATAATACATTACATTACAAAAGTTTTCAAAAGTAATACAAGGTTTTAAGTTATAAGTAGTACATCACAAGCGAGTTCGCAAAATGATTTAGAAGATTTTAAATACATAATCAAAGTACAAAAGATAATGCGAGTAAAATCTTCATAAGGGTGTATGCATGCGACTCATTCTAGCTTAGCATATCCTGCGGCTATCCTTACTGAGCAACCCTAATGTTGCTGAGTACCTGAGAATACATCACTAAAAAGGTCAACCAAAAGGTTGGTGAATCTCACAGGTTTATAGTATACAGTAATAAACAGTTTGAATAAATCAGTAAGTAATTCATTCACAATCAGTAAAACAGTAAAGCATAATCGTACAACAGTAGTAATTCAGTAAAATAGTATTTCACAACATATAAAAGTCGGAGTAGTCGGTCAATTTATTGCCATGTCATGAGCCATTATAGTCGAAGCTTAACACGTCAGTAATTTTGCCCCCGTGAGTACTAATCCAAAAATACTCATATGAAACGAATAAGAAACGCCTGTTTATACTAGTGCGGTTCGTGGTGGAGCTACCACCCCAGGCGGGGATTGTCAGTCCCATATGGATCCATATACTAAAATTCGCGCTTATCGTATAACTGACGACTATAATTCAGAGGTCTTCATTGGATTAAATAGAAACTCATGCTGTTCAGTAAAGCAATACGTCGGTAATTAATACATTTTGTATTTGGATTAAAGTCGGTAAAATAATACATTTTGTACTTGTATTATAGTTTGTAAAATAATACCTTTTGTACTGGTATTAAAGTCGGTAAAATAATACATTTTGTACTTGTATTCAAATCAGTAAAATAATACATTTTGTACTTGTATTATAGTTTGTAAAGTAATACAGTTTGTACTTGTATTTAAATAGGTAAAATAATACATTTTGTACTTGTATTAAAGTCAGTAGAATAATACATTTTGTACTTGT
Source organism: Helichrysum umbraculigerum (assembly GCA_949592205.1). Taxonomy (NCBI): domain Eukaryota; kingdom Viridiplantae; phylum Streptophyta; class Magnoliopsida; order Asterales; family Asteraceae; genus Helichrysum; species Helichrysum umbraculigerum. The sequence goes on along the minus strand of CATIUR010000007.1, from coordinate 13,969,308 downwards.
ATTAAGATCAGTAAGTAAATAAGTCAGTAATTTAATACATTTGTAAATGTATTTAGTAGTTCAAGTAATTTTAGTAAACAATCACTTTCAGTAAACAAGTACATACAGTAAACAAGTATATTCAGTAACAAATACATTTAGTAAACAAGTGATGTATCTCCCCCAAAGTAAAACAGTAAAAAGGGGCAGTGAGACTCACCTGTTGAGCAAGCAATCCTAATGTGAGCGCGTGTACCAAACGTAACCTCCTAATGCCCTAAACACGCGAGATTACATATTTGTAAGTGTACGCCTAGTAGTTCATTCGTATATTTGTTTACTTAATTGATTGTATTCAACGTATTTGTCTAAGGTGTACGTTTACGCGTTTGAAATCCAATTAAGTTTGTAGTTTGTAAAAATGCACGGCCCGTTGGTATCGGGTCACAATTATATTTGAAAAATATAATTTAATTAGTTGTGTGTAATTATACTTCATAAGTTATCACAATCGTATTGTATGGTTTCCGAATATTAATTGTTTTTATTTTCAAACCATGTAAGTTAATTTAAAAGTAAAAGTTGTTTTCTGGGCAGGGTACCCGCCGTAGGCGAAGTACCCGCCGGGTAAACGGGATCGAGTCGAATCCGCCGGATTCAATCCAATACGCCGGATTCAATTGATTCAAGGGGAATACGCCGTATTCACCCGAATACGCCGTATTCAATGGCCAAAAGTCGGATTGGGTTCAAAGTGTGGGGAATACGCCGTATTCACCCGAATACGCCGTATTCAATGGTTAACCAGTCGGGTTGGTTTCAAAATGTGTGGAATACGCCGTATTCACCCGAATACGCCGTATTCAATGGCTTTGGGCAGGAATCCGCCGGATTCACCTTGAATCCGCCGGATTCAAAGGTCTGTTTCGACTCTGTTCGAACAACAAAATCACAGAACGATGTCTAACCTAGTTTTAATCAATTTCCGCACTTATAGAACTTTACTACATGGTATAATACGTATTAAAAACATGAATTTAAAAGGAAAACGAAATGATTCCTTACAAATTTGAAAAACGAAACGGGTGGTTGATGATGAAGATCACGATGATGATGATGATGAAGTAGCTAGATGATGATGATTATGAAGTTGTTGTTGTTGTTGATTTTGATCTTGTTGATGAAATGAGAGGGAGACGAGAGAGAGCAGAGAAAGAGATCAGAGAGTAATATGTGAGCGTGTGTGTGTTTGAATTATTGAGGTCGGTTGTATAAACCGGCCTCAATTATTGAAGGTTGGTGATGTTTTTCGCTCCGTGTTCGTGTACCCGATCGTTAAATAGTGTAATCTTTTGAAATGATAATTTTCTAAAAATGTAATCGTATACGTTTTCAATCAAAGTATTTTATAAAAATACTTTTAAAGAGATACAAAAATATATCTTTGTTTTACTCAAAATGTACGGATAGTTTTCAGTATCTAAAACGTATTTAAATAATTTTCGGAGCACGTAGTTATTATTCTCAATAATAATACTTTGTTTGAAAAATGTTTTTCACCAAATTCTATTTTGGGTTTCTACGTTTTGTTTGGTTCGTGTATTTGCGATTATTAATTAATCGTTTCGGTTTATATATATAAATATATATATAATACTTGTGTACTTGAGTATTGACACGTATGTAATTACGTGTTTTAAAAGTTTAAATTAGGTGCTAATTTTGGGTTATTTTGACCGGGTGTCACATTCTCCCCTTGTTAGGAGAATTTCGTCCCGAAATTTGTGCTTAGTAATTGTCTGTGTATTTTCTAAGAATGTGTGTGAGTCTACTGTGAGTGATATAACCTCATTCTAATAATACCTCCCTCCCCTTGTTAAGCTAACGCCCTACTGGCCATTAAAGGAGTAGAGGGAGTGGGTTGTAAAGTAGTCGACCATTTTGTCGGTAGGACAAGGTCAGTCAGTCACTAAGGTGTAGCTACACTTTGTACTAGTAGCCTAAAGTAAGTAGTATCTTTCACTATGTTCCCACAATACTAGACCCTATCAGTCTCTTACAGAAACTATATGGTTCAGCCTACATTTGTTTCAGGTGGGATGTTACCCATCGTATATAAAAATAACTTTTAACCGGTATGTTTTATCGGTATACAACAGAGTAGGATATGTTATTGCTATATATCTGCAAGCTAAACATCGTCTCTTAAAGAAACTATAGAATCTAAATTGTCACTTTTCCCTAATCCTATTGTACACTTAGAATCTAGGGAGAACATAGAATTATTTAAACAACAAGTAAGCTCTACCAAAGCATTCAGTATACAGGCAGTCGGTAATGGTCAGTGTAGTCATAGTGTGAGTTAAATTCTATTAGTTTCGTATAGAATTAAGTTGTTACGTGGAAGCGTACCCTTAGTGTTGTTTGGGTTAAACTTATTCTCACTGACATTGCTTGTCAGTATTTCTCCTCAACCGGATTATCATATTGAGTTAATTGTGAGGTCGGGCTGTCAGCTGCGACATTTGCCTCTTGAATGATTGGTTGAAACGACCTCAGATGTCGTAGGTTGTCTTCCATTGCTAGCATGCGTAGTTCGCATTTGTGAGCACGCATTTCATTCTGATAAGCAATTTGTCGTAGTTCGATGATGTCTCCCCTGGCTTCAGTCAGCTGTTTTCGAAACAATTCAAGGGTTTCCTTAAAGAAGTGAACAACTTCTGTGCCTATGTTACTAGGAGTGGGTGTATCAAGCAGAGCGGTAGTAGCAGTGTTATTGATGGTGGGGTTTGGGACAGAGTTTGGTTGAGCTGTCCTAGTAGTTCCTTCAGTGAAAGTCACTGCAGCTTCTGTTGCTGATCCAGTCAGTTGTCTCTCAGTCTCATTCACCGGTATTATTTCCTCTGACGCCTCCTCAGTTTCAAGCCTCAACTCACTATCCAAGGTGAGGAGGTAAGGAAACATCACATGCTCCTCACTGAGCTGCTCGTCATCCGACATGTAGTTGTTAGCGGCGTGCCTAATCATTTCCTACAGTTAGATGTTTCGTGTTAAGGTGACATTTTGGGTAGTTATTCTCAATCACCACTAAAGCATATAGTATTTCATATCACACAATCAGGTCATATTCATCTCAACCTAACACAATTCAAGTAAATAAGAATTGTACATTCCTAGGAATGGATGATTGCACTAATGACCTAGAGTAGTTCATCAATTCCTAATTCTATCTTGTACTTAGAACCTAGGAAATACACAAGAATAGTTAAGCAGTACATAAGATTTTTCCAAAGTAACTATGGAGATAGTAGGGTTATTTATAAACGTGTGTACCATCATTGAGCAAGTCAGCAAGCGTCGGGTTTGGATCTTCCCTAGCACGGAGTACGTAAGCTCTCCCTCGAGCAGGGTTGTTGTTTTTGTTTTTCAGTTGCGGGCAATCCTTCCTGAAATGCCCAGTACCATTGCACTCATAACAAGTCTTGGGTGCAGGAGTATTGGTACCAGTTGCAGTTGTCTTGCAATCCTTGGCTAGATGCCCGAATCTCTTGCATTTGGTGCATGGACACGCACCATCATGATGAAGGCTACATTTTGAGCAAAAGGGTTTGCTTCCCTTATACTCCTTCTTGTCGCCCGATCCAGTTGGGTAGGTTTTAACAGCATCAACCTTTTTGTTGGAGATGGTGGGGTTTCCTTCCCACTTACGTTTGCCAGAGTTTCCAGTAGGTGGTACAGGTGTCTCGCGCCTGACAACTTGCGCCATAAGCTCATGTGCCATACGAATAGCACTCTGAATAGTTCCAGGTTTTGACGAAGTAACATTCCCTTGAATATCCTTCGGGAGTCCACGGATGTACCTCTCAATCCGCTTACGTTCAGGATCTACCATAGCTGGGCAGAGAAGAGCGAGCTGCTGAAATCGGGTTGTATAGCCGATGATGTCATTTCCCTAAACTGTCAAGTGCCAGAACTCATCTTCTAGCCTCTGGAGTTCCTCATTGGGACAGTACTCATCCCTTAGCATCCTTTTCAGTTCTTCCCATGGGATTCCATATGCAGCATCAATTCCCACAGACTGGATGTACGAGTTCCACCATGTCAGAGCACTTTCCAGAAATGTACAGGTGGCATACTTAACTTGGCAGTCTTCTGAACAGTTACTGATCCTAAAGACTGACTCCATCCTTTCAATCCACCTGACCAATCCAATGGCACCTTCTGTGCCCTTGAAGTTCAGAGGTTTGCACTTGAGAAAGTCATTGTAGCTGCAGGGTTTAGCAACAGGAGCAGAGTTCGCAGATGGTGATGATCTGGTAGCTAGAGCTTCGGCCACTCCTTGAGAAACAAATCGTGCGAGTTCAGCCGCGCTGAAAGTTTGTCTTTTCGGTGGCATGTTCCTTCAATAACAGCCAGGAAAAATGTGAGTTTTTGTGTAAAAGTATGATTATCATAGTTGCATATATAACAGTAATATAATACAACACAAGTGACAATCAACGGTGTAGAAAAATGAAGATTGTAATCATTTAACAAGCGAGTTCAAAAGATTACAAGAGTTAGAGTTTATAAGTGCTGTCGGGGATATTACGTCCGAACAGATATCAGAAGTTATGCGGAATGTGATTGGGGTAGAAGAAGATTTGTATTTAGAAAAATACGAAATCAGGATATTAAACATGATGGGTGAGTGATTGACGGTCCTCTGATGACCAGTTCGTGTAGAATAAAGTCTTGAAGTTCTTAATCTCTACCTAGGTAAGTCTATTTCGAAGAGATGACCCTCTCTACTAGGGCACATCCCGGTACTATTTTCCTGACTCGATCAACTTACCACAGGCCTATTCCAAAGTGTGTTTGTACAGTGAGTGTGTTACTAATTATCGGAGGATATTAATAAGCCTAATCATATAGGTGTAACCTATATACACTTATTATCCACCTAGTTGTGTCTATCACAGAACAAGTACAAGTCACGGTTCTCTCGTGGTCAGAGTCAACTAGTGCATTCCTGTTTAACATAACCCCTTTCAGATCTTACATCATCTTTATTTAATTGTACATAGTTGATCAGGCTATGTTAAATTAAACTTGTATGACGAAATCCCTGAACTAGTTATATCTAATGAGGAATACTGCCTAACGGTCATAGTCTAGGCCCACTAAATGCAACCTAGTTCGCTATAACCTTAGTCTCTGATACCAATCTGTGACACCCCCAAAATTAATGCTTTGCGGAAGCGAGTTTTGGGTGCCACTAATCAAATATCAAAACACCAAAGTACAAGCAAACGACTCTAAATGAGACGTTTTAGATAATACATTACATTACAAAAGTTTTCAAAAGTAATACAAGGTTTTAAGTTATAAGTAGTACATCACAAGCGAGTTCGCAAAATGATTTAGAAGATTTTAAATACATAATCAAAGTACAAAAGATAATGCGAGTAAAATCTTCATAAGGGTGTATGCATGCGACTCATTCTAGCTTAGCATATCCTGCGGCTATCCTTACTGAGCAACCCTAATGTTGCTGAGTACCTGAGAATACATCACTAAAAAGGTCAACCAAAAGGTTGGTGAATCTCACAGGTTTATAGTATACAGTAATAAACAGTTTGAATAAATCAGTAAGTAATTCATTCACAATCAGTAAAACAGTAAAGCATAATCGTACAACAGTAGTAATTCAGTAAAATAGTATTTCACAACATAGAAAAGTCGGAGTAGTCGGTCAATTTATTGCCATGTCATGAGCCATTATAGTCGAAGCTTAACACGTCAGTAATTTTGCCCCCGTGAGTACTAATCCAAAAATACTCATATGAAACGAATAAGAAACGCCTGTTTATACTAGTGCGGTTCGTGGTGGAGCTACCACCCCAGGCGGGGATTGTCAGTCCCATATGGATCCATATACTAAAATTCGCGCTTATCGTATAACTGACGACTATAATTCAGAGGTCTTCATTGGATTAAATAGAAACTCATGCTGTTCAGTAAAGCAATACGTCGGTAATTAATACATTTTGTATTTGGATTAAAGTCGGTAAAATAATACATTTTGTACTTGTATTATAGTTTGTAAAATAATACCTTTTGTACTGGTATTAAAGTCGGTAAAATAATACATTTTGTACTTGTATTCAAATCAGTAAAATAATACATTTTGTACTTGTATTATAGTTTGTAAAGTAATACAGTTTGTACTTGTATTTAAATAGGTAAAATAATACATTTTGTACTTGTATTAAAGTCAGTAGAATAATACATTTTGTACTTGTATTAAGATCAGTAAGTAAATAAGTCAGTAATTTAATACATTTGTAAATGTATTTAGTAGTTCAAGTAATTTTAGTAAACAATCACTTTCAGTAAACAAGTACATACAGTAAACAAGTATATTCAGTAACAAATACATTTAGTAAACAAGTGATGTATCTCCCCCAAAGTAAAACAGTAAAAAGGGGCAGTGAGACTCACCTGTTGAGCAAGCAATCCTAATGTGAGCGCGTGTACCAAACGTAACCTCCTAATGCCCTAAACACGCGAGATTACATATTTGTAAGTGTACGCCTAGTAGTTCATTCGTATATTTGTTTACTTAATTGATTGTATTCAACGTATTTGTCTAAGGTGTACGTTTACGCGTTTGAAATCCAATTAAGTTTGTAGTTTGTAAAAATGCACGGCCCGTTGGTATCGGGTCACAATTATATTTGAAAAATATAATTTAATTAGTTTTGTGTAATTATACTTCATAAGTTATCACAATCGTATTGTATGGTTTCCGAATATTAATTGTTTTTATTTTCAAACCATGTAAGTTAATTTAAAAGTAAAAGTTGTTTTCTGGGCAGGGTACCCGCCGTAGGCGAAGTACCCGCCGGGTAAACGGGATCGAGTCGAATCCGCCGGATTCAATCCAATACGCCGGATTCAATTGATTCAAGGGGAATACGCAGTATTCACCCGAATACGCCGTATTCAATGGCCAAAAGTCGGATTGGGTTCAAAGTGTGGGGAATACGCCGTATTCACCCGAATACGCCGTATTCAATGGTTAACCAGTCGGGTTGGTTTCAAAATGTGTGGAATACGCCGTATTCACCCGAATACGCCGTATTCAATGGCTTTGGGCAGGAATCCGCCGGATTCACCTTGAATCCGCCGGATTCAAAGGTCTGTTTCGACTCTGTTCGAACAACAAAATCACAGAACGATGTCTAACCTAGTTTTAATCAATTTCCGCACTTATAGAACTTTACTACATGGTATAATACGTATTAAAAACATGAATTTAAAAGGAAAACGAAATGATTCCTTACAAATTTGAAAAACGAAACGGGTGGTTGATGATGAAGATCACGATGATGATGATGATGAAGTAGCTAGATGATGATGATTATGAAGTTGTTGTTGTTGTTGATTTTGATCTTGTTGATGAAATGAGAGGGAGACGAGAGAGAGCAGAGAAAGAGATCAGAGAGTAATATGTGAGCGTGTGTGTGTTTGAATTATTGAGGTCGGTTGTATAAACCGGCCTCAATTATTGAAGGTTGGTGATGTTTTTCGCTCCGTGTTCGTGTACCCGATCGTTAAATAGTGTAATCTTTTGAAATGATAATTTTCTAAAAATGTAATCGTATACATTTTCAATCAAAGTATTTTATAAAAATACTTTTAAAGAGATACAAAAATATATCTTTGTTTTACTCAAAATGTACGGATAGTTTTCAGTATCTAAAACGTATTTAAATAATTTTCGGAGCACGTAGTTATTATTCTCAATAATAATACTTTGTTTGAAAAATGTTTTTCACCAAATTCTATTTTGGGTTTCTACGTTTTGTTTGTTCGTGTATTTGCGATTATTAATTAATCGTTTCGGTTTATATATATAAATATATATATAATACTTGTGTACTTGAGTATTGACACGTATGTAATTACGTGTTTTAAAAGTTTAAATTAGGTGCTAATTTTGGGTTATTTTGACCGGGTGTCACAATGGAGTCGGTCTTTTGAATCTGTAACTGTCAGGAAGACTGCAAGGTCAAGTACTCCACCTGCACCTTCATGGATGGTGCTCTGACTTGGTGGAATACTTATGCTCAGACTGTGGGCATTGACACTGCTTTCTTAACACCGTGGGAAGAAATAAAGAAAATGATAAAGGATGAGTACTGTCCAAGAGATGAGATTCAACAACTAGAACACGAGTTCTGGCACCTCACCACCAACGGCAATGACATTGCCGGATACACCACCCGATTCAACCAACTGGCACTGTTGTACCCATCCCTTGTTGATCCGGAATATAAACGGATCGAACGTTACATCTGGGGACTTCCCTCACGCATTCAGGGTATGGTCACTGCTTCCAACCCCACAACCATTCAGGTTGCCATCCGCATGGCACACATTCTCATGGCATAAGTGGTTCGCCGAGGAACACCTGATGCCAACACCAACTCAAACCAGTCCGGAGAAAACTAACGAAAATGGACTGGGAACTCCAATACCAACCAGAACCAAAACCAACAACCTTCCAAATGGCCTGATACCGTTAAAGCATGCAACTCTAGCTCAGAAACCAAAAGGGGTTACACTGGAAATAGACCCTTCTGTTCCAAGTGCAACCGACACCACGATGGTCTTTGCGGTATACCTTGCAACAATTGCCAACATTATGGGCATCTTGCCAAGGACTGCAGGGCTACCAAAACCAATTCCAGCACCAACACTAGTCAACCCAGAGTCTGCTTTGAGTGTGGCAACACTGGGCATTTCAGGAACGATTGCCCGAAACTGAAAAACAAGGGCAACAACAACACTGCAAAAGGTAGAGCCTTTGTTCTGAACGCAGGGGAAGCCCGCCAAGACCTGAATGTGGTCTCGGGTACATTCCTCCTCAACAACTTAACTGCCTCTATTCTATTTGATACTGGTGCGGATAGGAGTTTTATATCTGATGAGTTCTGTCCACTACTTGACATCACGCATGTTGCCTTAGATGCTAAGTACATCGTAGAATTAGAAAATGGTAAACTCATAGAAACCGATAGTGTGATACCCAATTGCACTTTAAACCTATCTGACGAACTTTTCACCATTGACCTTATACCTGTCGAGATTGGAAGTTTCGACATCATCATTGGCATGGATTGGTTGTCCAAGCATCGTGCCAAGATCATCTGTTTTGATAAAGTCGTCTGCATACCTCTCGCCTCCAGTAGTACTCTAGTCATTCAAGGGGAGACCGGTGGGACGAGATTAAATATCATTTCCTGCATAAAACCCGTAAGTATTTGAGAAAGGGTTATCAGACAATCCTCGCACATGTCATTGAGAAAAAGTCGGAGGAGAAGCGACTTGAGGATGTGCCTATCGTCCGAGACTTTCCGGAAGCCTTTCCCGAAGAACTGTCTGGTCTTCTACCAACAAGACAGGTCGAGTTCTCCATCGATCTTGTGCCCGGTGCAGCACTCGTGGCACGAGCACCATATCGTTTAGCCCCATCCGAACTTCAGGAGTTGTCCACTCAGTTATAGGAGCTCCTGGACAAAGGATTCATTAGACCAAGTTCCTCACCCTGGGGAGCTCCGGTCCTATTTGTCAAAAAGAAAGACGGTTCATTCCGCATGTGCATCGATTACAGGGAACTGAACAAGTTAACTGTCAAGAACCTTTATCCACTCCCACGCATCGATGATCTATTCGACCAACTTCAGGGGTCAAGTTTCTATTCCAAGATTGATCTACGATCTGGATATCATCAATTAGGAGTTCGTGATGTAGACATTCCGAAACTGCTTTCCGGACTCGTTACGGACACTATGAGTTCAAAGTCATGCCCTTCGGTTTAACAAATGCACCGGCTGTCTTCATGGACCTTATGAACTGAGTATGTAAACCATATCTCGACAAGTTTGTCATTGTCTTCATTGATGACATTCTTATATACTCGTGCAACGAACAAGAACATGTGCAACATCTCAAAACTGTTCTAGAACTGCTCAGACACGTGGAGTTATACGCCAAATTCACCAAGTGTGAGTTCTGGATGCAAACCGTTCAATTCCTTGGACATGTGATTGACAGTCAAGGAATTCATGTTGATCCATCAAAAATTGAGGTTATCAAAAATTGGCAATCGCCAACATCTCCAACCGAAGTATGGCAGTTTTTGGGACTGACCGGATACTATCGGCGATTCATTGAGAATTTCTCGAAAATAGCCCAACCACTCACAACACTGACTCAGAAGGAAAAGAAGTTCGATTGGACTGATAAACAAGAGTCAGCATTTCAACTGTTGAAACAAAAGCTTTGCAGTGCACCTATCCTATCACTACCCGAAGACACCGATGACTTCGTGGTATACTGCGATGCTTCTCACCAGGGTCTCGGTTGCGTGTTAATGCAACGAGACAAGGTCATTGCCTACACCTCCCGACAGCTTAAAATCCATGAAAAGAATTACACCACTCATGACCTCGAATTGGGAGTCGTAGTGTTTGCACTCAAAATCTGGAGGCACTATCTGTACAGCACTAAATGTACAATTTTCACGGATCATAAAAGTCTCCAACACATATTCGATCAAAAGGATCTCAACATGAGGCAACGTCGCTGGGTCGAGTTGCTTACCGATTACGATTGTGAGATCCGATATCATCCGGGCAAAGCAAATGTTGTTGCCGATGCCCTCAGTCGAAAAGAACGCACCAAACCACTTCAAGTCCGAGCACTCAGTATGACTATACACAATGATCTGATTTTTCAGATTCTCACCGCTCAACTCGAAGCACTTAAACCTGAAAACATCAAGAACGAGGCCTTGCGCAACATGGAAAAACAATTCAAAATCAAATCAAACGGGGTTAAATACTTCTCAAACCGAATCTGGTTGCCCTGTTTCGGGAACCTACGCGACTTGTTGATGCATGAAGCTCACAAGTCCAAATACTCTATACATCCTGGATCCGACAAGATGTATCATGGCATCAAAGAGTTATATTGGTGGCCAAACATGAAAGCAGAAATCGCCACATATGTCAGCAAGTGCCTCACTTGTTCAAAAGTCAAAGCCGAGTATCAGAAACCATCCGGTTTACTACAACAACCGGACATTCCACAGTGGAAATGGGAGCAGATTTCTATGGATTTTATCACGAAACTTCCAAAAACATCGAGCGGTTGCGATACCATTTGGGTGATCGTCGATCGTCTCACAAAATCCGCTCATTTCCTAGCCATCAAAGAAACCGATAAAATGGAACGCCTCACACGAATCTACCTCAAGGAAATTGTATCTCGACACGGCATTCCCATCTCGATCATCTCTGACAGAGATAGTCGCTTCACTTCTCGTTTTTGGTAATCATTACAAAAATCTTTGGGTACTCGTTTGGATATGAGTACTGCATATCACCCACAAACCGATGGCCAAAGCGAACGAACCATTCAAACACTAGAGGACATGCTACGAGCCTGCGTAGTTGACTTCGGTGCAAACTGGGAACATCTTTTACCTTTGTGCGAGTTTTCGTACAACAACAGCTACCATACCAGTATTGGAGTTGCACCTTTCGAGGCACTTTACGGTCGTAAGTGCCGATCAGCTGTCTGTTGGACCGAAGTGGGAGACAGCCAACTCACTGGTCCTGAAATTATACACGAAACCACCGAGAAGATCGTTGGTATTCAAAACCGGCTGAAAGCCGCACGTGATCGTCAGAAAAGTTATGCTGAAGTGAAACGCAAACATCTCGAGTTCCAGGTTGGGGATCGAGTACTCTTGAAAGTATCACCTTGGAAAGGTGTCATCCGTTTCGGTAAACGCGAGAAATTGAATCCCAGGTACATTGGACCTTTTGAGATCCTTGAAAGGATTGGTCCAGTGGCATATCGATTGCAGCTGCCACCCGAGCTTAGCAGCGTGCATCCCACATTCCACATTTCTAACCTGAAGAAATGTCTGTCTGATGAGACACTTATCATTCCTCTCGACGATATTTACATCGATGATAAACTTCATTTTGTCGAGACACCAGTGGAAATCATGGACCGTGAGGTCAAACAGTTGAAACAAAGTCGTATTCCCATCGTTACAGTCCAGTGGAATTCGCGGCGTGGTCCGGAATTCACATGGAAACGGGAAGACCAAATGCGACTCAAGTATCCACAGCTATTCACAGACTCTACTCCTCACACGACTCAGAGCTAAATTTCGGGACGAAATTCTCTTAACAAGGGGAGAATGTGACACCCAACAAATTATGGCAAATTATTAGGTCCTAATCACTTTGTAATACGTCTAATTAGTTTTGTAATAGGCTAAATATGTGTATCATTATATATATTTGAGAATATATACACGTACGCGATTTATTTGAATCGTGCATTTTCATATCGGGTGGATCCCGATACAATAATACGGACGTTGGTGAACTCAATTTATTAAATAATATGAAATTATATGATAAACATATTTAATTCCAAATATTATTTTGATAATATTCAATAAGTATTTCGTATCGTATAAAATGCTCAGAAACGACCGAAAACGTGTGAAACGCGCCCGACAACCGAGTAAACGTCAAAATATATTTTATAAACTTAAAATATATTATTTTTCATGGAATTGATTATTTATTATATCGTGAATTATAACAATAGCAAAAACGTTTAATTAAAACGTCACGTAATTAAATAACCGGAAATGCGAAACCGCAAACCAATACCGACACTATAACCAAACACTTTTAGAAATGTTTTCCAAGGAATATAAACAATACTTCAATTTAAACATATCAAAATTCGAATGCCATTTTGAATACGTACGTATAACGTTTAAAGTACGAATTGACGTTGAAACGATCGGGTAAACAAACACGGGTATAATACCACTAATTGGGAGGCAAGATTTTAACAGCCTGATATCGCGTAAAAAGTCATGTTTTTACTACCGATATCTCTCTCATTCTGGAACGATTCTTGGCATATTAGTTCAAAAACAGTACAAATCAATGATATTATGCCAAGATGGTCAAAATATGGTTGCACGATAAAAATCAAGCAGAACGGATGAAAAACGAAGATTCCACACACGTTTGAAGATTCAAAGCATCAAAATGAGATTTCATGACTAAAGTGCCCTTCATCAACATCCATTCTATCCAAGATGTTCGTTTTCAAAATACGAATCCAACAGAAGAAGAATCAAATAAAACGGATAAAGAATGAAGATTCTACGCCCGCCGGAAGATCCAAATGATTCGTACGCGATATCTGGAGTTAGGGACCGCATCTCAGGGGCTATCTTATGTCAAAATCTTCGTTTTTGAATTAAGAATCCAACAAAAAAAAGAATCAACTCAAACGGACACATAACGAAGAAGATACGCGCGAATAAAGCAACGCATCGAACGGGGCGGGGGTGTACCCCCGACCGGGGCGGGGGTGTACCCCCGACCGGGGCGGGGGTGTACCCCCGACCGGGGCGGGGGTGTACCCCCGCCTCACTTTCCATTTTTGGTAACTTTTGGTACCTGGTGCGCCTACTCTTCGTGTTGTACAGTACCCGATGCGCCTACTTTTCGTGTTGTACAGTACCCGGTGCACCTTTTTGGCTACCTTTTACTAACATGCACCTCTTGATGCTAATGTGAGCCAAAGCTCACCTATAAATAGGAGGCTTAAGGCTCCATTTCAAAATGTCTCATGCCTAAGTCTTGAATACACTAGGCATTATTCTTTCTTTACTTTCTCATTCTATTTTCTTACTTCAAATTAGTATTAGGCTAGTTAGGGAGCTTATTTAGAGTAGAACGAAAGTTTAGGAACATCTTGTAATCTTTGGTGTACGCTTGGAGTTACGCTTATTAATTCAAGTCTATTCCTTCTCGCATATTAATCTCGGTTATTTCTATCCTTATCTATCTTAATTAAATATGTATGCTTTAATTATGCTAGAGATCGTTAATGCCATGATTAGCGAGTAGATTACTATTGTGTTTGTTTGCGATGTAGTTAGTTAATTATTGGATGATTTATAATTAAATATTAAAGATCGGTAATATTGCTTTGATCGTCTTATTGCATGTTCTTGTTTGATTGTTGCCTGAGGATCATCATAGTAGTAAAATATAAATGGTCTTAATTATCGTCAAATAATATGACGGCCCCTATTCGACTGTTACTTGATATAGCACTGGAAACACTTCAAGGTGGAGTACAAATGTATGGAAGTCGAGGAACTACCGAAGGTAGTCATATTACGAAACGATACAATATTATGAAGTAATATGATGGCCCCTATTCGACTGTTACTCAGTATAGCGTTGGAAACACTTTAGGTGTAGTACAAATACGTGGAAGCTGCGTAACGACCAAAGGTAGTTATATTACGGACTAATATATATAATGAGAAACCTAGTTTAATTAACCTTTCTAAATAGAATTTTAAACTTCGAATTAATCTATCGCCTTTCCACCAATAAACGTGATTACAACACCTTTTTAACGACGTCCAATTAAAAGGTAGTCAATTATCTGTGTCAATATAATTTGTCAAAGGTATGAAACTATGGAACCGCAAGGCTACATGGGGAATTATCGTAGGACAAGACATGGCCAAGGTTTGAAGCGGCGGAACCACTTTAAGTTAGGAACGCTGTGGATACTTAGGGGATTTATTGGGTAGTCTTAAGCAAGGGCCGGTTTAAAGTCATAAATGAACTGTTTTAAATATACAAATCTGTTAGGGTGACGAGGAATTGTTATATGATTCAATTATGTCTAGAACCTTAAGATTTTGTTCCCGTTCATATGAAAGTATTATTAAACCATATTAAGATTTTGCTTATTATTCTAAATACTCTGTAATGTTACCATAACCTAGCTCCCGGTGTGACATGCTAATGGAATTTCAATTAGTAGGGAATCTAGTGTTTACATCACAAGTATCCAAGAGTAACAATTAACAAACATCTTTTAAAACAGTTTCTCCAAATTTCATCCCATAACTTAATTAACAAAGTCTCAGCAAACACTATCTTTATTTTATCTGCTTTACGTTTTATTTCAATTTCGCTTTTATTTATTTACTTGCCTAAGTTAGTTAATATAAAAACCAAAACTCCTCCACTATTTTATAAACCCTTCACTAGTTTGAAAGCCCTCATCTGCCACGCCTTAGTTTCAATTCAGTCGGTTTGAAGAACGACTCTAGGTCATACCTACCACTTGCTTACCCTTAGGATTAGCATCGTTAGGGAAAACTTAGGCCCCGCAATTACAAATATAAAACAACCCACTACTGGTGCCCGGTTAGTAATCGTTAACGACACCGACCTGATCGGGTGCCAACAAATTTTTGGCGCCGCTGCCGGGGAACCAACTGTACGATCCTTAGGCGTCAAGATGAACTTACTCGCTAGTGAACCTTTAGGATTAGCTCTTCTCCTTAGACCCCTACGTCTTTCTTTATTTTTCCTTCCTTTCACTATTTTCACAAATTACGTTATCCCTATCCACTCAACTAGTCAACCACCTGCCAATGAGACTATGACAGCTACACGTATAACTCTCGTTGAAGACTCTAAACCTTTGATTGAAGGTCGAGGAGGACCAATTATCTATCCGGAAATTGGTAGAGGATCATTTGAATTAAAACCACACATTGTTCAGTTAGTCCAAAACCTCTGTCAATTCCATGGCCTACTAAATGATGATCCCAACTCACACCTTGACAAGTTCATTTCCTTATCCAACTCTTTTAAGCCGATTGGGGTTAATCAGGACATAGTCTATCTATACCTATTTCCCTATTCACTCACTCTCAATGCACAAACCTGGTTCGAGGGACTAGAAATTAACTCTATAACCTCTTGGGTAGAATTAGCAACCAAATTTTTGGCCAAATATTTCCCCCCATCAAAACAAGCCATGTTTAGGACCAACATCATAAACTTCCGTCAAGTGCATGATGAATCAATCTACGATGCATGGGAACGCTTTAAGGGATTGCTTAAGAAATGTCTAAATCATCGATTTGAGCACTCAGACCAGTTGCGCATTTTCTACAATGGTCTCTTCCCACATCACCGTCCTTTACTTGATACCGCCTCTCAAGGTAGTTTCATAGATTGTACGGCAAATGAAGCTTGGAGCCTTATTGAGAAAATGACAATACACAACCATGACTGGAACAGTGAAAATCACCCCTCGCTAGTGAATTCACCTACTACAATCGGGAATGAAG
Organism: Helichrysum umbraculigerum; assembly: GCA_949592205.1. Lineage (NCBI taxonomy): Eukaryota > Viridiplantae > Streptophyta > Magnoliopsida > Asterales > Asteraceae > Helichrysum > Helichrysum umbraculigerum. Next base: position 13,953,059 of record CATIUR010000007.1, on the reverse strand, counting down.
CTATCAAAACCTTCACTCAGCAAGTGGCAGACCTAACCAAGGAGATTAAGGAATTGAAAGGTCAACAACAACAAGTATTGTGCTAATCTGAACCACTCAGCCCAAATTCCTCAGTCTCATCTAACTTCACCCAATACTAACCGTTCTCTTAACCTACCTAGGAATAGTCTACCAGCTTACCAATTCCAACCTTCCGAACCCTCTCCTTCACAGGCCTCTAGTTTTGACGACACCCTGATACAAGTCATTCAAGGAATCTCGGCTAGACAAGACCAAGCTGATCTCATCCTAGGCAATTAGCACAGTGTATTAACGCTAAACCTCAGGATAGTCCAACTAGTTGCCATAAGGAGGCTTCCCATATTCAAGACTCTCAGGTAGCACATAGCCCACCTACGATTTCTTCTCCGGTGAAGGAACCACCTATTGTCCCATCGACAATGGATTTAGAGTCTACACCAAATAGGAAAATCCCATTTCCGGCTCGTCTTAAACAACGACCCGACAAGCTTAAGTCTTTTAAGCTTGATAGGAAATTCCTAGATACCGCCTCTGAAGTTCACTCCAAAAAGTACTTCAGAAAACTTCTTACAACCAAGGATAAGGTACCCGAAGTATCCAATGTCCCGCTGAACGAGGAATGTTCAGCTATCTTGAAAAATATCATTCCTGAAAAACTCGGAGATACCAGACGTTTTACTCTTCCATGTTCCATTTACAATTCAGGCATTATCTGTTCTCTCGCCGATTTAGGAGCCAGTGTTAATCTTATGCCATACTCGCTTTTCAAAAGGCTTGAGTTAGAAAATCTTCGACCTACCAAAATGACAATACAGCTTGCTGACCACTCGGTCAAGTACCCTAGGGGAATAGCTGAAAATGTTTTAGTTAGGATTGACAAATTTCTTTACCCAGCAGATTTTGTAATAATGGATATGCAGGAAGACGTACACATCCCAATCATACTAGGAAGACCTTTCATTAATACGACCAAGGCAATCATCAACGTCTTCGCACAAACCATCAGCTTGCAGTCTCACGGAGAAACCATCACTTTCAATATCGACAATCCAAATGCTGGAGAGCAAGCCGATATGTACATGATCTCCATGGAGACCGCCAGAGACGAAGAAACTGCAAAGTCAACAAGTGAAAGTAAATCTAGAAAGGAAATGGCAATCATGCCATATTTCCCGATTGTCCTCTGACGAATAGGACAAGAGATGAAAAACGCATCTCCATCAGCAAACAACCCAACGATGGAAGAATTGATCAGAACGAGAAAGATGGAATAAGAAAACAAAAGAAGCAGACCGCCACTCAACCTATTTAACACTGATGAAATGGCGGAAAGTAACCACAACCATCCCATGAGAAGAGAAACACTGGAGGAATATTCCAAACGCACAAGATACCAACCGCAAACCATCATTGTAACACCCCCAAATTTAATGGTTTGCGGAATCGAGTTTTTGGGTGTTACTAATCAATAATCACAAGCACAAAGGATACAGTGAACAACTCTATATGAGACGTTCGAAAAGTTATTACATTAGTACATAAGTAATTCAAAATACAAGCTCCAGTTCGAGTAAGTTTCCTAGAGATTCTATTACATAACAACTAGTACAAAAGTAATGTATGAAAATCTCCAAGCTTGTAAATGCATGCGACTCAAGCTAATAAGCATAGGGTTTATGGACCAGATCGTCAACGTACTTTACTTTTTGTCCCAATGTCTCCAATGAACCGGTTTTACTACCAAGGTCGACACCAAAATTTTTACTTTTGTCTCAATGTCACCAACGAACTAATTTTATTACCAATGTCGACAATGAACTTGTTAAATATGTTTTGAGGTCACCAAAATACTTTTTTTAATGAGCTACATTTTGAATTTGTTGATGTGGTGTTGCCATGCATTTTATTTATGTGACTAGACTTCCATGTAAGCTAAACATGAACATGTATGGTTAACTTCATCTTCTCCGACCGACTAACATGTAATTTTAGGTTACGTTTTTGATATAAAAAAAAGTAGTAATTGCGTTTAAATTCACTCGAAAAGTGGTGATTATCGTAAAACAATAAAAAATTACATGTTATTTGATAGGAGAAGAAGAATTAACCATACATGTACAAGTTTAGCTTACGTGGAAGTCTGGTCACATAAATGAAATGACATGGCAACACCATATCAACAAATTCAAAACGTAGCTCGTTAAAAAAAAAAATTTGGTGACCTCAAAACATACTTAACAAGTTCGTTGTCGACATTGGTTATAAAATTAGTTCGTTGGTGACATTAAGACAAAAGTAAAAAGTTTGGTGTCGACCTTGGTAATAAAATCGGTTCATTGGTGACATTGAGACAAAAAGTAAAGTACGTTGGCGATCTGGTCCATAAACCCATAAGCATATCCTGCTGGGCATCCATCTAAAGCTGCATACCTGAGAATGCATTACTAAAACGATCAACCAAAAGGTTGGTGAATCTCACAGGTTTGTATGTAAATAGTTTGAACACACAAGTAGTATTTGTATCAGTAAAACGTTAACCAGCCAGTAAGTAACGATTACAGGTCATGCTAATTGTGCGATAACTTTTCCATGAGACATCATAGTTGAAGCTTAACGTACAGTAGGTATAGTGCCCCCCGTGAATGTTAATCCAAAAACATTCATATGTAACGAGTAAGAAACGCCCGTTTCTACAGTAACAGTTCGTGGAAGTGCGTGCTACCCCGGGCGGGGATTGTCAGTCCCATATGGATCCATATACTAAAACTCGCGCTTATCCCATAACTAACAACTATGATTAGGAGGCCTTCATTGGATTAGTCGAAACTCATGCAACAGTGTACCGGTAAATCCGTAAGTAAGTAAGTAACGGCCAGTAAGCAAGTAAATCGGTGTGTTCATGTAAAACAAGTAATGCATCTCACCCCTGAGTGTAAAACAGTAAAATAGGGGTTGTGAGACTCACCTGAGTCTTAGTAAACGTTGCAGAAAGTAAGCGGTATAGTATCCTGACTAGCAACCTTTAGCGTCCTAACACGCATGAGGTTTAGTAAGTAAATGGAATACTTGTAAGGTATCCATGCTAGTTGTTCCCAAACTAGTTAATGTACATTTGTTGTTTGTACGTTTGTATTTGTTTGTAAGTTGTAGTTTGTAGCAAAGTTGTACGGCCCGTTGGTATCGGAGTGTAATAATAATCTCATCTATTATTATTATGCAGTTGTTGTAATCGTATAGTTGTCAAGTACGTTTGTATTGTAACGTGTAACGTTCAAGTGAATGTAAATCCGAGTGGGTGTAACCCTAGAGTGTATGAGTGAAATGTCATAGGTGTTCGAGTGTAATCTCGTGTATGTGCGCGAGAGGGATCTCGCGTTTTAAATAAGTGTAATCTTATATGTATTCGAGTATTGGTGTATACTTCCAAAAGTATAGTATTTTCATGTATAAATCATATCGTATTTGATTTGGTTGTTGAAAAGTGATTTTTAAACCTTAGAATGTTTTTGGCTTCTGTTTTTTGGTTTTTGCGACACTAAATGCGACACAGTGATTGTGTTTCGCAACACAAGGCTTGTGTTCCACAACACAAGGCTTGTGTCACATGTCTGCGACACAATATGCGACACAATGCTTGTGTTCCGCAACACAAGGCTTGTGTCTAATGATATGCAACTTAATGCCACACTACATGCGACACAATGCTTGTGTCTTATGTTTTGCGACACAATATGCGATAGAATGCTTGTGTTCCGCAACACAAGGCTTGTGTCTTATGATATGCAACTTAATACGACACTAAATGCGACACAAGGCTTGTGTCTTATGTTTTGCGACACAATATGCGACACAATGCTTGTGTTCCGCAACACAAGGCTTGTGTTCCGCAACACAAGGCTGTTACGTTTTTCAGTTTGGTTTTTGGGTTAAACGACCCCGGTTTGACCAGAAACTTTTTACACAAGTCTAAAATGGCTAAATAACGTTAGAAAAATTATCGTTTCGTTTCGGGAATGTCTCGAGATGTCGGTTTTCATTTAACGTCACTAAAACTAAACATATGTTCACTAATCTATTTTTCTAGTAAAATGGGGGCGTTTTGGAGGTAAACCTCTTTCACGAAAGTTGTAGCCAACGGAAAAACGAAGATTTCATGTGTAGGATATATTTGCTAGTTTTGATCGTACGATTTTATAAAAATTGCGAAAGGGGACTGTTTTTAATTTATATGTTCGGTTTATACTTTCGAGTTTTAAAAACGAGTTTTAACATATCATTTGGACATTATAAAACTAGGGGAACAATATACTAGCAAAATAATTGAAATCGGAAGTTTTGAGAGTCGCCGGAAAAACTTACAAATCGTCGGAATGAAAAACCGAAAAGATGGAACCGTAGCCCTCGTTGCGGTGAATACTTTTCTCCAAACGAGCCTTGTGATTTATGGGGGTTTTTTGGTGGTTTTTGGGCTAGAGAGAGAGGCCGAGATACAGAGAGAGACTAGGGTTAGAGACAGAGTTGAGAGAGATTGAGTGTGGTATGTGATTGTGTGTTTGAGTGAGAAAAGGAGGTGAGGGGGGTTGTCCCCTTTGCCTTGGCCGGCCATGGTGGGGTCCACCATGTGTGGATCTCACCAAATGTTGTTCCCTCGTGTTTGCGCTCCGTGCGGTGTTCGTTTCCCCGGTTGTTTAAACGTTAAAATAATTTTGTACGCGTTTAATTATACGTTTTAAAATACGAAATATCATTCGATATTTTAGTCAGAGTATTTTTATCAAACCTATTGTTTTTAAGTTATAAAATATAACTTTGTTTTGTTTTTGTTGGTTGGTCGAATTTTCGTAGAGTTCGGTAAAGTTTTAATTAAAACGTACGTGTCCGTTTTATTATAAACATAATATAAAGTAATAATTGAAATAATTAAATAATTCCACAGTATTTAATAATTGTTTTACCAACATCCGTATTTTGTACTTTTGTAATTTCATACGATTTGAACGAATCATATACGTGTATATATATATATCACCTATATATATATATATATATATATATATATATATATATATATATATATATATAGTAAGTAATTATCGTATTTAATCTTATTTCATATTAAATACACGTAATAAGCACGTAATTAGGAAAATTTTAAATTGGCCCTAATTTTGCGGTTGTTACATTCTCCCCTTGTTAGGAGAATTTCGTCCCGAAATTTGTTTGAAGTAGTAGTCGGTATCCTCTTCAGCAGGAGTACCATGTGAAGTTGGTGGTGAAGCAGGGTTTTCTAAGGCTATCAAACGTAGTTCGTACTCACGTATACGCACGTCATTCTGGAAGACAATTCGTCGTAGGTCCTTGATGTCTTCCCGTGCTTCGTTTAGTTGCTTTCGCACCGAGTTGAGAGTATCATTGAGGCGATTGACCAGTTCTGTACTCTGGTCTACAGTGACGGGTGTTTTGGTAACAGTTAGAGCAATAGTGGAGGTAGGTGCTGTCGCTGATTCAGTGGTATGCTCTGTATCACTCTCGAGTTCAAGGAGGTAAGGAAACATCATTGGTTCCTCGTTGATCAGTTCATCATCCAATGTAGGACTGCTGACGGAGTGAGTTGTCATTTCCTACGAAATAAGTGTTCTATTTAAGAATCGCTACATGTAAGTGAAGTTCTATTAGATGATATGTTTAAAATAACGTTAGAGTTCCCGGTCTCAACCAGTGTAAGATATTTGGGAAGGAAGTTTGTTCGCGGTATTTAAAGTGCACTGCAAGTTACACTGTCGGTATTCGTATAGTCGTTCATTTCCTAGTCCTATCGGGTACTTAGAATCTAAGAAAGTATACACGGAATATGAGACAATCAGATAAAAGACATTAGACGAGATATTTTTGGGAAGTAGTTCAGGTAATCTATAATGAGCGTACCCGGGTTGAGCAAGTCAATAAGTCTCGGGTCTTGGGAATCCTCCCTAGCGTTGAGTACGTAAGCACTTCCTTTCGCAAAGTTGGTTCCCGATTTTACCTTTGGGCAATCCTTCCTGAAGTGCCCGGTACCGTTGCACTCATAGCAGGTCTTGGGTGCAGGAGTATCGGTTCCAGTAGTGTTGGTTTGGCAGTCTTTAGCCAGATGTCCAAATTTCTTGCATTTGGAGCAGGGACAGGAGCCATTATGATGAAAGCTACATTTGGAGCAGTAAGGCTTGCTCCCCTTGTAAGCCTTCGAGTCATCGGCATTAACGATTACAGGCTTTTTGTTGGAGGTCTGGTTGGATGGGTTGGGGTTTCCTTCCCATTTGCGTTTGTTGTTTGCAGATGGGGTTGAAGTTGTGCCACGGCGGACAGAATTTGCCGTTAGCTCATGGGCCATACAAATGGCACTCTGAATAGTACCCGGTTTGGATGATGTCACCAGGTCATGGAGTCTGTCAGGGAGTCCGTCGACGTACTTCTCGATCCTCTTGTACTCAGGATCAACCATGGATGGGCACAGAAGTGCCAGTTGGTTAAAGCGGTTGGTGTAACCAGTGATATCATCACCTTGCATTTTGTGGTTCCAGAATTCCACTTCCAGTTGTTTCAGCTCATCTCTGGGACAGTACTCGCCCCTCAACATCTTCTTCAACTCCTCTCATGGAAGTTTGTAAGCATTATCAATACCCACAGTCTGGGCATAGGTGTTCCACCAGGTGAGAGCGGTGTCAGAGAAAGTACTGACGGAGAACTTGACCTTGTCACCCTCTGTGCAGTTGCAGATAAGGAATACAGATTCGATTTTCTCAATCCAGCGTACTAGACCGATAACTCCTTCAGTACCTGCAAAGCTCAAAGGTTTGCAGTTGTGGAAGTCCTTGTAAGAGCAGGGTTTGGGTTACGGCCCATTAGTAGCTGTATCTTTGCTACTAGAAGTTGATGTTCGGGTAGCTAGGGCTTGGGCCACACTACGGGCAATCAGACCCGCAATTTCGGCTTCACTAAGGGTGACTTGTCGTCGAGGAGGCATGTTCCTTGAAACAACAAATAAAGAACATGTGAGGGTTTGAACAAGAATTATGATCGTGATGATCGAGTAAGTACAAAGAAACTACGCCAAAGGTTGACACGCTGCTAGTTTAACAAAAGTAATAAGATGGTTGAAATTAAAACATATGGGTTCAAAAGATTACATGCATTTATAGTTTACAAAAGTGCCAGGAATTTGAACATTCGGACGAGCAAGATAAGTTACAAAAGGTGATGGAATTCAAATATAACCATCGGATTAGCGGTCCTAACTGAGACCTATTACATACACGCCTAACTGCTATACACTACGGTCATAGCTATCGTCGGCCTATTCTTGGTGTAGATTGTAGGGGTATGATGTGACGCAAAAAGTCATGTTTTCAAGGCCATTATTCCACACTTTTGGGCACATCTTTAGTGAAAACATTCCAAAACAATCATTATTTACCAAAATTCACTAAAGTGCTCAGAAAATAGACGTTGCTACAAAAATCAGTAAAAACATCCGAATAACGAACAAAACGGAGTAAATAAACAGCAACTAACTCTCGCACCCTCATTTATCCTATGATAAACACATTCTAACCTTATGATATGATGTAATAGGTAAAATCGAGACGAGAAAATCAAGAATCATGCAAATCGGACAAAGGACGGAAAAGACTGGACGATTGCAAACTCCTATAAAGTGATTTCGTCTATGCTAAAGTTGTACACATCCAATTTCAGTGATATTGGCACCATTAGAAGCGTAACGGAATTACGAAGACACGGGCGAAAGAATCAGGTCAAACGGACGCATAACGAAGGAGATACGGACGTTTTAAGCAACGAACGAAATCAGACGGAGGCCGTATACGGCCTTGGCCATCGTATACGGCCCTTCATAGACCGTATACGGCCCATAACACACCGTATACGGCCCTATGAAGGCCGTATACGGCCCTGTGTACCCCATATGCTGCCCGTTTGTGCTTCGTTTGCTTGTACGTGCGTGCTTCGCGAGTTGTACGGCTGATTTCAAGCTTTGCCTATAAATAGGAGGCCACCCCTCCATCATTCCACACACTTCATCATTCCATTCATTTCTCCATTTCCACTTTCTCTCTCACACACTCTCTCTCTCTCTAAACTCTCTTTCTTTCTTTCTCTCTCTAGAAATTAGGGTTAGGTCTAGTTAGTTCTCAGTTAATATTTAACTGAAACTAACGGAGGGACTACTTTTGTAATAGCGTAGGGAATAGTCCAGGGGCTTTTATTGTAATATTGTCAAGGATATTGCGGAAGTTCTGCTTGTACTCTCTCTCTCTAAACGCTTATTCAATCTACGCTTTATTAACGGTTACTTCTTTCCTTATCTGTTATAATGATAATTGATATTGTTATTATGCTAGATTTAGGATCTGTTATTATGCGTAGTGAGTAGTTTCCTTGTGTGTTTGTTATGATGTAGTTAGTTTATATATGTGTGGGGTGATGCTGCTTTAAACATATAATTGGATAACATTATGAAATAACGGAGGTAAAGTTATACGACTTTCATTTGTATAGCGCCGGAATCATCACTTATGTGTGTAGTACGGAACGTGGAAGCTATGAAAGTCGTGGGCACAATCCGTTGTGGAAATAATGTTTCCAGTTATATTATATAAATGAAAACCGGTGATCTATTAATCTTGTATTTATGAATTTCTAAACCAAATCGCCTTTCCTCCAATTAAAACGTGGTTAGAACCTTTATGACAAGGAGTCGCGAACCTTGATCAAACGGTCACTACCTATCTATGTTTTCTGAAACTGTAAACATGGTCTGAATTGCGTAGCTGTGGAAATACTATTTAAAACCTTTCGTATAGTACACCGTGAATCAATCAGGGATTTATTGGGAAATAGTGAGGGCTGGTTTATATCATAGATGGTTGGGCTTTAATACAAACGTAGTTTAAACTAGTCTAGAGTGACCATAAAGTATGTGACCCCGGAAAGACCACGATAAACGGCACTGTACTTCGTGTAACGTTGGAAACACCTTTGGTGAAGTACAAATACGTAGAGCTAAGGAAATGTTGGTGGTTGAAGACTGTGTCACATCCTGGTTTGACTTCAAAGCTGTGGAAATGTTTGATCGCACTGTACACCGTTAGTACACCTAAAGATCAGGAACACTGTGGAAATGCTCAGATGCACTGTACACCGTTAGTACATCTTGGGTCTGGAAAACTGTGGAAATGCATAGTCGCACTGTACACCGTGATGAAAGCTCTAGACTAAAATATAACCATTAATATAAAGTTAATAACCACCAAACCAAGTCTTAATCTTAAATGCCTTATTTGACTTCGTTGTCCCCGTAGTGTTAAGAAAGGTCGGAACCTCAGTGGGTATGTTACTCTATCTCATGCACCCAGGAACTAACATTCCAAGAAGGGTCGTTACTCCATCACTGGATAACGTTGAAGAGTTGAGCATCCTCCTCCGATCAGACTCAATTTTGCCTAGTATTCAGTGACATATTGATTGGCTTCCCCAATCAGTAGGGTACTAGTGTTTACACTACGAACAATTAAGCTCAGATAAGACACAAACCTTTAAAAGACGTTTTCATACTAAAACCCTAGCATCACCTCCGCATAAGCTAACAAAGTCATAACAGACACATATCCTCCATACTTATTTCACCCCTATTTCTATTTTCCATTTATTTACTTTTTATTTAATTGCTTTAAAATACGGACCTAAGTAACAAAAACCCACTCAAACTCTGTTTTAAAAATCCTATCACTAAAATAAACGACTTGTCTTGATACTCCCGTTTCACAATACGATTAGCTTGAAGAACTACCCTAGGTCATACTGCTGATATACAGCTGTAGTAAAACTTAGGTCCCCAGCTCTTATAAATTTAAAACTCCACTGCCGTGTCCTCTTTCCGTTGCGTTGACGACCGTGACTGATCAGGCTCACGACAGGGTAGTAACGAGCTTCCAGCATATCTTGGTATCGTCGAAGGGTAGGATAAACCAAAGCATCTCCGGTAGCTTGTAGGTGCATCCATTTGATCCATGCCGTTACTCGTTGATTCAGATGAGTAGTTACTTCCTTCAAATAGAGAACAGAGTCTCGGATTCGTTCAGGAATGGACCTTTGCAGAATCCTTAACTCCATCTCGTAAGCTTTGCATTTTAGTTGCAGCTCCCAGTTACGGCCATCCAGATGTTCAGCCTGATCCCGTACTCTTTCGTACTCTTCAATGTCTACGAGTCCGAAACCGTGATTCTCAAGTCCTTCCACTGGGGCTATCTCTTCATCGAGATACGTGTACTGGATTTGTTCGTCGTTATTTTGTTCGTTGTCTGACGTGTAGCCGCATGTCGGGAAGTGTGTCATTTCCAATGGATAATTCTACAAAATGGCAGGGAAAGAATTTCAGCCTTCGGAGGTATGTCGGTTATGTGAAATCATAAGAGTTGGCTCAGAAATGGCATGACGAGGGTCAAGTTGTCGTTATTTGGTGTATGCCATAAAGCGGAATTCACAGGTGTCGAGAGAGAGTAATATGTCGGAAAGCGAGGCCTATATATGTATATCTATCTATATCACATAACAGCCTAGTGTGTGTCTAGCACAAACAAGTAAAAGTCACGGTTCTCTCGAGGTCAGAGCCAGCTAGTGCATTCCTGTTCAACATAACCCCTTTCAGAACTCACATCATCTTCATTTAATTGTACATAGCTGATCAGGCTATGTTAAATTAAACTTGTATGATGTAATCCCTGAACCAGTTATCCCTGAACCAGTTATACCCACTAAATGCAACCTAGTTCACTATAACCTTAGGCTCTGATACCAATCTGTAACACCCCCAAATTTAATGGTTTGCGGAAGTGAATTTTTGGGTGTTACTAATCAATAATCACAAGCACAAAGGATACAGTGAACGACTCTATATGAGACGTTCGAAAAGTTATTACATTAGTACATAAGTAATTCAAAATACAAGCTCGAGTTCGAGTAAGTTTCCTAGAGATTCTATTACATAACAACTAGTACAAAAGTAATGTATGAAAATCTCCAAGCTTGTAAATGCATGCGACTCGAGCTAATAAGCATATCCTGCTGGGCATCCATCTAAAGCTGTGTACCTGAGAATGCATTACTAAAACGGTCAATCAAAAGGTTGGTGAATCTCATAGGTTTGTATGAAAATAGTTTGAACACACAAGTAGTATTTGTATCAGTAAAACGTTAACCAGCCAGTAAGTAACGATTGCAGGTCATGCTAATCGTGCGATAACTTTGCCATGAGCCATCATAGTTGAAGCTTAACGTACAGTAGGTATAGTGCCCCCCGTGAATGTTAATCCAAAAACATTCATATGTAACGAGTAAGAAACGCCCGTTTCTACAGTAACGGTTCGTAGTAGTGCGTGCTACCCCTGGCGGGGATTGTCAGTCCCATATGGATCCATATACTAAAACTCGCACTTATCCCATAACTAACAACTATGATTAGGAGGCCTTCATTGGATTAGTCGAAACTCATGCAACAGTGTACCAGTAAATCCGTAAGTAACTAGTAACGGCCATTAAGCAAGTAAATCGGTGTGTTCATGTAAAACAAGTAATGCATCTCACCCCTGAGTGTAAAACAGTAAAATAGGGGTTGTGAGACTCACCTGAGTCTTAGTAAACGTTGCAGAAAGTAAGCGGTATAGTATCCTGACTAGCAACCTTTAGCGTCCTAACACGCATGAGGTTTAGTAAGTAAATGGAATACTTGTAAGGTATCCATGCTAGTTGTTCCCAAACTAGTTAATGTCCATTTGTTGTTTGTACGTTTATATTTGTTTGTAAGTTGTAGTTTGTAGCAAAGTTGTACGGCCCGTTGGTATCGGAGTGTAATAATAATCTCATCTGTTATTATTATGCAGTTGTTGTAATCGTATAGTTGTCAAGTACGTTTGTATTGTAACGTGTAACGTTCAAGTGAATGTAAATCCGAGTGGGTGTAACCCTAAAGTGTATGAGTGAAATCTCATAGGTGTTCGAGTGTAATCTCGTGTATGTGCGCGAGAGGGATCTCGCATTTTAAATAAGTGTAATCTTATATGTATTCGAGTATTGGTGTATACTTCCAAAAGTATAGTATTTTCATGTATAAATCGTATCGTATTTGATTTGGTTGTTGAAAAGTGATTTTTAAACCTTAGAATGTTTTTGGCTTCTGTTTTTGGGTTTTTGCGACACTAAATGTGACACAGTGATTGTGTTTCGCAACACAAGGCTTGTGTTCCGCAACACAAGGCTTGTGTCTCATGTCTGCGACACAATATGCGACACAATGCTTGTGTTCCGCAACACAAGGCTTGTGTCTTATGATATGCAACTTAATGCGACACTAAATGCGACACAATGCTTGTGTCTTATGTTTTGCGACACAATATGCGACACAATGCTTGTGTTCCGCAACACAAGGCTTGTGTCTTATGATATGCAACTTAATGCGACACTAAATGCAACACAAGGCTTGTGTCTTATGTTTTGCGACACAATATCCGACACAATGCTTGTGTTCCGCAACACAAGGCTGTTACGTTTTCCAATTTGGTTTTTGGGTCAAACGACCCCGGTTTGACCCGAAACTTTTTACACAAGTCTAAAATGGCTAAATAACGTTAGAAAAATTATCGTTTCGTTTCGGGAGGGTCTCGAGATGTCGTTTTTCATTTAACGTCACTAAAACTAAACATATGTTCACTAATCTATTTTTCTAGTAAAATGGGGGCGTTTTTGGAGGTAAAACTCCTTCACGAAAGTTGTAGCCAACGGAAAAACAAAGATTTCATGTGTAGGATATATTTGCTAGTTTTGACCGTACGATTTTATAAAAATTGCGAAAGGGGACTGTTTTTAATTTATATGTTCGGTTTATACTTTCGAGTTTTAAAAACGAGTTTTAACATATCATTTGGACATTATAAAGCTAGGGGAACAATATACTAGCAAAATAATTGAAATCGGAAGTTTCGAAAGTCGCCGGAAAAACTTACAAATCGTCGGAATGAAAAACCTAAAAGATGGAACCGTAGCCCTCGTTGCGGTGAATACTTTTCTCAAAACGAGCCTTGTGATTTATGGGGTTTTAGTGGTGGTTTTTGGGCTAGAGAGAGAGGCCGAGATAGAGAGAGAGACTAGGGTTAGAGAGAGAGTTGAGAGAGATTGAGTGTGGTATGTGATTGTGTGTTTGAGTGAGAAAAGGAGGTGAGGGGGGTTGTCCCCTTTGCCTTGGCCGGCCATGGTGGGGTCCACCATGTGTGGATCTCACCAAATGTTGTTCCCTCGTGTTTGCGCTCCGTGCGGTGTTCGTTTCCCTGGTTGTTTAAACGTTAAAATAATTTTGTACGCGTTTAATTATACGTTTTAAAATACGAAATATCGTTCGATATTTTAGTCGGAGTATTTTTATCAAACCTATTGTTTTTAAGTTATAAAATATAACTTTGTTTTGTTTTTGTCGGTTGGTCGAATTTTCGTAGAGTTCGGTAAAGTTTTAATTAAAACGTACGTGTCCGTTATATTATAAACATAATATAAAGTAATAATTATAGTAATTAAATAATTCCACAGTATTTAATAATTGTTTTACCAACGTCCGTATTTTGTACTTTTGTAATTTCATACGATTTGAACGAATCGTATACGTGTATATATATATCACCTATATATATATATATATATATATATATATATATATATATATAGTAAGTAATTATCGTATTTAATCCTATTTCATATTAAATACACGTAATAAGCACGTAATTAGGAAAATTTTAAATTGGCCCTAATTTTGCAGTTGTTACAATCATAGATCACAAAGTGTTCGAAGAATTCATCCAGAGATTTGACAAAGTAGTAGGAGGAATAAGCGGCGTAGTGAACATGCTTGCTCTTTCCCCTGCTGAACTGCAATTCTGTCTACAACAGAAACGGACTTACGCAAGGATCTACAATGCCCTTAAAAGATCTAACATCCCATTTACCTCAATGCAATGGGAGATGTTAGGATCCATTATAGCGCATATGAAAGAGACTACTGGACATCCGAGCAGTCGTGCTGACATTTCAATGATGAATGACCTCACATCATTGCTTAACTTGCTAAGTAGAGAAGATCACCTCAGCTCCAAGGAAAGCGGATCTATGGTTATCAACTCCACTATGGAAAAACAAATTGAGTCAATGATTGAAGAACTTAGTGATCTCGTTTGGGAGGAATCAAGGCGCGAACGACCCTTTAGGATTACATATGAATCACCACTTGATATCGCTACTTCTGTTACGATCCATCTAAGGGAGATTCAACAATGGAAAAGTAACTCCAGAACGAAGTTCATATTCTACTCAGGATGCAAGGAGATACTTCGTTAGCTTATTCTAGTTTTCTCAGAATCCGACTTTCCATTCAACAACCATCAGCACCGGCAAATAGAGGACCTGTGCACGTCCATCAGAAGATTCTACGGAGACCCCAAGACCGAGAATTATGAAGGCATAAAACTGCAATTCTTGGCGTTTGTTTGCTCTCTCTGGCAAAACCCACCGCCAAGAGAGGTTGTTAAGACAGACACACCCACCATGACCGACCCTAGTGGACCTGTCACTAAAGCAGTTGACTACATCACATTCGGACTTCACGGACTTGCAAGGACAACTTCAGAGCATCTTCTGAACTACAAGGAAACATCGAGAGATAGTCCACTTGAATTGATTACGACAATAGTCAATCATTTCATAAGAATCTATCCACCTCGATATAATTTTTCGCAACCTAGGGCCCACAATATCAACACAGTGGATCCCATGGATGCATCCATCTCCATCTAGCTAGGAGAAAAGAAGTCGAGCTATCGACTTTAAAAGAGCGCTTCTTGGGAGGCAACCCGTGTTTTACATTTCCGCAATTTTACATTCCAAGAAGTGATAAAGTCTCCGACTATCTTTCACACTTGGATATACAACCAAGTTTCAGCCCGACGCATCAAGTTTTTGATGCCGCGCATTAAAGAAAAGTATATCCAACGTGTTCACACCTACGAGACCAATCACAAGAAGACTTGATCAAGAGTGAACCCAAGAAGACGAAGTTCGACAGACGCATACCAAGGAACACAGCAAATACTGGGGAGTACTTCTATACCGTCTCTTTCATTCGTTTTAAATATACCATATCCACTATGCTTATCACTAAGTGTGGGATTCAAACCCAAAACACACCGCTAAAAGAATACGTCTAAGATGTTTCAAATCCTAAGTGTGGGATTTTACCCCATTATGAGCTTAGTTTAACATCGAGGACGATGTTCCTTTAAATGTGGGATAGCAGTAGTTGCACTACTGTTAAATGGATAATGGTATATGCTTGATTATAAACTCGTTACTCTTTATAAGCCCCAGCTTCTCCATAAAAGTAAACAAAATTTTCAAAATTGAGTTAAAAATATGTTGAAAATGAAAAAATTTAAACAAAGAATGATTTAATTTGGGGAAGAAGGAAAAATAAAATACAAATTCTTTTGAAAAACAAGTTTAGTAATCCCATAAAGAGCATCGCATGACTAAGCACACAACAACCCAACTTTCGATTCGTGAGGTATCTTGAGCCATATGAAAAGCATTCACTTTTAATGCTTCACTTTTTCGATTCTTGAGTGTGCCGATGTATGCGTTTAGAATCAGAACTTGCTCTTGCTATGCATTTCGAATCAGAACTGGTGAATCAAAACGGAGATCGAATCACATCATTCTTGAACCCATCCATACACCCAAATATAAGTACGTTACCCCCTTTACCTACTCAAAAGCATCCCTCAAACTTCATAGAAAGTTCCAACGATGAAAAAAGAGAAGTATTAAGGATATGACGTCGAAAAAAAATATCTTAGAAAATTCGAAGAAAAGAAAGTCAAATGGAGAAAAAGACTCCTCCCAAAAGAAAAAGGCGTCAAATCTCCCGAAAATTCAAAAATTTCAGCTTTCCGCTTCACCATAAAGAAAACCTATGAAAAACCAACACAACCCTCTCTCATACCACCAACACTCCACTCCACAAACCCTACATCACCTCCCTTAGAATGATTGTGGCTAGATCGACTTCGCGCTCACCTAAAAGGTAACGATTTGATACTCGATCAAGCCTATGACGATAAACGATACATGACTGGCGTTCTGAGCGATTGATATAATAGAATAGGAAACCCTAAACACTTTGAGTGATTTGAGTGACTACCTTGAGAGGATCGCCTAGTCATGTATCCAAGGTCAAAGATCACAAGCATGCTCCTAAATATTACAATCCTTCCTTTTAAAAGAACAAGTACTTTATTTTTTTCCGAAACCCCCTTAGTAAAAAGTTCCACTTTAAAATATTTCATTATCTTCTTATCTTTAACCATGTTGAAATACGAGTTTGCTTGAGGACAAGCAAAGTTCTAAGTGTGGGATACTTGATATCGCGTAAAAAGTCATGTTTTTACTACCGATATCTCTCTCATTCTGGAACGATTCTTGGCATATTAGTTCAAAAACAGTACAAATCAATGATATTATGCCAAGATGGTCAAAATAAGGTCGCACGATAAAAATCAAGCAAAACGGATGAAAAACGAAGATTCCACACACGTTTGAAGATTCAAAGCATCAAAATGAGAATTCAAGACTAAATTTCCCTTCATCAACATCCATTCTATCCAATATGTTCGTTTTCAAAATACGAATCCAACAGAAGAAGAATCAACTAAAACGGATAAAGAATGAAGATTCTACGCCCGCCGGAAGATCCAAATGATTCGTACGCGATATCTGGAGTTAGGGACCGCATCTCAGGGGCTATCTTATGTCAAAATCTTTTTTTTTGAATTATGAATCCAACAAAAAAAAGAATCAACTCAATCGGACACATAACGAAGAAGATACGCGCGAATTAAGCAATGCAGCGAACGGGGCGAGGATGTACCCCTGCCTCACTTTCCGTTTTTGGCAACTTTTGGTACCTGGTGTGCCTACTTTTCGTGTTGTACAGTACCCGGTGCGCCTACTTTTCGTGTTGTACAGTACCCGGTGCACCGTTTTGGCTACCTTTTACTAACATGCACCTCTTGATGCTAATGTGAGCCAAAGCTCACCTATAAATAGGAGGCTTAAGGCTCCATTTCAAAATGTCCCATGCCTAAGTCTTGAATACACTAGGCATTATTCTTTCTTTACTTTCTCATTCTATTTTCTTACTTCAAATTAGTATTAGGCTAGTTAGGGAGCTTATTTAGAGTAGAACGAAAGTTTAGGAACATCTTGTAATCTTTGGTGTACGCTTGGAGTTACGCTTATTAATTCAAGTCTATTCCTTCTCGCATATTAATCTCGGTTATTTCTATCCTTATCTATCTTAATTAAATATGTATGCTTTAATTATGCTAGAGATCGTTTATGCCATGATTAGCGAGTAGATTACTATTGTGTTTGTTTGCGATGTAGTTAGTTAATTATTGGATGATTTATAATTAAATATTAAAGATCGGTAATATTGCTTTGATCGTCTTATTGCATGTTCTTGTTTGATTGTTGCCTTAGGATCATCATAGTAGTAAAATATAAACGGTCTTAATTATCGTCAAATAATATAACGGCCCCTATTCGACTGTTACTCGATATAGTACTGGAAACACTTCAAGGTGGAGTACAAATGTATGGAAGTCGAGGAACTACCGAAGGTAGTCATATTACGAAACGATACAATATTATGAAGTAATATGATGGCCCCTATTCGACTGTTACTCAGTATAGCGTTGGAAACACTTTAGGTGTAGTACAAATATGTGGAAGCTGCGTAACGATCGAAGGTAGTTATATTACGGACTAATATATAAAATGAGAAACCTAGTTTAATTAACCTTTCTAAATAGACTTTTAAACTTCGAATTAATCTATCTCCTTTCCACCAATAAACGTGATTACAACACCTTTTTAACGACGTCCAATTAAAAGGTAGTCAATTATCTATGTCAATATAATTTGTCAAAGGTATGAAACTATGGAACCGCAAGGCTACATGGGGAATTATCGTAGGACAAGACATGGCCAAGGTTTAAAGCGGCGGAACCACTTTAAGTGAGGAACGCTGTGGATAATTAGGGGATTTATTGGGTAGTCTTAAGCAAGGGCCGGTTTAAAGTCATAAATGAATTGTTTTAAATATACAAATCTGTTAGGATGACGAGTATTCTATGCACGATTGAAGATTCTACGCACGATTGAAGATTCTATGCAGGGGAAAAATCAAGCAAAACGAACAAAAAACGAAGATTCTACGCACGATTGAAGATTCAAGGCATCCGAGACAAGATTTGAGATAAAGTACCCATCACTGAGATTTCTCTTATCCAAGATCTTCGTTTTCAAATTACGAATCCAACAGAAGAAGAATCAACAAAAACGGATGAAGAATGAAGATTCTGCGTACGCTGAAAGATTCAAACGATTCATACAAGACATCTAAAGATAAGAGACACATCTCAGGGATTTCTTTTCATCAAAGTCTTTGTTTTTAAAAAACGAATCCAACGCAAAAAGAATCGACGAAAACGGACGCATAACGAAGAAGATACGCGCGAAAATAGAAACGAGCGAACTGGCAGCGACCCGGGACGGCCGGAAGCCAGCCGCCGCCGGCCACCCCCCAGCCGCCGCCAGCCACCTTCCAGCCACTGCTGGCCGGCCGCCGCCTGCCTCCACCTCCTTTTTCCCTCCTTGCTCATATTTGTCTGGTACATATGCTACCACTTTCCGTAACTTTAGGGTACACGTGCTACCACTTTCCGCCCCTTTAGGGTACATGTGCTACCACTTTCCGGGAAAGGACCACCCCCCAAAAACATGCTAACTTGCACCTTGGATAGCTAACATGCACCAGATTTCAGCTATAAATAGAGGCATCATGGTTCATTTTAAGACACACCTTCCACACCTTACAAAATCATGAATACTTCTTCCATACTTGTTAGTTTTACTTTCTCATTATATTAGGCTAGTTTAGGGAACTTGTTTAGAATAGAACGAAAGCAAGGAACGTGCTTGTAATCTTTGGTGTACGCTTGGAGTTACGCTTATTAATTCAAGTCTACTCCTTCTCGCATATTAATCCCGGTTCTTTCTATCCTAATGTATCTCAATTAAATATGTATGCTTTAATTATGCTAGAGATAGTTTGTGCCATGCTTAGCGAGTAGATTAC